>OX637287.1:12981483-15624023 GCA_951799445.1 Pseudisothecium myosuroides | reverse complement strand
ACACTTGGTGTCTCTGTAGCAACGGAGCCAGGGTCACCATGTTTTTTTTTGTGGAGGATTGAACTAGCATGGTGCCAATGCAGGGGAGGGTGAGAAATGGGGAGCTGGTGGGTGTTGAAGTAGTAGTTAACTCAGAGTTAGAATAGTAATTAACCCAACTACTTCTATCCAGATGACTGTACTCCCAGTGCTACTACGGGATGACAAACAGTGGATGATTAAAAATAGAACGATCTACTAGTCACCTTGTATAATTAGACACCTAGTCTGATATATATTATATATATATATATATATATATATATATATATATATATATATATATATATATAAATATATATTATATATATATATATATATATATATATATATATATATATATATATATAGTATATATATATATATATATTATCATCTTCTCCGATGTGGGGTAGAGGTATTCTCTTGTTTATATTTGTGTTGATTGTTATGCTTAGAGCTTGTGCCTTCACCACAGTCTGTGCCTTCACCACACGTTAGTTGTTACTTTTATCTCTCTGTCACAACAGTGGGAAGGGACATGATCGACGAGCTACTTAAGCGACTTAAGTTCTCCCTCCCTGGAAAGCTCGCCTATGTCAGACCTGTACTGTAGAGGAGAGGACTGCACAGTAGCGGCCCATAATTCCTCCTTCCCCAAGGGAAGGGAAGGGAAGGGAGGGGACTCAACTGAACTCATGAGCCCTTGGTGGCTCCGTTTTTTCCCATTTTCAGTTGGCCCAGGCTCCGTCAGTGAGCTTGGTGGACCCGCAAGCCCACGTGCGAAGCCCTCCTTTTCGAAGCTTCAGGCCCTTGCCATTGGCCCCCGGCGGCTTGCCCACAAGGGCCCGAGCGAGGGGAGTGGACGGACGGACAAAGGGAGCTTCTGACTTGCCCAACTGACGGACCCAGGCGGACTGGCGGACTGGCTTGGGCCTGGCCCACTCACGAACTTGGGGCTTCAGTTTCGATGATCGGAGCCACGGCAGGCAGCCAGTCAGTTTCCATTCGTCCAGTCCACCTCACCAACTGAAGAGAGGATGGGATGAGAGGTACAGTAACTTAACTTCCACACTCACCGGGCAAGGAACCCCACCTGAAATGGAGAAAACCACTCAGAGGGGTCACACCTTCTCTGATAATGAAACTTCTTTGAAGAAGGAAAAGGTACGGAGGGAAAAAGACAGAGCACTGGGCAAGTCAAAAAGTAACTTACTTCAGTTCTCCACAAAGAAACGTTGGCATGCACGTTCTTCGCCTCCAAGAGAGAAAAAAAAACACATTAGAGGGGATTCGGGGGTCTTGGAGGGCTGCGAGTTCCCTTGCATTCCCAGACTGCAAGAATGTAGTGCAACAACTTGGTTGATGTGGCAGAACAATTGGCACATTTTATTTTTTAATAAATATTTTCTGACAACGGTATCGTTGTACATAGAATCGGTCAGATCAGGAAACAGCCTCCAGAGACCCCCAAAACATCTAATGTAACTTCAAAAATCTTCAAAAAATGGATATTCTACAATTCAAGGAGACAATGCCTTGTCCTCATTCTCTAAAGATTGAGAATGGGGAGAAGAAGGTGTGACATCCCCTAATAGAGAAGGTAGGAGGTCCCCAAAGCAATGATCTACAAAGGTAAACCAACCTAGGATTGGAAAAATGATTGGTTACTTTGCCTTGTTGGTATTGTTGAAAATTTTTAAATTTTTTTTCTTGCATTAAAAAAATCTAAGAGATGGAGAGAGCAATTGAAATGTTATTTTTTTGGATAGTATATGAATTTGATAAGAATTTTTGAAGTGTATTGCTTGATTGATCCAAATGAATCTCTAGACTAGCTCCAAAACCAACAAAAAGTGCACCCATAATGGTCACCTAAAGCAGTAATAATATTTTCTAACGTGACCACGACATGGAGGCCTAAAAAAAGTCATTTTTCATGATGAATTTACATTCAAAAGGTAGAAGTTCCTATTGCAATCACTAATCACTCCATCACCATCATCCTAAACATTGATTGTGGCCACTAATTCAACCTAGTGTAGCCCAAATCTTATTTATTGAAATTTTTTTTGGTCATAAAATGATGCAAGACTTTAATGGGTCATTCCCTAAGTGTCTATAATGGATCCTTTGCTTGTCATAGGTTGGTTTACCTTAGTAGAAAGGTGGTTTTAGAGAACCAAGGTAAAGTACAAGAGTATGATTCTAGAGCATGGTTCTAGAGGCCCATTTAGGCACTAGCTTGGAACTCAAAATGGGCCTTTAGAACCATGCTATCGCGCTTTAACTTAGTTCCCAAGACCACATTTCTCATAGTGATCAAGCTCTAAAAGCATTTTCTAATACACAAGTATGTTTTGTTTTCTTCAATGTATCAATTGCATTTGTCAATGTACCAATGCTAAACATATAAAGGGGTGAAATAGTAAGCAACTTGGATACATTAAATGACAATTCAATTTATCTTTTTAGGGAATTTTATTGAAAAATATTTCAAAATGTCAAATTCTCTCAAATTATAAATTAATTGGAAAATAGTCACTTTATGGGCCTTGTAATTTAGTCATAAAAAAATATTTGAATATTAGATAAATAGGTGAATATTTTTCATATGAGTTAACATAGAAAGTCATTCTTCAAATATTTTTTGTCCTCTGTAGTATTTTAAGATTTTACAAGATATTCGATTTCATTGCACGATTTTTTAAGATCCACAATGGAAAGCTATATGATTTTGCATTGACCTCCTATAACATATCTCTTTTTAAAAATGAATTGACCAAAATGCATGTGGAATATCCCTAATTTGTCATTCTTTTGCTAAATTTTTTTGAATCCAATAAATGTGACTATGCATGTTGACGAAAAGATTTGAAGATCTCAAAAGCAAAAAACCAATAGTTCAATGCGCCCCCAATAAAACTCTTATCCAAATTTAGACACACTAGAACCTTGCAAGGACCTACTTGACACATCCTAGTAGAGATACTTTCACATGTAAGGTAGGAGGTCCATAAAATGACTATTTTCCAACTCATTTGCAACTTAGACTTTAAAAAATATTTTTTCAATAAAATTTTCTATAAAGATAAATTAAATTGGCATTTACTATTCTAAGTTGTTTCCTATTTTTCAAACCTTTGTAGAATTAATTATGAATTTTGATGTCACAATTACAAACGGCCCCTTCAATATGTTCAATATTGGTACATTGGAGAAATCAATATGTACCTGTGTCTCAGAAAAAGATTTTAGAGCCTAGTTGCTTTACGGACTCCTACCTTAGCTTTTACAAAGCCTATAGCTCCCTTCTAGCTCAAAGCATCACTGCCAGCTTTGGTGAAGGAAATCTAAAAATTAGCAAACAAAAGAATTGAGACATTAACCGAGTGTCCTTGTTTGTAGGCCATATACATGCCTACAAAATGAGCCTAGTTGCCTTTTGGGGGACCGAATATCAATACACCATTCACTTTTCAAATTGGATGGGACAAGTTTCTTAGGTTGCACACAATATGTTATCCATTTTTCAAAATAGGCAGATCTGCTCTCAGAACCAATGAATTTCCTTGAAGAAAAATAAAGTAGAACCACAAGTTGAGGTAGCAACATTTAAACACACTCCAAATCCAAATTAACTAGCATATGCAAGAAGTAATTAAGGTAGGTACCCCAAAACAACCACCTTTTGCTACTATGCCTAGTTACTATTATTAGACTAGTTAAAATTTCAATTTTTTTGTTGGCAAGTGAAAGGCATTAGGGGAGATTTGAGGTCTCCAAGAGCCCGCGAGTTATCTGGCCCTGGGAACAGCCTGGGAGCAGTAATCTAACGTGGCCGAGAGAGTGCCACGTTAGAAAATTAATTTTTTAATATTTAAAAATTTTAAATTTAATTAATTTTAAATTTTAAATTTTTTTAATAATATTCTAATATTTTATTTTAATTTTTAATTTTTTTTAATTTTTTTAATATTCTGACTGTTCCCAGCTGCCGGAACAGCTTGAAACGGCCCCTTCCAGCCCTCAAATCTCTTCTAATGAGGTTTGAATGCACCAGAATGTGACATTTGTGATAATGTATGCAAAAGTTATAAAGGAACAAAGTTTGATTCTGAAACATTTTCTTCCACAGAGGTACATAATTGATTATAGAGATGTACACAAAATGAAGATGGCATTTTAGAATCGAGCTTATACATAACATTATTTACCTTCATTGGGGATTTCCCTTGTGTTTCCCCAAAATGAGGAGCCCCCAAGAGATAGATGTTCGCGGTTCTGACATGGAAGCTGAACAATGTCTGCACTGAGCCAATCACATCTTGATTATTTAAGTTGAATTCTCCCCTCAGATATCTAGGAGGGGAATTATCCCTCCACCTGGGGGGAGGCATCTCACGGAATTAACAATGTTATGTAGTTGTATGATGAGCCTCTTGCGGAGGTAAAGTCAAGGCTGAATGTAAAAAAAAAAGCCCCCCTATTTTGTGTTGTCACTAAGGTATGTTCTAAACCTCCCCCTAGCTAATTCGGGACCTCTGATTGCAAACATGAACTCAGAAGTTGCAAATTGTATCATGCCTCGCAAATAAAAAGTTCTTGCGTTGTCCCTTGGGATAAAACGGGGGACAAAAACGACCTCCGCAAGAAGCTCGTCATATAGATAGATAGAAACTCCGGTCATTGTTTTAGAAGGCCGGCATGAATAAAGTGTCTATTCATCATACAACTATAAGCTCCACCGCAATTTAGGGTCAGTGGTGCATTTGGGGGGGCCCACCTGAAAGTTAAGCTTCTCGGTCTTGGCAACGGCAAGGCAAGTGAGCGCAATCTTAGAGCATCGCCACCCTTGCCCTGGATTGCTCCTTGGCCGCTCAAATCCAGGGCCCGCGCTCTGAAATTGACCCCATTCTTGCCCCAAATTCCAAAAGTTAAAGCCCGGCCCCGCTCAAATATGTCATCAACCCGCAATCCTCCAGGGCCCGCTCTCCTTCTCTCCAAGCTTGGATTCTCCTTGTTTGACAATGTTTTTTTCTCCTTTTAGAAAAGTTGGAGCACTATAGCAATTCCCACCAATGAGAATGCAAAGTTATTGGAGATATGGAGAGCAAGGGTGGGGAAGGTGGAGCCCCGAAGGAGAATGGAGCCCGCAACAAACCATATTGCGAGGCTAGTATTCAGAGCAAGGGTGGCGATCCTCGTTACTAAGGGCTCCCCACATATGGGGGAGCGCGGCCTGAGGTCTGCCCGGCAAGCCTCTGCCCGCCCAGGCCCGCCTGCTGCCGTCGGGGGGCTGCAGGGGACTGCCGTTCCCCCGATACCCTCCCTCGCGAGACCCGGGCTGCGAGACCCGGCCATGTACTCTGAGCACAGCCCTCGGGCCATTTCGGCAGGGGAGTTTACTGGGAGCATTCGGGCTCCCAAACTTCTCCTCTTCTCCCACACTTGGGTCATCCCACGCTCCTCCCAATAACTCAAGGTATGAAGAACTCCCATGCATTTTATATTTCTACTATTGTACAATGCAACTCCCTTTCTTGTAAGTCTACATAAGTGTGTGCCTATTGCTTTGCATATTAGGGTTTTGCATATTAGAGTATTAGAGTATTGTGTACATACATTGTTGTAAATGGGGTTTGTGGGGTGTATTTGTAGAGTTTGTGTCAAGCATTGACGTATAATATGGAGGAGGATGGAGACTACATGGAGGATGATAATTTCTATCCCTCCGACTTTGAAGACGATTTAAGTGAGATGGTGGGCGTGGAAGAATTTCTTCAAGGTGTACACACAAGAAGTTTAGGGTTACAAGAAACTCATTTCTTGTCATCAAATGGAGAGTCGAATTCGGATGAGGAGGATGTTGGTGAGGAGATTTTGGAGCCTTGGGAAGATTTGTTGGAAGGTGGTGTGGAGATCAACATTGGAGATTCAACATCTTCATCAATGTTTCAAGACGTTCCCATTGAAACATTCCCCAAGTATGTCCATTTCAATCTCAAATCTCTTGCACTCATGATTGATTGCATAAGAGAAGGATTTTTCCCCTCATATCAACAAATTCATGAGGCAAATCCTTTGTTTTGTCCCCTCTCCAATCTTCATAGGCCTTCCACTCAAAAGAATGTGGAATCTCTTACGATTGAGAGGTGGCAAAAGCTTCAAGGAAGATTAAAGTTTTAGAACTTTTAAGTGGATTTGTTTTATCTCCTTTGAATGACACAAAGGGTAGGCAAATTCCGCCAATAGAGGATTGGCGTTTCATTGTGCAAGGAGGACACATTGACAAAAATGGGAAACATTTGTCAATCTCCATGACTACGAATGCCATTCGTACTCAATGGAGTACGGATAGCTATGTAGGAGGAATTCACACCTCATTCATACAAAATTGTATGGACTCTTGTGATGTATGACAAGAGAAAAAAATGTGGGATGAAATAGTGAAGGTTCCATTGGAGAACTTAAGTGCAACTATAGATGCACTTTGCACAAAGTACATTGTGCTTAGAAGGCGTTTGAAATGCCGTGTAGGGAAAACCAAAACGGTTACTTATTACCGTTGTCATCGTGGCAAAAACAAAAACCGTCCTCATAGGAGAACGATTGATGTGAAGCCTATGGATGTTAAGGACTCTAGGAGGAATAGAACCTCTAGATTGTGTAATTGTGAATTCCAAATGAAGGTTGAGGAGCCCAATGTGTCAAAATGCTCAAACATTGTGCCTCATGATAAACTTCAAGCTACAATCTACATTCATAGCAAACATAGTGGTCACACCCCGGGTTCCGATTCCGACCTTTTCTTCCTATCGGTGCACCCATACGTTATCGCATGGGTTATGGAGAACTTGAAGTTCATGCTTTCAGCAAGGGCTATTGAAGCCACGTCCGTTGATGCTCAAGAGAGATTCTCCCAAAGTGTACCGGAGGTGGAGCGTGCTACTTATCGATTTTTTGTCATCAGAAAAGAAGTGCAAATCCTTGCATATTCTTTAAGAATCAACGGTATTTTTTTTTCTCATTACTCTTTTTTTGTTGTCATGATTTAGCATTGTTGCATACTTAAGACCTAAGTTTTGAATTGTCATTACAAGTTTGGTTTGTATGTTTCATGTTTAAATGTGTATTTAAATTACAAGTATAGTTTGTATGTTTCATGTTTAATTAGTATTTAAATTCTTCATTTGCTTTGTGTAGATGCACTTCGGAAAGACGATTGGGATGCGGGCCCAAATTGAGATCTTGAGATTACAAGCTCAAGTAAAGATTTTATACTACCAACCGTATGCACCCAAGAATGAGGACCCAAGGAAAAGGCCATTTGTGGTAGTCATACAAGATGACTTCATGCGGAAATCGGCCCAACGGTTTTCTGGTAATAATTCTTGGGCCCTAGATTTTACATTCAAAACAAACCAATACGGTTTGCCGCTTTATGCGGCAATTGTACCTAACCAAGATGGAATTGGAATTCCGGTTTTCTACATGCTTTGTAGCAATGACCCTCAAGGAGGACATGAAGGTGTTGCTATAGAGATAGCATTATTTCATGTTTTCGAATCTTTAGGTGAGATTAGACCCTCCACAATCATCATTGACAAGCACAAGACATCTTTGAATGCTATTCAAAGTGTTGTGAGCAATGATGCTAATTGTTGGACTATTGAAGATGGTGCCAAAACACAAATTGGTGGACGGGTTCTCTTGTGTCACTTCCATGTGATGAAGGCATGGAGTGAGAACTTGTTAACCAAGGTTCCCAATGAGGACAAGGATCGGCTTTGGAGGGCATTACATGTCTTGATGCTTTGCCCTAGTGAGGACCATTTCGATGAGAATTTAGGAAGATTTTGTGTTGAGTTTCAACACATCCCGACCTTTGCCACATACGTGAATTCCGGATGGGCCGGAATTAATTGTCCTTGGAGAAGGTTGTGGCCTCGATTTGGGAGGTTATTTGCTTACGGGGATATGGATACAACTAACCATGTCGAAAGACATTGGGAGTTGATTAAATACACCCTTTTGCAAGGAAAGGTGAACCGGTCCCTCCAAGACCTTGTAGTGGCAATTGTCGGTAGTGCTAATGATGGCACTCGTGTGGGCCAACCCACATTATTGAGTCAATTCAATTGACTCAACGTTTAAGTAAGTTCCTCATTTTTGTGTATTATCGTTTGTTTGTCTTATTGTATTCAATTTATTTTCTTGATAAATATGTTTTGAACATGATGCTAAAATCTAATCTATATCTTTAATGTGTAGGTGACTCGGAACGATACATAAGGAGGGGGAATCACAATGCTCATAGACATCGATTGAAAGGAGGAGAACGAATTTTGAAGGCTTACCAATTGTGTCCTATGGATGTGTTGAAGGTTGTGGATGAGGAGCATCTCCTCTTTCATATCAAGAGTGAGACTTCTCCTAAACTATGGTATAGCGTTTCATTGAAAACACATTATTGTGATTGTCCCGATAGGGTGTCCACTTGCAAACACATATTTGGTGTGCAATCCATTGTGAAGGAGTTTTTTGAAGGGCTCCAAGAGAATGAAGTGGTTGAAGAACTATTCCCTACACAAATCAACATGGAAGACATGGAGCTTACAACTCCAATTGAACCGGATGTGCCAAGGGATGAGACTCTTCCGATTGATGTCGTGCGTGAGAAGGCATTCAATGTGGTACGTGAAATTGAATCACTATGTCAAGCAACTCTTTATGGTGACAATGAAGAAGAAGTGAAGAGGAAATGTCAAGCCCTTCAAGCTTACTTAGGCATACTATTGGAGCCTCCGAATTTTGAAAGGCCCAATACAATTATTCTTCCACTACGAGGTTCTATTGCTTCCATCCAAGAGAACGTGAAGCGAACGAGAATGGGACATGGGAGAAAACATGTTATTTCGGAAGTTGGTGAAGGAAGTGCTCCACGCCCCCCTTTGAAGCGCTCCAAACATGTGCTTCTTTCACAATCGAAGCAAAAAAGGGCGATTTTCCGAAAGCTTCCCAAGGTCACTTGTGACATTTGCTCCACAAAGACATTGGTAGAGGGAGGAGCAAATTCTATTTTTTGCAAAAATTGTGACCATGAGATATTTGTGAAGTAAAGTTTATGACTTGGATTTCATTTTGTTATCACTTTGTAAATATGCCTTTGTATGATGCATTGGTTTTGTTATCACTATGTAAGTATGTCTTTGTATAATGCTATATTATGAGTTCCCTTCATAAACCCATTTGGGTCTTAAGTAAATTTAGGAATTAAAGAAAAAAAGAAGAAAACAAGGCTTTGGAACAAAAAAGGACTTAGAATATTTTGGGGTCCCAAGTGGGGGAGAAGGGGGGAGGAGCCCGATAGCTCCTAGTAAACTCCCCTGCCGAAATGGCCCGAGGGCTGTGCTCAGAGTACATGGCCGGGTCTCGCAGCCCGGGTCTCACGAGGGAGGGTATCGGGGGAACGGCAGTCCCCTGCAGCCCCCCGACGGCAACAGGCGGGCCTGGGCGGGCAGAGGCTTGCTGGGCAGACCTCAGGCCGCGCTCCCCCATATGTGGGGAGCCCTTAGTAACGAGGGGTGGCGATGCTCTTATTAGAAATCCCATCCCCAACTGAATGAGTTAGAAAGGAATCCCGGGATGGCCGGGCTTGCCCCGAAGGGCTGACCAGGCGCCCGTCGCGACCCGGACTTGGAAAGCCGGCAGATAGATATTTTTCACCTCCGCCGAGGGAAGTTACCCCACCCCACCCCACCCCCGGGGGCTTTTCGGGAAACTGAACCCTCTTTTCTTTTCACCCGGCCTCCGTCTGCGCTTTCGAGTGGGCAAGCCAGGTGCTTTTTCATCCACTCGCGGACCCACGGAGGAGCTTTATCATCCCCTCCGGAGAAAAAAGCACATCCACGGGGGTCCTTGCGGCTGCAGCCAGACCCCGGCTTCCCCCCCTCCAACTTAGTTCTAAGTTATGCCTTCCTCCCTTTGCGTTGCCTGCTGCCCACTCAGTTCAGTTCTGCTGTGATCGTGCTCTGCTTGCTCTTGCGTCGCGCATCGCCTCTGTCGACCCTTCCCTCGCCTTGCGCTCTTTCGTTTGAGTCCTCTCTCGTCTTCTGAAGTTGCTTGTAGTGGGAGTTCGGGCTTGTTCTGCAACCGCTGTGGGGTTGTTGCGATCCATCGTGTTTCGGTGGTGGCAGGGTGAATCGGTGTTGAGGAGTCTCGGTTTGGTGTCTTTGCTTGTTTGGGTCTTTGAGTTGTTTGGGGTCGAGGATTGGTGAATTCTCTTCGCCGTTTAGAGGTTTACGGGGGGTTCTAAGAAGGCCGACATTTGAGGGATTGGGAAATTTGACCCCTTTCCTCCCTTTTGCCAAAATTTGGGACGAGACGAGAAGAGTGGATCCGTGTTTCTGAGATTCTTTGACAATCTGCGTCGTGTCTGCAATCTTGTGCGTGTTGTGTGAGATTTTGGAGCTGAAGAGCGGCATTTGGTGTCGAACATTCTGGAGGCGGTTTCGTGTTTTTGCTGGTTCTGTTCTTCGATTTCGGCTACGAGTTGCGTCTGGGAGCTTGCCGTTTTGGTTGTGCCTGGGGTTTGTACAGGGACCGCGGCTTCACGGGTTGGGAACCGATACTTGAGAGAGGAATTTGGTGGTGGTGCTTGTCGACCTCTTTGGATGGGTTTGCGAGGAGGAAGTGCACCGAAGAGTGGTCCAGGAGACTTGCCATGTGAGCGACGATTCACTCAGGAAGAAGGTGGTGGGAGAAAAAGAATTTTCGGGGGTGAATGAGAGATAAACCGTAGTGGTTGGCGAAGAGACCAATCGGTGATGAGCGGCATCATCCAGTTTCAGGTTTGAAGTTAGCCTTCAAAGTTTCTTTTGCAGAGCTTGACTTTGTCTTTGACCGATGGTACAAAGGACATCTTCGTTAAGCTTGGGTTAGGATTTTACGTGTAAGCTGCACAGAAACACTCGGCCTAAACCTCACGTTATGATCCCGATGACACCCAGTTCTTCCGTTGCCTATCGTGAGCTTGAAGGCGAGGAGGGGACTTACTGGCCATCGTCCTCCCCTGGCGTTCCTCTCTCGACCTCCGGCGATGAAGGCACGGGCACCAAGGTGCGCAAGCCGTACACGATAACCAAGCAGCGCGAGCGGTGGACCGAGGAGGAGCACCAGAAGTTCCTGGAGGCCTTGAAGCTGTATGGCCGCGCGTGGCGCCGGATTGAGGAGCACATTGGCACCAAGACCGCGGTGCAGATTCGCTCCCACGCGCAGAAGTTCTTCTCCAAGATCGAACGGGATGTTACTCAACAAGGCGGTGCGGAAACAGGGGTCGCCCAGGTGATCGATATTCCTCCGCCGCGTCCGAAGCGCAAGCCCACGCACCCTTATCCTCGCAAGGCCGGCCGGAGCTTCGGTAAAACCTCCGAGGACGAGGGTAGCCCGTTGGCGGCGGCGGGTTCCATCAGCTCCTCTTCCGGAATTTCCACTGCGAACATTGCCGAAGGCTGCTCCAAGGGCAGTGTGTGGGAGCAGGATGACGCTGGCGAGGCTTGTCACCAGGATGTGGCCAACAAAGACGCGGCCAAGGCGAACCTCACAGACGGCGCGCCCTGGGGGATCCCGAAGCAGGCCAACGCCGGTTCATCACCTGCCACTGTGGCGCCGATTGTCGCACCGCCTGTGAGCAACAATCAGTCGCCCGTGCCAGTGGCGTTCCCGGCGACCATGCCATGGGCTCGAATTTTCGGTGGCGCCATGAGCCCGGCTATGATGAATCCGGCCATGATGAGTCCGGCTCTGATGAACCCCGCGATGATAAACCCTGCGATGATGAATCCGCAGACCATGGGCATGATGATGCCTTGGGCAGCAGCTGCCGCGGCTGCTGCTGCTTCTGGAGCACCCAATGTACATGGCGGGATGGAGAATGGAGGCGCGGCGTCCGCCATAGCGGCCACCATCGCCGCCGCGTCGGCGTGGTGGGCGATGCAAGGTGGCATGCCACCTGGGGTGATGCATCCCGCTCTGGGCGCTATGTACTTGAGCGGAGGTCCTCCTCTCGCCATCCCCACGCCATATCTTTTCTCGCAGTGCGCGCCCCAAGAGGTCACCGTCGTGGCAGCCTCGTGTGCGGAGGCCAAAGAGAACAATTCCGGTTCTGCAGCAGCCCATGTTGCGGATGATGGCCAGGAGATTCCGAGCGCGAACGGGAACACGTCCAGGTCGAGCGCGCTGCGAAGGGCGGAGCGCGCGCAACGCGTGAAGGAGCTCAAGGCTCGCCGCATGGGGTCCGGCAACCATCTCTTGTCCGTCTCCTCGGACATTTGCGCCTCCACTTCAGGCGGAAGCGGGACGAATCCCACAGCGGCGCAAGTGACCAATCTCTCTTCGGAGAGCACCGTCAGTTCTCTTTCCAAGGGCGTGTCGCTCCCCGCGAATCTGAACAAGGCGAAGCAAGCGCTCCACGACCTTGTTCGCAAGGACAGGGAGGCGCCAGCCGATGGTGAGGAAGGTGGCGATGACAAGCGGAAACGCCTTAGATTTGGCACAAGAGCCTCGACAGATACCGTCATGCTCGATGTCGAGAATTCTTCCCCGTCCACGACTGGGCAAGCATTGAATGCTCACTTGGAGAAGGTTCGTTCCATCAGTGGCTCCAATAACCTGTCTGGGCAGTTTACGAAGATCTTGAAAGAGGTGGATCGATCCTCCTACGACGAAGAAGCCATGCCCACGGATGCTTCGCAATCATGTGGAAGCGATGGGAGTGAGGGTGCAGGCGATGCGCAAGCGGTTGGGAATGAGAGACGAGGCCCGAGCTCGAACTCATCAGCATGTGGGAATGAGCCCGGCGGCACCGACAGGTCAGGATCCAGCGATGGATCCTCGGAGGGGGAAGCCACTTGCAAACCCGACGAAAGGCAACGGGATGCGGCGGACAAGAATGGCAGAAGCGCAGATGAGAAAGCGGAAGGTGCAAGGCAGTTCACTTTCAATGAGTTTCTGCCCGTTAGTAAAGACGGAGAGAAGTACGAGAAGCTCGAGGGGGGTGGCTCGTCTCGGTTGCCGAGGACAGGCTCCATCGATGGCGAGCAGCGGAAGGAAGTCACAGAGCGAGGTCAGATCGCCTTCCAGGCTTTGTTCAAGCGCGACACTCTACCCCGGACGTTTTCTCCTCCGCCAGGGCTGACTCTTGTTACAGAGCCCAAGGAGGCTTCCCTTCCTGAGCAGCCTTCATCTGTCAACAATTTACCCCGAAGCAGAAGCGCCATCGCCATGGACGCTCTTGAGGTTCGTTCTCCAAGGCGGAGCCGCAATCCAGAGAGCGCTTTCAACTCATGGGACCATTTGCGCGGCACTTCCAGCGCTTCCAAGCTGGATCGATGTGAGAGCGGCTTCTCCATTCCGTCTCCAAGGCCCTCGAAGAGCTTGGAGGAGCTGCAGTCGTCCGAGCGCCGACGCAACAACCGTAAGGGACGCAACCATTCGAATGCCAACAATTGGCTGCAACTGGCGCCCACAGCCTCCCTGGAGAAGGACGAGGAGGGAGACGAGGACGAGAGTGCCGACTCGGGAGCTGATGATCGAGGGTGCCAGGAGCAGCTGCAACAACAGGAAAGTTTTGTTTGTAAACTGGATCTTTCAATGGCGGGGCAGAATGAGAATGAGCTGAATAATGGCTCTGATACGGATGGTCCTGGCACAACCAGCCTTGATCTTAGTCCACGCCCAACTACGCAATCCTTGTCCTTGTCTATAGGTTCTTGTTTGAAGCAGCACAACAACAACAACGGCAGCACTGTTTCGAGTGTATCCAACCGGAGTGTGAAATATAGTGGTGAAGGATTTGTTCCATATCAAAGGGCTCCTACACCTCGTGTGGAGCCTCTCCTGTAGAGAAGAACTGCTGATTGATGGAGAAGCTTCTTCTTTTCCATCTTCAATTAATTAAAACACCTTATTTCTTTGTGTGACTTATAAAAGTCATATTCCATCATATTTCCTCGGGTTTGGCACTCTCGCACTTGACAATTTGTATGAGCTCTATCCTGATGTTTTTGATTTCGACTTCTTGTTTTGCGAGGCTTGTTCACGTCTTTGTTGCGTTCCGGACTTGTTGAATATGATGAGATGAGGCAGTACTTCTTTGTTCTATTTTATAACATTTCAATTCACATAAGAATGTCATGTTTATACAATCTTGCAAAAGAAATGAGAGATTTCTGTAATTGGACGGATCCTGCGTTGAGAGTTGTTTGCAGAAGTGCAAATGCTCGTGAAGAGAAGGTTGCACGGCCAAGCATACGTACCAAAATGACAAAGCATTCGGAACGTAACTTTGACATGTAAGTGCGTCGAAAGAAAATCTGGCAGACTTGCTGGAATGATTTAATGTACAGTACCCTCCAAAAACTCATGCAACCTCACTTACATAATAATTGATTGAAAAATATTGGTGATGAATTTTTAAAAATTTATTGTGGAAACATTAAAGAAATATCATTGTGCACATCTCACTTTGAGGAAAAATCTGCATTACCAAGGAAATTTTTTATACTATAGAGAATTCAATGTCAAGGTGTTGCCTTTCCAAAAATTTGTACAACAAATATTACTAAATTATAATGAGGTTTGGGAAACCAATTCATCATGCTCAAAGGTATGAAAGAAGTCGAAATATAAGGGTCAACTAGTAAAATGTAATTACAATTTAGAAATATCTATTTAATAAAATTTGAGAAGGCAACACCTTGGCATATTGAAAATCCAAAGGTCTTATATATTGAATTTTTTATATTTGAAGTCTACAATAGGAATATGAATATGGTATGTGATTCATGACAAATATACAAATATTAATATATATTGTAGATATGAATATGGTTTAATCCCTTAAATACTAAGAAGTAGTCCAGATTAATTTCTAGAATTGTGAAGATGTATTATAAAATGTAATTTAGAATAATAATTTAATAATGACTCTCAAATAGTAGTTGTAAAATATGATCCATAGATCATATCCATGTGGTAAGATCAACTAGTACATTTATCAATATTTTCAATAAAATTTGAAGCCAAAAATTGAAAATTCCTTCTAGAATTGATTTTAGATTGAATACTTGTGATTTTCACAAGAATTTTTTGCTTTAAATTTAAAATATTAAAATTCTAAGCATAGTGGATTTTGTAGATTTTAATTTAATTTTTTATTCTAGCCAGTTTTAATGGGTCATTTTTTGGACTGAAAATGTTACTTTTCAAAGCCATACCTACCAATACTTGCTAATATCTTTGGATCATAGAATATTTGCATAGCAAAGTATTTAGAATCTATATTGCACAAATGCTATAGAACTAACAAAAAAACCACCACAAAAATCGATGGATAAAAAAACACATTTTTGTGCTTGGTATGTGTTTGTATTCATCCATTGTTTGAAATTTGAACTCTTAGACTTTAACCCCTAAAGTTCCATGACTATGTTTTCATCGAAAACACTCAAAAATTGCCATTTTTAGTACAAGTACCAAATTTTTGAAAAAAAAACTTTTTTGACACATGGAACCGTAGGATCTTATAGTAAACTAGTTTTAGAAGATGTAGAAAAAGTTTCAGAATTTTCCACCATGCGGATTGGAAGATATTAGCATTTGAATTGGCAAAATTCCTTATTTTGTCCCCTGCGAATAACAAGGCAAGTGCACCTCACAAGGTCACATTTGTATGAAAAAATGTCCAAAATGGTGGTGCTTCTTTGAATTCTTTTTCCTAAACAAGTTGGCTATATGGTTAAAAAATTTCAAATCATTTGGAATTGTACAACATATACAAAAAAAAATAGTAAGTAGAAAGAAGTAGAGAATGATCCAAAATACTAAATTGTTAAAAATTTCATTATGGAATTGAAAGATGTCAATCCCAATGTTTGTAATGTTGTAATAAACAACCTACATCCTATGAATTTATTTTTTTCAAAAAATATTAAAAATTGAGTTAAATAAACAACTTCAAAGTTTATTTCAGAGTAGAGAATCTATAACTACCCACAAACTAAAAAACCCTCATAATTTTTGACTCATTGGTTGAAATGGAATGATTCAAAACTTTCCATGTATATATAAATCTAGAAAACCAATTTCAAATTTTTATTTTTGAAAAAAGTGATTTTTTTAATCTGCCGGGACTGCCCAGCTACAAAAAAAGTAACATATTTGGCCATAACTTTTGACTCCTATTTTCAAATGTCATGAAATTTAGTGCATACGAAAGATATTCCTTGCGCCCACCTTCTATTAAAATATCAGCTTAAAATATGGAAATCTCTAATCACACATACTTGCCCAAAATTTCTATACAGCCAAAAAACCCATGCCGGTCCTTTAGGGGTTAAGGGTTTAAGGATGCTAGTAAGCCATATACACATAGTTACATATATATACAACTTCATATCCCACAATCTTTGTCGTTGCTACACACAAGCTTAAGTGTATTATCCTTGTAGTTGAGAAAATTGATAGGAATCTGGAAAAAACTCATTTGATTTGAAAAAAATCAACTTTGGGTGGTGTTTTTGAGCATGAGTGATTAGCCAAAAGCAATCACAATGATTCTGTCTTGGTACCAAAAAATATAAATAAAACAAAATTCATGGTAAATATTATTTTCCATTCTCTCTCTATATATAATAAAATAAATTATTATAAATTTGATGTAATTGTAAATATTGCCACTTTATATACTTAGCAACCTAATATTAGATTAATCTTCTGAAAATAAAAGCATAAATTGCATGAATCTTAGGATTCAAAATGTTTTTTTATTCAAGAAAAATGCATTGAATTAGTTTCTTAGTACATATTTTCACTTTAGTTTTGAATTCAAAGAAAATAAATAAATGCCTAACTATTGCCACATGTATTATGAGCCCACTTTATACCATTTCAATCCATTTTTCATGTAAAAAACAACAACCGTAAATCCTTCCATCCATAAAAAAAATATGGAAAAAATTACTTTTTTAGCCTTCCAAGTTTGGAATAATGACATATGGCAACCATGTCTTTCATATTTTGTTATTATTAGATTTTGCAAGCAATATTTTTGTACACAATGACTTTTTCCTTGTCAATGTGGCTTGTCATGAGTGCTTGGTTAATCATACATGAAAAATGTTGTATCCCAAAGCTTTGACTACATGTTCGGTAAAAATTTCCAAGAAAAAAGCGAAAATTCTATTTGTAGATGGATGACCAAAAATGCTATGTTGCTAAAAAAATGCTACTTAGTCCTTTAGGGATTAAATTAAAAAAATGACATTTTCCAAGTCTATTGTCTATGTTATTTGAAATCTTAAAATAATCCTTAAAATGAATATTTTATTGCAAGTTGAAGTTGAGAGCCTATATGCAATTTTGCGTAGTATATATAAAATGATATGCAAATTTTGTTTAGACTGTGATTCTCTATATAATTTTATATATACTACGCAAAATTTTATAGATTTTAAAATCATTTTTAAAAATTGGATACCATTTTTCTTTACTATTTCTTCAAAAAATAGTGAAATTTCAAATCTTCATTAAAAAAATAAATCTTTTGCAACTTATATAAAGGCATCTTTAAAATCTATGGAAGATGATTGTTAATTTTTGATACACCTACATACAATAGAGTTATTTGTGAAGTACCCAAAACCGGGGTTTAAACCCCACAGTTTTGTGAAAAAGCAGATTTTGGGCAAAAAGTTAATACGAAAGTGGGTATCAAACTTTCTTTCGCACCCAAATCGACCAAAAAGAAGTTTCGTCCGGACTTTGCCTGCGGGGTTGTGGTCGCCTCCGGGGTCGTCCGTCGGAGGAAATTTGTCTAAAAAAGTCCCCTCCAAACTGGGGGGGACTTTACGAATAACTCTAATATGTTAAAATTTATAACTTCATCATATAGATGTTCAAATAATATATGCTAAAGTATGTTGGAATTCTCTTTTAGTATGTTGGAAATCTATTTTAAGTTGTTTTTTAATAATAAATATGCCCAATTTTTGTTAGTATTGATTATTATTGTACTAACCTTAAGATGCGAAAAACATGTCTATATGGACTAAGACCAACACTTGGTCTAACTCATCATAAAATGACTAGTTAGATCAAGTGTGGGTCTTATAGCTTAGTCTCCATGGATATATTTTCCACTAAAGTGGAAACATCTATTATCATTTACTTAAGTTGGTGTTTATAGATGAAACCAAAATTATAATTAAATGATATTTTTGCCTTGTAGATAAATAAATATCACTAATACTAAAAAAATAAAAATTGGAGAATTTTGTATGTTTGTGGATTTTCTAATCAAGATTGAAAAAAGTTCAAAGTGTTCAATAGATGTGTGTTTGAAGTGCCTTGAGAAAGACACAGAACCATTCACTAAAAGTTTGTTACTTTACAATCATGAAGCACCATTTCTAAAGGAGGAGCCATTCAAAGCGAATTGTTTGAGTCATATTGGTGACACTTCAATAGACACCTATCTGTGATAAGAAATGGAGGTGAACAAAATCCAATAGTTCTACGGTACCTAGATATACCCTTTACGAAATGCAACCTACTACTTTTGGATCCAATTCCATTCTAATGTATTTTTTATTGCATTGAATGTGCAATTGGGGCTTAAAGTTTTGGAATTGGAGAGGAAAGGGTTGAAATTGGGTTGAAAAAACACTATTTGATGAATTCAATGAACTCATCCATGCAAGCTTCTATGCATGGCAAAAATGTTCATTCATTGTTTCAATGTACCAAGGGGGACTTTTGAATTTCTATTCAAACCATGAGTGAAGTAAGAGAGCCATATTAGAATCCAAAAAGACAAGACTAATAGCCCGCCTTTCAGGGACTACAATAAGAAGTTCAATGTTTTTGTTTTGCCTGCCTATAATGTATCATTTTTTTCAAAAATGAGTCGAGTGATACACATATGAAATAAACCTTAATTTGCAATTCTTAACAATAAGATAGTTGACCCATTTTTTATCACCTCCCTTTTCCAATCTATAGGTTGCTCTCTTTCCATGAAGGTATTGATGAATAGTGATCACTTATGGCACAATTTGTGGTGCATTATGATTGGCTACAAGACTTTCAATATTGCAACAAGCCCTTGGTTGATTTTGCAACTAGCCCTTGGTTAGATATAGGAAGGTTTGTATGACTAATATAGGTCGACCAAAATTTTCAACTAAAAAATTCATAATATTTATATTTTGAGTTAAAGAATTCCAAAAAATTATAGAATCCTTCCAAACTCTATTTTTGTACACGGAAAAAATCCCGGACTCAAGAAACCAGCACTGCAGATATGCATGATTGCTTAACCCTTGAATGCTGCGGCAAATGTTTTGTGTCCGATGGATGACATGAAATCAAATTGAATAGGACAGAAGTGCAACTATTCATGTTGTGGAAAGGAAAGATCTTCAACAATAGTTTGACTTGCAATGAGTAGTTTTGCATTTTTGGAGGCTAATGGTTCACACGGTAATAGAAAAGGATGATTCGAGGATCACCCCTCTGGCGTTTAACCTTTGAACGACACAGCGGTCATTTTTTGGCCGATGAATGACAAAGACTCTTTGCATGTAAGACAGAACTGCAACTATTCATCCTTGAAATTTTATGTGCAAAGGGAAGATCATGAATAGTAATTTGACCTCCAATGCACACTTTTGAATATTTTAAGTAGATGATGTCACACAATTGCAAAAGGGATGATTTCCAGGGTCACCAGCCCGGCGTCCAAGGGTTAAGTGGTTTAAGTGGTTGGAAATGGGTCAGGTACCTTACTTCCCTTCAGTGCTTGACTTGCCCGCACTCAATCGTGGACTCCCCCACCCACCCCCCACTGCAGCAGCACGGCAGCCTCGAATGGATAAGTTTCAGTTAGGCCGGTGACTTTTCATCCATCCATCCATCCATCCATCCATCCATCCATCCATCCATCCATCCATCCATCCATCCATCCATCCATCCATCCATCCATCCATCCGTCTCCGGCCTGCCTGCCATTCATCCAACGACTGCCCACATGGATGAATGCTGCCCCCGCCAGAAAGGCCCACGGAAAAGGTGGTGACTTCCCGGCCACAAGCCCACGACTGGCGGAGAGGGCTGGACCTCGGGCCACGTGGCCCTGGGCAGTCAATCCGAGTGACGGGGCAGTCAAAACTTCACTGAGTGGGAGCCAGAAATTCACCACAGTAATCAATTTCGGGGCTGCCCGACATCTGGGCAGCTGACCGGGTCTTTGTACAAATCATTCTTTGGGGTACCGTGTGAAGCATTTGCTTTGAAAAAAAAATAAAGAGCATGCATTGGAGGCCAAACTATTGTGCAAGACCCTCTTGTTATTTACACAATTTCAAGAATGAACATCTCCATGCATTTCTATTTTATATAGAAAAATTCTTTATCATTCATCACACACTTAGTTTCTGCGGTATCCTTTTTAGGATCAAGGGTGTCTTTGGAGTTCAATGATAGATTAAATTTCTTCCTCTACGAATTTGTACCTATCATATATATGGAGTAGTAAACTTGCCAATCATTGCACAAAACAAAATTCAAAACCCTTCTCTACATAAATATAGAGGCTTGTATGTTTTGAAATTTGGCATGATTATTAAATATCATGTTAAGATTCGCCTTCAAAAAACAAAATGTGAAAAGATTTCTTCCTACAAATTTTATTGGAATTTGAAGGTGATGAAGCTCAAATCTAATTAAAAGTTTCTTTCAACCAATCACCAGTCATTAGGCAATCATACAAAATTTTGTTCCCATCAAAATTGAATTGGTAGTTGAATTGTGTGGTTAGTGTTTGGTCATTAGCGGGATGGTTGTACAATTAGTGTTTGGTCATTGGGAGGTGTTGTTGTGCGGTGTTTGGATGTGTGCGGTAAATAGTCAATTTACTCTAGCTTGATGTTAGTGACTAGATAAACACACCTTCTTTTCTTGGAGTTTGCTTTGATTCACTGGTGCATCCAATTCACATTAGAGAAAAAACCAGCCCTCCGGAAGGCTGCTCCGCAGTGACATACCAAGCTATCAAAATGTTTGGCCTGTCACTGCAGAACTGTCCCTTGGTGAGCAGTCAGCTTGGCTGACTGCTCGCCAAAACAGTCAGAAATCAGAATTTATTTGTTTTTATTTTCAAATATTTTTTTAAGACTAAAAACTAAAAATAATAATTTTTTTTACTCGTATATTTTGTTTCCTGTGCCATTGTCGCAGCAAAAACTGCTGCGTGGAAATAGGGGAAAAACTAATTTTTTTGCAAAAAAAAAGTAAATTTCAGGGTCCTACGGAGGGCTGTGGAGCTGCCCTCCGGAGGGCCCAGATTTTCTCTAATGAAGAACTCAATTATTTAATTCTGCGTTCCATTTTTGTTCTGCCATTTTTTTGAGAACTAATCTCATGGCTAACAAATATTATTATTATTTTATTGTTGTATAATTCATTTACTTAGTGGCATGGGAGCTAATTATAACAAAAACTAGCAATTGCAACACATATTAATTATTTTGCAATGATTTGTAGTCGTACTTTGCAATAAAGCCCACTAGAAGAAAATGAAGTATTGTACAAGTACAATGGAACTTCCATAAGTACACCTTCCATGATTCAATAAACCTCCGTAAAGCAATAGGTCCAAGCGGTCCTGACTTTTGGAATAAAATAAGTGTTAGCAATTAATGAGAGCCTGCTAAACAAATTGTGGTGGCCCTACACGTTGTCAAAAAAAGGAAAAATATTCTTATGAATAAGCTTGTTGGCCTCAAGATGTGGCATGTGTATCTCTATGGCAACTTCCTATCTAGTGCAGACCTTCTCTAATGCCTTGAACCTCTCTAAACTAATTTTGTCAAGTAGTCTCGGACCTATTGAGTTAAATGAGTTTTATTGTAAGATTGACTGCTTTTACAATTGTCTTTTATGTCGTAAATGACATGTACAATTGGTATAAGTTTAGGGATCTTCAGTCAATATGGACAAGCTATATTTGAAAACCTAGTCAGTAGGAAAAATTTCAGCCCTCAACAAGGCCGCAAGTCTTGCACCCCTACAGTGCAATTATAGAAAAATTAAAAATTAAAATATTTGAAATTTCACGTGGCACTAGTAGTGCTACGTCAGCGCCATGTCAAATTGGAAAAAATATATATTTTTTATATTCTGTAATTGCACCCCGGGGGGAACTGAAAATCAAAAATTGGAAGCCTTCTTGAAGGCTTAAATTTTTCCTAATGTCCTTTAGGATAGAGGGGTTCTTTCTCATCCAATGTCGTCTTATGTAGAACTTCATCTGCTGAGTTTGTACGTATGGACATTGATGTGGTGTGTTACTCCACCGTAGCATGTCTACTCAACAATTGAAGATGAAAGTATACTCCAACGTGGCATTGGCATTTCTAATTGTATCAATTCATAGTCATTGTTTTACAATTGTAGTGCAACTAAAAGTACTTCAAACTTTCACATGATGTGGCAAATTGTGGTCTTGTTTTTGAAGGACACATAGTTGGCATTGTTGACTTTTTTTTAAAACCTATTTTATTGTTAATAAAATTATTTATAAAAATTTCCAAATAAATATTGTTGCAACTATTTTTTAGTTGTCCATATTTGTTGTGTACAAGGATTGTTGGACTCATAGATGTGTTGAAATTGAATTGTTCATGGCGGTATAGTCATTGATGTAATGAACTTCAGTAACATTTTGAATTTAGTTGTGCGACTTGCAATCCTTCTTAGTCATTTTGTAGCCATTGGCGCTATTACTATATATTGTACAACAATTGTTACAATGAATCATTTGAGATTGAATGTTCAAGTGAAAATGGTGTACTTGTTCTATAGTCATATGTACAATTCTAAGCATACTTTCTTTTTTTATAAAAATATGACATCTTGTATTTATTGTTGACAACATTGTTACTACCACATATTGCACACAACAATAGCAAAATTGATTTTGAATTCGAGCCCATTACAAAAGACAGCTCAATTCTCTTTAGAAATACTCCTCCTATCCTCCATTCTCTAATACTAACATTTATACACTACAAATTACATCGATCAACAGGGAAGTCTGTTTTGATCAAGAACTCTAACTTTCATAAATGTACTACAACTCTTGTACCTTAAAACAAAGTCTGCTACTCATCCTTGTCATTTCTTAGAGATGCGTTTCTTTCAATTCTTACTTTTTTTCCATATATATACCAAAAAATTATCAAAGTTAGACACTCTTTGTGCAACCTGAAAAGAAGATATAGTTTTTAAGGTATAATAAATGATTTGCATGTCTCCATCACTAAATAGTATTAACTAGTTTCCTAACAAAAATAGTAGCACTACAACTGTGAAAGAAGTTAATATCTACAAGAGATCACAAAAGAAGTGAAAAATTACAATCTTTTAATAGCTAACAACATCAAGAATCAAGAACAACTAAGACTCTAGCAATCACAACATGCAAGAAAAGAGAACCTCATTGAAGTTGTGTGAGGAGTGGTGATGGCAATAAGAGACAAAGATAAGAATAAGATGATGTAGAAGGTATTACACTTGGAAGGCGGCTTAGGGTTTCTCAAACTCAAAACAAGAGAAAAAAAATCATCATTGGTTGTTTTTTGTAGTTTTAGATGACAGGAGCAATAGTTACGTCATAAACCCCAATATAATATGGTTCATGACTATTTTATGTCTACACTATTACTTATCATTTACTACACTATGACTAGTCTACAATTACTTTGGGACTAAGTTGCAAGGATGGCAAATCCTATTTCAACAACTAAATCGGATGAGGGAATTTCTAAGTTTAAAGAAGAAAGACCAAATATTAACCATCCACCTTGAGCAAGTGCAAATAAAATCAAAAGGTGTCATGTTTGGAACCCTAACCTTTATATTTCTTACAACTTTAATGGCTATTCAATGACTATTTTACTACTATTAGGTAATTGCTTTACCACTACTCTACAACTTAATATAATGAGATTGTAAATTTTTTTTGTATTATCACCAAATTCATTTAAAGCTCAAATATAAAAATATTGAAATTTTTAGGATACTTTTCTGAGGAAAACTATAAGTTGTTTAGAAGTTGATTTACAGTCACTCTTTGAATGAAGTTGTTTAGCATTCCACTATTAAATGATACAGTTGAATACACCTCATTCTATTATGTATACACCAATTAATGTAAGTTTTGTGGATGATAAAGCATTTATGTAATTAGTCTTTATTTTGTTTCTTATTGACTTATCATCCACTAGTCATTTCTACAACTATCACAACTACATTTTATAGATTAGCCATGGTGCTAATGAGCTCCACCCAAGTCATAGATGAGTTATTTAGGACACCTAATCATTGTGAGGCAGCTGTGGAGGACATTGTTTTCTTCTAGTGGCCATACCTTACTTTGAACACATGGTCTACTGCAAACCATTACAAAAGTGCTGCAAACTTGTTGCGAAAATCTTGCAAACGGATCCAATGCATATCTATGCCTAAATTGTTGCAAAAATTATTGCAATCCCCAATAGTTGCAAATACATTGTACTGTACAATGTTGTACTAAACTACTGCAAAATTCTTAACAGATTTCAAGAGGTCAGTGTTGCAAAAACTATTGCAATCTCGGCTTTCTTCTCGTCCTCAGACCATTTCCAGTGATCCGGGTTGAACTCTTCCAAAAAACCAGAACTCCATGACTTACGAATTCGACAAGATTGAGTATTTCTCTTAACTCTAAATCCGGTAACTCTAAATCAGGTGGAACAACTCGGACCTTACAATGACAAGAGCGCAACTCTGGCTTCCTGGCTTCAGTGGCTTGGTGTAGGAATAAGGATGGAAGAATTTGGTTTCAGGGTAAACATTTTGATTTCTCTTGAAGGTTTACTTCTGAAAGCAAAGTTTACTACTGAAGGATGCTCCTCATGAGAAATCATTCTTATACCGTATACATTATTCTCTTCTTCTATGGAAGCCAGGATATGGAATTAAGTACAGCTAGTACCGATTTTTTCAGGGTCAAAGTTCAGTCAAGACTGATTAGTTCTGTTGCCTCAATTCAGTTGGTGACATTGTCAGACTGACACATGCCATTGCAGTTCTCTCTAATGTCACATATGAATAATCACTAATCCTCGCTGTCCTTGCATCAAGCACAACTTCAATTTAGCAGCTGCTTTAACAATCAGAGTTTCAGATCTTTGCCAAATCAGGGTTATATGAGTGCGTGGAAGATGCAGGAGACTGATTCATAATTCAGATGGATTCTCTGCACTCATATTAACTTACACTTCTGCCAGTCGACTGAACTCAAAAGAGGATTTTCACCTGAAACTTTGTTCAGTTGTGCAGAGATAAGACTGACGGAAGCCAACTGGAAGGAACGCCCGCTTCCGGCCATAAGCTTATCTTTTGGGCACCTCCAGCTCGATTTTTGACCTCGAGCTTTAATTTGCTATCAACAAAATCCTGTAGGAAACTTGCGATGAGCAGGAGTGCAGAAAGCCCATACTTTGCGGATATTTTCTCAGGAATTGAATGGTTCTCCTGTTTCTTTCAAAAAAGAAAAGAGAAAATATGCAAGCTTGTCGAAGCTAAGGTTTCTATCAATATGAGATCGAAGCACGTACAGATGTCAATGAGCAGGAGCGAAATTGACAAAACTTGAGAAAACTTTCATATTACAAGGAAGAGATGTAGCAACCAGTGACTGCTGAGAGAATTGTAACAAGTACTCATAAGCTGGGTACCGTCACACCTGAGAAATAGTCATGATGCTCTAAATCTTGGAATCCATAAAGTCTGCTCTACCATTATTTATCCAGTATAAACATACAGACTGTTATGGAATAAATGCAGTGGGTGCCTCATCCCTGGAATGTTCGTCATTGTGACCAATAAATTCAATTGTTTTGAATGAAAATGAAAATAGAATTCCAGCAAATATCTCAAATTCCAAATAACTCCCTCGACTTCCAAGTTCAAGTATCCCTCACTGCTACACTGGGAGCAAACGAAGTGTTCAATCAAAGAATGTTATGTACAAAGCAGAAAAGTTTGTGAGATGTCAAAAAAACCTCTAATGTGTGATAAACATGAATAACCAAGCCTGAACAGTGCAAACTAGAAAGGGTGCACTGCTCCGAAAGCAGTACTGTAGAATGTTATGGACAGTCTCGAAGCTGCAAGTAAAATGTTCTACAGACAAGCTGCCACCGACTGACGAATCCATGACAGCAAGTGATGGACACTGCATAAACTTTCAACCAGCAATCCTTGTCAAGAAGTTGTGAAATATCACGCTTCTGCCGAAGCTCATAATCGCTAACTTGGTGTACACTACCTATCATCGAGCTCTTCAAATCTCTACATTGCTTGAGTCACTTCCACGACTAGTCGCAGCAGCGCCACACAGTCACAATCCAACACATGAAATTTGACACAAACTCACGAATAGAATTGATCCATTTCGACGTTTTGAAGCCCATGAAAATCACTCACCTCGTTTGATGGACTTGTGCCAGATTTCATGTATTGCATCTTACATGTGGCTGCAGCATTGGAGATCTCGATAAATTAGGGTTTCTGGGGTTCCTCTAGGTCCTCGGAAACGTTCTTGAACTTGAGGCAAGGACCCCTTGCTTTCCATGAATCAAGGCTCGTTTCACTGTAGAAAATCTTGAATGCAAGCTTGGCCATGAATTGTGAACCACTGTAACACAACTTAACCCTTCCTATCAAAGAATGTTGAACTTGAAGAGGGGACCCTTTGCATCCCATGATTCAAGGCTTGTTTCACTGTAGGAGATCTTGAATGCAAGCTTGGCCATGAATTGTGAGCCGCTGTAACGCGACTTAACCCTTCCTATTCAAGAATGTTATGTCCATGGATAAACTGCAGCCAACCAAGACCCTCAATGGAAGCCAGAGATGGTTCACCAGCCATCGGTGCCAGTAGCCCAAAGAGCCTCGAGCCCCTGCAATTCCCCCACCAGGGGCGCACAATAGACCACGAAGTTGCCATCGTCTTGCAACCAAGCCAAGTAGTTCCCCGTGCAGCTGTAGATGAAGGTGAGCGTCTGGAACTTGATCAAGTGCGCTCCATCGTAGAGAACAAAGTTGCCATTGCTCTCCATGGCAGCGAAGCAATTAGCGCCATGGCCAGACGTGTTGGTCGCCCACACGGGAAGTCGGTTCTTCCCCAAATCATACAACACGAGGTTGCAGTCGAACTGCATGGCCAGCAAGTATCTGCCGTGCGAGCTCTTGAGGGCGTCTCCCGTGGGAATTAGGTCTGGCGCCACCACCATGCTCGCATCCCCGTCGATGGCGTGCACAAAACAAATCAATGTCGTCACGAAGCTGAAGATCAGGCAAGCAAAGCTTCGGAAGAAGATGCCCATGGTACCTCACTCCGTAACTTCACATGACGCCGTTCGTTTTAGGGTTAGGGTTCATTCTTGCGACTTGAATTTGTGATGCAGCATTCAAATTGTTGCCGGAATTTTTCGCCCATCGCAGTCTGGTGCTACGAAGTTACATGATTGAGCGTCGGAGATTGACAATGCACATGCCAGTCAGTTGATGGATCTGCACATGGAGCAGGATATGTTCTGTAATACTTTAGTGAATAGTGCCTCTTTGTTGGCTCCAGAGGCCGTAAATGGCATCGACACAAACTATATCTACAGAGAAGTGAGTAGGTTCTTATATTACAATGTTGATTGTTACTTGAAAATTGAGCTATAGTCGCCATTATGAAATAAACTACATGTACAGAACAGTACAGTGCAACTAAATTGTAGGAAAGCAAGAGCTGATCGATCCGACAACATCATTTTCAGGCGCGCATTTGAACGATGGACTGGAGAGTGCGATCAAGGAGTGAGCGCGCATAACTTCGCACCTTGGTTTCCTCGTCTTGCATCATCGCTTGTTAGATATGAAGCTCACAATTGCAGGTTCCTCTTGAAATTGTGGTTCTTCTCTAATCCAATGTAAGTAATACAGTATAATGCTCACTTTTCAATTCCGGTGCACTTGAGTTTGTTTCGTAGCACAAGGCTAACGGGCATTGTCCTGCAATCTTTACTAACGAATTTTGGAGGCATTCGTTCTCTAAAAGTTGGGTGTAGTTCCCTGAGCTGTTGTTGAGTGCTAACGAGGGCCAAATTGATGTCTATTGTGTTGCAGCTGATAAACAAGGTGCAAAATCTCACATCCGATCAACCTGTCTATTTGAAGAGTGAAGCTGAATAATAAATTCAATTTGATCCAAGTTGGAGAAATGTAAATTACTGCCATTGAGAAGATGCACAAAAACGTATTATTTGAGGGCGTATTTTTCCGTGAAGATGTGGAGATCAACTCGAATCAGATTGTTGGTCATGTGGTTGGCGAGACTGGTAACAAGGACGTGTTAGGGCCGGGAGATTCAAAAGATTATAACTACCTTGCTAAGGAACCTTGTGAAGGCTGACCTAAAGCTGTTGACTTTGATGATTCGTTGGAGTAGCATATTGTTTTACCTCCCAAGGCAGCCCAAATCGGGCCTCTCATGTTTGTATATCAAATTTTGATTAGGTCATATCCGAAATTTTTGACGAATAGACGCAAGTTTTGTCGTGATTGTAGTGATATGCAATCTAGCCCCATCAGCACCTTAGTTTTTACAATACAACTGATGGAATTGGTCATGAATTCTTAGGCCTGTAGTGGTTAAGTCTTTCGCATGAATTTTATCAACTTCTTGAGTGGTATTTTACACTCTCGTCACACAATTACACTCAGAGAAAGACTGGTCAAGCCTCTGTAATCTTTAATCCATGATTAGCATTGCATTATGAAATCAACATTCAAAAAACCAGGCCTGATCAAGTTTTCTCACTAACAAGCGTGTTTTCATTGTGGAGCTGAGAGACTATGTCATTCAAATGACTTCGGGAAAAACTGACTAGATGTACTGGTAGTCATTAGCAACAGCTCTTGTAACATGTCATGTGCATTACAGAGTTCAGCTTGACTGCGTGCAATTTTTAAGGTTTACATTCACGTCGTGGGTCTATTTGGTCACCCGATTGTAGCAGATCTGAAATTTGTTCTTCTCTTCCGTAACTGAATTTAGAGATTGCAGTTTCATGAACTCGAGCAAGATTCATTGGCGAAGAAAAATTCTTGGAGACACGGCAGAACGAGGTGATATCAACTCTGTCCGTGCATCTGAATGCATGTTAAGAAATTGCGTCGGTATAGTCTATTTCGAGTATTCAAGTGACGCTTCCTAGGCTCCACTGGGCTTTCCAGGGCTTGAAGTGGAGAGTAAGCCATTCCATGTAGTTCAGCCAGTGTAAGCCAAGCCTTGAGCATAATTTCCTCATTCTGTTCTCTAGGCAAAGTAAGCCACACTGGTGCAGGCTCACCCTACACATTGATCGAGAACCCATCATGTTGACCAGTGATGACCCACACAAAGCAAGAAATTAACTTGAATCTCCCTCAAAATTCCTTGAGACCATTTGCTCCTGTGAAAGCCTCGCTATTAACATCAACAGTGTATTTTGATGATGCAAGAGAAGCGTTCAAAAGATATTGCATCAGCAATGGACAAGCACATGAAAGGTCATTTATACTCACTTCCCAGTGAGTGACTTCACTGGTCAGCTTATTCAAGTATAAATGGTGAGTATAAATTCTTGTGAATTAATGTCCTGTTCACTCCTGAGCACGGTTCATCTACACTTTATGCATCTCTTCTTTCATAAGAGACTTTATGCATCCATACTTTCATAAGGGACTTTACGAATCTTTTCTTTTCATAGGAAAGTGTCGGTCAAAGTCCAGGTGACTTCACCTGCCTGGCAAGTGTAAATGACCTATGAGCCCCAATCCTATAACTCATGTCGGATTGATCAGCAAGGATAGAGAGAACTCAAGATTTTTAAAACCCAATTCACAACTGTCGTCACTTTTGCCCAAGAACTATTCTCTGGGTCTTTATCAATGGATTGTCGTATACGGTATTCATATCTAATCAGCATTGCAATCGCGTGATCAAACCTGTTTCCTTGCTGCACTTAATTCTCAGAGATGCAATTTGAAGTGACGGAATAAGAATAATCCCATTTGCGTAGATAGTTTCTTAAATATCGCAGGAAAAGCATGAGAAGATCGCTCTTGCAATGTTCTCTGAGCAATGGGTAGGGATGGAGAACCATCACGTCAGTAACAAAAATGACATTTCTGAAATGAACTCACTACACCAAAATGGTTATTTAGTATGGATGGATGAATACTCAGCATGAGAATTAGGATGCCCAATCTAACAACGCCACCATTGCACACCACAAATGATACTAACAATGCTACAACTACAACTGATGTACATCCTATGATAAATAGTTTAGATCGCATACTAAATAATTGATTCAATGGAATAGAAATTGAGTTGTGTGAATTCTACTAGCATTCAAAGCACAATGAGGGCATCCAACATGCATACTTTATCCTCAACATCTTCTTTCTATAGCACAAATCCTCGTACATCTTGAGTTCAAAAATGAAGGGATTGGAATGTTGGAACCTGAAACAAACTATTGTACAAAAGGTGCAAAATCAACCAAACCTTGTAGAAAAGACAAAGAAGCTCCGGAATTTTGCAATAGTTGCAAGAGGAAAATAAGAATTATTGATTGGTGAAAATTTGGGGGAGGCTCGTAAAAAGCAGGGGAAAGCAAGTTGTTGAATTCTAAAAAACTATTTTTGACATTAGACTTCAAGACTTGATTACCTTTAGTTTGACAACAAGGCAAAGCTACTCCTAAAGGTTAGTTTCTCCCTACTCACATAGAAGTGAACGCGTCATGGGATTTGGCAAGGGAAATTCTCACTTTAGAAAACTCAAAAATCCATTTCTGATGTGAGCATAGCATGGAAGTTTGCTCTGACTAACCCGAGTGCAGTTCAAATGAAAGGGGACGGGTCAACATTCCACTTGAGACCGGAATTCTTCTCCTTTTCTCCAATACCAGAAAATTGCATCATTCACTGCAGGACACAGGCAATGGAGAGCTGCAGCATGAAGCCAAATGTTGTAGCAGGCAAGCAGGTCTGCAGAATGAGAGGCACCCCTGCCAGATTCCTCTAAGCAGGAGTTACTGTCATTATTATTTATTACTGACTTCTACTCATGCAATGATCGACGGATACCTGGAAAAACTGGAGCAGAAACAAAACACTGAAGACTTGAGCATCATGCTTCCCCAAATGCTGGCTCGTCATCAAGAGATATCAGGGTGTCAAATTCTTAAAGGCCTTGTCATCCGGCAGTTTCCAGCTGGTTCTGGAGCTTCCTGTCCACGGCTGTGCATCCGGAGTGATCGCACGTGGGCTATGGATCAGGAGAACGAGAGACCGGGACAATAGAAGAGTTAAAAGTCCGCCTTTCGACAATAAATCACTCTCTGTGTCCAAGTGCTTTAATTAGTCCTTGAATTCTTTGCCACATCCTTTCCTTTTGGAAGGGTTGGCTTTTTGTAATTATCAATTGGGGTTGTTTTTTGTCCACGAGTTTTTGTTGCCGAACCGCCCGAATTGATTGACTGTCCTGTCCACAGAGAGATCGACGAGCAAAATGGCTTTGATTCCGTCTGCATCAGGCTGGAGGATTTGTTCCTTCAGGGCCTGAGGAGATGCGTATTGACTGCTGCGTATCTTCTCATCTTGACACTCTGGATTTCTCCAATCGGAATGGAGTCTCCCTGCTTTGAATTTCTCTTTAAGGATTTGAACCGGATTGTTAAGATCTTTGATTCAAATGTTGGACGGGGTTTCTCATCACTAAGTTATTGGCTTCTGATCAGTATCTCGACCTCAGTTGCGACCTCAGAAGAGTCGTAACGTAGCAGCACCCAAAATCATGAATTTAAAGGGTTTTAACCCTGTAACGCCGGGACAGCCATTTTGTGGCCTTTGGATGAATGTGCGGTCATCTGTACATTGCTTGGAAACATTTTTTCATCCATTTCTTTTTTGTTGACCTTCCATGGTGCATTACAAAGAGTGTGTAGTTGAATTTGTAGTCATGCAAGTGTCTATCTTCACATAAATGAGAAGTTATTAAAAAAAACGGATCACAAAATATGCTATTTTAGTGTCTATTGGAAAGTTATTGTTCCTTGCTCTAAATCTGAAATTTCTCCACAAAGATGATATTTTTTGAGCTTGAGCCCAACTAACAAAATGAATTTCATCTACTCTAGTTTCTTCTACAATTTGAATTTTGAAAAAATTCCTAATATTGAATATTTTATTGCAATTTGAACTTTGGGTGTATTTTCAATGTCTATTATTTTCTAATTATAGAATGACACGGAAATTGAGTTTACATCATGATGTTTGTCATTTTAATATACACACATGGTGAAATTTTGAGATTTTTTGAAATAATTTTCTATTTGATGTGATTTTTCTTCACTTTCTCTTCAAAAATTCTCAAAAAAATCAATTTTCTAAAAAAAAAAGTCTAAATTTTTTGTGAAGTAAAGAAAACATGTAATTTCATCTCTGAAAAATAAATATAAAATTTTTCATACATATCTAGTTGCAAAATGGCAGCAAATTGAGTGATAGGCACTGAGGCCTGAATTCAGTGGTTATAGGTCCGTCATTTAGGGGTTAAATATGATTTCTATTAATAAGCATTCAACAAATTATTGAACCCTATTAGCAAGAGAAAAATAATTCGTGTGCACTTTCAAATGTATTATTTGGACACTATGAAAATAGGTTGTGAATTTTTAACCCCTAAATGCCCAAGGCACCCAAATGTGGTGGCGAAGAAACTTTGAAGTTAAATTAAAACCTTACCAAATTGCTATTTTTAGTAGTTTATATTTTTGAAAGATTCATTTTGAAGTCTAGTTTTAACATCAAAAATCCAATTTTGAAATTGAATGATTATGACTTTTCTGTTCAAGATTTTGTGCAAAGGTACCCATTGCAATCTTAACTTTTCGTAGTATTGAGGGCTCTTGGAAATGGGCCTCAAATACACTAGATCTTGGGGAAAAAATCACACTAGAAATTCATTTAAAAAAATTGTAGAGTAGATTTTGAGAAGTCATAATTTGATTGGGGTTATATTTGTTAGGCCCTTCAACCTCATATTTTTTTGGTCTTGAACTTTTTAGATTTGACATGCAAAAAGAGGGCTCAAAGATTTTCGTAGTTTTAACACCCTGAAGATCGAACAATATAATCTTTCAATCCTTAAATGAGATTGTTGTGTTTTCTTTTCCTATGCATTCTCTAACATGTCTAGTTTGAATTTGTACAGTTATAATTCAAAAAAAATTGATTCAGCTTATCAAAATGTTGGTTTTTTGTTCAATTTAGAGCAAATTCCAAGAGGCTCAAAACAGGCCTTGGGCATTTAGGGGTTAAAGAGCCAACTATAAATGCACCTAATATCGACCCCACGGTCTGATATTCAAGTGTAGTACATCCTTGTAATTACATCTATTCACTTCCAAAGATTTTCCAAAGATTTTGAGGAGACAATTATGGGTATAGAGAAGGTTATCAGTATTGCTACCTTATGTTTTTTTGAAGGAAGTTGAGACTTTGTAATTAACTTTCATCCCTAAGGGCTTGCATAACATTATTTACATCGGCTCTCTCTCTTCTTCAAGGTACCAACGGTGCTAGTATGTGAGCCCAAGATTGTGAGCTTGTGAGCATTGAGCCTACAATATAGGTACCTATAATATAGATACCATACACTATAGAAGGTGTCTGTATCATAAACACCTATAATATAGGTATTTATAACATATATACCCTATAATTATAGACGGTTTCTATAGTATATATACCTATAGCATAGGTGTGTAGTATTCTTGGCTCATAGGCTCACATTCCTAGGCTCACATAATAGCAACCCTCGGTAGAGAACATCCTTGCATAGAAGCTTGCATGGAATAGGAACATTGTTCTTGTTAACATTGCATGTAATAAATTTACTAATTGTTTTGAATTGTTTTGCTAAATTATAGTAACTCTTCCAAAATATCTACATTATTGATTTATTGAAAGGATTCTTTTTTCTTTCTTCAATTTTTCAATGAAACTTTGAATAATGAATAATTTGAATGAATTAAAAGATTTATTTGGCAATTAAAACGAGAAATTAAACAACAAGCGAAAAAACAATAGAAAAGGCAGTCTTATAAGTAATTTTTTTTGCCTTGCTTCATGGACTTGCCACTAGTTACTGAAGAAAATTTTACTAAAGTCTTTCATTGACATTAAGATTGTAATGATTGTGCAAAAAAACAGTGTAATTAGAAATAGAAGTAATGAAAAGAGTGAGGTTCAAAACAATATTGAAGAAGTTCATAATTAAAAATATTAGCAAGATAAAATATTAATAAAATAATTCAGAAATATAAAATGTGAGACATGATTTAATATATATGTATGTGCTTTTGATTTTTAATAATAAATTTGATACAATTAAAATGATTAATCAAAACTAATGTCTTTTGTTGTTGTATATAAGGTAATCATTCATAAATTAGATATCTACATTATATGATTAAAATTCACTAGTCAAAAAAATTTGTTCTCATAAGCTAATATTTTTTCAATTATTAAATGGATGATGTGAATTACATAAATTTGAACAAACTAAATCTTGAGAATATAATATTAAATTAATTTTTAATGTATTTTTTCAAAAAACTTGTTTGTATTATGTATTGTAAGAATCTAACTTTCAAAGAACTATATCATTCTCTATCAGTTCTTAATTATTCTAGAAAGGACAACCATAGATGTTAGTTGGGCAATCTTTGGTGTTTTTGATCACGTTTCAATCTTTTGACCGTCTACAACCATTGCGCTTATGATATGGGCCTATGAAATTTTGAACTCTCAGCTGCTATTTGAACTTTTTTTTGCAAGTTTGCCAAGGAAAAAAACACAATATTGCTAGTAGAAAATTGCGTCCTACAAAACATGATAAATGCCAACACATATGAGACTTAACAAGCGTAGTCTTGAACACAAGATGAATTGGTTAAGCATAAGGAAAAGAGTGTCTCTAACATGCATTATGAGCGTTCAATAAATGTGGGATAGTTTGGAACAAGGTGGAAGCTTAACCAATCACTCATAGTAAAAATGCATCAGAAGAAAATAGAGGCCACGAGAGGGTTGTTTCAAGGCTATAAACCAATAGAGTATATAGCAAAATATCATATAATTAAAATTTATTCAAAATTCAATAAAATCAATTTATAAATTTTTATAAATTTTTTTATAAAAATATACGAAGTAATATGTATATAATATTGAAAATTGAATTAAAAAATAACTTAAGTAGTATTTGATTTCAATACCAAACCCTTCTAGGACCCTATTACACAAATAAAAAAATAAAATACCTATTTTATATAAAGTTTATAAAAATATATAATAAATAATAACAAATAAAATATTAAATAATTAAATAAACAATATTATCTGACATAGCAGTGTCCACACCACATCAAATTTTTGATGTAGCAAAATTTCCATTCATTTGAACATAAATAATTTTTTAATTAAAAAAATTATTAAAATTATTAAATTAAACTATCCCATGCAATTCAAGCCTTGCAGTTTCTTGGGATTTTTAATTTAAAAAAATAAAAAATAATTAATTTTTATTTTGGTCAGTATTTCCTATTGTCCAAGAACTAACGACCCTCCTCAGACCTCATTCTTCTTCTAATGCAATAATTGTATTTTTGTAGAACTTTGAACCTCATTTAATCATAGTAAATTAATCTTTCTCAAACTTTGTTCAAGAAATAAAATGTGGAAAATCAAATTTTCTTTGAGATTCATATATCTTTTTGTAATTTTAAGTCTCCAATGAAAAGTTATGGACAAAGTCCAAAGAAGGGTATGAAGTACACTTTCATACCTTTTCCTATAACTTTGTTCATAATTTTTTTATTTAAGACTTCAAATCATAAATGAATGTTGGGATCTCAAATCTAACTTCATTTTCCCACATTTTTTTAGTTGGACAAAGTTTGAGAGAAGTTGATTTATTATAATAAAACAAAGTTCAAAATTCTACTAAGTGCACTACTATCCTATTTTTGACATATGCCATATAGATTTTTGTATCTTGTATTCCCTACTTGTATAAAGTATTTGCTTTCTCTCCATATTTTGAATATCAATTAGAATGAAGGTACGTTTGCACTGCGCGCTTAAGGAGGCATTAGAGGGCAGTGGTAAAGATGCGAAGGAAGTGCTGTCCACATCAGCCTGCCTTTGGATCGTCTGAGCCAACGTGGAGCCACAACTAGCAGGGCCAAATAGTGGTGCTGCCTACCGGAGCTGCAGCGTAATTTCGTAAGTATCTTTTAGGCCGGTGGACTTCAAGGAACAGGCTCGGGGGGGTCACTTAGAGTGTCCATTAGAAAACACGTGCGAACAAAACTTTGGACCCCCTATATTATATCCTAAAATTTAAATAAAATGAAATAAAAAAAATATGACTAGATTTTCCTACTTCAAAAGTTTATGTTTTGAATTATTGATATTTTTATTTGTTAATGATAATTAGTTACAAATTTTTGAAGTAATTAGATACACTGTACAACTGAAAAATAACTTTCACACCCCTATATTATATCCTAAAAAATTGTCTAAAAAATGAACAAAAAATTCCTAAAAATAGCTCTCTATTGAAAGTTCATTTTGAGTTGAGTATTGATGCAATGGTCATCTAAATGTGATCTCTATAAATATTTGAGTTGAAAAACATGCCGTTTTAGGCCATTTTCAACCTCTTGTACAAATCATTTCAACTATTATTTTAGTTTGAAATTTTGGCAATAGAAACCTATAGTCATTATTAAGCAACCCTCAAAATTTTAAGTTGAAATTATAGTTCATTAGAAACCACTTGTTCGCACGTGGTTTGTAGTAAAATACTAGGTGCCGCCCCCCCGAGGGAACAGGGAAAACATGCGAATACATAGATTTGTATGCCAAAGCACCGCTTCTACTTAAATGGGGTCCGTCAAGGCGATTACGCTAATACGACGATTTAATCTTAAATTAGATTTAAAATTAGAGGCGTCATGAAAACGCGCACACTGTGGCCATGCCATGCAGATGACGGTCGTGCAGCTGTGCAACTTGTACATTGAATTTCGACGGCTGTTTGGCAGCGCCAATGCACTACAAATTCAAGAATCCATCGCAGAGCAAGTCATCTGCAATCATCAGAGCGCATTCATGTCAATTTCTGCACTGATTTGAGTAGTTTAGCCTCAAGTGGTTTTCTAGAATTTCTTCACACAGCGTCTGCAGTTCTAGCTCGTTTCGTTTCGTACCATTACGTATAGGAGTAGTGGAACTCCCTGACAATCCACCTACTCCGCTTGAAAGATCTGACAATGACCAACCGCCACGGTGTTTGATCAGGTGCCGGTCGGGCTGTTCCAAACGCTGCCGGTAGTGGAGGTAAATTCTCGACTTCAGTCATTGCATTTTGCCAGTCCTTTGTATGTGCTCTCTGCAACCAAGTCATTGTCCACGTTCAACTCGATGTCCACTTCTTTTTGCAAACCCTATGACAGCATGTGCACATAGTCTTGCGCAGGTACTCTTTGTAATTCTCTTGTTGCGTTGTCGGCACTGCCAACATCCTTGGCCAACAAAGGTACGTCAATTCCACACCATCGATCCGTTTGCTTCTGTATCTACTGTAGACTCTACCGAATTTTAATTTTTTCTTACGTGCTTTCATGCAAGATTCTGTAGTCCGAGTGTTGTCGTCGGTGACACTCGCTGCTAGTGCGCCTATTTTCTTGCAGCCACCGTAGGTACCACTTCGCTAGTTCGGCAAGTTCAAACTCTCCTTGGCGTCGAAGGCAGCGCTGGTGGCAGTAGCGCCGCCGGTGCTCTTGCACCAATGAAGAAGACTCGGAAGGAAAGGCAACCGAATTGGAGTAACCAAGAAATTGCTGCACTCATTGAGGCAAAAAAAACTCTATATTTGGAGGAAATTGAGGCCTCTAATGGACGTCAAGTCATGGTTACTGACTCCACAAAATGGTTACGCATTAGTGCTGCCGTCATGCAATTTGACTTGTCTCCCTGTCTGCGTGACACAACTGCATGCAAAAGTAAGTGGAACCAAATGGTTCCTAAATAAAAGTGAGTCTCCGACTTCATGAGACGCAGTGGCAATATCGATGAAACTTTTTGGAGTCTTCTCGTGTCGGACCGCAGAGCTCAGGGCTTGCCAAAGTCATATCCACAAAATTTGTTTTATCTCATGGATGATTGGTATGGAAATAGACCTTCCATCCGGCCACCCCACGCTCGCGACCTCCAAGCTGCGGACGACAACAACTACAAGACTCTGACAGCATGCAGCGAGGAGGTGGGAGATGACGACAACAGCAATGACGTGCTCGACGAGTTCCTCAACGTCCGTGTCGTGCAAGCAGAGAGCGATTACCTCACTGACTCAATTCAATCGCCCTTGTGCATGGCAGGCAGTAAGAAGCATTTGGCAGGAGTGCACATTCTGCGTAGTAGTCCTAGTGTCTCTCCTATTGCACCACCTCAAACCTTCGGTCCACCTCCGAAAGGCTCGGTCCCTCAGGGAGTTATCTCGCAACTACTGAGTTTGTTGGAGACGGCTGGGACTTCGATGGGCAAGAGACCAACAAATACGGCGGTGCGGCGTAAGAGTTTGTTGGGACACTCACTTATTGCGGAGGCCACTTGAGCCACGGGCGACGCCATGGCAGTTGAAATGCGTGACATGGTAGCCGCAACTCGCGACTTGGAGCAAACAAAAATGGACGTGCAGTTGAGATTGTTCTCAGAGCAAATGGAGTATCAACGGGAGAGGGATCGTTGTCTCCATGAACACGCTACAATGACAAATGAAGCGCAAAATTGGCCATTCAAAAACAAGGAGAAGTCGTCCAATGTCTGGCAAGGTTATCAACTATTCTAGTATCTAGCCTAACTACACTAGTAGAAAATAGGGTCAAATGTAACCAACAAAAAAATGATTGGTCACTACTTTCACACTAGAAAATGACTAGCAGTCACAGAAAGGGCGCCAAAGCTGACCTGTCGCAATCAGCAGTCATTTTGTAGTGACTTCCCAAAGCAGTGGATGGCGACCAGATGAAACCAACGACCAGATCTAGTGTCATCCATGGTTCAGTCTGAGTTTTGTGGCCTTGTCGCTGATGTAGTTTTTGTTGAGTCATATTTGAGTTGTGCTGTCCTAAAATGAGTGCATCATATGACTACGATAGAACAGAGGAATGACTGACAATGGGACACCGTGGAAATTGAACTTATTAAATTTATTGTCTTTTTCTCTATAAAGGACTAGTTGCATTGTAGTCATTTTCAAGTGACAAACTAATTTTCATATAGACGGCTTAGATGGATGGATCAAATGGAAGGCTTAGATGGAATGATGGATGGATCAAATGGACGGCTTAGATAGTGAGATCAGATGGACGGCTTAGATGGAATGATGGATGGATCAGATGGACGGCTCAGATGAATGGATCAGATGGATGGCTTAGATGGATTGATGGATGGGTCAGATGGACGGATCAGATGGTGGGATCAAATGGATGGTTGAGATGGTGGGATTAGATGAATGGCTTAGATGAATGAATTAAATGGACAGTTGAGATGGATGGTTCACATGGACAATTGAAATGAATTGTTTAGATGGACGGATTAGATTGTATCTTCATAGCAAATGGATGGCTTAGATTTTAGGTCAGCCGCCACATTTTAGGTCAACCACCTTTTAAGGCAGCCACCTTTCTATTTCAGGCAAGTTGACATATGGCACATTGCAGTTGCAGCTGCTGAAGATGAACAGCAGAGATTTTGTCTCTTTCATTCAGAATTCAGGTTTAGGTTAGCCACCGAATCTTAAATACATCTTCTTTGTTTTGCTTCTTGCTAATGCACTTCTTCTCACTTTTTCCTCTTGTTTTTGTCTTCTTCTTCAAGCTTCTAGCTCATCAATCTCTTCTCATGTTTTCTTCTTGCTTTTGCCTCCTTCTTGCTTCTTAGTTCTTATTCATCAACCTCTTTCTACTTGTTTTGTTTCTTTCTTGCTTCTTGCTCATCAACCTCCTCTCATTTTCCCTCTTGCTTCTAAATGAAGGTTTAGGTCAACCTCCACCTCTTGAATGTAGCAGTTTACATTTTCTTGAGTGCTTTCTACTTTTTGTTATTTGTTTGTTGTTATTTGTTGTCTTGGTTGTTTGTTGTTTGATGTTTAGGGTTTGTTGTTTGCTCTTTTTTATTATTTGCAATTTATTGTTTGTTGTCTTTTTGCTTTTTATTATTCACTTTTTTTTTCATTTTTTCCTTCAATTTAAGTGAGTTCAAGCAATTCAGGCAATACAAGCAGTTCAAGTGAATTCAGGCAATTCAAGCAAGTTAAGCAATACATGCAATTCAGGTGAATTCAGGCAATTTAGGCAATTCAGATGAATTCTGCAATTTTGCATTAGATGATTTCTATAATTCTTTGGTGATAGTTATTATTTTGTGGTTTTGTAATGTATTTTTCATTAAATATGTTTAATTCATTTTCAATTGGTGATTGGCTTCAGTTGTTAATGGAACAAGAGGCAAAAGAAGTTTATGGCATGGAGAGAAGAAGTGGTGTGCATAGACTTTGACATAGTGAAATTATAGTATAGTCATAATGTAGTAACAATGTAATCATAGTGCAACCATAGTGTAGTCATAATGCAACTATAGTGTAGTCATAGTGCAACCATAGTATAGTCATAGTACAAATGTAGTCATTTATGCTTGTATTGTGACCAAACTACAACTACCTTTGTATTGCTAGTTATTTTTCTGTAATGAATATCATACATGACTCCAGTATTACTGTTTCTGTCAATTCTCTGAGTCATATGTTGGAGTCCATGTTGTACTCTTATCCAACTACTTAATGACTGCATGACTAACTACACTAGTCATCATTTTGAAGAATGACTCCCTAAGCACATCCATGACTTTGTTAATGACTGCAACCAATTCAAAAATCACAAGAAAATGACTTTCATTGCCTAAAGAATGACTACAAAATGACAAATAAGGAACCAAACATTTTCCATGTCAGCTTAGAATTTGTTTGACGTAAAACAGGATCACTCCAAAATCAGCCAATAGAAAACTGACACCTCGACATGCCAGATCCTCAGCCACGTGTCTCGGCACCATTGGAGAGGCCCCATATAATCACACCCTAATGAACTTCATCCCCTTCATCTAAATGAAAATAAATAAATGACTGACTTGACCGATATGACTTGTCCCAAATGACTTAGATCCCAAATTTGCGATCTGGTCATTCTTTGGTCATATGTGTCCTATATGACTGGTTAGGTAGTCATAAACCTCAGTCATTGATAGCCTCTTTTCTACTAGTGCTAGGCACGCAGCAGTGCCGCGGTCCAATGCTACACTACACAATCCATATCGACAAGATACGCCACCGCGGTCGCCCGGTGGAAGAGCTCACTATAGGCTCCATCGGAGAATGAGGCTCCACACGTCCCCGAGCAGTGACGTCGTCCACATTCTGCACTGCTCCCCCAACTTCCCTGTCCGGTATCTGTACAATCACGACTACGGAGCAGTTACTGTTTGCACTTTTTATACGTAGTACAAGCAATTCGAGTTAACTCCATATAGGCGTTATTTTGTTTTTCTTCTTTGAGAAAGCGCATTGTACAGTAGTATAAGTAGACGACGTTTAGCGTTTTTGACCTTTTTTGTAACGTCCTAGAAGTTGTCCGCACTGGACAGAAGAATTCTCATGACATTTAGAACAGCATACTGGTAGGCACTTGGAAAAATGTTTGGCAATACAACTCTATGAATACTACTACTCATATAAAATAAAGGGAAGTTGAAAATCAAACTTGTTTGCACATATTGCGATTCATATTTGCAAGCATTGAATGGGAACTCGAAGCATGCTTACCTGCATTGCTCAAAATGGGACGAGTCGTTGCAATGTTAAGAAGACCCTCAAGTTCGACCTCTTCTCCTCAACGGCTTCTACTTCGGGCTCCTCCTGTAATTTATCAACGGCATCAGGAACGTCAAAGGTTGGAACCTCAACGTCGTCCTGAAGCCCCTCGCTCCTAAGCCTCTCAAGCAACGATTCAACTTCATCATGCGACTGTTGCAACAGTACGTTGTGCAGTATAGCGCAAGGTATAACGACATCAAGAAGGAAAGTGACATCAAGCTCAAATTTGTGGTGCAGTTCTTGAAAGGTCAGTTTCAGTTGTGCAAAAGCGTTTTCGACAACAGCTCAGCCTTTACTCAACCTTCTATTGAACAGTCGACTAACAAGTGCGAGGTTGCTCTGCTGTGGATGGGGTACTATCTAGTAGCCAAGGCAGCAGTGGGAATCCGGCATCTCCAAGCAAGTATGGAGAGTACCCATGAAACGATGGCCGACCCTCCCACAAACAGTGTCGTTGGCCTCAGTGAAATAAAGTAGACCGTCTGAGAACACGAGAGTCATGAGTTGAGCCCGGCATACCCACATGCAAGTCGAGGAAGCGCTTAGATGAGTCCACAACTGCTTGGCACTGCACAGAGAATCCACCTGTCTTGAAGTAGTAGTAGTCGGCCGGCCCAATCTTGGGTTTTGAAATTGGAAAATGTGTTCTATCAATGGCGCCTAAAATTCCAAGCAGCCTACAAAGTTGTTGAAAATTTGCTTCAGTCTCTCCAATGCGGTGTCTAGTGGGCCAGCTTATTTCCTTCTTCAGGACGACATTGATGGCGTGAATGACATCGCGGAGCATAATAGACATTGTGCTACAACCCACGGCAAAAAGCTCGCTGCAGATAAGAAGACTCGCACCTTAGCAAATCTTGAATAGGGTGCAGCCCAAACGCACAGTGACGGGAACTGCCTCATGGTAATTTGTATTCCTCCTCTGAATCCTGGGCATCAAGAGAGTTGCCAAGGAGAAGACGGAGAGCTTAGTCATCCTGAAGATTTTTATCCACCGCTCATCGTCGTATTCTTCCAACAAAAATTTCAAAAACCACGTTGTTGACCTGGGCTTCACCTAGTAGCCCAAGTCCTCGTCCATGACAGTCAAGCTATTCCAGAGCCTCCAATGCTGAAGCGCTGCTCGAGAGACGGTGTCTTGATCCAGGGCTACTCGTTCCGCCTACCTCTGGAAAAAATCAAAATCCACGTTGTTGTTGTCGTTGTCTGTGGAAGCTTCTGGCAAATCCAGGGCGTGGTGAGTGTTCAAGAGCAAGACGAGAATCAACGTTGCCATGCTCACGATCTCCAACGGACTTTCAACAAAATCCGTGACAATGGAAAACATTGAGATTGCAGTCTAAAGGAAAGGGCATAGTGCGGCCACTAACAAATTCTGCATTCAACGAGAAGCTGTCAAACCGTGTGAAGCTAAGCGGAGGCATTTCGCACCCATGGCGGAAAGGAAGAAAATATAGAGGGGTGGAAGAGGGGCTACAGTAAATCCACAGCAGCAGTGGCAGAAGGAGTAGCGCAAAGGAACCACTGTCACAACTAACCCTACATTGCTGCGCAAAATCTGCAGGCTAGGCTCCTCCAGAGCAAGCAGCGTAAAGAAAAAGACGGACATGAAGAAAAACAACGTCTTCCTAAAACTTGAACGCCACAACGGACAGCGCGTCAACAATGTGCAGTATTGAAGTTGAAAACGAAGACACTCACCAGCTACAGGAGCGCCGAACTTTCAAGCATGAAGGTGCTGCCTCCGTGCATCACTCCTCCCACCTGCCTCCACGACAACAACGACGAAGATCTGCCACTTCGAGACCGTCCAAGATTACCGATTCCACACACTTCCGACCAAACGGATGGCACAATAGCCTACAACAATGCAAGCTTCAATTGGAACCTCCTAACTCAGTAAACAAATTATGAAACCGCCATGTCCGAGGCTCAAGACTCTCTCTGGCGTGCTCGCTCAAACAAACATCCGCTCTTGATAGGGGCAACGACAAACAGTCCTCAATTAGAGCTTCCGCTTGGTGCGAACCCCCTTCAATAAGTTCCAGATTTTTGCGGAAAGAACCAGTCAAAAAACTAATCACTCCGCTAAGTGCAAACAACGCGCACATTACTGTCCTCGAAACTACACCCGTGTCTCTTGAATGTGGGTCCAGCCACATTACGTCAACACCATGCCAAGGGTCCACGCACTTTGACTTCTTTATCATCTCGCCACCGTTTTTTGGCAAGTGCTGGTGCAAACATACCCTGAGAATTATGACTAAACATTGAATATGAATAAGAGAATTGTTCATTACAAATGATACAATTTTCTTGACATTGAGAACAATTGAACAAAATTTGGGCAATGATATCATGTTGGAGGCAAAATGCATAACTCAAAAGATCTTGAAACCATGTATTTTTTACCTCACTTGCCATGTCATATCCACTTCACATGCCATGTCATAAAAAAGATCCACTTAGGAAATTCAAAGAAGCCTGCTCATGTTTGTCTTAACATACAAAATATTTTTTATAATGTTCAAATTTTTAATGTTAAACCATGTTAACTTAAACAATATTTGAGTGACATTTTTTTATAATGGTAGGATGTTTTTTCAAACTCATTTTTACATTAAAAGTTGCTTTCTTCATAAGGTATTTTTCTTCTAGTGTATAAATATATTCCAATCATTACACTTAGGATGGCCTTTACACCTCCCTTGGCAATCTCTGGATTTTTACCACTTGTAGTCAAGAAAGTGGAGAATTTTGTTGATGATGGGGAAATTCAACTATGGAGATCATTTCTACATGTGAGTCAAAAGACCATTGTTGATATTGCACAAAAAGCATCTACATTTTGGAGTAAAATTGTACAATAATATAATTATTCCAAAACACCTAATGGGTGCAGTTTCTATGTTGTATGTAGTCTTGAAAGAAAATATGGTGGATAAAACATGATGTAGGAAAGTCTATTGACGACTTTTTTCATGTTACAAAGATACTTGAGCAAGAGTGGGAAGTCTAAAGAAGACTTAATAGGTGATGTTTTAGACTTGTGTAGGCAATAACATTGTTGGATTATTTTGCGAGGTCTTTTAAAGTAGATAGAATCATTTCATTTGACATACAGAGTACAATGCAACGTCAAGCAAGCGTGGAGCAAAGGGTAAGGTATGAAGATCAAGTGCAAGAGATCACAAAGACGTAGAAGCATTCACTAAAATTACAATGACTTGGGGCAAGAATCTGAAGTAAATAAGGCGCACACAAAATCCTTCAATTTTTCCTTCCAAGGTCAACCTTACTTATAGCTTATGTACAAAGGAAGAACCACTCTCTCAATTTCATCAAGATTTATCATCCATCAAACTACAAAGGAGATACATTTTCACTTCATTTATTTATAATCAATAATGTGTTGTAGCCTTCAAGCTACAGTGTGACAGTTCTCAAAATTGATGCACTTGCCAATCAATTTAAAGTGATGTTAAAAACCTTATCACAAGCCAAAAGTTTGGCCAACAATAGGGGATGCTCTTAGATTGTGCCTTTAGAAGTAGATGATTTGAATTGGTTTTTAGTATTAAAATAAATTATTATGAAATCTTGTTGTTAATTTGTATAAGCTTGAAAGATGGTGTCAAATACCACTTTAGCTCCTAATTTTTGTTTTGGTGATAAAAATAGTATCAAAACCACCAAAATGACAAATAGACATCCAATTAGAAGTCATTCACAATACTTGGAGGTTCTTTAACCCCTAAAGGACCAAGCTGCGTTTTTTGGCAACATAGCAATTTTAGGCAGCTCACTATGAATGGAGTTTTTATTTTTTTTCTTTGAAAATTTTACACAACATGTGCCCGAGGAGTAGCTTTAAGGCCCAACAATTTTCATAACTTTTTATCTATGTAGTCAAAAGTTATGAAAATTGTTGGGCCTTAAAGCTACTCCTTGGGCACATGTTGGGTAAAATTTTCAAAGAAAAAAAATAAAAACTCCATTCGTAGTGAGCTGCCCAAAATCGCTATGTTGCCAAAAAACGCAGCTTGGTCCTTTAGGGGTTAAATATTTTTAGATAGTTTAGAGCCTTTCCGTAAAAAGGTATTTGTATCTAAAGATAAATCTTTTTGTTAAAGAAGACCTTATTTTGCAATGAAGTTTATTTTGCAAAATGTAAAAATTTAAAGCGTATTTAGTTTTTATGTATTTTTTTGTGTCTTGTAGGCATTGATGTAGGACCTTAATTCCTAAATGCTCTGAAATCAATATTTGGATGATGAACAAAGTGCCCTAAGGCAAGGTTTAGTCCTTTTAATTCTTAAGGCAAGGCATGTCCAGGGGCTAACATAAAAAAAAACGGTTTTTTTCTAGTGTTAGGTGCTATTACCTTATTTAGGGTGGATTTCCATGCACCTAGGGTTGGTCAAACTTTGCATAAATTAAAGACCCCGCTAAAATCAAAATTATACATCAAAGTGTGCAATTGTTACAAGACAAGAATTAGAATAGTTGGCTAGCATAAAATTTTAGAAGAGGCTTGTGAAAAGTGGAAGAGGCTCATTCAAAGTAGGGAAGGAAATTTATAACTTTAGAAAAAATATTTTTGGCATTGGACTTGAATTTTTGGATTGCTTTTAGTGTAACAATTGGGCAAAGCTACTTCTAAAATTTTATTTTATTTTACTCACATAGAGGTGAAAACATCATGAAACTAAATGAAAGCACTTTTGACTCTTGAAAACTTGAAAATTCATTTCCAATTTTGACAGAACATGAAAGTTTGTTCTTATATAAATTCTATGAAGGAGCTAAAATAATTCTTTGTAGAAAAATTATCAGCGTTTTGGTACAATTGCTACTATATTAGAACAATAATCTTAGATGCAATATAATTTTTGTAAAAGGCCTTTGCATTCTCAGCAATTAGTTTTGTGGTTTTCTTTGCTTAACCCCTAAATGCCCGAGGCACCAAATTCTGGTGTCGACAATACTTTGAAGTTAAATAAAACCTAGCGAAGTTGCTGTTTTTAGTAGTTTATATTTTGTAAAATTCTTTTTGAAGTCTAGTCTTAGCATCAAAAATTCAATTTTGAAAATTATTGATTATGATTTTTCTATTTAAGATTTTATGCAAGGATACCCATTGCAATCTTGACTTTCCATAGTGTTGAGGGCTCTTGGAAATGAGCCTTAACTACACTAGATCTTGGAGAAAAAATCACATTAGAAATTCATTTAAAAAAATTGTAGAGTAGATTTTGAGAAGCCATAAATTGATTGGGGTAATTCATGTTAGGCCCTTTAACCACATATTTGTTTGGTGCCGAACTTTTTAGATTTGACATGTGAAAAAAAGGATTGAAAGAATTTCTTAGTTTTAACACCCTCATGATCAAACATTATAATCTTTCAATCTATAAGTGATATTGTTGTGTTTTCTTTTCCTATATAATCTCTAGCATGTCTAGTTTGAATTTGTACGGTTACAGTTAAAAAAAAATTGATACAACTTATCAAAATGTTGGCTTTTTGTTCAATTTAGAGCAAATTCCTAGAAGCTCAAAAAAGGCCTTGGGCATTTAGGGGTTAATCTCCATCCACAATATACACAATACATAAAAGAGAAGATCCTTGACACAATATTTACAAGCCTTTATGCCCATTGGCTTTCCTTCATGTACCCTATTCATCACTCCTAATCTCCATTTGTCTACTTAGCTATTGATGAAGTATTATTGGATGCAAAATATTCCACACCATCTACTGTAGAGCTATGGTAATAATATTGCATGCTACTCAATGGTATAGAGAATGTAGGATTGTGCAACCAAAAACTAGCAATAGATTAAAAATGAAATGGAAAATGCAAAAAAGCTAAAAGATGGTTTCAAAGCAACAATTATTGCAACTACATGACCAATGGAATTGATAAATATATGATGAAGATTCTTTCTTTGAAAATTCTCTTTAGGAGCAAAGTGTCACATGAAATTCCCGAAGAGACAATTTTCATCGAACATAAAAAATTTAGTTTAATTATGAGAATTTTCATCCAAAATTTGAATGGACTATGAAATTTTACTTCTAGGGAGGGATTTTTCATAATTCCTCTATTAGAGATTTTTAAATTAACCAAGGGAAGTGCAAATAGAGGTACCATATTGTCGATTATGGAGGAGTCATTGTCAAGGAAATCCAACAAATTGCAGTGAAGGGATTGCGGAAATCAACTCTAAGAAAACATAAGTAATGTAGGTTGATCCAAAATCATCCATATCTCAATTGGCAATTCAATAGTTGGATGCAATTCCACTATATTCCAATCCACTCGAATGTAGTGAAAATTATTTTTGGATATAGAAATATTAAAACAAATTGAGTGTATGATAGAGCTAAAAATAATGGAATTGCGTTGTGCTTTTATAATTTTCGTGGATAGAGCCATAAAGTTAACCTTGAAGTACGTGCTTGAGCACCTCCAAAGTGGTTGAAGAATGGTCAAAGTCAACTATAGTAAACTTGCAAATCACCGCACAAACAAAATTCAAACCCTTCTCCACATGAATATAGAGACTTGCATGTTTTGAAATTTGGCATGATTATTAAATGTCATGTTAAGATTCACCTTCAAAAAACAAAATGTAAAAAGATTTCTTCCTATAAATTTTATTGCAATTTGAAGGTGATGAAGCTCAAATATAGTTAAAAATTCCTTGCAACCAATCACCGTACAGTGTGCAATCATTGGGTGGTGATACAAAATTTTGTTCCCATCACAAATGAATTGGTAGTTGAATTGTGCAATTAGTGTTTGGTCATTGGAGGGGTGGTTGTACAATTAGTATTTGGTCATTGGAAGGTGTTGTTGTGCAGTAAATGGCCGGTCTAATCTAGTTTTTTTTTTTTAAATGAATGTTTTTCATCTAATTTGTTTAGAGTTCCATGTGTGTGTGTGTGTGTGTGTGTGTGTGTGTGTGTGTGTGTGTGTGTGTGTGGTATTTGGTCATGGAAAAGACTTTCTTTGAGAATTCACAAAAAAATTTAGAGAAGAAGATGCTACATCCAAATGTCACAAAAGATGCCTTTCTAGCCTGCTTTCTAGTGTATTTTGCAATGCCTACCTCTTCGCTCTTGATTTGAATTTTAGACATTAAAATAATATTTTAAAATTTGAATCCAATTAATAAATGAAGTTCACTAAATCAAGTTTCTACATCAATTTTTTTTACATTCAAAATTGTATATATATATATATATATATATATATATATATATATATATATATACACACACACACACACACACACACACACACACACACACACACACACACACACACACACAATTGAATTTTGGGGCCTATGTCTACAATCAGCTAAGTTTTTAATCATCAAAAGATAAAAAAATTGATTTGCTAATGATGTTATATTTTTCTAATATACTCATGTAGTGAAATTTTCAGATTTTTTTAACTTATTTTGTAGTTGATATGAATTTTCTTTACTTCTTTTTTAAAAATTTCATCATATTTCAAGTTTTTACCAAATGCAACTTTCATGACTTATAGACAACATGGAAGTAGGAAATTCCACTCATTTTCAATGGCAAAATAAAACACACCCATAGTAGAGGATCTTAAAATTTGATTGCATTGTAATTGACTCTGATATTTCTAAGTAATTACACATGGCAAGGATGCTCTTGTTTTTCCACAATCTTCAAAGTTGCTTTTGGATTATCATTGTGATAAGAATTGGGAATTAACAGGGGTTAATAACTTTGTTGTTCTTTCAATCATTGTTGTTATTAATAATATTTATTTTGTTTTAAAACCTCTTGTTTTATAACATTTTTCAAGAATTCCATAGAATGGGTGATTGAGTGGTATAAAATTAATATTGAAATAATATTCTTGGCTTACAATATGTCATTGTGTGCAATTTTTTTAAATAATGCTTCCTACTATCAATTTTTTAATTATACATAGTAGGAAAGTCTACATTCTTTGAGTTTACAAAAAAAAACATTTTGAACTTCCTTTTCCATTCAAATGAGTTTTTGTATCTAAAAGCACACCTCATATAAATGGCATCCAATCTTTTAGGAATTAAGAAAGTCACATTAATTTCCTATAAGACAAAAATAGTCTCTCCTTATGGTCTACAACATAAAACTACATGTTCTTGTGTTGATCACCTACAAAGAATGTCTTTTTCATTTTTTTTCCATAAAAAAAGTTAAACAAATGTTCAAATGTATTTTATTCAATTTGTTCATAATAAGTCTAAGTAAAATAAAAGGACCTAATCCCGTTTTCTAAAAAGCGCTTTTGAACCATCCCTTTGAAATTCCTTTTAATTCTAGTCCAAATACATTGACCAATTATATTCTTTTGGGGGGGCAAATTTAACCCCTAAAGGACTGGGGGTATTTTTCAAGAAAAATTACCCAAAATTGTGAACTTTTAATATATTGACTAAAATTAGAAATAATTTATTTTTTTGAACCTCAATTGTACAAAATTGTAATTAACTAAAGTAGAGATGTGTGCAAAAAAATTTAGACCATTTGACTATGTGAACTGAAAGATTACAACATTTGAATTGAGAAAAAAAAACCTTTTCATTTTTGCGAGATAAGGTTAGCAAACTTTGAGAACTCTTAGAATAAATTTTTTGTTCTTGATGAATTTTCATCTTTCTACCATTGAGTTCTAAATCTTGTTAGATACCCTCATGAATTTTTTGAAAGCAGACATGGAATCTATCTCATTCTAAATCACCTTGCAATGTAAGGAGGTTAAGTGAACTAGCAATTAGTATACTAGTCATTTTTTGATGATTTCTTGTGCAATGAGAAAATATTATATTTGAAATCCAAACCAAGAAAACTTAGAGACAAACATTTGGATTAATAATATGTGGAATAATAATATGTGAAATAATTTTTAAGAACTTTGAAATCAAATATTTCAATATAATAGAGTTTGAAGTTAAAAGACTGAAATGCTTTCTTTCAAACTTGTCCAGCAAGGTTAGTAGAATTTGACTTCTCTTGGAATGAGCTTTTTGCACTAAATATAATTTTTTTTCTTTTACAATTACATACTATGTCATATTGATTACCTAGATGCAAATTTCAAAGGTAGATGAAGAATTTAGCACTAAAAGATGCCAAAACAACCTAAATTGCCTAGGTTCTTTGAGGTAGCATGACTTTTGATCCAATCATCTAATTAAAAAATTTTAAAAATTTCCATGAAGAGGGTGAATGTTTCCTTCTTGTATCAAAATTTTGAAAACATCCATTAAAAATTGACTTTGTATGACCCTACCAAGTTTTCAAGTGCTTGTTGAATAAAAAATTTGCCCTTTAAGGATTAAGCACCCTATAAGGTTGGTTATAGGTATCTATACAAGTTTGTTATTTGTAAATTTAAAAAAAATATTTATAGTGAATTTTTTGAATTTTTGTGTGAAAGACATCATTTCTAGTTCATAATGTTGCCTAAAATTTTCACACCTTTTCATGGGTTCATATAGCAGAAAATCATCACAAGATTATAACTTGATCCCTCTTTCTTATGTACAATAACCAAGTGATGACAAATTGGTTGTCCTACCTTGAACAAGGGGATGACTTCCTAAGAGATTGCGGAAATGAAGAATGCATCTACTTATCTAAGAATTTGATCATTATTGGCTCACTATCTTGGTGGTAGGGTCACCTCTATCTCCACAAATAAGACCTTAGGCGCAATGGATTGAGGAATTCTACCCCCCTAAAGGACCAATTTGCTATTTTTAGCAACATAGCTTTTGGAGTAGGTACTTGTGACTAGGAATTTGCATATTTTAGGCTGAAATTTTAATAGAAAGTGTGGACAAGGAATATCTTTCATATGCACTAAATTTCATGACAATTGAAAATAAGAGTCAAAAGTGATAGCCTAATATGTTGTTTGTTTCTCAACTCGGGTAGTCCAAGTAAATAAAAAAATCACTTTTTTCAAAAAACAAAACTTGAAATTGATTTTCTAGGTTTACATATATGGAAAACTTTGAATCATTCCACTTTGATCAATGAGTCAAAAGTTACGAGGAGTTTTACTTTGAGGGCAATTATGGATTTTCTATTCTAAAATAAACTTTGAAGTCGTTTATATCACTCAATTTTCAATATTTTTTGAAAAAATAAAATCATAGGATGTAGATTGTTTATTACAACATTACAATCATTGGGGTTGAAAATTTTTAATTCCATAATTAAACTCTTAACAATTTAGTATTTTGAATCATTCTCTACTTCTTTCTACTTATTATTTTTTTCCTATATGTTGTACAATTCCAAATGATGTGAAATTTTTTAAGCATGTAGCCAACTTATCTAGAAAAAAGAATTCAAAGAAGCACCATCATTTTGGGCATTATTTCATAGAAAAGTGAGCTTGTGAAGTGCAACTGCCTTGTTTTTCACACGGCCCCCCCAAATGATTCATTTGAATTTGAATGCTTATATCTTGCAATCCACGTGGTGGATCTTTCTGAAATTTTACCAAGTGTTCTCAAGTCAACATACTACAAGATCTTATGGTTACATGTATCCAAAAAAATTCAAAAATTTGGTACTTGTACTAGAAATGGCAATTTTTGAGTGTTTTGGAGGAAAACATAGTCAAAGAACTCAAGGGGCTAATAGGTGCAAGGTAGAAGGACCTTAAGAGCATTCTTACCAAGGACATTCCCTATCCCTATTCCTATCCAGATGAAATTCATCGGGATATTGATGAAAATTTACCACCAAGGTTCTCTATCCTTAAATATTTAAGGAATTCAAGGCCCAATTTTTTAAAGGAGGGGAGATTTAGGGAATTCAAAGTCACTTTTCTCTATATCTTTGGGGTAGAGCAACCCTAATGGAGAAGATCATTCCCTATCTCTATATTTGTTCTTTCTTCATCCACATGGAGATAGGGGTAGGGAAGAATTGGTGAAGATGCTCTTATTCTGTGTTATGTCCCTATTTTATTTTCTAATAGTGCATCTAAATCATCACTTTGAGGTTCCTATACAATCCCCAATCCAAATGCAACTAGCTTGACCAACTAGATTCTTGTTTTCAAATCATGTTGACATCGTAGGCTAAGAGCATCTCCACATCTAACGCGTGGAACCAAGGAGCCAAATAAGGAATTTTTGCTGGTTAGCGTGCCGTCATTTCGATTGAAGAATCATGGCCCCACAAGAAGACACACAAAGTGATCAAAAGGTGCACCATAATTATTATTTTATTATTTTAAGAAGAATCTCTTTGACTTTTGAAGAGAAGCTTTCAAAAGGTGGGATTCAAAAGATTATTCAATGGCTTGGTGAGCCACGTTCAAGAGTCTCCATTTGCTCGTGCCTTCTTCATTTTTGAAAGTGGCCAGGCATATTTCTGCCCTTGACGAGCGTACCATGGGGCAATTTCTAAGCCACGGCCCGCCCATTGCCCGTGTTCTAAGATACTCTAAGAGGGTTTGTTGAAAAAATTGATTCTAGGTATCAATTCAGCTTACTCATTTGAAAATAAATATTTAAAAATTTGAATTTTTTCAATAGAAAGTCAATCATTCTTAACATCCTGTACTGCCTAAAGCTTTCAGATTTTTTACATTACTTTTGATGGCCAGCGTTTTTTTATAATACTTTTTGGGGTGGAAAATGAAGGAATCCATAGGGAATTGAAGTTTTGACTCCCTGCCTGAGAGTGTGGCATAACTTAAGTGCTGGCAGCAGTAACTTCCTTCCTTTTCTTATTATTACGAATCTTCTTCCCGCACATTTTCCTTTCAAAGCCCCCATTTTCCTCAGCTGATTGTTTTCTAAACTCGGATTAAACTCATAATTAAAAACTGGAGTCATTAGTGCCCACCGTGCAGCATCTCCCAGACACTATGCAACCTGGAGAAGCAGACAAAGTGCTTTCAACGTCTCTGCTCCTTCAAAAAAATTCTCCCCACCAGGCCAATTGTGGCTGGCAGTCCTTGTATTTTTATCTCAACAATGAAAAAAATCCGTTTCATTTGTGTCAAAAATAATAAAAATAAAAAACCTCCCCAACAAGAAGCTTGAGTTACTTGGAGCGCAGCCACATAGAGTGCTAGCTTCCCATCTTCACCCCTCTACTGTAGATAATTGAGGGAAAAATGGAGTGGGCCATTTCTATGTGCTCACTTAGCAAGACTAAATGAAACTAGAAGCTTTCCAATATTCCCTAAATTTCAAGAGAGTTTTAACCTTGAAGCGCTCGACGTCCATATTCTGGACGATGAACAGGGGGCTTCAGGGCGCTGTTTAGTCTAGCTAACTTTTCATTCATCCAATGTAATATTTGAATTTAGAAAAGACAACCTTCCTCAACAACCACATTCATGAAATTCCCATGAATGATACTTATGTACAAAGATATAAGCAAAAATGTGCCAAAATTCAAAAAATGATTGAAGCGTTGAAGAGTTAACCCTTTAGTGACCGGTCGACCACTTTTTGGTTGATTTTTGGACTCTCAATCTAATATTGTTCAAAATACATTTGATCACAAAAATCTCAAAGAGGAACGCAATTAGAATGTCTTTGTGCGCTTCAAACAAAACCAATTTCAAGAGAATTGGAGCACTAATGAATTAGCTATGAGTTTGCAAACTCAAATGGCCTGAACCTTTAAATGGGAAGTGTTCAACAAAAATACAGAAAAATATCAACCAAATTGTGAGATTTTTTTGTAACTTGATGTCTTGACAAGGTATAAGTGTTGCTTTATAATCTCATGAATGCCCAAAGTAAACTTATGCATTGGTATTTATGTAGCGCAAATTCTAAAGGGTCATTCAAGTCATTGATTTTTGAAAATTAAGGAAAGCAACTCAAACTCCAACAAGGCTCTAGAAGCAAACATGATTTAGAGGTACATTTCACTTTCTTCAATGTACCAAATCTGCACATTTCAGAAGGGTATTCATTTTGATGACCACATATGACCATTTTTTTGTGAACTTCAAAAATTTATAACTAATTTCACAAAGCTTGAAAAAATTTGAAACGACTTGGATTAGATGCCTATTCTACTTGTCTTTTGAGGAAAATTTACTAAAACGTATTTAAAGATGTTTCACCTCCACAAAATTCAATTTTAGCCCTTAAAAGGTTGATTTATGGACCTCCTACCTTATTTATAGCAATTTGTACCGTTGGATGAGTTTGATTTCTTGTTAGGTTGAAGAATCTCCCTTATGGAAACACCTTGTACGGTTTGATCTAAGACTGCATCTTTAGAGTGGCTACAAAATTCATTTTCTTGAAAAACTATGCCCACCCCCCAAATCAACCACGGTCACTACAGGGTTAAGGAAAAAACTAAAGATGGGCAAGACAAACACTATTGACCTCCTGTTTTAGTTTTGAGAAGTAGAGAAGGAAATCCATCAAATTGGAAGACCTAGACATTCAATCTTGAAAAGCTTGCATTTTTTAAAAGATCTATCATCTCCATGATGGGTTGGGAAATAGTAGTGAACATGTGTGTCATCGTGTCCCTTCTAAAAATTGTGATTTGGGAGGTGCATGGAAACATACTCTTACCGGCTTAGGTGAGAGCAACACTAAACTGGAGTCACTGAATTGTCCTAATAGTAAAAAAAATCCAATTCTCCGTGTCAGTCACTTGCTCATAGGGCGTTTATACATACCCACAAGTGAGTCACATTACTTGATCAACAAGTAATTTCATTATTTTTTATTTATACATACTCATGAATGAATGAAGCTACTCAATAGAAGTATTTCTAGATACCATTTTGTCTAGTATGACCTTGTGGCATGGGCACGTGGCATGGTAGTATTCCATATGATAGAATGTTCTTTGAAAAGACATATTTGTAGACTCCTACAATGCCTTGTATAAGGCTCACTAAGGTAGCTTTGCATATTAGTTGCCTTCAAAATTCATTGTGATAATTGTCTCCCTTATATATAGGCTAAAGTTTTGGCTTGCTATATCAAGAAAATTCAAATTTGTACTCATTCACAAGTGAGCAAATGTGAACACCTCATTCAACAATCATGTCTAGTGTACCTTTTATGAAGGTCAAATTCAGAGGTAACTTAAATATTTTTTGAAATGTTTGAAATATTATAAGTGGAATGTCTGAAAGGTTGTAGAGAATTTTCTTCCACATTGTTTAATTTTGGGAACACTATAAAATTATATAAGAAATTGCATGGAATAGCATTTTCAAGTATAAAACATTTATTTAATGATTATCAACAAGTTGAAAAGGTGAAACAACAAAGAAAAGATGTGGCAATTAAAAAAGATCAATTAAAAAAAGACACAAAAATGAAAAATTAAGAAAAATTGTAGCAACCAAAATAAAAAGAGTTGTCATAGACAAAAACCAAAGTAATTAATAATCTAAAGTGCCCAAATCCTAAAATGTGATTTAATTTTTACATTGTCAAAACCATTCAACACTGAAAAGTAAAGTATTGCAAACATTTTTGGCAGTTTGTTGCCGAATCTTATCCTAACATGAGTACAATAGTTTGTTTTAATTAGAGTTGGAGATGGACATCCATCATAAGTTAGAGAAAACTTCTACGTCAAGTTGAAATCGGAATTTTTTTCAATCAAATTCTCAATCAAATTGCATTAGTCAACTTTTACTATGCTTTCACTCCGAGCTATGTGAAAATGTGGAGAAACTAAAGCAAATTGGCCTAGAACATGCAGAGTGATAGGTTTGCATTGTTGAAACTTTTAAAAAATTCCACATAAAGACAAATGGGAGAAATGGGAAAAACAATTGAAAATTTAATCTTTTTGATAAAGTATAAATGTGTTATGAATTTTTGAAGTGAGCTATCCAATTGGCCTAAAAGAGCTCTAGACTGTTGTACCCTAAAACCAACAAAAAGTATATCAATAATGGTCATCTTACTCATCTAAAGCAATCACAATTTTTTCTAATATGGCCACAATATTTCATAACATGGCCACAACATGAAGGTCTAAAACATTCACTTCATATAATGAAGTTATACTCAAAAGCTGGAAGTTCCTATTGTAGTTACTAATCACTCCATCACCATCATCCAAGACATTGACAGTGGCAACTCAACCTAAAGTAGCCTAAATTTCATTTATTAAAAAAACTTTATCATCAACTAATGCAAGATTGTAATGGGTCATTCCCTAGGTGTTTGTCATTAGCCTTCTACATCCCTATCATAGGATGGTCTACTTTTCATTGTAGAAGTATTTTTACCTTGTTGTCAAACTACAACCAATCCAAAAATTCAAATCCAATGTTGGAAATATTTTTTCAGGATTTAAAAAACTTGCCTTTGTGCTTTTTACAAGTCTCTCCAACATTTTCTCCTCTTAAGTGACTATTGTACCCTTCCATGTACAATTCCTTCCAATTGATTTTAGGTCTTTCATGCAAGCTTTGGCCAATTCTACATGAGTGTTTTAGAAGGATGGTAGCACTCAAGCTTCCCGATTTCTCCAAACCTTGATGGAGTGGATAAGCTTGTGATTAGCTAAGACTTCCCTCTACTTTATAACACATAACATTGTATAACCATACAATGGTCCTGGTTATGCTAGGAAGGTATTATGCTTTGCTAGATACCTTGGAAGGACTTATTAGTACAACAGTTAACCCTTAAAGGCCCAAGGCCTTTTTTCTGCCAAAAAATCATCAAAACTGCCATTTCTATAGCAAGGAGTAAAAAAAAATGAAAAATGTTTTTTTTTCACATCTAACCGTAGGATCTTAAACCTAACTAGTATGAGAATGTGTGGAAAAAATTTCAGAATTTTTCACCTCTCAGATTGCAAGAAATCTGCGTTTAAAGTGGAAAAAACAAGTATTTCAGCACATTGCGGGACTAGATTTTTTGACTTTAAACATTTTTCACTTAAAATTTTTGCACTACAGAGTTTTGTGCTTCAAACCTTTATAATGGAAAATTGAGTTGAGAGTCTAGGAAAAAAAATAATATTAAAAAAAACTTAATTATCACTCCTAAAAAAATTATTAAGTAGAAGTAGGTACGAGATAGAAGGAAAATCTAAAACATTAATATATTTTAGATGGAATTAAAATACACTAATCCCAATGGTGAGATTGTTCTAGCAAGTAAACTAAACCATAAGAATTTTTATTTTTTTTAAATTGCAAAAATAGCATTCCGAAATGAATCCTACAAGTTATTTTTTTCAAGAAGATGCTCTAACTGCCCGAAAAACAAGAATGTCCATAACTTTCTCATAACAAATCCAAATGAAATGAATCAAAGCTTTCCAGATAGACAAAAATATAATCTACAAGAAAAAAAATATTAAAAAAAAAAAATCAATTTTTTGCCAAATTTTTCTTGCTGCCCGGACTGCCCAGTTACGAAAAAAAATAACATATTTGGCTATAACTTTTGACTCCTATTTCCAAATGTCCTGAAATTTAGTGCATATGAAAGATATTCCTCGCGCCCACCTTCTGTTAAAATTTCAGCTTAAAATATGGAAATCTCTAGTCACACGGACCTACCCAAAATTTCTATACGGCCAAAAAATGCAATCCGGTCCTTTAGGGGTTAATTCAAGGATTGGGGTTGGTTGAGGAACCATATAAGGTAGCAGCACCCATAATCGTCAAAATAAGGGTTTTGAACATGATTACTATTAATAAACATCTGCGAAATTATAGGATCCTACCAGCAAGAGAAAAATAACGCATGTGCACTTTCGAATGTATTATTTGGATATTGTGAGAATAAGTTATGAATTTTTAAAGAGCCAATTGTCAATGCACCTAATACCAACACTAGGGTTTGATGTTCAGATGTAGTACATCCTTGTAATCACATCTATTTACTTCCACAGATTTTTCAAGATTTTAGAGGCGATGGTTATGGGTACAATGATGGTTACGGGTACAGTGATGGTTATGGATGCTACTACCATAACCCCTAAATGCCCAAGGCACCCAAATCTGGTGTTTACAAAACTTTGAAGTTAAATAAAACCTAACCAAGTTGCTATTTTTAGTAGTTTATATTTTTAGAAAGTTCTTCTTGAAGTCTAATTTTAGCACCAAAAATCCGATCTTGAAAATAAATGATAGTGATTTTTCTATTCAAGTTTTTGTACAAGGGTACCCATTGCAATCTTGACTTCCCGTAGTGTTGAGAGATCTTGGAAATGAGCCTCAAATACACTAGATCTTGGAGAAAAAATCACATTCAAAATTCATTTAAAAAAATTGTGGAGTAGATTTTAAGAAGCCATAAATTGATCGGGGTTATACAAGTTAGGCCCTTTAACCTCATATTTTTTTGATCACCAACTTTTTAGAATTGACTCATGTAAAGAAGATTGTAAGATTTTTGCAGTTTTAGCACCCTCATGGTCAAACATTATAATCTTTCACTCCATAAGTGATATTGTTGTGTTTTCTTTTCCTATGAGATCTCTAACATATCTAGTTTGAATTTGTACGGTTACAATTCCAAAAAAATTGATACAACTTATCAAAATGTTGGCATTTTGTTCAATTTAGAGCAAAATCCAGGAAGCCCAAAACAGGCCTTGGGCATTTAGGGGTTAAGACAATTTTGTTTGCCATTGGGATCTCCTTTTCTAGGATGCAAAAGGGACCCTGCCTCATTGACCTGTTCCCTTCATCTTTCTATCCACGGTGCTGTTTTTCTGTGCTGCGCATGTCTTGCATTCCCTTCCCCGTTGCACCTTGCGACCTTCCTGAAGCGCCGCCACTCACCAATGCCCTTCATTACTTTCGCAGACCCAAAAGGAGACTTCTTTGTGGATCCGCGAGATCCACAGCTCCCACGTTGGTGGGGTGGGGTCCTTCAGCGTCTCGCAGGCATCATCTCTAAAACTTCGCTCTCAACAGTCTCAAGTTGACTAAGTTGGCACGGCATTCAGCTGCGTGGTACTGTAAGTTAGTGGAGGGACTTCTGATTTCTACCCAGCATCCAGTGCTTCCGAGGTTACAGGGAGGAAAAACGTAACACTGCAGCCGGTGATTACGAGTTTACGACGGTATTCCAAAACAGCTGGATACCTCGGATTTCGAGCCTAGGGTAGGGAACAATAATCCGCGAGTCGTCAGTGCCACAAGGCAAGAAGCTCACTTGTCACGAGACCCACTAGCGAAGGGGGTCGTCAAGCCAGGGCGCCGAAGAGCCATGGAGCTGGCTCTTGTTGCTGGGCATGGTCAGGCAGCTCATTGCAGCGCATGTGGCTGGTGACCTGTTTGACATGCCGACTCTGTTCTCGGCCCCAACTTCTTCTTCATCTTCCTCTTCTTCCTCTCTCCAGGGCAGAGAAGTTGGCATTGCCAGGGAGACTGAGATGGCAAAGTGTGCTGGGGTGGGTGAAGTAAAAGAAATGGGTGAGTGCAGGGTCAGGACTCAGGACAAGAACTCGCACAAAGAGAGTATTAACTAACTGAAGTTTAGGTCGAATGAAGGAAGAAGAAGGAAGGAAGAAGAAGGAAGGGAGTTAAGTGAGAGAGAGGAAATGCCAGGTTTTATGCAGGACAAGAGACCTGCACATTCCTGACTGTCCTGACGAAGTCTGCGTGGCTGCTACCAGCACTCGACCTACTTGTTACGTAGCTCTGTACTGTACTTGCCAGGGCGTTCCTTCTGCACCTGCCCAGCTACTCTGTTCTATGTCGGTAACAGAGCCTCAGTCTGACATCAGCCTTCCATCATCTCCTACTCTCTTGGTTTCGTCTTACGCTTCTACAACAAGCCCTGAATACGTTAGTAGCTTAGTGCAGTCAGTTGTGCTCCCCCGGCCATTCGCCTGTCTCCTTGCTGTTGCCATTGTTGGTTTGAGTGCACCCAAGCTAATTTGCAGTCCAGCTCCTCCTCGCCAGAAACTGTCCATCTTGGGGTTCCTCTTTGGCTAGCTGGTTCGCAACTCATGCGCATCCTCTGACATTGTCCAATAGTTTGTTGCACAGAGAGTAGTCGGTTGTAGTACATCGCACGTTGGGGGTTCGTTTGTCATTTTCGTCCTTGCTGGATTCTTCTGGCTCTTTCAGTATCTTGTCCGTTCTGTCCCAGCCAGCAAATTCCCGAGTTGGGGGTCGAAATCACTTGCTGGGCTGTAACGAGCTTGTAAGCTTGCCACTGATTTTGGGAGATCCTTTTTTAGGGTATTGGAGAGACCATTGACTCAGTGAGCTTCTTCACTCCAGATTAGGTTGAGTGGGGTTTTGAGTGTCCTTCTTTCCAGGACATGGTTCCAGTGTGCATCTCGGGCGGCGAGCTTTTTGACTGGTACGAAGCTATCATGTTGTGTTTCTTAGGTGTTGTGGGTCCCGGCGTGCCTGAGGATATAAAGAAGCTACAGGTATGGAGATTCTAGCTCAGGAGAAAAGGATTCATATCGTTAACTATGGGGTTCCTCCTCTGGAGATTGAAGAACCGAGCAACCCTGTCTTGGAGGGTGCGGGCTTGGGTGTAGCCCTATCTCACATGTTCTTGTTCCAGGATTGAGAGTGCATCAGGAAAATTGACGTAGCCTACCACTCAATCAAACCAAGATGGGCAATTTTTCTGCAATCTTCATTGTTTGCGTTCGTAGTTGACGAAAGGTGCTCCAGGATTTGTAGAATCTATTGCATACCCTGGAGGCTATGCTTTTTGTACCTGGCCGGCAGGTGTAGAAGGGGTGAATATGTCCTTTGCTGGCTATGGTGATGGGTTCCCCTCAAGCCCCCTTTTTTGCTGAGAAGGGCCCCCTTCTTTAGCATAGGATGATATGCAGGTACAGTAGGGCAGTTTCATTACGAAACTAGAAGTAGGGGTCGGGTGACAGGTCAAAATTTCAGTGGGATACAGGATTGCAGTGTCGGATAACGCAGCTTGATACAATGAAGTTCATGAGGTTGGGCTCGCGGCCGGACTTCTTTACCACTCGCGGCAATGTCACGTAAGCTTTAATCTTTCTTTTTTCCTCCCTTTCCATGTGGTTACATTCTTTTCAAATTTAATGCAATGCCTAAACATGTGATATATTAGAATGATTTAGGTAGTAGCGCACTAGACAACGTAAGGCTCTCGAAGCTGCCTTGCTGCAGGCGGTCAATGATCGTAGCTGAGACATTGATACGAATAAAAGAGGTGTTGCCTTAATTCAATTTTAACAACAAATCTTGACGTAATAAATTTTCGTATTGAGAACGGAGTCTATTTGGAGTGAACATAAGTTGGTTGCTTTTTTTAAAAATTTCTGGTGGAAACGAAGATAAGCACTGTCCCGTATCACGACCTAATAACAATCTCGCCATTACATCAGTTAGACGTGCACAATTCAATTTGATTCAGAAATTTCTCCAGTGATCGGAAGTGTCTGGATACCTGATTTTATCTCTCTTAGATTACGTGCTCTCCTCGTTTCTTGGGTACTAGGTTTCGTGCAGGGTCTATCTATTTGCCGTCGGTCTGTTTGAGAAACGAGTTCAGATGCATTCTAGAAGATAGTTAGGAAGGGGGTCGTCAATATATTCGTCTTCCCTGTGGTTGCCGACATAATTTATGATGTTTTTGTGAGAAAGATGATGATTTTTGTCACAATGCAGGTCGGTGAAATCGGACCTTACGAGTGACATTGTTCTCGACGTGGATGGGCACAAGTTCAATCTTCACCTGGTATGCACGCCATGGGAATCGACCATGATTCTGCTATGAGATTTCTCTAAAATTACAGTATGAGTATAAATATTTTGTTTCCCAAAACCCTAGCAATATCTTTTTAGATGGGCAACAGCTGCTGTTTTTTTGTTCTTGAGAAGTTTTAAATTGTGCCTTTGAAGATACAGTAGGAAGAATTTCAGGTTTAAGGTAGTTAGGGTGATCAGCAACAAGCATAAGTGTTTTCATCATTCTGTTATCGGCTTGGCAGTTTCCACTTTTAGCGAGGTGCGGAGCGCTGAATAAGCTTGTCACGGAGGCAGTGGAAGCGGGTGAATCTGAAGTTATAATCGAGGACTTCCCTGGAAGCGCGGAATGTTTTGAAGTTTGTGTCAAATTCTGCTATGGTGTTACCATAACCCTAAATGCACACAATGTAGGCGAGGTCCGATGTGCAGCGGAGTATCTCCAGATGTCCGAGATGGTGGAGAAGAGCAATCTCATCTACAAGCTGGATGTTTTTCTGAATTCATCCATTTTACGAGGCTGGAAGGACTCCATTATTTGCCTGCAGAGCAGTAAAGACTATCAGCCTTGGTCTGAAGATTTGCAAGTAATTCACAAAACTGAGAACCTCACCCTCCTCTTACTGCTTCCCAGTCAGTGGATCCCTAACTGCAATTGTCCCAATGGTCCACTTTGCCGTGTCTAGAGTCATTCGTGCCTAAAAATTTCAGCATTGGTTTTGTCTCTCCTTTCGGATAATCCAGGAGTAAGGATAGAAGATACCATTTGTGTCTCTTTAAGCCTTTAACATTCTTGGGAGTGTGATCTTTGGGAGATGTCTAGAGCAATGGAGACATCTTTGGGAACAACAGATGGCCAAATCTGTTTGAGATCAAATTTTCATCGATGCTTCTTTGCTACTTCAAAATAGGAGGCTGTAGACCACTATAACTGACAGTAGACAAGCCCATTTCCATTTAAAGATAATTGGCCATAGACCATCATTAGCCAAATCAGTCTTACACCACTTACTAATCAGTCCAAGCAAGTGTGTGAATAGATAAGTTGCTGATGGTAACCGGGGTCAGCATAGGAGATCGAATGAGGTCCTAAAACGGTTTTACTACTCTCTACCTAAACGCGTTTGTAGCAACCACCTTGCTGAGTATAGGAGTATTTTTTTCAAAATTCATATCAATGTAAGGTAGAGGCTCCATTAACCATATAGTACATTAGAGGGTCCATTGACCATACAGGTGAGCTTTGAATTGTGCTAATTGTGAAAATACTTAAGCTCCTGAGAATTGTTTTATGCAATTGATTTTTAGCTTAACATAGAATAAATGTGCAAAATTTAGATGACACAAGTTTCTAGGTTGTTGTAGGGCGAGACTCAAAATTCACGTGTCTGGTGAATGGAGACTGTACATTATAGGATGCTTCAAATTAAGATCTTCTTTCCAAAATTCATATCAATGTACCTCAATTCTTAATGGGTGGCGTGCACTCGACCTCTGCGGACAGATAATCAATCGATGCATCGAGTCCATCTCCTCCAAAATGGTGGTGGATCCCGTGATGGTGGACTGGTCCTTCTCCTATTCCAGAGTGTCCATAGCCCTGGACCATGTTTCAGTGAGTCAGCCGGCTAGCCCCGGCATATGGACCGGTACTGCCTGGATGTCGCCCGTGCCGAAGGACTGGTGGGTGGAGGATATCTGCGACCTGGACATCGACCTGTTCTGGAGAGTCATAGCTGCCGCCATAGCCAAAGGAGTGACGAGCGAGTTAGTTGTTGAGGCACTCAAAGTTTATGCGCAGCGGTGGTTACCCGGAGTTTCAGACGAACTCAGCATAGTGGACAGCACGGAAGGGGCACGCTTACCTGTAGACTACATGGTGGAAGCTCAAAAACACAAGCAAATGCTGGAAACTATTGTCAATCTGCTTCCAGTTGAGGGAGGCTTCTCTTCCTGCAGTTTTCTGCTGAAGCTCCTTAAGGCCGCCACCTTCCTGAACGCGTCCCCATCTACCAAAGAGGACTTGGTCAGGAGGATTGGACTGCAACTCGAGGAGGCTTCCTTGCGGGATCTGTTGATTCCGTCTCTGGCGTATGTGAACGAGATGTATGATGTGGACGTGGTGATGCAAATTGTGGAACATTATCTTTTGCAGAATCGTAGTTCTCCTTCCACTCCACCTGCGGATCCGTTCAGGGTCGTTCCTCGGGAGAGGCTGCGCAGGACACGGTCTACTGAGAGTTTGGACTTGGTGGAGAGTCGGCACAGCCATGGCTCCAAGCAGAAAGTTGCAAAGCTTATTGACGGGTACTTGGCTGAAATTGCGAGGGATCCCAACCTTCCTGTTGTGAAATTTATGCATCTGGCAGAGTCCATTCCTGACTTTGCGCGCCCTTTTCACGATGGGTTGTATCGCGCTGTTGACATGTATCTCAAGGTTAGTGTACTGGACTGGTAAACTCATTTTTTCTTTACTTTTTGACCTAGAGCTTAGCCAAACTCAAAGTAGCAAGTCCGGTTTGAAGCTAATACTTGAATGGAATATCTTCTATATTGATAGTTCAAAAATGTAGGATACATTGATACATTATGTTCCTGAATGATTTATTTTACTCATTTGAATGCTTATAGATATGGAAGCTGCCACTTTTGCCCATTTGAGCTTTCGGGTTAATGAATTTTACATCACGTGGTAAGATTTGTGAGCTGAAATGCTGTGGAAATCGTTGTTCACTTTTGGTATTATTCTTTGCAACGTAGCTCACGACTTGGGTGATTCGACAGGAACATCCAGAACTAGGCAAGAGCGACAAAAAAAAGATCTGTAGATTGATGGACTGCAGAAAGTTGTCGGTGGATGCGTGTATGCATGCTGCACAAAATGAGCGTTTGCCTCTCCGCACGGTTGTGCAGGTTGTTGCACGAACCCTTTCATTCCATCCTTTCCGTTATACTACTTAAAACGCCATATACACTTTATGTTACACTTTATGTAACATTTTTTAGTAAGGTAGCGACACCTCGAATCTTCCATATAAGCGGTTTACGTTTACGTTTACGTCGGGAAAATTTTGTTCAAGCAATTTAGCAAATTGTGGTGAAAGATGTTTTAGAATCTGGATTTTCTGCTCCTTGGAGAATATGTTCTAAATTTTCAAAAGCAACACGCTGTAGACTTACAATGGGTCATAGACTCAGTAGGAAACAACATATCTGGACCCTTGATGCACACCTGAATAGCGGCACCCTCGAATAACAACTTTGATAATCTACTCAATTTAGGAGATTGACGGTTTTCGCTTGCAGATTTGGTTGCTAATAGGAAAAAAATAGAAGTTCGGTTTAGGTACCTGGCAGTTTAAGGTGCCACTACCTTATATGCTACTCATTTCCAATGATATCTTTTGAAGCATTTAGAACATTTTGGGGGTACTGAAGGCCATGAAAGCATGTAGTACATTTAGTACCCTCTCCAGTGACTCTATTGCATGCCAGTTGACTTCCGAATTCCGTCTATTCTGTGGTTTCTGCAGGTGCTATTTTTTGAGCAAGTGCGTTCAGCATCGAGTGGAGGCTACGGTGTGAGCACCATGCCTAGCAATATTCGTGCACTCATGGGCCACGAATCGAGCGACGACAGAAGCTGTTCGGATATGCACACGGAGAATGTCCCCTCCGTCTCCGCTTCGACTGACGGCGGCTATGTTCTGCACCAAGACTTTTCCTGCTTGAAGGACGAATTGGTTAGTCTCAAAACTCGGATTGCTGAGGCCGAGAATCGCACCTCTTTCGCTCATGACGCTTTGAAACCCGCCCACCGTAAAAGCATCTTTGCCAAGCCCAAGAAGTTCTTGCAAAAACTGTTCAACAAGAAGGTGTCCAACTCCGCCTCGTCCAAGGATATGGACTCTGAAACGCAGTCTGTGCGAGAGTCGACGACTGCAATTCTCCGGCGACGCCATTCCATGATGACTTGAGCAATGCTGCTAAATGTTGGCAGTTTTTCTTCTTATCAACTGCTCTGGAACTTCAGTGGCCACCTGGCGACTGCCTGGAGCTTGACATTGCAAATGGCAAGCTACAATGGAGATCAGCAAGTACCAATCCCGTAAATATGCTTTGAAGATTTCTTCTACTTTCCACCCTGCAGAACACAAAACAGAGCTGAGGATCTGTTCTACCATGATCTTCCTACTTTTGAACACAACAGGGAACGGATGCTGGAATAGCTTCATTGGACGAAAGAGATGAGACCATTTTACCTGTCAAGCAGTCAATTCTTCAATACGGACATGGGGTTTGTTTGCTGCCGAAGGCAAACCCTGTCATCTGCTAATGCAAACCATCTCAAGCGTGTCCTCAAGAAGCTCGGTGCAACAAATTGCTTTCCAGCAATGAAATGAACAATTGAGAGATGAAGGTGATGAACTTTTGAGTGCTATAATTGATGAGTTGATCAACCTTTCACTTCTCCTGCTGCTGCAGGTGTTGTACTATCTGTACTATACCATTTCATCTTGTGCGTGGGCAATTTTCCCACCCCTAAAATCAAAGGGCATAGCTCTAACTTAGACACCCAACTAGACAGGCCCAAAGTTTCTTGCATGCATGTTGAACACATACATGACTTGTCTGCAATAAAATGGTGACAATTGTGGCAATATTACTGTTTGGGAGGGCCTCTAGGTTGATCACCAGAAGCCAGGATCATGTGATCATGGCTAATCCAGTGTCCTCTAACTGTTTTTGCAGTGATGGCGTTTTAAACTATGATTTTGAATGCTGTGCCAAATCTTGGGGAGTTGGGATTACAGTGTAAGTTATGTTGGCAGCTGCCCTGTTACACTCCTGCAGAAGGGCGCTCTTTCTGCCAGACCCTGGCGATTGTTCTTCTTCTGCAGGACAGGACACACACACATTTGGTACTTTAGCTTTGCTTTGGAAATTGATGGTTGATTTCTGCCACTGTTTGATATGTCCCATGTGATTTGCGGCCTCCCGTCTGATTTGCGGCCTTCCATCATGTGATCACACATGCTTGTGTGCCTGCAGTCTCGTTGCCACACTTGGATTGCTGCAAATTATGGCCTCCCAAATTTTTGTACATCTTCTGATCATCACATTCCACATGCACCAAAAAGGAGAGATGTTTGTCATCCTTGTGGCAGGTGCATAACCCAGCGGAGAAGACAAAAGGGAGCTCTCAATGCAGTTGTATGATTGTGGTGCTGGGTCCAGCTACAGAGGTATTGTATTGTCACAAACATGAAAGACAAACAATGAATGTACAGTACAGTATGCTCGTAAAATGGAACGATGAAGCTGTACGTACTTCTTTGGCACAATAGGTAATTCCAATCAAAACTCACTGATTTTTCAACGCAGCTATATGATGAGTAGGCCATCAATAGTATGCACTATTGAAACGTTTATCTTTTGGCACAGTTGGCCTGCAATTGCTTCAGAAATCTAGGCTAACCAAGTTTGATAATCATTCCAAGTTCAACAATCATGCCTGCAGCAGGCAGGAGTACAATTCCCCTTCTCAAACCATACTTGGGCTCCAGTCCTGCAAACCACATGGACCCCAAAACGTGTCCAAATCAGCAGGCTTGACCATCAAATCAACCCTCAGTGACTCTATCAAAATTCACTCCTTCAACAGCCGGCCATCCGTCCACACATGATTGAACTCGAGCTTCCAAAGTTGCATTGAGAAATTTTATTTCGAGCATTCCTTCCAGCATTTGTTATTGAACAGCAAGGCCTTTGTTGTCCTCATTCACTGAAGAATATATATATTGGGATGGACATGGTTGCATTGGCCAAATCTGTCAGAGTGTGATATATCATCATAAAACAAACGAATTCCATCTAATCCTGTAAAGTACAGTGTTTACAATATGTACTAGATTACAGGAAGAGAGCCATTAGGTCCAAGTGAGTTATCAAACATAACCGGTTGTTGAGTTTTCAACACTCACGTGGCACCATCCCATTGGCAACCCATCACCATTGCCATTACAAATTGCAACTCATAACCTTCTCTCCTTTCAACTTGCTTCCTACACCCTTGGATCATGAAGATCAAAGGTTGTGATTGAAAAGTGATTGAAAAGTGAACAACTGGTTATGTCCGATAACCTACTCGCTGCTACCGCGGCTCGTCGGTTATCTAATACATAACTCTCTTATCCAAATTAAATCAAACTCATCCGTGAAATTTTGGAGATCTATAGATTAATTATTTAATGGGGTTACAACTAAACCACACTACTCCCTTGAACCACACTACTCCTTCCAACTACATTGTGCCATTTGGCAATGAAAGTGATTCGAGATTTTAGAAAATAGAGGTTGAATCTCATCAATAGGAGATTCACTAAATTATGAATACTCATTATCAACAGTCTATATCAAAAATCTAACAATAGACTGTAAATGATCAAAAGAGACACAATAAACTATCCTTAGAGGAAGTCATTGGGTGGAGTCATTGAAGAAGTGCCATTCTAAGAATCCACCATTTTGGTATTCACTGTATTCTTTCGAAAGTGACTCTACTACCAATTATTGATACTCTCGAATGAACTTCCAAAGTGAATATCTTTTCTTTTTTTTCTTTGGAGGGGGGGCAATCAAAAGGGCCTTCTTCTACTTTAACATGCCTTCTTTTCTACTTTCAAAGATGATACACATTATTCTTGATTCCAAATTTCAAATAATATTGGCATATGAAATAGGTGCCCTACTTGAACCAAGGTATTATACTTGACATGCACCATATATTGGAAGTACGCCCAAAATCGCTACTCATTAAAAACCATCACATCTAGATTCTTCTTTAGATTGAAGATATTAGTTTAGAAGATGCACATGCACCATTTAAACTTCAAAGCCTAGTATCAAGATTTTTGGTACATCTATGCTCATTAGTTTGAAAATTCACAATTTATTCATATGGTGTTCAAATAATGCATACTAAAGGACATTAAATTTTATTTTATTTCCCAGTTAGGCCCAATGAAAATAAATTTGGTAATGTAATAATTAGCAACAATTGCAATTAACAGAAATTATACCTGCACGTTCCTTACTCATGATGCGATCCTTGGCTTCTCCAAAAATGTCACGGGAGTTGATGTTGATGAGTTGGCTACCCTCGGTCATGCCAATAGCCCGAGGGCTATTCCTACTTAAATTTTGTCATTTCCACAAGTGGAACCTGTCAACTGCTGTTTCCTGTAGGGGCCAGCCTCTCAATTCAAGGTGGGTGGGCGAAAATGACCGAGATTGGAACTCCGTGAGGCCGGCTTGAACAACTCTCTCAGATGTTTCTCTCAGATGGTGAACCCACTTGTGAGAAGAGGATTGAAGTACATGTAATGTATGAGTGTACGAAAGTTCAATTTCGGTCATTTTTGCACGGTGCGCACCCGCTACCCAAGTTCGGTATCCTGTCTGGACACCTGAGGTTCAAATTCTCCCAGTTAAATATTAAATTTGGGGCTTTTTCTAGTAGACAAATATCATTTAAATTGAAACCTCAAGTTACTCGTTAAGTAGTCTTCATCATATGGATCATCTTTTGATACTCTCATTGTGTAATATGCAAATGTGGGTACAGTAGAACCTCTCTTGGTGCATAGTGCCGGAACTATGCAGTTGGAGAGGTCTGTATTAAACTTTGGCTAAGGTGGCCTCCAACTATGGGGCCTCCAACTGTTGTTCTCAAATAAATGCTTCAAAGTACGAACTTAGTGCATATTGTGCACTACAAGAGTATGCACTGAGACAGGTTCTACTGCAGCTGGTTTGATGGGATTGCTGAAATGTTTTGTCAATCATAGTATATGATAGGAGAAGATTGCATATTCCATTATATATGATCATATCAATTGTGTTCATGAGTACAATGAGCAACATACTATAGAGACCCATCATAGGAATTGAAATTAAAACAAAAATTATTGTGCCTTTGGAGATTACAATTAAAAATATCCACCCTAATTATAGTTTCTTCAAACCTATGTTTATGCCATAACATATAGAAGTGTAGCAAAAATACTAGTATAAAAGGGATTCAATCACTTTAGAACACTTTGAATTACTATTGAATGGTATTGAAATTGATGCGAATAAGATAAGTATACCCAAAATAAACAATGAAACTATTCAAAATTCACATTATGTACTATTGATGTACATTTCAATGTCCCTAAATTGTAATTTTTTTTGTAGATAGTGTCATTACAATGTCAAAGGTACTAGTAATATAGTTGGTTGTTTAAAAAAGGAAGACATTAAAGACCATGATTACATATCACCCATTGGTCAAATTTGAAAAAATCTTCATCCTAAGACTTAAAAAAAAAGAATTCTAACCTCTTTTTGACATCAATGTGAATTGAAAATCCATTGGTGTGCCTAGCCAGAGAGAGAATGAGAAATTAGGCAACGGTGTATATAATGTTTGAATGTTCAAAAGTTATGAAGTGGAATGAAAATGAGACATAAGTTGAAAACAATAATTTTTGAGAAAAAAGAGCATTTTCCTATATCTTGTAAAATTGTGATTATAAGAGTAGTAGTATTTAAAGATTTTCAAGTAGGATTAAAAAAATTCAAGCAATAATGATTTTAAAATGGATTACTCAAAAGATCAAATGAAAATGAATTCACAATAATAATATTGTGATTTATTTGGATAGAGATACTTGAAAATTATGGCTTATTTTAAATATAAATGACTTCATAACAAAGAAACGAAGAAGAGACGTACATAGTTTTGGATATTAGGTAGAACAACCCAAAGTCGTCACTCACTCCATTCCAACATCTATTGAATCCTCCCATGTGCGTCAATCACCCACCTTGTACCACAATCTTAGCAACCCTTTAGCATCATGACAATGCACTTGGGGAGGGGACACATTAGCATGTGATTTAGCATAGATCTACCCATACTCTACCAATTTAGTCCCAACAAACTTCAAAAAATTACAAAAAATTCATTTCTTATGGGAATATCTTCATTCTACTTGCAAATGGCTTCTTTCAAACCATATACAATCTCTGAAAAATATGTGAGTTGACAATTAGCTTCTCCAAGGTACCTAGATAACAAATCTGGGTGGTGATTAATAGGCTAATCTACCTTTTGTTTCTTTTTTGCCATTGTCTTGCACTAGAAGAAATTTGCTTTTGCCTCAACAAAATTTACTCGTTGTGTTTGTTGAGGCAAATGCAAATTTCTTATAGTGTTAAGCTCCATCACCTTCAAATTGCAATAAAATTTGTAAAAAAAATTCTTTTTACATTTTGTTTTTTGGAGGTGAATCTTAACATCGCATTTAATAATCATGCCAAATTTCAAAACATGCAAGTCTCTATAATTATGTGGAGAAGGGTTTGAATTTTGTCTGTGCGGTGATTGACAAGTTTACTATACCTTTCCTTTCTTTCTTGCCATTGTCTTGAGGCCCTCAATGTGTTTCCAAAACTGGTTTCTAAAACCAACTGGCAGGAATTTGTTCTTTTCCTCCTCCTTCTAGAACACCTCCAAATTAATTTTTTACATGTTCCGTCTACTTAAGAGTCTAAAACTGTTCTTGCATCCGTCTGGTACTCTCTATCCACTATTGTCACTTATGCCCACGGGACGTGACCTTCACTTGTGTCGTATTGTCGTAAACCTGAGCAGACCAGGCTTGCGAACTATTCTCCATTGGTGGGGATTAAAAGGCTCCACTAGAGCCGAGTGCCATGACAAACGGACGGAATGAATGGAGACAACTAATCCAATGACGCAGTCAACGTTGCCATGCATTTGAACTTTTGGAAGGACGACGGATGGATGTGGACTCGTGCTGCAAACCATGCCAACCAAAGCTCCAAACGTGGAGTGGGTCCTGGCCGCTTGATATATGTCTTGAAATTAGAGATAAGCCTCTGTGGAAAGGCTCTCTGATCGGGATATTTAAGCGGCAAGCGAAGCGGAGAATTCAACTGTGGTTCCCTATCCTCTCAAGGACAACATAAGTGAGAATGATCAGCACCTCAGTAGGAGCTTCCTCAAATTAAAAAAGTACACGAGGACACGATCCGTGCGACAACGGAACATGATCAATGCCGGTAATGAGGAAAACGACCCACCAAATGGGATTAGTATCTTGAATTATTGGAACATGGGATTACTATCATTGGAAGCGCATCAAAAATCACAAGTAGTATACATAAGAAAATATGGATTTGGACTTTGAACGACCAAGATAGAGTCCATTACAAGTAAGCACAAACTAAGACAAAAAAGTCTAATGCGTCATGGCAAAGCATGCTCAAGAAAAAAAAAAAAAGGAAAATGGCACGACAAATTGGAAGACTTGCCATGCCATTTTCTATGTTTTTTCAATCAGTGTATGACTATGTGGTATCATAAGAAGGTTGCAACTTTTGGTTAACCCTTAAATGATTGGATCAGTGCTTTGGGGGATTTAATTAGTTTGGGGCATGCAATTGTGATGTTAGTTTCTCAATCCAGACCTACGGTTGGAATTTTGCACATGAATGCACACAATGATTGTCTTGAATGCAAAACAAATTTAGATTATTGTAGTTTTAAAGTTATATTCAATCTAGTTCTTTTGATCTCATCATGGGCATTTTGGACAACAGTAAAACCTTATTTTGTTTGTTAAGGTGAGATCTCTAGAACCATGCCCAAGGAGATCACGCCTTATAATTTAAAGTATTATATTTGCGTATTTTATTCTTGATTTTTTTTCATAGATTTTCAACTACATTTCAAAGCAAGTCATCAACTTGAATAAGTTACAAGACACTAAGATTTTTTATAAATAAATTCAAAGATTAATTGTGCGTATGCAAAATAATGTAGAAAAAAACTTCTCCTCTAAGTTTCAAGGTAAATATCTTCTTATTGCTGAAGTTTTATAATTTAGTTTTTTTACAAAATACACTTCAATGAGTTGGCTATATGATGTTAAGGTTGGATTAAGTAAATTAATCAAAATAAAATATTTTTTGAGCTACCTAAATTGAGACCCAAAATCCATTTTACTTCATAATTCTACAATTGGTTAGTCAAATTGGGTACAAATTATTGATTCTACAAAGCTAATAACATGATACACATTTTCCAAGAAATAATTTAAAAAAATTGTTTTCTTACTTTACAATAGGCATTCCAAAACATGCAAAAGTCTAATATAGACTTTCAAGTCATTTAGGGGTTAAAAGTCACCACTACATTAGAGATTTCCTTTAAATTCAACACAAAGATTTATATTGTGTTTTTCTTTTGACCTCCAATATATAAGTACAACTATTAATTAAATTGAGTACACCCTAGCATTAATTAAATTAGTGGAGGTATAAAATAAGTAATGGTTATGAAGGTTTGAAAGATGGTGAGTTCAACCAACTTTGAAATTGCATGAGAAACAAAGTGAGATATGTCCCATTAGATGAGATGCAACTAGATTTGCAATCTTGCAAATTCAAAATGGACATTTGATTTTAAAGTCCTCCTAAATTGATTTCTAAAGTCCCAAGGCCATTTTTCTATAAAAAAACATACAAAACTGCCATTTTCAATATAAATAACAAAAAAATTAATTCCTAAAGTTCCATTGCCCTATGGATTTTGGACAGACTCCTATGATTTAATATTTGTTGTGATTTTGTAAAAAAATTTAGTGAAAATAAAAAAATATGTTAGCTTTGGGGGAATATAGTTTTCATTTCAATCGGTGCGTAGGGGCAAAAGTTATAGCACAAAAAGTCCAAATTTTAATTCGGTAGGTGGAAAAAATCCTCACAAAAACTTAATTTTTTAAAAAATTTGTTTCACATAGATTATATAGTTATCTACATGTGAAGCTTTGATTCATTCCATTTGAATTTGTTATGAAAAAATTATGGACAATCTTGTTTTTTGGGCAATTAGAGCATCTTCTTGAAAAAATAACTTGTAGGAATCATTTATGAGCTCAATTTTCACAATTTTTCAAAAAAAAGTCACAAGGTTAAGATCTTTTGCTAGAACAATTGCACCATTGAGATTAATGTGTTTGAATTCCATGTTAGAGCTATTAACAATTTTGCTTTCCTTTCAATCTTGAACCTACTTCTACTTAACAATTTTTTAGTGACTAGAAATTAAGTGTGTTTTATAAATATAAAAAATTTCAAGACTCTCAACTCAATTCTTCAATATAAAAAATTCAAAATTCAAAATCAATAGAGTAAAAATTTTAAATTAAGAAGGTTCAAAACCAAAAAATTTAGTCAAGCAAGGTGCAAAAAAACTTGTTTTCTTCACTTTAAATGCAAATATCTTGCAATCTACGTGGTCAAAATTTCTGAAATTTCTTCAATCCATTCTTACACTATTTAAAAAATTGTTTTGCTTTATACAATAGAAATGGCAGTTTTGAGTGTTTTTTGATGAAAAAAAGACCTTCAGACATTAGAAGTTAAACATTTGTTTCTTTTGTGTATCTAATTGTAGGATCTTGCACTCTATTAGTACAAAAATATCCAAAATATTAGTCACAAGATATAAGCGTTTAAAGTGGTAAAAATGATTTTTTTCTCCTAACTAGACTAGATTTTTAGGCTTCTCTTAACTTAAAATATTTATACTACAAATTGCAAATTGCAAAATTTTATATTGCAAAATTTAATTTAAAATAATTTTTTTTAATATATTTAAAATCCTATGATTTTCAATCTTTATAAAGTCGTTAATTTGAAGTAGGTATGAAATAGAATGAAGAACTAAATTGTCAATAGCTTTAAGATGGAATTGAAATATACTAATCCCAATAGTCAAATTTTTTTAGAAAGCAAACTAAACCATGTGCAATTATTTTTAATAGTTAAATTGAGTTGTAAAACAAATTCAAAACATTATTGTCTCAAGAGTTTACAAAGACTGCTCACAAAATAAGAAGCTTCATAACTTCTACATCACTTAACCAAATGGAATGAATCAAATATTTCCACATAAATAAAAGTATAATATACAAGAAATATATTTTTTTAAATCAGTTAAAAAAAATTGTGTTCTTTTTTTATGCCACCCTTGTTTATTTCATACTTCTTTTTTTCCACAAGAACAGTGTCAACTAAAAGCCAAAGGCAGGGAAAAGAACAAATCAATCTAGCTCACGCAGATGAAACAATCTAGAGGTCAAACTAAGAGAGAGATGCCACTCAAGCCAATGAGAAGTGCTTGAACAAAAGACGTCATTTTTGCCCTAGGAGTGGAGAAACTCCTAGCAAATGGCATGTTGTCTATCCTCAATGTGACATTTGTTTCACACTTATTATGGTATAAATCTTACTCTGGGGTACCAATTGAAATAAAAACTATATCCCCCAAATGTTGACAAATTTTCCTATCTTGGAAAAAAGTTTAAAAAAACTTGCCAAACCCTAAGATTATAGGTACCTACTCAAACCTTCTACAGTCCCCCAAGGAGACTCTCAGGACTTTACGAATTCTTGACAAAGTCTTTTCTAATTTGTTTTGTAACTAAATGAAGAACAACGCAAAGCATGAAACTTAGTGTGGCTTCATTTGATTTGAGGTTGGAGTTTCATGGTTTGTACACTACTGTATATGAATCTTTGAGTTGAACTTAAAAGGTTAGTATGTGTATTATCCTTCTGAGTTACCCTTTATAACACATTTTCTCAGTTTTGAAAATCCAAATTACTTCAATACCATGAGGTCCTTCACGGATTAACAACCTTGAGTCCACGTGATAGCTGATGCTAATTAAGTACCCATATCCTCCAGAAATTAGACTCTTTCAGTTGGAAATAGACATTCAAGTGGATTGATTAGATGATTGTTTATCCCCACTTGTCATAAGAGTGTCCGACAAGAGATGCGACATGCTCACAATTATCGAAAAAGAACCTTAGGAGTGGGAATGGCTAATTTACGGGTCCTTCACATGGGCTTCAGGAATTTTATTCCCTTCCTGATTCAGAGTCTTGGTCCGGCATTGTGTAAGGTATGCATTCTTTGCTTGGACTTGAGGCCAGACACATCATTAACGAAGATGGGTACACCCAAAATCGCACCCTGCATGCTTAACTCCTAAAAGATCAAAGTCCCCTCGGGGGACACTTGGGATTTTGGGCAGGCTTGTGCGACCTGAAATTTTGATCTGATTTTTTGAAACTTTTTTTGAAGATAGAAAATCACATTAGCTTTCTAAAAATATAATTTTTTCTTCAATCGGTGCCCGGGAGCAAAAGTTATGCCACCCGAAGTCAAAATACCAGTTCGCTGGGCAGAAAAAAAAATTGAATTGAATTGAATTTTTTTATTTTTTTTCCTCAAAGATCATGTTTTTGTCTACATTTGAAACTTTAATTCATTCTATTTGGACTCAAAATGAGAAAATTCTGGACAATCTTATTTTTTGGGCAATCTAACCATCTTTTTCAAAAAACAACTTATAGAATTCATTTTTAAATGCAATTTTCAAGTTTTTTCAAATTTTTTTTTTGGACAAGGTTAAGTTTGTTTGCAAGAACAATCCCACCGTTGGGATTATGGTGTTTTAAATCCACCTAAGAGCTATTAACGATTTAGTGTTTTGTTCGATTTTGGACCTACTTTTACTTAACAATTTTTTTATATGTGAAAATCAAGTTTTGAAATTTTGAAATTTTTTCCCCAACTCTCAACTCAAATGCTCTACATAGAAAATTTTAACTTTATGGTGTATAGTGCAAAAAAAATTCACAAATGCCCGTCAAAGTCATCTGAAATTGCAGGCCACAATTCAAAAAAACTTCTTTTTCCAACTTCAAATGCTAATATCTTTTAATCCATATTGTCAAACTTCATGAAATATTTACCACATGATTTGAGACAAGTGAAGTACAAGATCCTACGGTTAGATTCTAAGAAAAAGTTTTTTTTGGTTTAGGGGGTGATCGCAACAAAGATGACAATTTTTAGTGGTTATGGAGCCAAAAAATGCCTTGGTCCTTTAGGGGTTAAAACTGCCATCATCACTCTATGTACATCTTCAATATCAATATGTATGTATGTTGAAAAAACAATTTTAGAACATCTATAAAAAAAAATTGACCCTTCAAATTTTTTGTGTATAGCTACATGTCACATTCTTTAGTGCATTCAAACCTCCTTTCACTTGCCAACAAAAAAAGATGAAAATTTGATTAATCTAGTAATAGTAACTAGGCATAATAGCAAAAATTAGCAGTTTCGGGATTGCCCACTTTAATTTTTGCTATATGGTATGGTATGCAAGTCCAAAATTGCACCCAATCCAATTGTGATCCCTAATTTTGGTCGCAATTAGAGATTTTCAATAGAGTTTGGTCATATTTAGGAACAATTTTTGTTTTTTTATAAAATTTAACCAAACTTATTAGAAAAAATAAACTTTTAATAATACAACTAAATTTTTTTTGAAAATTCTTTCTTAAGTAGAATGAGAATTCTTTTTGGAAATTCGTAGTGAGATTTTGAAAGTTTACAATTTCATTGAGTGAAATATACTAACTACAATATGACTCCAAACATTTTATTTTATTTATTAAGTTAATCCAAAAATCTCCAAAAAAATAGTCAAAATTTTGAAAAGTGTATAAAATATTTATATATTCAGTTTTGGATAGAAGTAGCAGTTTGAAGACTTTGAGTAATTTGTTTTCTTGTAATCCTTTCATATATTTAAAATTAAATAGATGCTATTTATGTGCTAAAATTGCCCATCTAATATACAAAGAATCCTTTAACAATATCAAAGTTCTCTTAGTAGAAGTAGAACCTCTCTAAAGTAGTAACCTCTACACTAAGATAATATTGATTGTCCAGTCCTGGCCTAGGCCACATACAAATGTCATTAATGCAATGAACCTCCTCTAATACAATACAATCATTCTAGTCCTAGCCCTATTACTTCAGAGAGGTTCTATTGTATTTTCAAATACTTTTCTAAGTTCTTCAAGCATAACATTCTTGAATAGGAAAGTAGGGAGTCCTTCTAGAATACTATTATAACAAAAATATATTCGTGTTATAGAGGCCTTCAATTCATGGACAAGCTTGCATTCAAAACGTTCTATTGTGAAAGGAACCTTGATTCATGGACAAAAAAGGGGCTTGTGTCTTCAAGTTTCATAATATTACGAGTAAATAAACCTTTTGTTACTATATAAACATTTTTGAATTGATACATATGACTAGCTTTCTCAATTAATCTTGTCGGATTTGTCCATACTCACTAGTAGAAATGTAGACCATGCAGATTAGGAAAATGAAGAGTAAGAAGATCCATATGATGAAATTGACTACTTGTCGGGCTCTTCCTGCAATCAATCCTTTTCCTCATCTACGCGGCCCTTGTTTTAAGGTAGGAGCACCCATAACCATGAATTTAAGCAATTCAACATAGACATAGGCAAATTTTTCTAGAAAAATTATTTTTTCCATATTAGCAATTAAAAATCATGAAATTTCAAAGAAAAAATTAGAATTTCTGGATAAAGCATTTAATTTTTATGAATTTTCAAAGTAGAACCCCTAGGGCACCCTAAACCACAATCTACTAAATCTATCTTGATTCTAGTACCCAAATTTTAAAAATTCAGAATCCACCAACCGCAATTTAGTATGGAGTTATGTTTCAAGGTACTTTTAAGCATGCTTTAAGGGCACTCTACATCCCAGGCATGGGGACATCATGTTTATGGGTGCTCCTACCTTACATGGCCCTTGTTTCACTTGTAAGACGATACAAAACTTAGAATATGATTCGTCCATGAATTTGAGATTGGAAAAGAACTTGAATGGAGAACTTCAAACACTTTAAATTTTAGGGAACCCAATTGAGGCTGGAAACACAAGAAGGTGAGTCCTCTACTCTACCTTAACGATTGTGAATTGCAAATCACATGCAGCTGTAATAAGAACCCACTCATGTCCCTTTTAAGTTAAACTATGGTTGTGGTAGTTGGAACTTGGAACTTGGAACTTGGAAGACGAGGAGTTGATTTTTTTAATGACCTATTTTCCCCAAATGTATGTTTGGACTACAGTAGTGAAGCCTTAAATAGTAGCTAAAGGACAGATCCAATTATGCCCAGATACCTTATTAAATATCAATACCCCAAGTCAGATTGGTTTGGTTGCCGTTTACAGTTGTGTCTGACGTCCGGTACTGTTTTCATGGTGTCCCGAGTTTCAAATTCCTTGATGACTTGATCCCCTCTGGTAGTCTGGTTTATATCTTAAATTATTCCGTTGCTTCCTGTGCTCCTTGATAATGCAAGTGACCAGGAGACCGGCTGCAGTTCCATATCCTGAGCGGGAATGAAGCAGGGGGACAAGAGATATAAGTTATTACAAAAACGTTACTTACAACTGAGGAGAGCTTCGTACATCACCTCTGGCAACTAGCTAGACGCATGGCTTCTGTCTCGAAGCTTGTCTGTCTGGCTGTACTCTTTGTTTCCCTCCTTTTGGGGGGTAAAAGAAAATGGCTTGCCTGTACTTTTCTCCTCCTTTTCAAAAATTTATTGGCTTTGGAGGGTGCCAACGAAGAGAAACAATAACTTATGTTAACAGACCCCACACCTCCTTCAGAAAGTGCTCCTTTCTCTGAGAGAGAAATCAGTGGGACACTTGTCTGTGCGCACGATCTAAGCTTATGTGTTATGGGATGAGCCCGGTCGCAATCAATGCTTGAATGTCCCGAAGTGAGCATTAGGAGTTTAGGAGAAACGTAGGGCTGTGCCGTGAGAAGAACCCAGTCCAGCTTCCTACTTGTCAACCGTAGGGGATCTTGAGAGAAACACAAATTTGTCGACAAGTACTTGCATCCGGCCTAAACCCATCGTGGACGAGGTGCCCAAAAACGGGACGTGGGATTGGATGGTGACTTCCACAACAAAGATGAAGAAGAACAAACTCAGCCGCATGTGTAGTACTAACTTAATATCTTACAAATGGCAGTGAGAAGCTGGACGGACAGACTAGCGGGCTCCAATTGCTGTCAACTGTCCACAAGTGATGCTGTGCCTTGATCATCAGCCTCTCCCTCTCTCTCTCTCTCTCCATACTTTGTCATGATAAGTTAGAGCATCCCCAATGCAAAGACGGGAACAGGGACAGTATCGAGGTTTCAAAGTGGAGGGAGGCAGACCTTATTCCCTTCTGGCAACTTTTCCAAAAAGAAAATTTGAAACAATGCAAAGCCAGCAATCCAAACTTCAAAATAAATTGAAACAATGCAAAGCCAACAATCCAAACTTCAAATATTCTTTTCTACATTACAAAGAAAAAGGAGAGGAAAAGATTCTACATAAAAAAAAGATTTTTCATTCCAAAAAAGGGGAGTTCTAATTTATTGGAACACATAACAAAGCTTGAAAAGGTCTGACAATGATGACTTTTCCTATTGTGAGCCACTTTGTGGGCTCTTCATATTTTTCCAAATTGTTGGGCCAGGATGGAAAATGGTAGGGCTAGGAATAAAGAAAGACCAATGCCGGTTGCATTGGGGCGTATTTTTTTAATGGCATGATCATTATGCCTTTGGCATGTTGGGTCTCGACTGCATTGGAGCTGCTCTAAGTAACTAGTAAGTTAAACTGCCTTTCATGCAATCTTATAGACAGTCAATCATTTTCATTTTGCGATGCCAAGGTGAGTCCCAAGAATTGGGTGTATGCTAAGGTATACAACTTGTTTCTAACTAGGGCCTCATTTGCACAAGCTAGACTGGCCTATTTTTATGAACAAGGAGAATATGATGTCAATTAGGGCCTTCATAATTGTGTAACAAATAACACATTGACACCTAATGAAGTTGCTAAGACCAATTTTTAGTTTTACGCTTCTTGGAAATAGGTTTGCCTATACATCGTAAATAAGTCAAATTGGAAAATCGCAAAAATAGTGCAATCTTCATTATTTATATTCCTTGACTGGAGTGCAATGGTAAATTACCGTCAAAACAAGTTGATGCTATCATTGACGTTTATGTTTTATTCGACATGGAATCAAACATAGTGATGTTTCTTTGAACATTTGAAAAACATAGTACTGCCAAGTAAGTGAGCAAATGCATTTTGACTGAGTATAAGTTTGTAAAAGTTATTGTGGATTGCAGTAAAACTTTGACTAGATGTGAAAATGAAGGGGAAAGATAGCCAAATGGCATGTTTTACAAAAAAAGAGGAAGGGGATGGATGCACACCATGGATGAAAAGAGAAGTTCTTTATACAAGTGGAGTGGTAGGAAGTAAAACAAATCACATGGGATATGTATGTAAAGCAAGAATTGTACTCAAAGTAGAATGTCTGAAACAATGCCTAGATGTTTGAAACAACGTCCATATGTCTAAAACAATGTCTATTTGTCTAAAACAACGTCCAAATGTCCAACAGTCAAGCTCCCATCTTCAAATTATCCCATATCCTTTGTTTGACCATAGACGGACAATGAATTTCACTATAAATACGACCCTCCACCCTTCATTCTGACTAACTATCAATGAGGTAGTTCTTCTACTTTGCCATCAAAAGTTCTCTTAATGGTAGATGGTAAATTCTCTTTAATTCTTGCTGATTTTGTTAAAATTTTTTTAACTTTCTTTTAAATATTATTTTTTGCCAACCTTGATCTATGGGTATGGTATGTATCAATTGATGTCTTATAAAATGTTTGGACGTCTAAGTTGACATCTCAAAAAAAAAACATAAAAATTCTAAGATGGCGTAAAAGTGTGCTGATTAGGTATGCCACATCATTCTCGTTGGTTGCCACGTCACTTTTCCCACCACCATGTTAGTCGCAACGCCATGGATGGGCTAGATGAAAAAAATTCCCACCACTACAAGAGAAAGGGGTGTTTTAAGTGAATTTTAAAGTATAGTCATAGACATAAGATTATAAGTAATGACCTTTAAGGAGATTTCTAGTAAAAATTTACTGAAAATATATGTGTTTCTAGTAAAATTTTACTAAAAATCTCCTAAAAGGTCATTACTTATAATCTTATATCCAGGACTATACTTAAAAACTCACTTAAAACACCCCTATCTCTTGTAGTGTATGTAGCTTTCCTTGCCTGTGTATTGCTTACGTGGCGCAAACTTGGGAGTCACATGGCTTAATTTCTTTGACTAGAGAACCAATGATTTTGTGGAAATGAGATGCAAAGCATCTAATGTTATGTTGTCATGGAGGATGTTTTTACCTTGTCAACTTTGACAGGATCTTTTGGATATCAATGTTGACATCATTCGACATTAATGACAACATCCAAAATCAAATTTTGGGCATAAAAAAACCCAAATTCTAGTGTTAAATTAAAACCAAGTGAGTAAAAGGGCATCCACAAAAATATCAATACCTAATATCTAAGGTAAGAGTACGAAGGCATTTTACAGACTATGATACAGTTAAACTTCCCTCACTGCATGGGAATAGTTATAAGATGTATGCACATAGAGAAGCTCAAGTGCCAAAGGCTAATTAGTTAAACATGCTCATGTTGTACAGTTAGTGTGTTTGATTGGTTGCTAAGCTAAGAAAATCAGTGATGATTGACATAATTAGCTCCATTGATGGTTTGTGCAATAGACCTTATGCACATAAAGAGTATGCAAATAAAGAACTATAGTCAGTTATACAAGTAGGGAACTTTGAAATGTAAAAAGATATTTGCAAATTAGGTCAATCCAAGGTACATAATTACATTAACAAAATCTATGACAAAATTTCTACATAGTCTAGATGGGAAGCCTTGCATTTTTTATGGTTCATCATCATATATACTAAATTTAGAAATCAATGATAATAATTGAAATAGTTTTGAATATTTTTACATATACATTTACTATCACAAGGATTTCATATCCATATTACTTTAGGACCTTTTTTACATTTCTAAATGTAACTTGATGTTTAACCCCTAAGTGACTAACACTATAAGAGAAAGGGGTGTTTTAAGTGTTTTAAGGAATTTTTATGGTTCATCATCATATGTACTAAATTCTACATGATTCATTAATTTTTATTTGATAGAATTGATTGATACCTACACATTCTCATCATTGGGATTTAAAATTCTTGATTTCTTGTCAAGGCAATTTATTTTTTCTTTCATCATATACCACATTCTACTTTATAAGTTTTTTAAATTGATGAATTTAAAGTTTAAGTACATTGATCTTGCAATGGATAGGGAGCTTCACTCTAAACTTTGGAGAAGATGTATTTGAACAAGTTGAGTAAACAATCACACAATTGGATTCATTAAAGAGTAAGTAATGGTGAGGATTTAGTCTTCCTTTGGGTAAGAGTATTTGAAGCAATTTTGGACTACGGATGGTATACAACAAAACTTCTAGGATTAAAATCTTAGATTGTTTTTTAATGGTTCAAAAAAACATGTTTTTCCACTTATGTCTCTTTGAATGTGCATTTTATATAATTTATAAGGTGGGGATGTCTTTGAATTTTTATAAAATACTTAATTAGATGTGAAAAAATAGAATGTGTATATTTAATAAAAACTAGTGCAAATTGAGCAATTCAAGTGCCTTATGTGCATAATAGAATTTGTGTGCTACAATATGCAATCTTATATGCAATTGCACACCAATGTATAACCCATTTCCAAAACTGACCCCTACAAATTCTTATCTAAAATGTTCAACTTCTATTCATTAGATTGTAGAGTCAATTTTAGGAACCAGTATTTCTATTTCCATTTTTTTTGAAAATTTATAATTATTTTATACAATGTTCTAAAAATGCATTTAATCCTTTAAGTTCCATGACATGCTAGATTACAATTGATATTGTATTAACAATTATATCATATATTCCATACATGTACCCATATGTCATACTGTATTCAATATTCCATATAATACATTCATATTTCACATACCATATCCACTGTATTCCATATTGATACTTGTATCAAAGTTCTTTGTTTTTGTTTTTCTTTTGAGGGGTGGGTGGACAAATAAGCTGTTTTATTATTGGTTTTATTTATTGATTGTGTTCAAAGGATAGAAATTACGACATCTACTTTGGTTTCAGAATATGAGTTTTCAAATCCTATCTACAACCACCTTTCACATTGCACACCGTGTTTAGGATTTCATAATATTGTTAACCAACGCTACAAGGGTCCCTTTTGCTTCTTTAGGAAGTAGGAACCACCCAACAAGGCACCTTCCCAATTAGTCAATGGTTCTCTTGCAACTTTCCACTCATTCAATGAAACCAACGTTGCAACTTCTAAGCCTTCCAATCATTTTCTAAAAATTATTAACTAAATTATTTTTCATGCATTCAAGAAGGCATTATTCCTCCTCAAAGGACAAATGCTTTAGGCTGATTAACAATGTTGTGTTGGTTGGAGTCAACCCTTTTTTTTTTACTTTTTAAGAAAGTACCAAGATGGCGATCGCTTGAAATTTGGTGGAGCTTGGATTTCTACATTCATCCATCTTTTGGACCCAAACACACTTTTCAATCATATTCATGCACTTTTTCATCCAAATTGGCCACCTCATCCACATTTTCAATAGAAATGGAAAATTTCTGGCAAAAAAAGATTACTTTTATTTAGCAAAAAGTAGACATTTATTTTGAAATGGTGCAATTTGGCCCCATGGTGCTATAAAAAAAGGGTTGCTTGGAGTGAGGATGTGGGGTCTGATTGATCAATAAGTTAATCTATGACAAAGCCTCATGGTTATCCCATTCTTGTTTATTTAAAGTATGATTTGTGGAGGTGGTAAATTAATTGATAAGATCCGTCTGTTGTTATGACTGTTCCTTTTCAGGGGATAGTGGAACAACTCCCTTGCTTCCAACCAGCAACCGCCTCATTATTAACCGCCTCTCAGGCTCCCACGGAAGGAATCGGGAGCAGCGCAGTGAGCTAAAGTTACAAATAATAATTCTAAAGTTGTAAGTTGTAAGTTGTGCTCCTGGCTGGCTTCAGTTCCCTGATAATGGAGATGAGTTGGAAAGGCAATTGAGATGAGTTGGAGCTGGGAAAGCCATCCGCTGGCAGGGAATTGAGTCCCACGTTGGCAGATAACGTAGAAACAGTGGCAGGAAACGGGTACTCCCGGGAGTTCACCAAGCTAGCTTCGCTTCCACTTCAGTCGCCGGTTCATTTGAGTCAAAATGGCGGAGCTCCCTGTCCGTCTCCCTGTCTTCGTGTGAGTGTCGTCGACCAGCAGGAGCTCAGCAGGAGGAGTTGAGGACGCTCTGGTTGGCATGTTGTTTGGTGGTCCCTTTGCATTTGAACAAATGAACGAACTCCTTTACTTAATGCTCCACCATCCACTGGGTAGAAAACAAAAGAAAGCAGCGAATGTTATGAAAAGTGCACTTCATTCAATTAATATTCATTGAGAAAAGCTTCAAGAAAATTTAATCATGGAATAACTAGAGCAAAGGAAATTAGAAGAAGAAGAAGAAGAAAAAAAAGAAGAAGAAAGAGTGCCCAACATAAATCAATGATATAAATATGTTGAAAGAGTTTCAATTATTTTTATTGTAAGTTTTCAAAAGTAATGTTGTCATCCATAACATGCTTGAATGGGGAGGTTGTGTTCCTCTATAAGTTGACAGGAATAGGAATATATTTCTTTGTTCCATAATAATTCTATGGTTTGAGGAAACTAGTTAAAATAAGCTTAGGTTTTTGTCAAAAAACAAAGATACTATGTGCTTACAATATCTATAGTATTGGGTGCTTGCAATATGTATATTCTTTTAGTATTGTATTGTGAGAAATTGTCATTTGCACATATATTGATTTTTTCTTGTGCAAATCCAATTTGAGCATATTTTAACTAGTTTTCTCAAACCACATAATTATTTTGGGGTAGAAGAGCATTCATGCTACAATGACCCATTTCTGTTACAATTCATGGGTACTTTGAATGCTTTTGTGGAAGCTCTTGAACGTAAGATTTTCTACAGTGAAAGGAACCTTGATTCATGGAAAGCAAAGGGTCCCCTGCCTTGAAGTTCGAGACTCTATTTTCAACGTGTTTTGGCTGAGCACTTCGGGCTACAGGAAGACTAATTTGTTCCGTTCCTTCGGACTTCGGACTGCGGACCTGCGAAGAGAAAGAAACGAAATAAACAAAAGCCGCCCTTGGCCATGACTGCGACATGAGAAAAGGCAAAAGCGAAAGGGGAATGATTCACAGCGGCAGGGCCGTGGTACCACTAGAGCCCAGACTCCCTCCCTGCAGAGCCAAAAGCTGGAGCTACGCGCGACCGAGACCGAGGCTGGCTGGCTAATAAGCTTAGCTAACTTACTGTACAATACAATAGGCTTCAATGGCGGGGCTTCCCGGCCCTGCTGGCGAGTTGCGTGGCCTGCTCCCTGAGCTGCTCGCTGGGCTGGTACAATGTTGGGCGTGGGAGATGATACTGTACCCGGATTGTATCATCTCGATTCATAATCACGAAAATACTGTTTGGTATTCGAACCCCAGATCAGGCTGGTTTCAAATTTACCATACTCTCTTTGATACATGCGTTACAATATTAACATTCAATTGAAGTATCAACCTTGGAGGATTCAATTATTTAAACTTGGCATCATACAATTACCATGAATGCAATTCAGAATGCTGTAAGAGTATGTAAGAGTATGTAAGAGTACCTCTAATGTAGTTCAAGAACTTCGAATCTGCCAATAGCTTTAGTAGTAGTTCTGAGTACAATTGTTGCAATTTCATGAATTCCAATTGGAGTGGAAGAATTGCAATAAGTAAAATTGATTTTTGTAACGCTTGAGGTTCTAAAAAAGTACAAGATCATGAAGTTCATCCCTTTTTGTAGCTTTGTGTTAGATTCTTGAGCTATGTGTACAACAACTAGAATTTTACAATTTGCTCAATTGTTGAACGTCGGTTGATGAGTATTTTTAATTCATGTGTGTTGGTACTCAAGCTTGTACATACTAGTCTAGTATGTACTTCCAAAAGCTGAAACTTACACCCATACATTGATGTCCACAAGACATTCCTAATTTTATTGATACCATTGTTTCTTTGGTCAAGTTCATTATGGAACTAGTAACTTCAAGCTCCATGATGCCCTTTGGAAATGATTATCATTACCCGTCTGGTGTCTCCCCACGCCCCTCAATACTGGTCTGGTGGGCAACTTAAAGGTCCCACTGACCTTTGTCCGAACGAGCTCGGATCAAATGTTATATTCTTCAAGGCGCCACGGACGAGTAGCCTTGGGCCAGCTAGCACCTCAACTGGACATTCCAAGCACTACCCTCCAAAGCATACGCCGTGAGGCTATCTCTCCCACCTCTTGAATGGATTCCCTCCTTCCTTCCGTGCATTCGATTCCATTCCCTTCCCCCACTGGCAGTCTGGCACTGGCAGGGGCACTACTGACAGTCGTCACTGTTTGAAGTCGAGCTAGGAGCTATCTCAGTTATCTAGCTCATACTGCTCCAATAGCAGTTTAAATTTCGACTTAGGGCCTTTCTAGGGGTACCAGCGGTCGTACCTCTGCTCGAGAGAATATCTGATCACACCTGCACATGCAGACAATCTCTCTCTCCCAGCGTGTCTAAAATTGAACTCCCATGATCGCTGGGTAGCTGTTCAGTGCAGTGCATGCAGTGCAGTCACTTGTTGTGGGCGCGGTGTTTTCATAAATTGGGTGAATGATCTGCGGGGTGTGTGTGTTCAAGTAGTCGATCTGAACGAAGATAAGCGGCTACTGCTGCTGCAGCAGTTGTACGTACTATTGATGGTGCAGGGAGGGAAGGGACCGAGAGAGAGAGAGAGGAAGAGAGAGAGAGAGTGGGAGTACTGAGGTACAAACAGCAGGGAGCTAGCACTGGGCTCTGGGGATTTGGTGAAGCCTGCTGTGAGTGCCTCTGCGTTTCTGACTCTGCAGGCCTGATGTAGGTGAGTACCAACTGAAAAAGCGTACAAACGAAAAATGGCGAAAAACCTGCAGCTGGCTAGCTACCACAGCTGCAAGTGCTTGCAACTGGAGGTAGATAGCGAGTATTGCTTAAATTGCTTGCTGTCTGAAAGGTCATGGATGGTTGGTCGTTTAATTTCCTGTGTGGTTTGTTAGGTTCATTAGTTCGAGTCCCACTAGGTCTCAGTCTAACAATCATACCGAACGCGTGTCTATATACATAGATGGCTATGGAGTTTGCGTTAAGCAGCTTGATCATGCATGGAGGTGCAGTACCAAGGGATGCAAGCTAGGTAACGCCGGGAATGGGACCGAGGGACGGAGTAACTTAAGTGTTGGGCGTCAGTGAGTGGTGGGGGGGTGGCCTACCATTGCCTGTCCAATTGTCAGAGACGAGAGCTTCGTCAGGTACATGGTGCGTGCTTGCTGCTCGACTGACTGGAGCTCCATGTGATGATGCATGCGCTAGCTATGGAGTCGAGCGAGAGGGTCGGGGAAGGAGCTTTTAAGACAGTGGGCGTTGCCATTATTTTGAATGGGGAGGGACATGATGGGGGAGACTTCTGTGCATGTGAGGGCTCCACTTCTGCATTTGCAGCAGCAGGAACAGGAACAGCCACAGCCAACGTACTCGGCTTGCTCTGCTAGCTGCAGCAGACGACTGACTAATTAAGTTAGAGTCTGGGGGATATATCGACTGTCGTCGGCATTGGACATATATTCTCATCGGTGACAGATAACATAGCTAGATCCTTAGCTTCTTTATTACTTACTTACTTGCTTTGCTACAGCCATGATCCCGTCACGGATTGCATCATGAGTGAAGCCAATCAGTAGGGCCTTGTCTTCAGGAATATCATTTCCGGCCGGCCACCTAGCTCTGCTGCCACTAATGAATTCGCTCTTTCCATGGTGGAAGCTTACGAGTTCTAACCACCTCCTCACTGGGGGCAAGGGCGGCGGTGGGTCCTGCCCATGTGCAGGCCCTGTGGGTGGCCGCTCAATGATATGAGGATTGTAGTGGCAAAGCCGGCAGGTGCCCTCTTCGGAAGCTGGCCTACCTAGCTAGCTAGCTCATCAGTCTCTTTGGAATGCTGGGAGTAATGGGGTGTTCGTGTTGTTGGTCATGGCGATTGAAGTCTTTTTAGGTTGAATGAAAGCTCCGTCCGTCAGGGGAGCTAGGATCCATCACCAACACCGTTACACTACTCCTACTCCTACTCTCGACCTCGTTGGTTACGCCATAGCTTAGCCTAGTCAGCGTGTCTTTGCCTGCAGGGAGCTGGGATCGGTTTCAGAGAGGGAGGATTGCAAACGGCCATCTTGATTGGGGGGGAGTGAGACTGAAACTCGGCGAACATTGACAGAGTCAGTTTCTGGCCTTCCAAGCTAAGGTACCTGAATTTTCGCTGGAGAATGAGACTGAGGCGTACGTTTTGTGCATGCTTAGGGAAGTAGGTGCAAAGAGAGTGGTAAAGGGACTGTCATTTATTGGAAGCTTCAATGACACGACCTTCTGAGAGGAGCAATTTTCGAAATTGAATCAATAGAATGTTTCCCTGGAATGTTAAACTGAGGGTTCAAAGACACTGGTTTTCAATGCCACCCGTGAGACCACCCGATTGCTGTATTGTAACATAGGAAATTTCTGTGAGAGAGAAGCCTCGAATCCCCACTCGGCGAAATTCGGTTCTGATTCGGCAATGCAACAAAGAGGTTGCATTGTCGCATTTTTTGTTAGCTGATTGGATCAGGGCTTAAGTAAGGCCTAACCTAGATTCTTAACAACCGCAAAATATATACTTTTCTTGTAGTTTCCCCCCCCTCTTACCCGTCTATTCTCGATTGATCCAAAGTATCCCGCGAGAGCACGAACAGTGCAAGTAAGCCGGCTATGCCGCTTGACCTTCTTTTATAAGAATCCAACAATCTAAGAGTGCAGCCTTCAAGAGCTTCAGTTTAATTGCACAGTAGAAGTCCTCAGTCACTGACCGAATATGATCTTCCACGTCTTACAGATCAACCGCTAGTAAGGTATCCAGTGTAAGCTTGAGGAAAGGTTGTCTGAACTTTTTTTTGGGGGAAAAGATAAGTCATTAATTTATTAAAGAAAGTCAAGAGTGTCATCTGACTTGCCAAGTCACTGAACGATGCGTGTGAGCTCAGTTGTCTCTGTCTTGTTTAGACAACCTCACTTTCCACCTTTCAAGCTGAGTAAGCTTTGTCGCGCTTGCTTCTTCAGAGTGAAGCAGGTCTTGGAGAAGCTAGCTTTCGTCCTTGTCAGTTGTCACCCTGTGGGGTCGTGATTAGGTGCCTTTCAGTGTCATTAATTAATGGGTCCTCCACCTCCTGCTGCGCTTACAGAGTCACGTATATGCAGGAGCTTGATTGAGATTTCAAATCGTTTAATTAGCTCTGTCGTCTCACTGACAACGAGTGTAATTGGCTGCTTGTACTCGAAACGAGCTAGATGGGAAATGAGGATACTGTATCCTTCCGTTCTGGAAAAAATGGTGTGTACTAGTGTCAGGGGTAGTGAGTTGCCTTGTGTATGAATGAGACGTTCCAATAAACACTTCTGGGACTCACAAACAATCCATGTTTCTTTAACTGGTTGCCCCTGCTCTGGACAGTCCGTTCGTTATAAGTACTACACTCTTAGGCTTGAGAGTTCGTATTCTCCTTTACAAAATTAGAGTTCTTACTTCTGAATTTTGATTGTACGTATGTGTAGGAAAACCTGGGGGCTATCACATGGTGGAGTTACTTCAAAGTTTGTGATAAGGATTTGGGGCATCATTGGGTCATTTTGGTGACAACGGGAAAGGATATAGATCTTTACCACATTTTCTGGTGTGTAGATCCAACATTCCACTTGGGGAATCCTATCTAACTAGCTCTGTTCGCACATCGTTCTATATCATGTCTCCTATTTTACACCACCGGCTGGATATGCCAGGAAAGATATGCTGGGAAGAATCCATGTGTCGTAATGAAAGCAGTACGTGAGGCCTGTGTGATTTTATACCAAGTGTCTGAGCCAGGCTTTTGCGTGTTTTGTAGAGGAAGGCGCTGTACGCAACCGCATTTCTCAATAAGATCTCTAGCTCATGTGGTCCGCATTGTTATTCAGCACTTACATGTTATGCTGTTCATTATGTAGGTGCCTGGCTGAGAGAACCTGTGGGTCGAATACTGTGGGGAATTTGCGTGCAAGAATTATGAGAGAGGAGTGGTGGTTTTCTGTACTTGGCAATTTCGAAGGCTATGTCGACAATGTTTTATGGCGCTGTCTCGGCAGCTCCGTTAGATTGAAAGGGGCTTGGACCAAGCTTCAACACCCTTCATTCTTCACTTTCCTGTAGAAAGTCTAAGAGTTTCATCCTGGATAGTAGCAGGTCCTCATTTCACGTCTCGATATCACAGGCTCACCTCCTTGGAATCTACCTTCAGGGGCTTTTCTGTAAGCTTCAGTCTTAGTTTCGGGATTAAAATATGGTTTAGAATGGGCACTATGTAGGGTGAGAGTGTACAATATTCGCAATTGAGTCTGTTTAGTCTCAATTAGGTGTAACACGGTTGCCGGCTCAAGATTTCTCTTACAACTTCCTCGAAGGGGCATTCATGGCCACGAGGCGGCCTGGACGGTTTTGCTATGCTAAGCGTCCTGCTGGCGATCTTAGGTAGAACTGGCAAGGTTTGTAGTGGAGCTTTTCCTTTAGCAGTAGGGATTCGTAGTTAGGATGCATATACAGGGCAAGGTTAAGCTCTAGATTGCAACCATGAAGTTCATGAAGTTGGGATCGAAGGTGGACATCTTCAGTGTTTGCGAAAATTCCACGTAAGTAATACTTCTGAAGCTCAATTATTTAGAGTGGCCTGAGTTATGTTTGAGGTATGGATGGTGGGTTTAGGGTGCTTTTCGATATCTTGTTTGTTATGATTGCATCAATATATTATCGACCTAAACCTGTCCTAATCTTCTGCAAATGGCCTGGCTAAGAAATATCTATTTTAATTTTTCTAGAGAACGATACCAAGAAAGATATCCAGGGCCTGCTCCTTTCCGCAAGGCAGGACTTGATAGTATCTGTCCGGATATGCCACTTTAGTTCTTGACGTGTTTGAGGTCCATGTTGATGTAACCCTCAATTTTAGTGGGAATTTGATTTTGGAGTTTCTTTGAGGTGCAGTTCGGTGGCTTCAGACCTGCCGAGTGACATAACTTTTAATGTTAATGGTCACAGATTCCATCTTCACAAGGTATTTTCTTAGTGCATCTCGTACAAACCAGTAGTTGAAGTATCATTGCTATCCTGCATTGAAAATTACTTGAAGTAATACGCTATACAGCGACTCAATTAACATCTTTCATTAGGTAGATTAGGCTTCACGATTATTCTTTGAGGCTAGTAATTAATTGATTCATTAATGATCTGTTTCTGAGACATATCTGTTTCATTATCTGACGTTGTGAACGTGTCCCCTGTTGGCTCTTGCAAGTTCCCTCTGCTGGCGAAATGGGGCAGCCTCAACAAACTCATTGCAGAAGCCCAGGAAGCGCAAAGCGAAGAAGTGCTCATCCACGACTTCCCGGGAGGAATCGTCTGTTTCGAGATGTGTGCCAAGTATTGTTACGGCATCACCATCACTTTAAGCCCACACAACGTGGGCGAGGTGAGGTGTGGCGCGGAGTTTCTGCAGATGACAGAAACGATTGAGAAGAGCAATCTGATCTTCAAGCTGGAAGTCTTTTTGGACTCTTCCATCCTTCGGGGATGGAAAGATGCGATCATTTGCCTTCGGACCAGTAAAGTCCACATGCCATGGGCCGAAAATCTCAAGGTTACCTTATAACTCATACTGAGCTTACTGGTCCATCTCAGAGCCCTTGCCTTCTTCTTTAACACCATGGTCTTACGAATGAGAACCACATAATTATGGTTTCGAAATTTCACTTTCAGCACTATCAGATATACCTCTCACAGGATCTTCAAATCCTATGCTTTTGTAGCCTCTGCTGTTGTTCTCTCATTTGATGCTCAAGTCAATTAGCTATGCCCTCATTCAACCACTCCTGATATGTTAATGTGCAAGGTCGATCTGTACTAGTCATAAAATTTGCAAGTAGATTAATATGCTTATCGTTCAAGCTCTCAATTTAGTTTGTTACAACTGTTCTGGGGTAAGTATGTATGAATGTATGTATGTAGGACCTGAAGACTTAACTTGTGATTGTAATTCCTAACAGATCATCAGCCGATGCATTGAATCCATTGCATCAAAAACCATTGTGGATCCCACTGAAGTAGACTGGTCTTTCACCTATCCAAGACCACACACTGCATCCCGATCCCAGCGAGCTTCAAGCATAGAGCGCAGCAGCCCAGCTGCTTGGAGTAGTCGCCGAATGCTGCTTGTCCCCAGGGACTGGTGGCTGGAGGACATCAGTGAGCTCGACATTGATCTATACAGAAGAGTGATCCAAGCCATTAAAGCCAAAGGAGCACCCCAAGAATTGGTGGGTGAGTCCATCCGAATCTACGCGCTCAAGTATTTCCCTGACTTATTGCAAGAGCCTCTATCCTCTCGAGAAAACACACTCATCTCAAGTGTTGAGGACTCCTCATGCAACAAGCTCACGGAGATTTCAGAAAAGGACAGGAATGTACTGGAGACTATTGTCAGTCTCCTGCCCTCTGAGAAAGGCTCATGCTCGTGTAGCTTCTTGCTCCGGTTGCTCAAGGCAGCTCCTTTCCTGGAGGCCTCAAATTCCACCAGACTGGAGCTTGCGAGACGTGTGGGGTTGCAGTTGGAAGAAGCCTCAGTTCACGATCTCATGATCCCTGCCATGGCATTCTCAAGTGATACCGAGTGTGATGTGGACTTGATGATTCGCATCATGGAGCATTACATGACACAGTTCCGAATTCCACAGCCAGACGAGCAGAAGACGACTCTCTTGACAGAAATTGCTATGGATACTCACGCTGTGGAGCACAGGATGACGGCGGCTACTCATAGTTCTCAACTGAAAGTAGCGAAGCTTATCGACAGATATTTGGCAGAGGTTGCAAGGGATCCGAACATGCCGCTTGCGAAATTCATCCAGTTGGCGGAGTCTGGCCCTGATTTTGCTCGCCCTGTCCATGATGGGCTATATCGCGCTATTGATATGTACCTCAAGGTTTGCACCGTACCCGAGGTCCCCTCTTTGTTAAGACCCTAAACCCTAGACTTGAGGATTCAATAGACTTTAGGCAATGCTAGGTAGCTTTAGTGATACCCTTGTTCGTGAGAAATTGATTAATTCTGATACTAGGGTTGGAATTCGACCTGCAGGAACATCCACAACTAACGAAGAGCGAGCGTAAGAAAATTTGCAGATTGATGGACTGTAAGAAGTTATCCATGGATGCTTGCATGCATGCTGCCCAAAATGATCGCCTCCCACTGCGAGTTGTGGTTCAGGTCAGTTGGACGAAAGAAATGCATTAATGCTTTTCTGGCTTTGGAATTTGAAGTTGCAATGTATTGAGTTCCAGTTGCTGCACATTGCCGTTCGTCCACGATCTTCAGGTCCTCCGAGTTTACATTCTGACCTAACCGTATGGTTTAATTTTGGGTAAGTTATTGCCTTTAGCGCATTGTAAAGAGAATGAAAAATTATTTACTGCGCGAACTCTTTGTCGTGAGCATTTTCCGATTGAACCAGAGATTGTAGTAATTCCTATTGTAGCGGCCGGGTGTATGTCAGAGATTAGTTATCATCAAGGTTGGGTGTATGTAATGTCACTATTCAATAAACCCTTTAATTTGGAGTAAAAATTAATTAGCAACCAATATATCGTCTTGGGTATGGCTGACTCGCAGAAAATTGATGGCTCCCTAACGTCGCAGGTCTTATTCTCGTAATTCCTATTGTACGTAGCTGCCGGGTGTATGTCTAATATTAGTTGTCATGAAGACCGAGTGTATGTAATGTTAACATTCATTGATTTGGAGAAGAAATTTAGCAACCAATATGTCGTCTTGGCCACGGCTGACTCCCAGAAATGGCTCCCTACCGTTGTAGGTCTTATTCTTTGAGCAAGTGCGTACAGCGGTGAACGGTGGCCTCCTTCTCAGTGATCCACATGGGAACCTCCAGCAGCCTGATTACGGGGAAGAAATCAACTTACCCGCAGCCACCAACGGCAACAACCACGGCGTGCAGCTGAGCTCCACCCGAGACGAAAACTGGGAGACCGTGCACCAAGACTTCACTGCTTTGAAAGGGGACCTTGCCAGCATCAAAGTGCGGATTGCTGAGGCCGAGCGCGAACGAACTTCCATGCAACAGGATGCCACCAGCAAACACATGAAAGCCAAAAGTGTGTTGTCTGCTTTCAAACCCGAGAAGCTGTTCAATAAGCTGTTTGCCAGCCGAGGCTTCTCCAGCTCCGAGTCCTCTCGTGACTCCATCAGCCCTGAAGTAGCGCCCACACCTACAGAAGTGATGACGATGAAGCAGCAGCTTCGGCACACGAATGCCTAGCTAAGGGTGAATTCAGTTAACCAGCACTTTTAAAAAGACTTAATTGGTTTTAATCTGGAGGCAAGTTGACCATGTTATGTGTACATTACTTTGTATATCTAGCTAGCTAGTGCAGTGAGTCATGCTCTTGAGACTTGCAAAACTTCATAATTTTGGAGAATAGGGAAGTCAACCCGTGGAGAGCTTGCACCTTATTAAGCTCTCGATCGATCGATCACTTCATTTAGAGTATAGCTAGCTAGGTGAATAGGACAAGCTACAATTTGATCATTCGAATGCTGTACTTTCTCATACTACAGATGAAACTCGGATCCTCATACATCTGAGGAGGGGGAACGCTTCCCCATATACTTTTTGTCAGATAAAACTGCGACTTGGTTTCTGCCAATTATTCAAGTCTATCATCGCTTACCATTATTTATATCCAGCTTCTGACGAGTTTCTATAATTGGAAATGTAATCATTTGTGCGTGTGCTTTGGAATCAGGTTTCTGCTGTATTCTCGAAAACGTTCCTCACTGATCATGCCTCGGATATCGACACGATCACTGACTGATCGACTGTAATGAGATTGTGTTTTATATATTAGTCCTGGATAAGTTCCTTGGGCCGGCCATGTAATCACACGGTGGGTTTTCATCTCTGTTGCAGAAAAGACATGCTCGCTGTTCACCAAAATGGCGACAGAATTATGAGCGGCGTCAGGCTATGAGAGTACCATTGAAGCACTATCGAGTTGCACACGACCAACTGCATTGATTCCCTTTGTATGATTCTCTTGCAAAAGGCTCCACTTGAAACCTTTGCAAAGAATCTCATCAGTGGTGGAATTAAAACTTCATTTACCGAGGCGTCGAGGAATCTGGATTTAAATGAAACTCCCAGTAACTTCAGCTTTATAATGTCTCGTTCATTCTTCACAACTTATTCATCACTCCGTAACTGAGTGCAATTGAATCTTCATTGAATGATATTTTCTTTAGCTTAGCTCCCTAACTTACATTACATTTCATACCCTTGCACATGCCTCGGGCACTTGCATGCATGCCCTCCCTTGCATTCCCTTGTACATGCACTCTTTTCTGCCTTCTGGTTCAAAGATGTGAAAACCCTGATCTCTTTAATCCAACACTGGTCAAGAAAACTTCAAAGCTAATGATATTTTGGCAAGTGTGCAGGATAATTATGATTCCAGAATGTCTTACTTTTAGACCAGGCCATACTGAAGAGGTCTGATTGTACAAATATACGGAGTAAATGGCACTTTCTCCAAGAGCCAACCTCACTGCACTTTATTCATGGTTTGTCCACTATAGTTGCCAAATACAAATGACAACTGAAGACAACCAAATTCCATGCTCACTTTTGTGTGATTGCTTCGAGTCCAAGCAAATGAGGACACGAGCCCTTTACAAATTTCCAATATCGTCGCATCGCACCAATCATTGGTGCGCTGCACCTATGATTACTCCTGTCTAGTAATGTATCGTCTGGAATCGCCTGCTGCAATTTACTGCAATGGTTAGTAAGTCAACACATGAACTTGATCTGTAGACAATTTTAGACGTTGGAAGTTGGAACTGGGAATGGCAAGGAAGCCTACTCAAAGTCACTGGAAAATTCCATTTGCAGTTGCATAAAGTATATATTAATTTAGTATGTGAAAACAAGACACTGGGCTTCCTGGAAACGTTCAACTGGACCTTGGTTTCCTTGTGGTATAACTTACATCTTCAGAGTTAACAGGGAGACCGGAAGGTCGATACCCCCCCGGTATTTTTTTTGGGACTGTAACTATACCCCCCCCAAACTTTCTGTTTTCAGAGTTTGGGGGGGGGGGTATAGTTACAGTCCCGAAAAAAACACCCGGGGGGGTAAGGCCTTTCACTAGCTTGCGCGTTCCAGTTGAATTTGTCACTCGAAGCAGGGGCACAATCTCACTTGAGGACAGGTATGAATTGCTCGGACTTTGGCACTCGCATGGTGCTGTTCAATTCAATATGAAATTTCTGTGAAATTCTTTCTCCCCATGCATGAGTCGGGATGGGAGTGACGCTTTGTTCAAACGTGAAGAGAAACAAGCGACAATTTGTTCAAACGTGGCAACGGCAGGATTGTGACTCTAGTGCGAACGCCCTGATGAAGCAACATGTTATTTCAAGAAAAATCAGAAAGTCAAAAGAACAGTAACGTTGTGATCTGACGATTGAAAAAAGCATCCCCGTTTTTTTGTTTTTCAGTTTTTTGGGGAGGTTATTTGATGTTAGTTCAACAGTTGCTTTGCACGAGAACGTGGTTGCCGTTGCGGTGTTGGGTAGTCGGTACTCTATAAAGTATGCGACATGAATGTTCACGATCATGGCGAATTCAAACTCCTTGACACGCGCATGGACGGAGTCTGATTCCGGAGCATGTGTTTGTAAATATTTTCATGTATGGAGTTGGTTGACTTGAATCAGTATGGACTATGGATGTGTCCATTGGGTCGGCCAAAAACCGACTGTACTATACAAATTGCACTCCAACTCAGCGTCATAGCCGCCTTTCAATCATAGCGTTCAAGAACTTGAGAGATCGAATTAAACCCTAAACCCTAAAATTCTAACCTTAATCCTACCCTGCTACCGTGGAATGCTGACATGGGAGCAGGGAGCAGGGATTCAGGGTACTCTTTTTGCAACTTCATGTGGTAGCGCACCTATATATTGCCGTGCTCATCTTTTGGTGTTGCTGTAAGTAAGTGTAAGTGTGTCACTGGTTAGGGTTTAGGGTTTAGGTTAGGGTTTATAGTCACTGCCCCCTTAGGTTTATTGGTTTTGTTCTTTGTTGGAGACTATGGCATTGACAATGGTTTCTAAATCTGAGTTTCCAAATCCTATCTACAATTGCATTCACACTTTACAACACAATTAGGGTTTGGTCGGAAAGGGCCCTTGACTAGTCGGACCCTCCTTCTTTGTTTGACTCATAGGATGGAAGGTCCAATATTTATATTTTTAAAAAATTTTATAATTTATTTTTATAATTTTATAATTTTATAATTTTATTAAAATTAATTTTAAATTTTAAATTTTGTTTGCCCTTCATCGATTCAATGTTTTTCTTGTTTAATTCCCCACTATCTACTATCAATAAATTAATATTGTTGTTTATTTAGAATAAAGTCTCACAATGTTGGATAGAGAGGGTTTGTCTTGGGGAAATATTGGATTTCCAGTTGCAACTAGATTTGGCCTAAAATATGAAAGATCCCATAATCAAATGAAAAATAAAAGTGCAGTAAATGTACTTTGCATATATACATCCATTGCTTTGTAAAAGCATTTGCAGATAGAGAGTGTCTACACTGATGTAATTAGTGCATATAGAACATAATATAATCATATAAGTATAACATATTGAAATTCAATATCCTTTATAAAAGGGGGAATGCAAGGAGTTTGATGCGGTGTGAGAAGTTACATTTTTGATAAGAACAAAAAGCTTTATGCATGGAGGAGTGCAAGGGCTTTATTTTGTGGTGTTTTGACATGCGATGTGAAAGTTATGTCTTTTTAAAATAAAAGATAATTGAATTGAATTTTTAATTTTTAATTTTTTTGAAATTCAATAACTTTTACAATGTAGGTCCAAATGCCACGGGATCATTGCAAGAAAGAATAGTACTCGTTATTTGTCAAAGGGGAGAATGCCGAAGCTTTCTTTTGTAATAACTTTTGAAGCATGACTTGCATGAATTTGAAATTTTTATTGGAGATATTTGTCTTGAACGTAATCAAATCTTATATTTTTCAAAAATTAAAAAAAATCATTTAATATTTAAAAATCAACTAAATTAATATGTCACATTCTGAGTTTCAAGGGTTTAAACCCATATTTAACTAATTATGGACAAATACACCAAATATGGACAAATTCATAGACCGAAATCACCTAAAAGAAGAGAAGAAAGTGATTAAAAGGTGTCGGCCGCCCACCCACATGGAATGATTCGAAGCTTTCTATGTGTCCAGGTAAAGTGCTTGTCTAGAAAAATAGATTCATGAAACAGAATTTGATTATAGTAGAAAACACAACTACTAGAATAATTTAGTTGCAAGGACATTGTGATACCAGAAGAGTTGCCTATGACCGTGCAACAAAAACGAAGGCGATCCCCAAAACAAAGGCTAAAATTCATTTCATTTGATATCCAAACACCGAATAGGAAACAACCCCGGACACGTATCAGTTGGCAGCCGATACCAAAGACGAGAATAATATATGTAGCAAAATATACACAATACAGTTAACATCAGAAAAGGAAAAGTCAGCATTCCAAGAGCGCAGCAGAAATCGAAGTTGGAAAATCACTCTCAGAGGAGCTTCAATTATAATAAAAACAAAAAGTTACAGATCCGATGCCATTCTTGACTAAAAGAGCAGAAGCCAGACGACAACGACCAAAAATGTCATAGCTAAAAATGCACTGCTCACAGACGCTAGCTCTGTCGACGGGCGGCCGATAGTAAGGCTAAATATCAAGTGTGCCGAATAAAGACATTGCAGACCTGAAGCTACTTCCATCCTAATCCAAAAAAAGAAAAGATAAAATGTACATCCGGTGCCGTTCACAAAAAACAAAACTATGCCCGTAACATCGCGAAAAATACGCAGCAGTGTCCTCCATGTCGGCTGGCAGCCGACACCACCGCCCGACTTCCCCGCCTGGCCAGCAAAGGAATCAGACAACAACCACATAACGAAACTCATTCTATCGGCTGGCAGCCGACACCACAAAAAAGACTTGAGGCGCTAGTCATCTCCCTCCTCGTCAACATCTCTGTCAATGGCTGCACCTGCGGCCTCCAGATTTGCAATTGCAGCAATAACGGAGGGCTCCGGAATAAGATGAGATGTCGGAGGTCCTTTCTTTGCATGCGAGGGCATTTGGTGCGAGTACATGACAATGCGAACATGAACAACCTGTGGAAGACGAAGTTCCTTATGCCACCTACGGATCCAGCACTCCCTCGCCACAACCGCTTTTCCCTCCCTCTTAGCCTTCATTGGAGTCCACCATTCCACCTTGAAAGTACCATAGGATGGCCTTGGAGTCATGACCACACACTCCAGCACCCGCCCAAGCCAAACAGGACGGTAATTATTGTAACAAGGTCGACAGAGAACAAAGTCACCCAGCAGAACATCCCGAAAGGGGTTGAAGCTCAACTTGGGCCTGTCCTTCGCCGGCCCGTAGTATGGAGCAGGTTCTGGGTCGTCCTCTGGAGTTGTGTCAGGTGGATTATTTGGATCCGCTCCCACTTCAGTAAACGCAGATTTGTGATCTCTTGTCCAGTCAGACAGCGTCCAAAACCCTTCCTGAAGCAATGTAGGTGTCGGTGGCAGCGGCGAACAAATCTTAGAGTGAATTCGTTCCCAGTGTGCCACACAACCTGTCATTTCCTCTGCGTACCGCTTGTTCCTGGCCATTCCTGACTTCCAGAATTCAATGTACTTTGCAATTCCATTCTTGATGAAGGTCTGTTTCTCATTGTATTCGCTAGCCCTGGCAGCTTCCTTGTCTGCGTTTCGCTTCCTCGGATTTATGTCCACGTTCCTCCAGAGAGCCTTGAACGGAACAGGTATTGGGTCCCCCTTCGGAATTTTTGGGTTCCCATCTTCGTTCGCTACCCACATTTTCACAGGTAGCCTAGGAGGAAGCCACGAAGAATCTGTTGTCCTTTTCTTGTACCTCATCACCGCCATCCTCGATCAACTCCAGACTCTTCCACGTAGAATTTGAATAGGTGTTTATCCCCGAGTCCCACGATCTTGTTCACACCATCATGATAAAAGCCCTTCAGGTAGGATTTGAAGTCAGCAACCTCCTGAACGAACTCCGGGATGAAGGCTATAGTCTTCTGGGAATCCATGAACGCCTTCATGAGGTCAGCGAGAACGTAAGTGTTTTTCCTTTTGATCAGTTTAGAAAGATAACTAAAGTGCGCATCAATGTCCTCGTGCGTATGACCAACAATGAGAAACCCGACAGTCATTTCCTTGAAGATGCGCCTAGCAGTGAGTAATGAGCAGAATGCCATGAGGAACCGATTCTTGTTGTCCTTCGCGGAATTGTCCAGTTGCAAGAACAGCTTCCTCAGAAGTGGAACATGAGGTTGTCCTGATCCTGGAGCAATTGTGACTCTTTCCGTGGACGCAGGAATGGATGCACTGCATCGTGATTTACCATGCAGCAAAGCTTCAAAGAAGCTGTTCAGCGGTGGCGATGAGAACAGGATTTTGGACTCCCGAACAGGGGGCAGCTCCAGAGCCCGAAAGACCCTGCAGAGCAAAGATATTGTGAAATTTGAATCCCCGGGCCACAACGATGTGGAATAATGAGCATACGTGCCGTCACCATGCCCATGTATAAGCATACCAGTACACGAGATTGGTATCTGCCCGAGTTCGGCGGTGGCCTTGGTGATGCGCTGCATCCTGGGAATAGCGGTCTTCGTGGTGTCCATCTTGTCATGAATAATGCATAGGAACTCGGACGGATTCTGCACGGACTGTGAAGTCCATCCACCATAGACATTCCGACAAGCGCGTTGGTAATTGAGATGCCGTTCTCTGTTGTCCACGAGGGACTGCCACTCGTCACATCCTCTAGGGTATTTCGCAATGAACTCGACAAGAAAGTCGCATTCTGTGCATTTGGAGAAATTGCTTCCAACTGCCTTGATCTCGACGTTCTTAAAATGAGCTTTCCGAAGACAGCTAATGGCAGACTGTGAGACTGGTTTCATATTGCAGATTCCATTGACTTGAAAGGCAGAACGATCACTATGAGATCCACTGGAGGGAGAGATAGTTCTATCGGCTGCTAGCCGACAGAAGTAGAGTGCATGGACATACCCAATTAAGTAGAATTATAGCAGAACCGCGAGGCGGAGGGTGAATTCAACGCAAGGCAAATAGAGTAGACAGTGTCGGCTGGCAGCCGATAGAAGATACGACTTCCTGCAGGATAAGAGAAGAATATGGCGGACACTTACATGATTAACTTGCTCGCGCATGTGATCCCACTTCATTGCGGAGGGGACTACCTTGAGATTGTCCACGCGCTTATTTCCAACAAGTCTGAACCCGTTTGGCATCTGGTCAGCATTCTCGTTGATGATTGTCGTCAAAGTTGCTTGAGCTTGAACAATCTGCGGACGTGGTTGCCAAGCCCCCGCGTTTCCATGCGACCCGCTAATGGATCCTCTAGCGGCCGCGGCCTTGTACACATGGTAGGCCAACCCGGAGACCCCGTGAATGATATACCAGGCGTTCTCGCAGACGTCAACATTTGCCAGAGTAACAAACTTCTTCCCTGCAATAACACCTACATGCAATTGACTATGAACGGCATATGCCATCTCTCTTCTGGTCTCGAATGTGCAAGCATAGAACTTTCGTCGTAGACTCCTGGTATCCTCCCACGGAAAATTCTAGCAGCATCTGAGCTTGCAGCACTTCTGGGAACTGACCTTCCGTATGTCAAGCTCTGACGTCTTCATTTGCAGTTTCGACAAGCTCCCGCGATCCTTCGAAAGTACCTTTCGTCGGATCGACTGGTATGGATTCTTCAGAACTCCCTGCATTCCACCGTCGTCGGACTCATTCATCTCAGCAGCCTCGGAGTAGAGCGTGACAATTTCTGAAAGTAGCCTACCTCCTTCTAATCTTGTATGGGACAACCTCTAACGCATGGTTGTCATCTGCAGTTCCTCATGGTCAGAAACGCACATGACGTCATGACACCCACATCCGAATCTCCGAGGACGCCGTCGTCGCAGGCCTCGTTCGGAAGACAAACCTGGATCATCGCCCTTCCGAAGACAGAGAAGTCATCATTCAAAAGTTCACAGTACTGATTTCTCTAAAGTGGTCTGTCAAGGAATGGAAGAACCGATTGTGTTCCATCAGAGAGGCAGTCGAGGTTTCCACTTCCACTGGTTCCAATAAACGCGTCGGAATCGAATAAGTTCTCGTCAGCGCTAGGATCGGATCCGTAATCGCCATTGCTATTGAAACCATGCACGTTGGGACGCTGATTAGGGGACCCGTGGCTTTCATCATTGGACGAGTACATCCTATCCTCTCGATCATCTTCATCCAATGCTACGACAAGATTCTGATCCTCTGAGCTCCCACTACTTTCACAGTTAACATCCAGAAATGGCTGCTCCAGTCGGTTCAACGGGGTACATGTTGGCTGGCCGCCGACACTCAAAGGCGACACATTAGAGGAACCGATAGGCCGGACCTTGTAACTACTCCAGAGAATTTTGTATCTAACACAGAGTTTGAGGGTCATGTAATCTGGAATCTCGCAGTAGGCATTGTGATCCTTAAATTCATCACCGACTTGCAGTAGTCTGACAACCAGGAAGAAGCTATGTGGAACACGGAAGCCTTCCCAGAAACCCTTCGGAGAGAATTCCTCAATTACGCCACCTCCCACATATTGCAGGTCGGGTCCCACAATCTGCAAAAGAGCGACCTCTATATTAAGATTGAGTGAAAGGAACTACTGTATGGGCTTTTCGTCTGTGTTCACTTGTATCGGCTGCCGGCCAACACCAGCGCAAAGAGACCCTTCCGCTTCCTCATGGGGATAAAGATTGCCTGCCTCCCACACAATAGACCTTCTCGGGCAATGGCGGAGAAAAAACAAGTCCCCCTCCGGAAACGGAATCTTTATGTCCAGGTTATCCGGGACATCGAGTATAAGGACACGCACAAGGTAAGGGTCCCGGTTCACGACTTCTTCTACGACAGCCCGCCCAGCATAATAGAATCCTTCCAGGGTTAGAGCAACTACAATTCCCTTCCGCAACTTCAGTCTCCCTGAACTGCCATTCTTTGTGAATGCCTCAATGGGACTCGCATCCAAACCGTAGTCACCAGATTCAGTCATGATGCAGAGTAGGCGAGAACCCCCTCCAATGAAAGACCGGCTGATGCACTCTGACCCTGAATCAACTTATCGGCTGGCAGCCGATACGCAAATTACCAACCTGCAGGACGAGCTACAATCCGCAAATAGGCTTCTAGTTCTATCTTCCAACCCGCTACTGCAGATTCTATTGGCGGGCAGCCGACATGAAGCCAGCTTATGGGCTGGCAGCCGACAAGACAAACTGTATGGATAAGTTAATGACCCTAGACTACGTAGATCAGAACCTAAATAACACTCGGTAAGCGATATTCCAAATCAAATTCAGCGATCTAGGTAGTATGCTTTGACCGAATGACCAAACATTCTCGAGGAGAGCTGTAAATGGATTGACATTGCAAACTTAAAGGAAGTAAGAAGTCATAGACTGAACCCTGACTTACTGCAAAGTCTTTGACTGTTTCCTAAACTACTGAGCTCAATCCAATGCATTTCACTGCACTCCCGACAGCACTGCAATCCACTGCATTCCACTCATTCCTGAAGCACCCACCGTGTTCTGACTGAGTCCCCGTAAGTAGCAAATGAAACTGAAAGAAAGAAATGGAGCCCAATTTGGACTTAAGTAAGGAGGGGGAGAAGGAACTTGGCGCTTGAAATTTGAATCTGGAGAAGGATGAATTCGCTGTGATTACAAAAGGGACAGGTACGTCCATTTCAGGATCAAGAAACGAAACGTACGCATCTTCTCGCAATGAGTGTTCGTCACTTTGATGTCCTCGGCTTGGAGAGATGTACCGGATTTTGGATGAAAATATGGGATGGATGAAAAAAAGGGATGAACGCCTAACAAAAGCCATCATTTTGCCTCTCGGCTGGTAGCCGTCACTTCATTCAGGAGGGGGGTATACTCTCTTGGCGCTTCTCATTTTCCTTCATTTCCAACTGCTCACTTGCTCTCTCTCTCTCTCTCTCTCTCTCTCTCACGTAGTCACGTCAGTGTACAAATTTGACATTTACATGGTTTTAATAACACAGAAAGACGGATATTATATTCTTCTTGTGTTGAGATTACGAACCTTGGTGCTCTGCCACTTGAATGCTCACTAACCGTAAGTTTACGAACCGTGGTGCTCTGCTACTTGAATGCTTACGAACTGTGAATAGACTGGGGCCTCATGGAATATGATACTATGAATACCAAGGCTTGATACTCGTATCACCTGGTAGTGCAAGGCCAAACGATTTAGCTGGGTATGTAATGGAATGCAAAAGCAGCTTCTTGCCAGCTAGCACGCCATGGGAACATAACCCTAAAGAAAGAAAAATTGAATAAGAGAAGGAGCGTCTCGGGATTCGCACCTTGTAGCGTCCCTGACAGCCACTCGTTCTTGGAAGGCCGGTTCTTCAATTGCTGCATGCTGACGACAGAGTTCCAAGTTTCACGCCGAGTTCGGAGCAGAGGCATCACTTTGCTGAGGTCATGGATATTGAGATGATGCCCCAGGTTTGGTCCCCGACTAAACGATGAGAGACGAGGTTAATCGCTCGTTGATGCTATTTCTGGCGTCAAACACGACATTTACTTTTTGTTGGTTTGATTTGGTTGTGGCAATCTTTGGCTCTGATAACAAGGTGTAGTCATGCTGTAGACACCTCGCATGCGTCCTATAACTGACCTCGTGTTTGTTCTGGGATATAGGTGCAGGTGAGGCATGACTTCTCAAGATTGGAAGCTCTTCTTATTACTCACAATACTCAGTATTTTGTCCTATTCGTGATCTCCCTATTGAATGTCCTATCTATATTGCTAGTGGCTTGCTTACTTATGCCATGTTTAGCTTTATACAGCACTTGAAGGCTTGGTACATGGGTTTGTCCGCCAGCCAATAACTTATATCAGTTCATGCTTACTGTCTTGCTATTTTCGTACATCTTTACGGACCTAAATTTCAATTGTACGTATGGTTTTTGTGTGTGATACATAGAAGCATGCCACAGCATGCTGTGGTGATTGATTTTGCCAAATAATCCCACCCACCCTCCCAATCAAGATTCGGTTTGTAGCATCACTGATGAACGTGTAGAAATGTTTACCTGCTAGTTTGTGTTGTCCAAAATGTTTCTTGAAGATAGCAGAGCAAAAACGTCTTGTATACCTGGTATTACGGAGATTGAATTGACAGAATAAGCCCTGTCTTGGGGTGTCTTGAAAAGAACTGCCTCTCCCTCCCTCTTTCCGGCTTGCAGCTGACATGCCGTCGGATCCCTGAGCTCCTGCCTCCCCACTGATAGGTTATTAGGCGCCGCCAACACAGTTTTTAGGCCAGCCAATACATTTTGCGCTTGAAGAGAGAGAGCATCACTCCCAGCCGACAAGAGCATCAGGCCAGCCGATAAGAGACTGTAGCCAGCACCGATGGCGTCCTCAACTCCAGCGAGTGACAGGTACCTTGCCTGCCGTTGTATCGATTGGCTGTCGATACAATTCCTTCTTTCATGCATTGAAATAGCCTTCTTGAGAGGTTCCTTCATTTGGTAGTGTCGCCCATCTGTACGTTGATCTTTCTCTCGGCTGGCAGCCGACATTGTTCAGAGAGGCCGTGAATAGCCCGTCCTCGAACTTTGTCGGCTGGCAGCCGATATACCTCGCACAAGGATGATTTAGGTACTCGCAAGATGTATCGGCTGCCAACCGACATTGTGTCCACCTTCCTTCCGCTGCTGACCACCAAAGTATGTCGGCTGGCAGTCGATATAATTCCTACGAGGATGATTCCGGGAATGTTGCAAGGTATCGGCTGCCAGCCCATACATTAGTCTGCGACTAGTAGAACTCGTCAAGGTCTGTCGGCTGCCAGCCGATAATTGTGTACTAAGCTCAAGGACTTCAATATTGCTGTGCAGAAAACCAGTATTGATGGCCAGACTTCTCGGAGAGCGTATTCTGAACTCGCACATATTGGGCGACGGGTTCATGCCACACGCAACATGGAACGCAAATCCTGCTATCCAGAAGTGGGGTCTGTGCTGGAGGGAATTTCCGGATCGTCCGATGGAGATTGCGTGTTCCTTTAAGTTGAAGGGGAACATGATGCCCGGTCACGAAAACGTCTGGTCAGTAGTCACCGTTGGTGGGGACGTCCACGTGATGATCTGCCTTCACCCGATCGGTAACCCGGAGGGCAAAGCGGACTATTTTGCCGTGGAGCTGCCGGTCCACAAGTGCACGGAGGAAGCATGTGGAGACAAGTCAATTTCAAAGGGCATGACATTTGTGGGCAACTCGCTCGCTGATGCTGAGGACCTTGTCATGGGCTGGGAAATTCTGAACGCGGAGAGGGACCAGGAGAATTCTCTTCGCACTATGGAGAAAGAGAAGGGCAAGAAGAAGGTGCCCACGTTGAAAAAGCAGTTGGCAAGGACGACGGTGGATGACAGTGAAACTGCTATTGTGGAGGCCGGATCGCCAAGCAAACCCAAGAGGAAGGGAAAGGGGAAGGATGATCCCAATAGGGTGATAAAGCTGACACTTGACGAAGCACTGGTTCGTGGGAATCCCCTCACTACAAAGACCAAAGACAATGAGGTGACTGCCATCTACCAGGCGCTGAAGGAGGGGTTGCTGCATACCTTTCCTTATAAGAAGCGGAGACTATTGGGTGTCATTCCCTCAGACAGGCTCCACATTGCTCCGGACGACTTGAAGTACCAAAAGATCGCGAAGGACCGACTTGGTCAGTTATTCCATCAAAGTCCTCCGTCATTGCCCCTTTCATAATTTATAATGTTCATATCTCATATGTCGGCTGGCAGCCGACATATGCGAACATCCTTTCTGACCTTCAGATCTCGTATGACTTCAGGTAAAGATCATGTACAAGGGGTATGGGTCAATCAGAAAGAAGCCCGAGATTCACAGCATTCCGTTGAAGCGAGCACCCTTACCAACAGACAATGGGCTGGACGCGGTGATGGACAGTTGTCCGGTTGAGGGGACGATGGTGGTCATCAATGGTATGTCTGTGGACTGGTGAAAGGCTCCGAATGTGCACTGGTACATCATTGAGGGCTAGCATACCGTCATTGCATGCCGAGAGTTGGCCGAGCAGTACCCCGACAACTCGCCGGCCAAGATAGATCTCCTCGAGTTCGAGCTGATTCCTGTTTTCAGTAGAGACCCAGCCACACTCGTGCACGTCTCGAACGCTTTAAACTTGAACATTGCGGAGAAGGTAGCGAAAGAGAACTTCCGGTCCTGCGTGGAGATGGGGAGGGCGGCCTGGGTGAAGGCGGGATGCCCGGAGCCGCACCGTGGTGGAGGCAAGCCAACGGCGGACTTTGAGGTATTCATCATTTTTTTCGTTTCTTTTATTAGTAACTATAATCAAGCATGTATCCATTCTCCTTTTGCAATTGTATTGGCTGCCAGCCAACAGGAGTTTTCGTCCTACTTACTGAATATTCCGTGTTCTCATAAAACATACGAAATGTCCTTCCTGTCGGCTGCCGGCCGATATTCCTTCTTCGTGTTTTCATATTCGGGGATGTGATCTGCTCCAGGTAGCGAAGCTCAGTGTCATTTTGCATTTCGTGGACGAGAAGGTGAACTCCAAGCTTCCACTGATCTTCGTGAAGGAGAAGACCTGGGAACTTTGGACGGAGGTGTTTGACGCCTGGGAAAATGGTGAGCTTGTTGGCGACGACGGGACTGTTCCGAATTCAGTCGTCAATTGGAAACCCTTGACGCACATCACCAAAACGGATCTTACACCAACACTTGGCCTCCGCGATTCAGACCTGTGTGAACTCGTGCAAGACATTATCGCACTCCGTGTCAGCATAAAGAACACGGCCAAGGCACGTTCTTTGGGGAAGGTGACTCTGATCGACTAGTGCCGGGATAAGAAGCTCAACCGGGTCGTGATGAACGAGATCATGTGGACCAAGAAGAAGTATCCCTTTCCTTGTAAGGATGCTGCTTAGGTGCCTTACTCAGACGATGCGTGGCAAGAACTCGCAGACAAGGAGGGCTATTCTCCTGCTGTCATCAGGAACGTGTGGAAGAACGTCAAGAAAATGACGGATGGCAACACCTGGTTGAACGGGCGCGTCAACCCCATGCATCCAATGACGGATAAGTCGAACGATGGAATGGCTCTAGGGGTCTTCTTTACGACCTTGTCGAAATATGCCACGATCACAGTGGATCCAGTGGAGGAGAGTGGGTCTAAGCTAATGTACGAATGTCGCCTGGGGGAGACTATCGAGAAGGTGGTGAAGTTCGTTCATGGCGGGGGGGAGCCTTCGTGTCTGGAAATTGAGGACCAGAAGCTAGTTGTGCTTTTCGTGTACACCAAGAGTGGGGACCCTTTATCAGTGAACAAGCACGAATTCTTGGATATCTCGAGCGCCGCAAAAGCAGACCCGGAAGAAGACAAAGAAGGTGAACCCTCCACGGAAGCAAACATTCCTCTTCCAATGCTCCTCATTGGCAACTCGCGCTTTCAGGATTCCCTCGCAATGGCAGCTTATTCTTCGGCATCTCCGTGGTACTTCCACACGCTGTACTACCAGCTCTCTCCTCGTGGTGGATTCCTGAGGAGCGAACTGGAGGCGAAGCCAATGGTCACTTTGACCTTGACGTACCCGAAGCCGGAGGACCGATCAACCATCTTCCCGACGTTTAAGAAGTACATCGGGATCCAGAGGCCGCTGGAATGGTACAATCAGGATGGCGAGGGCGAGGTGGACTGGAACGGTGGGATGTGCGGCGTCGGCTACGGGCTTCTAGAGCAATTGTTGAAGCCGACACTAAAGTCCAAGGTCTGCACCGTCATAAACGTTTGGGGTGGTGGAAACGTTACCGAGATCGCTCTAGTAAGTCGATCACTCTATTGCTCATCTTGTCTTTTGCTCAATCTTGTTTTAATTCATTCCTGTCGGCTGCCAGCCGATACGTAACCTAATTGACTGTATTTCGCTGGGTCTCCAGAGGAATGGCCGGCCCGTGCTGGAGTTTGTTCGGGAGGAGGATGGCATATCCCGCGCACATGACCGCGTGAAGGGAATGAACCTGCTCGCTTCTGCTCAGGTGGTTCCTCATCGGGATTCGGTCGAAGTAATTGAATCTGAGAGTGCTGGGGGATCGGGACAGGGGACTCTTACGCCTCCTTCGTCTGCTCCGCAGCCTCAACCCGAGTCGGCATCCATGTCTCCTCGACAGGATATCGCCAACTCTGTTGATCCTACTTCTTCTCCGCCAATGGGCACACCAGTCCCAAGGCGGCCACTCTTCGCAAAACCGACTTCGCAAGATATTTTGTCCAGTGATGAGTCGGACGTGGAAACCCTTGACGGCAAACCGGGGACCCGTCTAACTCATTCTCCTGCAGCGGCTCGGGTTTCAGATCCTCGACCGTTCCCCTCACCTATAAGAATAACTCAGGAACCTCAAGTGGAGTCGTTAGTCGTCACCTCCCGGGGAAGCAGGAGTAGGAGGAGTTGGTGTTACCGGCACGCAGGCCGCCATGATAGTCGACCTCCGTGCTGTCCCGCCTTCCGAGGAGATTGTTAGATCTGGAGTCGGACTCGTTTATCTTGACCCGGCTCTGCCTCATGCCCAGGCGTCAGAACAAGCGATAGCCATGGGAAGACCGGCGACCGCGTCTAATATTCTTGTCGGCGGGCAGCCGATACGAGGGGACGCTTCCCTTGGTGAATCGCGGCAAGGAAGGAGCAAAGGAGCCCTAGTCGAACTAACTTCGACTTCGGCGGACTCTCTTCGCTCGGGCCGGTTGAAGCCCAAGCGGGACCGTACCAACCTTGAGGGAGACGAAGGCGCGGCGTTTGGGGACACACCCGACTTGGACTTCCCTAACGAAGTGCTGTCCCCCATTGGCCAGGCAGTATCTAAGCGAACATGGTCTGGAGGTTCGTAGGCGATAGACATGTTACCGGCTATTTGGGGAGTACCTAGAGGAGGTCAATTACAGTTAGTGCTGCCTGGCTTCGACATGTTCTGTGGGACTTGTCAGTTCGAGCCTTTAGCTGTGCAGACTAGAATATTCATTTAGTGTGTCGGCTGCCAGCCGATACTTTGTTGTATTGTTGCCCTATTCAATTCCTTGTATTGCATCTCATGTTTTATTCACTTCATCTATCGTTGCAGATTCTGGTTGTGGAACTTCAGAGCCCTCCAAGAGGAATGTGTCTGAACGCGCACTGGAGAGTGGCCAACCGGCTCTTGACACTATGGCCACCACGTCCACAACTGACGTTCCACAGGTAGCGTCTCCGAAATTGTTTCTTTTCCTCGAGGTCCCGGGAACCTTAATGTTCTATGAGCCTACCATTTTGAAGGGAGCTAGTATGACTCAGAGGTCGGTCATAAGAGATCGTCCCGGACTTCAACCTTTTTTGAACTTCTGCCTTAGTCAGGACATCGGGATTATTTTCTATTCGGATTTGCCTATGGAGAAACTAGAACATCGCCTAGGCAATATTAGATGGAGAGTGCCGAACATTGTAGGGAAGTACCTGGCCTACGGGCAGGAATATTGTGACATGAGCGCTTATTGAGATCCGCAGAGTCCTAGAAAGCCAATCTACTTGAAGCGTCTGGCACGGATCCTTTCCTGTGCGCTGGAGTTGTACAACAGCGAAGCCTCCATAAACAATTCATTGATCGTCAATCATGTTCCTTACAGGAACGTTTTGAATCTGCCTTACAATGCGGTTCATCCACCTCCTTGTACAATGTACTCAGAGAACAAGTTGAAGCCCGGAAAACTGCCCTTCCTCGAGCAGTTCATGATCCCGTTCGTGAGAGGCTTGCTATCTTCGAGGCTGTCGGTTCCCGAGTTCTGTGAACTCAATTACAAGGTCGGCCAGCCGCGTTGCATGCCAGGTTCGGCTGTGCATAATAAGTACGTTACAGTTGTGCCGGAGTGTCAGAAGGGGTTCGAGGTGCCCTACACGGTGGAAGAGCTAGCAGCTATGGGAATTACCAACTGAGGACGCCCATCAACCTTTTGGAGGAGGGCGTTTATTGTATCGGTTGCCAGCCGACATAGAACTATTAATTAGTGTTTATTCTTTGTATTCCTAGCGAACAATTTGTAGGTTTTTTAGAACTTTTGTAAAAAATATTTTGATAAGCATTTATCTATAATAAAGGCATTTACGGCTGGGTGTCCGGCTATGTAAGGCGGATATTCGTTTTGCTCTTGAAGCATTCAAATGTTTCCTTCGAGAGTTTGATCATTCAGGCACGGACACTATAATCAGGTGTTGTGGATTCTGCAAGTGCAGCCGCTGGATCTCCACTGCACAGCCTCTGTAATACGTAATGACATAGTCTGGCGGACGCTTGGACTTGGCTTCTGGCGTTGATTTCTGAAGGGACTTTGTCATTACATGTTGCAGAGGTTGTTTGGTGGAGTTCCACCGGTTGCACCTACAATTCTGCACCACATGATTACAGTGTTGTGCTATACCACCAAGCTCTTTAGGGAAGCGTTTGATGTCTTCTTGGGCAAAAGCGAGCTCTGTCATATATGGCCGGGCATTTCCCATTTTACCTCAGATGTTTTGTGCTCGTATCTCGTGGATGATTTGCAGGCTGAATCACTGCTTCTGCCTTAATATTGCTCTGATTCTCGTTCAGTGTTTGTTGTCAATCCTGCATTTCGGCTGCCAGCCGATATCACGTCTAGCAATCTTCTCTGCTCCCTTATCCATGTCTCATGATCTTCTGTCGTTACATTTCTTGTTGTTCAGAGGTCAACCAATGGATAGCCACATTTATTCAGGAAATGTGGACATCGTTCTCTGCGTCACGGGACTGCTTTGTTTTGTAGACCCGAATATCACGGTGGATAAGTGGGACCCTTTCCGAAACGTCGTCAGACGACCAGGGCTCGTCGGATTGTTCTCGACGTTGTTTGAGGAGTTTCACGTGGGGATCTGGTCAAAGATGCCGATGCGAGAGCTTCGTCCATTGCTGGCGCACCTGCTTCCGAAACATGTCATTGACAAGCTGGCATTTGTATATGGGAGAGAATTCTGTGTTGATGGTCAAAATTTTCCTTGGTGCTATAAGATGCTCGAAACTCTTTTCAAGAAGGGCCCATCAAAGAAATTCTGTTGCGTGGACCAAGTTCTCATGGTTGATGTGTGCCCGCTTTCTTTGCGGAGGACACCTGATCCGGCGTGCTATATTCCGTTGCCATTTGTGGGGGATCTCGACTTTCCCAATGACAGTAGAGTTATTCCAAACATTTCAATGGTGTCGCAGCACAGAGTAAGTGAATTCCTTGTTATACTCCCCAAAACCACTCTAAAACATAACAAAATGACTCTAAAGATCGAACCCACGAGATTCTGTGAAGTGTCTAGCTCTATTCTCAACTTAAAGCTCCTGTCAGTCTCCAATTTCTACTTTCCGGTCCTAGATCTAAAACTGGAAACAACAACACACCGAAAACAACAACCAGACCTCTCTCTATCTCTTCCGGTCTGTCAGGCTATTCGGTCCTGTAAAACTACCACAACCCAGGATCCTACCACTTCCGATCCTGGAACTCCTCTAGGCCGATCCGATCCGGTCCTCGCACACGTACTCTCACTCTACTCCGGTTTAGTTTTACCTCTGTTTCACCATCAGAGGGTTCGCCGCTTGCTTTTGAGAGTGGCAGGCCCGCCACTCCTTCCGTGACTTATAGTGGTTGAAGACCCACTTCTCTAATCCACTACTTCCTACACTAGCGCGGATCCGGTTTGATCTCTCACAGCCACCCGGATAGCGATCCGGTTTGCAGGTCACACAAAGACCCCCCGTACGATCCTCTCATACTACAACGACCTTGATGCCAAGTTCCCTCCATGCGAAGTTAGGTGGTTACAAGTGAATCCGTCCGTTCCAACATCAACTAAAGTCCTTCTGTTTACCAACTAGGGCAGCGAGACCTCACGGGAGATCGGACACTCAACCGGATTTCCTATCCAGGAGCTCTAGCGCGACTAAGGACTCCTTCCCTATCCGCCTAGCCTAACAACGGCTTTCTCGCCCGGAATCGTAAACTGTAGAGGTGCTGAGGAACTGAAATCCACTCCCAACACTTAGAATACCCACTCACATGCACATAAGAGCAAAACAAACACACCAAGGGGAGAAATCTCTCTAGAATCTGCATACATTTTCCTAACTCCTCACCAAAACAACCCTGCCATGCGCGGGAGAGACGTACAACAAGAAATCAATAGAAAACGCACAAAAACTCAAGAGAAAAGACTCCCAGTCTCCTTTGCAAAGACTGACTAATATACACTTTAAAACTCAAAAGTCAACAAAAAGGGCTCCAGAAAGTCCGCGCGTAACTTTCGATCCCTGCCGAGTCGGCCAGACCGGAAAACAACCAATCCAGACCAGACACCTCGCCAGACACACCGGATCAAATCCGGTCCGGTCCTAACTAACAAATATTTACAAAACTAATTCCTATCTATCCTAACACAACCGGATCTACTCCTTGATCCGTTCCTTCGTCCATAACTTGGTCTCCGCCTTGGTCCACGTTCTAATCTCGTTCTTGATCCGCACCCTGATCCGGGGTCAGATCCATACTTTGATCCTGCCCCTAGTTCAGTGTGGGACTCCTGGGCGTTTGGGCTCCAAGCTGTTCGAAGACGTCCGTCAGATTCCGGTTCCGCTCCCCGGTTTCACAATATGGGAGATCCGGTGACAAATCTAAGTTGATGGTGTTGGCGAGCTTCCTCCCACTCTTCTTTGACTGGGGAGTCCGATCCTTTCCTTCCGTCTGAATGCCTACGTTCGGAAAAGACCCGGGCATCGAAAGGTCGGACAGATGGAACGACCGTGACAATGTCACTCCGTTCAGCTTTTGACTGCTCTCCTCCATCCGGTTTGCTGCTTCTCGCGCTTCCACCATCACCAATTCCACCTTCTCGGAGTAGTCCGTCAAGATCCGGACCAACTTGGTTCCGGATATCTTCTTGTCCTTGAGGATTCCCTCGTCAAACAGCTTTGACTTGGTGACGGCCTCTCCGGTTGCCCCAAAAGTGGCCTTCACGTCCTCGGCTACTTTCCGGGTAGCCTCTGCCATCTCCCGAGTGGTGGCCATGTCCTCCTTGAGGAACAACAGTTCCGTCTTCAACGACTCATTCTCTTCTTGGAGTCGTCGTATCTCCGCTTTTTGCTTCCGGATCTCATCCGGGCTGGAGATGTACTCTGCAACCACTCCTGCGAGGTTGCTATTCGCTGGTGCTCCCACCAGCTCACTGATCTGGTTCAGAACCAGCTTCTTCACCGCCCAGTCTGCTCGCACATCGCTCAAGATGTTGATCAGCTGGTTGAACGGATCCGTCGGATCCAATCCGGAAGGACCCGGTTCTTCAAAAACCGGTTTCTTCCCAGGGTTGGATGTCTCACCCGGAGGGGTTGGGGTTCCTCTCCGGTGAGGAGGCGTCGTCTTCTGCCGCTTGTGCTGCGGCCGGTGTTGCTCCTCCTCTTCTTCTTCTTCTTCATTGGAACCGGATACTTCCTCCTGCTCTTCCTCCGATTCCGATTTCCCATACTTCAGGAGTGACTCCTGAGTCTTTCACTCCTTCTCCTCCGTATCCGTGAGGAGTTGGTTATGCTTGTAAAGATGGAAGATGTAGGGACTCAACGGAGTCGGCCTACTTCCTCCAATCTTTGGAACCAGACGGCTGACCAGATCGGAAAAGATCCTGGCCCAGTCCACTTTCCGTTCCCCGCTCAGGGCTCCGAAAATCAGATTCCCGATGGCTATCGTCACCCTCGTCGGCTTCTCCGGGTGGATGATTGGAACCAGGAACTGCAAAAGGTTGCGATGCCGGTCGTCCAAACAATCTGCAACCGCATGCCCATCCTTCGAGTCCACCGTGCTCCGGAACTTCCCCCGAGTGTATCCCTCCTTCGAGGTGGCCATCCCCCGACCTCCTGACCGGAAGTCGTACACGGACCTCCACATCTCTTCCGTCCAACTGCCCGGAATTCCGCGGATGGTCTTATCGAATTGATTCGAGAGTTTTCCCAACAGCTCTCGAATCATCCGTTCCTCTCTAAACCCCCAGGGTTTATCTATCAGTCCCCCGCAATCCATCTTGGCAAGATCCTCCATGAGGTTGTCCTTTTCCTTCTCTTCTACTGGAATAATCGGACACACCTTCCGGAGTTTAACTTCTATTGCGGAGGAACTGGACAGTCCTGCTCTACTGTTGCGGAGCTGAGGCATGGACACGAGCTGTGCTAACCGGATTCTCACTGAGGCTACCTTCCTCTTTCCTAGCCGCACGTCCCGTTTCTCACCTTCGCTCTTCCGATCTCAACCGAAATACCTCTAAACCTGCAACACACACTAAAGCGCTGCGCGCTCTAACACACTAACACGCACACACAAACTCACACAACAAGGAAGCAAAGCGCTGGGAGGAAAGCTAAGTACAAGCTGGAGAGCGATTTCAGCAAACGAAGTTTGAAAAAGAGTGGCAACTGGATTGGTCAGCCTATTTATAGTCTGATCGGTCATCATGACCAAATCCGTTCCTGACCCAATCCGTTCCAACTCAGATCCGCTCCAACTCTAATCCGGTTTAGATTCAGATTGAATCTGGATTGTCACCTATTCCGTTCCGTAGTTAATTTCCGGTTTCCCGTTACCTCTTGCTCGATTCCGGATACCAGATCACGGTTTCCGTTCCAAGATTTAGATAACTTACAAAAAACCAAAAATTCACACTGCGACAAATGGACATTGTTCCGTTCATATATCCCATGTTCGAGCATGAGTCAGTCTCGGAATATGTGAAAGTCTCCAAAAGGCCGGGCCAGTTACATTATGAAGTCGCACAGGCCGTCAAGTATGGGAAGCCTAATTGGAAGGGAATATTCTGGTAGCTGCTTCTTCTTCTTGTGGGCTGCCAGCCGATAACCTTCTGCAGTTGTCGAGAAGGATGTCATGGACTTCGTCTGCTTCATCGCCTGCATCAGCTTCCATCAGCTCTATCAACTAAACCAGTTGTTTTGCCTTCATTGCGTTTGTTTCTCTTAAGACTTGTTCTGTGGTTCTTTAGACCCTCTTAGGATATTGGCTGCCAGCTGATACTCTTCATATATTTCAGTGTAGCAGTTGTAGTTAGTGTGTGAGGCACTTGTTCAGGGTGTTGCACTTTTTTCAACAGTTGGCGGTCTTAGCCGGTTTTGGTAGTTTAGACAGTTACCTTGTTCAAGGGATGCAATTTTCTGATTGTTGCGGAGTATCGGCTGGAGGCCGACAGTGTGCCGAGACTTCAGGTCCGACTTCTTAGCAGCTTTTGTGTCATAGCTGATTTTGTACTCTGTACTTTCCCATTTTCAATATATTATGGAGTTTCATTTTCAGTATTCATTGTGTTCGTTTTCATTCATTGCTTTTTTCAATTAGAACGTGCCCGTGCTGCTCTATCGGTGGACGGCCGACTTATTTCTGGACTATGGATTTGTCCATTATTAGTTAAATATCAGTTTTTAGAGAACTATGGGGTGAATGCAAGAAACAACTGCCAATTTTGTTGCATTTTTACAGTACTCATGATTTTTTTTTGGAGTACTTTAAAATTAGAAAAATAATAAAAAATAAATAAAAATATGGCTAATGTACGCTGACGAACAAAACCAAGTAAAAATTTGGAACTTTTTCATTCAAACAACCATACCACTAGCATCAATTGGCAAATTCCAAAAGCTGATATACAGATGTTGTAGTGTGTGATATGTAACACATTACTATGTCTAGAAATTTTACAAATTAATTAGTTGAGATGTGAAAGAAAATTAATTTCAAAATTAGCCATGTTAAAACTCGGTTTTGTATGCAATAATTTGGAACGAACTACTTTATATTTTGTCAATGTTTTTTTAAAAACTCCAAAAAAACTTTTTGTGCCTTAGCATATTGTTATATGTCATATCAGATTCATAGCCAAATAATGCATTTTCAGGTTCAATTTTCTTGTTGAAATATTAGAGCTCATGATGCACATAATTGATCCAACAAATCCAAAAAAATTAAAAACATCATTGTCAATATCAATAACATTGTGTTACATATCACACACTACAACATTCATATATCAACTTTTGGAATTTGCCAATTGATGCTAATGGTATGGTTGTTTGAATGATAAAATTCCAAATTTGTACTTGATTTTGTTTGTCAGTGTATAAACCTTTAAGATGAAGGTAACTACCAAAGGAAATTTATAGAAAAATTCTCTAAGCAAGAAAATTAGAAAAGTGCCAAATCTAAAAAAAATGGATATTTTAATGTTTTAATTAGTTAAAAATAGGAAACAAAAATAAATATATAAAATGAGAATTGGCCATTTGTAACAACTCTATAGAGATGGTCATTCACCAAAAAAAACTCCAAAATAATATTTTATATGTTACAAAATGCAAGTAGAAAAAAACGCACTTTGAGGACTTTTATACCACATACAATTAATTATTTTTAGAATTCCTTTGGATAGTATCTACAAATCTACTAGAAGGACATTCCTTCCAAATTTCAGCTCAAAATTTGTTTTTTGGGGTAGTAAATAGTACTAAACCCCTCCAAATTGCTACGTGTGATATTAAATCAGGGGCTATTTTTAGACAATAAACTATTTTCAAAAATTAAAAAAAATTAGGCTAGGTGTATAATAGTCATGAGTACCTTACATATTAATCTTGAATCATTTGGAGCCAAAACACATAAATTATGGCCAAAAAACAAATTAGTACGCATGGTGTGACGCAAAATAGGACAGTTTCTTTTTGCATTCACCCTATGGAGTCCCAAAATTTAATGATTTAAAGATGAAATTTCTTTGGTCTATTCCCATAGTAAGAAGTCATATTTCTATTAATAGGAATTTTAAAATATTTCATTTTAAGTCCTTTACGTTCATGCAAATAGGGCTCCCTTGCATGTGCAATTTTGAACATTGAAGATGGTTTCAAAATCATTATTTTGGTGAAATGTATTCATCAAGGAGTCTTCCCAAATGGCCAATGTTTAGTTTCTTCAAAAATTGTTTATTCTTTTTTTTACAAATTAAAATGTCAAAGTATCTATTTTTTTGCGATTTTGTACTTTTCCAAGTTCTCCTACTTAGAGAATTTTTTTGTGCTTTCCCTTCATAGGGTATCTTCTTCTTATAGGTGTATACATTGATCATATTTTTAATATATGTAAAAAATATTTTTCTAGTTTTATAATTTATAGTACTCTTGTAGAAAAGGCTGAAAACGATCAAAGTGAAATAAAAACGGACACTCTTTCTTACAACGACCCCTCAAAACAATTAAAATCCGTGCACCACTATATCCTTCCTTGTGAAAATCTTTCCGGTGATACCAAGATTGGAGTAGGGGGACTTACAGTTTCTTAGATCTCAGCGTACTCAACAAAACAAACAAAACAAATAACCTAATTTAAGGTATGGATTGGCGCAGTCACACTGAAAAGCAGTTCTTGACCATTCCACGGTAACAGGACATCCAAAAACCATGGTCGTAGATCAAGAATTGTAGAAATTTTAATTAAAAAATTCTCAACTTAATTTTTTTCAATAATATTTTTTATTTAATAAAACAAGAAACAACGGATTTCCATTTTCCCCCGCTCCCCACTCCCGCACTAGCGTCGTTGCCCTGCCACTAGAATTGGGAGACAAATTCCGGGATTGCACTCCTGCATGGCAGGTTCGGGTTCTGAGAAATATTAATTCGGAGAAACAGAAAGACGGCGGATCAGTAGTTGCGTTCGGCACTCATATTCTCCAATTTGCGACGGCGTGCTGTTGAATACGAAAGAGGTTCTAGTGGTGAGTCTACAAATCGCTGGTTATAACTGAGTACTAGCTTGCTAGTCCTCGGAGGGGGAGCTCTCTCTTTGTGTGTGTGTGTGTCATAGTCTCCGTTTAATGGTATGATCGCAGCAGAATTGAAGTACCGTGTTTGACAAGCCGGTGTCTGGCAAGTGGCAGAATGATTGGAAGCCGACCGATCGACTTCCTGTATAACCACCAGCTAGATAGAAACGTCAATTTCATTAGAATGGCGCGGTGGTCCCTGCAGCAAGGAAGGAGATGCAATAGATTTCGGGAGCCTAGAGGAGGTGTATCATCGACTGTCACAAGGGTCAATTAGTCGTGTCCGCAGTGATCTTCGATCGAGTACTAACTAAAGGACGGTACGATTGATTTTCTTGCAATTTGCGAATTCAAATTTGATGGTCGACTAGTAGCTGGGCGCCATGTACTCAATTGCATGCTGTGCTCCGGTGAAATTTCATGGCGAGTTCATGCAAGTCGAAGCACGTGCTCAAGGCCCTTCAAGTTGGCTTATTTCTCACGCCACTTCCTGTTTTCGATCGTGCTGATCAACCTACAGCTAGTAGCTGATTCAAGCTAGCTCAGACCAGACTATCTAATTATATTCTAGCTGCCAAAAATATCAGAAAATATCAGAGAACGTGGGATGATATTGCTTCCGGGCAGACTAATTCAATTAGTGGGGAATTCCGCCAAAATTAATAACGAATTTGACGCCACTTGCGGTTTTCACGTATTGAGGGTACATTCCTTCACTACGTTTTCACGTACTTGTCAAGGGGTTCTAAATTATGTAAAATGAAGACTCCCAAAGAAAACTCCCTTGTGAAAATATGGGCAATTTCATTAAAATGGTGCTATTTTTTTTTAAAATGGCATGAAAACAATTCAGAACGGCCGTTCTAAATCTATATCTGTCCTAGATGTTGAAAATAACACACCGTCAAAGTGGCACTTGAAATACCGCCATTTTTATGAAATTGCCCATAAATGCACACATTTTCGAAACGATGACAGAAGGTGTTCCGGACGTCCTTTATTTCTGAGAACTAAGAAGCAAAGTTTTCTCCTGTCCATGATACGTGAGATCAAAGTTCATCAACAGTCCAGTTCTCGCCCCAAATTTTGCAGAAAGGCAACAAAAGCGTTTCATGTACTCACCCAGTGTTTCATCCATTTTTTGAGAATTCTAGAGACAACTGAACGTCAAAAAGTGTGGCATGGCCTGATGGCCCTGTGCTCGTGGTGTGTCTGTATCTTTTCACCTGGCTGTTGCCAAATGCCTTGGAGTCTTAATCAGTTTGAACAGGACCAGCATGAGCCTAATTTGCAACACAAACTCACCATGGGTAAACCGCGTTTCTTGGAAGTCCGTGTATCCTTTGTCAACAAATCACAGGTTTCAAATTTCAACGGTTTGATTCATGTAATTTTCCTCTGAACCAACTACTGCTTAATTACACTCAATGTGAACGCGCTTTGGCACCTTCAGGGTCGCGTGGTCTGAAGAGTAACTATGCATTTACTAGTCCTAGTTTTAAGAGCTGGTATCATACAGCTAGAGTTATAACTTACTCTGTATGTACCAGTCCCAAAATTGCGAGAATTTATCCAAGTTGATGATAAGAGTGAGAAATTAGCAAGTAGATTAATTTTGAAATTTTGAAAAATATAGGCAATAGTTGGGCATGCAACATATACTTTTATTATTAATTAATTTAAAGTACAGCAGCTCAATACTCGATGAGCTTTGCTCAAATTTGTGTCAAAAAAATTTTGATGCCCGAATATAGTACAAGTAATTCAAGCGCTCAATCTTTTGAACTTCAATTTCGTTAAATTGGCGATATTCCATTACTTTGAACCGATATTTCGTTAAAACTTGACATTTTCACGTTTAGACCGTGCATATCACGTTTAGACCGCGGTCTGAAATCTATATCTGTCAGTTTCTAGTATATCACAAAGGCCAACAGAGAACAGAAGAACTGAAGAAACAAAGAGAAAAAAATGAAGCAGTAAGTTATCACAAGCACGTTGTCAGCAGCGCATAGAACATCACAGATTTAATTTGGATGGGTGAAGCTTACATCGATGCGAAGTTTGGGTTGTTGAAGGACAGGCACCTAATCGGGTCTAAAAGTAATCTACAAAATGACAACGAGGCCGAACGCGAACCCGCAGGAGTACGAGCCTCAAGTCCTCAACGTATAGTGACGTAGTAGTCTGTATCAAGCTGACGATGGAGTACTCAACACTCCAAGCTACAAATAGTTACATCACTACATTGGTGGCATATTCAATTAATCTAATTGTAGCATAGAGCTAGTTTCAAGGTCAAAACCTAAGCTGAAGCACCAAATGTACCCGACACACTACCAGCAGATGTCATACTATGAAAATTTCCTCAGGCGACAAGACCATACATTCTCCACACATTCTCCTCAGGTCAAATATTGACCGGCTTCCCATATATAAATATACGGGCAGACGTTTGAGATGATCAGAATTGCATTTGTTACAAGTGTTGAGATTAGTAGAGCTTCAGGTGCTGCGATATCCTGCAACGTTACCTCGTCCAACCCGGGAATTCAATATCTAGCATTGATCGAACCGCATCAGAATGGCTGATCAGGTATGACCAAATAGGAAATCATCTCTGGTTCCCTGAAAGTCATTAGTATTCTCGGTTCACAGTGTTGACAACATGGAAAATTTGTGTCATTTTTATCTTTGTACTGTTTGCAGCTTTTCTGTGATTGCCCTGTGAATGTTCTAATGTTCTAATGAATACACGGAAAGTCTGTTAACCTTCTTATGCTCTTCAATTATTGTTGCTATTCAATTCCTGATCGTAATAACTGTCTTTGTTGACTAGTGTGTAACGTCCGGGTCTGTTAGCCAGAATTGTACCTGAAATCCAATGTGTTGGAGATGTGTTTCAGACAGGATGGGGGTCATCGAATGAAAATACGGATGCCAGAGACATGGAGACTCTGGTACAGCAGCCTGAATCGGCAGATGACTACGTAATACTCACTGTACCTGATCCAAATATGAGATAGACTGTACTTCTGATCGACATCTAATTATCATTGGCGAAAAGAAAATATAAAGAGGTCAAAGCTTATGGTCATATTCGTACGTTACTTTGACAGGATTTCAGTGAAATTGATCGACTGAAAACTTAGATCTATGCAAGTCCCGTTGTGCTTACTTCTAAATACTCGATCATAGATTCACAGGAAGCCCGGGTAGGCCTTTACCCCGGGTAGGCAAAGTTGCAATCTCGGTTGCAATGTATACTTACGCCTGGTAGACATGTACACTACATACTCCATTCAAAATGGCTGTTTAGAAACTCTTCATGAACATCTCTAAGCAAGGCCGGATGTGCAAGGGGAGCTAGTACGTGTACATGCCAACCAGGGTCAGTGTACACTGCAAATTTGTCTACATGTTTTGCATAAATGGTTGTCTGCATGGGGGTACTGGCGTCCCTGACTCCCAGTGAATAGATTACAAAGCTCTGGGTACTTGGAAGTCTCGAAAGTCCTAGATTTTCTTAGAGCTCCCGCGACAATTTTCGCGAAGAGAAATGGCTTAGTCCCTTTGAGCAGCTTCAGCATTGATTTGTCATCTCTGTCAGAGGTGTCACTCAATGGAATTGCTGAATGAAACTGACCTCAAATGCTCTGTCTCTCTCACGCACTCCAAATCTCCAGGGGTAAGAATGTCAAGAGTTTAGGGTCGAGTTTGGAGGACCAGGCTAGCTAACGGACACGTGAGCGTTTCAAAGTCCTAACTTAGTTTCCACCAGACTGAAATATGCCAAAAGAAGAATTTGACCGTGGAAGCTTATTTGCTCAATAACACAGGGAGTTATGCCCAGGGGGAAAGTGAGACGGAAAGACATGAAAATCCCTTGCGCGTGGTCTCACTTTCCTCCTTAAGGGTGAAGAAAATGTTGCAAATCAATCCTCTGGAGGTTATAAGGGGAAAATGCTGATTGTAAAGCACAAGGTTACGGTTGAAATATAACCTTCTTGTGGAAATAACACGGAAGTTATATCACTTCCCTGTGTGTGAAATGCACCAATTTTCCCCCTTCGTCCAGGGGATTTGAAGCATTCTCTTCCACAAGCGGGACTTTGAGGTTAAGGGAGAAAGTGAGATCACAGGCAATTTCGTTTCTTTTTTAGGGCATTGTTTAGTGTTATTTGAAGATGCTCTACCTCCAAATCAAATGAATTTATGAAATTCAATCTTTTGGAATGTAAATTTATGCTTGTAAATCTAGAATACAAAATCAGTACAGTTCATAGATTTTAAAGTTTCAACTTTCAAATCTAACTTATTTGTAGATTTTGAAGTTCCAATCTCACTAAGTTGTAGATAATGAAATTTCAACCTTATTGATTTGTAAATTCCAGAATTTCAGATCTAGCAAACATGAAAAATAGTATCCAAATAAACAGTTTTTGTCTATATTGACGCATAGAAATTGACTTTCTTTTGCTGATTTGGACGTCTTAGTTAATTTGGATAGTAAGGAATCTCTTTTCTATGTTTAAAATTATCAAATATTAGTAATTTCTCAGATTTACAATCTATCTAATATTTCCAAAATCTTCGGAATCAATTCTATGAATTAGATTTACATTGTGGTGGGGGTGTGACAGCTAACAAGTCTTAGCTGTCTAATCTCATGGTACCTTTGACAATTGATATGGGACAATTTCATCTTAAAAAATCTACCAAAGATTAGCTAGAAACAACATTTCAATGTAAGAGTGTCCATGTGTTGTAAAATCTGCAAATATTTTACAGAGAGAATTTATGAAAGAGAGGTAGAGCTCACAGGAGATTTCTAAACTTCACTGTGATCACGAGGAGAAAAATCTGGAGTTCCCCCACTTTCACAGCGGAGTTGATATAACTTCCTTGTGAAATACTTGCTGTTGTGCATAATTTGACTCTCTCTAGATTGAGATGTATTTAGCAGCTACATTGAACACTTCTGATTCAAATTAACATGTACTGTATTGTCTGGATTTCCCACATCAGGTAGATTGAAGAGACAATTGTCAGCTATATTGAACACTTCTAATTGTCTCTTTTTCGTGTTCTAAAATTTCTGTAGACAAGTGTTGATTTCCATGTACCTGAGATTTTCAAAACGCCCCGCAAAGTCCACCGTCTCCACAACGAGCTGCGCAGAAAGTTCAGTAAGAATTTGACTCTTTTCTTGTTCCTACATTACTAGTTCTGATGCATGTCATGCGTAGATTTCAGATTAGTGAACATGGTTATCAGAGTTCTGTTCATCTTGGAACTTTCAGTCAACGCTCATTTAAATGGAGCAATTCCGCAACTGTAAGAAACACTTGTACTATTCCTTGTCACCCATTGCAACGCGATATGTTTTGGGTCATAACTTTTGCTTTATACTTCCAAAGGACCCCAAATTCATTTCTAAGGTACACAAGACTATTATGCTCATTCAGTTGTTTTTCCATATTTATAAAAAAAAAACTATTTTGAAGTAGCCATGATTGAAAGTCATCCTATTTGGACCAAATGGTTTATTAAAAATAGTATTTTGTCATCTTATACATGACTGTATTCAAAGTGTACTATCTTGTATCAATGCAGATATTGTAAAAAAAAAATTCATTAAGATGAAATTAGTTGATTTGAAAAGCCTTTAGGTTGAAAAAAATGACAATTTTTCTTTATTCAAAAAATGAAAACATGAAAATATCTATTATCTTGAAAATTTTCAGTTTCTCTATTTTGTGCATAAATTTTACAAAAATAAACATTTAGGCTTAAATTTTTGGGGATATTTTATCTTCAATTTTCTTCTAATTTTCCATATTTTTCTTGATTTAAAAAAAAATCATTTTTTTTGTCCAAATATCATAATCAAAACACAACAAATAGAACAAGTGTTTTTTGCAATTATCCAATAGATGTAAACCACCACTACAATAGGAAGTAACGGTTGCAACAGATCACCAATTATTTTGCTATAACATTGTGGTGGTTTTAGACTTTGCCTTAAACTCAAGGTTTATTGCAAACCTTTGCAAAAATGTTGCAAACTTGTTGCAAAAGTCTTGGGCACAGAACTAATGCATATCTATGCCTAAACTGTTGCAAAAACTATTGCAATCTCAAATAGTTGCAATGTAACACTTCACGATGTTGCACTAAACCATTGCAAAAATTGTTAATAGATTTTTTGTGGTCATTGCAAAACCGTTGCAAAAGTATTGCAATACTAGTTCTCAGAGTGACAATTAAGGAAACTTATTGAATTGGATGCAGATATAAACGCAGTGATCGAACGCCCTCCAGACTGCAACGTGGCCGACGTCATCCGGGTGGAAGGCTACGGTATCGATGTCGACACTTTGCTCACCACCGTTCGGCGCTTCGATTCACGGGCCTCTCTTGTAACTAACTAACTATAATTTGTCAGTACCGACAGCCATAGCCGCTAATTCATATACCGAGTGTACTTACGCGGGGAATCACCCCCTTTCATTGAATTCCTACATGGAACTACAGTGTAGATAGTTATAATTAGCATGAGTTCGAGCATGGATGGACTTACGTGTCCATAGTCAGCTTCCCTGTTGTGTTGCCAGGGGAGAAATTGCTTGCCAAAAGTATTCAGACACATGCAAATTTATTAATAAAACAGTAGACTCAACCCTCTTTGATGACTCACTTTGTATTTTCACATTCCATGCATGTCTTCAGGATTTGTCAAAGTATGTACTGTACAGTAAGGTCTACTTCATTCACGAATTTTTGAAATCGCAGGGAAGGAAATTTCACATCTGTCAACTTTGGCAGCCTCCCGAGGGCTCAAAAATTGGTCTTTGACCATGAAATTTTTACCACAACTTCATCTTTAAGTTAATTATATGTGTGACAAATTTCAAGGCCAAATGATTTACAAAAAAAAATATATTCAAAATCTCCCAACATGTGTAGTCGTGAAAACAATTTCACTACTGCCAACTTTGACACCCTCCCAAGGACTGAATTTTTTTTCTTTTTCTATGAAATTTTTGGCATAGGACCATCTATATGTTGATTAAATGTGTGAAAAATTTCAAGTCCAAAATCCTTCCAAAAAAATAGATATTCAAAATCTCCCAACATGTGTATTTGTGAAACAATTTCACTACTACCAACTGTGACACTATCCGAAGGGTTGAAAAATTGTTTATTTACTATGAAATTTTTATGATGAAATCATCTCTATGTTAACCCTTTAGTGGCGTCAATCATGCAGAGGTGGTGGGAAACTGTGGGAAGTTGAAAATGTGGCAGGCGTCCTATTTGGAAGACGAAGAGTGCGGCTAAAAAATTAACCGTATGATCTTCAATGCATGCCTCATTACTGTCAACAGGAGGAAGGATTACTTGAAAACATCAAAGCGATTGAAAAATTATGAGGTTTGACTACACTGTGAATGGCGTTGACTGGCACGGGCAGAGCCTTTCCTGTTCATTCAGCTTCAATGTCGGAGGACGTCCGGTCTTCAGAAAAATTAGGAAAAATACTCATTTCAAAGCGCATCAAGTGCAGAATTCCTACGAGCTTCAAAATCAGTGAAATTCTAAACACCTTCATCGATTTCGGCCTTGCAATGACCAGTACTTACTGCGAGTGCAATATGAAGACATGGTCGGGTAGACAGACGCTGAGCTGTCGAGAAGACCGGGAAAAAAAAGTCCATGATAACGATGCTACCCTGCCGAGCGTCTTCGTACTTCAAGGTTGCCCAAAGCTAGTACGACAGAAGTGCTGATGTGCTAACAGTGGTACTTGACGTCACACAAGGCAATATAATATTATGGTTTACTATGAGAATTCCGGCAGAGTTGAAGTCTTCCTGAAGGGAATGATGAGGAATGTCTAGCTCCGGTGCGGCTTCCTCGCATCAACTTCCAGACTAAGAGCACCCGAATAAAGTTAACGAGCACAAGAATTTTTATAAATTTGAATGTTTGAGGCGGACTTTTCAGAAGCATCGTGAGGATGATATTCCCCACATATACATCGACCTCTCCTATTGGTCAGAACGATCTCACTTATCATTCAAGATCCCTGAAACTTTTAGAAGGGATCGACTGTTGTCGCAATGTGAATTTTTGGTTTTTTGTAAGTTATCTAAATCTTGGAACGGAAACCGTGATCTGGTATCCGGAATTGAGCAAGAGATAACGGGAAACCGGAAATTAACTACGGAACGGAATAGGCGACAATCCGGATTCAATCTGAATCTAAACCGGATTAGAGTTGGAGCGGATCTGAGTTGGAACGGATTGGGTCAGGAACGGATTTGGTCATGATGGCAGATCAGACTATAAATAGGCTGACCAATCCAGTTGCCACTCTTTTTCAAACTTCGTTTGCTGAAATCGTTCTCCAGCTTGTACTTAGCTTTTCCCCAGCACTTTGCTTTCTTGTTGTGTGAGTTTGTGTGTGCGTGTTAGTGTGTTAGAGCGCGCAGCGCCTTAGTGTGTGTTGCAGGTTTAGAGGTATTCCGGTTGAGATCGGAAGAGCGAAGGTGAGAAACGGGACGTGCGGCTAGGAGAGAGGAAGGTAGCCTCAGTGAGAATCCGGTTAGCACAGCTCGTGTCCATGCCTCAGCTCCGCAACAGTAGAGCAGGACCGTCTAGTTCCTCTGCAGTAGAAGTTAAACTCCGGAAGGTGTGTCCGATTATTCCAGTAGAAGAGAAGGAAAAGGATAACCTCATGGAGGATCTTGCCAAGATGGATTGCGGGGGACTGATAGATAAACCCTGGGGGTTTAGAGAGGAACGGATGATTCGAGAGCTGTTGGGAAAACTCTCGAATCAATTCGATAAGACCATCCGCGGAATTCCGGGCAGTTGGACGGAAGAGATGTGGAGGTCCGTGTACGACTTCCGGTCAGGAGGTCGGGGGATGGCCACCTCGAAGGAGGGATACACTCGGGGGAAGTTCCGGAGCACGGTGGACTCGAAGGATGGGCATGCGGTTGCAGATTGTTTGGACGACCGGCATCGCAACCTTTTGCAGTTCCTGGTTCCGATCATCCACCCGGAGAAGCCGACGAGGGTGACGATAGCCATCGGGAATCTGATTTTCGGAGCCCTGAGCGGGGAACGGAAAGTGGACTGGGCCAGGATCTTTTCCGATCTGGTCAGCCGTCTGGTTCCAAAGATTGGAGGAAGTAGGCCGACTCCGTTGAGTCCCTACATCTTCCATCTTTACAAGCATAACCAACTCCTCACGGATACGGAGGAGAAGGAGTGAAAGACTCAGGAGTCACTCCTGAAGTATGGGAAATCGGAATCGGAGGAAGAGCAGGAGGAAGTATCCGGTTCCAATGAAGAAGAAGAAGAAGAGGAGGAGCAACACCGGCCGCAGCACAAGCGGCAGAAGACGACGCCTCCTCACCGGAGAGGAACCCCAACCCCTCCGGGTGAGACATCCAACCCTGGGAAGAAACCGGTTTTTGAAGAACCGGGTCCTTCCGGATTGGATCCGACGGATCCGTTCAACCAGCTGATCAACATCTTGAGCGATGTGCGAGCAGACTGGGCGGTGAAGAAGCTGGTTCTGAACCAGATCAGTGAGCTGGTGGGAGCACCAGCGAATAGCAACCTCGCAGGAGTGGTTGCAGAGTACATCTCCAGCCCGGATGAGATCCGGAAGCAAAAAGCGGAGATACGACGACTCCAAGAAGAGAATGAGTCGTTGAAGACGGAACTGTTGTTCCTCAAGGAGGACATGGCCACCACTCGGGAGATGGCAGAGGCTACCCGGAAAGTAGCCGAGGACGTGAAGGCCACTTTTGGGGCAACCGGAGAGGCCGTCACCAAGTCAAAGCTGTTTGACGAGGGAATCCTCAAGGACAAGAAGATATCCGGAACCAAGTTGGTCCGGATCTTGACGGACTACTCCGAGAAGGTGGAATTGGTGATGGTGGAAGCGCGAGAAGCAGCAAACCGGATGGAGGAGAGCAGTCAAAAGCTGAACGGAGTGACATTGTCACGGTCGTTCCATCTGTCCGACCTTTCGATGCCCGGGTCTTTTCCGAACGTAGGCATTCAGACGGAAGGAAAGGATCGGACTCCCCAGTCAAAGAAGAGTGGGAGGAAGCTCGCCAACACCATCAACTTAGATTTGTCACCGGATCTCCCATATTGTGAAACCGGGGAGCGGAACCGGAATCTGACGGACGTCTTCGAACAGCTTGGAGCCCAAACGCCCAGGAGTCCCACACTGAACTAGGGGCAGGATCAAAGTATGGATCTGACCCCGGATCAGGGTGCGGATCAAGAACGAGATTAGAACGTGGACCAAGGCGGAGACCAAGTTATGGACGAAGGAACGGATCAAGGAGTAGATCCGGTTGTGTTAGGATAGATAGGAATTAGTTTTGTAAATATTTGTTAGTTAGGACCGGACCGGATTTGATCCGGTGTGTCTGGCGAGGTGTCTGGTCTGGATTGGTTGTTTTCCGGTCTGGCCGACTCGGCAGGGATCGAAAGTTACGCGCGGACTTTCTGGAGCCCTTTTTGTTGACTTTTGAGTTTTAAAGTGTATATTAGTCAGTCTTTGCAAAGGAGACTGGGAGTCTTTTCTCTTGAGTTTTTGTGCGTTTTCTATTGATTTCTTGTTGTACGTCTCTCCCGCGCATGGCAGGGTTGTTTTGGTGAGGAGTTAGGAAAATGTATGCAGATTCTAGAGAGATTTCTCCCCTTGGTGTGTTTGTTTTGCTCTTATGTGCATGTGAGTGGGTATTCTAAGTGTTGGGAGTGGATTTCAGTTCCTCAGCACCTCTACAGTTTACGATTCCGGGCGAGAAAGCCGTTGTTAGGCTAGGCGGATAGGGAAGGAGTCCTTAGTCGCGCTAGAGCTCCTGGATAGGAAATCCGGTTGAGTGTCCGATCTCCCATGAGGTCTCGCTGCCCTAGTTGGTAAACAGAAGGACTTTAGTTGATGTTGGAACGGACGGATTCACTTGTAACCACCTAACTTCGCATGGAGGGAACTTGGCATCAAGGTCGTTGTAGTATGAGAGGATCGTACGGGGGGTCTTTGTGTGACCTGCAAACCGGATCGCTATCCGGGTGGCTGTGAGAGATCAAACCGGATCCGCGCTAGTGTAGGAAGTAGTGGATTAGAGAAGTGGGTCTTCAACCACTATAAGTCACGGAAGGAGTGGCGGGCCTGCCACTCTCAAAAGCAAGCGGCGAACCCTCTGATGGTGAAACAGAGGTAAAACTAAACCGGAGTAGAGTGAGAGTACGTGTGAGAGGACCGGATCGGATTGGTCCAGAGGAGTTCCAGGATCTGAAGTTGTGGTATCCTGGGTTGTGGTAGTTTTACAGGACCGAATAGCTTGACAGACCGGAAGAGATAGAGAGAGGTGTGGTCGTTGTTTTCGGTGTGTTGTTGTTTCCGGTTTTAGATCTAGGACCGGAAAGTAGAAATTGGAGACTGACAGGAGCTTAAGTTAGGAATAGAGCTAGACACTTCACAGAATCTCGTGGGTTCGATCTTTAGAGTCATTTTGTTATGCTTTAGAGAGGTTTTGGGGAGTATAACAGGGAATTCACTTACTGTGTGCTGCGACAACTGTACAATTCAATTACCTCCATTTACAAGGCCCAAGATAACAGGCAAATCGTCATTCAAAGCCTTCTCTCCAAATCTAGGCAGCCAAGGTCATGGACTGAAATAACACCCCCCCAATTTATAATCGACTGATTTCATAGACAGACTCACTAAATACCCCTCATTACAGAATCAGTTAAGAAAGCTTTGAAAGACGAAGCATTCCTGATTTCCTAAATGACGATCACCATTGGAATCGTGGAAAGTGTATTTTTTAGATTTAGAAGACCTTGACATCATAAGGTCTTCACATCATATGATCTTACCGGGGGTACGGTAACACTGCAAGTGATTCTTTTGACAATGCTCGAACTGAATTGAATCTCTAGCTGTGCAAATTCAATTGGATAACACTCGTTCAAGTCGGAGCTCTACGCGAGCCACAGACTTGGCAACCAGGATCCCTGAAGGATCGATCCCTCAAGGCTGCAGCGGTAGTAGTCCTCGTATAACTTCTATGATTTATACCTTATTTCCACGAATGCAAACAAGCTCGTCAAATACTCATCACGGAGGGTTTTTCCTCATCTCGGTGTTTTTAACTCCTGTTTCACGTGATGAAAGGACGGAAACTTGGTGTTCACAAAGTCTACATCTAAGAAATATCCATAATGCTCATCTGTAGATCAATTTTGAAAAAATTTCATACTGAATGTCCAATGACGATTCAATAGGATGCAATAGGAATTGAATTGGGACACAAAAGAATAATTTTTCAATTCTCAAATAGGATTTCTTCAGTGGTCAACAGTTCGAGTAAGATTTCACTCAAGTTGTCAACTTTGCATTTGCTGGTTTCAAAAAATAAATCATGGTAATACGTTAAGTTTCTTGTAAAAAAAATTTCTTAAAAACTGCTAGAAAGAGAACACGAGGTCCACATTGGGCCTCATCTTCCAGAAGGAGTTCAGACATTCCGAAAATCTGAGAATTTGATGATTTCAAGCTTACCGTCTTCTGCTTTACTTACCCTTCCTTCAGATTTGTCTGCCGCACTCATTACTTCTCACAGAAGAGCCTGCACAGCTTCGCTGCCAATCCGTCCGACACAGAGCCCCCTTTCTTGTAGTTGTAATCGCTCATCCACTAATCCATGCAATGCATCGGCAAAGTACACGGATTACTCCTCTCCTGGGAGAATTGTAAAAATGGGGAGGCTCAACGTGAATGAGGTAGCTGAAGAAAAGTTTATGTTTCAATGTCGTGACTTCTGCATGAACTTTCGGCTGGGAGATCGCCCCTGTTCCCACTTGTCACATTCCTATGTAAACTTGCTGCGTACTCTTTATCTTCAAACAGTGTCTTCAAACAGTGTCGTACTCGTACAATAAATGAATATTATAAGACGGTGAGGAATAGTTTTTCAGACATCGTGACGCAAGCAAACGTACACCACCAAAAATATTAGCTGCAGCCCCGGAAAGGGGAAAAAAAAAAAAAATTGTGACTCACTTCTTCGGTCCCACCCTAGGGCAAACGGAAATTTCAACAACTAAGAATACATCTCCACTTTCCCATTTTTCAAAAAATATTGGCGTCGTATTCCGAGAGGGCTTTGCTATTCGCAGTTCAGAATTTCACCACCATTGTCGACAAAAAAAGATGGATGAAAATACGCCAGAGTCTCTGAGATACAGCGCCTGAATTCTGTGCGTCGTCCAAAAAATGGACGCCGGCGCGCTTAGGGGTTAATAACATGTTTCCCAAATTTCAAGTTCAAAAAATTTACACAAAAAAAATATGCCAATTCTACCAACATGTGTAGTTGTGAGAAAAAAAAATTCAGCCCTTGTGATAGTGTCATTTTTTGGGTTAAAATTTCACATGGATGTAGAAAGTCATTCTCACAACTACACATGTTGGTAGAATTAGAATTTTTTTTTTTGGTAAATCTTTTGACCTTGAAATTTGGCATACATTTTATCAATATGAAGATGATCTCATGCCAAAACATTTATAGTAAAATGTGTTTTTTTCAGCCCTTGGGATAGTGTCAAAGTTGGTAGTAGTGAAATTTTTCTCACAACTACACATGTTGGTAGAATTGGCATATTTTTTTTGTGTAAATTTTTTGAACTTGAAATTTGGGAAACATGTTATTAACATAGAGATGATTTCATCATAAAAATTTCATAGTAAATAAACAATTTTTCAACCCTTGGGATAGTGTCATAGTTGGTAGTAGTGAAATTGTTTCACAAATACACATGTTGGGAGATTTTGAATATCTATTTTTTTGGAAGGATTTTGGACTTGAAATTTTTCACACATGTAATTAACATATAGATGGTCCTATGCCAAAAATTTCATAGAAAAAGAAAAAAAATTCAGTCCTTGGGAGGGTGTCAAAGTTGGTAGTAGTGAAATTGTTTTCACGGCTACACATGTTGGGAGATTTTGAATATCTTTTTTTTTGTAAATCATTTGGCCTTGAAATTTGGCACACATATAATTAACTTAAAGATGAAGTTTTGGTAAAAATTTCATGGTCAAAGATCAATTTTGAGCCCTCGGGAGGCTGCCAAAGTTGACAGATGTGAAATTTCCTTCCCTGCGATTTCAAAAATTCGTAAATGAAGTAGACCTTATTGTACAGTACACATCTGAAGGCTCATTCGGCAAGTCAAATCTTGGACAAATTGCTTGTGTAGTTCTTTCACATACTTTTCTATTGGACCTAATGATTGGGTCGCGTTGCAGTACCTTAATTTGTGGCCACTCCACCACTGCAGAAGTAGCTAGATCAAGGTAAAATGACACCCAAACAATGGAACCAAACAAATGAATGACACTTAGGATGTTGTTTAGCTGAAAGGAGCATCCGTCCATATATTTCCAAGTTTTGGTGTCATTTTAGAGTGTTGTTTACCTCTCTACTACTATAGTGCTCTAATTCACAAATCTGCATTCATGATCTCTTGTTACACTAAATCATCCAATTTGGTGTCCTGCGTGGATGTTTAAATTTCATTGCTGAAGAATTGAAGCAATCTAGTGCGTTTTGAACTGAATTTTGAAGTTGTATATGGAGTATTTTGCAAGGATCTGCAGGTCTGTACTTGCACAATGGATTGCATTCTTGAGTCTCATCAGTATGTACTTCACATGCTGTTGTGGGTAACACAGGGAGACCGGGAGGTCGATACCCCGGGGTATTTTTTTCTAGGCTGTTACTATAACCCCGCTAAACTTTCTGAAAACAGAAAGTTTAGGGGGGTTATAGTAACAGCCTAGAAAAAATACCCCGGGGATATCGACCTCTCGGTCTCCCTATGTGACAAAGCAACCTTCACGAATGATGGTTGTGAACAATGTCATGTAACGTCCATGTTGTTACATTGGCATGATTCAGAGCTCCAAAATTGTGACATTGAACAGCACAAAGCTCTAAAATTACGAGTTCCCAGAGGCCTATTGTTACAGTCACATTCTAACGACTTAAAGAGAAGACACTCTCGGTTCAAGAGAATTAAGGACAGGGGAAGGCCCTGTTTAAATACAAGAGTCCTAACCTAAAAGACTAACATAGATTAAGCTAAGACTAACAGATTAAGCTAACCCTAATACCTGGATGTAACTCATCCAGGGCATGACCTAACAAGAGATAAACGTTAAGGTTAATACCCCCCTTCCCTCAATTAGAGATTGCTTAGTCTAATTGAATATGTACAGAGAAGCTCAAGTGAATGCAGGGCTGATTATCGTGATGGTGCGCGTGGAGCAAGGCAGGATGCGGGTGATCAGGGAGTGCATCGGAGGCGCGTCGTTGGTAACACTCGCTGGGTTGTTGGTGTGGATTTGGTTTGCATTTGTTGCGCGGCTTTCTGAGTGGTGTTTCGGTGTGGTGGACACTTGTATCGGGGAGCTTACGCTGGAGGAGGATGTTGGTGAGGAAGAAGTCGTTGCGGTGCTAGTGTCTGTTGGAGCGTTGAATGAGCTGGCATAAGGCGAGGCGCGGAGATCCGGGTCGGGAATGAAGTTGCGAGGTGTTACGTTGAGTAACCCTAAGTTTTATGCAGTAAAGCAAGGTAGGACCCCAAGACTTTACTTCTCATGGGCAGATTGTGCTAGAGAGGTTGTCGGGTTTAAAGGGTCCGAGTTTAAGAGTTTCAAATCCTTATCAGAGGCGGAGGATTACTTATTCAGGCGGAGGATTTCAGCCTACAATATTCTAGGGTTTAGGATACAACTCTCGCTATGAGTGGAAGGATTTTGTAATAGAGTCCTAAGGCTGTGTAGTTCTAAGGCTTCTCATTGTTGTTGGAACTTCACCCGCCCTAAGGGCTTTGTAAGGGCGTCTCCTGGCTGCAGATTCGTGCTAATTGAATGGTGATTTCTCCTTCCAAGACTCATTCTCTGATGAAATGGTAATGGATCTCCATATGTTTTAAGCACGCGTTGAACACCGGGTTGTGTGACAGCTTAATTGCTCCTTGGTTGTCACAATGAAGGATAATTCTTGTTTGTTGCGTGTTGTGAGTTTGTGAGATAGCAGGTGCAGGTTGTCAGAGTTCCTGGAGAAGACAGTTGAGCCACACCGCCTCTTGGACTCCGTCGTTGAGCGCCCTGTACTCGGATTCTATGGGCGATCTGGACACCGTTAGTTTCCGTTTACTCTGCCAAGTAATCAGCCCGCCTTCTAGGGTAAAGATGTATGCGCCCATGGATTTCCTGGTTTCAAGATAAGCCCCCCAATCAGCGTCTATGTATCCCATGATAGAGTGAGAGGTCCCGGAGCGATATAGAATCATGTAGTCCTGTGTTCCCTGTAAGTAGCGAAGCAAATTTTTGGCAACCTCGAGGTGTACCTCCTAGAGATCAGCCCTGTAACTGCTAAGTCTGGTGACTGAGTAGGCAATGTCAGGTCTGGTAATGGTGAGAAAAATCAGTTTCCCCACTAATCGGCAATAATATGCTAAATCCGTTTTTAGAGATTTCATGTTAGTTATGAGCACAGGACCTTTGGGAAAGGGAGCAGATGCAGGTTTACAAGTAGACATGCCAAATTCTTCTAGGATTGACTTTGTATATGCTTCTTGGTGTATGAAGATACCAAAGATGGTGTGCTTGAATAAATTGCCAAGTAGCGGCGGATCCTCTCCAAGTCCGTCATCTCAAATTCCTTATGGAGGAAAGTTTTAAGCCAGGAAATGAGTGTTGATGAACTCCTTGTTGTGAATACACAGCGGACCCTTGTGGAATTCCCTGCGACTATTTTGGAGATTCTGTAGGTTTTCATGCAAGTTTCTCCTAATTTTTATGTTTCCCTGTGTTCTAATGTGATCATGGAGGGATTTTCAAAGAGTTTCTATGCAAAAGGAAATTGTGGGTTTTCTTTGCAAGGATTTTCATAAATTTCCCCCAAATCCCCTGTGTGCAATCCAAATTGGTAGACTTTGCAACACATTGACACATCTTACATTCCAATGTTGTTTCCACCTAATATTTGGTAGATTTTAGAAGATTCAAATTGTCCCATATCGATTGTCGAGGGTACCATGAGGTTAGACAAATAAGACTTGTAAGTTGTCAATCTTCATGTGAAAGTATTCAATTCTTAGAAATCTAATGTTTCTACAGTTAATACATTTTAGAAATCTCAGAAATATTACAATACATGAAATTGTAAAATGTTCAAACAAATGAATCTACATATTACTAATATTTTGAGCTATTGAAATCTAGCTAACGGTCTAGCTAAACTAAAAATTCTGAAATGTACAAATCAATAAGATTGGAAATTCAAAATCTACATATTTGTTAGATTTCAACTTCCGAAATCTACAAATTGAATTGATTATGCAAATTAAAATCTACATTAAAATTAGATTTTAGATGCTTAAATCTACATTCTAGATTATTAAATTTTACAAATTGAGTTAATTTTGAGGTGGGGACATCTTCAAATAACACTAAAAAACGCACAAATTTCCCCTTAAAACTCCCTTAAAATTCCCTGTCTCACATTTACCTGTGAGAGTGACATTCCCTGTGAACATCAATTTGTAACATTTCCTTGTTTCTTTGGAGGAGATTTGGAGTACAATGCCTGCGGGGAATTCAGAAAAGGCTTCCTGTAATAGATCTTCGACGTATAGCATGAGAATCAAGGTGTTAATTGCCATCTTGGTGCATATAGTATAAATTACCATCTGATTTGCTCCTTTTCATGCTGATGTTCTGTAGGGCGGTGTCAATACGGTCATACCAAGTACGTGGGGACTGCTTGAGTCCATACAAGGACTTGAATAATCTGCAAACAAGAGTTTCTTTGCCGTTGGTTCGAAATCCTGGTGGTTGAGTTATGTATAGTCTTTCCTTTAGCATGCCATGTAGGAATGCCATCCGGACATCCATGTGATGGATGTCTCGTTTTTCTGCTGCAATAAGGGCGATTGCAGTGGGGAGCGTCGCCCATTTGATGACAGGTGCAAATGTTTCTATGAAGTCTATCCCCTCTCTTTGCTCGAAGCCACGTGCTACTAGGCGTGCCTTCTTGATTGGTGGTTGGACATGTTGGCCGGGCTTCAGCTTGAAAAGCCACTTATAGGTTATTGCTCGCTTGTCAGATGATAAGGGCTCCAATTCCCATGTGTTATTCTTCCATATCAAATTCATTTCTTTTTGCATGGCAAGACGCCAGCCAGGGTCAGTTTTTGCTTGCTTGAATGTGATGTTGGCTTGATCAAGCTCCACAGGAGCAACTTGGGCACTGACCGAGCTAATTATGCAAATGTCAAAGTTAGTTGTGGAGAGGCAAAGCTTGTAACCTTCGACCCATATGTTTTGGGTGCGAGGTCATGCCAAACGTCGTGGTGGGACGAAATCAGGAGCAAGTGAAATGATGAGGGATGGAGTGCTGATGGGAAGGGCTGGGGTACCAGGAGATGGCTGAGGTGAATCCAGGACTAGTTGAGGAGTTGCAAGTGAAGGAATGGAGTGAGAAGGGGTGGAGGTAAAAATGGGAGGAGGCGAATGGGAGGTTGGGAAGGTGTTTGGAGAATGCTCAGAGTGGGGAGGGGAGAGAGATGTAGAGGAGGTAGAAATTGGTCGGGAAATAGCTGATCTTCAAGTGACTCTGTGGTTTTAGGTATTGCTGCATCAAATAGATTTTCATCGAACCTAACATTGAAGCTTACTATGATTTTGCGGGAGGCAGGGTGATAACAACGATAAACCTTGGATTGTTCGTCATAGCCGAATAGAATGGTAACTATGGCCTTGGGATCTAATTTTTGGCATCTCTTGTCTGGGATGTGGCAATATGCAGTACATCCAATTGCGCAAAGGTGCCTCAGATGAAGTTTGATACCAGTAAACATTTCTTCTGGAGTTTTGAGTTTGAGGGCTTTGGTCGGGCATCTGTTTTGTATATAGTTCACCGTCTTTGCCAGTTCTTCCCATAATGGTTTAGGGATCTTGGTGTCAGTGACAACACTTCTTATGCCTTCAAGTAGTGTATGATTCTTCCTCTCCTCGATGCCATTTTGATGTGGGGAGTAGCCGGCCGTGAGTTGACGCTTAATGCCATTGGCTGTGCAGTATGATATGAGTAAGTTTGAGACGTACTCTCTGCCCCGGTCACTTTGTAGTGTATCAATCTTGAGGTGAGGGGTCTCGACCAGAGCACAAAAGGCTTTGAAACATTCAAGGATTTGAGATTTCTCCGCAATAAAGTATAACCACGTCTTGCGGGTGAAATCATTGATGAAGGTCAGTATGTACCAGTTTCCATTTCAAGATTTGATGGGCATAGGGCCACACAAGTCGCTGTGTACTAGCTAGATGGGTCTGGTTTTGTAGGTTGTGCGTTTTTTTGGAATTCTATCGACAGGTAACTTGCTGAACATACAAGATGCACAAACATATTTTAGAAGAGGGATTCGGGATAAACTAGCCACTAGATCCTTTGTAGCTACGTGATAAAGAGACTGATAGTGACCCATGCGGCGATGCCACAAGTGAGTGTTAGTTGTGCAGATTGGCTTGGGTGGTCTCGGAGCAGAGGGTGGACATGTTATGGTGATGGTTGTGGGATTGGGTTCTAATTGTGTTTGAATTGAGGCATTGATGTCGCTAATCATGTTTGCTAATGGTGTGGGTGGTTGTCCAGGGGAACTAATGAGTTCATTGGTAACGATTCGATATAGTTTATTACTGGGGGTGCGAAGGCCGTGAAGAAATATAGTCGTGGATTGATCTTTATCAAAGATGAAGCAAGATCGAGCTTTGAATAGGACTTTGTGACCCAGATCAGTAAGTTTTCCAACCGAGAATATATTGGTTTTTACCCCAAGTACGTAAAAAACACAATGAACCTCCTTTATTGATCCTGATGAATCAGTCAGTTTTACAGTGCCCTGCCCAGCTACGGGCATGATTTTCCCTCTGACAGTTTTGATGTTTGAGATATGTGAATGACTAACTTCACTAAGGAGTGTGAAATTGCCTGTTACATGGGATGACGTACCAGAGTCTAGAAACCAATCGTCCTTAGTTGGAGCGGAAGTAATGCAAGCGTTTGCATAATGTAGAGGTGAGTCGTTGACTTCCGGTTCTTTGTCCAGGTCATTGTGAAAGGCTTCGATGCAAGTTTGAATTTGTGGGGTGGATTCGGAATCGGATTCGTCATCATCTCTTTCTGCTTCTGCAAGGTTGATGTGTTGTGCGGATCTGGGTGGTGGCATATTAGAAAGCTGTAGTTGCATTGCTTTTATGCGCTCCTCCAATGTGTTCCTAGTACAATCCCTAGCTAGGTGTCCCGGCTTTCCGCCTCGGAGGGGTCACTTAGAGTGTCCATTAGAAAACACGTGCGAACAAAACTTTGGACCCCCTATATTATATCCTAAAATTTAAATAAAATGAAATAAAAAAAATATGACTAGATTTTCCTACTTCAAAAGTTTATGTTTTGAATTATTGATATTTTTATTTGTTAATGATAATTAGTTACAAATTTTTGAAGTAATTAGATACACTATACAACTGAAAAATAACTTTCACACCCCTATATTATATCCTAAAAAATTGTCTAAAAAATGAACAAAAAATTCCTAAAAATAGCTCTCTATTGAAAGTTCATTTTGAGTTGAGTATTGATGCAATGGTCATCTAAATGTGATCTCTATAAATATTTGAGTTGAAAAACATGCCGTTTTAGGCCATTTTCAACCTCTTGTACAAATCATTTCAACTATTATTTTAGTTTGAAATTTTGGCAATAGAAACCTATAGTCATTATTAAGCAACCCTCAAAATTTTAAGTTGAAATTATAGTTCATTAGAAACCACTTGTTCGCACGTGGTTTGTAGTAAAATATTAGGTGCCCCCCCCCCCGAGCTTTCCGCATTTGTGGCAGAATATTGTTTGACGTCCGTCACTACAGGGAGTTGGTGTCGGGCGAGAGTCAGTTCTTGATGCGTAGGATCCTCTCTAGAAGTTGGGACAGTTGCAACTTGGTTGCCCCCCCCCCCCACACAGTAAGAGCCTTACTATAATGACTACGCGCATGCCTAGCAAAGTTGACTTCTTATGTGGTTTCCCTTTGAGGGTCTAGGGATTTGAGTTCTTCCTGAAGGAGAAGACCTTCTAATTCTAAAGATAAGGCAATTGTTTACGACCCTTTTGGATTTGTTTGAACGTTGCCTAGCTGCGTGGTAAGCTATTTAAGTTCAAGTCTATGAGGTCTTCATCGAGGGTTTGTATGCCTAACTTTGCAAGCTGTGTCACTATCAGGTTTATGTGTTGTAAGTGGTCTCCCATCCCCTTTCCTTCAGCTAATTTGAGCGAGTAGAATTGCTCTTTCAGTGATAGACGTCTAGAACCACTACGTACATCACACATAGTACGGAGACGCATCCAAAACTGTTGCGGTTCAGTCTAATGGATAACACTCAATAGAATTGAGTCCCGTACCAGTGAAATGATGATTCTTTCGGCACGGAAGCGAAGCTCCGCCTCCTTTGTTGTATCAAATAGGGTGGTGATGTTGGCCGCGGGCAGCGGTACGTTCGGAGTTGTTTGTGGAGTCGCGGGATCGCCGATGGTGGTGCTGGCGTGATCGACAACGAGAGTATCAGGAATTGGATTTTCTATAGATCTCCATAACCCCTCTTGCATAAGGATCATTTTTACTTTGTAACTTTATAAAATGTAATTCGATGGACCTACTAGTTTCATGGACTCCGGAACGTCTCTGACGGTTGGATCCATCTCTATGAACCCTATGGTTCTTTGATTGTGACTCTACTAGCGCTGCCTTCAGTGTGGCTTCGTATAACAAAAAAATATATTAGTTTGTCTTACTCGCTCAAGTGTCTATGACTACTTGCTAGATAGCTCTAGGACCCTAAGGATGCTTTGATACCATGTTGTTACAGTCGCATTCTAATGACTTAGAGAGAAGACACTCTCGGTTCAAGAGAATTAAGGACAGGGGAAAGCCCTATTTAAATACAAGAGTCCTAACCTAAAAGACTAATAGAGATTAAGCTAAGACTAACAGATTAAGCTAACTCTAATACCTGGATGTAACTCATCTAGGGCATGACCTAACAAGAGATAAACGTTAAATTTAATAAGGCCCATCTAGCTTGCCAAAGTGCCAATGTCGTAAATTTCTACCAATAGAACAATATTGACATAAACGTAGAGTTGGAAGTTTGTCCTGCACAAACCGTCAAGCTAAAACACTCGTGGGAGGCTAGTTTCACCGCCTGGATTAATCTTATATACCGGTACTCAATTACTTTCCATTCCGATTTGAAAATTCGTTTGATTGAGATCATTTTCTGGCTTCCTGCGTAAAATAATCGGAAGTAGTGAAATATTGCCTCAATTGAAAGTGCACGGGAGATGGTCATATCAGATTATTAGTTGAATTAAAATGTTTAGGGAGCCAAAGTTGTGATACTGTAGTGCAAAGAGCTAGGACAGGTAACAATACTCAAACCAAAGAAAAAAGACTAAATCCAAAAAAGATATTGAATTCAAAAAGGATTGTAAGAATGTAAATCCAAGTGACAAGATTTCTATACTCTGTATTGTGTAATTAGTATAAGAAAAGCCCAACTAAAATCTTCGAAGATTTGCATTGTAAAGATTGGAGTTTCCATCACCTTCCCTCTAGTAAATATGAAGCAGTGTTCAGGAAATTTTTTAGTTTTACCGGCTAATTTCCTCCACTTTCCATATCGAACAAGTTTTTCTATTATTGAGTCCAGTTATTTTCTCTTTTTTCCATTCAAAATAAAAAAATTTATAGACATTTTCACCAGTTTTCTACTGATGTTTTCAAATTGCAACCGGGCTTTTTCTTAATACCATTAGCTAACTTTGAACTAGCTGCTAGTTCTTCAAACAATTATGAAGGATGTGCTTTGGACATTTTTTCAAAAAATACTGAGATAACTTAGGATACTTCAACAAGCCACACACTTAGTCTTGGAGAGTCACTAGATTGTTTCAAACAGTCATGTGATTAAGGAAGTTTGACTTTTAGACAATTATTATACATTTCTATAAATATTGTACGGCTCAATTTAATATAGTCTTACAATATTGTCAAAAGTGTATGGCTCTTCTAAGTTTATATTCAATACTTAGAATGGGACCCTAGCAGGTTTGTATTAGCCAATCAAGATGAGTTGCTTGATTGCAATATCAAACTAGGTTGCTCCCTTCTTGAAGCTAAACATGAACTTTTTGTAAGCCCTTCATTTCTTTTATCAATAAGCCTAATCAAATTAGAATCACCTAGTGCAAATTCCATCCATTTACCAAAACTATTTAGTAATATTGCCTACGAGGTAGCAATGCCAAAAAAGGAGATGTTTCCTACATATCCCTACAAACAAATTAGTATAATATTCATCACCAATGTTTATTTGTGAATTTTCATGTAAACCCATGATTTTTTTTTTTAATTCACCAAAAATAGAGATTTTCTTTTTTGAAACTAAAAATTTGGTATACTTAAGGGGGATTGCGTATGATATCAATGTTGATTGTGCAAAACAAAAAGTGTTCACTCTATTTTACATTAAGCAAAGAAAACTAAATGGCCCAAACTACCATCCTTTATCTTTGGGATAGCCCACTGTACAACATGTTTTTACAAAATCATATGATAATTAAATACATCCCAATCATATAAAATGTGTTTTTTCATCCATTGATTTTTTGACCAATCTAAACTATCCCTTGGTCCTAAAGGGATTAAAGACTACAAAAAACTACAAAAAACTTGTTTCTATGGATTGAAAAAAATAATTTTCAATCAAAAAAATGAGACAAGGAAAAAGATATTTGGAGAAAAAATCTTTTAAAATTGCTCAACCAATCAAACTTCTCCATCTAATATCGTAGCAAATTAATGCCAAGTCTAAACTTTTAATATTGGTTTTGGTATAAGGTGATTATACATAGAAGTGACTTTGAAAATGGTTCCTATCATTAAATTTGTTTGAGTTTTTGATTGGAAATTGTTGGCAATTGAAAGAAATTTAAGATTCTCCTATTATGTCTTTCTTAGACATTGTATGGATAAATTATGAATTTTTAAAGTGATAATTGTAAATGAACACAACACTTCAAGACGATGTTTTGTCCGTATAACTTTTCATTCATCCAATGTGATGCCAGAATCTTGAAAAGGAGACCATCATTTATAACCAATTTGATGAAATTGAAATAAATAATATATGTATACAAGGATATTAATAAGCAAAAATGTGTAATTTAAAGAAAAATAATCTAGGCATTAAGGACAACCAATTATTGGTAGCTTGAAGATCCAATTAGGAATACCCACCCCAAAAATGGCACCTATATATTTGGGCCTTGAATGACCATTGTCAATCCAAAACCACCACAAGCTCTCAAGAGCAACTAATGGGAGTTGAAACATTCTTTGAGGCAATTTTGTAAAGCAACCAATGGAAGTTGAAACATCTCTTGCTTTAAGGATTTAGGGTGTTAGAATTTAGATTGAGTTTAGGATTATTTAACTAGAGTCTAGAGGCATAATTTAGTATCCTATGCTTTCAACTTTGGATATCCAAAAAATATTATGTGAGCATCAGAAAATTATGAAACTACTTGGAAAGGTTTTGTCTTTGAAGAACTTAAGGCAGCAACACCCATAACCGTTAGTGTACCCATAATTGATAGTAGAGTTCCCTTAAAGTGTCTTCAAATGTACCTTGAAACCGTGTCCAATGCTTAATTGTGGTTGGTGGACTCTGATTTTTTAAGATTTTGGTGCTAAAATCAAGGCAGATTTAGTAGACTGTGGTTTAGGGTGCCCTAGGGAGTTGTACTTTGAAAATTCATAGAAAATAGATGCCTTATCCAAAAATTCTATTTTTTTTTTTGAAAATTCATGATTTCAGTTGCTAATACTAAAAAATTATCATTTCTACAAAAAGGTGTCTCCAATTATGCTGAATTGCTTATTTTGACGGTTATGGGTGTTGCTACCTTACATTCTTTATTTTGGATCCATCTATAAAAAGTGGCGGTTTTGGATGCTTCTACCTTACGGTTCCTCCAAGGGAGTGCAGTTGTCCGTCACTAGAAGCCAGGAACCCAAATTCAGAATTGCTGGAGCGCTGCCCTAAATTTTTTTCATCACTTTTGCAAGCTAAGATGCTGTGCAACATCTGTGGTTCTGGAGTTCGATCGCTGCCCTACCTTCGTGGATTGCTTGCTCAGACAGAGCTTGATTTGGTGTGCAGCTCTCTCGTTCGTCCCGATGACTTCCGCCTTGAAATCTCCATCTGAATTTGTCTCAATTAGGTCATTTTGAGGATTCTGAATTAGGTCATTTTGTGAGAGCCTTGGGTGCAAACCCTAAGACTTCTGGTATCGTTTGCAATGGGTCATTACGTTCAAATGGTCTACACTGCCTCTCGAGATGCAGAATTGCACAAGCTGGGAGTAAACTAGACTGATGCTCACAACGTCCATGGTTGGAAGTTGGAAACGTCGCAGGTGCTTTCTTATTACCGCTCTTACTAATTCCTCTTTGTTTCCTACATCAAATTATCATCTCCCGAAACCCTAAACCCTAAATTACTGCCTGTTTGCATAAATTGCTTCACGTGTGCTGCTTTTGTCCAAATTTAAATGTACTTGAATCCCATTTGACCCCTATTTGATAGTTTTACAGATCTTGCGTAATATCGAGAACTTGAGCACCTATTTTGCGTCGGTGAATACGAATTAGGTATGGAGTTGGACGACTTGAAGAGAACGTCAGGGGGGAGAGATAGTTTGGTAGAGAGGGGATTTGAGAAGGAGCCTCCGACGAAGGCAAGTGCTGGTGAAGCTGTGCTGCTGGGAGCTTTGGCACAAGGCGTTAATGTAAGTTTTTTTTTAATTTATTTTTCCCATTCTTTATTATGTCTTGAGATGTAGGATGGATCCTGTGCGTAATTAGAAGAAGCTGGTTCTTGACTGGTTGAATCGCATAGGGTTTAGGGTTTGGGGATTAAGTATCTAGGATGGATCTTTTGAGTAATCTGAAGAAGTAGGTGGTTGTATGCTAGCATTCCTTCTAGTGATACTGTGATATTGTAATTAAAGGAGCCGTCCTCCTTCAAAGAATACCCTAATGCATTCTGTGATGCATCTCAAGAGCTCCCCCTATTAGATACACAAATAGAGCTCATGTTAATCTAATAGAACTTGTTAAAATTAATAGTAGGCTACTGATGAATTAATATTAATTTAATTGTTGCCAATGTAAATTTCAAGTTAATGTCAATGAGACCGAGTTAATGTCAATGAGACCAATGTCCAGTCAATGTAACATCTCACATACATTAATTCTTTAACGCTTGAATCCTTTTTCACGATTTTGCAGATTTTTCCTTATATTTCTGTAAACGTATTATAATTAGCTTGATTTCATCAAATTGGTCTTAAAGAAGGTTGTCTTTTAAGATTTAAGCATAAATCTTGGATGAAGGAGAAATTATTTGGACAAAACATCGTCGTAAAGGGCTCTGTCCATCGTCCATCCAAAATATGACTTCCAAGCTCTTAGGTAAGTTAACACCATTTACATTACACTAACATCATGCTAACATGATCTTAACATGAACTTAACATGAGGACTGCATTATGAAATCCATAACAACTTTGTCAATCTAAAGAGGGATCTTTTGTGACTACCCCTGATGAAAGAATCTATGAATCTTGCAGTCAGAAAAATGAGGATGAACTGATGGGACATTGCCAGATATACTTTAGGGCACCTAACCCAAAAAATTTGATACAGGCGCTATTTGCAGAGTTCACAATCTTCTGTTAGTCATTTTGGTGGTTTCCTTGTAGGCACCGACGTGGACTTTTCTGCGAATGGTATTACTTGCCCTGGCTGCATCCCTCTTATTCATGCTTGCAGTAGCAATCAACATTCAAGGTTTTGGCCCGCTGTTGCATGTGCTCGTTCTCATCCTGGTGGCGATCACTCTCTTCATCCTCCTTAATTGGTAAGTCAGTTCATCTATTATGTCAGCAATTATATCAAGAATTGGTATTTGCCTTCAGAAGTTTAGCAGAGAATTTAGCCCCTACGGACAATTGAAGCTGGCGTATAATATGTTCCAGACAATGCAAGTCGAATGATAATAAGATTCAAATTATACAGTTGCATGTGAAGGTAACGTCCTAGGTAACGTCCAGGGTTCTCTCCCAACCGAATATCTAGTCTTCATTTGTTATTCTTGGTTCACATTTACCAGATTGAATTGTCTAGATTTGGAATTTATTCAAAGGACCTTCACCTGGACTTGTGAAGGTTTGTGCCGTAACTAAGATTTCGAATGTACAGGTTCATATCGGAAACTGGAATAGTTCCCGTAGAACAGCAGATGGCAGAACTTAATTTGACTGATGCTGACATCGGCCACAGTGACGCACACATCGATTGAGGGAGGTACTGGGAGAAACATCATCGACTGTGTTGTTATGTCAGTGAATTTGTGGGCTTAACCAGGATTCTGTGATTCACTTGACCTTTCAGAATTGCGAAGTTGTTTGCTGACCATCGAGCTATAAGTTAGCTTTAGATGGAGATAACCTTCGGCGAACTCCCTTTCTGAAGGCGGAAACAAGAAGCGAAGGATGGTGGGTTTTTTAGTAAATTACTAACCTTGGTAGTACTGTAGTTCAGTATCCTGATTTCTGTACTTGAAACGTATTCACTAACTTTGGACGAGTGTTCTTGCTATGGTTCCTCCTCCAGTGTATCGTAGTTGTTAATATGCAGCAATCAGCGCATGCTGTATCGGTGATAGGGTCTAGTCCCGGATCTATCGAAATTTCGAAGACGAGAAATTTCAGTCCAGAATTTATGGACCGCAGTAAGCGATTTCTCATAGCTTGGTGCCCAACTGGAACAAGGCGCTATATATTCCTGGATTATCAAGCAGGCTATTCTTCTGATGGCAATTTGGTACTCATTTCTTTCATTAGTGTGAACAGGTGATTCGTTTTTTTAGAGAAAGCACTTAGGTGTCGCCTTCTCGTTGGTTACTATTTTTGAAGCACTTGGACCTCACGTCTAATTTTAATTAGTGTCGGAATTAGGACTTGGTCCATAGCTGAAGAAAGGAACTAGTGTGGGGGCTAGCAGATTCCAAACTGGACCACGTTTCCAGGAACACTAGATAGATCTTTCGCAGCAATTTCTACTGCACTCGGTCTTTGATGATGTGAATATTAATGAAGAGTTCCGGAAATCAGAGCATTTCAGGAACACCGTGTTCAAGAAATCAGATCATATTGATTTGAGAATTTGTTTTTTGAAGTGAAACATATTTGAAGTCTTTGAACTATAGAACGATCATGAAGAAGACTTTCAAAATTCACGTCATATGAATGCTATAACAAGAATATTTAACCCCGAAAGGACTGGGGTACATTTTTGACATAAATTGGCATAAATTGCCACCTAGGTCAGTGGCAAAAAAAATGATTTTTTTTTAATTTATTATTTAGAATTCAACTGCACAAATTTGTACTACTATTTATTATTTAGAATTCAACTGCACAAATGATTTTTTTTTAATTTATTATTTAGAATTCAATTGCACAAATGTAGAATAAATTATAGAAATTTTGACCCCACAAATTGAATTATTACAATTTCAAGAGTTAGAAGGAAGATTTTTTTTTCCCCCTCTCTAGCAAGATAAGTGAATTTTAATGTTCTAGGAGTGAGATTTTTGAAAGATTATAACGTTTGAAGTTAGAAAGAAAAAATTTTCTTGCCTTTGTTTGGTAAGATAAGTGAACTTTAATTGCTTTAGGAGTGAGGTTTTTGAAAGATACCAATGTCTAAAGTTAGAAGGAATAATTTTTTTTCTAACCTTACCCAATAAGATAAGGAAACTTTAGTTCCTCTAAAAGTGAGATTTTTGGACCGATATTTACATTCTTTAACAATTGCATCATATTGTATATCATATTAGTTACAAACATGTCAAATTTAAGAAGTAGAAGAAGAGTTCTATACATGCAACAGTTTAAGAATTCTTGACATCTCATTAGAAGAGATTTGAGGGCTGGGAGGGGCCGTTTCAGGCTGTTCCCGCAGCTGGGAACAGTCAGAATATAAAAATAATAATAAAATATTAAAAATTATTAAAAATTAAAAATTATTTAAAAATTATTTTAAAAAATAAAAATTATTTAATTTAATTTAATTTTTATTTTTAATATTAAAAAATTAATTTTCTAAAGTGGCACTCTCTCGGCCACGTCAGATTACTACTCCCAGGCTGTTCCCAGGGTTCCCAGGGCTAGATAACTCGCGGGCTCTTAGAGCCTTCAAATCTCTTCTAATGCATACCCTTTATTTAGAAAATCTTTTTAGGACCAAATGTTCAAATTTCGAACAATAGTTGAATGCAAATGTATCCCAAATACGTACAATGTTGAGTTTTTTCATCCATTTGAACATTTGTAGATTTTGAGTTAGATCCTTGAAGATTCCTTGACTCAGGTTGTCAATTATCTAACATTTGCACAACATAGATTTTTTGAACTTTCCATTTGTGAATATTCTATTGTTTCAAAGAATAAAAGTATTTTCACTTTGAAAAGATACTTTTCTAGTTCCAAAAATGGCCCTTAAAAAAATTGACTTAAATAAATAAATAAACAAATAAATAAAATGAAAATATTAAATAATAATTATAACTTAACATTTTAAACTTGAAGGAAAAAATTCTTATAAAAGTTTCACAAATTTAATCTACAATCAATTTTAGAATGAATATTCTATCATTGATTGCATTCTTTTATTGAAATATATTGGTAAATGTAGCAATAGATCTAATTGTATGGATATGATATGTAGATCATATTTTATAATTTTTTTAAAAATAATCATTAAATTATTCTTCTAAATAGCATTTTATAATACATCTTCACAATTTTAGAAGTATGGACTATCTTTGGTTTGTAAAGCCTTACAAGGTTAATATGTTTTAAAGAATGAAGATCAAATTTTTTTTAAGTTAAATTTTTTCCATATATTTACAACTCAATTCTCTGGCATACTATCTATTTGCACAAGTAGTGAAATACATGTATTTTTTCCTTAAAATCTTAAAGAGACAAAATTGCGCCTTTAGAAAAGACTATTAAATTTGTTTTTTCAAGTTTAAACATTACATCTCGCAATTGGTTAAGTTTTCTCACTTCAAATATTAAGAACATATTTGAACATGTTAACTAGAAGATCCAAAAGACGAATGCAAAAAAATAAAATAGAAATCAATAAAAATCTTTTCATTGTGGTTTGGAAGGAAAATTTTAGCCATCCAAAGTGAAAGAATTTTAGGGATTAATTTGCATTTGTTCAATAGATAATTGGTGTTGTCCAAATACAAAGTGGACATTACAATGACAATGGATTAGAACTAATATTGTGCAATCTTTAATTGTTTTACAGGCTCTACCCCTAGTGTAGATATGAACTTGCAATTGCTTCTGTGTAAGGATTTGACATTTGCATCTAACCTCGTCTTGTTGGAAATTGAAGAAAGATTCTAAATTCTCTCAAATTGTATTTTTTGGACACCATATGAATAAATGGTGGATTTTTAAAATGGTGAATATTAATCCAAGTATCCAGAATCCATCCTTCACTCTCATGTCAGAAGGTTTACACGTTGCTTGGAAAGAGGTTTTAGGAGTCCGTTTTGCAAAAGGATCGCATCAGAAATTAGGGTGTAGTTACCCTATTTTATGTTGTATGCATGAACCATAAAACGGGGTGTTCAGATCTCGGTTCAAATTCAATGTTGTTCCAAAATAGAAGCCAAAATTGGATGGTTTGGACAAGTGGACCTTCGGGCGGAGGACTGGAGGTTACTTGAACTCACCAAGCTGAGTGTGCAAGGTGCACGTATACTACAGAGGACACTTACCAGAAACTGCCAATAGGATAGTTACGGTTCTGAAAACAGTGCATTTCTCTAGAGCACAATGGCCTGGTGATGGGATACCTTTGGGAGATAACAAATTGTAGGCCTACCCAAAGAAGATCCAGAAAAAAAAACATGATTCGCCGAGGGCTCTGGTTGCTGTGTACTGTTTCCTCCATCATTGATGGAAATTGTCCACGTGTTTCAAGGGGGGAAAAAAAAAAATCTAGAAAATTTCAGGACAATTAGGTACTCTGACGTTTTCTCCTTGTTTTCTCTGAAATGCAAACCTTCTTTCAACTCAAAAAAAATTAGGTACTCTAACTTTCCCAAAAGCCCAGAAGTATTTGTTTTCTTCGGACATCATGACGGAGGACATGCTCATCACTCCACTGAATGGTCCTATCAGCGAGGGCACAAAGTTAGAGACACCTGCAAAGTTAGAGTCACTTCAATTTTTGAATTTAATTTTTGGACATTTTTGGACATTTAGTACGATACAAAAATATTCCAACCTGCACTAATTGGAAATGGCGTGACTTTGGTCGATTACTGTCACACGCCATGCAGGATAAACCAGTGAAGCCGTAACAGTTCTTCATCCATAGAGTGAATTAATCATCCACAAGCAAAATAATTCTTCATCCCACTTTACCCCATGCAAAGTACTGTGAGTAGATCTTTCGACAGGATGATTACAGAAAAGCAGCCGGCATCATTTAGCACTGCAGCTGATTCGTTTATTCCCTTACGCATACAGGATCTCCAAGACTTTGGGTGGCTGGACCCGGCCGTGCTGGGCCCCCTGCAAGCAAGGCCCACACAAACTGAATATTTTTATGTGTAAGTTATTGTTTCTAAGTAATTATTTGCGTGTTTGATCGTGACCAACTTTCAAGGTGATCGAATGAGGACTCTCCTTGTATTTCGATCAGGGCCTCGGACTGGGCTCGATCTCATGGCCGGTGACACTTGATCCCGACGGTCGGAGACTCCGAATCCGAGCTCAAAGCTTCTGTTCGGGCATCTAATAACTATCTAAGCTTTGGGTGGCCCACAGCAAACTAGCTCCGAAATCTTGAGCGTCTGTAGATTCTCGGTAATTGGTGCGGTGCAGCTGTAGTGTAATCATGGCTTTATAGGTTTGATTTGTTCCTCCAATCCCCAAGATTTGAAAACGTGAATTGCGTGTTTTAGTTTAATATTCCCTAATATCTATGCCTACAACGACTCACACTTTTGGTATTTTCATTCTGCACCACCCGCCAGGGTTGAGTTTGATTTCTTCCAGGACAGTCGATACAGATCGCTGCAAGCAGAAAAGATTCGTGAACGAACGATCGACATTTTTGTGAGCTCAAGGAATGCTTCAGTGATAAGGAGATGCAGAATGCTTTTGGAGTCTCAAACTTTAAACCTGGCAAAACGGGCCCATGACCACTGATTTCAAACCTCACTGTCAATACTATGTTTGCTGCCATTTTGCAACTAGATATGAAAGAATTTTTTTATATTTATTTTTCAGAGATGAAATCATATGTCTACTACAAACTACAAAGTTGTTAAATTTTCAAGTTTTTTGGGGGAAATTTGAAATTACTGTGAATTTCTTCAGAAAAAAATGAAGAAAATTCATATCAAATACACAATATACTCGAAAAACTAAATTTTCACCATAGATCTATATTATAGTGTATAATATCATGATATAAATCAAAGTTACTGTGTCACTCTAAAATTATGAAATCAACAAACCATGGTTATTATCCCAAAATTCATATTGTTATAAAACATTGAAATTTATGAATTTTTCAAAATTACCAATTGGAATAGAAACTAATCTTGATAAGCTTCATTTCACTAGTCAGACTCAAATTCAAAAAATATCATTTTTATAGTTAAAATTCACATAAAAAATAAACAGCAAGAATTGGCCACAATATAGTCTTTCCCATTCTACAGACATATATGAAGTCTTTATAGTAGGCTAGCCTCATGCATTATTTGGAACAAGAAGGGCCCTCCTCTTTGTTTGTTTCAGTAGTTATTTTTCTTTTGTCTCTTGCTCTTATTTCTTCAGTGTCCAGCTCTTGAGCTTGGATTGTTGTTCTTGGTTGTTTTTTTAATGCAATGGTTCATTCCATTTGTTAAAAAAAAAAAAAAAAAAAAAAGTTGAATGGGTTCAAAATTTCATTGGTAAATGGTCTAATGTAAGTACACCTAATTGTAATCCCATGTAAGAGCAACAACTTCCATGCTCGGGGAATTGGGGGAAAAAAATTTGAGTCAGAATTGCCTTTGCCACATTTCATGATGTTATCACTACGCACTGCACATGCAAGTAGGTTGTCTACGTTTTAGGAGTAGCTTTGCCTCATTTGTCAAACTAAAAGCAACCAAAAAGTTCAAGTCCAATGTTAAATATAGTTTTCCAAAAGTCCAAAAGTTACCTCTTCTACTTTTCATAAGCCTCTCCCTAAAATTTTCGGCCGACAATCCTGATTCTCCTCTCCTAAACATTGCACACTTCCATGAGGAATTCCGGAATCTCCTTTCTTCAAAGTTTGGCAGATTTTGTTACATGTAATTGAGTCACAATGTCCACTGCCCTCTGTTCCAATAGTCATTCTTGTCTACCAGGATTTCTGTGATAATAATAACTCTAGATTAGGTTTTGAAATCAAGAGGGGTTGTTACATTGTGATACAATTAGGTGTGATCAGGACTATACTTACTTGAAACCAACTTCTAATTTTCTTCAAATTCATATTGTACTCGAGTTTTCGGTACCTGTACCTTTCGTACGTCGAAGAGAAGGAATTTTTTTATGGCACAATGGGAATGGACAAGAGGTACGTTCAGGACGCTTGATGTTCAATGCTCACAACGCGCAGCAGGCGTACCCCTTAAAGAATCTGACAGCTGTGGTGCCCGTACTCTAAAAGATTCCTTTTGAAGATGCGGGACGACCTGTTCAAAGACCTCTGTTTCAGAAGGATCCCTGCCTGCGGAAGGTGCGATTCCTAGCTCCCAAGAAACGTTTCACTCTAAGTTATTGGAGTTCCTGCCAACGGAAAGAGTCAAGATTGCAAGACACAAGTCCAGGAACACAAGTGTAACGTTGATGCCAACAACAAACTGCTCGACCGGTGCCAGACACATACAAACATACATACAAGAGTCTAAACATTTCGACACAGAAGTGAGCTATCCAAAATCTCAGTCATCAAAGCCCGCTCGAGACAGAGCTTGAAAACAAACAGAGCCTGGATCGTGAGATCCAAGGTGTTGTATTATTGAGTAGAAAGAAGGATGTGCAAAGGATTGGGACTGCGACAGTTATCTACACAACATACTACGGTAGTCAATTCCCCAGTCCCAGGCCTCATGCAGCAGCTTTTATCAAACAATGGCCAGCACGAGTCATGCATACGCCGTGAATGTTCCCAGCTTATTGATTTTCCTTCCCGTGGTGGCGATTGCTCTAGTAGTACCAGCAAGGGGTTGAGCTCTGATCAAAATGGCCCCTAGCAATTCATTCGGGAGCTCCAACTACGTAATCCAACTCAGCAAATTTACAAAAACGGAGCCCTAACGACGAGCTAGAACCAGTCGTCTAGACAAATAAACCAGTGGCTAGACGGTCGATCTCTCGAGGTTACAGCGATGGCGAGTATAAAGTCTCATGTTACAGCGGACTCCTCTTGCGAAAATTGAGGTGAAATCTTAGCCCTGGTATGAAGGTTCGGTACGGTATATACAATCAAAGAGGTTGCGAGTAATCTAGCGTGCAATTTCTGGCCAGTCCCACCAAGGGAGCACGCCGCTTTGGTCGTAGAGCTGGAGCGGCAGCAGATAATTACACGACTGGTCGACGTCGTTGAAGACGCTGGCGGCGCCCACGGCAGCGCTGCCATCTTCGAGCTTCACGGCCGCGTCGTGGACGTCGGGCACCATGAAGCAACTCTCGGGGGGAAACTCCGGGCTGGAGGGGTGGAATTGCTCCGGGAATTGTTCATGGGGCTCGGACGTGGGCGACAAGCTGCTGCTGTCGACGGTGCGCGGACTCTCCGCATCCAGCACGTCGCTTGAGTTCGAGCTTCCGCTGGTCTCCGCGGTGTCTTTGTTCGGGAGGGTAATGTCCACGGTGGGTGTAGATCTCGCGGCGGTGGTAACTCCAGTCAAACGCTGTAACTGAAAACGAAAAAAAGAACGCCAGAATCATCGTCAGTCAGAACCCCAAAAACAGAATATTGTGCAGGAAATGCGAAGAAGGAAACTAAGTAACTAAGGTCGAAAATTAGCTGGGTTGCGGACCTCTGCGCGCAAGCCATTCTTCTCGCCTAGAATTTGCTCGTAATCCGCCTTCAGGCGCTTGTAATCCTGCGCCAGCGTCTCGTAATCGCGCTCCAGCTGTTTCGTCTTCCAGCGCGCGCGTCGGTTCTGGAACCACACCGCAACTTGGCGCGGTCGTAACCCGAGCTCCTTCGCCAGCTGCATTTTCCGCTCGGGTTCCAGTTTGTTCTCCATACCGAAATTCTCCTCCAGCGACCGCACTTGATCGAATGTCAATCTGCGCTTCTTCTCGAGCGGGGAGCCCCCAGGAGAACAATCCTCGCCGCCTTCGTCACCCTCGTCAGGCCCATCCTCCACCGTCGGGCCGTCCCAGTAAGGCCGCTTCTGTCCACTCCCTTGCAACCCAACCACCGCGTCCTCTAGTCCCCCGCCATGGCCAGTTGGTCGTGGTCCTGCAAAACCATCCCAACACGGCATCACTCAATAAGTCATCCCAGTCGTGATCATGCCAGCCACAGCCAGGTCGTGAATAGGCTGGGCTTCCTACGCTAGCAGGCGGGGACCAGATAAAGACATGAAAGTGTAGCTGTGAAATTCAGCCCTTAGGGTGGGGTCGACTCGGGCACGCACCTTGTAGGCCCACATGGGGTGATCCACCGGAGCAAGGGCCGAGCATTGCCACCAGCGAATCAGAATTGCTCTCGTTCCGAATCAGCTGCATTCCGTTGTGCACGACCCCACTTGCGTAGGGACCTCCTGCTGGCATACCGTTATGTGCCATCTCCGCCTTGCGATCACTAGGTCAGAATTCTAGAATTTGGAGCAGCTCGTGGTCAGCTCCAAGAGCACTTTCATGTCGACGAGGAAATCCTTCCAAGCTCTGCATCAATCCACAACTGTGTCAACGCTGATCGTGTGATGCTGAACATTCTGAAGAGGGTTGCAGCTACTGTTGTGAGTTCCTATGTAAATGCCGGAACACGTACGTCGACTGGGCGAGCTCCGTGGCACTCGGCACAAGATTCAAGTACTGACAAGAAAACAGAGCAGCTATGGTCTACAAGGGGAATGATCTTCTCTTCCGCAAGGGGCATGATTTACGCTAGAACTACGCACCGACCTGTTCAGACACCTCGGATTCTCCACATCTTTAGCCAGATAGTTGATTGCAGGCTTCGATCGAGATGATCCAAATCAGACTGTAAACTTAAGATATTGACATACGTTTAGGTAGTTTAAACTGAGTCTCAGATGCAGATAATTGCATTTCTGGTGCAGGGAATTGCGCTTCAGGTGAGCATTAGCAAACTCTGAGCAGGGCATTAGCACTAGATGATTCAAGTTCACAACCGTCCTCCAAAGTTACAGAAGAACACGACGAGTGCTACATTCTGCAAGCCTCACGAGCCAATAGAGTCATGATCTCACAAGACTAGTACAGACTCCAACCAAACCATAATTATCTCCCTCCCACTTCATCATGGCATCGATTTGCATTGAATCATCATAGGCGTACAATGTGCAACCCCAACAGCACGATCTGCTGCTGCAGCGACAATACTAACTCCCTCGCAGATTGTCTGGCCCCGAAACAAGGCCATCACTACAGAGATAGAGATCGACAACTAACTACAACTAAGCGAATTCATGTCCATCAACAACGGAGAGTGAGTGGTACCCCCCATGATTGTACTAGACTGCAATGTTGATCGACACCGAGATGATGTGAAGCAGTACCTTAACTCGTCGGTGTTGATGATCGTCCTTCCTAGCTAGCTCCTTGCAGACAGACAGACAGACCCCAGTCCTACCACATGCAGAGTGTCGACTGGTTTACATTTCCTTGGTCGTGGGGAAGGGAACGGATGCAGTGGGGCAAGATGAGGGCCAGGCTTGAGGACGCCCCGGGAGCTTGAATGGGAGATGGTGGCTCCACCCAGCTGGTAGCACGCTGGATTCTCTGGCAGTGCTGGAGGCTGCAAGAGCCTTTTTATAATTGTACCGGCTTTTTCCTGGAAAAGGGCAACGCTCTGGTCCGTGCATGCAGGCTCTTGCCAGCCTATAACCGGGTAGCGTGGATTGCTGTGGTAGGTCCGACTGGTTCCTCGCGAGACTCATGAGTGATTCCGTCCGCCCAAGGCGTCACCACAAATCCATCGCTGCCGGATGACTGCTGCCTTTCCTTCTACCATTGCCAACTCATGAATTCACGCATTCCAGCACTCAGTTAAACCTCATAACTTTCTTACTTAAGTAACTGTATTACTAGCTTAATTACCTGCAACCCGAACTGTTGCAACAATGGAAGCCTGGAACAGCTCCTCCGTCGGTCCGTCTGTCAGTGGAAATGTGGTATAAGCTACTGTAATATTCCATTTTGACCCTAATTTACTGACTTTTATTACTCCGTACTAACTTCAGTTAATTACCTGCAACCACGAACTGTCAGTTGAAGCGCTCGAACAGCTTCTCCGTCGGTCCGTCCGTCAGTGGAAATGTGGTACACGCTAGCATTCCAGTTAGACCTTGGAATCGGGCCGTCCATCTCCGGGATTTAACCGTCTCCACGTTTTGTCCGGGTGCTCAAATTTAGCTCTTGTCTCTTAAAAACCTTAAGGTAGCTTTAGCCTTGTTGGAAATGGGTATTTTATTGATTTTGAAATCTGGAATGAAGGAATGAAGGAACCGTTGTTGCGGCCTTTGCTGTAGCAGTTTGCGCTTTTGAAAATTTCGCCCATCATTTCTGAGTTCTGCTACAGGAATGTTGGTCTTGTGCCGTTGTTATTAGCAAAGGGTGTGAGAGGGATGGGGATCGCAAGATTCTGTGGTGATTTTGACGCGGCTCTAACGTTCACAGTCCTGCGCCTTCGACTACTGTTGGGACTAGAGTCTGTACAAAACGTGCATCGGTCGCTCTAAGAGGAATCTCTACCACGCTAATTGGTATACTTTGTGTAGCGACGTGTCGACTTTCGCGGGAGTTGGGGACTCGGTTTACTGGGCTGGGGATTGATTTTATCACGACAGGTAGCCTCAGGACAGTGGAGGTCGGTCCCAAATAATCTGAAGCGCATACTAAATACACACCACCAAATGTCAACCATCCAGCTATTATTACCGCTAGATAGGTCTGGAATAGTACCACCAATAAAAGGATCGTCTGACATTCACACTGAAGAAAACCATACGGATTTGTCCAATGACGGTAGCGCGTGTGACGCTAAATTACCAAAGTCACCCTATTTCAAATTAGTGCAGGGTCGAAAATAGTACTGTATTGTACTAATTTTCAGTTTTTCAATGTTTTTTCGGAAGTGGCACTAAATCAGTGTAGAAGAAAGACAGTGAAGCAAAGCATGTCATTGAGTTGAGGACCTATTTACACTCAGATTGATGAGAAGCCTTGAAGAACTCTCCCGGTACATGGCTTGTCTTTGAGATGCCAACAATTGCAGGTCATGGCTTTGGCCCAAGGTTTAGAGGCTTAGCGGTAGTGTAAAGTGATAGGAGGGCGCTAAAGTGTCCAACTGATTGTTTTAGTTTATTTTCAAATTTCTAAACAAGGATAGCTCATCATGTGAATTTGTTTAGATGATTGGCTATGAGCCTTTGAGCCCAGGGCTCCTTGGGATTGTAGTCATTAGAGAAAATCTAAGGCCATGGGAGGGTTGCTCTGCAGTCTCAAACCAAGCTATTAACAAGCAAGTCTGACACTTTCCAAAAAACACCGAAGTGAGCAGTCAGCTTAGGTGAATCTCACGGAAACAGTCAGGCCATGATTGTTTTTGCGACAAAAAAAAATTAATTTAATTTAATTTTTATATAAACACATACCACTATATCTGCAATTTCTAAACTTACAAACCTTACTTAATTGACAATGGTTTCAATTAACCTCTAAAGGACCATTGTTCATTCGGAGGACAAATGGGACTTGGGGCAGGTACCTACGGGCTGAAAATTTCTCCTAATTTTTTGAAACTTTTTGCGAATGTGAAGAATTGAGAGAGGTACGTGGCGGGAAAAAATATTTGAAATCGGACCTTCGAGCGAGAAGTTATGCCATTTCTTGGAATGCGTGGGGAGTGGGGACGGGGGGCAGCAAAAAAAATTTGCAAAATTTTTAATTTTTTTTTTTAATATTTTTTTTCTCATAGATTATATTTTTGTCTATCTGGAAAGCTTTGATTCATTTCATTTGACTTTGTTATGAGGAAGTTATGGACATTCTTGTTTTTCGGGCAGTTAGAGCATCTTCTTGAAAAAAATAACTTGTAGGATTCATTTCTGAATGTTATTTTTGCAATTTTTCAAAAAAAAAAAATTCTCGTGGTTTAATTTACTTGCTAGAACAATCTCACCATTGGAATTAGTGTCTTTTAATTCCATCTAAAATATATAAATATTTTAGATTTTCCTTCTATCTCGTACCTACTTCTACTTAACAATTTTTTGAAGAATGATAATTAAGTTTTTTTGAATTTCTTTTTTTTTCCTAGAGTCTCAACTCAATTCTCCACTATAAATATTTAAAGCTCAAAACTCTGTAGTGCAAAAATTTTAAGTTAAAAATGTTCAAAGTCAAAAAAAACAGTCCCGCAATGTGCTGAAAAACTTATTTTTTCCACTTTAAACGCAAATATCTTGCAATCTGTGCGGTCAAAAATTCTGAAATTTTTTCCACAATTTTTAATACTAGTTAGGTGTAAGATCCTACGGTTAGATGTGAAAAAAAAACAATTAAATTTTTTTTTTACTCTTTGCTATAGAAATGGTAGTTTTGAGTGTTTCTTGGCAGAAAATAGGCCTCGGAACTTTAGGGGTTAAGTCAAATTAAACTCAATCAAGCCACAAAATTTGACTTTGTTGGATTTTATTTGACTTAGTTGAAACAATAAAAGTGTCAAATAAGCCAATTGTTTAGTTTAGTGAATTAGTATTTGTAGATAGAAGCTCTTTATACTAGCAGGGTAGGAGTAGGGGAGACAATGCATGTGGGATATATAAATTAGGAAGAAAAGGAGCTTGGTCGCTCATTTTGAAGTAGAATCCAAAAATGGTGTAAAAATCAAAATTTCAAACCTCATTTAGGCATAGTAGAAAAAAAGTTGAAAAAAGTATGAACTAAAAAAAAATCTACTATGCCTAAAATCCTAAATGAGGTTTGAAATTTCAGTTTTTACACCATTTTTGGATTCTACTTCAAAATGAGCGACCAAGCTCCTTTTCTTCCTAATTCATATATTTGACATGCATTGTCTCCCTTACTTCTACCCCAGTGGTATAAAGAGCTTCTCTCCATATGTTCTAACATACTAAATTAAAAAAGTACCTTAATTTGACTTTAATTGTTCAATTTGTCAATTGAAGTCATATTAAGTCACCAAAAAATGAAGTGGTTTTTGAAGCTAGTTGCCTAAGAAAACTAACTTCAAAAGCCACTTCATTTGGCTTAATTTTTTTGACTCAAATTTAAGTTAATTAAAAATCAAGATTAAGGTGCATTAGAGTGCCTTAACCCTAATTTTTTAACTCTTTAAAATCGGTTTTTGGGCCACTGCCAAGCATCCGACACCGTAAGTTCAGGTGGGCGGGAATAGAGAAAAAATCATTTTTTGGCCAAAAAAACCCATTCTGCAGGGTCCTCGGAGGGCTATGGAATAGCCCTCTACAGGCCCCATTTTTTCTCTTACGTCAAACTCAATTCTTGATATGGGCCTAAATAATGTTCCAAAGGACTTAAAACTTGTGCATTTTTTTGCCGCAAAGGTCAAAAGTATTGTCCACATCATTCTTTCACTTGGACTTATAAAATTTTGAGTGTAAAGTTATTTGTCAATCTTCTCAATTTTGAAAGCTCTCATTTGTAGAAAGCTTGTTGTCCACTACTAGTCTTCTCATCTCTAGCGTAAAGATGCCCTAAGATAGAGGGCGGGTCCCTATATTACAAGGTTGTCACATTGGGTGGGTCAAGGTCATTGGATGCACATCGGTCAAGTGGACAAATCAGACGATTCAAATGATGTGACAACCTTGCTATTTTAATGACCCTCCCTTGATTCTAATAGGACATAGGACATCCCTTCTTTGACCTTTGGTATTATTTTTCTTTAATTCTACATTGTGACTTTTTAAGTAAATAGAATGAAAGCATGTCAATGGTTTATCATAGCAACATCAACCAGAATAGTCTATACAACCGCATGAGCTACAACTAGAAAATCCAGCACTATCATAGCAACCTTACAATGTGAAGCGAGGCATTCAAAGCGCCGAACTTCAACCAAACGCTCATACAACTACTAGATATTTGCCACAATGGCAAAAAAAAAATTCATGTTTGCAAATAGCTTGTGTATGATTTGTCTCTTTTTTTTGGTTGCCTTGGATGTTTCTACATGACGTCAATAAAGTTTGCAACAATATATTAGTACACTAAAAATATGAGAATTTCACAATGCAAAAGAGGATATTTTCCATGAGTAGGATCGATATTACAACCACCATTCTTGCACTTTTTTAAGTATCAGATTGATTATGCTCTTTTAGCAAGTGGCAACATTACAACGGGAGTATGTATGTGACTACATTAGAAGCAAGTCAACTTGATAAAAAATTTAAGGAATCCCTTTTTCTCATAAGCATATATTAGGCATCCTATAGAGCATATAAAATATGACCTAGTAATGAAGAATACACATGACAATGACATGAAAGATAACATGATTGCGTTCATTTTGACATTTTGTGGTTAGAAATCAATTGAAAGAAGAAGGAAGAAAGACTTGTATTTATTGTTTTGGCTCTACTAAAGAAATTTGTTGAATGGAAATGAGACATGTATCAAAAGCCATAATTACAATAGAACATCTCTTAGTCCATACTGTCTTAGTGCATATATGCACTACGAGAGGTCATGATATTTGTGAACAGTAGTTGGAGGCCCTATAGTGAGAGGCCACGTTAGCCAAAGTTCTAACAAAACCTCTCCAACTGTATAAACCTCTCTTAGTGCATAGTCTCGATTCTATGCACTAAGACATGTTCTACTATAATAGCATATTAAATCCCATCATTCAAAATTATGATTTTTTATAACTTGACAAATGATGACCTACACATATTTGTGGGAACAATGAAAAATTTAAGCCTTTAAGGGCCTACCCTTGGGTACGCAACTTCCATATTATATGGCCCTAATTATAATAATTTATAATTCATTTTAGTCCAATCTCAAGGGATATAATTTGTTTTAATTTAGAAATTTTTTTAGCCCTTTTAACAAGGAATTCAAAAGTGTAATTATATACATAAAATGAATATTATTTGAGGAAAATAATAGCATTGAAAACTTAATTATATATATTTTTTGATACATGTAGCATAGCACAAGCTACCCAACTTTGGGGTCTTCTTAATAAAAATTTAATTTTAATTAGGGGAAAATTCTTGTATGGAATTTTAAAAACTAAGCATAGGTGTTTCAATTCTTTATATATATTGTGAGATTTTTCTAATATATATGCAACCCAACATTTTCTACATTTAATTTTTTTTAATTTGGTCTTCACTTAACGTTTTGATCTTTTTAATTTGATATAATTTTTACAAAAAACGTCCTCTAAGCTGTTTTAATGTCGATGATCCCCGCATATAATACATGAGTTGTATAGCTGGGGGCCTACCATTCAAATTTTGAACAACCGAGTTGACTTTAAACATATCTATGGCTCATAAAATCGAGTTTTTTCATCCATCTAATTTTTTGTAGATTCTTGAGTTCAATAACATTTGTACAATATAAATCTTCAAGATTTTGTTTTGCAAATATTCTTTAGTTCAAATTATACAAAGGCATATCACTTAAAATAGTGATTTTTCAATTTTAAAATGATACTTCAAAAAGCTCTTGAATTAAATTTATTTTTATTTTTTAAAAGCACTCTAATAAGCTATTAACATTTCAAAGTTAAAAATATACATGTTCTTATAAAACTTACAAATAATTAAACTGATTAATTATAGAAGGGTCATGGACAATTTAGCCATGCCATTTCTAAAGGGATTATTAAGTATCATTAGTTGTAGCTTTCTATAATTTTTGTCTTCAAACTTGCTTCTAATGGATTCTATTTCATTCATCTGAACTTTGAAGTCTAATTCTAAACTTTCTTGTATCTATAGTATATAAATTATTTAAGCACTTCCAATGATAGTAATCTCAAATTGTGCTAATTCTTGCACTGACTAAAAGATGGAAATATATTTATTGGGTCATTTCTATAATCCATTGATGATACTTGTAGGATCCAATGGTAAAGCCTCTATAAATGTAAATATTGGTAGTGTTGAACTAAAAAAATACGAATTGTGAAAAACTTAATGTTTAAAGTGCAAGGAAATCCAATACTTTACTATAAATTTAATAAAATCCTAAAAGATGAAGTGTCCATTCAATGGATACTTAAAAACTCGGGCATGTTCTTATGAAGCTAATTTTAGTTGGGATGTTTACGAAATTTTGACACAAGGTGTGAATATGTTCCTCCTTAGTGGAAATATAATTTTTTGGTATCAAGTGCCTAGATCAATAGTTATATTGTCCAAAAACATTGTGCAGTTCAGGCAATTGGGATATCCTTTGATAAAAAAACTCGTCAATTTTTTAAATGTGGCATGTACATAATTAATAAAATGTGGCATAATATTGTTCAAAAAAAATTTAGTTTAGTTTAAATACAATTTTTTTAACTTCAAGCTCTACTATCTTGCAATCTATGAGGTAAAAGTTCTTGAATTTTTTTTACATATTCAAAATGTTTGTCTCTAACTTTTCACTATTTGGATTTCAAATTAAAAAAAAATTCATTGCACAAGAAATCATCAAAAAATGACCAATGTGTGATTGTAAGAAACACCTACCATTTGTGTTGCATTCTGAATAGTACTTATGAATTTTTTTAGAGTACTTTAAAATTAGATAGACAATCTTTAAAAAAATTAAAATATTGTGAATATATACACCTTTAAGATGAAGGTAACCACCAAAGGAAATGCATAGAAAATATCTCTAAGTAGGAGAACTAGAAAAGCGTCAAATCTAAAAAAAATTGTATATTTTAATATTTTGATTAGTTAAAATAGGGAAAACAAACAAAAAAAAAAAAACTGGCCATTTATTAGAACTGTATGGAGATGGTCATTCACCAAAAGAACCACAAAAATAATATTTGATATGATTCAAAATGCAAGCAAAAAGAAGTTTACTTTGTAGACTTCTACATCACATATAATTAATTATTTTTAGAATTCCTTTGGACAATAGCTATAATTCTACAGAAGACCATCCCCTCCAAATTTCAGCTCAAAATTTGTTTTGGGGGGTACTAAATAATACTAGAAACCTCTAAATTGGCAAGTGTGACATAAAATTGAGGGCTATTTTTGAATAATAAAATATTTTTTAAAATTACAAAAATTAGGCACGGTGTATAATAGTCATGAGTACCTTACAATATATCTTAAGTCATTTGGAGCCAAAATACAAAAGTTATGGCTAAAAAATAAATCAGCACACAAGGTGTGATGCAAAATAGGATAGGTGTTTCTTGCAATCACCCTAGTATATTGCCAATTCAGTTAACCTCTTTGCATTGCAAGGTGATTTAGAGTAAGCTAGACTCCATATTTGCTTCTAAAATTTTGCATGAATGTGTCTAACAAGATTTAGACTTCAATGGGGGAGATTCAAATTCATCAAGAACAAAAATTTTATTCCAAGAGGGCTTGAAGTCTGCTAATCCATTTCAAATATATAATAATCTTTCAATCCACCTGATCAAATGTATTGAAATTTTTTCAACATATTTTCATAGTAGTCAACTACACTTTTGTATGCATTACATAAAATTTTAGGCCTTTGGAAGGTTGCTTCATAGTGACATGCTCGGCTATTTTCATATCATTGTTGTCAAAATAGTAACATGTTTCTAATAACCACTTCATTTGACTTTTGTGATTGATCTCGAGGTAGCCAATCAGACTTGTTTCACGTGGATTCTGTGCGCATACCATACAAAGATAGGTACACAAAATAGTGAAATCAGATTGCCCCACACTAATTTCTTGATATTTGATACTATATAAATATTTCCAGTTATTGTACAAGAATACACTAGTTTTGAATTAGGTATTATTGTAATTGGGACTCATGAACCTCCATGTGTACAAAAGGAAAAAAAATTAGAAATATTTGTTGACTTTGATGGCTTGCAGAGTAACTTTTTTGATGTAAGGCAACCTAATTGTTAAGGCAACCTAATTTCACTATTTTGTGTAGTATGCATTGTTTAGGAAAATTTAAATCAATGAATGGTTCCTTTCAAGCTCATTCTAGAATTTTTGGCAATCTTTTAGAGATCCAAAATTTTCTATAGTGGTTGAAGTGTTTTTTTTTAAAACTTTATTTTCAATTTTGGACAATGCACTAAAAATTTCAATTTTTGATAATTTCTTTTGAAAAACACCCCCAATCCTTTAGATGTTAACCCCTAAATGCCCAAGGCACCCAAATCTGGTGTTTGCAAAACTTTGAAGTTAAATAAAACCTAACCAAGTTGCTATTTTTAGTAGTTTATATTTTTAGAAAGTTCTTCTTGAAGTCTAATTTTAGCACCAAAAATCCGATCTTGAAAATAAATGATAGTGATTTTTCTATTCAAGTTTCTGTACAAGGGTACCCATTGCAATCTTGACTTCCCGTAGTGTTGAGAGCTCTTGGAAATGAGCCTCAAATACACTAGATCTTGGAGAAAAAATCACATTCAAAATTCATTTTAAAAAATTGTGGAGTAGATTTTAAGAAGCCATAAATTGATCGGGGTTATACAAGTTAGGCCCTTTAACCTCATATTTTTTTGATCACCAACTTTTTAGATTTGACTCATGTAAAGAAGATTGAAAGATTTTTGCAATTTTAGCACCCTCATGGTCAAACATTATAATCTTTCACTCCATAAGTGATATCGTTGTGTTTTCTTTTCCTATGAGATCTCTAACATGTCTAGTTTGAATTTGTACGGTTGCAATTCCAAAAAAATTGATACAACTTATCAAAATGTTGGCATTTTGTTCAATTTAGAGCAAAATCCAGGAAGCCCAAAACAGGCCTTGGGCATTTAGGGGTTAAATATATTGAATTCTTAAAATTTAGTTTGTGAGAATGTGCAATTACAGAATGTGTCATTAGGGAGGGTTGAGAGCATTTACACTGCCATATTCTGTAGGGAACAAGAGTGCTGACAATATTTAGGACTTCAGTGCGGTCACACTGTCACACTGTTGTTGAAAATGGGAACAAGAGTCACTGGAACAAATGGAACATTTGTGCATGAATGGATACACGATGTGTCGATGTACCCCGGCGTGAGGGCCACCGAGCTGTGTGCCTGCGGTGCCTTCTGGCATTTTCTTTTTTTAACACCAGGGACTAAGCTTAACCCTTAAACGACGGGCTCATAACCGTGGAAATCATCTGTTTTGTCACCGTGTGGATTGTTAGATTAACCCCTAAAGGACCGGCATGCGTTTTTTGGCCGTATAGAAATTTTGGGCAGGTCCGTGTGACTAGAGATTTCCATATTTTAAGCTGAAATTTTAATAGAAGGTGGGCGCGAGGAATATCTTTCATATGCACTAAATTTCAGGACATTTGGAAATAGGAGTCAAAAGTTATGGCCAAATATGTTACTTTTTTTCGTAACTGGGCAGTCCAGGCAGCAAGAAAAATTTGGCAAAATTTTCGTTTTTTTTTTTAATATTTTTTTTCTTGTAGATTATATTTTTGTCTATCTAAAAAGCTTTGATTCATTTCATTTGGATTTGTTATGAAAAAGTTATGGACATTCTTGTTTTTCGGGCAGTTAAAGCATCTTCTTAAAACAAATAACTTGTAGGATTCATTTCTGAATGCTATTTTTGCAATTTAAAAAAAATAAATATTCTCATGGTTTATTTTACTTGCTAGAACAATCTCACCATTGGGATTAGTGTATTTTAATTCCATCTAAAATATATTAATGTTTTAGATTTTCCTTCTATCTCGTACCTACTTCTACTTAATAAATATTTTAGGAATGATAATTAAGTTTTTTTGAATATTTTTTTTTCCGTAGACTCTCAACTCAATTCTCCACTATAAAGATTTGAAGCACAAATCTCTGTAGTGCAAAAATTTTAAGTAAAAAATGTTTAAAGTCAAAAAATCTCGTCCCGCAATGTGCTGAAATACTTGTTTTTTCCACTTTAAACGCAGATATCTTGCAATCTGAGCGGTCAAAAATTCTGAAATTTTTTCCACACATTCTCATACTAGTTAGGTGTAAGATCCTACGGTTAGATGTGGAAAAAAAAACATTTTTCATTTTTTTTACTCCTTGCTATAGAAATGGCAGTTTTGATGGTTTTTTGGCAGAAAAAAAGCCTTGGGCCTTTAGGGGTTAAAATAATGCAAAAGCACTCATTGGAAGTCAAACTACTGTAGATTATCTTCCCTTTCCCCACAAAATTTGGAGGATGAATAGTTGCACTTCTGTCCTACACAAGAGATTCTCTTGTCATTCATCGGCCTCAAAACGTCCGCCGCGTCGTTCAAGGGTTAACTAAGGTAGGTACACCCAAAACCATAACATTCAGTAGCTCTATAGTGATGGTGTGGTATATTCCACACCCCAACAGTGCTTCATCAGTACCTACTGATGAATTAGATAGGTGGAGGATGTAGAGGCACACAATCATTGTAGAACCAAGGCAACATCAACACATGCTACTGAATGTTATGACTGCCACTTTTTCTGCTGAGCCTATTTATTAGAATTAGACTAGTCAAATTTTCATATGTTCTTGTTGGCAAATGAAAGGAGGTTCTAATGCATCAGAGAACGTGGCATTTGGATATTGTATGCAAAAGTTATTAAGGAACAAAGTTTGGTTCTAAAATTATTTCTTCCACATAGGTACATAACTAATTTTGGAGATGTATTAGGTGTAAAGATGGTGGTTGAAGGTCAGTGCCACATTTGGGTGTACCTACCTTATATAGTTGTGTGATCACCTTCACTCTGGAGAACTCAGGGAAGTTTAAGCTTACTTGGAAAGCAAAGCAAAGGTATCGCTCAAATTCTTAGGTAACTCTTAATTAAAGCAAGGATTAGCCAAATACGGTACAAGCAACCTATAGTGCTACTATTTCATGTTTTACAATCTCCAAGGGTCAAATTCCAACTTTTTATTTATTAGCAAGGTTATTGGTGACATCAGGAGAAATTCAATGATAATCATTTCTTAATTTTTGGATACTAAAGTAGTATTATGTGAATTTTCAATGTTGAAATCATGTAGGACTTGCATATACCACTAAACTCCCTTCAAATGGACACTCTTGAGTATAAAATGCTTCAACTCCCATTGATTGCTTCAAGGAACACTTCAACTTTGAGACAATGGTTGCTCTTTGGTTGTTCTTGCCCTATTTTCTTTGCTGATGTAGGTGGCCATTCAAGGCCCATGCAGGTAGTAGAGAACCAAAAGATGCATGAATGTTGGTAGCCCCATGGCATTCCATGTAGACAATTATTTTGCTTGGAATATTGCACAGTGACAATAGATAATATGATCCTAGTTTCTAAGATCATTCTTTAAAGTAAGCACAATAAAATCCTTAAAGGATATAAGTGGCTTAAATCTCAGTCATTAATTTTGTCTACTTAATTGATCTTGTGAATTTCTTTGTTGTATCTAGAAATTCATTAATAATCCCCTGCTATAATTGCTTTTGGATTTTCACCCAGATCGTGCAATGTGGCATTTTGGGAGGAATATTGGACCTGACTTTGTATGGTCACATTAAACAAAGTAGGTTACACAAAGACATCTTTTGTGTAATTTTTCCTTCAATGATGTTCTAAAATATCTTGTATATTGTCACACTATCATTAAATGTAGCAGTATTTGCCCTTGAATATAATTGTCTTTCAAGCAATCAAAGCTTTCCATGTAGAAACAAATGTACTCTATCAAAAATTGAATTTCAAATTTTTTAGAGAGATTTTTATTGCACGATCTTAAACATTTCTGAACTTAGAAGGGTGTGACTTTTTCTCCTAGACATTGAAGGAAATGCGAATTTTCTCCTAGAACGATATTACTTTTCTATACTTTTAAAACAAAGTAAAAAAATTACAAAAAATTTGACATCATTGAAAAGGGGATCATCTATACCTTAATGAGGTTGTTTGTTTTGTTTGTTTTGTTTGTTTGTTTGTTAGTTATGGTGAGATCCCTAAAACCTTGCACCCCCATGTGAAGTTCTTGGTACCATCGGAAAACTCTCTACGAGGAGGGGTGCACTAGCTTTATTTCATGAGATTTTGACCTGAAGAATGAAAGCTATTGAATTTCAAAAAAATCATGAATTAAAAAAATTAGAATATTACTTTTACTTTCATTTTGGCTGTGGCACAAGGCATACTAGTTCAACTTGATGTAGGATCAACGTATTGATAGATTGTTGTGATCAACCCTTTGTTTTTGTTTTTTGAGAAAGTACCAAGATGGCGATCACTTGAAATTTGGGGAAGCCTTGTATTTCTACATTCAGTCATCTTTTGAACCAAAAAATACTTTTCAATCATATTCATGCACTTTTTAAATAGAAATGGAAAAATTCTGACGAAAAAAAATTACTTTTATCCAATGCAAAGTAGACATTTATTTTTAAATGGTTCAATCTGGCCCCATGGTGCAAAAAAATGGATTGGTTGTGATTATCAGTACCCGGCGCTGCCAAGGCATAGAGCAATGGTTGTATGATAGGTGGAAAAGTTATGGCAATAAAAGGTATGTTCCCACTTGATGTTAAAGGTGTTGTTACAGAGGGTCTTAGGAATGAATTTTGGCCTCCTTTTGGACCGGATTCACATTCCAAAGAACACCTGTAACACCAAGTGGGAACATACCTTTGAGGTGAATGTTTGACTAATGTTTTAGTTGATGCGATATCCATCACCGACACCCTACAAGATTTAGTTCTTTGGAGGTAAGGTAGGAGGTCCGGTTAAAGGACTTCCTTTCCACCAATCAAACCGAATAATAATTTCACAATACAATTCATAGAATTCACATACACTAATGATAGATTCTCGCAAGTAACAATAAGGTATGTTCCCACCTGATGTTAAAGGTGTTGTTACAGAGGGTCTTAGGAATGAATTTTGGCCTCCTTCTGGACCGGATTCACATTCCAAAGAACACCTGTAACACCAAGTGGGAACATACCTATAGATAATAAAATCCAAAAATACCAACCACTAATAAATAGCATCATGGCCCAAGGGTGGAATGTAGACCCACTCATTGTCATTACAGCAAGAGCTAGAGGTACAACACATATTCCTTCAATGAAAATCCTAGAAACCAAACTCAAACTACCCGATACTGCTTTGAAACACACTTTTAAAGCAATCAACACCATTTCCATACAATATGCTAGATCAATCATCCTACGTAAAAGAAAAATAGAAAACAACCAACCACTCCCAACAGAATAAGAAATTGTATAAAGAAAACACAAAACAAAAAGGGGGGAGGGATAATGATGAAGATCACTATTTATTCATGTTAAACCGGATGTAAGCACTTGCCTTAGGAAGATACAATGGGGCTGGCTGGTTGATACAACTTTCTTGCCTAATGATCACTCACTAGTAGCACCAAGTCATGTCTATCACGCCATTGCTCAAACGGACCCGATGCGAATCGAACCCAGACCACATAATCGTGACATTTAGCTCCTTTCCAACCAACCTCTCAACTCATGACTTGGTGACCCCCCATCACTGCACATCACTTATAATCCATATTCACCCAGCACCTTTAACCCTGGTTATTTTTTACTGGTTACTAGTAACTTAAGTGTCTATTCTCGAAAGGGAAGAGTAGTTTTGTATCAATGGCCCTTGATCCGATGGACATTGGCTCATTGTCATAGTGAACAGACACTTTATTCACGCCGAATTTCTTCGAAGACCGGAGTTTCTACCTATCTAGGAGGTCTGTATGCACCCATTTAAGAGTGAAAGAGTGAAGAATTGAAAGTTAATTTGGGAACATTTGAGACTTCTTGAAAAAAAAATTGTGAATTTTTCTTAAAAGAGAAACAAAATTGGCATTTATGCCAATTTTGCTTCATATTTTTTTGGAGCTTCATGGAATTAGTTATGAATTTTTGAAGTTGAAACATAGTGGTCACTAAAAGCATCTACCTCGTGTATTACACAGTATTTGTATATTGCTAGTGCAATGACAAAGCAAAATGTACCTTTGTGTTAGAAAAAACTTGTAGAGCCCAAGTGCTATATGGACCTCCTACCTTAATAACATACATTCACAACAATACAACAAATTATTTTCACACTTATTTCTACAAACTTGCACGTTGAGTAAATACTTTGTCACAAGCCATTTTTTATATACAATTGAATATAGAATGGATGCATACAATATTAGAATACAATGTATTCAATATGTTTTGCTTGACAAAAAAATAAAAATTGGCCTCATACATGTAAGAGTATTAGCCAATGACCACATAGCTATAGAATTTAGTATATTTGAGAAGCCATCCCAAACAGATGTTTCATTCATGTTGGTCTTTCAGATTGAAGCTAGCCTTCCTCTTCTTAATATCTTAACTCCTGTGCGTCACAGGGTGAACAGCATAAGTGAGGCGCTTTTTTTGCTGGATTTGTAAAATCTAGAATAATTTGAGAACTACTCAATTACTGAAGTTTTCATAGTTGAGATTTGAAGCCAACTTACTAATGAGTACGAATCTGCAATTTATAAGAGAATTCACTAGGCGGATTTCAAGATTATAAGATTTGATGAACACGGTATTCCACAAATCCTGGTTTCTTAGCGTCCAAAAATCATCCTCTGTGACGCACAGGGGTTAAGAGGATAATTGTTCTTATTTGCTGACCTATGTCATATGGGTATTGAGGGCTACAATACATTTTAAACATTAAAATTTCTTCACCTAGGAAGTCCAAAGGTTGGTAGAAAAGTACAAAAATGTTGAATTTTAAGCTTTCAAGATGCTACCTTCAAAGTGTCATAAAAATTATAATATTAGCAATTTTGAAAGAAAACTAAGATGGAATAAAAAGTAGATTATTAAAGCTACATTCTCTTAGTCAAGTATAATTATATTTAACCCGTAAATGCCCAAGGCCTTTTTTGCACTTCTAGGAATTTGCTTTATATTAAACAAAACAACAACATTTTGATAAGTTGTATCAATGTTTTTTTGAATAGTAACTACACATATTCAAACTAGACATGTTAGAGACACATAGAAAAAGAAAACACAACAATATCACTTATGGGTTGAAAGATTATAATGTTTGATCATGAGGGTGTTAAAATTGCGAAAGTGATTTGAACTCTTTCAATCCTCTTTTCACATGTCAAATCTAAAAATTTAGTCACCAAAAAAATATGAGGTTAAAGGGCCTAACATACATAACTTCCATCAATTTACGGTTTTCAAAATCTACTCTACAATTCTTTTAAATGAATTTCTAATGTGATTTTTTCTCCAAGATTTAGTGTATTTGAGGCTCATTTCCAAGAGTTGTCAACACTACAGAAAATCAAAATTGCAATGAACACCCTTGCACAAAATCTAAAATGAAAAAATCATAATCAATCATTTTGAAAATCAGATTTTTGATGCTAAAACTAGACTATGGCCAATTTCATTAAAATGGCATCACTCTATTACTTTGGCACTTTTAATAATTCAGACCACATAGTCTGAAATCTATACCAATCCTAGATTTTTTAGACCGTGTAATTTGAAATCTATATTAGTCATAGATTTATGAAATCTATATTAGTCATAGATTTATGAAATCTATAACTATCCTAAATGTCTGTAATCTATGTCAATCCTCGATGTCACTTTTGCAATTGAGACCGCGGAGTCTAAAAATGGCACATGGAATACGGGTGAATGCAAGATACACTTGCCGATTTTGTTGTGCTTTGATAGTACTCATCATTTTTTTTGTAGTACTTTAAAATTAGAAAAAGAATTTCTAAAAAAATATATATGGCTAATGTTTATACCATTAAGATGAAGGTAACCACCAAAGGAAATTCATTAAATTTTTTTCTAAGCAGGAGAACTAGAATAGTGCCAAATCTCAAGAAAATGGATACTTTGATGTTTTAATTAGTAAAAAATAGAAAAAAAACTAAATATATAAAATAAAAAATTCCATTTAAAAGAACTATATGGAGATGGTCATTCACCCAAAAAATCTCCAAAATAATATTTTATATGTTATTAAATGCAAGCAGAAAGAAGCACACTTTGTGAACTTCCGCACCACATACAATTAATTATTTTTAGAATTCCTTTGGATAGTAGCTATAAGTCTATCAAAAGACCATCCCCTCCAAATTTCAACTCAAAATTCGTTTTTTTGGGTACTAAATAGTACTAAAAACCTCCAAATTGGCAAGTGTGATATAAAATTGGGAGCTATTTTTGGACAATAAAATATTTTTGAAAATTACAAAAAAAATTATGCAAGGTGTATTATAGTCATTATTACCTTACCTATAAATCTTGAGTCATTTGGAGTCAAACACAAAAGTTATGGCCAAAAAACTAATCAAAACGCAAAGTGTGACGCAAAATAGTACAGGTGTTTCTTGCATTCACCCTACTACCATTTTAATGAAATTTGCCATGATTTCAAAAAGATTTTTCAAAATATAAACTACTAAAAATAGCAACTTGGTTAGGTTTTATTTAACTTCAAAGTATTAACGACACCAAAATTTGGCGCCAAATTTAGAGGTTAAAATCAAGAACAATGCAAAATCTAGTTTTGATTTTTTAACAAGGCCTATGAGCTTGCCAATTTATCCTTCAACACCTAGAAGACCAAAGACTTTTTGGGGGGTCAAAAAACATTCAAATTGCAATTTCTATTGCAAAGTGCAAAATTTAAAAAAGAAATTCTACAAATTCAACTATTTGATCTTGCAATTAACTAGTATGAGATTCTCAATGAGATTGTGTGGAAAAAATTTAGAAACTTTTACCATATAGATTGTAAGATTTTTGTTTTTTCTATGACAAACAAAAATTTTAACCCCTAAAGGACCAAGGCATTTTCTGGCTCTAAAACCATTGAAAATTGCTATTTCAGCTGCAATCACTTCCTAAACTAAGTTTTTCTTTTAAAAGAATTTATCTGTAGGATCTTGTACTTAACTTGTCTTAGATCATGTTATAAAAAATTCATGAAGCTTGACCGTATGGATTGGAAGATATTAGCAGTGAAGGTTGGAATTTTTTTTTAATGAGTGCTGAACTGCAATTTTAGATGACTTTGATTGCCATTTGTGAAAACTTTTTGCACTACAGACCATAAATTTAAAAAAATTATGTTGAACATTTGAGTTGGGAGTCGGGGAAAAAAAATTCAGAAAAAACACACTTGATTTTCGTTCATTAAAAAATTGTGAAATAGAAGTAGGTCCAAAATTGAATGAAACACTAAATCATTAATAGCTCTAAGACGGAATTGAAATACCATAATTCCAACGGTGAGATTGTTCTTACAAGCAAACTGAACCTTGTCCAAAAACAAATTTGAAAAATTGCATTAAAAAATGAACTCTATAAGGGTTTTTTTTAGAACATGCTTAGATTGCCCAATAAACAAGATGGTTCATAACTTTCTCATTATTAGTCCAAATTGAATGAATCAAAGCTTCAAATGTAGAAAAAAATATAATCTTTTAGAAAAAAATTAAAAATTAAAAAAATTCAATCATATTTTTTTTTTCTGCCCGACAAAAAACTTTTTTGATTTAGGATGGCATAACTTTTGCTCCTGGGCACCAATTGGAAAAAAATTATATTTTTAGAAAGCTAATGAGATTCCCTATCTTCTGGAAAAGTTTCAAAAAATCAGATCAGAATTTCAAGTCACACAAGCCTGCCCAAAATCCCAAGTGTCCCCCGAGGAGACTTTGGTCCTTTAGGGATTAAAATTTTATATTGAGTTTTTGCAATTTTTTTGAATAGCTTGGCTACCTCCATTTTGAGCTTCAAGTGGCATAAAAACTTTTGCTTTCAAGCACTGATTGAAATAAAAAGTTATACTTCTAGAAAGCTTATGAATTTTTCTATTGTCAAGAAAAGTTTCAAAAATTCATGCCAAAAATTGAGATCATAGGAACTTACCTATAGAACATACTAAACCTTTCAAACCCCATGGTTGCTATTGTGTGAGTAGAGTCAAGAGCACATGAGCCTTGAAGAATATACACCTATATTACAGAAACCTTCCACAATTATAGTGTACCTATGTTATAAATACATATACTACTATAGATGTTTATACTATAAGCACTTGCAATGGTTGTAGAATATCTACTTTTACTTTTGCTCAACGGTGCTAGTATGTGAGCCCAAGAATGCGAGCTTGTGAGCATTGAGTCTACAATATAGGTACCTATAATACAGATACCACACACTATAGAAGGTGTATGTATTTTATGGATATTTGTAGCATATATATATATATATATATACTTATATATACTATAATCATAGACGCATATACACCTATATACATAGGTGTGTAATATTCTAGGTTCATGAGCTCACATACCTATGCTCATATAATAGCAACCCTCTACTTTTGCTCAAGATTCATAAGCTTGCATTTCCATGCTCACATGCTAGCGTAGTTGGTCCTCAAAAGCCTATGTACATCAAAACTTATTTTGAGCTCTACACTAATAGCTTGATTTTGTGTACAGAGGTCTACACACCTTTTATCATTCAGAAGAACCCTGGTGACAGAAATCGAGAGCCTGAGCGATGTTCCTTACGTTTGTGTCAATCACCATCAAGGGTGCACGAGAATGCACAGAGAATAAGTTTAGCAAAGCTGTGGAAATTTTTGCGTGGTACACAAGCAGAAGTGGTGGTTGTGACAATGTACATTTCATCACCATCAAGGAGGAAAGAAGCATGCATCTTTTGCAGCCTGTCCTTGCTCAGCTCTGCAGTAAATAATTTCTAGCGAGAGCAAGTACAGTACTGTCCTGTACAGTCATGGAATAGAAGAAGCTGGCTTGAGTGCCATTTGAAAAAAATCATAAAAATCCAAGGAGTTGGTGGAGGGTGTATTCCAGGTGAACAGAAGTGTCGGTGCCTTTTGCTGTCAAGGACTCAAGGCTGCCCGCCTGGCTCTTGAAGGGGGAGCCTGGCGCAGCCTCCCAGAGACTGAATATTTAATGGAAGGAGGGAAAGGGCGAGCCGGGCAGTCTGGGACTCTGGGGCTCTGGGCAGCGCAATTAAGGGCAGCCTGTGAGCCTGTCAATCTGGCGAGCTATGTTGGCTGTCGGCCTTGGATTAGCACAAGTCTAAACCGACCATCAAACTCTTGTAAACCACCCGATTAACTTAAGGTTCCAATCCTGAGCCCACGAATTTAGGGCAGGGAAGGCAAGGGAAGGGAAGGGGCAGCACTGCAGCAGCCTTGGAAGACTTTAATTTTGAAGCTTAAAATTCGACCCTCCTTTTTTATAGCAATATACCGAATCGTAGATACCGAATCACGAGTACGTACGAGTATGTTGGAAATTGTATCGTTACACTTGGAAGTTAGAAACAAAAAGGTAATTTACTTTTGATGCCACTTTGCTTCGTATGCCATGCAACTCGAGAATCAGTGTAATAAGTGAGTAAAAAGGGTAGCAATCTTTGATGCAGAGAGTCATGCATTGGATTTCGAGGATATACAGTTGTGTGTTGGCAACTGTATCGCTCCACTTGGAAGTTAGAAACAAAAAGAGTTATTTCTCCCCTTATTTTCTCTTAGAAACAAAAAGATAATTTACTGTGAATAGATGCAAAGAGCCCTTGGATTTGGAGTCTGCAATCTGGACAGACAGCACGAGGATTCTACCCCAAGGGAGGTGGGAAAAGGGGAAGCAAAAGAGGGTCCCAGCAGCTTGCTCGTGTTGCCTTTTCTCCAAATTATTGTTGGCAACCTTTTCTTCGTGGTTGCCCTCACTGGAGGTGGTGAACCGCTGTGACGACCCCTTCCTGGCTTGGGCAAGTGAGATGATGGCACCCGACCAATTGTAACTTGCGTCACCTTCTCCCTCTTTTGTTTGTTTCTTCGCGGCCTGTCCATCCATGCACGCACACGAGCATATCTGATTGGCAGAAAAGTTTATGCTCCGTGACGTTTTATTATATATGCAAATCGATCAACACGGGACGTACGTACAAACAAGCCAAAGGGGAGAGTGAGCAAGCACTCCTGTCTGCTGTTGACGAATTGGGTCCGCTGATGAGCAGCAAGCTCCACCGTCAATACCAAAAGAGGTGCATGCCTCGGAAGAGGCATCTTTCAATAGTCGCCACCTGAAATACAACCGACGCCATACCAGGGTACTGTACGAAGCGTATTCTGTTGCAAACTCAAGTTAGACATATAATCAAACGTAGTGCACAAGTTTCGAGACGGCACCTTTGCATGGACGTTCAGTATACCAGGCGATTTGGCCCTGGAAGAAGCCAATGGGGGATGCTGTCTGGCTTTCACGAGCCAATGGAACTAAAAATAAACCTAATCCAAGCAACACGGTATTGAGCCCAGGACCCCTCGTTTTGAATACTTCCAGAAACACTGTCGCAGCTAGCCAGCAACTGTAGCGGATTGTATTTTCTGGCAGATGTATCTGATCAATTTCGATGTTACAGGATATTAGACATTGTCTCTAACTTCAGTGTTTGGTTGTACCTAGAGGTGGATTCCGAATGTGATAGGGGCATTCATTCGTCGCTTATTAGGCATGGGCTTCTTAATTAATCACCTTCGTACGAACTTGCAGAAGTCTGTGGCATGCATTGGTGAAGAGTTAACCCTTGAAGGACGCTGAAGACATTTTCTGTGCAACTTTATTGATGGTCAAACAGGCTTTGTAGAATGGATGATTTTCATCCAATTTTTTGTGTGCAGCTTTATTGATGTTATATGGTTATACCCACATTGAGTTAAGTTCAAGAAATTTTAGTTGTTTTTTGATTTTATATGGGTTAATTTATTATAAATGGTACACTATCTAGTTTATTTTGATAACAAATATTGGACATGTGATTTCGTCTTTTGAAAACAAAATGACAATAGAGAATAGCAAAAGCATAGAGGATACAAAGTGACTTCCAAGTTTGACTATTGATAGTCATAGGCTCTGTTTTTTAGGAGTTAATCATAGAAGGACACCACAAATACTAAGTGTCCAATTGTTGATAGAGAATCCTTCTATTTAGTATAGAAGTGCAAATGTTCATCCTTGAAATTTCGTGCCGAAAGGGAAGGTCTTGCACAATTTGACCTCCAATGAGTGCTCTTGTTTTAAAAGCAATTGAGTCAACTGTACGTAAAAGGATGATTTCCGAGGTGACCAGCCCGTCCTTCTGGGGTTAAGACCCCCTCCCTCGCGCACCCTCGCTGCAAATGAATTTATTTCCTTCTGCCGAACTATAGGAAGGTAGAGTAAACTAAAGAGGCATAGTACCGGTAATGGGGGTGGGGATTCCGGCCAAGCCTGGCAGTATGAACTGTAAGTTACAGTAAGTTATGGTCCACAAGCTACAGATCAGCCCTACAGTAGAAGCTCAAAGCAACAGACACCAAGACCCATTTCGAAACAAAAAAACGTCAACATTGAAGGGCCTTGAGAGTTGGAGAGCCTTGTATTATTACCCCTCAAAATGTGTAGTCAAACTGACACCTTTGGGGTGATTCCCGAAAATTCCTCACCCCCTGGACTGGTTCAGCGGTTCAGCCCTACAGGCCCTCTAGTATCACGTCGGTCACCCCCTGGTTAGTGACTAGTTAACTAACCAGTGATTAAGTTAAGTGACTAGTTAAGTGTCTAGTGACTAGCCCGACCCGATGGCCAGAGTGAGAACATACTCCCTTGTCGGTAACCGGCATGACGCGCACGCAGGCTCTGCAGGGTCGGTGCCCATCAGTTGATTTTTCTACCTCAGGATTTAACTTACCCAATCAGCAAGTGCTTAGCCGCCTGCCTGATTGAGTGTACCTCCGTCCGTCCCGAATGAAGTTACCCAAAGCCAGTGCTTTATCAAAGTGCCAACCAGGAACCTTTCAACTTGGAAACAGTGAGGCCTGAATATCTTATTCCAGTAGAATTGCGCAAGGGTACTCGAGGTTGCTGAAGGGGCTTGGTTGGGATTCTGGCCAATGATGCGGGTGGGTGGAACGCTGGAAGTCAGGCATGTAACTTCCGCCCCCTCCTGCTGCTGAATATTCACGTGGGTGTCGATGCGGTGTCCTTGTCATATTCATTGACGAGAGGGCGCATTTGATCATTTCCTCAATGATCAGGCGACTGTGGATAGTTTCCGGAAGGCGAGGCTTCCCTTCGTCAACTTGATAAGAGACCTGCGCGAGTGTCACTTCTACTTGGGGCTATCTGGTGCCTGAGTAAGTTGAATCGATCACCAAGCCTCCACGAGAAAAGCGGGGGATCGATATAATCAAAGGAAGGGTACAGGATGTGATCGCATTGACAAAGGACACTGCGAAAAATCACTGAAACTTTAACGTAACTCGCCTGTTCCAAAGAAGCAAATATTGCGCACTTCAGTCACGCGTTTTCATCTTCAATGCTAGTAGGTCTACTGGAGTACTTCAAACCTTTTGCAGAACGTACGTGAACAGACAGGGCAAATATTAATCTGCCAGCATATCGGAGATCGATATTATGTATCCCCAATTGAAATGCATGGCCTTGGGTCTTGTTCTAACTCTAGCTTTTGTCTGCTGGGATTCATTTCTCACTCGTTTTCAGCTGCGGAGTTGTCAATTTTCTGAACATCCGTCCTCGGAGAACTTTTGTCGCGTTGTATGGATACTACAGTATATACTCTGGAGAGGTACTCGCCAGTGAGGAAACCGATTCCCTAATTGCACAGCTTCTAGAGAACACATGTGCAGTCATATATCGAAGACTTTTCTGGGGCAAAAAATTGGGCTAGCTTGGAAGGGAAGGTGAATGTGGTCAGTTGGTGTTTGCCCTAGGAGGACAGTCAACGTCACCAAGCTGTAAAGGCTGTGCCGCAATTAATTTGGGAGTCAACTGAAGGTATTTGATTGAGGTGTTGAATTGCTAATAACAGATGAAATGCGGAGATTTAGGAAGCTCTGCAAACATACTACAGGTCCCTTGTGAGATGCAGCTAGGAACCTTGCACCGCACTGCTGATGAGTGTATTGTAGTCCCAGCATCTCAGTCTCTTAGCATTGGTAGCAACTGTTGCGACTTGGTGTTAACCCTGAAAAGACAGGCGTATGACCACTTATTCAAACTTCAAAACCCATCAGTCTCTATGCTTATTCTCCCATTATGCAACTATGTGTTTTTATGAATGAGATCTTTTTATGTTTATTTTTGAGAGATGAAATTAAATGTTTTCTACAAGACATAAAAATATCATTTTTTTTGGTGGAAATTTGAAATTACTATGAATATTTGAGAAACAAGTGGAAAAGAATTCATATCAAATTCAAAAATGCTTGAAATTTTTTGAGACCATCAATGTATATGACAGTGTAGAACATCATGGTATTAACCAAAGTTACTGTGTTTATCAAGGTTCCATGGTTATAGGCCTAAAGTTCAAATTGCAATAAAGAATTGAATTCTAGGAGTTTTTCAAATTTACTAATTGAGTAGAAACTAGACTTAATAAGCTTCATTTCACCAATTGGTGTCAAATCTTGGAAAATATCATTTCTATGGCTAAAAAAAGGATTAAAAAAAGAATATAAATAGCCAAAATACACTATACAATGATCCATAGATTTGACATTTTCTTATGTCGGAAAGTTAGTAAACATGACAAAGAGGGAATATCCAACACCTTTCATTCAAATTATGTTCAACTATTGAAGCAATTGCCCTCCAAAAATTGGATGGAAAAACTTTTTTTTCAACCTTGATTCCTTAAGACTACCATAAAACATTAAAACCATCCAAAAGATACCAAACATCCTCTAGGAGTTTCAAGGTTAAGAGTGGCTTTTAATTCCTAAATTCCCATTGTCCCAACGGGGGACAAAATGGATTTCAGGTAGGCTTGTGTAACTTCAAATTTTTACATGATTTTTGAGTTTTAAAAAAAAATAGAAAATCACATTAACTTTTGAGGAATATAATTTTTGATTTCAATCCATGCTTGGGGGCGAAAGTTATGCCACAAGAATCTCAAAATGAAGGAAACTAGGCACTAAAAAAACCCACAAACACTTGAAATAAATTAATTTTTTTTTCTCATAGGTTATATCTTTTTCTACATAGAAAGCTTTAATTCATTCCATTTGGATTAGTAATGTGAAAGTTATGGAGCTTCTTCTTTTGCAAACAATCGTAGAAACTTCTTAAAAAAATAAAAATGTATTGGATTTGTTTTTGAATTCAATTCTTACAATTAAAAAAAAAAGATTCTTAGGGTTAGGTATGCTTGCAGCTTGCTAGAATAATCTCACCGTTGAGATTAGTATGTTTCAATTCCATCTTAGAGCTATTAGTGATTTAGTTTTTTCTTAAATCTCATAACAACGTCTACTTGACAATTTTTTAATGAATGAAAATCATGAATTTTTTTTTGAATTTCTTCTTAGACTTTGAACTCAAATCTTCAACATAAATCTTTTAAAATCAAATCATTCGTGAAAAACATTTAAGTTAAACAAATTTAAAGTAAAATAATCTAGTCAAAGAATGTACTCAATACCCGCTTTCTTCGCTTTAAAAGCAAATATCATGTAATCTACATAGTATAAGTTTCTAAAATCTTCCTCCACACTATTACTCTAATTTAGTGCAAGATCTTGCGGTTTGATATACAAAATATTAGCAAGTAGTAAAGTTTTTTTGCTCTGTGCAATAGGAATAGTAGCTTTGAGTGTTTTTTTACCCCCTAAAGGTCCATTGTTCCTTTGGAGGACAAATGGGATTTTGGCCAGGTACTTATGGGCTGAATTTTTGTCGTGATTTCTTAAAACTTTTTTTGAAGATAGAAAAATTGATAAGCTTTGTGGGAATATAATTCTTTTTCAATTGGTGCTTGGAAACAAAAGTCATGCCCAAATAAACTCAAAACAAGGGAAAGGGGGCAGCAAAAAAAAAATTTGCAAAAATTTTAATTTTTTTTATAGATTATATTTTTGTCTATTTGGAAAGCTTTGATTCATTCCATTTGAATTTGTTAAGAGAAAATTATGGACAATCTTGTTTTTCGGGCAATTAAAGCATCTTCTTGGAAAAAAACAACTTGTAGTATTCATTTCTGAATGCAATTTTTGCAATTTTTCAAGAAAAAATATGCACATGGTTTAGTTTTTCCTTCTATTTCGTACCTACTTTTACTTAACAATTTTTTTAAGAATGAAAATTAAGTTTTTTTGAATTGTATTTTTTTCCTAGACTCTCAACTCAATTCTCCACTATAAAGATTTAAAGCTCAAAACTCTGTAGAGCAAAAATTTAAAGTTAAAAATATTCAAAGTCAAAAAATCTAGTCCTGCAGTGTGCTAAAAAACTTGTTTTTTCCACTTAAATAAAGATATCTTGCAATTTGTGCGATAAAATATCCTGAAATTTTTTCTATACATTCTCATACTAATTAGTTGTAAGATCCTTTAGTAAGATGTGCAAAAAAAAAACATTTTTCAAATTTTTTTACTCTTTGGCCTTTGCTATAGAAATAGCAGTTTTCAGTGTTTTTTGGCAAAAAAAAAAGCCTTAGGCCTTTAGGGGTTAATGATAAAGGGGTTGTTGAGGTTTTTAGAAGTGAATCTAGGTATACTTTGGAACTAGATTCATTTTGCTAAGACCACTTCTAACACCCATTGCAAACAAGTGCAAAAAAAGAAGTGATATAGACTAATTTGGCAATGTTGTAATTTGTCTTCTAAATAGTTTTTTTAATCAAACAATGATATATAATTCAATACTTGGGATTCTAGAGAAGGAACTAAATACAAGGTTAACTTCAATCCTATTAATGCCCTATGAATAAATTATAAATCCACTAGGATTCTCATTATAGTTATGTAAAAGCTTGAGTGTGTTACTTTTGATAGTTTTGAATAAATGAACTAAAGTAATTGACACTTTTGAGGTATGCAAGTCATAGATTATGAGTGATTGAAAGCAAAACTATAGTCAAATACAAATAAAGTAACCATGTCCATTCCCAATTCTTTAATAACAACAAATCAAACTTTAATCCCTAAAGGACCAAGCTACGTTTTTTGGCAATATAGCAATTTGGGCAGCTCACTACACATGGAATTTATTTTTTATTTTTTTGAAAATTTCACACAACATGTGTCCAAAGAGTAGCTTTAAGGCACAACAATTTTTATAACTTTTGACTACATAGTTAAAAAGTTATTGCATGATATGTAATTTTCATTGATCTTTGGGTAGCCTGGGCAACTTTGAAAACTTTTTTAAAACTTCTTTAAAAAATAAATAAAAATTTGAAATTGGTTCTCTAGATTTATATATGTGTGAGAAGCTTTAAATCATTCCATTTTGATTAATGAGGAGTTTTAGTTTGTAGGTAGGTATGGAGTCTCTTTTCAAGAAAATTGTTTTGAACCATTAGAAGTTGGATTAGAAAATAATTGACTTGGATAGGGAACAAGTATCTAAAAATTATCAATTATTTTCATGGAGTTTGTAGAAGTATTCTATTTAATTTCAAAGTCAACCATTAGAACATTAATAATGGAATTGAACACTATTAGAAGAATAAGAACAAATAGAAAAAGAAAAGAAAAGAAGGAGAAGGGAGAATGGGAATTTAGAATGAAGTAGAAGTTAGTTTGGAATTTTAAAAACCTGTATTGAAAATTCTATAAAAATTAAGTAGAAAGCAAAAAATTTGAAAGAAAGCAAGATGGCAAACGAGGATGCATTTGAAGGAGTTTTTTTTATCACTTCATACATGAAGTTAACATCAAGGTAAGTTCATAAAATCCTGGCTTTTCTTTTAAATGTTATAATTAGGAACTTATAAACCATAGCCAAATTGTAAGTTAAATTTAGACCATTAAAATTTGATTTGATTTCTAGTTTAGTTTTAGAAACTTATAGAATAGGCTTAAGGAATTTCAAAAACATAAAATATTTAGAAACTAGAGTCAAAACGAGTAAAATATAGGTGGATGAAGTGTAGGAGTTACAATGGATGAAACTCATTAAAATTCATCCAAAAGGAATTAAAAAAAACACTTAGATAGTGGTAAAAATTTAGATTGTAGAAATGAAATTAAAAGTTAATTTTGAATTAGGAGTTGAACAAAATTAGTAAATGAAGTTTGAAGTACTGCCTAGCGGTCAAACTTCATCCATAAATAACTTTCACTTGGAAAGTTTACACTTGAAGTAACTTAGCAATTTGGATAGGTGAAATCAAGATCTTTTAAGAAAAAAGGTTCAAAAATCTAAAAATAATACTCCGTAACGTAACTAAATAGAACTATTCAACGCCTTAGGAAAAAATAGATATTAAGTTAAAAACTTTGAAGACAATCAAGAAAGATATTTAAACTTAGAATTTTATTGAAAGAGTTTAGAAAAGTCCAGAATTACATTAAACTTTGAAAAATACTTTAAAATCTAGAAGATATATAAGGATGAAGTTGGAATGAAGAATTAATGAACATAAATAGAGTTTGTCCATTCAGGTCTAAATTTAGTATTTAGATACTAGGTGTTAACTAAAATCCGTAGCAAAAGTCCTAAGTCAATAGAAAAGGATGGATGAAGTTTAAAATGCCATTCTAAAGGCTAAACTTCATCTAGTCATAACTTTCCTTAGGAGTGTTGGATTTCAATGAATTTTAGGATTCTAAAAATGGAATGAATTGATCTTTAATTTAGGCTTGATATATTTAGATTGTGAACTCTTGCTCCAAAAAACCACAGTGACTTCAATTAGTTCGGCCTTTTGGATAAAAATTGTGTTTACATTATGACTTGTTGGTTTATCTTGCAAGTACACATTTATTAGGTATGTAAAAAAGATTCATTGCTTAGAAGGCTCCATAGACAATGCCTAGGCATCCAATAGCTTAAATTTCACATAAAAACCAGAACCTGGTTGTACATGTTTAACCCCTAAAGGACCAACATGCCTTTTTTGGCAACATAAAATTTTGGGGCAAGTACTTGTGACTAGAGATTTGCATATTTTAAGCTGAAATTTTAATAGAAGGTGGGGACAATTAACCCTTTACTGTCTAGGTTGAAATTGGCTCTGCCTGCGTTTTCCACAGTGACAACAGTAATGAAGAAATTTGCACCTATTTGCGATGCCTTCTGGTAAATCCAACCGGTCATTGTGGAGTGAACTTGGTGTTCTTCAAACCATAAAATTTGTCAGCACATCAGGCATGTGAATCTCACTTAGTTGGGCCGTATAAATGGACCCAGGCCCTGAGGCTTGAAAACATACGGAGCATTTGAAGGGCGTCTGGTCGACACAGTGATCCGATTCAAGATTGGACGTGAATACGAAATCTGAGAAATGAGAAGCTATGAAACCGATGAAGCAAATTTCGTATGAATCAGACCAACCTACAATCTCCTGCCTCAGCCCGATCGAAGGCCTGTCAAGTTTTGTACGCTAAGAATACGGTAGAACTCCTCTTGAATACGGACCTCTGAGCCATCAATTTCCAGATCAGATGCGGTCTGTCGAAGTGAAGATGGACGACGTCCATGGAACTGCTCACTTGGCACAGACTATTGCCGCGATGGGGAAAGAATGCGAAACATACGTTCGGAAGCGTGTCTGCATACGATGCGGTACAATCTTTCTGGAATGGCTTCCTTTCCTTCAAGTCATCTGATGTGGCAGGGTTCTTTCTATCCATGGGATGACTACTTGCAGCCGAACAATAAATGCTTGACATCCGACACCACTGAGAACTAATTAGGGAACGCGGTCATGAACTCGAACGGGATGTCACATGAACCGTTGGGAGCGCCCCGTACTGACTTCAGCTGAAATCACAGCAGTTAGGGTTTGTAGTCGGATCAACAATGTCCGGCCAAGACACAAACCATTTTGAAGTCATTCGGTGATAGAATTGTGCACGAAGGCAAAGATTAAAAAATTGCAGGTCCACAAGCATAGATCCATGGCCATCTCCTAGTCCTGACGTACTGCTACGAAATCAATGCTCAACTGTGCATTCCCCACTCAGTCAATAAAACTACAACAACTGCATCACTTGCCGATTCCGACGATCCACGCTCCAACTCCTGGGGCCGAATTTGAAGTCTTTCAATCACAAACCGCTGCTCAAAAACCCCAATGATCCTCAACATTGAGTGGAGGGGGAAAAAAAAAGAGGACCATGTTCATTGCGGAGGCCAAGCAGATGCTGCACCCCTCCGTCCAGCCTCTCGCCAACGACGCACCATCGAACGGAAGCCTGACATTTCCCACAATCTAGCTACCTCTGCAAAATAAACAAAAAGGAACACATGAATTACAAACCGTGCCGGTCGTGAAACACGCAGTAACATCCTCCAAGACACATGCTTGTCTCGCATGCAGCGCAGAAGTGATGCATCCGCTTTGCACAGACTGCACACTTTCGACGTTCTGCCCGATGCTCGGTGTGGCACCGCAACTTCGGTCGCCGGACAAAACAGGAAGGATCTTCGCGACGTTGAGCTCGGGTAGTGAGAGACCCGTTCCCCATGAGTTTGAATGCAACCAGCAACTGGAAGTCGGCATGGGTGACGGGCTTCCGAGAATCACGCTTACAGCACAACTTATACAGTAAGTATGCATTAGTGAGTGTAGAATCCAGACCCATCCAGAATACTTTGTGCCACCACTTCTTCGTAGCAAGAGCTGCGGAATAACTTTGACAAAGTTGATCCTGCACATCGATACCACGCATGTGACTACTATACAGGATTTGCATGGGAGGGGCCGACACCGTGAACTTTGAAGCACCCGAGTTCCGATCCACGGTGGTCTGTGGAGAAACGGCATCGACAGCGGTGCTGAGGAAACGAACTCCTTTGCAATCAGACCAATGCACACAAGCCATTCGTCTATCTCGATGCATACGGATATGCATGGTGCCCCGAGACTCAGTGGCTCCAATGAATAATGACTTCGGTACCCCTATCCGGTCCAACCTCACTGTCCCCACGGCATAAAATCCTCGAAGTAGCAAATCCTCGTACAACTCAGGAGACGTAAAGAAATTATCGGTGGCAACAGTGTACCAGCACCCGTCCATACCGTGGAGCAAGCGGCTAACAATGCCAGCCCCCGATCCATATTTGAAGCCACGCGTTATTGGACCTGGGCCGGGTTCTAACGTCGCACCGATGTAGGGCTCCAGCCGTAAGACATAGCGGCTTGTTGAACATCCCAAGGCCCACAGCTTGATTCCATGGGTTATGGGTTTCGCAGGCATGAATTGCTTTATCCCGCAAAACCGTCCGTTGTAAGCAATCATGCATTCATCTACGCAGATGTACTGGCTTGGATTGTAATGTGCACGATAATTCTTGCAGAGGGTATCCAACAACCAACGACACTTCCCGACTGGATCGTAATGTGGAGACTTCTTATCTGTAACGAACGTTGCCTTGTTCGTCAAATGAAGACACCTGCAGATGTGTTCAAACCGTGCCCGCGTCATAGTCTGTGATACCTCTTCACAATACAAGGTTGAACACTGTGCCTTCCAATAGTCCCGAACTGCAGGCTCTTTGCGAACCCCCATCAAGGCACAAATCCCAATGAACTTCTGGAATTCCGGAATTGAAATTGGCAACCCTCCGTCTTCACCACCCTTCATCTTCTTCGTCTTTGGATCCACGTACTGAGCATATGAATTGCTCTCTGCAACAATTTTGCGTTGTATGACATCATCCCATAGCAGTAAGAAATACCCTGCTGGGTCAAGCGGTTGCACTAGAACTAAGTCAGTTGGCCCGGGCCTTGGACCACGGAATTCTTCACGGGGCTTCAGCTGCCACGACGATACATGCCAGTTACTCTCCTGGTAGCGATCTTCAAAGCTTTCCGCATTCACTTCCCAACTGTATATGCCCAAGTCTCCCAGTAAGTGTTCCCCTTCGTCTTCAGCATGCTCTGACCCTGAGTCGCCGTCGGAGAACACCTCCTGAGCAACTTCTTCATCTGCTTCACTGGGAACCCACTCCACGCTTTCATGGTCGGACAGTAAGGCTGCATCTTTGCCAAGGGACGCTGGATACTCGTGTGGGGGACAAAGTGGGATCGACTTCGCGACGTTTTTTTTTTTCTTGGGCCGCCTTCGCTGCCCTTCGACGGTGGCACGTCCGTTGCCGAATGAGGTAGGGTCAGCCCGCTCGGGTACATCTGCGACCTCGACGCTGGCCTCATCGACTACAGCCGCAAGTGCTGCGGCTCGGGCGCTTTTCCGATTTCGAGGTACGTGGACGTCTTTACTCTCTCCCTCTGCAGCTTGCTGGGCACTTTCACACGCATCGACTGGAATCTCTTGTATACCCCAGCTACCCACGTCTACCAAATAGTGAGGTTGCTCACCTTCATGCACGTCAACAACGTCTAAAACACGACCTTCGACATATGGCACAGGACTGGGTATGTACTCGCCTCCCCAAACTAAAGACGTGAGACGAATGAAAATTTTGAGGCCATAAAGTTCACCTGAATCAGTGATGGGCTGTGGAGATCCTTCGGTGATGTCATCCGCTCCACTTCCCAATTCACGCCCATCACCTTCTCTTCGCTTGTGGATGCTGTTGAAACCGCATACCTTCCTCTTTTTTGTTGATGCCCTGATATTGACATGGTTGACCGGACTTGCAGGTGAATGCTGCGGAGTTGAGTCCTCTTCCTGCACAATCGAATTGACAGGGCCTCCTCCACAGCTTTGAATCGCCGATAAATCCACGACCTCCAAGGATTGCAACAAGTTCTTGACTACGTTGGAGACTAATTCGCTGGTGTTCGCATCCGCCACACTTTCAACATGCGAGTCGCAGGCATGAATCGTTGGCGTCTCTTTAGCGGGAGACGGCACAGCTGCAAATAGTCTCGTAACCAATCGTTGACGAGGTGAGAACTGCAACCGGGCTTTTGCTCTTGTCAACGGCGGTGTGAAGAGTGCCGGATTCGGCGTGCATGAACGGGGACTTGTATGGGGCCCAGTTTCATTTGTTAGCGGATCATTCGGAGGTGATTCTGCAGTTGGGCCCGCCTTTGCTGTTGATCTGCCGGTCTTCCTCCCTCGCAATTTTGCCCGTTCGGATGGCGATCCCTGGGATGAAATAACGCGCAGCTTTGGAGGTCTCCGTGTACGTTGCTTAGAAGGTGCAGGGTCCTGACAAATTACTTCGGCCTGTGCTCGCGATACAAGTGCACCTTCACCAACCTTCGTCTTCCCTGCCAACAGCTGCTCCTGACGCTTCTGGATAGAATTTCTAATGATCTCGTCCTCAGTGGTGCCAGGCTTTCTACCTCGCGCTGCTCGGCTTGCATTGATGCGCCTCCCCTGTTTTTCCTTGACGGATGGAGTGTGTCGACAACCTCTGATGGAAGACTGAAGCTGAGCTCCGCTCACACCCTCGCTGCAACTAGTGATTCCGGGTGCATGAGAGGTGCCCCAATCTATTGGGAAGAAATCATCTTGGAGGGTGAACACTGCATTTGGAGAAGGCAAAATCTGCACGGTGGATTCAAAAGGATGCGGGTGTCCCACAGCATGACACAAGCACCAACAAGGCTTCTCAATTGTCGAGATACACTTGCATGCGGAGCAAGGAATTGAGGGTTTCCGGGAATCCATTAGGGCTCCCCTCTGTGCGACGCTCTCGCCAACCCAGAAGTGTTGCGGTATGCTTCCTGAACCGAAATCTGCACACTCTACTGTCAAGGTCGGCCAAGTCCTCGTGGGAAATCCACGAACCTGTAGGAGGAGGGAGGGACAACAAATAATGCCGATCAAGCATGCCCTGAATGACCCGAATTTTCCAATTATCAACGCCCAGGGGATGCAACCAACGCTCAACTTCGTCAGCAGCATTCGAATGTTCAGTGGGGGAAGACGGCGGTTTGGGCCATCGATTGGGTGGAATTTTGGCAACGCCGCGCGGACTGCGACCTCCATTGCCTCCCCGCCCATTCTCCACTCTTCCATTACGTACCTCAGGAGCAGAATCGCTCATTACGTGAACACCCAAGCCCTCCACAGTACGCCAAAAATCCTGCAAGCAATGCTCTTCCAACAAGATAACCACTTTCACAATCCTCCCTCTCTTCTAAATGATTTCTCAGAAACCCAAGCACGCACCCTTTTGGCATCCAAGGCGCGGTACAGTCCTCACTCCACTCGGTGCTCTAACAACTTCGATCTTGCCGGCTACCACATCCGTGCAAAATTGCACCCTCTCCCCAGCGTGATTCTCAAGCTCCTGAGCTCTCTCTTTCGACAAGAGTCAGTGGCCCCTCAATGTGCTGAAGGTGCTCTGCCAGGACGCCACCTGTCCCTTTCAATCCCAGGACCGTTGCAGGGGATGGTACTTGACTGTTGTTCCCACGCTAGGAGCATTGAAGGGCACGAACCGGGCACTTAGCCATGATGCGTTCCCCATAATCCATGCCGGACAGAAATGAGTTCACTGTCGTGGACAGAATGCCACGTTGTCCCGTCTTTATGGCGTACAGGAATACTTTCTTTCAGCAGAAGCCAGGCCATATTGATTGGCCCTGTAGTATAAATGTTTATAGCCATTAGAATTTCATATGAAATGCTCATCTGTCCCGGCCACTAGTATTTAAACCCAATGTACAGTAATCCCCATTCTGATCATTTTTTGGTTTGCCACTTGCATTTTCCTTCAAAACTTGTTTATGTACCTCAGAAAGCCTGATTTGGGCCTCGTAGACAGTAAAGGGTTAATATCTTTCATATGCACCAAATTTCATAACATTTCAAAATAGGAGTCAAAAGTTATGGCCAAAAATGTTGTTTGTTGGTCAACTCGGGCAGTCCGGGCAGATCTGAAAAAATCACTTTTTTCAAAAATAAAAATTTGAAATTGGTTTTCTAGAGTTATATATACGTGGAAAGCTTTAAATCATTCCATTTCGACCAATGAGTGAAAAGTTATGAGGTTTTTTAGTTTGCGGGCAGTTACGGATTCTCTAAACTTTGAAGTTGTTTATTTAACTCAATTTTTAATATTTTTTGAAAAAAATAAAATCATAGGATTTAGGTTGTTTATTACAACATTACAACCATTGGGATTGACATTTTTCAATTCCATAATTAAATTCTTAACAATTTAGTGTTTTGAATCATTCTCTACTTCTTTCTACTTACTATTTTTTTTGTATATGTTGTACAATTCCAAATGATTTGAAAAATTTTAAGCATGTAGCCAACTTGTTTAGGAAAAATAATTCAAAGAAGCACCACCATTTTGGACATTTTTCATACAAATGTGACCTTGTGAAGTGCAGCTGCCCTGTTTTTTGCAGGAACAAAAAAAGGATTTTTGCCAATTCAAATGCTAATATCTTCCAATCCGCATGGTGGAAAATTTAGAAATTTTTTCCACATCTTCTAAAACTAGTTTACTATAAGATCCTACGGTTACATATGTCAAAAAAGTTTTTTTTCAAAAATTTGGTACTTGTACTAAAAATGACAGTTTCTGAGTGTTTTTGGTGACAACATAGTCATGGAACTTTAGGGGTTAAATAACAAAGGTGGGTATTGAAATGCTCACAGCTTGATGTATAAACTCCAATATGGAATGACCCCCCTGAGAAGTTTCCCTAGCTAGAGAAACCCATGTTGTATAGATGGATTATAGAATAGCGACAACATAATTTGTGGACCATTGTCTGTTGATTGGTTTAGCACTGTTTGCCAAACACTTTTATGTGAGCCATTGGCTTTCCCATATTCTCCATATTCTTGGACCTCAAGATTTAGAAATATAACAGTGTTCACTGTGAATCAAAAAGACAAACGGATTAGAATAGTTTCAGATTCCTATTTGACATTTATACCCCACTCTTGGTAGGAGTGCCTAAATTCAATTGAGGGTGATTGCAAGGAACACCTATCCTATTTTTTGTCCCACCTTGTCCAATTTTTTGTTTTTTGGCCATAACTTTTGAGTTCTTGCTCCAAATGACTCAAAATTTATATATTATATATTCATAAATTAAAAATTATACCCCTTGATTAAATTTTTTGATATTTTTTAAAATGTTGTACTGTCCTAAAATAGCCCCCAACATTATGTCACACTTTGCTAATTTGGGATTTTTTACTACCACTTAATATCCATAAAAACAAATTTGGAGTTGAAATTTAGAAGAAATGGTCTTCCAATAGATTTGTAGCGATTATTAGCAAGAATTCTAAAAATAGTTTATTTTATGTGGTGTAGAAGTCTTTAAAATGAGTTTCTTTTAGTTGGCATTCTGAAACATGTAAAACATTATTTTGGTGGTTCCTTTGGTGGATGACCATCTCTATAAAAAATTTACAAATGGACAATTTTTATTTTATTTATTTATTTTACTACTTAAACCAAGCAAAACTTTGAAGTTTTTATTTTTATAAGATTTGGCACTTTTCTAGTTCTCCTACTTAGAGAACTTTTCTAGGCTTTTCTTTAGGTCGTTACTTTATCTTAAAGATGAATACATTAGCCATATTTTAAAGTAAAAAAAAATTCTTATTTTTAAAGGGCTCTAGAAAAAATCATGAGTATTGTTAGAAAATGCAACAAATAGTATAGGTGTTTCTTGCAATCATCCTTGAAGAGGCCCATAAGTTGGTGGATTAAATCACCAATGGAAAATTAAGTGTTGGCAAGCGCAAATTGTTAGATTATATATATAAGAGCATATTGCATTTTGCGTAGATTGGAGGGAATTGAATATTACAAAAAGGATCACTATGTCTATTACATATATTTTCCGTTTAGAGTTGGAGGTGATATTAACCTTTAAAGGACCAGTCTGCTATTTTTAGCAATATAGCAATTTTAGACACATACTAGTGACTAGAAATTTGCATATTTTAGGCTAAAATTTTAATAGAAGGTGGGAACGAGGAATATCTTTCGTATGCACTAAATTTCATGACATTTGGAAATAGGAATTATTCCCTTTGTTCCACTAAAAAACTCAAAAAACTTTTCCTATGAGGGATTAACTATATTTTTAGTCTTTGTGCTAGTGATACATACATTCCAAAACTAATGATCTATCCCCTAGATCTATGCAAAATCTCCAATTTAGGCGCCATTGTTTAGGCATTCAAAATCTATGTGGAAAGTGCATATTTGAGCATCGTTTATTAATGCCACCAGCTTGTCATTTCTGATGATTTGAAGGTTGGTGGCAACAATGGGATTGTAGAAATATATGCTCCCAGCCTAAATACCGCGTCTACGAAACCTAGCCCCCTTCATGAACGAATCTCCATAGGGCCAAAGTGGTCCCCAAATCCATTGTCAACACAACTATTTGACAAAGCAACAAGTACAAGGTGCCTCATATGGACAAGGACAAGCTTGCTAGGAGAGGAATGTTCCTTAATTGCTTGCCACTTACTTCCACAAGGTCATTCAATACAACCAATGCTTACTCAACGATCAAAATCAATAAATGGAGTTTTTTAGTGGGACAGAAATTGTGCCTAATTTGGAGGTTTTTAGTGGGATAGAGGGAGTAAAAGTTTTGGCCTAATATGTTGTTTGTTTCTCAACTCAGGCAGTCCAGGAAGATCAGAAAAAAACACTTTTTTCAGTAACAAAAATTTGAAATTGGTTTTCTAGATTTATATATACGTGGAAAGCTTTGAATCATTCCATTTTGATCAATGAATCAAAAGTTATGAGGAGTTTTAGTGTGCAGGTAGTTCTGGATTTTCTGCTCTAAAATAAAGTTTGAAGTTGTTTATTTCACTCAATTTTCAATATTTTTTGAAAAAAAATAAAATCATGGGATGTAGATTGTTTATAACAATATTACAACCATTGGGATTGGCATTTTTCAATTCCATAACTAATTCTTAACAATTTTGTATTTTAAATCATTCTCTACTTCTTTCTAATTACTATTTTTTTCATATACGTTGTACAATTCCAAATGATTTGAAAATTTTCAAGCATGTAGCCAACTTGTTCAGGAAAAAATTCAAAGAAGCACCACCATTTTGGACATTTTTTCATACAAATGTAATCTTGTGAAGTGTATCTACCCTGATTTTTGAAGGGACAAAAAAAGGATTTTTGCCAATTCAAACACTAATATCTTTCCAATCCGCATGGTGGAAAATTTTGAATTTTTTTCCACATCTTCTAAGACTAGCATACTAAAGGATCCTATAGTTATATGTGTCCAAATATGACTTTTTTCTAAAATTTGGTACTTGTATTAGAAGTGGCAATTTTGGAGTGTTTTTGGTAAGAACATAGTCAACGAACGTTAGGGGCTAAGGAAGAAGTACCTATTTCCGATAACTTAAGAGCTCCTGCAACAAGTGATGAGCAATTTAAGGCGCAAAATTTTTTTTTCATGTAGAAAGATAAGAATTATGGGGATTTCCCTCGGGGGGGGCACTATGTACTATGTTCATTGGTAACATGCATTCAAGGGGCTATTAAATGGGGGCTATGTAGGTGAATATTTTGGATTTTTAGAGGGCTACCTTCATTATAATTTCTAAATTCATTTGATTTCAAGGACCCTATATGTCATTTAAATTTTTTTCCTTGGAGTATTATGGATACCCTAGGTTCATTAAAAGTACATCAAGTTACTAAATAATTTAACTATGTGATTTGGAACTGAGGGTTCATACTGAAATTCTATTAGAAAATTGTAATAAAAATTTCAAAAGGCACATACAAACCCATACAAACACTTATAAACAATCCTACTTGCAAACCATTTCAAAATCCTATACAACTACTTGCAAACAGAGTTAGCTGCAAAACTATCAGCACATACAACTTCAAAAGAGAAACATTATAACAAACACAAACTCTTGTAACATACACAAAGTGCAAAGCATTCAACATTCAAACTTGCCAGTGCTAAAACTCGTAGTGCTAAAACCAAAATATGTGTTCAAAAAACACAGCCTTCAGCATTTACAAGGTTCAGAAGAATGCTGTTTTCATAGGCACAGGATCTGCATTTTCAGGGTCCAAAGAAGAGAACAACAACTGCACAAATGAACCATTGAAGGACCCAAAACTTGAGAAACACTAATACAAATGTCAAAGACCTATGAATGTCAATATGAACGTCAATACGTGCAATGAAATGTGCACAAATGCGTAGTTTGTGTTCATAAACACACCACATCGCATTGTCAATTATGTATGGATTGCCTCATTTGCCTGCAAGAAGAATCTGGAAGCCGCAAAAGTAAAGCACAACGAAAAAGAAAGCAGCCTACGCGGTGTACTGCCGGGATGCAAAAATGTTGACTACCTATGAACCTGCAGATTCCACAAACAAACACAATGACACAAAATCAGAAAACATATAGCAGATGACGTGAAAATGCATGGCTGGGTGGTATTGAGCAATTCTTACCTCATCTGGACGTTGGGGTCACTCAAACATTTGGGCAAAGGCTCTGCCCATCTCCCTGTTCCACCACCACTTGGGATTGCCATCCACCAACAAGAATTCCTTGCAATTGATGGAGCTCTGTTGCCTGCAAGTCGCCCAGTGTAGTCACACGCAGCTTCTCAGGAACTTCGAAATCAAGTCTCCAAGACTTGCTGAAGGTGCTCACGTTTTGATCAAATGCCTACAACAACATCTTCGCCTTCGTCCGGGATGACACCTTCACTGCTCCCAACTCCAGGTCATGAGTTGCAAGTTGGAGAGCTGCGTACTGCAACGTCAAACCTGCAGACATACGCAGGGACTTCGACACAGCTGCTAGAGCAGGGAGCAGGTGGAGCAAGCACTCCGGTCCACATCACGACACTCAAATCTAGCCCACCCACTGCCCGGCTCACAACAAAAGTCCAAAACATACTCAAGCAAAGCATGGTTCAGAAGTACTTCTCCGCATGCAAGTGGCGAATCCATGGCAATGGCCATAGAGGTGTGAACCTAGAAATAGGAACTCTAGATTGGTTGGAAGCACAAGTGCAAGAACTAGGGCAAGACAAGGTGCATCTGTGGTGAATAACAACTGGGGGTTCAGCCACCTCCCACCACGGATTGCCTAAACGAACAAGGAAATCAAAAGACGACGTTGAAGCAAAATTCACAGAGCAAAAATGCATTAGAAAAATGGAAAGTGAGAGAAGAAGATTGTGGGTCAGGGTTCTCACCAAGTACGTAAGAAACAAGCACTGCGTGCTGCTGAAAAGAAGTGCAGCGTCCTGCTCAACACATGGAGGAACACGGAGTGAAAACCAGAATCAGCACTTCCTGACCTAGAAAATTGCAATTCGGGTGATCGGGACACCCTAAAATTGGCAAATTTGTACACTACGTCGCACGAAACTGAAAGTCATGCAACGCAAAGAAAACCTAGAACCTAAATTCCAGTTGCGGCACTACGAGAAAGAGCACGATCCGTAAAGAACGACGACCGGGAGATGCAGACGACATACTAATGAACGATCGCGGTGTCTGATTTCTCCGAGGATTGTACGAACGGAGGCGCAATTGAACAATTACGAATATCCACAACATGAAATTCCAAAAAACAAGATGAAACAGCAAAGCACAGTGGAGAAGAGGCTCACCGTCGTCACAAGAGCTTCTGCCGAATGCATCTTCCAGAAGCCAAAACAGGGAATTTGAAATGGAAAATGGCGCCTCCTTCCCATCAAAAGCATGATCCGGAAAATCCATTTTTGAACTTGGATGTCTTCTTCAGGTGACCCCTGGAAATTCTGAGGTGACTGATGGAGAAACACCTGCAAAATTGGAATTGTCTTCCAAATCTGCCGCAACTTTTTGAAGATCTGGAGCCGCCAAGTCATTTCAATTGAATTTACCAGTAGTAGGTTCCAATAACAGTAGTTACTGATCAGAAATAGGTATAGGGCCACCTGAATGTAATTAAAAGGCTTCCCATAGAGTCCCAAGTGCCTCAAATTATTGAAAAGGGTCTACTTAAAATTAAACCTTAAAACAGAGTGAAATGGAAGATTTACTAATTCATGTACAACACTAATTTTCTAATTGAAGGGCCATACTGTAAGAACTAACAAAGGGGCCCATTATTTAAACTCGGCAGCGGCCACATGGCGACCAAAAAAATGCCATTCATGTCGTCTAGAGCACCCAAAAAATGGAAACAAAAATTCATAAAATAACCCCCTCAAAAAAGGAGGAGGCTAAATAAATCTCAGGAGCGGCACTTAATCCACACTGAGGCCTGCTCAAACAACCCCAAAAAATTAGTGCAAAAGGATTGAAGCATATCCAAAAAATTTAGAGTCACAGGAATTCTAAAACTTTGACAATGGGGCTAACACTACGGTTCACTGGTTCCAGGCTAATGGAGTTCAAATCCACTGAACTCTGATAATCCTTTGCAGCAACGATCAAAGAGATGCCTGCTCACAAAACCAACTCAATGTCCTTGAGTTGCTCGGCAATAGTGATCTGAAGAACAACCTTGAGTTCCAGGCAAATTATATTTTGACTGTGCACGTCCAAGCCAAATGTTAGTCCATTCAAACATCGAGATTCCTGGGTATCCCTGTTGGGCATCCAAACTATTCTTTTGATAGATATTCATTCAAGTTTTCTGCATCACTGGCGTCCAAAGTGTAAACTTGAGTTTTGGAATTGTAAGTAAGAGTGACGTTCATGATTAGAGACTCCAAGCTGATCCATTGAGAATCGGTTAAGTCGTACTTGAATTTGTACTGTCCAGGTGAACGAGTATAATAATGCAAGATGACTTGCACATTCGAAATTGGAGTCCCTTTCTTACCTTGACCTACCTCACGGTTTGCCAGATCTACAGGTTGCTTCAATGCTCCCCACGACTTGCCACCCGCTCTCCTCCGCATCTTTTGGATGCGTCCAATCCACCAAGTACCCTGATCAACACCCTACAAAGTAGAGGTTGGAGTGCCTGACTTCCCTGCACAACACCTTGTTCTTTTTTTTGCTGTAGTGACTGTCGACGGCCTTGTAATAGTAGAACGCTGCACAAAATACACACCAACATCCGAACCGATCCCAACAAAACATGTATTTTCGCATTGAGCAGCCTATAGATAATCCTCACTGTTATTGAAATAGAGTGATTTTTTAACCCGAGTCAACCTATCCTTAGACAAGAAGGATTTTCCGTTGAGCTGCCCCACCAAAGTGGACTTGTAAATCCTGTTCCCATCAAACTCTACCCAAGCTTCAACTTTGGCAGGTACCGGCACAGCAAGAACGTGTTCTTCCTGTTGGCTTAAAACCTCTGCTGTGACATCACGCGTTTCACTTTCTACAACAACAATGGCTGGAACTCCATCATCCACAAGATCCTCTTTTGCATCGTCCGGCAAACATACTTCAAGCTCAGCAAGTTCAGCCTATTGCTGCTGGACTTGCTCCTGTAAAACTATATCTTCTCGAAGAACTTTCATATCGCCATCTTCACCACGAACCGGTTTGCTACCTACTGCGTGGGCAAAGGACTGTGCATCTTCCCGCTCAATGATCCAGGGTTTCTCAAACCATACTCTATTTTTCGCAGCAGCTCTTGGATTTGGGGCCATGTTCAACGAATTGATCATCCTCTGCGCAGCTTTCAGCCCGTCCTTCAAGGCCGTCACCACGTCTTCATTACTTGAAACCAAAATATAGTCTCGTAGATCTGGCTAAATCTCATCTTCCAAAAGCGGATGCAGCTTTGCCCAAATATTATTCATTTTGTTGTGAGCTCTGGTGAACTTGATGTCGTTGCCTCCGTACTCAATCTGCAACAAATGATTTACAGTGTTGGCAGCACCCAACAACTCTTGGAAGTCGTAAGCCCTCTCCATTCCTACCATGCCACCGACCTTAGAGAAAAATACTTCACAGGAATTACTACCAGTTAGGTGAAAAGGCAAAGTGCAGTGAAGATACTTATCTCAAAAATGGCAAATGAGCAACACAATGAAATGGCAAGACAATTGTACATCTATAAAACACTGTTGGGAAACAAAGTGTAGTTTTGGGTTCACCGGTTCTATATTTCCCAATATACCATGATTCCTGTGCTTCATCCAAAGTTTCCACAGTCTGAAAAAAAATGACACTTTAGCTACTTTGACAATGCGGGAACGTAGGTCGTGTCGCGGTGACAAGAAGACATCAATGTAGTCAGCACATATCTCAAGGTACATCTCGGTTCCTAGAGTGCGTTCACGGTGCAAGTCATTGGACACATGAAGAGAGCGTAAGCAATCACGTACCTTTTGAGAACATAAACGCTGTGCACTTGCCCAATTCTGCCGGTCTTTTCTATCATAATCCTCTTGCAGTAATCCATGCTGATCTACGGTGAAGCGATTGAAAACTTGACAAATTTGTTGGTGAAGAGCCATATCAGCCCCTAGTCTAAGTGTTTTTACATTGCTATCAAGGGAATTTAACAATTTCTTACCGTTGTGTATATAATCTTGATCATGTAGACCTATTGCTTCTCCAAATTCATTGACTGCTGATGTAAAAATCCAGCCCTCCCAATCCACACTTAACCTCAGCCCCTCTACACTTCGATAATCTGAAAGCATTAGCTGTCTCCTTCGGGAATCCCCATCACTGGCGTGTCCAATAATTGGACCAATTGTAGCATAACATTTTTTAGTCCACAATTTATCAATTTTTTCCCACTGCGACTTGACCCAAGCTGAATCAAAGCAACTGCAAGTGCAACAAGCGATCAACACCAATCGAGGAAGTTTTTCGTGCAACGGATTCACCACAATCACTCTTGCAAAGCCTCCTACTTTGTCCAACCTAAACGAATCAACCATTTTATTATAACCAACTTCACGAACCCCAACAATGGGCTTGTAATCTGTAATGCAAGCATGATTATCTTTGGGACCACAAAACCCCACCAAAGTATCCCACCGAGCCTCCCAAGAAACCCAACCCCTCACTTTAGTCTCATCTTCAGCAAGTATTACCGGGATGGGGCCAAAGACCCTGTGAGCCGCTTTAGCATCGATGTAAATCTTGGCAATTGACTCAAAAATCTTGTGATGCTCTCCCGATATGAACATCATGCCTTTTCTACTCTCACGTCTGATACTGTCATAACTAGGTCCAGCGAAGTTCAGCAAAAACAAATCACAGAGCCTGCTTCCTCCATAAATCCTCATCGCCTGTGCAAAACACTTAGTGTTCTCACAATAACGATTTCCAGGATTTTTTCTATTCAGATTAGCAGCAACATCCTTCAAGAAATCCCAGAGTGCATCTTTACCCCCGAACGCTCCAATCCGATGTGCACTAATTATGTTGTTACAAAACTTAATGAGATTATTATCCGACGATGCATTCACGGCACTTTCCCGCATTGTGGGTCTTTTAGCCTTTAACTGCACAATCCTTGTTTTAGCATGCCAGGAGTGTAATTTTTCTAAGTTGAATTTTTTAGAAAGACTCCGACTATGTTTAGACACTTCTACTGCAGACAAGTATCTTAGACATATGCCTCTAGCAGTGCTGCGGTGCCCCCGTTTTACCAGAGCCTGTTCTTCCCTTCTAACTCGCATTCTAAAATCGTTTTCAAGCGGAACAAGCGCACACATTGGGCAAGTCAAATTTGGATATGGCACTGCAGACTGCGAGAGGCGAGTACAGTTCTTATGTCTAAACGCACCAGTCACCTGAATTGTCTCACCTCGAACTTGGACTGAAGCCACCAAGTGCGGTTCAGGGTACCATAAAACACCGCAGTGGGGGTCATCAAGCAAAGAAGTGACAAGATACGAATTTCCACCGTACTGCACACTTGGACCACGAAATCCATAACAAACCAAACTGCCAAAGGAATTGTGGTCAGGTTTTTGAAACATACCATCCTGGAAGCCGGTTGATGAACTTGTTCCAAACCATGAGTGAAGGTCAAATTGCGAACTTGCTTGGCTGGTCCTACTTGGGCGACCGGGGCGACCCGTCCTTGCTGGTTCCGTGGCCACTACCTCCGCATCTTGGACAGCCTTTTGGTGCTTAAAGCCAGCCAAATGGTTTCTCAAATTCACCTCCAAAGTCTTCCTTGGTGGGCAGAGAACCATGAGCTCCCTGCAATACGGGCACTTCACTTTGAACCAGTAACATCTGGTGTCCTCCGCTGTTACATTCCCCCAAATGCTGAATTTCTTTTGTCCTCCTGCAAGCGTCGCATTTACCTCTTCAACTATGTTGACCCCCTCGGCTATGAGTTCTTTGTGGTCCTTTGGAGTCACAGTAACTAACCTCCCATTTCTTGCCTCTGACTGCGGTTGATCTTCAAAGTTCACCTTCTTCGCAGCACAGTAGTTTCGAACGTGGGTTGTACGCAGAATATGTGACCGCCTGAAATTGTTAAAGAGGTTGTCAATTTGGGACTTGCTGTGCTCCTTGTTGTCTCCCCCGCAGTCCTTCTTACACTCAACACACCAGACTTTGACGATGCCGCGGCCATTTAGGTCGAATGTTTTCAACCACCACTCGTGGTCCTCCATAGCAACACGCTTCAATTCTGCCCTTAACCGCTTGGCTTTCTCGAAATACCGGTCCATCACTTCATTCGGTATCAGCTTTGATTGTAGCCGGTTCTTTTCAAGTTCGCCAGAACTGCTGCTCACCCTAGATTCCCCGATTGGCAACGCTTCTGCTTCTTCCCCGTCGGCCTCCACAAACTACACTTCTGGTTCGACAAATACGTCAACCTCTGCAGTAGTTGGAATTGAAGAAACTTCTTCAATTCTCCGTCGTTTGTTTGCATCCGTGTCTTCTTCAACAGCATGAATGACATGCACAACCGCCTTGAATCCGTTCACCCGCTCTAATTTTTTCCTCACGCGTTGTTTGTCTTCAACTTCCCAGAAGTCGAACCTCTATTCCAAAATATCATTTGATTCCAAGGTGAATCGCAGCGCATCCAATGTACAAGCGCCTGCCACGTCCACCTTCCCGAAGTAGTCTGCATCTCCGTCTTCTGTCTCCACCGTCCAGAGCGTCACTCTCTCCGAAAGAATTGCAGCCATCCTGCCCAAAATCCCAATCCGTGTAGGCTGTCGCGTACACACGGAACCCTAAACCCGAACAGCTAAACTGTAAATGCCAACAAATGATTGCTGGAAAGCTTCTACAGTGCCTAAATCCGGAAACAGGCCGTTGATGGCTACCTAAACCCTGAGAACTGAAGCACTTGCTCACCCTAAATCCAACACTCAATGTTCAAGCACTTACTCACCCTAAATCCAGCACTCAATGTCGTTGCAATAGAAACTTATAAAGGAGCGACTAGAAACTCACAGTAGAGCCAACCCTGAAAATACAATCAAAATACTTAAAACCGCAAGTACCGCATACCTCCAACGTCCACAACTTTCACTTTGCTAAGTCGACCTAAACACCTTCCTCGCAGTCAGAGAATGCAAGAACAAAATACTTCATTGTGCTTGCCGCGTACACCACACGCAACCCTAGGACCCAAACGGTTTGAAATTCAATCCTCCCCGAGTCCCCGCCTGAAGTGAACAGAAGATCATCCGCTTACCCAAATTCATCCACGGTTCCATCCCCATCGCGCTGGTAGTTCCTTGTGTGCCACACAAAAATTAATTACACATTGGATGCTACACCCTGTAGACTGTAGATCCTAAAAGTTCAGATTTTTCGAAGGTTATTTTGGCAGGGCTACTGTAGATAAAAAAACAGGAAAAAAATTGGTATTATACCCTACCCTTATGTAGTTATAGGCCCAAACCCCCATTTTAGTGATGCTAATGTCTTTCAAAAAAAAATCTAAAATTTAGGACCAAGGTAATTAAAAGGACCCTTCATTTGATCGCACGTCCCTTCTACATAAAATGGGAGTGCCCCCCCCCGAGGGATTTCCAAATTTTTGTAATTTTATTTTCCAAATTGAAGTTACAAAATTTTGGGAGTCAAATAGCCTATGTCTAGTCATCCAATTCCGATCATCTAAAAAATTGCTTTCCTACTCACTATTTCCTATTTTCTTCCTCTTCTTTGGGATATGTGTCATAACCTTATTAGTCCCAACCTTGAAAAAAAACATTCCAAGCTTTTAAGCCTTGGTTGGAAATAGTGCCTTCTATAGTTTGGCTATGGGTCGTGATCAACTATGGGTGCATTTACATTAGATATTATTTTCCATTTGTCTAACGAAAACTCCGCAAAAAGAAGGTTCTGCTCTTTCTTCTCGAGGATATACATTCCACTATATATGAGCATTAGAGGGGATTTGAGGCCTTTGGAGGGCTGTTTCAGCCTATTTCCCATCCTTGCTCTTCTCACAAATTCTAGAAGTTCCTGCTGACTGGATTTTTTTTTAGAAAGCTCATGAGCGCATCTCATAAATGTTGATGATTGGTGGGCTGATGGCCCAATTTTTCCACTTTGTTCCTAAACCTTCAAATAATTAAGCTTAGGCACTTTAAAATATTACGTATCATGCATAAATCTGCTTCACATTCAAAAAAAGTAGACAAATTCAACAACTATGACACATAGCTTCAAAAGCCTCTTATTGTAAGTGTGTAGAGAGGAGAAGACTAGCTCTTTATACAAGTGGGATGATAGTAGGTAAAACAACCCATGTGAAATATATAAATTAGGATTAGTTAGATCCCAAACGCTCATAGTGAACTTAAAAGCAGAAGTTTTGTTCAAAGAAGTATTTCAGACCTATTTGGTCATAGTAGAATGACTTTTTCCAAAAACTTTGAAATAAGTTTATGTAGAAAATCAAGCTCATTTTCATTTCCAAAAATCCATTTCAGATTTTGAGCCTTCAATCAAAGTTATGGACAAAATTCAGAGAGGAGTTAGAATGGACATTTTTTTCTTACATTTTCAATCATCATCTTTGAAATTTGTCCATAACTTCAATTGGAGTCTCAAAATCACAAAAGGAATTCCGGAAATGAAACTTAAGTTAATTTCCCAAGTTTTTTTAGTTTTTTGAAAAAATTTATTCTACTATATCTAAATGAGGTCTAAAATTCTACTTTGAATACAATTGGCCTTGTGGTTTTGACAATGAGAGGCCAAGCTCTCATCTTCAAATTATTTTCAATACCTTTTGGGGATTCATGATGAACAATGCATTTCATTATAAAAGAACCTCTCTACTTCCCATTCTCTAAAAATGTCAATGAATTCATTCCTTTATTTTGCCATCAAAATTTCTTTTGGTGGTAGATAGTCAAATGATAGATTCGTAAGTGGCTAAATAAATTGTTAAGGGATTCTTTGGATTGGCTTGATTTTTTTAATTAAATTGCATTGACGCTCCTATCCACGTAAGTGATTCAATAATTTCCTTGTATGATGTAGCAGTCTCTATCAGATTTGTTTTCACAATAGCTACCAACAATGGCGGGCTTATGGGAACATCTTGGGAACTTGCAATCTTCTAATGGCCTCAAGAAACATCTAATGGAATGATTTTATTTGCCTAGCAGTTATGGACAAAGCAAGGGGATTAGCAACTCACTAAATTAGTTGGCGTATATAGGATACCTCATGGAGTCAAGGGCCTTAGACAAATCCAAGCAACACATTTAAAGGTTGATTGATTCTATATAAGGGGGAAGAAATGTTTAGAAGTTCAAAGAGGAAGTTCGATCTTCTCATGGGCTTAAATGGCGATTCACATCTTTTTAATGTAGTGAATTTTTTGTAACCGCAAATTCAAACGACATCAAGATTTGTTGGTTCTTCTGCAAGAGAGCCAATTCCAATCACTGCAAATGTTGGAGAGATTTTTTATGTCATGTCAGTGACAAAGAATAATTGTGAAGTGTCACAATGGCACATTGTGAGAATCACACACAAAACTTTTGCAAAGTGCCAAACTTTACTACATGAGACCCAAAAAAATGCCTTACTTGCATTGCAAAATGACACTCTAGCTCCAATAGCACTTCGGCTCTAGGACAACCTACCATTTGTATACGGAAGAATATAACTCTAAGGTGATCATCTTTGACTTTTGGTTTTGATCGGATGACATGGAACAATGTATAATGGGATTTTAGCACTCACGGATTTTGGACTAGCTTGACGTACTAGAAGTTTGGTTTATCTTTACAAGCACAAATCTAACTAGACAAGAGAGTCTTTTCCTACAACATGTAGGCTTTTGCCTACAAATATGTGAGGCTATGTCTCTAAATTGCCTATTCATCATGTTGAGAGTTTATGAGCCTATTACATTTGAATATGGCCGCCCTGCAAATCCAAATCAATATCCAACAACTTAGAAGTGAAAGCATATTCAAAGGATGTTGAACGCTCCAACAATTGAACATCAAAACAAGTGGGAGAGCACTCAAAATATGAAGGAAACCAACATCAATATTATTGTGCTATCATTTCTAAGGTTGAGAGCTATAATAGGTTTAAAAATTAGAACTAATTTTTCTTCAAATATCTATTACATTTCTCATTAGAAGGAAAGTTAAACCCTCAAGGGCCGTAAGTTCGAGAGTAGAACATGTCAATTTTCGCCTGCACCATATCAGATCTCACGTCATGTAAGTATACCACGTGGTTCGAGAGTCAATCATGTCAATCTGAGACTCAATGAATGAATTTGCAAGGTTAATTTTGTTGTTGTTGATCCTATATTCTATTAATTCTATCAATGAACTTCGTCATTGGTGCTCCACGTCATCTCTAATTGCATCTACACTGTGACAAAGAGAAGCAACTTGATGGAGGGCTAAACTTTCTTCTAATGTAAAGTTGTTGCAAGAAACACTTGCCGCGTTTGTCTCAAAACGGCCCATTTTAGTGAATATTTTGACTTTTGGAATAAATTTTTTTAAATAAAATAAAATATGGATAGCATTCAAAATAAAATGTGTGTTAAAATTTAGGCGTAGAAAAAAAATTCTCTAAACATTATACACAAAAAGGGATGAAAAATGCTAGAAAAATAGATACTTTGGAATTTGATTTTTAGAAAATATTTTTAAAAATTCAAAAAAATAAACTAAAAAATTTCCATTTTTTCTAACTTGAAGATTTTCCTTCTCAACCATTTGCATCTTCAAGAAAAAAATGTATTTTCTACACTTGCGTAAAGGTAGTGTACTTTGAGCACATGTGGAAGTTGGATACTCTACTATTTTTAGAAAATCTCTTTTAAAACTTGTGTAATTTCATAGAAGTCTTCCTTTCCCAATTTAAACCTTCAAATTTGTATTTTTTGGTCAAAGATAGTACTAAAATCCTCCAAATGGCAAAAATAGACATCAAATTGAGGGCTATTTAAAAATAATAAATTAATTTTAAGAGATTAAAAAAAAATATTCAAAAAGTACAACTGCCACATACAGTGACTCCAAAAACTAAGTCTATACTTCATTCAATTTCACTCTGTGCGCCATATTTTGAAAAGAAATGGACAAAATCCAATTGAGTAAACATAAATGTTGTAGTACTCTTTGTGTACTACAATCCTAAAAAAATTTGAAGCAAAAAGCAATTACGGTTTGGAAGTAAATGAATTCCAAAGCTAACCACCCCATAGACTCAGTTTTTGGAGTGGGTTTCATAATCACTCTAAAAATTGCCTATGCATCTTTCTTGAGCTTCAATGGCTTGAATATTTTATTGCATGTTGTTGTACACCATTTAAGACCCACCCCCATGGATATTGTAAAAATTTGACAAATGCGTGCTTCAAAAAAAATTATAAATAGAAAAAAATATAATTAATATTAATTTGAATGGAATTTGAAGATTTTCAATGAATCAAAGACTTGAGATGTCATTTACTTTCATAGATGATCTATAGGTTGCAATTTGAACCGTTGTTGCATCTGTTTTGACTAGATTTGAAAATATTTGTCTTAATATACTATTAATACAAATCATTTTAATTTATATTTAGCAACAAAATCAATTATTTTGACCGCAATCTTTTTGAATCCAGCATATTAGTTTGTAAGGGTTGTATTTAGTACATTTGTTTGAATTATAGGTGATTCAATATGATATGACAACAATAAAAGTAAATCCAGAATATTGAGTTATTTGCAATAAAATCCTTTAATTGAAATCCAATAATGTATTAATGCATTAAATTTATATATTTTGTATTTTATAGAATAAAAAATATATATATAACAAAATATTGACAATCGCAATTGATAAAAATAAAAATAAGGTATATTGTCAATATTCTGGTTTTATTTTTGTTGTTGTCATATCATATTGAATCACCTATAATTCAAACAAATGTACTAAATACAACCCTTACAAACTAATATGCTGGATTCAAAAAGATTGCGGTCAAAATAATTGATTTTGTTGCTAAATATAAATTAAAATGATTTGTATTAATAGTATATTAAGACAAATATTTTCAAATCTAGTCAAAACAGATGCAACAACGGTTCAAATTGCAACCTATAGATCATCTATGAAAGTAAATGACATCTCAAGTCTTTGATTCATTGAAAATCTTCAAATTCCATTCAAATTAATATTAATTATATTTTTTTCTATTTATAATTTTTTTGAAGCACGCATTTGTCAAATTTTTACAATATTCATAGGGGTGGGTCTTAAATGGTGTACAACAACATGCAATAAAATATTCAAGCCATTGAAGCTCAAGAAAGATGCATAGACAATTTTTAGAGTGATTATGAAACCCACTCCAAAAACTGAGTCTATGGGGTGGTTAGCTTTGGAATTCATTTACTTCCAAACCGTAATTGCTTTTTGCTTCAAATTTTTTTAGGATTGTAGTACACAAAGAGTACTACAACATTCATGTTTACTCAATTGGATTTTGTCCATTTCTTTTCAACATATGGCGCACGGAGTGAAATTGAATGAAGTATAGACTCAGTTTTTGGAGTCACTGTACACCTTCATTTCAAATTTTATACAGAATTGGCATGTGATGCAAAAGTTAAGAGCAAAAAATCACTTGTCCGAGGCCAAGGGGACACAAAAAAGGACCAATGTTTCTTGCAATCACCTTGTACTAGCGTGTTTTTAAAACGTTCTTTGTCCTAATTTTGTTGACATGGTTGTAGCTACAATTTGTGGTCAATTATAGTATGTGAATTGCAAGCATCTATATTACCTTTTTAGGTATTTTTACAAGATGAATCATAAAGAAGAGAAGTTCATTCATGCCTCTAGCTTTAGTTTCTATGAAGTAAAGCTCTTCCTTTCTAGAATTGGAATTCTTAAATTCCATATTGCCCACATTATTGTAGTTGCCATTTTTATTTTTAGAATATATTTCCACATCTAGATTTGCTTCAAATAGTCTGTTTGGAGTTATTGGTATTCTATGTATTGTTGAGGAATACTTTATGAAGGTTGAGAATGACAAAGTTATATAATTCTATAGTTATTAGTGAATGTGTGAGTCCTTAATTCCTAAAAGACTAGGTGTTCAAATTTCAAACAATAGATGAATGCAAATACATCCCAAGTACACAAAATGCACTTGTTTCATTCATCAATGTTTTTGAAGATTCTTATATTAGTTCTTTAAAATTTGTATAGAAGAAGTTCTAAAGATTTATAGTAGCTTTGCAAATATTCTATATTTCAAAAGGTATTGTAAGATCTGGCCTCAAAAAATAACTTTTGCAGTCCAAAAAATGACCCTTCAAATATGACTTGAATATATTAAAAAAAATTCTTCAATAATCACTATGAGTAGAACTTAACTTTTTCAACTTAGAGCAATTTTGTTTTATAAAAATCACAAACATTCAATCTACAATCAATTTTAGAAGGAATTTTCAATTATGGCTTCAAATATTGTTGAAAAATATTGGTTTATATACTAGTTGATTTAGCCATGTGGATATGATCTATGGATCATATTTTACAAGTGTTGTTTGAGGGTCATCATTAAATTATTATTCTAGGTTGCATTTTATAATACATCTTTACAATTTTGGAAATCTTGACTATTCCCTGGTATTTTACGGATTGAACTCTAAATTTAATTTCTGAAATGGAATGGTTTGATAGAATATCTTTCTGAAATGGAGTGAAGTAATATTTGGATTGTTTGAACAATTCACCTGAAGACTTTGTTGAAGTTTTTCGGATTTGGTATTACTTTCAGATCTTCCATGGTTATAGAACACTTATGTTTTCTGCGGTCATAGGTAACATAATTTTCTAAAAATAAAATTGTCCTCCTAAAAATTACCACCTATTTTCAAAATTTTAAAGGATAATCTTTAAAATTCCAATTTTAAGGGGCCCAAGCTCTAGGTTCATTAATCCTAGGTTCAAGACTTGTAGGCTCATATTTCTAGGCTCACATGCTATCATTGTTGCATGTGACAAGAAAGACGTCAAAGTTTCTTTTTAGGTATGTATTAGCAAAACAACCTATACTCTTTTTCAAAATCCAATTCTGACACCTCCTATTAATTGCCTATTTGTAGCAGGATCCAAATTCTATAGAAAAGAGAATTTGAAGGGGGATCCAAATCGCACAATTTTCATTCCAAATTTACCAATGTTCCAAGGTTTTAGTGAACTAGTGAGGCGTTTTCTTACAACTCTAAACCACCAACCTTTCAAAGATTTATTTGCAACATAAGGATGCTAAATGCTGTTTTGACCCTAACAACTTATTGGATAATCCTATCCATCTTATAAAATAAAATATACATATATAAAAGTCATAATTTTAAAATGTATAAATTGACTCACTACTACCAATACATTGTAGTACTTAATACTATTGCATTAATATGAAGCAAAATCAAAGCCATTAGAGCATGCCAACTTGACACCATGCTTATTTCATGTACTTGAAAGTACTTGTTGGAGATTCTTCAATAGAACTTCTAATAAACCTCACTTTCTAAAGTAATAAACCTCTCTAAAATAATATTGATAACTAGTCTGGGCCACATACAAAATGCAATGAGTGGCAACCATGCAGCTACAAAAAATGACAACCGGTTAGCTACAAAGAAAAGTGAAAATGAGAACATGAACTGTACCTAGATCTGACTTGTCCAATGTTTTGTGTTTGTTTAGTATAGTTTGAAAAATCACCGCGAACTCAGTAATGCAATGACTGCAAATTTTATCAATGTAATGACCTTCCTTGATAACCTCTCTAATGTAATGTATTAGACTAGTCCCAACTCTCTTGCTTTATAGAAATTCTATTGTAGTCCCACACCAATACTAACATTTAATTTTGACCCTCCTACTATCCTAGATTCATACCTAAAATGTTCATCTTCTAAATATGAGAAACTAATCATTTTAAATTTTTTGAATTGTATGCACATGCTCTTCAAAAAATACAAGCTAAGATAATCATGAATCCAGTTTTAATTCCCAACATGATCTCACAAAACTAAAACAATCCAATAATATGAATCACTTAGATTTTAAATGTTATTAACCCCTAAAGGACCAGCCTGCTATTTTTAGCAACATAGCGATTTTGGGCAGGTACGTGTGACTAGAGATTTTCATATTTTAAGCTGAAATTTTAATAGAAGGTGGGGACAATGAATATCTTTCATGTGCACTAAATTTCATGACATTTGGAAATAAGAGTCAAAAGTTATGGCCTAATATGTTACTTTTTTCACCAAGCAGGCAGTCCGGGCAGATCTGAAAAAATCACTTTTTTCAAAAATAAAAATTTGAAATTGGTTTTCTAGAGTTATATATACGTGGAAAGCTTTAAATCATTCTATTTCGACCAATGAGTGAAAAGTTATGAGGTTTTTTAGTTTGCGGGCAGTTACGGATTCTCTAAACTTTGAAGTTGTTTATTTAACTCAATTTTTAATTTTTTTTGAAAAAAATAAAATCATAGGATTTAGGTTGTTTATTACAACATTACAACCATTGGGATTGACATTTTTCAATTCCATAATTAAATTCTTAACAATTTAGTATTTTGGATCATTCTCTATTTCTTTCTACTTACTATTTTTTTTGTACATGTTGTGCAATTCCAAATGATTTGAAAAATTTTAAGCATGTAGCCAACTTGTTTAGGAAAAATAATTCAAAGAAGCACCACCATTTTGGACATTTTTTCATACAAATGTGACCTTGTGAAGTGCAGCTGCCCTGTTTTTCTCAGGAACAAAAAAAGGATTTTTGCCAATTCAAATGCTAATATCTTCCAATCCGCATGGTGGAAAATTCAGAAATTTTTTCCACATCTTCTAAAACTAGTTTACTATAAGATCCTACGGTTACATATGTCAAAAAAGTTTTTTTTTCAAAAATTTGGTACTTGTACTAAAAATGACAGTTTTTGAATGTTTTCGGTGAAAACATAGTTATGGAGCTTTAGGGGTTAACCCTTTAACCCCTAAAGCGCTCAAACGGCCATTTTATGGTCGCTGCCCGACTTCGGGCAGATTTTTCGGGCGAAATAAATAAATAAATAAATAAATAAATAAATAAATAAATAAATAAATAAATAAATAAATAAATAAATAAATAAATAAATAAATAAATAAATAAATAAATAAATAAATAAATAAATAAATAAATAAATAAATAAATAAATAAATAAATAAATAAATAAATAAATAAATAAATAAATAAATAAATAAATAAATAATTAATAAAAATTGGGTTGTCTTTCTATATTTATACTCAAAACTAAGATCGCTACGGTCAAACGAAAATTATAAGAGAAATAGCACAAAGAGTCTAGTATTTGCCTAGTGTTGAAAAACTTACTATTTGGGGAAAGTGTTGGTGTTCTCATTACTAGATGTTATGCATTTTTTCACAAATCAATAGAAACCACAATTTTGACCAATCAAAAAAAAATTCAAATGCTAAAGATAAAAATTGTATTTTTGGTGAATTTTTGAAGTTATATCTTCAAAATTCATTTGAAGAGAATCTAAAAAGAATTTTATAATTTTAACCGTACGGATGTTTTCTACTTTTTGTGCTTCACATTATCTTCTTTGATGCAAACTTCAAAAAAATTACAAAACTTATATTTTATAACACATTTGTGTTTTGTCCAAACCCCTTGGGCTTTTAGGGGTTAAGGTCCGTGCATCTAAAAAGCGGATGCGCCTTGGTCAACTCTAATTGTAACTTTCAAAATATCCATCTAATGGTATGTCTTTTAAACTAAGAAAATGAAGCTTGGCAAGTTTTGTTTCTACTCCATTTTAATTTTTTGAAAAATGTCAAAAATTGAAAGAGTTATTGCAATTCAAAGCTCCAAGTGTTAGAATCCAAACAACATAAAATGGTGTTTTTTTCATTCATATTTTCTAATCTTAAAATGTATTTTAACTTCAGATTACAAAATTATGTTTCTCATTCTACTCTTCATTTATGGTAAAAATTACAGATTATTTTAATATATATTCTAATTGATATAATTTTATTTCCACCTTTAACTTAAAAAAATCACAATAATTTGATTTTTCCATCAAATTTATTGAAAAAAACATCATCTATAGAAAATGAATGTGTCTACCAATAAAAAATATCAAAATTTTATACATCAATTAAATAAAAGGGTAAACTTGGTTTGATAGTCAAATTTGACTTCAAGGCCTTTGTTGTGGCTGTTTTGGGTGTAAAAAATAAAATAACCAATTGAAAAATTTTCACACTAATCTCCAATGCTACCTATACCTCTTGAGAAAATTTCAAGTAATTTGGATTTCTTTTGCTATTTTAACTTATTTATGTTCAATTTTTGCAAGAAAATTGACAACAATTATAATTTTTCATAAAAGAAATTGAAAATTTTCTCAATGATACACCATTCATAGTTCCAAGTATTGAAAATAAAAAATTGTTGTTTGAACACAATTTAAAAGGCAAAATTTAGCTCAAACATGATGTTTGACCATTTCACAATTGATCAAGTCCTTTAGGGGTTAAGGTAGGTCCACTTAATTGTCACATACTTTGTTCACTAACACCCAAAAAATGGACTTGAATGAATACTTCATGTCTCAAAAACACAACTTTTCAAAAGCAACCAATGATAAGTGAGACATTTTGAGTATCAAAGGCATCCATTCGAGGTGAGTATAGTGTTCTAAATAGCATACCCTATTTCTCAACTTTGATAATATGCAAAATATGACCAGCATCCGGAAATCACACAACCACTTGGGTTGCATTTCGCTTTACTTCGCTTACAAGATTCTTGGTCATTCGACCACTGAGATAGTGGGACCAGAAAAGTGTCCATTTAGGTTTTGGTTCCTTACTTTACATAAGAATAAAGGATCATACACTAAACAATTCAGTCTCTTTTAGCACTGACAAACGTGAGGAAAAATAAGAGCAGTATATGTTGAACGGAAATGTACACAACTTTACACTGTTCACACGACTGTACAGCATTTGTTCCAGCAGTCCCTAAGAAAAACTACACCTAAAACTTATTAGAGCAAAGCTGCCTCAATCTAGAATGCAAATTTTGGAGCTTTCCATTTACCCCCGCCCTGGTGGAAATCATCCATTCTACAAGATTTCATACAGAAATTGGGCCTACTGTACCCATATGCACACCTTTACAATTTACGAGAGGTCTTTGCCATCTCTAAGTTTGAGTATATACAGCAGCATCCTGAGGAGAGCTCACCTGTCACCAAACATTATACCAGCAACGGTTGAAGTAGCTGCGGCAACCTGTGAAGGTAGCCAAACTCCATTCATTGGGGTAGAACCGTCCTTCTTCGTCTTACTAGGATGATCGCTTGAAGGATCGGCCCTTTTTACGTCAATTTCGTTGGACGTAGCCGCTTGTTTCTTTCCCCGAAAGGGTCGTGTCACCAAATTCACTACCACTACACCAGTACGCACAGCTACCAGTAAACCAATCAGAGATAGAGCGGGGCGAATAGCCCAGTGCATCTTCTCAACATGCTTGTATTTTTCCCGAAACCCATCGATTTCATTTATCCGAACTACCTCAACCTCCTCTGGGTCTGCCCACCAACCCTTTCCATTGAAGAGACGCCCCGGAAAGTCGACTATCAACCCAGCATTGGGTAACACATGTGCGATACGCCCTGTGTCCCACTCACCAGAGTCAGCGAAAGGCCACTTGAACCTGGGAGCTACCACTTCCGGTTTCAACCTCACGTACTGACCAACACTTAAAGAACAGACCTTCTCAAGGTCTGCGGCCTCTCCTGTCCACAAAGTCTCTCGTCCGAAGAAAGAAACCTTCAATTTCCCAAAATGGTCAATATAATGCACAAGTCCAATGCCGGAAGGAATTGGCCCACTGGACTCCGGAGATGTCTGCGATCGAACCCAGTCATTTACTACCAAACCTCCTGCCACTCGTTCAAGCTGCAGAGGATCTGCTCTCCAAGTTTGCTGAGAGCCTACGAATGTGATAGTGAAGACGGCGTCGCCACTCCCAATCTCCGAGATAGTTCCCTCGGTTGCGTTTCTACCAGGCCAACCAAAACGGGGAACATCGACAGAGAGTTTCAGCCTCACAGAATCACCTACTTGAAATGGATGCTTCCATAAAGAGACACTGTCGAGCTGACTGGCCCCACTGAATTGCGTAGGCTCCCTTGGCTTATCGCAGAACTGCACTTTCACGTTGTCCGGGCCGAGAACAGATTTCACCACCCCAATGCCAAGACCTTTCCCATTTCCCTTCTCGCTCACAAAGATCCAGTCTCCAACCTTAAAGGGCTTGTTGGGACTGCAAGGAAGGTCATATTCTGTGAGCATCGACTTGTCCAAGTTCCTTCAGTATAAAGGTACACTCATGTGAAGACACGAGCAGTAAAAAGCAGCTAAGGTGGTCTCAATACAGGAGCAAACGAGACTGTCACAGAATAGTAGCAACTCTATCGCTTGAAAAAAGGAAAAATCAACTTACTCAAGGAAGATCTGAAGAATCTCATGGACAGATGGGCGACGCCGGTAGTCGTACTCAAAGCATCTCTTCAACACCCTCTCCAGGGAAAGGGGTAAACCAGACGGGACACCAGGTTTTTCATGCCTGTCCACCACGGCTTTAAAAATCTCCTCTGAAGTCAAGTTTTTCCATGGCCTCTCCCCTGTTAAGAGTTCGACCATACTACAGGCAAACCCCCAGCAATCTGTCTCAAAAGATACCGGACCTCTCACATTTGCGCCCCACTGTTCAGGTGCCATATAATTTGGAGAGCCAAGCCAGACAGCTCGCTCAGAAGGTGCCACCGTACCTGCATAAAGCATTGGAATTCCAAACTCACCCAATACAGCCACATCTTGATCGTCTAGAAGGAAGTTGCATGGTTTCAAATTCAGAGCTAGAAGTCCATGCGAGTGAAGCTCCAAGAGACCGCGGAGTAGGTCTTGGCCATATCTGTCAGCATCACGAACTTGTCAAGCATCAGTCCAAACGATGCACAAATGATCCATAATGCATTAGGGTCAGGCAAGCGTCTGGCAGCACCTAACAGTCGGATCTCTACATATTCAGTCGAATAAAGTAAGGTGGCAATAGATCGTTAAAGCAAGTAAGACAGATAGCTATTTACTCTCGTCACCACGCTGAGTCTGTTTCGCCGGTGGGATTTCAAATTTCACGACACTGTAATTCGAGCTCAATTCCTGGTACAAAGGATAAGACGGAGCTCTGAGGATTGCACAGATTCACATCAGACTGACGAGCCTCTCAAGGCTGAACAAGTAAAGTAATTATGTGTATTTCCGTATATAAAGAAATCATTCACCTTCAATTCATTGATCATCTTTAAAGAAGCTTCATTCCAAAGTAAGTAAATAATTGTCCTGCAGCAAACTTCTCGTAAGAGTGATTAAAGCTATTTCTCCAATAATCAGAGCACCGCAGAATGGTATGCCATTCTCGCGACAACAGGTCCCAAGCCATGTTTCCACCAATAGGTTCCCACATATTTTCATGGCCACTCGCACATATTGTTCATTCTATATCATCAACCGACTCAAAGCACAGCCACTACCACATTCCGCAAGCTAGGCACTATACCACTTACACCAATCAATTGTGACCGTGAGTTGAATGACAACAAACTAATAGAATGAATATGACAAGACATAGACGAAATCCGAGACAATGTGCGCAGACAATAGGAAAAGAGATAAATGAAAAAAGAAAATCTACGATCAAAGACGATAGTTGAACGATGAGCAACATCTTGGCTGTTCGTATGAAGAAACTTAAGACCAGTTCGAGCCTTACCGCAAGACATCTTCCAGCGCGAGACTGTTGCTAGGAAGGTGAGCCATCTTGTCTCCAATAGAGCCTTCGAAGAACTTCATAATAATGCAAGCCTGACCCAGCGTCCAAAAATGTCACACCCAATCAGAATGCATGTCCTCAGGATTTAAAAAGGAAACTAAGCATCAGATTACAAGTTTTCGACCTCAAGATATGACCTACGAAGAGACAGCTCAATAAATTCGTTGAAAATATTTAATGCAGCCAATGCTCACTCTGAAGCACAGCAAAATCAAAAGATGAAGCGAGATATCTCTATCGAAACAAAGGTAGCATGCGACTTACTCTTCCGTTCTTTATGCTTATACCTTGAGGCCAGCATACTCCCTTCACAGCCTCAAACTGCTGATATGTGCTTTGAAACTTTTGCAACAACGAATGGATGTGCTCATGAGCATCAGGGAGCATCTTCACAACAACCTCATGAAATTCATCGAAATCCTTAGTTGAACTATGTATGGTGGCTAGCCATACGTCACCAAAAGGACCCCTTCCAATTCTATGAAGTAGTTTCAAGATATTCGGGTCCACCCACAGCTGGTTAGAGCTCGCCACTGCTGACTCCAAGACCTCGAACTCCTCAGAAGACTCATTGCCAGAAAAATCAGCATCAGTTCCCATCCCTATACTCTGTTTCTTGACTTTCAGGCTGCCTTGAGGTGCCATTTTTCCTGCCTGAAATACGACAAAGATAGTTTAAGATATCGTGCTTATACATAACACAATTAAACTTCATGCAAGTTGCAGAAAAGGTAACGAGTCGGATACGTTGAGGGTCTCCTTTCGGGGACAACCAGATACATAAACCTCGGATTCCAGAGCTCTCTTCAAAGATTTCAGAAGCAAAATCTTTAAGATTTTGTAATCAAAACCGAGAGCAAAGCGACACGCTTTAGGTCAATCCAATACGTACCGACATCTGAACGGGGAAAGGATGGAACCAGGAGAATGTCTAGAACGAATTCCATTCATTCACAACTACAAGTTCTGACGGTATGAACGGCAGAAAGATGCAAGCTAGCTATAGAAAATCGCAAAGCAGCTCCCAGTACAGGATTGTCAATAGTCATCCTTACAACACGACTGCCATTAGCTTTCTTCATACAACCCTTGAATAATTCATTCCCGAGACCCACTTCTTGCCGATCTTGCACAACACTTACATCCATTAAGACTCCACAAATCTTTGTAGACACACACGTAAGTATACACACACGTAAGTAACCATCAAACTAAGAAACAAAGAAAGAATACTACAGATCCATTGCCGCAACCAGAAAACGGGAAAAATAACTTCTGCGCAACATCGAGCTCACGGTCGCACAAGAGAGAGAGCATTGATAATTGACAGGTGACATTATTCGCCATCCTCAAAACCACGACTACAACTCGGCTCTCTTCATAGGACTTCCTGAACAATTCATCTCCGTGACACAAAGCTCTAGCCGATCTACTCCAAACCAGCAAAAGGCGTCGGCAAAATCTCCACATACTTCAAGACTCCACAAGTCTTCTTAGATATACACGCTAATCACGTCAAAGAGAAACCAAACGAATTACACCACAGATCCATTTCCGCCGGCGCTGGATCAACAGACGAAGTAAAATTTAATCTACAACAAGTCACAGAGCTCACAGACGTGCAATTAATCTTCGCAGGCATACACGCTAATCTCGTCGAAGAGAAACCGAACCAATGACACCACAGATCCATTGCCGCCGGCGCTGGATCAAGAGACAAAGCAAAATTGATCTTCATCACGTCACAGAGCTCACAAACGCGCAATTCAGAGATGACGTACGCTTTCAAAACACAACGAAGCAGGAAAGACAGCCTTGACGCACTTCACCTCCTCCCTTCCCACCCCGATCAATCGCGCCACAACAATGCTTCGCACTCACCTTGCACGCCTCCTCGGTTTCCCCTGTTCTTGGAGTAAATTGCACGCAAAACCGCCACCACGAGAGCCACGTTCATCCCAGTCGTTAAGCAAAGCCGATCAGAGGCTTCGGCATCCAACGCATGTCGACTCCATTGCCGAGGTCGGAAATGGCGAGCGAATCGGACGATGCGGTCGCATGCGCACACCAATAGCGGCGATGCGTACGTCCACTGACAGAAGAGCGGTACAGAAAAGCTTTTGGACCAAATGGCCGAGCCACAGGGAATGAATGTGAGAGAAAAGATTTTGTATGGGCCGTTGGTTGGCGGGAATCAGAGCATCTGGAAAAGACGAGCGCCTGAGCGGCCGCGATGGAGGAGATCGGGTGAGCGCAAATTCAATTCCAGACAAGCGATGCCAAGATGACGACGCGACTAAATTAAGTTTAGGTAGTTTTGTACTGCAGGATCTAGGGTTTGCACGAGCACGACGACGTGCGCAACACGTCGACCGCACACTCGTCAAGGCACGCTGCACTCAACCTTCCGTCCGGAGCTTCCGTCTGGAGGACTCTTGCTTCATCGGTTACAACAATTTCCGCATTTCTACTCCACCATTTTCCTTGCCCCATCCAGTCTGTTTGGCCATGTATCACGTGGGCCTAGCCTGTTCTCGGTAAGTCGGAAATCGTCTTTGTTGAAGGCCAAATCCCAACTTTCTTGGCTTGTAAGCTAGGGACTTACAAAAGTGTCATTTTTTCTATCAGATCATAGTAACTATTATTAGACTCATAATTTTTTTATATTTTCTTGTTGAAAATGGAAAGAGGATTTCAAAGCACCAAGGAAGGTTTCATTTGGACATTCCATGCAATAGTTACAAAGGATCAAAGTTTTTTTGGTAAATGTTCTATAATTGTTTCTTTAGTGGAGGTAGATTAATTGGTTGCACAACTTATGAAGATGGCACTTTTGGGTCAATGGTGCATTTGTAAGTCCCTACCTTATTAAGTGTAGACTTCCATGCTCCTAAATTTGGCTAAATGAAAAAATAAATATTAGAATCCTACATGGAAGTATACAATAGTTGCACCAAGGGAATTGGAATTGTTGATAGACAAAAAATTAGAAGGAGGCTCATGAAAAGCGAGGGAGGCAAGTTTTTGACTTTTAAAAAACTTAACTCAAATTGAGTTATTCGTAAAGTACACTAAACCGGGGTTTAAACCCATGAGTTTTGTGAAAAAGCCAGTTGAGTTAAAAAAGTCGAAATAAAAGTGGGTATGAAACTTATTTTTCCATCAAAATGGTGCCTAAAAAAGTTTGGTCCCCACTTTTGAAGTCGTGTGACATAAGTATCTTGCAAAATAGTTTGACGCTTCAACTACAATTGCCTTCTCAACTTCAAAAAAAGTCATGCCCAAAGTGGGGGGGACTTTACAAATAACTCTATTGGACTTGAACTTTTTGGTTGCTTTTAGCTTGACAAGAAGACACAAGTACTCCTAAAATGTAGTAAAAGCATCAAGAAACTCAACAAAGGCTCTTAAAAATTCGGAATATCATTTATGGTTCTAACACAATATGATAGTCTATCCTAAGAGGTAACAAAATATATTATATTTGAAATTTACAACATCATAGTGCAAAGACCAATCCCAATTCTAAATCCCAAATCTTCTCATATATATATACATTTATAGCAAATAAGTATCCACAAACAAGTTGGAAAGTCGGAAAGTCGGAAAGTCATTTACTTTGAGGGCACTTTTGTATATAATCTACCATAGATAAATTTCTAGAAAAAATCAACCTACAAGCAGGTGCTCGATATAGTGTAATCTTTCTATATTTTTGTATATATAAAACAATAAATGGAACTTGGAGCCTAAGCTTGGTCTCTTATTTTGCTAGATCCAACTGAAACTCCAAATCCTACTTTTTGAGGTTTAGGACCCAAAACTCAAAAGTATTGTTATGTCGACATTTTAAAATGTATCAGATTTTGGATCTTGAAATTAAGTATAAATCCCTAAGTCCCAATTTTCAGCCTTTCACCAATCTGATTTTGAAAATTTGGTGAAACTTGGGACGTAGAGCTCTAGAACCAAACATAAGCCAAGTAGGATGATCCATTGTGGTTTCTTTGGTTCTTCCATAGATTTACACTTATTGGGTTTATAATTTTATTGTTTTGCAAAACAATGGCAAGTCAAGGAATATTTTGGATACTGTGGATCAACTCATTTTTGGAAGAAAAAATATTATACAAGTGGCTACTCAAAGCAAAACCAACTTCTTGTTTTGGATCATAGGGGGTGTTATATATATATACTTATCTTTTTGGATTCTAATGTAACCTTCTTAATTCCCAACTTTGTGGCAATGATAATCCACAAGTATCCCTCAAGATTGTTAGTAGACAAGTGAATCCTTTGCGGTTTGCATTACCTCATGACTCCATCCACAAAATTCATGAAATGATCATTTTAAAACCCAATTTCAATCCTTTCTATTCCAATTCCACTTTCAACCTATTTCAATGTGAACCTAGTACAATTTTCACTACATTAGCCAAGATGGAATCATTCTACCTTATACAATTTCAATAGTCTCTTTTTGATTTTGTAATCTTTCTATTTTCATTTATTTTTGTTGATTGACCCATCCATCACATCAATCTTGTATGTAGATCAATCTACAATTTTTATAGAATTAGATCTCATATTTATTTTTAAATTTTTATTTAATTTCATTTCATTGCATATGTATAATTCAATTGCATATCTTTATTGTACAAAATGAAATGTCTCATTCAAAGCAAAAATTGATTTAGAATTCAATTTCCAATTCTGCAAATGTTAATACAATAGAATGAACTTGATTGTTTAATATTAGTTGGACAATTGGTCATTAATTCAAAGTATATAAAAATATATTTTGAAAATCAACAATGTTTTAAAAAAAAGAAGTTTATGTTGAATTCTTATTTGGAATTATGTTTTATTAGGTGGCCACTAAAATCAATGATGTATTTTTTATTGTACAAAATCAAAGTTTGTAAAATTTCATTTAATTGAAATCTATTAAGAAAATCAATGAAAAACATATTTGATATATTTTATTATTAATTAATTTCAATCTTTAAGTTTTAGAATATATAATTGAAGAGGTTGTTCATTTTTTTAATAGATTACTACATAGATAATAAAGTTCAAATTTAACTTTAGAATATAAATTACGCACACCTACTGTAATTTACTTTACCACATTATGCATATTCACTACAAATGAATATTCAAAATATTTTCATCTCATAGTGTTAAACTTTTATTTATTAAAAGAAGTTTTGTACACAATGAATTTGAAAAGAAATATGTTTCAAGGTAACATCAATACCTTTTACATATCTCAAACTCTCTTGAGATGCCCTAAAATGTCATTTCACATAATAGATCTACTAGCAATGACTAAAATCTATGGTAATTGCAACTTATTGTTCTATACTCAATAAACTAGCTTGAACTAAGTAATCGTCATCTCTTAGACATGTAAAAAAAAAATCCACCAATATATAGATTCTTCTATTCTATAAACATTTTTGTAAACCAAGATAAACTTGCTAAATCCTAACAAATGTAATGTTCATAATTTACTACCTTTACCTTTCCGTCTAATTCAACTGCTTCAACATTTAAAGAATATCTAGAAGACCTTCTAAATTTATTAGGCCACAAATATTATCCTCAATTCTAATTAGAGGTGTGTAAGAATTAAAATGAATAGCTTCTCTAGATCCCAAGACGGAATTTCAATGGGATATTTCTATGTTGGTCAAGATATTAAATCTAGTGATAAGGAAATTGAGAGGTTCATTTTCACCAAGTTGTCTTCATTAGCCTCTCAATTCCCTAATCACAAGATCGTTGGCTGCATTACCAAGTCTAACGAGTAGGAAATTGAGAGGTCCAACTGCACAAGCCTCTCAATGCCCTAACCTCGAGATTGTGGAAGCTATGGACAACATGGAAACATCAGGACTCGGAATGTCAGCTTGTTCATCTCATCGCGTAACCAAGCATGAAAACAAACAGAGCGAGAAGCAAGAGGTGGAAGTAATGCACGTGGTCGTCTTCGTATTGAGGCTTATTAGAAGGGCCACCGTATTCTCCTGGCCAGGAAGAAGACTGCGAGTACAAGGAGGGATGGTAGGGCAAAATCGCCACAGTATTCCCGTCCGGCTGCACAACATTTGTCACACTTCCTTGTGGTTTCCCGCCGCCCTGTGTTGTCCCCGTTTGTGGCTTCCCCGTTTGTGGTTTAGGATCTTGTATTTTCGGAGGTTTATATCTCTCTTGAAGCATCACGAACTTGGCCCGGCAGTCAATCTTCTTGGCTTTCCTCAAGACCTCTTTCTTGTGTAAGCCGAATGGATCCGGCATGGCCACCACGATCACCTTCTTCGGTCTCATGGCTTGCACATCAAAGACGCCCGGCACTTCCCAAATCTCTTCCTTCACCTTCTCCTCGCATTTCTGGCAACACATTCGCACCTTCAACTGAAGTTTCTGCATGCGCATGTCCACACCAAATTTATTGGTAAGGAACCTGATGGACAACGAAGCGTATTCATACTACAAGGACGTCAGCGTTGCTACACTCGAGCGTCTTTACGACTGAACAGATGAGTGATGATTGGACTGTGTAAGAAATTTCTGCTCACAAGCTAGTGTCATCGCTTTGTTTGTTTTTAAAGAGCAATAAGCAGAATGCACTGATGATTATATTGATGATTAGAGAGTTTGCACGGCATACCAGTAGTTGGTCGAATTTGACCGGCACCATCCAGTGATGCCTCCTGAAGGCCTCCGGAACATCCCTGAGTCCATTGGCATAAACCTGCACGAATTGAGTAAGCTACATTCGGCACACAAGCATTGATTTGGCTCTTATTTTAAGCCCAGTCTCCTCTTCAGCCTACCTCCAAGAACACTTCTTGTCAAGCACTTCTTTACTCGGATTCTTGCTACACGAATTAAATACAAGAACTTAATAATTCATAGAGATCTTACAACAAACGCACATATCCACGAAGCAATAACATCGAAAGACGTCTAATAATTCTGAGAATCAGTTAATCCTCAGTTTCACAAGCTACTCACCGGAATCTGCTCCCGATGTTCGTAATCGTATTGCATCGCTGCTTGCGCACAACAACTCAGCTAAGGGAGCCGGGCGAACCCCCAATGCCTCGCAGGATGAGGCTAAATCCAAGTGAGAACAAGTGCTAAAAACAACACATATCTCATGACATTACAAAAAAACACATCATGATCATATATTATGCCCTTCTAACGCATTGAATCGCTTCGACGCATTACAACACATGGTTCAGGTTCCCACTTAATTGCTCTCGTCTCTAGTGATACATCGGTTGCTGCTCTCATTTCTAGTGATACATCAGTTGCTGCTCTCTTTTCTAGTGATTCATCAGTTGCTGCTCTCTTCTCTAGAAGTACATCAGTTGCTGCTACCTCATCACCGACTTCCAGACACAGACACCCGAAGACGAAATGAGCAATACTCGCTAACAACATGTTTTGTAAGCTATGACGACAATGCAATCGATCGGAGAACAGAAGTGCATTCAATCCAGAATTGATGAGTTAGCATGCGCAGCTGCTCTCAGAACTTATCTGTGAAATGCCACCGCAACGAATATTAGGGACAAGCAGCAAAATTGTGAGTGTGAGGGTCTGAGGGAGCTTGGTGGCTAGCTGGCTTGCTGGCGAATATAATAGTCGCGACGGGTCGGCATTCGAGAGGGAATGGCTTGGGCCCTTCAAATCGCGGCGTTCTGCGAAAACAGTGCCTGGGCATACTATTAAATTCGGTTCTTCTCCTTTCCTTTCCTTTTTTTAGTGTAGTTTTGTTTCGCCAAGCCTTGCTAGCGCTGTGGCGTCTCCGCGTCTGTGCCCCAATCAAGTAGCGCATATTCTACTGCGAATTGGTTTGCCAACAAGTTGGCATACCATATTTCCTGGAGGGACGCCATGCCAGAATTAGGGATGGTGGCGACGTGCATCATTCGGACATCGCCGAGCTTACTGCACGGCAACAGGTGACGAGCCACATGCACGAGAATGCTACCATTTAAAGGTACGGACTACGGACAATCAAGTGCGCTGGGTGCCCTAAAAGCGCCTCTTGAACTGATGTTCTCATTATCCATCCATACCACCAAGATAGGCTGTTTGTTTTGTTCTGTTTGTTTGTTACTTTGAGATCCATGAACCATGTGCCCCCTGGTCGCGTTCTTGGTACTCTCAGAAAGCTTCAGCAAGGAGGGGTGCACATGCTTTGTTTTGTGGCGTTTGGACCTATGGTGTAAAAGTTATTGAATTTCAAAAGTTTTATGAATTAAAAAATTAAAAAATTACTTTTGTTTCTATTTTGATTGTGACAACGGCACACGGCACACTAGCATATCTCCTACCTGTTGCTGAGGAAAACATTTTAAAATATCTACCCAAAAAACTTTGATGCCTCCTAACTATTGTATACAATATTCAAATGATTTATTCTTTGGTGCATTGAAATCTCCTTTCATTTGTCAATTAGAATATTACTTTTTGATCAATCAAATGATAGAAATTACACTCAATTTGTAGAAAAAGTGGTACTTTCAAGTGTTCCTACTATAATCCTTAAAGGACCGGAGCACAATTCTAGCATAAATTGCCAAAAAGTACCATTTTCCTGGTCAGTGGAAAAAAATGAAAAAAAAAACTAGAGGGTGATTGCACGAAACACCTGTACTGTTTGGTTGCGTTTTTTTTTGGACCGCTATAACTTTTGCTATAACTTTTGATTTATAGGTTCAATGCCAAAACCAAAAAGTGCTTCCTAAACGTCCTGATTGTAATTGTATCCCTTATTTTTCAGAAATTAAAAAAAATCAATTTGTATTTAAAATTCAATTTTGTTAATTTGTCACACTTTGATATTTAGGGATTTTTAGTACTATTGAGCAGTTTAAATTAATGATTTTCAGTTGAAATTTCTATGGTATATTCCCCTAGTAGGTAGACATATTCACCAAAGATCATTTAAAAATACATTATTTTATATCCTCCATAGTTATGCAAATAGGCCTCCCTTGCGCATGCACTTCTAAACATTAGAGATGGTTTTGACTTCATTTTTTTGGTCAAATCTCATCACCAAGAAGTCCTCCCAAATGACCAATTTTTGGTTTTGTTCAAAATTGATTTTCCTATTTTCTACAAATTAAAATATCAAAGGATGTATTTTTTGGGACAATTCTGCAGACTATTCTAGCGAAGAGGAAAATACATCCTTTGACATTTTAATTTGTAGAAAATAGGAAAAACAATTTTGAACTAAACTAAAAATTGGCCATTTGGGAGGACTTCTTGGTGATGAAATTTGACCAAAAAAATGAAGTCAAAACCATCTCTAATGTTTAGAAGTGCATGCGCAAGGGAGGCCTATTTGCACAACTGTGGAGGATAAAAAATAATGTATTTTTAAATGATCTTTGGTAGGAATATGTCTACCTACTAGGAGAATACACCATAGAAATTTCAACTGAAAATCATTAATTTAAACTTCTCAATAGTACTAAAAATCCCTAAACGTCAAAGTTTGACAAATTAACAAAATTGAATTTTAAATACAAATTGATTTTTTTTAATTTCTGAAAAATAAGGGATACAATTACAATCAGGACATTTAGGAAGCACTTTTTTGGTTTTGGCATTGAACCTATAAATCAAAAGTTACAGCAAAAGTTATAGCAATCCAAAAAAAAACGCAACCAGATAGTACAAGTGTTTCGTGCAATCACCCTAGACTACTATTAGATTGTCTAGAAAAAAATTTAGAAAATTAGATTGTAGGATTGAAAAATTAAAGCATTTAAAGTTAGAAGAATTTTTTTGGTCCCAACATTATCCAATAAGGACAAAAAACTTTAATACCTCCTAGAGTGAGCTTTTTACACTACATGTTAGAGGTTTTGATAGTTGCATCCTATATTATACAAATTATATACCTATAAAAATAATAGAGTTCAACAAAATTATAATTATAATAATAAAAAAATTACAAACCATATATAGCTATGGAAGTTGAACTATTTTAAACAATTCTAAACTAAAGGATGTGACATTACATAACTCCACAAGTTGCAATTCTACCTTAACCCCTAAAGGACCAAAGTCTCCTAGGGAGACACTTTTGGATAGGCCTCAGATTTTGACCTAATTTTTTTGAATTTTTTTTAAAGATAGGAAATCAAATTAGCTTTCTGAAAATATAATTTTTATTTCAATCGGCGCCCAGGAGTAAAAGTTATACCATCCTAAGTCTCAAAAGTAGTTTGCCGAGGAAAAAAAAAAAAAAAATTGAATTTTTTTAATTTTTAATTTTTTCTGAAAGAATCTGTTTTTGTCTACATTTGAAGCTTTGATTCATTCTATTTGGACTAATAATGAAAAAGTTATGAACAATCTTGTTTTTTGGGCAATTTAACCCCTAAACGCCTCAATCCTTTTTTGAATTTTTGCACTTTTGTACTTATATCTTTGCACAGAAATATCATTTACTGGAATTTCATGAATTTGGTTGTAAAGTAAGGTTGTCTTTTCTAGATTTTAGTATCACATTGGATGAATGAGAAGTTAGTTGGACTACAGAGTGCCTTGAAGCCTTTCGTTCATCGTCCACAAAATGGACGTCGGAACGCTTCAGGGTTAAGCACCTTCTTCAAAAAACAACTTATAGAATTCATTTTTGAATGCAGTCTTCAAAGAAATTCAATTTTTTTGATAGGGTGAAGCTTGTTTGCAAGAATAGTCTCACCATTGAGATTATGATGTTTCAATTCCATCTTAGAGTTATTAACAATTTAACATTTTGTTCAATCTCGGACCTACTGCTACTTGACAATTTTTTAATGAATGAAAATTGAGTTTTTATATTTTGAATTTTTTTCCCTCAACTCTCAACTCAAATGTTCAACAAAAAAATTTATAAATTTATAAAAAATTAAAAATTTCTACAAATGGCGGTCAAAGTCATCTAAAATTGCAAGCCAACAATTTTAGATTTTTGAAATCTAGTACTACTATAGAGTTTAAACTGTGTAATCTAATAAATCTAGAAATGATATAGATTTCAAATATCTAAGACTAATGTGGATTTCAAGAATCTAGGACAGGTCTACATTTCAGGCATAAATTTAACAATTCAAACTGCACGGTTTGAACTACTAAAAGTGCCCAAAGTAACGGAATGGCGCCATTTTAATGAAATTGGCCATTTTAATGAATCATATTTGATGATGCCAAAATTTGAAGTGGATCAAAACATTGGCTTCAATTAAGAATTGAGAGTCTGTGAATCACAAGCCAATAAGTCCTATTAATGAAATACTAGCATTGTGTTTGACTTCAGATAAAGCCTTTGTTAAATTAAACTTTAGCCCATACTCTCTTTGTAGGAAGGAAGATAAGTTTAACTTCATTTTGAGTAACTTCTTCACACAAGAAATGATATTGTAATTCGATGTGTTCAAGGGAATCCTAAAATCTTGGGTTTGCAATAAAGGCAATGTAGGATTAATTATCACAATATTGAGAGTTGTAGCACTTGAAATCAGATAGCCAATTTCAGCAAGTAGATGTTGAATCCAAACTAGTTCCTTTGTTGTTGTTGCAATTGCAATGTATTTAGTTTTTGTAGACAACAATGCCACAATGGATTGTTTCTTTGCGTGCCATGAGGTGGGACCACTGCCTAGGCTAAAATAATATCCAAAAGTAGATATTTGGAAGTCAGCATCTCCTCCCTAATCCACATCAATCTAGCATTAAAAAGTAGAGCCAATTTTAGGTGAAGAAGCTTGAAAATAGATTCCAAATAGTTTAGTGTGTTGAAAATATTGAAATATCCGTTTAACACTAGCCCAATGTGGAGGACTAAGTTTGGCAATGAACTGAGCGAGATGATTTATTAAATAAGCTAAAATTAGGTTGTATACAAGTAACTAAATATTAACACTACAAGAGAAAGGGGTGTTTTAAGTGAGTTTTTAAGTATAGTCCTAGACACATGATTTTAAGTATTGACCTTTAAGGAGATTTTTAGCAAAATTTGACTTAAAACACATGTTTTTAAGTCAAATTTTGCTAAAAATCTCCTTAAAGGTCAATACTTAAAATCATGTGTCTAGGACTATACTTAAAAACTCACTTAAAACACCCCTTTCTCTTGTAGTGTAAAGACTACCAATGGAGTTGGCATAAGGGATTGTATGTATAAAAGACTCTTCATTAGAAGTTTTGAAGAGCCATATCTTTAATAAAATTCATTCCAATTGCCATAAAGGTATAATAGGTTTGTAGTTTTGCATGTTGAACTTAGTCAAGAAGTCAGAGTCTATATATTTAGCTTGTGTCAAAACAAATTGTCAATTTGATCTATTCCTTTGTACTTGGATGCTAAGAATATAACTAATGTCTTATCTCTTAGTCGTAGCAAAATCGGGAGCAAAAAGATGTAATAAAGAAGTCTTTTAGTTGAGTAAGTAGGGTAAAGAATTTGAGATGAGGACAAGGTCATTTATATAAAGTCCTAAAAGAATATAACAATTAATTCTCAAAATGTTTGATATAAACATTGGTATTGGAAAGGCATCTAGTAAAGCCTTGTGTGATGAGATGAGAGTCAAATTTCTCCCACCATACTTGTGGGGCTTGTTTCAATCCACATAAAGATTTTAATAAACAAAAGACTAAGTGTTTAGCACTTGGTTTGACAAAGCCTTCTAGTTGAAGGATGTAGAATTTTTTATGAAGATCACCATGCAAAAATGCAATGGTGACATCCATTTGATGGATATAAAGATCATAAATAATTGCCAAGCTTAATAAAATGCAAAAAGAGGTGATGCAAATCACTAGGAAAAATATAATGTTGTTGGCATTATATTTTTGTTCTAAAGATCCATGTTTTATTCTTAAGTAGAGAGTTATATTCTATTTGCATAGCATTTTGCCAATCAAGTGCGTCAGGACTTGCCGTAGCTTTAATTAGTAACAATATTTAGAAGGATCAATAAGCCATCATTGCATACTCATAGGAAGCTTCATCATAAAAATGGAAATGTTACCAAGTGCCCTTATATATTGCTAGCTATGACCTAATCAATGTAATGGCAAAGATTGATGAGGTGAATAGGGGTGAAATCAAAACAACTAATCAGACTTTTGAGGACTAAAGTGATTGACTTTGGTCAAGAGAGTTAAGTGGACCTAATGATTGTGGTCTAGTTGGTAGATTGGATTGTGTTAGTGAGTCAAGAGTAAATGAGGATGGCATTGAGGATGTTGTATTGGTTTGATTGGTTGGTTGTTGATCAAATGGGCTTGCCATGGAATTTGGTACCATATAAAAGCCATGGTCATCTAGACTTATTGTACCAGAAAACTGAGAAGGGTGACCGGAGAGCAATTGATCTTTATGAAAGATCACATTTCTATTAGAGAAGATTTCTTACCTTCTATAGAGTAAAGTCGATATCCTTTGATGCCTTGAAATTTGTTGTAGCTTATAAAGAAACATTTTAATTATAGCTTTATCATCTAGCTAGTTTAGGTCTTTTTACATCTGGTACATGAGAATATTCATTACAACCAAATATTTGTAAATAGCTTAATTTAGGCTTAAATGTGGTCCACAGTTCAATTAATGTAAAATCATCTTAAGTAGTTGTATATGAAAAATTCTACTAGTAGCAAGATATAGCCATAACTTCAGTCTATAATGTATTTAGGAGATTGGTTTTCTTAAACACCCTATGAGTTGATTCAACCAAGGTTGATTCTAATGCTCAAAGACATTAGAAGAAATTTGGAGGCAATAAGAGACTGTGAGTTTTCGGGCCCTAGGAACTTTGGGAACGCCCTAGGAACAATAATCTAACATGGCCGAGATTGTGTCATGTCAGAAATAATAAAAAATTAAATTTTAAATATTTTTTAATAATAGTTTAAAATTTTAAATAAAATTTTAATATTTTATTTTTGTTTTTCTTATATTTTTATTCTGACTGTTCCCAACAGCAGGAATAGCCCTAAAACAGCCCTTTGGAGGCCTCAAATCTCTTCTAATGCACCATTTTGTGCAGGATTATAAGACACATTAAATTATCCTTGTATTCCATAATCTGTACAGAAAGTAGTAAATTTATTAGAAATAAACAAACCTCCATTGTTTGAACGGAGTACAAGAATCTTTGATTGATTTTGATTTTCAATAATAGCCTTATATTGTTGAAAATATGTAAAAGTGTTGGATTTAAAAAAAAAATAGACATGTGTATAATGAGAATAATCATCAATAAAAAATAAAACATACAGTGTTCCTCCTAAAGAGGCATTTATATGTATCTACATGCATTTGTATGTATAAGGGCTAATAGCTTAATAGCCCATATTGATGATTCTTGTGGGTAAGACATTTGGTGATGTTTACCGAAGATGCATCCTTTAATTTACATAATCCTTTAACTAACTCTCTTGATTGCATAGTATTAAGAGGATAAATTTAAATGACCCAAGTAGTGATGCTACTTTACTGTATCGGCATCGTGTTGAGTAACTGACAATATATATGATGATTGATGCATTGCTTTCATTTTGATTCCAAGAAAATATAATAACCTTTTTTTTGGCACTTTATAACTAATGTTGTATTAGAAGGAGAACATGTTGTAAGGGATGTTGCAAGAAAGAGCGTTCAAAAAGTGAGCGTTTTGCACAGTACTCATTTTTTCTTTCAAGAGTACTTTAAAATTAGAAAGTCAATTTTTAAAAAATATAAAAAATATGTCTAATGTATATACCTTTAAAAAGAAGGTACACTAGGAAGGAAAAGCATAGAAAAATTCTTTAAGTAGGAGACCTAGAAAAGTGCAAAATCTCAAGAGAATAGGTACTTGCACTGTAGTTTCACATTTTAATTTGTAAAAAATAGGAAATGTTTTGTTTTTTAAAAACTATAAATTGGACATTTGGAAAGAGTTTATAGTGATGAGCTTTCCCTAGAAGATTGATCTTTAGAACCATCTTCATTGTTCAAAAATTGTGCGCAACGGGAGTGCTGTTTGCACTCATGTGGAGGACACAAAATAATATATTTTTAGATTTCTTTTGGTAGGAATATTCTTTTCTACTATGCAAATAGACCATGAAAATTTCAGCTCTAGATCATTAAATTTGGGGACTCCTAACGTAGTAAAAAAAACTAAACCTTACATTGTGACAAATTAACAAAAATATTTTTTAAATATAAAATGTTTTTTTTTTCTAAAAAATCAGGGATCTGATTAACATCAAGTTAGACATGTCCAATAAAAATTTCATGTTCATTGAGCTTTTGCTTCAAAAGCTATAGCGGATGACAAGAGAGTCACTCTCTTTGTGACTAGTAAATAGGACTAGTCTTTCTTGCAATGACCTGTAAGTATAAATTTATTTTTAATAAATGTAGCTTTGGTTTACAATTATATGTTTATCTTTGATAAATGTAGCTTTCATTTGTCTTTTTTGAATTATTCGAGAGATTGATAAAAGATTTTTAACCCCTAAAGGACCAAGGTGCGTTTTTTGGCAACCTAGCAATTTTGGGCAACTTACTACGAATGGAGTTTTTATTTTTTTTCTTTGAAAATTTACACAACATGTGCCCAAGGAGTAGCTTTAAGGCCCAACAATTTTCATAACTTTTGACTTCATGGTTAAAAAGTTATTGCATGATATGTGATTTTCATTGCTCAGCAAGCAGCCCGGGCAGCTCAAAAAACTTCTTTAAAAATCACTTTTTAAAAAAATAAAAATTTGAAATTGGTTCTTTAGGTTTATATCTACGTGGGAAGCTTTGAATCATTCCATTTGGATTAATGAGTCAAAAGTTATGAGCTTTTTAAGTTTGTGGGTAGGTATGGCTTTCAATACCTACCCGCAAACTTAAAAAGCTCATAACTTTTGACTCATTAATCTAAATGGAATGATTCAAAGCTTCCCACGTAGATATAAACCTAAAGAACCAATTTCAAATTTTTATTTTTTTAAAAAGTGATTTTTAAAGAAGTTTTTTGAGCTGCCCGGGCTGCCCGCCGAGCAATGAAAATCACATATCATGCAATAACTTTTTAACCATGAAGTCAAAAGTTATGAAAATTGTTGGGCCTTAAAGCTACTCCTTGGGCACATGTTGTGTAAAATTTTCAAAGAAAAAAAATAAAAACTCCATTTGTAGTGAGTTGCCCAAAATTGCTATGTTGCCAAAAAACGCACCTTGGTCCTTTAGGGGTTAACCATGCCAGACATTTGTAATATTTCAATAATCAACAATGGTTGATTAAATTGTAGTTGAAGGTGTACTGAACCCATTCTAATTGCTTGGTGAATTGTATTGTATCCCAAATAAAGAATTTTAGGATTTTCTAACGTAAAATAATTCTGGAATAGATTCTTGAATGGTGACATGTGCTAGCTTGTACTACAACCCCTAAACCATTGAGTATTTGTATCAATTGCAAACACTATAAATAGATTGAGTGATTCTTCAAAAGTAGTGGTATTGAATTGTGAGTGTTGATTTTGATCTTACTTTTTTTTCCTAAATTTAAGAGATTTGTGACCTTTCTTGTGACAATAGTGACAAATGATAACTTATGACGAAGAAACATTTTGATGGTTATTTTTGAAAGGTCTTTTCTTAAATGGTTGAATAATATTTTGGTTTTATGAAATTTTCCTTTGACATAAAAAACATTGGATTTATTTGAATCCTTTTTGCTCATCATAGCATATTGTTGTAGAATGTTAGAAAATAATTTTGTAAAAGTGAGATCAATAATACATCCTTAGGAGGCTATAATTGAGTCCCATAAATTAGATAAGGTTGCTATGACATAATTGCTTATGTAAATGTATTTGAGATCTTTTATTGGATCATTTATAAATTTGTTTGTCTATTCCATAGGGCTTTGGCAAATCCAAGTGATTTGAAAAAAATTATTTGTTTTTTGCTACAATGAAAGATAATAGCAAACATGGCTTTTGAATCTTTCAATTTCCAAGCTGAATGAGTAGCAAGATCACTTCATCTTGAATTTGCTTCTATACCATCCATTAATTACTTGACATAACTCAGATCGACGTGATCAATAAGACAATAACATTCCAATTTTAATGCTTAAGGTTGCATAATTCTCAATACTAAGTAGAGGGTTGCTATTATGTGAGCATAGGAGTGTGAGCCTATGAACCTAGAATACTACATACCTATGTTATAGGTGTATATACTACAGAAACCATCTATGATTATAAGGTATATATGTTACAAATATCCATATTACAGGTGTTTATGATACATACACCTTCTATAGTATGTGGTATCTATATTATAGGTACCTATATTGTAGGCTCAATGTTCACAAGCTCGCATTCTTGGACTCACATACTAGCACCGTTGATACTAAGTAGAAGAATCATATAAGCTATGGGAGCTGAACTTGAGGAAGATGAAGCTATAATTGGATTGACTTCATCAAATGTGATTTAGCCATACGATTTCTAGAATTCTTGGTGAATAGCCACAATGAAAGGCTAGATAAAAATTCTTTGTTAACAAACAACTGAGGATTGAGTTCATCAAAGTGTACCAATGCATCAAGAAAACTTGCAAGTGCTTGTGGAATCCTATATGTGATGTTTGCAAATTCTCATTGTTGCTTGTTTCCTACAAATTCTAGAAGTATTGGTTCAAAAGGAAGTTGAAAAAATCCATTAATAATGCATAATTGATTTTCTACTTCAATTCTATTGTCTTCTAAGATTATTATATTTTAGGCATCCTCACTTGAGCATTCTACTTTGAGAATTTGAGGGAAGCACATGGCTAGTCTAATGAACGCTCTGATACTATGTGAGGATAAGAATTTATTATAATAATAAAAAATTGCAATCTATATATAGCTATGGATCTTGAACTGTCTCAAACAATCCTAAACTAAAAGGATGTGATGTTACGGAATCCTATAGGTTGCAACTCTACAACAAATTATGACATGAGGCTATCTAGATAAATTTATATACTAACTACAATATCCACTAATTTTAGAGGTAGATGTATAGTTTATTAAAAGATTCTATAACTGTTTGAATTTTCAAGCAACATAAATTTTGATCCAAGAACTCGATTATGAAAAAAATTATAATTCTGTTTAAGAAGTGCATGTCTACACTTTTATCAAACTTTCTAAAAGATCCATTGATAATGAATATATTTTTTTATTGGATATATACATTGATTTAACCTATTAGTGACAAAGTTGATGTTATTACAAAAAAAATTATTTAAAAAATTAGAGCTTTCAATACAATAGTATTTCAACCTACACTAAGTTATATGGTAGAGCCACCCATCACCGACCAGTGACCCATTCCCGACCTATAGGTGCACGTATTTCTGACCATGCTTAGAATGTTTGTTTTTTTCATTTTCAAGGTTGGAACTAATAAATACATGACATATGTCCCAAGTTGTGGAAAAAAATACAAAATAATGATTAGATAAAAAGTTATTGAATGATCGAAATTGGAAGACTCTACATATTGGCCATGGGTCTGGCGCAACTTTTGCCTTGCAAAATTCATTGTAAATTGACTTTGGGTGATTAAATTCCTGAAATTTGGGCAATCTCCATCTTTTCTATCTCTACACCTGCAGGAATTTTTCCTTTGCCTTCAAGTACCCCACATCATGTCCGTAGGTGCTTATTCGGTCGGTTATGGGTGGCTCTACCATAATGCAAATAGTGTTGCTTTGATAAAGTAATACTACATGTACTAAAGTAAGTCTCCTTATTGTGATCAAATTTTTTTGGTCTTGATCTTTGAAAGTTGAGGAAGTATCAATTTTTTCACACATAGAAAAATAGTTCCAAAAAAATTAGGAATAGTACAAAACTCTCTTTGTGGAGGAAATAAAGTTTGCTATACCAATGGATTTTGCCAAAATTCAAATTTTATACATGAATATTTGAAACCTAAGGAATGAAATGACAAAAAATAGATGCATTATAAAAATAGCAATGCTAGACAAAGTAACCTTACCATTATAGATCAATTTGTGAATTCATGGTGTCAAGTGCTAATTAGTTGATTGCAAATATAAATTGTTGTCATCTTTAAACAATACAAAGTTGGATAAGAATTTATATAAACAATATCATTAAAATTTAGAGGCATATAATCAAACTGAGATTCAAAAAAATGGATGACAACTATAGATAGATTTAGATGAACCAATTTGGCAAATTAAGACTTAGTGAATTTCGCTCAAGGAGACAATATAAATCGGATTGCTGCTTAATTTATCCAACTAAACTATTACAATCACAAGCAAAGAATATTCTTCCAACTTGGATAATACCAATTTTCTCATGATTTTGTCTAATTACAAAAATTTGTCACTCCCCTCTTAAAGGCCACAAGGGTGTAGAATTCTCTTCATCATTCTTTTTCTTTTTCTTTTATTATTTGTATCTTTTATCTTTCTCCATAACTGGCTTGACTTACTACCACTCCTCAACTTCCAAATTGGTTTGAATTGTTTTGTAGCCTAGCCTGGCTTTCTCCATGAAACATTTGAAACTTGATGAGCCAAATTGATCTTAGTAACTTTAGAAACAAAGTTTGACTTTAATAGAAACAATTATAGAACTTGCAACCTCTTTGTACCAACTTGGGAACAATCTTCTTCACGTCATTGTTACACATCTTCTAATGTAGCTTTTTTTACAATTAAGATTGGAATTACAACTCTACACACACTTGGAATCACTCAATTGTTTAATTCATGTTGCACATTCAAGTAAAAGCAAATAGGGACTGTTGAAGACAACATTCAGACTTTAGACTTTCCAACTTGGATTCCTTAATTAACACCACTTATACATCATGCAATAATTATCAAATTATACACGCTTCATCCTCTTCATAGACTTTATTACTTCATCTTCACGTCCTATTTGTCACAATTCATTTCTTAAACACTCATTTGATAATACGCTCATGCAAGTAGAATTAAGCACTTAACGATTCCAAATCAGTTATGACTTATAAATCCCATATACACACTTGCATAATTTCAGCACATCAAAATCTAATTTGACATAAGTTGAGACTATTATCACCCTATTCATAAATACCTTGCATCACTTCTCACCACTCAGGTCACAAATTCGCATTCAGTCAAAGACTCACAATTACATTGCGGGCTCACATTCAATTCATACTACAACTTTGCTACGACTACAATAAATGCCAAGCAATCTCAGAGGCATAAAATAACTTCCAACTTGAAATCACAATTTGTAACTTAAAATTCCACCAAATCCAACTTTATTCGCACATTCATACCACCACACTAAAAACAATTAGGCAAATCAAACTCATTGTAATAACTTAATTGGTGAACACATCACCGATTTACAAGTTCAATTTCTTGCTTCACAACTAGTTCATCTCCCATTAGAATGTTTTTTCACTGTTGTCTGACCACGATACCAGCATCTCTAGCTCTTCACCACACACAAAAGAGAAAAACCCCATAGCCGACTTGGGGCTGGAACTCACAATCGATTCTCTCGCAATGGGTGACAAGCAACTTGGTATTTCCCACCTAAAAAACATCCAAATTGGCAGTTACATGCCCCATCCAAATTGACAACCTAACTGTATAGACTAAGGGCCTCCTTCCATATGAGTGGATGGTGGGTGGGTTCGTGAAACTCAAACCGGTTGTGGGTGGAGGATTCCCCAATCAAAGCACCTTGATTTTTGAATTTCACATTTCCATATGGAAGGGGGTGGAACAATTTCAAAAGGTCACCAGAATTTCCCATCTGCAATTTTGTGCAGGGCCTAAGCTTTGCAAGCCAACTTCCTTGAAGAATAGACCTCTTTGGATTTTTTCAAACCAACAATCACTAGTAGAAAAAGCATGAATTTTGACAGACACTAGTAGAAAAGTGACCGGGACAACGCGACAAAATAAATTCTGTCAAAATTCATGCGTTTTCTACTAGTGAATTGACAAATATTTAGGCCTAATATTTATCATTTCATTTTATTATCAATGTAACTTATTTTCAATATATTGAATTTTTACAATAGTCTTATTCAGTCTTATTAGAGAATTGAACCAAGATTATGAATTTAAATTATGAATTTAAATATCAAATCTATATTACTTAAAATATCAATGGAATATTTAAACTTATATTTATATCAAAAATGTCAATTTCTTCAGTAATTCAATTGTATATTAGCATTAAAAAAAATGATAATAGTACACATGCAAACAATTTCATCACTTTAGAACATTATAATTTTAACCAAGCACAATGAATTTTAAATGTAATCCCTAAATGTTATCAGCACTCTTCAAATTTGGAAAATTGCTTCCTTCCATTATCAAATGCAACTAAGAAGGATATTTTGAAATTGATGTGTGAATATAAGATGTATATTTTGAATTTTAGATTTTATTCAAACAGTTAGATCTATGATGGCAATTAGCAAATCACCAATATTTTTGTATAGGATTTGAAATTTGAAATTAATAATTATTTTGTAATTCAAATAGGAATAAGATATTGATTATTTGTGTATGAAATTTTTGAAATTTTTCATGCTGGATTGAAATATAATACTCTACGTGTAGTGATTTCTCAAGATATTTTGATTAACATTTAAACTATGAAAATGTTAGTTTGGTGAAGTTTTGATGTTAAAATTTTTAATTCACCTACAAAATATTAAATTTTTTTTGGCAAACTTGACTATACAATATATATGTCTTCTATTCAATATGCCTAACAATTGTTCTTTGAAATTCAAACTTGAGAAATATTTTATAAACTACATCTTATAGTGCATCTATGTTCTATCTAAAGGCCCTTGACAATTAGGGATTTAAGGTAGTCTACTCTTAAAGCGACTGTGCTCTAAAAGTAATCATAACACAGAGGTACAATTCATTCTTCAATGTATCAATAGTTTACATTTCAAAAGGTGGTCGCTTTTAGTGACCAATGCATTTTAATTTCAAAAGTTTGTAACTAATTCCACGAAGGTATAAAAAAATTTAAATGACTTGGATTAGATGCATTAGAAGAAATTTGGGGGCAATAAGAGATTGCAAGTTCCCGGGCCCTGGAAACTCTGGGAACAGTAATTTGACGTGGCCAAGATTGTGCCGCGTTAGAAAATAATAAAAAAATAATTTTTTTATAATTTTTTTATTAAAAAAATAATTAATTTAAAAAAGAAGTTTGTAGTATATTTTTTAATTAATTAATTAATTCATGAATTTATTTATTTATTTATTTTGGTTGTTCCCAGCATCGGGAACAACCCTGAAACGGCCTTTTGGAGGCCTCAAATTTCCTCTAATGCCAATTCCATTTTTTTTCTACAAAAATTTAACAAAAATTGTTTCAAGGAGTTTAGTTTCCCTAAAAAGGCAATCAGCTCTTAAATGGTCACTTTAAGAGTAGACTACCTTACCTTTCAATGCACCGTTTGTCGTTTTTTAACACATTGAATGATTGAAACGTTGAAGAGTCATTTATCCTTCTTCATTTGAGCAATTTTGTTGATATTTGTTGGGTTAAATTCCAATTTAGGTCTAATTTCTACAATATAACTTTCACATCAATCCAAAGGCATTCTGAAAATTTGACAAACATTACAATAATAATGGATTTTGTTATTGGACACCTTTAATTTGCTTTGTATAACCCTGCAAGAACATACTTGAACCATATAAAAAGTGCACATACACAAGTTGAAATACATAATATTGTGATAGTCATGAACCTTCTTGATAAGATACAAAATGATATTTATTCATTAAATTGTAGTACTTCCAATTCATACATATGCCGAGCTATTGCCATTTGCAATTGCTCTGTGGTAGATTTCTCACTATTTGTTGTCTCTAACCTTGATTATGCATGATGACCCCACAACACAATGGACTCGTTGATTTCATCATTTCTATCAATGACAATATTATGAAGTATACAACATGCTAATATCAAACTCGGAACCTTCTTTAGATCACGACCAATTATAGGGGTTTTCAGAATCCTTGACATTCCTTTTAAAATATCAAATGCTTGTTCCACTACCATGCGTGTAGATGATTATTTGAAATTGAATTCATCGTACAGTCTATAAAGATGTAGTTTAGGCCAAGGTATAAGGACATTTTTGTCACTAAGATAACCTGCTTCAGCTACAACTAGCTTTTGCACATCAACACCTCCAATTTCAATTGTTGGGTCATTCAATTGAGTTCCTGCAAGGACTTCTTTAAAATAATTGGACAATTTAAATAAACACAAGAGTTGTGTATTGATCTTGGTATACTTGCAAATACATCAATAAAGCGGGCTTTGTAGTCCACAATAGCTTAGATAATTGTTGAATAGTTATAATCATAGTCATACCAATCTGACAATTTGGCGAATCAAATCTGACATGCGAACAATCGAGATCACCACAATATTGTGATATGCCGTGGAGCTTTTCAAAACCAAGTTTCACATGAAATAGAGACTCTCCTTCAGATCAGTCACTCTAAATAATTCAACAACTGAGAGATGAATGTCACCAATTGCAAGCCTTCTCAAAGCAATTGCCACTTGCTTGGGAACATCTTTTAACCAGCCAGTAATTTAAATCAAGCTAGGAAAGGGATTTCGTTGCATTTTGTCATAGACTAAGCAACAAATATATTGGAATGTCGGAATGGATAGTCAAAAGAATTGACAAAAGTGCTCACGATCTTTATGAATCACTAAGATTGAATATTGTACGTTTCCACCAATGAATAGATTGTAGCTTTATATAATAAAAGCTAGAATCTAAACCAAAAATCTTCTTCTTTTCATCTTTTTGAACATGAACTTGAAAGAAAAGTAATTCACATTCATTCCAAAATAGAGAGAAGGATCGGTAAGATCTCATTTGGCATCTTTTTTTTTAAATGCCTCAAAGATGATACAAATTGCGTCTTTCTTTTTGAATTTCCATCAAACAAGTCCCTTAATTGTTGCCAATTGTATTGTAGTACAAAGAGCTATGTTCAGTCCTTCCATTGCTACAGCTACAATTGCAACTGCTTGTTCCACCATATTGAATGCCCTTCACATAGTAAAGAAAAAATTGTGAAGACCACTAGTCTAGTGAAAAAACTAAATTGATGAACAAACACTATATGTTATATTTGAAAATCACCTACTGATCAAAACATTAATTGATTGTCAAACAAAGGACTACAAATTGAAGTTTAGAACAAATCCATCCATCCACTATTGACAATTAGTAATTGCTTAAGTCATTGGTCAATCAATGTTGAAAAGAAAAAGAAATTGAGCATTAGAATATTTATAAATTCAAAAGAAGAAGAACACAAGACTTGACTCAAAAAAACAAGAATGAAAATCGTAATTTTGTTATCACTTTTAAAAAACAACCATGTCCATTAAACGAGCCATTAAATACTTCAACATCAACTAGTGATACGTGTACTATAGTTCATAATTACATAATACTCATGCACAATTTTATCTTTTGCTAGAGCACTTCCAATAACTCTCATAGCATCCCCTAAGCTTAGAAGAGCATGCACGTATCCTTTTCCAATCTCTACAACACTATAAATTCTTGATTGCTCAAGCTGCACCATATCACGATGTTAAAGTTCTTCAAACTCTAGCCTATATTTTTCCATTCCTATAATTTCTTTGTGTCGAAAATCGTCATATTGTGTCCACCAATTATAGCCTTTGTAAATTCAACTCTAGTCTTGTCCATTGATGCCAATGCTTCATTTGCTACTTTCAAAGATAAGCTCCTTTTTTTGGTGGAATATTCCATTGATGATTCACTGACATTTGTAAAACATATATGAATACATTTATTGGACTATATAATGGAGGAAAAAAAATATACTGCATGAAATTCTATTAATATATGTAGATATGTATGACTTACAAGTATTTATTACTGTACGTTAGGATTAGATTCATCAAACCCGATACAAAATCATTTGTTTTTAGGTTGAATTATCTTTCATTAAATGGATTAGAATTTTTGGAATTTCATTTCACAAGATTTAGAATATTTCATGACCTTTAGTAGTAGGGTCCTCACAGCTTATTAAGTTAGCAAAAGGACTAGTTAAATTCCAATCCCTTTCAATGAATACAATCTCTTTTCAAGGGGAAAAAAATGACTAAATTTATGTACACTGACGAACAAAACTGAATATAGATTTGAAACTTTTTCATTCAATCAAGCATACCATTAGCATCAATGGGCAAATTACAAAAAGTTGATAAACAAAAGTTGTAGTATATGACATGCAACACATTACTATGGAAGTTTCAAGAAAAAACTAGTTGGTATGAGAAAGAAAATTAATTTCAAAGTTAGCTATGTCAAAACTCGGTTTTCAGAGTACGCTATAATTTGGAACTACTTTATTTTGTGTCAATTTTTTTTTAAACTCCCAAAAAACTTTTTGTGCCTTAGCATATTGGTATACATCATTTCAAATTGTTGTATACAAAATTTGAAGAAAGTTGACATTTATAGAATTTAAATATCAACAATTTGACAAACACGCAAATGATGTTTGTTCTCACACTATTCGAATTTTTTTCCGGAGTTGAGAATATGGGATTGCATTAGCTATTGTAGAGAGAGTATAGGTTGCAATTTGGACCATTGTTATATCTTAATGCCCTTGCATTTGAAATATTTGTTGAAACGGACAATTTGTTTCACTTATATTTTATAGCCGTATAATTCATTTTTAGTTAATGTTTGCAATCCATACCTTAAGACAGGCTGTTTGTTTTATTTTGTCTGTTTGTCACGTTGGGATTTCCCAAACCGTGCGTCCCCTGGAGGTGTGGTTTGTACAGTCGAAAAGTCCTTGGCGAGGAGGGGTGCACGGGCTTGGTTTCGTGGCATTTGGACCTGCCATGGGAAAGTTATAGATTTTTGAGTTATTTTTGGTTCTAAAAAAATTAAAAAAAAAATTCTACTTTTGTTTTGGCTATAGCAAAGGCACAAGGCACACTTAAAAATTACTAAATTATGCTAAATTATGTATCTTTTGAATTGTTTGTCAATTGATCACATTTTTGGTACCGTCAAAAAGCCCTTGGCAAGGAGGGGTGCACGGGCTTTGTTTTGTGGTGTTTGAACCTACGGTGGGAAAATTATGAATTTTTCGATTATTTTTGGTTTCAGAAATGACTTTTAATTTTGTTTTGGTTGTGGCAACGGCACAGGGCTACATTAGTCCATACCTTAAGTTTGGCTGTTTGTTTTGTTTGTGTGTGACATTGAGATCTCCTGGACCGTGCGTCCCCCGGTGGCGTGCTTGGTACCGTTGGAAAGCCCTCGGCGAGAAGGGGTGCACATGCTTGGTTTTGTGGTGTTCCACCTCAAGGTTTAAAAGTTATTGAATTTTGAAGTTTTGATTGAATTTAAAAATTATAGAAAATTACTTTTATTTTTGTTTTGGCTGTGGCAACGGCACAGGGCACACTAGTCCATACCTTAAGTTTGGTTGTTTGTTCGTTATGTTCGTTTTGTTTGTTTGTCACGTTGAGATTTCCCAGACCGTGCATCCCTTGGTGGCGTGCTTGGTATTGTCGGAAAGCCCTTGGCGAGGAAGGGTGCATAGGCTTGGTTTTGTGGCGTTCGAACCCGCAATCAGAAAGTTATAGATTTTTGAGTTATTTTTGGTTCTTAAAAATTACTAAATTATGTTGAATTATGTATCTTTTGAACTGTGTGTCAATTGGCCACATTTTTATACCATTGGAAGGCCCTTAGCGAGGAGGGGTGCATAGGCTTTGTTTTGTGGCGTTTGGACCTATGATGGGAAAATTATGGATTTTTGAGTTCTTATTGGTTTTAAGAATTATTTTTATTTTTATTTTGCTTGTGGCAACAACACAGGGGCACACTAGTGGAATCTTGATAATCAATTAGTTGATTAAAAGCTCCTTTAAGTTAAAAAATGGGCAATTTTGATTTATTAGTTTAAATATTTTTATTTTCTAAAAATAAAAATAAAAATATTATCCATTATTTTAAAAATTTCATTAATTTATTTTTGTGCATGACTTTTGAAGAATCTTTTTATTGGCATGAATTTTGTAGAATATCTCATTTTTAATGTTCTACTAATACTCTATTTTTTTTAATCTACTTTTTCAAACATCAAAGTATCTATTTTTAAAAATTATTTAAGCTATCCTAATATATCACATTATTAGTAACATTAGATATATAATGATGGTTGAATTTCAATTGATAATAAAATTATGTTATAAATATTGTTGTATTGTTGTAGAGTTTCTAATCGGATTTGTTTTTGTGTTTTTATTCATCACTAAAATTATATGGAGTAGGATCCAAGGATAAAACAATAATTTCAAGGGTAGAACAAAGTAACATTATTCTTGTTTTTGTTGTTCTTTTGGACTTATTTGATAGGTTAGTTTGCCAATCAAGTGTTAAATAGGGTGAATTAGCCTATTGTTTTGCCAATTTGGGAAGCAATTTTTGCTAGTTCAAAGTCAAATCGGTGTGTAGAGGTATAGTGTTTTGTGAAGTGGCTATTGTGCTAGTTGGGATGGTTGGTCATCTGAGTTAGGGCCAGCTTACATGTGAGCTCGGTGGGCAAAGAAAGCAATTAAAAGACAAGAACAGTGCCACCGATGATTGGCAAGCGTGGAAGTAGAAGAGAGAGTTCTACCAATTCCAGTGTATTCCACATTGTAGAAGGAACATAAAAATACTTTCTATATTTCAACCTTGTTGACTCCTCCCACCCACCGATACATGTAAGGAGGCCCTTAGGATCTATTTGGCAGTTTGAGGTTGTGATTCCAACCGGTAGTTAGGACAAGCTTACATGCTCAATCGGTGGGAGCGCTAAATGACAAAGTTTTCCCCAATCAATATACACGGAAGCCGCTTTAGGTTTAGGATCAACACGACAACTTTCCGCCAATGCATTGGCCATTTCAGAACTTGCACGTAAGTCATTTTTCATTCTACCAATCATTGGTGAGTCTATTCACCATCTGTAGCATGTTACAAATGTTCACTTGACTTGTGAAGCCTGGAACCTCTTCTTGCCAATTGGGGAGGTGGTGGCTTGGTGGTGGCTTGGTGAAAATATATTGAGGATTGTTGTTGTGAAGAGTTTCAAAGGTTTATATTTATTGAAAGGTATGTCTCAAAATCCATTCTATAGCTTGTTATAAATGCTTACTTACTTTTGAGAACCTGAACTTATTAAGTTATTTATACAAGATATAGGTTTTAAAAAGTTCAAGAAGGGTAAGTCTATTCAAACTCTTCATGTCATTTTGGAAAGATCCAATTTTATGAATTGTGAATCTTTTGAGTCATTCAACCATCATACTATTGTGTGACGCCTACTAAATCAAACATACTTGTAGTTTGTGGATTTTTCATAATTCAAACTCTAAACAAGAAATTTGTGCAGGAATGGCTTGTACTAGTACAAATAAGTCATAGTAATAGTCTTAGAAGCTCTATGATTTGCAACAATTTTGTAACCAATTTCTTTGGGTAATCGCATGCATCACATATAATAGTCCATTTGGATTAATGGATGATTGCAAGAAACACTTGTCCTATTTTTTATCCCCTTACCCTCAGGCAGGTGGTTTTTTGCTCATAACTTTTGCATTGTTTGACTGTTTGGCATAAAATTTGGAATGAAGGTAGATGTGGTAGGTGCAGACATTGAGTAATTTTTAAATTTTTTTAAAGATTAGTTTACTATTTTTAACCTGCCCCCGATTGGATGTCTACTTTAGCCATTTTGGGGGGTTTTAGTCCTATTTTTGACCCCAAAATGCAAATTTGAAGCCACAAATTAGATATGTTGGAGGTTCACTAACATTACACGGACCAACCAAAGTTTTTTTGAAAATAGCGACATGTTGGTTGCACACATGGGGTCAAAGTGACCTTCCTTTGTGCGAAGGCTAAGAAGAGGGAAAAAATTTCCTTCATAAATTTTTGGGTGCAATGCAAGCGCAATCTTCTTTAGTAAAATAGATTTTTTATGGATTTTTTTAAATTTTCTTTTAAAAACTAAAAATGAAAAACCCAACAAACCCCTTTTCTGCTATTTTTTGCTCCTATTGGCTTCTATAGTATTTCGTAGTAGGCTTAGTATTGCATAATACAATATAGTACTGAATTGACAATTTAGATCTCCAGGCACTCTCAATCAACAATTTAGATTTGCTAGGGCACTGCTATCACATTATATTGGTAGCACCGCATAATATCGCCAGTCCTATGGCCGTAAATTGCATTTTTGATGGAAAAATGTGAAGTGTTTCTTACAACTATCCTAATGTAGACTTCATAACAACCATGCTAGTATGTGAGTATGAAAATGCAAGCATGTGAGCCTTGAGTATATGTATAACCCCTAAAGGACCAAACACCGTTTTTTGACAACATAGCGATTTTGGGCAGCTCACTACAAATGGAAATTTTATTTTTTTTCTTTGAAATTTTCACACGAGGTGGGCCTAAGGAGTAGCTTTAAGGGCCAAAAATTTTCATAACTTTTGACTACATGGTTAAAAAGTTATTGCATGATATGTCATTTTCTTTGGTTGGCGGGCAGCTAAGCAGCTCAAAAAATTCTTTAAAAGTTACTTTTAAAAAAAATAAAAATTTGAAATTGGTTCTTTATATTTATATATGCACGGAAAGCTTTGAATCATTCCATTTTGATCAATGAGTCAAAAGTTATGAGGTGGCTTAGTTTGAGGGTAGATATGGAATCTCTACTCTAAAATAAACTTTGAAGTCCTTTATTTAACTCAATTGTCAATATTTTTGAAAAAAAATAAAAACACTGGGTGTAGATTTCTTATTACAACATGACATTACAACCGTTGGGATTGGTATTTTTCAACTCCATATCTAAATTCTTAACAATTTAGTGTTTTGAATCAATCTCTACCTCTTTTTACTTACTATTTTTTGCTTATATGTTGTGCAATTCCAAATGATCTGAAATTTTTCAAGAATGTAGCCAACTTGCCTTGAAGAATGAATCCAAAGAGTAACCACTATTTTGGACATTTTTCCATACAAATGTGACCTTGTGCAGTGCAGTTGCCCGGGTTTTTGCAGGGACAAAAAAAAGACTTTTGTCAATTCAAATGCTATCATCTTGCAATCCACACAGTGGAAATTTCTGAAATTTTTTCCTCAACTTTTTAGACTAGTGTAATACAAGATCCTACGGTTATATTTTTCCAAAATTAAAAAAAATAAATTTGGTACTTGTACTCAAAATGGCAGTTTTGGAGTGATTTTGGTAAAAACATAGTCTCTGACCTTTAGGAGATAAGTGGATATTCTACAACCATTGAAGGTGCTCATAATATGAACATCACAAAGTTTAGACCCTACGATTTGGCAACAATTATCGTGCAGTTATTGTTGTTTCATGGGTTCGTACCATAATCGCACTAACTCAGTGTATTTTTACGCACTGAATCAGTGTGAAAACAATGAATATCAATAGCATACGATTTATGTACTTTAATTATATGATTGCTGTACAGTTTTGACACAACAATTGTATAGTTAAAGTACATAAATTGTACGCTATTGATATTCATTGTTTTCGCACTGATTCAGTGCGTAAAAATACACTGAGTCAGTGCGATTATGGTACGAACCCATGAAACAACAATAACCGCACGATAATTGCTACCAAATCGTAGGGTCTAAACTTTGTGATGAACACCTTTAATATAGACATCTACAATATAGTTATACTATAATCATGGGAAGTTTGTATAGTATAGACACCTGTAATATAGGTGTATAGTTTTTTAGGCTCACAAGCTCATGCTCTTAGGCTCACATAATAGCAATCCTCTCCCAAGGACTCCAACTACTAGCATAATAAGAGACAAGACAAGGGACTCTTCAGTCTTACCAATACTAGTTTTACAACAATCTTTAATATTGCCTTGTTTTATATCTTGTCTAGTTATCAATCAAGTTCAATTGTAATTTCTTGACTGCAATTCTTGTAAATTTCTTATTATTTAGTTCATGTATCCTTGATATACTATTGAGTTTAAAATTGCAAGTGGTATACATATAAATGATTTTATGTATTTTTTTTATAAAGTAAGTATAGCCATAGTCAACAGTAATAGCATTTGAGCATGTTTATTATCATTAAACATAATTATTTTTTTTGGATTTTATTGGCAATCGAAAGAAGATTTTTATTCCCTTAACATGCCACTATTACTTTTAATATATGTTTCACCTTCATTTGTCTAATTAACTTTTGAATTTTTGAACCATTGTGCACCATTGCTAAATATTTCCCTTAGATTATAGTTAAAGATAATAAATTGATTGCCTACTATTATAATGCAAATGGCTCTTTGTTCTAAACAGGAGGGTGCTATTATATAAATTTAGGATCATAAGCATATAAGCCTAAAGACATACACCTGATTCAAAACCTTTCATGATTATAGAGTATCTATGTTATATTTTTTTAACAAATATAGAGATAAAAGGTATGATTTGTTATATATATATATATATATATATATATATATATATATATATATATATATATATATATATATATATATATATATATATATATATATATATAATTAAAAAAATTGAAATTGAAATCTATCACTGGCCTTGAGGTGAAGAATTGGCCTCCTCATTTTTGGTGCACGCAATTTAGTGAGCTCGGGCCATGACAAATTAAAAAAAATTGAATAAAAAATTCATTCTACCAAATTGGTCCAACCTCTAGGTGTGAGGTGGGTAGGACTGATTTCAACCTTTTATCCAACTACAAGCCAGGATTTTGAGCCCTTGACACAACAAATTGACCCAGCCTCTAAATGTAAAGCAAATCTTATATTATAGATGTTTATGTTATAAACACCTTTAATAATTGTAAGATATCTACTTATACATAAACTCAAGGCTCATAAGGTAGAAGGCTTGAGAACAGTTCAGGCATTTAGATCCGCCCCTATAAACTTGCCTGGAACTGTTCAGAGGGTTTCAAAAATGGAATTAATTGTTAGTGGTAAGAAACTGTGGTCCTCAGTGAGTGGTTTGTGAGTATGAAGGAGGTGAAAGGGGTTTCCCTTGTGTATGTTTTTTGCTCATGTTTGAGTGCTTCAAGAGTAGAAGGTAAAATTCGACTGCAATGAATGGAGCAAAGTTAATTTAGTGATGTTGTGACTTTGGTCATTAAATGGACGCATTTAGCATTGACATGAATGTTTAGAGCATTCTATTTCTTGCTTTCTTCACTCACTTGCTCTATTTAGAGTCTCTGTTCACTGTTGTTGTAGCCTAGGAGCATGTCTAGAGTCCTAGGCACTTCCAATATTTGTATTTAATTAATTTTGACTCCGATAATTATGATGAAAATCTAAACATAATTGTTCCTTACTTCTCTTCTAACGGAAATATTGTCAAAAATATTTACATGGCCAAATTTCTCTCCACAGATGCATCTTTTCCCTTAAGGTAGTGTGGTCTAAAAGCGAGCGGCCTCTTCAAATCGATCCTATATTTAGATCTGAAATGGACATTAGGTGGTTCTTAAATGGACCTCTCAAGCCATTGAGAGAATCGAGAGAAAAGCTTTATTTATTGCAGGAGCCAATCATTGACCTTCATTTACTCAAATCACTTTAGAAGTTGCAAGTGGTCAGATTTTGGAAGACCTAGGGTCACAAATAGGTGCCTACAATAGTTTTTTTTGAAAATTCATAAGTAATTCAAAAACGATTCAAAAAATATGAAACCACTTGTGTAACGTTCCGCATCCATTTTTCTTTCTCTCAAAAATGATCCAAAAATATTTCTGTTCAAGGAAACCTGTGAAAAAGGCAGATCAGCCCTTAAATGGTCGCTTTTAGGCCATACTACCTTAGATGAGCGCTTTTCAAGCCTTCTACCTTATGCTCACATGTTTGCATAGTTGCTCTAAGCACAGTAGCATAATTGCTGCACCATTCTTAGGGCAACCCCACGCCTGGCTTGCGGAGCAGGGGCGCCAAGCAAAGATGGCGTCTCTGTTTGGCAAGCCAAGTTCCAAAAAAAAAAAAGTGTCCCCGTGGTGGACGCGTCATTGGGACGTGCCACTTGTGAGTTGCACGGGGCCCCATGAAATGGCCCACACCTCATGAATGCAACTCACTTTGTCAAAGCCAGGTGGTTTCTTCACATTGGGACAACTCTAGATAAAGTTGGTAGAGATCCATTCAATGATGAGAGAGTGAGTAATGAGACTCTTGACGCGGCACGCTCAAGCTTCACTATTTGCCCGTGCCTTCTTTATATTTGGCCATGGCCGGGCTTGTTTTTGACTTGGCGCGTGTGCCGTGGGGAGAGAAATTTGGAAGGGCCTGCTCATTCCCCGTGTGAGCCCTGCTTGGCGCCCTGCCGTGGGGTCGCTCTTACGTAACAAATACTCGTATAACTCAAAAGATTTCCTAGATTTTGGAGATCCCACACGTGCCGTGAACTCACACAGACACAATGCCGCGGTAGCACCCCACCCACCGTAGCAGCCTGCTTGCTTGCGTCGCAGCAGCAGCTTGCGTGTGTTGCAGCATCTTCGTCCCCGCGGACTTTTGGGGTGCAGCTGCAGCTTCACTTTCTACCTGTGGTGGTCAGTCCACCTCCATCGGCAGTCGTAATTTTATTACGTAGAAGCATCTCTCTTTTCGTCGATCATCGCGATCATGGTGTTGGGCCTGCACAGTCTGGCGGGATTCCGCTCCTCGCTGCTGCGCTCGCACGCTCCGCTGCGTGCTGTGGCGGCTTCCGTGATGGCTCCCGCGACCGCTCCTCCTCGCGCTCTCTCCACGGCCATGCACGCCAAGGCTACTGCGGCTCCCACGGCGGACGAGGTATTCGCTTGACCCTTTGAATGGGGGTTTAGGGTTTGGAGCCCGATCGGAGAGGGGAATGGGGATTGTGATGAGATTGCAGTGGAGATTTGGTCATGTGACGTTGCGATTGAGCGATTGTGGGTGGATCGGTTGCTGGAGACGCGGTGTGAATTTTGTTGTTTGGCCATTGGTAGTGTAGTCGGACTGTATTATTGGTCGTGTGTTGGCTAGTTGGATAAATTCCTTTCTGAAGTTTGTGTGAAACCTAGAAGATGCCTTGCGTATGCGGTGTGGAGTAGAAAAGCAGAGATTGAAAAAGCAATATCTAATAAGGGAACTGAGCCGGTAATATCCACACAGTTTTGAATTTTCTACTGCGGCTCCCATCCCGTACGAGGTATTGGGGTGGCCATTGGGAATGTGGATTTAGGGTTTATCCCGTTGCGCGAGCGCGATCGGAGAGGTTCATGGGGATGGGGTTGAGATTGCAGGGGAGATTTTGTCATCTGACGTTGTGATTGAGCGATTGTGGGTGGATCGGTTGTTGGAGTCGCGGTGTGAATCGTTGATAGTATCTTCGGATTGTTTCAATGGTCGTGTGTAGGCTTGCTAAAATTAATTTTTCTCTGAAATTCTGTTATTTTGTATGAAACCTGGAAGATGCCTGTCGCATGCGGTGTGGAGTATAGAAAAGGTTGAATAAGCAGTGTCAATTGAGGGATTAATTGGAGAATATTCGCGCCAGTTTTGTATTTTTGCGAATTGTTTCTGAACAATTCTAATTTGGTATGTCGTTGCACAAATACAGCGACCCGGTCCGTGCTGAAATCTCATTCTTGGTAGAGTTTAAGGCTTGAGAGAATGGAGTCTCTGGGGGGAATATTATTTGAGATTTCTACTAAAGGCTGATGATTTGAGAAGAAATTTCTACAAAGGGCTCAGTAGTTTCCTGGACTAAATTTGAATAAAGTGACAGAATCTCGTGGTTGATATTGTGACTGACCCCTATTGTCTCTCACTCCATTGGTCTAAATTTTCTAAAAAACTCCAATGTTCACACCCCTTCTTAAGGGCTTGTCTGACGTTCCAAGAACGCCATTGTCAGCTCCTTAGTTGCAAAGGCGTATGGCATGATGACAAATGAATACAAATATAATATATTTCAACCTTAAATAAGAGATTTCAAGTATCAGTTATTGCAGGATTATTCATTAGATCTTGAGGAACGTGGCTCTCTTAATTTTCTAAGCCTTGAATCGATGCTGGTTGCAGGTCTTGGTTGAGGATGGTTTTGCCACGAAGGTTGCCATTCTTAATAGGCCGAAGAAACTTAATGCCGTCAACGAAAATATGGTAATGGCAACCTTCTGTCCTGGTATACGATAATCTGTGTTCTCTGATTATCTGAGTTCATGCTAAAGATCTGTCGAGTTGAACTACAGTAGTTGAATGTTTCACCCTGCTCTTTCAACCGTTCCTTTATCTACGTATTAGTCTGTTCATGGTTTCAAAGCAAAAGGACGGTGCCCTATCTAGCTCCAGCTCACTGGATGTTTGACAGTTGAAACGGGCTGAATCTTTTATTTGTGGATATGCTCACTGAAATAATGTCTTGACTAGATTGATCGATTGCTGGAGCTCTACGTGAAGTGGGAGAAGGACAAGCATGTGCGCATGGTTATACTTGCAGTGAGTGATTTTACTACCTTTTCTAACGATTTCAACCTTGTCAAACATAGAATTCAGGGTTTATTTTGAGACAAGAAAAGTGTTATTTACCCTTGAATGACCCACATTTGCCTGACTTGCCGCTTATAGACCCTTGGATTGAGGAAATTTGAGTTTCCTGTTTAACATGACAAATGGACAACATCGACCCGAATGTTATTGGGCAGCGAGAGGTTAACATACTTGTTCGTATGTTGTTTATAGTGTAAGCAGTGTGACGAAGGACATATAAGTGTCATCCAGTCTGTTCTCATATTTGTAGTTTCTAGTTACAATTAACTGTAGTTCTCACGAAGTGTGAGGGGATCACGAGTCATTAGTCGAAAGCATTTGATACTGCCTTAAAATGGTGTTACAATTGGTATGGTGTAACGCGACTAAGCTGTCTGAAAGGGTTTCCCACTAGTGAGTGGGAGGAAGCCGTAGCGTATTTCTTCGTTCGTGTCAACATCATCCTCATGTATCTTCAAGCATGTGAGTTCATGAGTTTCGTATGAGGTTATTGGTTCTACTTAGGAATTAACTTCCCGTTACTTTGTCTGACAAAATGACTGTGATGTCTCTGCAAGGGTGCTGGACGGGGATTTTGTGCAGGGGGTGATGTAGCGACTGTGTATCATCTTGGGAAGGCTGGTTAGTATGCAGATGCATTTCTTGAGCACTTGTGATCATCTGAAATTGCATATCAGAGTGCACGATGTATGACCTAGTCAATGCATGTGTTAATCTATTCTAACTTCAAATATTATATTGGACCGATTGCCCTGCTAAATTTTGAAGTGGCACATTCAGGTCAACCTGAACGTGGCAATACATTTTTTTACAAGGAGTATCATCTCAATTACATCTTGGGAACCTTCAAGAGAATCAATGTATGTGTACACAATGGATGTTGTTGCCTCTTTATCCTCTGAGAAGCGAAATTGAATTCAGCAAGTGGCAAATTAAGCTGCGTGAAGTTCCTGCTGCAAAGCCTCTCATTTTTCTCCCGGGCAGTTCGAATATTTCAATTTTAACACCTTTCCTGAATCGAAAATGTTCAGGTGGCTCTTTTGGATGGTGTTTGTATGGGTGGGGGTAATGGTCTCGCCATGCATGGGAAGTTCCGAGTTGCTACAGAGAATACCGTGAGTTTATGCTCGGAATGGCCGTTTGAATTTGCTGTTCGTGTTTATGTTCAGTAGGACAGTCTGATAGGATGCAATGTTCGTTTTCGGTATAGTAGATTTGGTGAAGAAGGTTACCTTGGTTGTGTTTGGTGGAAAAACATGTATTGGCGTATAGACGTAGACTCTATAACATGTACAGGCGTGCTAATTGCTGGGTGTTCAGTTGTTTGCAATGCCAGAAACTGCTATAGGGCTACATCCTGATGTTGGAGCGTCTTATTTTCTCTCGAGATTGCCAGGCCATCTAGGTACGAGATGGAGCTCTTTTCTCAACGTTTATTGTACTGGCTTATACCGTCCCGTGACATTTTTGGTCTTCAAATTTACATGAACAGTAGAGCATCAGCTTTCTCGATGCGTTGAATTCTTGATGCATCAGCTTATTAATGTTGCTCCTCCAGGGGTTGAACAGTTGAGCATCAGGTTTTTTGATGCATTGAACTCCTAAAGGATCAATGACTAATAATGTTGTGAAAAATATGATTATAGTAGGGTCAAATATTATATTACTAGAATTAATGAAGACCAAATGAATTTTGTTGGTCAAAAAATAAATTCATTTGGACCAAAGAAAGTCCCCATGTGGCCTAAAAGCTGCTAGAAACACATGAGCCCAATGTGGGCTACTTGGTCCTTTAGTCGTTAAAGGCGTCACTGTCCTCCAGAAACTGTGACCTTGAACTTAGAGTGTGAGAAGGTGCATAATTCCTGCAAAGGTTTTTATGTGTATTGGGTACTTCCTGACAGAGGTTCTTGCGGTTCTTTGAGCAGTTGTGTAATGGTGGCAGGTGAGTACTTAGGCCTTACAGGGACCCGTCTCGATGGAGCAGACTTGCTTTCTTGTGGTCTTGCCACACACTTTGTGCCCTCTCAGGTGACTCTAAGAAATTAATTAACTTAGTTGGATGTGACTGACGAGAGCACTTTTTTTGCATCTGTGTGCTCATTTCTATCTGTTGCAAATGTTTTTCTCCTCATGCGAGTCATCTGGTTACCTTTATTGATGTCTGTTCTGATGCTTCTACTCAAGGCCAAGTCCTTAGTTTTAATTCAGGGCTGTGCTCTCATAGTAGTTTAATCTTCCTGTATTTTGCATGCGCAGAGGCTGGCTGATCTTGAAGACCGACTTGGTGGTCTAAACACTGGAGATTCAGAGGTTGTTGGCATTGCTATTGACGAATTTTGTGATGTTGTCTACCCTGGAGAGAAAAGCCCTTTGTACAGGTACACAATAATCTGGCCGTGATATGGTTAGCGAAGGTCCCCTCAGATTGGCTTGAGGTATACTTGTTTTTTTCTGGATTCCGTCAATAGCGTGATGGTTAATGTTCTTAGTTATTTTTTGGATGTGAAGGAAGGGCGATATTGATGAATGCTTTGAGAAGGAAACGGTGGAAGAGATTGTACAAGCGCTTGTAAGTATTTCAACTTCTTATTAAACTGCAAATTTTGTTTCATTGAAGGGTGTACGTTGGAATATTGAGTGTTGAGCATTTTCTCAGCGAATAGGAATTATGTTGATGCCTCTGGCGCACCTGATTGTTTGACTGAACTTTGTTGGTCAAAAATTCTACTAGCAGAACCGTTTTTAGAGGTATTCTGAGAAACTTAGCTGCGTCCAGTTATAACGCAACTTAAGTCAGCTTCTATCGTAAACTCTGCCAGTTGTACCCTGGCCTGGTTACGCTTGCAGGAGACTAAAGCAGAGAAATCTGGAGATGAGTGGTTCTCAAACACTCTGGCTTTACTGAAGAAAATGTCTCCAATCAGTTTGAAAGTAACATTAAGATCTGTAAGTCCAGGCTTTTATTTTCTGGCAAATTCTGTTGTGATGAATTAGATGATTGCATGTACATCTTATCGTGCATTCGCCTCGGCAAATTTTGGCAAGAATCGACGATTTATAGTTTCCATTTAGACACAGAACTTTAGGTATTTGACAGAATAATTTTTCAATTTTCAATTGTAGGTTTATTGCTTTTGAATTTTAGGTATTTCTCTTCTTGAGCTCATGTCTCGCATTTCTTGTTTACAAACGTTGCCTCAGATTCGAGAAGGTAGAAAACAGAGTTTATTTCAATGTTTAGAGCGCGAGTACCGACTTTCTGTGCATGCAGTTAGCGGAACGCATTCCACTGACTTCTATGAGGTGGGCCTTTTCTACTGCCAGAATATGGAATTTACAAGCACAAGTAGTAGATATGTAGATTCCATGACACTAGGTGATAAAGTTAGCTACAGTTTGATTTCCTGGTTCAGTTATAATTAATGAAAATTCTGGGTCAGTTTTATATTGGGCTTCTCAACTATCTTGGTTTGTGCGACAGGGTTGCCGAGCTCTTTTGGTGGACAAGGACAACAAGCCTCAGGTATCCTTCTGCCCTTGCTCTCTTTGTCAACAATTGAAACAACATGAATGGGTTGCTAAATTTGTATTGTCATTGCTGCTGGAACACTTATAATTTATATTAATCGCGGTGTCACAACACGTTGTCACGATTTCATCTATCTGGACGGTCACTTATTCATTCTTACACATTTTCATCCAAATCTTGAAAATACGCTTGAGTTGAAGTTCAAATTTCCAGTTCTGGCAAAATAAATTCGTTTCTTATGCAGCAGGGGTGTTGTTGCAAATTTTGCACTACTAGTAACCCCTAAGTGCCCAACGTTTAATAGATAGTCCACTGTGGAAGCTAACAGTTTATTATAGTAACTTCCAAAACATATTTTTATCGTTCAGAAATGTAGGATATGATTTCTTCTCTGTTTCTACAATTTACAGGGAGAATAACATATAATGCCTTCAAGTCTTTTGCTGAGAATCTCTGTACCTTGATGCAGTGGAATCCTCCGACTTTGGCCGAGGTTACAGCAGAAATGGTGGATGATATATTTGCTCCGTTCCATCGTGGGGAGAAAGAGTTGGAGCTACCAGTGCAGCAGCGTGAAAGCAGGTCAAGACCACGTTCACGACTTTGATATGCTTACAGCTTCTCATGTATAGGGTTGACGACATTCACAAACTAGTCAGACTCGCAGCCCGCTCTGGTGTCTGTTTACGCATTCAAGTGATCTATTGTGGTCATCTTCAAGTTTTATGGGCGCCCTTCACATGAAAAAGTTGTTTTATAGACGCTGTTAGGGTAGCCCGAGCAAACGCTCATGAAAGACGTTGATAGCGCCAACTTCCTGAGCGCATGGCATAAGGTATAGGATACTAAAATCGTTAGGGACCTGATCCCTTTACCAACTGCAGTTCATCTATTTCATGCACTTGGTTGGACCTGACAAGCGTAAGCATGACTTGACTAATTGTCTGTCCCAGTAAGCTTTGAATGAAAATGGGGTTGTTTACTTTTAAAGCAGTCTAAGACTTACTACTGTAAAATTGCACAAGAAATTCATATATAGCAACAAATATAAATTTGACCTCAGCAAATTTGGCTCTTGTACCCAAAGATCTTTCCGGGTTCATTATCATCCCTTGTTGTTGCCAATCTAGCTAGGTTTGAAAGTATCGATATCCATGAGCGACGGCAGCGTTCACGTGCTGCCAACATGTGTGTAGTTATGAATCTATAGTTTTGTAATTTGGTGAGGATGGACTAGGCGTAGATGCCAGCATCGTGCTAGGCAAGTTCAATATCAAGCTTTTGAGTTCGAGAATCCCGGTGGAGAGAGAGAGATCAACAAAGTCATACGTTGAAAGCATTTCCGAATCGGTTATTAGATGAGGCTTAAAAATGACAATTTGACACATCGTGATTTTGGTTACGCTCTTGATTAACCCCTAAAGCACCGAACATGCTTTTTTGATAACATAGCTTTTGGGGGCAGCTCACTACAAGCGGAGTTTCTATTTTTTTTCTTTCAAATTTTCACACAACATTTTCCCGAGGAGTAGCTTTAAGGCCCAACAATTTTCATGACTTTGACTATATGGTTAAAAAGTTATTGCATGACATGTCATTTTCATTGCTCGGTGGGCAGCTCGGGTAGCAAAAAAAACTTCTTCAAAAATCACTTTTTAAAAAAATAAAAATTTGAAATTGGTTCTTCAGATTTATATATACATGGGAAGCTTTGAATCATTCCATTCCGATCAATGAGTCAAAAGTTATGAGGATTCTTAGTTTGAGGGTAGTTATGGAATCTCAACTCTAAAATAAACTTTGAAGTCCTTTATTTAACTCAATTTTCAATATTTTTGAAAAAAAATAAAAACATTGGGTGTAGATTGTTTATTACAACATTACAACCGTTGGGATTGGCATTTTTCAATTCCATAAATAAATTCTTAACAATTTAGTGTTTTGAATCATTCTCTACCTCTTCCTACTTACTATTTTTTTCCTATATGTTGTACAATTCCAAATGATCTGAAATTTTTCAAGCATGTAGCCAACTTGTCTTGAAGAATAAATTTAAAGAGTAACCACATTTTTGGACATTTTTTCATACAAATGTAACCTTGTGAAGGGCAGCTGCCCGTTTTTTCGCAGGGACAAAAAAAGGATTTTTGTTAATTCAAACGCTATTATCTTGCAATCCACGTCGTGGAAAATTCTGAAATTTTTTCCACATCTTCTTAAACAAGTTTACTACAAGATCCTACGGTTACATGTGTCCAAAAATGTTTTTTTTCTAAAATTTGGCACTAGTATTAGAAATGGCAGTTTTGGAGTGTTTTTGGTAAAAACATAGTCAAAAACCTTTAGGGGTTAAGGTAAAATAGCCCATCATGGTCAAATGACCCATGACGGACACCTAGGGAATGACCCATGATGGTTTTTCTCAATTTATGAGATTTGGGTCATAAAGCATGTCTTGCATGACAGTAATGGAGTGATTATTGACTTCATTAGGAACTTCCAACTTTTCAGTGTGAATTCATTGTAAGAATTGATTTTTAGGCCTTCTATGTTAGAAAATTTTAAGACTGCTTTAGGTGAACAAGATGAGCATCATGGATTCAGATTTTGTTGGTTTTGGGGTCATCTACAAACTCTTTTGGGCCATGATGCATTAAACCCTTCAAAAATTCATAGCAAATTCATACTTTGTCAAAAAAATATAATTTCAATTGCTCTCACTGTTTCTCACACTTGTCTTAATGTGGGAAAAAAACTGAAAAATTTCAGCAACGGCATGAGGCCAAACTCCTAATTCTGACCACCATGGGCTGTTTTACCTTATTGTATTGGAGCTAGTCAGATTCTCTTTTCGTCTTTGGAATGCTCGTAGAATGTCCAAAAGCAGATTTGCTACTATCAATCTCGGAATTTGTTCCTCAGTGTACTAGTTCCATGTTGGGACTTACACAAGGACAAACAAATTACACTACACAACTTGTGTGGATTTTAAGACGATTGAATAGTAGAATGACTAGAATGCTTTATTTAATGGTAAATAGTCAAGTTGGTTGCCCACGAGCAGTATGTTGCAAGTCTACAATGCAGATTAGTCATTACATTACTAGAAATTTGTCCTCTTTGATCACTGATATCTAATTGGTCAAAAAGAGTGTCTAAATGAATGTAAGAAAAAATGTAAGAAATTGAGCTTTGGAATCACTTTTTGGTCGCTTAGTCCTCAAAAAGGATCAAATAGCCTTGTGCAAACTTTTTCTAATGATTTTAGTGAGGGAGGTTTCTTCAGAAAAGAATTTGTAGCTTTGCTTGGACACTTGAGAGAAATCCTCGCAATGATAGGTAACATGATTTCTTTCAAGCTTCCAAACAAGGCACTCAAATATCTGTAGACAACTCTACAAGAATGACATAGAAACACAAGCAAGAAATGCAAATTATAATGCTACTACAAAGATATAAGGAGCAGGTTTCATGAAGGTCTTGAACAAAACATTTCGGCTTATCTTAATTACTCATGTCACAGAGATCACATGAAAACTCAACTTTGGTTCTCAAACTTAAGGTGCAAATCTTATTTTTTTTGCATAAATAAATTTCATACTTGCAAGTTTAGCCAATCTTTAAACCTTTATGGATCATTTAAAGACTAGGGGTAGTTCAAATTTCTAAAATTGTAAAGATATATTATAAAATACAACTTTGAAGAATAATTTTAACTCCTAAATGCTCAAGGCATCAAATTTTGGTGTCGACAAAACTTTGAAGTAAAATAAAATCTTACTAAATTATTAATTTTAATAATTTATATTTTTGAAAAAATCTTTTGGAAGTCTAGCTTTAGCATCAAAAATCCGATTTTGAAAATGAATGATTGTAATTTTAGTATTCAAGATTTTGCGCAAGGGTGTCCATTGCAAATCTTGATTTTCTTGTATTGAGGGCTCTTGGGAATGAGCCTCAAATACATTAGATCTTGAAGAAAAAACCACATTAGAAATTCATTTAAAAAAGTAATAAAGTAGATTTTGACAAGCAGTAAAGTAATTGGGGTTATGCATGTTATACCCTTCAACCTAGTATTTTTTCGGTGACCTCAATTTTAAATTTGACATGTGAAAAGAAGATGGAAAGACTTCAAATCACATTCATAATTTTAACACCATAATCAAACATTATAATTTTCAATCCATAAGTGATATTGTTGTGGTTTTTTTCCCATGGGATCTCTAACATATCTAATTTGAATTGTAGAGTACAATTACAATTTTTAAAAAATTGATAAAACTTATCAAAATGTTGGGATTTTTATTCAATTTAGAGCAAATTCCAAGAAGCTCAAAAAGGGCCTTGGGCATTTAGAGGTTAATGAAGACTTTCAAACAAACATTTTAAAAGATGATCCACAAATCATATCCACATCCAGTTGGATCCACTATTCCGCTAATCAATATGTATCAATAAAATTTGAAGCAAAAAATTCAAAATTTCTTCCAAAATTAAATTTATACTAAAATATTAATTTTGTAATTTTTACATTAATTTTTTTCTTCAAGTTAAATTTTTTAAAATCTTATTATGGTGATTTTTTGAAGATTTTTATTTTGTTGATTTACTAATTTATATAAGTCATTTTGAGGGGTCATTTTTTGAACTACCAAATCATTTTTTGAAGCAAAAAATTAATTTCTGAGGTGGTATACTTTGACTAATAGAATATCTATGAAATAGAGTCTTCAAAATTTGTACCATACAAATGTCAAAGAACTAATATACGAATCTCCAAAATAAAAATGGATGAAAAATCACAATTATATGTGATTGGAATGTGGTTGCATTCATTTGTTGTTCGAAATTTGAACATTTAATTTGGTCTTTAGAGGGGGTAAGGAATGTTTATAAAAATTAAAATTATATATCCATACCTTAAGTTAGGATGTTTGCTTGTTTTGTTTGTTATGGTGAGATTTCTTGGAGTGTGCATCCTCTGGCCGTGTTCTTGGAATTGTTGGAAAGCTTTCTATGAGGGGTGCACGGGCTTTGTCTAGTGACGTTTGGACTTATGGTGTGAAAAACATTGAATTTCAAAGTTTTTATGAGTTTAAAAAATAGAAAATTTAGTTTCATCTTTATTCTGATTGTGGCAACGGCATAGGGCACATTAGTTTTGATGAAATTTGAATGAAAATTGTATAAAATTAACCCCTAAAGGACCGTTGTCCTTTCGAGGGACAAATGCGTTTTGGGGCAGGTACCTACAGGCTGAAATTTTCTCATGATTTTTTGAAACTTTTTGTGAACATGAAGAATTCAGAGAGGTACGTGGCAGAAAAAAATAATTTGAAATCGTACCTTTGAGCGAGAAGTTATGCCATTTCTTGGAATGTGTGGGGATGGAGGGCAGTAAAAAAAATTTGCAAAATTTTGAATTTTTTTTAAAAATATTTTTTTCTCATAGATTATATTTTTGTCTATCTTGAAAGCTTTGATTCAATATTTCATTAGGATTTGTTATGAGGAAGTTATGGACATTCTTGTTTTTCGGGCAGTTAGAGCATCTTCTTGAAAAAAATAACTTGTAGGATTCATTTTGGAATGCAATTTTTGTAATTTTTCAATTTTTTTTTTGGAATGGTTTAGTTTACTTGCTAGAAAAATCTCACCATTGGGATTAGTGCATTTTAATTCCATCTAAAATATATGAATATTTTAGATTTTCCTTCTATCTTGTACCTACTTCTACTTAACAATTTTTTTAAGAATGATAATTAAGTTTTTTTGAATTTTTTTTTCCCCCTAGACTCTCAACTCAATTCTTCACTATAAAGATGTAAAGCTCAAAACACTGTAGTGCAAAAATTTTAAGTTAAAAATGTTTAAAGTCAAAAAATCTGGTCCCGCAATGTGCTGAAAAACTTGTTTTTTCCACTTTAAACGCAGATATCTTGCAATCTGTGCGGTCAAAAATTCTGAAATTTTTTCCACACATCCTCATACCAATTAGGTGTAAGATCCTACGGTTAGATGTGAAAAAAAACAATTTTAATTTTTTTTACTTTTTGCTATAGAAATGGCAGTTTTGAGTGTTTTTTGGCAAAAAAAAAGGCCTTGGTCCTTTAGGGGTTAATTTGAGAAAGATTAATGAATATGTTTCAAAATCTGATTGCATAATCAATTTTTAACTGTGATGCTTTATGTATCATCATTTTATAATAAACATCAGAAGGCTGAAAAATGGTACTCTGTATTTTGTAGATATCTTAATTTAGTCCCAACTAGTGTGCCCTGTGCCATTGCCACAGTCAAAACAAAAGTAAGAGTATTTTTTTTAAAATATTTTTGATTCATAAAACTTCAAAAATACATCACTTTCCCACCGCAGGTCCAAACGTCAAGATACAAAGCCCGTGCACCCCTCCTCGCCGAGGGCTTTCCGAAGGTACCAAGCACACCACCAGGGGACATACGGTTTGGGAGATCTCAATATAACAAACAAAACAAACAAATAGCCAAACAACCAAACTTAAGGTATGGATGCCTTAGGCATTTAGGGGTCAAATTCTTTAGTTTCATTTATTTATCTTTAAATTGAATTATTGAAGGTCTAGATAGTATTGTACTCGTAAATGACAAATCGCCCTTTTTATGATCGCTACTCACATTCAGGCAACTTTTGGGGGCAAAAAATAATTTCAATATTTTTAATTTTCAAAACATACTAAATTAAGTTGTCTTAGAAATTTTTGTTCAAAATTGAGATTGGTACAATTAAAAACAATTGTATTCAATATTGCCTAATATTGCCTAATATTAAAAAATTTATTATTTGGAAAAGTGTGAATGTTTTCATCCTTAAATCTTTTTGCCATTTTCCACAAATCTATTGAAGCTCGAATTTTAGCCAATCCAAAAAGGTACACAAAATAGTGAAATTAGGTTACCTTAATTAGGTTGCCTTATCCTAAGAAAATAATCTACAAGCCATCGAAGTCGACACATATTTCTATAAATACTGTACCTCCATTTGTGCATATGGAGGTTCGTGAATCCCTATCACAACAATAACTAATTCAAAAGTAGTGCATTCTTATAACGTAATAGTAAACATTTATATAATGTCAAATGTGAAGAAATTAGTAAAGAGCAACCTAATTTCACTATTCTGTGTAGAAGCAAAACTAGAAGTAAAATTATATTTATAGCGAATTTTTAAAGGAAATTGCTTTACAATTGTTTTGAAAGAAATTTATAAATATTTTTCAACTTTTGATTGTATAGATCATTTCTAATTTTGATGCTCTAGGTCTTCTCAATCAAAGCAAACATCAAAATAGTTGGAGAAGCTATCATTTATAGCACATTTTAGTTTCGCTTATACCCCTTGGCATTTAGGGGTTAAAAAGTTTTTCTTTTCCCTTAGAATTTTAGAATTTTAGAGTTAGGGTTAGGGTTCCAAGCGCACGCCTCCGAACCCCTACTTAGTTCTGTCGTCTCCGCCTGAGTTTCTTCCCTTTCGCAGCGCTCCCTCTTGCAGGTTAAGCTCGCAGCTGCTGCAGCGACATCTTTGGTTCGCTTGCCACCTTTGGAGCGGCACCATGTCTCACAGGAAGTTTGAGCACCCTCGACATGGATCCCTGGGTTTTCTGCCGCGCAAGAGGGCCAACCGTTCCCGAGGAAAGGTGAAAACCTTTCCCAAGGATGACCCCTCGAAGGCGCCGCACCTGACGTCGTTCTTGGGCTACAAGGCTGGCATGACTCACATCGTGCGCGAGGTGGAGAAGCCCGGGTCCAAGCTGCACAAGAAGGAGACGTGCGAGGCCGTGACCATCGTGGAGACGCCGCCCATCATCGTGGTCGGACTGGTAGCGTACATCAAGACGCCGCGAGGGTTGCGCTCGCTCAACACTGTGTGGGCTCAGCATCTGAGCGACGAGGTGAAGCGGCGGTTCTACAAGAACTGGTACAAGTCGAAGAAGAAGGCTTTCTCGAAGTACAGCAAGCGGTACGAGACGGAGGAGGGGAAGAAGGACTTGGAGTCAGAGCTGGAGCGGATGAAGAAGTATGCGACCGTGATCCGCGTGTTGGCGCACACGCAGGTGCGGATGCTCAAGGGCATCAAGCAGAAGAAGGCGCACTTGGCGGAGATTCAGGTGAACGGCGGGACGATGGCGGAGAAGGTGGACTTCGGGTACAAGCTGTTTGAGAAGCAGGTGCCGGTGGACGCAGTGTTCCGGAAGGACGAGATGATCGACATCATCGGGGTGACTCGCGGCCACGGCTACGAGGGCGTGGTGACTCGCTGGGGCGTGACTCGTCTGCCGAGAAAGACTCACAGGGGTTTGCGGAAGGTGGCGTGTATCGGAGCGTGGCATCCTGCTCGTGTGTCTTTCACTGTTGCGAGGGCCGGACAGAATGGTTACCATCACCGGACGGAGATGAACAAAAAGGTTTACAAGGTGGGGAAGGTGTCGGACAAGCAGGCATTCTCGGCGTCGACGGAGTTCGACGTGACGGAGAAGGAGATCACGCCGATGGGAGGGTTCGCTCATTATGGAATCGTGCGGGATGACTACCTGATGTTGAAGGGAGGCGTCATGGGACCGAAGAAGAGGGTGATCACGCTTCGCCAGAGTCTGTACAAGCAGGTGTCTCGGAGCGCTTTGGAGGACATCAAGCTGAAGTTTATTGACACATCGTCGAAGTTCGGGCACGGGCGTTTCCAGACCTCGTTGGAGAAGGCTAAGGTGTACGGTAAGGTGAAGGCAGTAGCTTGAGTGAGATTGAGGGCAATTTTGCGTAGTGAAATTAGTGCGGGAGATTCTGGTCGTGTGACGAGCATGTGCAGTTCGTGCATGTCTTGGGCCGCTGGCATGTGCTACGATGTGAGCATTTTGGAGCTTGGGAGCTCAATGCTGGTGCACCTCTGCCATGCTCTCTCGTCCCGGCCCTTTGGCGGTACTGATGTAGTTGGAGTCGCTCAGATGATTTATGGACGTGATTTTTGTGTATATAAGCTAACAGTGGCGTGTGTACCGAGGGATTGCTCTATCGAGTTGTGTGAGTAATGGGCCACTGGTATGTGCCATGGAATGCAATGGAAGCCAAATTTTTGGCTCATTGTTTGTGCACCTCTTCCATGCCCTAGTCCCTTTGGTGTCTAACTTGTACAGGGGGGCAGTAATTTCCTACATGCAGAAGGTAATGGCACTCTTCCTTTTAGGAGCACCTCCTTTGCGTGTAGTCTTTATTATTACCCTCACGGTCTGTGCTTTGTCATTGATATTTCGTTTGCCTTTTTCAAATCGGTTGCCTTTGATAATGATTCATGTCCTGGGGAGTGCAATTAGCGAGTCCATTTGATGAGTTCATGATGGTTTGGCTGAATTAGTCACTATTCGGCTTCCTGGCAACGGCATTTGGAATGTAGTGTGACTTCAGGACTCAAGGGCAGTGCTCTCTGTGCTTGTCCTTGTTCTTAGCTTGTTAGGAGATGTGTAGCTCTTGGATAACTGCTTACATCGCCAATTTTATGTGAATTGGAATAATTGAAATAAAGCTTCACATCTTGACATCCGTGTAAAGTGTATGTGCAGAATTTTATGTATTGTCTACTATGTGTTGGTTGTTTGTGTTCTCTTCCGATAATGATATTTATCGTCACTGCATGCACTTGTATTTTTGTTCTTTAAAACTGGTACATGGGTTGGTACTGCTAATCATCAAGTTTGTCAAGTATTGGAACGTGGACATAAATGTATGTGTAAGTCTTGTTGTTGCATTGATGTCGTTTAAACTGGGTTTAGTTGTTCTTTCTGTAAGCTTAGCAGACAATAACGGAAATGAAGTAGTTCGGTGACAAACTTTACTTACTGAATGCAGGTAAACCACAAGTTTTACACTCGTGGTTACGAACTTACGATTACTAACTTGCATTTGTTTGAGCTGATGTCATATTTAACTGTATGCGGTATTGGTGGTTGAAACGTCATGGAAATATTTTTGGTGGATTATAGTACAATATGGTAGTATATCATCCTACTCTTATGCATACGATTAACATAACTTTATTAACCGTCCCTTGGAAGCTCCCATTGCCTTACTTCACACGTAGCTGCTCCCAAGTTAAAGTTACAAACTTTCAAAGAGAAATCTTGGCTTTTCAGTCTTGCAATTGAAGCCTCCCTGGGTATTTAAAGAAAATATATATTCGGGCGAACTAATCTTGAAGTTATGCAATGTTATGAAATCAGTGTACCTTCTAGAAGGAAAATTTGCACTGCCCGATGTTAAGTTTTCAATAACGATGTAACCTTTGTTGATATAGTTGAGCACCTTTAGCTTTCATCATAGGCAGCGGACTCTTGGTCGTCACCCAAAGATCGGCAATTTGCCCACAGAACTCTCCAGCTAGAGATGGAGGCAAACAACGGAAATAATATTTTATACCTAGCTACCACAGAATCCACACTCAGCCCCTTTGACATCTTTTCTTTACTGTAAAACAGAAGTTCCGCAGCAATGTATTCAATGTAATTGCTTAGTTTTTCATTGCCTACTGATCAGGTCTCAGTCATCCGGAGGTGCTGCATTCCATAGCTTTCACTCTGGTTATGAAGATCAATTCAGGTTTAGATTTAATCCTAGGGATTTGCATGGTGAATTTCTGTTTATTTATTTACTTCATGCCAATGTGGAGACAAGCTTGGAACCAGTTGGGTTCGTCGGGTGTGGTATCGAGTGCTGCTTTGGAATCGTTTGGGTTGTGGATACATTTGTGATTAAATCAATAGTTTTGAAGATTCGTTTCCAGACGTACGCCTGTCGGAAAGTGCAGATAGACACCAATCCCAATTTAGAGCTTTGTGCACTTGAATGTCACTATGGTGCTCTGAAACACGCTATTTTAACAAGTACTTTAGCAAGTATCATAAATGCATGTCGTCTGATGGGAAAGAGAACGATTCATTTCAGTCTGGCTGAGAAAATTAGCCCACATGCACTACGAGAAAGAGAAGACCTCTGTTTTGGACGATACCATATTTCTAGAAACTGCAACTTTTCCAAATCGATGTCAAACCCTCTGTCAATCCGGCCTGCTTGTGTGAACTGATTACGTGCACGTATCAAATTTCACTTGTCAATATAAGTCCAAATTCACGACAAAAACAAGGATCTTTTCCACCAGTGACCGGAGGGAGATGGGGTGGGAAGCGTGACTTGTAAAAGGGAGGCGTGGAATTCACAAACTCACCGAGCTGGACGGGCGACCCAGACGGGTGAACAGACCAGAACGTCACATATAGTCATCCGTTAAATTGGCGCTGTTCCAGAAGCCATTTTGGCATTAACATTAGCTTGTTGTGCCTATAAATATGCAAATTCATTTATAGATTGCAATTCATCACAACAAATGTTGTGCCCAGCTAAGCTAAGATTTTCAACCCCATCGATATCCCCTCCCAGCTCCCTAAATCATTTCATGTTTATCCTTGCTTGAGGGTCCAGGTCGTCATTTTAACAAATTTGCGCCAATTTAGCGAAATTTAGCCAATTAGGGATGAACAATATCGACTCACCACAATGAACAGAGTCAATACTGTGCGGAAATTTTGCAGCGTTGACACTACCGATCGGGTGGCCGGTACTTTACGTCTAGATGATGGACAAGGTCCCAGGGTTGGAGCTTTCGGACGTTGACAAATTCATTTGTTGTTAAAGTGTCAAACCCTCTCGATCACTCGGGAGGCAGGCGAGAATGAGATGATCACCATCATTATTGATACAAAAGTTGTAAGAAATTATCGTGCAAGTGTACCCTAGTATCTCTCGTCTGAAAGGATTGCTCTTTCCCTTGAACAGATTAGTATTATTTCATGCAAGCGACTGAAGCTGCTTAGGGATAGAATATGATGACGTATCACCTTTTCTGAGGTGCAGGATTTGTTTCTAAACTCTAACACAAGTTGTCCAGAAAACAACGTTACGTTACGTTGCTCTCACAAGTCAAAAATTGGCTGAAAGGCAAGTTCCCGTACGGCTCCAGACCGGGCCCCAGAATGCCAGATATCCAGTGTATTTCTACCTGTACCAGTGTGATGGAATTTGTGGTGGTCCCTTGGCACAGAAACTGGCACCATTTTCCACGGCACAAATCTCTCGATTGGAAAAGCAACAGAAAGAACTGCCGTTGCTAATGGAGATTGAATTTTCTTTGCTAACTAGGCCAGTGGATTTGAAACAATTCCTCCTACAAGCTGTATATATTGCAATTCCACGTCATTCTCTTGAGGTTCTATAAAACAAACCAGATAGAGAACATTCTCCAGTAAGCTTAACCCCATCTGGAAGTTGCGGCTATGTGGCTCAAGCTAGGTCTCCATCATAGACAATTTGACTGCAACCAATTGCACACAAGGTTAGCCTTGTTGAAGTGATCGAGGCTAGCTGGCGATGGAGATGATGGAATCTGGGGCCCGAAGGTGGATTGTGGTGCTGCTCCTGTGCCTGCTGCATTGCTGCAGCTTGAGCGCCGCGCAGCTCAATGGCACGTTGCCCAACTGTTCCTTCCCTGCAGTCTACGCCTTCGGTGACTCCTTGACGGATACGGGGAACGCCATTGCGGGGAAATTCGCCCACTCCGAGCTCGATCCCTATGGCGTCCAGTTTCCCATGCATCCCGCGGATCGCTACTCTGATGGCAAATTGTTCGTGGACTTCCTGGGTATGGACATCACCATTCGTGATCAATACAACAGAGCGCGGACATCGAGACTAATACTTCTCAATACAGGATGCAAGCTTAGTAATTTTAGAGCTAGTTACGACACGGTGCTTGACACTGCACGATATAATATAGGCTATAAAGCAGATTGCATCAACTGCAATCTGAATTACGTGGTCATGTACTCATAAACCTACGGCTGTATATGACCGAGAAGCGAGAATCTTGACCTGGTAACTACTGGGATTGTATACTAATCTCAGACCACATGCAATGGCCTCGATGAGAGATTTAATAGTGATTGAATTAATTGGTGTGGATTGATTGAATCTCAGTGTGCGTGTGTGCAGCATTTGGAGTGAGGAGACGTCCCATCTACGCCGTATTGCGAGGAACAGGCAGTGATTTCACTTATGGCACCAACTTCGCTGTGTCGGGCTCTTCCGCACGCAACCTGACGTCCTGGTCGAGAAATGGCGGATTCTACACGCCCTTCTCCCTGGACGTGCAGGTGGAGTGGAAGAAACGCTACCAGGAGAGACTCTGGTTCTATGAAAACATGAACTCTGGAAGTAAGTGCTTCACTTCGTCCATGCCCTGGTACGTCGAATTGAAAAATTAAATCAATCGTCAGAGCTCCATCTATCTCACAATCGTATTTCATGGCGCACTGAATTGGTCAACATTTGTCGTTTTTCAGGATCTAACCTGCAGTTGTGGTCGCAGTCTTTAAGCAGAGCCTGCCATTCTTGAACAATACGGGCAAATCATTGTATCTGGTGCAATCCGGCTACCAAGACTATTTCATGAGCCTGTACGACAATACTCTCACGCCTCACGAAGCGCTCCTGATCGTTCCCGATGTGGTGAAAGCCATTGCAGGTCTCATCGAGGTAAGCATATATAACGTCCATTCCCTTATATTGGCGGTATTTCATGCGACATTCTGACATTTACATTAGCTTGACCGAGTGTCTATGGATATACTGACTTTGTGCACCGCTAAGCTAGGATTTCCAAGCCCATGATCCTCCAACCTACCCCTAAATCATTTCATTTCCTTCCTTTTTGAATGTCCACAGCGCCATTTTTAACGAAATTGACATTACATTTATAGGGCAGGCTCGACCGATTGATAATTCTCGCGGTCCTCTACGTACGTCACTTGATTGCTTGCTTGCGCTGACTCTTTGCTCTGGATTCGCAGGAATTGGTGACAGTCCAATCGTTCGTGCCACCCACCAATGTCTTAGTTACATTTCCCGCTGCCGAGAACATTCTGGTGGCGAATCTGCCGCCCCTGGGATGCATCCCTGCCATGTTCACGCAGTTCCAGAGCCCCAATGCGACGTACGACACGTTTGGCTGTCTCAGCCAGCTCAACGAGATCACCGCCGCACACAACCAGTACCTCTCGGAGCTTGTGAATACGCTCCGGACGAAGTACCCCGCGGTCAAGATTTATTACGGTGACATCAACGGCGTCTACACCGACATTCTCAAGGACCCGCTCAAGTATAGTACGTTTCTGAAACCCTAATTCGCCACAGCCAGTTTGCGGTTGTTGCAATCTGGCGATCTCTAACGCCCATTCCATTTCACTGGCGGAATTTCATGCGCCATTCTGATATTAAGATTAGCTTGATGTGTGTACACATATGCAAATTAATATGCAAGTTGCATTTCATCCTCGACATTGTGCACCGCTAAGCTAGGATTCCCAACTCCATCCTCCAACCTACCCCTAAATCATTTCATTTCCTTCCTTTTCGAGAGTCCCCCGCGCCATTTTTATGAAATAGCGCCCATTCTACGAAATTGACATTCTCTGTAGTTAACTAATTGTGTGCGGTTGCCTTTGCAGATGTGACACAGCCATTGAAGGCGTGCTGCGGCGCCGGAGGCTCCTACAACTTCAACAAGGAGGTGTGGTGCAGCTACACCGGCATGGTGGGCAACGAATTGGTGAACCTGACGTCCGCGCCGTGCGCCAATCGCGCGGCACATCTCAGCTGGGACGGCATCCACCCGTCCAACGCGTTCAACAAGCACGCCGCAACCGCGTTTTTCAACGGCCTGCACATCACGCCCCCGGGCGGATTCAACTGCTCCCCCGACTTCATAAACTTTGATTCCAGGACATAAATCCCTGTCTGTCTATCTCTCTGTCTCTATCGTCTTCTCATAAACCCTTTTAGTATTGATGTTGTAGCTGATGCATTCTTAAGGTTTGTGCTCCAAGGAGCAGCCTCGCTTGTATCTGAACTCTATAACCGGTTCTTTAAAGCCCCGTTTAAAGCCTGGTACAAGGTACATATCTTTCCCAGTGGCTTGGTAGTCATACAGTTGTAAAAAAAGGATCAGTTGGTGCGTGATGAGGGATGATTATTCTGTAGCTCGTTCTCGATCACCGTGCTTCGAGTGGCATTTTCAATAAGGTAATAAGGTGATCCCGTAGTGTGCAATAACGCAGTACAGAGGAATTGAATGATTGATTCCAGGGATGAGCGGCTTGGTGGTGAGATTCTGAAATTCGACCTGCCGAGTGTACACTCTGTGATTTGATTAGTATTAGATTCCTTTGGAATCTTTGTATGTTGAGTCAGAGATTGTGCGGGCCTCAGTAAACACTTGAAGCCAAACAGGGTTCTAGAGTTTGGAGTTCTGATTCAATGTTTTGCCGTGGACTGAAAGTGCCCAGGAACCTTGAATTGGAATACTTGGTTTCAAGCGTTAATGATCAGGAGAGAATAAATGTTTATAGTCTAGTATCGTTGAAGTTCCTTGGGCCAGTTCCCAGTTTTCACAGAGATTGCTGATAAGCAATCTGTCAAATCTCAAAGAATGAAATGGGGGGAGTTGGTTGAAGAGCTTACAAAATTGCCGAACTGGTGAAAAGAAGGCCATGTTCAATTATTGATTTAAAAATCCCAGTTTGCCACGCAAGATTTTGTGAAAGGTCAACAATTGACGAGAAAAGTGGATCACCAGCTTACGAGATACATGGAGAGAAAACTTTAAGATACTTAATCCGTTGAAGTTAGCTTCATAAGCAGTGTGTGAACCCACTACCGGTAATGTTGTCGGGAACCTGATTTGCTTAAGTGGTTAGAAATGGGTTGCCTCCTTTATTCCGCTGAAGATAGCTTCATAAGCAGCGTGTGAAACCCACTACCGGTAATGTTGTCGGGAACCTGATTTGCAATGTTGTGCAAGTGTGATTGTGCAGATTAAATCAAAGATGACCAGTTCTAGAGCTGTGATTATCATTGCTGTTTTGTTGAAGCAATTAATGTGGTAGAGCAATGTTGAATGTTGAGATAGATGGGTTCATCCAAACAGCAATATTATGTGCACCGTAGACATGGGAAAGATGGACTAGGTAATTGCAAAGCAGGACAAGTTATAAAAATAATTGTCGGTTAGGACCTACCGAGCCGAGCCGCAGGTGGTGAGGTTGGTACTATCCTGTGATTATTTTTGATGACTCGACTTGCTTTGCAATTATCGGACATAATGTCAATGTAGGAGAGTTGAGTTGTTTGATTTCTTTGATTGCTTAGCCAATCAAAACATGCCACAACGGCAAAAGTCTCTTGCATTTAGATTATGTTAGGTGGATCCGCACTCACTAAGTTAATATTGGTTGGTAGTAGTAGAGATTTCTCTTAGATTTCTCTCATTGCCCACACCAATAAAATTTATACTTCATACCTATTGAAAATTTGCACAAAGGCAAGCAATGAGCATCATCAGTCTTAATCTGCCTCTCCTTAACCAATCAAAACATGCCACGATAGCGAAACTCTCCTACATTGACATTATGTTTAACCCCTAAAGGACCAAGACCTTTTTTCTGCCAAAAAATACTAAAAATTGCCATATCTATAGCAAAGAGTAAAAAAAAATTGAAAATTGTTTTTTTTTCCACATCTAACCGTAGGATCTTACACCTATCTATTATGAGAGTGTGTGAAAAAAATTCAGAATTTTTGACCGCACAAATTGCAAGATATCTGCGTTTAAAGTGAAAAAAACAAGTTTTTCAACACATTGCGAGACCAAATTTTTGGACTTTGAACATTTTTAATTAAAATTTTTTGCACTACAGAGTTTTGAGCTTTAAATCTTTATAGTGGAGAATTGAGTTGAGAGTCTATGAAAAAAAAAAACTCAAAAAAACTTAATTATCATTCTTAAAAAAAATTGTTAAGTAGGAATAGGTATAAGATAGAAGGAAAATCTAAAATATTCATATATTTTAGATGGAATTAAAATGCACTAATCTCAATGGTGAGATTGTTCTAGCAAGTGAACAAAACCATGCAAAAAAAAAAAAATTGAAAAATTGAAAAAATTGCATTCAGAAATGAATCCTACAAGTTATTTTTTTCAAGAAAATGCTCTAACTACCCGAAAATGACTATAACTACCCGAAAATCTACCTACAAGAATGTCCATAACTTTCTCATAATAAATCTAAATGAAATGAATCAAAGCTTTCCAGATAGACAAAAATATAATCTCTAGGGCCCACACGTCTTATTCTGGAATTTTCAAACACTCATTCTACTCAAGTGTTTTTTGTCACATTTATTTAATAACAAAAGATAAAAAGCGGAGATTTAAATAAGAACTTTCCTTATTAAATTACTAAATTTTTGTAATCTTCAAAGAATCCTCCTAACTTTGAATTACTTGTCACATTGATATGAAAAAAAAATGTAAAGGGTGGACATTTAAGAACTTATCCATTTATGTTTCTCAAATTTCAAATAATCATCCTGTTCATCCAATATTTTTCATGTTGATCTAAAATTAAAAAAAGAAAGGATGGACATTTAAGTATGAACTTCAATCATTATTTATTTTTCACAATTTTCCAAGTCTCTTTATCATGAATTGTTTTTCACTTTGATTTTATAAAAATAAAATAGAAAACAAAGATTTGAATGTGAAATTTTACTATATAGTTTTTGGAATTTTCCAAAAAAATTCCTAATTTTAAATTAATTGTTACATTGATCTAAACTTTTTTTTAAAAAGGTTGGAGATTTAAATAAAATTTTACCCATTTATTTTTTGCAAATTCAAAGATCATCCTACTCATGTTTGGTTTGTCACATTGATCTATCTAATTTAAAAAATAATGCATGCATACTTAAGCCTTGAGGCCCAAGGCCTTTTTTCAATCAAAAAACACTCAAACCTGCAATTTCTGTTGCAAAGAGCAAAAAACTTAATTTTTTTTGCATATGCAACCATAGGATCTTGTACTAAACTAGTATAAGAATGTGTGGAAGAAATTTCAAAAACTTTGACCGCATAGATTGCAATATACCTTAATTTATAGTGAAGAAAACAAGTATTTTTGGACCTTTCTTGACTAGACTTTTTGGGCTTTGAATCTTTTGAGTTTAAATTTTTGGATTGTAGATTTTGATTTTCTAATTTTTTATATTGTAGAATTGAGATGAGAATCTAAGAAAAAAATTCAACAAAATAATACTTGATTTTCACTCATTAAAAAGTTGTTAAGTAGAAGTAGGTTCAAGAATCAAGATTGAATGAAAAATTCAACTATTAATAGCTGTAAGATAGAATTGAAATACAATAATTCCAACAATGAGAGTATTTGCAAACAAATTTAACCTTGTCTAACAACTTTTTTTGAAAAATGTAAAAATTGCATTCAAAAATGAATTCTATAAGTCATTTTTTCAAGAAGATGTTTAGATTATCCAAAAAACAAGATTGTCTATAAATTTCTCATTGCGAGTCCAAATAGAATGAATCAAAGCTTCAAATATAGGCAAAAATATAATCTTTGAAAAAAATTAAAAGTTAAATTTTTATGATTTTTTATGATTTTTTTTGTGCTACCTCTCAAACTACTTTTTGGGATTAGAGTGGCATAACATTTGTTCCCAAGCTCCAAATGAAATATAATTTAATATTTTGTCAAATGCTAATATCTAGTAATCTACATGCTGGAAATTTTTGATATTTTTTTCACATCTTTTCAAACCAGCATACTACAAGACTCTACAATTACATGTGTCTATAAAAAAAAATTCTAAAATTTGGTACTTGTACTAAAAAGAAAAATTCTAAGCATTTTTGGTGAAAACTTAGTCAAAGAACTTCAGAAGTTAACACAAAAATAAGGATTTTTGTATAGCACTTTTGAAGGGCAAAAATAAATATTTAAGAATAAAAAATCCATAAATGCCCACAAACTAAAACTCCCCATAATTTTCATCTCATTAATCAAAGTGGAATGATTCAAAACTTTCCATTTATATAAAAATCTAGAAAATCAGTTTTAAATTTCTATTTATGATAAAAGTGATTTTTTTAAATTTTCACAAATATATTGCCCATTCTTGAAAAAAAACTATATATCATAAAATAACTTTTTAACCATGTAGTCAAAAGTTATGAAATAGTTGGGCCTTAAAAAGAGAAACCTCATTCACATCGGTTATGTGCAAAATTTCAAAGAAAAAAAAAATTCCATTTGTAGTGAGCTAGCCAAAATCACTATATTGCCAAAAATGCAATTTTGTCCTTTAGGAGTTGAGTACTAAGCTCTTCTCTTTTCATTTTTTGCAGTTTTCCTAGACTCCTAATCACGAATTATATTTAGTTTGATTTTATAAATGAAAAAATAAAGGGCAAAGATTTAAGTGAGTAATTTTTCATTTATATTTTACAAATCTCAAATAATCATCCTAGTCATGTAATAATTGCTATGTTGATATAAAATTTAAAAAATAAAAGGTAGAAATTTAAGTCTGTACTTCACCATTTATTTTTAACAATTCTCTAGACTTGTCCAAATAATGTAGTTTTTTATTATATTGATGTATTTAAAATAAAAATTCAAAAGTAGAAATTTAAATAAGTATTTTTAAAATTATTTGCAATTACCTTTATTATATAGTGTTTGTTATTTTGATTTTAAAATAAAAATGAAGGGTGGAAACCTATTATTTTTCATAATGAATATTTTTTTTAAGGAGATTAGAAGAGATTGTGCTTTTTCCTTCTCGGGTTTGCCCTTTTGCATGCGCTTTATTTGCACATGCCATTTTGCCCACCTTTAACCCCAAAAGGCCCAAGACCTTTTTTTTGCCAAAAAACACTTAAAACTGCCATTTCTATAGCAAAGAGTAAAAAATTTTGAAATTTTTTTTTTGAACATCTACCCATAGGATCTTATACCTAACTAGTATGAGAATGTTTGGAAAAAATTTCAGAATTTTTGACTGCACAAATTGCAAGATATCTGTGTTTAAAGTGAAAAAAAACAAGTTTTTCAGCACATTGCGGGGCTAGATTTTTTGAATTTAAACATGTTTAACTTAAAAATTTTGCACTACAACGTTTTGAGCTTTAAACCTTTAAAGTAGAGAATTGAGTTGAGAGTCTAGGAAAAAAAAATTCAAAAAAACTTAATTATCATTCTTAAAAAAATTGTTAAGTAGAAGTAGGTACAAGATAGAAGGAAAATCTAAAATATTCATATATTTTAGATGGAATTGAAATACACTAATCCAAATGGTGAGATTGTTCTAGCAAGTAAATTAAACCATGCAAAATAAAAAATTGAAAAATTTGAAAAATTGCGTTCAGAAATGAATCCTACAAGTTATTTTTTTCAAAAAGATGCTCTAACTGCCCCAAAAACAAGAATATCCATAACTTTCTCATAACAAATCCAAATGAAATGAGTCAAAGCTTTCCAGATAGAAAAAAAAATCTATCAAAAAAAAAATATTAAAAAAAAAAAATTCAAATTTTTGTCTATTTTTTTTTTGCTGACCGGGCTGCCCGCCATCCCCTGTTTTGAGCTTATTTGGTCATAACTTTTTTTCCTGGGCACCGATTGTGAAAAAAATTATATTCCCACAAAACTAATCAGCTTTTCTACCTCCAAAAAAAGTTTCAAAAAATCAGAAGAAAATTTCAGCCTGTAGGTACCTGCCCAAAAACGCATTTGTCCCCCGAACGGACAACGGTCCTTTAGGGGTTAATTGCCCTAAACTCACCCGAAGTAGCTTTTTGTTCACCCAAAGTCCCCTCAATTTGACAAACCCGCGGTCGCCTCTTGACATACACATGGGATCATTTGGACACCCACGGTTGCTCTTGGACTTCTGCATGCGCCCCTTGGCCCATATGAAGTTGCCACTTGGGCACCCAAGGTCGCCCCTTGGCCTACCCGCGGTCGCCTTGTACCTGCAATTGCCTCCCCCATGTTATACCCGCACGCACCTCAGAATTTGATATGTGGATGCCACATGGCATCTACGTGGCCATCTTTTTAGGGGGGGGCAGTCCAAACAAATTTAGGCCTTACTAGATGTCCCGAGGGCTCTACTAGACGTCGTGTGACGTCTGGTTGTCACGCTGTCGCTTGTCCGGGAAGACAACCCTGCTCTCGTGTTCTGCGATTACAATTCTCTCCAATGCCACACACTAACATGACCTGGTTTGCAACATGCAGGTTGCTAAGAGCTTGAGCATTTATTAAAAAGCGAGCAAGAAAACACAAAAATCATTAGAAAAGCAGTCAACGCAACAAGAAAACACGAAAAGCATTAGAAAAGCATTCAACGCAACAAGAAAATACAAAAATTAATGGAAAAGCCGCAGTTAGTCTAAGGCTCTCCGCAAATCTCACTGCGCACGAGAAGCTACCGGAATTCGAAAAACATCCACATATCCCGCATCCGATGGTTCAAAGTTTGTTGGCCGCGCCACGATGGAGGATGATTGGGCTCCTAGGCCCAGCCTATGGCATCCCGGCCTTGAACATCAAGCCACAATGACAAGGCTCTTAGTACAATAAAACCTTTCTAAATTGATAGGTCCAAGACCAGTCTCACAAGATTACATTAGGGAGGTTTATTTGCTTATGGAGGATCATTTTCAGTCATAACCTTTGTTATGGGGACAAGTCCGAGACTGGTTTGATAAGATTACCATACAAAGGCTTATTTGCTTATAGAGGGTCATACTTAGGGAGGTTCTACAGTAATCAACACCAACGTAACTCAGCTTGAGTAGTCGATCAGTTCATCGCAGAACTCTATGTCTCTTAGTTATTTATGTCCAGGCACTTATGCTATTGAATGGGCGATGCATGTTGATACCCTGCTCCGCACAGACTTGGAGCACACATGCCCGTCACTTGGCCAATATCAATTGGCTCCTAGTGCAGTAACTTTATCGCCAAGTTAACTGGGAGTGAAAGTAAAAGTTCCTCAAAATGATTTGGCCAGAAGCTTCCCCCACATATAAATAAGAGGTCCCTGGGCTGCATTTTCACTCAACCATTCTGATGGGCTTCTTCCCTTTGTGTGTGAGCTCGTATCATAGCTGCACCCCAGCCCCAGTCCGAGGGAGGTCTTTCCCTGCTGCCCCCATCATTAATTGCTTACTTGCAACCAGTGTGCCCTGTGCCATTGCCACAGTACAATAAAATAGAAGTAAAACTAATTTTCTAATTTTTTAATTGATAAAAACGTTGAAATTCAATATCTTTCACACAGTAGGTCCCAACGCCACGAAGCAAAGTCCATGCACCCCTCTTTGCTCAGAGAGAGCTTTCCGACGACACAAAGACCGCAACCAGGGGACGCAGGATCTCAAAGATTTGTGAAACAAACACCCTAACTCAAGGTATGGATGACAACAAAATGGTGAACTTTGCCTACAAATCATCTTCCAATGCTGGGAATGAAATCATGGACTCCATCAACCTGTCCGACTCTTCTTCAGATGGAGCAGACGACTTCATACTCGTCAACTTGTTTTCCGACTTGGAGGATGAAGTGGACTTCATCAACATGCCTTGCGATGGAGCAACAATGACTAAACCCGAGGATCCCTGGATGATGTTGGAGGCTGGGGAGTTGCATGAATTGAAGGACGAGGATGAGACGTTTCTCTGGGTTCGATATATCACAACCTGTTGGACGCCCGCCTCAGCTGCTCTCATTCAGTGTACCAAAGCTTCTTCGGTTCTTCCTAAGCAGTGATTTAGTCCAGCTCCAACAACTATTTTGTTAAAACAGCGCCTTTTTTCCACCATTTTTCCATTCATTTTGAAGGGTTGGTAGAGATGTTAGACCGCGCAGTCAAAAATCTAGGATCAACATACATTTCAGAGTGCTCAGTCTAAACCTTAAAGTGTCAAGTTTGTGGAATACCGCCATTTTAACAAAATATCCATTCTCCTTAAAAGATGGAACTGAAGTGGCCGCCTATGTTAGTTGTTTGGGCCATTTGGGCTCTTTGCACTAGAATCAGTGAACTTTTTGCAGCACGTTGGTGCTGCTCTATCGGAAGCAGTTGACACCAGAAGTTTTGGGCTCTTGCTATAAACTAGTTGCTGTGTAGAGCTAAATGGAGATATGGTCACTTTGGGCTCTGTAATTAGAGCAACTTTCTGAAGATGACATTTGTTTAATTTGTATTCTCTGTGTTCAAATCCATTTTATAAAATATCTTTTTGTGTCAAATGGCCCTATTTCAGAAAGTACTATGGCTTTTGGAATAATTTTTAAAAATTGAATAAGATATGGATAGTTTGGAAAGCATTCAAATTTCTATGTTTGTAAAAATGTAGTCCTAGAAAATTCTATCTCTAAAAGTTATGCACAAAAAGAGAGCAATGGAAATGCCAAGAAAATGAATACTTTGATGTTTGATTTCTAGAAAATAGTACAAAGATTCAATAAATAATAAATAAAATTTGCCATTTTTCCTTATTTGAAGGTGCTCCTTTTCAACCATTTGCATCTTGGGGAAAAATTGTGTTCTCCACACATGTGCAAAGTGTACTGGACACTACACTCTTCTAAAAAAAAAATTCTTCATCGACTTGTGTAACTTTAGTAGAAGACCTCGTCTTCCAATTTTGACCTTCAAATTCATATTTTTGGACCAAGAATAGTATTAGCCTCCCAATGGCATGAATAGACATCCAATTGGGGGAGGGGGGTTTAAATATACAAAACTAATTTTCAAAACGTTCAAAAAATTATTCAATGTCTACAATTATCACATGTCAAATTTCACACACATAGGACAGACACTGCAAAAGTTATAGCCAAAAAACCATCCATCCAAAGCCAAGGGGACAAAAACTAATTTCTAAATGCTCTCAATCTCTCATGCAATGGCTTCTTTATAGGAAAACGTTGCAAATTCCTTGAGTATGAGGTGAAGTGGAAAGGCATTTTACACGACATCAAGAATCTTCATATAATCACTATCTTTGTGAAAGACAATTATAAATGAAAGAAATATCAAATTCAATCACAAAGTATTGTCCATTTATAAAATAATTTAACATACTATTATTCATTATGTATATGAAATCTTCATTGTAAATTTGTACATAAAGGTACCTTATTTTGTTCCAAAGATACATTATAGATAGAATACGAGTTGTACATTACATAAAAATTGCCAAAATTAGTAGCTTCAACTAGCTTTTCAAGCCTCCCTTCTTAAAACACACAAAATAAGAGGAAAAAAAATCATCTATTCTAAATACATCCACTCATAAGACACCCCAACTCTATTACTGAATATTGACATGATCCAAGTCATACTTTTGCCAAAGATTGAAGCTATTGTGAAAATGCAAAGATGGACTGAAAACCTGTGGCTAAAGACAATCCCATAGACTGTAGGGAACTTCCAGGCCTTGTTTTGGTTAGGCCCAATGCTCGAGGTCCAAAAGTGGGCGAGAGTCTTGTGAGTTGATTGTTGCAGGGTTGTCCCTGCCTACTTCCACCAGTTTCATGGCGCTTCGAATTTCGTCCACCACTTCGCCCATGGTGGGCCGGTTGGTTCCCTGCAAGGCGATGCTTCGCAACGCCACTTCCACAATCTTCTGCATGCTGCAAATCTCGTAGTTTCCCTTCAAGTTTGGGTCTGCAATGGTCGCCAGGTTGTTGGGGTAATGGCTTCGCACCTGCACACAGAACCCCAAGTCCGATTAATTAAACAATGGCAATTAAACACAGGGAGATTGGAGATTAGGATTCAAATTTTTTTTGCTTGTTTCCTTGACCGGATTACTAGAAGCTTCACATGCACAAGGAATGGGGGATTTACGGGGGAACTAAGGTAGCAAATAGGAAAATTCAATGGTTAGTTATTCCTGTTGGTAACACTGTAAACCGGGAAAGGTAATCTGGGAACTGGAGACAATCTTCTTGTGTAAGAACGTGCTGGTTCATTAAGGTTTATTGATCCAACGCTCCGAGGAGATAATTACATCCAACTCCATGTAGTGCTTATATTTGGGCCAAGAGCATTGGAGTTACTTATCTTGAGAGGCAACAATTAAAGAAGACAATTTGCAACTCCTAGTTCAATCAAATTCCTAAAAGAAATTGAACAACATAGTTACTCAATGAAAGAAGAGGAGGTTGCAAGAAGTTACTAACATAGCTTCCAATGCATTGAAGCTGAGAGACTATTGGAAGGCGCCCTGTGACCAACTCCAGCAACACAATCCCAAAACTGTACACATCGCTTTTGGTTGTCAACTTGGATGTCCTCAAATACCTACAAAACAAGTACAATAGAGTTGGGGATATCCTTCAATTCAAGAAGGAGTTTCAATCCTAAATATTTTCAATAAAAAGGGAAAAACAACCAAAATCAGCTTGTCATTACACCTCAACCAAAATCAGCTTGTCACCACACAATTTGAGTTTGATGTTGTTGACATAGGGTCAGCACTTGGAACCACTTTGCTACAATTACAGGATTATATTTTTGCAATGCAGGAAATTTCACCAGTCATTATGCCTTTCACTACACAAATCGGTAATTGTGCCAAAAATTGTGATACAAATCTACACAAATTTCTAAAATTGAAAAACTAGGACAAGTTCAGATTTGCGTTTGAGGGTGCTCATCTTGAAAATGCCAAGGTTGTGGAATACCGCCAATGTGAGTAAACATATATAATGAAATTGATGTTACAAACTCATTAGTAAAAATAAACATAACAAGGATATTTAAATAAATAAATATGGCAAAAATCGGTTCTCAAATAGGATAGGTTCATGGTTCCATAGAAATATACTCTTCAAATAGTTAGTCACACACATTTAAAATCTGTGATGAAAGTCTTGAAAGTGAGTCTTACTCGGGATCAAGATATCCAGGAGTGCCTTTCACCAAGGTGAAATGGGATCTCTGTTGATCACTGACACCGTTTGTTTTGGAGAGCCCAAAATCGGCCACTCTCCCTTCCCATTTCCTGGTGATAAGAATGTTGCTACTTTTGACATCCCGATGTATAATATTTGGCCTCGCACCCACATGCAAATAATCTAACCCTGCATATCAATTTCATCACACAAAATCATTTGCCATACTTTCACCTCAACCAAACAACCTTTGATTTCATCAATTCTTGAAGAGTTGCCTCAATGTCCTTGAATTGAAAGAGCAATTCAAGTTCTTTTTCTACAACATCTTGAGCTTGTCTCATGAGGAAGGTACCAAAAACGGTCAATTCCATTCAGTTAGCACAAATCCGGTGCCAAAAATTGTGACATATATGTACATAAAGATCTAAATTCTAGGATAGGTATGTCCAAATTGATGTTTCAAAACGCCTGTTTTTGAGAGGTGCCAAAGTACTAGAATATTGCTTATTTAACGAAATTGACGTTAAAAGCTACAATTGAAAGACATTCCCTAGACACTTGCCAATCAATAATTGAGTACCACATAATTATGCTCTGTTTCATGAATGTTGAACTTTCGATTTTTTTTGTTTTTCGGTTGCCATTTATTATGGAGAAGGGTGAGTTCTCACAAATGCTAAAAAAATGTCAATTCTTTAAAAACTTCTAACTTTAAAACAATGCGTGTTACAATGGCTCACCTAAAGCAGCGTGGAGGGCGATACACAAACGGCTGTACCAATTGAAGTCTGAGTGGTCTCGTTGCGCACCATGAAGCCAGTCCGCAAGGGAGCCCTCTTGCATATATTCATAAATGAGCACTTGGTTGTTGATTTCATCACAGAATCCCACCAATGGCACCAAGTACCGGTAGTGAATTCTCGAAAGTAAACGAACCTGATTTTATTGCATATAAACGTCAAATCTTCTGACTTTTGATGAATAACGTCAGTAGACATATATGACAATGGACAAATTATGTAATTTCAATTAATACAATGTTGATGTGTGTCGCTATTTTTTCAAATGTAATGCAATATGTAAAGAGTGGCTATGGAAAAATATGATTCATAAGTACCTCGTTGAAAAACTCGTCCTTGCCTTGTTGAGAAGTAGCACTCAGTCGTTTCAAAGCGACTTTTTGGGGATTTGCATTTGGTGATGTATCACTAAATATTTCACCATAATAGACCATACCAAACCCGCCTTCTCCAAGTTTATCCATCCAGTTGTTGCTGATGGCTTCCGCTTCTGCATAGCTGTACTTCAGTACATTCGGTATTTCTTCCATGTGAAGAGCAGCCTCTGGTTCGGGCATGGGTGCTGGCAAGGCCTCTGGCCGGCTCACAGCTGGCACTTGTGAATTCAAGCCTTCAACATCTTTACCATATTCACATCACCCATGTCAATGGACTGAAATTAGCAGAGACTTATGTTCCTCAGCATGCTCTAGGTTACAAGCAAACTCAAGCTCTAACTGTTAGAGAACATGATCACACAACTCTAGTCCATACATGATGATAGTAGTGTGCATGGTTCCTTATTGCATACCAGATGTTGCCACTATCACCCATCATTATATGATTGTCATGACGCTCAAGAGTTAAAATCAAGCACACACTCTGCCGCTTAGAAAAATGTGAGATTCATGCTTAATTTGTGGTACTAGGGGTCAGTAAACGTTTCCAAGGCTTTCTGCTTTGCAACAGGAAGCAATTCTTAAAGTCTCTGTTGAGGTAGACTTAATTTTCCTGGGATCCAGTATTAGACTGCTTGAGAGTGCTTGATTAAGCTGTTCTGTGCTAATAATTCCTCATTCATTTGAAGCAAGGCTTGAATATATCTTCACTAGACATTCAAATATTTTTGCGACCCATTTGATTGATGCAATTGAAATAAATAACCTCAACGTTTGCACACAGATCTAAGTTATGCAATTAAACATTCAAAAACGGTTCGTTCCATGCATATTATTACGTACCTGGCGGTGTCTGTGGCGGAGTCTGCGCTTTCTCGACATCTGCACCTTCATCTCGTTCTCGTTTCTTTCTGAGACAATACCACAATCCCGCTACTATGACCAAGAATTTGACAAAGACAGCCGCCACGACGACGCCCACGATGATGCTCCAGATGTGGACTACCTGTTCGGCTGCCGGTGGCGTGATTAAAGAGAAAGGCGGGGTCAGCTCGGCTGCCGGTGGCGGGTTTAAAGAGAAAGGCGGGGCCAGCTCCGCCGCCATCAGCAATGGGCTGGTGATGGCCAACTGCGTCAGGGTTACCAACAATAACAAGCGAGCTACCGACATCGCTCCAGCACTATTCGCCGAACTTCCAAGCTTAATTAAGGGCAAGCTTAGTATGAAATTTAACATGAAATTGAGAGTTAAATCCTTGAACTCCACCGCAATTGCTGACGTACCCTGTGATATTTTGAAGGAGGGGCGGTCGAGGATAATGTTTGGAGAAATCTCCGGAATCATACTACTATGAAATGAGATGAAGGATAACGCTCTACCTTACGTAAGTTGGTGGCAGAACAGAACATCGACTGGTAACTAGCTAGCTCAACGGGTCCATATTTTCGGCAAGGGCTTGCTAGTCAGAGCGGTTTCAGTATCGATATCGGTATCGGAGTTGTCTCAAGCATGATCATCAGATTCATGTGTGGACCTCCCTCGTCCAAAACAGCTGGTATGCTTGAATTAAACGTGAGACACACATCTAGAGTACGAATGTTGAAGACTGAAAGTTAAAAGCAGGATCCAGTGAAGGTTACGTATATCTAGAGCTACCGACAGGGTGACCGCAGGTTGGAGCACCGTACCCCCGGGACCTCGATCAGGTTAGTTCTTCGAGAGCCGGCAACGTTAACTTGCTTGTAAAACTGAGAGTATGTCCGAACTATCCTTCTCCTCAGAAAAGGTCCTCACAGTGGAGAATTCGAAGAGTCAGTTAAGGTAGTTTTGCTAACTATATCACATGGTCATCAAACTGAAGAGGCTTAACGGTACTAGAATCAGAAAGCTAGAGAGGCCGACCTGTGAGCTCGATCATGTCAACCACAATGGCACTTAATTTTTAGTGCGGGTGGCCCTCCAGCAACATAAGCTTTCATTTCAACAACGATGGCACTTCAGTCTCGGCCGTCGTCGGATCAAGACGCAAACTAAGGTACTTCACTAAACCCTGCTCTGTCTTTGCATCATCGTGGCCAGAGATCGGTCCTGGCATAAAGCGTAGATCGAGACCACATATCGGTCCATTGCAATGCAATTCTACCGAAGTGCTCGCCAGAAAGCGGACTATATAACATTGTAATTAACCCTTAAGCGCGTTGGCGTCCATTTTTTGGACGATGAACAGAGCAGAAGTTCCGTATCTCCCAAGCAACGACTTTTTTTCATCCCTCGTTTTTTGTGGAGGTCTGTGTAGGTGTTCTTTACCTTAAATGCGGTAGACAACACCAAGATACTATGTCCTGATTTTCTGATAAATGGAAAGGGCGAGAGGTCTCAGGAAAACAAGAAATTTTCGTTTGCCCACTGCTGACAGCAAGGAAGGTGCAAAAATAGGGGCACGAATATTGTTCACCGCGGGCAGTGCAGGAGTGTCCAAGGTCATGACATCATCTTCTTATCCTCAGGATTTATTGTTCATGCTACGTGTCGCACGGAAAAAAAATATGTGGAACATTTCAACAATTTATGCACCTATAATATTGAGATTCTAGTGTACCTGTAAAAGAGCCACACCTGGCACTTACTAGCAAAACGGACTGAAAACGTGTACTGGCAGGTAAGGTGCCTCAAACTCTTATTCAAACGTTCTACATGAGGACTTCGAACTCATTCATTGATTGGAATTCAGTTTATTGTGAGATTCTTTCCATAGCATCGATTATTTTCTTCGCCATGTGAGTGAGCTTTGTTGTTGCAGGGCTGCATTCGAAGTTGCGTGCAACTTGAATTAGTGTTGTATTTTTTTGGGTCAGAGGTGCTTGGATTAATCTCTAGTTGTGGCAATCGACGTTTTGGGATGGCAGGCTAGGGAGCTTGGTAGAGAACCGTTTAATTTGTTCTGATGATCGAGTGAGTCGCTTCGTGTTCCTTTGCATCAGTCTGCTATCCACCTTCAAACTGCAAGCGCATTCCGAGAGTTCGAGAAAGACAGGATCGGAATTTACGAAAGGAATCCTTCAGGAGCACTGAAGAAGCAACTTCTCCCTATTCGACCCTTGGTGCAGTCGGGGTTGAATTGGGACACAAACATGCCCTGGGTGGATTTTTCTGCCCAATTTCTCGCCTGAAATTTTTTATTCAACCGTTCTGCATTAGGTCTTTGAACTCTTTCATTTAGTGGCACGTCTTTCATTTAGTGATTACGTTGTATCTTGTCCACCACTCATTATTTGAGAAAGCTAGAACACTAAAATCACCGATGCAAGCTGACGAAGGAATGAATGTGGGATTGGAATTCAGCTTCGGGTAGAATTCTATCAACATTCTTTCCATCGCATTCGTCGTACTAAAAGATTGTACTGTACAGACACCTTAGACGTGAAGCACACTGCTGTTTGGACATCAGTTATATTGTCTTCTTATGAGGGGGCTGTCCGAAAGTGCACAGACGGGCAGCAGGGCACGACGGTCGGTCCCACGTTTATTATTGTCGGTCATGTCGAAACCTGAGACAAAAACAACCCGAACTTGCGTCATTCTTCGTTTCTGAGAGTATGCTCCACATTGCAAGATCTGAATGTGAGAGGAGAGTAATTGCTTCTCTGACCTGTAAGTTCGCAGGCATACCTCACATGCTGAGCTACAATTCGTGTTTTTTTGAGAATTTTTCAGACCTCCCATGGCCTTCAAATCTGCAACGCCATGAACAGGAAACAATCTGCCCGTCAAAGTCAACGCCCAATGCTTCCTAGTCAAACATCATAAATTGACAATCGCCGAAGTATTTCTGTGAAATTCCTTTTGTAATCGATTGCAGCTCCACAGAGGTTAAAGATCATACGGTGAAATCCTTCCCAGTCTAATTCCAGTTCGTAGCAGGCGAATTGCACCATTTTCATGTTTCTACTGTCTTCACACTCTCCAGGAAGACTACAACCACTAAAGGGTTAACGCTATAGGGGTCTCTTTTGTTTTTATAGGAAGTGGGAGCCACCCAGCAGATGGCAACTTTCAATTCATCCAATGAAATTAGCAATGTAACTGCCAAGTCATCCAATCATCTGTAACTAAATTTTCCCCCAAGCATTTAGAAAAGTATTATCCCTCCTCCAACAAGGAATGCTTTAGGCTTGTTAACAATATTATGAAGATCCCAAGGGTCTTTTTTTCTCCCCAAAAAGCGGGAGTCCACTAGATAGCATTTAGTAGCATTGGTTGGCACGCCTTGGATCTACAGTGCAAAGTGTGGAATATTCCACATACAATAGTCTTTATGCCCATTCCCTTTCCTCTGCATCTTCCACTTGTTCAGTAGCTATTGATGAAGTAAGGTTGGATGTGGAATATTCCACACCCTCCACTGTAGAGCCAAGGCAGTGCCACCTAATGCTACTATATATAACGACGTAGTGTTGCAACTTTTTAGCTCATTGAAATTTCACTCCTAATTTTCACCTATTTGGCATTGAACTCTAGCTCCTGACATTCACTTCACTCTTCCTAACTTTTCAACACACCTCTTTGAATGGATTGATTTTTTTTATTCATGCACAGAAGTGTTCCTTTTTCTAAATATTCTCAAGAATAATTTTTGAATATTCAAAATTGGCAACAATGAAATTTTCTCAGATTTTCAGAAATAGTTCAATAATTTTTCAAATTTTAGACATGTTTTAAATTTTTCCTAGTTATCTACAAAACTCATTATACATAGGGGATTAGAAAAGGGGGGTTTTCTAACATTTTTAAGCCACACTTGTGATGCTTGCACGAATGGAGCATTTTTTCCAAACAAAAGGGACGTCTTACAAGAAACAATTTTCTAAACAACGTCTAAGCAACGTTTAATCCTTAAATGCCTATGCCCTTTTTTGATATAAAAACATTAATGGGTGATTGCAAGAAAGACCGTTCAGTTTTTGTAGCGTTTTGCCAAAACTGCAGTTTCTGCGCTCAGTACTGTGAGTATTGTGAAAGAAAACAATCTCAGCCGTTGATCTGAAAAATCGACTGCTGAAAGCACTGTTGTGAGTACTATGACTACTAATAAGTACTGAAAGAGTACTATTTGGAAAAAAAATGCAGTTTGTCACAGAAAATACATACAATGAGGTATAAATTAATAATAAATAGAAAATCATGAATTAAAAAAAACTAAAAATTGGCAATTTGAGAGAACTTTATGATGAAGGTATTTCACCAAAAGAATTACCAAAAAATAATCTTCAATGTTCAGAAATGTACTCGCAAAGGAGCCTTGTTTGCACGCATGTAGAGGACATAAAATAAAATATTTTTAAATTCCCTTTGGTAGAAATATGACTTTTTACTATGGGAATAGACCATAGAAATTTCAGCTCTAAATCATTAATTTTGGGTACTCCCTAGTACTAAAAACCCCTAAACCGCAAAGTGTGACAAATTAGCAAAATTGACTTTTAAATATAAAATGATTTTTTTTTAATTTTGAAAAATAAGGGATATGATTACAATCAAGTTAGCCATCTCCAGTTAAAAGTTCAAGTTCATTGGATTCAACCTTCAAAAATTAAAGCAGAAAACAACTTTGTCACTCTGAATGTGACGAAAAATAGTACTAGTCTTTCTTGCAATCACCCCAATGCTTTTGAAATATTATATTATACATGGCTCAGTTTTTACCTCGAGGGAATTGTAGGTGTTTTTATACATGAAAAGAGCAAGAAACGTTTCACTAAATTCCACGAGGGATTAACTTAGTTTTGCCCTTAAACTAACCATTTAAGAGTTGATTGCCTTTGGGGGGAAGCTAAACTCCTTGAATTAATTTATATTAAATTTTTGTAGATGGGCAATTTCGTTAAAATGGCGATATTTTCTTAAAATGGCATGAAAATAGTTCAGAACGGCCGTTCTAAAATCTACATCTGTCCTAGATGGTGAAAATGGCACACCATCAAAGTGGCACTTGGAATACGGGCATTTTAACAAAATTGCCTATGTAGGAAGAAAAATGGAATTGGCATCTAATTCCAGTCGTTTCATATTTTGTGGACCTTTGTGGAATTAGTTACAAATTTTCAAAGTCAAAACGCTGTGATCACTAAAAGCGGTCAGCTCTTGAAATGTATACTCTTGGTACACTGAAGAAAGCAAAATATACCTCTTATCTATATTATGATCGCTTTTAACCCCTAAAGGACCAAGTGTTTGTTCGGTGGACAAATGGGATTTCGGGTGAGTACCTATGGGCTGAATTTTTGTTGTGATTTTTTTAAATTGTTTTTGAAGATAGAAGAACTGATAAGCTTTGTGGAAATATAATTTTTTTCACAATCGGTGCCCGGGAACAAGAGTTATGACCAAATAAGCTCAAAACAAGGGATGGCGGGCAGTAGAAATTTTTTTGCAAAAATTTGATTTTTTTTTCTGAATTTTTTTTCTTCATAGGTTATATTTTTGTTTATTTGGAAAGCTTTGGTTCATTTCATTTGGATTTGTTATGAGGAAATTATGGACATTCATTTGTTGTTTTTTGGGCACTTAGAGCATCTTCTTGAAAAAAATAACTTGTAGGATTCATTTTTTAATGCAATTTTTGCGACTTTTGCAATTTTTTTTTTACATGGTTTAGTTTACTTGCTAGAACAATCTCACCATTGGGATTAGTGCATTTTAATTCCATCTAAAATATATTAATATTTTAGATTTTCCTACTATCTCGTACGTACTTCTGTTCAACAATTTTTTTAAGAATGAAAATTAAGCTTTATGAATTTCTTTTTTTTTCCTAGACTCCCAAATCAATTCTCCACAATAAAAATTTAAAGCTCAAATCTCTAGAGTGCAAAATTTTAAGTTAAAAATGTTCAAAGTCAAAAAATCTAGTCCCGAAATGTGCTGAAAAACTTGTTTTTTCCACTTTAAACGCAGATATCTTGCAATCTGTGCGGTCAAAAATTCTAGAATTTTTTCCACACGTTTTTATACTAGTTAGGTGTAAGATCCTACGGTTAGATGTGAAACAAAACAATTTAAACTTTTTTTTACTCTTTGCTATAGAAATGGCAGTGTTTAGTGTTTTTGAGCAGAAAAAAGGCCTCGGTCCCTTAGGGGTTAAAGCATGGGCCCTTTTAGAGCAAACTACCTTAGACTCTACCTTTCTTGTGAACCACGCAATTCAAGTTGCAAAAATTACATCATTTAGAGCATTGCCATCGTGGGGTGGCCAATTTCCCACGGCACAGGGGCATTGGCGGGCTCTGCTTACCTCTTTGGCCCCGCAATTGCAATTCCCCCTAGTGTCACACACTTGCATGACGCACTTTGCGACATGCAAGTTGGTTAGAGCTTGAGCATTTATTGAAAATCGAGCAGGAAAACACGAAAATCAATGGAAAAGCAGTCAACGTAATAAGAAAATAGAAAATTGATGATAAAGCAGCCAATTCAGAGTTCTCCGCAAATCTCACTACATACAAAAAGCCATGGGAAAAACATCCACATATCCCACACCTCGATGGTTCAAAATTTACGGTTGCACCATAGTGGGGGGTGATTGGGCTCTTGGGCCTAACCTATGGTGTCCTGGCCTTGTACGCCACGGTGGCAATGCTCTTGGTATCTAGCATCAATGTAAGTAAGCTTGAAACACACAGTGGTATTAGTCAATCAAGTTCATCGCAACTATTGAGAACTCTTTATGTCTATATATGTCCAGGCACTTGTGCTATTGATCATGGATGTATTAGATAACCAATCAGGGCTTTTTTATTTGGCTTTCTGGTGCCAGATTGCACCAGAAAAAAAAATCTGGCTAAAAAAGGTTATAAAAAATGCCAAAAAAATTGGATGAAATTGCTAGACAACTTTGAAATTAAAAAATATATTAGATGAAATCGCCTAATTGTGGATGAAAACCATACTATACATCCAATAAGTGGATGAATGTTGCAATTTGGAGCACCACTATAACATTTTATATCGCCACTATGGCACTTCTTCAAAAATGAAAAAAAAAGCCTTGTAACCAATGAGCTGCGCTAGTGGCAAATAGGTTATTGTACATAACCAATTGTACATTTTTCAATCACAACCTTTAATCTTCATGATTCAAGGGTGTAGGAAGCAAGTTGAAAGGAAAAAAGGTTATCAGTTGCAACTTGTAATGGCAATGGTGATAGGTTGCCAATGGGACGGTGCCACATTAGCGTTGAAAAGTCAACAACCGGTTATGGTGATGCGGATACCCTGCTCCGACTGCCACCGACCACACACACAGACCCGGAGCACACATGCCCGTCACTTGGCAAATATGAATGAATTGGCGACAAGTGCAGTAACTTAGTCGCCAAGTTAACTGGTACAGAGTTAACCGTAGTGAAAGTAGTTAACTGTAGTGAAAGTAAAAGTTCTGCAAATGATTTGGCCAGAAGCTTCCCCATTATAAATAAGCGGTCCCTGGGCCACATTTTCACGAAATCATTCTGATAGGCTTCTTCCCTTTGTGTGTGAGCTCCTAATCCCCTATCATAGCTGCACCCCAGCCGGCGTCTAAGGGTGGTCTTTCCTGCAGCCCCCATCATTAACCCTTAAAGGACGGACTGGTGACCGTGGAAATCATCTATTTGAATATCGTGAGAATCATTGCCTTAAAAAAATGAAAAAGCACTCATTGGAAGTCAACCTACTGTAGAAGACCTTACCTTTTCACAACAAACTTCGGAAGATGAATAGTTGTACTTCTGTCCACATGCAAAGATTCTCTGTCCCAAACGTCCGTCGCGTCGTTCAAGGGTTAACCCCTAAATGCCCAAGGCCTTTCTTGAGCTTCTAGGAATTTGCTCTTCATTCAACAAGAAGTCAACATTTTTATATTTTGTATCAATTTTTTTTGAATTGTAACCTTACAAATTCAAACTAGACATGTTAGAGATCACATAGGAAAAGAAAACACAACAATATCACTTATGGATTGAAAGATTATAATGTTTGATCATGAAGGTGTTAAAATTAAGAAATTCTTTCAATCCTTTTTTCACATGTCAGATCTAAAAATTTGGTCACCAAAAAAATACGAGGTTAAAGGGCCTAACATGCATAACCCCAATCAATTTATGGCTTCTCAAAATCTATTGCACAATTTTTTTAAATGAATTTCTTATTTGATTTTTTCTCCAAGATCTAGTATATTTGATGCTCATTTCTAAGAGCCCTCAACACTACAAAAAGTCAAGATTACAATGGGTACCCTTGCACAAAATCTTGAATAGAAAGATCATAGTCAATCATTTTCAAAATCAAATTTCTGATGCTAAAAGTAGACTTCAAAAGAATTTTACATGAATACAAACTACTAAAAATAGCAACTTGGTTAGGTTGTATTTAACTTCAAAGTATTGACGACACCCAAATTGGTGCCTCGGGAATTTAGGGGTTAATTACTTACTTTCCATCAATGTGCCTTGTGCCGTTGCTATAGTACTAAATAGTATAATAAAATAAAAATAAAAGTAATCTTCTAATTTTTTTAATTCATATAAAAAACTTTGAAATTCAATATCTTTTCACACCATAGGTCCCAACCCCACGAAAGAAGCCCATGCACCCCTCCTTGTTGAGAGAGAGAGAGAGAGCTTTTTGATGGTACGAAGAACGCATGTGGGAAACACATGGTCTCGGAGATTTCAACGTAACAAACAAAACAAAACAAACAGCCTAACTTAAGGTATGGATGACAACAAAATGGTGAACTTTGCCTACAAATCATCTTCCAATGCTGGGAATGAAATCATGGACTCCATCAACCTGTCCGACTCTTCTTCAGATGGAGCAGACAACCAACTTGTTTTCCGACTCGGAGGATGAAGTGGACTTCATCAACATGCCTTGCGATGGAGCAACAATGACTAAATCCGTGGATCCCTGGATGATGTTGGAGGCTGGGGAGTTGCGTGAATTGAAGGACGAGGAGGAGACGTTTCTATGGGTTCGATATATCACAACCTGTTGGACGCCCGCCTCAGCTGCTCTCATTCAGTGTACCAAAGCTTCTTCGGTTCTTCCTAAGCAGTGATTTAGTCCAGCTCCAACCACTATTTTGTTAAAACAGCACCTTTTTTCCACCATTTTTCCATTCATTTTTAAGGGCTGGTAGAGATGTTAGACTGCATGGTCAAAAATCTAGGATCAACGTACATTTCAGACCGCACGGTGTAAACCTCAAAGTGCCAAGTAGTTGTGGAATACCGCCATTTTAACAAAATATTTGTTCTCCTATGTTAGCTGTTTGGGCCATTTGGCATTTTTTCATTGGGGTCAATGAACTCTTTGCAGCATGTTGGTACTGCTCTGTGAAGCAATTGACACTAGAAGTTTTGGACTCATGAAGATCCAACATAAAAATTTGAAATATTTCAGCAATAGTGAATATGCTTACAAGCATATTAAAAACCTAATAGATGTGGCATCTACTAGTTGGATTATGAATGTTTTCAAGAACTTATTGTCAAACCAATAAGAAATGGATGAAATACATTCAAATATGTTAAAAAAGAAATATTTGTCTATTCTCCAATGATGCGATTATTGTAGTTACTCAGGGCTTCATAATTACTCGATGAGTTCAATGTAGGTGATGGAAAGAAAATCATAACTTGCAAAAATGAAGATGTGATGTATAGATTCTATTTAAACCATAATCTGTTTTGCCAAAATACCTCAAAACATACTTTCACCTTCCTACCAAGGACTCTTAAGGCTTAAACATTTTTAGCCTTGTGCGAGTTACTTCACCACATTCTAATACTGTATACTGGAATACTTTAAGAAATAGAGACATGATAGACCCCATAAAATGATGGAAACTACAATTGACAACAAGGGTTGCTATTATGTGAGCTTAGGAGTGTAAGTCCTTGAGCTTAGGAGACTATACACCTATGTCCCAGGTGTCTATATTATAAAAATCTTCTATGATTATAGTGTAACTATATTATAGACACCTATATTATAGGTGTTTATATTATAAGCACCTTCAATGGTTGTAGGATATCTTCTTATACATATGCTCAAGGCTTACATGCTCGCATAATTGAGTTGATAGCTACAAGAAACAATTCCCTAAGAGTATCATTAATCTAACTTTATAAATGGCTCACTAAATTATCTTATTATCTTTTTTTGTTATAAAATTAGAAAATGTGATTACTATCATTGAAAATGTTTAAAAAAAATCTCTTTAAATATACACAATAGAATTTGGATTTGAAAATTAGACAAATGAAAAAAAACTGATCGAAGGAAAGCTAAATAAACAATAAATTTAATGCGTCAACAAATCATTCTAAAAAATTGCAACGATAATGACTTGAAGTACTAGTAATTTTTGTAAGCATCATTTGCCGGGGCACATTAAATTGGTTGTTTATCAGCTTTCTTTCGGTCAATGAGCTATATTTCTTTTGTCCAATTTTTAAATCCAATTTTTGTTCAGTCTATTCAAAGAGATTTTAGATACATTTCCATCGCAAGTTCTATTTTTACACCAAGCAAAAGATTTAGTGAGTCGTTAAGAGTGTTGCATTGATGATGCTCCAAGTCATAGGGATTCGAGTACGGTGTGAAAGGGGCTCACCATATTAGGGCAAAAGGAATTAGGGTTTGGCCAGTGGCCCTGAGCAAAACTGAGGAACTTCGAATCAATCATTCTCTTTCAGCTCACGCCCTTGCCGTCCCCTGTTGTCGCTGCCCCGATCCGCAACCATGGCGGTCGGCAAGAACAAGCGCATTTCCAAGGGCAAGAAGGGTGGCAAGAAAAAAATGTAATGCACTCACACCTTTCATAATCGTCTCCTCCCTTCTTCTTGCATTTTTTAGGTTACCCGTGAGCTTGAGCTAACAGGAAAAAAGGTCTTTGAATTCTGTGCAGTGTCGACCCTTTCTCGAAGAAGGACTGGTACGATATCAAGGCTCCCACCATCTTCACGCAAAGGTCGTTGGGAAAGACCCTTGTCACCAGGACTCAAGGTACCAAGGTGAGGAAATTGGTGCTTCTGGGATTCTACAGTATTTTGGTGGTGTTTTCGGGTTTGTGAATTCGATTGCTGACGTGCGTTTTCTGCTTGGTGATATTGCAGATTGCCTCGGATGGGTTGAAGGGCCGAGTGTTCGAGGTCTCCTTGGCGGACTTGCAACAGGATGAGGACCAGGCTTTCCGCAAGATCAAGCTTCGGGCCGAGGACGTGCAGGGCAAGAATGTCCTCACCCATTTCTGGGTGAGTTAAACCCCCAAACGACCAATTTAGCCTCATGAAAACTTTCTTTTGTTCATTATATGTTTTTTTAATTTTGGCGATCTTCGTTGATTCTGGATACATCAAGTTCTTCTCGACTGAATTATATTTTTCGCAACATGATTTTATCAATTTGGCCATTTTACAACCTCAGTCCTTTGGGAGGTAACCCCAAAACTCATCAGGGTACTAGTACGTTGAGCTGAGCGAAATTCGCAATGGGATGGCATGCACGTTAAGCATGTGTGACTGGGTCGTAGCGGGATCACTTTGAATGTACTAATTTTCGACCTTGCAATGCTTTTTTGACAATCATGGATACTGAATTGGATTTGGTTCGTTTTAACAATTAGGGTATGGACTTCACCACCGACAAGCTTCGTTCACTTGTGCGCAAGTGGCAGAGCCTGATTGAAGCTCATGTGGATGTGAAAACCACGGACAACTACCAGTTGCGGCTTTTCTGTATTGCATTTACCAAGAAGAGGCCCAATCAGATCAAAAAGACCTGCTACGCTCAGAGCAGCCAAATTCGTCAGGTTATTTGTTATGCCCTTCCCCTAAAGGATATAAGTGTTGCGAAATGTCCTCGTGTTTCTTTTAAAGGTTTCGAGTAGATTATATGAAGACTTTTGTTGGGTTCAATTTTTTTGGTTTGCTTTTCAATCAACGAATGCACTGTTCTTCATTGATTTTGCACCAACTGAATTATATTTTCTCAATATGATTAGTTGAATTTCTCAATTTCTAATCATGAATCTGAGGCCTTTGGGGGTTAATTGAATTTGGTGTGTTCAACAGGATTTATGTTGGTTCAATGACATAAAAGATGCTCGATGAACTGTTACTGAGCAAGCTGTCGTGCCTTTGCTTATGCAGATTAGGCGCAAGATGAGGGAAATCATGGTTCGTGAAGCCTCGACTGTTGATTTGAAGGAGTTGGTTGCCAAGTTCATTCCTGAGGTTATTGGAAAGGAAATTGAAAAGGCTACTCAAGGAATTTACCCTCTTCAGAACACTGTCATTAGGAAAGTGAAAATTCTCAAGGCCCCCAAATTTGATCTGATGAAGCTCATGGAGGTGAGTTGATTGCTGTGCTAAATATTCAAACATGATTTCTCTGGCTCTTGATTTCACAAGGCATGGTTTCCGTGGTTTAATAATCCCTTTACACTAAAGAGGTTCTGACCTTGGCTTCACTCATGTTGTTGATTATTGTGATTACATAGGTCCATGGGGATTACAGTGAGGAAGTCGGTGCCAAAATTGAGAGGCCTGCTGGTGGTGATACTGAAACAGAAGCTGCTGAGGCTGTCCCTGTTCCTGGGGCTTAAGCTGTATTTTGTACCTTATTGAATTCAAACATGCGATGAAAGACTATTTGCTCGCCCGTGGTTGTTTTTTGTATCAAAAGTCTGCACTGGAGTCCACGTGGAATCTGTCTATCAAGAACTAGAATTGTGTCTGTCTGGATAGGTAGTTGGCCCTTGAAAATGCGGGTCTGCGCTCGTGCCCACTTCCAGGCCTTGAAGTTCCAGACTCTGGTGCCTAGAGTGGAGTTTCACATGTGGACAATGATACCGATTGCTTCTCGTTGTGGATTGATTCATTTGTTGAACCGAGGTTAATAGGAACTTCGTTTGCTTCTTCTTAAAGGCTGTCATGTCCCATTCATAGTACTGCATGCATAAAGTTATTCTTTAGCTGATATCATTGAAATTTGAATGGGAAACCTGCCTGGATTTCTGGGGTTGATATGTACGTGATAATAGGATTATATACGGAGGATTAAGGGCTGGGCTAACTCCTCCGGGTCCATGTCCTGTTCTGTGTGCATGTCCGATGGGTAATAAAATCTGAAATTCTCTCTACTTTTTAGAAGATCCTCCAGGCAAAGCCAAACTCACACACCAGTCACAGGATTTTGAGCATTTTCTTGGGTTTTAGCACCTTCTTTTCCCTCCTCCCTTGCCTACGGTTTTTCATTGTCCAGCGTTTGAAAACCATGTTTTCAAATGTTTAATGTAAAGGGTTCTTTACTCCAAGATCAAAGTGAGGGGCACTTGAATTCTCACAAGTTCATATAGGTTGCAGTAGAATGCATTGCTTTATCGAAGAACTTTGACACTAATGGTGATATGCTCTCCACCTCAAACTGCAATAAATTACTCAATCTTTGGATTTTTCAAGCAGACTAGAATTTAGAATTAGAAATTTTCATTTGTTCATGTTGTTAGTTGTAGTTAAAAGTAAGAAAGATTCTTTATGAATTTTGAAGTCAAGTTTTAAAGTATAGAAAGCCAAAATTCCTAGATTTTAGTCCATAGATATTTTGCTTTTTGAGACAAAACTCTATATTGTACAAAGTTAGTGCACTTAATTGTGACCTTTCTAAAACGAGCTCTATAGATTCTTGCCTAAATCGCCTCTTTTTATGAGAGCCTAAGGTTTCCTGAGGTACACCTATTTTCAACACTTTGAAAATTTAGAGAATTTTCATATGGTGTCCAAAAAATGCATAAGTAAGGAAATTAAAATTTTCTTTTGACTTCCAACAAAATCCAATAAAAATTATGCAATTTAAATAATAGGAACAATGTTCAAACGCTTGTTTTTCTCATCAATTGCTACTATTATTAGAAAGTTAGGCAATTTAATAAGAACTGTGCTTAAGCTTTTTACAATTGTTTATTTTAAGTGAGTTACCTTAAAATAAAAAATTACTCCCTCCGTCCCAAAATGATTGTTCCATGAAAAAATTTTCTCAAGATTAAGGCAAAATTTGAGAATTTGGTAAAGTATTTAATATAGACATGTAGATTAACTCTTGATTTGCTCAGCGGTTTGCAAAAATGGCAATATCAAGTTTAAAGCATAAACTATTTAAAGCGGGAAAATTGAGGTTGCAAGATCACATGAAAAATCACCCGCTGGCTTACAATTTTCTACCGAAAATGAGTACTAAGCACAACAATGCATTGTTTTTCATCTTGTCTTTGTACCATGTGAAGATTTCGTGAAGATACTTTAGTGTTCGATTTTTCTTGAGCAGCTTGTCAGCAGCTTGCTGTGAGCAACTTATATAACTAAAACTGACTATTTCATGAATTGTGGCTTCGTGGAATTGACAGTGATTGTTTCATGAATTGAGTCTTCGTCTAATTGAAACTTTTATTGTGACACATTGACTATTTCATGAATTGCATCTTCATATAACTAAATTTGAAGTAGTGGACAATCATTTTTGGACATCTATTTTTGGAAAGATGGACAATCATTTTGGGACGGAGGGAGTAGTATTATGATTAGAGTGGTAGAGCTAAATTCAATAGTATGTAGATATTGCAAAAACATAATCTTGTACTGTACATTAAAAATGGATGAGAATCCAGAGGCGAGGGTTATTTTCATTTTTTCAAAAAGACATTTTGTATTCATGCTAGTATTGAATTGCAGAGTTAATATATAAACTTCATCTTGAGTTCATCAAACATGATAACTTTCTAACATTTGAAACCATTGTTTAGGATCTCTTTGAGAAGAGACTGACAAGAGAATACTTAGTAATTAAAATAATTATAATTCAAAAAATTTAATGCACTGTTTCCTTACATTTTGTTTTTACAAAAATCAATCCTTTACCACCCAATTCCATTTTCTGAATTTGTACATCCTCTTCTTTACTTCTCTGCCCCAAAATAATTCCGTGGTTTGAGAACACTAGTTAAAATAAGCCTCCAATTTTGTCCAAAAAAAAATGGTACAGTGTGCTTATAGTATGTGTTACAATATTGTATGCTTGTAGTATGTGTACCATTATAGTACTGTACTATGAGAAATTGTTATTTGCATATTTGTTTTTTCTAGTGCAATTCCAAACTGAGCTTATTTTAACCAATGTTTACAAACCATAGAATTATTTGGGGGCAGAGGAGGTTATCTTTGTATATTATTCTCCTTGAATATTGGATCTAAGCCTCTAAGGTAACCACAACTAGTTGTAAATTTTTTACAAAACTATCATCTACAAATTTCTTGCCTACAATATAGTGTCTTAAGAACAAAAAGTCAAATCTTGATAATTCTTTGGTCAAATTCATTATATATTGCCATAACAAATACTGTAACTCTATTGTAACAGGTGGGAATATAAAAAACAATCCACTCATACATGGGATTCAAGCCACAATAAGAAAAGAGAACTTGCTATTGTCACTTTCTATTTGGAATTGTCTAGTATGTGCATGTAACCTATGCTTTCAATTTTGAAAATTCAAAAAATATTTTCCACATGTTGAATTTTTTTGAAACAACTTGATTTGAATTTGTATTTCTCTTGCAGTTCCTTTTATTCTTTCTATCTTTCTATCTATCTATCTATCATATTCTTGAAAATGACCATATGATATTGTGGGACTAAAAAAAGTGAAGTTTTTGGATATTCCTACCTTGAATGAAATGAGGCAATCAATCAGAGTGACTCACCAAATTGAGTTAGCAAATTAGGTGCATTAATGAAGACTAAGTCGCACCACCTAAAGAAGATAATGAATATCTAATTGTCTTGCCATGTAATGAAGAATAATGAAAAATTTTCATATATGGTTAAGAAATTGAATTTTGAAAGAGAATCACATGACTCACTTTTTCACTTGTGTGTCTACAAGTTCAATTGTTCTATATTGTAAGAGTGCAATCAATAGATTTCAATCAATAGTGAGTGTAGTTAGTAAAGCAAGAGTATTGTTTCATATTCACAAGTTGTCTACAACATTTTGTATTATTTCATGGCCATTGCCTTGTGAAAATCTATATAATATAATATTGTTGCTTCAAAAGGGATGGAACACACGTAAGGTTACGGGTGATTGCAAGAAACACCTATCCTATTTTGCGTCACACGTTTAATGTGGAAGTTGTTTTGTGCCAGAAGTATTACAAAAATGATATAAAGAACATGAAATTTAGAGGTAAACTTTCTATAGCAATAGAAAATGTACTTGAATTATTTCATTTTTTTCAAAATTAATTCAATAGGTGAAATTGCATTTCAAATATATACCACACATACAATTTGGGTGGTTTTTTGTACTATCAAGTACTTTTTTTGAAGAATTATGTTGTCAAATTTGGTAGGCCAACTCTTCTAATAGAAATAAACCTTCTTAGGAGAGGGATTTTCAAAAACCTATTTCAAGTATTTTGCATTGGCCTAAAGTGTCCTATATTGAGGTTGAATTTATGTTGGAAGTAAAAATGTTTTTTTAGTTTTGGCTTCGACCTTCTTTCTTTACTCTACAATGACCACTTTTAAAATAATTTTTTCAAGTGCATATTCTAATTTAAAAAAATAAAAATGTGAAATTTTCATTTTCTAGTGTGAATTGTATCCTATGGCTGAAAGTAGTATTTTAGGGTACATAGAAAGACTCAATAGTATTGGTAGAGGTTTGTAGCACCTCAATTTGACAATGTGGATTGTTTAATTTTATGGCAAATTATATATTGCCATCCATCTTGCTATACAATGATAAACATTAAACGTTGACAGAATAATAGATCTCAAATCCAATCAATTGTTCAAATTTCATGCTCTATAGCCCTGATAGTACTGAAGATGACTCATAGTTCAAAAAATACTAAAAGGCTATAAATAAAATGCAACAAATAGTACAAGTGTTTCTTGCAATCCCCCTTACTCTAAAAGCAACCATGTTCTAAATGCACCTCCTATCTAGAAATGAATGATATGTTGCTTAAAATATCTATTACTGTCAAAGATGAGTTAGATAGGCTTAAATGGTTGCCTTAAAAGCAGACTATCTTAACCCCTCATTGCCTAAGGAGACCAAAAGTGTCCTCACATAGTTTTAAGTCCAATTCAAAGTGTTGTAACTCTTGCATCCGATGTTTGATCAATAAAACTTGTTGGAAAAGTTGCGCATGATAGTCTAGTTTATGTGGTAAAATTTTCAGAATAATCCAAGATGTAATGATTTTTTGGAAGCCAATAGGTTCAATTTGAGTTCACCAAACTGCATTTGAAGGCTGCAACTTTTGGGACTTGTATCTCCTTCATCCAATGTTAGTTTTCAATAAAAATTTGTTGGGTTATGTTCTTCTTAAAGTCTAGTTATTGTGGTAAAATTTTCTTACCAATCCAAGTTGTTTTGAATGTTTGGGAGCAATTCAAAGTTCAAAATCCCGACATTTTTGGATTACATTGAACTTCGGTGGCTTGCTTCTTCTTCATAACGTATCCGTTTCCAATTAAATTTTTTGGAAAAGCTGCGCATACTAGTCTAGTTTATATGGCTAAAATTTCATATGAATCCAAAAAGTTATGAGCAACTGAGAAGCATTTTACTAGAAGGAGGTTCAGCCTTAGGTGTGTTTTTTGCAACTTTCCTTGCTATTTTTTTACATTTGCAAGCCATTTTGCAGACACAATGAGTCAATTTAATAATATTTTCTTTCACCAATGTGTTTGTATGCTGGTGCTTAATCACTTTTAAAGTATAGTTATAAGTTTTTCATTTGAGTAGGTTTAGAAATCCAGTTTCACCTCCAAATGTGTTGCTAAGAAAATTTCAGCATCCTTTTTCAACACTGAAACATTATAATCTTGCAATTTACATTGCCAGATGACTCCAAATTTGATTTACATCACCTTCAACACGTATACTACAAGACTGTATGGTTGAGATCTATAACACTTCAAAAGCCATGATGTTTTTGAACTTCAACAAGCCTTAGGCGATGAAGGGTTAAGGTAACCAAATGGCTCAATCAATTTATTGTTGAGAGAACTAGAAAGAAGCGCCTTCCTAATGCCAAACTATATGTACGAAGAAGATGAGTCTCAAACTTCAAGATATTCGAGAGATGTTATGATTGGAAGGTTTGATACTACTACAGTTGCTTGCAAATAAGTTAGGCAACAATTTTCTAGTGAGATTAGTATCTAAACAATGCGACAAGCATTAAACTTGATAGGTTTGGAGGGTTGCATACAACTGATTGAAAAGTCACTTTTGTCCAAAAAAAAATCTCCAAGGTCGTTTAGATTTTGCCAAATCTCTTGAAAATTAGACTGTTGCAAATTGGAGGCAAGTGATTTTTGTAGATGAGACTAAAATCAATTGTTTTTCTCAAATGGCCATTAACCCTTAAATGACGAGGAGGCCGTTCTGTGGCCAATGGATGATAGAGAATCAAATTGTATAAGACAAAAGTACAATTATTCATCCTTGGAATTTATTATGAAAAGGGGAGATCTTCTACAATAGCTTGACTTCCAATGAGTGCTTATACAATTTTTTAAGCCAATGATTCACAAGGTGATGCAATAGGATGATTTTGAGGGTCACCCCTTTGTCCTTTAAGGGTTAATGGTGTTGGAATTGGGATAGAAAAAGTCTTACAAAACAAACAATGAAACACGACAACAATCCTATACATACAACAATAAAAATGAAAGAGCATCTATCAAAGCATCCTTTCAATGTGTAAAGTGGCCTGCACAATCACTTAACTTAACCCCTAAATGTCCAAGGCACCCAATTTGGGTGTCAACAATAATTTGAAGTTAGATAAAATCTAACCAATTTGCTATTTTTAGAAATTTATATTTTTGAAAATTTCTTTTAGAAGTCTAGTTTTAGCATCAAAAATCCGATTCTAAAAATGATTGATTATGATTTTTCTATTCAAGATTTTGTTCAAGGATACCCATTGCAATCTTGACTCTTGAAGTGTTGAGGGCTCTTGGAAATGAGCTTCAAATACACTAGATCTTGAAGGAAAAATCACATTAGAAATTCATTAAAAAAAATTGTAGAGTAGATTTTGAGAAGCGACAAATTGATTGGGGTTATACATGTTATGCCCTTTAACCATATATTTTTTTGGTGACCAACTTTTTAGATTTGATATGTGAAAAAAGGATTGAAAGAATTTCTTAGTTTTAACACCCTTATAATCAAACATTATAATCTTTCAATCCTTAAGTGATATTATTGTGTTTTCTTTTCCTATATGATCTCTAACATGTCTAGTTTGAATTTGTACAATTACAATTCCAAAACAATTGAAACAACATATCAAAATGTAGGTTTTTTGTTCAATTTAGAGCAAATTCCTAGAAGCTCAAAACAGGCCTTGGGCATTTAGGGGTTAAATCGTATAGAACATCTATGGGCACCACTAAAATGGAGGCAAAACAACTATCAAAGGTCTTATAGAATTATGGGAATGTGTTTGAGACGTTCCATTCTCAGTAGCACCTCTACAGTGTAAGAAGCTCTAAAGAGAGTATGCTACAAAGAATGCGGGCTGTTCCATACGCAAAGGGCAAGTGGACCATTTTTGAGTGCTTACAGACTCCCAGGGCCAAAACTGAGTCAGTGAAGGATTCGTTTTCAAAATTTGAGTGCTTCACTATATGGTGTACTTCGTCTCCAATTTGAATGTAAATAATCAGTGAAGGTTCTTTTATCTGAAGAATTTCAATACCGTGGAAGAAGCACCGTTCTGAAAATTTGTAAACCAATACAAGAGTATACATAAATGTGGGAGCCAATAAAAATACCGGTAACTCTGAACAAGAGGAACATTTTGAATTGGGATGCAAGGGATAAATAAACATTTACATCAGTAAAAGAACCCCATTTGTCATGTCCCTAGCAATGCATCCTGTAGTATGAATGAACCGAGGCCGGTCAACAAAATCCAGTTCTGAAGAACCTACGAAGTGTAAGTAATGGGTGCCAAGGTCTCTTGTAGAGAACTGAGCTGCTCCTCAACACGCTTCGTGGCCTTCAGACGAAGCTGAATGAGCTGCTTCTTGCGCTCATAAAAGACCTTAGACTTGGCTTTACGCTTCTCCTCCAATTCCTAAAATACATTCGACAGCACTGTAAGTAATCTCAAATACAAAATCACCCAGGACTTCAGACGGTCGCCCGCTAAGAAGAGATCTCACCCGGAAAAGAAACAAAATCACATATACCCATTGCAGGTGCAAAGAAAATCTAATTTAAGCATGCTGTGAAACATGAAATCTACTTTTCAGAATTGCTGTCAAATAGAATCAGTTTGTCTCGACAATATTTGAAAAGAACCACGAGAGGAATCCACACCTTAATAGTGTCGTAATGGTGCCATCCGACCTCCTCGGATAAGCGACCCAACAAGCAGAACTTGTGTCCAGGTTGCAACCTCAAGACCCTGCAGACAGTAAGATAAAGAGGTCCTCAATGAAAGCGATTTAGGGTTAAGAATTTAGAAGAGACACAACTTAGCTTCGGATTCACAAAATCATCCTCTGTCTAGAAAAAAGGGTCCGATCATAACATCACCTGCTTTGAGTTTAGTAGATAAAGAGAATGAGGACATACTTGAGAGCATCAGGAATCACCATCCTCTTAATCTTGTCATAAGGTGCAGGTACACCCTCGAACGCCTTCAAGCGCTCAAGTGCAGCAGCTCCTCTCTTGGTCTTGTGTGGGATCATTCTGCAAAAAGGAACTTGCATTCAAGTTTGTCCTGTAAACCATCTAATTTTCAACTCGGGCAGGATACGATGAGCGCCGCATGTTTCTTTTTGATCGGTAACTAATGAGGGGTGAAATTAAGTTCAGGGTTAGTCATCAAAACTTCAATTCAGGTCTTTCGATGACCTCAGTTGCTAGCCTCACCTAACACCCCGAACCAGAGATGCTAAAATAAATCCAATTTAAACAGGTTGATGTGATATAAAGAGAGTGCCTCACCCACGAATGGTCCTCCAAAGAATGCGAGCAGGTGCGCGGAAGTGGATAGGTCCCTTGCTAGGCTTGGTGTTCATTCTCTTGCTCAAAAACCGCAAATATTTCATTTTTTGTCGGACAAGTCCACCTGAAAGGCAAATCTCCTCACATCGGACTACCACCTGTTGTATGAAAAATCAGCACAGCACATCACATCACATCACGTCATTCAATGTGAATTCCAGTCACTCAAAACATCGCACGAACTCGTACACACTCCAACAACAAGCCACAAAAGCGCAATCCAGATACAGCAAAACCCCTAAAACCCCTCAATTGACCTAATCGACAATCCTCAATCGTTGTAAGCAGCATAACCGATTCGATCAACCCCACATTGATGAAAAATCCCTAAAAATCCGATTGATCTTGCAAACCCTAAAAACACCAATGATCTTGCAAACCCTGGAAATGAGCTTTTTTGGAGGTGTTTGTCTCGAATAATGTCGGGACGTACAACTTTCTGTCCGTTGAGGAGCTCCTTCGCGAGGATGGAGGCCAAGCGGCCAAGCATGTGGTGGCGTCCATCGACGACCACCACTTTGGCGCAGAGGCCAGAACCGGAAACCATGGTCGCTGCCTGAGGGACGACGCTGCAAGCTCAACGCTGGGGAGGGAAAGAGGGAGCTCCAGTCCAGCTGCTCCCCTTAAGCCCCAAACCCTGGAATGCACATACCCTGAACCCCTCTACCTAGTGAAGCTTCGGGTATTTCGACACGCTACCCGCCTGCCTGGTTCCTGCCCCCTGGGCACCGGAATATGTTTATCCTCTCTAATATCACACCTTGGGAACCTCCGGGTGTCGAGGTCAATACTCACAATGACAATGAGGCAAAAAGAGACAAATAGGTGTTCTTGTTTCAATTTCTCCCTCCTCTCTCCGGAAAATCCAGAGCCGTTGATCTCAATTCAAAAAAAAATTCACCCCTTTTCAATGTTGTTGATCTCCAATCCTAAACCCTAAACCATTGCCGTTGATTGTCATTGTGAGAAATGAACTTGACCATTGGTACTTTGGGATACAGAATATGATATGGAATACGGAATATGGATGGTATGTAGAATATGTACAAAATACACATAGATACTTATGTATCCATGCGAATTATATAGATATACAAACAACAAATAGAAATACAAGTCAAACCAATGTCAAAGAAATACAAATGTAGAGTAGGAAAGTATGTCACAAGCACCCGTTTCATTTTTCAACCAATGGCAAAGTGACACGTGTATCCCTTTCATATTTTTTGAAAAATTTTAACCTCCAATGGTGAAATGACATGTGTATCCCATCAATTTTTTATGTATGGTTTTCCATTAGATGGGATTCGGGGGTCTTGGAAGGCTGCGAGTTCCCCTACGTTCCTAGACTGCAAGAATGTTGCAAGAACACGCTGGCTGATGTGGCACAGCGACTGCCACATCATTTTTGGAAAAAATTAAAATTAATTTTTTTTTGCTCAAAATGATATTTGAAAAAAAAATTTAATGAATATTTTCTGACAACATACCGTTGTTCACAGAATCGAGCCAAATCGGGGAATGCCCCTGAAACGGCCCTCTACAGACCCCAAAAAACATCTAATGTTAGAAAGCCACAATTTCTCACAATGACAATGAGCTCAAAAGATGCAGTAATTGCCTTATGTATATATAACTCTCACTTTTTGACCATCTTTGTAATGCCAACAATAATAAATATTTTTTTAATGTCACTTTTACTTGCAACATTATATTGTCACAATATTATAGAACTTTAATTATTTACATGCGTTTTAAATGCCTAGGCTATCATAAAGAACTTCAAGATTTACACTAGTGTTTTTTGAGTGATATTATCAAATACTCACACAAGAATTACAAAACTTAAGTTTAAGCATAAACCATTGCCTGTATTTGACATACTAATTTGAACCCATTCCAAACACCAACTTGTAGTAATTAAAAATAATCCCGTGCATAGGATACATAAGTAAAAGTTAAATTAAAATAAAGTAATTATTAACACATAACATTCTTGAACTTCAATGCTAGGGCCAAATTGCTTCCCTAAAAATTATGAGCATCTTTCTATTGAAAATCTTGAATTCAAGCTTTCTCATCAATTGTGGTTTAGGGTAGGAATCCTTCAATGTACAATATTCTACAAAGTGCAATTTTTGTCTATGATGATTCAATTCACGATCCAGTGATTGAAATATTTAAGTAATTCCAAGAAATATAATTCCTTATACCAAGGTCTAGTGACTAATATGTAGACTAACTAATCCGCAAAAGAATTACATCTTGTCCTAGCTCCTATTTTAAAAAAAATTGTATATAAATAGGCCTTCATTGATTATGGTGAGATACGAATGATTAGAGGTGCAAAGCAAGGTCAACACAAATTTTCCTATACTAAGGTGAAAGAATTGGATCATAATTGCTTCATTCAAGTAGTGAATTAGACATGAATATCACCTTTTCTTCTTTCTTTTTGAAATTATGAAAAAAAAATGATTTTTTTCTTAAATTTTTTGAAGAATGTAGGTGGAGGATTCTAAGTGGAATCTTCCTCCCTAGCCACCTTTCCTCTTTCCTCCCTCCTCCACCCTCCTTCCCTACCACGCTCTACAATATACATTAATAGATAATGCAATTAATAAAATGGTAGAATTTCTCCAACTACAATTCATCTTCTTATGAAATCCTTTAAATAATGGAGTTCTCTTTTTGATAAATGGATCTTACAAGCTATTAGTGGGCTTTATAATGAAAAGATAGGTAAAACTTTCAATTCACACAATTATGAAACATTTATTGTAAATGAAGGAGTGCTATTTGATCTTTTTCTATTAATAAATTGAAGTATCCTAGGAGGTTAAAAGGAAGAAAAAAATTGTTTTTTAACACAAGAGGCTCATTTTGACTCAAGATCTTTCAAGGTTGTTTCATTTAGTGATGCTCCAATTTTAAACAATCACTAAGGAGTTGCCTGACTTGCCTAAATAATTATATTCTTGTGAATAATACCAAAATTATATAATCTCTCTATGCTTACAATTTGCATATCTCATTGGTTTCCCAAAACAAATTCACCCATGTCATTCACCCACATTAACACAATACCAATGGTGCTTCTTCTCCATTCAACCATAGTTTTTTCACTAAACTTGTGACCCCACTTTTGAAGGTGCCAAGGATCATAAGTATTCTCCAATGAGGACTAGTACATCTCATTGGTTCCCCAAAAGGAAACCATTCATGCCTTTTATGCACAATGACACAACATTGATGTTTATTTCACACCTTTCACGCGTGGTTCATTTATTGAGTAGGACACCCGCAAAGCACTATTGCTTCTTTCTCTCCATCCACCCATGGTTCTTTCATTGAATAGGACATCCACAAAACATTATTGCTTCTGTCTCTCCAACCATCCATAATTCTTTTGTACTTTCAATGAATGTGACTCCCGCTATGATCCTTGCAAGAGTCCATCTGCGTGATCTAGAATTTATAAAAATGTGAATCTACCAATTTGAAAAACCAACTTATGATGAAATATAAGCTTATAAGGTGGGTATCCTCGCAATATCCACTTTATGCTATTGTGCCTAGTTTCTTCTATTAAATTGGTCAAATTTTCATATTTTTTTGTTGACAAGTGAAAGGAGGTTTCAATGAACCAAAGAATGCAGTGTTTGGATATTGTATGCGACAGTTATGAAGGTTAAATATATAATTTTAGTGGATATTCTAAAATCGTCTTTTCCGCATAGGTACATATTGATTTTGGAGATGTACACAGAATGATGATGGAGGTTTTTGGGTCAGTGGCACATTTGGAATCCCCACCTTAACCCTTGAAGGACGGACTGGTGACCGTGGAAATCATCCCTTTGGATACCGTGAGAATCATTGCCTTAAAAAAATGGAAAAGCACTCATTGGAAATCAACCTACTGTAGAAGACCTTCCCTTTTCACAACAAAATTTTGAGGATGAATAGTTGCACTTCTATCCTCAAGCAAAGATCCTCTATCATTCATCGGACGCCAAACGTCCTCCGCGTCGTTTAACCCTGGAGCACCGAGGACGCCATTCCGTGGCATTCCGATGACAATACTGTTGAGCCAAAACAGTTCAAAAGCATTTTCTCATCCTTCTTTTCTTTGTTGACCTTTCATATTGGGTTATGAAGAGTATCCATTTGAGTTTGTACTCTTTCCAATGTTTGTCTTCACGGAAATGAAAAGTTTAAAAAAAAAACGGATCACAATATAGTGCTATTTTAGTGTATTTTGGAAAGTTGTTGCTCCTTGCTCTAAATCTGAAATTTCTCCACAAAAATGATATTTTTGAGTTTGACTCCAACTAACAAAATGAAGGTCATCTACTCTAGATTCTACTCCAATTTGAATTTTGAGAAAATTCCTAATATTGCAAATTTTATTGCAATTTGAACTTTGGGTGTATTTTCAATATCTATTATTTTCTAATTATAGAATGACACGGAAATTGAGTTTACACCATGATGTTTTTCATTGTAATATACACACATGGTGAAATTTTCAGATTTTTTGAAATAATTTTCTATTTAATATGAATTTTTTTCACTTTTTCTTTAAAAACTATTTAAAAAATTATTTTTCTACAAAAAAAACCTAAGTTTTTTGTGAAGTAAAGAAGACATGTAATTTCATCTCTGAAAAATAAATATAAAATTTTTCATACATATCTAGTTTTAAAATGACAACAAATTGAGTGATGGACAATGAAGTTTGAAATCAATGGTCATGGGTTTGTCATTTAGGGGTTAAGGGTTAACCCTTAAATGCCAAACCAGACTCTTGAATGACAAGAGAATCTCCTGTGTAGGACAAAAGTGCAAGTATTCATCCTCGGAATTTTGTGTGGAAAGGGAAGATCATGAATAGTAGTTTGACCTCCACTGAACACTTTTGTTTTTTTCAAAAAAGATGATGTCATCCGATGTCAAAAGGGATGATTTCCACCGTCACCAGCCCAGCGTTCAAGGGTTAAAAGGAATTCAACGAACCATATCCTAAACAGGGCCGGAAGGGGAGTCTGGCGCCGTGACACAAGCTTTCGGTGCTCAAGAGAAGCTTTGGCGATGGCGGACAGGCAGCAGCACCGTCTGGCCACCATCGCGCGTCACCTTGCTCCCGAAGAACGAAGCGAGACTGGAACACATGCTTCGCTCTCGTCGTCGCAGTGCGTCGCCGCGCTCGCCCCAACCAATGCCGCTCCGGGAGGTCGCAAATTGAGCAGTTACGACCGCGTGCACGGATCCGTGTCTCGGGAGCTTCCCGTCTGGGTCTCTGTTTCGCTGCCTGCAGGCCAGGAGTTTCAGGATATTCTGTACGAGAAGGCCGCTGGCGAAGGGATTGTCAAGGTAACGCGCATTGGTTCCCCCTCGCTAACTTAGAATTTTCTCTTGTGGTGACTTTGTGTGTGAGGTAGAGGCAACGCAAAAACGTCCTTCGAAGGGCTGGTATCATCTTCAATTTTTCTTGAAAGAGAAATTGAAGCCGCGTCGAACTCATTATTCTTTATATTTTTTGAAGAATTGTGGAATTTGTTATGGATTTTGAAGCTGGAAGTGCTCTCAAAGCGTACCCACCCTTAAAATATTCACTGCTACCCTGCCTATTCCTCACATTGGTAAATGTCTTTTGGGGAGGGCACTGTACATTGAAGAATTCAATATCATCCATGTGGTAGATTTGCATAAGCAACACCCTCTACCTTAGATAGAACTCGATAGAACTTGAATTGACCAGCCTAGTCGTGAAATTGGTGTCTCGTGCACTGAAAGACTGCTCAAAGTTCATGGTGGGTGTATTAAATTTTTTTGGCAGAGCTTGCAAGTTCTTTCTGTCGAGTCGATTTCTTGAATGATGTGGTAGCTTTCGGCAGATTACGATCAACAGGCCGGAGAGAAGGAATGCCTTTCGACCTTTGACTGTGGGGGAGCTAAAGCGTGCCTTTGATTTGGCGCGTGATGATACTCAAGTGGGAGTGATTATCTTCACAGGCAAGGTGCTGCGCTGCTCTTCTTCACATTCTACTGGGTCAATAATTAATCTTCTCAGTGTTGCTCTTCTATTGTGCCTGTGCGTGTCTTGATGACGGTGACGCATGTGAGTTAGTTAGAATGGCGCCTCTCATATTCCAATTGGGAATGTGCACTTTTGCAGGGGACTGAAGCTTTCTGCAGTGGAGGGGATCAAGCAGTTCGGGGAAAACATGGCTATGTTGGCGATGATAACATTGGTCGCCTTAATATTCTTGATGTACAGGTACTAGTTGGCTTTTCATGCATGCTACGGCTCCTCTTGACCATGACTGCTGGTACATATCATTATGAAAGTTCATTTAGCTCGTACTTGTATAGTGGATGACTTGGAGACCTCAGACTGTTAACCCTGGAAGGACTTTGCGCCAAAAAGTGACAGATGGATGACTTTCAAGATTAGTGTAGAAATGAAGAATGCACCTATTGGTCCAAGAATTGGATTATTTTGGGCAAAGTACCATGGTGATAAGTCTCGTCCCTTTCAGGGTTACCCTAAGGGCAAAAGTGGTGGCTTCCTTATTTTTCGGAGTTGAATAAACCATTTAAGAAGCTTCAAGGAATATGACAGAATGGATCAATAGAGAAGCAAATCATGCTCTACATTTTTGAATGATTGAAATATGTTTTGAAAGTTTTTACAATTGACTGTTAACTTCCAAAACGATTCCCTATTTTTAGATTGGACTGTTCGGGTTTACGTACCTTTGGATTAGGACCACGTACCCTATTGCGATTAAGGAGTACAGTAGGGTGACATGAGGAGGATTTCAAAGCTCGTAGTCTGCATTCTTGGACGCTAGATTTGATATTTTTTGGTTGAATAGTGCTTCTTGCTGTCCTCTTCAATTGATAAGTGTGGCTATGCTCCTATCTTGCAGATACAAATACGGAGGCTACCAAAGCCAGTTATTGCAATGGTGAGTTGGCCAATTGTGTTTTAACGCCACTTGTAAATTTTGGGTAATGACATGTCGGAGGTCTTTTTTATTCTTTTTTATTAATGAACATAGTTTAAAACGAGCTTAAACTTTATTTTGGATTAATTCATAGCTATCTTCTTTGAAGATCGGTCTCAAAGCTGTAGTCTTGATGGGATCACATTCTTGAATGGAAAGTAACAGGAATGTTTCGTCCCAACTTTTTATGTAGGTGGCAGGCTATGCAGTTGGTGGAGGACATGTACTTCACATGGTATGCGACCTTACGATTGCAGCCGAGAATGCCGTTTTCGGACAAACTGGGCCCAAGGTACTCCTTTTCAGTTATTTTTTTATTTGAGATTTTCTCATTAGTCATAATCATTTACATTGTTTGGCTCACGAATCACCATACTGTTGGTGTCATTAATTGGTCTATTCAATCTACAGGTAGGGAGCTTCGATGCTGGCTACGGTTGCAGTATGATGGCACGTCTGGTAATCATCGCCACCTCTTTGCTAACTATGTTTGTCTATTCCCAATTAGTGTGAATTCTTATTGTAGCAAATCCTCTTTGTGCTCTACTCCATGTTTGTGACCGTCATATTCTGATTGTTTCCAAAGCTAAAGTGGTTACAGCAGACATGGTGCCATTGTGCTTATAGCTTGGTACCGGAAGTTATATGCGCAGAGTCTTGAGTAAGTAGTTGAAGTCCTATTTACGAAATGTTCGCAGATATCTTATTGTCAATTTTCCTAGCATGGAGGGCAAGATTCATTCTTCACTTCTTGACTCAATCCATCTTGGATTCTCTTTTCAGGTTGGTCAGAAGAAGGCACGCGAGATGTGGTTTTTAGCAAGATTTTATAACGCCGAAGAAGCAGACAAGATGGGTCTAGTCAACAAAATTGTTCCTGTAAGTTACCCTCCTTATATGCCAATGCTATAACTGAACTAAATGGGAAAGTTTCGTGGTTCACTGATCATTTGTGTTCCAATACGCAGCTGGAGAAACTGGAGGAGGAAACTGTTGTCTGGAGTCGTGAAATTTTGAGGAATAGCCCTATGGCAGTTCGACTCTGCAAGTCGGCTCTAAACGCTGTCGAAGATGGCCATGCAGGACTTCAGGCAAGGAGCTGTCCCTATTCTCAATTTCTTAAATATTTGAAATTCCAGTAGTCGGGATGTGCTTAAAGTTTTTCTGTTTTTTTTCTACAGGAATTTGCGGGGAATGCTACTTTGCTGTTTTATAACTCAGAAGAGGGACAGGAAGGAAAGACGGCCTTCTTAGAAGGCCGACCGCCAGATTTCTCGAGATTTCCAAGACTTCCATGACTCTACTACATAGTAAATATGGTATGGATATCTTGCCTCTGAAGTATCACCAAGGCGAGGAGGTTGTTGAATAAATCCTTGAATAATGCACTATTCAACAATTACACGTGAAATGATCATAGGTGAGGTTTTAGATTGGATATCGTTCGGTATTATTCCTAGAAAGGTACACATTTGTGTCATAATGATTGAAATAAAAAGGTAACCGCGTCTAATTCTGACCTGTTTACAAAACGATTACCTGTTTACATGAGAGCAAGGGGTCGATTTTGGGTACAATCATTTTCAGCAATTTGAAACTTCATAATTTATTCATATTGTTTTCAAAAAATGCATGCAAAGGGTATTCAGAATCCCCTTTTGACTCCCTATATTATCCAACAATAATTGAGAAGGTTTAGTAATGGGAACCAAGCTGAAATGCTACACTTAAGGTGTAGTTTACGTAATGTTCACTCTACTAATACTCAATTGTGCAAGTAATTGTTCATTAGCTATCGACAAGGTTTCCCGTGCATCTGGACTTCTATTCTGAAAATGTTACTAACTCATGCGGTAAGTTACATGTCAACCGCATGGGCTGTAATTTCCCAGTGTTGATTTTTCTTTATAAATTGGGTCTCAAGTTTTCCAGTTTGAGTGGATGTCAGGACCATAACTAATTGCTGTGCCTTCTCCTAGTTTTTAGGAGCTCTATGCAATTTGAATGTCTTAATTTTGGCACTTGGAAACATGCCATTTCAACGAATTTGACCATAATTTCATTCACATTGACATAAAACCAATGACGCTTCGAGTTTTGTCTAATTCCTTTCACACGTGAGGATAATTTGCCATCGTGCATGGATGATTAGAAGTGGAGTATGTCATAATATCTACATTTTTCTATTGCCGCAAGTGACTTCCACTTCTGGTTTCAGTTCATCTTCGCTTCACAGGAGCCTAAGAACGTGATAATTGGTGTTGGCTTGAGTTGGACATAAGCCTATTGCTCTTGTAGGGTTTAAATATGAATGATATCAGTCAACTACCTCCTCTATATTCTGACGATTAAGTTAAGGTACTACTGTTGCAGCATCATTTAAAGATGTATCTGTATGACGAAGACTGATGGGGGCTTGCCGCACGAACTTTAAATAATTGTGGCTTAGCTTCTTCCCATCAGTTACTAATGCCGATTTAAGTTAGAGGTTCGAAGTTACCTTTCCAAGCTTGGATCATCCAATACTGTTTACAGGTACCATTTTAGGCATTGATTCATTATGCAGTCGCTCATAATGGCAACACAGATGTGAAAACGAGATTCATGAACATGTCACGACCTTACTTGAAGTCTGTAGAGACCATGCGGCATTCTAATTTCCGGAACAACGTACGACCATTAATTGTCAAGAGTTGCAATTATGACCTCTGAGACTGTAACCACATAAAACACAGAATTTCAGACCATTTGGCCCATCTCTACCACCGAGAGCCTGAACCTCTGTAGCTAGATAAGAACTATTCTCCAACTCTAATATATTAATCGGCACTGCGCAGACTAGCAGCTGCGCACAAATTCGGCAGACTTTCGTTCAGCACCAGCTCATCTATGCTCAGGGAGATTGAAATAAAAATATCCAGATTTGGTAGAATATTTTGCATATGAAATGCCTGGTCCAATCTCCTTTAGACCCGGGGCTTTGGCTGTAGAGAGAGGAACGCTGCACACAAAATTGAGATTGGGACTGCACACAAATATGAGACGAATCTCTGACATTATTTGCAACCAGAAAACTGTGACGGTGCCTTCACCTAAGCAAAGGTACTTACAACCTGGACTCAGTCCATCTTGGACACGAGCAAGTTTTTCCGCCGCCTCGCCATGACGCGCCACAGCTGTAGCAAAATTCGTTCTTGCACCTGCGTTATCAACGCAATAGCTTACACGTCAAATGATTACAAGATGGAACGAAGAAAAAACTCATTATATATTTGATTCATATAGATGAGCAAGCTGCAGAGCACTTACAAACAAGTCATGTGAAAACAACCAGAGCTGAGCTCAACCAAGCGCCCACACTGCTTGCAGCGTTGCCATTTCTGCTGGTCCGCCAGCTGCAGCAGCTTCTCATCTCCCAAAAGACGAAGGTTCTTCAGGTTGGCTTGAAATTCGCCGCAACTCAAGTCGCCATGCCATGGCACCATACACTCCACGCAGAATGCGCGGTGACAAGCCTCACATTCCACACAGCCACTGGAACTAGCAGCAAGGGGTGGCGGATGTGCCGAACTTGATGGCTTCTCATTGTCTACGTTGGCGGGTTTCATGAGCAACGCAGAGCAATCTCTGAAGGGACAGTACATGCGCTCCGATTCAGGAATGGCAGCTTCTATTTGCCTTCGTGTCAGCACTTCCAGCAACGACGAGCTCAGAAGAAATGACAATTGGGTGAAGGATATGAGAGCTGGGCATTCAGAATGCAGACAGCTCACGTGCATTTGCCCTCCATACTGTATCCTCGCCTCTGCATGTCTTGTCACACACGTCGCACAGAATTGATGTCCGCACCCTATTATGACGAACAAACAGCACATGTTACTGGTAAATTTGAACATAAGTTCACCGGAGATTGAATTGTTGGAGAGGATAACATTATAATCTTCACCAACATAGCTGGGATCCTCCTATGGAAATCTGACGCACACAGGGCATTAAATGTGAAAAAAAAACATGTCAAGCTACCTTCCAAGCTCTATCCGCTTTCAAGATCCACTCGGGTAAGATTGAGGTACAGTTGCAAATCTAAACCCCAAGTGCAGGCACTACATTCTCTTACATTGCAAGGTGGTAACGAATGTTATGAAGAATACCTTCGAGAGTAACAAAGGTGCTCAATTGCGTGGCTTCAAAGCAGATCTGGCAAATTTGAATACCAGAGTCTCCGGCATTCACATCTGTCTCGGTTGCTCCATGCTCAAGACTTAATCCTGCGATATTCAAGGGTTCGCCATTCTTGGTGCTCGGGCTATCAAAAGTGAACGGAGAATCATCTGGGAACAGTGGGAAGCTATCACCGTCATCTTCCTGCACCACCATCACCTTTTCCTTGCCTTTTCCTTGTTGCTTTGGATCCAGTATGCATCTTCTGGGAGACGTATTCTCACTGATGGTCAATGGCGCCATGCATGGTTTTGCACGCTGCATAACACGGATGACTTCGCCTGCTGCATCACTGATATACCTGCCTCCATTACCACGAGACGTCACACCATCATCCAACAGGCTTCGAACTGCGTCGTATTCATCAACTTCGTTTAAAAATGGGTCACGCGAATCGGGTGGGGCGGTGAAGGGGTCTGCCATATTGACTCCAATTCGGTCCCAATCTTGTTCCGGTAAGTTCGCTAGCGAGCGCGCGAATTGCGCATCGTGCTCCTGGATGGCGTCTAAGCGGGCTAGTCTGGCTGCCTCTAGTAAGGACAGCTGTGTCTCCTCTGTCTCTTCCACAAAGCTGCCAAGTTCGTCCACAGCCAAGTTCAATGCAGCTCCCTTGTCTATGTCACTGGGAGCCTGAGCATCTGCACACAAGGATGTCATTGTTGGGAACTTCCAGGTGCTAGGTCATCAGATCAGACAATCTAACTAATTAACTTGAGTATCCTCGCACAAACTTTGAAACAGTTGCTAATTGAGGCATCCGTGGAAACCAACCTTTGACGCCTAAAAATTGCTGCGACGGATCCAGCTCCAAGTCGTCCTCACCAGCTCCTGGCCCCTCATGCTCTGGCAAATCACTTGTACTCTTCATGATTTCCTGCACTTGCAAAAGAAACGCCAACTCCGCGTCTCTGGCCTCCACAATGGCCTTGGCCAACTCCACAGCCTGCATCTTAGAAACGGTGACCTCCTCCATGGCAAGCTCTCAGTGTTGGAGATCTCAGTGGCGGGTCAGCCAACGTAGTGAAAAAAACACTAACATCTATTAGAGGAGCCGAATGAGATGAAAGTGAATGTGGCGTTGAGTGGAGGAAGTGGTTAGAAACAGTACCGACAATACCTTACTGAGGAAGATATTGCGCTCAAGCCTAAAGGAGTTTTGTCTTAAGTGGGTCAGCACAAGACGGCGCGTATCACGGCAGGGATGTTGACGACGTAGTATTATAGCATTCATGTGTCACCAGTACAGCCGTCAGTAATAGTTAAGCTTCTCTACCTAGTGACAGCCCGGCCAAATAGCCAATAGGCATGTAAAGGACGCTTAGTACATCAGGATGTACTGTACAATTAAGTTATGATAAACTATTACAATCCAAAACTGAGACGACATTACATTATTATATTAACTTAGTACCACACTTACCACACTCACCAAATTTCAAATCCCAATTCGATCAGCAAGTCGTTTTGTCAGTCCTGACAGTACGTTGTACCTTCAACCGAGACTTTTTCTACACTTTGTTACCAGTTGCTTAGTTGTGGAGGGCGCTAAATGTTGCCTTCGAAGGTGGGCCCTGCGGGCCGAATTTACCCCAGGGAAAACGCAGGAATTTTTTATTTGCCACAAAATTTATTTTTTTCAAATTCTGAATTTATATTTGCAATCAGAGACCCCAAATTAGCTAGGAGGGGTCTATAACATACCCAAGAACGGCCCAAAATAGGGGGCTCTTTTTTTACTTTTACCCCGGATTTACCCTGCAGGGCCCACCTTCGAAGGCAGCATTTAGCCTAATCTATAGCATAGGCTAATCGTTAAGTTAGGCGTTGGTAAATAAAGAAGTGAGCTGATCGTCGAGCATAACCCCTTTGGATTAACTGTCTTGTGCACGCAGATATTCGCTTGAACTGTTCCAGAGAAGTGCTCCAGTTATGAACGCAGGGTGACGTCAATATCTGGGAACGCGGAAGTTGGTTGGCCACAGAGATGCTGAAATCAGGCTTGATCAGGACCAATCCTTACTTAGTCACGAGACAAAAGCATCCTTTCATGTGAAACACCCAAAAGAAAATCCGGACAATACTGCAAAAAGTACGTATGTATTACAGAAATTCTTTATGACAATCTCAAGTCCAACCTCCCTGCTACGACCCTCCTCATCGCTCCAAGCAAAACGCTTCTACTAATCAAATAAACTCATGACGTTGTAGGAGATGCATATCTGGTGTAGGTGCAGGGTTTGAAACTCAAAGTAGAAAAATCCTTATCATACACAGAATACCTACACCTCGGGGTATCACAATATTGTGCACATACTAGTAGCGCCTTCATTTGGGTCATCTAGTGATCGGGACGTCATCAGCTGGAGATCTCCGTCGTAAGTGTACGACTGAGGGCCACTGCTCGACTTTGGTATTGTGACAACCTTGTCTTTGTAATGAAGCATCCTTGTAGTTGAAAAATTCTTCTCAACCTGCATGAGTAGAAAATACAAACAGCTTAAGATCAGATGCTCTTTCATTGAAATATAAAACATAAGTTGGGTGAGTTTCAGTGATGGTTATCTTTTTACTTTTGAACCCAAAAGCGAATTCCCATCTATTACAAAAAGATGCAGACCTGTACAGTGACTTCTTGAAGTATGCCACCAATCCATCTGAATCCAACAGTGACGGCACCCCTGCCCCGCAAGCCCGCAACCAGTCCATCACGCCACTTTCTCAATGGCAAAGCTGGAAGAACATACAGATTGCTTTCATCACTTTGGAAAAGCATCTCTGCCACCGCTGCAGTAAATCTGTACACAGGACATGGACGATAGTGAGTAATAAAATACAAGAGCAGTGCCAGCATACGAGGTGGCACAATGCTGCACATTGAAGCGCATAGTAAGGTTTAAAAAAAAAGGCTTGACTTGGCAGAAGTACAAATTTCCGCACTCATTATCCAAGATCACAACGGCATTCCTGGATTTCCTCTAGAGCTTCAGAAGTCATTGTTGACCCTGCAATTGGACACCTCCGTTGTTCTAGACGTGAAACAGCCTTTTCATTCAGCGAAATTACGTTTTGAAAATTTCTGGATCATCAAGTGGAAGGATATCCACACTACAGGATTAACAAATACGCAGGAAAACGAGATATGTGCAGCTGTTCCAGAGCATACCCAAAGTTTCCATCGATCTGGAACGGAGGGTGAGCACCGAACAGGTTCGAGTAGAGACCCCCGCCATCAAAACGCTCTTGTTTTTCATCCGGAGGAATAAGAGAAAACATACGTTTCACCATAGAGTATGCATGATCGCTGTTCCATAGACGTGCCCACAGCGCTGTCTTCCAAGCCACTGACCAGCCAGGGCCGATCTCCCCTGCAGAAAAAAACAAAAAAACGGGATACGATGAAGTCATGAAGTCAAAACTTGAGTATAATCTGATAAGGTGCCTTCTTTACGCACAACTAACACAAGATATCATTGGAAACTATTTGTTCTACCATCAGACCAATATGTGGAAGCAATTACAAACAACTCTCTGTACAATTGCAAATCATGATGCTTCATACAACATGCACATGCAACATGTACCTCGCTTTAGTATACTCTCGGTAGCTGCGGCACAAAGCTCTGGAGTAGACTGTGGCGTTAGAGAGTGCCCAGGATAGAGACCAAAAAGGTGTGACATGTGTCGATGAGTTTCTTCTGGGTCCTCAAATTCCTCCACCTATGACAAGAAATCGTCAGCATAATGTTATGAGTAAAGAAATCAGGACTGAGGATAAACTCAAGTTCAATTTCGAAAAAGAGAGTTTAAAATAATCAATGTATACGATTGAATGAACATGTGATCATGAGATCCTCGACACTGGGATGTTTCTATGCTAGCAATTGTAACACCGGGCCTCTTCCGTCAAATCACCAAAAAACACGTAAAAACTTACCCATTCCAGAAGTCGACCATCGCTCCCGATTTTTGGAGGGAGCAACCGTCCAACAGCTGATTTGACTTTGGAAACCAATTCTGTGCCGTCTTCCCCTAGGATCTATAGCCACGATACAGGTTCAAATACAATGATTAACTCTTCTGATCAACCATCTCCTGTGAATTTTCACGAAATATACAAGGGGGAGAGGTGATTACTTTAGATGCTGAGATGACTGCGTTGAAAAGGTTAAGAAGAATAGCCATATCCATAGTTGAGCCATAGCTCACAGATGCTCTTTGTCCGTCTGGAGCAATAAAATAATGCTCAGGTGAAGTTGACGGGCTTGTCACTAAGTGTCCCTTCCCGTCTTCAACGAGATAGTTCACAAAGAACTCTGCGCAGCCTCTGAACAGAGGATAGGCCCGATTTCGCAGAAACTCCTGCAATATACTTCCTTGGCTTAAGTTCTCCACCCATCAGCATAAGTCTACTCCAATCCTAACAACAGGGAGCCAATGCGAAACAGCATAACCATGCCACACCTTCACACCAGATTCATTTTATCATACCTCATCTTGGGAGAATGTATAGTGCTCCCAAAGGTGGAGGCAAAGCCAAGCTCCACTCACTGGGAACAATGCCCACACAGGGTCTCGAGTCACAGGAGCTGATTGCGCCCAGATATCCGCATTGTGGTGGCACACCCACCCTTCTAGACCATAATTCACCTACAGAAAAAGGATGTGCATATGAGATCTGTAGAATAAATATGTTGAAACCAATATATTTATTTACATAGGCTCAAATGGATAAGAGGATCTTACCTTGGCGGTGGCAGCACCTGTGATAGCGAGCTGCTCAAGGAAATCAAAAAGTGGTAAGTGGCACTCGGCAAGGTTACAGGTTTCAGCAAGCCAGTAATTCATTTCTAGATTTATGTTGAGGGTCGGACAGGCTCTGCAAAAGAGCTCACTGGCTTCAGTACAGGATGAAGGCTGTATTACTCTGCAAATGAGGATCTGGTAGCTGTGTTTTGTATTTCAGCCATTAGCCACTAGATGGCCCTCCGTAACAAGTGCATAAAGGCTCCTTGAGCACATGACGTAATAACAATGCCAAACAAGGATTTCAAAGGAATGTAAAACACACTCAAAAAAAAAAAATGGACTAGAGAAAGTGCCCGTATGACTTTCTCAATCAGCTAAATAAACATCTAGGGGTTAAGAAAGAAAAGTCACCTCCAAGCTGGATGTGAAGAATTATTCCATATTCCTTGCAAGTTTGCCACAAAAGTCTTTGGTCGAGATGAAGCAATCAGCAAGTAGCGCCCAAACTGAAACAAGAGCACCACGAGACCGGGATCTTCATCTCCCCTGTAGTTCAAGATTCTGTCCTTGGTGGCAATTCGATCCTTCCACGGTTTGCGTTTGGACAAGCGTCCATCTGAGGCCCGAGTGTCATTCTCCACATTCGTGCTTTCCAAAATCTCTGTTGGAATCACGAGCTCCCATGAGCTCAGGTCTCTGTTGTCAGCGTTCTCTGAGATCTCCATGCCCTGTTCATCTCCCTCAACACATCTATGGTTCCCAAGACGTAGGGAGACTCGTTGGAAAAGAGGTTGATAATCAGCCAAGTGAGCAGCCAGAACGTCGTCGAATGAAAGACCCCTTAAATTCTCTAAAGTGGAGAAAGCCAGTGTTTCAGGCTGTTTATCTGACACGCTTGGGTCTTTGAATGGCCCATCGAAAGAGGAGTTGGCTGACACATACAGAACCGCAAAGTCGGCTTGATGCACTCTCAGGGTTTGCTCATTCACAACATGTAGACTTCCAGTCTCCCCGAAAATCTCTACTTTCAGTACAGCTGCAAATGCCATCCCCTGGTGTGTACTGGATCTCGTTGGACCGTCAACTTTGTTACCATCACTGGGACACTGACCCTTCAAAACGATATGCTTTGAGCCAACAACTTGTTTCGCTATCACGAGCTGGCTATCCATAGTCACAGAGAACGAAACCGAACCAGCCTTGCTGCCAGCTATGCGCATTGCAAAGACCTGCAATGCTTCAGTTCGGAAAGCAGACTTAGCCTTTGAAATCAAGTTGACAAAACACAGTCACAGAATCATATCTCAATCGGACCCAGAATCCGAGAGACGCATTGTCACGTCCGTTTAAAATGGCGAATTTTAGAACGCCAAAACTGTGACGTTCAAGTGCATAAAACTTTGAAAGCTAGAACTATCAAGTGCCTAGAGCTTTGAGAACTAGGATTTCCAAATGCTTAGGGTTTTGAGGTGGTCAACTGGAACCTCAACCCTAAATCTAGGACACCCCGATGTAGATACGAGGTTCGGCTGAGGTCCAGTTTTCAGTCGGGCAAACTCAAAATTGCTCCGGTAGCTCGAAACGCACACTTTACTATGCTCTCCGATTTCGCGGCATTCCGCCATTCTAACGAATATGGGGTTAGAGAAAACAGAAAATGCAGTATGCACAATGACAGAGGAAGTAGCCACGACTCGTCACCTGGTGAGGAAAAGAAGTAAACGCTTGTCGAATGTATGAAACATCACCAACTGTGTAATTTACATAAGTCATGGCCGTGTCGAGATCCAGCTCACGGTGATAGCTCTCTTTGTCATAGGTGTCATGTGAGTCATCAAATTCAAGCTTCAAATCTCCCAGCGGTTGATAAACCTAAGAAACAGATTTGCACTTTACATATGGAAGAAAAAGGGATCTATGACTTTGAAATTTCAATTCAATGGTTCATATGTCAAGTGCACCTGAATCGGATATAATTTTTACATGGAAAAACAAAAATGGCACCTGTGGATCAGGTCCCAGCATCTTCTTGGCCTCCTCGGTGGCCTCCGCATACTTGCCTTCCATCACAAGCTCTCGCACCACAGGGAGGCTCTCAAGGGCACAAGGGTTGTTCCAATCGGTCGGTCCACCGGACCACAGTGTATCCTCTGCATAATTCAAGTGTGTCACAGAGTCACCAAAATGTCGATGAAATCGATTATAAAGGAGACTAATCCAGATACACCATATACTATAGACCATGGTAATTACAAGAGGCCACAGTATTATTATTTTTTCAAATTCAGTGTGACAATTTCGATAACCGTGAAAGCTGCAAAGGAGGTTACAACGGGACATAATTGTTGTGGGCCACAGTAATTCTTCACCCACTGCAATTGAACACTCATAGAGAATGGTGTGTCCGTGGTATCAATTAGAGCCATGGAGATCAGATCTCGTCGAAAAACTGGAGAAAACTGGAGAATTGCAGAGCGCTTACCATTGAGCTGCACAAGTTCGGATTTCCCACCCCCGTACACCATAGCTCCCAAGCGCCCGCTTCCGAGTGGAAACGCCTCGTTCCAAAATCGTGCAGGTTCGAAAGACTCCAGCAGTAACTCATCGTCATCCATGGCTGGCCCTTGTTAGGTTTCGGACAACTCCACAGAACCCCACCAAAACCACAAGCTTAAAACACACAACGGTGTGCCTTCAATTCCCCCCAAACCAAGCGCATTCCTTGACAGAGAACAAATGCGCCACTTCCGCCTCACGCGCTGCCGTGTTCACGAAGTAAGAGCACAAGCCATGCCCGCCCTCAGACCCTGACACTCCCCAAACGACCAATTTGGACTCGCAAGCACATCATCCGAGAAATGGGTACCAATTGGGTCGTCCCAAAGGGCAAAATTGGTGGTGAAAAATTGGTGGACTGCGGAGAAAGAACAAGCATACGAGTGCGGGTGATCAGAACATGCGCATGAACGTGGAGATTGCAAGGCAAAGGTGAAGAACTTGGATCAGCAGACTACGTCGGTAGAGGCACATCCAGTATATGATTCGCTTCTATGGCGAGAATGAAGAACACGCAATGTCCACTCGAAGAGCAACTTGCAAGTTACTGATGAAGTGATGACTGGTGACGGAGGAGTGTTGACATTGAAGCGTGCGGGAGTGAAGCTTCGGCAAGGCCGCAAGTCTGACGTTTTAGTGTCCTGCACTGCAGGTAATCTTCGCCACTTTCGTCCCGCCAGAAGTGTTCCTTTCTTCAATTGCAGACGCTGAATAATGTTTGCGTAGAGTTGGACTTTGAGTGGACCAAACCATCTAATGTAGGAGGCTTGTAAATCGACCATCTAAGGGATAATGGACCTCTGGAGGAATATCAGTCATAACATTCAGTAGCCTTCAGAGAGGCTGCCTTTTCCTCTCTGGAGTCCTCATCCACGACTTTCATCCCCTCATATTTAATATAAACTTCGGTACCGGGATAGTGATTGTCCATTATGATATGTTCCATTTTCTTTTCTTAATTTTAGGACAAGACATACAAATCAACAAATATTTCTAGTTCAAAGTTTTTTGAGAAAATTAATTTAACTATGCCTAAATGAGGTCTGAAATCCTACTTTTAACACAATTTTTTGTTTTTGACTTAACTATGAGTGGTAGTTGAGAAACTACAAATTCTAATTTACATATCCCACATGGATTGTTCTACATCCTACCACTCCATGTGCATATAAAGAATTGTCTTCTCACTTGTAAAGCACAATGCACAAATGGATTCCAATTGAAAGTGAGGTAATTCTACAATAACATTGAAATCAATAATCTCAATGAATCCATTAGCATTTTGTTTAAAGATCCTATTGTTCAGTTTTCAATTTTATTTAGAAATTTTTAATTTGCATAGTCGCGATGCAGGCACAAGTGATGTCTGACAATTATTGACATTTGTCCGCACGAAATCAGTAGTTACTGATATGGTGTGGTATATTCCACACCATTTCGTTCGGGCGAGGGCAAAGCCAGTGACTGCTACTAAATGTTATGAGTAGAGCATAACATTTTTCACATATTTTTGGTAGAGAAAAGAGAAACAATTCATTGACAATTTAAATCATAATTTTTTGACTTAAAATGAATTAACTATAAATTGTCAAAGTGAAAGGTGTGTAGGTAGCTATTGGTGTTCATAGAGTGAACCAGTCTTCAATCAAAATCGCCTTTGAATGGAGCACTTCAAACTTAGGATGTTTCTATAATTTTGGTGCTCAAAGAATGATTCACATCATGCTTTCATTTATTTTAACCTTACATGAATGTATATTTTATACAATCGGATTTAAGAACACAATTTAAAGCCAAAAGCACATTGAACAAACTATGATCCATTTTCGAAACTCTCTGCACTATTTCTAACAATTCTATAGGGCATCTAATTGCTTGCTCACAAATTGAGCCTCCTACCTTATCATAACATTCTTAACACTGAAACGTTGCAGTTGCAAGACAAATTCCTTCATCCTAGATGCTCCCATTTAGCAACTAAATGTAAACAAATTTTTGGATTTTTATTTTTTAGAGATAAAATCACATGTCTTCTATATGTCATAAAATTTTAGATTTTTGTATGGAAAATTGAAGTATTTGAGGATTTTTGAAGAAAAAATGAAGAAAATTCAGACTTTGGTGTATCTAATAGAAAATTATCTCAAAAAATCTGAAAATTTCACCATAGGTGTATATTATAGTGAAGAACATCATGTTACAAACAAAAGTTTTGTCTCATTATATAAATAGAAATCAATAGGCATTGAAAATAGACCCACAATTTAAATTGCAATTAAATATTTAATTTTTGAAATTTTTGAAATTTTTGAATTGGAATAGAAACTAAAGTACGTGACCTTCATTTCATTAGTTGGCTGAAATTCAAAAAATATCATTTTTATGCAAAAATTTGAGATTTAGAGCAAGGAATAACAAACTTTCCAAATAAACTAGAAACTAAAGTACATGACCTTCATTTCATTAGTTGGCTGAAATTCAAAAAATATCATTTTTATGCAAAAATTTCAAATCTAGGGCAAAGAGCACCAAATTCCCAAAACAAACTAGAATAGCATATTTCGTGCTTCATTTTTATTGCATCTTCTTCTATTGAAAGGTCATAAATACTTCAATGAGGCAATTTCCATTGAAATCAACTTCCATTCAAGCAACTCCCCAAACAATAATTGGATGAAAAATGTTTTGCAATCATCTTCTACATTGTTCTAAAGCCAAACACTACATTTTAGGGTTGCTAGCATTTTAGTGTAAACCCTTCAATGATGCACCTTGAGACTATGTATTCAATCTCAATATTCTTGCTTTGTATGCTCTATTTTTCAATAAATATGAGTAGAATTTTTTTTCACAGAAATGAAATTTCATGTCGTCTACATGTTCTAAAATTTGAAAACTTCACATCAAAGAGTCACTTCACCTATGACAAGTCACAGTCATTTTGAGTTCAATATTTTTTCTACAAATAAATTTCTATAATAAAAAAAATATGAATGGCTACTACAAAGCTAAATTTAGTTTCAAAGAACAAGTTAAAAATTCCTTGACCTAATTACCGGATCTTCAATAGTAAGATTATGGTTGATTATTGGTCATTTGGACTTTTGGAGTAACTAAGTACAATTTTAGATGCTTCAACAAGTATTAGGCAATTAATCAATGCACGATGACTACTTTGGGATGGCAAGAAAAATGGACCATATTGATGGAGTTTTAATTTTTCCAATAAATATTGTCATTTGTATGAGAGGCTTTTTGAAGCAAAATCTCATTGAAATCAACTTTGTTCTAGATTAATATTGAAGACATGAAAATAGAAGATGTCTAGCTTTGGATTGAAATTTTCATTTTTGAATGAAATGTTTCATTTGAATTATTATTTTTATCAATTTGTGACAAGTTTTGTAGTGTCAATTTAAATTTCTATGTCATAATTAGCACAACAATGTTTTGATAACATGTCATAGAAACTAAGGAGAAAGTTAGGAGGGAATGCTACTACAAAAGCACAGAGTCAACATTTTATGTACAAAGTCAACATTTTATGTCAATTGACATTTTGAATTTTTCTTGTTCTATTGTGCGTTTGTAGCTTTCTTATTGAGGCAATGTAATAGTATATAAGGTCAGGCTTTTGCAACTCTTCATATACAACCTACAAATTTATTTTTCTTGTAGTTACACAATCATAGGGTTAGAACATCAAACTTAAGAATAGCACAAAGAAAGAAGTATAGAATTTGATTAGGAAGGACATTAGATGATTTTTCCGCCGTTGAGAAGTGACACCTTCTCTTTTGCGATGATAAATTAATGTTATTGGATTTAGTTTGGAACTTATATCATTGTGGATTTTTGATTCGGTACAACTTATCATGTTGATGCACTTGCACTTATTGTGGATTCAGGTATTCGGATAGGAAGTGCTAAACAGTTTTTTATTTTTTTATTTTTTTATTTTTTTATTGACTCAAATGTGTGTATTGGAGTCTAATGTACTAATATCTAAGGAACATGTGAAGAAGGGGATGTTTTTACAACCTTGCGTCAATACCATTTTACTTTTTATATGTTTTTGTTTGTAACCAGTACATTATACCTTCTGTAAGTATGTTGACTACCCCTTTTGATCTATAAGTATTGAGTAGAAGAAGGCTTCCATTGTGTCCAAACTTCTATTTTTTTGTAGATTATGCATAAATTTTAAATTGTTGTCAATGTTCATTTTTTTGTAGATTGTATTTTGATTTGATTTCTAAGAGACAATTGAATTTTAGAGGGTTCAAAAATTTACTATTCTTAATAAAAAAATTTATAATATTTAGGCCCACTTGAAATTATATGGATAATAAGCACTATGAAGAATGTAATAAAGCTCTTCAAATTCTTGACTACTTTAGTAGTAGCCAAGAGTGCAATGCTAAAGGGGCTTTGTGTCTTTTGTTCTTTAGCCAAGATTGAAAGCACCAATTGTGTAATTCTTACACTATCGTCTACAACATGAACTGAGAAACAAAATTGATTCTAAGGGATTCAAATGGATAGCAAGGTAGCCAACATGACATGAATGATGTTTTTGCATCAGGATACATCCAATTTGTAAAGTCCATCCCAAAGACAACAACATAAACTTTCAATATCAGACAAATTGCTAAATTGTTATGTTTATGTAATCCCTATTTGCATTTGGCCAAGAAACCATAGAATTAAAACATTAACGTCAAGTTTTTGCAACTCTCTATGCACTACAAGCATTGGTGTCACTTCTCCTAATTTGAAATCCAAATATTGTAACTTTTGAGTAATATTTAGATTTTTTTTTAAAAGTAATACTTCAACTTTGAATGCCAAGCACATTAGCATTGCGCCACCTTTGCTTTGTAAGCTAGCCTTACAAGGTGATCTTTTGCAATCTTGTTGTGCATTTGTAATTTTCTTTTGAGACACTCTAGTTGTATGTAAGGTCAGGCTCTTGCAACTCTTTGAATATGACCTATATATATATTGCTACTATCTATAAAACTATAGGATTAAAAAATATAGATCAAGATTTTATGACTAGCATTGTCAAAGCCAAACTACAAGCATTGGTACAATTGTCTCTTCTCCATATTTGAAATTAAACCTTCTCAACACTATAAGAAACCCGCATTTTAGGTGACGTTAGTATAATTTTAGGAGACGGATTTTAGTGAACGTCCAATAAAACAACTTGTCTTTTTATGTCAATAATAGTGTCCAATGTATTAGCTAACGTCACCTAAAACGCGGGGTTTTTATAGTGCAATGTCACTTTGTAGTGATGATTTCAATTTTGAGTTTTGTTTTGTATTTTTGTTGTGTATTTGTGGTTTTCTTTTGAGACAATGTGGTAGTATGTCGAGCTAGGTTTCTACAACTCTTCGTGTACAACCTAGCTATCTAGATTTTGGTATTTGCTACAAAACTATAGGGTTAGAACATATAAATCAAATTTTGGTCACGGTTGAGCTTTGTTAGCATCAAATTTTTGTCAGAATTGAACTTTTGTCAGGGTCAAATTTTTGTCAAAGTCAAGCTTTGCAATTCTTTATGCATTGTCTACAAGCATTGGTCTTGCTACTACTCCATATTTGTCATTTGTAGTCCTATTGTGCATTTGCGGCTTTCTTTTTGAGACAATGTAGTAGTATATAGTTAGGCTTTATAACTTTTCATACACAACCTGCATTGATCTTTCTTCTAGACACAAAATCGTAGGATTAGAACGTCAAACTTGGTAGAATAGGGCAAAGAAGGAAGGATAGAATCATTAGTCTATTTTTTTGTCAATGAAAAGTGACACCTTTTCTCTTGTCACGATAGCTTGATGTTATTGGGTTTAGTTTAGAACTTACATTGTTGTGGATTTTGGATTTGATACAACTAGTATGTTGATGAACTTGCATTTGTTTTGGGTTCATGTATTAGGATATGAGGTACTACACAATTTCCAGTTCTATTATTTGTTTTCTGATTTGAATATGTATATTGGATTCTTTAATATACTAATAGAGAACATGTCAAGGTGGGGGTGTTTTTAGAACCCCTTATGTTGTATACAATCTTTTAAAAAATTGTAACTAATTCTACTAGTATCCATAAGCAATAAACCAAAACAAATTCTAAAAAGTGGCTTAAATTTGACTTCAAGGAGATTTATTTATAGGGATCATCAATAACATTCTTGATTTAAGGTTTCTAGGAGAATGCTTGTAGTGCATGGAGATTTGCAAATTAAAGCTTGGTTCCTACATAATTCTACATTTACAATTTACAAGAAAGTCACAAGCAGTACAGCATAAAGATAACTCACTAGCCAAGCTTACAAGCCAAAAGACATACCACAAGAATGTTTGATAGTCAAAGTTACAATCATCAATTTACTTTTAAAGGCTAGTCGAGATTAAAGACCATCAATAATATGACATGCAATGATATGGATAAAATTCATGATTGAGGATTTTGTGGAGAAGTGACGCCAAATGAATGCTTGTAGTGTATGAAGATTAACAAAAATTCAACCCTTATATACTTTTACACTCACAAGAAAGCTACAAACAGTTCAACAAAGCATAAAGAACACTCACAAGCCAATGTTACAAGCCAAAAGATTATTCCTCAACACAAATTATCAACATTAATGGAAGAGTGATGATTTCAATTTAACACTTAAACTGTGAATCATCAATTCTCCATCAATGGCTAATAGAAAGCAATTAGAGAATTATGACAATTAATCATTAGCATGCCATGAAGTGACAAAAGGAGGGTGTAAGATTTAAGATTTAGAGGATTCTATAGAATAAGTTTTGCAAAAAAAGTTTTTAGAAAACAATGCCTTGACCAGTTGCCAAGTGTTATTTTTAGGGCTATGGAACACATAAATTCTTTCTTCTAAAATCTACCTTCATGTCCCTAAAGTGTACAATTTAACTTATTAGTATGTAAGGAATTTGCTCCAAATACCTTGGAAATTTCTTTAGGTATTTGATTTAAGTTAAGTTTTCATTATCATACAAATGTATGGGGTGCTTTTAAGCTACAATATAGAGATTTTGTTGTCATAAAGTTTTAATTTCAAAGTTTCATTTTCAATGATTTTTTGACTTTTGTACCAATTTAAAACACTATATTTTTTTAATGAATTTATTCAATTTATAATGGCTATATATACATTTTCTTGAAGAAAAAATTGTGGCTTCTTTTGAAGTTTTATTCTTCATCAAATGAATACTATTTAAACATATTGCACCACTTTTGAGACAACAAATGTATTAAATTTGTAATGATTAAAGTACAATTTAAAATCCATACTTTTAATGTGTAGACAACTTCAAGAAGGTAATGCAACTTTTTTATTATTAGTGGAAAGCTAAGTCAAATAGTTTATTTTTCTATTTAAAATTTATTTATATTGCCAGTAGTTTGGAAACCAAAAAAATTTAGTTGTAAAGTTTTTTTTTATTTTGTTAAATGTATTTTAAGTTTCTAATAAATTAAATTAGTTAAGCTTCAAATTTTCAAATTGAATCATTTTAAATTGAATCATTTCAAATTTAAAAATTTAGAAATTCAAACATACTAGCTTCAAATGTTAATTTTTTAAACTTATTAATTTATCGATTGTAAAAGATTCAAATTTTGAAATCTATAGATTTTGAAATTTCAATTTTTTTGAGATTTTAAATTTTCTACATTAAATTTTTTATTATTATAAATTGAATATAATTGTCAGTAAAGAAAACATTGGAACAACAATCTAGGGACTAATGTAATTTAGAACTATTTACAAATACACAAACTATGCTTTGTTTATAATTTCAAGTGTATATATGAATAGATTAAAATTTTATAAATAATAAAAAATATTTAGTTTTATTATTTTATTATTTTAAATTAATTTTAAAATTTTAGAAATCCAAAAATTTTAAAATTTTAAAATTTAATTATTTTAAACAATTCATTGCCATCGATGCTATAGTATAAAGAATATTGAAGCTATAATATAGATATTACATTAACACTTCTATCCATGCAAAACCTATAGAAATTAATTGTTATTGCAACCTTGGTTGGTACAAGATTAAAGATAAACTTTTAAACCCAAGTCCGTCTTTTTCTTTGTCTTTAGGACGATGACTTTTATCATAACTTGGAAATGGGCCAATAAAAAAAACTTTCTTTACAAGGTGCATAGCAGTGTTGTGAAACCTAAGGTAAGAACCTAAGTGTTTGGAATTGCAACTCAAAAGCTAAGGTAAGAAAACCATTGCTCCTAAAGATTAAGAACAAAAATTAATATAAGAATTATTTGCAAGAAATTTGAAGGATGCAGTGGCTAAACAATCAAATGAAAATATATACAATATCACTAATAGAAACAATGTCTCAAGCAATACATTTCATTGCTTTAGACCACTTGATTTGAACGTAAATTAACATATTTGCATTCAATTGTCAGTTGTGTTGTACATTGATTCAAACATGTTTTGTTGCTTTCGACAACTTCATTCAGATTCTAATTGTGTCGCCATATAGTTAATGTTATGGATTGGTTGAGTTTTGAACTATTTCATCACAAATCATCCTTCATTTATCATATTTTAAATTCATATTTTAAATTCATTTTATATATAGTTTAAATAATTTAAAAATTCTATATTGTATACAAGTTTGCAATCTGAGTTTTTTGTGCTTTCATTTTGAATAAGGAAAAAATACACCAACCATACACCAACCATGCATTGTATATTTGCATGGTACATTTACCACGTTTGTTTGGAATAGATGATTAACCATTGCATCATCTCCATGTTTGCAATCTAAGTTTTTTGTGCTTTCATCTTGAATAAGAAAAAAATACACCAACCATACACCAACCATACACCAACCATGCATTGTATATTTGCATGGTACATTTACCATGTTTGTTTGAACATCATATTCATTAAAATGGGAGTTTTGGACCCTCCTAAAATAATATTGTCCATTTGTACGCCGAAAAATTGAAATTGAATTGAAGGAATTTTCAGTTGAGGGTAGTTGGGTGTACGAATATAAGGTGCAAAAATGGGAATTTAGGGCAGTCACAGCACCTTATACAGACTATGGTTCACTATTTCTTCAGTGGTTTTGATATATAAATTCATATTGTGTTACCTACTGGACACCAAGTCATGAGCTGAACGATTGGTTGTAAGAGGCTATTCATCTCATTTAGGCGGTCCGGGTTCGATTCCCAATGACTTCGTATGAGCGGCTGTGAGATGTACATGACTTGGTGCTGCTTAGTGAGCTCTGCAGGCAGGAAAGTGGTAACAACCAACTAGCCCCATCCCCAGAACTGTGACAAGTGCTTAATGTATTAGCAAAACAAAAAGTGGTCTAATCCACTACCACTTTTTCCTACTCGTCTTTTATTTTCAAAAGAACTTCATAAAGTACATACATTATGAAAATGATACAAATATAGATAGAAATAAATGTAATTGCAAATATATTTCATACTCTGTATGAATGCACTTGCTCCGCAAGGAACTTCGTACAATATAAAATAAAAGTTCAAATACAAATCAATGAAATCAAATCATTCATAATATTCCAAACTACACTATCTATTCTATAAAAATCATATAAAATCATATATGTAGTTCTGTAAAACCACGAAATAGAACATCAAATACAAACTATCAAACGTATGTTATAACACTAAAAAGTATCTCCATAATACTCCGTAAATGCTCAATGAGAGGGTCTTGAAGCCAAACTCTCTTTGATAATATCAACTTGAACCAATGGGATTTTATAGATAGGATCCACTTTGTCCTTCTTCACCCGAGACTTCCATGCCGTGAGTAGACCTCCCGTGTTTTCCCAAACCGGATCCTCATCCTCATTCACTCTCCAACGCAATCCTTTGGCGGAGTCCCACCCAGAATAGGATGCCTGGATATCATGATGTCGTGCCGTGGGTTTCAAGTACTGAATGTGTATACAATTGGGATGATTTGGGTTTGTAAAAGGATCGGACAAGGCTAAAGCAATCCACACAGGTTTTGTATCCTCCGGTCGAAGGGCGACGACATACCCCTTGTACACATCACGCGCCACTTGAAAAGACGGCAACGGGCGATTGCGGAGTTGCCCCACAAAGACATCATCCTCAGCAAAGTCCTCACAAACGTCACCATCCTCATCCCCCTCATCCCCCTCTGTTGTTTCGATTCGAGAAGAAGGCCAGAAGCCATCCTTCAAAGCTACAGCCGGTTCGATCGGCTCCTTTAAAGCTGCATTCACAGCCCGCCAATAGAACACCAAGTGCTCAAAACGTCTTCTGTACTCCCCACTTCCGTCTTCATCGCATAATGCCTCCCAGTATTTGATGAACCCAGATAACCCCTTATAAATGTTGTCTACACCACGCATTGGAAGGTGTTCAACAGGCAACGGCTCCCCAAGAGGCCATAGGCTACGTCCTTCGGAATCCTCTTGCCACAGTTTGATCCCTCCACCTTCTTTTGGGAGCCAATCACTATCTGTGTAGTACAGCTTATACTTCATGACAGGGATACCTGTAGAATTCAAATAAAACTTGAACTGTTGTACCTTTGTGTGACCAACTAGTGCATCCTCCCCTCCCAAAAGCGAGCCTTCTATGAAGGCCTTGAAATCAGGTACCTCTTCAATAAGGTGAGGAATTGTAGGAACGGAGTCCACATCCATGAAGGACTTCATGAGGGATGGGATGGTTGGAAAGTTATCTTTTTTCAACTGCATACTCCATCTCCCGAATAAGGCGTCAATGTCGTCATGCGTGTGACCAACTAACATGAAACTCACATGAACCTCACGAAAGACCTTCTTAGCAACGAGAAGGGACCAAAACGCAAACACAAATCTATTCTTGTTGTCCCCCGTGGCGTTGTCCATTTGTACGTTCAGAACGGGAGGCAACGGAGTTCCTGGAATTTCCACTTCCGGAGCAGGTCGAAGCGATGACTTGCACATATCAGCTCCTTGCAGTACCGCGTGAAATAAAGGAGCCGAGCCTGACCCAACGAACAATTCCCTTGAGGAATACTTTGGAGGTAGCTCAAGGTCCCGCAAGAGCTTTGTAAACGACCCCACCGTGTAGTTTGAGTCGTGAAGGAAGATATCAAGTCCATAATGTGCGTAACGCACATCCCCATGCCCATGGGCAATCATGCCCATCATGGACATCGGGAGTTTCATAAGTCCGTCCAGTTGCTTGCTTTTGTGCGAGAAGACAGGAGAAGCCGTTTTAGCATGATCCATTTTGTCATGCATGATCGTCAAACACTCATCAGGGTACGCGCTTGAATTGTAGCAATTGGCGTAGTATTGGTCCCGATGTGCTCGAGCTTTAGCCAAATGTTTATCCAAAACTTGGGTCCACTTCTGTTGAAAGCCAGCAACGGCCGTCCTCTTCAGAGTCTTCAGTCTGTCACATTTTGCGCAACGCGCAAAGTTATCTCCGGGCTTCTTGGCACTGTATTCAAGAAAGTTCAATTTCCTGATCTTGCTGATATTAGAAACTGAGACTTTTTCTAACCCAAACACAGCGTTCGCTGCGTTAACCTCGGGAATAGCCTCTTTCCATTTGAAGATGGCTGGCAAAACCTTGGACACCACTTTCTCCCCTGATGGAAGTGTATGCGTGCGATGTGGCATATGGTCCGCCGACTTCTCAAGCACGCACTTCAATGTTGCCGTGGCTTGCAACGTATGTTTCCGAGGCTTGAGCATGTTGAAGTTCCCGTGACGCTGAGCTTGTTCACCTCTGGCAGCGTACCCTTGGAAACGGTGGAAGGTACTCTCAGAAACACCCGAAATAAGTCTCCACGCCGCCAAACAAACTTCTATCCCATCAACAATCACCACTCTCTTCCCATCAGCGTTACGATGGACTTGTCGATGTACATCTAACTTCATGTGGTACCGAAATTCGAAGGTAGACTTTTGGTACATACGTTCCCGAAATGCCCGAATCTTCTCCTTTGGAAATGATTGAATACAGTTTCTCGAGCAACAGGTCTGGCTTGAAACAGAGTTGATCGATGCTTGGCTCAACAATGTTTGGGACTTCACACAGGTTTGAGGACGAGGAACTCTTACGGCGGATGCATACGACCTCAACCCCGAAGACGATGGCTGCAATAAGCTGGCTTGCCGACGGTTGAACTCATCACGAAGCTCGTGATCGCGCAGACTTGCCCCATTCAAGAACACTTGCGCAATTGGCCATGCTCTTAGAGAGTACCTCCAGTCGTCCGGAACGTCTACATGCAAAGACTTTGAGATCTGGATGACAACCAGAGAATCTCCAAGGGGGCCAGTGGAACCTAGAACAAGGTTAGAGTTTACGCTATGACAAATTCCCTCCCCCACTGCCACACCAGCCACATTGTGAAGAGTGACAAGCATAGTGCTCCAAAGACGACGGGATACACCTTCACAGTCCGGAATATCGACAACCTCCTCGATAACATTCTGAACCTCTTCATCCGAGGAAGAGTAATCCTGTACTGGTATCCCTGATGCCTCCATATTGCCTACACATAAAGCAGAAGATATCAGACACAACTTTGAAAGAAATACCATACACTATATATGCGATTACTAAAAAATAAACATATTTCAGAACATACTGTTTAACTCGAGCCGGGTTGAAGTGAGTGCAATAAATTCGAAATCACATCACATCAAACATACTAATTAGTCAACAAATATTTCAATGTAATCGACATTAATATAGTACGATGAGATCAATACGAATACTGCATTAAACAAAGAAATACCACAAGACCATTTTCACTCGAATCGACTTAAATTTCCATGGTTAAACATAGAAACCGGACTCACCACTTCAACAAAACAGACGACAAATGAGATGATCCGCTAAGACCACACAACGGTGTCAAAATAATGTCCTACGAACATAAATGCTCCATAAGTCAAAATGGGGCGACCCACACCATCAGTACTTCAACATCTCAGACCACATGAAGAACAGAGAGTACATGCAAACTATCCATGTCTACCTGTATGCACCACTAAACATATGTCCCGGAGTTCAAGGCCTTCAAGGTTAAAAAAATGAAATGATATAATTTTAACAATTCAGGAATTGAGAAAAAACAATCTCAAGACTCAATAGAAGATCTGCTGACTTAAACTTCGTACCATCCCAGAAACTGAATGACAATTACTTGTGAAGTCTATGTTTACCAGAATTTTCTCAAAATATAAGTGAAATTACATACGAAAGTTTTAACTCGAATCGAGTTAAACAAGTAAATAATATCGTTCCTAAATACCCACTTCAACAACATCAAAGTGGGTCAATAATAAAATTAGAATAATTCAGACTATCTTTAACTCGAATCAAGAAAAACCTTTCAAAGACAATCAAGTACATCAAAAACTCCAGTCATCCCATTGAGGATCAACTCCAGAAGACAACATGATCACTCTAAACTGGTAGTAATCCAGATTAACCGATATCAAACAGTTCTGATGAACTCAATTTAAAACTGAGGAGTAAACGATATTATACTCGAACCGAGATAAAGGTAGATAAAGAGGACCAAATTGAACTCCATCTCCGATCGCATGTCCAGAGCTTAAGTTCAGCTCGCTCCGAGTTAAATAATTACAGGAACATCCATTCTGTTACCAATTACTTGGAACTTTTTAACTCGAATCGAGATGACTTCTTTTGTTAGAGATGTCAAGACTCGATGTTTAACTCTCTCCGAGTAAAATCGTTAGTGGAACATCCATTCAGTTACCAGTTACTTGGTACATTTTAACTCGAATCGAGAGGACTTCTTCTGTTGGAGATGTCAAGACATGAAGTTTAACTCGCTCCGAGTTAAATTTTTAGAGAAACATCCATTCTGTTACCAGTTACTCGAAACATTTTAACTCGAATCGAGATGACTTCTATTGTTAGAGATGTGAAGACATGAAGTTTAACTCGCTCCGAGTTAAATATTTTATTTGAACACCCAATCTGTTACCAGTTACTTGGAACATTTTAACTCGAATCGAGGTGACTTCTTTTGTTTTCATGCTCTTAATGGCATTTTCCGTAAATTACGGCGGATATATTGGACGAAGTATCTCATGATAATATCCAGAAGAAATTATACACAATCAGGAATTTCAGTGATTTCGAAGTGCGATAATCTGAAAACCATAACATCGATTACATGATCTCCTCAATGCAAAGAAATAGATAACATTACAGTACACAGAATAAAACAATATGCGCAATACCAAGACAGAGACAACGTTCCAGTACAATCATGTTAGAGCTTCTACAAGACACTCAGAAGTCAGAATATGTAGGGGTTCCAACAATCCATTGTCATTGTGAAGTACAAGCTTCCGAACAGCATACCAACGTCTGCGACAACGACATCCGTGAAATCGTGAAGGTTGACACCAAATTCTTGTACTTCAAGAATAAATGATAGTAATGGACTCGACGCCACTGTACTTTACAGACTAATGAAGGCAGGCGCCAGAACTCACCAAGCAATGAACGCAACAACAGAACTTAATTGATAATCAGAGTAACGGAAGGCGACAGCGACAACGGAGAGCAATACAAATGAATCAACAAGCAAATGAATGCAGCGAGAAGAGAGAGACAGAAGCCCGTCCACGTTCGAATCGTGGAGGAAAAACACAAGACCTCAATTTTGGCGGGAGTTTCAAACGGTAGTCTGTGGCAGCGCCATCACCGGTGATCCGTGCAGAAATTCTGGTATTTTTAGTCAACACCATGTGTAAAGTTCTGACATTCTCATTTTTTACTAATTCAAGTTCTGAAGGATGGCAGGCAGATTAGGAGCGGGAAAAATGGCGGCACTTCCACCTGTTCTTCACAATCCAAAGGAATCCGACGAAGCGACTATTGTTCTCGCTTTTACAGATGCCTTCATTTAATCCGAACAACTTTGTAACTACAAATCTGAAATCTTTTGTCAGAGCTTCCAATTTCAGAACCTGTGTCAATCTTTTTTTGGCCTTCTGACGACAACTTCTTTATTTTTGATAATTAATTCGGTTCAAATGGAAAGAATCATTGCAACTAAAAAATAAATATACAATATAAAACAAAAGGGGTCAGAAAATCACAGAATATTTTCGGAAACAAATGCAGAGTTTACATTGGAAACAGATACAATAATTATACCCTAAATTCTGTACCTTGAGCCCTAAACCCTATACCCTAAACCCTAAACCCTAAACCCTAAACCCCTACTGAACTTCAAGCCCCAAAGGTCAGGCAATTTGTGGTCAAAAGTAGGGGGGAAATGAAGAAGTTCAAAATAATCCAAACTTGTAGAATTCATGATTTAGAAAATTTAATTGGTTATCTACTTATAGTTTTTACTACAAAAAATTTCTTCAAAAAACATGTAGAAGTGAAATAATGTGGTGGGCATTCAAAATTCATGACGTCATTAAATATGAACCTCATTTCTTAAAATACACTAGAAGAATCCATAAATATTAGCCTAAAACCTATTCTTGTAGTTTTGGGTTTGCAACTCACGTACTTTACGTAGGGGTCATAGGTATTAAAACGGCTTATTTCACGGCTTTTGAAAAAAATATATGAAATTAGAAAGACCAAAAAATAATTGACATTATATATAAAGAATTGAACCACCTATGCGTAGTTCTTAAAATAGGTTTCAAAATAAGTTTTTGTCAAAATAAGCTTTCAAAATAAGTTTTAAAAAAAAATTTAGTAAGTTGAACTTGGAAATACTATAGGCAATACTTTCAAAGCCATGCCTACCTGCATTCAATTCACCAAACAATATTTTTTATTCCCGGCGTAACAGAAAATTATGAACCTTGCCTTATATTGTAATGAATCACAGATTTATATGTTTTTAAATGGGTCCATGTGGGCATATTAAAAAAAATGTAGTCGTTGAAAATAATGCAGGCATTACTTCAAAATGCATAGCCACATTCAATAATGCCAACCATTTTCTCTGAATTTGCCATGTGACCCCAAAATCATGGACCAGGCCCTGCATTTTAGAAAATCAGTAATTCACGAGTCCTAAAAGAAGTCCACGTGGGCGTGTTAAAAATTAATGTACAAGTTGAAAATACCTTAGGCATTACTTTCAATTGCATAATTGCATTTAATTCATCAACCATTTCCAAAAATCTGTTGCCTAGGTGACGATTTAAATGTGGAAGTTCTAAATGATCTCGAGGCACTTGAAGAATGCATGTGTAGAATGATTAAGTTCTTGCCTCTTATACATGAGAGAAGAAAAAAATTAAAAATAACACATTCATTTTAGTCTGTTGAAATCTCTATTCCAAATTTCATAGAATTCATTCATTTCTCAAATCGAGGAGGGAAAAAATGTGTAAATTGTAAATAATCCCCATGTGGGGATTCCATGTGGAGATTAAATTCTTGCCTCTTCTACAGGAGAGGGGAAAAAAAAATTTAAAAAAAATTCGCTATGGTTTAGGGAACCACTCAAACCCAAATGTCATGCAATTTTAGGGCAAATGGATGAGGACAAAGAATGTACAAGTTGTAAATAATACCCACATGGGAAATCTATGAAGGAATTAAATTCATGCTTTTTATATAGGAGAGAAGAATAAAATTAAAAAGAAACCATTCTCTGTGGTTTAGGAAATCACTTAGTGAAGCCCAAATATCATTAAATTTTCGGGCAAATGGATGAGGAAAAAAATGTACAAGTTGTAAACAATCCCCACATGGGGAATCCATGAGGGAATTAAATTCTTCCTTTTCATATAAGAGAGAGGGAAAAAATTAAAAAGATACCATTTGTTGTGGTTTAGGGAACCACTCATTCAAACCCAAATGTCATGAAATTTTTGGGCAAATCGACGAGGAAAAAAATGTACAAGTTGTAAATAATCCCCACATGGGGAATCCATGAGGGAATTAAATTCTTGCTTTTTATATAGGAGAGAGGGAAAAAATTAAGAAGAAACCATTCGCTGTGGTTTCGGGAACCACTCAAACCCAAATGTCATGAAATTTTAGGGCAAATGGATGAGGACAAAGAATGTACAAGTTGTAAATAATACCCACATGGGAAATCCATGAAGGAATTAAATTCTTGCTTTTTATATAGGAGAGAAGAATAAAATTAAAAAGAAACCATTCTCTATGGTTTAAGAAATCACTCAGTGAAGCCCAAATGTCATGAAATTTTCGGGCAAATGGACGAGGAAAAAAATGTACAAGTTGTAAATAATCCCCACATGGGGAATCCATGAGGGAATTAAATTCTTGCTTTTTATATAGGAGAGAGGGAAAAAATTAAGAAGATACCATTCGTTGTGGTTTAGGGAACCACTCAAACCCAAATGTCATGAAATTTTTGGGCAAATGGACGAAGAAAAGAATGTACAAGTTGTAAATAATCCCCACATGGGGAATCCATGAGGGAATTAAATTCTTGCTTTTTATATAGGAGAGAAGAATAAAATTAAAAAGAAACCATTCTCTATGGTTTAAGAAATCACTCAGTGAAGCCCAAATGTCATTAAATTTTAGGGCAAATGGATGAGGAAAAAAATGTACAAGTTGTAAACAATCCCCACATGGGGAATCCATGAGGGAATTAAATTCTTCCTTTTCATATAAGAGAGAGGGAAAAAATTAAAAAGATACCATTTGCTGTGGTTTAGGGAACCACTCAAACCCAAATGTCATGAAATTTTTGGGCAAATGGACGAGGAAAAAAATGTACAAGTTGTAAATAATCCCCACATGGGAAATCCATGAGGGAATTAAATTCTTCCTTTTCATATAAGAGAGAGGAAAAAAATTAAGAAGAAACCATTCACTGTGGTTTCGGGAAGCACTCAAACCCAAATGTCATGAAATGTTCGGGCAAATGGACGAGGAAAAAATTGTAGAACTTGTAAATAATGCCCACATGGGAAATCCATGAGGAAATTAAATTCTTGCTTTTTATATAGGAGAGATCAAAAAAAAAAAAAATAATCCATTTCATTGTTGTGCTCTGGTAATTATCATGAAAGCCTAAATGTCATGAAATTTATTGTCAAGTCGAAGAGGAAAAAAATGTGCAAGTTGCCAAGTTGTAAATAATCCGCACGTGGGAATTCCATGTGGGGATGAAATTCTTGCCTCTTATTAACATCAGAGATAAGAAATTAAAAACAATTGCAAAGCTTAGTCTGTAGTTTGTGGAATGCAAGCCAAAATATTATGGAATTTAATAATGGCGAGTAGAGCAAAGATGGGAAAAACTTAGAAAGTGCGTGAAGAATTCAATGTATTAAACTTTTAAACTTCTTTCCTGCGTGCATGTGTATTTATCTTTTGACTCATAAATCTACTATTTTTTTAAATTCAATTTTGAAGGATTACGTGGCGAGTGAAAGACAATGGCAGGTCAATTGAATGTGGCCATACATTTGAAGATAATGCTTACAGGATTTCCACTTTCTATTTTTTTTAACACATTTACGTAAACCTATTAAAGGATTGATGAATTTCAAATTCATCAAAATTCAGGGCAATGTCCATGAATGAAAATGGTGATGGATTGAATGTGGTCATGGATTTGGAAATAATGCCTAAAATATTTCCAACTTCTACATTTCTTTCCTCCACTCCCACGTGGACTTCTTTTAAGACTCGTGCATTATTGATTCTCTAAAATACAGGGCATGCTCCATGATGCTGGGTTACGTGGCACATTTTAAAAAAAGGGTGATGAATTGAATGTGGCCATGGATTTGGAAATAACGCCTACAATATTTCCAACTTCTACATTTTTTTTCCACTCCCACGTGGACTTCTTTTAGGACTTGTGAATTATTGATTTTCTAAATTTTAGGTTGTATGGGTTACGTGGCAAATTAAAAAAAAATGGTGATGAATTGAATGTGGCCATGGATTTGGAAATAATGCCTAAAATATTTCCAACTTCTACATTTCTTTCCTCCACTCCCACGTGGACTTCTTTTAAGACTCGTGCATTATTGATTCTCTAAAATACAGGGCATGCTCCATGATGTTGGATTACGTGGCACATTTAAAGAAAAGGGTCATGAATTCAACGCGGCCATGGATTTGGAAGTAATGTCTACAGTATTTTTGACTTGTACATTTTTTTTTCCACACGCATGTGGAACTATTTCATGACTCATGAGTTTGTGATTCATGGAGATATAATAGGACATGGCCTATATATGTTCTGGGTTAATTTGTTGCAAATTAAAGAAGAAGAGTTTAGGTTTGAAAATAATGCCTACAATGTTTCCATTTTCTACATTTTTATTTTCAATTTCATTTGCAGTTGTTCATGACTCATGAATTTTTGATTCATTAACTTATAGGACATGAGTGGACGGTTTTCTTTAAGGGAAGGGACAACTTACATTCAACTCCATTACTAATAAGAAATGCATTGTCTTTATAAATCGTGATCTATATAGTTACACTAAAGTATATGATTCATTAAAATATAGGATATGATTAGTCTGTTTTTTTGGGGTGAAGTGACAAATTAGATGCAACTCCATTATTAATAAGAAATGCACTGTCTTTATAAATTGTGATCTTTATAGTTACACTAAAGTAAGTGTGTGTGGCCTATGCCGTGAGTTTAGTATTTCAAAAATTTTTGGATATTATTTATATAATTTTGAAGCGCACGCCCAATGTTTAATTAATGTTGTTCCAATTGGTCAAGTTTAAAGTAAAAACAATTGGCATATCTTCAAAATAATAAACGACTTCGGTTCTAGAACCCTGAAGTATTTTAGTTTGAACGCCATAAATCTAAGTCTTTGCTATTATTTTACATTTTGAGATAAAAAGAAAATCAATTAAAACTGCAAGCTTTTTCAAATGTCACCTTATTCAACCTCTTATTAAAACAAACTACACCCAACATCCTATTCAACTGAATGTTCTGATGGACTACCGTTAGTGTGGCGGTGCTGAAGCCTAAATGAATTACACTTAGTTCAACATCCAAAATTAAGTTTATATCTAGAAATTATTGTGATATAGGTTTGAATGCCCCGGAAATTGGACTGTTCACTCTTTTTGAATGATGTTTAAATTAACGGTTTAAACAAAAGCAGACCCATACATTTGTGTATATTTCACTGCTGCATTCATACCTTAGGTTAGGCTGATTGTTAGGTTTTGTTTTATTTGTTTGTTTGTTACGGCGCAATGCGATCTACGGTACCATTTGAAGTACCATTTAAAGTACAATCGGTATGCACTTGACTGGCAAGGAACCGGGAAGGTTGCATTGGGCTTTGTTCCATGTTGTTTGGGCTCATTGTCAGAAAGTTAGGTTTTTTATTTTGTTTATTTTGTTTTTTTGAACAATATTAAAAAATTACATATATTATTGTTTTGATTTTGGCAAAAACATTGCGCATACTAGTATATTGAACGATATGTTTTATTACCCTTCTTTGCTTTAGATATTGGGCCACATTAAAAATTTACTTTACTATTGTTTTGATTTTTGTAGTGACATCGAGCACACTAATATATTGAAGAGTGCATTGAATTTCATTTCTTAACTTAGAAAATTATTTTTTCTATTGTTTTGGTTTTTTTAATGACATCAAACATACTAATGTATTGAAGAGTACATTGAATTTCCTTTCTTAGTTGAAGATATTGGTGTAGTATACAAGTATTGTGTGCAACGGGTTGGATATGCATATGTCTCTCCTATTAAGTTTGCATGGTATATTCATCTATATTCAGGTGCCATATTTGTTTTGTTTGTCACGGTGAGATTTCTTGGACCGTGCGTCCCCCGGTGGCATGCTTGATACCGTTGGAGAGCTCTCCGCGAGAAGAGGTGCACGAGTTGGTTTTGTGGCATTATAAAAAAAATATCTTTTTTTGAGTTATTTTTTATTTTTAAAATTATATATATTTTTTCAATGTGGCAATGGCAAAGCGCTATACTAGTACAGATATTGAGGGATAGGACCTGGTCACTTCCATCCGGGTATATTGGCAAAGACCTGGTTGCACTCATCCGGGTATCGAGGATGCAAGGTCGGATAAGATGGCCACCATGGTGTCAACCGGGTTGGGTATCGTATACAAGGTTCGGGTATCAGGGATCAAGTCTGCGCGCTAGGGTTTGGCGAAGTCTGTCCATGGGCTTGTTTTTGCGGCTATTTTCGATCTGGGTGTTGCGACAAATCATGTTAGCAGAATCTCGATTGTGTATGTGCGTACGGTATTAGCATATGAGCTTGCGGCGTCCAGTCTCTCAGTTGAGCGTCCGATCTCTCAGTTTAGCTTTCTTCGACTGAAGCTGGAGCGAAGCGGGGCGGAGTGTAGCGGCGGAGGTTCCGATTTATGTTTCCAGGAGCAGCCGAAGTGAAGCTTGAGCCGACAGCAGCGATAATAGAGCCGCCACTAGCGAAGCTTGAGGCGGAGGCAGAGTGCAGCTTCAGCTAGAGTGGAGATTTACCTGTTTGGAGGTGTTGCGGCTCTTCAGCAAGAGCTCGACCGGCGGAGTCGGAGCGTTGCGCTGAGCATGCGAGCGGCAGGTGTGTATTCTTTCATCTTGCGTTTGTGTAGTTTCTGTCTGTTTTCGACTTTGTTTACTTTGTTTGTGGTGCGTGTTTTGTGTTGTCCCCGATTTTTAGGGTTGAGGTTGCTTGTCTTGTGCTCTTCGTCTTCGTTTTGCAAGCTGCTTGTCTTGGTTAGGTTGCTGATGCTATTGCTAAGGTTTTAGAATGCTTGTCTTCGTTAGGTTGCTGAGACTATTGCTAGGGTTTTAGAATGTTTCGGCGAAATCAGCCACTTTTGTTATCACAGTCTCATTTGTATCGTGCATCCTGCACTCGAATTCTGGTTTTTGCAGGAAGATTGGGTTGTACAAAAATTTCACTGACAATTTGTGAGAAATGTCGAATGGAAATTTTTGAGAAATCTGGCTGAAGATAGAAATTGGAGCTGCAAAGCAATTTCAGCAGCTTATTCTACAGGAAGTGAGTTTGGCAGATGTAGTTTTGTGTTTTCCAACTTACATAGTCTTCATTTTGCGTTGAAAATCTGTTCTTTTTGAATTCCTGGATTTAGGGCCCTCCGCATTGAACTTGAGGTACATTGAGGTCCACTTGCTGCAGAGGACTTTCAAATGCTAGTTAACGATTGAAGGTTTGTTTTCTGAAGCTATTATAATGTCTCACTGTTTTCCTCGTCCCAATTTCTGTGCAGAATATACTGAAGCCTCTCTCAGGTACTGGTACGTTGGAGCTTGTGTAATTTGAGACCACGAAGAACTCATTCTACGGTAAGTCTGAATTAGTCAACGTTTTATCTGATAAATTCTATTTTCCAGTCTCAATTTCTTATTTCCGCTGTGCATGCATTTGAGTCGTATGGCTTAGGGTGCAGATCCATAAGAAAGGTCAATGATAAACCAGTAGCGCCAGATATTGCATTCAGAGAGTCTGCAGTTGATTCAAATCGATAGCAATTCATCTCGATGGCAATTCATCTCGATGGCAATTCATGTCGATGCCAGCCAGGAATTGCTAGAATGAGTAATACGTAGCTCTCAATAGAACACCCCAGTAGCCAAAATTAGTAATACTGAAGGAGGAACTCCCAAACCCAACAAAGCCTTTGTTTTTTTAACTCGATTCCAGTTCACAGAAACCCAAATCGCAACCAAATTCAACTGGGATCGAGATAAAAAAATATGTAGACCACTGAATTGACAACAGCAACAGAGATAAAAACAGTAGCCATACCTCGGGTCGACCTCAAAGAGTGTAATCCTCAGTGACACAGGTTAACTCGATTCGAGTTAAAATACTTCGGGATGAGAAGCAGACACCAAGTAGTATTCGAGTGACGAAGCCGTTCAGTCACAGAAAACAGAATCGAAAACAAATTTAACTCGGTACGAGTTAAAGCAAAATAAACTTCCACAGCAAGAATATTACAGCAGGCATGAGATCAAGGTAGGCACATTGTCGAAAAGACTACCATGATACCACATTCCAGTTTAACTCGGCCCGAGTTAAATTCCAAACGACAGGAAATTCCTCACAGAGTTTATCTCGATTCGAGATAAACAAGGTTGCAAATATCGAAAAAGCTCAGCAATCCTGGTCACAAACTAAGAGAGAAACAGCCCAAGAGCAACGATAACGAGAGAAAGGATACTAGGATAGCAGTTTTAACTCGAGCCGAGATAACTCAAAATACCATGATCCTAAGCCCTGAACGGGGAAGAGAAAGTACACAGACCACCTCGGGGAGTTTAACTCGGACCGAGTTAACTGACAGTACAGCGGCCCATAGTCCTCAGCGGGAAAACGAAAGTAACCCGACCTAATGAATGAGGTTAACTCGGACCAAGTTAACTCAGAATACGTCAAACCAAAGCACCAGCAGAAAATCAGAAGTACCCAGACCTCCTAAGGGAGTTTAACTCGGATCGAGTTAACTTGAAAAACAACGAATTTAGGAAGCCATCAGACAGACGCTAGTACCCTGACCCTCGCAGGCAGTTTAACTCGGGCCGAGATAAACTCAACAACAAGGAAACCAAAACCACCGAAGGCAAACAATTGTACCTGAAGCTTCTCAGAGAGTTCAAATAGGACGAGGTAGACAAGTATACTAGAAGGACAAATGATCCACCAACCCGTCAAAACTCACGCGAAACGAGAGAAGAACGGATGAAGCCGCCAATAGGAGACATTTTATCTCGGACCGAGATAAAGTCCATTCCTGGTGAATACAAACATTAAGAAGCCTATGATAGAAATCCCTAAGCCTACAACACTGAAACTCGTCTAAAGCTGAACCCCCGTTATTAAAGAGTAGACGACCTTGGTACGAACCATCTGAGTTGGTGGAAGCATAAGTAGAAGTTGTACCTTAGGATTGATATGCTCTGTCTTGATCTTATCTCGACCCGAGTTAAAGTAAGTGATTGTTGTTCTGCATACAGATGGAGTCGCAGAAGGAGAAACTACAAACGCATTTTCAGCTCTTCAGTATACCGGAAGAGAACTCCGAAGAGTATGGGGACTTGGACATCCTGGGAGAATGCTGGGAATGGAAGGAGCCAGAACAAGTTGAGTTCTGGACAACCCTGCTTGTTCCCATGTCGGCTGAGCTGAGTTTCATGACGAAGTACAAACGGTCTGAAGCAAACCTCCCGGTATCACTTCACGAGTCCATCAGGGAGATCACAACTAGACCAAATGGGATAATTTTCGTGTGCTGTAAAACAACTGATCCACGCCAAGAAGAAGAATATCTCTTCTCGTACATTGTACACACATGGAAGACTATATACTCCGTGTCAACATATTACACAAGTTTGGGAGACTCCGCCTTCCAAGATCTGCAGAAGGACTTGGAGAAGAACATCGCAGACAAGAAATGGGTAGCAAAAGATGGAGGTCCCTTTATTTGGAAATCTCTGGCGTCAAAACTCAACGCCCTGGTGAAGTCGTTCGATTACATGAAGGTAAGCGTGGACGAACGACTTAAAAGGCTTGCTCCAATGTCCCTCACTCGGGATTACAGCAGTCAGGGTGGGAGCCAGACTTCACTTGTCCTGACCACGCTGGAGACGGGCAGAAGCCACATGAAGAAGAAAACTATAGAGCGATTTTCTCGTGGTAACCCCGCCGACGCTGCCCCACCGGTTGCAAAAGCTCGGAAGAAGAAATCAGCCCCGGAGAGCGAGAAGTCAAACTTGGGAGAAACCAGCATGGCTTCCGAAATCCTCAATATACCGGAAGATATCGGTGGCCACGTGAAGGAAATAAAATACGTGGAGTCCTACAAGTCTTACGATGACTACTAGAAGGAGTGCACCGACTCGTATGTCGAGGGAATTGGGCTCCACTTAAGAATCCCCTTGGAGCAGCTGGAGACGCCTCCTCAAACATTAAACATCCGCGAGCTGGAGGAAGGTGGCGTCAAGAAGTCATTGAATTTTCTTCTGAACATGCCGGACCCAGACAAGAAGATGACCCTCTGCGTCATGCTTCAAGACCAGACAAAGAAACCAGGGAAGTTTGAGGATGTGAAGGACTGCAAGTTCTGGATGGTCAATGGCCAGCATTGCGTAGAGGCATCGAAGAGGATGCAAAAAATGGACATAATCAAGGACACGAAGAAGGAAAAATTCAAGGACTGGGACTGCTTCGTGGTTTGGAACAAAGACCATAGGATCATCCGGAAAATTTCAGCATACTATAATCGGGTGAACCATTTCTAGAACTTCATGCCAACGTGGGCGACAAACATTATTGGGGCACGCTTTGTGTGGACGCAGATGGGGAGCCCGACGCCACCAAGGGAGGCAACTGAGTTGGGGAAACCTGTCAGGCCCCAAAAACCAACATCCAAGGACGTCAAAAATGCAATCCTCTTCGCGGTAAAATTTTAACTCGGCTCGAGTTGATTAGCGCATTCAAGATTCTGTACATGCGAACATTTCTAGATGTTACTTAGTTGATGTCCAGACTTCATGTTTATGCAGGATTTACCTCGTTGTGAGTTAAAACCCCTTACACTCCTTTACTAACGATTTCCTAATACATGTAATCAGGACTTCAAAGAAGCTGTGAAGCTTCGGTTCTCAATGATCGACGCGAAGAGAAACCAGAAGGACATGAGCCAGAAGAAAGAGATGGATGTCCACAATGAAATAAAGATTATTACGGCTGCTTCAGATGTGTACAACCTGTGGAATCAGGTCATCTCCAGTCATGCCCAAGGCGAGCTCATCAGTCCCGATTTCTTGACAAATTTCAAGAATACCAAGGGCTGGGACGCAGAGAAGGATGGGATCATCAGTCGAGAGTTTTTTAAGTAGATGGGCAATTGCTCCGAGGCCGACTTGAAGAGACTGGCTATACATTTGCTGAACAAGACCAAGGATAGGACGCTGCCATACCCGAAGGTGACCATGAAGTCCACGAAGAAGGTGATCCCCGAGACTTGTAACGCCAAGGAGTGGCTCGAGAGGTGCAAGCGGAAGACGGCTGTGAAGAGGCAACTCCATACCCTGAAGCCAAATCTCAAACTCTATGACAAAGAAGGCAACTACAAGAAGAAGGAGTGGAAGAAGTTTAAAAAAGAATACAACATCACAAGGGCCACGAAGAACACGCTTGTCACTGCACCTGGTGAGCAGTTCTTCTCGATGTCCAAGTTGCCGTCCAACAAGTTCAAGAGTTTGGGAGAGCTGTCTGGGATAGCGAAGGAATTCTTCAATGTCTTTCTGGAGAGCAAAGGCCGGTTTGTGAAGCCAGAGACGAGGGCGTTCTTCAGGCCCTACGAAATGAAGGATGATAACCTTGGAGAGTGGGACACCAATGTGTGGAGCAAATCCAAGAAATCAACTTTGAAGTTGGCGGTCATGGACTTCAGGAACATCCCGGGGATTGATGAGAAGGATTTGAAGTCCGAAGCCGACGCATATTATGAGTCGTTCCTCTCAATCCTGGAGACGTATGAGGACCCTGCGGTTACCGACCCTCAGATTTGGCTCTGGATCTGTGGGGAGAAGGAGGTAGAGATGGACCTGCGCAACTACATCAGAGTCTCCTCATTTGGGACGTCCTATTCGGTGCATTATGCCGACTACATTCCTGGACCGTTTGAGCGGGTTGCAGACGTCCCCGAGAGAAGCAAAGGGGCCAGGGATCCTATCCAATTGCTCATCCTGGTTAAGAATGGGACGACGCCAAAGACTACAAGAATTCCAAGGCGGTTTACAGTTGCCCAAAAGTCCAGGCACAACATTCGCAAGCAGGGTTATGAGATTGACTACAAGTTGTACAACACGGAGCTTCGGATGGAGTTCTACTTGAAGGTGTTTGACCTGTTTGTTTCATCTCGAGAGGAAGTTCTGTCCATCTTCGCAGGAGGAAAGATTACCTGTGCCGCCTGGGTATGTTCTAGTCTGTCTCTCTTGATTTTAACTCGGGCCGAGATGAACTTGACTTCAGTATAGTTTATGATTTTAACTCGCTTCGAGTTGATGTTGACTAACGTTTCCGGCTCTCGTTCTGCAGATGAACTCCATCGATCACTACGTGATTGATGACAGTTATAACAAGGATGATTTCCTCAACCTCTGCGTAAGAACATGGACAGAGACGACTTCCTTGACTCCCACTACTTCCTCGACAAAGATGATTTTGAGCCTAGACAGGGCAAGGCGTCTTCGTCTTCTAGGAAAGGGAAGGAGCCCGTTGACATTGAGGAGGAAGATGTCGAGGAGACTTCTCTCGTAGACACCACTGTGAATGTGTCCTCACAGGTCTAGGAGCAAGAGAAAGAGGGGGATGATGCGGCGGATGCAGTGGTGGAGCTGACACCTACAACTGGTCAGGGGTCGGCTGCGATTTTGGAGACTAGCGACATGCGGGGTTCATCTGGGTCCTCGGCGCAGCGTGGACAGACCCCGATATCCAACCGTCGGTCTACTCAGAAGAGGAAGGCGCCGCCCGCTAGGAGGAGTTCACCTGAGGAGCCAAAACAATGGGTAATTGACCTCGTGTAGTAGCAAATGGACGAGAATGCCAAGTTGAGGGAGGAGCAGAGGGAGGAGAACAAGAGGGCTCGGCTGGACACGAAGGAAATGATGAGTGAGTTCCTGAAGTCACTTCCCACCGTGGTCGCCACCACAATGCTTACGGCAAGACCTGTGCTAGCGATTGAGCCTCCATCAGATTCTGCCGCCTTGCAGATAGCCGATCACGCTCACAGATCCGTTGGCAGCAAGAGGCAGGATGAATCAGGATCTGAGACAGTTTCTGGTAGGCAGATGGTGCCGGATCGGGTTGTGGTTCAACAGTCTCCAGCTTTTGCCTCGAACAAGGCAGAATCGGTGCTTGTCCAAGAAGAAGGCTTAGGCAAGCACATGCAGGTGGATCCGCTTTCGACAGTGGTGGTGGATGCGGCACCAGCACAACCTGTTCGTCTTGACACGCAGCAGGAGATCGATATCGCTCGTGACTCGGAAGGAGTAGAGGCCGAGCAGTCACAGGACCCTGTGACTGGTAATCCTCCAGGTTGATCCTTGTGACTCTCTGCCTCTATTTCAACTCGATTCGAGTTGAAGTCTCCTTCCGTTCACTTGATGTAGTTTGTCGTGTACTTAGACAGGGGTAGTTTCAGTAGAACTCCACTTATGTATATTTGTATATATTCCTCAGTTGGAGGGTTTTTCTAATATACTACTGTCTTACAGTTTTTTTTTCTACCTTGAATTTGCAGATCATGTAACTGGGACAGAATGCGTTCCAATTTTGTCAAACTCTGGTGTGAATGAAGCTCCTCCGTTATGTCCTGAGCATGTCTGCTCCCAGTCATTGTATCCACATGGTGAATCCCTTGTAGACATGCTTCAAACAGATCCATCAGTGTCCCTGGACGAAGGTGCAGATTGTATTCCAGACGAAGCACTTCTGGAGTTGCACATCCCTGCCTCCGAATCATTGGCCAATGCTACCATTCCTTCTCCTAGGGCTGAGGAGGTTGATCCCGTAAGTTTTATTCCTGTTTTTTTCTTGGATTCTGTGTTCGTGTCTTTTACCTTGACATTTTTTTTTCCCCTAGGGATTACCGGTTTGCTTTTATTTTATTTTTTCTTACAGAGAATGTGGTGGACAGTGCATTAGTTTAACTGTCTGCACATTTCGTTGTAATTCGTGGACAGGGTAGCAGTGAGGCCATCGTTCCAAGTGGTGAGGTGGAGGACCAGGTCCTCCCTCCATTCACGTCCGGGGAGGCAACAAAATGGCTTAATGTCGTCCTGAATCTGAATGGGGTACTCTGCGTCTGTGAAGATAAGAAGTATAATATCAGGGAGAGCAGATTCACCGAACCCGAGGAAATTTATCCGGGTTTAGACACGTTCATCGTTGGGGTCAAGAAAGTCATAATTCGACCTCACTGTCTAGCTGTTCTACGAGAGTTATCCAAGATCGTTAACCTCTCCATCTGGAGCTCCATGAAGAGGTCCACAGTTAGGGATGTATGTGGGTACTTGTTTAAAGGTTTAGACCCCCCCTTGCATGTCTTTGGACAAGAACAATGCGACATCCTTAAGTGCAAGCTTAAAAATAGAAGGCCTGGCACCTACAAGGTCAAGGGAACAAGCAAGGACTTGTTCCTAAAACCGCTGGAGAGGTTGTTCCGGATGAGTGATTCCGTGTTCACGACTGAAAATACACTTATAGTGGACGACAGTCCTGCAAAGCACGTAACGAATCACCCAAAGAATGTCATTCTTTTCGAGTCGTAGTCATACGGGGGGTACGGAGCGGTGGATGGGATTCTCATTGATCACCTACTTCCCTATATTCAACGCTTGCATGCAGCTAGGCCTAGTGAATTGTACCCTTTCCGGAGAGACAATATTTTTGGACGTTTGCACCTTTTTTACGAAGAGGATCAAACCGACTTCAAAGAACTGACGGAGGCAGTGGAGTATTCCAACAGTTTATTCCTTCAGTGTAATGTAGGGAATCCTAATTACTCGTCGGCTTTTGAAGAATCGAGGAGACCCCAGCATAGAGAGGTCAAAGTCGATGAATTTTGTCTCTTATACTATCACGTATCGGAATCACGGTGACTTGAACTCTTAGGAATCACCGTGTAATAGTCCATATGACCCCTAAACGTATTTGTTGTATTGTATTTATATGAATATTTTTTCTCTTCTGTCCTTATGATCTTTTGTATGTGGCTATGTCTGTATTTTGTACTGCATCTAATGACTTCATTTCTTGCCGTGGACAGTTGATCGTATCCTATCATGGATTGAAGCATGTCTTGTATTCAGAGCTAACTGCGCAATCAACAATGGATTTCTCAATGATGCCTGTCGACGATGGGGTTGTCGATAGTCCACCTAAGCGAAGAAAGCGAGCTCACCCTGTGAGCTCGCCTTCTTCGCTCAAATGTTGTCCACTATCAAACTGTCTACGGGATTATTCAAGTGGGAATGTAGTGAAACAAAGGAAGCTCTATGACGACGAAATGGCTATAAGGCCTGCCATTCAGGTAACGGGCTGGATTCCTTGTAGTTGGTAATCCACCCAATACTTGTCACTGTGTGTTTTATGTTTTTAAATGTTTGTGTAAGGTTTGATTTCATTTGTTTTTTCAGGGTGACCACGTAGGCGATAAGTCTGTTGACTTTCGTGTCACGGATTCTTAAGATTCAAAGTCTCCTAAATTCAATGGGACAGAGGAAACTGTGTTACGTAATGTTCTTCGACGTAGTTTGCCTAAGTGCAATTCAGTAGGGGTACAATGGTGTGAACAAAAGCCCCGTGAAGATAATCCTGTATTGGAGTGTCCAAGCCATCGTTCGTGGGACGCTTGGGAGTTGAGGTCCTTGAGGAAACAAAGACAAGAGGCATCGAGTCAAAGATCGGCTAAATTTACTGGATACAGTCGAGGACCTGAGATATTTGAGGCCATGAAAAGGATGGAAATGTTTCAGTCATAGGAATTGTAAACAAGATAGGGTAGCTCTCTTACAAGGAATGTAAATGTGGATAGGGTTGAAGACTATTATAGAGTAGAGAAGGTGCCACGGTGTGATAAGTGAGAATTTTTAAGGAAAATACCACAGTGTTTGAAGGATGAAATGAACTGCAAAGTGTAGGTAGCAACTATTTCCACAGAGGATATGAACTCAAGACTGGAACTTAGAAAATTCTAGAATCAAACTATGTCATTCTTCTTCACAAATACTCTTATAGACTGCAGTTTACACACTCCGGTGTGTAAGAGTACTTGTCAAGGAGAGTGATATAGCTTGTTTCTATAGTTTTCTAAGTTTCGATCTTGACTTCATATCCGCTGTGGTTATAGTTGCTACATATAGCTTGCAATGAATTTCATCCTTCAAATACTGAGGTATCTTTTTTACAAACATTTATTGTCAACAATGTATCATTTTCTTTGGAAGGGTGCGCACGTGTCCAACGTAAACAGTTAACTACTAGTAATGCATCAGTATAGGAGCTTAGTTGCTTTAACAAAGTCACATGTCAGTGTGATTGTACATTCAGTGATATATACATTCAATGATTACTTTCATGAAATTGCAGTGTATTTTGTAAGTAATCTTTGGTATGTACAAATGTTGTTCCTATATACATGCTTCCTCTGTCACTGCATTGCAAGTTCTGTATATATAGAAATCAAATTCTCTTGAATTTATGATTTGTAGGGTTCCCTATACTCCCATTTCCCTGGAAAACTCCCATTTTAATGAATATGATGTTTTTGGGGTAGATAATTAACCATTACATCATCTCCATGTGTATCACTCTAGAGTAAAATAAGTTCAATGAAACCAATTTTTGAATCATCTATAATAGTAAATACATAATTGGTTGCATGACCTTAGTTTTGTCATTGACACTATTTTCAAACTATTTGAAAATAAAATGTTTGTCATCCAATTTGCATTCAACTTTTCTACATTCATCCAATTTGTATATAAGATTCACCCAAATGTTGAGACTAGTTAGATCAAATTTATTCATCATACATTTAAAATTATAGTGTTCACAAAGGAGATATGCATTGGATGATTGCAAGAATGACTAGTTAAATTTGTATCATTTTGGCTACTTTGATGCTTATTTCTATTATCTTTTAAAATTAAAAGAATATTTTATAAAAACATAAAAATGTAGTCAATGTATATACCTTTAAAGAAATAATACTTTCAGAAAAGAAAATCATAAAAAATTCTCTAAATTGTAGGAAAATTAGAAAAGTGCAAAATCTCAAAAAAATAGATACTTTGATGTTTTAATTTGTAAAAAGTATGAAAATAAATTTACAAAGAAACTAAGAATTGGCCATTTGCAAAAACTTGATGGTGAAGAGATTTCACCAAAAGATTGAGCTTGAAACTATTTTCAATGTTTAGGACTGCATGTGCTAGGGAACCCTATTTGCACAAATATGGAGGACATAAAATAATCTATTTTTTATCTCCAGATCAATCATTAATTTTGGATACATGGGCAATTTCATTAAAATGGCGATATTTTTTTAAAATGGCATGAAAACAGTTCAAAACGGCCATTCTGAAATCTATACCTATCTTGGATGGTTCAGAACGGCCGTTCTGAAAACTATATCTGTCCTAGATGGTGAAAATGGCACATTGTCAAAGTGGCACTTGGAATACCGCCATTTTAACAAAATTGCCCATATACTTAATAGTACTCAAACCCCCCTAAAATTGAAGGTGTGACAATTAGCAAAATAGACTTTTATTTTTTTACTTTTTTTGAAAAATAAACTAATAAAGGACATGATTAAAATGGACACATCCATCTCTACTAAAAAATTAAATATTGTCCGGTTCAAGCTTCAAAAGTTATAGCAGAAGACAACTTGGTCACACTAAATGTGACATAATGTGACAAAATTAAAAACCGATGCTTTCTTGCAAATACACACTATTCAAACTCTCGGTAATATTTGAACTCTTGGACTATTTGAAATCTTGCAAAACTTTTGATGGAATACAAATAATAAAACTTTTTCTAGTTATTAGAATAGTGCCTAGACATACCACCTACCAGTATGTATCATCAATCAATACCTTATATACTGCATTCAATATTTCCAAAATTTCCAAAGCATCAAACAAACACTTCTAACATTAAACCAAATCATATATACTTCTCACCAAAAAATAACCATGGCTTCTGACTCCCGGCCTACCATAATAGATCACTACCACTATAATTTACACACACACTCCAAAACATTTAACTTTTTACTTAAAGCTAAAACAACATATAATTCACACTCCAAATAACTACATCCTAATGCTCAAACTAAATGAAATTGAAAAACTTAACCAAAATTAATAGGCCCTTATTTCTCTCTCTTGGTCTCTCTCAACTCTTATACTAAAATAGCATCACCTAATTTCAACACCTTCTGTTCTTCGGCACCTAAAAATGACCTCAAATGAACACTTCCATGACTCAAAATGCCACAACTTTTTTAAAACAATTAATGAGAGGTGATGAGTTTTTTGAAGCAACCAATGAGACTTGAGACATTTCATGCTTCCGAGGTGAGTCCATTATTTATGTGTAGACTATCTTGTGGTTTCAACTTTGAAAATTTGTAAAATATTACTAGAGCATTGGAAAATTACAAAACCACTTAACCCTTAAACGTCGACGCAGCCATTCTATGGCCAATGGATGAGAGGGAAAAAAACTGTGTAGGACAGAAATGCAACTATTCATCCTCGGAATTTGTTGTGAAAAGAGAAGATCTTCTATAGTAGCTTGACTTCCAATGAGTGCTTTTGCAATATTTTAATCCAACAATTCACACGGTAATGCAAAAGGATGATTTCGAGGGTCACCCCTTCATCCTTTAAGGGTTAAATTACATTTCTCTTGTTTGTGTTTGCTGATAACCATCAAATTTTTATGGTCATTCAAACTTTGAGATAACTTACTGGGATTCGAAAAATTGTTGCTTTTAGGTGTTGGAACTGATGAACTCTTGCACAAATTGAATTACCTTGCCTAGTAGAATATAAATATAGACTGCAGGATGTCATCCTCAGTTTCTCACTTTCTCTGGGTAGGTGTGCTGAATTGTTGGCGACCTCCCGGATGCTCCGACATGGCAACGGCCTACTCCATGAGCTTGTGCTCCCACAGTGCCCACCATGCGCTCTCCGACTGTGAGCTCGCGCCCGCGGCTTGCCGACGCGCTCCCCGCTTCCACCGCTCTTCCAGATGCGCACCCTTCTTCTGCTCGCACGCTCTCCTGGAGCCCACAGCCCCACACTCTAATATTTGCCTGCTCGAGACCAGCGTCCTCAGGAATCTGCCCGTACGGGCTTCCGCACATCCGTAGTCCGGAAGGTACAACTGCACTACGGATGAGAACAAGCGCCGGTTGACTTGCACTTTCCTGAATATATGGTCCCCCCCCCGGGCCCTTTGGGAATCGAGTGAGGACTGAGGAAGACATGGGGATTCGACTGGGGAATGGGGATACAGAATAGGCTGAGCTTCCAGGACGACGTATATAAGCACAACCCACTGCTCCTCTAGTTTATCATTTCCCGGGACTGACTTGCTCGATTGATTGCTGCAGTTTTTTTGCTTTCAATTGCAAGCGCTGCGTTGGGGAGTTCAGTGGTGCGCCCTCATGGCGGGCGTGGCGTTCTTGTTGCTGGCTTCCAGCTTGTTCGTGGGCTCGGTCTTGGCGCAAGCGCCAGCTCAAGCTCCAGCACCTGCAGCTGGGAGTGAGTGTGCATCGAATTCGTCGCTGAGAAGCTAGCTTAAAAATGATATGGAAAGCTCATGTGCTGGATGGTGTTGAGGTGTGTACCCAGCTAATCAATGTATGTTCGTCTCGATAGCTCGTGGTACTGATGAATGTTCGTCCATGTTCAGGTTGGGTTTGGTGTGTGAGCTCGGCCGATGATAAACCAGTCTGTGATCAGATGACTGCTCTTCTGGCCACAATTGAGACCTCCGGCGCCCATAGGCATTCTTGGTAAGTCAGAGCTGGTCTCTCTGCCTTGCTAGTTCAAGTGTCAACTATCCTGAAGTTCGGGAGTGAGTAGGACTAATTATAATTAATTATATTGGAATCGACGTTCCTTACTATATTCAATGCAGTTCGGTATGCTACTTAGCGAATATTGTACTGTCCTTTCAGGGTATGGTGATATGCTACTTACACTTGTCAATTAATATTATCTGACTCGTTTACGTATTGCAGTGTTCTCGGAACGAACGAGGAGGACTGCATGAAGAGAATTAACGCAGGAACCGCGCAATTCGGTGTGTTTGACGGAAGTTTCATCGACACCGCTGCTGGGACGTACACCTTGAAGCCCATTCGCACAGAAGGCTCGAGCGCGGGACTTGACAACCAGTACTACGCTGTGGGCATCGTGAAGAAGACTGCTTGTCCCGGAAAGTTGGCCGACCTCAAGGGAAAGGGCTCATGCCACAGTGGCTACGGAAGGAGCGCTGGTTGGACTCTACCAATCTCGACCCTGATTGACGCCAACATCATTCCAATCGTCTCCAAGTAAGCTCTGTTCCATTATTTGATTACTCCAATAAAATGTTAAGTTTGGAATTCATTAGAGAAAGCGACGCGGTCAATTAACTCTGGCGTGGTTTTAATTGCAGGACTCCTGCGAAGAATGACATTGAGTCTGTGACGGCCTTCTTCTCCAAGACGTGTGCTGCTTCGGCCACCCCAGAAACTTCCATCTGCACTGCCTGCAGGAACACTGCTGGTTGCACAACGACTGATGAATTCTACGACTACGAGGGAGCCTTCCGGGGCGTCGTGGAGGACAGTTGCGACATAGGCTTCACAAAGTTCACCATTGCCGCCGAGTATGCTCTGGGTGGACCCAAGGCGCAAGCCTGGACTGGATTGGAAGCTCCGTCTGCGTACGTGCTCGTCTGCAGCTCCGGCACCGGACCTGTCTGCGGAGACATCTCCAGCTACGCCACTTGCAACTTCGGTTCTGCTCCTCCTCACACCATCATGGTTGCTGGAACTTACTCCCAGACCGAAATCAACGAGTTCAATGTGGTGATGGACCTCGCGAACTCCAACGCTGAATTCAACGACCTTTTCTTCTCTGGGAAGAACACCGCTGGAGCCATCTTTTCGTCAGATTCCACGAAGACACTGACCTACAACGGAACTGCTATGGCTTTGACTTCGAGCATCAACGCCGCCAGGGCTACCATCACGAGGGTGAATGAGACTCCCACTGAGGCCAGCGGCGCCTCCGCCATCGAGAAGAGTGGGCTGCTGGCCGTTGCTTCCGTGGTTGCGTCGATGTGGATGCTCTACTAAGGAGCTGACTCGAGCTTGTAGCGAGCAGGCCGGGATCCCATTCAACTCTGTTGTACAGAGGCAAGTTAAGAATTGCGAATATCCGGGAAACTGGGGCAGGTCATTGAATCGGCATCGGGCTTGAAAGTAGGAAAGCCTGCCACAGTGGAGATTTCCGTGAAAATGGCACAATAAGAGAGCTGTAGAATTAATGAGTTCTTAGTTTGCAATCTGCATGGGTCCAATGTCAGTGTGATGTAAGAATCGGAGAATCCTTTCAGGGTTGCTTCGGAGTGGACATGTTACTTCAATTCCTTCGAAGGTGAATCGTAGCGGAGCTTCTGTTGATTATGCCCAGCTGAGAGTTAGTGGTTAGTATGGCGTTTTTGTCCCGTTGTGGGCTTGTGAGCAGTTTCAAGCTTCTCCATCTACTTTGTGAGGGAAATTGAGTGCTCTTTGTAATACTACTACTATGCGTGGACCTCACTTGTTCATTGTTAAGTCAAATTGCCCTGTCCAAGTTGCTTTCCAATTGTTTTTTGATTTGGTGTTTCACCTTTGATGCCTAATCGTATGCGGTTCATCTCGGCGCTCAAGCTTCAGCTTCCAAACAAGTCGACGTATCAGTTCATATCCGAGTCATTTCAAATTGAAACCTCCTCTGTTTGGAAACATGTGCACAGAGAATATATACATTTTGACTATTTTAGTTGATTTTGTGGGACTACAGCGGAAAATTTAGCTGCACAGTAAAGACAAGGGCGGGGATTTTATGTTAACTTGAAATATATTTAGCACCTTCCTAGCTTCGTTTCATTGCAGAGAAATATAGTAAAAATTCCCCTTGGTACTTTCATTACTTTGTCTCCAAAAATTCACGATGATATTGGATTGTAGAAACACTGTACAATGTGCCTCTTTCATTACCTTGGTCATTAACCATATTTTTAATTTGTTATGTGCAAACTGAGTAGTGATCAGCTCTTTAATATTCAATTCCAATTTACATTCAACCCTTTGTATTGATGTGATGAGGCTCTGACCAGACATATTTTTCGCCAGGGCATGCACTCCGACCTTCATTTTTGTTTTAACTGATTGTTGCTCTGAGTAAACGTACGTCCTTTGTTTCAATGGGAAAATAAAACTTTGCCAAAATCATGAAAGGCGGTTAATTTGAATGTCCTCTTCTTTCTGTTCCACGCAATGACAGTTCCAGCACTGGGGCTAAAACAATTCTTAAGTTTTCTTTCCTTCCCATCTCTACACGAACTGATTACAAATCCTGAACCAAAATCATGAAGCATGGAGTGACCAAGCTTCAACTTGGATTCACTTCACCCATTTTGTAGTGCTCCCACATTAAACTCCTGATAACGTTCATCACTCACCCACTGGACTTTGGCTGTCGTAGAAGTTAAAAAGGCCGGTCATGTCAATGCATACCCGATCAAAATTTACTTTCTGAGAGAATCACTCAATATTCCATCAAGCTCAATATCATAAATCGAGCCAGCACTTACGAAGGCAATTGCTACCACCAATGCAAAAACTGTGAAGTTCTTTTTAAAAAAACGACGGGACCTTCGTTGCATCTAAAATTTTCACTGATGATCATGATGCGAAGGCCACCAAATGGTCTGGTACAATTGGAGCCGAGCCTTCCGCAGTCGCGAAATGCGCCACACGGAACGGGAGTGCACCTTAGGCGGTGCAGGCCCTCAATCCCACATGGCCAGCACCTACTCCCGGAGGCTCGTGGATGCGGAGGGCCTCTCTTGTGCGCTGCGGATGAATCCCACTGCGGGCGAGTTCCGGACTTGCTCCACCCTTTCATTAACTTAGCCACAGCAACTTCACCAAGTCTAAAGCCTTGCCAGACAGCCGGGCTGCAGGGGTGTCGTTTCTCGGAAGATTCGGGGACCGAATCTACACCCAGGGGAACAATTCCAGGGCCTATGTCCGGAAGGTACACTTCGGATGGGAAACGTACGGGTGGTACAACGGATGTAACTTTTCACGGATGCAAAGCTTGGATCTCTTCACGGATGGAAAGTTTTGACTTTGACCCGTTCTAGCCGAGTCAGGCTCCTGCTTTTACTCAGAAAATTTGACTGGGGAGCTGGGTTTGTCGTCTCTGGGCAGCCTGATGCAACGGCATGATCCTAGGTGCAAATTCGATTTATATATAAAGCCAGGGACTTCGGCTGTCGAGAATAACATTTTCTGGTAATCGAACATCAATGCGATTTGCCCATTTTGCGTTATTCAGTTGTTGCTGGCAAAGTTTCAGCAGACATGGGTGTCTCAACGGTGGCGTCACGGTGTTTCCTGGTGGCGTCCCTGCTGGTCTATTCTGCCCGGGCTCAAGGGCCTGCAGCTGCGCCAGCGACATCAAACAGTGAGTGCCATGGCCTCTTGCATTTCGAATTTAATGTCGTTGAATACTTTGTCTAGCTACATGATAAATTATGTGATCGTCATGAAGGGCTACTGAATTTGTTACAAGTGTTGCCGTTTCTTGAACAGGCTGGACGTGGTGTGTTGCCGATGCCACCGATAAACCAACTTGTGATGAGATGACTGGACCTTTGGCCACAATTGAGACCTCTGGTGGCCACACACATTCTTGGTAAGTCAGAGTCAGTCCTGGCTAAGAGTCTGTTTCAGATAGAACGGTGACTAGCTGACCAATCTCAGCGATTTTTGCCTTGAGATGTGAGCAATGTGTGTGTCGATCTTCTCGTAGTGAATGCAATCATGTTGCCGAAGCTGGACATATTCTGTAAATACGTGTAGGAATCACATTGTTTGAAGTGACAAAATTTCTCAGATTCTGGCTTTTGAATCCAACTGTAGAGTCATGACTGGTGTTTCAATTGAATAGTTGATTGATTGAATATTTCTGCTGACATACAGTATTAATATTATTTACTGGATGCATCTCATGTCTAATGATTTCTGTTGTCTGATTCGATGGGTGTCAAATCAAATTAATATACTAAACAATCCCAGTTCAAATATTCATTACATTCAGTAGCATGTGTTGATGTTGCCTTCGTTCTACAGTGATTGTGTGCCTCTACAACCCCACCTCTCTAATTCATCAGTAGCTACTGATGAAGCACTATTGGGGTGTGGAATATACCACACCATCACTGTAGAGCTACTGAATGTTATGTTGTAGAATATTTTGAGAATGTTTTCAGAATCTTCTTGTATGTCAGACCTGACAGAGTTTGTTGGACTTCGTCTTGACATATTAAACATACATACCTTACCAGCTGTTGAGTCGGTGAGGCAAGGACATCAATTTCGTTAAATAAGCGGGTTTCCAATACTTTTGCTCGATTCAGACCGAGCGGTCTGAAACATAAATCCATTTAATCATAGTTCATGGCCAGAATCGCTCCAATTTAACGAAATTGACGATCGAGCCTGAATTTGACATTGCAAGAATGTGAATTTCTAGGACGACTCAGGCCAACGACATTGAATCGGTGACGTCGTTCTTCTCGACGACGTGTGCCGCGAGCAACACTCCCGCGATGTCCATCTGCTCCGGTTGCAAGACCCCGATGGGCTGCAACACCGCCGCCCCGTACTAGGACTACGAGGGCGCGTTCCGTGGCGTGGTTGAGGCGCCTGCGACGTCGACTTCACCAAGTTCACCATCCCGGCCGAATACTCCGTGGGCGGCCCCATGCCAAGGCGCAATCGGACTGGACCGGCCTCAAAGCCCCCTCGGCGTACGCTCTCCTCTGCCCTACTGCCACGGGCGCGCGCCACGGGCGGACAATCCCTCTGCGGCGACGTTTCCAGCTTCGCAACGTGTAACTTCGGCTCCGCGCCCACACACCATCATGACCTCGGGAATCTACTCGGAGACGGAGATTAACGCCTTCATGGACCTCGCGAACTCCAACGCGGAATTCAACGACCTCTTCTTCTCTGGGAAAACGCTGACGGGTTCATCTTCTCGTCGGATGCCACCAAGACGCTGGCGGACAACGAAACGGACACGGCGAGCATCAATGGCGCCAGGGCGACCTTGAAGACGGTGAACGAGACCCCCACTGCGGCGAGCGGAGCCGCCAAGGGCGCCAAGGGGGAAGCAATCACCATCGCCTCCATGATGGTGTCAATGTGGATGCTCTGCTGACCCTAATCATGCAGGAGACCATCTAACTTGGCCGGCCTGTTCAAATTCTATTAAACTCCTTCACCATGGCCTGTGGATTGAGCAACTTTGCACTCTGGACTCTGTGAAGCTACTTAGTGAGCCCGTAAGTACTTGGATGATAGGTACTTGGATTTCTTCAATGGAAGATTGAGAAGAGTTTTAATTATGGTTTTCTGCATTCTGGATGTATTACAAGGTGTCTTGCAAATTCGACATGACCTCGCAATAAAAAATTTTGTTCTTCGAGTTGTAAATTATCTATCATATACAATACAGTACTAATGCCATATTTAACTACTTCTGGACTTTCAAGTGAATTCTGAACAATGAGTGAATTCTGGACAATGCACCTTGAGGTCTCCAGAGATTATCTCTCAATGATTATCTCTCGATGTTAATTCTGGACCCTTCAAAAGTCTAGAAGTAGTTAAATGTGGCATACTAAACATTGTCGGAATTCCACGTTTAAAGTTGAATGATTATCTCTCGATGTTAATTCTGGACCCTTCAAAAGTCTAGAAGTAGTTAAATGTGGCATACTAAACATTGTCGGAATTCCACGTTTAAAGTTGACGCTCATGGTAAAGGCTCTTCAACAAGGAGCTAGTGCAGTTTTGAATTGCATGCCCCATTAACTGAAAACCAGGGTATTATTGAGTTGCCTAAAGTTCTAAAACTTAAATTGAAGGACTAAAGCTTAAATTTCTACTCATCACAGATTTTCGAGCCATGGAGAATTGAATGCCACATTCTTGACCTATAAGAAAACAAGGTTCGTGCATAACTTTTGAATTGGCAGCGAAATGAACCGATATAAAGAAACAAGGTTTGTGCATAACTTTTGAATTGGCAGCGAAATGAACCGATATAAAGTTGTATTCTCGTAGAATGGAGATCTTTGAAGTCCATTCTCACACTGTTGACAGGAGAGATTGATTTGATTTCATTCTAGATTTATATATACACATATACATACATGTGTGTGATTTCATGGATTACTTAGATTTAGTTTTCTACGATTTCGGAGGTATTGGACCTTGTGTCTAGGCCTTGAATTTTGAAAGTTTTGCTTGGATGTTACCACTTACTTTACGTACATTCTTACTAGGAAAATGTGCACCATTGGTGCTTCAAGATGGAATTGGGTACTGGGACAGGAATGGGTGTCTTCACCTTACATATGCACACGCCAGCTCCACTAATTCTCATTCTCGTCACTAGATAGAACTCTTGTGACAAACTTTGCTTGAATGATTATAAAGGCGGTTTATGGACTATACAACACGAAAATAGAGTGTTTCATGACAAAAAAAAATATGCCAAGCCGTGGAAGTGACCTGTGATGTTATTTTGCAAAACTAGACTCAACTTTCATAGTGACAATCGGATGTAAACTTGTAACCTCAATGCAAGGAAACCTAAATGTTAAATATTTGTTCAATCGTACTCAATGAACAATCTAACAGAAGACACCATAATACTAAACATGAATATGACCACGCTCAAAACACGTTGTTTGACTAAATGTTCATTTAAACAGCGCATTTTGAATACCCAAATTGGAATATGCAAATGCACATAGCTCAAAACACTAGGACTACTATGGACTAGACGCAATGAGGCTAGATTCATAATGGGTGCCAATAAAGTGCCAATTTCTTGTTTAGATGTAACTATGCTAAGTTCTATATCCAATGCTTGGTTCCCACCTGCTAATGGTAAGAATCCTAACTTGCTTGTTGTTGTAGACTTTTCTCTAAGTACACAACAATATTATGTTAAACTTTTAAGGTAATTCCATCCCAAAGTATCACAAATGCGCTTCTTTAAAACTAAATTGTATCTTTTAAACTATTTGTTTTTGTATTGATGTAAATTAAGAAAATAAAAAATGAATTTTTTTGTTTTAATGTCATTTGAAAATTTGAATAAATCCAAGAATTGAATTATTTATTACAGTTGTAAGTTACACGTGTACATAAAAATTAAAATTATATAATATTTTATATTTATCATTCTTATTTTATTTAAATAAAATAAAATCACAAATAAATGATTTTTTTTTAAATTTAAAATTTAAAATTTTTATATTGATTATTTTGAATATATTTTATAAATATTAATTATTTGTACATTACACTTAAAAAATTCTAATGGAATTCTATTTTTCCATTGAAAATTTTTAAAATCATAATTTATAGGATAGAGTTCACATATAAAAATATCAAAACTTTATCAATCAACTTCACAACAACTAAATTTTGCTTGATGGTGGTAAATTGACTTAAAGGTTGTAATTAACTATACTTATGCTCTTTAAAGCACAGTAATAAAATAATAATTTGAAATTTCACTCTAGTTTTTGTTGCTAAAATTCTTGTTCTTTAAGAAGAGATTCACAATTATTTGGATTTTTGCTAATATTTATCTATCTTTAGTTTATTATTATTAGGTGATATTATAGAATTTTTTCTGCACATAATTCATATTAGGATTTAAGTAGACAACAATGAATGAGTGTTTGGTGCCAACAAGTTTGATATTAGGTAGCAAAGGTTTGGGGTTGGATTCCCACTCATTGATATTGTGCGTCAGCATTGGCACTTAATTTCTACGTACCCTCTAAGTAATATTCTTGATCCCTTACTAAGTCTCTTTATCTTCCTTTAAGTAGGTACTCTAATATTAAAGTAATGAGAATAACTCAACCAAAACCTCCTACCATGCGCATATGGATCCCATGGGAAAAAAAACAAAAACATATTACCTATGGATTAAAATATTATAATGTTTGATTATGAGGATGTTAAACAATCATCCAATTTTTGGACATCCATCTATTATATACAAAATTTCATTTTCATTAATGTTTATGATGGAATATATTTTGCTAAACTTCATCCAATATTTGACAAAGTTTGAATCTCTTAGAAATGGTTTATACGATTTCATCCATTTCTTCTCATCACAATGAGCAAGATGAGGTAAGATTTTGTGATAATTTGCCAGAAATATTACCATTGTTTTGCAAACTTTAAGATATTCTATTGAATGGATGCCTAGGCTTTGCATTTGACAATCTCAATGTAATAGGAAAATTCAATATGAATGACCCTTGAATACCGGCAGTGTAGTTGAAAATTTTGGATGAGTTGAGAAAAGTCACCTTGTGCATATGCAAGCAACAAGGCGGAGTCGGGGGCCACTTTTATATTGATTGAGTCCATTTATTGTGTAGCAAAGGTTGTGATTTTGCAAGGGAATGGTTCTTGAAAAATTTACTTTCAATTTGACCTAGACCTTGCTTGGGCAATGTTTTGATGTTTTGAATATATTTTTTTAATTCACATCATACAAATGTTAAGTTCACCTTGATTGCACTAGTTGCCTCTTATAACCTTCACAAATGAAACATTATAATTAATTCATCATTCCTCCTCAAATTGCACCACCACTTGCATTTTGCTTCAAATAGATATGTCAATGCACAAAAATTATTCTTAAATTTCTATCACATTCCCATTGTGCCTCGGGGCTTATTCAGACTATTTCAGGTGCAGTTATCATAGCCAAACATATGTAAACCGCGAAAAGAACACAATGCCAAGTCCAACTTTCAAGATAGATTTGTCACCATTTCATGGGATAGTCAAATCAACGTTATAACCCATAATGAAGCCCCTCTTTCTACACCCTTAGATTTGCAAAAAGTACAAATATGGACGTTTGTGATGAACTATTAAACTTGGCATTCTGTTTCATGATCTAAGGTAGGAGTTCCATAAATGGACCATCGAAGGCCTGGAACTGAATTTGGAGGAGGCTAAACATCTTGAAAAAAAATTTAGTAAATTTTCCTTGAAAGACAAGTGGAATTGACATCTAACCCAAGTCGTTTCATATTTTTTGGACCTTTGTGGAATTAGTTGCAAATTTTTGAAGTTGGAAAAAAGTGGTCATTTGTTGTCATCAAAAGCAACCACCTCCTGAAATGTGCATAATTGGTACATTGAAGAAATCAAAATGTACCTCGGAGTCATGTTTGCTTTTATTGGCCATTCAGAGTTTGAGCCTCCTACCTTAATCCATTTCCTTGCGTGCAATAACTAATATGACTTCATACTAATGATGGTTGAAAGCTGTGTAGGTAGGTATGTACGTATGTACCTGAAGCAGGTTGACAAAAAGAGTGAGGAACAATGAGCAACTAAAGAGAGAGGTCATGATCAAAGTAACACCCTCACTGTAGACTGTTAGTTACGAGGCTATGTAGTGCAATTTGTAGAACAGACAAAGTGACAAACAGATTATAAACGAGACTCCCCCGGGTGGCTAGCTAGCGTGCTTTCATTCTGGTTTACCAACCACAAACAAACTTGTAGTATCAACACACATTCTTGGCATGGCAGCAGCTGCCCTCATCGACTCATGATGTTATAACTAATTTTTCAAATTATTCCATGATCTGCACGGAAGAGACAACAATTTAACTCGTAAGGTGGGCACCCCAAAACCTCCACTTTTTGCTACTGTGGCTAGTTAGAATTAGTATTTTCATATTTTCATATTTTCTTGTTGGCAAGTGAAAGGAGGTTCCAACACACCAAAGAACATGGCATTTGGATACTGTATGTAAAAGTTATCTGAAAGTTTTTGTTGGTACAGGTTCTAGAATTGTTTCTTCCACATATGTACATATTGATTTTGGAGATGTACCTAGAGTGATGATGGCAGTTTTGGATCAATGGCGCATTTGAAGGTGTCCACCTGAACCCCTCACTGCCCCAAAAGACTGCATGTATCCGGCCCATTGCCGCTATACTTCCTACATGATCAAATGTTATGATCTCAGCCGTCTCCCCACCAAATGCAGAAAGGACGAGGAAGGTAGCTTCCACATTCAACAGTGGATTTCCTCGTGAATGATGTTATAAAATGTTATATGTAGATTTCCCAGTACAAAAATGAAATATTATTTTGTACTGGGAAATCTACAACTAACTTTTGTACCAATTTATCTATGAATGATTAAAAAGCTAGACTACTTTGACTAAAAGCCATTGTTGTCAATGAGATTTGTTTGGTTCTTCTTACATTAGTGGGCAATTTCTAAAACTCCATAGTTTTAGAAATTATTGAATATTATTAAAATTCAAATGTTATATGTAGATATATGTTCATTCACAAAATCTTTGATATGTACATGAATAATTTCAATGAATCAAATTATTATAAACATTATATTTTCAAAATATTCATGTCAAATTTAAATTTTCAATGTTTATTTGTGTATTAACACATATAGAGGTCAATTTTATGTTGATAAATAAATTCCAAAAATGAAACATTAGATTGACCTTTCCATTTGTAATATAATACAAAAAAAATTCATAACAACATTTGAGGTGAAGGCTACATTAGATTATAATCAAATGAAAAATTTCAAGGTTAAGTTTGCTAAATAATCATCTTTTGAAGGAGATAGATTATCAAAATTAATATTTCACATCATTATGCAAGGTACAAAAAAATAATACTTTCATTGAGCATATGATCCCACAAAAATTTATTTTATGTAAAACAATATATTTTACAAATTCTTAGAAGCAAAAATAGCTTCATGACTCCAATGAAGTGCTTACTAGGAAATTGAGAAAAAATCAATGAGTTGAAGTGGTAGAAAAGTAGGCTAAGCCAGCATTTCCGAGAGCATGTCCTACCATATTTTGCCATGGGGAGGCAAAAATGTCACATTTAACTACTTTTGGACTTTTGAAAGTCCAAAATTAATCCCTAAAGGACCAGCCTACTGATTTTGGCAACATAACTTTTTTGGGCAAACACGTGTGAGTGGAGATTTGCATATTTTAGGCTGAAATTTTAATACAAGGTGTGGGCGAGGAATATCTTCCATGTCCACTAATTTTCATTGAATTTGAGCATACAAGTAAAAAATTATGACGGAAAAGGTTGTTTCAATCTCAATTGGGGCAGGACGGGCATGGATACTTACACTACGCTCAAAATTTTCAAAAAGTGCCCAGAGCTGTAAGGGCAATGGAGAAGGTAGGGTTCTGGAACACAAAATGGCTAGGTCCAATATTGGGTTTGGGCTGGCATACTGCAAACCAAGTAAATGCTCAATGGCCCTTTACTTGAGTCAAAAATATTTAAGTAAATATTCTCAACTTGGTTTGTGTTTCTAAGTGAAAAGAGGAGCTCCTTATGTACACTTGGGGTGGTAGGAGGAGTCCCAACCCATGTGGGATATATATGAGCTTGAATGAGGAGGAACTCCAATGAAATTTGTTTTCAAATATAAAAAATAGTTTTTAATTTTTGAAAACTATTTTTTATATTTGAAAACAAATTTTCATTGGAGTTCCTCCTCATTCAAGCTCATATATGTCCCACATGGGTTGGGACTCCTCCTACCACCCCAAGTGTACATAAAGAGCTCCTCTTCTCACTTACAAACGCAAACGAAGTTACATACACTTGGAAACACATAGCTCACTACATACACTTGGAGTGGTAGGAGTTAGAACAATCCATGTGGGATATTTAAATTAGAATTAGTAGAAGCTTCAACTAATTATAATTTAGATATCCCACATGGGTTGTTCTAAGTCCTACCACCCCATTTGTGTATAGTGAGCTTCTTTTCCCCATTGAAACTCAAAACAACTTCAATACAATTAAGTAAATTGAGGTAGTTCACAAAGAATTAAAAGATTAAATGTTAATAATATAAAGCCTGGTCAATAGAGGTGGAAGCCACCTCCTTTGAAGAAGGAGCCTCACCATCTGCCATGTACAGGCACTTCATTACCGAAGTGCTTAGTGGGTTGGGATTTGTCAAGGTTTCAGGCTGGGACAGTGATTTCGTAAGGAGGAGCCCCTAATTTACCAACTGCCCTGGCTTACGGTGCAACCCAACCTCAATCTAGGCTCTCAAATGTTGAGATTCAAAATTTTTGGTGGTCCAAAAATATTTTGTGGTAGAGAAGAGGCTCATGAAGGTTTCCACCGTTCACTTTTTTTGGAAAAATTTCCATGAAGAAGATATAAAATTCCAAAAAGTTGACCATGTTAGGCTTTTTTGTCTACCTAGTGAACACATTGCAATTTTTTTCTACATGTTGTACAATTCGAAATGATTTGAAAATTTTCAGACATGTTGCCAACTTAGTGTGAAGAGTGAATCCAAAGAAGCACCACCAATTTGGACATTTTTTCATACAAATGTGACCTTGTGAAGTGCAGCTGCCCGGAATTTCGCAGGGACAAAAAAAGGATTGTTGTCTATTCAAACGCTAATATCTTCCAATCCACGCGGTGAAAATTTCTGAAATTTTTTCCACATCTTCTCAAACAAGTTTACTACAATATCCTACAATTATATATGTACAAAAATATTTTTTTTCTAAAATTTGGTACTTGGACTAGAAATGGCAGTTTTGGAGCCTTTTTGGTGAAAACATAGTCAAAGAACTTTAGGGGTTAACAACGGTCATTGGGAGAGAAAAAAATGGTCATCAGGAGATAATGCAAAACATCAAGAATTCTATACAAAACATCGGGAGATCAATACAAAACATCGGGAGATCAATACAAAACATCCAGAGATCTATACAAACATCAGGAGATCAATAGAAACATCGAGAGATCTCTCGATGTTTTTTTTAGGAGATCTTCCGATATATAGTTTTGAATTCATTGAATAGTCCAAAAGTAGTTAAATATGGCATATAAGCTTTTTGTGGCTTGATTAGTAGGTTACTTTTTAGTAGCACAAAACCCTAGTTGTTCAATAGTCCCCTTCCGCCTCCACTCTCTTCTCGACTTCCCGTATGCACCTTTTCTCTCTTTACACTCATTGCTTTCTTCCTGGTGGTCGATTCTGTTCCCACCTATTCTTCTCTTCTCCTCCTTGTTGCTCGTGGTGTTTTCCATCTAACTTGTGTCTTTTTGTTTCTTTTCTTTTTCCTTGTGAATCTCTTCACCTCTTTTTTTGTGCTTCTTGCTCTAGATTGTTCTTTCTTTAGCTTGCTATTCTTCTCTTTGCATCTTCTTTCTAATGCTTGCGATTTAGGGTTAGGAAATTACACAAGAGTTTAATTTTTGCTATGCAAAATTGGATTTGGAGTTCTACTTTCCACTTTCATTGATTTTCTTGTAAGTTTCAAACTTGCATCAATGTTGTGGATTCATATGGACTTGCATTGTATAAACTGTGTAAGTTTATGTGGATTATTCTGGGTTGCATTGTGTTGGTTGTGTCAATTTATGGGAATTTTGCATTGCAGCTAGTCAATGGAATTGCAAGAAACTCATTGCTTTTGGCATCAATAGTAGGAATACCAACAACTTTTTGATAGTTACATTAATTTGTGCCTTTTCTTATTCAAATGTTATATATTATGTATCATTTTTGCTCCAAGCCTATTTCATTAGCTTAAACAACTTTACCTATTTAACTCACCTCAAATAGTTGCATCAATTTGGCTTGACTAATTGTATTCATTTGGCTTGACTAGATATTTTATGTTTTTAAATCAAAACATCTATAATTTAGTTCAAACCCATTCTAACTCCAATTGAATTGAATGACCATCCAAAGCTCTTTCCTTTTAGCAGCCAATTTTGTCAGTGACATCTATCTTGGTGGGGCAGGTTGTGGATTGTGCCATCTTGGAAGAGGGGTTGTTCAAGTATCAAAAAGAACCTATAGGAGCGCACCGGAATGGCGTCAAAGTTGTGGCAATTAGATTGCCTGAGGTATCGGCAACGACAGTAACCTTAGGCAGCGACGGTTTGAGCAACCGTGGGACGCCACTAACGCTTTGATGAGGTGGAGCAAGTGCTCTAGTTGGTGTGACGGGCATGGTGGGGCGCCACATCATTCGGCACTTCAACGCAATTGGCAATTAAGGTTAGTTGCTTATTTCCCTAGTTGGGTGTTGCTCTTTTCAAAGGTAATTAAATTAGTTGGAAGATTAGAGCTAGATTCAGGAAATTAATCCTAGAACGACCGGACTCATTGGCGAAGTGGACCGCGGTCGTGAAAGTGGAGAAATTTTGGTGCTGAATATGTAGAGGGTGCTGTTCACGATGCACAAAGTAACCGGTGGATCTCCTACCTTAGCATGGACATGATTGGAATGCGAAGAGCGATTGACAAAAGGATTCATGTCCTTCGAGATCATGAGGTTTGACCAATGAAACAGAGCCGTTGACCTTCACGGGCAGGCAGTTTTCTTTGAGGAAATCAAGTCATAACGATCATGGAGATGGTCAGAAAAATTTAAAAAAAAATTGCATTGTGGAGGGCATTATGAGGACAAAGGCGCCTCGATTGATCCATGGACGATAATGGAAGGTTAGAAATTATGTGGACCTTGCAATGAACACAACTTCTGCAGATGCAAGAAACGAAGTTTTTTTTCGTAATGACCCGAAGAGGGCGCTGACATGCCCGTTCAGGAATATACTGACATTTTCGTTGCTCGTCCACAATCAATGCAGTAATGAGTTTGTCAGGAAGAGATTACAATATACAGTACTGTTGAACACGCTGATGGAGGTTGACGTCATCGACGACATTTTTGAGTGTCTGGCGTTCTTTGGTTTGCCGCCTCAAAAGTGTTGTCGGGTCTCTCCTTTCTTTTTCTACATGGGAGGCTCACAGGCCAGCCCCTTGCTTCCTCACCGGCTTACATTTTTCAGCCCAGATAGACGTATTTTACAATTTCCTTCACTGTGGGCACACCAAAATTTTCGACAAAAGTAGAGAAGATGCAAGACATACATTTTTCACTTCCACACACCGTCAGTAAGGCACTGAGAACCACCACCAATGTATCCTAAACTCATGTCCGAGCTTTCACAAAAATTGACGAATGAAATTTCTTCATCCTCCGTCGCCTGTGGCTCTCGCAATCTGTTCATCGTCCGTTTTCTGGACTTCGGAGCGCTTCAGGGTTAATCAACATTTAATTAAGATTTATTAACTAATTTAAAACAAAGAAACAAACTTAAAGCTTAAACATAGAAAATTAAGCGCTAATGGGGGTTAATTTGGGTAAGGAAAACTTGTCAAATGGGAATAAAGTAGCCCCATTTTGAAATTTCAGCACACTAATTAGGGTTGAAAAATGCACTTAGAGGCCCCTGAAACTTGAATTTGACCTCAAAAATGAACTCCATAAGCTGGGGAACAACCAAGAAGTGTTGTGGACGGCACAAAAAAATATATGCTAAGAACCATCCTCGAATTCTGCAATAGCCAAGGCAAGAAACACCTCCAGCAATCGACACGTGGCATTTAGGCGTACGGAAGTTACCATTGGAATCCAGGCATGGCTGCATCAATAATGGACCGACTCATATGTGACCCAGTCAGCATAAGGGGGTAAGGGAATTTTCATATAAGTAAAGCACCCCTATTTACGACCTAGTTGCAACACAGATTCTGACCTAAAATGTACATAACTTAGTTGAATATGAGAGCCAGAGGCCAATATGGCTACACATGTAATCAACACTTAAAAGAATTCAATACCCTATGCTAGGATCACTAGGATTAGATTTGTTTGAAAATGTTATAATTCAAAATATAATAATATATGGCATCTAAAGAAATTTTCAGAAATTATATCGTGGCATAATTGAATCAGTGTAGAAAATATTAATGAAAATAATCTTAACCCCTAAAGGACCAGCCTGCTTTTTTTAGCAATATAGAAATTTTGGTCAGGTACATGTGATTGGAGATTTTGATATTTTAGGTTGAATTTTTAATAGAAGAAGGGGACAAGGAATATCTTTCATATGCACTAAATTTCATGACATTTGGAAATAGGAGTCAAAAGTTATGGCCTAATATGTTAGTTTTTTTCATAACTGGGGAGTCTAGACAGATAAAAAATATCACCTTTTTGAAAAACAAAAATTTGAAATTGATTTTCTAGATTTATATATACACGGAAAGCTTTGAATCATTCCATTTTGATCAATGAGTCAAAAGTTATGAGGAATTTTAGTTTGCAAGCAGTTATGGATCTCTATTTTTTTCCTATATGTCGTACAATTGCAAATGATTTGAAAATTTTTAAGCATGTAGCCAACTTGTTTAGAAAATAGAATATTATGTGGCATGAAAAAAATATTTTTTAAGAGAATCTGAAATCCTCTTTCAATTAGAAAATAAGATCCAATAAAAATTAAGACAACATGAGAATAGGAAAACATGTTCAAATATTATTTGGAAGTTTATAGAAGCAACTACTTTATCCACTATATTGACAATTTGGTGTTTAGTGGTTGTTTTTATTTCCATGTTCTTCAAGACTACTAGCTAAGTGGGATTGGAGAAGGGGCAAGCCCCATACACAAGCAAAGTATGTAAGGTATTTATACCTAGAACCGCCACTTTTTGCTATTGAGCCTATTTACTATTATTAGACTGGTCAAATTTTCATATGTTCTTCTTGGCACTTGAAAAGAGGTTCAAACGCACCAGAGAACATGGCATTTGGATACTGTATGCAAAAGTTATTAAGGAACAAGGTTTGATTCCAAAGCGTTTCTTCCACATAGGTACAGAACTGATTTTGGAGATGTACACATAGTAAAGATGGCACTTTAAGGTCAATGGCACATTTGGGTGTACCTACCTTACAATCCCCCTAACTTCACTTCAAGTATCCAATCTAAAAACAGAAGTCTACTATTATCAATTACAATAACTCTCAAAACAAATTTTTTTTCCTTCAAGAACATAGAACATGATTTCTTCTTCCTGTTAACCTTGACGCTTCCTAAATGATTTATTTCCACTCCTACGAATATGGAAGTGATCACTTTGGGCCATTTGGGCACTTACAAACGAAACACTAATTTCCTGTTTCTCAAGTAGGTTGGAATCCTAGTTTGATTCCTGCGCCTCTCAGGCTCTGCTCCCCTCGTTCCCACTTCATCACTCATCAAGCAGCTGCTTCACACACGCTGGATGCAAAATTAGTTGGAAGCCATGAATTGAGGGATTGCATCAGCAAGCTAAGCGGCTCTAGCTATGAATCGCTTACAGAGATCCTAGCGATTCAAAGCCTCGTGACTTTCAGTAACGTCAGTTACATGTCGTGATCTCGTAGTCAGAGTGTTGAGTGACACAGTAGTAGACTAGTAGAGCTAGTCCTGTAGGTTTCGATCGGAACGCTCAGGAGTTTGTGACCAAATTCAAACAGAAAAGGGATACCGGTAATCAGTTGTAATTGCATTCCAAGATTAGCCTTATTACTTAGCTGAGTTAGCTTCAAGGATCTTTCGCAGAACTCCTCTCCGGTGAATAAGAAGACCTTGTAAACAATCTGGTTTTGGCGAATTAATCTGTTCACTGTTTGCGCAAATCGACGGCATCAGTGAGATTTTGCGGAAGGAGTATGATTTTGTCAGAATCATGAAGACTTCGTCTTTCTCCCTCTATCAATAGTGTCGGTGATCGTTACGTTCGTGGATATGTCCCTGTAGCAATACGAAATTTGGGAGAAAGACGTGGCCTTTGGGGTTGTTCAGCTTCTCTGGCATGGGACAAGAAAGCGTTTTTTTTGCATTCGCAGTAGTCTGGATTGCAATTACTCAATACTGAAATTCTCTCAATCGTGAGCTCGTCTTGTTGTCGCCTTCTGTAAATTCTCTCCCTGTCTCCTCATGGTTTTTCGTTTTCTGTGGGCTGGAAATTTACTGAGTCACCTATCTTGGTCTGAGAGAAGAAGGTCCATGGTGAAAGGGAAACGTTGTAACGAACGCGGTACGTGAAGAAGGTGAAACTCCCAAGAATGGCGTCTTTGGGGATTCTTCTTTCCTAAAGTGGCCACTTTTGCATCTTTCTTTATTATTCTCTACAACAAGAAGCTTGTGAATTGGAGAATATTGATAGGAGGATATACCTTACCTCACCTTACCTTACGTTCTGTTTAGCGTTTCTTTGAAACCTCCTCACCAGAGTCACGAATTGCAAAATGTGATGACAGTCTCGATTGCGAAGCAAGCTTGCTAGCTACCTCATGGGCAATGCCGCAACGCCAGGTTTGCAATAGAAGGAAGGCTGGGAGCACCACCAGAGGCAGGAATAGGGTGTGATGGCGCAGAATAGGCTGCGTCTGCTGGTGGATTGTTGGAAGGGAAGGCCAGGGAAGCATCAGCCCAGCGAAAGCCGACACCGGTGTTCTCAGGTTTGGACAGTGCAAACCACGCTCCTGGTGGCGTTAGTGCTTATTGGGGGTGTTTTGTTGCTGGACTCCTACAAATGGCGACGCTTCTCTTTTCCTTGGTCTTCGGATGGGCCTTATGAGGTTTTGGACCGCGGAGCTCTCTCAAAGGATGGTGGGCAGCAGGGTTCGCTTGCAGGTAGTCATCTCAAATTACCTCTTGTAACGGAGGGTTGAACATGTAGTGACCCGTATATGCAAAGGGTTAAGATTTCATCGAAGAAAGTATGCTTCGCTGGCTGCTTGGATTGGGAGATCATTAGGGTTCAGTGATTTAAGGTTTAGCTTGGATTGTGTCAGGCACTTGTAGACAATATCATATGGGGCAACTTCTTCATGTTTCACGTGGAGTTCCCTATAGTCAGAAGGTTTCATACAGATGCCTTCTTACAATCACTGCCCATCTTGGAGACGACTCTTTTTTTGATGTTATCTAAAATAATGTTTTAGCAATCTCACTTTAACTGAAAACCCTATGTGGTGTCAAGTCATTAAATCTCGTGGAGAAGGGTTTTGATGATGTTTTTTGAGATGCAGGAAGCTCTATGAATTTTACAATTCCTGCAAGTGATGCTGAGGATGCCCAAGAGGTGAAGCAGCCACCACTGCCCTCAGACTCATCATCATCACCTCCAGAGTCAATTTCAACTCCTCCACCACTGGAATTGCAAAGCCTTTCAATGTCACATGCACCAGGAGCGTCGTTGGATTCAGTTCCATATCCACCTCCCTTGCAGATTTCTAAGGTCGGTCTCTACCACTATTGTCGTGAGGAGATTTTGTATACTGAATAAGAGTATGTATACCTTTTCCACTCGTACTACTTAGAATATTGTCTTGCACCAAGTAGACCCAGGACTGTATTTTAGTGACGCTTTTCATTAATTTTGTAACCATGACAACTGCAGATGAGACCGGTTTTGTTGACAGCTTTAGACAAGCTGGAGTATGGTTTAGCTCAGGCACGATACGCAATCCGTAATGCATTTCTGGCAGCCAAGAATGGCACCCACATGGAGAATGCTGCTGGGCAGGACCATTACGAGCCTCATGGAGTTGTGTACAGAAACGCAGCTACTTTTCGTCAGTAAGAACCACTTCCAGTTGGATTATGTGGGTTAAGCACTTTCATTAGAGTAAATCAAATTAACTGTTCTCTTTGCTGATGTATCAAGTGTTTTGGATAGTGTAGGAGCTACAGGGAGATGGAGAGGCGGTTTAAGATCTACGTGTACTCTGAAGGGGAGGAACCGCTGGTGCACAATGGACCTTGCAAGGAGATTTATGCCATTGAGGGCAGATTCATTCAAGAGCTGCAAGGGGACAACCCTTTTTTGACTTCGGATCCAGACAAGGCCCATGTCTATTTTCTGCCCTTCAGTGTGGCCATGATGGTGGCCTATCTGTATGAAAAGGAGTCGGGCAATATGGACCCTCTGCGGCTTTTTGTGGGCGATTATGTCGATGTTCTGATGCGCAAGTACCCGTTTTGGAATCGCAGCGGTGGTGCTGATCACTTCATGCTGTCCTGCCATGACTGGGTGAGTCATACCAAGTCTTCCCAAATTTCACAACATTACTACTTTAGTTTTATTAATTGCAAATTCTCCAAGTGTTAAACTTGAATGTTTAGCACCTTCAGCAGCATTTTTAAGCAGGATGAGCTCAATCATTTCAATATTTGTAGGGGAAAAAACTCATCTGCTCTCGCAAATAGCATCATCACGTCATGAGTCATGACCCACCTAGTGGAGATAATGTCATTTACCATATCTATTCATCTCCCCATGATAGTGAAGATTGTAAGGTACAGAAGGCTTGATTACTGGATACCGGATGTAAACTCTTTTCAACACTTGTGTCATTTGAACATTTGCGTACGATAATCAAGTAGGAGTGGGGTATTGTTTTTTGGTCTGTTGCATGTGCAAATGATCAACAGAGTGACTTTGCTAACAGCTTCCTAAAAATTCCTAAAAATGTAGGAACTATGAATCTGTAACTTGCTTCAGTTGGATAAATGTTTTGAAAGAGATATTATGTCTAGAGTGAATTGGAAGGAGGATTCAATGAAACTTAGGTGTTCAAACTTTAAGAATGTAAGCTAACTCTCACGCTCTGCAATCCAGCATTCATAACATTCAGTAGCCTGAAGAGAGGCTGCCTTTCCCTCTCTTCAGGTATCATCCACAAACTTCATCATTAAATTTTCTGACATGGCTGCCCCCACATCGACTTATGTGCACTCACTAAATTGAGCCTCTCTTTCATAAACTCTCTGACAAATTCAGCCAAGTGTCCTCTTAGCTACTGATGGGTGTAGAATATTCCACACTCTTCAGTTGGAGGGAGGGCAGGCCTGCTGAGTGCTACTGAATGTTATGTTTAATTTTCGTTTACATGTAAGTAGGTGCAAGATGTACATGGATTTGTGACTTCGGAATTCTCATTGTATAGGGGCCAGCCATAACCAGATCAAATATGGACTTGGGAGAGAAGGCCATTCGTGTTCTATGCAATGCCAACACCTCGGAAGGCTATGTACCGTGGAAAGATGCAAGTTTGCCTGAAATTCATTTAGTTGGAGGGCACATCCCTACCCAACTAGGTGGTCCTCCATCCCAAGACAGACCTCATTTGGCCTTCTTTGCAGGCCGGGATCACGGCCCTGTTCGACCCCAATTGTTCAAGCATTGGGAGGGAAAAGATGAAGATGTGATAGTTTATCAATGGCTCCCAGATCACCTCAATTATCACGAACTCATGAAATCAAGCAGGTATAATTACGTGGCCTCTATCAAAAGTAGCACTCACTGTCGACGTCCGCATGGCATGCCTTGTTGAACTCACTATCCCAACAATCTAAAGGGTTGGACTTTCAATCTTCTTTTAAATGTTCTTCGTTAAATAAACCTCTCCTGGACTGCTTCAGAATGCAATCGTGCTTGAAATGAAAGTAAAACCCGATCGGTGCTTTTCCCCTTATGTATCATATGCACTCTCAACTGATCTTATTGCTTTGAGATTTATTAATATCTTAAACATTGTTCATTTGACAATAATGAGGTAGTTAATACTGGGAATATTGAAGGTGAGGAACTTTTAAGAAGCTCTGGTTAACTGGGACTAAAACCTGTGCAAGGTTGCAGGTTTTGTATATGTCCTGGTGGATATGAGGTGAACAGCCCGCGGATTGTGGAAGCCATCTACAACAAATGTGTGCCTGTGATCATTGCTGACAGCTTTGTGCTGCCGTTTAGTGATATTCTCAATTGGGAGGCATTTTCATTGCATGTCAAAGAGAGTGATATTCCCAATCTCAAAACTATTTTGCAAAATGTCACCATGGAGAGACACGCATCTATGCAGGTGATCACCTTACTTTTCACACCGTGCACATGCAACAATCTCTCGTTGGAATGTTTTTCCTTCTTTGAATTCGCATTCAGATAATAGCTAATGGCAAGAATTTATGGAAATAATATTTCATGTTTGCAGGACTCTCTTTCACAATCTGGAACCAGTCATGACTAAGTTGACTGTTTTGCAACCTATCTGCATTTCTTAAATGATTCATCAAGTTGACCTTTCTGACATTGATTTTTGGATTGAAATATGCAGGAGAAAGTGTCCCAGGTGCAGAGGCATTTCCTACTTCATCAACCACCAGAGAAATATGATGTTTTCCACATGATCCTCCATTCCGTGTGGTTAAGACGCCTTAATATCCGGGTTGGGCCCTCGTAGTGATGATAAAATTCGTATTCATGAATCATTGATTGCATTACACACCCCAATAAAACTTCTGCCAGTGAAGCTGTGCAGAATGAGCTCATTTGAGATTGAAGCAAAAAAGTGGTAAACTTGTCAATCTTTCGGACCTAAGCAAGGTATTTCTCCCTATTCCATCTGCCTTCTTAACCACAAATCTATAATTTCACTCAATGCCATTCAAGAAGGAACCTTTAACTCATGAAAACTGCCCCACACTAAGATTTTTTTTTTTTTTTTTTTTTTTTGAACCAAGCATGTTAAGGAAACACACTGGAAGGGTTTCCGTCAGGTAGAAAGGCTGATTTTACGCCAGGAAAGACCTGTTGCCACCAGGAATCGAACCCGCAACCACATGGGTATTTGGGTACCTCACCACCATCACCCGGTAGTTTAGGGTCATCTCAGACCACCCACGCTAAGATTTCATGTGTAGAGAGGGCCTTGATTTTTAACCTTCTTGTGCTAGACTAAGAGGAGTTGCAATGGTCAAATTGAACACAGTTTAGTGCATGGAACAGACACCATAGTGATTTTGAAAATTCACTATTACTCCCCAAATTGCAAAACAACTTTGTACTGGGGGTTCTGTTTTCCCCTTCACCACAAAAACTCAAAATTTGATCTCATCATGTGGACATAGGTCAGAGCCTCATATGCTTTCCCTAGACCAAAATAAGATGAACCTCACAACAAATGATTTAAAAATGTCTCATGTAGTCCAAAATCATAAAATTGTTGAGCTACTAAGGCAAGAGAATTTGAGCAACATCCCTCGCAAATCTAATTTGAAAAGGGCAATTGCAAAAAACAATACTCCCTCTATTTCAAAATAAAACCATGGTTTCTTAATAAAGGCTAGATTAAGGCTTAAAGTGATCCTATTTGGACAGGAATGCATAGTTATTGCAGCTTCTAGTCATCTCCACCGGGCATCAAGGTTTTGAAGTCTATGACCACCGGCAGTGTCTTATTGAAAATTGGAGCCAAAATTGTCAATTTTCTTCCATGTTGTAAACAACTCCAATGCAACAAACAACATTTGATTGAGACTTGCAAGTGCTCAAACGATTGGAATAGATATCTCTATATTTTAACTTGATTTTGACGAAGCAATTGTACCATCATACTCAAACTAAGGTACAAAATTATTGATAGTGTGAGAATCAAATAGCAAGATCTAATTAAAATATAGAGATATCTATTCCACAAAATTGAGTCATAATCGGACACCTCACATTGAACTCTTTATAGATCATAATTTTGTTACTTAATGGGATGTTTTTTAACATTAAAGATGTGCGTCTAAATGTTTCCTACTTATTTATGCAATCAAATTAAAAAAATTCATCACCAATGTTTTCCAATTAGTTATCATGTAAGATTGTGAATATTAAATGAAGCAATATATCAAAAATAGAGTTTGCTTTTTTGAAATTGAAATTTGGTATGCTTGATAGGAATTGCATAAGAATTGAATGTTAATCATGCAAGACAAAAATGCCAATTGTATTCTGTATTATGCAAAATCTTTAAATGGCACAATAGGCAGTATGTAAGAATATTGTACACTATTGTACGCAATACAATAGTACTAGCATATCAACTAAAGACAAAGAGAAGAGCTGAAAATGGCAAAGACTCAAAGGACACCTTCATCAATTTCAACTTTTTCAATTTGATTTTTATTTCCAACTCTCCTACTCCAAGATCCATGTGTAATCCTATTTGTGTCACTATTCAAAACCTATCCTATGCGTGCCATTGTTTATGTTTTATAAACATTTCAACTTTCAAATGTATTTTACTAATACATAGGTGCCAAAAAGTGGCAGAAATAGTCACATATCGCAAATGGAGAATTCTACCTTATAAATAAATCAACCTTTTCTTTGGCACCTTAGGGTCAATTTTCACCATTTCAAAAAAAAATTCTCTAATATTTGCCAAATAAAAGTATATCTTTGCTAAAAAATTCCATTTCTATTTAAAATGTAGATGAAGTTGCCAATTTTGAATGAAAAAGTGAACGAATACAATTAAGAAGTGTTGTTTGGCCCTAGAAATGAATGAACAAAGAAATACAATGCTTCACCAAATTTTAAGTGATTGCCTCCACAACACTTTTAAAAAAATTAAAAAAACGCTTGATATGAACTAGCCACTGAGTACTAAAGAAGATACTAGCTAGGCAATTGAGAGAGTGGTAGTTGGATTTGTATGCAAAGAAAGGCATCAAAATCCAATGGGTCCAAATCAAGTTTTTGCAATGAGCCTTATTGCATCTCCTCTAGCCTTTCTATAAGATAGTGTTGCCTAGAATCAAGTGAATTTGGCTCACAACCATTGTAACTATTATTGGATGAAGTCCAAGGATGGCATTTGAATAGAATATGCAAAAGTTATAAGAGGTCAAAATTGAAGTGGTGGATTTTCTTAAACCATGCCTTCAAGTTGAACATTGTGCAATAAGCATCTCATTATTTTTGGGGTTTCTTAGGGCACGCTTTTGGAATCACACTTGGATTTCTTGATCCTATTTAACCCTTAAACGACGGGCTCATAACCGTGGAAATCATTTGTTTTGTCACCGTGTGGATTGTTGGATTAAAATAATGCAAAAGCACTCATTGGAAGTCAAACTACTGTAGATTATCTTCCCTTTCCCCACAAAATTTGGAGGATGAATAGTTGCACTTCTATCTTACATAGGAGATTCTCTTGTCATTCATCGGCCTCAAAACGTCCGCCGCGTCGTTCAAGGGTTAAACCTTGGGAGGACTTTGAGGCCAAAAAAATGGTAGATGGATGACTTTCAAGATCACTAACAAAATAAAGAATGATTTTTGTCAAATTAAATTGGTGATAGGTCTCATCCTTTCAAGATTAACCCTAGAAGGACACCATAGACACAAAGTGTCCTTTGTAGTGCATAGATACCTTCTATATAGAACACAAGTAGAGATGTTCATCCTTAAAATTTTGTATGAAAAGGAAAGGTCTTGCACAATAGTTTGACCTCCAATGAACGGTCTTGAATTTCTCCAAGCAAATGATTCTTACGGTAACCAACCCTAGAAAGGCTCATTTCCACGATGACTACAGTAGTGTGTCTTTCTGGAGTTAATCTTGTTCACTGTTGAGGAACAAAGAATGCACCTATTGGTCTCATAATCGGTGACTACCTTGGGGCTCGTCCTTTTGGGTTAGGCCACCCCTATTTGCACCCTTAACCTTATTGGTGCCCCTATTGCAGCCACTTTGCAGCCACTATTGAACAAAAAATAGTGGCCTAAATAGGTCAATTGACTTGTAGCCATATAGGGTGGCTTACCACCCCAACAATTGCATCTAATACCTCATACCAGATCTCTAAATGCTGGTGCGAAGAAGAACGAAATCCTTATCTATGCCTGGATACACATGATCAGTGAAGCAGGCATCTCAGATACCGAATAAAACAATTTGACCTTAGTCACTTTGGCCCTCCCGCCCAGGCAGTCGGGTTGAAAAACGGCATTTTACTCACTGTAAACGGAAGATTAGCATGGTGTGCTGAAATGACAAAACAGCCCTGGAACATGTGGCTCAAAGGAGGCTTGAGATGAAGCCTTTCACAGAAATCAACAAGCAAATTGCAACAACCCAGGCGAAAAATCCAAATCCAAACATCAAGTGTGGCATCTCCCTTTGTCGAAGGCGATCCGATTATGAGACCATAACGGTCATGAAAAAAATACAACGCAAGATGCGTACTGACATTGGTACCAACATCCTCCTCAACAAAAATTTGTATTCGCTTGATAAAAGATTCGAGACGACTCTCCTCGACATAAACTCTCCCGTGATTTCGTCATACTTCAATTAACCAAAGAATATTTCTCTAGTTTTACGAAGGACCACCCTCAGATCCAAATCTATATTGCAGGTTCTTTCCTGTATTCTCTAAGTATCACAGGCACACTGGTCGGAGGGACCTGCAAAATGACAACAAACATTTATATAAAACTTACAATCCACATCCAGTAAGCCCCCCATGTACTACATAGTGAAGGTCCGCTTGAATCTGATAAAGACTCAAATTATCAAACCTCCCCGTGAATCAACCTGTCGATATCAAATCAAGCAAACCAACCACAAAGCGCCTTTAATCCAGTAGAGTTGAACCAGCGAATAGCACCAATTGCAAAATTCGAATCCAATAATCGACGAGTCAGAAATTAACATATACAAAATTCCTAAATAGATTCTCACCATGCCAAGCTCCGTAATGATCATCGAGACATAATCTGCAGGCGTGGCGTCATACCTGCACCCCCCCAAAAAAAATCAAAATTTCAAATCACTCAAAATCACACTCGAAAATCCAAAAGGCATTACGACAGGTTGGTACAGATGCTATGAGTGTAACAACAAAACTAGTAATGATAAAGAGTTGAAATCGATAACACTCTAAAAGCACCAAATGCGTCGCTAGTAGACGTGTGACATAATTAGCTGATAGGCAGTCTTGCATTTACATATTTCAGGCGGTAAGTTTTCATGTAAGAACACATACGTGAGGTTTAAGAGCTGCAGATGATCGTTCTCAGCCCAGCCTTCAAGAGCTAAATCATTCCGCCCAGCGACCTTCACCAATGCATCAGGATCACCTGACACCAAGCGCAGACATATTAGCAAGGCAAACCCATAGATCCGCAAATCGACTGGTCAAAGAACATCTTGCCTACTTGGCAGGCAGGGTCTCCGTTGGCGCTGACAGTTCATCACAACATCGTAATGATGAGTAACTGAGAATGACGATAGCAAGGATCCTCTGGTCCAAGCCACTCCTTTAACAAACCTGTCACCTAACAACTATAGACAATGTAGCTAAAGGAGCAAGGCAAATCGTCAGAATCACAAACTCTTGAGCGGATGCCAATGATAAGGCTGAAGATAAAACATCTAATGAACAAAAGCGAGGCAAGACTAACAGGAGACGAAGGCTCAGCAGAGTGTGGAAGCTAGAAAAAGACCAGAAAAAACCCTTCACGTTCCTTGAATCAAAGATAGTAAAATATAAAACTAGCTTCCACATCAACTAACAAAAAGTAGCCGCTCGATCCACGGACGAAGAAGAATGTAACATACCCAGTTCATTGGAGGTGATTGAATCAAGTTGCACCCGCTCATGAAACTTGTAAGTCTCACAACATATCATGACAGGCACGCCATACGCATGAGCCACCATGGCAACACAAGCCGTTCCAACTCTTGAATAAACCGTCCCGTTAGCCAAAACAGATGCAGCGCCAAGGAACACACGAGTCACTTCTTGCATGATGTATGGAGCAGCATTCGTATGGGTATAGGTACAATGAATGTCTTTGCTAAGTAGTGAACGCAGGAGACGTCTCCCTTCTAGTTTTGGCCGGGAATCGATAATCACAACTCGGAACTTTTTGCCCATTTCTTTTGCCCTCACTAAGATCATTTCTACAACACAGGAATATCCATGAGTAAGCAAAACATCTCCGTCTCTGATTTTAGTCACCGCATGCCTGACGATCTCTTTATCTGCAAAGACTATCTTCTCCAGCACAAACGTATCAATGTCCGAAACCAGACTCGCTTTGGCTTCAGTCTCAGGGAGAGTCAGATCCAGCTTTGCAATTCGTGCTTTAAGGAAGCGGATTGCATTGCCCATGCTTATCGAAAGGGGCCTGCAGGTGAAAAGCATAATCAATACATGAAAATACATGTGTGATAATAAGCACGGAAATTTCAAAGCAAGAGTAAGTGATCGTCACAGTACTACATCAATTTAATAGGTTAATAAATCATCGTACTCAAGTATTTCAATGCATTGGGCAATATTTCGTGGTTATCGTACTCTGAACTAGTACAGTTGTATATGTAAACCCATGTGAGCAACTGCCGATAGCTGGTTTTCCAATGCGATTAAATCACATTAAAACTATTGATTCAAACTTGCCTGCAAGTAATGAGAAAGTTGACATGATTGTTGGTCCTGGTCACCAGGTCACGGATCAATGTCTTCTCAGGAGGCGTTTCGTAATCTATTATCATGGTTCGAAGAGCCATCAACATGGCCACGCAACGCGCATTTCCACCCACTATATCTCCAGTCAAGTACTGCAGACCAACCTGCCCCGCCCATAGAAGTTCCAATCCCAAGTTTTATCTAATAGTCGACAAATAAAGTATGAAGAGTTGGGATCAATTAATAGATATCAAAGATGCCCACAAACATAAACAAAAGAATGTATCAACTGTAATGTAGACTACAAACTACATACAGGATAATAGTGGCAGATAATCTCTTCAAAGCAAGGTGTCAAGTGAAGATGACATACTGTCATAACCAAGGTCAAATTACGTTATCCAGCACACTTTATATTTCCTCTTCTCTAAAGAAATGGACGAGGACATGCTTGGGTGATGGCAGGGGCCCAAACCTGATAGACTGCTGGATGCGGGTGTGTGGCATCGTCTTGAAAGAATTTAGCCTCCAGAGAGGGTAGCTGTGTCCCATACACAAACTGAGGTAAGTGCCTGAAAAGTTCAACACGGTTCTTCGTCTCAGTTTGTTCCACTATAGACCGCCTTAGAGCCTTTGCTACTTTTTCCATGTCGTCGAATTGGAGACGGGGAGCTGGAACCTCCTTCTTCTTCTCCTTTTCGTTGGACTTATCTGATCCTTTCCGTTCGTGATGTGCGACCTTCTTCTCTGATACAGCATCCTTCTTTCCTTTCAAGCTCTTGGGCTGACTGCTTTCACCTCCAGCTGCTACTTTAGCACCTTCTAGCAAAAGCAAACATAGACTCATTAACTTCAGATAAATTTGCAAAACAACAATGCCAACAAAATAGCTAGCAAAGCAAAGTAATGTCATGAGGAATCTCGATACCATAGCGCAAAGCGCTCCAAAGTAAGTTACACAGCGTTTACGTTAAATGATATTCAATAGCATACCATCACGCCCTGAGCCGTCCATCATCCATACTCACTGACAAGTTGATTGCATAAAGTGCTGGACAAGCATCTGAAAACAGCTTTCATCTGATCTCCATTGCAGCCTCCAACGTAAGACATGGCCTAATTAATAAATTACATTTCAGAAGCGCTTACCAACTTCTTTATTCGCCAGTTTCGCTGCCCGTTCTGCCTCCTGTTTCGCCCTCCTTTCGGCTTTTGATGTCCTCTCTTTCAGCGGCTTGGATCCTATAAACAGGACACTGCACTGATGAAACGTACCCTAAACCAGGTACTTCAGAAAAAGGCATTCAATATGCCAAACCCTCTAAAATGCGTTCAGAAAAAGGTCATCAGAGTATGAAGAAGCATACCATCAGCTGGAGGCGCTCCAGAAGATTTCACCTCGCTACCTGCCAAAGCTGGGATACCTTGGTTATTGGCTTTCGGACCTTTACCAAGCTTGCCGCCAGTTAAACCACCCTCTGCCGGCACAGAGCCAGTCGTCGGATCTGAGGTCTTCTGCTTAATCCTCTCCGAGAAACTTCCGGCTGTACTTGCGGTCGGTCTACCCAGTGGTGAAGATTCAGCGACACTTTCTGCGACAACACCGAATCCCTCAGTCATTGTGCTCCCTGCATGCAGGATACAATCTTAAATCATCTCTATAGCTCCCACGACACATGATCTTCACAGAGTAAAACTGTGACTTCTGAAAAAGGCCCTTCAGCAAGGAACTCTCGGAATCCTAAATTCGTGAGACAAGAAAATTTAAGCACGAAACATTGTGAAGGTCCGCATAATTACAAAAGTTTACATGCAATATTAAAACAGACTGCAGTCATTAGGGAGCCTTGCGATAGAGCCCATTTCATTAGCGTTCTGAATTTTCCAAAGATAGCACGGGAACATTCCACATACATGCTGATACAAATTCAATGACCAACTCAATAAAGTGAAAACAAACTGAACTTTTACAATGACGGTGAAATTAGCACATGTGGAACGTGAATGAGCAACAAACCTCCTTTGCTAGAAGGCAACGACGATTCCTCCAGTACAGGATCGACAGGACTGTAACTCGCAGATGGAGTCGAGGGGATTTCCACGGTGTAAGATGGTGATGCTACCGCCACAGGCTCCGCCTTCTGAGGGATTTCGATAACAGGTCGCGTTGGAACAATAGTAACGGGTGTAGGCGAATTGGCAGTTAAATTTAAAACATCCCTTTCGCTCCCCATTCCTGATCCCTCACCCGGGATGTCGGCGTTCGGGGTCACAAAACCAACCTGACGCACCTTGGGACCTATCACTAACGACCGCCGTCTGGGATCCATAGCGCCTACCACTCTTCACCACATCCACAGCTGATATTGAACTCACTAGAGCCCTGCCGAGAACGTTATTATTTTTAAGCGATGCTCCACACGGCAAAGGACGTGAGTAGGGAACCTCTAGGGCTGTACGTCTACCTCGCTATGCTTTAATGCAAGCATTCTTCGCGCAGCGAGATCAACTGATCCTACAAAAAAAAAAAGGTATAACATGTCAACCTGCCAGTATAAAAGAATAATTTCTGTCCCTCATCCGCCCATTTCACAAAGCAGATTTCACTACTCTACTGACCCAACTGAACAAGATTCCCTCAGTGCAGATACAACCCTAAATCTACTATCACGCAAAGTAAAAATTCAGTCTGGGACGCTGCAAATTTGACTTGAATCACTAGAACTAGGTCAAGAACTAAGCCCTACATTGTGTCGGCATTATAAAGTGAGGACAGCAATCATAATTGGACAAACACAATAGGGTCGAGAACGAATTTTGGAAGCTTTGGAGAGTGAGAGAGAGAAACTCCATCGTGCTATACTCTCTAGAAACGGAGAAAACCCATTATGCCCACCCTAAACCCTAAAACCCCGAACGATGACAAGTTCTCAATCTTCCTCGGAGACCCGGCACGAGCAACGAAATGTCATCCCCAGAACACAGCAGCGGAACTCATCAGATAGAAAAAAACATCCTCTAATCTGGAATCAATCTCCGAAATCACATCAAATTGCGCTAAAAGTTAATGATCACGACACAAAATCATGCTCAAAAATAGCAGGGTACGTCGCAGAAACCAGAAGAAGAAGAACTCCGATCCAATTGGGCCGGCGTGAATGAATTGCTCAAGACCCCGCTGCACCTTGACGATAAAGAAAGTGAATTTGCAAGGGGTTTAGAGGCATCCCTTGGTGGCAACGCAAAGGGCTCGAGGAGGACGAAAGCAAAGGGAGACCGGACAAACTCGTCAGAGCATGTCCACTGGAATACCCCGCACCGGCCCGTCAAGCGGGCAGATTGCTGCCCCTGGGGTCGGTCGGGGCATCGCAGTGTGCCGGGCAGGGCTTCAAGGCCCACTGCATACACTAAGTTAGAGCGTCTGCAGTGCAGTCTTGACAAACAATCCCTGTAACGGTACATGGCAGGGCATTTCGTGAGGCCCAAGCAGTGCCGGATTTTTGGGGGGACAAATTGGTCCAATGTAACAACGTCAAATGGCCTTCCTGCATTATAAAAAGAAAGAAAGAAAAGAATCTACATTAAAAAAAGACTTTTTATGGAGATAAGGGAAGGTTGAATTGATTGGCACGCATAAAAATGCAGGAAAAGGGTTGACAATATTGATTATTTCTATAGTGAGCCAACTTCCCGGTCCTTCACATTTTACTAGGTTTGAGGGATTGCATATTGAGGGCGTGGAATTATAGTCTAACATAATGGTTGCATTGGAGCGCAAATTTAATTACAAATCGCTCGGCACTCAGCACATTGCCAATACTGTCATTGTTGCAAGGATCACTATAATAGATGATCTAAGCTTAGGACCCTCACCCCAAAAAAATTCAGACAAAATCCTTGACATTTGTATTTTAACTGAAATTCAGAAATTGGCAGTCTACAAGAGTTGTCAACTTAACATTCAGTAGCCTTCATAGAGGCTAACTTTTCCTCTCTTGAGTCTTCATTCATGAAATTCATCCACAACATATCATAGAGAATTAAAGTAAGCTACAATATCAGGATGGTGGCAAGAAATTTATGGAGTGACATTCTATTGCTAATTCTAAATCTACAAATAAATGTCAAGATGGTTTACTAAAAAACCAAAGAATCCATTGAGTCAAGTACCAATTTGTCATTTGGCAATCTATCATCAAGAAGAATTTTGCTACATTTGGATGGCAAATTGACGTTACTACTTTATTGGCATTTGAGGGAACAAGTGGAGAGGTCGTTTTTATAATGAAATCCATTCTTCATCATGATTCCTCACAAAGGATATGAGATAATTTGAAGATGAGAACTTGATTCCTCATTGCCAAAGTGTACAAAATTGTATTCAAAGTAGAATTTCAGACCTCATTTTGGCGTAGTAAAATAACTTTTTCCAAAAACTTTTGAATTGAAAAAAGTTGGGAAATCAAGCTAAATTTCATTTCCAAAAAGTTGCTTGTGATTTTGAGCCTCCAAAAAAAAATTTATGGACAAAATTCAGAAAGGATGTTTGAAAATGTCAAAGAGAACGTCCCTTCCAAGCCCTCTCTAAAATTTGCCCATAACTTTTTTTGGAGACTTGAAATTTCAAACAAATTTTTAAAGATGAAAGTTAGATTGATTTTTCACATTACTTCAATTCTAGTTTTCTGAATTTTTTTTATTATACTATGCCTAAATGAGGTTTGAAATTCTACTTTAAACACAATTCCTACTTTTGACTCAACTATAAGTAGTTGAGTTCCTACTCATCCTAATTTACATATCTCTCATAGATTGTTTTACCTACTACTATCCCATTTATATATAAAGAATTTGTTTTCTCCTCTCTTGTTACAAAAACAAAATGGCTCCTAAAGCTCCTAAAGATAGTAGATGAAATTTATAATCTCAATGAATTTAATACTAAATGTTTCAAAGTTTTGTCCTAAAGCATTGAAATCTATTTTGGTACTTTAATTAAATATTTGGCACTGTTGTACTAAAGCTCCTATCCGGATAATGAATTGACCAATTTTGTTATCTCTAATAATTAAATTTCCTATTAACCCCTAAAGGACCATCATGCGTTTTTTGGCTATATAGAAATTTTGGGCAAGTACGTGTGACTAGAGATTTCCATATTTTAAGCTGAAATTTTTATAAAAGGTGGGCGCAAAGAATATCTTTCATATGCACTAAATTTCAGTACATTTGGAAATAGGAACACTTAGAAAATTTATAGATTATTCATATAGAGTCCAATAAGAACAAAGAATTTCCTTTTTGACTTTTATACAAAAGATCCAACAGTAATTTAGCCATGGTTCAATAATGAGGACCAAGCTCAAATGCATATTCTGTTAATATTAGATGTCGTTACTTCAATAGTTATGGCCAAATATGTTACTTTTTTTTGTAATTGGGCAGTCTGGGCAGCAAAAAAAATTTGACAAAAATTTGATTTTTTTTTTTAATATTTTTTTCTTGTAGATTATATTTTTGTCTATCTAGAAAGCTTTGATTCATGTCATTTGGATTTGTTATGAGAAAGTTATGGACATTCTTGTTTTTCGGGCAGTTAGAGCATCTTCTTGAAAAAAATAACTTGTAGGATTCATTTCTGAATGCTATTTTTGCAATTTTTCAAAAAAAAAATTCTCATGGTTTAGTTTACTTGCTAGAACAATATCGCCATTGGGATTAGTGTATTTTAATTCCATCTAAAATATATTAATATTTTAGATTTTCCTTCTATCTCGTACCTACTTCTACTTAATAAATTTTTTAGGAATGATAATTAAGTTTTTTTGAATATTATTTTTTCCCCTAGACTCTCAACTCAATTCTCCACCATAAAGATTTAACCCCTTAGCGTGCAGGCGTCCCTTTTTTGGACGACGCACAGAGTTGCAGTTCTGTATCTCGCTAGCGTTGACAGTTTTTCATCCAAATTTTTTTGTGGAACTCCGTCCGACAGTTATGGAGCTGAAATGGAGTGTTAGGCGGTCAAATACGATGCCTACCTTTTTTGATAAATGGCAAGGATGGGAGATGTCAAAAAATGGTGAAATTTCAGCCTGCCCGCTGGTGACAGCAGTGATGGAGAAAAAAAATTTAACACCTTCTTTTCGTTATGGGCAATGTGTCAGCGTATAAGTTGAGTACGTCATCTTCAAGTCAGTAGCTTTTATTATTCATGCTACGTGTCACACGCTTATAAATTCCTGGACGTCTACATGAATGTATGCAGCAACGTAATTGCAACTTCAATGTACAAGACTGACACTTTTCCATTTACAGTAGTACTACGTACACATCAAACTCTCTACACACGGACATTCCGCCTAAAGCTTCAATGCTTGTAGCTGCTACTACTAGCAATTCAGAAGCAATACAATGTCCAAAGTAAGGCACTAACAATAAAGACGTTGCGAAGCGTAGGTCTACAGAAGACAGAGCTTCTCTCTCTGCAAATTAGAGCCGACGTCTACATTGAATGTTGCCTTCTTAGGGAGGAGCACTCAATGCATAGGAGACACTTTTGAGCTTCTCCTATGCTAATCTAGCATTGTACAAAAAAATGAAATCACCTTGGCAAGCACTCATCCATTATCAGGGAGTTCGCTTTTGCCACAACAGCACCCTTGCCATAATGTGCATTCATGAAGCCGAAATTGTGCTACTTGCACAACACTCCTGCAATTGACATAAAAGGATAGCAGAAAGAGTGCTCCAGTTCCCGTCACACCACAGTACAAGCACATTTTCTAGTTTCTTCATGAATTGAGAGTAGCTATTCCATCCTGATTTTTGTAGTGAGTACAGCTTAATTCACTTCTTACTGTCACTGTATGCGTGAAGATTTTCGATCAGTTGCAAGCGTTGAACTAAAGGCACATTGTTCTTCTCTGAATTCACTCGGGCTGAGTTTGATGTCCATTCACTTCCTGTAGAGATTTACGTGGTCCTTCACAGCATTTCCTGCTTGCCGCTTGCCACTTCTTGGAACACATCTGCACAGACAAGGACACCAACCATTAGAAGATTCCTTTCAGCCGTAAGTGCTCATGTTTGTTGAATTTTTTCATTGCACATCTACCATGCAGTAGGACTGTGGAAGCCGTTAGTTTACACTTTCAGATGAGTTTTTTTTGCTTTTATCATAACGTCAATATTTATGAAAGCACATTACATGCATTGCCGTCATGCTCCATTTTCTTGATCAACGTCTGTACGTTAGTTGAATCTCTGTCATGCATTCGTCCCACTATACATTTTTACGTAGACATCCAGAATTCCTGAAATCTTTTTCATTATGTGTTTTTCCGGCATTCACATAACAAATAGTGCAGGCACATTGTCCACTCCGCCCTACAACATCATCCCAGAATGATACAGTCCTTTGATGGACACTGTTTTGCAATGCTCTGAGCAGCAACCTTCGAGGTTGCCGTACATCCGACAAACACTTCGGCACTGGAGCACGTCCGTGGGTGCAAGCGACGCACAGACTCGGCAGATTTTGGGACTTCTTGATAGACGACATTTACTTCAACAATCAGTCAAAAGAGGAGTGAAGAAAAGGGACACATCGAGGGGTTTGAGGTACCTATTCAGGCATCATTGCGCTCGAATCCTTGGCTGGAAAGACCGTCTGCCTGAAGGTCACCGCGAGGGCTTCAGTGAGGACGTCAATCACGCACTGCATGTGTTGTTGTGGCCAGACGCATTGTCACCTTCCTGCCTTTGCCGAATTTGTTTCTCAAATGCGTAGTCATAGCCAAAAGTCTCCTTGCCACGTTTCCATTGTCCAATCATTCCGGAAGACGTACAGAAGGGCGTCGTTTCACTTGACCAAGCATTCTTGCTCTCCGCCCCGACAGTGAGCACCTCTGCCCTACATGCCTCCGCTCTGCTATACTGCAACTGAGGACACAACAATGACAACCTCAGAGGAACTCAAGCATGGAAGGCAAAAACGGAAGGACGTAATGAGGGAGAGTAGTCATGACGAAGAAGACAGAAAACATGGGAAGATGCTAGAGTGGACGAGGCACTCAGCTCATGTTCCAGCCGATCTGCATGCGCCTCAGGAAAGGCAACGCATCTTGAACGGCTCCGACAGCAACGCTCCCCAGGCTGCCACGTACGAGACGTCCGTCATGTGTTGGCAAGGAGACTTGTGGACATGCCACACAGGTGTGCAAGAGAACGCCTCCGCAACAATGACAATTCCAATGCCAGTCCGCTTCCCCGCAGCGCTTCTGGTGTCGCAGACCAACACTCACATGACCAAAGGCAACATGCAGTGGGTTCTGGGACTCGCAATTCACTCCTACATACTCAATAATAGACCAGAACTCATGTACGTAATTCTCCTTGATGACGGAAATGAGGTACACTTGCCTTGTAGGGAAGTCGATCGGATTGCCCTTCTCCAAGAGTGCGACTCAACATACCACTCTCCTGGAACTGTTGAGGAGTCTGATTATAGAGTACGGGCTGGTCACCCATCTTCGCAAGAGAGAGAAGAGGACAGTGACACGTCGTTTGGCAGCTTCTACTCATCGTTGTTGCGTTCCTCCATCAACTTGGACAAAAGTATCGACGATGACTGCATTGACTCTTGCACACAACCCATGAGTTTTTCAGGATCCCTCAATGCCAGTGGAGCTCATCCTTCATTCGTAGCGCCAATCGTCCTTGCCGCTATAGCTCCACCTATGGCGCCAGTGCTACAAACAGGACTAGTATAGAAGGCCTCCGCCACCACTTCGTCCATGTCACTGCCACACACAGACAGCTTCGTAGCACTCTTTTGAGATGTGCTTCATGATAGCGCGCCTTGCCATGTCCAGTCGCAGGCAAGACATCGAAGTTGTTTCAAATCCCACTCATGTGCATGGGAAGTGCCGCGCTGGAGACATTATTGAAGCCACTACATCCGTTGGACGTCATGCAGTACCAGAAGCTGTCCCCACTCTTGTTGGAAAGGTGGGCCCGACTTTGCGCAGCCAAGGGACCCGCTCAGTGCAACAAAGTTGCTAGCTTGCCGAAACATCGCAGGCCCCGATGCGTCCACCGGTGGTCCCGAAGTTGGTGGCAACCGCAACAGTTGGGGAGGCCAATTGTAGCCGGCGACAACGCAACAAGCAGTCGACCATTGGGGTCCCGCGCGCATGTGCGATTGATGCCTGCCAAGCAGGTCGAGCATCACGGCAGACCATAAACACCGCATCTGCGCATCCTCTGCCAACAGCCGCGGCCCCATCTACTGGTAGCGGGAGGCTCTCCGCAGCTGCAGCCCGTCTTGCTTTTCTCCAGGCTTTCTCTGAGAAGACGTGGACCATGAATCAATCAACTTTTGGAGTTCCCCCCCCCACCATTCTCCGGCCTACTCGGCGGTGTCCTGTTATGGATTTGTACACAGTGTAAAAACATATTATAATATATTTTATTGAATAGCTTCAAGGTGACGCCATTCCAAGAGGTGTATGACATCTATATACGAGGACGATTTTGCTTTAGAGCTTCATTGAGTTTCAGTAGTGGTTTTGTTTTTTACTTTAGATTTAAAATGTCGAACTGGAGGGGTTTTTCTGAGTTTCAAGATGAAGAGCCTCAACCGGAGGCTGAGTTTGAACTTTCATTGTCGCAATTGCCGGATGAGCCACTTCTGCCACGAGAATTGTCATCGCCATTCGTGCATCCACGAGATGAAGCTGGGCCTTCTCGACCGCCAAAGCAGCCTCGTATTGAGCAGCAATGGCACGGGAACCTTCAGCGGGATGCTCGTGCGTTGGTAATCTTGTTACAAGTTGGACGTGTTGAACCCGGTAGCCGTAAAGCGACATTTGAAGGGAGTTTTGAGGGTCTAAACGACGACCAATACTATTGTATGGTCAAGCCAATTAAGGGGAGTTGTGACCACCAATAATGGTTAGAGGGGCCGATCAATCTCTTAACGAAGGCGAATCGTGCTGGATATGTCGCTGCGACTATCAAGCGCATTCTCAAGTTCTTGTAGATGGAGTGAAGTTTGTCTTGGAATTCTAGTTTTTTTACCTCTAATAGGCATTGATTTGATGTTAGTGCTTATATCCATGTTTGGAATATTTTATAGAAAGGATTTTGTATGGTTATAGTTGTAGAAGGAAAGGATGGAAATGTTTGTCTTCTAGGTGAACTTTGAAGTGATTTTCCTTCTAAGTTAAAGATAAAGATATAGTTGTGGGACCAAATAGAAGGGTCAATGGTTGAAAGTTAGCCTTAGGAGCAAGTTAAGGGCTGATTGTCACTTGCTTAAGAGGTATGGAATTGTTGATAAAATGGGGAAAAAGGTGAACACTATTCATCTTCTCTCTCGTTGTAGTTGGCAAGACCCGAATGTTTGGAGGCCTATTATGTGTGGAGTTTTATAAATTTTGGATTGAAATTTGGAAGAATTGTGTATCATGGTGTTGTGTTTCCAGAATGATTTCACTTGCTTGATTTGAAGTTATCAATCAAAGGTTGTGCTAATTTGAGTGGAGGAAGGTCTGCTGCCTCCTATGAAAAGAGGCTGAGACTTCGACCGACCATATAAGACGGAAAAATATTTTGTTTGAAATGAAACTTTGAAGAAGTGTAGAAAATCTTATTAGCTTTCTACGAAGATCTCATTCGTTCAATTTGGAGTTCATACGAATGATTTGTGAGTGTTGAAGTGAAAGGAGGTCTGCTGCCTTTACTTTTTAGAGGCCAAAACTTCGAGCGGCCATAGAAATTGGACAGAGTGTTGGAATGAGTTGAAATTTGAAGAGGATGTGGAAAATTTTGTTAGCTTTTCATAAAGCTATCATTTGTTATATTTGAAGCTTGTATGAGTGATTTATGAGTATAGAAGCGAAAGAGGGTCTGTTGCCCTCAAACTTTGTGGCCAAAACTTTGAGGCCAAAACTTTGAGTGGCCATAAAATATGAACAGAGTCTTAGTTTGAGTTGAATTTTAAAGGAGAAGTAGAGATTTGTGTAAGCTTTTCAGAAAGCTATTACACCTCTCATTTGAGTTTGTAGAGTAGCCGGGGTATGACACCAAAGTTTGGTCAAGGGAAAGGAATTGGAGTTGGAGGAGATTTTGAAGAAATTTGAAGAGATTTGAAGTAACCAAGACTTGAAGACCTTGAAGTTTGAAGACTCGTGTGTTGTGGCTTGTGGTTTATTATTCCTAGCCGGTTTTGGAGGCTCGTTGTCTTTCTATTGTTATTCCTCGCCGTTTTTGGAGGCTTGTTGTTTTTTAATTTTACACTGTAAACATCATTGCGGGCTATGTGGTTATTCAGTATTAGCCCCGTTTTATGTTTGTTGACGACAAAGTGGGATTGATCATCCACATGGTCACTTTTATGTCGTTCTCATTGGTGAAGCACGACTGCTGGTCATCATGAGTTTGAAGTTTAGGAGTCATCTTTCGGACGGTCAGCTCGTGATTTGGCCGTCCAGTTTTATCCGTCCAAGGCCTTGTTTCTTATTACACACTCTTACCTTTGGCCCTATAGAGCCAACATATGATAGGATGGTTGAAGATCAAGTGAAGATTCAAGTTTGAAGACTTTGAAGACCGAGTGAAGGTTTGAGTTTGAGATTCTCCATCTACACTCATCAACTTGCAGCCAGACACCCTGTGTGTTCCCTAAGCGCGCTCCTCTCTACCCGACAGCGGTCCACGTTTTCCAATACTTCGAGTGCCAAGGAAGGCTGCTCTCTTTGGTCGCTTTTGGAGTGACCTCACTCTTGACCGCATCTGTGCTGATACGAATCGCTACGCCAGCGAGGTGCATTCTGAGTCAAACTCGCCTTTTGGTGGACCGAACTGGTGGAGGTTAGACAAAGTCGAACTCAAAACTTTTTTTGCAGTCAATCTCCTCATGGGCATCAAGAAGTTACCTAACCATCGCAGCTACTGGAACCGGGGCAACGAGTTCCTCTACTGTCCCAGCATCACTACTATAATGACGAGTAAAAGATATGAGGATATCACTCGGTGTCTTTACGTGGCTGATGACAGCTTGCCTGTAATTCCTGGAGAAGATGAAGAGTTTGATAAGCTAAGAAAAATGCATTGGTTGATGAGCGAGTTGGAGGACAGATTCAAATGTAATTGGAATTTGTACCAGGAGGTCACCATTGATGAAACAATGATACCGTATAAAGGAAAATACTGCCCAGTTAGACAGTACATGCCCAGAAAACCGACGGGTTGGAGGATTAAGGTTTGGTGTCTCGCTGACGCGCGTCATAAGTATATTTATGATTTTCAAATCTATACTAGATCCTTGTTCAGAGAGACGTTGGCGGGGGGCGACAGAGGGGAGGCCAAGACTGCCCACGAGGTAGTTATGCAGTTGATGTCGAAACTTCATGGCCGTTCCCACATAGTCTATACTGATAATTATTTCACGTCAATAAAATTGTTGGTGGAACTCAGGTCGCGTGGTACGTTTGGAGTTGGCACTGTGCGTTGCAACCGTTTGGGCTTGCCAACGGCGTTGAAGGATCTCAAGATGTTGTCTAAAGAAACTCAAGGAACGCTGCTGTGGCGGATGCACAACAGCGGTGACATAGCCTCCTTGGTCTTCGTCGACCGGAAGGCCGTACTTTTTCTTTCGACTTTTTATCTGCCGATTCCGCTGCCTAGACAAGCGTGGCCAACAGTCCCCAGAAGAATTGACGGCGAAGTAACTGACCTTGCAACTTCACCAGTCCATAAAGCTTATACCGAGTTCATGAAAGAGGTAGATGTTGCTGACCATTTGCGGGGCAATTACTCCAGCCAAACCTGAAGTCATAAATGGTGGTACAAGCTTCTTTTCTCTCTCTTAGATACGTCAATTGTGAACTGCTATATTCTGAATAAGATGGCACTCGAGCAGCTTGGGAAGAGGGTGATTGCACAAAACACCTGTCAGTTTTGTTGCGTTTTGAACAATACTCATGATTTTTTTCTGGAGTACTTTAAAAATAGAAAAAAAAATTCTAAAAAATTTAAAAAATATGACTAATGTATACAACTTTAAGATGAAGGTAACCACCAAAGGAAATGCATAGAGAAATTCTCTAAGTTGGAGAACTGGAAAAGTGCCAAATCTCAAGAAAATAGATACTTTGATGTTTTAATTAGTTAAAAATAGTAAATAAAATTAAATAAATAAAATAAAAATTGTCCATTTGGAACAACTCTATGGAGATGGTCATTCACCAAAAAAAAAAAATAATGTTTTATGTATTTTAAAATGCAAGCAAAAAGAAGCTCACTTTGTGGACTTCCATATGACACAAAATTAATTATTTTTAGAATTCCTTTGGACAATAGCTACAAGTCTACTAGAAGACCATCTCTACCAAATTTCAGCTCCAAATTCGTTTTTATGGGTACTAAATAGTACTAAAAACCTCCAAATTGGCAAGTGTGACATATTATCAGGGGCTATTTTTAAATAGTAAAACATTTTTTTTAAATTCCAAAAAATCATGCAAGGTGTAAAATATTCATCGGTACTTTGTCTATAAATTTCAAATCATTTGGAGCCAGATCGCAAAAGTTATAGCCAAAAAACTAATCAGCATGCATTGTGTGACAGAAAATAGTACAAGTGTTTCGTGCAATGATTCTTGAACCCAGTTACGCACATGCATTTTCAGTTGCAACTGGCGAATGAGTTGAGCCGGCCCTGGAGGTTACAGAGAGGTGCAGTCTCTCAATTTCGGTTATCCGTCTCTGGAGTTCACGGTCTGGTTCGATTAGCACACCAGCAGAAGTGTTGATTTTGCATGGGGCGCGTCCGCACCAACTTAGTTTGTCTACAATGTGGAGGTGTGTCACTTCATGCTGGCGACTGCTTTCAACGTTTGCACTACGTTCTGCGGAGGTGAACGGTTTCCAAGCACGTGGGAATGCGGCACATCGATCATCGTTGCAGGAATGGGCAAGCAGCATCAAGTATTGTATAGTTACGAAGGACACCCGTCTAAGGCATAGCTTTACGTACTTGTAGACATTCTGACGAGGCTATTTCACAAGTTAGCTGTCAAGCACACCCAGCCAGGTCAACTGTCGTTGCATGTTCTCTGTATCCAGGGAAGTTTGTCGTGCTGGTGGTGGTCCTTGCTCTGGGCGCACTGCATGTTGAAGTGGGCGTGCGAATTGGTCATTGGAGCATCAAAGCATGGACATCGGAGCATGGACATCGGCAGTTGCTCTGTACAATGTGAAGAACGACCAGTAATTCTTGTGCAGTTAGTAATCCTAAATAAGCCGTCGGAAGCAAACTTGAAGGTCGTTGCAATTTTCTGATGTTGTAAATACTGGGGGTTTTTTCCTACCGCAGCGACTTCTCCTTGCGAGAATGTCATGTAGACGGCGTCTGGGTTTCCCAGAGAATGTACAGTGTATGCACAATGAGGTGTTTTTTTCCCGCACGTAATAAAATTGTAAATTTATATGTAAGTCATGTGTACCGAAGCAGTCCGTCTTCAGAAGTGCACAGCAGTGGTGATGCTCGACAATCAACGTCCATAGAGTGCACACACAAAAGAAAATTATCGTTCACAATTGTATCCTGTGTATGCTCCAATCCACATTCCTCTGGTGACATTCCTTGTCCTGTACTATTGTACAATGAGGATACCTGACACGTCAAAAAGAATTTGATGAACATCAGCTATATTGTCTTATACTAGGCGGGCAGTGTCAAAGCGCAGAGAGGGGCAGTGGGGCAGGAAGCTTGACGTCACGATTTCCATTTTTGGTCTTCACAGCAGTTGAGCTGACCGCTACCCGGAGAAGCCATATCCTTGAACTTCCACAGCGTCATGTGCATTGCAAGGTCGCCATCTCTGAGGCAACTCTGTCTTTTTGCGTTGTATAAGTCCGTTGCTATTGTGCACATCATGGGCTGGAATGTCAGCATTTTTTTCAAATTTTCTTGAACATGAAGAAGCTCGAAATTGTAAGGAATATGAACTGCAGACGTTCTGCCCATGAAAGTCAACGCAGTGAATCTGGCAGTCAAACTTCATATTCTGTCAATCGGCAACACGTTTGATCGGAATTTCTGTTTTGGACGATGGCACTCATGCAGGGGTTCAAGATCATACGGTTAAGTCTTTCCCCAAGTAATTCCAATTCGTATCATAGAGCCTCAAAGATTTCCATCTTTTCACAGTCTTTCCACTGTCCAGGAAGACTCGGACCACTAAAGGGTTAAAGCTCAAAACTCTATAGTGCAAAAATTTTAAGTTAAAAATGTTTAAAGTCAAAAAATCTAGTCCCACAATGTGCTGAAATACTTGTTTTTTCTACTTTAAACGTAGATATCTTGCAATCTGAGCGGTCAAAAATTCTGAAACTTTTTCCACACATTCTCATACTAGTTAGGTGTAAGATCCTTTGGTTAGATGTGCAAAAAAACATTTTTCAAATTTTTTTACTCCTTGCTATAGAAATGGCAGTTTTGAGTCTTTTTTGGCAGAAAAAAGGCCTTGGGCCTTTAGGGGTTAAATGAAAAATAAAATAAATGATTTTGATTTGAAGACTATACAATGGATGAATTCTTGTCATATGTATGTTAAGGAAAGTTTCAAGTCCAATGAAATACTTTAGGTTTTTCCATAGATTTCAAAGTATCTGAGTTGTTTCTTCAAAAACTGCTTGAACTCCTTCTGGACTTATGTTGCTTAGAAAATTATTGGAATTCTTACTTTCCAAGCCTTCTTGTCCTTGAACTTCATTGAATTTGATCACATTAACAAATCAAAATATTCCTACATCATTGAATTAAATTCAAGACATTTTCGTTGTTTTCAAATTTTATATGGGATAGTTTATCAATAATATGATATACTATCTAGTGTTTTTCGATACTTTGAGCTTTCTTTCTTTAAAAAATTGATTTTGACAATCAAAAAAAAAAAAATTCTTTTTGAGCAAAACTAACAATATGAAGCTTTTGAAGTGTAGTTTTTATTATACTTAGAAATTTTGAAAAATTCCTTAAAATGAGCATTTTAGTGAAGTTTGAAGTTGAAGATCTGCAATCACATTACTTAAATATAGAATGACATAGAAATTTTCTTTGAACCACAATTTTCTGTACTAAAATGTACTATTCTAAAAAATTTAGATTTTTTTAATATGATTTGTATTTAATAGGAATTTTCTTCAGTTCTTCTTCAAAAACTCATGGTAATTTGAAATTTTCACAAAAAAAATTAAAAATTTCATGACAAATATTAGACATGTGAATTTCTCTGAAAAACAAAAACAAAAAAATTCACTTATAAATAGCAAAAAAATAGAGAATATAGAGTGAGAGACTTTCAAGTTGAATACACAATTATATGCTCCATTCTTTACGGGTTAATAATAGTTTAAGCAACCTTGGTGGTAGGGTAGTATAAATAAGTTTGGAGACAAAAAGATCCACTCCTCCGATTGAAACTCTTCCTCTATAATCAATTCCTTACCAAATTTTTGTAACTAACAACATATTTTCAAAGCTATGAAAGAGAGATAAAAGGTATTATATTTTGAGGTGCATCAAATAAAGAGAAGTAGTAGTAAAAAAATTTAGAAATGATAAAGTAAAATTGTGGATAGAAAGATTCAAAAGTTGTTTGAAATCGACCACCAATCTACTACCAATTTTAATACTAATCAACTCTCAATCTACAAGACACTCACTTGATTTTAGGCCCTTTTAGATTCTCAAGATTAGTTGAGAGCCAAAACAATGTTGGTGGATTTTGATGAGTATAACACATTCCTTGAAAATTTTAGGTACAACATTATGTTTCATATGGATTAAAGGGATGGTGAATCAATTGTCTAGTACACGTCAAATTTTAATACATTTTGTCTCCTCTGCTAAGCTTTCAAATTTTAAGCTTGAAAAGACAGACTAGTGCCTGTGGAAATCATCCATTTTGGTATCGTGTGAACCATTGGTTTAAGAAAATCCAAAAGTACTAATTGAAAGTCAAACTACTGTAGAAGGCCTATCCTTTTCACACAAAATTTGAAGGATGAATAGTTGCACTTCTATCCCACATAGAAGGATTCTTTGTTATTAATCCACTGAAAAAGGCCGTAGTGTCGTTCTAAGAGTAAAAGTTAATTTTAAATTTGATGGAGAATTGACCTCGTGGGAAAGATCCAAGTGAGAAAATGGAACTTTTTAGTCCCCAAGTCCACAAAATACAATTGTCCATCCGTCCAAAGCGTCGATACAGTGAACTAACTTAACTGGCCGACGGGCGCCAATCGCCCAACGGAATGCCAACATAGGCACGTGCTGAGGTTTCAACTCGGCCACGTGGATATCCACGTGGCGAGTTCTTATTAGGTAGAACGGTAATGAGTCCAGCTCCGCGGCTGTAGGGGCAACGGGAATGGGACCGTTTTGCCGTTCTGGTGAAACCTTCAGCGTCGACACACTGCTGTCCCTGCGACTCGTTCTGCGCGGCTTCTGCTCCGCGTCTGCATTCGCTCATCAACCATCGTTGTCACCGACCCGATTCGCGCTCCCTTCGTCGCAGGTACTGCTCCCCTCCCCTTCGAGGCTGCTCAGTCCACTATTTCTTGCTTTCGTGGAGAATGAGGGGTTGTTTTGAACATTTCCGTCTTCTTTTTATAGCAAGGTGACAGTCAGGGTTGGCTTGAAAGTGTGGAAGTTCAAGGGAATTTTGAGAGTCGGTCGTTCCGACGCAACTTGGAGAGGTTGATTGGCAGGTGAGACGGCGATTTTAACTTCTTGAGGTTGCGGTGTTTGCGTGTTTTCCGCCGTTTTCTCTGCGTACCAGGGAAAATTGTGAGGACGGAGTGAAGTGGTTAGGGTGTTTGGCGATTCTCTAGCTTAGCGACAGGTGCGTGCTTTCTTTTGTGTGAGGGTTCAAGCTGCGTTACAGCGGAGGAGTCTGAAGGAGCTTCTTGGGTTTTTAAGGTTGGAATTCTTTGGGACGATTCAAGGTATGGTATTTTTGCGAGATCTGGCGTTGTTGGAGGTCGTGTGGCAGCTTCTGTGTGCTGTTTAGAGAAGTGGCATGTGTTGTGATTGCTTTGCATGTCGCTTCTTGCCAGTGAGGTTGCCTTTAGGGTTACTCGGGCGTTCTAAAATTTCTGGGAGACGCTCCTGGCTATTTTGGACCATGCCGAAGTACTAGTGAAGTGGTGTAGGCGAAATGGGATGGGATTGCTTCTGGAAGCGCATTGCTGCGTGCTTTCTTGAACGTTTGTTCTTGGAATTGCCGCAAATTGGCACACGGGTATAGAAGGTTTGAGTTTCTTGCGTGTGAGTTGACATTGCAAGAATATCGGATCTTTGGGAGATCCGATATTGCACTAGCCATGTCCATCGTGTAGATGTTGACTATAACGATTTAGCATCAAGCCCTCTTCGTGACCTAGTCATTGTGCGCAGAGCCATTCTGTGCGTTATGAAGTTATGGCAGCTTACGACTTCGCCACGACGAAACCAGTATTTCCTCTAGCTAGACGAGATGGCGTCAGTGCTGAGGTCACTGTCGTGAGTAATGACTCGATTGGACCAGACCTGTTTACGAGATTATTGACGTAGTTAGCTTCCATATGTCTAGAACTTGTTTTTACTTTGGTAAAGAACAGTTTTCTGTGTCGAATTCAGCTTTGTCTACTGAAAATTCCGTAATGGCGTAGAAAATCCTCCCGTGGCTCTGCATCCGTTTGAATGATACCATCATTACTACAAGGTGTCTGCTTATAACTCTTGACTAGTCTTCCCCGTCATTTGTTTTCGGTGCGATGCGCTGTGTTCGTGGTTCTCGGTCGTGGCCGATGGCCAGAGCCAAGGTTTGGGACTCGTCATTGCTTTGAGATGGTTGGTGTGACCGGAGGCCCAGTTTGTGACGGGTGTTTCTTTGTTTGGATGCAGTGAGTTGACTTGAAGGACCGCAGCCATGGCAGGACGAGGGTTCAAGGGGCACATCGCCGTGTGCTCGACGACGCTGCTCCTGATCCTGAACCTTCTGGTTCTGGCCGGAGGAATTGCGGCAGTGGTGCTCGTGTTCGTCATCGAGCATCAGCCGAGCCGGGCCGCGTGGCTGATTGTCATCGCCGGTGCTTTCACCATCGGCTCGGGCTTGATCGGTCTGTGCTCCAGTACCCGCCGAGGGTGCTTCACGCTTCAGCTGATTCTGCTGGCGTTCTCTGTGATCGGTTTGTTTGCGACGGCTTTTGCGATCTTTTCGAAGCCCACGCAAGTGCGTCATTCATTGGACAAACCGTATTACAATCCCCAGACTACTATCACTCTTCTGAGGATCCTGAGCGCCGTGATGTTCGTGGCCGGCTGCGTCCAGGTTAGTGTCATTTTGGTTGTGGATTTTTGGATTGGCCTGCAGTCTTAGGTCGATAGAGCGCGCCTGACGGTACATGAACGAGAAGCAGGCGGTTTTTCTGAAATTTGGGACGTAAATGTGTCGGCTTGGGTCGCAAGTCGTGCGTTTTCTTGGGGAGATGATGTTGGTTCCAGACTGGAACCCGGAGAGTTTTCCTGTGAGGGGTGCTGGACGGTTTGAGGTGTGATGGGGGTATGCTGACATTTAGTGATTTGCGTGCAGGTTGCTGTGTTGACCCTGGGCATTTGCGTGAACTGTTGCGATTTGAACGACTACTACGAAGATATCGAGATGACTCGCACAATGAACGCCAAGGAGGCGAAGGAGGCGGAGAAACGGGCAGCCCGAAGAGAGGATTCCAAAGCGTCTCAGCTGGCGGAGCAGATGAAGGAGAAGTACGGAAAGTGGACCGACAAGGCGCCCGGCGGTGCCGCTAAGTAGAGGGCTACTGGGGAATGTCGAGAGCCGTTGCTGGACGTAATGTCCTGACTGTGACCACCCCCGTTCGTTGGCTGCTGGTTCCCCGTATGGTCGCTTAGTTGAGGTAGGCATCTTCTAATGTTTCTCGCCGGAGGGCGAGTTCCATTATAGGTCGGAATGGCGTAACGTCATTACAATTTATTTGCATTTCTTTTTAGATGGGTGATCGTGCAGGGGGAGACTTTGCACGAGATCAGTAACGTAGTTGTGTGATCGTGGATGGTGGGTATTCAAGCCGTCTCTCAATATTCTAGAATTGGACAGAAACAGTGCTGTCATCAGCGTGATTCTGGTGGCGTTTTCTTCAACGGAGGTATTGTTGAGCCCAGTTTGGTCAGGGGTGGTTCGTGAGGCTCCCCGAGGAACATGGACCCCCGCTTCTGATCTGCATCACTTGTACATAGAGGACATGGACGGTAGACTGGGTTGGAATAGCTTCTTTTGATGGGTTGGGCTTTTGAATGATAGAGGGGATTGGCCATGGCCTCAAACTGCAGGCGTGGGCTCCGACGTTTTGGGTACCTCATTTACATCGCTCTGTCAGGCACCGGCCGAGTGCCGTTGAGGGAATCATTTACGTAGAAGGGAAGAGTATTGAAGGTAGCTGAGACTGTAACATGATTGATCCTTGTTTTGGATCTTTGGAATTGTAGTTGAATAATGCCCCATTCAATGCGCTCATGAAGTGGTGTAATTTGGGATTGCTCCGTTTAAGTGTAGAGGAAGGGAGTCTGATGTCAAAATGTAAGATTGTAGATTGATATCTCCGTTTTGTTGTTTGTGAACGCCAAAACATTGTCTACTGAGGTTGTGTCACCCAATGTTGAGCATGTTTTCCAGAAGCAAGAGAGAAAGTAGATGTTTGTTGCACTCTCTTGAACCATTAAAGGGTGACTTGACCTAAGTCTTTAGGACGGAGAAACAGTTTTTCAGCCACCTTTTTTTGTGTGGTTGCTCGAGTACATTTTCAGTGATTAGTATTGAAGACTTTCTCTTTATGGTATTATCTACTTTTCTAAAGAAGTTGCTTAGTTCGTGGATTACGATTGTAGTGAGTGTATTAGTAAAGCTTATTAAGTTTAGTTTTCATTGAAATTTGAAATTTTGAAAGATTCATAAATTTCTATTTTTTATAGCAATATGTACTTTGGACCTAGAACCATGGGTTTTGATTTTCTAATTTTAGAATGATATGATAATTTTTATTTGAATTGTTATGTTGTACTCCCTCTGTCCCACTAAAACCCTCCAAATCAAGCACAATTTTTGTCCCACTAAAAAGCTCCATTTTTAGATTTCGATTGTTGGGTAAGTGTTGGCTGTGTTGAATGACCTCGTGGGGGCAAGTCAAGTGATTAGGGTGCATTCTTCGCCAAGAAAGCTTGGCCTTGCCCATATGAGACACCTTAAACTCGTTGTGCTTCCTTAGACAGTAGTATTGACAATGGATTTGGTGACCACTTCAACAATTTGAAGAGTTGTTCTTGAAGTGGTGTCGGGATCTTTGTTGTGGATATTTAGGTTGCAATAGATGTTTCTAGAATCCCAATGTTGCTACCAACATTTAAATCATCACGAATGATGGAGTTGGCAGTGTTCACAAATTTTGTCAAAAATGATACTTTCCGCATGGATTTTGGATGCCTAAACGATGGTGCCTAAGTTGGAGATTTTGCAGAGATCTAATGGATGGTTTACTAGTTTTCAAATGCATGCATCCCTATCAAAAAGACTAAAAATGTAGTTAATCCCTCGTGGGGAAGCTTTTTGGAGGTTTTTAGTGGGACAGAGGGAGTATACTATAGTGGACATCATAACATTGTTAACTGCATCATAAGCTTCCTCCAGGTGGAGGTATAATCCCTCCAAGATATCTGGGGGGAGCATTAAGTTTAAATGTGGGAAACCGGATTGGGCAAACGTGCTAACACTCTCTTTGTTGTTAGAGAGATGAGTGTCTCATTTGCTGGGGGGCTCTTCATTTGGAGGGAGCAAAAGGGACCCCCCCAACAATTTTGAATTTTTTTTTCTCACAATTTGAAATTTTTGTGACTTGTAGGAGGCATATACTATGACTTCATCTCTAAAAATAAATATGAAAAATGGTATCTAGTTGCAAAATGGTAGCAAATAGAGTGAGAGAGTGAGGCTTGAATTCAGTGGTCATAGGTTTGTCCTTCTAGAATTAAACCTAGAAGTAGTCACCAAAATATTATGATTATTGAAAAATAGGCGCATTTTTTTGTTTTTACAATTAATAGTGAAGTCATCAATCATTTGATTTCATTGTTAATTGTAAAAACAAAGAATGCACCTTCTAGTGCAATAGGCCTTGTGTTATACTGAGAACTATGCATTATCTATCAAATCATTTAGTGTAGTTCTGTCCACTAAAGTGTAGTCACATCTTGTCACATTAGTGTTGATTGGAGGTGACTTTTAACTCATGCATGTATTTGGATGTAACAATGACAATGCTTAGGTACTCACAGTGTCACTATTGCATCACTATTGTTGGTTATTCACAATTGTTACATACTTGCATATTATAATCTTGGCACAATGTGTGTGCACAAAATCCTATTTATTATGGGTGATTGCAAGAAACACTTGTACTATTTGTTGCGTTTTGTTGCGTTTGTTGTACTATTGAAGGCACGGAATAGAAAATTTGAATTTGAATGGTCGATTGGATTTCAAATTTACTATTCTGACAACACGTGATGTTCATCATTGGATGACAAAAATGGATGGAAATACTTAATTTTCCATTAAGAAACAATTTACATTGGTAGATAGAAGGTATTACGAGCCCCAGCAGTACTGTCGAGTGTTTCTGTGTACCCTGAAGTACTATTTTGAGCCACATGCTACAATTTACTTTAGAAAATGAGACTTCCACGTTTCTATTTTTGAAAATTAGGAAATGAGTTTGAAAATTTTATTTTAAAAAAGGCCATTGTTGCCAACTAAGAGCAGAATAAGAAGATCAAAGTTAGAACTAAAGAACCATTTTTAATTCAACATAAATTCAACTTGAATATAGCACACTTTAGGCTAATATAAAACACACTTGGAAAATGTTTTTGGAAATCCCTCTGTTGAAAAGGTGTATTTCTATTAGAAGAAATAGCCTACCAAATTTGATGATGTAACTCTTCAGAAAAGGTACTCGATAGTACTAAAAACCACCAAAACCGCATGTGTGACATATATTCAAAATTCAATTTCACCTATTAAATTAATTTTGAAAAAATTGAAATAATTCAAGTGCATTTTCTATTGCTATAGGAAGCTTTCTTTTGAATTTCATATTCATTCAATCATTTTTGCAATACTTATGGCACAAAACAACTTCCGCATTGAAAGTGTGATGGAAAATAGTACAGAGTGTTTCTTGCAATCACCCTTATACCAAAATTTTCAAAAGCAAATCCAACCTTCTAGCAAACATTGTCAAGCATTTGGTCTTGCAATTCACTCCCCATTAGTAAAGTCCTCCATATCCGAGTCTTTAAAATTCCCTAGAGCTCCAAAGTCATATACAAACTACTAAGTCTTCTCTTCATGTCTTAACCCATTGTTCCATAGTTAATGACTCCAAAGACATCTCTATATCGTGGCTAAACAATGTTGAGAGGTTGAAACAATGGAAAATTTTAGAAAAAGACTTAAATTGCCTTAAATTGGGGTGATAGAATCAAGTGAATAGTGGAAATAATGGCAAAAGAATCAAACAACTAGGAGAATTCTTCTTATTTTTTATTTATTTTTTGAAAACAAATGGTCAACCATTGCATTAAAATAGTAACCAAAGAAAACAAGCAACCCTAATGGCTAGACAAATGAAGAGCATCAGAGCAAACAAAAAGAAGGAAATAGAGAAGGCTAGAAGAAGGCTAGAAGAATAAGTAGGAAGGGAGACCCTCCCTAGTCCATCTAACTAAGTCTCCGTCTCTCAAGGAGAACTTCAAAGCGGTTAGGTTAAGGGACATTTTTAAAGGTTAAATAAGGTATATACTTGTGCAATAAACATTCCCCCTAAAGGATGAATAAGGTAAATATATCCAAACCATTAATTTTTGCTATTGAGCCTAGTTACTACTACTCCGTATTAGACTAGTCAAATTTTCATATGTTCTTGTTGGCAAGTGAAAAGAGGTTCCAACACATCAAAAAAACAAGACATTTAAATACTACCGCACACATAGGTCAATTTCGTAAATAACTCGGGAAAATTTGGAAAATGCCAAAAATTTAGAAAATTGTACAACTATTTCTAAAAATCTGAAAATTTTCATTGTTGCTAATTATGAATATCCAAAAATTATTCTTGAGAAAATTTAGAAAAAAGAACACATTTATGCATGAATAAAAAGAATATATCCAAAATTAGGAACATTGAAAAATTAAAAAAAGCAAAGTGCCGAAAGTCAATAAATCTAAATGAAGGTGCCGAATTGCCGAATTAGAAAAAGTAAACTCTTTCGGCAAGAAAGTGTCAAAACTGCCCTATGCGTACAGTATATGCAAAAGTTATCAAAGAACAAAATTTGGTTCTAAAATCATTTCTTCCACATAGGTACAAAATTGCTTTTGAAGATGTAGACAGAGAAAAGATGGTGGTTCAGGGTCGAGAACCGCACATTGGGGAAGCTACTTATGTTCAGCAATGTAAAGATTCCAAAACCCTGAGACAAGAGGTTGCTAGTCTTGTAATGCAGTCACCAAATTCATTTACATCACCACTGCTGTCATTGTCAATCCAGATGTGACACATACACATCGATTATGCAAATAAGCATTAAAATATTTAACTACTGTCAACATCAACCTCAGAGCCATCAGATCCTGCAGAGGACGATTCCTATTCGATCCTGAGCACAACGTTATGTCCCCTAACCGGCTCCGCGATCCGGCCAAGGTCTGTAACGAAGTAAACAATGAGTCAACACCTGATACAGCAGGTGTCCAGTGCGTATCATATTCCAGTGTAATACGGTATTCTGAAAATCAAGAGGTGCCTTGATTGAAATAGAACTCTAAGGAAATATTGTAGTAGGCAATGCTTTGGCGTTCACAAACAACAAAACGGAGATATCAATCTACAATCTTACATTTTGACATCAGACTCCCTTCCTCTACACTTAAACGGAGCAATCCCAAATTACACCACTTCATGAGCGCATTGAATGGGGCATTATTCAACTACAATTCCAAAGATCCAAAACAAGGATCAATCATGTTACAGTCTCAGCTACCTTCAATACTCTTCCCTTCTACGTAAATGATTCCCTCAACGGCACTCGGCCGGTGCCTGACAGAGCGATGTAAATGAGGTACCCAAAACGTCGGAGCCCACGCCTGCAGTTTGAGGCCATGGCCAATCCCCTCTATCATTCAAAAGCCCAACCCATCAAAAGAAGCTATTCCAACCCAGTCTACCGTCCATGTCCTCTATGTACAAGTGATGCAGATCAGAAGCGGGGGTCCATGTTCCTCGGGGAGCCTCACGAACCACCCCTGACCAAACTGGGCTCAACAATACCTCCGTTGAAGAAAACGCCACCAGAATCACGCTGATGACAGCACTGTTTCTGTCCAATTCTAGAATATTGAGAGACGGCTTGAATACCCACCATCCACGATCACACAACTACGTTACTGATCTCGTGCAAAGTCTCCCCCTGCACGATCACCCATCTAAAAAGAAATGCAAATAAATTGTAATGACGTTACGCCATTCCGACCTATAATGGAACTCGCCCTCCGGCGAGAAACATTAGAAGATGCCTACCTCAACTAAGCGACCATACGGGGAACCAGCAGCCAACGAACGGGGGTGGTCACAGTCAGGACATTACGTCCAGCAACGGCTCTCGACATTCCCCAGTAGCCCTCTACTTAGCGGCACCGCCGGGCGCCTTGTCGGTCCACTTTCCGTACTTCTCCTTCATCTGCTCCGCCAGCTGAGACGCTTTGGAATCCTCTCTTCGGGCTGCCCGTTTCTCCGCCTCCTTCGCCTCCTTGGCGTTCATTGTGCGAGTCATCTCGATATCTTCGTAGTAGTCGTTCAAATCGCAACAGTTCACGCAAATGCCCAGGGTCAACACAGCAACCTGCACGCAAATCACTAAATGTCAGCATACCCCCATCACACCTCAAACCGTCCAGCACCCCTCACAGGAAAACTCTCCGGGTTCCAGTCTGGAACCAACATCATCTCCCCAAGAAAACGCACGACTTGCGACCCAAGCCGACACATTTACGTCCCAAATTTCAGAAAAACCGCCTGCTTCTCGTTCATGTACCGTCAGGCGCGCTCTATCGACCTAAGACTGCAGGCCAATCCAAAAATCCACAACCAAAATGACACTAACCTGGACGCAGCCGGCCACGAACATCACGGCGCTCAGGATCCTCAGAAGAGTGATAGTAGTCTGGGGATTGTAATACGGTTTGTCCAATGAATGACGCACTTGCGTGGGCTTCGAAAAGATCGCAAAAGCCGTCGCAAACAAACCGATCACAGAGAACGCCAGCAGAATCAGCTGAAGCGTGAAGCACCCTCGGCGGGTACTGGAGCACAGACCGATCAAGCCCGAGCCGATGGTGAAAGCACCGGCGATGACAATCAGCCACGCGGCCCGGCTCGGCTGATGCTCGATGACGAACACGAGCACCACTGCCGCAATTCCTCCGGCCAGAACCAGAAGGTTCAGGATCAGGAGCAGCGTCGTCGAGCACACGGCGATGTGCCCCTTGAACCCTCGTCCTGCCATGGCTGCGGTCCTTCAAGTCAACTCACTGCATCCAAACAAAGAAACACCCGTCACAAACTGGGCCTCCGGTCACACCAACCATCTCAAAGCAATGACGAGTCCCAAATCTTGGCTCTGGCCATCGGCCACGACCGAGAACCACGAACACAGCGCATCGCACCGAAAACAAATGACGGGGAAGACTAGTCAAGTGATCGCACAGCAGAATGATAGATTTGTTTTTGTCCCACGCAATGCGGTCAGATTCTGAAAGCGCCAAGGTTGTATTGCACACGCCAAAGACAGAAACGTTCGTCTACTCATTGGACTCAGAAAAAGAAGACATTTGAGTCAAATTCCAGATCAGTGGATGCTGCCACAGCTCTGACCAGGCCTCCTACAGGAAAGAGGGTCTCGTCAGGATGGCTACAGAGCCGAACCGGGTCACAAGAAGAGTTTCCACGCCAATGTAGGAATTCGTAGTGCATACCCCTGAATTCGTCACACAAATTGTTCTGTGGCAAAGAAAAGACGAGTCCAGGACGATTGACTAAAAAGCACGTCAATTCCAAAGCGACATCGCCACTGAAGCGACCCTCACTCATAACAGCCTCATTCTTGCAAAATGCAATCCACCTTCTCAACAGAGACAGCTGCAGAGCTTTGCTACACAGGAGCACGATGACAAGGTCTCACTGGCTGAAAAATGGCAGCAGCTGCATCACCAATATCATAATGATGGCCATGTCAAACCCAAAGGGTGCCCGCCTGTCGCATCAGAAGAGCTCAACCTGCTTCAACGTCCTTGCTCTTGTAATGCGGACACACTCATGCAAGAAACTCGTGATTCCTCAACTCTTTGCAGACGTTCAGTTGTTTCCGGGAAAAGCGTTCAAGAAAGAGCGGCCCCATGCACTTTCAAAAGCAACTCCGTCCCATTTCGCATGCTCCAACCAACCACTCCTTCGGTCTGTCCCAAGAACGCCTTTTCAAACATCTTTAAGGTCATCGCGCGACCACCCCGAAGTAACCCCTAAGACCCGCAACGCCAGATCTCGCGAAAATAAACTTTACCTCGAATGGCCCCCAAGAATTCCGACCTTCCCTCAAGAAACACATTAAGTCTCCTCCGCGTCAAGAAACCTCGACACAGAACGAATGCGCACCTCGCTAAGGCTAAAGAATCGCTGTCACCTAACCCCACCTCACAATCCTGCCTCGACGCAAAGAAACTCCAGACAGCACGCAACTCCAAATCCCGAAATCGCCGTCTCCTCCCCTCGCCAAACCACTCTCCAGGCTCCGTCGGAAACGCCGAACGCTCACAATGCCCTTGAACTTCCACACATTCAAGCCGACCCTGGCCCTCACCTTGCTACAACAAGCCGGAAATCTCCAAAACAGACCCTGTTCTGCAAGAAAGCAAGAAACGGAAGAGGACTGAGCAGGCACAAGGGGGGAGGGAGTAGTACCTGCAACGAAGGAAGCGTAAACCGGGTCGGTGACAACGATGTGAGAGTTGATGCGAGAGTGCCGAAGCGGAGCAGAAGCCGCGATGAGCAAGTCGCAGTGACAGGAAAGTCGACGCTGAACTGAAGCTCTTCACCCAAGCACTCGTGGGGGAGGAGGGTCTTTTCCCGCGGACCCTACTGCCGCGGCGAGTTAGGGTCCGGGAAGGTCCGGGCGGTCGGGCCGTCACTAGGGCTTGCCGGACCTAACACCGCGGCCCAGGAGGCTCGACGTGGCTTGGGTGCTCTCTCAACGTGGCATTCTTGTCGCAATTTTCGGAAGGTCGACTTGTAAATTAAAAAACTCTCAGTGTAGTTCAGTTTTAAGTTATGAACAACGGTTGCACACTCAACCATGATGGGTAAAGTACTCAGTCAAGTGGGTTAACATGCCGGCCGAACCGGCAATTAGTTACAGATGAGCCGGTTCAATTTTCCATAATGCCCATAAGGTAGGAGGCTCAGAAATGGAGCATCTAAGGGCTGGTCCCCCTTTTCCATGTATTTCCTTGGACGGGAATACTCATTTTTCAGACATAGAGAAATTGAGGAGGAATCTAACCCAAGTGGTTTCATATTTTTCCGAGCATTTTTGAATTACTTATGAATTTTCAAACGAGTTGGGTCATAGGTCCCTATTTGTGACCCTAGGTCTTTCATAAACGGTTCACTTGCAATTCTAAATCAAAATGGGGAAAGCAAAGATAATGATTGGCTCTTGCAATTAATAAGTCCTTTTTTCTTGAATCATTCAATGACTATACTAGTCAATTTCAGAACCAACTCATGTCCATTTCACAGGGGTCCATTCTTAATGCCCGCTTTGTTTTACAGCCTCCTACCTTATTGGTGATTCCAAATAATTTCCTTTGGGAAAGTACCGATCTTATAATTCAAAAAATTTACAATTGCAAACACGATCACTAACGTGAGGGGGAGTTTCAATTGAGCTCCAACTTCCTTTTCTCAATCTTCTCAAATTACACAAAATAGTGAAATTAGGTTGTCTTGACAATGAGGTTGCCTTACTTCAAGAAAGCTACTCCGGAGTACTTTACAAGCCATCAAAGTCAACAAATATTTCTACAAATATTTCTGTTTGTATACACGGAGGTCCCAATTACCACATTACTTAATTCAAAAATAGTGCATTTTTGTAGAGAAACAATAATTATTTATATAGTGTAGAATGTTGAGAAATTAGTGAGGGGCAACCTAATTGGACAAATTCAAGGCCTCCAAGTTAAAGAAGAAAGGTCAACAAACTTGTCGAACAATTATTAAGTGGACAAAGAAATGAGTAAAGTTTCCTCCAACTCATTGAAGATTATTCACACTATTGTTACATACACATTCTTAAATATACCTTGTGTCATGATTATATCCATCACGTTTTCATCTACACAATTTTTCATTCATTTATTCTTGTTAAACTCTAATGACATCCTTACATCATTTGAATGAAACTTCAGTGCTTGTTGAAACCTTAAGATTCATTATCCAATTTATCCCCAAACCGCACCAAAATTAGATTGATTGTGATGATGGTCTTTAGTAATGTTCACCAACAACCATTTTTTCATAGATGTTGTGTCACAATGTACATAGATTTTGTTGAATGCAATCAGTTGTAACAAAACTACACAAGTCTTACATCATCTCAACAAGTATTTTTGTTTGGTTCTCACTATTAAATTGTGCAAATTTTTGCTGGAGCTTGATGGGAATCAAAAGAGGATTCTGGATTTTTCTTTGCATGTATTTTTTGGACAAAGTATAAATAAACCAAAGAAATTTCAAAGTGTTAAAACAGTTGTATTCAAAACCAACCCAAAGCTCTCACATTAACAGGAATCACATTTTAGGAGATGGGATCGTTTTGCAATCAGGTTCTCACGACATAGGTGCAATCTTATCTTCATTTCCTTCAATATGATAGACGGAAGGTGAGATTCATCAGTTCCTGCATCATTTGGTTGCTTGAATGTCGTAGGCCCAGAGCAAGCATATTTGAAGGTGCTCTTTTGAACACCACATCTTTTGCATGTGTGCTCAAAAAGGTTTTGCATTATTTGGCGAGAATTGTTCTTTGAGAAAGTGGGCAGGTAATGCCGCTCCCTGTTGCTCTAAGATGAGCATTCAGTTCCGTTTCGAACTCAATTACGGTGGACGTCTCTCACTTACTGTACCGTACGCAGTGTATTTTTAATCAATTTTGCTGACAATTTCAAAAATTGGTGTCACCTGACTCACCTCCTTTGCAACTGACTTCAGAGCTTCAATCCTGGTTGAAAACTAAGTTACTGCCAATCTACCTTTGTAACAGTACAGTACAGTACACTGGTGGATTCTAGACGAAATGTTCAGACAAAAGTATGACAAAATTAATAGTGCTGAGTGCTCCTATTCCCCGCCTAGGCTCGCAACGCAGCAGAGTCCAGAGCCGTTTGACTACTGGTAAGGTACTGTTGATGCTCGAGCAGGAGAAGGGCAGACTTCCTGGTGCCAGCTAAGTCGGCGAAGGTCCAAAGTTATTTAACCTTTAAACGACCGGCATTCACTTGCCTAGTGGGCAGCCCAAAGGGCAATTAGAAATCTCCTTGAAGCAATTAGAAATCTTGTGGTATGGGTCTTGTTGCTTGTCAAAAGTTTGTGTAGTAAGAGCATCCCCACGGTGGCTCTTCAAGCAGACCAAACATAGTGATTGGCCATGCCCAGGATGTGGCAGTGCTCCATGGCGGCTCTACAAGTGATTCAAAAATGGACAACTTCTTCATATTTGAAGAAGGCACAGCCAAATAGGGAGTCTTACAAGGGCGTGGTATCTCCTTTGTCTCAATTTCCAAGATACGGATTGCAGAGTTTGACTCTAGCTTATAGACACAATTGGCGTAGCACGTGCAATATCCAAAGCACACACAACTATCAAGAAGTAGGCACAACAACTGCAGCAAGTGCAGCAAACGAGAACCGAGGTGGCACTCAACCAAGAACTGAATAGACTCGTTCTGTGTCCGTAGCCCGTGTCACCATGGGACACAAGCGGCACACAAAGGCCGGGCTTGCCGAACAAGCATGCCCAGTGCGGGCTTGGCGCCCTTTTTTCCCTGTTTCAACTGTGGGGATGCCATAAGTGAATAGTGCATTGACTTTGCAACCTGAATGTGGTGCTTGGCAAGCCATATTTACTATTGAAAAAGAACTAATATATTGAAACATTCCAAAAAAATACAAAAAACACTTTTTATCAGTGATTCTCTCAAAATCAAGCTCGAGGGGTTTACTAGCCTTGTTGTTTAAGGGTTAAAGTAAGGTTGGACCACCCATTACCAACCAAGAGCCAATTTCCAACCTGTAGGATGTTCTATTTCCAACCAAGGCTTAGAATGTTTTCTTTTTCTTTTTCAAGGTTGGGACTAATAAGGTCATGACACATGTCCCAAAGTGTCATAAAATATATGAAAAATACTAAGTGGAAAAGTATTTTTGGCTATGATTGGATTTAGAAGACTCTAATAATTGGTAATGTGTTTGGAACACTTTTTGGCTCCCAGAATTCATAGTAATTTCAATTTTGGGTATAATTTTACGAAAAATTTAGAATCCCAATGTTTCTTATTTCTCTACAAGTGAAAAATTTCCTCTGCCTCACATTGCTCCTCATCTATGCTGAAATTGCTTAAGTGATTAGGAATGGGTGATTCAACTTTAGGTGTATCCATCCTTTCCCAATTGTATCCATTATTTAAATTTGTCCAAAATTAATGGACTTGAAATGTTAAATAAAGATAGATAGGGGACACAATTGGAGAGAAGGGCAATTATGGATGTACCTGCATGACCAAAGTAGGTAATGCCTTTGTCAAAGTCAATGACTAAAATTAACAATTGCCAATCACTTCAATCAATGTCAAAAGGAAGGAGATAAGTAATGGAATAGGATTGGCTTGTTATCAAATTAATATCAATTGTTGTGATTTTAAAAATATTACATTTGTTGTTAGTTCTTTACCATAGTCCTACAAACACATGATCCAAATTAGGGCTTATGATGTATTTTGGGAAAGTTCTTCACGACATCTTTCAATTAATATATTATAAACTCCAATTTCTTTTGGTAAAATTGTGATTTTCAGTATTGGATGCAACAAGTGAAAATATAATGGTGACCAATTATCACAAGTCAAATTCAATTATTGAATTTGGCTAAGTCTCAGCCAAAAAAAACTCCGTCGAACATGGATTCTTTCCTAAAAAAATTATATTACCAATTGGTCACACTTAGGGTGGAGTTTTATGGACCTAGAATTGCCGAAGCCTTGCTTAGAAGGAAAAAAATTGAATCTATACCAAATTATACACTATTTGCAAGCTGAGAATCAAAATTGTTGTCAGTCAAATTTTTAGTGTGAAGCTTGTGAAATGGCAGGAGGGAGTTTCTAACTTCTAGAAACTAATTTTAACATTGGGCTTGAATTTTTTGGTTGTTATTAGTTCGATAGTAAAGCAAAGCTCCCCTCAAAATATAGTTTCTCCCTATTCACACAAAAGTTGAACCATAAGTAATCAAGGGCTCTTCCCTCTAAAATCACCTTGAATTTGCCGTTTTAAAATTGAAAGTGTAATTTTTATTAGAATTATTTTTTGTAAAACTAGTGTTTTTTTGTTGATGAAATTTTCCTAGCTCTGACAAAATAGAGCTAAATAAATACATTGACATTCCTCCAAATTTAACTCAAGGACATATTGCTAATGAGTGGGGTACCGTTCTTCAAAAAAACGTTCATAGGATCTTGTTCACTTCTATCAAGTCAGTGTACCCTCCAATTTTCAAAGACTTTGAGAATAAGGATTTTGAGATTTCTTCAATCAAAGTTCAACTTTTTTTTAAATGAAGATTTTTTTTCCAAGCAAAATGACTTGGGGGGCCTTGTATCTCATCTCAAATTTTCACAAAAGAAAAACTTGTTATTTTGGACCAAATGCAATTGTGAATAGTTAAGACCATGCATGCCAATTTTCATGAAGATTGGAGCAATAAAAGATTGTTTTGAAAGCCATGCAGTCAAGTGAGGTATATTGGAAAAATAAAAATTTCATCTGATTGTGTCCATTCATATATTCTCCAACTAATGAGGCCCTTGTCCACTTGCAAAAACCTTGAATATTTTCTTGAGATGGAGTTTGATTGGCTAGGTTTCCCAAGACAATTTGCAATGAGCATTTTGCTAGTATTTGACTTAAGAAATTCACCTAAGTAGAGTTCTTGTCCAAATTTAAAAAAAATGTCTATGGAAAGATAACTTGACAAACTTTATGAGAACAATATAAAATTCTTGAAATAATATTTTTAGGAATATGGGAAACCTTTGAAGTTGGGCACTGACCATAAAATGGTTGATTGGGCATTTTAGGAATTAATGCATTATAATATTGGAAAAGATAATTTTAACTTTGGAAACTTAAAATTGTTTCTAATTTTGACAAAATATAGAGGTTCATTTTTATATTTAGAAATTCAATAATGCTTTTGTGTCTTTTGTGTTTGACCGACTGAGATAGTACATGCAAGTGTGGCGTAAGTTTCAAATATGAAATTGCACTTTAAAATCTTTAGAATCATACAAAAGTGTGATATTAAAGGTATCATGTGTTGCTAATATGGGCAAGAGACTATGAAATCAGTAAAAGAATGAGTCAATATCAAACTTAAACATTCCAAATTCTAACATTCAACAATCTAATATTTTATAAATAAGATTTAATATATTAATAATATATTAATAATTTAAATTTTGTAGAAAGTTTGTAAAAAAATTAGCTAATTTTTTAAAATATAGCAATTTGTAGAGAGTGTAAAATATTCTATTTAAAATGGTAATAAAAAACAAGGAACTACACTATAATATGTTTATATAACCTTGACTCTTTTGGGGGTAAGATAGCTACACAAGAATCCTACACAAAATAGTGTAATTAGGTTGCCCCAACAATTAGGTTGCCTTATCCAGAAATTATGTCATGCGGCTCTTTGAATGAGGCCTTGAATCATTGCACCAACACATGCCACGTGCATGGTTTGAGGTTGATGAAAATTACTGCATCCTTATACAATGACAGTAAATAATTATACAATATAAAATATCAAGAAAATGGTGATGGGTAGCCTAATGTCACTATTCTATGTACACAAACTTCATCAAGATAGCTTTTGTGAATAGAGATTGTTACACGTTTTCCAAGAGTGAAACTTCTATGAAGAATGTGAAAGTATGGAGTGAAAAGAAGAGCGAGTAGGAGTCTTTCTCCACAAAGGTGTGACTCTCCTTTTTACCCAATATGAAGAATGAGAATGAACATGACTTATAAATCTTCTCCACAGCTTCTCAATCTTCATGTTTTTTCAACCTTCACTTCCATTCTTTGCGTTTAGAGGAAAAGAAAAAAACTCCTCAATCAGATTCTAGATTAGAGTGCCACATCCTCATTCTTTGAAGATTGAGAATGGCTAACAAACATTAAAGCAAAGCCTACTCTCCTTCCGTCCAACACCGATACCATTGTGAAGCGATTTTGCTAATTTCAGAAGACTAAATCAATGAACGGAACAGATAGTAAGCTCCTCTCCCTCTTTCTCTTTTTCAATGACAGTCATGACTGGTGGGTTCATGCGTTCCCCTTGAATCATGGCCAGATATCTGGGGAACCCACTCAGCCATCCCTTCCCTTCAGTTGGAGTCAATTCAAGTTTTGACTGACCCACAACAGCAGCAAACTGAAGCTCAATAATTGATGAACGATTCCTTGATTCCTTTCTCAACACTCAGGCAGGGGCGCAGTGCGTCTCAAGTCCCAATAAAGGACCCTCCTGCCGCGGGCGTCTCTCTCCTCTCCTCGCCTCCTCGGAGCTCTGACATTCAGCCAGTTCTCTGGCTAACCCACTGGTCCCATCTTCTCCAAAATTGTTTTGTCTTTTGTTTAATTTTATACACAATTGGAAAGAAATTTCATTGCAAGTAAACTGAAGATACGAAGCAAACCTCATCATCGGCCTGCATAGCCTGACCAGGAACGCGGCCAGACGAGAGACTCAAAACCACAAGGACCGACTCCTGCTATTGAAGGTAAGTGAGCTCATTTGCGGGCAAAATCATATTAGAGATGTACACTACATTCAAGTTCTGAAATGCACATCACTAATATAATTGTGTCCCCAATGGGCTTGCTCCCATTTGACCTTAAAATGGGCTCACTTACTGTACTAAGAACTCAAAAATGTTTTTGTGGATTGAGGATTTGTGATTCATGGCTGGATGAATTGGATCTCTGCCCGATCCAACGATGATACAGCATGACAGCCCATCTGAGGTCGTCCGGAAGTCCCTCATGAAGGATTGAAGGTCAAGCAAACTCCAAGAGTGCCAAAATTAACATGCAGCGACTTATTGCAAAATGCAAGACGTAGCTTATTAGGCCAACTGTCCCCTGTCCAATATCCTGATGTCCTTCACAACATCCTTACACACAGTCAGCATTGTGGCCAAACAGATATAAAAGGACACCAGTCTCTTTGAAAACTGTTTATGACTGAAAGGGACTGTTGACATGATATAATAAAATCAAAAAATTGTATCAATGTATTTTGGAATCTCTTGTAAATTTTCAAAGTCAAATTCTTCAAGTGTCATGTACAGTAGGTGCATTTTTGAAACGTCTTCAAAAGGATCCGGCCCAAACCGTTCACTAAGTTCAAGGCTCTATTGCTTTACAACTGTGTTTCGTCATACATGTGTAAAGTTGAAGATGTTCCACACTTGATAGTTTATGGTGAATTTGATAACACTTCAAAAGCCCTAGTATTACAAAATTGCAAACTGTTGTACAATAGATACTTCTAGCTTAGAGATTAAGTATTCTTCAAGTGCCTTGGGCAACTTCAATTCAATAGACATTGTTGCCAATCAAATTGTGTTTTGTTAAAAGTTGTCCATTATAATATAATGATGAAATTTCAATTTCAAATTACTATCCAATACGACTTCACATGGCAAATTCAATGAAATTAGCATAGTTTCAATGCCCTACTAAAACCTTAGACATATGACTCTTACTTTTTAGATCTTTAAATTCTAAACCATTTGCACTTTTTAACTAGGCACCTAATCCACTTAGGGACATGAACAAGCATTCATTGAGGTAACTACACCTAAATGCATCCAATTAAACAATTGAAGGTAATTGCACCTAATAGTGTCCAAATAAGCAATTACTCTTGTTTTTAAATTGTTTGATGTTGTTGAAAATCCAAAGGGGATTCTTGATTCTCTTTGTAAACTCTTTTTGAACACCAAATGAACAAACTATGAATTTTAAAACTTTTTAAAGTGCTAATAATAGGTGTACCTAAAGTGACCCTAAACTCTCATGAATAGAAGTTGTACATTTTAGACAAGAATATGTAGGGGTTGGTTTCAAAAAGGGGTCACCCAAGTGTAGTCACCTTAGATATTTGCATCTAGTCCATATTCATTTGGCATCTTCAATCACCCTCAAACTACTTTCTTTTCCAAAGGTCACCTTGACAATTAGTATCGCAACAAAATTTCATTATTTTCAAAATTGGTACAATATAGTAATATTCCAACCTCCACTAATTCAAAATAGTGACTTTGGTAAATTAGTCACATGAAGGACGAGTTGCTCAGTCTGCTCCAACAATGGCCAGAAGTTCAGAGGCTGTGAATACAAATCGGCAGGTATACAGTCTTCATTGTCTCGGAAGATCCCTGAGAATTTGTCCTTCCTGCACTCCCAGTCGAGCGTGAGCAGATTGCCAAAACTTCGGCTGGAAGTTGTGCACCTTGACTCCCCTACAAAAGAACTATTCATAAAACGTTCAATGAAAAAAGAAACGGACTGTTACATTAGTCAATGATAATTTGTTTCTATAGGTATTGTAGCAGGGAGAAAAGGGAGAGCCTTAGAGAACACCAGAACCTGCAGTGATGAGTGATGGCCATCATCACATGAAAAATTGCACGAAGTATTATAAATACAGAGCGGAGGCAAGAGAAACCTCAGGTTCACTATGAAACGCAGGAATTGCAAGAAATGCACTGGACCTACTGACTCCATTGATCCACAGTGATCCTTCCGCTGTTTGGAAGTGCGCAATCGATGCCGGTGTGGCGGTTTGCACCCAAGACGATGCTAGAAGCAAGAGTGCTCTGGATGGCACTCAAAGCTTCCAGACCTACTCCACCAACCTGACCAATGTCGCCACCGGAAGTGCCAATCTCCAAACAAACAATTTATGTGACAACCCAGAATACCGCCAGTGTCTTCCAGACAGCGACGTGTGCCAGTCCACAGGTATAGGAAAGGTAACACTACCGTTCCGCTTCTCCTGTGGTTACTGGAGAAAAATTAGTGAGGCATCGCTTGAGCTTGAGGGGTATTCACCCAGTAAAATATGAATCAGAATTGACAAGTTGGTGAACCCCACTCCTTGCTGAACTTGACTGGCTAAGATCGAGCGGAGGGTCTGTCCAGATGGTCCACATCAGAGCTCAATACGTCAGGCAGCTTCAAAGAGTTGGCTAACGGATCTTTACAGGGGGGCTCCGAGCTCTGCAGACGCCAAAACTGTCTTTGGTTCCAGCAAACCACAGCGAAGATTTTCACATGCAGATCTGATGCCAGAGAGACGTGAGTTGGCAACCTTAGCTGGTTTCTACAACATGCACAGCAAAGGGGGGTCCAGTGTAGCTCAATGTTTCTTGAGAAGGCTGAGAATCAAGGACAGCTGAACCCAGTAAAGTGTATTGACCGGGGACCAAGAAACAGAGAGCAAATCGGTGCACGACCTCCCCAAGGCCTCCCACCTCCACATTCACTCCATCCAGGGTTCCTGTCACCACAACACCACACTTGCATTAAGTTACAACGGTTGTATTAAAAAAACAAATTGCTGTTCCACAAGCAAACTTAAGGATTCAAGCTTCAAAGTCAAAATAAACAGACGCATGCCAAGAAACCATAATCGGGTTAAATTCTCTGGCACAAAGGAAAAAAACTCACCGGCCCAAAGTACTGTTCCCTTGCTACCAATACCACCCAAGCAACTAGTACCAGTAACATCCCGACAGGTGACGCTAAGTGTCATATTGACAGCCTCATTGGTGTTGTTCCGAACCAACATTTCAATGGGTGCCAATTCCCGAACACCAATCCCGCCCTCGTTGTCAGCTGTTAAACATCCATCATCTGCCTCTACCTTCTGCAGGCCAACCCTCGGCGATCCAGGAAGATTGTCAAGGTCACCACTGTCTCTGGCGCTTCTCAACGTTGGAGGTGAAATAGAAGTCTTGGCAAGTCGAAAACCAAATGTTAAGGGATCGGGCAATAGAATTTTCAATACAGATGCCTGTAGAGCTTCTCGAAGAGCATCCTTTATCGGCAACTCTCCTGCACTATTACGCCCCGAGGTCCACCTCACACATATCTTCGAGCTAAGCTCTTCAATTACTGAGTTTAGCTCAGCTTTGGCTTGCCGCTCTGTTCCATCCTTGGACTTAACATCCTGTTTTGTTATGGACTCTTTCCGAATGGAAGCCCGTGCAAGGCTCGCTTTGTCCAAGCCAGCCAGCTTAAAGCGCTCCAATGGGATAAGCACACGAGAAGCATAATCTCTATCTATCCTTGTTGGAGGGTATAAACACTCCGGATCCTCCACCAATCTCCCTTCCTCGTCAGCCTCCTTTCTGGTGACGACAATCTCAAAGAGCACATCAGTTCCGTTCCAAAGCTCCAACTCTAAAAGTCGCATGCCCCAACTACCCCTGTAAGGATCCATTTTTACTAGACTTTCCCCACCTTCCAATTGTTGCTCACGAGCAACAGGATCGGAAAGGGAACTGCTAATGTTGGCGGCCACTTCCATGGATAGCAACTTGGCTTGCACCAAACACAGGCCCTTCAAAACATGCAGTTGCAATGGCAAAGCTACTCGCCGGCCAGGAGGGTCCTCGGCGCCTTCCTGGAGGGGCGGTCCTGCGTAGTGGATGACTAACATTGGACCTGCCGCGTCTTTCGCGCCCCTGACCAGACTTCGCAAATCGACATCAGCCGTAGGAGCGCCAGCTTTCAAAGTCACCGGCACCACCACTGTGGCTCCTGGGGGCAACGGTAGAGCGTCTTCCAGCACACTGTGTCCTATGGACATCACATGCTGTGGATGCTTGCCCGTTAATGTCATGTGGGCCTCCACTACTGGGACGACACCTGCATTGGACAAACTGATTTGCATCTCCCGGATTTCGCCCTCATAGAGAACAGCGGCTCCCTCTCCACCCACAGCGCGCGCTACTAGCAAAGGCAAAGGCGGCACCACATCCACCCTCTCATACTGCGCAGGCTGGCGAACCCTGTGACCACTCCGAAACGGATCTACCAATGCTGTCCCTTTCACTGAGCCCCATTCGCTGACTTCTTCAAATAAATGCTCCGTTACGACTCCATAGCACTTCACAATGCAGCCCCTCACTGTGAGGGAACCAACTGCGAGAGGCAATCCAGACAGTGACAAAACCTGACCAGAGCTCGCGGGCAGAGTGACTGAAACAGGAAAAGCTTCGAATTTATCATGCTCCACAGACAGAGAAATACTTTCGACAGTGACTTCAAATACACAAGGATTCGCAAGCTCCACTAAAACTTCCACGGGCTCCCCTACAACCCATGTAACTGGAATTCTGGTATTAACATCCCCCTTCGCAGTAAAAGGAGTGTAGATAAAGGGCCCCGTCGAAGTGCGACCCATCCACCATTCGTTTTTAGTGGCCGTCCTTTTAACGATTTCTCTGTCTGCCGGCATTGCAGAGTAGGAATGCAACCTGACAAACGGAATAGCTGGATCGGAAGATCTCGTTCCAGGGGCAAGACGCTCAGCGGACATGGAAAGAGCATTTGCCAAGGTCAATTGCGAACTAGGTGGAATGAGCGGGTAGTGATTCCTTAGCAGCCGAGCTGCCGCATTCCAAGCCGCCAATGCATCACCTGCACGAACTGCAGCCGACAGCATGTCATACAAGACGTCCACTTGCAATGTGCTCCATTCACCGACTTGTCTGTCCCTCCCTTCCGCCTTACTCAGACACTTGTAAGACTCTGCAGTGAGCGACATCACCTGCAGAGCACTGACGGCAGCCCAATGACTGTGCTGCTGTTGGTACAACAACGCTACTTGCCGTCCGTAAAACGCTGCTTTGCGATCGTAGCCAATCGCAGCGAAGATCCGAGCAGCTTCGACATTGACCACCAAGCGATCACTAGCATCCATCAAGCTCTTGGACCATTCTACGGCTCCCATTACTAGCTCCACTACTTCTTTCGCAAGCTCCTTCCTACAAAGGAACCTCGCGAGCTTTAAAGTGGCCTCCAATTCAAACGACAATGCCGTCGCCCTGCGATAGAGTTGGATCACTTCTACATAACGATATTGCACTTCCTGTTCTAACATGTAATCCTTCTGCCCCGCACGATTCAGAACAGTAGCACACGCATACCCCTCAATAGCGCCCGCTTGCCACAAGGTATCCCCCGTCAGCCGAGCTAACTCAATGGCAGTGTAGTAGTGCGAATTGGCATCCGACGGCGATCCTGCGAGCAAGCAATAGTCCCCCATTGTTTTCTGCACCCGACCTAACTTCCGCTTCTTATTGACCTCATCCGAGTTGAGAGAAACCTGAGAATCCAAGGGGGTGGTCAGGCCGACGGGCTTGAGATGCAGAACCCAGCTCTCAAATGCCATGAGCAGCGACGCCGCGAAGTCCTGCATCAGCGTCTGCATGTGAATTTTCAGCCCCTGGCGATCCGTGGACGGGAACATGACCAGAAACTCTTTCTTCTTCTCATCGTCCACTTCGATTTGCGCCTCCGTGGGATGAAACGCAAAGCACCGCGTCACCTGAGCAGACGGATACGCCTTGCAGATCGTCAAAAATTGCTCATACGCAGTGCTAATCTCCGGCGTGAGTGGACAATGACACAATCCTATCACCCCGAGAATCTTCCGGTGCGCCTGAAAATCCTCCCAAGGACTCCGCGCTGCCCCGCCCACCATAAACTTGAGCATCAAGCTCCCGCTCTCCCACGGCTGCTGCGAAAACGGGCTCTTCTGATGCTCGGTGTAATAAGGGCTGAAGCTCGAGAGCGGAATTCGCGTATGCTGCACCAACATGGACACATAATCGCGCAAATGCGCAGCGGGCATCTCCCCGATTGCCACCACTGCCACCCGTATCATGCTCCCGCCTTCCACTCTCACCTCCGGCTCCATCTTCACGGCTTTGATCTCGCTCCCCTAAACACAATCAAATCCTCCCGCGACTACTCACCGCTCGCTCATACCTGCAGCTGCCACGGACGGCCCACAAGACCTCGCGACGAAAGAAGAATGCAGCTGCCGAGCTGCCGGGGAGAGCTCCCTTCAGAGCTGGCGCACCATCGCCATGGCCATCCAACGACCTCGAGCTCTAACAACAAGATCTTCGACGCGAGAGCTTCGAGTTGGCAAGCCTTTCTAGGGTTTCGCCACTCTCTGATGACATCGAGCTCTCTTCACTGGAAAATGGACACGGCTCATGTCTCGGAGTTCGGTCTAGTGTGACGAGCCTAATAAGCTTTGTGATTGGAGGAGAAGAAGGTTTCAATTGGTGTAAGGTCACATTACATTAGGAGTCATATTAAATGGAGAATGATTAACCCCTAAACGCCTCAGTCCTTTTTTTAATTTTTGCATATTTTTGCTTGTATCTTGTACGGAGTATCATATTTTTGTAAAAGAATATCATCTACTGAAATTTCATGAATTTGGTCATTAAGGAAGGTTGCCTTTTGTAAATTCAAATATTACATTGGATGAATGAGAAGTCAGTTGGACTAAGGAGTGCCTTGAAGTCCTCTTGTTCATCGTCCAAAATATGAACATCAAAGCGCTTAAGAATTAACCCTCGAATGCTGATGAGGACGTTTTTTGTCCATTGGAAGACAAAGAATCCTTCTGGTAGGTTAAAGTGCAACTATTCGTCCTCGGAATTTGGTTGTCAAAAGGGGAGGTCTTCTACAGTAGTTTCACTTCCAATGAGTGCTTTTGCAATTTCTTAAGCGAATGGTTTACACAATAACCAAAGGGATATATGATTTCTACAGTCACTAGTCCATCCTTTAAGGATTTAAGGTTCAAAATAGATGAAAAATTATATGGAAATTTTTATTTTCCAAAAAATAATAAGTTTCACCATCATTTTGTAGTCAAAGAATCTTTCAAAGTGGTCTTAAAGGATTTGAGGACTATGCAATAGCAAAAAAATGACCCTGAATTAGGATAGAATGTCAGAGCATGTTCCAGGACCATATGAGTACCAATGTGACACTACACCTTGGTATTCCAGAGTCACTTCTACTTACAATGTCATCCAAACAAAATTGGTTGATTTTTTCCTTTTTGTTGTTTAATGTTGGCTAGTGGTCAAACTATTGTTTTATTGCTATGAATGTTCTCTTTACTATTTGACTACAAATTTGTTGTTGCAATGCAACATTTTGTAGCACAAAATGAATTGTTGTTCCAACAATTGCAAGTTTATTACAGAAAATAAAATTTTATTGAAATTTTGGAGTTTCATTGAAATAAGTGAAGTTTCTAAATTTTCATCTTTTTTATTATTGTTGATTCCATTGTAAAAATTCACTAGAATAATAGCATAGTCATTTGCGTGGGGGTTTATAATTTACACTATATTAAAAGGGACCAATGTTTTTTGTTATAACTTTCTTCCTCTTTTCTCTTTTAATTTTAGTTGTTGAAATTCAACTAGAAATGTGGAAAAAAAAAATAGGGGAAAAATGAGAGAAAAGACTCTAGAAAATAAGAAAGTACAGTAGAAGAATGAAATAGAAGAAGGGTCATTGCAAGAAAGACCGTTCAAAAAGCGTAGCATTTTTCACAATACTCATTTTTTCTTTCAGGAGTACTTTAAAATTAGAAAATCAATTTTTAAAAAATGTAAAAAAAATGTTTAATGTATACACCTTTAAGGAGAAGGTACCCTAGGAAGGAAAAGCATAGAAACATTCTTTAAGTAGGAGAACTAGAAAAGTGTAAAATCTCAAGAAAATGGATATTTGCATTGTAATTTTCACATATTAATTTGTAAAAAATAGAAAAATCAATTTTAAAAAAAACTAAAAATTGGCCATTTGAGAATAGTTCATAGTGATGAGATTTCACCAAAATATTGATCTTAGAACCATCTTCATTGTTCAGAAATTGCACGCAATGGGAGTGTTGTTTGCACTCATAAGGAAGACACAAAATAATATGTTTTTAGATTTCCTTTGGTAGAAATATGCTTTCCTACTATGCAAATAGACCTTGAAAATTTCAGCTCTAAATCATTAAATTTGGAGACTCCTAACGTAGTAAAAAACCCTAAACCTTACATTGTGACAAATTAACAAAAATGATTTTTAAATATAAAATGATTTTTTTTAGTTTATAAAAAATAAGGGATCTGATATGATTACCATCAAGTTAGGTATCTCTAGTCTCTAGTAAAAATTTAATGTTCATTGGACTTTTGCATCAAAAGTTATAGCGGATGACACGAGAGTCACTCGCTCCGTGACTAGTAAATAGGACCGGTCTTTCTTGCAATGACCCAAAGGAGATTATCAAATGTGTCCTTATTAGAAATTCATTTAACAACAAGTCAACTTTCCTTTTTGTGGATTATGTTTACTTTACACTATTCAAGGTGACAAATGGATGAGAAAATCGGATCTTGGTTATGACTCTCAATTGAAGGATGTATTCAAGATAATTCTTTTTTCCACCTCTATTTACTAAATAAAAGACTCCTTTAAAAACATTTCCACCTCTACAAGACTACAACAAATATTAAACGTCAACAAATTTTAAATGAAAAGTACTCAACTAATGCTTGGATCTGCCTTTATTATTTTTTTTGCAAGTATTGCTTCTTATTATAGATTCAACTCCAATTACCTATTTTTCCTCCTACAATTTGCCACCCTCTTCTTGCCTTCATCTATCAACTTGACTTTGCATTCTCCATCTTCTTTGCATAGGGTGTACCCGTAGAATCAAGGTTTTTGAAAAAGTCCATTCCTACAAATACTTAGACTCATACCTCTAGACATTATTGCCTACGGTAGATAGTCAAATCCATGTACCAAAGCTATATATAAAAGAAGGTGAGTACCTTGCATTAAATACGTGTACAAAGGGGTCTATGCATAATTTTTTGAACATTTTTATATACAAATATGAACTAAATTGAAGATGATTACATGACAAATGATATGCACAACATGATTAGGCTAAATAATTCATTTACAAAATTAAAGGCATTTTGTATTTTTAATTAAAATTTTAATAGAATCTTCTAAGCAAAAATAATACTCCCTCTGTCCCAAAATGATCTTCCTATTGGCCTTCATTTTTGTCCTAAAATGATCTTCATGTTGCACTTTTTTATTTGCGAATTGGTCAAATTTGGCTTTTGATTGCTATTAGGGAACTACAAAACAACTCTGAAGGGTCATTGCAAGAAACACTGGTACTGGGTATGTGTCACAAATGGAGTTTCGAATCTTTCTTTTGCAATAACTTTTTAAGCTTGACTTGCATGAATTTGAGATTTTATTGGAGATGTATATCTTGAGTGTATTTATATCTCATATTTTTTAGAAATTAAAAAAAAATCATCTTATATTTAAAAATCAATTAAACTAATATGTCACATTTTGCGTTTTAGGGGTTTTGAGTACTATGGAGCCCCCAAATTTAATGATTTAGAGCTGAAATTTCTATGGTCTATTTGCATAGTAGGAACTCATGTTTCTACCAAGGGGAATTAAAAAATAATTTATTTTATGTCCTCCACAACCTTGCAAAGAGGGCTCCCTTGCGTGCGCAGTTCTGAACAATAAAGATGGTTTCAAGATAATTTTTTTTATTCAAATCTCTTCATCATGAAGTCTTCCCAAATGGTCCATTTTTTTTTTCTTTGAAAATGGTTTTTCCTATTTTTTACAAATTTAAACGTCAGAGTATGTATTTTCTTCAAATTTTCAGCTTTTTTCTTTTGTGAATAACTTTTGACTCAGATTTTTTTAGGTCTGAAATTTTGGTGATATGCTATTTATAGTATTATACTGATTATCCTTATTTTATTTTATTTTTAAAAATTAATATGCAAAAAACTCGTAGTACTGGGAGTACTAGCCAAAAACGCCAAAGTGGAACAAAAACTGACGGTGTTTCTTGCAACGACCCTGAATAGTAGTTCCCCCTCCATCTATGCAATCATCAATCAAAAGACAAATGAAATGATTAAAGGGGTGAATCAACGTTGTTCATTCTTATTTTTTGCTTCTCTTTGAGTATTGCCCAATTGAAAAAGATGAATCTTTGGAAGGTGGAATAGAGGTCCACATATGATTTTAAATTCATACTAAATGCCTACAAAATGATGCCTTCACACTCAACAATTAAATGCCCACTGATGCTCTTTGAAAATGCTCAAAATATTCTACTTTTCAATATTCCAAAGCTACACTCTAAAAAAGGCTTTAGAACTCAAAATCTCTAGTCTGTAAGTGAAGAGAACCCTGAACCCCACTTATAATATGAACTGGGTATTAAAAATGTTATTTTTAGCCTTAATCTAGAATATTTTGTCCAACAAGAAGATCATTTTGGGATGGAGGTAGTAGTATTTTGTGGATTTATTCTAAATATATTGTGAATTCATTTGAAATGATTTTTCATCTCTTATCATTCTTGTAATCTAATAATAATTGTAAATTAGAATAAATTTAATTCTATAAAAAAATTTAAATAATAAACATGTTTTGAAATCGACATATATTTTTCAATTTTTTTTAGAAATTACTTCATAAAAAAAACTTAAAACACATTTATTATATTCTTTTGAAAATAATGAATTCTTTTCATTCTAGATGGAGCAAAAAGTAAAACTGCATAACTTCTTAAATCCAAATATTGATGATATTTTTTTATTTTCAAAATATGAATATATTAGTAGGAGTTGCTTACAAAGTATTCCATATCAAATGTATGATTACAGTAATTACAAACTTAAAAGAATTATCGAACATGGAAATTATCTAAATAAGCTCAAAAAAATAATATCAAAAAAACTAATTGCACAAAAAAGTTCTAAACTTGAAAGTATCATTAGAGAAGTATGTAGTGATAAAGACAATTTGGAGAATGTTTTCCATTCAAATAAGTCATTACCTCATTGTGATTTTAAAGTAGATGATGAAAGTCATCTTCCTCAAAATCAACATAAACAAGAAATTAAGAATGTTCATATAAAGATTAAGAAATTGAATGATAAAATATGTAACACAAATATTCCATTTTTGAATCAAAATATCAAAGATAAAAAAACTAAAAAGATTAGAGAATTTCCGAATACATTGAATAATTTATATTATTTAATTGAGGATGAATATGAATTGGAAGATTCCAAAAAGTGTGACAAAAAATTCAATAGAGATACAACTAAAAAAAGTAGGGATATTGAGACATTTCATGGAGTTGATCATAAAAAACAGAATGAAAAAGTGGATTCAACCTTGAAGGAATTGAATAATTTAGGGGAACAACATAGAAAGGGGTATGTAACCCAAAGATGATTGAAAAAAGATGTTTTAGTATGTGATTTCATCATTCTTTTGATAGGTTGATAGTCTAATCAATAACCAATTTATCTTGTGGTTGAACACATAAAATAAAAATTATAGTATTAAATTAATTTTATCATATACACAATAATTTCAATAAATTTGTCTTTTATATATATATATATATATATATATATATATATATTCAAAGAAGAAAAAAATACACAATTATTTACATTTATTTTTGAATAGATGTGGTAATCTTATAATTTATCTCATATTATAATATGTTTTGAAGTAAATCTTGAATCTATTATGTTGATTATCAAAAAAATTGAAGCAATCCTCAAAAATTGATATGTTGAAGTAATATTATTAGTTGTATTATTTAAATTTATTTTATCATATGCTAAACTAGTAAGATTTGAAGAATATTCATTAGCATATATTAGCATAAAGTTTAAATATGCAATTTTATTAGGTTTTTCAATACGTATTCATCAAATAAAGAAAAAGCAAGAACAACAAATGATTTTCACAAAAAACACATACTTTACCATAAGAATAATGGATTGCAAAGAGGTATATAATTGTTCTAATTATTGTAAAATAGCTTGAATATCCATACAAATTATGATATGACTACATTAAAAATATTGTACAATATTATTATATATATTGTATTATATTTGTGATTATTTTTTATATTTTTTCAAATACAATCAAATAATTTTTGTCCATGTTGAAAATAAATTTAATAACAATTCAATTAGTATTATCACTTATAAAAAGAAGGAACACCTTCAACAACCCAAATATTAATGCAACAATTTGACAATAAACAAAGTGTTAGTAATAACAAGATTGGAGACACAAATTTTCATTGCTTAAATAATAATGAAAAATGTGAGACAAAGATTCTCAATACCTATAGAAAATCATTAAACACACAAAAAATCAATTTTAATGTTAATAATGTCAAAATAGAATGTAATGATTCAAATATCTCAGAACCAAAATGCTCATATTTATATGATTTGTTGATCTTATGCAAAGATATTCATCAAATACAACTTATCAAAAATAATATCTTAAAAAGTTCTAAAATTTTGAATGAAGATATATCCAAACCAACTACCTCTTTTGCCAATGAAGATCGTTGTCATGAAGTATTCAATAATTTAAAGAAAAAAGAAAAAACTATAAAAATCAACTCTAATCCATCCTATACTTCAAAGTCAATCATTCACTCATCCCAATTATATTTCATATATCATGTTTTACTAAAGTGTTACGAGCCTTTACAAATTGAATTGATTGATTACGCTCTATTGAAAAAAACTATTGTGGTTCGCTCAAAAATTCAAGTAAATAATAAATTGTTTGCAAATGCTTTGGTTTCAAAAGAATCGAGCAAACAAAATAATGATTTGGACAATGTCATTTTTCATGTATATGAAACAAAAAAATTTGAAAATTTAACTGAAGAAAAAGATATTAACAAGTCCAATTTTTTTTCAAATCTATCAAATAAATCTATCAATCACTCAAATATTATTCAACATGAAAAAATTAACTCCAAAATAATTTTAAAAAATCCTTCTAAAATTTTATTAAATAATGATGATGCTTGTGATGAAATGAACTCTAAAAACAATGAAATAAAAAGTGACATTGATAATAAAGAATCAAATATGGTAGTAAACTTTAAAAATCCAAATTTCAAAGGAGATTATGAATTTGTAGATAGCAAATGCAACACCGTAATTATGAAAGATTTAGACCATTTTCCTACACCAATTACCATGTTGGATGCTAAAAAAAAATCAAGATGTCTTAAAAAATTTGACGTCGAAAAATCAACATCAAATATAAATCCATTAGTAAATATAGACAATGGAGATTTTCAATTGTATAACAATGAGCCAAATAATTTAATTTCAAATAATGATAATAATTATAAAAATAATGAAATTCAAAATTCAATTAATACTAATGTATCTTTGATTTTAAGGGATAAAGTCCTAGATCCACATCAAGTTATGAAAGATGATAAACTTAAAAATTCAATAGAAAATTGCAATAATGGCCTTAGAAAATATTCCCAAATAACTCTAAAAAATAAAAATGAATCATTATTTACAAAATATCCTATTTTACAATCACATTTAGAATTATTCAATAAAAATCTAACAAATGAAAATAATTCCAACCAAAATCAAATATTTATACCACAAATATTAAATTCTATGATTGATTCTACATCCATAAAAGATAATCAAATTATTCAAGGTTCAAATGATCACTCTAAAGATAATTTGAATATTAATCAAAGTGAAGATTATGAAAGTTTGTTTACAATAAAAGAATCTTATAATACAAGGAACTGTGCACTTAGCACATCAAGCGTAATTGCAAATGAAACACCCAATATTAATAATACTCCTTCATGGACTTCTGAAAAAGATATTTGTGTTCAAAATTTGTCAACGCTAGAAGAAAAATTATCAAAAAATGATGTTTGTAAGATTGTAAATGAATCTATAGGCAATAGAAATGTACAATACTCCAATGAACTAGTAGATTCATTAGAACAACAAAATCTAGTAGAAATTGTAATTCAACAACCACCTTTACAACATATAAAAGAAATGTGGGAATCTGCAACAAACAAAAGCTCAGTTGAATTGAAAAATGATATTTTTTTATATAATGATTTTTTGAATAATAGTCACCTTTCATCAAAAAATAATTTTAAAACTTTTGATCAACTAGAAAATAATAAATGTGATCTACAAACTTATGTATTTGATAAAAATGTAGAAGATGATATAAATGATTTAAATCCGAACTTATTAGAGATAATTGTTGAACGTCCTTGTAGTGAAGAAGTATGCAAAATCAAATCTTGGATTCCAGATAATCAAACCCAAAACTACACAAATAAGTTTTCTAATGTACTTACAAGGAAGAGAAAAATATCTAAATATGCAAAGAAGAGAAAAGTGGGTAGAAAAATACAAACAGACCTTACTAGTCCTCCAAAAGATGAAATAATATTTTCAAAACTTGATGGCTATATATGCCTTGAAGATGAAGAAATATCCTTGTAAAAATATTTCAATGAATTTTAAAATGTATTTTATAATAGTTTATAACTATTAATACATTTTAATTTGAAAAATAATAAAAATTTAATGAATACTTTATAACTGCATGTAAATCTTCAATATCATTAAATCTGTTAAAAAAAATTAATTATATTATTTCCTCTTGAATCAACCTTAATGTTTTTTTCAATTGGTTTCCCTTGTAAATTAATATTCATTTTTTTTAATAGAACTATCATTTAAAAAATACTATTTAACAAGTCTATCTGAAATAATAAAATTTGATTTTGACTAAATCCTTTGAATCTAAATGCACAATTCTCAAACTCAACTGTCACTTTCAATTTATTTTTTTAATATTTTATTTGATCTATTAAATTTTAAAATTTTAAAAATTCGGTGAAATATTGGAATTGCCTATTTTTTGTCAATATGAAAATTAAATCATATTGTGATTTAATATTATTACTATTCATCATACTCTCTTATTTTGGTAAAAAATTAGATTATTCTAACATATAGTTTTCAATAGTTCCACAGTAATTTCATTGTATTGCCTACAAATTTAAAAGAATTAGAACTCACAGAAAATAATAAGTCTTAATAAAAAATAAAGTATTTAAATTTTTTAGTTACATATTTGCTAAATCTTAGAAATAAAAAATCACAATTAAAAGTGCTTAGGGTCTGGAAAATATAAGGGATTTTGTTAGAATCAACTTGATTTATTTTTTAAATAAATTATTTATTATAATTTTCTATATCAATTTTTAAATTTATTAATGGTATGTTTAAATTATTTTATAAATTTTAAATCAAATTAGGTATTTTTTGATATTACGTAGTTCTTTTTTTCAAAGAAACAAAATATCCGAGTAAATATATTTTAGTACTATTGACATCTTTAAATTTTATTTCAATATTTTATATGATTCTTCAATGATTTTAGCAAAGTTAGCACAATGTAGCACTCTAAGTCTAACTTGTACTCTTCAAAATGGATATACTTTAAAACTTTGAAAAATATTATGAAATTCAATGTTTTATTTGTAGTTACAAGTTGAGAATTTATATCGACATGTTTAAATATTTAATTACTTTGAAATTTGTTTTTTATTGTTCTAAAAAGATCTATACTAGTATGTATACATGAAGTGAAATGACAAAAACTTGAGGTTATTTTGAATTTGATATGGATTTCCTTCATATTTTCTTCCAAATATTATAAATATTCCAAATCTTCACAAAAAAAAATTACATTTTAATGACTTTGATTTCAAAGATGTTGTTGATTTTAATGAAGGAATGTGAGATCTTTAGAATATGGGGAACAAGAAATCTCTCAATGCTGTCTTAGAAGACTTTATGGGCAATGTTGAGGATTTTGTCAAAATGGGTAAATTTTTAAGGTGTCGGGTCTACACTTATTTGCGTAGTTGAAAACTTCCAATTTCGAGCAATGGACAAGGAATTGAGGATAATTGTGATGACATCAAAATAACAAACTGAAGTCAAAGAATTTGATTTTCATTCCTCCCAAAATGTTGTGATTGTGGACATGTAAGCCTTTGTGGAAAATAATTATGAATAGGCACTTTGATCAAGAGGTATGTTGCCCAAAAAAGTTTGTTTAGTTTTGACAATTTGTAAGACGTTCCATTCAACGGAAATTTGGTCCTTAAAGGGTGAAAGCCCTACGGCACATATGGACGATTTCAATTGAGCAATACGTGATGAATAAATGTATTTTCTTAATTTTTTGAAGAGTCTTTTGAATGTGTTTAACCCCTAAAGGACCATTGTCCCTTCGGGGGACAAATGCGTTTTTGGACAGGTACCTACGGGCTGAAATTTTGTCGCGATTTTTTGAAACTTTTTTTGGAGATAGGAAAACTGATAAACTTTGTAGGAATATATTTTTTTTCACAATTGGTGCGTGGGAACAAAAGTTATGACCAAATAAGCTCAAACGAGGGGACGGGGGGCAGTCCAGGCAACCAAAAAAAAATGGACAAAAATTTGAATTTTTTATAAATTTTTTCTTCCTTATAGATTATATTTTTGTCTATCTGGAAAGCTTTGATTTATTTCATTTGGATTTGTTATGAGAAAGTTATGGACATTCTTGTTTTTCGCGCAGTTAAAGCATCTTTTTGAAAAAAATAACTTGTAGGATTCATTTCTAAATGCAATTTTTTCAATTTTTCAATTTTTTATTTACATGGTCTGATTTACTTGCTAGAACAATCTCACCATTGGGATTAGTGCATTTTAATTCCATTTAAAATATATGAATATTTTAGATTTTCCTTCTATCTCGTACCTACTTCTATTTAACAATTTTTTTAAGAATGATAATTAAGTTTTTTTGAATATTTTTTTTCCCCTAGACTCTCAACTCAATTCTCCACTATAAAGATTTAAAGCTCAAAACTCTTTAGTGCAAAAATTTTAAGTTAAAAATGTTCAAAGTAAAAAAATGTAGTCCCACAATGTGCCGAAAAACTTGTTTTTTCCACTTTAAATGCAGATATCTTGCAATCTGTGCGATCAAAAATTCTAAATTTTTTTCCACACACTCTCATACTAGTTAGGTGTATCTTCCTATGGTTAGATGTGAAAAAAGAACAATTTTCAATTTTTTTTTACTCTTTGCTGTAGATATGGCAATTTTGAGTGTTTTTTGGCAAAAAAAAAGGCCTTGGTCTTTTAGGGGTTAAACCTAATGTTGCCTATTAGATGGGATTCGGGGGTCTTGGAGGGCTGCAAGTTCCCCTGCGTTGTCAGACTGTAAGAACGCTGTGGGAATGCGCTGCAGCAGTTGGCTGATGTGACATAGTGACTGCTATGTCATTTTTGAAAAAAATTAAAATTAAAAAAAAATTAAATTAAAAAAAATGATATTTCAATTTTTTTATTTTTTATTTTTTAATAAATATTTTTTGACAGCGTACAGCTATTCACAAAATCAGGCCAGATTGAGGGACGCCCCAAAATGGCCCTCCAGAGACCCCAAAAAACATCTAATGGTAGAAATCACCTCATCAAGGTATTTATTGATTTTTCTAAAAAAGAAGATGCTAAAGAAACACAAGGAAAGATGTTTTTTCAATGCATTTTGGCAACCTGTACCTACTTGCTCTAGATCTCAATTTTGGCCAAAAATAATCTTTTTGAATATGAAACCAACTGAAGATAATTAAGATTTATTTTCTATTCCAATTTAGAAATTTAGAAAAAGAAACCTGAAACTAAACTATTTATTGCATTTATATTTTTGGACCTATAACTATTGTGGTCTTCTGATTTCAAATGATAGAATACAGCAAAAATTTGGATTACTCTAAAATGTTACACACTATAGTATACATAAATACTAAAATTTCTAAAAATTTTAAGCATTATTATAATTGATATGAACTTTTTCAGTCTAATTTCAAAATATCACAATACTAATTTTGAATTTTCACAAAAAATATCTTTTTTTTCTTGAAAAAAGATATATGATTTTTATCTATAAATAATAAGACAAAATAATTATCACTCATGTTTAGTGGAAAAATAAAGCACAAAAAGCAAAAGACATTGAACTTTTTCATATGGTCCTAGCTCCATCTTTTCACCTTAAATGCTCAATTGTCTTTTTTGAGCTTCTTGAATTCTGGTGTAAATTAAACAAATAGCCAACATTTTGATAACTTGTTACTTTAAAAAAAATTGTGACTAGAGTAAACTTGCCAATCACCACACAAACAAAATTCAAATCCATCTCTACATAAATATAGAGAATTGCATGTTTTGAAGTTTGGCATGATTATCAAAATGTCATGTTAAGATTTACCTTAAAAAAATAGAATGTAAAAAGATTTATTCCTACAAATTTTATTGCAATTTAAAGGTAATGAAGTTGAAATCTAGTTAAAAATTCCTTGCAATCCTTCACCGCACGTTGTGTGGTCTTTGGGCGGTGATAAGAAATTTTATTTCCATCACAATTTAATTGGTAATTAAATTGTGCGATAATTGTGCAGTAATTGGAATGGCTGTTGTCCGATTTTTAGATCTAAGCAATGAATGGCAGGTTTACTCTATACAAATTCAAACTACCTCTATTATAGATCACATAGAAAAAAGGAAATACAACAATATTACTTATGCATTGAAAGATTATAATGTTCCCACATCCGGTTCAGTTCAACCCAATGTATGCTTCCACATAGATTTTCCAACCTCAAGATTATATGGACTCTACTTTGAGGTCAAACACTATGGATTATTTGGATTATATGGACTTTGCCTCGAGGCAACGTTCAACAGGCATTGCGGGAAGCACTCTTAGACGCGCACCGTGTGGAGCAAATCAAGTCGCAGTGTGGAGTGTGTCATCATCCTCATTTGTCTGAAAAGTTCCGTACAAGATTTGAGTGTGTCTGGCTTCAATCTCATGTCCTAGTTTGTTGAAGAGGTGATAAGGAGGTGTTTTGGAACAGGATGCGCCCTCCGGAGTGTTCCTAAGTCGTTTAGTGGGGTTCTTTTGTCCTTTTTTCAAGCTGATTTTGTTTGGCTCCTTTTGTCCAGCTGTCGAGACTTGGCCGTTGTTCCTTGGTTTTCTTTTATTGCAGTGGGTTTCCCATTTGTTCAAAAAAAAAGAAAAAAGATTATAATGTTTGATCATAACGGTGTTAAAACTAAGAATATAATTTGAAGTCTACAACAATCCTCATTTTACCTTTCAAAATTAAAATTGAGGTCACGAAAGAAAATGAAGTTAGATGACACAATAAGTATGACCACAATCTATTTTTGGCTTTTCAAAATATTTTCTATTATTTTTTTAAATGAGTGATTTTTTCTCCAATATTTTAAGGATTTGAGCTTGATCACTTCCATTAGCCCATATTTCTAGAAAATTAAGATTTGTAATGGACTCCCTTTTACAAAATCTAGAATTGAAAACCCATAAACATTCATTTTAAAAATTGAAATCTTGATACTAAAAATAAATTTAAAAAAGAATAGTTATAAACAAAAATAATAATAATAAGTGTTTTGGTGAAGTATTATTTGATTTCAAAATTTTGTCAACCCAAAAATGTAGAGCCTAGGACATTTAGAGGTTAGGAATTAACCCCTAAATGACCAAGGAGCTCACTTTGGGCTTTTGAGAACTCGGGCAGGCTTTGCTGACTTCATAATTTTGAATTTTTGAATGAGTTTTTTAGGATGGATGCTACTCATCATAATTTATGTGGGAAACTTTGTTTCATGTCATTTTGGTAAATATTGCAAAAGTTAGGAGGATTTCTTTGGTTTCAATGTCAAATTGGGTAGCAAAAAATATATTCTAAGGAAATACTAATTATTTTTTGGAGATTTTATAGATTGATAACTACTCAAAAAAAAATGAACCATTAAATTTTGAATAATGAGGTAAAATTTATGAGGAGTTTTATTTTGTGGGCAATCTGGTGGGCAATGAAGGTAGAAAAAACATACAAAGTTGTCTTTTGCTCTAAATTTTAAAAAAAAAAAAAAAAAAAAATATATATATATATATATATATATATATACAAAATATTAATTGTTTACTAGAACATTTTCACCATTGGGATTAATAATTTTTAAATTCTTCCAAAAGGTTATTAGCATATTGGTTTTAGCTTTCATTCAGTAACACCTTCCATTTTACAATTTTTTTAAAAATGAATATAAAAATTTCTTGGGTTAAATTTTTTTCCACATATTTTCAACTCATTTTCCAACATATTGAAAAATGTACAAGCTATATGACATATGACTTATTTTCTACAAATGTTGAAAGACAAAACTTCACCTTTTGGAAGCGCTAGAAAAGCTTGCAATTTGAAGTTTAGGCACATTGAACTTGCAATGGGTGAGGAAATTTGCTCTAACATTTTAGGACAATGTATTTGAACAAGTGAACTAAAAGCTCCTACAATTAAATATGTCAAAAAATAATTATTGACCTTGCATTGGGGATGAATATTTTAAAACGGTTTTGAGCCTTTAAACATGATGGTTCTTTAGGGGTTAACACCTTCTTTTATAACACCACAAAGAAGGAATTTCCTATTCCATCCCTTGAAAACGAATTGAAAGAATTCCCACCCCCACCCCCTCCCCCTCCCCCTCCCCCCTAAAAATTCACATGAAGGACTGTCTTTTTCTATCCCAAAGTGCTCTTGAAACTCATCCAAAGACTAGTATTCGGGAAGTTTTTTATATATTGTTTAGTTGATTTCTTCCAATTTCTTCCGTTATTGGAGTGTTTTTTTCAAGTACCAAGTCTGATTATTTTCTCTATTTTTTCAACTCCAAATAAAAACTTGATAGATTTTTTCACCAATTTTTTGCTGATGTTTTCAAGTTGCAACTAGTTTTTTCTCCCAATTCCACCAACTAACTTTGCACTAACCGCCTGTTCTTCCGGCAAACACCCAACAACCCACCGACCTCACCACGTTTTCAGTTAGGGGTTCAGTCAAGCAAGACTCTTGCAAATTGCGAAGTAATTAATGCGAAATAATGCCAGTGAGGCCTTGGCTGCATCTTCATCCATCCATTCAGTCTCCTTTCATCCACAGCAGGATGGGGCGCTCCTCTGCCACTAGTCCCCTACACTGGGGCCTATGGGAAGAATCTCCAGCTCGACTTTCATCCAAGGAAGGGCATCGCCCCCACCCTCTCAGTGAGCTCTCATCTAATCCTAAGCTTAAGCCTGGCATCCACTTGGGCCTGAGCAGTTTTGTTTTGTTTTTCATTTTTAATGAAGTGCCAAGTGGCAATATTGAATGTTATAGTGGTGCTCCAAATTTTAACATTCATCCACATATTGGATAGAAAATGTCACATTAGCACATACCACATATCCATAATTCAATTTTCATCCACGATCTAGCGATTTCATCTAAGATTTTCTTTTTAATTTGAAGTTTTCTAGTAATTTTCCGCCCTTCTAGTGCTATTTTGCTCTATAGGCTTGGTGCAAATTGACGACAAATCACCGGGAAAAAACACACTGGGCTAGAGGATTACTTGATCCTGTTAACCCTAGTATTTGATCCAACGAAGATGTTCCAAGGGTCCACATGGGTCTCCAGCAATGTGAACTGCTCTGTAGTTGGAGGGCCAGTTGGAGTAACCATTAAAAACTTTATTTATTTATTTATTTTGAACAAATGGGAAGCCCATTGCATTAAAAAAAAAATACAAGACGGCCAAGCCAGGAGGCTGGACAATGAAGAGATAATGAGCACAAGAAAAGAAGAAAAGGAACCAAAGCACAACTAAATAAAAAGGTAGGGAAGGGGACCTTCCCTATTCCAACTAATCTGAGTACCACTACGAGTAGCAAAAACTGGAGACTGTAACCAAATTAAAAACTTATTCACACAGGCATGTTCGAGCTTATAAGTTGAGCTCCCCGCCAATAGGGAAAGCGGAAGACAATTTTGGTAATTACACACATGTGGAATTTTCCAAGCTATTGAATAGACAGTGGACGGGCGGGTACTCGCACCAGCCTGTAACAGAGACTTTAACCTCTAAATGACGGACCCATCACCATTGATTTCAAACCTCACTGCTCATCACTCAATTTGCTGCCATTTTGCAACTAGATAAGTTTGTAAAATTTTATATTTATTTTTCAAAGATGAAATTATATATCTTTTGTAAAAAAAATTTGTAAAAAATTTGAATTATTTGGGAATTTGTGAAGAAAAGTGAAGAAAAATCACATCAATAGAAAATTATTTCAAAAAATCGGAAAACTTCACCATGTGTGTATATTATAACAACAAACATCATGGTGTAAACTCAATTTCCGTGTCATTTTATAATTAGAAAATAATAGACATTGAAAATGCATTCAAAGTTCAAATTGCAATAAAACATTCGCTATTAGGAATTTTTTTAAATTCAAATTGGAGTAGAAACTAGAATAGATGACCTTCATTTTGTTAGTTGGGCTCAAATTCAAATAATATCATTTTTGTGGAGAAATTTCAGATTTAGAGCAAGGAGCAACAACTTCCCAAAATACACTAAAATAGCATATTCTATAATTCGTTTTTTTTACTAACTTCTCATTTAAGTGAAGACAAACACTTGAAAGATTACAAACTCAACTAAATGCTCTTCATAACCCACCATGAAAGGTCAACAAGAAAAATGTGGATGAAAAAATGCTTTTGAACTCTTTCCATCTCATAGTTGGAACACCATGGAATGGTGCTCGCGGCGCTCCAGGGTTAAGGTATCTAAGTTACACCTAAAATCGCACAAATAAGCTTTGTGGCATGACCAATATGATTTAGATTATGAGCAAAAAAATTTGGGCATAGGTGAAGGCCTATGAATCAAAATGCAAGTGGTTCCATAATTTTTGGACACATTGTGAATTAGTTACAAATTTTCAAAAATGCAAGGTGTAAGATGCTAAAAGTGTCACATAGATGATGCTAAAATCCATTTGATGCACAAGAAAAAATGACACTAGTATTATCATAATATGTCATAGTGAAAAAGTTAAAACAACAGAAAGTAAACCCAAAATGGACCACTTGTGAGGTTGCCACAAGGGTTTATGGGGGGGGTCTAGTGCCAAATTGCACCAGAAAAAAATAACTTGGCTAGAAAATATCAACAAACTATGAAGTTTTTCACCAAAAAACTTTGAAATAAATAAAATTCTTGGATGAAATTGCCAGACTATGCATGGAAATAGAATTATGGAAATGTAATATGTGCTAATGTGATATTTTTTGTCCAATATGGGGATGAATGTTGAAATTTGGAGCACCAACGTAACATTTTATAACGCCACTTTGGCACTTCATAATTTATTTATTTTTAAATCCCTAATTGCCACTCCTACATTGGTGTTTTTACTTTGAGGGAAATTTTGCTCAACTTGACAGATTCTAACCACTTTAGCCCTGTCCCTCCAAATTTTGCCTTATACAGTGAAGCCAACGAATTGACACACGGCACAAAAAAAACTTTTGCTCTGTAGTACTATAAATAGAGCTATACACTACTCAAAATGGGCTTTAACTCCACCTTACACTTGTCCTTGTAATGTGCATCATTTTGGGCATCCTCCCTATTCATTTTCCCTTAAAAAATAGGAGTCAATTTTGAGGAGTGGTCCATTTTACGGGTGTAATTACCTTAAGCAATTCCACATACTTTGAGGTGGAATCAACATACGAGATAATATATGTTAAAAATCAAGAATTGCCATTCATGAATTTACTAAATAAAATGGACCATTTCATGAATATATATGAATGTGCTTTGAATTTGTAAAGTTCAAAATACATTGTAGCCCAAACCATTTTTTGCATTCATGTATGCAAGTTGTATATTTTGGAATTCTTGTGTCTATATATTTTCAAGATTGGTTTAAGATACAAGTTTGTGAATGGATGCTTCTACCTTATTCCATTAACCCCTAAAGTTCAATGACTCGATTTTCACCGAAAACGCTAAGAAACTATTATATTTAGTACAAGTACCAAATTTTTGAAAAAAAACTTTTTTTGACACATGTAACTGTAGGATCTTGTAGCATGATGACTTAAGAACACGTGGTAAAAATTTCAAAAATTTTCACCGCGTGGATTGCAAGATACAAGCATTCAAATCCAATAAAATCATTTTTTTAGCCTTGCAAAAAGCAGGGCAGCTGCACTTCAAAAAATCACTTTTCTATGAAAAATTGTCTAAAATGGTAGTGCTTCTTCTCATTCTTTTTCCTAAACAAGTTGGCTACATGCTTGAAAAATTTCACATCATTTAAAATTTTACAACATATAGGAAAAAAATAGTAAGTAGAAAGAAGTAGAGAATGATTTGAAATACTAAATTGTTGAGAATTTAAATATGGAATTGCAAAATGCCAATTCCAATCGTTGCAATGTTGTAATAAACAATCTACATCCAATGATTTTATTTTTTTCAAAAAATATTAAAAATTGAGTAAGACAAAGGACTTGAAAGTTTATTTTAGAGTAGAGAATCCATAATTGCCAGAAAATAAAAAACCTCATAACTTTTGACTTGTTAAAGCTGCATTCTTTAATAATGTGACACATAGAAATATCCTAAAGAATAGAACTATTTTGTGTCAAAGTACCTAGTAAGGTGCAATCATTTTGTAGTAGCCCTGCAGTGAAACTTGGATCATTCAGAATTTTTTTTACTGCCATGTCTTTTATAGTGGCCTCTCTCTTTTTTCTTTTCCGTCAATAAGCCAAAACTTTCCAAAGTTGTCTGCCAATTACACTTCAGTCATTTTTTAGTTGTGTTGCAGTGAACAATAAGTTACAATACATAACAGCTGCCTCCTCGTCTTTGATTGGGCCTCCATTTTAGAATGTCGACAATGCTATGGACGGAATGTGGCGGATGAAACTTATTCCTCGTCCACTCTTCATCTCGTAGTCGCGGACGTGACTCTAGCTTCACTCGGATGTTGTGAAATTAGTGACGCTGGTGCAATTAGAGAGCCCCAGTCATTCTGAAGTCACATTTTCCATGAAGTCATTCTTTGCAGTCACATATTTGTCCATTTTCTTGTAGTGAATTGGCTAGTATAGTCATTGAATGAATCAAGGAAAAAAACATTATTAATTGCAAGAGTCCATCATTCTCTTTGCTTTCCCCATTTTTTTTAGAATTGCAAGTGAACCGTTTATGAAAGACCTAGGGTCACAAATAGGGACCCATGACCCAACTCGTTTGAAAATTCATAAATAATTCAAAAATGCTCAGAAAAATACAAAACCACTTGGGTTAGATTCCTCATCAATTTTTCTATGTCTAAAAATGAGCTACAAATATTCCCGTCCAAGGAAATACATAAAAAAAGTGGACCAACCTTTAGATGCTCCATTTTTTAGCCTCCTACCTTATGCAGTAATTGGCATGTGTGATGTTCGGTGATTAGTTCTATCCAATGAATGGCATCGTTACTCTACATAAGGAACTATTATAACATTGCTAAACCAAGTGAAGTTCCTCCCGAGGTTCCTCTCTTCCATGTAGAGGTATAATTCCCCCCAAGATAACGGGGGGAGAATTGAGTTATAATCCTTGAAAAATATTTGGCTGGACTCAGAACGTGATTCACTATGTTGTGAGACTCAGAAAAACCATTGGCTATGGGGCTTCTGGTTTGGTGGGAGCAAAAAGGAACCCTTCAACAAAGGTGAGCAATGTTATAAATCTAGGTTCCGTTAGAAGAAGGGAAGATTGGATAGAAGAGAATGCATCATCTTCCACCAAGGTAAGTGAATGCCACTAGAATTAACCCTAATGACCCAAGCGACCATTTTTTTTTGTAGCTGGACTTCATTTTTGAGTTTTTAGTTCAAAATTTTGAATTTTTTATTTAATAAAATTTATTTCTAGGAAATGGATTGCTTTGTAAATCCAATGGTGGTAGTTTTATCAAATTTTGAGTTAAACTCCGCCTTGTGGAATTTTTCAAAGTTAAGTGGTGTAATATAGTTTACAACTCATTTTGGGAGGGTTCAGTTTGGACAAGGATTAAAAAGTCAACCAACCAATGTGATTCTTGCCCACCTCAAAAAGGGCAGATCTACCTTGAAAGAGATAGATCCAAGATATTCAAGGAGAAGACAAGTATACCATTTTTTTTACAAGCAGTATATTCTCATTTCAGTGTCCACTTTGCATTGCAAGCTTCACCATGAATTGAAAAATTATTGGAATGTTGTGAAATTTTACATGCACATTTTTAACTCTTCTATTTTTTATTGAGAACAAAAGGGCATCATTTTGAAATAGTCTTACAGAGATATGCTCCTTCAAAGTGTAATGCCTTGTATTTCCATTGACCCAAATAAAACTTCAAACTTAAATATCTTCTCAATTGTGAGGTAAAATAATCTGTAATTTTTTGAGGTGCTCACATTCAGTGTGAATTTTAAGATCCTACGGTTACATTCTATCCAATCTTGTAAAAAGATGAGCAAAAAAACTACTCAAGTTCTTGGTAGTACACACACTTTGAGTCATCAGAGGTTCAATCCGTAAAGGACAGAATGGTGACTATGGAAATCATCCATTTTTATATTGTGTGAATCAATGGCTTAAAAAAATTGCAAAAGCACTCATTGGAAGTCAAGCTATTGTAGAAGACCTCTCCTTTTCACACAAAATTCTGAGGATGAATACTCGCACTTATATCCTACATAGAAGGATTCTTTGTCATTCATCGGCCAAAGAACATCTAGAGCATTGTTTATGAGTTAAAGACTTTTTTCAAACACTAAATTAAAAAGAATTCTTCACAATTCCAACTTTATGTTTATCCAAAAACTTAAGAAGAAAGTTCCTCCTTGCCATGCATGCGCAGATGGTATGCTTCAAAGTCACGTGACAAACCTCAAGAACATTGATGACTCATTATGATCCATATGATCATAACCATTATACTCCCTATTATAATATTTTATATGAAGTTTAAAGTGTCAAGCTCCTATTGTGATTTCATGTACACGTTTAAACGGTCATGTAATCATTCTTACACATATTCATTCAAACTTTGGAAACATTCTTGCGTAAGATTGTGGTTCTTGAGCGGACGAAAAAATATGTTATATTTTTTATGCAATAGGGATGTGGTTGCAATATTTATACTCTTGCACTACTACTTTAGTATCAAATTTTAGAATTTTTTGGTATACTATAGTATATTCTAGTTTGAAATTCCCATTACGATAATGGTCATTATAGTAGGAAGTGAAAGATGAATATCCATGATAGTTTGTGCATTGTACAATAAATATCGTGATTCATTATATTATGAATGTTGTACGTCATCATTTATCAATTGAATTGAAATTTATTCCTTTATGATAGTTTTAGAAAGTATAATGATAAGAAAAATTGACTTCAAATTCAATTATCAATTCAATTAAAAAAATGTTGAATAATTTGTAAGAAAATCATTATACTTATAAAACAATATGTCTTTTATATTCGCATTTTATGATACTTGAGCACACTGTACAAAGTATAGTTTATTATACAAAACATACATATTCACTATTATATATGAATTTTCAACACTTTGAATCATATTTACATTGAGAAAATCAACTACAAAATCCACTTTAACCCCTAAAAGCCCAAGGGGTTTGGACAAAACACAAATGTGTTATAAAATATAAGTTTTGTAATTTTTTTGAAGTTTGCATCAAAGAAGATAATGTGAAGCACAAAAAGTAGAAAACATCCGTACGGTTAAATTATAAAATTCTTTTTAGATTCTCTTCAAATGAATTTTGAAGATATAACTTCAAAAATTCACCAAAAATACATTTTTATCTTTAGCATTTGAATTTTTTTTTGATTGGTCAAAATTGTGGTTTCTATTGATTTGTGAAAAAATGCATAACATCTAGTAATGAGAACACCAACACTTTCCCCAAATAGTAAGTTTTTAAACACTAGGCAAATACTAGACTCTTTGTGCTATTTCTCTTCTAATTTTTGTTTGACCGTAGCGATCTTAGTTTTGAGTATAAATATAGAAAGACAACCCAATTTTTGTAAAAAAATAAAAAATAAAAATAAAAATAAATTTGCCCGAAAAATTTGCCCGAAGTCGGGCAGCAACCATAAAATAGTTGTTTGAGCGCTTAGGGGTTAATAGACAAAAGTCATATTAGAGTTCCCTCTTTTGAACATTTGTACCTTTGAAAAGCACAATCTTGCTAACACCTATAGTTATTAGTTTTACAAAAGTATATGTTGTATTATGCTCGATAGTGGTTACACATTCATCGAGACATTCATAGTTTAAGTTTATACATTTAATGATATTCTACCATACTAATGTCAATTTATTGATAAAATATAAATTTTGAATTTTGAATATACTTTTTGATTCAAATAATGAGGACTAGTTTTGACACTAATACAAAAGTACCTTGTGCTTAGGTTTCTAGAGATTCTTCTTAATATTGTTTAAAATAAACTTTTATTAAACATTGTAAAAATAATTATGCAGGAACACTAAAGAAGGGGTCTGTACTAGTATATATGAACTATAAATATGCCATCACATTAAACTAATAATTGCTCAAAATAATGGTAGACTACATACACTTGCTCCATATCACAATATAAAAAGCATATTATAATATTTTGTTGGGCATCCAAATGTTTTAACCATTGGTAAAAACCAATATTATGAATATAAATTAGATACAAAAAATGAATATTTTGGAAGAGACAATTGAGTTTGACTACGTTCATCTAATTTTTAGGTGCAAGGTTCTTCAAGAATTAACAAATGAATCTATTTATATAAGATTTTAAAATTGAAAAATAGAGTTGATTAATTGTTTAACTATTTCTATCAAATCTCAATTTATAAAAAAATATAATTACATAAATATTGAAAGTTAACATCCATTGAATGGAATAAAGCAAAAATTATTTGAAATATTAGATCCTTACGGCATAAATGACCATTTCCTTCAAAGTTTAACACATAAAAGCATAGAATCGTCATCCCTACCATACTTTCTCTTCAAAACCAAAGTTCATTAAATTAGTATTATACAAATTGCAAAGCATCAATTTTTTTTTATTCTAAAATATGGAGGGCCCTAAACAACGAGAAATTGAAGCCATCAATATTAGTAGGTTCTACATTTGAATCATATCAAAACACTCCATAACTTTCATAACTTTCATACTTGAGTTTATGTATTTTTGAGTTTTCCACTCTTATCAAATATTTGGGGGTTGTAGTTGCAGGTGCATAGGCATCCCATTCATTGGAGTTGACAATTGTCATGGTCAATCTCCAATCCTGTAGCGCCTTGCACACATGCAAAATATAAACTCCATATATTTATATCTGAAGAATGTCACTGGATCAACTCAATGCAATCCTTTTGCAATCTAAACAATTCTATATCTACCAAAAGCATCCTCTAAGTTGAGATAGAACTACTTAATTTTGTCCCCCCTCCTTTGTCAAATAGGTGTTTATTGAAATGTCACCAATATGACTTCAAACCATTCTCTTTGAATGTCTCCTTCTATACAAGTGGCACTTTATGGTTGTCAAGTAACAAGCTTTTAGTGAATGATTTAATTTGAGTGTTTTCAAGGCACTTCAAATAGACACCTATTGAACACTTTGAAGTTTCTTCTAGTCTTGACTTTGAAAATTCACAAAAAATACAAAACTCTCTTATTTTATTTATTTATTTTTGAACATCAATGATTCCTATTTATCACCTAACAACACCTCATCATGATTTTAATTGTGATTTTTACTGCTTCAATCTATGCATCTCTACACACCAGCTGGCAATAGATATTTCTAACCAAGGTGGTGATGGAGAACAAAATCAGCATTCCGTTTCCTCTGAAAGGCAGGTCTCACTTGCAGGCTCTCACTCAGGCTCTCAGACGTCAACAAGCATCAAAGAATCTTGCCAAGGGTTCATCCCTTTGTACGACGCTATCCTCCCAACTGCCCAACATGAACGTCCCCAGTCCCCGCGCACCAAAAGACAAATCGTAACCGAATGAGGAAATCCAATCTTTCTCTCATCGCTTGCCTGTAGGACCCATAGACTAGCTTACCTGTACTGTAGTGAGCATGTGGGTCGGTACAGGATCAAAATTGCACCAAAATTTCATCCAAAACTCAGAAACGTCATTCTCAAGTACCTCTCTGAATTAAGGTAGGAGGTCCTGAAATCGACCGGGCATTAAAATCGCCCACCCTACTCATATGTACACAGCTTGTACATGTTGCTTTTCCATAGCCTTCAGTGATGTACAAATAGTGTACATCTTAGGGGGTGGGTGATTTCAGAGCCCTATGCCACTTCAACTTCAAAATTTCATAACTAATTTTAGAAAGTTCCAAAAAATATAAAACGATTTGGGTTAGATGCCAATTCCTCTTGTCTTTAAAGGAAAATTCAGTGAAAAATATTTGGAGGCGTTTCACCTCCCCAAAATTCAGTTTCAGCTCTTAAATGAGCAATTTCAGGACCTCCTACCTTACAGTGAAATGGTATAAAAATGTCATGTCGGCACAGGAATACGTAAATAGCCACAATTCTTGTAAAGGTCAATATCTACATGTGGGAAACATAGTGAACTCTCAAAGTGCCTTTCTGTGAATCACCATTAACTGGTTGCAAGAAATAGCGTGGGGGCACTAGGACATGTGCCCTCCTGCCCTCACCTGACGGAATCGCCTCACAATTCCAAAGAAATAAAATAATAACAAACAGGCAACTGAAAGGCATCAAACTCCTCAGAAGCCAATTCTCCAGGTCCCCAATTGGACGAAACGCCACTTGGAGGCACAGCAACCGAGATCCAATCCGGAACCATCTCTTGCCCGCCGCGTCCATCCCCGGCCAAGATCCTAGTATCATACCGGAGATTATACCCTACCCATGTCAGATACCCGGGATGTGGATTCCATACCCGCCCGTGCCATTGCGGTGACGATGCTTCCGGTACCTTTCTGGCAGCCTTCACTCGCCATCCCTCGCCACCACCACGCCGCAGCAGCTGCTTCCGTCTGCGTAAGAACTCTGCCTTCCATCACACGGAGCTCTATTCCGAGCTTGCCTACTCATCTCATCTCTCCACTTGCTTCCGTTACAGTACGTGGGGTCACCGTCATTGTGACCAAATTGGATTAGCCCTACCAATTCTTCACTTTCGAGGGTCGTGACTTTGGGTGTACCGGTATAAGAGCTCAGAGTTGGCAACGCTGTGTGAGGCAGTTGAGCTTCGAGTTTTGGGTAGTGAGTGCTGGGGGTGTTCCTTGTCTTGGTAGGATTGGTTTAGTGAGGATTTGGCCGGAAAACTCCTGCTTTTGATTTAGTAGTGCGCATTTGTCTTGAGGGTGCGTGGATTTCAAGGCGCTGTTGAGAATTCGTGGGGTTCGCCGTCGTTTGTGTGAGGGCTTGCGTAATTTGTTGAGAGAGGGGTTAATTACGTCGCATTGGAGGGGTTGTTCATTGGAAGATTTCTTTGTGTGTCCGTAATTTTCTGTTACGCAATTTGGGAAGTATGTGTCAGTGTTACGGGCGAGAGGGTGTAACGAGCGACGAGTGCGATTCGTGGAAGAGCACTACGACAGGGAAGAGACGATCGGGCAGCAGGGGATTGTACTCTCTTCACAGCAACTGTCTGTCGAATGGCACCAAGAACACGCTGGCGTTCATCAGGCACCAGCGCGGCAAGCTCTACATCGTGCGTCGCTGCGTCACCATGCTGCTTTGGAGTAAGTGATAGAGTCTTGGTGAAGAATTGAGAAATACACTCCAATTTCTACCACCGTGTTCATCATTTCAATCGCTCGAGAGAAGCTGGCAGCCGTTTGTCCGAACGGTTTCGACCAGTGCAATGCCAGAGATTATGAGAATGTGCGCATTTTCCGGCCATTCTCTTCCCTTTCGGCTATTCCATTCCAGGAAGTGGAAGATCTGAGGAGCAAGACAAGGTGCCTGCGTGGATTTGCTGTACATAGGCTGCCGGCATGAAGAAAAAGAAAACATTACCACGACTTTGTGTGACATCGTTTGACAAGCTGAGAGCGGCCTTTGCTTGGGCAGCATTGATTTCGTGCAAGCAGGAGCTTCTCAGCAACCAGTTAGAATCGGCATTCAAGACTACGGCAGCTGGGCACAGAACAGGGTCACATTTCTGTGGAGTTGCTTTCGGCGGGGGGCTTTCCCACATTGAAGGGAGATTCCACAAGTACATTGGAGTGAAGGTGGTCTGCGAAGGTCAGATCAGCTGAAATGGAAGATGGAGAGAAGAATTGAATATCTTAATCGTTGTTTTTCCATACATTGTTGCATTTGCAATTCCTTTTCCGACGGAGTTTCTGGCATACAGAGCTTCTTACTATCGTTATCGTTCCTCCACCCATGCCATTCGTTTGGCAGGAATTCATACGTGAAGAGTTGGATTCTATCACTTGTGATCATGTGCCTGAGGAGCGGGTATCTCTCTAGTAGACAGTTTTGAGTTTTCTCTGGATATGAGAGTTTTGAGGATTTCGGTTTTGGATCATAGCAATACTTGTATTGGCTTAATGCCTTTTCAAGCCATTGAGACCGGCATTTTTATAAAGAAATTTTGCCATGATTATCCCTGACTGGTGAGGATTGGTCGAAGTGATGCGTCGTTTGTACTTTCAGGGCTTTTCCTGTGCCTGAGTTAGTCACGTGGCGGAATAATCTGGATTGATGTCTGCTGTTTGTCTGGGAGTAAGTTAATGCCTCATTGTGAATTCTCACATCGAAGTATTCATAATGGGGAGACATGTTCATCCGCTTCCCCACTCCCCCATTCTCAAGGAATGATAATGTGGTATACTCAGGGTTCTCCATCAATTCGTTTCCACGACAAAGACCGGGTGATGACGAAGTTGGCATGGAGAATGTACTAGGACTTCACTGTTCCGCCTTAAAAGGCACCAGAGTTCTCACCTCTGTACGAGGATGCCAAGACTAACGTGTGGGCGAGAAAGCATGTGCCTGTCTTCCATGTCTTCCATTTTCTGTGTTGAACCTACAGGTCACGCTGGAATTGAGGAGCAACTCTCTTCGAGCATTCACGATTGCAGAAGCAGTCCTGCACTTCCAAGGCAAAAAAATGATGCAGACATTGAAGTTCCGTCTTGCACCTCTTCAATTGAGTGAGTTTGATGTTGCGTTTACTTGCAAGAAATGAATGCTGGATTGTAATGTGTGATTGCTTGGTTCAAATCGTGTTATTCGGACTGCTGGATCCGAAATCATAATGGCCATAGATGCTGCCAATACGGCCTGTAGGATCACCTGCTCAAGTCACCGAGTGACGAGCAAAATCTTGTGGGCGTATTGGCACCCTCCATGGCCATTATTGTTCCTAATGGGCTCTACAAGAATTCTTGACACGTTGCTTGGTGCTATTTGTCAATCACTTTGTACGAGTGCTTGTTGTTTCCAACTGGAATCCATGGTGTTTTTGACCCATGCCCATTGGGCAATCACACTATGTTGGAGGGTGTCCATCGGCCAAGCTTCACAAGGAGTCTAATTACATAAATGAGGGTTGATGAATGTTACAAAGGGCACAAACTACAATTCATAATTAGCTTGCTTGTAGCCAATCGGAAAACACCATAGTGGAGAGAATTCTAATCGTGACTGTTACGGACACAAATGAGAACAAGGCGATTGTGGGGAGAATTACATTGTTGGTGTACATTTCAAGTTCCAGAATGTACTTAATAAAATTTGAAGTATAGTATAAATAAACAAAAATGTGTGACCTAAATTTAGAAGCATTGTACTTCGACAATTCATATTAGATGTAAACTCTAACTTTGGAAGTTAAATTTTATGATGATCAACTAAATTTACAGTTTCATTTAGTTTGATTAAAAAATATAGAAATGATGGTAAGAACGTCAAAACTTTCCTTGAATATTATATTTTAACATGACATACAACAACTTGCACTTTGTACTTTTATGGTTAGATTATCATCTTCTACAAGTTGGCATGTGGAGTTGTTAAAGTTTATTGGCATAATTCTTAAACATGTGGCCTTTTAAGTTTTAACTACAAAATTAAACTTCATTTTATATTTTTGTATTGGCCAATACAAATGAGCAATGATTTCATATTATTAAAAAATGAAGTCAAATCTATATCATATTTTTTTTTAAATCTTATGAAGGAAAATGGAAATTATTGTGTATATATGATGATTCTATATCAAAAAAATTGATATCAATGACAAAACAACCTCCAAAAATCTCAATCTTTCATGCAAAAGTGTAAATTTCCATATACAAAACATATAATTGGAAACCACGGTGAAAATTTGTATTTACATGAGATAGTTTGACAATATAGCCTAGAAATATATTATAACATAGAAATAAATAAATAAAATTAATAATTTTCTAGGCAATCAAGCTGTACACAATTGCAATAACTTTCTCAAACATTAAAAAACTATAAAGTGAATTAGAAAGTAGTAGTGCTAAGTTGTATGTATGTATGTATGTATGTGTATATATATAGGAAAAATCAAATTTAATAGGATCTCATCATTGAGGCTAATTTGTGAACAAAAGTTGTTGATTTTGACTCTTGGGTTGTATATAATGTAATAATCTACTACTATTCTTAGTATTCACAAATAAGACAATTTATGCAATCTTTAATAAGTTAAATGTAGTCATTTTGTAAAATAAGAATGATATAAGACTTTATAAAGTTAATCTTCAATGTCTTTTTATGAATGCTAGTATGTAAGCATGAAAATGCAAGCATGTGAGCCTTGAGTATATGTACAAGTAGATATCGTACAACCATTGAAGGTGCATTAGGAAAAAAATGAGCCCTCAAATGAGCTACTTCCCATTGAGGAGTTCCCCTCAATGGAACTCACAGGTCCTTTGAGGGACAATGGCCACTATTCATCATCAATGATGAATAGTGGCCACAATAAGAAAATGTTAAAAAAAACATTAAAAAAAACTATAATGAATAAGTAAATTATAAATAAAAAATTCAATTTTTTTAAATTTAAAACAATTTAAAAACAATTTAAAAATAGCAGTTTGACATGGCACCACTCATGCCACATCAGATTTGAAAATTATGTAATTTTGTATTTATTTTAATATTATTTATTTTTCAATTTTTTAATTAAATTGTCATGCGCTTATCAAGCCTTGCAATTCGTTGGCCGAACAAGAAGAAGATTTATTTTCCCACCAGCTTTCTCTGCTATTTTCTGCTAGTAATCCGAAACTCACAACCTCTTTGAGGGCTCACTTTTTTCCTAATGCTTATATCATAAACACCTATAATATAGCTATAGACTATAACATTGTTACATTGTAATCATAGAAAGTTTTTATAATATGGACACCTATAACGTAGGTGTATAGTTTTTTAGGCTCATGGACTCATGATTTTAGGCTGCCATAGTAGCACCCCTCAGTTGTATATGCTTGACATCCTTCCACTCTTTTATTTATAAAATATTAAGACAAAGTCATTTAGTTTGGACAAAAATCATTGAAAATTTAGATGAAAAATAATTCCAACTTTTGATGTTCAAAGTACAAACTTCATGCATCCAAAATATAAACTTCAAGGTGCTAAGAAGTTACTATAACCACAGTGTTTGTATTGTTGGTTTTATTGTTTTGTTTGTATACGTAAATGGTGGTATAGTTTCACTTATTTATATAGAATAGTTATATAAAATCTAAAAATATATTTAAATTATGCAAATTCGAATATTCACTACACCAAATACTCTCATTAGATTACCCAACAATACTTTTCCAACATTTTACACTAATTAGATAATCAATAAAATAAAATAAAATATACTTTTGATTTTTTGTTAATTTATATACATACATTGTAGATTTTTGAATTAAAAAACTTCATCATGTACATATATTAGATTGGGCAACCTAATTAGAAAGGCCACCTATTTAGAGTTTTCACTATAGTACGAGCCTTTTGGTGGCTAAACTGTTTTTGAATTAATTGCGTGTTAGGTTCAATGTAATTTGTGTTTATTTTAACACTTATTGAACACAAAACCATTGTTGCCCATGCTGGATTTGTATCGGTGACCAAAAACTATACATGTACAGAACATCATACAATAGAACCTCTCTAAGTCGATCGGTCCCGGACCGGTCTGACATGATTAGTTTACAGAGGTTTATTAACTTAGAGAGGGTCATTTTTACTCACAGCCTTTGTTATCTGGCCCAGTCCAGGACTGGTCTGACATGATTGATTTAGAGAGGTTTATCGACTTAAAGGAGATCGACTTAGAGAGGTTCTACTGTACTTTCAAAATACAATCCTATTAACCCCTAAATGCTTGAGGCACCAAATTTTGGTGTTGACAAACTTTGAAGTTAAATAAAACCTAAATAAGTTGCTATTTTTAGTAATTTGTATTTTTGAAAAATTCTTTTGGAGTCTAATTTTAGTGTCAAAAGTCCAATTTTGAAAATGATGAATTATGATTTTTCTATTCAAGATTTTGTGCAAGGATACCCATTGCAATCTTGGCTTTCCGTAGTGTTGAAGGCTCTTGGAAATGAGCTTCAAATACACTAGATCTTGGAGGGAAAATTACATTAGAAATTCATTTAAAAAAATTGTACAATAGATTTTGAGAAGCCACAAATGATTAGGGTTATGCATGTTAGGTCCTTTAACCTCATGTTTTTTGTTGACCCACTTTTTAGATTTGGCATGTGAAAAGAGGATTGAAAGACTTCAAATAACTTTCGCTGTTTTAACACCTTCATGTTCAAACATTATAATCTTTCAGTTCATAAGTGATATTGTTGTGTTTTCTTTTCCTATGTGACCTCTAACATTTCTAGTTTGAATTTGTATGGTTACAATTTGTTAAAAATTGATACAACTTATCAAAATGTTTAAAAAAAAAAAAAAAATTAGAGCAAATTCCTAGAATTTCAAAAAAGGTCTTGAGCATTTAGGGGTTAAATCATATATGGTCCTTCTAAAAAATGACACTTATTATGTCAATTTTCCTTGAACTTTATGAATTTTTATATTTTAGAAAACAATGAAAGAAGCTCAATGATATTTGAATTTTATGAAAAGCTTTGAATTCATTGACTGCAAATATAATTGCTTAAGGACCACATTTCCAATTTTTCTAATTAAAGTTATTCAAAATTCAAAATTTCTATAAAGATGTTAAGTTAGCAAATCTACTTATTGTTGTTGGAACAGAAAAAATAAGATCAAAACAAAAATGGGCAAAATGAATAAGAAAATTTTATAAAATTGTTCCCAAAGATTAAAAAATAAAGAGAATTTTGATTTTTGAATACAAATGTCCACATTGTAGAAGAATATTTTTATTTATACCAAGTTTAATTGTTTTCCTTCTTTCACATCTTTCTAAAAATATGAACTTCATCAAATTTAAAGCATAATAAATATATGGGCAATTATTTCTCTTGAATCAACATCTTTTACAACTTTATAGATAATTGTTGATTGATAATCCTTGGATTTCTATAAGTTACTTCTTCTACATTCAATCCACATATGAAGAATGTATTGCTAACTACACTAAATAATGAAATTAATTTGCCCCTCACTGATTTCTCAACATTTTGCACTATATAAATATTTAGTGCTATAGTGCAAGGATACAATAATTTTCATTGATAATTATTGTAATATATAAACACTTTCTTATGATAAAATGAAGAATAAATAAAAGAGTTGCATATGCTTTGACGTGGACAAGTGGTGAATCATGAAGTAACTTTTCTAGGTAAAGCAACCTAATTGTTAAGGTGACCTAATTCAACTATTTTGTATAGGAATGTTGGAGAACACTTGAGGCGAGACTTAATGACAACAACTAGGCATTGCTACCACAACATAGGATGTTTTAAGTATAGTCTTTACAAGAAGATTTTTAATAATTATTGTATAGGAAATTTTTTTGTTCAACATATTTGGGGCAAGATTTACAAAAAATAAATAAATCATGAAAGTATTTATTACTATGACTTTGGTCATTTTATACAGTAGGTTTATTGGATTATTACTTAATTTGCAGTAAACAATCAACTGAAGAATATTTCCATTTTGATATGAATTGAAAGTTTAGGTGCACAACTATATGAATGTTTCAATTTTAATATCATTTGAATTTGTACCACTTGAAGTGTTCATTTGAGTTTGATCCACTCCTTTTGCGAAGGTGGAAGAAGCCAACTTGACATGATTAAATTGCATGCTGACATATCTTTGTTGTCATTCCAGAAAATCAAATCAAATAGATAAGCCACGTCCTGTTGTCATCCCAATAGAGTTCAAATTGGAATAGAATTCAAATGCCTTGAGAGCCGTGGAACGATGCCACCAACTTTCACAGTCCAATGAATGAATTTGCAAGCGATTACACAACTGAGAAGTTTTGCTTTTCATACATATAAAATTTCGGAGGAAGAAGGGGTCATGCGCTATAATGATGTACTCTCGAATTTCAAAGATTCTGAAAAAGCAGGACATGGCTACTTCAGCACGGATGTAGGTCACCCTGCAAGGGTTGCTTCGTTTCGAATTGCAGAGCCAGGAATCTGAAGAATTTTGTTGTTTATAAAGAAGGGAAGTTAGCAAATTTTGCTCAAAGCAGCCCATTGGAACTAAAGGCGTCCGAATGCAAAGTCAGGTGTTGCTAAAATCAAGTTCATCTGCCTTCAATTTCTTGTAGATGATACTAGTGCTGATGGAAGGCTTGATTTGATGTTGGCCGTGGTGAAAATGTAGCATTCAAACTGCTCTATTTCAGTCTTTGCCCAGACTCTTTTGTGCATTCCACTCACGAGAGAATTTGATTCTGTGGTCATCTTGACAAATTAAATACTTTCTCATCTCTCAAATTCCGGCATTGCACACAACTGTCTTCCACCACGAGAGCCTGAAAGAAATCAGCAACCGTTTGCACCTTCTCCTTCCTCAGAAATGAGCTCTGATTAAAACCACACGGTTATAGGAAATTAACCTGCTCCACCAATCTCCACGGTAACCAGTTAGGGCTAGAATGAGGCTAGAATGAGGGGGGAGTGGGTGTGCGTGACTTTGCAATTACAGTAACTCTAGAGTGAAACAACCCTCATCAGAGCCATAAATTTCCGACACTCCCTCTGACAGACCCCACTTGATTTTTGCCCACGTGGGCAGAAAGATGCAGTATGACTTTGTGGTCCCCGCCATTTCGGGCTGTCGGTATGCTCCAGTGGCCAAGTAGGCCAACTTGAATGAACTCATAAATTAAGTTAGAAAGTACGGAGTACTTTGTAAGAGCATCGATCGAGTTCCTGCCTTCGTTTGTGTGCGCGTGCTGCTGCAAACACGACACTGGGAACTAATCGTGAAGTTCTGCATTCTTCAGTTGCTGTGCATTTGATAACCGACTCCAGAGCTAGCCGGGCGTACCTCGTGAGTCCGTTAACTTTGTATCTTTTGTACTTGTTTGGGAAGCTATAATGTTTGGGAAGCTGCAATACCTGTTATTTTTTTTTGGACACAAATAAAGGAGAGCCACTGCAATACATGTTTCATCTCCAGACTTGCACAGAGGGCTTTGGAAGCTAGCCCAGAGAGGGCCGGGGTAGACTGAATGAAATCTCGAGTTACCCCTTCTTTTGTGGACATGCTAGCTCAGAAAGGCGTATGGAACTCGACAACCCGTAATCCTTCAAAGCAAAATCGATGAATAAGATAGTTTTGAGTATCTATAATAAATTCGAAATTGAGATTTTGAAATCTCAATTTTTATCTTAGGTAACGAGAAGGGCAACCTAATGAGAGTATTTGGGTACTGAGGATATTCTCCTTGCCCCTCAGGCTTAGCGGAGGATCGATGGGTAGTCCATTTGTTGTGTATTTTGGAGTCGTTTGGTCTCCCAAGTTCTTCCAGTTTTATGTGCAACTGTGGTTAAGATGCAAGTAGGTTGGACTGTTGGAGTTTGCAAATCAGTTTTCCTTGATGTGCATCTTGCATATCCCGTAGTAGATCCAGGAAGCTTATGATAGTAATGTTCATGTAGCAAGTGCAGCTTGTATTCTGAGGTTGTGCAGGACAGAGGAAGTCAACCACACTACAATTTTAAGAGTTTACCATCACGGTAAGGAAATAGAGTTTACCAATTCAATAGGAGGTGGTAATGTTCCAATTGTGATCGTTAACTCTGTTTCATTTCTCCCGAGCAAACTTTGAGAACTCCCTTGTGAACACAATTGAAGACACCTAATATAGAGCAGAACGCATTCTTGAATAAGTCAGGACTTGTATGTCTCTTCTTGTTAATTTGTATTCGCATTTTGTCTAGCATGGTGCATTGGTGTTGTGAGTGAAGAATGCAGAACTAATCCATGTATGAAAATCTTTTGTTATCACGGATGGAGCACTTAGATGTTAGCTTTTCAGTCATGGGGCACAAGCTTTGGGGTGATACCAGTTGTACAAACTCACATATCCAGCAACTTGCAAGCTCTCGTTTACCTTACCAATCGTGGATGTGGATGTGGTTGGATACAGAGGTCGTCAATATGGCCGCCCCTCTTGCCGCCCCTCTTGCCGCCCCTCCCGCAGCCCCTCCCGCAGCCCCTCCCGCCAGCGGTGCTGCGACTGTGGGTAATAGAAAAATGAGGGAAGAACTGGAGAGAGAAATCTTTTTTCAGGAGGCAATGTATGAAGATGAGTATGGTGATACCAATCAAATCAAGACAAATAAAAAGATGGCTCGCGTAGCATTGCCGATGTGGAAAGAGAGTACAAAAACATGGGAGCATCAGATACAGCAAGAGGAATCAGAGATGAGGAGTACCATGAATGAAGTGTACACTTTGGTTAGTTTGTATAGTGTATTCGAGGGGGTGGTTTTGACAGCGGTTGCAACAACTACTAGGCTGGAGTGCCCGCATCTTTGGAGTCCCGTCGGCCTTTCCCTCTTTGCGTATTCAATGCTCGTCGTTGTTGCATTTACAAAATTTAGGGAGATCCGTGCATTAAAAGAGATGAAAGAATCGAAGACATATAGCATTAAGGTAAGATTTCATCATCTTTGAAGTGATCTTCATAGTCATGTTCAGATCACAACCAATATTATATCAGAATTTTGTTATGTTGTTTCATTCGGCTATCAAAGTTTTCACTAGTTTATTGAACCAAGGTTTATGATTGGTTGAACTTTCAAGTAATCAAGAAATGGATTACAAAGTTGAAGGAAATTGGAATTGCTAGCTTTGATTTTGAAAGAGATTGCGAGGAGGAACCTAATCGCAGACCAAGAGTTCCTTTCTGGAGGAGTACAGTTAGTCTTGTAGTCCCACTTACAATATTTACAGCTGGACTAGTGGTTTCATTTGTTCACATTTTATGCTGGAACTAAAGAGACTCCAAATCCTCAAGGTTGTGTGGTCTACAATATGCATTGCACTTGCCTCAGGTTAGGTTTTATTATGTAATTAGCACACACAATAAATTTGAAAACTACTTGAGCAATGTTTTTTCTATTGAACCGATTAACAATAGTGTTGGTAAATACAAGGCTTGAGCAATACAGACAAATTCAATTTGTGCATTGGTGGAAGTGTGCAATAATTAAAAATATGATCCTGCTGTTACTAGTCAGCAAATGCGATAAGGTATGAGCATGCATTATTGTGGTTTATTGCAAATACTCACTTGAAAACCTTTAGAAATTTGGATATTAAAATAATGTGCATTTCTTTGCAAGTAGAAGAATTGGTAGCAAAGCACTTTGGACCAAAATAGAGACTGAGATTCACTTCTAAAGTTCATTAGTATAAAATTGCCAATAATAATTGATAGTAGGGTCACCAACAAATCCAACACAACGTACATGATGTCAAAATGAATGTATTGACCATCCAATTGGTGAATTCACATGACACTAGTTATTAAAAAAATACATTTCAACAATTGCAAGGTGGATTGTGTAATGAATTTTATATTTTTTCATGTAAAGTTTAGTTTTTGAAAAGTGCATTTCAGTTTGCTAACACTATTTGTAGTTGTTAATGTCACTCCATGCAACATTCAACCATTTGCTAGAACTACTTTTGAAGAAGCCTTCACAAATTCATTACTATTTCCTTAGAAATAGCCATCATTACGTGGGATATTCAAACTCAAATGTCAATCTTTAATTTGATTTATAGTTGACAATTAGAATACAACATGATATCTAGATTTTTGGAATGCTACATCATTTTCTACATCTACCGACTATGAATATACTAACAATTTAACCAAATATGATGATACCAGATAGGTCATGACCAAGTTGTTGTTTTTTTGGCTTTTCGGTGCCAAATTGCACCAGACAAAAATAATTTGGCTAAAAATGGTAAAGAATTGAGAAGTTTTTTGCCAGAAAACTTCGAATTAAAAAAAATCTTACGTGAAATTGCCAAATTGGGTGGATGAAAACAAAATTATAGACATGTGATACGTGCTAATGTAATATTTTCTATCTAATATGTAGAATGATGAAATTTGGAGCACCACTATAACATTTTATATCACCACTTTGGCACTTCATAAAAAATGAAAAAGAAAGCTCTAGTCCTGACCTTCCTACAATTGTTCCTTGAGTAAGTTGAGTTGGTCATGTTTCATGGTAGAAAAGAATAAAAGGATCTACAGAATGAAAGCAAAGTCTTTTACTTCTGTAGTAAAACCGCTATCATAATAGAGTTATACGTAAAGTCCCCCCCAGTTTGGAGGGGACTTTTTCCGACAAATTTCCTCCGATGGATGACCCCGCAGGTGACCACAACCCCGCAGTTGACCACTAAACCGCAGACAAAGTCCGAACCAAACTTCTTTTTGATCGATTTGGGTGCTTAAGAAAGTTTGATACCCACTTTTGTATTGGCTTTTTGCCCAAAACCTGCTTTTTCACAAAACTGCGGGGTTTAAACCCCAGTTTGGGGTACTTTACGAATAACTCTAATGTTCTCAAGATTCATTCATAACTTCAATTTCTCTTCTATTCCCTACCTTGAGATACCTTAACCCCTAAAGGCTAAGAGTCCTTGGGGGACACTTGGGATTTTGGATAGGCTTGTGTGAACTCAAATTTGACCTGATTTTTTGAATTTTTTTTGAAGATAAAGAATCAGATTAGCTTTATTTCAATTGGTGCCCGGGAGCAAAAGTTATGCCATCCAAAGTCTTAAAACCAATTTGCTGGGCAAAACAAAAACAAAAACAACAAAACAAAAAATTAATTTTTAATTTTATTTGAAATATTATGTTTTTGTCTACGTTTGAAGCTTTGATTCATTCTATTTGGACTAATAATGAGAAAGTTACGGACAATCTTCTTTTTCGGGCAATCTTCACATCTTCTGCAAAAAACAACTTATAGAATTCATTTTTGAATGCAATTTTTTTTTTAAATCAATTTTTTTTAGAGGATGAATTTTGTTTGCAAGAAGAGTCTCACCATTGGGATTATGATGTTTCAATTCCATCTTAGAGCTATTAACAATTTTGTGTTTTGTTCAATCTTGGACCTACTTCTACTTAAATTTCTTTTTATATGTAAAAATCAAATTTTGATATTTTGAATTTGTTTTCTCCATCTCTCAACTCAAATATTCTATATAATTTTTTTAAATTTATGGTCCATAGTGCAAAAAAATTCCACAAATGACGGTCAAAGTCATCTGAAATTGCAAACCATAATTCAAAAAAGCTTCTTTTTCCAACTTCAAATGCTTATATCTTCCAATTTGTACAAAGAAACTTCATAAAAATTTTACCACATGATTTGAGACAAGTGAATTACAAGATTTTTATTTTTTTATTTTTATTTTTAAATTCTAAAAAAATGTTTTATTTGGTTTCTTGAATGATTGCAATAAAAATGGCAATTTTCAATGGTTTTGGAGCTAGAAAACGCCTTGGGCCTTTAGGGGTTAAATTAGAAATGGAAACTTTAGATATCATGGTGCTTAGATTTGCAATATTTATGGTTGGTGTAAATACACGCTACCATTGATGCAACACAAGCAAGTTTTTGTTTTGTTAACTTAATCTACCAACTAAATACCTTAGTGCCAATTAGTAGCTATCTCAAATAGATTACAAAATATTTACAGTGCACAATATGTATTAGGTATCAAATTGGTACTATCTTCCCAATATTGCATGCACCTTCAATGTCCTATGTTCCATTGTCCTAGTGTCCTGTGCATAGATATGAAGTACGAAGTACCAATACATACTGATACAATTACAAATCAATATGCCCCATTATCCCATAGCTTTTGCCTCGTTAATCCATGTCATCTATAAGATGATGTTCTCTACAGCTATTAGCAAGTTGAAATCAAGAGATCTTGGGGGCTTGGCATTGCAAACAAGAATCTAAATAGAAATAGAGGGAAATCTTTTTTTACCAAAAAATTACATGGGACATGTGTTCAATCTTTTCAATCAGAAAATTACATTGGACACGTGTGCAAGGTGCCATTATGTAGCAAAAAGATGTGAACGTGCTGATTTGATCCTCCCTTCGGAGGTCACACCCCTAAAATTTTAGTAACCACGTGTAATAATGGGGTATTTTAAGGGGGGGGGGTATTTATTTCCTTCCCATCTTTTTTTTCCTTCCTATTGGTAGATAAAAAGCTACCGACATGTATTTATGAGCACCCTATTTTTTTTGTTAAATGGGTGGAGAGTTTATTTTTTGGCACCCTATTTCTTTTCTACATTTTAAAACTACGGAATACCAAAAGGAATGTAAACACATTGCAAAAGTAATAACTCAAACAAAAAGTTTTCCATAACATTGGAAGTAGTACCAATGCAACACACAATACCAGCAATGTACCATTGAAATTTCTAGCTTGAACTAGAGTTGTTTCCCACCTAAACCACCAAATTAAGTTAAGTTAAAGCGCTTAATAAAAAGTTAATTCAAATTCAAGACAACTCATCCATACAACCCCCCAAACCATTAATTAAAAAACTAAACCTACTAAGGAATTTAAGGGGTATCCAATGTTTGACACGCTATTTTTTTCTACTATACTAAAAAATGAAAGCTTTTTTTTATATCCTATTTTTTTTATAAATGCACTAAGCACATATTACCAATACTATGGTAGATCTACCAAAAGTATAAATTTTCCCTTCAACGAATTAAATTGACCCTATTTTTACCTTATGCCATTTTCTACAGCACCGATGGTTCCCCCTGTCCCGAGGATCCCCCGTTGCCAAAAATCTTGAGCCATTGGATCATTTTTAAGAAAACAACCCCCTCTAGCACACTATTGGTTTGATTGAAAAATGACGCTGGAAATGGCGGTGAACAGGGGCCGTAGATGTGGGTGAAATTTTTTGAAAGCTTTTGGAAGCCATTGATGTAGCGTTGGTTGGGAAAAAATCGGGAGCCGAGCTGATGCTGCCGGCAATATGGTTTCATCCGTGTGAACTTGGTGGCCGACAATTCAGGTTTCCTCTATGCCTAAAGATTGCATACTCGTTGGAGTTCAACTTTGTTGGAGGTGCAAGTGTGGAGATTGCATACTGAATGTGAGAACTTTCAGAGACCTTTTTATTTGCTATGTGATTAGTACTAGGGTAGGTTGTGTTTCGGATGATAGAAGAAGCTTAAGCTTGGCAAAAATGTTGGTCATTGTGTGCAGCTCTAGCGCTTTGGAACAAGCAATGACGTTTGTGGGTGGAGGTTCAACCCTGACCACCACCTTGCGAGAACCTCAAGAGTCAACCACTACTTATGAAGATCTTCTAACCGCGAGTAGACCATTTCTTCTCCGTTGCTCTGACGCTAGGACGTCTGCAAGCGGGACGATTCGGCTTGGGGTTTTGTACATAACCTATTTGGAAGAGATTTCTAATTTTTTTGGATGTATTTGAGTGAATTTTACCTCATTTTGGCAACTAGTTTTGTAGTAAGTTTTATGTTCAAATTGGTAATTTTGAGTTGGTATTTAACCAATTTGTGAGTCAAATGGTGTCTTGAATTCCAAATCAGATGTAAGCTAAGGATGTACAGGTGGCAAGGATGCTGGTTGGGTGGGTTGTTTGTCCAAGTCGGATTTTAACCCCTAAAGGACTGAGGTCTTTTTTCTGCCAAAAAACATTGAAAACTGCCATTTCTATAGCAAAGAGTAAAAAAGTTTGAAAAATGTTTTTTTTGCACATTCAACCATAGGATCTTACACCTAACTAGTATAAAAATGTGAGGAATTTTTTTTAGAATTATTGACTGCACAGATTGCAAGATATCTACATTTAAAGTGAAAAAAACTAGTTCTTCAGCACATTGCGGGACTAGATTTTTAGACTTTGAACATTTTTAACTTAAAGTTTTTGCACTACAGAGTTTTGAGCTTTAAATTGTTATAGTGGAGAATTGAGTTGAGAGTCTAGAAAAAATAAATTCAAGAAAACCTTAATTATCATTCTTAAAAAAATTGTTAAGTAGAAGTAGGTATAAGATAGAAGGAAAATCTAAAATATTCATATATTTTAGATGGAACTAAAATGCACTAATTCCAATGGTGAGATTGTTCTAGCAAGTAAACTAAACCATGCAAAAAAAAAAATTGAAAAATTTGAAAAATTGCATTTAGAAATGAATCCTACAAGTTATCTTTTTCAAGAAGATGCTCTAACTATCCAAAAAAAAAGAATGTCCATAATTTTCTCATAACATATCCAAATGAAATGAATCAAAGCTTTTCAGATAGCCAAAATATAATCTATTAAAAAAAAATTCAAATTTTTGTCCATTTTTTTTTTGCTGCCCGAGCTACCCCCCGTCTCCTGTTTTGAGCTTATATGGTCATAACTTTTTTTCCAGGGCACGGATTGTAAAAAAAATTATATTTCCACGAAGCTTATCAGATTTTATACCTCCAAAACAAGTTTCAAAAAATCAGAAGAAAATTTCAGCCTGTAGGTACCTGCCCAAAAACGCATTTGTTCCCCAAAGGGACAATGGTCCTTTAGGGGTTAACCTGGTTTTGGAGTAGTGCTAGTTGGTAGGTTCATCAATGGATAATGTGCCGAGTTGGATGGGAATGTGTTTGAATCAAGGGTAGGTGGATGCCTGATAGTTGCAGTTACAATAGAACCTCTCTAAGTTGATAAACCTCTGTAAACTAATCATGTCAAACCGGTCCCGGAGTGGGCCACATAACAAAGGCTGTGACTGAAAATGACCCTCTCTAAAGCAATAAACCTCTATAAACCAATCTATCATACCGGTCTGGGACCGATCAACTTAGAGAGGTTCTATTGTAGTTGTAGTTGAGTTCCAATTTGGTGATGGTTTTCCTTGTTTTTTTCACCCACTGATGAGTATTCCAGTGCGAGTTCCAACTGGTTAGACTGCGTATTATTTTGTTTTTGATGTGTGTGTGTCCAAGTGGGAAGAATTGTGTGCAAGAATGTGAAAAGCGGATGTGTGTGTAATGTGATGATGTGCTACTGAATTAGAGTGGTGACTAAGGTTGAAAGATGAGTGCTAAGTGGAAGAGGAATAGTCATGTTAGTATGTGTGTGAGGAAAAGAAATGTGAAGGAATTTTTGAGTTCCAAATTAGAGTGTGTTTGTGATAGCAAAGAAGAAGCTGTGAAATGTTAGTGGAAGAACTGGAATGAGACGTATCAGTTGTAGAACAAAACTTAAAATTGTTAAAGGTGATGTATTCACCAAATTGGTTAACCCCTAAAGGACCGGGGTCATTTTTCTGCCAAAACTCAGTTCATCAAGGAAATAAAAAAAATTATTTTTTTCCAAATTTGACCATAGGATCTTGTACATTACTTGTCTAAAATGAAGTGGTAAAAATTTCATGAAGTTTGATCGTACAGATTGAGAGATATGAGCATTCAAAGTTGAGAAAAAAGTTTTTTTCCTTCATGCCCAAAAGTAATCCTTGTCTTTGACCATTGTTAGAAGAAAAAATTTGCTCTACACAAAGTTGAGCTTTAATTCCTAGAAGTAGTAGAGCAAGTTAGGTACGTGTGGGAAAAATTTCAAATCAATTGGAGACATGGAACATATTGAAAAAAAATTTGCAATGCTTGAGGCTATTGAAAGTTACTCATGAACAAGGCAAAATTCAAAGCATTATTTACATTTCAAAAACTCAAATTTTATAAATCTGAATAGTCAAAAGGTAAATATGATGTTCTTATACCACATAGGAAAAATAAAAAAATAGACAAAATTTATTTACACCCAAAAAAAAAGAACTCAGTGAAGCCTAGTTTTACAGTAGGGTCTGTTCTAAAAAATGGGAGGAGCCCTGGCGAAGCCGGGTCGCTCCCAACCTCCCTCTCACTGGGAGGATTGGCAAGCCCCTGCCAAAGGCGCGGCCCCTTGCCTTCCCACAGTAGCAAGCAGGTGGCAGGGCTGGCAGGCGGTGGCGGTGGCCTATGCACCTATGCTCTGCCTGCACCACTTTGCAGCACTACGGAGCTGGCAGGCAGGCAGCCCTCCCCCTGCCTTTCTCCGCCCTGGCAACAAGGCCGGGTTGGGCCTCCTAGCAAGGCCACGGACCGTTGCCCCCTGCCCACAGCGCTTGTCAAGGAGGACCACAATTTCTAACCCCTCCCTGTGCTACCCGGCGTGTTATTCTTCCTCCCAGCCCAACAATCAATCAACTCAGCGTGAATGGCCACAAGCCTTGCCCGTTCTGCCCTTCCTCCCCCACTTTTGACAAAAAATGCCATAACTTCTTGCCAAATGCTCCAAATCAAGAATTTTTTTTATCCACAAGTAGCTCTTTTCATTCTACACCTCCACAAAAAGTTTCAAAAATGTTCTAAACACAAACTCCCATAGGTACATGCCCGAAATGGCATTTGTCCCCCGAAGGGACAACGGTCCTTTAGGGGTTAATATGATATATTTTCAGATTGAATTGATGTCTGTGTGTATGTGCTTATGCGAGGGAATTAAATGTGGAGTATGAAGCTGTGATTAAAAGTTGTTGCAAGTGCTGTAAGTGAGGAATGTGTCCTAATTGGAGTTTGTTGTTGTATCGCATTCTAAGGGTGATGACTATTATGGAATTTGATAAGTATGTTTAATGCCTAGCAATTTGGGAAGTTGTCATATTAGTTTGGAATTTATGTTTGATGTCAGTGAGTAAATAAATGTTGAAGAGTGTATTATGAATCAAATTGGGAATGATATAGCAATTTTATGTTTTAATATAGCAGTTACTGATGAATGAGTTATAAAGTCTGGGAGTTGTATTGTGTTAGTTTCCAATTTGTGTGTGTTTATGAGTGAATGTCAATAATCAAATTGGAGAGAACTTATTGAGTGTATGTAAGGTAGTTTATGAGAAATTGATAAGGGAGAATATCTAGTTGGAATAGTGGAAATTGTTGTAAGTAAAAGAAGCAATTCCAAGTTGGGTAGAAGTGAATGTAAGTTTTGCAAGAATAAAGATTATGTCAAGTCAAATTGTGAAGATAAAAATCTGCAAAGTAAATCGGAAAACCAAGATTCAGTTGTTCCCATTAAAGGAGACAAAGTCAAGTTGTAGCTATGAAGTCCCGTTTGAAAGATCAAATGCCCAATTAGGTTGTACCTGCAAATTCTGACTTACAGTAAAGGAAAGAAGTCCAAGATGTTAAAGTTATAAGCTAAAAGAAGATTAGATTATAAAGAAACAATTTGGGAAATTACTTAACCCTTGTGGCCTTTAAGAGTAGAGAGGAAAATTTTGGAATAAAAATTACCATGTGAGGAAAACAAATTGTATATGGATTAAGGAACAATTTATTTTACAATTTTTAGGTTGCAAACAATTGCAACAGTCCTCTTGTACAATATCTTCAAACCTTGGTACCTTGTTTCCACCAATTAGTTCTTCAAATTCATGTTATCGAGATGAAGAACCAATCCTTTCTCGACATTGTTTTTTCTAATTCCCGTTGCCTAGATAAAGAAATAAGACCTGGATGAGTTCCATCTCGTACAACGAGATCTTCTAACTATTTTTCATGGTAATCCTTACTCACATTGCCCAAGTGATCAACAAACTTCTTATGCATTTTACTCTATATGTCGTAGGAATTTCAGATAGCTAACTATACAACGTCATCTTCTAATTCAAGCAATTCATTATACTTGTCTAAAGAAGAAGCACTTTTTGCCCTATAATACACATCTCGGTCTTTACAGGTACTTGGGCCATTGCCATACAAGACACTTCATTTTTTCTTTTTCTTTTGTTTGTAAAATATCCCTTGAGTCCAATGTCTCTTGCCATGATTTTGACCCAACTTTTGATGATTCCTTCTCCTACATTCACAATTTTATATCACAGTTGATATCGTGGATTGTCTATATAACACAAAAATAAGTAGCCACTTTCTTTTAAATAGGAGGATAACAATACACAAGAGCTTTCCAAGTGGCCACCACATCCGCATCGTAAGAAATAATTTTAGGTTGAAAATCCTCTGTCAATGTCTTTTTAACATGCCTTTGTACTTTTTGTTCAACTGTTTATCATATCTATCATCCACTAGATATAAAATACTTCATACGCATGACTTAACAAACTTTTGGGTGGATAGACTACAACAAATCGTTGTTCTACCTAACATTCACTTCAATAGACATCCAATTTGATAATGTACTTAGCTAAGCAAGATTTGATTAGCAAACTCATTTAATTATAGGCTACTACAATATTTGAACATAATTGAATCTAAAATAAAACAACAAGCATATAATCAAATAAATCAATGAAACATACCTCACATGTTCCTTTCCATTTGCATTGATACCAAACTCAAAGTCTTGTAAAGAGTATTGTACAAGTCTTTGTTTCTCTGTATGAGAAATGCTAAAGTACAGTATAAGGCAAATCATTTTTGTAAACCACGAGGAATGATTGTCTAGTAACTAGCATAATCCAGCATTTGATTTTCTTCAACAATTGTGAAAGCCTAACCATTCTTCGAGGTTTATTTATTCCAGCATCTTGACTTTCCTCATAGCCTCAAGACATTGTCTGGGAAATATTTAGGAAATTTAGGCCAAAAGCTGGCTGGTTAAGAGTATGTTCGGCCAAGCCTGGATTTCATCTGGTTCTTGCCTTTCTCCATCTAATGAAAGTGGTCATTTTCCCTTGGTAGTGAATTTAAACCGGATAATTTTTCCCTCATCTTAAACATGAACCGGCTCATTTTCCCCTTATATTTCACACGATTCGGATGAATTTTCTTCCATAATTAATTTGAAGCTACAAAATTCAAAAGCCACTTCAAATAGTGTCCTTAGAGGTGAAAAGACAAGCTCTTTATACAAGTGGGGTGTTAGGAGGTAAAACAACCCATGTGAGATATGTAAATTAAAATTAGTAGGAACTCAACCACTCATAGTTAAGTCAAAAGCAAGAATTGTGTTTGAAGTAGAATTTCAGACCTCATTTAGACATAGTAGAATAATTTTTTTCAAAAAATGTTGAACTAAGTTAATGTGGAAAATCAATCTAACTTTCATCTCCAAAAATCCATTTGAGAATTCAAGCCTCCAATCAAAATTTATGGACAAATTTCAAAGGAGAGTTGGAAAGAACATTTTGGCTTTGACATTTTCAAACATCCTCTATGTATTTTGTTCATAACTTTTGATTGGAAGATCTAAATCTCAAACGGACTTTTGGAGATGAAATTTAACTTGATTTAACAACTTTTTTTAGTTTGGAGTTTTTTGAAAAAAGTTATTCTACTATATCAAAATGAGGTCTAAAATTCTACTTTGAAATCAATTCCTGGGTTTTTACAATGTGATCAAGCTCTCAACTTGAAATTATCCCATATCCTTTGAAGATTCATCATGGACAATGGATTTCATTATAAAAACAACCTCTCCACCTATTCATTCCATTGAAGGTTCCTTCACTTTGCCATCAATTTATTTTGATGGTAGACGGTCATTGCTTTAAATGTATGGTGGTGGTTATGAAGGTATCATATTTGATTAATTCACATTTAGTGAATTATTAACTTTAACCACCCTTTTTGGTTGGTTTTTAGGCATATACACTCTCTAATTGATTATCTCTTTGGATGCCTTGGCTGAAATCCAGCTTTACTCTCGGGAGATCCTGCCATATCCGGTTTTCCCTCCTCCCAAACAGCTAATTTCCGGCCTTCTTTGAAGAAATAAAGATAATTTTCCTACCTATTTTCGTACTGGCCAGTCAGTTTCCGCCTTGTTCTAATAGCATCCGGTTTTACTGCCTAAGAGCATCTCCACCGGGGCACGCCAAACTGCCCCAGCAAATGGTTTGGTGTGCCCGGTGGTTTTTTTATGACCCACCAGTTGCAACCTTTTGGTTTTGTCAACGCAGGGCACATCAAATTTCAATAGCCACACCTCAAACTGCCGTGTCTGGTGCATTTGATTGAGGCCACGGTAATGCAGAGCTAGAATTAATTAGTGCAAATATTGAGGACCATGGATAATTAGCCACCCAGGCCATTGGATGTGCAGATCCCAACGTCGTGGGTTACCCATGGATTCTGGCAACTCATTCAATTACGCACCTCGTTTTCTGGAATATCTGACAAACGAACGTTGTTTGGGAAGTTGCTGGTGGGGCAACGCCAAATGGCCGGCCCCTTCCGAGCACCTGACACGCGTCATACCTCCTTTGGCATGTCCCATTTGAAGGGCATCGGTGGAGATGCTCTAATGATTTGAAATTTAAGCGGCCAATTTCCAATTTTGATTGGCTGATCTTACACTAGCTGCCGGTTCTTCCCGGACATTGCCTCAAGAACACTCAATCTGGTTTTAGCAAACCTTAGATGCATTGGAATGTTAAACTGAGCTTTTGAGCAGCTAGTATCTCCAATAAATTGATCTTGTTCTTGACAAAGGCGTCGATTGAAGGAATCAAGCATATTGCTGATGGAACTACTAGGATACCTAGTACCAGATGGTTTACACAACATAGAAAATAATCTAGCTAAAAGTATTCCACATTCCTGCAAAGGAATTTTTTCAAACAAAATACTAGTATCCAAACCTTCACACTGGTGCCATCAATTGAACCTATTTAATGCCCACTGCTCATTTCCCTCAGAAGCACTTCTAAGACAATTGATAATCAAATGAAATTCTGCTTCATTACATGGAAGGAATTTTGAAACATCATTTGAAGTATTTTTTGGAGTTATCATGGCATTTTTATGCTTTTCTAATTAAGAATTAGAAAGTCCAACGCTGCCAGCAGGAATCAAATATCGAGAATGAATTGGCAAATTTTGAATACAATGAAATGTCAATAATATACTCATCATAGCAATACAAGTATTACTAACAAGAAAAATTCCATTCCTCGATTGGCTCTTAGCAATGTTGGATTGACTCTCATTGACAATGGATTGGCTCTGATCTATGCTCAATGGGAACTGGGTTACATTGGATTGGCTCTGAATTGCATTGGATTGACACTATGTTGTGTTGGATTGGCATGCAACAATATTCAAACGATTTTTATCGGTAAAGAATCATCAGAAGCTCCACTTTTCTTAGGACAAGAATTAAAATTGATCGTCTGCCTTTTAGAATGAAATCCTTCACTTTGACAAACAATAATAAGCATTAAAGGCAAAAGAGTACATTCTCTAGCCTTTGCAAAGAAGAAAGAATCCATTAATACTGACAAATTAAGCCCATCAACATCAAGGCTTTTTACAGACCGCTTTGATTTTTGAGATCTACCAGGGATTTTGTCCGCTTGACCACTATCTTTATTGTCAATCTCACTGTTTGACCACTTTCTTATTTGACTTGTTTATCTAAGAATTCCTAACACAACAATCAAATCCTCAACTGTTTCAAGCGCATCTGGGAGCGCATCACTAGCTGTTGGAACAAAGTCCTTCTCATTGTTCAAATTGAACGAAGGCAAAGTATATATATAAGAATTTTTTGCAATATCCACAAAAACATTAGAAATGTCGTGTGAGCTTTTAATTTGTCACTTGGAACTCATAGTTTTCTTTTTTCTCAAATTTCTCAATTTAAGTTATAATTATAGGTAAAAAGCCCAAAAAAGAGTGTAGAACCAAAATAGGCATGTCACATGCCAATATAGTATTTGGTCTAAAATAAAGTCTTAGGTCTAGAATGTGTCAATTATTCACTTGTACACAGGTTAGAAACCCAAGTTAGTAGGAAGTTAGGCAGTTTGAGTAAAACCATTCTAATTAGCCTAAACCTTCTTAAATTAGCGATTAATTGCAGTTAGATTAGTCTACAGGCTCCTTGATAGATCTGTAGGTTGAGGGGGCTTAGTTTCCCCATTACACTGATAAAATGTAGGAAGCCCCAACTAAGGCTTGTAGAAGTTACTACCGGAAGACAGACAAATAGAGGGAATCTACCATTGAAGATAGATGATCTAGGGTCAGAAACAAGCCAGGGGATCGGGAGCGAAGTTGATTCATCTCGATTTTTCTATTGATGGAAGATTCCTCGATCAACCTAGCTCAAAGAAAAAGGCATGATTTAATTCCTTCCTTGACTAGGGTGCCAAGCTAAATGTAGACTTGCACCTACTTTGTGAAATTTCATGGGAGGTCCTACAAAATGTCTTGGAATTTTTTGATAGTCAGAAGATGTTGCTCTGGACAACTGCCCGCCAAAGATCATGAGAGGAAATTTGTAGAAATTTTTCAAGTGGCGGCAAAATTCCACTAAATATTAAATTAGCTTTTTTTATGTTAATAATACGCCCCGGCAAGTTTCAAGACATTCCGATAGCTAGAGGTACGTGAACTGGTAAGATTCCTCGACAACTGACGAATTTGAAGATTATGGCGGAAATTGACCGGCATTCCAAAAGTACACAAAATAGGAATGGGCCCAAGATAGATCTTTTCTCACCCCCTCACCCCCCCTAGAGAGCCTAGGCAAGTTGCTTTTCCCACAAAAATCAACTTCCAAAAGTTGAATTTTTATAATTTTAGGGGTCCCAATTGGCACTAGGATTTTTTGGATTTTTTGGCGCTTGGGAAAAGGTTGAAGGGCCAGGAGCTTTCGCAAATTAAAAAGCCAACTGCGCAATCCGTTTGAGATTTGGAGTTAATCTCCAAAAGTTAGGATTTGGATCAGCATATGAAGTAGAAACCTAGGAAGTAAAAACCTAGGTGTAGGACAAAAATCTCTTGAGATCAAGAAGTCAACAAAGTGTTGGAAGCTAAGGTGGAGATCTAGATACAAATGTCAACAAGGATCTAGGGTTATATGACAATAATCAACAAATGATGTATAACAAGAATTTAGAGGAGTTGGAAAAGTATGACAAGAATTTAGGAAGGTTGAAAAAGTATGACAAAAATCTCAAGAGATTGATAAAGTCCGACAAGGATCTAGATAGATTGGGAAGTCAATAAAAGTCTACGGACGTAAGACAAAGATCTAAAAAAATAGGATGGAGATATAGGTAGTTAGTTCCAAAGTGTTGACTTTTTAAGAAGCTTGGAGGGTACTCTAAGGCTTGTTTGGAGGGCACTCCAAGGCCTTGAGAGGGTATAAAAGGTGTCCCCTCCTCTCACTTCACACCTCTTCCTTTGTTTTGGCACAACAAGAGAAAACAGGTTTGGCCTTGAGTTGGCACTTTTTCTATTCTAAGTTTTGGCCATTTTAGCCACATTTTGAGTTTTTGTGTTTTGAGCGTCGATTTATACTTCTTATGTTTTTGAAGCTTTTCTTGAAGGACGTGGAGATCCCTTCAAGTATTGACTTCATACTTTTGCATTTTTAGTGGTTTAGTCACTCAAATTCCTTGTTTTCTTTGGTTATTGAGTATTGAATTAATCCTAAAGATGTTCTAGCCAAATTCTGGCTATGCCGTTAGCTAAAATTCCTTAGCGCTTGCTTTAATTCTATTTTGTGATCTTATATGTGCTCTTTGAATAGAGATTGATATCATTTGGAGAGATTTTGGATTAGAACCAAAATTTTCGAGGTCCACGTACTAAGTGTTGTCAATTGAGAGAAGTTGGGTGAGAACCAATTCTCTGAAGTACAATTACCAACTAATCTTTTTGATAATTGTTCGAGGATTTGGTGCTAATCTACCGTATGGCAAAGTTATTGCCCTTGCCTAAGTATCAAAGTCTAGAATCATCTGTATCTAGCATTTTATTGTTTTGACGGCGGAGCTTTTACTTACAAACTTGTGCTAAATATAGGCTAAATATAAACTATCACCAATTATATTAGAAGACCATCACAATTCAGGTAGTGCATTATCCAAAGTCAATTCTTGCACTTTGATTTAGGGCATGACTCTTTGGTAAAGTAGGGTATAGTTAGGTACTTAAGAAAGAAGATCCTTTGCCTGGAAGGCACACAATGGACCGAAGTTAGGCACCCGATTAAAGTAGAATTTTCACGCTAGTTTAAAATACTAATTGTGTACGTCTAATTACCAAGGGTGGATAATTAAACGCCCACATGAGACAACCCGCACCGGAATGCTTTGATCTCCTTGGACTCATTATCTAAACTTGAAGACACTCAAACATCCTTGAGTCACAAAAATTGCACATAATTAGCAACAAAAATGCACTGAAAAACCATGCAAGGATCAAAGTCAAGAAAAAGAATAGACTTGATTGTTTACAAGTATAGTAAACAAACAAGAAATCGAGTCTACAACTACAGTAAACAAACAAGAAAGATGAAAAAGGCGTAATTTCAATAGAATAAGAGTCTGAGTGCTAGGGAAAATTCAAAATAAAGCACCACCAAGTGTCGAGATCACCCCGTCGTAACAAGCTGCCACAATCAAAAAGGAGCCTTGATAGACACCTGTCAAAAATAAGAAGCACTTAATACAATTGACAAATAGCGCCACGCCACGTGTCGACAATTCTCATCGTGGTCGTTACAATTTACAAACAATAATGGCCATAGAGGGTGTCAAAACGGCTTGCAAGATTTGTTCTTGTCGCTCTCGAGCGTGCAATCCTATAATCCATATTGGCACCTTCTATGGCCAACATCTAATTTGTAATGTACAATGGGGTCCAATAAACTTATGAATTTTTGGATTTACTAAGATTAGGAGAATTTGAGGAGGGCCGTGTATGCTAAAAAAATGAATGGAATTTTGAACTATAATTAATTCTATTAGAATCATACTAAAGTCTATTTCATCATCATTACAAATACACATATGTAATTGAAAATCATACAAAGAATTTGATGTTTTGTATACACTATCTACCATCTAGTGTTGCCACCATTTTTGAAAATTACAACTTGTATGTAAATAGAACATATTAGAAATAAGGCTTGACAATTGCTTTAGAGATATTGATCCCATACCACTTGATCAAATTGATCGTATGATTTCTTGCTTGTTCTTCTCTCCATTAGGGGTTGTCATGCCTTCTCCGAGAAACACAAATCTATGAAGTCGGAGAAATAAGCGAGAGAAATGAGGATCCAATGGTGAGCCATTCCATGTGAAGGAGGTGTGACATCCCTTTTTCCTGTTTGAAGCAATTCTCAGAGAATGTGTTACCTGCAAAGCTGGATGGGAGCTCCGCAAGCCACGCACAACCAATGAAACTGAGAATTCCTCGAGAATTTTTTTCTTCGAGAACGTTTCTTCACCTTCGGAGGAGGAGAACCACACTTGCAAAACCTTGGAGGTTGAGAGCTCCGCAAGCCACGAAAACCTGCGCAGACAGCGCCACGCGTCCAATCTCCGAGAACTATCGCAGGGTCGGAGGAGGTGTGACTACCCCTATTGCAAAAAATCTTTGACTATCTTACAAAGGTTCTCTTTGAAGTGGTAGATAGTGTATTAAAGAAATCCAAATTATTGTATGATTTTATATTATTCATTTTTCACTTGTTATGAAGTTGAAGTGCACTTCATTGCAATTGCAATTCCAACGCAATTTGAAGTTTCAAAATCAGTTCATTTTTTAGAGCATCCTAAAGTTACTAAACTTTCTAGTGCAAACTGACTAAAAAATTTGTAAGTTTATTGGACCCCATTGTACAGTATTGTACATCGCCACATTGCAGCAAATTAAAATGGCTTTTGAAATGCCTGTTTATGCTAATTAATGGGTTGACCTAAAATAGCAAGAGCTTCAGTGCTCCCCTCATTGCTCACAGGTGAGGCCGCCAGAGCTACAATTGGGGCACTTGACAAAACCAAAGCCCTGGCAGTCATAGCATTTCCATCAGGGTTTTTTTTTGCACTGTAGCAGTACAACATGCAGTAAATAGAGGATGGTCCCTCCAAATTTAATCCACTGAAACTGTGCCACACCATTGGAGTTTGGCACCATGGTGCCAAAAAAAAAAAAACTGATTTCCATTGCTCGAACATGTAAACGCTCTTCATATTCTTGTCACTTCCCTTGCAACCCTAACATTTGATGCCCCCGTGCCCTGGCATTGGGCATCGTCACCCCGACAATGAAAATCCCTGTAGAGGGATATTGAGAGAGGGAATTGTGAATTTTTTTTGGAAAAACTTGTTGAAGGAAAGATGTGCATATGGATGTTTCTTATGTATATATGCAATTGAATTAAAAAAGTCATCACCAATGGTTTTTTCAATCAATTATCATGTAAAATCATAGATTTTAAATGAAACATTTCACCCAAAATGGAGTTTTGCTTTTTTGAAATTGGAATTTTGGTATGCTTGATTGGAATTGCATAAAAATTGAATGTTTATTATGCAATATAGAAAATGTCAATCGAATTGTATAAAATTACTCAAGATTCTTTTAATGGCCCAACACATAGTTTGTAAGATTATTGACTCTATTGTACATTGTCTCCATAACAATTTTGCTTATAGTGGACCAGTTTTCATCACTATCCCTGAAGCAACTCGGCATAACAATCAATATATAGGTATACTACAACATTCTATATTTTGAGGAAGTTTGCTCTCAAAAATAACATTTGAGGTGTAGTAAAAATAAACATAAGTGTGTGGTCCAATTTAGAAAAATATCTTGATCTTTGTTGAATTAATTTAGAAGCATCGTACTTTGACAATTTATATTAGATGTAAATTCTTTGTTCAAAAGTTCAATTTCATGATGATCATTTAAAAACTATGCATTAGAGGAGATTCGGGCCTCTAAGAGACTGCAAGTTCCCGGACTATGGAAATTCTACAGGATCGCTGGGACGCTGCCAAATGGCCAGTCTGATGCAGCCAAGCGACTGCCACATCAGATTTATTTTTTTTAATTTTTGAAAAAAATTATTATTATTCTTTTAACATTTTTATATTCCTTTTTTTTTAAATACCTTTTTTTTTCTAATAGTAGTGCGTTGTTCCTAGCATCGGGAACAACGCTGAAACGGTCTTCCGGAGGTTCAAATCTCCTCTAATGGTTTCATTTAGTATGATGAAAAAAAGATGGAATCAATGGCAAGAACTTTTCTTTGAATAGTATATTTTAATATGACATAGAACAACTTGCAAGTTGTATTTTTGTAGTTAAATTATCACCTTCCACAAGTTGGCATGTAGGTTCTTCATAAATGTTGAACGGCACAACTCTTAATTGTCTGACCTTCAAACTATAGAATTAAACTTTAATTTATATTTTTATATCGCCCATCATAAAGAAGCAATAACTATGATTTCATATTTTTAAAAACAAAGTCAAATCTACAACATATTTTTTTAAATCTTATGAAGAATAATGGAAATTATAATGGATTGATGATGATTCTACATCAAGGAAATTGATATCAACAACAAAACAACCTCCAAGAATCTCAATAGTTTATAAGGTAACCCCCCCATAACCGACCGAATAAGGAATTTCAACATGATTTAGAGTAGTGAAGGCAAAACAAATATTTTTCAGAGGTACATAAATTGAAAAGACATATATTGCAAAAAAATTGGTAATTTTATCGCTTAAATTGAAATTACTATGAATTTTGGGAGGCAAAAAGTGCGCCGGACCCATGGCCAATATGTAGACTCTTCCAATTCCGATCATTCAATAACTTTTTACCTAATCATTATTTCCCACTTTTTTTTCACAACTTGGGACATGTGTCATGTATTTATTAGTTCCAACCTTGAAAATGAAAAAAAAACGCATTCTAAGCGTGGTCGGAAATACGTGCACCTATAGGTCGGGAATGGGTCAATGGTCGGGAATGGGGGGGGGGTTACCTTAGAAAGTTGTAAATTTCATAACAAACACCAAATTGGAATCCATAGTGAGAATTTGCATAAACATGAGATAGTTCGACGATATAACCTAGAAGTATATTATAACGTAGAAATACATAAGAATTTTTATAACTTTCTAAATAGACATGATGTAAATAATTTCAATAATTTTCTAAAACACTAGATAACTAAGAAGTGGATTAGAAAATAGAAGTAGTATGCTATTTTTTTTAAATGAGGTCAAACTCAATTGAAATCATTGTCAAGGCTAATTTGTGAACAAAAATTGTTGATTTTGATTTTCAAGTTTCATATATAGTAATAATCTACTACTATTACTAGTATTTACAAATAAAGCAAAGTCATTATCATGGAGACTTGTACCACCAAAATACTCTTTAATTTGGACAAGAATCATTTAAAATTTGGATGATACATAATTCCAATTGTAGATGTTCAAAGGATAAACTTCATTCATCTAAAACATAAACTTCAAGGTGCTAAGAATTAAATATAGCTATAGTATTTGTATTGTTGGTTTTATTATTTTGCTTGTCTAAGTAAATGGTGGTATAATTTGACTTATTTATATAGAGTACTGACCTAAATCCTAAAAACATATTCAAAACCACAAATATATTTAATCTATGCAAGTGCTAATGGATCGTTGCAATTATTTGACAAAAGAGAAGTGCCAAAGCTTTCTTTTGTGATAGCTTTTAAAGTGTGACTTGTATGAACTTGAATTTTTTTATTGGAAATGTTTGTCTTGAGTGTAATCATATTTTATATTTTTAGAAATTAAAAAAAATCATTTTATATTTAAGAATCAATTAAACTAATGCATCAAGTTTTGAATTTTAAGAGATTTTAATACTACGGAGTCTACAAATTTGCTGATTTAGAGCTGAAATTACTATGGTCTATTTCTATAGTTGGAAGTCATATTTTTACCAAGGGACATTTAAGAAAATAATAATTTTATTTCCTCTACGTTTATGTAAATAGGGCTCCTTTTCGGCACGCATTTTTGAACATTGAAGATGGTCTCAAGTCAGATGAATCTTTTTGTGAAATTTCTTCACCATAAAGTCTTTCCAAATGTCCAATTTTTAATTTCTTTGAATTTTTTTCCTGCTTTTTACAAATTAAAATGTCAAAGTATCTATTTTCTTACAATTTTGCACTTCCCTAAATCTCCTACTTAGAGAATTTTTTCTATGCTTTTCCTTTACAAGAAACCTTCTTCTTACAAGTGTATATATTAATCATATTTTTAAAATTTTAAAATTTAATTTTTTTTTTTTTATAGTACATCCAAAAAAAGATTGAAAATTGCCAAAGTTGAACAAAAACAGCCATTGTTTCTTGCAATGATCCAAATATTCAGTACATCAAATACTCTCATGAATTTGCCCACACTATTGTCTCAACATTTTACACAAATTTATATATTCAATAGAATGAGGTATAATATACTATTGAATTTTGTTATGTATCTGCATTGTAGATTTTGGAATTAAGTTTTCTATCAATTACATATATGTTGGATTAGAGAACTTAATTAGAAAGGAAACCTAATGAGAGTTTGCATTGTAATACAAATCTTCTTCGGGCTAAAATGGTTATAAAGTAATTGTGTGCTAGTTTTATGAAAAGCTTTAATTCTACAAATATAATTAATCAAAGACCACATTTATAATCTGAAGAATTAAAAGTCATTCAAAATTAAAAGCTACTTCTAAATTAAAGATTGAGTATAAAGATTTTAAAGTAACAAATCCACTTATTATTGCAAGAGGAAACATACATTTAGAGGAGACAAAAAATGGGCAAAATGAATAAGAAAATCCTATAAAATTATTCCCAAAGCCAAAAATTAAGGTAATTTTGATTTTCTAATGCAAATATCCACATTATACAATAGAAGAATATTTTTTGAATATCAAGTCTAATTGTTTTCATTCTTTGATATCTTTCTAAAAATATGTACTTCATTAGATTTAAAGTTTAATAATTTTATGGATTTTCAATTCTATTAAATTAACATCATTTATATCATACTATAACCTATAAATAATATGGATAATTGTTCATTGGTAGCTCCAGCTTCTATGCTTCTTCCACATTCAATTCAACATAAAATGAAAACAAATGAGAAATGTATTGCCAACTACACTAAATAGTGAAATTAGTTTGTCTCTCACTCATTTCTGACATTTTATACTATATAAATATTTACTATTAGTGTACAAGGATGCAATAATTTTCATCAATAATTACTACAATAAACACTTTTTTAATAACAAAATTAGCAAACACTAATATCAAGAGTAAATTGAAAGTACTACATGATAGATTGTGCAAATATAAACGCTCAAAGACCATGTTTGCAACTTAGTTGTTTAATTAAGAATCATTCAAAATTAATAGTTACTTCTAAATTTAAGGTTGAATATAAAGATGTTAAGGTAGCAAATCCACCTATTGTTATAAAAACAAACATACATTAGAGGAGACAAAAGAATGGGCAAAATGAATAAGAAATCCCATAAAATTGTTCCATGAGGTCAAAAATTAAGATAATTTTGATTTTTGAATGCAAATATCTATGTTGTAGAAGAATATTTTTATCTATACCAAGTCTAATTGTTTTCCTTCTTTATATCTTTCTTAAAATATGAACTCATCAAATTTAAAGCATAATAAATATATGGGCAATTAGATGTATTAAATCAACATCTTTTATACTACACTCTGACCTATATAATATATATTTATATTTCCAAAATGATCTTCATGTTGGCCTTAATTTTTTGTTCTAAAATGATCTTCTTATTGCACTTGTGACGTTGCAAATTGGTCAAATTTGGCTTTGATTGCTATTTGGAACCAACAAAACAATTCCAAGTAGTAGTTTCTCTCCATCTATGCAATCATCAATCAAAAAACAAATAAAATAATAATGGGGTCAATCAACACTGTTGGTTCTTATTTTTTTGCATCTCTTTGACTATTGCCGGATTGAAGGAGATGAAGCTCTGGGAGGCGGAACAAAGGGCCACACATGCGCTTGGACACAAACCAAATGCCTACAAAATGATGATTCCACACTCAACAATTAATGGACCAACGGTGATCCTAGAAAATGTCCAAAAAATTATACTTTTCAATATTTTTTAACTACACTTTGAAAAGGACTTTGAAACTCAAAGTTTCTAGAATGCTAGGAGTGCACCAAACTTTACTTATAGCTCAAAAGGATTTTTTAAATGTTATTTTTTTAGCCTTCATCCGGAATATTTTGCCCAACATGAAGATCATTATGAGGCGGAGGGACTAAGGGAGTAGATAACTGGTAATTGGTAACTCCAATTTCTATACTTTTTCCACATTCAATTCCATATAATATGAAAACATTTGAAGAATGTGTTGCTAACTATACTAAATAATGAAATTAGTTTGCCCTTCACTAATTAGTTGACATTTTGCAGTACATAAATATTTATTATTATTGTACAAGGATGCAATCATTTTCATCAATTATTGCAATAAAAAAATTTTAATAATAAAATTAGCTAATACTAATATCAAGAAGAAACTCAAAGAGTCGCATGCGCTTTTAAATAGACAAGCATTGAGTCATAAGGTAATTTTTTGGGGGTAAAGCAACCTAATTGTTAAAGCAATCTAATTTTACTATTCTGTGTAGGAGTATTGAGGAATACTTAAGGCGAGACTTAATGACAACAACTAAGCATCACTACCACAATATGGTGTGTTTTAAGCATAGTCTTTGTAAGAAGTTTTTAATAATGACCCGATAGGAAGGTTTTCTGTTCAACATTTTATGGGCAAGGAATTTTGAAGAATAAAATACGAAAGCATCCATTGTTACAACTTTAGTGAATTCATGAAGCTAGGTTTATTGGATCATTAATATTTTATTGTAAACAATCAATTGTAGGATATTTCCATTTTAATATGACTTGAAAGTTTACGTACACAATTGATTGGATGTTTTAGTTTTAATATCATTTGAATTTAGTGTATCAATTAACATATTCATTTTTGTTTGATCCCTTGTTTTTGCAAAGGTGGGACCAAATTCTCCATTTAAAAAGAAGCCAACTCAACATGATTAGAACATATCTTTGTTGTCATTCCAAAAAAAATCAAATCTAGATAGGCCATGTCTTGTTGTCATTCCAGTAGGAACAATGTGCTTATGTGGCTTTGTCCTAGGTTTATAACCATATTATTTTATTAAGAGTAGATAGATAGTGGGGATATTAAACAAAAAAAACTTTGAATTGATGATACACAAGCAAAATTAAAAAATTGGGGCCTCCCTCCGAACAAACCCTAAACACATTGTGCATTTTAAATGTGGTTGTAGATAGAATTTGGAAACTTATATTTAGAAATGATAGTTGATGCAAAATTCAATGCAAGAATCTTTGTTTAAAAGATAGAGCCAATCAAATCCAAATTAGAATAGAATTGAAATGCCTTCTAGCCCTAGGACCACGTTTGCACAATCCAATGAATGACTTTGCAATCTATTGTGCAATGGGGTCCAATAAAAAAGAATTTTTGGACCACCCTAAGATTAAGTCTTGAGAACTTCGGGAGGCCTTGTGTATACTAAAAAATGAACAAAATTTCAAATTGTAAATTGCATTTGAATTGCAATAAAGTCTATTTCATCATCATTACAAATACACATATGTAAATGAAAATTATACAAAGAGTTTGGTGTTTTGTATACACTATCTACCATCTAGTGTTGCTACCATTTGTAAAAGTTACAACTTGTATTTAATGGTACATACTATATTAGAAATGAGCCTTCATAATTGCTTTGAAAATACTTGACCTATACCACTTGAATTTCTTGCATGATTTCTTGCTTATTCTTCACTTGATTGCAAAAAATCTTTGACTATCTTCCAAAGGTTCTTCATGAATTGGTAGACACTGTTTAAAAAAAATCCAAATTGTTGTATGATTTTAACTTATTCATTTTCCACTTGTTATAAAGTTGAAGTACACTTCATTGGAATTCCATTGTAATTTGTGGTTTCAAAATCGGTTCATTTTTGAACATGCTATCTAGAGCTTCCTGAAGTTGTTGAACTTTCGACTGAGTGAAAATTGATTGAAAAATTTATAAGTTTATTGGACCCCAAGTATTGTACAATGGGGGGACAAAAGTCTTGTCGCCACCTTTTGTTCCCACACAAATGCCCCCATTTTCAAGAACTATTTTTCACAATTTTCATGCAATTCTTGCATCACTGCATTCCTTTGTTAGTAGTCCTGATCATGCATACCAAATTTCAACTTCAAGAAAACAAAAGTCCATTTTTGGTGAATTTTAAAGTCAATTTTCATGGTTTTACATAGTATTTTATTGAAAACAATTACTGGTGAATTTTTTTAATTCAATTTTGGAGATTTGTAGGGAACATCTATACGCACATCTTTCCTTACACAAGCATCTCCAAAAAAAATTCACAATTCCCTCTATGGAGAATTCAATGCTGGGGGTAATAGTGTCCTAATTTTGGAAAATAGATATTTTTATATTTAAAGTAGATTTTTATATTTAACCCTCACATTGTAACTAATTTTGTACATTTGAGCATGATGGTACAATTGCCTTGCCAAAATCTAATTACACTTTAATAAAAAATCTATTTTTCCAAAATTAGGATACTATCACCCCAATATTGAATTCTCCATAGAGGGAATTGTGAATTTTTTTTGGAGATGCTTGTTGAAAGAAAGATGTGCTTATGGATGTTCCCTACATATCTCCACAATTTAATTAAAAAAATTCACCACTAATTGTTTTCAATAAAATACTATGTAAAACCATGAAAATTGACTTAAAAAATTCACCAAAAATGGAGTTTTACTTTTTTGAAGTTGAAATTTGGTATGCATGATCACGACTACATAGGAATGCAATGATGCAAGAATTGCATAAAAATTGTGAAAAATAGTGCTTGAAAATGGGGGCGTTTGTGTAGGAACAAAAGCGGTCGACAAGACTTTTGTCCCCCCATTGTACAGTGCAATATTGAAGTTTCGTTTTTCATCCATAAAAAATTTCGGAGGAAGGAGGGCGGGGTCATGCGCTATTGTAATATAAGTTACTCTCGAACTTTGCCTCCGTTGAAAGCTTTTGATTTTCCCAGATTCTGAAAAAGCAGGACACGGCTACTTCAGCATGGATGTAGGTCACCCTGCCCAAGCAACACAATTTGTATCAGGGTTGCTTCGTTTCGAATTGCAGAGCCAGGAATCTGAAGACTTTTGCTGTTTACGAAGAAGGGAAGTTGGCAACTGCGCAGAACAGCATTGGAACTAACAGCGGAGTGCAAAGTCAGGTATTGCTGAAATCAAGTTCATCTTCCTCCAATTTCTCGTGTATGACATTATTGCTCATGGAACCTGATTTGAAGTTGGCCACGGTGAAAATGTAGCAACGCCCATGATTCAAACTGCTCTAACTTACTTCGGTATCTGAAGAGTGGAGAAGTTGATTCTGTGGTCGTCTGGACAAGTACTTTCTCATCTCATGAATTCCCGCATTGCACACAACTGTCTCCCACCACGAGAGTCTGAAAGCAATCAGCAACCATTTGCAGCTTCTCCTTCCTCAGAAATGAGCTCTGATTAAAACTTCACGGTTATAGGAAATTGACCTGCTGCACAAATCTCCACGGTAACCAGTCAAGGCTAGAATGAGGCTCTGCCTGGGGGAGGGGTGTGCGTGACTTTGCAATTAACTTCAGAGTGAAACAACAGATTTCAGGAAAAATCAGCGGCTAGTTCAAAGTTAGCAGGTGGAATTGGGAGAAAATCAGGTTGTAATTTGAAAACATTGACGAAAACCTGGTGAAAAAATCTACTCAGCATAAAAATTCTATTTAGAGTCAAAAATAGAGAAAATAATTGTACTTGGTATTTGACACACGGGTTCAATATGGGAATTAAAGGGAAATAAGTTGGTAAAGCTGAAAAAAATATCCCATACATTGTGAAATACTCTAGATTAAAGTGACCCCTTCATCCCCCTTACGTTTTACCCCAAAAAAAAACACTGAAATTTTATTTTGTCACCTATGATAAAATCTGGAAATTCTAAATTGATATTTGGAATCAGAGGCCCCAAATTAGATAGGAGAGATGAAGAAATAGAAAATTAACGCAGTTCAAAATAGGGGGTAATTTCTTACATTTACCCAAGGCTAAGGAAATGACGGGGTCAATTCATGTTGGGTCTGTGAAACAACCCTCATGCGGCGAATAATTGTAAATTTCCGACACTCCCACTCACAGACCACTTGTTTTTGCGAGACATTGTGCACCCCTATCAAGCAATTCACACGGCTTCCTTCGCTGCCCGGACAAAGGCTTGCCAAGTTGCCCTTCAAGGCTCCCCGCTCACACCCAGCTTGTGGAACTTCCCAGCTTTCTGCGATGTTCACCCTGACATTCCCCCATCCGTAAACCACTCCCAGAAAATTCCCTGTTCATTTGCTGGGAGGCTTCTGCAGCGTAATGCCCGATTGTGCGGGTTTTCTTGCGTAATTGGGCATTACGGATTACTCATCCAACTTCGATTTCTCATCCTCGATTTCTCATCCTTCTGCTCGTGATCTATGTCGTGCAATGGCTCCTCGTCGTCGGGTGTTTTGGGAAATAACAGGCCTCCTCGTTGGGCTCCGCCCTCCTTGTCGGCCCATTATTTCCCAAAACACCCTCCTCCTCGGGCATTGCCCTATACAGAGCTTGCACCCATCTTCTTGTCTTTCCGCACCGATCCATCCTCACAGTAGTGTTTCATTGGATGATTGCAAGAAACACTTGTATTATTTGTTACGTTTTTTATTTATTTTTGATGTTTTATTACTTTTTGTACTACGAATCACCTTCAGTATTATTGGGGGCATGGAACATAAAATCTGAATGATCTATTGGATTTCAAATTTATTATTCTAATAACATGTGATGTTCATCATTGAATGACAAAAAATGGATGGAAAAAACTTAATTTGCCATAAAAAAAAAACAGTTCACATTGACAAGTAGGAGGTACTATGAGCCACCACCAATACTATCGAGCCTTTCTATGTACCCTGAAGTACTATTTTGAGCCACAAGTTACAATTTATCTTAGAAAATGAGACTTTCACGTTTCTATTTTTTAAAATTAGGAAACAAACTTGAAAAATCTATTTTAAAAGTGGCCATTGTTGCCAACTAAGAGCAAAGTAGGAAGATAAAAGCTAGAATTAAAAAAACATTTTTAATTCAACATAAATTTAACCTAAATATAGCACACTTTAGGCCAATGTAAAACACACTTGGAACATGTTTTTGGAAATCTCTCTTCTGAGAAGGTGTGTTTCTATTAGAAGAGCTAGTTTATCAAATTTGATGATGTAACTCTTCAAAAAAAGTACTCGATATTACTAAAAAACACCAAAAACGCATGTGTGACATATATTCAAAATTCAATTTCAACTATTGAATTAATTTTGAAAAAATTGAAATAATTCAATTGCATTTTCTATTGCTATAGGAAGCTTGCTTTTGAATTTCATGTTCATTCAATCATTTTTGCAGTACTTATGACACAAAACAACTTCCCCATTGAATGTATGACGGAAAATAGGACAGGTATTTCTTGCAGTCACCCCATTCTGAAGCTTGCAAAGTGTTTCAGGGTAGATTCCGCATTCAAGAACGGTGCTTGTCAACTGGGAGTCCGCAACGAAGTACAGGGATTTCATTGTCTCAAGTAAGCTTATGACTTGTTGGTCATTTGAGTCTCCTCATGTGGATTTGCTACAGTTTGTTCAACTACACAAAATAGTGAAATTAGGTTGCCCTAGACTATAGTTGACCATGTCTGAAAGTGTTAGATATGAGAAATTAGTGTGGGGCAACCTAATTTCACTATTTTGTGTACAGGGGTTGGGAGCTCCTCGGTCTTACTAGAAGACCCGCACAGAAATTTGAGGTTTGGAGAAGTCAATCGAGCCATCATCTAACACGGCATTGAATGGCGCGTTCCTATAGTACCTGCAGGAAGCTGAATGTTTTTTTCAACATTTAAGATTCCCTCACAACAATGTAACTCCGATCTGAAAAAAATTCAAATTTAAGAGCTAGCCTAAGTCTAAGGTGATAGTGGACGTCTAGAACAGGTGGCAGCGACTTGTAGCATGTTCTGAACTTCTGATCCATATGAAACAATGCCCACTCTTTGAAGAGGTGCCATTAATTAGTTGGTTCCCTTGCAGACCCAACTTTTTCAGTTTGCTGCTGAAAGACTCATCCAACACAAGAACTCGAAGCAAGGCGACGTAGTCAGAGTATCAATCAAATCAGTAAAATCTTGACGTACTTTCTTCGAAGACTGTCGCCAGAATGAGTAAAACGAATACACGCAATTCTCAATACGATTGTTCAACACACAGATCGACAACAAGCATCGCGTACGTACTATTGCAATAAGAATCAAGCATCGCATTGAATTAAGAATCAAGCTCTGGAAGATGGAGGGATGCCAGGGTGAACATGACCGGGTATGCGCGGAGCGCTGTGTTGACCGGGATGAGGCGGGGCCCAGGCCGCCTGAATTGCTCGATGGGTTTAATAACGTCTCGCCTTGTTTTTCGCCCGCATGGTCCGAAAGCCATATGACTTTGTGGTGGCCCGCCATTTCGGACAGTCGGTAAGCTCCAGTACTCAACTTGAATGAACAGAACTCATCAATTAGTCATTAGGGTTTAGTTTGTAAGAGCATCGATCGAGTTCCTGCCTTCATTTGTGTGCATGTGCTACTGCAAACACGACAGATCAAGTGCCTGCCTTCATTTGTGTGCGTGTGCGGCTGCAAACACGACACTGGGAACTATTCGCAGCGTGCCGCACTGGGTGGTGAACTGCACTTGCGGTTCTGGGATTCAGTTGCTGCGCATTTGCTGCAGAGCTACTGTAGCTTGCGGTTCTGGGCGTACCTTGTGAGTCCGTTAACTCTTTATCTTTTATACTTCTGCTACAATGTTTGGGAAGCTGGCTTTGCAATACACGTATAATCACCAGCTAGACTTGCATAGAGCGCTGGGGAAGCTAGCCAAGAAAGGGCCGGGGTAGATTGAATGAAATCTCGAGTTACGCCTTCCTTCGCCGACATGCTAGCTTAGAAAGGCGTATGGAACTCGACAACCCCTAATCCTTCAACGCGAAATCGATGAATAAGATACTTTTGAGCATCTGTAATAGTTTCGAAATTGAGATTTTGAAATCTCAACGTTTATCCTAGGTAACGAGAAGGCAACCTAATGAGAGTATTTTGGTGTACTGGGGATATTGGCCAGGCTCCGCAGGCTTCCTATTTTGTAACGGAGGGTTTGAATTGGTGAATCGAAGGATAGTTGCTGGTCCATTTTTATCTGTTATGGAATCTTTTGGTCTCCAAGGTTCTTCCAGTTTTATGTGCAACTGTGGTTCAGATGTAAGTAGGTTAGAGTTTGCGAATCAGTTTTTCCTGGTTTGCATCTTGCATATCCCGTAGTAGATCCAGGAAGCTTACGATAGTAATGTTCATGTGGCAAGGGCGGCTTGATTTCTAAGGTTGTGTGGGATAGAGGAAGTCAACCACTAAAGAGTTTTAAGAGTTTACATCATGGTAATGAAATAGAGTTTACCACTTCATGATCCAAATAAGATGGTAAACTCCGTTTCATTTCTTCCATAGTAATCTCTTAAAACTCCGTTGTGAACAAGATTGAACACGATTGAAGAAACCTAATATAGAGCAGAACACATACTTGCATAAGTCAGGACTTGTACGTCTCTTCTTGTTAATCTGCATTCGCATTTTGTCGAGTATGGTGTACTGTTGCTATGAGTGAAGAATGCAGAACTAATTAATGTATGAAAATCCTTCGTTATCACGGATGGAGCACTTAGATGTTAGCTTTTTAGTCACGGGGCACAAGCTTTGGTGTGATACCAGTTGTACAAATTAACTCACATACCCAACAACTCGCAAGCTCTCGTGTATTGAACCCACTGTGGTTGTGGATGGACACAGAGGTCGTCAATATGGCCACCCATGGAAATCCTGAGGTAAACGTCGAGATGGGAGTCGCGGTGCAAGGTGTGGGTGAGAAAGGAATGGGGCGCTTGGAGCGAGAAATCTATTTTCAGGTGCACCTGTATGCTGATGAGGCCAATGATTCCCCTGAAATCAGGCAAAAGAAAAGGATGGCTCGCGAAGCAGTGGCGATGTGGAAAGAGAAATTAGGTACAAGTGAGCATCAGATACAACAAGAAGAATCGGAGATACGGAGTATCATGAATGAAGTATACAATTTGGTCAGTTTATATAGTGTATTTGAGGGGGTGGTTTTTGCAGCGGTTGCAACATCCAGTAGGCTGGAGTGCCAGCATGTTTGGAGTTCCGTTGGTCTTTCCCTCTTTGCGTATGTCATGCTCGTCTATGTTGCGTTCACGAAATTCCGGGACATTCGTGATTTAGAAGTGGCGAAAGCATTCAACAGATGGCTCATTAAGGTAAGTTTTCATTATCTTTGAAGTGATCTTCATAGTCATGTTTAGATCATGTTACATCAGAATTTTGTTATGTTTTTTCATTTTGTTGTTGAAGGTTTCACTAGTTCACTAAACCAAAGTTTATGATTTGTTGGACTTTCAGGAAATTCGGAGAGAGGTTTCAAGATTGAGGGCAGTTGGATTTGCTGACTTTGATTTTGATAGAGGCTTCCAAGAAAGATTGGATCCCATGCCTTCAATTCCTTTCTGGAGGAGTGCACTTGGTCTTATAGTCCCGCTTACAATATTTACAGTGGGGCTAGTATTGTCACTTGCTCACATTTTGTGCTGGAGCTAGAGAGATCCCAAATCCTCAAGGTTGTGTGATCCACAATATGCTTTGCACTTGCCTCAAGCTAGGTTTTATTACATAATTAGGGCACATGTAGTAACTAAGCCTCAAAACTTCTATAGCAATGTTTTTTCTATTTAGCTGATTGGTTGGTAAGTACAAGGCCTGAGGAACACAGACAAATTCAATGTTACAAATATGCACCAAAAATGTTCAATAATATGATCCTAAGGTTACTTGTCATCAAATGTGTTAAGGTATGAGCATGCAATATTGTGACTTATTGCAAATCCTCACTCAAAAATCTTTTGGAATTTGGATAATTAAATAATGTGTATTTCTTTGCAAGTAGAAGAAAACATGTGTTGAATTGGTAGTGGAGCATTTTGGTTCAAAATAGAGAGATTCACTTCCAATATTCATTTGAATAAAGTGCCAATAATAATTGGTAGTTGGGTCATCAACAAATCAAGCTTAAAATGATGTCAAAATGAATGTAACAAGAATCCAATTGGTGAATTCACGTGACACTTGTTCAATGACTTCTTATGATGGCTTCATCTATAGTAATAGTTTATTGTAGCTTAGAATATTGATGGTCTTTGTTGGATGTTGATATTTAAATTGTATTCATATTGGGAGTCCATACCTTTATTGTATCTCAAGTGATTGTTTTCCTATCATTCCTTCACACCTTGTGTTTACAATCAAGTGCTAAAAATAATTAAGAAAAATACATCTAATAAGGTTGAAATGGACAAATTAAATAGTTGCAAGTGTGTTACATTCAACATTTGTAGGAGGGTCTTAATTAAACAAAGGGAACCAATGTGTCTTGGAAGGCATGTTCTTCTAAAAGATAATGTGGCCTACCTTCCTTGGATCACATAAAGAAAGATGTTTTTGGATCTCCAATAGCGTTCAAATTTATTATTTATAAACTTCAATTGACCAGCACTTGATACAAACCTTGATGCCTAGATTAACTTAAGCAATTCCTATGGTGATGTTTTTTGGAGTCTTTTCAAATGTAGCATTCAACCATTTGCTAAAACCACTTATGAAGAACCTTTACAAATTCATTACTATTTCTTTAGAAGTGGCCATTATAACCTAGAATACTCAAATTCAAATTTAAACCTTTAGTTTGATTTGGACTTGACTATCAAAATATGACATGGAATTTAGATTTTAGAATGCTACATCATATTCTACTGCTAATAATTTAATCAAATATGACAAGTACCAAATTGATCATGACCTTCCTACAAGCATTCCTCGAGTTGGTCATGTTTCATGGTAGAAAGGAGTACAAGGATTCATAGAATGAAAGCAAAATCTTTTACATTTTGCAAAAAGTTGCTATCATAATTTATTGATGACCTCAACTTTTCTTCTACTCTCCCTAATTTGTAATATGTTAAATTAGAAATGGAAACTTTGGATATCATGATGCATAGACTAGCAACATATATAGTTGGTGTAAAAGACACCAACACTAAAGCAACATAAGCAAGTACTTGCTTTGCTAATTTAATCTACCAACCAAGTAGTTCCAATTAGTAGCTAATTGGAATAGATTACTAAATATCCACAATGCACAATTTGTGTTAGTTACCAAATTGCTACTACCTTTCCAAAATTACATGTACCCCCAATGTCCCCTATGTAGTGTCTCAATGTCCCATGTACGGATACAAATAAAAAGTACAATACATGAATACATTCATATATTGAATTATTGATAAGATTATGATTACGAATCAATATGCCTCATTATCCTTGCCTTGTTAATCCATGTCATCTGTAAGTTGATGTTTTCTATGTTCAGTGACAAGCTGAAATCAGGAGCTCTTGAGGGACATTGCAGAAGAATGTGAACAGAAATAAATGGAATTTTTTTTAATCAGAAATGACATGGGACATGTGCGCAAGGTTACAGTCACTTATGCCCTAACACCCACAATGTTGCAATGTTTTACATCCATCTCCAGCAGTTACTTAACTCCCCAATTCTGAATATGTGAATTGTAGATTTACCAATGCTTTGAAGTGCTAAATCAATACTTGCAACCTAGTAGGTGTTGGTTATTTTGAAAGCCTAAATCTCCATACTGTAAGTTGCCTTGCAAGTGCATGCTCACTTTGAATTACATAATTTCCAACCAGCTGGATGGACTCTAACACCCAAGTTAGCTACTTGGACGAAGCAATTCGATATGAAGATCAACCCAAATTGGTAAACCCTGAAGAATTCGAACCTCAGAAAATGTGCAAACAACTTCGATTCTAGAGAGCAAGCTTGCCAGCACCCGCCAGTGATTGGAGATGGTTCCCATACAAGGGTGGATCCAAACTCATTTGCAAATGCCACACGAGGCTGTGTACCTCATCTTGAGAATGGCATCGTCAATCAGGTTGTATGCTAGATCAAGACAGGCCATAGTCACAATCCACAATCCACATGAAACTGCGACCTCGAAAAACATACTGCTTCGAACTCCAGAAGCCGGAACCCGGTGAGCAATTCTCTCACGAGCTTGGCAAGACCCAAAGAGCGGAACCCTGCCACAAGTACGTCAGTCAACGGATCTAAACGAAAACCAGGAGAGATTTCTTCTTGGTCTCTTCGGCCCAAGTGGTTGTAAAAGCGAAGTAGAACCAACAAGCTGACAGCTCAACTCTCAAAGAAAAACATCACAATGACATCCACGCAATCTAGTCTAAGTCGGGCTCTCAAGCAAGTAGCCAATTGAGAATGTTTCCATGTTGCATTCTGCATACACAAGGCGTGGCAGAAAACATGACAAAGAGATACGAAGGAGAGCATGGTTATGGACTCGGTGAAATGAACAAAACTAGCTTCATTTTACAAAAACGTAATGTACATCGCCACACTGCAGCAATTAGAACGGCTTCTGTAACGCTTCCTTACGCTAAACCGTTGGATGACCTAAGATTGCAGGAGCTTCATCGCTCGCCTCGTTGCTCAGGGGTAAGGCCGCGAGAGCCACAACTGGGGCACTTGACGAAACCAAAGCCCTGGCAGTCGTAGCATTTCCATCGCTCGAACATGTTGCCGTTCTTCTTGTTCTTGCCACTTCCCTTGCAACCCTGACATTCCACGCCCCCCTTGCCCTTGCACTTGCCGCACGTCTTCCCGGTGGCCTGGACTTTCCCCGACCCCTTCCCGAAGATGGCCTTCACGGTAACCCTCTGCACGCCTCCTCTGTGCAGCGCCGTCGGCCTGTGGACATCCAGTCGCTCGAAGCCTTTCAAGCCCTGCCCGATGCGCAGCACATGCGTCATCTCGCAAGAATGAAACGCTTACTCTTTCACACAATTCCTTCCTCAAATTGATGGACTCCTCACTGCCTTGAAGTGACGAAATTCAACTCAACAGGCGTACAGGGAACCAGTTGTTGGAGATGCAGCGCCTGCCCTCACAAAGGTCGTCAGTCGAAGGTTACAGTGGGTGCAGAAACTGCAAGAAATCAACACGCCTCCCTACTCTGCTGATTTGGACAGTGCGTTATCCGATTGTTATCCATGGCGCCCAAGGGAAGGAGGTTACATGCCAAGGCCAAGCACTTGCAATTGGCCATGACGACTCTGGGTTTCTGAGTAAATCTCTGCTTAGCATTCGTGGGATTTCAGAAACCTTTCGGCATTCTGGTCGCTTCTGAGCTTGCATTCCTGACCAGTGATGGAGCATGGTATATGGCGGGTCCCATTTGACAAAAGTGAGCCTCAGGATGCATCCAGCATCGTGTGGAAGCAGAAATTCGAAGATAAATGCCGAAATTGAAAGGATACGATAGGGCTAGTATCAGTGTGGGAGAGGGTGACGGAATAGGATGAAAGTCGGTTCTTGAAGGCGCCCGTGTTCCTGCCGTGGTTCTCCGAAACCAGGCCACGCTCTTGAAATGCCCTTGCACCCAATCCGGACCTATTACCGCGCCTGCTGCTGGTCATCTAGGAAAAACTCCTCTACCGGCGTCTCTGTCTCCGCCTTTCGAAGTTTGCATCGTCAGACCATCTATCAATCGCGACAGGGAGGCGCGCTGTGTGAGGCTGTGATGATTTGAAGGATTCCGGAATTGGCATTCGGCGGTGTGGGGTGCGAATGGCGACCGCAATGGCGCCGTGGAGTGCACACGCGAGCCATGGCGTGGCGCCTGTGGCCTCGACCTCGGAGATTACTCTGCGGGAGGGAGGAGTTCGGAATTCGGGGAAGAGGGGGTTGCGAGTAGGGAGAGCTTCGCGAGTGGTGGTAGCTGCTGCTCGAAAGGGCTCGGGGAGTGGACGAGGGAGGAGTGGGGTGGGCGAGGACGAGCGGCGTGGGTTTTGGAATGGAAGTGGCCGGGATTTTTTCGCTGGGGAGGCGCGGCAATGGACCGCGTTACGAGTCGAGAGCAGGGGTAGTGGTATTGCGGGGGGCAGGAGGTTGAGGCGAGGAGGGAGGTTGGGCGTGCGCATGGCTGCAGATTACTATGGCGTTCTGGGAGTTCCGAAATCGGCCAACAAGCAGGATATCAAGAGCGCTTATCGTAAACTTGCGCGGAAGGTAATGCAGCGAATTTCTGGATTGCGTGTTCTGTTGCCTGCAATGCTTGCTCCTGCACTTCGTCTCTTAGGGCACGAATGGTTTGCACTAGGTGCGGTTCGAGGAGCTTCGGCTATTGCTTTTTCGCGTGGACTGCGTTGCTAGTTTTGAATTGGCGATTTAAGATTCTGTTCCAATGGCGCAATGGGCGATTCAATTTGGTCAATCTCTCCGTGACCAAGTCCTCAGGAATCAGTCCGAAGTGTTTGAATACAGAGCTTTATTGATTTCACTGTAGTGAATTCTGAATTCTGATTGATGCTACTTGTTGAGCAATGGGAGTGATGATGCAATCGTCTTGTCTCCTTGTGCAGTATCATCCGGACGTTAACAAACAGGCAGGGGCTGAGGACAAGTTCAAGGAAATTAGTAATGCTTACGAGGTAGGGTTTGAATATTTGTCCCACTTGCAAGCTCAACACTTGATATCCTACTTTAGGTCTATGCTAATCCGTTTGATCATTGCGTCAAGAGATTGCTAGGATTGACATGGCATTGACTGCCCACTCCCACTTCTCCACACTTTCATTGCACTCCGATGGTCGTAAGGAATTCTCGTTCATATTATAAGAGAGTTGCATTCCCTTCTTGTGCACATTTTCCACAGGTCGATTGTAGAATTGCAAGAAACTGTATTATATAACCTACTTTTACCGTCTTGGCTAGGGGAAATAACTACGTGAGGTAGATGTGTGGTGAAGAGAAAATATTCCTGTCTCATGAAATTTTGGATACTCACTATTATGAATCACAATATATATCGATGTGTGGTGTGACATGTTTGGTATAGTTAATTCGTAATTGTATCTTCAACTCTGATTTCCAATTCATGCTGCGTCGATATTTTGACAGTGAATGTTAACATGGTAGTGGTCGCTCTTGAAACATGTGTAGGTCCTCTCAGATGAACAGAAGAGGTCGACTTATGATCAATTTGGGGAGGCAGGGCTTAAGGGCGGGGCAGCTGGCGGAGCCGGTGCTTATGGAGCGGTAATTGCAGAAACTTTAAATTCGTAATATGTATCCTTGAATGTAGTTTGAAGTAGAAGCTGACCAGAGTTCTGTGAAGGTATATATGTATATATTGCTCCGTTTGCTCCGTTTTCGTTAACGGATAGTGATGAATCACTAACCCAGGCATCAAAACGTTTTGGATCGTCATGTGTTATTAGTCGCTGAGGCTTGGGATTTAGTGGACGATCTCTGAGTGCTTCACTTTTTTAAAGTTTAAGCAGTTTGGGATGACAGAGACTATTTATTGCTCTATCAGGCGTTACTCAATACTGTAGCATGGGTTGGTTAACTATTTGTTTTTCTGGGAAGCACTGGCATGTAGATTCCTAACATGCTGTAACATGTTGCAGACGAATCCTTTTGATCTCTTTGAGTCCTTCTTTGGGGGAAGCATGGGCGGCATGGGGGGCATGGGTGGAATGGGTGGAATGGGCGGAATGGGTGGAACTAGGAGACCGGCAGTTGTTCAAGGTGACGATGTTAGGTATGTTATCCTGAAATCTCTTCACTTGCCTGTCATGATTTTATGAGTTGAATGTTTTTAGCTAGGAAAGTTTCATTTTGGTGGGAAACTGTAAAATGTGAATTGAAAGTCGAATGGGTATCTGTAAGTTTTATAAAATGTGAAGATCAAGTCTATCAGAACCTGATGATGAATCTGAAGGATTAACCCGTATAGCACGAAGGATTGATGGTTACAAGACGTCCAATGCGATTGATCATACATTTTTAGAAATTCAATTAATAAGGAGTTCAAATTTATGTCACCAGAATGAGTGAACAACACTAGACATGTTGGGTCAATAAATGGGTAAAATCGAACAAAATGAAGATCCCATATGACTTATTCGAAATTGCTAATAAACATAACTCCCCAAATTGGGCTTCTTTGGTTAATCAGAGTTTGACATAGAATTTTAGCCTATATTCTTATGTATGAGATTTGTTTCTTCCTTCATGAGCTGTCTTCATCATTCGAGGATTCCGTGTACCACGCTTAATAAACTGTGTGATGGGCTGCTATCTCTATCATCAGGTATGATATGCCCTTGGATTTTGCGGACGCCATATTTGGTACAGAGAAAGAGTTTGAGGCTGCTCATTTGGAGGAATGCGCGGCTTGCTCTGGAAGTGGTGCTAGAGCGGGTACCAGTCGAAAGAGCTGCCCTACATGTGGTGGCATGGGTCAAGTGATGCGCACTCAAGATACTCCATTTGGAACTTTCTCACAGGTATTGTAAAACCTTACATACACCACTGCGTTATTTGGTTCTGCTTGCAAGATCATCCTGCTCCAGACTCCTTTTCTACCTATAATTGACCTACCTCTGGTTCATTATACTCCGTATGGTTCTCTGATTAGCTTGTGGCTGGAATTTTTTTTTTTGAAACAGGTTCTAGAAGCAACCAAAAACTTTCTGTTTTCAATTCTGTGGTTTAGATAATGGCAACAAGCTACACAGTATATTTGTGATGAGTGTTTCAACTACAGATTTGACCTTGAATTTTGGCTTCTATCGATGGGTGTTGTTCACTGCAGCTTACTAGTTTAGTTTGAGGTCGGAGACTCTTTAAAAATCGTCACTTATGTCACCCGTGCTGCAGGTTTCTACTTGCACTACCTGTGGAGGGGAAGGCGAGGTTATTAGTGATTATTGCCGCAAATGTGGAGGTGAAGGCCGGATAAGGGTGAAGAAGAACATCAAAGTGAAGATACCTGCTGGTGTGAACAATGGTAGCACACTCCGTGTTCGTGGAGAGGGGGATGTCGGCCCTAGAGGGTATGCCTTGTGTGAAATTATTGTGTGAAAACTGTGTGCACCCTAAAATTTGAGATGGCCGATGGATCCCATCATGTGGATCCCATATTTGTGGTTTAATGTATTTGAAGGGTTCAGATGGTCAGTTTTTCTATTTTGGGGCAATTAATGTGGAGGAACTAACTTGTGACGTGTATCTCGCAGAGGCCCACCAGGAGACCTATATGTCTTTTTGAACGTGAGGGAAATGACTGGCGTACAAAGGGATGGTATCAACCTCTATTCGACGGTAGCTATAAGTTTCACAGATGCAATTCTAGGTGCCAAAACACAGGTACGTATTTGTAAGTTTCCTCTGTGGTAACTTGCAGCACATATCTTGCGCTATCAAATATGCAGCCTGCAGTGGATTGCTGAGTAGATAGACTTTGTGTATTGATTATTCATGATATTTTCCCTTGCTTGGTAATCTATAATGTCAACAAACTGGTCTTTACGGGTGTCTTAAGGTAGTAACCGACTATTTTAGTAACGCTGACAATATTTCTGACCAGGCTGTGTCTTACAATTGTAGCTCTTCTAATACGATAGTCAGTATCTCCATTGGAGGATTTTCATGCTTTTACTTTGTTCGCCTAATCTGATCTTGAACATATAAGGTTTGTGCAAACATCCTGTTTGACATATCCATTCTGTGGCACTTATCAGGTCAAGACAGTTGATGGAATCAGAGATCTTCAAGTTCCAAGTGGAACACAACCTGGGGATATTCTCGTGATGTCCAAATTCGGGGCTCCAAAACTAAACAAGCCTAATGTCAGAGGAGATCACTTCTTCACAGTGAAGGTCACCATTCCGACGCGATTGAGGTGCGTTTGGGTTGAGAGATGGTTTTTGTACGTTTTCTGGTTGATTCGAGGGGTTCTTTTTTCCGTTTCTGCTGTCTCGATTCCATTCTAACTTCTCTCCTGCAATCATATGGCAGTGAGTCCGAGCGAGAGTTGGTGGAGGATCTGGCAAGATTACAAAAGACGAAGGGTCGTGGAGGTTCAGTCAAATTGAGATCTAACAATGGCAGCAGGCCGCAACGTAAGAAACTCCTTCCTTGCAAACTTTTGTTGGATTAGCTCACATTGGACACAGAGTATCCAATTGACCAGTTGTGAAAATATTGTGGTAAACTGACCCCTGACGTGTGAATGACCGCTGCTCAATCGAATCTTATTTTTTCGTTACATGACTGCCTGTGAACAGAACGGCTGTGATGTAGCTGTTCGTTTTGAAAGCGCCGTATCCTTCTGAAGTTGACCTTTCTCTTGTTGCACCAGGGAGTCAAGATGGCAGAACAACAGTTTTGGAAAAAGAAAGGATTGAAGTGGAATCAGATCAGGAGGCAGAAGATGGAGGGCTGCTTGGAAACGTCAAGAACGCTGTGGGGTAAGTTTATTTGAAACTCCAATTGTGAGGACAAAACCTACTTATTGGAACTTCTGATGATTGGTGAATATGATGAGATTTAGAAAGTTTATATTGCCCCAGACTTGCCTCATATTACTGACTACTTTCTTAAAGTGTTTCTGATATTTTGTATTATCAATTATATTCTTTGCAGTTCAAGGCATTGTCTGTGCTACTACAGTTACGTCCAAATCATCGTCTTATCTTGTTTTATTAATTATGATCTTACAGTAGTTGTCATGGAATAAATTTCACGCTTATTCACCTTGTTTTTCGTGTGATTGGTTGAATGTTGAGCAATGCAGATCGGTTGCATCAGGTGCCCTTAAGTGGCTGAAGGACAGGCTTTGATACCGTCAAGTGCGAAACTTAATATTTCAAAGACTCCGAGTTCGATTCTATTGTTATAGATGCAAACCTGCTCTGATATTTTCCTCTTTACCTTCATATTCTTTTGCCATCTTCCCAATGGATGTGGGTTTCCTCATGCCTCCTCCAACTTATGTTTGCAACAGACTGAAAAGATCAGAAATAGATGTTGCTCCTAGTTCCATGAGTTGGTCACACTTATAGCATTCAATAGTCAAGCACTTGAGTACAATCAGAGATTTTTGTTGGTTTTTAGGTTAGGGTAATCTATCGGTATTCTGCTTGACAGAGAAGATCAGCAACCTGCAGAGTGGTGTAGTTTTATCGACGGATCTCCTGAAGAGGTAAATGTAACATCAAGTTGAAAGAATTGAATTGAACTTTAGCTCTAAATCTTTATCGGATGTAGTGTGCCTGTTATTTGTTTGTACAAAATAAATCTCGAGAGCCAGGTGATAACCTCCCAAAGGCAGGTTTAGCAGCGGACATAAGTGGTTCTCATGTATGCAATCGTGGATGTTGAGATGTTACTTTCTGGTCAATCACGGGCCTACAAGCATGAGCATCCTGCATTCCTGCTTAGATCCATATTACCGACAGTGACAACCAAATGAGTTGTGTTTATTTGTTTGTTTATTCCAGCATCTCTGTCAAGAGCTCCTCTTTATTTTTAAATATTCCAAGCATGGTGTAGAGTTCTTCGTTTTATATTGGCTTCAAGCGAAGGTTAGAGTTTTCCTTCTGTGAACCCGGGAAAGGTCTTTTTGGAGCTTTTCGGAGTATGTTAGAAACAGAAACAAAACTTGAAAATTTTGATAAGTCTTAACAGCTTCTTTTGAAGTATAATTGATGTGTAGGTCACATAGAAAAATAAAACTCAACAATAATACATATGGATTAATGCTTGATTACAAGAAGTTGAAAATTTGAAAGAAACTTGAAGTATGTTTATCACATGTTTACAAATCAACTCTAAAATTGTGGTCATTTAAATTATGGTCAAATGATATTGACACGTATGATGTAAACAATCTATCTAATTTCAAAATCAATACTATACTTCAAAAATTTTAAAAGAATTTATAATGTGATATGCTTTCTAGAATTTAGTATATTTTGAGGTACATATCCAAAAGCTCTTAAGACTTGAAAACCAATCCTTACATAAAAGCTTGAATAAAAAGTCATAAATATTTGTTTATGCTTAATTAGAAGCTTGTCTAATGATGCATTGAAGTATCCAAAATAGTATTTGTATTTTGCTGATTGTAGGTTTTGTAACCTTACTATAAGTATAAGCAATAATGGCACTAAAAAATTATTGAATATCAAAAGTGAAGGATAAGGTAAGCCAATCAAGTATTTTTTGGCAAATTTTTGCAAGAATCTTATTTGATTTTGGCATTGCCCCTTTGAACAACTAAGAAAAATGGATGAAATCGCCAAATCCTTCTCAAAAAGCTACTTGATTCGCCACCAATACTTGGATGAATACTAGTACTAGTAGATAATTTTTTGGACAAATGAACTCATGTGGATGATGCTATTTAGTTTTCCCATATTTGGATGAATGCTAGTTCTAGTAGATAATTTTCTAGATGAACGAACATATATGGATGATTCTATTTAATTTTTCCATACTTGGATGACTGCTACTACTAGTAGATAATTTTCTAGATGAACAAACTTATATGGATGATTCTATCTATTTTTTCCATACTTGCATACAATACTATACATTAGGGTGGATGTCGGAGGACGCTAAATCCTCCATTTGAAGTAGGCCCTACGAGCCAAATTTACCCTTAGAAAAAATGTAAGAATTTTTTATTTTCTACACATGATAAAATTTGCAATTTTGAATTCACATTTGCAATCAAAGACCCAAATTAGCTAGGAGAGGTCATGAACATATCCTTAACCCAGCAAAGAATAGGGGACTTTTTTTTTACATTTATCCCAAAAAACTTAAAATTCACCGTGCTAATCACTTTGAATGGAGGATTCATAACATTTTAAACCAATGCAAGGGGGGCCCTTTTGCTCCCCCTAAATGTGGAGCCCTCAGCATTGGCCAACAAACTGTAGCCAGTTGCTCGCCCAAGTATTTAGTTGCCAGATAGTTGATCAGTGCATCCTGCCAATAGTTTCCTTCCTTTGTGGCAATACTTTGACCTAAGTGAGCCAATAGTATTGCTTCTAATTAAATTAAATTGAATCCCAAGTATCTAGAGAGGAATGATCCCTCTCCTCCTAGTGGGAAGGGATCAGCCCTATTAGCAATGTTAAAGTAGGAGGCTATAAAACGGAGCGGGCATTAAAAGTGAACATGACTCAGAGGTACATTTTGCTTTCTTCAATGTACCACCTATGTACATTTCAGGAGGTGGTCGCTTTTGATGACCACAAATGACCACTTTTTTCCAACTTCAAAAATTTGTAACTAATTCCACAATGGTCCAAAAAATATGAAACGACTTGGGTTAGATTTCAATTCCACTTATCTTTCAAGGAAAATTTACTGAAAAACATTTCAAGATGTTTTCCCTCTCCAAAATTCAGTTTCAGCACTTAAGATGCTCCATTTTGGGACCTCCTACCTTATGTTTAGCGTCCTGCGTGGATGTTGCTTTCCCAAGAAGAAAGACAAAACAAATTGGGTGCAGTAAGTTAACCCTTAAATGTCGACGCAGCCATTCTATGGCCCATGGATGAGAGAGAATCAAACTGTGTAGGACAGAAATGCAACTATTCATCCTCAAAATTTGTTGTGAAAAGGGAAGATCGTCTACAGTAGCTTGACTTCCAATGAGCGCTTTTGCAATTTTTTAAGCCAACGATTCACACGGTAATGCAAATGGATGATTTCCAGGGTCACCCCTTCGTCCTTTAACCCTTAAACGACGGGCTCATAACCGTGGAAATCATCTGTTTTGTCACCGTGTGGATTGTTGGATTAAAATAATGCAAAAGCACTCATTGGAAGTCAAGCTACTGTAGATTATCCTCCCTTTCCCCACAAAATTTGGAGGATGAATAGTTACACTTCTGTCCTACACAGGAGATTCTCTTGTCATTCATCGGACGCCAAACGTCCTCCGCGTCGTTCAAGGGTAAAGGGTTAAACCCTGGTGAGGGTTCAAAAGAAACTCCTCGAAGGCTCAAACGCTAACTTACTGAATTCCAGAAGCTGTTTTGCACTAGTTCAGTGGCCATGCCAATTGTCATACGCTCAGCAGTACAGCGGCAGGAGCCTGCCTGGACTGGACTCACTTGGAAACTGGGAATTCCGTGGCGCCCTTTTAGCGTGAAGTTAGTTGTTTTTCCGCTCGCTTTGGCTACTTTCTTCGTCGCCCCGTCGTGACGGAAGCTCCAACACGAATGGTGGCGTGAGTTAGAACGTCCTGCCTGGCTGAAGGCGGGGAGTTCTGCCGCTCCTCGTCAAATTCTGGAGACAGGCCACGGAGCTTTTTTGGTGTAAGGTAGCACGGGGCGGCTGTGCCTCGGCCGGACTAACCTCTCCGTTTCGCTGTTTTTATTTTATTATTCCCGGTCAGTGTCCTTGAATGAGTTCACGGTAGGTGAGATGCACTGGACCATGTCCGTCCCATTAATTCGACTGCTGCTGTTGTCGTCACCTCGTCATGCGCTCTGCCTGCGTCACCGGATCAGGCAACCTGCGTGGCCCATTGCAGGTCGCAGTAGCAGCAGCAGCAGGTGGTGGTGCGCCAGCTTAAGTTCGCCAGGGCGGGAGCTTTCCATTTCGTCGTCTTCAGGTACGTACATCAATTCCGCCATTCGATTTCACCGTTTGTTAAGGCTATGGTTGGAGTTTCGGAAGCTCCGTGTAAGGTTCTTTAGACACTGATGACGTACGAGGAGTGAGCGGGGAGGATTAATTCGGGAATCCGATCATGGGTATTGTGATTTGTACGTGCTTGTTTGTAGAATATTGATTGATGTGCTCCATTTTGGTCTACGGCGTTCGGAGTTTAAGAGAGATTGGAATCCTGCAGCGAGAGTGCTTTTCTGCTGATTGTAGGTGATCTCTCGCCTCAATTGGAAGCTTCCGATTTCGCCGCTTGTGGCTATGGTTGGAGTTTCAGAAGCTCTGTGTGAGGTTCTTAGCTAACATAGCCTACCGTTTCCATATATATAATCCATCTATAGCCGTGGTCATTTTAGCTTGCGTGTAGGATATTGATTTATGTGCTCCATTCTGGCCTTCGCCATGTAATAGAGATTGGAATGCTGTAGCGAGAATGATTTCTACTGATTGTAGCATCTACGGTCATCTGTCGAAGTTGTTACCTGCGGTGCTCCAACTCATCAATTGTTAGGACTCGTACCTTGAACTTGTAAACTGCTGGTCAGTTTCGATGTAGTAAGCTGCCGCCGGAAAAATATTCCATTTTCAGATTGCTTAAAGTTTGTGAGCTTTTTCAATTAGTAGCCCTCATTAGATGCGGTAAGTATTGTGTTCCTAAGGACATTGTTCTCGTAGTAAGCAAACGAGTTTGGACACTTCGTATATTTGTTAGAAAGTCGGGTTTTGACACTCGGGCAACTCCAGAGTACGTTATGCTTGCTTGCGACTTTCAATATTGAGAGGCTGACGACTCTAAACTTGGAATACTGGATTCAGAGATTAATTTAGCAGCAGCTATCCTTGTTTTCCATCTCTCCTTCGACTTTGCTTTGACATTAACTGCCATGAAAGTTGTTGACATCGTTTGTCAAGTTGTGTCACACTGAATTATTGTAACGTTGTTGTTTTAGCATACGAAGCAGAAGCTATGGAGTCATTGAAGTTAGGGAAGAAGCTGAGTCATTCCGAATGTCGAACTTCTCTCGCAATATCTTCTGGACAGAAAGACTACTACTATGGACACTTACTACAATCCGCGTCCCAGATTTCAAAATTATTGCAATCTATGAAAAGTGACACATCTAAGCAGAATAACGGAACAGCCGCCAGCAATGAGGTAAAAGAATTTCAAAGTTTTTTCTGTACTGCATTCTTCAGATCTTACGAATTTTTACGAGTTTAGAGAATCCGTCATGCATTCAGATACCTTTCGTCCCGGATTCATCTATCGAACCTGAACATTCTTTTAGATCGCTACGGGAAAGACTAAGTTGTGATATTCAAAGATGACTGTTTCGATCTTCGAAGTCGTCCCACATTGTCTTACATTCAGGAGATTCGCTCTCAATTCAGGGCACCTTTCAACGAATCACAAGCTTAGTTTGGGGGGAGTAAGGTAGGGCGTAGAGCACTGAGACTCTTTCTATACGCCCGCTTCTCACATAGAAATATCAACTATGAACTATGAACTAGACTAGCTGTCGTCTTGTGGATGATATTGGACTAATAAATGTTGAGGTTTTTTCTTGATTTAGTGTACGAAACTATCAAGTTCCTGTCAAAGTGGGTCGTGGCGTTTAGAAAATGCGCAGCAAGTGGTGCTGACGCACACATTTCACGTGACCTCAGGATGTTGCGAAACTGCACGGGACGCGAGTGGGCATCATGGCAACCCCATCCGCGGAATTTGTTGCTAGCATCTGGGCAGTTTGGTTGAATGGAGACGTTGCAGTTCCTTTGGCTCTTAGCTATCCTGAGACTGAGCTTGTGCACGTTCTTACTGACGCAGTACGACTCGCATGACCTTTCTCTTGTACAGATTTGACGTTCTAATGCTTTGGCAGTCGTTGTAATGGAGCAAGATTGTTTAAATTTGATCTCGTAATCTTTGCCGTGTCTGTCATACCAGCAAGATTATTCAACAACCTGACTAGATGATTGTTTAAAAAGACGCCTACAGTCCAGAAATTTCATTCGTAAAGAAGGCATATTAGCTCTTCGTCTTACTCAAATCATTTGCAAGTACTTTTCGGTCTCCTTCTCACCTATGATTGCATACCACCTCTAGACTTACATCTGACTAGTCGGTAATAATATGAGTTGGGCATTGTCATGCAGGATATTTCTGCCGTTGTCTCTACTGAGGAGTTTCAAGACCGGTTGGAAGGAGTATCTAAGAAGTGTTCTGCCGACTATCATGTTCTCCCAGCAGTCTCCAGTGTTGATGATGATCCGAAGTTGGAAGATGTACCGTTTGAGGACATTTTAGCAGAGGTTGAAAAAACCTCATCTGCTCTTGAAGGTATGTCTATTCTGAAATGTCTGATAGTAGTTAGAGGTTAATGTACTGGACGGCAAGGTTTGTGCAACAACCTGTTCTGAACTCTATGCCGCTATTTGGAGTGCTTGTGATTCGTGTTAGTAGAAGAGTAACTTATGATCTGATCCTCGATAATTTAGGTGTTAAACCAGCTCTGATTCTTTATACAAGTGGAACGACTGGGAAGCCAAAGGGTGTTGTTCATACCCATGCCAGCATCGGAGCTCAGGTCAGTTTATGCAGTGCGAAAAATATTTGCTGCGTATCTTGCAAATCGATATTTTGAGTCGAATATGTTACCTCAGGAGTTTTTGACATGGTTACTTCGTGGTATAATTCAGGTCCGCATGTTGGCGGAGGCTTGGGAATACACAAACGCAGATCGTTTCCTCCATTGTCTACCATTGCATCATATCCTCTAGATCATGATTTTTTCTCGTTCAAAGTTAAACCTCCGATACCCTGATTTAGTTGTTTGAAGGGACGTAGCAAACTGTTCTGGTTATCCTTGACTTCAAAAAGGGTTCACATGTGCACGGGATGTTCAATGCATTGCTCGCGCCCCTCTTTGCGGGGGCCTCGGTAATTACTCTCATTGAACTGTTGGAAGTGCTCCTTTTGACGTACTTTTTGAAGTTTTTTCACGGGGAATAGTCAATCAATGTGGTGTACCATAAAGATAGAGAGGTTTCCTGCTTCTTAATGAGATTGAAAACATGTGAAGGTGGAATTTATGCCGAAGTTTAGCGTGAGTGGAATCTGGAATCGATGGAAGGACTCGTATCCAAGTGAAGGTGAAAAAGCCGCTCATCCTGCAAGAGTCTTCACTGGAGTAAGCCTTCATGCTAACTAGTGTAAAACACTCATTGAGTGCAAAATTCTTGTCAAAAGTTACACGATCTGGTGTGGTGATGGTTCAAGCTTTGTATGAAATATAAAATTTCCGTACAAATAGGTTTACTGCTGGGAAAGAAAAAAAGGTAATCTGCTAAGTCTGCTCCCCGTGTTCACAGGTTCCAACAATGTACTTGCGCTTATTGCAAGGGTATGATGCGATGGACGCCGATTCTCAGAAGGCCTGTTCTTATGCAGCCAGGCAGCTCCGCCTCATGGTAATTACGCACCTCTATGACCCCCATATTGCCATCGTTACCAAAGATAATGTGGGTGACTAGGTTGTGGATAATGGGTTGAGGAAGTGATAATGCCTGCACTGTAATATGAGCAGATGTGCGGGTCTTCAGCTCTGCCTGAACCAGTCATGGAAAAGTGGGAGAGTGTGACTGGCCATCGCCTTCTAGAGAGATATGGCATGACAGAGGTATGTGACGTGACATAATCTCCATGCGGTTGATTGTATTCTTCTCTGATATCAATTGATCTCCCAGATGCCGTCTCCGTTTAGGAATTCCATCCAGATCACAGCAGAAGCTCCATCATCACGGATGATTCTGTTACTATTTTTGCAACCACTATTTTAAAGTTCATGCTATCGACAAAAGACACGAAAGTCTTGAGACTGATAAGCGAGTCTCATTTACAGTCGTGCTATGTTTGCAGTTTGTTATGGCCCTGTCCAACCCTCTTCGTGGGGAGCGAAGGGCAGGTTTTGTTGGAAAACCTCTTCCAGGAGTGCAGGTACCTGTTTCCTGAATTGCTACTCTAGAGTGTACTTGAAATTTATGAAGGTTTTCAAATATACTTAGAATGTAGTCATCAACTCAAGAAGAATTTCTGGCGAGCTTGGAAGCCTGCCGAAGAGATGCTAACATCAGTGATACATTTCTAGATGCTGATTGCGGAAGCGGAAGACGAAGAGGCGGGTGCAGGAGAATTGTGCATCAAAAGTCCTGCTATGTTTCAAGAGTATTGGCGGAATCCAAAGGTAGTGAAACGTGAATACGTTCGTAAGAATTGCTCGTCGCCATGCTCTTATTGCTTCCTGAGAGATAAGAGACAGCTCCACGTTCCCTGCTCATAATATATTTTTGGAGAGATGTGCTTGAAGCGAAGTCAATCTTCAAGTCTTTTGTGTATTCTGTCGCATTGGAAACGTGTTTGCTTCGGCAAATTTCTCAGATGGTTCTGAAATCATGAAAGAATTGTGCCAGGTGACGAGCGAATCCTTCCGAGAAGACGGCTACTTCAGAACAGGCGATACTGTAACTGTAGTGGATGGTTATGTCAAGATTCTGGGACGTACGTATCAACCGAAAACAAGTCTTTGCAGAAATTATGAACATGCAGAGAACTATGTCGATGATTGCTCTTATGTTTCCGTCATACAAATTTTGGCACGTTTCTAAAATAGGATGGCTTTGAAGTATAATAGGATGGCTTGCTGGCTTCATTTGATATGTTTCATCGCAGACGCTGAGCCTCCATGTACAGGACTCTTAAGCAAGTGCTCACTTTCGATTTTTCCGTGCCTTCTCCATGCAGGATCTAGTGTTGACATAGTTAAATCTGGAGGTTATAAACTATCTGCTCTTGAGATTGAAGACATTCTCCTGCAGGTATGTGAACTCACATGCTGGTAACATTTTGGTAATAATTTTAGAACGCTGAATATTCATATATTGTAAGTGGACATCATTACTCCCGAAACCAGGATTCAGACACGCTTTATGTTCACCTAGGTGCAAGGCACTGCTTCAATTGTACCTCGTGGTTTATTTTGAATATCTGTTCAGTGACGGATTGGATGAGAATATCTATTATGCCTGATACCTTATTCTTCCATTGGGTTCATTAAGATGGATTTTTTTTTTTTGAGCAGCATCCATCTATTTCTGAGTGTGCTGTCATGGGCACACCGGACAAAACATACGGTGAAATATTGTCTGCAATAGTGGTGGTGCATGAGAATGTGGCTGTTGAGGCAGCTGCCAAGTCAATGCCCGCTCTGACTTTGGACTCTTTCAAGGCTTGGGCACGGGAACGAATGGCTCCTTACAAGGTAGATAAATTCTCTTGAAACTTTCCTCTATCAGATTTCGAAGTGTTCAGCCGTTTTAATTTCATGACAGTGAAGTAGGAATATCCAATGCCTTCGGTTTGTAATACAGTGTTGCAATATTTCTGTTGTCGAGTACCGGTGTAATTATTCTGCGTTTAAAGTTTTGTATGTCTTCAAATATTTGAAGGAAGACCCGTCTGTGTGCAGATTCCGTCACAGCTGTTAGTGTGGAGCTCTTTGCCTCGCAATGCCATGGGGAAGGTAGGTCCTCCCGTAAATTGTGTTCCTCACTTTTTTGAAATGGTACCAAAAAAAGGTTCACTGTTTAGGTGTCATTTTAGTGTCTTGAATGGACTTCATGACTTCATTTAAGCCATAATCTCACAGCCTTGAACATTTTTTTGCAATATCAGTAGTGTTGCCCTCGACCTCTGTCACCAGTTTTCTTTTGCAAGATTGTCATTCCTCAACTTGTACAATAGGTTGTTGATAATGGATTTTTGTCATGACAGATCAACAAGAAGGAATTGAAAGCCATTTTGGTGAAGCAAGCTGCCAGCTAGGGATATCTTGATCACTGGTGCATTTTTGGATATTGTAGAGGTCTATTAACGAGAGTAGTCAGTAGTAAAACATGAGAAGAAATTAAATCCTGCTTGATTGTAGTTTTCTTGTATTTCTAGAAAGGATTCATTTCTTTTGAACTCCGATTCGAGTCGATGTGCGCATCGGATCCCGTCTTTAATTTTGGCTTCTATTTGACCCATTTACTTTCAATTATCCTCCACGAAGCGGATTATAAGATTGGAAATCTTGAGTATAATTATGCTACTCATCTGACTCCATCTTGCTGGTATGTCTATTGATATAGAGTGACTCTCACAAGTTTTCATACACTGGCCATAACTAATTGCCATAAAATTGCCGTAACTAATTGAGAAATTAGATTTTTTCAACAAACTTTGGACATGTTGAGGTACAAGTAACTTGCTTGTATAAAATGATTTAAAAATAAATTAAAATTAAAATTAAAATTAAACTCAAAATTTATTGGTGAAAAAGAATTTTTAACAGCAACATGAAATTTTGAAATGAGAGTCCTTTTTTGAATTTTGTGGTGAAGACTTCATGAATTTAAAATTTTATTGAGTGAAATATCATTGATTAAAATATTACCTCAAATAGTTATGTTTTTTATATTTCATTACAAATAGTTTTGTTTCATTTTTTTGGAAATGGTGGAAATGGTGGAAATGGTCAGAAAGGAGAGAATTGAAAAATGCATTTCTCCACACTCACCATTTTAATCTCTAAAATTATTCACAATTTTTTTGGTGTACTACTGGTAGAGTTGATTTTCAAATTAAGTTGCTACGCTACATAACAACATAAATAGAAATTTGAGCATGGTTCTTATCATTGAATTGTTAAAAGTTTTTATTGGGTCTTGTTGGTATCAAAAGGAGATTTTAGATTCTCAATCATAGAATGTATTTGTTTGGACATTGGATGAATAAACTATGAATTTTCAAAGTGCTCAAAGTAGACATACCAAACTCAATCCTAGATTTAGATGAATATAAGGTTGATTGTATATTTTAGGTACAAATAAATAAAGCATCAATTTCATTAAATTGGTGATATTTGCACAACCAAAAATTGTGGCATATATCTTTAGAAAGGTCTAAATTCAAGCTACAAACTAGGACAAGTACAAACTTTGGATTCAAGTTGCCCGTCTTGCATTGCACCAAACTCTTGCAATATTGTCAGTTGAACGAAGTTGACATTATATTTGAGGTTAATTTTAGAAACAAGTCAAAACTGGGTGCAAGCTAGTACCATCAATGTCATAAATTGGCAGCATTCCAGCATCATAATGTTTGACATACTTCTACACAATGGTCTAAAAACTCTTAATAGATATAGATTTACTTCCCTTACCACACCTCCTAAACAATGAATGTCAATTCCGTTAAATTGGCAATATTCCACAAGCCAGACATATCTTCACAAAGGTCTAATTCCAGGACTCGATCTCCAATTAAAGCTGCAGTTTCAATGGATTGATTTTGATTGAATCCGGACGACGATGGACCCACGTCGAAATCAGTGAATTGCTACAGGTCCTGCATGATCGATACTAGCTCCATTACTGTGTAATTAGAGTATATTTCAACCGAAGATCGAAGCTTTGGAAGATCGAGTACTGTACTTCGGCACTGTAGTTGTCCTTGTTTGACAGAGGATAAAGATTTGGATTTTCCTTGTTTTGCAAGTTTTTTGGGTCACTCTTGCCCCTTGGTTGACCATACTACTGTAATCTGATCATAGTTTGATAAGTAACAATACCGAATAAGTAAGCGGAGTTTATCAAGCACATTCATCTTGGCTGGTCATTAATTCATTCCTTTGATTTTATTCTTTTGTGTTGTGATTGAATGTCCAATTGATTTGGTCAAAATTATAAATAGTAAGCGAATCTTGGAAGTGGAAGCTAGATAACTGTAAACAAGGACAGCGTAAGGTAGTCTGCTCTAAAAGCGAGTGGGCTCTAAAAGCGAACATGACACAGAGGTACATTTTGCTTTCATCAATGTACCAGCTGGAAACATTTCAGGAACGTGGTCGGTTTTAGTGACCACTGCTTTTCAACTTCAAAAATTTGTAACTAATTCCTCGAAGGTCCAAAAAATGTGAAACGACTTGGGTTAGATGCCAATTCCATTTTTCTTCCTCCAAAAAATAACTGAAAATTGTTTCAAGAAGTTTAGCTTCCCCGAAAAGGCAAACAGCTCTTAAATGGTCGCTTTAAGAGCAGACTACCTTATATTCATTTGTGGGTTTCAGAATAGTTTAGGAGGCAAATGTTCACTATTGAATGCTTCCAACTTGAATGGAAGTGGAAGGACCGATAGAAGGTATCGATACTTGGGTACTGATACTCTTAACCCCTAAATGCCCAAGGCCTGTTTTGAGCCTCTTGGAATTTGCTCTAAATTGAACAAAAAGCCAACATTTTGATAAGTTGAATCAATTTCTTTTGAATTGTAACCGTACAAATTCAAACTAGACATGTTAAAAATCACATAGGAAAAGAAAACACAACAATATCATTTAAGGATTGAAAGACTATAATGTTTGATCACTAGGGTGTTAAAACTATGAAAATCTTTGAGCTCTTTTTTTGCATGTCAAATCTAAAAAGTTCAAGACCAAAAAAATATGAGGTTGAAGGGCCTAACAAATATAACCCCAATCAATTTATGACTTCTCAAAATCTACTCTACAATTGTTTTAAATGAATTTCTAGTGTGATTTTTTCTCCAAGATTTAGTGTATTTGAGGCTCATTTCCAAGAGCCCTCAACACTATGAAAAGTCAAGATTGCAATGAGTACCTCTGCACAAAATCTTGAATAGAAAAATCATAATCATTCATTTTCAAAATCGGATTTTTGATGCTAAAACTAGACTTCAAAAAGAATCTTTCAAAAGTATAACCTACTAAAAATAGCAATTTGGTAAGGTTTTATTTAACTTCAAAATTTCTTCGACACCACATTTGGGTGCCTTGGGCATTTAGGGGTTAAACCCCATCCTCTCTCAATTCAAAATTTGAGGAAGATGAGTCCCCATTATTGCTGGAAGTATGAAATTGAAATTGAGTATATATCAAATTTGGGAAAGATGAGTCACTGCTGCGGGAAGTACGAAATTAAAATTATCTACCAGCAATCACAAAGGATGAAGCCGATGAGTTTTCAGCATAACACTTGGCAAATAAACATTTATTCCTGATTTGCAACTAAGGTAGTATGGCCTAAAAGCGACCATTTAAGGGCTGGTCTGCCTTTTTCACAGATTTCCATGAATAGAAGTATTTTTGGATCATTTTTCAGAGAAAGAAAAATGGATGTGGAATGTTACACAAGTGGTTTCATATTTTTTGAATCATTTTTGAATTACTTATGAATTTTTAAAAAAACTGTTGTAGGCACCTATTTGTGACCCTAGGTCTTCCAAAATCCGACCACTTGCAACTTCTAAAGTGATTTGAGTAAATGAAGGCCAATGATTGGCTCTTGCAATAAATAATGCTTTTCTCTTGATTCTCTCAATGGCTTGAGAGGTCCATTTAAGTCTCACCTAATGACCATTTCAGATCTAAATATAGGGTCGATTTGAAGAGGCCGCTCGCTTTTAGAGCAGACTACCTTATTGTCTTGACTTCCAAGTTGCGGCTATGAAGGGGCTGATGGGATAGAAATAATTACATCAGAATAAAAAGGTGTGCCAGTATGTGCCTTAAGTTTAGAAAAACGCCTCAATATGTTAAAAGTTGTTTAGGGGTGATTGCAAGAATTGGTGGTCGATTCTGTAGCATTTTGCCAAAATTTAGAGTGTGGGTGATCAATTCTATGAGTATTTTGAGAACTAAAAGAGTAGAAGGGAAACCTTGTTGGTTGAATTTGGTCCATTGGTCATACTTTGTTGTACTATCAACAAGTGTCAAATTTAAGTACTGTTTAGTCTTAGTTATATCCACAAATACTATGTCCTAATTTTTCACATAAAAGGGATATGTCCACTTTTTAATTTATAATAAATCAACCATAATTTTTTAATTTTTTTAAATCCATTTGTAAGGACTCCATATTCATCAAATTTCACCAAAAGGATGGCCTTGAAACCTTCTTCAAACTAAGTATTGTAGCCTTCACTTTCAAATTTTTGATGATAGTGCCAAATGGTAGAAAGAAGTGTTTTGGATTCTAGCAAAATGGAATTAAGGAAATAGAATGGGTTAGATCGCACTTTACCTTCCACCATGACTTTTATCGCAAACCGTCCCAATTGCCACCTGTATATTGTAGGACCCTTCACAACTCAATTTCTCTTTTTATTGATGCTTCTTTTGTTTTGCTACTTGGAAAGATCCACATTTATTCTTCAAGCAAAAGATGTTCAAAGGTTGTTATTAACCCTTAAACGCCTCAATCCTTTTATGATTTTTTGCATATTTTGGCTTATATCTTTGTACAGAAATATCATCTACCGGAATTTCATAAATTGGATCATTAAGCAAGGTTGTCTTTTCTAAATTCAAGTAATACATTGGATGAATGTGAAGTTAGACTGAAAAGTGCCTTGAAGCACTCCATTCATCGCTTAGAATATGGACGTCGGAGCGCTTTAGGGTTAAAGTAACGACACCTAATATTAACAAAATATGCATTTGAGCTTGGTCCTCATTATTGAACCATGGCTAAATTACTGTTGGATCTTGTGGAAAAGTCAAAAAGGAAATTCTTTGTTCTTATTGGACTCTATATGAATAATCTATAAATTTTCTAAGTGCAAAAAATTGGTGTACACTAGACTCTCATGTTCATAGGACTTATATTTTAGACAAGAATCTTGATAAGACGGTTTTGCAAACAGCTCAACATTAAGTGCAGTTACTTTGCCGAGTACATCGCTATCTGTTTTGGTAGTCTACAATGAAGGTACGCAGGTGAGGCAAACCATGTGTTAGACCACGGAGAGACAGATGCAAGAAGAACGTGGTCCCACGTTCAGATGCTCTTAACAAACACTATTTTCTTATAAGAATGTCTGTTGTAAAGGATATTCAAACAGGGTTCATCTGTACTGTACAGTACTGTGCAGTAACTGATTATTTAATTCCGCCTCACAATCTCTCTGAAACAGCAGACAAGAAGTGCTCGGTGCAGAAACATCAGAGGCAGAATTGTGAGAAAGGTCTAGTGAAAAGGATCAATCAAATAAGAATGCACCACAGTCAGTTTACATCACAAATAAGATTAAAGGTCCAAATTCACAAACTATTTTCTACATGACCATTGTGTACTGATCAATCTGGTAAGCCAACAACGCTTGGAAAAATACAAGTTCTATAATGTTCTAGTGTACACGACACGACTTGTGTAGCTAACTATCAATGAAAATCATGATTCTCCGGCATTGGAAGCCGGATTCATGATCGTAAGTTACAAATGGAACTGAAGTCTGTATATTGGAGGTCTACGACTCAATCCACTTAAAACGTATCAAGACCAATGGGTGGTACAGAGCAACGGCATCATCTTGCTTTTGTAACAAATGATGTGACCGTGCACATAAACACAATTGAGGATGAGGAGTTGCGTACTGTACAGTACATTCAGGGAGAAAGGGATCGAGTTGATGCCTGACAAATGGTCCCCGCAAATGTTGGTCCAGGTGATATCCACTTGATCAGCAGATAAGACGCCTCCTGTTTTCAATGTCTGCTTCAAATTCTTTGATCCCCAAGCAAATAGCGGAGACAACCTCGTCCTGGATAGCCAGGGCACCGATGTAATCTTGGAGTTCGTTGGCTAACCAAAGCTTCTCAGCCTGAATTGACCGGGTAGCGGCTTCGTTAGCATTCATTTGCTCCATCCAAATGTCAGAGATTCTGTCCTTCTCTGTTTGCACAATATCTAGCTGTTGGTCGAGAATGGAGCTGTTGAGTGCCGAAGAACTTTGAATAGTCTCGGAGGAGACATCTTCTGACCCAGATTTACCAGAAGAGCGGATTTCACTGACTCGTAGCGATTCCAGGTTTGGAACTCCTTCAGCTCGTGTTTCAAGGAGTGCGTCTTTAGCATAACCGCATTCATGAATTGAAGCTTGCATGAGCCCATTCGGTGAGTTCAACCTCTCCCTCAGCAATATGATCTCCTGTTCCAGCTCTGTTTGAAGACGACGCTCTGTTTGAAGAGATGTGTTGGCACTGAGAAGTTGCTCTCGAAGAAGCTGAACCTCTTCTTGTACGCGTGCATTTTCCTGCTTGCTGTTTTTCTGCTCAGTTTCCATCTCACCAACCAGCTCCTCTAACTTCTTGACATAATAATCGTCGGTGACAACAGGGGATACAGGCCGAGGAGCTGGAAATCGCGTTTGAGCTTCCGTCTGAGTCAGAGCTTCCTGCAGCATACATAGACAATATTAATAGGCATAAATAAAATCGGAGAATGGCCAGAAATAAGGTGTCGTTCATTTGCTTCATCTCCAGAAAGCCATCTCAACCTTTTCTTTCTCTAGGGAAAGTAAGTCCACTTGCTCCTTGTATTTGCAAGCTTCCTCAAGAGACGTCTCAAGCTGCTGCTGATGCTGTACAAGACAAAAGACACAAGGGTGAGCAATAGAATAAGATCCGTCGAGGTGCACTACCTCAGTAAAAAATATTCAACTGGGGAGATTATTTTCCTGCGTGAGAATTTTTTGTGTGCGTTGGTACAAGTGGCTTTGTCGTTGGAAGTAGGAGGGTCAACGCAACCACAGAATAGTGGGCAAGTTCATACTCTGGAACCTTCGCTCACACAACCTGAACAGCAATCTTCTTCACTAGGCAGTAAGGTTTTTAATAATGAAGAAGTTTGAAGAGGTTCAACAACATTAGACCTCTATCTTAAGCCGAAGAACTAATGACCAGGTTTTCAAAAGGCCTACGTCCTCTACTACAATTTATATTGTTTAAGAGGGATGATAAAGTTACAACCTCAAGGTCCTTGTTCTTAAAGGCCGTCTGCAACTCCTCAAACTGTGCTCGGAGCTCCCTCAGCTGACGTTCGAGCTGTCAACTCACAATGACGTAGGCTCTGTTAGAGAGAGAAAACTACACCACTACAGTACAATAGAGGAAGTTGGGTTAGATTCGACGAAAAGCATAACAAGTTGTACCAATGAAGAAAAATATAGAAATTCAGAATTCAGATCCAAAACAAGTCAGAAAAACGGGTCTAACTCTTGCATAGTTGTATTTGAGTCCAAAACAAGTGGACGAGAGCTTCTCAATAAGGCATCACCCTAAGAAATGGACACGACTTGACACATTCTCTCCTGAGAGCATACACTGGGTGTCTCCTGAGCAGCACTCCAACCATCAATAGATCTCGTCTGGCCACAGTCGTTGGTATAAAGCAAGGATACAGTAGCACAACGTAAACAAATGTAGAAGTAATACTAACCAAAATACTCCTTGAATCCTCACTAGCGACGGAGGAGGACACTGCCTTTCCGTCGGAACGATCATTAAAAAGATCAACGTTGAGGTGTCCGCTATTTAAAGTCGCCCAAGTGTCTTCATCTGCAATGTTTTCAAAGTCTGCAGGTGTAGGTGACCTGTCAAAACCGTCTGAAATCCCCCAAGAATCTTCTTCTTCAATCAAGGTTCCAAACGCAGGTGGAAGACCAAGATTGTTGCTCCTCCGAAGAGACACGGATACGGAACTTCCAAGAAAGCTTGGAGCCGGTTCGAACTCTGGTGAAGGCCTCTTCATTCTCTGTTACAATAATGGGTGCCAACGTGTCATAGCTCAATTCAACCTTATAACAGGACATGAAGCTTTACCATGCGTTGCACAAAATCGTTAATGCAGTTGTTTCCAAAAGTTCACCTGACTTTCTACTTTGGCCGTAACTGGGCGTGGACACCATGTTTCCCTTCTAATTCCCTGCAATTGATATAAAAAACAGAGCATCAGGACAGCTAACACAAGTGACCTGATATAGCCACTTTAGAACCGCAATCCTGTTTCGGAAGCTGCATCCAAATTCCAAGACTACATTAAATCAAAAGATTTCCCTATTTTGAAGAAAGAGACTTCAGGTGAGCAGAGTACGCAAAATTAAATGTAAACCTATGATATGTGTTAAGTTCAGATTTACCAAGGATAGCTTAAACGAGCAATGCATCTGATTGTGTGCCTAAGAATGAGCCTCTCCAAGAAAATGTCGAAGTACCTTATGATGGGGCTGGTTGAAGTCGTCCCCAGCTGAGCTGATGACCATGGTGCTGAGATTATTAATCTTTCTCTCCTGCTCTTTTAATTTGTTGTTCAGAGCTTTCTTCTCTTCTAGCAGCTCAGACTCCAATTTTTCTCTCTCCAGTTCAGTCTAAGATAGACCAAGTACCCTTGAATCGTCAATATGAAAGTAGCGATAGCCAAATTGGTGGATACAACCAGAGTGTTTTATGCTAAGAAACTAAACGTAGTAGTATCATTTATATTCCAGGAAACATGACAGAAGCCTTGCCCTGTAACATCACATGGCTACTTTAGGATAACGACCAAGAACACTAACCTTCAGCAAGTCGTTCCGCAGACGCTTGATCTCCTTTTCCAAGTCATTCGAAGGCTTTGACCCTTGCCCCTAAAATAAAATTGATCCCCAAGCGTGAATTTAGTACACTGAGCCTTGTGGATAGATTAGCTTTCCAGGTCTAAAACAAGCTCACCTCCAGTTTCAGAATATTGCTTGCATCGCAGTGAAAATCTTGAGTCAAGATTCTCAAATGTATTGTTTAAAGATTTGGAACAAGCAATGGAATGTTTAAGATCATGTCTAGGAGAAAAACAAGCTTCAAAGCCAGCATACTATTGGCGTCCAGACCTGCAACTTCTGGAGAAGATCCTCAATCTCCTTCTTTTGCCGTTTCAAAAGAGCTGCATCTGTTAGAGTCTGCAACACAGTACCAGTAGAAGGTTAGGCTTGTGAACTTTTCAGATGAAGACTCACGATTCCTACTTTCCTGTGTAAGTTAGATTCTCGTCACTATTTGATGTGCATATCTGCTTCAAAATTGAACTCGCCTATTGTTAAACTGACACTGTACCTCACCGTTTAGAAAAGCAACTCGTATTACCTCATTCACTTGAGCACAATTGGTTACGCGCTTAGCCCTGCTTGCAAACTGCAAGGTCCCTCGACTTTCGTCTATTTGTTCCTGCAATAATATTGAATTCAACATTGCATTAAGGCGACATGAAAAACGAAATAAAATAAAATCCATTTTCACCTGTATTTCCGACAATCGAATCAAACAAATCGGAAAGTAGTTCAAAAGGAGAAGTGGAAGTGAACTCCACAACAAGGAGTGACAACATACAAGAGCACTATGATTGGATTACCATCACTGCGGCTGCGTACAGACAGGGTAGCATGATAAGACTCGATACTGTATCAACTTTCTCCCTAAAGATTTGTGTCTCGGCTCTATGGCGAAAGCAAAATAATTTCTGAATTCAGAGAGATCGGCAGCATATAAATTTACCTCATCAGGAGTCATTGTACATATGATTGCAGTTCGAGCATTGCCACCGAGTGCCGTTTGGAGGATACGAGTAAGCTTGCTGTCTCGATATGGTATGTGAGCTCTGTAATGAAAACCGAAACAGAAGTCATGATTATTATACTCAACAGAAATATATGACAGGCACTAGTTATTACCTCAAATAAATAACCCAACAATGGTTCTCATCAAGGCAGCGTACTGGTCCTGGATACGGGCAGGCTAACGAAATCATTTTCTTAACAGCAACTCAGTGTTTGACTAACCCTTGCTTCGTACCACCCTCGCAGAGCTTGTTGATAACGTTTCCAAGACACATTAAACTTTTATTGATGTGTCCTCCCTCCTTCAAGCGAACACCTCCTGCTCCTGTCTTTGCAATCCTTTCTGAGCCAGCAAGGTCCACCAAGTTCTACAAAAACATGCGTTCCGAGCATGAAAATGGGATGCACACAATAACCTTGGTAGTCAAGGTATAGTACGTGTATCATCCACAACAATTTAGCACAGAGTCATAATAGGATATTGTCTACATCAAAAGATCAAGTATCAGAGTTTGAAATCACATACAAAATAATCTTTGGAGTACATCCTCCTTTACTGTAATGCAAGATAATGCATACTGAAGGAGATTATCTCACCAATTCGGACACACGGACAGCATCTACGTCAGATTCCTTCTCACTATGACTTTTGCTTCTGCTCTCAATCACCTGGAATAGTGAGACACGGAAGTCAGTGGGTTACGACGTGTTCAAGTACCAAATTATTTCGCCTAAGTTTGATTCAGGGATGCTCTGCAAGTTGAAACCTAATGCCGGACTGGAACACCGTAAAATAGAGCATACTCAACCAATTTCTACGGAGTAAAGGTAAGCGAACATTTAAAAACACATCATCATGCGCAACTCAACTCACCATGCGGAATATGCTGTGAGAACGACTACTGTACAGATTCATGTTGGTTTCTCCAAAATGCCGTAGAGCTGCACATCGAACATTTAAAGGTCAATCATCTGAAGAGAAGAAGACAATTTGAAGCAGAAAATATTTGATCTTTCCAAATGAAAAGCTCTCGAGTCCAATCTACAACGATTGGACGAGTCTCATGAACATGTTGGTAAACGACTTTGATTAGTCAAAAGAGGTCACTGGCTAAATCATCATCAGCTCGTGTAAAGGATGAAGCTCAACCAGCCCTTGCAAACAGAGGTCTCAGGTATATAAAAATGAGACAATAAACAAGAAAAAGACTCCTCGTGAGCGTTAGTGAAGCTACCACAGTAGAAGAAGAACATGAACGAAGACAATGTCAAGCATATTCTACCTTCTCCAGCCTCCAGAAGTCCAAGCACCTGTTCGACACTGTCGACAATTTCCTCTCTTAAGCCTGCTACGAAAACACCCTTCTGCAAACACAGTCGGTTGCATCAAAGATAATCCTGAATTAGGAACTCAAAAGATTCGTATTCATGCTGTATTAACTGTAGTAAGAGAACTGACCTCTAGATTCTCGTGAATTTGCAACTTACGACTGTCAGGAGCAAAAAGATCTTTGATTTCCTCGTTGTAAATTTCCATGTAAGATACTCGGATGAGGTACTCTCTGTCTGACGCCTGAGAAACAAACGGAGCACCTCAGTATGCAGTGTATTAGAAAGGTTGGTTAAAGAGACAACAAACGCGGCCAAGCACTTGAATTTCAATGAGCATTGTTAATATGGAGCTTGGTGCAAATGCCTCTTACCTGTTGGACATGGCGAAAGATTTCCGTGACGGCTAGGCGAGTAATTCCAGGCTCAGAATCTGAGCCTCGCATGGTATATGTTTTCCCACTACTTGTTTGCCCATACGCAAAAACTGTCCCTGTTATGATGCAAATTGCAATGGAATTAGGAAGGGTCTCTAAGTAGCTAATCCCTTAACAACAAGGTTGTTGGTGAGCCCTAGGAACGCCGGCCTCTGCCCGCACCACATAGTACTTTTGCTACACGGTAGGAACAAACAATATCCTTCTAGTTACAAACTCATGCAGTAGACAACATTATCCACAGATCATTAACTCGGGTTAAAGACACACCATTGAACCCGGCAACGGCAGATAGAACAACATCCTTCGCATGCTCTTCGTAGATGTTGATATTCTTAGCGTCAGCTCCAAAAATTGTATCTGTCCTCATAACCACATGCAGACAAGAATATTTCAATCATCCTCATCTGGATTCAGCATCAGACCAAAAAGGCCAGGCCCCACACGAAAATGAAACGAAGTTAAACGGATGTAATACTGAATGATGTGAAGGCGTTGGTCAAGGACTGTCTCTAGCAACAGGCAGATGATTGTTTCTGATGAATCAATAACAAGATTGAAATGTGAATAAAGCGCACCAAATGCAAATGTGTGACCGGAGACGATTGAGCCAGCTCCAGTTAGCAACGAGATTGAATTGTCCAACACCTTCCAATGATGACCTCGGACGGAATTCAGTTTTGTTGGCGGCCTCACCCTAATGGCCACACAAATCTTCTCCATGATTGCTCCTTTTCCACTTTACTGTGATAGAGTTCTCGTCCTGTCAACCTGTTCGATTGGAACCACCTTCATTCTCAAATGCTTGCTTTATTGATTCCTTCACTCTGCAGCTGGAGGATCACAAAGCCGAGAACATGAACAAATGAAGACAAATAACACATATTGTACCTAAGGGCGAGCAACAAGAGTGACGATTGGACTACCTACATGTTTTTAGATACTCTACCACCGTCCTTACTTCCTAAAATCAATGAATTTACACCTCCACTACAATGCGATTGATGAACCAGTGCCACAATGTACGCTAAAAACACAAACTTGAAATTAGAGATAATTGAGCTCTGTATGTCAAATACGGAAAACCTAGTCAACACGATGAACATAAAATGTCAAAGTGACGAGTTTGTTCCTGGTGTCTGTTAGAGACATCTACAGCAAAAAACTAACAAAGAGACCTGCATCTTCACATTGGAGTACATTTCAAATCCTAATATTTACGAGCAAAGAAATGTGATTTCCTAATGCCATTAAAAGGTGACAGTCAACCAAACGAACGACACTAATTCCGCATCATGCAAGCTCCAACCATTGTGAACTGATGGTGAATACGAATCCCTGCATCAGTTTTGCCAACGTCGATTTTTGCAACTCAACCTTCTGAGCCGAGATGATGCAACAAGAACGAAATTCTGGGAGTCATTCTGCGAGAACATCGCCGCCCAGCGAAAACTTCTACATAACCCTTGTACTACCCATATTTTGAGCTTGTCATCCAGAAAAAAATTAACCCAATTTGTACGCAAGATGTTGCTCTGTAAACTCATCACAAGAAATCGAAATCTTACCAACCCAAATTCAATCTTTTCTTCGCCAACCTCTTCCTCCCCAACCCATCCTACCTTCCGCAACCGGCCTCATCAATGTGCCTCGCAGCAAAAGCAACGCAACCTGTCTTCAATTCCTGACTCCTGTCAAAATGTGCTGGGAAAACAGCAGAGCGGGAACAGGGATGGCCCAATGGCACGCAATATCGTCGGGAGATTGTTCCGTCCCGCTGCGTATGTCGCAATCCTGAAGGCCAGAAATTTGAAAGTGGGACCAGAAATTTGAATTTGCCTCGGGGAGGGCGTTCAACGTCCTCAACGAAGTCGTTGTCCGGGTCCTCCTATGGCAGTTCGTAAATAGACGGTTGATGCCCGTAGCCTTGGTCCCTCGAGGTCCGTTTTTAGACTGTGCGTAGAACCTCCGGGTATCAGGTGAGAGAGACAGCGAATATGCAGTTCCCGTTTAAGACTTCTCCAATATTGCTTCTTTTTTTAAATTATATTTGTATTTTTGCCTATTTTTTTGTTTAAAAAAAGAAGAAGAAACAAATGGAAAGAACCATTGCAGCCAATAGAATTTCAATGAGCAACACACTATTCAAAATAGTTCGATTTTCCTGCCTGTAAAATCTTAATTTATAAAAAGAAGTTTTTTTCCCAAAAAAAACAGTGCCTATCTTTTGAGTTGCACACACAAAATGGTTGCTCTTTCCCCCGTATGAATGGAAATTATCCAAGTGGTTCAAGAAACAAAATGGTTGCACTGGCCATTAGGAGTAATAAATTTCAGAAATAAAGAAAATTTGTGGACCAATATACAATAGAAACTCTCTTAGTGCATACTCTGATAGTGCATAATACTCCGTATGCACCAAGAGAGATTGTACTTTGAAACCTTTATTGATGAACAGTAGTTGGAGGCCTTGTAGTTAGAAGCCATGTGGTTGGAGGCCCTGTAGTTAGAAGTCACATTAGGCACTGAACAGCACTGCATCTCTCCAAATGCATAAACCTCTCTTAGTGCATAGTCCCAACACTATGCATTGAGAGAGGTTCTACTATAGTCCCAATAATGCTTCATTCATCATTTCCAAGAGAATTGGTCACAACATTTTGGAGCACCAGGGATCAGAATAATTTCCACTACTTTTGGTAGTCTTTCATCAAAATAATATGAATTGAAATTGATTTGAAAATTATTCATAAATATTTTTTTATATTTGACCATATAGATCATTTCTATTCATGTTGCAAAACATAATCTTGTTCAATGAAAATCTAAAATTAGTTGAAAAACTATGTTCCATTGCAAATTTAGAAGTTTTCCAAACCCTAAAGATCAAAAGGGTTAATTATATTTTCCCAAGAGTTTGGTGGTGGATTCCAAATGGACCACGACATGCCTTTCCATGCACCCACCCATTCAATCCCTATGCATGCTCATGCTTATATAATATTTTTTTGATAAATTAAATTTTATAACTCATCGTTATATATTTTTTAAATTGGCGTACATTGAAATTTATTTCAACAAAAAAAATTGTAATTTTGAACTACCTCAATGTCGGTAGTCAACTTAGGCCATGGAGAATTGATCTCTCATTGTTGAAATCAATGAAGAAGCGTAAAATTGTGCCCCTATATTGTAGTTTTTTATTTCATATTATTCTATTTGGCACACATCGAAATTTCATTCAATGGCAAAAACATGATACAACACAAACCTACAAACCCACCTAGAGGGTAGTTGTTTAATTTTCTATTTCATAATCTATTTGGCGGAATTCCAAGAGTCTAACTCCACTTCTTTGTGGGTGGCTATCTTGCACCTATGGATTGGCTAAATTTAGCCTATGACCTTCAAGTACTCAATTGGTTCTTTATGGATGTTGTAGACCTATTTGCAAAATAGACTATTTGCACATAATCCTTTTCACAATATCCATCCACATTGCATCTTCATCTTGAAATAGAAATTAAATTTGAAATATTTCATTATTTACTTTATCAATGTTTAAAACAAGATATTTTAGGAGCTACAATGTACCCAAAAGAGGCAGCCTGCCCCGCCTGGTGCCATCCCCCAGGTGCCAAAAAACAAGGACCTCTAAAGTTCCATGACTATGTTTTCACCGAAAACACTCAAAAACTGCCATTTTTAGTACGTGTACCAAATTCTTGAAAAAAAACTTTTTTGACACATGTAACCGTAGGATCTTATAGTAAACTAGTTTTAGAAGATGTGGAAAAAATTTCTGAATTTTCCACCATGCGGATTGGAAGATATTAGCATTTGAATTGGCAAAAATCTTTTTTTTGTCCCTGCGAAAAACAAGGCAGCTGCACCTCACAAGGTCACATTTGTATGAAAAAATGTCCAAATGGTGGTGCTTCTTTGAATTCTTTTTCCTAAACAAGTTGGCTACATGCTTAAAAAATTTCAAATCATTTGGAATTGTACAACATATACAAAAAAAATAGTAAGTAGAAAGAAGTAGAGAATGATCCAAAATACCAAATTGTTAAGAATTTAATTATGGAATTGAAAAATGTCATTCCCAATGGTTGTAATGTTTTATTAAACAACCTACATCCTATGAATTTATTTTTTTCAAAAAATATTAAAAATTGAGTTAAATAAACAACTTCAAAGTTTATTTCAGAGTAGAGAATCCATAACTGCCCGCAAACTAAAAATCCTCATAATTGTTGACTCATGGGTCAAAATGGAATGATTCAAAGCTTTCCACGTATATATAACTCTAGAAAACCAATTTCAAATTTTTATTTTTGAAAAAAGTGATTTTTTTAAATCTGCCCGGATTGCCTAGTTATGAAAAAAAGTAACATATTTGGCCATAACTTTTTACTCCTATTTCCAAATGTCATAAAATTTAGTGTATATGAAAGATATTCCTTGTGCCCACCTTCTATTAAAATTTCACCTTAAAATATAAAAATCTCTAGTTACACGTACCTGCCCAAACTTTCTATACAACCAAAAAACACATGCTGGTCCTTTAGGGGTTAATATGAATAAAAATTCTGGCCCCCCAAGCACCATTGATTCTATTTAAAAGGGAAAAAACATTGGACCATTGATGCAATGGATTGAAATCTGTTGATCTTGATACATATATGTATACAAATATGAAATACATACAAAAATATACAGAAGCCATATAAAAATATACATAATATATATTACGTAACATGTACGAATTTATATACAAATTACAAATATCAAATACATACTACACTCACAGTCATAAATCCCATATGGAATGCAGACCTTATTGCATCCTAAAAAATATATGAGGGTTTGGGAGGAAGGAGGTGTTAAATTAACAGACACAAAAACTAATGATTTTTTTTAAAATTTTTTGAACTAATGGAAAACACAATTAATTAATTAATTAACTTTTGAGCTCATTGTGCAGTGAGATCAAAAGAGGCAATAACTGCCTCATATAAAATTTGATTGAGGTGTGTAATACTTTAATAAATGGACCTTTAAAGATTAATTCTAAAGGTCTTTGGAAAACTGTATGAATATAATACCTTATTTGACTTTTAGGAGACCAATAGTGTACAAAATATGGCAAGACATATACCATTCAATTCATCATCCAACAATTAATATTTTTTGTTTGGATGTCATTTTAACCCCTAAAGGACCAGGGAGGTGTCCATATTTCCAAAATTGTGAAGATCTATTATAAAATGCAATTTAGAAAAATATTTTAATGATGACTCTCAACAATAGTTGTAAAATATGATTTATAGATCACATCCATACGATTAGATCAACAAATACACAAACTAATATTTTACAATAAAATTTCAAACCAAAAAATGAAAATTCCTTCTAGAATCACTTGTACATTGAATATTTATGATTTTTACAAGAATTTTTTTTCTATAAGTTCAAAATGCTAAGTTCTAATTATATTGATTTTTGAAGATTTTTATTTTATTTTTTGATTCAAGTCATTTTTGAAGGGTCATTTTTTGAAGTGAAAAAGTTATTTTCTGAGGCTAGACCTACCTATACCCTTTGAATTATAGAAAATTTGCAAAGCAAGATCTTTATAATCTATACCGTACAAATGTTGAAGAACTAATATAAGAATCTTCAAAAAAAATGATGGATGAAAAAATGCGTTTTGGTGAGTTATGGATGTGTTTCTGTTCATTCATTGTTCAAAATTTGCACTCATGGTCCTTAGGGGGTTAAGATTTAAACTTTATCATAGTCAAATACAATGCCATGCACGTAGGATGCAAGACCATATTGCACTTTTGAGACATATAGGAAGTACAATAATGATCAAAATTGGAAGTACTATATGTCATTGGATTTGGCTCAACATGGATATGAACTTTTGTCTTTACAATATACCTCAATTCACGCACCTTTCTATGTCAAATACAAAAAATAAATATTAAGTTCAAAACTGAGCTTTCTAGACTTTTAATGGCCCTATAAGGTGACTATGGCCAATAAATAACTGATGGATGGCTTTCAAGATTACAACAAAATTGTAGAATGTTGTTATAGTATTGATTTATAAATTGAATCATTTCTGGCAAAGTATCTTGGTGATAGGTCTCACCCTTTCAAGATTAAGGATTAAACATATGCAAACAAAATTATTGCCACTTGCCACTTGCGACCAACCTCCTACCCTCAAATAAGAGTTGTTTTACACTTGGAACTTAGCCAAGAAAATAAATTATTTTGACATTTTCATTAGTCACCTTGGAACCAATGATTGGAAAGAAATGACAATGTAAACTAATTATATGAGACAAAGACTAACAAAATTTTGATAACCAAAAGAAATTGATCAAAATTTCAAGATTTTTTGCACACAATCATGTATGTTTGGATGAGTTTGGATGTGACTTTGGATGACAAAATCATTGAGTTTCTAAAGCCAAATCATTCAAAAATGCATAGAAAACGCATCCAAATTCACATGTATACAAACTAATAATTTTGAATTTATATAAAAATGCACATTCCAAAATATAAATTTTGTACACAAATAAGCAACAAGCAGCAAGATCCATGAGCAACAATTGACTAAAGCCTTAAAAATTAGAATTTGGTTGCAATCATTTTTATAGGTTGAAATGTTTTATGGATGTATATTTGGAGTACTTTTCAAGATATTCAAAACTATTCATGAAAGCCTATGTATTGCTTTAAAACCACGTAGTGCCATTTGTAAAATTTGAGACATTCTACAAGGGCAATTTAACCTCTAAGAATCCTTGTTTGAGAGGTGAATGTAAATCTAGAGTTGTCTAGACAATATAGTTTATGGCATGAGATAAATTTAAACAAAATTCTTTATATTTTTCACTTTTCTTTTGTTCCCATTCCTACATGAACTAATACATAATTTTGCATTAAAATCATGAGGTACATAGTGACCGTTGATCACATCACTAAAAAATAGAGAAAAATTATTTTTTTTACCATATCTGGATGTAATTCAATCATTTTCTAAAGTACGCTCTTGAAAATATATACTCAATGGATTCTACAACTTATAGGGTCACTTCTCTCTACTTGCCAAGTCTCAAATCTAAGTAATGACTTTTTAAGATTTGATTGGTAGAGAGTTGAAGATTCAGGTCTCACTATCAGAAACCTGTGTTTTATGTGATGTTTTAGGATTTTTTGTGACGGATTTTAGATGACGTCAAATTAAAAACACAAGTTTGTTTAATTCGACATCACCTAAAATCTGTCACAAAAAATCCTAAAATATCACATAAAACACGGGTTTCTTATAGTGTTTGAAGTTTTACACTAAGGCCAAGGCTGAGTGCGCTTAAAAATTCATGCATGGCAATCCTGTGGGAAGGTTTTGCCTTTGAATAGGTGGGACTTGGACCCAAGTTTTGTCAAGGAAAATTAGAGGACCAATGTAGACTTCAAGTCCCATTTATTATTTCATTGCCGTATATATACTATGAGAAAAATAACACTAGATTAGGCATTTTAACCCCTAAAGGACCAAGCCATTTTCAGGCTCCAAAACCACTGAAAACTGCCATTTCTGCTGCAATCACTCCCTAAACAAAAAAAAACTTTTTTTTTACAATCTAACCATAGGATCTTGTACTTCACTTGTCTCAGATCTTGTGGTAAAAATTTCAAGAAATTTGACCGTTCTGATTAGAAGATATTAGCATTCAAAGTTGGAAAAAGAAATTTTTTTGAACTGTTTCCTGCAATTTCAGATGACTTTGACGGTCATTGGTGGATTTTTTTTGCACTACACACCATAAAATTAAAATTTTTTATGTTGAACATTTGAGTTGAGAGTCAAGGAAAAAAATTTCGGCATATCAAAACTCGATTTTCACATATAAAAAATTGTTAAGTAGAAGTAGGTCCAAAATTGAACGAAACACAAAATCGTTAATAGCTCTGAGGTGGAATTAAAACACCATAATCCCAATGGTGGGATTGTTCTTGCAAACAAACTAAACCTTGTCAAAAAAAAAAATTGGAAAAAATTGAAAATTGCATTCAAAAATGAATTCTATAAGGTTTTTTTTTTTAAGATGCTTAGATTGCCTGAAAAACAAGAATGTCCATAACTTTTTCATTATGAGTCCAAATTGAATGAATCAAAGCTTCAAATGTAGACAAAAATATGATCTTTGAGGAAATTTTTATTTATTTATTTATTTATTTATTTTCCTGCCCGACGAACTGATTTTTTGCTTTAGAATGGCATAACTTTTGCTCCCAGGCACTGATTGAAAAAAAATTATATTTTAGAAAGCTAATGTGATTTCCTGTCTTCAAAAAAAGTTTCAAAAAATCAGGTTAAAATTTCAGGTCGCACGAGCCTACCCGAAATCCCAAGTGTCCCCCGAGGGGACTTTGGTCCTTTAGGGGTTAATGGTTTGATTTATCTAGAAATCTTTCCATTGCAGATAGTATGCTAAAAGCTCCCTTGAAATGGATTTGGAGACTCTTTTACCCATATGTGTAGATGTTATACATGAAAAACTTGGGACTTAGCACTATTGGGCAATTTCATTAAAATGGCGGTATTATTGCGCCATTTCGATGGTGTGACATTTTGACCATCTAGGACAGGTACAGAGTTCAGAATGGGTGTTCTAAATCATGTCGGAGAAGTAATGATTTTAGAACAGCTCTTTTAAACTGTACTGTAAAAGCACCAAAGTTCAGTAATACATCCATTTTAATGAAATTGCCAATACTAGTAGAAAGTCATGTTTTAAAAAAAGTTTTTCTCTAACATGTCTATAAATTATAGGCCAATTTAACATGGCTATATATTGGCATGTGTTTTATCTAGTCTTTCTCATAATGCAACATTTGTTTTACAAACCATAGAGTATGAATACACTTGCCTTTATTCTGCCTTCAACAAATGTGATAAATGTTGAGGCATATGAAACTTCAACAAGCATAGTCTTGAACACAACATGACTTTCTTAAGCATAATGGGAAATAGTTTCCTCAACAACATGCATCACAAGCTTTTAAAGAATATGGGATAATGGAGCAAGAAGGAAGCTTAATTACCACTCATAGTAAAAATCATTTAGTTGTGTTTTTAGAAGAACTTCAAACCTTGATTAAGCATGGTAAATAAACTTCTTTTAAACTTTACCAAACTAAAAAAGTATTGTAAAACAAGTTAGTTTTGATATCCAAAAAAACTTTTCAGATTTAAAGCCTCAAATTAAAAAGTTATGAACAAAATTCAAAGAAAGTTATCGAGGTACATTTTCATACTTGTCTCTTAACCCTTTAGGGCCGAGGCTGCCCATTTTGGTCGAATTAAATCAAATTCCGGAAATAACTAAAATTCCTTAGGACACCTGTCTGCGGTTTCTGAATCAAATGTGGGGGCACGGAAATTGTGCGTCTGGCAAGCCAAATTACAGAGATTGAAGTGGAGTAACGAGCCTGCACGATCGGGATCTGTGCAAATCACTATAGAAAGAATACATGAGCGTGTGTAAAGGAAGGACTTGGTACCTGGCACGTATCGGCCAATTACGGACCTCGTCCTTCATGGAAGCCTCACGGGAACGGCGTGTTCTCATCAAACGGCAAAATACGTGGCAATACCACTAGGGCAACTTTCATCGCTGTGCATCCACATTCATCTACGGGCGACACATGTGGACACTGTCCCTCGGCTCGTTTTGGCGCCATGGAGAATTTCCGCAGCAAGGACGGCTAGGCGCAAGAGTATCCCATGCACGAGATATGTGTTTCCATGTTGCTGTGCGGATTGAGTTTGGAGTGGGGGTGCAGATTGAGAGTGATTGCTGTCTTGGGAGAGAGAAGATGCCGCCCCGTGCTGTCCAATTTGAGAGTGACCGCGCCCTTAGTGGAGAAGGAAGTCGTATTGGGTGGAAAGCTATGGAGAGGAGAGGGCGGCGAGTTGGAATGATGTTTTGTAGTGGAGAGGAAGAGAGAGAACATTTTGGGATTCGTGGGTTGTTTTCTTGGATTGTGTGGCGCACTCGAAGGAGGTAGTGGGTTTATTTTATTATGAGCAGCGAAGTACGCAACAACGGGAATGAAGATGGGGGGCCAAGAGGGAGGCGACTGCGGCCCTCCCAGCGAATCGTGCATCGAAACCCCTTCAACGCCGGAGAATGGCCGATTCCACCGAGAGCGCCTCGCAATCTCAGTCACATTGTTGGAGGATTGTGTATATAGGTTGCATCATGTGGTGTTAGGGTGGAAGAGCAAGATTGTGTGGAAGGGCTGCTCGATCGAGAGTACCTTTTATCATTGCCGTTGCTTGCCTCGACTGTGTTGGAAACGTCTGAAGGGATTGTTACTGCCACAGCCCTTCGTTACATTTTCAGGCGCAATTTGGCCAGAATTTTGGGGTGGACACAGAGGCGCGAAGCAGGCTCTCCTGGAGGCTTTCCGAATTGGCTCAATGAGCAACTTAGGGAAACCATCTACCCGGGAGTGTGATACTTCCGATACAGCCGGGCAAGGGGACAAACCTCGGGATGGAAGCGCCGTGAATTGCACCCAAATTGGAGTATCACATCGCATGGGACATCGAGGGGCTGCGAATGTTGGAGGTATTGGGTCCAAGAGGAATCCGAGTGCCCGAGCAGCAGCTGCTAAAGCGGCTTAATCAATTCAACAGTTGCTGGCAGAGAGTCCGCCATCCGACAGGGGGCAAAAAAAGCGTGGTAGGGATGCAGATGCACTTGTTCAAGAAGTAGATGTGAATTTCACATGCAAAGGGATGGATTCTGCTAGTGGCGACATAAATCTGAAAGGCAAGGGGATGGAGGAGCCCATTGCTACAGCTTCTGATTTGCAATTGTCTAATGTTCCTGTGCCGATTCAAGATGAAGGATTCCATGAGTCACCTGTGAGAATACAGAGGTTCTACACTACTTCGTCCCAATCGCCACGGAATTCGTCTAGTGCAGAGGAAGGTATGAATCCCAATCTCGTAATTCAAGATGAAGGGCTACAAACTCGAAGTACAACCAATACAGCACCGTTTGCGAATTGCCGAAGGCTGGTGACGGAACTCTTTGCAGATCACTTGCCGGTCAGTGCGGAGGCAGAAGGGAGCGGGTTTATCATTGCCCCTGATTGGCGATCTGTAAATGTGGGAGATGGAGGCCCAAGCTTGCGGCCCCTACCAACACATGGACGGGATGCTAGCGACCCTTTGGCGTATTTGGATGCCATTTGGCACTCGCAAGGAGACTGTTCCAATGCAAGACCGCTGTTGAACAAATACTATCTGCCCCCGCCAAACACTTCAGAGGAATATGCGCGACCTAATCCCCAAGCCCGTGGACCATTTGACAAGGATCTCCATCAGGATGAGGTTGGTAACAATTGCGCTGACGGCTCTACAGGACAAGATAACGAAGAGGTTGACCAAGATGACATTACACCCGGCGTGAATCCAGCAATTACTATTACAGGTGAAGTTTCTATAGGCTCTCAAGTTAGGGTGAAATTAAATTGCATGGAATGGGGGGGTGAGTTTCTTCCAGTTCCATGTCCATATGCTACTGGTGTAGTACTTGACAGTGTGAGGGATGTTGAAGCGGTTGTAAAAGAGTATGTTGTAAATTTTGGCGACTACTTTGGCATCCAAACCATTGAAGCTGCCGATTGTGAGGTTGTGGGAGCACGGGCGGCCACTGAACCATTGCAGCCTTGGGTAGCGCAAGTCCCACCAGATGAGACAATTGCATCCACGAACTGCTCACGTGGGCATGGTCGGGGTCAAGGAAGGGGTCGTGGGAGGCGTGGCCGGGGTCGTCAGGCTGCGGTTGCTAACATTGCAGAGCCACATATTGAACCCGAGCTTGAGGTTGGAGGGGACGCAGTTGGGGAAGGTGCGATGGCAAACGGGGATGCAGGCAATGGCCGTGGCAGGCGTGGTGGCCGAGGGTGAGGAAGGGGGCGTGGGTGGGGTGACACTGCAACAACAATACCATCAACTATCCTTGAACCAATACATCCAAATGATTTAGACGATGATTTATCGTGGAGTGGGGGAAGTGATGATTCGGAAGTAGATGACGATTCATCAACTGGGTCTACAGCTTCCGAGGCTGAATCTGACTGGATTGTTGATGACTTGGCGGCATTGGGTATCGCAGCCATTGGGCCAGTGGACTTGTCTGAGCCATTCGATGTGAAGTATGCTGAGAGACAGTGGCATGCTAAGTCATGGAAGATGAAGGCCAGACAAGCATTCGTAGGCCCTACTCCAGGGCCGAAAAACATGCCCCTTCAAATTGATAGACCTGTTGAGTTCTTTGAGCTATTATGGGATGGAGCAGTCTGGACCAAGATGCTGGTAGAGAGCAATGCCTATGCTCAGTGGGTGAATCCACATACAGGCAAGCAGAAAGGTGGCATAGGTGGGGGAAAGGCCATCACTGGGATTGAACACCGTCGCTTCATTGGTATTTGTTGTCTCATGGGCGTGAAAGACCAACCCGAAATTAGGGATTACTGGAAGAATAAATCCTCCCCGTTGCATTCTCAGGAAGTCTCAGGAATCATGACCCGTGACAGGTTTGAGCATATATTGCGTTGTCTACATCTCACAAGCAATGCAACTTATGTGACTAACAAGGAAGATCCACTGTGGGATCCAATTGGGAAGACAAGATGGCTCTTAGAAACATTGTGTGTGAATTTCAGGGAGCACCTCAATCCTGGGCCTTATGTTAGTGTGGATGAATCTATGGTGGCATATAATGGACGTTACTGCGGGTTCAAGCAATATATGCCTGCAAAGCCAATCAAGCATGGCATCAAGTTGTGGGCCTTATGTTGCTCAGAAACGAAGTACGTTCTGAAGCTTGAAGTCTACGTGGGTGCTGCAGGGGAGGATCCACCAGAGGTTGGAGAAGTCACTCGGGGTTCGGGGTATGGTGTCGTTTCTAGGTTGTCTGAAGGGTTGGAGCACCAGTTCTACACCGTAGCGTGCGACAACTACTTCACATCCCCGCATCTATTTGAGTCACTCTATAATAAAGGCATATATGCTGTCGGGACGGTGAGAGGTTATCGGAAAGGATTTCCAAATTCACTGAGGATGGGCGACAAGGAGGCTCGAGGAACTCTACACATTAGGATGCATAGGGATTTGCTAATGTCCGCAGTTTATTGGAGCGACTGCAGGGGGGTACTATTTTTGTCAACATCCACTGACCCCTACACGAAGAACTGTTCCGTGACTCGGCATGTGCGAGCTGGAGAAGAGAAGACCTTCCCGTGCTCCCTTCAACAGTTGGCGTATTCAAAGAACATGCAGGGTGTTGATGTACAAGATCAATTGCGCGGGTCATATACAGTTGGTATTCCAACCAAAAAATGGTGGCACCGTTTGTTCTTCTTCAGCCTTGATACGGCACTGACAAATGCGTACCTATTGTACAAGCATTGGTGTCTTCAGCATGCCAAGACCCCCATGTCTCATAAAGACTTTCAGATAGACATTGCAACTGTCTATATGAACACGGATGTTGAACCGCCCCCACCTCTCCCAGCACGGATTCACCGCCGTCAGCCTCATCTCCCTGTACAAGGTCCAGGTCGCAAGAATTGCCATGAGTGCTCTCGAAGGGCACAATACATTTGCACACGCCATGGAAATGTTCGTTTGCATCTTGGCTCGTGCTGGATTTTGTATCATAACAAGCATCCATGATGTCTGTGTTGGATTGTGCAGAGTGGATGCAGTTTGCAGGACTTCCCGGCTTTAGTCGACAGATCAGCCAATGGAGGTATGATCCGTTTGTACCCGCGGATGTTGTCTGTTTGTTTTGTCGATTCATTTGCCGCAACCCATTTCACATTCTTCGTATGTGTAATCCATTGCTTACCACGATATATTGAGTCTGAATATAGCATGTGTAGGCAGAATTGCTAGCCACAATATGTCTCATGCTGGAGTGTAATCGAGTCTCTCTGTCGTTGTGCAGGTCAGTTCTGGCTCATCGACGTGCCCTGCTCCCTTTCAACCCCAACAGTGGCTAATTGGAAAGTAAGACTTTGGAACCTTGTCCCTTCTCAGAGTGGCGAGTCGGATCCTGCCTACACATTTTGACACCATGATATAAGTTGGTTAGTGTAGAGAGACTGTCAAAACGTTTGACATCAATTTTTGGACTTCATGTGTAACTGATATTATTTTATTGATTTTTTTTTGCGGCTTGTACTTGTCTTGTGCTTCCGAAGTTAGTGCCCAATCGTAAAGTAACTACCGCCCCAGAAAATATGAAAACTGCACATTCTTTCATGTGATTGCCCTAGCGCAGGAGAGTCCCAACCGCTTCTGTTGTCACGGGCTAGGGACTTCTCCTTACCGTTCCTCGCGTGGCACTCTCCTGTACACCCGTGGCCACTCTCCCGCGCACCCAATGTGGCGCTGACCGAGATCGTCATCCGTTCCCATTAGGTTGGGAGCTTCGGTAATCAGAGCCGCTCCCTAACGTTCATGGCCATTTTGAACCTGTTCTTATGAGCCGCTCCTTGGGGAACACATAAAGAAACTCATTTTATAAAGAAAACAGGCATCGGATGTCGCTCTACGAAGGAAACTCCGGCAGCGTATACTTCGTGAGTATCGCGGTGTATTTGTCCATATTCGGAGCCCACTTGTTGCCCAATTCTCGTGACCGCAACCCCGTGCGTCTGGCAGGCTAAGTGCACGACCGGAATCTGCTTCCAAATCGGGATAAGGTTTTGTTATGTGGCCTGGGTATGATGTATTCTCACCGTACCTCAGAAAACACGTGAGTTCTCCCAAGGCGCCTTTGGCCCTAAAGGGTTAACTTTTTTTTATAAATTTTTATTTGAGGCTTCAAATCAAAAAAAGGATTTGCAGCAACGCTTTTTTTTACTATAAAAGTTGTGTTCATGGCAGCATGCCATTGCATTAAATTTAGAGGAACATCACTGCATTCTTTAGTTTCTATCAAAACTGGCAAAATTTTGCCCAAAATAAAAGCGCTGCTTTGCGAGCTCAAAGCTAATTTGATTTCTCACATTTTAGAGATGGACAAAGCTTGAAAATATTGACTTATCATGCTTAAACAAGGTTTGAAGTTTTACTAAGTGCACAACTACTTTGTTTTTGACACATCCTATATGTATTGTTATATTTCCTACCACCCATTTAAATAAATTATTTGTCTTCTCTCCATATTACAAAACAATAACTGGAATGAAATTTATAATTGAACATGTTAATAATAATAGAATCATTCATTATGTGTAATACAATTTTATTGACATTAACAAGGATTGAACAAGGATTGCAATGCCATTGTATTGGAGGCAAAATGCAGAGCAAAATGCATGTGTCAAAAATGTCCTAAATCCACGTCCTTTCCACCTCACCTAATATGTCATATCCACTTCACCTATTATATTATAAATAAAAATTAGGTAGGAAATCCATAAGAGTTCCACTCACGTTTGCCCTTGGGTGGGTCATTTAGCGCGTTTTAGAAACGATGTGCGGCTTAATATAGATAGGATTTTATTCTTTTCACATAAATTTTATAAACTAATTGCAAATAATGTAGGGACCATTGAAAGTCACAAATCCATTATAAGTAATTTAGGTAGCCAAGAAATGTGGGCCATTAATTTTTTCTTACATATAATGAAGGGTTCAAAGATTTGGATCCTAGGTATCCTAATTAGTATAACAAGTTATGATAGGTGCTAGAACAGCTGGGCCTAAATTGTAGTGGATGAAATACAAGTTTGATGATTCTGCTAATTCTTTGATTCTTGTTTGTCCAACTATGAAGTCCTTATAGTTGGTCACAAATTCTAGTTCACAGGTGAATTAGGAGATGTATATCTTCATGAAATGTTTTCACTTCATTTCCTTGTCAAGCCAAATGGGATTGGCATCTAACCCAACTTGTTTCACATGTTTCGGAGTTGCTTGGAACTACTTATGAATTCTTCAAGTTTTTGACATTCTTAAGAAAGTGAATGTTTGAGTGTGGGTTAGGCTCCCCATTTTCAAAGTTGGGAAAGGCAACCTTCTTGAAATATTTTTCAGTCCTAATTCCTTGATTAGGCAAATAGGATTGACATCTAACCCAACTAGTTTCACATGTTTTGGAGCTTTTTGGAATTAGTGATGAATTGTTGAAGTCTATGGCATTGTTATGTACTTTTATGTTTAGTTTAGGTTAGGCTCCCTATTTTTTTACTTTTCCTCATGCCTATGCTCAACTTTGCATGTTTGAGTTTTAATTATGCTCCCCATTTTTTTCTTTTACACACGGCTATGGTGAAGCTTGTATGTTCAAAGTCTACAGATGCCTTCTTGTAGTTGGGGTCCTTTAGCTTTTTGCTTTCACTTTGCTTTCCCGTTACATGTTTTTCCTTATAAAGAATATAGCCTAGAAAAAAATGCATTGACATGGATAGTATGAGTAATGATAGGGGGCCATAAAATAGGCCATTTGCCAAATTATATAATTATAGGGATCCTTTTATTCTAGCCTAGGAGGTAAATAGATCTCTAAAAAATATCCCATCGCTGCACGGGGGGTCCTAATTTACATAGAGTGACCCACCCAAGCGTTTGCCTTAACATTCAAAATACTTTTTATAACATCCAAATTTTTATGTAAAACCATGTTAACTTGAAATATATTTGAGCAATATTTTTTGGTCATGGTAGGATGTTTTTTCAAAGTCCTTATTATATTAAAGCTGTGTTTTTTATACAGCAATTTTCTTCTAGGGTGGAGTTGAAATTTTGATCTTCATGTAGGTTTATGTGTTGTATATTTTGAAATTCCAACTTATAAAGAAAAGATAAATTGTAAGAAAATAAGAGTTTTTTACCTATAAGGCATGTAATTATAGCATTAAATAAATAAATAACAACAAAATATCAAAAAAACTAATTAATAGATAAATGTTCATTGAATAGTAAGTCACAAAAGATTCTAACAACATTGAACTAAGGTAGTTGAACAGTTATATTGTCACCTACAAATTGAAGTATAAAGGAAATAAATAGGAAGAGCATTTTCATCCATTGCTTAGCATGAGCGTGAGAATCCCAACCTAAAATGATTGTATATATTTGTTTGTTTTCATAAATATGGTAGAAATTATTGTTGAATTGGTGTATGTTTGTATGTGTGGTTTTGTTTGTTTGATGTCTAATTGAAAGTTATATTGAGAAAGTCCTATCAAATTGGATTAGATTTTGTGGTTTGAATACTATCTTAGAGTGGAGTTTGATGTGCATTGTATGTTTAAATTTTTCCAATTTGAAGTGGTAATGAAGTTAACCTGTCACTATAAGAAACCCATGTTTTTACTTGTGTCTAAGTTGTTGTATTTTTGAAGGCATCCAATGTAACAACCCATGTTTTTATGTCAACAATGACATCCAATGTTCTCAAAAATCTGTCAATTTAGAGACAATTTTTTTATAGTGTGTGTAGCAAGTTGGTGATGGAGGATAAATGCTTAGAGTACTCAGCTTACAATGAAAGAAATGCAAACCAAATTGGTATAAAGTGAAAATAATGAAGGACCAAATCAAATTCTAGCATTTGAGAAAAAAAGCTAATTAGCTGTAAAGAATCTAATAAAAATTACTATTAATCTTTGTGGCTTTTAAAAGTGGAGTAATCAAATTTAACTACTAGCCCAAATTAGAAAAATAGCATCTATCTTGAGATGTGCAAAGCTTATTGATGTAGTTCAACCCTACTTAAAAGTCTCCTACAATCAAATTATATACTACTCGGGATTTGTTCTTGATTAAAATTTTATAAATCCTAAATCGTACACTTTACACCATCACATTCTATATATAATATTGCTTGCTAATTCACCTTCTACAATCCAAAAAACTTGAATTGACCTTAAATCTACACCAGAAAAAACACAACTTTTGACATAAGGTAAAAATAGACAATAATAATGATATTGATAACACCTGAACAATATAATCACGCTTAAGGGAATTGGAGGTAGATGGAATAAAATACATCCACCTTCAAAACACTCTTGAACTTCAAGGCAAGGGCCCCTATGCTTTCCATGAATCAAGTCATTTTTCACTATAAAAAGATTTGAATGCAAGCTTGCCATATGAATTGTAGGCCGTCGTAAGAGAGAAATAATACCAAACACTATATGTAGTTGGTTTACTTGAAAGTTCATTTGTTTAACAACTGTAACACTAATATATTCTCGTTAGATTGATATTCTAAAATGACCTTAGACTTCTTATTTTAAGAATGTTATTAAAAGACTAGATAATGCTTTGAAAATCGGGAGGCTTGAAAGCATTATGGGACATAATGCCAAGTCTAAGAGCAGCTCCAATCTAACACCACCATGCCAACGGCACTATGACATGGCAACTAAAAAAGTCACGGTCCAATGCAACTAGCATTGGTGTCTCTTGACTCTTGACTCCACTATTTCCCTTCTCAAGCCTAGCAAGTTGGCAAAATATAGTGAACCTACAAATTAGCTTACAATAGTAAAAGTCATATCTTCATACCTTTTCAAACTTTGTTATGCGTGCCAGTAAATTCGAACTTCCCTTTTTTTCAAGAAATATCTTTTTCTAATGTAGAATCTTTTCCTCCCCTTCTTTCCACAAAAGCGGAAAAGTCCATTTGAAGTTTGGATTGCTAGCTTTGTATTGGATCAATTTTTTTCAAAAGTCAAGGGAACGGAATGAAATCCGTCTCGTTCCACTTCAAAATTTTGGTACGGTCCCTATTTCCCAATTCTTGCATTGGAACCGGCGAGCTACTCTAATAGTTCTTTACAACCGTCCATATTTGTACTTTTTACAAATCTAAGGGTGTAGAAATAGGGAAGGCATGAGTTACCCTAACACTTTTTTGACTCTCCAATGGAATGGCGAGAAACCTGCCTCGAAAACTGAAGCTAGCATTATCATGGTAATCCAATGCTAGTGCATAGAATAATTTATTTCCTTGGTTTGGTCCCTATGACTGACCCAACTGAATGTCAGTGTCAAGCCGCAAGTGCACTTTGAGTTCCCAGTACGCAACTTTTCCAATTAAGCAGCCAAGTTTGAGTGGCCGAGCGTATCTCACAGCCAGCGCAATCTGTGCCAGCTGCATCACCGGGAAGGGCCCGGGCTTTGAATTGCGGCTCCGTACCCAGCCCTCCGTTCCGAAGTGCTCTGTATAAATATCGCCTTCTCTGCAATCCCTGGCACTCTCTCAGATGCTAGCTAGCAAGCTCTCGTGGTTTTCAGGCGTCAGTCAAGTGCACAGTTCCTCTGCTTCACAGTGGCTATGGTTTGAGTATGTTCAACCTTGTACTGCCATAGGATTAGTCTTAGGAGGCAGAGGATCGCAGCTAGCGGATTGACAGATACAGTACCGTGGTTGCAATGCAGATTAGCCGTTGATTTGCTGTAGGACTGTGGAGGAAGGACGCTGTGGGGCTTTGAACCGGTCACCAAAGTTGCAGATAGATGGATTTTGCGTACGTATTTGAATATACTATACGTTTATGTATCTGGACGTGATGAAGAGTCTGCCGGTGACTATCGATTTGATTTTCTTCCACTAGTCTATGATGCAGATTCTTCATCTGCTTATCGATCTTCGTGAGTAATCAGACGAAGATCTGCATCATACGCAAGGGGAAGAGAATGTACGTATTTAAGCTGGCCCTGAATCCAGAGAGTGACGGCTTCACGTTCACGGTATTATATCGATCTAGTGATCTAGCCAGGGCACAATCGCAAGTAGCTTCATATACAGTATACTGTATATCATGTACAATATGTGATGGTTTTGATAGTAGAATCGATCTTTGGGAAGATTTAAGGTAGCCAGCTGCTTGAGTACGTACGTATCCACTTCCTCACTGTTTGTGTGTAATGGTAGAGGATGAAACAAAGCGACGTGACTTTTTAACAAACCTCAGCAGTCTGACGTCTGTTAAGGTTGTTAGCTAACTCCTTAGCATGTGCCAGTTCCTGGAATCTTTTTGAAAGGTTGATGATCTAGCGATCAGCCTATTTTGATCTAACGGCATTTTTAAAATTCTTTGCTGACGAGTTGAGGAATGATGTTATGTCGCATGCAGTCGTGCAGATAAATTAAATTTTATTTGAAGCTTGACAATCAGACCCCGATTCAGACGCATGTTTCGATCGTAGAAGGATATTTCTTCGGACCCAGTGTGCTTGTAACCGTCCAAGCTTTCGAGAGCAGCATTCATGCCCATTCAGTAAACTCCGGAACTGAAATAAGAATTCTGACGACATAAGAATTCAGTGACAATTGCCTACGCTTAAGAATATGCGCATATGATGAATTCATATTTTGGTTGAAATTAAGAACAGTAACGTGTCGGAATAGTAAGAGCAACCGCATGCAAGCTTGCGCGCAATTGCTTCTAAGAAATGTTTTTAACTGATGTATTCTGGCCTGCCTAATCTACAAAAGTGTGCTGAGCACATGTGAAGCAGGTATTTGAGTTCCATGTTCTGTTATTAAGTTAAAGTCAATTTCGTTAACTTGGCGTATTCCACTACTACTTTGACACTTTCAGACCACGCAGCCTGAAACGTAAATGAATACCTGGCCTAGTTTTGAGAGCTTCGTTAAGATATAAGTTATGTCACAATTCTGGCGCAGGATCAAGCCAGTTTAACGAAATTGACGATTACAGCTCCGAAGTTTATCTTGAAAATACTGTATGTACCAGTACTGCAGGATGCCACACACCTTCAAACAGTAAAATATTCAATTGCTTCCTGTCTGCTCTAGCTGACTCTCTGAAACGAATGTACACCATTAATTGTTCAAGTTGCACCCATATGTTTCGCTAAATTACCATTAGAATTCTTGTCTCCTACAAAAGATTGAATTTTGAACTGCATTGTATGCAATGATATGAATCTCCACTCGTCATCACCAGAGAATCCTACTGCGATTTAAGCTTAGGATTTTCTAAATAGAAGAGTGTAGTATGCGGTGCTTAATTGCTGGTAAGGTATATACACCCGCAACCAACATTGCCCCAAAGCAACACCTACATTTGGAACAAAAAGGACACTATTTCCTAGCTAGATATTGATTAGACAAGATATATACAATCTGGAAAAGAAAGTCTATGAGGGTCTAGTGCTGGTTTTTAGTACACCGGGAGACACTACTTTGAAAACTCATAACTTATTTAGATGGTGTCCAAATAATGCATGCTATAGTGCTTTGGGTTGCCAACAAGACCCAATGAAAATAATTTTTGTTTGATAATAGTACCTAAGCTCAGTTGTAATTATTAGGTCGGTTATCGGTGCGCATACCTAAAGTAGAAGCGTAAGGCACACCTGCATTCAGATCTGAAAGCCAAGCTAGGCGAGTTCCGTCTGCACTCGATATGCGCTATTAATAGTTTTATTTCTGAGTCTATCACTTACATTAATTTTCAAGCGTTTGTGACCATGTCTTGGGCATCATGTCCTCCACTTCCCAATCGTCTGACAGAACCAGCACCCGAAATGACTATTATATGAAATTTCATGCTCAATGTCCATTATATATATGACTATTTCAATTCCATACGGCTCAAAGTTCTTCAGTTGCGTAACTAGATAATTGCGATCAATGCATCCAGTCCACAATAGGAACAATCTTCCGACGTGGTCAGGCAAGCATCACCAAAAGCACTGTCCGCAATTGGGAGGAACTCTAAGCTTAGGTGTCAACTGTCAGTCGCACATCCAGGTACGGATAGACTGGAGAGTGGCCCTCTAACTTATCGAGCGTGGCCGGTGGCGTTACATTTGCATTGTAGGCCTGTCGGTGTTTGTTTTGCTTAATATAATTTTCTGTAATGGCACACACTGAATTTTATTTCAACCGCGAAAATAGAATTACACTTCTCTAACTTGCTCAGCAAGTCCTCTTGCTCGACAGTTAGTTAGTTGTACCGTTTTCTGCAGTGAATACCGACTGTAAAATCTATTCACTTGTGTAAAAATAAAAAATAAAATTACACAGCCAAACCGCCCCACCTGGAGACTGGAGGTGAGTGAGGTATGACGAGGACAGACTCGAGGCGTAACCGACCGGACGTTCTTCACTTCTTCGATCCTGAGCTCGTCCTTACCCCATTGATGATGTGTCACAGCAAGCCAAGCCTTTAACCCTTAAAGGACGAAGGGGTGACCCTTGAAATCATCCTTTTGCATTACCGTGTGAATAATTGGCTTAAAAAATTGCAAAAGCGCTAACTGGAAGTCAAGCTATTGTAGAAGATCTTCTCTTTTCACAACAAATTCTGAGGATGAATAGTTGCATTTATGTCCTACACAATTTGATTCCCTCTCATCCATTGGCCATAGAATGACTGCGTCGACGTTTAAGGGTTAACCCCTAAATGCGCAAGGCCTTTTCAGAGCCTCTAAGAATTTGCTCTAAATTGAACAAAAGGACAACATTTTGATAAGTTTTATCATTTTTTTAAATTGTAACCATACAAATTCAAACTAGACATGTTAGAGATCACATAGGAAAAGAAAATGTTCACAACAATGTCACTTATGGATTGAAAGATTATAATGTTTGATCATAAGGGTGTTAAAAACCATGAAAGTGATTTGAAGTCTACCATTCTCTTTATGCATGTCAAATTTAAAAATTGGTTACCAAAAAAATATGAGGTTGAAGGGCCTAACATACATAATCCCAATCAATTTATGGCATCTCAAAATCTACTCTACAATTTTTTTTTAAATGAATTTCTTATGTGAATTTTTCTCCAAAATCTAGTGTATTTGAAGCTCATTTCCAAGAATCCTCAACACTACAAAAAGTCAAGATTGCAATAGACACTCCTGCACAAAATCTTGAATAGAAAAATCATAATCAATTGTTTTCAAAATTGGATTTTTGATGCTAAAACTAGACTTCAAAAAGACTTTAAAAAATATATAAACTATTGAAAATAACAACTTGGTTAGGTTTTATTTAACTTCAAAGTATTGTCAACACCAAAATTTGGTACCTCGGGCATTTAAGGGTTAAGTGTGAGGTATAAAGTAGTCTACTCTTTAACCCCTAAAGGCCCAAGGCCTTTTTTCTGCCAAAAACCCATCAAAACTGCCATTTCTATAGCAAGGAGTAAAAAAAATGAAAAATGTTTTTTTTTCACATCTATCCGTAGGATCTTTCACCTAACTAGTATGAGAATGTGAAGAAAAAATTTCAGAATTTTTGACCGCTCAGATTGCAAGATATCTGCGTTTAAAGTAGAAAAAATAAATATTTCAGCACATTGCCGGACTAGATTTTTTGGCTTTAAACATTTTTCACTTAAAATGTTTGCACTACAGAGTTTTGTGCTTCAAATCTTTATAGTGGAGAATTGAGTTGAGAGTTTAGGGAAAAAAATATATTCAAAAAAACTTAATTATCATTCCTAAAAAATTTATTAAGTAGAAGTAGGTACGAGATAGAAGGAAAATCTAAAACATTAATATATTTTAGATGAAATTAAAATACACTAATCCCAATGGTGAGATTGTTCTAGCAAGTAAACTAAACCATGAGATTTATTATTTTTTTTAAATTGCAAAAATAGCATTTAGAAATGAATCCTACAAGTTATTTTTTTCAAGAAGATGCTCTAACTGCCCGAAAAACAAGAATGTCCATAACTTTCTCATAACAAATCCAAATGAAATGAATCAAAGCTTTCCAAATAGACAAAAATATAATCTACAAGAAAAAAAATATTAAAAAAAAATAAATCAAATTTTTGCCAAATTTTTCTTGCTACCCAGACTGCCCAGTTACGAAAAAAAGTAACATATTTGGCCACAACTTTTGACTCCTATTTCCAAATGTCCTGAAATTTAGTGCATATGAAAGATATTCCTTGCGCCCACCTTCTATTAAAATTTCAGCTTAAAATATGGAAATCTCTAGTCACACGGACCTGCCCAAAATTTCTATACGGCCAAATAACGCATGCCGGTCCTTTAGGGGTTAATCCCTAAAGGACCAGGGGGGTGTCCAAATTTCCAAAATTGTGAAGATCTATTATAAAATGCAACTTTGAATGATATTTTAATGATGACTCTCAAACAATAGTTGTAAAATATGATTTATAGATCACATCCATACAATTAGATCAACAATTACACAATCCCATATTTTACAATAAAATTTGAATCCAGAAATTGAAAATTCCTTCTAAATTTAATTGTAGATTGAGTATTTATGATTTTAACAAAAAAAAATTCTATGAGTTCAAAATGCTAAGTTCTATTTATAGTGATTTTTGAAGATTTTTATTTTATTTTTTGATTCAAGTCATTTTTGAACGGTCATTTTTTGAACTGAAAAGGTTACTTTTTGAGGCTAGACCTCCCAATATCCTTTGAATTATAGAATGTTTTCTAAGCAAAATCTTCATAATCAAAACCATACAAATGTTAAAGAACTAATACAAAAAATTTCATAAAAAAATTGATGGTTGAAAAACGCATTTCAGTGAGTTTGGAACGTGTTTTCGTTCATTTGTTGTTCAAAATCTGCACTCATGGTCCTCAAAGGGATTAAACAAGCCTTAACCCCTAAATGCCCAAGGCCTGTTTTGAGCTTCCTGGAATTTGCTCTAAATTGAACAAAATGACAACATTTTGATAAGTTGTATCAATTTTTTTTGAATTGTAACTGTACAAATTCAAACTAGACATGTTAAAGATCTCGTAGAAAAAGAAAACACAACAATATCACTTACAAAGTGAAAGATTATAACGTTTGACCATGAGGGTGCTAAAACTGCAAAAATCTTTCAATCGTCTTTACACAAGTCAATTCTAAAAAGTTGGTGACCGAAAAAATATGAGGTTAAAGGGCCTAACATGTATAACCCCAATCAATTTATGGTTTCTTAAAATCTACTCTAGAATTTTTTTAAATGAATTTTGAATGTGATTTTTTCTCCAAGATCTAGTGTATTTGAGGCTCATTTCTAAGAGCTCTCAACACTACGGGAAGTCAAGATTGCACTAGGTACCCTTGCACAAAACTGTGAATAGAAAAATCACTATCATTTATTTTCAAGATCGGATTTGCAATGCTAAAACTAGACTTCAAGAAGAACTTTCTAAAAATATAAACTACTAAAAATGGCAACTTGGTTAGGCTTTATTTAACCTCGAAGTTTTGCAAACACCATATTCTGGTACCTGGGGCAGTTAGGGGTTAAACCCCTAAATGCCCAAGGCCTTTTTGGGTTTAAAGACATCATTGCTTTTGAAGTGTTATAAGTCTAAATGTCACTAAGGTATAGAAATTTCAACCCTACTACTTTGTAGTGTACGTGTTGTAGATGACATGAATCAAATTTGGAATCACTTGGCCACAAAGATTACAACATTATAATATTTTAGTGTTGAAAATGCATTTTGAAATTTTCCTAGCAACACATTTGGAGGTGAAATCAATTTCTAAACTTACTCAAATGAAAAAAAATTAAACTATAAAGTGATTCAAAAGTCAAAACCAACATACAAGCACATTGGTGAAACAAAATATCATTCAATTGATTCATTGTGTCTACAGAATGGATTTGAAATGTCAAAAAATAGCAAGAAAAGTTGCAGAAAATACATATGAGGCTGAACCTCATCTACTAAAATACTTCTTACTCATAACTTCTTAAATTGATATGAAATTTTAACCACACAAACTAAACTAGTTTGTGCAACTTTGACAAAAAAAAAATTATTGAAAATGAATACTTCAAGAAGAAGTGAAACAAGCTGTTGAAGTTCACCATAATCCACAAATGTCCAGATTTTGAACTTAAAATTGCTCCCATACATTCAAAACAGTTTGGGTTGATATGAAAATCTTACCACAATAATTGGACTTCAAGGGAAACATATACCAACAAATTTTATTGAAAATAAACATTGGATGAAGGAGATACAAGCCTTTGAAGTTAAATATAGTTTGGTAAATTCAAATTGGATTTGAGAACTTTGAACGGCTTTCAAAAAATCAAGATACATTTTGGATTGATCTGAAAATTTTACCATACAAACAAAACAAAAAAGCGGAGAATTACCAAAACATTTTATTGAATTTGGACATTGGATGCAAAAGTTACAATACTTTGAATTGGACTCCCAAGACCATATGAGGACACTTTTGGTCCCCTAGGGCGCTTAGGAATTAAGCCTACCTAACATAACTCATCAATGTCCCTAATGGATATTTCAAGGAACATATAAAAGTCCTAAATAGGGGACGCATTTAGAACATGGTTGCTTTAACCTCTAAAGGACAATTGTCCCTTCGGGGGACAAACGCATTTTTGGGCAGGTACATACGGGCTGAAATTTTCTTCTGATTTTTTGAAACTTTTTTTGGAGGTAGAAAAGCTGATTAGCTTCATGGACATATAATTTTTTTACAATCGGTGCTTGGAAAAAAAAGTTATGACCAAATAAGCTCAAACGAGGGGACGGGGGGCAGCCTGGGCAGCCAAAAAAAATGGACAAAAATTTGAATTTTTTTTTTAACATTTTTTTCTTGTAGATTATATTTTTGTTTATCTGGAAAGCTTTGATTCATTTCATTTGGATATATTATGAGAAAGTTATGGACATTCTTGTTTTTCGGGCAGTTAGAGCATCTTCTTGGAAAAAATAACTTGCAAGATTCATTTCTGAATGCAATTTTTCAAATTTTTCAAAATTTTTTTTGCATGATTTAGCTTACTTGCTAAAACAATCTCACCATTGGGATTAGTGCATTTTAATTCCATCTAAAATATAGGAATATTTTAGATTTTCCTTCTATCTTGTACCTACTTCTACTTAATAATTTTTTTAAGAATGATAATTAAGTTTTTTTAATTTTTAATTTTTTTCTAGACTCTCAACTCAATTCTTCACTATAAAGATTTAAAGCTCGAAACTCTGTAGTGCAAAAATTTTAAGTTAAAAATGTTCAAAGTCAAAAAATCTAGTCCTGCAATGTGCTAAAAAACTTGATTTTTTCACTTTAAACACAAATATCTTACAATCTGTGCGGTCAAAAATTCTGAATTTTTTTCCACACACTCTCATACTAGTTAGGTGTGAGATCCTACAGTTAGATGTGGAAAAAAAAACATTTTTCAATTTTTTTAACTTTTTGCTATAGAAATGGTAGCTTTGAGTGTTTTTTGGCAGAAAAAAGGCCTTGGTCCTTTAGGGGTTAAAAGCAAACTACCTCAAGGTCCTTTTTGACTATGGTATTGCTCCTACGGCACCAACTCATTCTATTGTTGATTTGCCATGTACTCAAACATCATTTCTGAATTCAAATTAGCCCCTCAAAACGAAAAAGTCAAAAATGGATATTTTTTAGATAGATTATTATATAATATTATTATAAATTGTAAATATGATCATTTTTAATTTTAAAGTAAAATAATTTTAATGTTGAATACTTTATATTTGATAGATCTACTAGTTATAAGAAGGATCATTCACAAATTTGCCAATGCACAAAATAATATGTCTTGCATAAATAGAAGGATTAGTTTTCTTACTAAATTAGCACTTCATTGCTTTCTAAGTTGCCAACAATTACAATCAACTTATAAATTATAATCATGAAATTTTAAAATATTTTATAGATTTACAAATTTAAATTTTTATTATTTTTATATTTTGAATTCTATAAATCTATAAATTTAAATAAATGTCTATAGAACCATCAACAATATGAATAATATTTAGGAAAATGGGCCAAGTAGACTTCTTAATTTTTGAAGAAGTGCCAATATAGTGGTCTCTAATATTGTGTCAAAGCAATAATGTATCTCTACACTACCGTAGTTTGAGGTCACCTTTAGCAAAAATGATTAAAATTTTTGAAAAGCTGAATGGGTTTTGAAATTAATAAGCCACATTGCCAAATTCTGAAAAGAAAGTTAAGCATAAAGAAAGTCAAAATGTTGGAAAAGATATATGTATAGCTTGATCCAATGACATGTCTACGAAATAATATTAAATCCAAATTCATCCGCTAATTTTAAAGCAAAACAAGAATACTATGAAAAGTAATGGGTTCATTGAAACATAGTAATAAAAACATGGTCATGGTAAACTCGACGTCAAGACCTACCTTCAGTCAAGTTTATAACCAATTTGACTTGGAATAGATCTTAACGTCACATCTACAAAGACCATGCTTCTATTGGTACTAAACTCATTCATTCCAAACCAAAAAAAAATCATTTTCTAGTTATATTCATACATATTTTCATCCAAATTCGATAAATTCATCCATATCTTTCCAAGAAATGAAAAGATTTTGTAAAAAAAAGAGATTACTTTTTGATCACCCCAAATAGGCCATGATTTGTTTCTTCTTTTCATTTTCATTTTTAGCATAAATTCAGAAATCAAAAAGTAGATTATTACTTTGAACTGGTGCAATCTGCCCCCCCCCCAAGGAAAACCCCCGGAGGGGTAAATAAATCCACGTGTCAAGCGTGCTTGCCTTTCTCTGACCCCCTAATTCAAATCCGCCTTTCCTCGCCACTTGGGGATGGTCAGTCTCGGCTTCTCCGCACTTCGTCAAGGTCTTCGGGCACGAGCAGCTCAACCGATTCCTTAGCGGTGAAGATTCACTGTAAGCTTAGTTCGCAGACGGGAAGGCGGAAGTCTTTCTTCGACGAAATTTTCCATCTGATAGTTGCGAGGATTTCGTAGCAATCTTGTGAGCAAACGGCGAGGTTTAGGTCGAGCTTGTACTGGAGTGAGGAGCACGTGAGTTTTGCGCAGGAAATTGGAGGTTGCCCACATGATGAGGTCGAGGGCATCATCATGTCTTTGGGTTCTGGTGATGGCCGTGAGTGTTTTGCAAGCTCTCGCCATCCGTCCCGAGCAAGGCGCCTCCTCTGGTGCCACCACAATTGCGGCCTTCGCCCTGGGCTCGTTCTGGCGCGGCGAGGCGGTGTTTGGTTGCTTGCCGGGCGTGGTGCGCACGAGAGCAGGGTACGCGGGTGGGTCGAAACTGAACCCGGATTACCACAGCTTGGGCGACCACGCGGAAGCCGTGGAGGTTGAGTACGACTCTAGTGTCGTCCCGTTCGACCGCTTGCTGGACGTTTTCTGGGAGAATCACGACCCGACGCAGATTTTCGGCCAAGGCCCCGACGTCGGCCCGCAGTACAGGTCGGTGATTTTCGTCCAGAACGACGACGACGCCCTGGTTGCCTTGACCAGCAAAACCACCGAACAGAGCAAACGAGGTCCCGAGAGTGAAGTCGTCACGGAGATTCAGCCGTTCGGGTTGTTCTACCCTGCGGAAGCGGAGCATCAGAAGTTCGAGCTGCGAAGGAAACCGCAGCTGTTGGAGCTCTTGGGGGAGATGACCGATGAGGAGCTGACCTCGTCGGTGTTGGCGACCAAGCTGAATGGCTACGCGGCGGATTTGTGCCCGGCCAACATGAAGAAGCTTCTGGATACCAAGGTTCGTCCGTTTATGCAGCCTCGACCGAATTTGGAAGAGGTGATGAGTTTTTAGGGTTTGGCAATTAGGCCTGTAATTTTAGTGGTGGCACTGGTTCTCCAAGTGTTCCTGTGGCAGTTTCAGATCCTTTAGAGTTCGCGAAAGCTGTGGACTCTTACTGGGTTTCACATATTGATAGGTGCTGTCATTCTTGATTTGCTACTCTAGGTTTCAAAACGATTGTGTAGAAAGAAATCGCTGGGCTCAGACTGTATTATAAATTTTCTTTTTCAGTTGCTCTCCCTGATCGCCTTTTGACTGTAATTTATCTGTGTGACTGATTATGTGTGTTCAAGTGGTTGTAGCATGGAGTTTTCTTTCTGGTTAGTCAAGGAACTCTTCTGTTTAGGCTGCGTGTTTGTTTTGAACTCCATAGTATAACTTGAAAAGTACGTAGCTGAAGTGGAAGTGCTTATGTTCCATTCCTTTTCCAAGTTCTGTTAGTGCAGAGATGTGTACAGTGTTCAGTTGCTGACGAATCCATGATAGATGATGCGGCACATACCCTCGAGTTTGATCTGGAGAACCTAAAATTGGATGAGTTGTACTTGTATTATGATTTTACCCCCAATAACTTGGATCATGAAGTTATATTATGGTATTTCTGAAGATTTGCGGTAGGATTTGAGCTACATGTTTTTCACAGTAGTGATTATGCCGGTAGAAAAACCACCGCAAGAGATGTTCTTAAAAACCGTGACAATTGGTAGGTTTCATTCTAGAAACTGTTTTCAATGGCGACACAATTGGCAGGATTTGACCAGGCTTGGCTTTCTAGAAATCCTCTTGGAATTTATAATAGTGATTCATCTTTGGGATATCTTTCTATTCACAGATATGTGGCATTTATCCGATTGTTGATGTCTCGGTGCTCTTTTAACAGCTTATGTCATTCTTTTGATCATATCTGAAGTCAATTGGGTTTATTCCAAACGATTGCTTGTGATTTTGAACTTTTCGCTTCTGCAATGAGTTAAGGCAGGTCATTATCAAGCTTAAGATTAGATCCGAAGGGGTAGTTTGTTTGAAAAGAATGAAGTTGATGAAACTATGTACTGTAAGCATCAAACTAGGAGCTCTATGCATTATGAGAATGGCAGGTTCGCATATTTCATTATTGAAGCTTGTGCATACTGAGTTTGGGAGGCAGACTACATCTTGAAATATCTTTCCTATGCATTAAGAATGCGAGAGAGTAATCAATTTTTTACTAGCCATGCTTGATCTTGGTGTTGAATCTGAAACGCTGATATAAGATATGTAATGGATCAATGTGAAGCTTGCCAAGATGCCTGCAGAGCTGGTGAGAAATAAGAAGGTCTAGAGCCTTCGAGTTAGTCTTGTAGTCTATCATACAATCATACTTTCACCGTGATTTGAGTTTCCGGTGGAAGTTTCATAGGGAAGAAAACCTTTAAATGTCCTTGTAGACTTAGAGTGGTTTACGTGGTTAGATGTTTCGGGAAATTTATATCAAGCTCATGAAGCGAATCGTCCCCAAAATTCATAGGGAGCTCTGAAGTTGGTATTTTGAAAGCTTGTCAACTGTATTTAATGTACCAATTGGCAAGATCTCAAGAGGTAGTCATCTAAATTATATTGTCGTTATTTACACAAGCACATAGTATTCAAATATGTAAATGATGTTTTGATAAGTAACCTGAAACACTACACTTTGATATTGTGTAGCTGCAGAATGCGAAGGCCATGGTTGAAGTTGGTAACTTGACTGAAATGTGGAACTAGGTGCTTGTAGACTTAATGTTTGCAATTCTCTCTATGTATTCAATCCAGAAGTGTTGTAGATTACGATTTTCAAATTAGGTTGTGATTTTTCGTCAACTCACTCTGGTGTTATTCGCATTCTAGAGGCTATCATTCAGTTATGCAATGATGTTGTGCATAGCGTGGTTTAACATTTTTTTTAAATATGTTTCTAGGAAACGGCATCATATTTCATCTATAAACATCTTAAATTTTGGAATTTTGGAAATATAGAATGAGACGTAAATCACAATCTAAAATTCTCACAACTGGTGAGAAAAAATTACTGAACTACATAACAGCATTGGATGTCATAAATTTGTGGTGTTGTTTGTTTCTGTCCTGCATTGGAAAAAATTCCATAATAATGCTATATATAACCATGATATTGTAAGTGTCAACTTCTATTGTTACCTTATTAACAAACTTATAATTTGGATTGTTTAATTCTATTAAACAATCCAACTCATTTTATAACCATTCTTTGTGTTTATTATGTGCATGATTAGAAAAAATGTAGCCAAAATTCAAAACATCACTAAAATTAGTATCCAAAACAATGTATAAAAGAGTATACAAAAAAAGGCAAAATAAAGACAAAATCTTTACATATCAAGCATTTTCATAATATGAAAAAAATATGAAAAAAAATAGATCATGACTTTTTATGCTATCTATCTTAGATGCCAACTACCAAATTAACTACCAAATTGCTTCAAACTGTCATTGTTGAACTTTCTTTGAGTACTCCCCCACTTTTGCTAAGTATTGCAAGCCTCCTTCTACCTAACCACTTTTTATCTACCACTTGCACCCACTGCCTTTACGAAATATACCAACAACTTTTGTTGCCTTTTAGTACAAAAATTGGCCCAAATTGGCCTAAATGGTCACTGAACTATTTTAATTGAAAATTTAGCATTTAAATATCAATGATGCAAAATGAAAAAAATAATTTTACGTATGGGGTTGCTGTACCAAATGGTAGGTGTAACAGTCTTTGATGAATAATTAATTGAAGTTGGCAAATGGGATTTACCATGCAACAAAATTTGGATATACTTAATTTTGTATTCCATAACATAGAAAGATGTCTATTTAAAATCTTTCTAAAGGCTTTCATAATCTATTTTATACTCTGAAGAAGAAGATTGAATGGAATAAACCATGAAACTCTAAGAGCATGGCCATCGTTATACACTCTGGGTCTGACACTCTTCAAATGTGAATGAAAAGTGCTAAGGGCCCTTCACAATATTCTCTTCATACTTGATCCTAGCATGTCAAGGAATGGCCCTTAAAATCTCTATTCATCCTAAATTTAATTGCTTTATCCTTTAATCTACTTGATGAGTGGTCATTCAACTATTTATGGGTTGTATTTGGTTAGCAACGATAAGGGACAAGGAAATTGAGGGTCCTTCAAATGTAGATGGGAAATTTGAACATGCCAATTAGACGTGTACCGGTGGCCATGCTCTAAACCCTGGTCAACAAATGAGTCGGTAATGAATTTATGGTAGCCTAAATTACTGTAGTGGTAACACCGACCTTATTTATTTCTGAGCCCACACTAGGTAGGATACAAAGATTTAACCCTGAAGCGCTCCAACATCCATATTTTGAACGATGAATGGAGGGCATCAAGGCACTCTGTAGTCAAACCAACTTCTCATTCATCCAATGTAATACTTGAATTTAGAATAGACAACCTTCCTTAACAACCGCATTCATGAAATTCCAATGAATGATATTTCTGTACAAAGATATCAGCAAAAATGTGCAAAAATTCAAAAATTGGATTTAGGCGTTTAGGGGTTAAAAGCTTTGTTACACCAAATGTAAAGGACCTCATGAATGGCATGAATATTACTGAAATATCAATCTACGGCACAGTCCGATTCTCCAAACCAACCAAGTGTCACGCAAGCACAACAACTGGAAAAAAAAACACGTAAAGAACTTACACCGGAGGACGCTCAAGTGCACATGCACGAAGGATTGCTATCATATTAATTAATTAACTCGTTTTACCGCCTATGGATGTAGCTTGCTAGCAGTCTACCACTGCACTCACGTGATCTGTCTCGTGCGACACCTGCACAGATGACCTAATGACCATGATATTTAATTTAATTCTAGCATGTAAGTCATTCGATTCAAGGCCTGGCAAACGCCGGCATTATCAGTCTCATATAAATTAATTCCTCTCAAATACCACCATACATGTCCATCACTTGTGATCGAGAATCCTGTTTGCAGATCTTGCAGGCCAAGGAGCGTATTGATTCTCTCAATAAGTGAACCCACAGCTCGACACGCTTTAATGTCTGCTGCGAGTATGTCGATCGTTCACGTGTTAGTAGTCGGTATAGAAACATGCATCTCAAGTCCTTCACGTGTCTTAGAATTCCAAGAAAAATAAATTCCGATACGGTCGAAGGGCTCGTTCGTGGTGAAAATGTTTGGACTCGTTTGGACTGTAATTCCATCAAATGCAGGCTTCATGTTTTGCAATGGTTCATGGATCTGCACTCATAACTAGCTTCAATTTGAACTTTGCTTGGGTAAATACTGTAGCTAAGTTGGATGGCACATTATGGGATTTTTTGCATCTTCTTTAACTGTTTAGCTGTATATACTTCCTTTGCAGTTTTGTTTCTATTCCCAGAAGATAACGTGGAAGATGTGAAAAAGGATCTTCTGAGACTGAGCCGGCCTGTTGACATGCAAGCTAGCTAATTTAGTGCATGTGGAACCTGTGAGCATGTCGTCCCATCACCGTTGCACGTAGTCAGTCTCAGTCAGTTTCTTTTGTCCGTTGTTGTTTGTCAGTCATGTAGGATTTCCTGAATTGCCGATCCCTTGGGATAAGTACTCCTGATGTGGGATTCAGTTGTACTATTTCGCTTCTGATCGAGCTGTTCCCTGCAATGAAATTTCGATCAGTTCAATTGTGCGAAACGAAATAGAGACAGTTGCATCTACTTACAGTCTCACACAGTACAACATGCTACGGGTGCAAGGAATCTGTACACTATTCAATTCTTCCTAGCATGATCCATGGGGGAGTTACAAAACAGGTGGGAACCGATCGTCGAACCCAACAAGTACCACTACTAAGGTAAGAGGTGCAGTAACTGTCCATTTTGAGAGCATACTGGCTTACGTAGATCAAAGCATTTTCTAACAAATTTTCAGGGAAAGAAAAAAGAGAGACTAAAGAAATGAGGGAGACGCATCCATCACACTTTGATTTGTAATTTTTAGACTTAAATTGAATTCGATATGATTTTCTAAAGCTCCCAAGAATAGGGTACTATTCAAGGCCATATGTACTAACCATTAAATATCAACCAATTGTCCACCAATGGCACAAATGGAGTTCAAAAATGAAGGCTTGCAAACCTCAAACTGAAACAACATAGAGCATTTAATTACTTAGGATGGCACAAAGTGTCCCACCACTCATAACTCTACATTATTTACTCTCAAATTTTCTCTACTTCCAAATCAAATTTAGACTCCAAACTCTTATAAAATTGTATAATAATAATTCCAAATTGGCACCAATTCATCATTGGATGGTTTTTTATTTCCTATAGTAACAATTTATAGTATGATCTAGGAGCATTTCTTAAAGCATGGCAGAATGTAAATACGCTACCCTACTTAATGACATTTATTAGCAAGGTATAGGGAGAAATCTATATCAAATATATGCATGCAAAGATATATTTATATATAGATATAGGTATATACCACACTAAAAGCATAGCATTATTCAAAATCTTTCATTATTCCAACTCTCCAAGAAGCAAAATATTTTGCCAATACTAAATGTTGAAAATTCAACATAAGGTCAAGTGCATAGTACGACATCTTTATTAAATTTTTGATATAATAATATTTTGACACCTTTTAGAACATCGGTTTAGATATATAAATCCATAAATGTTGCAGATTTTAGACCTTTACATTAGAGAAAATTGGTAGGGTACATTACATAGAGTTGATTTATGTTGTTATGAAATAGAAGAATCATTAGAAGACATTTGAGGTCTAAAGAAGACTACTCGATCCCAACATGGGAACTCTGCTACAAGCGCAGTTTGACGTGGTCAAGAGAGTGCCAAGTCAAGTTTTTTGAAAAAATTAATTAATTAAAGAAAAGTCTTTTTAATTTTTAATTTTTTTTTGGAAAAGAAAATTGACAACGTTATCACTGGTTCAAAACAGTGGAACAGTCAAGAGGAACATGCCTAAAACGGCCCTCCCTCGAATCTCTCCTAATGGTGGCAACTTTTTTTCAATGCATGGACTCTAATGGCACCACTTGTACTCCAAAACTCGTCAATTCCATTACATTTGGGGTACTCTTTGTGCCATTAACAAATATTTTGTTAAAACGGCGATATTCTTCCGCCATTTTTCTATTCATTTTTAAGGATTGGTTTATATTTCAGACCACACGGTCTAAACTTGAAAGTGCCAAGTTTGTGGAATATTGCCATTATAACAAAATATCTATTTATTTTAACATTTTTCATTAGCTTGATGTGCCAATAAATATGATAATAAATACAAAAATTGCATTTTATCTACAACTTTAATTATGTAAGGCAAAGTTAGTATTTACATCCATGAAGCCATCTCCTCCTAACTTCCTAAAGTATAACACCTGTTTGTAACAATATTAAGCGTTTTACCATATGTTTGATTGAGCAATGGTGGAGGGGATACTTTTCTCTAGTTAAGGAATAGAAATAATACATATTGCACTAGTATTTTTTGTTAATTTTTCATCAAGTTCAGAATTATTACAAATTAAAGAAGTGTACATTACAATCCTAATTGTTTTTTTTATGTGTAGGCAAACCTATTTCTGAAAAGTGAAAAACTAAAAGGTGTTATTAAAAGGTGTCATTGTGTGATTTGTCACACAAAAGGTGTCAATTGAATGTGTTGCTAAACTACATCATATTCCCCTCATTTACGAAAATAGGTCACTCTATATTACACAAATGGGGCCGCCATTGTCAAAAATAGGTGATATAAACGGATATTTTGTTAAAATGGTATAGAGTAGTATTCTACAAACTTGGCACTTTTAAGTCTAGATGGTGCGGTCTAAAATATATACTAGTCCTAGATAATAAATGGAAAAATGGCATATGAAATCCGCCATTTTAACCCCTAAAAGCCCAAGGGGTTTGGACAAAACACAAATGTGTTATAAAATATAAGTTTTGTAATTTTTTTGCAGTTTGCATCAAAGAAGATAATGTGAAGCACAAAAAGTAGAAAACATCTGTACGGTTAAAATTATAAAATTCTTTTTAGATTCTCTTCAAATGAATTTTGAAGATATAACTTCAAAAATTCACCAAAAATACAATTTTTATCTTTAGCATTTGAATTTTTTTTTGATTGGTCAAAATTATGGTTTCTATTGATTTGTGAAAAAATGCATAACATCTAGTAATGAGAACACCAACACTTTTCCCAAATAGTAAGTTTTTCAACACTAGGCAAATACTAGACTCTTTTTGCTATTTCTCTTGTAATTTTTGTTTGACCGTAGCGATCTTAGTTTTGAGTATAAATATAGAAAGACAATCCAATTTTTGTAAAAAAAAAAAAAAAAAAAAAAAAAAAAAAAAAAAAAAAAAAAATTCGCCCGAAAAATCTGCCCGAAGTCGGGCAGCGACCATAAAATGGTCGTTTGAGCGCTTAGGGGTTAATGAAATATCTGTTTATACCTTAAATCACTTTCTTTCTCGAGGTCCATTTTTATGCAATTAATACAATTGCCATTTCCATGGCTTGGAGAATGTTAGGCCTCGTGAGTATTGCAGAAAATATCACCTGGTAATTCACCAGCATACACGCCAACGCATAGCATTGATATTGGGTTCAATTCCCCAGGCTTTGACAGCAGGTGACAGATTACAAGTGATCATCTGTCTTGCAGCTCTTTTACTACCCCGCATGGAAATAACGTGATACCACAACCCCACTCCGCCACCTTGTAGGAATTCGAGGTCGCCCACAGGCATCTGTAGTCTAGACAAGTGGCGGGCAAGCTGGAGCTGCAGTACCTTCCTGCAGCATGTATCCAAGTACACGGCTGGCAGGAACGATGATGATCGATCACAACTGAAGGAGACAGGGATTGGACCATGATCATCCATCTGAACCAAGTGGCAGGAAAATTAAAAGCTGAAGCTAGAGCTATCATCATTCAGAGGGATCTCCAACACCGACCAAATGACGAAGCTCCCCACTGGTGCTGTGAAGGTCACCTCGAGTCGGTATGCGTACACGCTGCCCCACACTTTCTGTTAATTTAGGACAGATTGGAAAGAGTCAGCCAAGTCACCGACGCTCTAGAGCATAGATAATAATTAACTCAGTGCTGTAGTGCTTAGAATACAAACGTAGGCTACACTCTAGAGCAATTAACAACTGCAGGTCTCGATCAACTTGCAGGTCGATCTCGATCTGCAAAATCGACTATTGCCGTCCGTTCGTTGCATGTGCATATTTAGTAACGTTTATCATGTGGAAGAGAAGTGGATAGGTTCTGAATCGTTTTCACTGAGTATTTTTTTCTGAGAGTCAGTTTCAGGTCATTTTCTGAGAGTCAATTTTTTCGGGCGGATCGATCTGATCAAACCCTGAGCGGGTGGGTAATGGAAATCATTCATACAATCGTGCACAATGGAAGGTACACGGAGGAGACCATGTACATGCGCACAGGCAGACGGACGTGACCATGTCACCATAATCACATTGCAGGAAATTATAATACACAGAGAGGAGAGCACGGAATGGGACCACACAATGGTCGGAGATGTCGGATCTGATATGCATCAATCTTCTTCCTCAGGTTTGCATGAGTCACCGACCTGCAACAGGAAATTCATCGCAGATCACAGAATAGGACTGTAATCAACTGATTGACGAGAGTGGCAGCTGAATTTGAAATCTCTGTCAGAGTTAAAAGCGATGGGGTAGGCTTGGTACAAAACCACTACAACAGGGTCGGTCTCTCCGCACGGCAGAGGTATTAAACCCTCTAGCTGTGTTTTACCTTTTTCCTGAAATAATTTTTGGAAAACCTTCTAGCTTTACTTTTGCACCAAAAAGGTACGGAGTATTCCTTTTCTCGTGGCCACCAGTTCGTGATACGTCCTTTTCAGCGTTGCTGGGCCACGTGACGGAGTCAAATTCATAAGCTTTCAGTTCGGGCGCTCCTACAGTCCTACAGCTACAGGTGGCTTTGCTCAAATTTATTTCATTTTCACAATGAGTACCGTCTGAAAGAAAACCGAATGGAGCCAGGAGATAGCACTCCAGCTAGATTATTATTTTATTTTCGTACAAACCAACCTAGTCTTTACCACATCTCTCGAGGCGCTAGTTAGCTTCAATTCTTTGCTGATGGATCTGATTCCAGATTTCGCGTCACAATGCAATGCATTCTCGTTCCTTGACAAAATTCTCATTGCATAAGATGCCGCCTGCCTCGAATCCACCATCCACAAAAAAAAAAAAAAAAAAAAACTCCACCAAATCATCACTCATGAGTAGCCTGAATAGAGTATTCGATTGCCCGAGCCTTTTGGACCGGTTCAACACCGTCAAGCCAGTTGCCATCCCAGCATGATCGTCTCTATAAATAGTGATCTCCACAAATGAGAACTTGCGAAACTCAGAAAAGCAGGGACTCCATTCAGGGAAACGGAACCCCCCATGTAATAATGCCGGAGAAAGCCCCATCCAATCCATTCGTTTTCAAGGAAAAAACAAAGAATCAGCAAATAAAGGTGACTCTTCTAGATGCCCGCATTAAGTCCAGGGACCTGAGAATACAGCGTACCGACGTAGACCCCGGGACTTCGTCTGACAGTCCACTCAGTGGATGCCAACGCACGCAAGCGTCAGGATGGAAGTAGCGGACATGCAGCGCGCCCCCCGGGGTCCCCACGCGCTCCAGCCGGGACATAAATTCAACCTGTCATTTGTTCAGAAAATAATAATACTAAAAATCAGGCTGGCATCACCGACTTGGAATAGCCAATGCGGGACGCGTGGCCTGATTGCGCCTGGAATCCGGCGCGTAAGGCCAAAAGCGCCAAACATGATAATGCAGACACGGCCTCTGACGTCGGTAGCGTGATGCACCCAATCACACATGAGCACCACTGGAAACTACTGTAACCAAGTCATAGTAAAAACGGAACTAACTTACAAGTTAAGGGTATGTTCCCACTTGGCCTTAGTTAGCACCTACGGATTTCTGTTAAGAACCCTACGCTAAAGTGATGCATCTGTATTCACACGTGAATGGCTGTGCAAGGAGATTTTTTGTGAGGTTCGGTTACTGACGCTGTAGGATTTTTGGAAGAGCGTTCACGGCAACAGGGTTTTTCATAAGAACTTGGCCACGTTTGCGCTAAATCTCCTCTGCGTTCCACCATCTTGCTTCCAGCATTCTTTCCGAACGGAGAGGGATTCCCACTTCCCAGGTGCGGTAGCTCGGTCGTTGTCTCTGTCGCTTGCTGGATGCTCAGCTGGAGAACTCAGCTGTTGTTGCCGTTTTAGGGTCCTCCAACCTCATCTACTTGCTCTGCCGGAGATTTGAGATTTCCTTACTCTTCATCGGTGCAGAACTCCATAGTTTCGCAAATGTTTGAGAGCAATGAATAATTGTTAAGCTCGGACTGAAGTGAAGTTGATGCCTGCATTGCGACCAAATTTTTCCGATACTCAAGACTGTTCATGTGCAAAGACTTGAAGACCAGACACAAATTGTTCCGATATTCAAAGCTAGCTAGAAAGAAATCGTACACAACGTCTCCTGTTCTCAGGATCAGCTCTTGATCTCTCGTTCACTCAAGATCACCAGCTCGTGAAGCCCAATTTCGTACCTTGAAACTCACAAATGAATATAGATTTCTCAAACTGAAAACCGTTCAGATCATTCTCTTAGGTGAAAGAACTTGTTTACGAAGCTTTTGCGGGCAGCCCAAAACACCGCTCTTTCGTAATGGTGCATCGACAGCTCAACTTGATAAGAACGACCGAATTTCTCTCACATGTTCATTTTCGAAGATTTACTAAGCACTTGCTAGCTACTACGTAGCTTCTGCTTCTCCAGGAATTAGCGGCTGTAACATTGCTCTTACGAGCTTGCCACATGACCCGCCATGTAGGCTCGGTAGATAACAACTACCGCAGGTGGGAACGCGTTGGAAGTTAAAACTCGCTCTGAAGCATAAGAGCGACCCGCTAAGTCCAAGTGGGAACATACCCTAAGGATTCTTGCAAGACGGGTGCAGAACTGCAGACCCCTGCAACCCTTGGAACCCGTAGAACTCCCGCCTGTAGGTCGATATCTGACTGCAGGGACCCAGCACTCCAGCAGGGCATTCCTTCATGCATTTGAATGTATTGAACCATTTCTTTTTTTAAATTTCTAGAAACTAAGGATGAGTCTGTGTCCAAAGAGAAGTAATAAGTTACACCAGTCAGCTAGAGTGAGGACGGACCCAAGTGAGGGCCTGCCGTGAGCATGCATTAATTGAGTACCTTGTTTGGGGCAGGTGTTGAACGAGTTCTGGTAGCTACAATTCAAAGTTGTTATGGGGCGGATGCATCTGCATCTGGGTTGATAGGATTGGACCGAGTGACCGAGTGACGAGCGCAACCGCGGTGCATGTACTTACGTACTTACGTAACTGGCAGTCATCAGCGGCGAAGGCAACCAGTCGGTTCACTGCAGTGGCCACCGGCGGAGTATACGGAGCCTAAAAGTGATCGGTACGGCAACCGACTCCTCCGCACCGGCACCGGCATTGGCACCGGCACATACAGCAACCATGGCGGTGCTGGATTTAGCTAGAGCGCCCCTTGTTTGTGCCGAAATAGTCTGATCTGTGGAAACACGAACTCAGCCACGAGTCAACCATCCCTTATTTCGACATCTGTCCACCTAATGGTGTACTTCCATCCACATTATTATCTTAGATTAGTAAGTTCATCCAATTTTAGCAAACCTAATCTTTCTTGGAGATGTTTTTACCCCCAAATTTTATTTCTTATAGTGCATTGGCAGCCACTACCAAATCGATAAGAGATTTTGCCAAAAATTTGTCAAAAATTTAAAGGTAATAGAGTTAATAGTAAAATTGTCTTGTGTTTGTGAACCTGTGTTAGACTATTAGAGGAAGGTTTAACGAAGAATTGGACTAAACAAACACGGTACTAAACTCAATTACACCTGAGTTTGGATGCTCTAGGGAGTTTGGTCTTGTGTTTTTCCCAAACTCCGGCTATTGGTCCCACCTTGTACACACTTTACAATTAACTTTAGTATCGACTTTATTCATCAGGTTCCTTTGGCCAAGCTCACCTTAGAGGATAATGTAGAATTTATTTATTTATTTCCATGTGATCAAATTTACAAAAAATGAATTTAAATATGGATTTAGAGATCCTAAAATAACTTAGGAAGGGTTGAAAGGCATTAACCCCTAAAGGACCAACGTGCCTTTTTTGGCAACATAGAAATTTTGGGCAGGTACGTGTGGTTGGAGATTTTCATATTTTGGGCTGAAATTTTTACAGAAGGTGGGGACGAGGAATATCTTTCATATGCACCAAATTTCATGACATTTGGAAATACGAGTCAAAAGTTATGGCTGAATATGTTGTTTGTTTCTCAACTCGGGTAGTCTGGGCAGATTAGAAAAAATCACTTTTTTCAAAAATAAAAATTTGAAATTGGTTTATTAGATTTATATATACGTGGAAAGCTTTGAATCATTCCATTCTTATCAATGAGTCAAACGTTATGAGGTTTTTTAGTTTGCGGGTAGTTATGGATTGTCTACTCTAAAATAAACTTTGAAGTTGTTTATTTCACTCAATTTTCAATATTTTTCAAAAAAAATAAAATTTTAGGATGAAGATTGTTTATTATAACATTACAACCATTGGGATTGGCATTTTTCAATTCCATAATTAACTTCTTAACAATTTAGTGTTTTGAACCATTCTCTACTTCTTTCTACTTACTATTTTTTTCCTATATGTTGTACAATTCCAAATAATCTGAAAATTTTCAAGCATGTAGCCAACTTGACCTGAAGAATGAGTCCAAAGAAGCACAACCATTTTGGAATTTTTTTCATAATAATCTGACCCTGTGAAGTGCAGCTGCCTGGTTTTTCGCAGGGCCCCAAAAAGGACTTTTGCCACTTCAAACGTTAATATCTTGCAATCTACACGATGGAAATTTCTGAAATTTTTTCCGCATATTCTCAAACTAGAGCACTACAAGATCCTATGGTTACATGTGTCCAAAAATGATATTTTTCAAAAATTTAGTACTTGTACTAGAAATGGCAGTTTTGGAGCATTTTTGGTGAGAACATAGTCAAGGAACTTTAGGGGTTAAAGGGTGATTGCAAGAAACACCTGTACTATTTGTTGCATTTTCAAGAAAACTTGTGGTTTTTTCTAGAGTACTTTGAAATTAGAAAAATAATTTTTAAAAAATATAAAAAATATGGCCAATGTATATACCTTTAACCCCTAAAAGCCCATTGTCCCTTCGGGGGACAAATGCGTTATTGGGCATGTACCTTTTTGCTAAAATTTTCTCCTGATTTTTTTGAAACTTTTTGTGAACATGAAGAATTGAGAGAGGTACGTGACAAAAAAAATTTGAAATCGAACCTTTGAGCAAGAAGTTATGCCATTTCTTGGAATGCGTGGGGACGGGGGGCAGCAAAAAAAATTTGCAAAATTTTGAATTTTTTTTTTAAATATTTTTTTTCTCATAGATTATATTTTTGTCTATCTGGAAAGCTTTGATTCATTTCATTTGGATTTGTTATGAGGAAGTTATGGACATTCTTGTTTTTCGGGCAGTTAGAGCATCTTCTTGAAAAAAATAACTTGTAGGATTCATTTCAGAATGCACTTTTTGTAATTTTTCAAAAAAAAATTTTGAATGGTTTAGTTTACTTTCTAGAACAATCTCACCATTGGGATTAGTGCATTTTAATTCCATCTAAAATATATGAATATTTTAGATTTTCCTTCTATCTTGTACCTACTTCTACTTAACAATTTTTTTAAGAATGATAATTAAGTTTTTTTGAATTTTTTTTTTTTTCCCTAGACTCTCAATTCAATTCTCCACTATAAAGATTTAAAGCTCAAAATGCTGTAGTGCAAAAATTTTAAGTTAAAAATGTTTAAAGTCAAAAAATCAGGTCCCGCAATGTGCTGAAAAAATTGTATTTTCCACTTTAAACGCAGATATCTTGCAATCTGTGCGGTCAAAAATTCTGAAATTTTGTCCACACATTCTCATAACAATTAGGTGTAAGATCCTATGGTTAGATGTGGAAAAAAAACAATTTGAATTTTTTTGTACTTTTTGCTATAGAAATGGCAGTTTTTAGTGTTTTTTGGCAGAAAAAAGGCCTTGGGCCTTTAGGGGTTAAGATGAAGATAACCACCAAAGGAAAAGCGTAAAAAAATTCTTTAAGTGGGAGAACTAGAGAAGTGCTAAATTTCAAGAAAATAGACACTTGATGCTTTAATTAGTTAAAAATAGGGAAAAAAATTAAATTAAATTAAATAAAAATTGGCCATTTGTAAGAACTTTATGGAGATGGTCATTAACCAAAAAATTCACCAAAATAATATTTTACATGTTCTAAAATGCAAGTAGAAAGAAGCTCACTTTGTGGACTTCCACACAATACAAAAATAACTATTTTTAGAAATCCTTCCCTGGAAAGCTATAAATCTATTAGAAGACCATTTCCTCTAAATTTCAGCTCCAAATTCGTTTTTTTGGGTACTAAATAGTACTAAAAACCTCCAAACTAGCAAGTGTGATATAAAATCGGGGGCTGTTTTTAAATAGTAAAATATTTTTTTAAATTACCAAAAAATTAGACATAGTGTATAATGGTTATGAGTACTTCCATTACAAATCTTGAGTCATTTGGATCCAAAACGAAGAAGTTATGTTCAAAAAACAAATCAGCCGGCTACGTGTGACAAAAATAGTACTAAGTGTTTCTTGCAATCACCCTAAATACAAAATGAACCATTCCAAATTGGCTTCAATAGGAACCCTATTATCCCTCAATTCCCATATTCAACCAATTTTTCATGTATTAAATCTAGTTATTGCCTTTATTTATACTATAAATGTTTGTACTATAAACAAAGTTCCATTTTGACCTTAAAAAAATTTCAAATAAGTTTTGATCTCACCTAATAATACAAAGTTTATCAAATCTACTTTCATCATGTGAGCCAACTTCATGTTCTTCATAGAAATATACACTTCTTTATAAAGTTTTGAGAATTTTTTGTACTTATTTTGTAATTTATATAAATAATTATTTTAATCATAATCTTAAAAAATCTCTACAATTTCAGTTTTCTCTCCTTAACCCCTAAAGTTCATTGACTATATGATTTTTACTAAAAACGGTCCAAAACTGCCATTTCTTATACAAGTACCAAATTTTAGGAAAAAAAACATTTTTGGACACATTAAATACATTACAGAAAGAATCAGGCCTCTGGAGGGCCGCTCCAGAGTAACATCCTTATGGATTTCCATATCATCGCTGACCCTAGAGATTCTCAATATCACGAACTTCACCCGATCTGACTCTTGTAAAAAATGTCAGGACCTCCGTCAAGGCAACAGAGTACAAGGGAACCAAGTACAATTGGTTTAATTGACATATTAATCCAACTAGGTTCATTTCAACCAAATGTAGTGATTTTTTTTTTAAACACAAGGACAAATTCCAAAGTTATGTGGCTTTTGAAGCTAGTTGCCAAAAGCAACTAGCTTGAAAAGCCAATTAATTCATTTCGTGAGTCTAGAGGTGAGAAGAGAAGCTCTTTATAGGATTGGAATAGTAGTAGGTCAAGCAATCCATGTGGGATATGTAAATTAGGATTAATTGGAACTCAACCACTCATAGTTAAGCCAAATGCAGGAATTGTGTTAAAAGTTAAATTTCAGATCTCATTTAGGCATAGTAGAACAACTATTTTGAAAAAACTTTGAACTAAAAAAAGTTGGGGAATTAAGCTAAATTTTATTTACAAAAGTCCATTTGAGGTTTTGAGACTCCAACTAAAAGTTATAGACAAAATTCTGAGAGGGGTTGGATGGGACATTTTTTTCGACATTTTCAAACACCTTTTTTGAATTTTGTTCATAACTTTTGGTTGGAGGCTCTAAACCTCAAAACGATTTTTGGAGATAAAATTTAGTTTAATTTTCCAACTTTTTTTAGTTCAAAGTTTTTTCAAAATAGTTATTCTACTATGTTTAAAAGAGGTCTAAAATTTAACTTTTAACACAATTCCTGAATTTTGATAATGAGCGGCCAATCTCTCAACTTCAAACTATCCCATATTCTTTGGCAATTCATGATGGACAATTGATTTTGTTATAAACACAAACTCTTCACCCTTCACTCACACTAACTGCCAATGAAGTTAGTCTTTCATATTGCCATAAAAAAAAATTGATAGCTATGTGGAAAAGATATTTCATTGACATTTGCTTTACTTTCCTACTCTTAGTTAGAGTTCAATTAGCATCCAATTTTAAGGTGATCAATAATCAGATTAAGGTGCATTAGAGTACCTTAATTTTGATTATTGAATACTTAAACTCAATTTTGGAGCCCCTGACAATCCTACGACAGCCCGATAGATGGTGAACGAGAATAGAGGAAATATATATCCTTAAGCCAAAAAAAAGGTTAACTTTGGGGTCCTCGGAGGGCTATGGAGCAGCCCTCTAGAGGCTCGACTTTTTCTCTAATGAGTAGGACCTTGTAGTATGCTGGTTTGAGAAGATGTAGAAAAATTTACGAAATTTCCAAAATGTGGATTGCAAAATATTAGCGTTTGAATTGACAAAAATCCTTTTTTTGGTCTTGCAAAAAATCAACAGCTACATTTTACCAGGTCGCATTTGTATGAAAAGATATCCAAATTAGTGGTGCTTCTTTGGGTTCATTCTTCAAGGCAAATTAGCAACATGCTTGAAAAATTTCAAATCATTTGGAACTGTACAGCATATAGAAAAAAAATAGTATGTAGAAAAAAATAGAGAATGATTCAAAATACAAAATTGTTAAGAATTTAATTATGGAATTGAAAAATGCCAATCCCAATGGTTGTAATATTGTAATGAACAATCTACATCCTATGATTTATTTTTTTTCAAAAAATATTGAAAATCGAGTTAAATAAAGGATTTCAAAGTTTATTTTAGAGTAGAGAATCCATAACTCCCCGCAAACTAAAATTCCTCATAACTTTTATTTCATTGATCGAAATGGAACGACTTAAAGCTTTCTAGATATATGTAAATTTTAAAAATCAACTTCAAATTTTTGTTTTTGAAAAAAGTGATTTTTTCTGATTTGCTAAGACTAGTTTCCGAGTCTAAAAAAACAACTACATATCACACAATAACTTTTTAACCATGTAGTCAAAAGTTATAAAAATTGTTGGGCCTTAAAGAAAAACCTTATCCACATGTTGTATGGTCATAATTTTGACTTTTAAAATGATACATCTTTTTCCTTAAAGGAAAACTTTTCAAGGTATAGTTTTACAAGTCTACTTTCTATTCCATTTGAAAACTTTAAAATTTCCTTTAAAATGGCTATTTTATTGCAATTAGTTGTTGATAGATTATCTCTACATTCTTTTAATGTAAAATGTCACTACATGAGATCTAAAAATTGATTATATGACAAAATATAGATGCTTTGTGTTCATGAAGGTAAAAATTTTTAAATACACTCCCTAAAACATGCATCGTCCCACTATGGATATACTCTCATCATTGCTTTAATCCTATGAATTGTACAATATGATATCCACTTATGCCATAATATGTTTTGCCTCTAAGCATTACCTTTCCAAAAATGATCCCTCCAACTACCCTATTACAATAATACATAATTCAATTCATCAAATTCACATATTACAATGTCATATTCTCCCCAAATTTTGTGGCCCTGAAGCTTAATAAATACCATTCATTCATTACCAACATTGTCTTGGAACCTAGGTTGAAATATACAACTACTAATGGTAATTACGTTAAGTCCTTCTAGCATGACTCATATGCCATCCATAGAATCACTTCACTAAAATTTCAAAAATCTCCATTTTGGCTATAAAAAACACATCTTCTAACATTAACACCTAAAGTTCTTCATATTTAGAGGCCCAAAATTGCTTTAAAATACTATTCCTTAAAGCAAGGCTAAAATTTGTATATAAATATGTTTTTTTAACAAATCCAGCACTAGGATCCTTTTATTAACTTATTGAAAAACATCCTTTCAAAGTTTTAGAGTGAATATCCCCACCAATTGCAAGTCCAATGTGCCTAAGCTTCAAAAAATAGGCTTTTCTAGTCCTTTCAAAAGGTATAGTTTTGTCTTTTAACATTCTAAAAAATATATATGCATATCCTATAATTTGTGCAATATTGCATTTTAGTCAATATGTTTAAAATTTTATATTTTTGAAAATGAATGTAAGAAAAATTTAACCAAAAAAAAATTCATATTCATAAAAAATAATTATAAAATAGAAGGTGGTACTCAATGAAAGAAAAAAACAAAACGCTAGTAAATTTTATAAGAAATTGAGAATTGTTAGTCTTTGTGGTGACAATGTTCTAGAGTACAATTGATATCTTTGGATGGGTTTTTATTTGAAAATTTTCAAGTTTGAAATCAAAAATCATTTTTAAATGTTTTTCCCAACTTCATTGCCTCCAAAATAAAACTCTTCATAACTTTTACTTCATTACTTGGAATTGAATAGTTCGAATGTTTTGAATAGTTATCAATATAAACAATTCAATAGAATTTATTAATTCTTTTAGAATATATTTTTAGTTGTCGGCTTTAAAATAAAAATTTGAAAAAATCCTTATAGCTTTTGCAATATTTATTAGAATGACATGAAGCAAAGCTTCATACATAGATTAGGATAATTAGTATCCATAAATAAAATTTCATGCAAAAACTCCGAATTATAAATTCAAGAAAGCTTGCCTGATTTTGAAGAAAAAAAAGTAGTCTCCTTAGCCATTAATCCCTAAAGGACCAAATGTATGTTCAACGTACGCAATAAATCTCAAGTAGATTCCTTTGAAGTCAATTTTGGTAGGATGTTCACAACATTTTGACACAAAATGTAAACATGTATCCCTTCAATGGGAATATAACTTTTTTTCCAATCAAATGCCGATATTTAAATCTTCTAGCTTCAAACATTATAATCTTTCAGTCTATATGGTAAAAGTTTTTGAAATTTTTTCTACACATTTCCATTGTACTCGAACACAAATTTGTATGGTTAAATTTGAAAATTACTTCTTTTTTTCATTTTTTTCTCACTACCCTAAAAAAGCCAATGTTCCACAACTTTTGCTTGAATTGTACCTTGGTCCTATTAGGGAAAACCCCTTATTACTTTTGCAATATTTATTAGAATGATGTAAAGCAAAGCTTTGCACGTAGATTAGGATAATCAATATCCATAGAAAAAATTAATGCAAAAATTTTAAATTATGAAAACAAAGCCCATGCAACTTTTAAGAATAAATAAGTAGGTGGTCATTAAATATGCCACTTGCATAGTACTATACAAACAAAAGTTAGAAAATAATCAAAACACAAATTAAACTAAAGGCATCACTTCTACCCATATTCTTATTGCGCCTCATTTTACTAACAAATTATCCAACTCTCAATCTACTTCTCCTCCCTTTTCAAATTAAAATTAGTTAGCATTGAGTCTCCCTTGCTACACAATTATATAGTATATGTGTCACTCGGCTTTTCAAACATAGGACCCCGAACTAACAAACTCTTCAGTTAGGGGCCAACTAATGCTAGGGTGGTTGGATTTATTTCTCGCTCTTTGGAATGATACAAACATTTAGCATTAGAAGGTCCTACACTACAATGTATATCTATAATACAATTATTAAATTTTTTTAATGTAAATTTTTTTTATTACAATTTTTTTTTTCTTTCATAAATTCAATCTAATTTCAAATCTTCATTGAAAGTTCTTGAAAAAAAATTTACTTACAAAAGGCATGTGATAAAAATAAAAATATTTCATTCCCATGTAGTAGCAAAATGAACAATATAATGCGCATCCCCAACCATGAGCAGAAACATGGACAATACCAAAATTTTCAAGTAGAGGGAGGTGGTCACTATTCCGTTATAGTGACTTCTAAAAAACATATCCAATGCTAAACCCAAAAATCCAAATCTCAAATGGACTTTTTTGCATTATAAATAAAAAGAGATAGGAGAAGATTCTACATTAAAAAAAACACTTTTCATGCCAAAAAGGGATTGTTCAATTTATTGGCACAAATAAAAATGCTTAAAAAAGTATAACAATTGTAAACCAAGTTACAAGCTCTTCATATAATTAGCCAATTTACCGGATTTGAGAAAGACAACAATGGATTTGGGAATAAAAAAAGACCAATATTAGTTGCATTGAAGCATGTTTTTTGTAGTTACCTAGACATTTTGGCATTGGCGTGGAGTGTCTTCTGTTTATATTGGGACCACTCAAAGTGAAAAGTCTTATAGAGAGTGACTACATGTCGTAAAACCCTCTTTTCAAGGTTAATTTGTTTCATTATGTAAAAGTATTTATTGTTAATTGGTTTGCATCCAAATGTATAGTGAGTCAATCACTAGCCACACAACAACTATCAAATGGAGTGAACAACAAGTATGTAATAGAATTATCCTATTAGGCATGAAAAGTTGTCCTTCATTTTGTTCCTCTTTGAATTCACTTTCTAAACTACATTTGAGTTTTTCTTTCTACTTATTTTTATTTTTGAATGACAACACAACATAATTGCTAACACTCTAATCACTTTGAGTTGTTTCTTTTCTAAAGTGAGATTTTTGATCCTCCCCTTTAAAACTCTAAGCCTCAACATAGGATTAAAAAAACTAGCAATACTTGAAGAGCAAAAAAACTTTTGACTCTTTTTGTTGCTTAAAGTTACAAAGGTGGGACAAAAAATTTGATTCAGGGGAGGGTTCAATGTGACTAGCATGTATGCAATCATACCTTGTTGTCATTCCAAAATAAATCAAGTTGAATCGAAAATTCAAATACAATTAAGAGTAAGAATTGAAAGAGAGGACCAAATGAAAGGTTACATTTTATAACTTATCAAATATCTCATTGATAAACATTTGAAACACTTATTTTTATCCTACTACATGTATTTTTGGCAATTTCACATTCAATATGAAACTAATAATTTTTATTTTGGATATCAAATTAAAGGATTTCAATAAGAGATGAATCTAGCAAAATCAAATTCTCAAAGTTTTTTGCCTTTGGGATGATTGAAGGTTTGCAGTTTACATTCAATGAAGAGTAGCTAATTTTTGATCCAAAATACCATAAATGTTAAGTAGTGTAGTTTTGGATCCAACCAAAGGAGGCAATCATTTTCAAATTTGAACTCTATCCAATCATTTTATGGCCAATCAAATGGCTAATTTTAGCCACAAAAGATATTCTAACGATGATTCTATCAAATTTTTTCCCTCTATGTTGACAATGCCAAAATACCTTTTCTAGATTCTAATTACTTTCTAATGCTTCATTCTTTTTGTTTCCACCAAATGGTACAACTATTCAAAGTTCACACCCAGATTATCCATTCATCCATCTAGATATTTATCCAAACACCAATTCCATTCACCTCCAACAACTTTTCATCATTAACCCATGAGGAAAAAAATGAACCCTCTAAAGGGCTGCTTCGTAGTGTAAAGAACTTGGTGGAAAAGAGTTTTACCCACTTCCTAACAGGAACTACTCCTAGGCCCTCCATCCACGACGCACAATCCCTTTAGAGTTAACCACATTGAATTCACCAGTTCTGTGCTACATATGATTCCTTCATTATCAGCCACATTGAATTCAACTGCAGTCTTAAGAATAAGTGAATTGAATGTGGCTAATTTTGTGAGGTGTAAAGTGGCTCCTTCCTTGATTTTCAGCTAAAGCTTGAGTTGCAAATTGGGAATATTTAGAGATTCGGAACTCGGAGGTTGAAATTACTCATGCCTACATGGTGGCACTAATGCCAACGTGGACATTGTTTTTCTTGAGCTCTTTTCCAAACTTAGTTTTATTAGTAGTAAAAAAACTCAAAGTCCCTTAGAAGGCTCAATTTCTTCCTAATGGTGCTTTTAGATTGACTAAACTTCCTTCTAGAGGCCCTTTCTAAATACTTCATCAACATCTCCATCCTCTCTACATCCCCCCAAACTCCAATTTTGAGAATAATGTGCACATCATTATTCACCAATGGAAGAAAGATTATTTTTTTCTCACCAAGAACAAAAGATTAACACAAGACTATAGGATCTTGAGAGCCAATAGAATTAGCTTCGCAATTGACTTCAAGAACTTCCTCCATATCTTGGAGAAGGAAATTGTATACCTTTTCTTGTTGCCTTGCAACACATCTATACCTTCTATTATATAATGTTATGTGACTTTCCAGTATATTTATTCAAGACTCCACAAAAGAGTTCACATGATAAGATATAAAAAATACATATTAACTTTGATGGTAGGCTCTGCTACAATTTACCCAATGACAGACGATAGCCGGTTTTTAAAAGTGATAATTCATAAATAAATGAAATGAAAAATGGATCCGGCTGGTCTTGAAGGATCACCATCATGATCTTAGGTTACCGAGTCATAGTGTGACGAGATGGATGACTGGAGGATAGTCAGTTCACTATCCTGGCTGTAATGCTGTAAATCTGTAAATCTGTAATGTTTCAAATTTCAAATGACTCCAGGCTGCTGCTGCTGCTGACCTCTCTGTACTGATGAGGCTCAGTCTGCCTCTGCAGGAATTGTACAACCAAATTGGTGGGAGGAAATTCGGCACTCACTGCATTTCAATGGCGTGTGTGAACTGTTCCTGGGAAATTGACGTGTACTGGCGCAGCAGCCACCAGCAGGCACATCAGTTAATGTCTGTCGGTGCACAACTGCGCTTCGGCAGCTTGGCCATGACATTATGGACCAGTTAGTTTTATCTGTCAGCAGCAACATTCATCACACTTACCTAAACAGTCACACAAGTGAAAAAAGGTACCGTATTAACAAATGTCTTATTCAATTGTCTCGTACACGCTTTCTGATAAAAGTTTCCAACCTTGAAATACACAGCATATTATTGGTGCTTTCCTAGCAAAGTCGACCACCACGAGACTTTTCAATTGATAAATTTCATTGGAATTAACTGACAATCAGAAAACCGGCAAGATTTGCACTGGGCACAAAGAGGTGGACCAATAGTTTCCCTCCGTCATTGGAGCTCAACATATTCATAAGAGAACACTCTTTACAAGAAAAAAAAGTGAACGCTGCAAGCGACCCATCCTACCACGTCTAATATACAAGTTCCTCACAGGAGGACTCAGCAGCATTTACAACAGTCGTTGCAAGTAAGCAAGCGAGCGAGCCTAGCAGCTTCACAAACCGTCCGCCTGGTCTGCTGGCTTGCCCAGTTCTCTCTCCTCTAAAATCATGAAAATTCAGTAACAGCGGGCTCAAGGCATCAAGGTCCATGATCCAAGAATATCAAGTGACAGAGCGCAGCGAGCACAGTTGAAGACGACGAACGACGAAGAGGTGTGCACATCCAAAATCATCAACAAAATGCAATCTTCTTCTTCTTCACAGGGGGCACAGCATTGCACACACGCCCCACATGGCTGCCATTCCAGCCATGGATAGGATATATCATCAGTTTATTATTGCTTGACAAAACCACCTACGAGTGACCTAACAGTAGTAACTTACTCCATTGCCCCCCTCCGTGTGGGCTTCGTCTCATGCTCTCATGGTTGGAAACCGTATCTTCAAGCAACTCATCTGAGCATGAACATCATGGCCCACATGGATGATCGAGTGCCGTTGTTGTTGTAGTTGTGTATGTTTTCTCAGCCGACCAGTATGTGCTTGCACTGGTTGGTTCAATCAGAACCCACACTAGTAGTATAGACCAGCTGCGGCAGCTTCTAGCTGGAGGAGGGTACCCTCGCCCGCTTGGCAGCGGAGGTGGCTCTCTGCTTCACTAGCGCAGCAAAGCTCTCCCACGGAAGCTCCGGAGGGATGGGGTGCAGCTGCAGCTGCTGGGGCGAGTCTTCAAAATTGTAAGGGATCTTCTTCTTCGTGTAAAAGATGCCCACGTCGTAGGCCCGCGCCGCCTCTTCGGGGGTTTCGTAGGTGCCCAGCCAGATCTTCCGCTTCTGGGACGTCGGTCGGATTTCCGTCACCCATTTGTTCAATTCCGGCCGGTGCCGGACGCCTCGATACGACGTGGCGTCCCCGCCTGTGCCCACACTGACCTCGTCGGGATCCCAGGCCGACGGCATCTTATTCAAATCTATATTCCGAAGCTTAAACGCATTATTACTATTATTCCGACTACCGCTACTGTCCTTGGTCGCTAACCGCATTCTTTTCCCCTCTTCTTCCACACTGGACTCCGACTTGCTGTCCTCCGCTTCCCTCTTGACCCTGGAGGGGTCTATTTTGCTCGGTAGATGCAACCCCCGCTCTCTCACCTTGCCACTCCCACTCGATTCCCACCACTTGGGTTTGGGCTTCCCCTGTTCTATAATGCTGGATATCGTCAAATTCATGAACTATACCTACAAAACACCGCCCTCTCGGGATGAAATAATAAAATTCTCGGTCAAGAGCTCGTCGACCTGCAGGAGAACACATCCCAACACCCATGTTCAGATACAGTCATCGGGAGTCATCCGAGATAATGCAATTACAAATCGGTAAACCTAGGTCAAGAACATGACATCCACCAGGTATCCATGTCATCTGAATTCCCCATTTTCTACATGTCAACAATGGAACAGGATGCTAATCAACATCCAGGGAAGGAAAGAAGGTATACCTTGGACTTTCTCAAAAGCCGGGACTCGATACGGACGGCAAAAAACCGAGTTGAAACTGTACGCTGCCGGTGAAAGTAATGTTAGCACTCGAGATCCTGCGGAGCGTCTTGCACTGTCGATGACCAACACATTCGTTATCTGCACGTCAAAGAAGAAGTCAGCGCAAACAAAACAGACATTCACGAAGTGCGTGCCGCCCAATCTTGACAGCAGGGAGACAAAGAAAACACTAATGTAACCAACAGGCCAAACCACTGGTGCGCTCTTAATGCGAACGCTATCAACGACCTACCCCTCTGCACTGATCCTCTCGAAAGAACCCCCCAAAACTACCGTTTCGAGACAGAATCAACGACGATCGAGTGCACACTATTCATCGAGACATCTCGTCACCGACACGTAACATACACGGCCAGGCGATACGCCGGATTCAGTGCACCAAGCGCGACTCCTCCCAACACGAGAAGGGCGCGAAATACACAACACAACACAAACAATACCCGACCAACAATCAAACCACCCAACAACCGTCTCGATTTCTACCCCACTGGTGCGCAATCGCAACAACAACAACAACAACACCAAGGTCCAAACAACACAACCACCTTCCTAATGCCAGATGCATCAATACCCCGCCACCAACACCGACTCAAAAAGGCTACCAACCACACTTCCCACCCACCCACCCAAACCTTAACAACCCAAACCACTACCACCACATCAATACCACGACGAAAAACTCTCACACACAAACACCCTCATCTCACAACCCAACCGCAGAGACACCCCAAACACCCGAGGACCCAAATGAGCACCTCCACCACGGAGATCGTACAGCTCCCCCCCAACCACCTCTGATCGGCCCCACCCACCCCGTTCGTGCACCCAAACACATACACACACCCAGATATCAATGGGATTGATGGCGTGAGCATACATACATACATACCGTGAGTGAAGAAGCCGCAGATGTGCGATGACGGGCTGCAGGATGCGCGGTGCTCGTGATGCGGCGTCGGTAGGGCGAGAGACCAGCGAGGACTCGAGGAGGTTCTTGAGACTGTGCAAGTGCGGTATAAGGTACGTAAGTTATGCAGGTGAGGTGCAGTAGAAGAAGCCCTGCGCGAAAGAGAAGGTGTAGGTGAAGGTGAAGGTGAAGGTGAAGAGGAGGCGAAGGCGAAGGCGAGGCCGAAGATGCAGACGAAGCATCTGCGGGAGAGACGAGGTGCTAAGTTACTGGGGTTGTGGAGGTGCCGCTGGAGGCGAGCCTGCCTGCCTGCCTGGGGCCTACGCCTCGGGCCAAGGCTTCCTTCCTGTACAGTACAGTAGCGACCTTCTCCGCGGTGGGCCCAGAGGCGGGCCCCAGTGAGGTCCGTAGCCTGGTCCTAGCTTGGTCCCTAGCTTGGCTTGGTCCGTAGGGAGCCGCCTACTATTGGGTAGACCGAGGGTGGTAGACCAGCGCCAGTCCCGAGCTGCCGGGAAGGTAACCCGTTGCTGCGGCTGTGGTTGCTGTGTACCGCCCCACCGCCATCTGCTTTCCCCGTTCTGCGCCAGGCGGGGAGGACGGACTGACCGACGGACGGGAGGGAGGGACGGACGGACGGACCCAGCTCGTAAATAGTCGTCAGTATTCTATGGGCTTCTAGTAAATCCGGGACCGTGTCCGGAGTTCTTCTGGAGGCATGCTAATAAGAAGTAGTGTTTTTTGTTTTTGTTTTTGTTTTTTTTTAACAAATGGAAAACTAATAAGAAGTTCAGCTAAAGCTAAAGCCACCATGGAACTACTGACCTTGGTCCTTCAGTCTGCCCCTTTTCAAAAAAAAAATTTCTCTGGGGACACACGTTATCGGTTAATTGAGGAGGGACCCGTCCCCGGAGGCACCTGTTCCCAACAGTACAAGGTGGGTACCCCCCAAACCGCCACTTTTTGCTAATTGGACAAATTTTCATTGATTTTCTTGTTGGCAAATGAAAGGAGGTTCCAATGCACCAAAGATTGCGACATTTGGATAGTGTATGCAAAACTTATGAAGGGTCAAAGTTTTTTTTGATAGATGTCTAAAATTGCTTCTTCCACATAGGTACATATTGATTTTGAGATGTACACGGAATGATGATGGCAGTTTTCAACTTGGTGCGATTTTGGATGTACCCACCTTTAACCCCTAAAGGACCAAGGAGTCCACTTTGGGCTTTTTGAGAACTCAGACAAACTCTGTTGACTTCATAATTTGGAATTTTTGCATTATTTTTGGTAGGATGAATGCTACTCATTATAATCTACATGTGAAGCTTTGTTTCATGTCATTCCGATAAGTAATGCAAAAGTTAGAAGGGTTTTTTCAATTTCAATGTCAAACCGGGCAGCAAAAAATATATTCCAAAAAATAAAAAAATAAAAAAATAGGAATTGTGTAGATTGATACCTACTCAAAAAAAATGAACCACTCAATTTTGAATAATGAGGTAAGAGTTACAAGGAGTTTTATTTTGCGGGCAATGAAGGTAGAAAAAATATATAAAGTCATCGTTTGCTCTCAATTTTGAAAATTTTCGAATGTAAATGAAACTAAAAGATACTAATTGTCTATTAGAGCATTCTCACCATTGGGATTAACTATTTTTAAATTCTTCCAAAAATTATTAGCATATTTAGTTTTATCTTTCATTCAGTAATATCTTTCACTTTACAATTTTTTTACAGATGAATACAAAAGTTTTTTTGGTTAAATTTTTTTATATATGTTTTCAACCCATTTTTCAACATATTGTCTAAAATGCACAAGTAATAGGACGTACGTGTTTTTTTCTAAAAATGTTGAAAGACAAAACTTCACCTTTTTGAAGGACTAAAAAAGCCTACATTTTGAAGTTTAGGCACATTGATCTTGCAATCAGTGGGGATATTCATTCTAAGATTCTGGGACAATGTACTTGTGCAAGTTAACCAAAGGATACTATGGTTGAATTTGTTAAAAAATCAATATTGATGAAGACTTTGACCTTGCTTTGGGGACGAGTATTTTGAAGCAGTTTTAGGCCTCTAAACATGTTGGTCCTTTAGGGGTTAAGCCAAGCCAAGGAGTGTATCTTCCAATATCATAAGTCAAGATTGATTTTTTTGGGGGGGGAATGTGCAAATGCAATGAGAGATAGTTTTGAAAGAAAAAGTAAATTCTTCAATCATGTACATAATCCCATATATTTTGAAAATTCTAAATGTACATAATCTTAATTCCTAAAGTCCCAAAGTTCCTATGGGGGACTTTGGAGATTTTAGGTAGGCTTGTGTGATCTCAATTTTGGACCTAACTTTTTGAATTTTTTTTTTGAAGATAGGAAATCAGATTAGCTTTATGGGAATATAATTTTTATTCCAATCAGTGCCTAGGAGCAAAAGTTATGCCATTTTAAGTCCAAAAAGTAGCTCAAGGGGAAGTCCAAAAAAAATCTCAAAAAAGGACTTTTTTTAGGTTTTTTCTCAAAGATTATGTTTTGGTCTACATTTGAAGCTTTGATTCATTCTATTTGGACAAATGATGAAATAGTTATGGACAATCTTGTTTTTGGGCAATCTAAGGATGTTCTGGAAAAAAAAATATCCAACTTTGAATGCTAATATCTTCCAATCCGTATGGTCAAATTTGATGAAATTTTTATCACAAGATCTCAGACAAGTGAAGTGCAAGATCCTATGGTTAGATTCTAAAAAATATTTTTTTCTACTTTTTTGGGTGAATGCAGCAGAAATGGCAATTTTGAGTGTTTTTTGACAGAAAAATGGCCTTGAGACTCTAAGGGTTAAGATTGGTTACTTTAGGGTTTAGGGTTGGGAATGGGTATCTCCACCTTATGCTACGCTTGGCATTGGAGACCCGCCAAATGAAATCTTACCTGTCGGAGTAAAAAGCCTACTTCCTATTTTGGAAGTGAATAATTTTGTATTTCGTAGTCTCCATAAATTGGGGTCTTCAATTTCATTTAGGAATTCAATTTTTTTATTTAAGGTAAATAACCAATTTTATGAAAGGTCAACTATATAAGTTGGTTCTCCCTATCTTAAAAACCTTGACGTTCTCATTGTTCCTTTTTCACTACTGAAAAAAATTGGAGTAACTATTTACCACTAATGATAAAATTTGGAAAATTTGAATTTATACTTGAAGTTAGGGACTCAAATTATTTTAAAGAGATGGAGATATTCAAAATTAATCACTACAAAGTTAGAGGCATGTTTTTACATTTTATTCCTAATTAGAGCAATGAAGGGTTAGTGCTCTCAAGCCGTTCCTTCTCCTCTTAATGTCATGTGTAAATGGATGCACCTACTTCCAACACTTTAACACCAATATCATCTATTAGGTGTATGTTCAATATTTTGAAAAGTGCCCTTCATTCCATTAATATTCATTGTGGAAGCTTTTGAAAAATTCATGAAATTTATCAATGAGGAGAAAAAAGAATGTTTTATATAAATCAATAATATAGATGTTTTGGAGGAATTGCAATGATTTATTATAATTTTCTACAATGATCTTACTATGTTTTAGTTTGACCATTTTAGGGTTTAAAAAATCAAAATAGTATTGGATGATTTTTTTAATTTATTCTTGTGAATATTCTTTGTGGATTGGCAAACTAGAAATATAGAATATTTGCAAATATAGATAATACAATATACTAGATTTTAAAGATTTTTTATGGAATCTGAAGTTTAATTGTATGCAGGACCTCAAACCAACAATTACAACCACATATACAAATGATACATTTGAAAAAACACATAACTTTAGATTTTGTACAATTCACAAAAAATGCTTATGGGATTCTAAATAGACATACCTGCGTATGTAATCTCTAACAATCTCCACATCCAACAAATGGATGTGCATGTGTGACATGCCAAATTTAATTGTATATTTATTTTTTGAATTTGATTTGAGCTAACAATATAAAATGTTACAAAATATAGTTTCGACCCATTTTAAATTTTGAAAAATTCAAAACTCCAATAATGAATTATTAAAATTACAACACAACCATTAGATTGGAGTGGTTTACGCATTCTATTTATGCACTGATTTCTATTGGATGCATTATATTTTATGCATAGACATTTCAATGTTCCATTTGTGGCCAATTTGAAGCCACAACAAAATTGTATAATCAAAGTATTGATTATTTTTACATTATTTTTGTCTATCCATGACTATTTTCAATTTATTGTGATTTGTTACCTTGTGATAATTGGAAAGTCTCATTTCAATGTAGCATGTGACATACAACCATTTCAATTGTGTGTCCTTTTATTCTTTCATTGTCAATTTTGCATGTTTTTGGATCCTTCCATTCTAGAGTCACTTATAATAACTTGTTTATCACGTCAAATCACAGGGTTGTGTCCTTTGATTCTTTATTTTCACTTTTATGTGACTTACAATCAACCCTTTTTTTTACTTTTTGAGAAAGTGCCAAGATGTCAATCACTTAAAATTTGGGGAAGCATTGTGTTTCTACATTCGTCCATCTTTTGGACCAAAAAACACTTTCCATTCATATTCATGCACTTTTTCATTCAAATTTGGTGGCTTCATACACATTTATAATAAAAATGAAAAAAAATTGGCCAGAAAAATTTACTTTAATTTGGCGAAAAGCAGACATTTATTTTGAAATGGTACAATCTGGCCCCATGGTGTCAAAAAAAAGGGGTGCTTCCGATCCTTTGATTCTTCAATTCTTTAACCCTTAAAGTTCCTTGACTATGTTCTCACCAAAAATGCTCCAAAACTGCCATTTCTAGTACAAGTTTCAAATTTTTGAAAAATATCATTTTTGGACACATGTAACCATAGGATCTTGTGGTCCTTTAGTCAAAGAATATGTGGAAAAAATTTCAGAAATTTCCATCATGTAGGTTGCAAGATATTAGCATTTGAAGTGGCAAAAGTCCTTTTTTTGGCCCTGCGAAAAACCAGGCAGCTGCACTTCTTAAGGTCAGATTATTATGAAAAAATTTCCAAAATGGTTGTGCTTCTTTGGATTCATTCTTCAGGGCAAGTTAGCTATGTGCTTGAAAATTTTCAGATCATTTGGAATTGTACAACATATAGGAAAAAAATAGTAAGTAGAAAGAAGTAGAGAATGGTTCTAAACACTATATTGTTAAGAAGTTAATTATGGAATTGAAAAATGCCAATCCCAATGGTTGCAATGTTGTGGTAAACAATCTTCTTCCTAAATTTTATTTTTTTTGAAAAATATTGAAAATTGAGTGAAATAAACGACATCAAAGTTTATTTTAGAGTAGACAATCCATAACTGCCCGCAAACTAAAAATCCTCATAATGTTTGACTCATTGATAAGAATATAATGATTTAAAGCTTTCCTCGTATATAAAAATCTTGTAAACCAATTTCAAATTTTTATTTTTGAAAAAAGTGATTTTTTCTGATCTGTCAGGATTGCACGAGTTGATAAACAATCAACATATTAGGCCATAACTTTTGACTCGTATTTCCAAATGTCATGAAATTTGGTGCATATGAAAGATATTCCTTGTTCCCGCCTTCTGTAAAAATTTCAGCCCAAAATATGCAAATCTCCAGTCACATGTACCTGCCCAAAATTTCTATGTTGCTCCAAAACACATGTTGGTCCTTTAGGGGTTAAAAGTTCAATTCTAATTATTTGGTTGTCATGTCAAGTCAAAAGATCATGTCCTTTGATTGGCTTCATTTTTAGTTTTGTTTGTTAATGAATCTTTTGATTCAAGGGTTAGTTTTTTGCTGACTTGTTTGTGACGTCATGTTACAGGGTTGTGTCCTTTGATTCTTTGTTCTCACTTTTGCTTGTTATTGGATCTTTTGATTCAAGAAAGAACCAGTATAACTTGTTTATCACGTCAAGTCACAAGATTGTTTCCTTTGACCTTTGATTATTAGTTTTATGTGTCTCTGGATCCTTCCATTCAAGGGTCAATTACTATGATTTGTTTGTCATGTCAAGTGACAAGGTTGTCTCTTTTTATGTTTTGTTCTCACTTTTATATATTTTTTGATCCTTCAATTCTAAAGTTAGGCATGGTGATTTATTTTTTGTCACAGCAAGCCACAAGGCCATCCCCTCCTATGAGTTTGTGATTAACTTACATTAATACTCACTCTTACAGTATATGAAGCTAATCCAATTTGAACACTACAGATGTAGGACATTAAGGAGTCCATGTGTGAGGGTGAATTAGACAATAGAAAATAAGTTTTTACTTTATTGATTTACACACATGATGAGATCCAAGAATTGATGATGCATTATCTTCTTGAGAAATGATAAAATTTACCATCAAAACATAAGGGCTTAAATACGTCTCCACTATTGTATTCACCACTAACAAAAAATTCACTACATTGATTTGTTGGATTCACTTTTTATATTGGAGAATTTTTGAATGTAGAGTAGTTTTATTTTTGGCAAGCTATATACCAATTCATAATTTTGAAAATGACAATGTGCAACAAATAAACATGAAAACTTTGAATGAATCAAATGTATAGTGTGCATAAAAATTCCATCAAAGAAGTTTGTTTACAACTAGCACATTTTTTTATGAAGTGAATGTGATAGAAAGTAGCAATTCATTATTATTATTTATTTATTTATTATTTATTTTTGGCTCCAATTAGAGGAATTCAATTGCAAAGGATTTGAGCATTATACAACCACCAACCTAGAACCGTGAATGTGAGGCCAACACAATCTGAGTACTTACCCAATACAACAATTAATTATTTTAGTACAAAGGTCTATAGCCTGGTACTTGCTTAAATTCAAGCGAGGGAAAAATGTGAATGTTGAATCTTTTGACAGCAACGATGGAAGTATGTAATTATTTTGCTTTTTAAATTGCTCAATTCACATAATATTATAATATAAATGAAAGAAACACAAATAGATTATGTATAATGGAGGTTTAGAGCAAACACTAAGAAAAATAAATTGCAATTGACAAAAATAAATATGGAAAATATTATCAATGCCAAAGAAAGAGTTATCAATTGACAAAATAGGCGTGCAATTTGATTGTAATTTGTGTATGCAACAATTGCAAGAATTCATTGAATTTTTCTTGTTTGAAAGTTTGAAAATGGAATATAAACTAAATTTTTAGAATTGATGTTGGATGTCAATCACAAATTTTGTGTGTTTGAACATTGTACATTGATATAATGTTGCATTGAATTGTGGGTTATTCTTTTCTAACATGAAAAAGGTATCATGCCCTTTGATAACATACAATTATCCTTGAATCCTTTATCTTTTATCCTCTAAAGATCCAAGGGGTACTAGAGGTCCAAAATGGCTCCAAAACATTGAAATTTAAAATTCAATGTAATTGTACATGAAATAACATCCACTTTGATCCAACCGTGCAAATTTCATATTGACTACTAGTACTACCTCCCTAAACATTTTTAAGGCATTTGAACGTATTGAGTCTCGTATTGAGTTTTGCAGATAATTTATGTTGAAGTTTAGAACAACCATTTTTTGATGCAAGAAAATCACAGGTGGCAATATTTTGAGTGCCTCTGTGTATCTCAATTTGTTTCCAAATCATTGCCTTTTGCACAAAATGAAGCACAATCAAATTAGGCTTCCCAAACTAACATATTTTTTCTTTTAGCTCTTAATCCATCATTTTTAATTAGAAGCTCATCTTCCTACCCATTGATGGATTTAAAGCTACCAAATTTAAGGATTTTCTTTTAATACTTTGAGACCATTGTTTGGCATATTTTTTGAGTTTTACTAGCTATTTTCCTTCAATTCCTAAATTGAATTGCTTTTTCAAGTACCAATTGTCAAGTCCAATTTTTTCACTATTTTTCATTCTAAACAGAATTTTTATAGAGTTTTTTTACTGATTTTTCCTTGATGATTTCTAATTGCAACCGGGGTTTTCCCCAATTCCACCGGCTAAACAAGGAACTAACTTAACCGACCGACATTGTTCGTGACTAAGTTTAGTTATTGAATGCTATTGAAGTCGGTTTAGACCCGGCCCTCACGTGAAGGGAGCCGTCCATAAATTAAGTTACCGCGGGCAAAGACTACTCTAGTCTGACAAAAGCATGTCTGACAGCCGCCTTGAAACAAATCCTTGCAACCCCATTGGCCATCCAGACGGCTGGGCTCACAATTGTTGCACCGTCTCTGTTTTGGGCTAATATAAGGGAACCCTAAGTTTATTTGCTGATATTTTCTTGCACAAATGGAAAATTAAGTTCACCACTGGTTTCAATACTCGATTTCTAGTGAAAATGATAATATAATTTTAGAGCAAAGTGGAGGCAATAATTTGGATTGGATACTTGGAAAACTATTTGAAAATATATAATTTCATTTTTTTAGGATTCAATTCAAGTTGAGTTAAAACAAAGAAGAGTCTGATGCAAATCGTTTTATGAAATGCTCGTTTGGGCATTTTAGGGGTTAAGGACCTACAATAGTGTTTAACCCTTAAAGGAGAGGTTGGTGACTATGGAAATTATCCCTTTTGCTACGGTGTGAATCATCTACTTAATCTCTGCAGGTCCAAGGCCATTTTTCAATGAAAAAACACTCAAAATTGCCCCTACTACTGTGATTACCAACATTTTCAACAAATGTTTACAAAAAAATCTAATTGTAGGATCTTGTAGTAGATTTGTAGAACAAAAAGTGGTAAAAATTTGTGACATCTAACAAAACGAATTGAAAGATATAAGCATTTGAAGGGAAGTTTTTTTTTTTCCGTTGTGCCTGACAATTTCAGATGCCTTTGACCATTAATTCTAGAAAAAAATTGCACTGCGGATTTTGAATTTAAAAATTATGCATGCTCAACATGATATTAGTTATGCCTCCAAAAAAATTCAAGCCAAAAAAAGATGTGTAGCACATCCAAAAAAATCTTACAATGCAACAATGTCTACAAGTTTAAAATGCACAACATAATTTTTTTAGCACATTTGCCACCACATAATTTTGAAACTTGGAAATCCAAAAGGTGGATTGAAAGATATACTAAAGCTTTACAAGTTCTCAAAATTTTTTTTGGAAAAAACAAATCTTCTACTTCTTATAGAGTTTAGAAGGATTATATGAATAATATATAGGCAAATGCTTTGGGCAACCTTTGGAAAATGGATTCACTTTCGTTTCTAGTCTGTTCCTCTCCATTGAGAAATATGAGGTTACCTCCTTCATCTACCCAATCTTGTAACTGAATTTATCCCCCCCGGTCTTCTACCATAATTGTAGAACAGGGTTGGCACATTGATACCAAATAACTAATTAAAGTTTCAAAAGTAGATTCAACACTTTAAAATTTGATTATTAAAAATTCAACATTATGTTCTTATAAAATTCTTAAAATTCAACAACTTACTTTAAAATCCAATTATTTGGTATTTTTGAAAATGAAAAGAGTAATTTTTTATACAAGTGTTGTGGTAGGAGGTAAAATAATCCATGTGAAATATGTAAATTAGAATAAATAGGAGCTCAACTGCTCATAGTTAAGTCAAAAATAAGAACTGTGTTCAAAGTAGAATTTTAGACCTCATTTAGGCACAATAGAATAAAAAAATTTAAAAAAATTTGAACCAAGTTAATATAGAAAATTTAAATGAATTTTGTCTCCAAAATTTAAGATTTTAAGCCTCTAATCAAAAGTTATAAACAACTTTCAAAGAGGGATTGAAAGTGACATTTATTGTGACATTTTCAAACATACTCTTTGAATTTTGTTCATAACTTTTTTTTGGAGGCTCAAAATCACAAACAAATTTTTTGGAGATGAAAATTAGCTTGATTCTCCAACTTTTTTTAATTCAAAGTTTTTTGAAAAAGTTATTCTATTGTGCCAAAATGAGGTCTAAAATTCTACTTTGAACACAATTCTTATATTTTGACAATGAGCTTTCATCTTCAAATTATCCCATATCCTTTGAAGATTCAAGATGGACAATAGATTTGATTATAAAAACAAACTCTTCACCCTTCACCTTCACCAAATGTCAATGAAGTAAGTTTTATACATTGTCATCAAAAACAAAACTTGATGGTAGATGGTAATTGGACTTTATTTTGAACATTTTCTTTCTTTTTTTGACAACTTGGTCATTTAATTTTTGCTAAATTTGACAATTTTTCTTGATTAATTTTTTCCAACCTTCTTTAAAATAATTATTTTCTGTTGACCCTGCCCTACAGCTACGGTAATTGAGTTTGTTCTCAGCACTTCACTTGTTGCCCACCCAAACCTTTGTCCTTCTAACCACGCAACTTGTGCATCTGCTCTTAGCCTCAGCCAACCAAATTTTGGCAGCCTAGCTTGCCTCCCAAGTTGAATTTTGCCTAAAACAGACTATATCCTTCACCCGGCATTGGATTAAAAAAAGGTTATATATTCACAAAGCTTTTACACGACTACACGTCCTAAAAAAGTTTTAAGAAAAACATAGTTAAAATTTAGCTCATAGGAACCTAATCAAACTCCAAATTGTCCCCCAAGGGTACGATGGTCTTTTGGAGGTAAAAAAAATCCAAAAGTACTCATTGAAAGTCAAACTATTGTAGAAGATTTTTTCTTTTCACACAGAATACCGATGCCATGAGTAGTTGCGCTTCCGCCATTTATAGAAGGATTTTCTATCATCCTTAAGTCAAATAAAGTATGCTGTGTCGTTTATGGGTTAAATCTTGACAAATGATGAATGCCAACACATCCCAAGCATAGAAAAATGCATTTTTCATCCATCAATTTTTTATATTGTAGATTGTAGATTCATTTGTTATTTCTTTAGTGCTTATATAGTAAAGCTTTTGAAGACTTTGCTTTGCAAATGTTCTATAATTCAGAAGGTACTACAAGGTCTGACCTCAAAAAGTAATTTTTTCAAAAACAACTAGAATAAAAAAAGTCACATACAATAGTTTCTAAACAAAAGCATTTGATAGATACAAAAGTTATAATAAAATTATTTTAATTTCTATCTCAATGCATGCATCTTCATAAATTTACTTTAAAAAATTCACTATTTTTTCTATTTTTTGGGATGGATTGATGCTTGTTCAAAATCTTTGATGTAAATTCTTTACCCCCTCAAGGACTAAGAAGACACTATGTGTAAATCTCAATATTTTGTAAATTAGTGCCTTGTAGAGTAACAAGTTGACATACTTGTTTTATTTTCTAATTTTCAAAATTTCAATATGAAGAAGTATTTTAAATTTTTATTTTGGAAATTTAGTCTTCTAAAAAAGGAAGCAAATACAATTTTTTTTACAATGAAAGGAATAGTGAGGATGGAAAACTATTTATTTGTGCATTTCTAGTCTTTGGTCTGCACAAACAAACTAGGTCTAGAGGAAATTATTTCAAAGTTGTATTCTTAGCAATTTTAAAGATACAAGGTTCAATCTAGTGTGATAAAGAACAAAAAATAATTAGAATGATTCCAATTTTTTTAAAGATGTTCCAAAAAATATTCTAATAATGTCAATTGTTAAATTTCAAAATTTGATGCATATATAAATTTTTTGTAGGATCCAATTTGGTTAGTTTTAGCATTCTACTCCTTCTATTTGAAAATGAATAAGAATTTGAGAAAGGTTTTTGTTCTCCTTTAATGAAATTATAAGATATTAAATTTGCCTTAGATTCCAATACAATTTTTTTTGGGGGTTAAAAAAGCATTATTCATATTGTTATTTTTTTCTTCCCCCAAAGCTGCATTTTTTGCATATAAGTTGATCATCCAAAATTGTAATAATCTAAAATTCCAACGGTCAATATTTTCCACAATTAATTTTATGCATACTAGACAAATTAATCTTACTTTTGTATGGTAAAAAATAAAAATTTCAAGCACATCCATGTGCAAAAAAATATCAAAGTGGAACAATTCATTGAAAACCTCCATTCTTAAGAAATTATTATGCCGTGAGTGGTTAAGTCTCTACTACATCATCCTAAATGGGTCTTATTTATGTAGCATTCTTATTAGATGAAAAGTCTTTTTTTCATAAGTTATTGCTATTTTTCTTCCTAGATTCTCAACTTGATCTTCTAACATCTTATCAATTTATGAAGTTGTAGAATGTGTACATTGTCATCTAAAAAATCTTGAAAAATAAAACTTTGCCTAGAGGAAGGGCTACTTAAACTTGATTTTTTGAAAATCAAGCATTCTGATTTTGCAAATGGTTTGTTTTTCCCCCTTAGATTATCTAAAAGAATATCCCTCAATCAGATTGTTAAAAAATCTATTGGTTAGATTAAAAAGAAATTCAAAAATAATAAAATCTTTGTATTGTATTTAGAACAAAAAAATTAGGGGAATTTGAGCTTTCAATGAGAAGGAATTAGAGGTTTCACCCCTTGAGAACCAAAATTTCAAATTTCAAACAAAAAATGAATGCAATCATGTCCCAAGCACACAAAAATCTTGTTTTTTCCACCCATCTAAATGTTTGTGGATTCTCACATTAGTTCTCTTGCATTTGCATGGTATAGATTTTCAAAAAAATTATTTATAAATATTTTATGTTCAAAGAATATAGATATACTTAATTTCAAAATGTAAATTTTCTAGTTCAAAAAATGATTTCTAAAATCTACTAGGATAAATACATAAAATCAAACATCTTAAAAAACCACTAAAACTAGAACTTCACATTTTCAACTCAAATGAAGAAAATCCTTCTTAGAAACATAAGTATTCAATCTATAATATATTTTAGAATATTTTGCAATTATTCTTTTCAAATTTGATTGAAATTATAATTATAGGTTAATGTAGTAATAAATTCAACCGTAGAGATATTATGTATGAACCATATTTTGCATATTTTGCAACTTATAAATATGTACAAAAGTTATATTTTATAATACAATTTCACGATTTTAGAAATTTGAATTATCTTTTGTTTTTTAATTGATTAAAAAGACAAATTAAAATTTAAAATTATGTTTAATTATGTGTTCATTTGGTTGGTCATTAATCTTTAAAAGTCCCTAAAAGGATGGCGAAGGAAGATATTAAATGAGTAGAATCTAGACATAAAGTCTTTAATTTTTGCAAGTTTTACTTTTCTTTTGAAACCCACATGAACTCATTCTAAACCTTGTACAATAATCATAAAGCAAAAAATGACCACACTAGTTGGATGTATTGTGGTACAAATAACACACTGGCATAAAATAAATTTTCAATTTTTTTGAACACTTTAAGATCATTTTATAATTTAATCAAACATATTAGTGAAAAAATGATTTTAATACAAGTAAATTTTTTTTCAAGATTTATTAGTAAGTAAAATGAAAATTCTTTTGTAAGAATTGCACAAATTTTAAAATTTATTGAGTGTAATATTATTGACTAGAATATGACTCCAAATTTTCATATTCTTAATAATTCATTCTCAAAATCACAAAGAAATGTGGAAAATTTGAAAAGTATATTAAATGTTTACATATGATATATTTTTGGAGATTCTAGAGCGAATCATAAGAAACATAAAAATTTGGAGTCATATATCTTAGTTAGTAATATTATACTCATCAAAATTTGCAAATTTGCAAAATTCTTGGGGATAAAATTCTAAAAAGAATTTTCATTCTACTTACTAATACTTTATGAGAGCCACTCTCAATATTATTTCGTTATTTCTATTACCCGAGTCTAGAATTCAAACTAAGGGATGCTTTACACATAGACGCTGGGCCATTGCCCTTGAAACCGATTGCACAAATTTCAATCTTTAGTCCAATTACAAGTGAGGATCTCAACCCTTTGTCCAATCACAAGTGAGGATTTCAAGGCTCTTACACAACAAATTGGCCTGGCCTCTAGGTGTAAAGCGGAAGAGTCCCTTAGTTGCATGTGGCTGATGTGTGAAGTATGACATCAGTGAGAAGTGAGAAGATCCGTGGGTGACTTTGTGGTGACGGATGATGGTAGGCATCGTCGTCGTCGGTTCCTGCCGATGGCATCATATTTGATTACGTGGCGTCCAGCCAGTGTTGTCAACAAAACCTTCCTACTGTACACACATTCAACAGAATAAGTTATTGGGATGACCATTGGCCGGCCGTCGGTCCCGCAGGATTGCGTTGCTTATCACTCTTGCGTGTAGGAGAGGACCTTCGATTTCTGGTGACCAGGATTCTTCCTCGACGACTGCAACGGAGTGTGTTTTTTTGCGAAGGAAAAGAGCAGTCGATTTTGACTTTGCATAGAACCAAGATTCACAACAAGGGCAGCCGGAAGCTTATTAGTCCAATTGCCAAGGAATGCTTCATGGTCCAACCAAACTTGGAGAATAGGTGCGTAAGTTGGTCCAATTGCGGAGGAATGCTTCATGGTCCAACCAAACTGAGGAATAGGTGACACCAAGTCTCCATCATGCAGGGATTCCCATATGATGAGGGTTGGGCCCAAATCAAGCTGAACTCATTCAGTCAAGCCGAAGGAGGTTATCCTTACATCACTACAACGAACATTTCACTGCGAAATAGTCACGCTACGTAAAATTGCAGGTACGCCCGCGATTTGTGCATTGCCAGTCATAGTCTTAATGTCTTAACCCACAAGTGCTTGGGGTTTTTGGCCATCCCCACCCAAATTAAATATAAATTAATGTGTAGGCACAAACATCTACTATCACTCGACACAAAATGCCTACTTGACACTAGTTTTTGATGGTGATTATTAGGGAATTTGGTAAAGAGTTGGATTCTTCAAGAATGGAATCAAAACTTGCAGCAAAATGCAAAGATTTTTTATTTATTAAATTTGTTAAAAAGGTTGCCAAGCTTTATATATCCTTATTTAGGCGGTATAGTCTATTTTTAAAATGTAGAGAAAAATTCCTTCAAAAATGGATTACTAAATTATTCAACTATATACCGTAGGAGACAAAGGCTTTGCATTGACCTAAACTACTTGTAAAGAAGTTTGAGTAGTATTTTGCTTGATATGCAAGCCAATTCTATAAGGAGCTTGTTTGTTAATCCTTGAGTTATGGAATTTTAAATGTGATTTGGGATGTATAGATTAATCAAGAATTCTATGAGAAACAAACAAGCTACACTCTTCCTTCTCAAATAGTGTTACTCCTACAAACATGGTGCCACACTAAATAGAGCTTTTATCATCAACTACTGTAGATTGTACTTCATCCCATGTTTGTGGTTGTAAAATGGTGTTGTACTTTGGAGGTTGTCACTTTGATTGTTGGGTTGCCACTTTGTACAGTTTTCAAGTTATTGCACAACCCAACACTATTGTATACAAGTAATTATAACATTCTTCAAAGAAAGAAAGAAAAATCAATCATTAATTAGTATGGATTTCCTTCAATCATGGGAACAACACTAAATAAAATTACCTCAAATATTGTAATGATATTTATTTAGTGTGGACCACACTAAATAGAATGAAGAGTGTACGATAGTCCATGTGACTGGCAGTCCTTGTTTTTGTTCTTTGCAATGAAATTCAGTTTCATTTGTTTCAAAAAAAGAAAAGAAAAGAGGGTAGTCCATACAGTACTGTACAATCTGGTGCCAGGTAGTGCATTCTGAGACTTTGTCAACAACGGTGCCTGAATTGCTGCTTCAGGCTCCAGACATGGCGGTGGTCCTCCTCTTGCAGCAAACAAGAAACAGACTGCCTTTGCCCATCAGCATTCCAGAAGTTTGCGGAGCTGCTTGGTAGTTTGCCTCCTCTTTGTAGAAGGAGTAGGGGGGTTCCAAGGAAGGCCGGACGTTAAATTGTGCCATCAAAAGTGGGCCCTGCGGGCCAAATTTACCCCAGGGAAAAGGCACGAATTTTTTATTTGCCACAATTTTTTTTTTGGCAAATTCTGAATTCATATTTACAATCAGAGACCCCAAATTAGCTAGGAGAGGTCTTCAACACACCCTAGGCATGGCACAAAATAGGAGGCTTTTTTTTACATTTATCCAGGAGAACACAGAATTCACCCCGCAAGGCCCACTTTCGATGGCATGATTTAACATCCTGCGTTTCTAAGGATACGGGTTGCATTATCTCCTTATCAAAATCTCCAGGTTCATTTCCTTGAATATCAAATTCTCATCGTCCACTTCCCTCAACTTCGAATTTGCCAAGGCTACAATTCTCTTCTTTCAAAGACATGCCAGTTATGAAATTAAACTCCAAATTTCATTACATTGGGTAGACACAGACAACGGAGCATAGGATGGCCACCATAACCAACTCTAAAGCAATTCTCACCCTTGCCCTATCCAAGCACTCAAAGCCTCTCAATGGCCACCCCTATAATGATATATGTATAGTTCAAGAACTAAGATATTAGTCTTGGATTTGAAATGGCAAGTGGCTAAAGATCTAACAATTTCATGAAACTGGCGGCTATATATCCACCTTTTTTTTGCACACCGGTCCTCCCAACTTTGTGTCCGGTTATTTGGATCCTCTATTTTTCTTCTCCAACCACTCCGGCTTTTCCCAAAAGCGCCAGCAAACAATGATGAACTAACTTAAACACTAAATGTCCAAGCCTTTCCAAGTGTATTTTACCTATGAAAAAAGAGCATGGGCTTATAGTATCTCCAATGAATCAAATTGTCTTTTTTTCAAAATTCAACCGTATAGATGTTTAAAGGGCTTGCTTATTCATACGCATACCAATTTTGAGTGCAAAATTGCATAGGAGTTGTGAAATTATAACAAGAAAAATGTGCATATTATATTTTTAGTATGCTACTATTGTCCACAATGTTTGGGATATTTGCATATAAGAAATTTTTGGAATTGGAGGTGACATGAATAACTAAAATTGTGTTAGCACATTAAAATGCACTTCCAAAAACCTTAAATTCAAATGAAGAGCTATCAAATTCATTACACAACTCACCTTGCAATTGTTGAAATGCAATTTTTTTTATAAGTAAAAATTGCAAATAACTCTAAATCAACAATTGAATGTTCAAATTTTCAAGGGTGAAAATCATGAGAACTCTTTACTCTTTCCATTGGGACCATTTGAAAGCAAATGGATAAGCACATTTTTTTAATCTCAATTCAAGTGAAATTGGCAAGCTTTGCTTAAAGCCGGGAAATCAAATACAATTTGTAAGCTTTATTCTTCTACAATGGTACATGTATGCCTTTAAAAAACTCTCAAAAACCAAATATTTATTTTTTACAGTGAAAAATAAAAGTTTTCAATAGTTAACCTTTAAAGCTGTACGTAAAAAAATTGAAAACGGTCAAAGAAATTTAACTACACACACCAAAATAAGCCTCAAAGTTCAGAGCAACCGTATATGGTCGCTTGGGCAATTAGGGTTAACCAACAATTCTCTCCAAACATTGTCTCACGCATTGTATGTGTAGGTCAATTTCGTAAATAACTCGGGAAAATGCCGAAAATGCCGAAAATTTTAAAACTGTACAACTATTTTTGAAAATCTAAAAATTTTCATTGTTGCTAATTTTGAACATCCAAAGATTATTCTTGAGAAAATTTATAAAAAAGAATACAGTTTACACATGAATAGAAAAAATCAATCCAAAATTAGGAGTGTCTAAAAATTAAAAAAAGCAAAATGCTAAAAGTGAAGAAATTCAAATCAGACTGCCAAACTGTCTAAGGTAGAAGGTTCAAGAACAGTTTAGGCATTAAGAATGGCCCCTATAAATGGTTGTGAAATGGACATGAGTTGGTTCTAAAATCGACTACTATAGTCATTGAATGAACCAAGGAAAAAAGACTTATTAATTGCAAGAGCCAATCACTCTCTTTGCTTTCCCCATTTTTATTTAGAATTGCAAGTGAACCATTTATGAAAGACCTAAGGTCACAAATAGGGATCTATGACCCAACTCATTTGAAAATTCATAAGTAATTCAAAAATGCTCGGAAGAATACGAAACGACTTGGGGTTAGATTCCTCAATAAACTTCTCTATGTCTGAAAAATGAGCTAAAAATATTCCCATCCAAGGAAATACATGAAAAAGGCAGACCAGCCCTTAAATGGTCGGTTTATGAGCCTTCTACCTTAACTACAAAAAGAAAACTGTTTTATCAGCAAAGTGCCGAAACTGACGTACGGTAGAGGCTCTGTCCCAGGATCCAAACTACAGTCCTTGTGACACTAATTTTTACCGAGCCTGCAGGGTACCGGTGCTCTTCAATGTGTACACTCCCCTGCCTGCCTGCCTGTTGTTGATCCTTTGGTTGTCCTTCCTGTGAACAATTCCTGCTGCTTGTCCATCCAGTATCTTGACAGGGCATTCCAATTGCCTTCTATCCCACACCACACTTTGACAATGCTGCAGAGCCCCCCTTTTTCATGCCAAAACGTCGAGTCCACGCTTGCCGGTCTCACTGTCCTGGTTTGCTTGCAGTGCACTTCAACGTCCTCACTCACTCAGGCTTTTCAAGTTGGGCAATCAAACTTAAGTTAACCCCTAAAGGCCCAAGGCATTTTCTGGCTCCGAAATCACTGAAAACTGCCATTTCTGCTGTGATTACTTCCTAAACCAAAAAAAAAGTTTTTCTTAGAATCTAACCATAGGATCTTGTACTTCACTTGTCTTAGATCATGTGGTAAAAATTTCATGAAGTTTGACTGTACGGATTGGAAGATATTAGCGTTTGAAGTTGGATAAAGAAGTTTTTTTGAACTCTGGATTGCAATTTCAGATGACTTTGACGGCCATTTGTGGACTTTTTTTGCACTACACACCATAAATTTAAATTTTTTTATGTTGAAAATTTGAGTTGAGAGTCGGGGAAAAAAAATTTCAGAATGTCAAAACTTGATTTTCACATATAAAAAAATTGCTAAGTAGAAGTAGGTCCAAAATTGAACAAAACACTAAATCTTCAATAGCTCTTAGATGAAATTAAAAAACCATAATCCCAATGGTGGTATTGTTCTTGCAAACAAACTTAACCACATGCATGCATAAAAATTTGAATTTTTTTGAAAATTGCATTCAAAAATGAATTTTATAAGTTGTTTTTTGAAGAAGACACTTAGATTGCCCGAAAAACAAGATTGTCCATCATTTCTCATTCTGAGTCCAAATAGAGTGAATCAAAGCTTCAAATATAGACAAAAACATGATCTTTGAGAAAAAAAAATTCAATTTTTTAAAGTTTTTTTTTTCTGCCCGGCGAATTGCTTTTTTGACTTCGGGCGGCATAACTTTTTTTCCCGGGCACCGATTGAAAAAAAAAACTATATTTTTGGTAAGCTAATGTGATTTCCTATCTTCAAAAAAAGTTTCAAAAAATCAGGTCAAAATTTCAGGTCGCAGGAGCCTACCCGAAATCCCAAGTGTCCCCCGAGGGGACTTTGGGCCTTTAGGGGTTAAGCTTAAGCTAAGCTTGGTACCCACAGGGAAGCAAAACGCAGGGCTCGGGCACAGAGTTGCTGCAGTCCTTGGCTCTGAACCTCTCCTCAGGGGCATTATAAACTTAGAGGCTGGCCATTCCCCATCGCGGCCAACTGCATAAATTTCAACCTTTTGTCCAATCACAAGTGAGGATTTTGGGCCTCTTACACAACAAATTGGCCCCGCCAGCCTTTGGATGTAAAGCATCCCTCATCATGTGTAATGCATGGTTTTGAAACTGTCAACTGACCTAAGTTGAGCTAGTTGCAAGAGGGCTTGCCAATTTTTTGAGGGATTTTTTATTTACCCTGAAACGACACACCCAATCCAAGGGGTTGGATTTTTAGGGAATCTTCGAGAAAACTCCTCTTGTATACAACTAGAACATATGAACTTCCTTAGTATCAACTTCTTTGCCTTCACAAGATGTGTCTAGCAATCTAAGCCTTGGGTTTTGAATCACAATTTGAACTTGTAGTTTTTGCATGGGAAAGTTTGATCAAAATTTTGAATAGTGACTTTGAAGTTGTCTATGCCCTTGAAAAGAACGGAAGCTCATCATTGATTGGTCATTTGAACAAGCTATGTGATGTCCGTTTAAGAAAAAAATTGAAATCTAAGTTTGACATCCCTCTAAAGACCTCAAATGTACTTTAAGAGTTAACTTATTAGAAGGAAGTTGATTTCTTCCTAAACTAATTAGAGTCTCCATAGGATGTTAGACCCACACAACCACAAACAAAGAAGAGGTTGTCTCTCCCATCATAGAATGCAATTCTTTTGTCTTTAGAATGTAGTTCTCTTATCTTCTTTGAGTGGCAACCTTTAGGTTGAAATTGCTTTAAATGATATTTTAAATCTCTCACATGCACATTCATACACATATCGTACACATTTTCTCATTGACAAGTGATAGGAAATTTCAATGCACAAAAGAATGCGCCATCTTGATATTGTATGCAAAAGTTATGAAGGGTCAAAGTTGTTTTGGTAGATGTTTAAATCTCATCAAGTGGCACTTTAAGGCAAAATGCAGTTTTGGATGCCCCTACCTTAGTATAGTTTACTTTTGGGGTGCAAAGGGACTAACTTTGTGCTGGTTAATATGGATTAATCTACATATATGAGTAGCAGGCCTTATTTTTTGGCTTTTTAGTGCCAGATTGCACTAGAAAAAATAATTTGACTAAAAAAATGGCAAAAAATAGTGAAATAGTGCACCAAAAAACTTCAAATTTAAAAAAAAAATCTTGGATGAAATTGCCAGATTTGGTGGATGAAAACACAATTATAGACATGTGATATGTGCTAGTGCAATATTTTCTATCCAATATGTGATAAATGCTAGAATTTGGAGCACCAATATGACATTTTATATTGCCACTTTGGCATTTCATAAAAAAATGAATAAAAAAGCCTCAATGAATAGTATAGTGAAACCTCCCTTGTTGCATAGGAACGGTGGAAGAAATTTTTAGCTATATGCACATAAAGAAGCTTAAGTGTCCAAATCCAATTAATTAAACATGCTCATGAAGTACTGAAATTGTATTTGATTGGTTCAAATTGGTTGTTCAACTAACAAAATTAGTGATGTATGACACAATCACCTCCATTAATGCTATGTGTAGTAGACTTTATGCACATAAGGAGTATGCAAATATTGAACTACAATTAGTTATGCAAGTAGGGAATTTGCATTATGAGAGGTTTCACTGTATATGAGTAGAAATATGACAATATGCTAATCTAAATATATGACAATTCCAATCAAATATTGATTTTGGGTGGTATTATTAGGTCTAAGAATCTTCTCGTGTCCAAGTCCATACTCAAAATGAATACGACATTGATCTTTGGGAATTTTTCTTAGGTATCATGATTATTGTATGGAGTGTCTGCAACTTAGTTTGCTCAACAATGTAACAACTTTTTTTGGCATAATGCACCAATCTTCATTAGGATTCAAAACTATGAAAATTCAAGTTGGTCCTTGGAAATTGAATTAGGGGTGGACTAATATTTTTTGCACAACTTATGCCCCTGAAGTACCTTCATGAAAACAGGTTCTAAGGTAGGAGGCTCTAAAAGCGAGCATCTAAGGGGTGGTCAGCCTTTTTCATGTGGTTTATTGGATGGGATTATTTTTTGCTCATTTTCCAGACAAAGAGAAATAGATTTTGATTGTAACACAAGTCATTTTGTATTTTTTGAAGCATTTTTGAATTACTTATGAATTTTCAAACAAGTTGTGTCATAGGTCCCTACTTATGACCCTAGGTCTTCCGTAAACCATTCACTTGCAACTTCTAGAGAGAAATGGGGAAAGCAAGACAACGATTGGCTCTTGCAATAAATAATAGTTTTTTTTATTGATTCATTCAATGACTATAGAAAGTCCATTTAAAGACCACCTCATGTTCATTCCAGGCGAGTCTATATGGCGGTTCTAAATGACCCTCTAGAATTCGAGCCTCCTACCTTATTGACATTATTTGGCCGACATGAATGAAAAAACTTTATTTTTGAACAACCAAATTATATTATGCTAAAATCCCTAGTCTATTTTTAATGTATGTTTGAAGCTTAAAAACACTTCTTCCATGAAAAGATAGAATCTTTGCAATTGTATGTTCTATCTTCTCAATCAAATTTCCTTTTACAATGAAAGTCACAACGGCTTTGTCAATGTGCCAAACGATGAGAAAGTTGGTAGGGTTTGGTTGGTGGTGCTTGGCTTGTGGCTGCAACATGTGGTGATTCACAGATTTGATTTTGGTTATTCCATGTTTCAATACATCCCTGCCTACCAAGAGCAAAAAAAGTTGTTGAGAAAACTGATATGAAAATGAGTTTGTGTACCGGCAAGAAAAAGGCGGTGATGATTTGCTTGCAAGTTGAGAGCACGAATCTAAGTTATTTGGTCCCACTCTCACATACTGTACTTCCAATATGCATTTCCTCTGTTTCCACGTTTGATCTGTAGCTAAGTTATTGGCTCATTTGGCTGAGTGTGAATGGTGTAGGATTAAGGGATTAAGAAGGACATTAATCACAGCTTCAAATTTTGTAGATTTCTAGATACTGAGGACAAATTGCTGTCATACATACTCAGATTGTTTTGATGGAAAACGCTTCCCAAAATACACAATGAAAAACACTACTTCAAAATGCTTTTTGAGTGATGAACAAAGAACATAGTTTTGAAATATTTGCAAATTTGGCCTCAAACCAAAGCATCTTCTAAAATTTACTGATTCTTTCACAGATCTGTGCCCCCCACCCTTTTATGAACAATGTGAACACAATGTGGTTCATTCTTTTATATGTCACTGGGAGCAGGACGCATTGTTGGACAAAAACTAAGTACAGCTGAAGGTGGACAGTCCTATGCACAGTGGGTTCATACTTCATAACATTCTTGACCCAATTCAAAGACCGTTGGAAGACCGTTCCCCTTTGTGAGAAAAAATTACCCGAAGAGGATTGACTTCCATGGAGGTATTAAAATGATGGAGAAAATAGCAAAAAAGATGGTGGAAAAATCAAATGACTCAGAAGAAATGAAAAAACTTCTAGAACCCAAAGTGGTATCTTTGTAGGTGAAAGTAGTATATTTTAGTGTTACGCAAATTCTTCTAGAGGATTGTACACTCCAGAAGGTTGTTTGAATGGTGCAAAGATGGACGAATCAGTCAAATGGGTTTGGGAGCAAGACTTCTGGAGGTGCACGCATCTGGCACAATGACTATACAATCCTCTAGAAGAATTTTTGTATAAAAGATAGGTGGAACTTAAGTTACTCAAAGCTCTATTCAAACAGTTCAAGAGCGTCATCATGGGCAGTAGGGTAGCTCCACAAGTTGAGACCGAAACTGTACATGTATTGAAACTGGTAGGGGTAGCAGTGGGTACCAACTTTTGCTACTGTGCCTAGTTACTATTGTTTGGATTGGTCAACTTTTTATGTTTTCTGGTCGGCAAGTGAAAGGAGGTTCCAACGCACCAAAGAACACAATATTTGGATGCCACATGCAAAAGTTACGAAGAGGCAAAGTTTTTTTGGTAATTGTTCTAAAATCATTTCTTCCACATAGGTGCATATTGATTTTGGAGATGTAACTATATGGTATGATGATGGCGGTTTTGGATCAGGGGCACATTTGGGGTACCCACCTTACATCTTCCATCCCATAATACTACTATATAGTGGGGTATAATTCATTTACAAATTTTCTAGACAATTTTCACTAGAAAGTTCAGCAACTTCAAGAAGCTCTAGCATGGATTGCTCAAGAATGAACTGATTTTGGAACCGTAAATTGCGTTGGAATTGCAATGAAGTGCACTTCAACTTCATAACAAGTGAAAAATGAGTAGTTTAAAATGATATAACAATTTGGATTGCTTTTATACACTATCTATTTGTAACAATTCAAGTGGTATGAGATTAAATATATCTAGAGCAAATTGTGAAGGTTCATTTCTTACATGTATCATTAAATACAAGTTGTAATTTTCACAAATGTTGGCAACACTAGATAGTACATAGTGTATAGAAAACATCAAACTCTTGGTATGATTTTCAATTACATATGTGTGTTTGTAATGATGATAAAGTAGACTTCAATGTGATTCTAACACAATTCAAAATTCCGTTCAATTTTGAGCATACACGGACCTCCCAAAGTTGACCTAATCGCAAAAATTTATAAATGAATTGTACCCCATTGTACAATAGCCTCTTTGGATTTTTTCTTCTTTTTTTGGTCTCAAATTACATGTCCATTGTAGTAATTTACTCCAAACTAGATTTAGGATTGGAGGTTGAAGATAATTTTATAAGGCATTTCCAAAATTGAGAAGATGTATTATAAATTGCATGTTAAATTTCAAAACAATAAATCATAATGACTCTCAAACAAAAGTCGTAAAATATGATCCATAGATTGTACTACACTAACCAATGCTTTTCAAGAAAGTTTGAAATTGAAAATTAAAATGTCTAGTAAAATTGATTATTGATTGAATATTTGTAATTTTCACAAGATTTTTTTTTATAAAATTCAAAATGCCAAGACTTTATGCGCGTGGAACACATTTTGTATTCATTCGTGGTTTCAAATTTGAACGAGTAGTCCATAAGGGGTTAATTAATAAAAACCATACTCAAATGTTTATTTAAATAATTTTAGGATGCAATTAACAAATTTGATATTGAATATTTAACCTTTACAAGTTTTATCCTCCACACGGTGGATTATGAATGTCTTCAAGAGATTATTGTGGGAGCTATAATAAATGGGTGAAATATATATAAGTAGATTGGAAAAAAAAAAATTGTCTATTCTTCAATAATGAGACTGGCAAGTCTCTCATTACTTCATGTTTTTTGTGCAAGGTTATGAATCAATTTATGCGACAATGGAACAAAAGGAAAACTTGCAAAAATGAAGATTTTATATCAACATTTTCTCAAGCCATAATTTATTTAGCCTAGAGACATCCTCAATGGAACTGACCTATAGGCTGTCTAAATGTATTTCTAACTTTTTACCATTTTATAATTAGAACTTGGAATTATTAGCATTGAAAATACATCCCAAAGTACTTTGAATAGGTACCAAAAAACACAAAATTCAAATTTAGATATTTGACAATAAAAATAAACCACTTCAAAAGCAAGATAAAATACAAAGGTTGCAAAGTTCTAATTATAAATTGGTTGAAAGTTTAAAATTTTATTTGGAGGGCTAGTATGCTACTCCTACTTGAAGATGCCTTAACAACATCTACATCAAGGCTTTTTCTTTCATTTTTTGTGAAGTGCCAAAGTGGTGATATAAAATGTTATAGTGGTGCTCCAAATTTCAACATTCATCCACATATTGGATTAAAAATATCACATTTATTTAGTACATATTACATGTCCATCGTTATGTTTTCATCCACAATCTGGCGATTTCATCCAAGATTTTTTTTTTAAATTTGAAGTTTCCCGGCAAAAAAATTCACGGGTTGTTGCAATTTTTTAGCCAAATTATTTTTTGCCCTACGGGCTTGCCCTATGACAGCTTACAAGCCGGAAAAGGTAATGGCCAACCCTTTTCTCTAGATGAATGTGTCCAGAAAATGACTTGAACTTTTTTTTTTTCTTTTTTGAACAAATGGAAAATACCATTGCATTAAAAAAAACCCCAGAGAACAACAGCCAAGCCAAAGCTGGCGAATGAAGAGATACTTGAACTTTTTTTGGTAGTAGTTTACCAACTGCCTTCCAACCAAGGTTGTGCAGAACTGCCAATCGGTTGAAAAGGCTTTTTCACAACTGAAGGGACGTTCCCTTTAGAATTGGTACAGTACCTGCCCTGAAATGTACGTCCCAGGCAGAAAACCATTCCAGGCAGGGGCCAGGGGCCAGGCGCCCATGCCCACCGAGGCCCTCCACCTGCCAGCCGCTTCACCGACTCTGCAGCAGCTGCATGAAGGCCGAAGGCGGTACCGTCCCCTCCCTCCCTCAGTCCCTCCCTGCTCCCAGTCTACAGCCACCGCCACCAATCCATAGGCAGGGCAGTCTCTGCAAGTACAGTCCACGGCCCTCTCCACTGGTCAAAAAGAGGGTCAGGGGCGCACTGCAGCAGTACTGCACTGGCGCAGGACGGACCCACCCACCCAGCACAAGGCGCCCGGTCGGTAAGTTACATCAAAGCTGGACTGGGCTGCACCAACGCCAGATGGCCACTTGGGGACCACAAGAGGTGCTGCGAAGTGTCACCGACTGGACGGAAGGAGAGTTCAGTCTCTTTCTTTTTTGGTCGAATTGGAACACGAATTTTACTTTTGGGTAGTTCGTTTTTTCCAATTGTTTTTTGGACACAAAGGAACTGAAGGTACTTCCTTCCCTGCAAGAGGGACCTTCCAAATACACCAACTGCCAGCCGAAAACGACAGGGCGTGGTCAGAAAAAAACAAAGACCATTTCTCCACTTTGATAACTTGGTATGGTTTGTGCCTTTTGTGGCTGTGTCCGTCCGGCCTCAGCCGGCTTGGGTTTGTATTCTTCTTCCTGGAATCAATATCTGTTCATTGCCTGTGTCCCCAAAATACTGACTGAGCTTTGAGCCTTTGATAGTGTGATTACTTGTTTGGATTTTTGGCGACGGAATTCCGGGACATACTGTATGTCGATTGAACCCGGCCGACTGGAAAATGACGGACGGACGGAGGGAGGATGGGGCCCCTCCATTGTAGTAACTTACTGTAGTTAAGTTAGTAGTGGTTGTCCCGCCCCACTCCCCAAATCTTCCCCCGCCTTAAGAAAATCTGCAAGGGTGGGCTTTTTCCCACCTCCGTAAGCTTAACTTATTGTTAGAAAAGATGGACTGAGAAATGATGAGCGAGCTCTTGCTTCCTATTGCAGGCATGATGGGGGTGGAGGCACAGGTGTCGAGCATCGGTGGCGTGGGCGTGGCAGGAGGGATGATGGATCCTTCTTCCTTCGGGAGGGTCGGACGGAGGTTTGACTCTGCCCTTCGGCCAACCGAACTGAAGGCCCCGGCCAAGGCGTTTTTGCCAAGGGGCGCCCCCTCCGAGGCCTGGCGAGCAATTGATCTGCCTCGTGCCGAACGTTCAGTTGGAGGTGCACACCAAACCGACACTCGAACGACGGACTCACTGCAGGCACCTCGCTTTCTGCTTCTGCTGCTGCTGCTGCACTTACGTTACACTACTGTACTGTAGTAAGTTAATAATAAGCTTTCTTTTTTCATATTGGCTGCATGGCTACAGGAGGACGACGACGTACGGTACGTGGCCAACTTTCAAACTTCGGGTTCAAACTTCAAAGACTGAGCGAGGAAAAACGGGACTAAGTTACCGGAAGTGGAGGTAGGACGTTCAACCCGTCCGTCCGTCCGTCTCACGAAGTGGGACCACCAGGGTGGATTTGCCCCGGGGAAAACCCAGGATTTTTTTAAATTTGCCGCACATGATAAAATTTTGCAAATTTTGAATTCGTATTTGCAATCGAAGACCCCAAATTAGTGACACAGAGTAGTGAAATTAAGTTGCCTTAACAATTAGGTTGCCTTATCTAGTGAAGTTACCTCATAACTCACTACTTGTCCATGTGTAGGCACATGTGACTTTCTAAATCCGGGTTAAACCTATGCAACACATATAGTTACATTACTACATCCTTTTACAATAATAGTACATATTTATATAGTGTAGAATGTCAAGAAATTAGTGAGGGGCAATTGTTTTGTGTAGAGAAAGTTTAGAACATACCCTAAAAATGGCACAGAATAGGGGGCTTCTTTTATTTTTATCCTAGAGAACACAAAATCTACCTTGTTGGTCCAACTTCGTAGAACAGGTTTAACATCCTGCATGAACAAGAAGTAAAAAATTCAGCTAGGCAGATAACTAGATCTAGTCCCAAGAAGTAGAAGGACGTGAAATAGGTTGGGGTGAACTGACCCCGAGGAAAAACCCTGAATTTTTTTATTTGCCACACATAATAACATTTGCTAATTCTAAACTCATATTTGCAATCAAAGGCCTCAAATTAGGTAGGGGGAGGTGTAGAAGGTACATTAACCCCTAAAGGTAAAAATTGCGTTTTTTGGGCAACATAGTGATTTTGGACAACTCACTAAGAATGAAATTTTTATTTTATTTTTTTGAAATTTTCACACAACAAGTGCCCAAAAAGTATAGTAAACTTGCCAATCACCTCACAGACAAAATTCAAACCCTTCTCCACATAAATATAGAGACTTGCATGTTTTGAAATTTGGCATGATTATTAAATGTCATGTTAAGATTCACCTTCAAAAAACAAAATGTAAGAAGATTTCTTCCTACAAATTTTATTGCAATTTGAAGGTGATGAAGCTCAAATCTAGTTAAAAATTCCTTGCAACCAATCACTGCACAATGTGCGGTCATTGGGCGGTGATACAAAATTTTGTTCCCATCACAATTGAATTGGTAGTTGAATTGTGTGGTTAGTGTTTGGTCATTGGAAGAGGTTGTTGTGCGGTGATTGGAAGTGTGTTGTAAATGGCTGGTTTACTCTAGCTTTAAGGCCCAATTTTTTTATTTATAAATTTTGACTTCATGGCTATAAAGTTATTGCATGATATGCAATTTTCATTATTTGTTGGATAGCTCAGACATCTCAAAAAACTTTTTACAAAGGTATTGGACACGACGTTGGTAAGAGAGATTGTGGATTGTAAGGTAGGCAATTCTGTCCTTATATAATAGAGTTTGCAACTACTTGATTTGGAAGAGGCATTTGAAGAGTGATAGAAATGCTATGTGAATACGACCAATGGTCGAGGGAAAGATCAATCCATTAAAATACAATGGATGCTTTTTTTTTTAATAAATGCTTGTTTACTGCACTTGTGCAACACCCTAACATCCAATCACAAGTCTTTCAGTGTCCCAAAGAAAAATCAATCTACATCAATGCCAATCTAATGAATTACTTGTAGAAGAAAAAATAGTTTTAATAGAATTGCTCAGTCCTAGTAAAAATGAAAATTTTGAGGTGCTAAAACAAATATTTTGGTGGGATTATATATTAATCATACGCTTTTCATCTCTAAAATGGTAGAATTTGTTTATTTGGCGTAATACCAACTATGCTTTAAGAAGAATAAAGAACAAATAAATAACACCAATTAGGTTTTATTTGGCATGAATTAACCCCTAAAGTACTAGAGGGTAGTCTAAATTTCCAAAATTGTGAAGGTCTATTATATAATGCAACTTAGAACAATATTTAATGATGACTCTCAAATTATAGTTGTAAAATATGATTTATAAATCATGTTCATATGATTAGATCAACATATACACAAAACAATATTTTACAATAAAATTTGAAGCTAGAAATTGAAAATTCCATCTAAAATCAATTGTAGATTGAATATATATGATTTTTGCAAGAATTTTTTTCTATAAGTTCAAAATATTAAGTTCTAATTATAGTGATGATTTGATATTTTTATTTTATTTTTTGATTCAGGTCATTTTTGAAGGATCATTTATTGAATTGAAGAAGTTATTTTTTGAGGCTAGACCTATGAATACTCTATGAATTATAGAATATTTGCAAAGCAAAATCTTCATAATCTATATTGTACAAATGTTAAAGGACTAATACAAGAATCTTCAAAAAAACTAATGGATGAAAAAATATATTTCTGTGAGTTTGGAATGTATTTTTGTTCATTCATTGTTCAAAATCTACGCTCGTGGTCCTCAAGGGGTTAAGAGTCTCTTCATTTTAGGTCTCTACTCAAGTTAAGAAGAAAACACCATAATTCTAAATATGTTGGTGAGTCTTGTTTGGCCAGGATATTTGTTTGTTCTTTAGTATAGACATATCAATTTCCATGTAACTACCTAAAAGCGCGCTCTAAAAAATCTTGAAAATAAATAGATCTTTAATTTAAGGTGTATCATTTATGTACATAAATAAAAAGGCATGGTTTTAGAAATCAACTAAGATAGACTTTAAAAAATCATAATAAATTCATATAATATTGAGAAAGTGTACAACAAAGTGTTTTGGAATCTTTATGAATTGCCAATAATAAGATCCAAAAGCATTAGGACAATTTAACCCCTAAAGTCCGAAGAATCCTCCTCGGGAATTCTTAAAGATTCAGGCAAGTTCCTATAATATCATTTTTTGGTACGATTTTTTGAAACTTTTTTTCAAGAGGTAAAGTGATTAGCCATTTGGGAATATAATTTTTATTTCAATCAATGCCTAGGAGCAAAATTTAAGCCTTCTAAAAAAACAGATGAGGGCGAGCAGCACCCTACTTCCCAAAAAAGAATTTGCAATGATCTTTTAGTAAATTTATATCTTATAAATTATATTTTTGTCTATGTGGAAAGATTTAATTCATTCCATTGGGATAAGTGATGTGAAAGTTACCAAGCATCTTGTTTTGTAGCAATCTTTGAGAAAACAATGTATTGGAGTTGTTTTGGAACTCAACTTTTATAATTTTGCCCAAAAGTGAGTTTCATGATCATTTAGTTCGCTTGCTAGAACAATCTCACTGTTGAAACTAGTGTATTTCAACTCCATTTTAGAGATATTAACAATTTAGTTTTTTCTTCTATCTCATATCTATTTTTTTTAACAATTTTTTTAAGAAAGAAAATCAAGGGGATTCTATAATCAAGTGCTAGCCTTATAATCTTATAACTTATAGCACTATAAATGTTCAAAGTGAAGAAAGCAAAGTTATAGATTATAATCTATATACTCAAAGTTTCAAGATTTTGTTCAAGACATTTTCAAACCAATCTAGTGCAAGATTCTACGGTTAGATATGCACAGAAAATCAAATGGTTAAAGATTTTTGCTCGGCTATGCATTGGACAATACGATTTAACCCCTTAAAAAAGCATTTGTCCCTTTGGATGACAAATGGGATTGCGGGCAAGCACCTACGGTTTGGATTTTTGTTTTAGTTTTTTGAAACTTTTTTTGAAGATAGAAAAATTGATTAGCTTCGCAGGAATGTAATTTTTTTCAATTGGTCTCTGGGAACAAAAGTTATACCCAAATAAGCTCAAAATACGGGAGAGGGGGGGAAGGGGGAACATTTTTTTTAAGTTTGAATTTTTTTAATAATTTTTTTTCTTGTAGATTATATTTTTGTCTACACAAAAAGCTTTTATTCATTCTATTTGGATTTGTTATGAAAAATTTATGGACAATCTTGTTTTTGGAGCAATTTAAGTATCTTCTTGAAAAAATAATTATTAGGATTCATTTCTGAATGCAATTTTTTCAATTTAAAACAAAAAGAAATTCACATAGTTTAGTTTTCTTGCTAGAACAATCTCACCATTTGGATTAGTCCATTTTAATTCCATCTTAAAGATATTAATAATTTAGATTTTCCTTTTATCTTGTATCTACTTCTACATAACAATTTATCAAAGAATAAAAATTAAGTTCCCCCCCCCCCTAAACTCTCAACTTAATTCTCTTCCATAAAGATTTAAAGCTCAAAATTCTATAGTGCAAAAAATCAAAGTTAAGAAGGTTCGAAGTCAAATAATCTAGTCCTCCAATGTGTTAAAAAAACTTGTTTTTTCCACTTTAAACGCAAATATCTTGCAACTTGTGCAGTCAAAATTTCTGAATTTTTTTCCATACATTCTCATACTACTCAGGTGTAAGATCCTATGGTTAGATGTGCAAACAAAACAATTTTCAATTTTTTTAATTCTTTGCTACAGAAATGGCAATTTAGAGTATTTTTTGGCAGAAAAAAGGCCTTAGACACGTAGGGGTGAAAGTGATTTTTGTCAAAAGAAAAGAAATGGCCTTGTTCCTTTAGAAATTATTCATGAAAACTATTCTAAAGTGCTTCAATGTCCAATTGTTACCTTACTCTCCCTATGAATCCCATTTTGATTGGTTGACCCAATGAGAGCTACAGTCCACCTCCACCGGGTTCCGCGAGGCGGGATGTTGAGCACAAACAGCAGAGAACTTGATCATACGTTCTCGACAGACAGACTCGGCTCCCTGTGATAAGAAACGAGAGTGGTGCTTCCACGTGTCCGCGTTTGGGTCAAAGACAAGGTCAATGATGCTTCCGCTTTCAAGCCAAGAAAGGAGATTCTTCACGTGGGTCGGCATCAGTAACTTGGCGGTGGCGGGGACTGCCACTCGGTGCGGTGGAACCCTCCGCCAGCTCCGGCACCGAACCTCGGCACCAGGGCTACGCCACTCTCTTCTCGGTCGGAACGGAAAGGCTTAAGGTAGGAGGCTCAGAAATGGAGCATCTAAGGGCTGGTCCGCCTTTTTCATGTATTTCCTTGGACGGGAATATTTTTAGCTTATTTTTCAGACATAGAGGAATTGATGAGGAATCTAACCCAAACGGTTTCGTATTTTTCCGAGCATTTTTGAATTACTTATGAATTTTCAAACGAGTTGGGTCGTAGGTCCCTATTTGTGACCCTAGGTCTTTCACAAACGGTTCACTTGCAATTCTAAATTAAAATGGGGAAAGCAAAGAGAATGATTGGCTCTTGCAATTAATAATATTTTTTTCCTTTATTTATTCAATGACTATGTCTATCAATTTCAGAACCAACTCATGTCCATTTCACAGCCATTTATAGGGTCCATTCTTAATGCCTGCTCTATTTTACAGCCTCCTACCTTACTGTGAAGATCCTTGTAATCGGCATTCTCTCATCGTCCACCTCTTCTGCCCAACTGAACTGAAGTCTTCATCCTGCAGCCACTCATCAGTCAAGACTTAGGGTTCAGGTTAGGGCTTAGGTTCAGGGTTCAGGGTTTAGGGTCTGAAGTCTTCAATCTGACCTCAAGTATAAACCCATGCACGCTATGTCCAGTTTGAAGGTTTCGAGTGGGACAAAGGGAGTAATTGTTTCGACATTCATATTCTTGTTGATGAAGAGAGTGATCTAAGCCAATCTCTTGTCATTCTTAATCATTCAAAGCAATTATTGAGTTTTAAAAATCCCTAAGGGCTAACTTCTGTACTCCTTGAATTGTCCAAACTTTGCATAGAAGACAAAAAAAACTTAGAATTTTCCATGCAAGTGAGCAACAATTGCAAGAAGAAAGTTAGAATTGTTGGCTAACAAAATTTTGGGGGGAGGCTCATGAAAAGTGTAAACTAGGGAAGGCGAGTTTCCAACTTCCAAAAAACTACTACAGAGTATTTTCAATATTAAACTTGACCTTTTCTATTGCTTTGAGCCCCTAAAAGACCAAATGACTATTCAACTTACAAAAGAAATCTCGAGTATTTGAGCTTAAAGTCAATTTTGGTTTAATGTTCTTGAAATTTTGATACAAGGTGTAAACATGTACCTTCTCGGTGGTAATATAGTTTTTTTTCCGATTGGGAGCTCAGATCAAAAAGTATGCAACCTTGAAATTTTTGGGCAACCCAAACAACTTTAATCAGCATGTGCAAAATTCATCCTCTACTTTTGAAATTTGGTAGGTGTATAACTGACATCATATAGGACAATAGGATGCAAGTGTCAAAAAAATCAATCATGTATAGTGCAAAAATCTCACTCTAGAAGGCATCAAAGTCTTTTGACCTTGTCAGGCAAGGTTGGAAAAAAAAATTTATTCTTGTTTCAAATGTTTTAATCATTTAGTCTATGTAGTAAAAGTTTTTGAAAAAAATTCCACACATTCCTATAGTAGTATAGTACAAATTACTATGGTTGAATTATTTTTTTTGAATTTTGAACTTTTTATGAGTGCCCCCCAAAGTGACAAATTTTTACAATTTTTGCTTGAAATGTGTCTATCCTTTTGGGATTAGTTTTGACAATAAGACAAAACTATTCCTAAAATAAGAGGAGTCATAAATGAAATGTCACTACTCATCTTCAAGCATAGAGATTATCAGAATCATGTGACCCAATTAGGTGATTGAGCTTAACCCCTTAAAGGACTACAACCTTTTTTCTGCCAAAAATCATTCAAAATTGCCATTTTTGTAGCAAAGAGTAAAAAAATATGAAAATTACTATTTTTTGAACATCTAACGTAGGATCTTACACCTAACTAGTATAAAAATGTGTAGAAAAAATTTCAAAAAATTTGACCGCACAGATTGCAAGATATCTACGTTAAAAGTGGAAAAAAAACAAGTTTTTCAGCACAATGCGGGACTAGATTATTTGACTTTGAGCCTTCTTAACTTTAATTTTTTGCACTACAAAGTTTTGAGCTTTAAATCTTTACAATGGATAATTGAGTTGAAAGTTTAGGAAAAAAATTCAAAAAAACTTAATTTTTAATCTTTAAAAAATTGTTAAGTAGAAGTAGGTATAAGATAAAAGGAAAATCTAAATTATTAATATATCTAAGATGGAATTAAAATGCATTAATCTCAATGGTGAGATTGTTCTAGCAAGCAAACTAAACCATGAGGAACTTTTTTTTTGAAAAATTATAAAAATTGCATTTATAAATGAATCCTACAAGTTATTTTTTTAGGAAGATGCTCTAATTGCCTCCAATACAAGATTGTCCATAATTTTCTCATAACAAATACAAATAGAATGAATCAAAGCTTTCCATATAGAAAAAAATATAATCTATAAGATTTCTTATTTTTTTTAGAGGATTCAAATTTACGAAAAAAAATTGTTGCCTCTTCTCCCCTGTTTTGAGCTTATTTGGGCATAACTTTTTTTCTACGGCACAAATTGGAAAAAAAAATCATATTACCACAAAGCTTATCAATTTTTCTATCTTCAAAAAAAATTCAAAAAATTAAGACAAAAATTGAGGCCGTAGGTACCTGCCCAAAATCCCATTTGTTCTCCAAAGGGACAATGGTCCCTTAGGGGTTAATGAAGTGGTATATAGTTGTGAGTTGTGACCACTCCAAACAATTTGAAAAGTGTGGAAGTTTTTGAAAGGCCATTGGCATGACCATATTTAATAAGCGTGGTAACGTAGAAACTAGAAACAGAAAAGTTAGACAACAAGAAGTATATAAGTATATAAGAGTTGCTCTCAAAAAGTTAGAATTAAACTTGATTGACAACTAGACAAGAAACAAAACTGGGCAATACTAAAAATTGTCCTAAAATTTGTGTTGGCAAGTCTAAAAAGTCCTTCATCTTGCCTCCTACTTACACTAATAGTTGGAGTTCTTGGGAGGACTTCTAGAAGACTACATAAGCTTTTGCAAAATTACAAAAGCTTTTGGAGGACTATAGAAACTTTTGGAAGATTATAGAAGTTTTTGGAAGACTATAGAAACTTTTAGAAGATTGTAGAAGTTTTTGGAAGACTATAGTTAGAAGCCTTTGGAAGACTATAGAAGCTTCCGGAAGATTATAGAAGCTTTTGGTACTATGAAAGCTTCTCATATACTATAAAAGCTTCCAAAAGACTATAGAAGATTTCTAGAAGGTAGAAGACTATCAAAATATCTAAAAGGTCATTAAATGTCCATGACAATAGTATATTAAGAAAGATCATTGAGATGACCATATATAATAAATTGGGTAACATTTCTCAACCCCTCAAAGAGTTCATGGAGAGCTTATTTGATGATTTTGATGAAAAAGAGTTGTCTTTGAACTTGATTAATGACTTTTCATAACAGCAATCACATTTTGTCACCTACAAAATTGAACAAGTTGTACAAATTGTCACTCTTCCCAATGTAGTTTCTCCCTACTTATATAGAAGTGGGAGCATTATGAAACTTGGGGAATACAATTTCAACTCAAAAAATTATTTTTGAGTTTGGCAAAATATGGAACTTTGTTCCCTAAGAGTTAAGATATTTATTGGGTGCATTATAAATGTCTTCAAGAGTTTGTTATGGGATCTACAAAAATGGATGAAGTGCATGTAAGTATGTTTAAGAAGGAATTTTTGTGTAATCTTTAGTGATATGACTAGTATGGGCACTCAATGCTTCATGGTTTTTTTTGTAAGGTTTTGAATCAATTTATGTATAGATGGGAAGAAAAAGAATATGAAAAAATGAGTATCTCATGTCTAGATTCTTCTCATGCCATAATTCATTTTGCCTAAAAACTCCAATTCTGCATTCTTCTCCCTACCAAAGGCACGTGGGGGATAATATGAAATATCAAGTGAATACATTTATGAATTTAATTTCATACTAGAGAATATATGGTAACTTCATCCACTAATAAACACATAATTTGAATTAGAATTTTTTTCTTACAAGTTTTAGAGTCGGTTTTAAAAAATTGTGAGAATAGACTACAATAGTTAAGAATTCTTTTCTTTTCTTTTGCTTCTATAATCATCTGAATAAGCATCTAAGTATAGTTACTAACAATAAATTGTCTAAATTTTGTTTAGGTTTGTAGTGAATTGATAAGATTTTTAATTTTTAGTTTGTATTTTTGGACATTGTATGAATAAACAATGAATTTTTTACATCTTAATCATAGGTGTATACAATAAGCAATCTTAAGCACTTAATATGTCCATAATTCTTACATTTTTTGTGAGGATCTACATGCGATGATTTTTGTTATAAGATTGAAATTTGGTGCACTTATTATATAGCCCAAAATTAACCCCAACCTAATTGAAAACCCTACTACTCTTTTCAATTTTCCACTTTTTAATCCTAATGTAATTAAAAATGTATTTAATTTTACATACGTATAGTCTCACTATCAAATGGGGATTGATACACTATAAAATTTTGTTGAAGAAATATAGTTTTGCAAATTTGTATGACATTGGAATATGTAGGTTCAATCAATTTCTTGCAAACTTATTTGATGGTTTTTGATTATCATTACATTGGTGTAGGGCACTTATCATATAAGAACGCTATGGACCTACAAGGTCTGATGGATGACTTCACTTTTAATTGTGAAAAAAAAATATGTCCCTATGGATTCAATTATCAAAGTATTTTGGTGACTACCTTGATCATAGGAGGCTACGCTTTCCCAGAGTTAACCCCTAAAGTTCCTTGACTATGTTTTCACCAAAAACACTCCAAAACTGCCATTTCTAGTATAAGTACCAAATTTTAGAAAAAAAAACTCTTTTAGACACATATAACCGTAGGATCTTATAGTAAACTAGTTTTAGAAGATGTGGAAAAAATTTCAGAATTTTCCAACATGTGGATTGGAAGATATTAGTATTTGAATTGGCAAAAATACTTTTTTTGTCCCTGCGAAAAACAGGGCAGCTGCACTTCACAAGGTCACATATGTATGAAAAAATGTCCAAAATGGTGGTGCTTCTTTGAACTCTTTTTTCTAAACAAGTTGGCTACATGCTTAAATTTTTTCAAATCATTTGGAATTGTACAACATATACAAAAAAAATAGTAAGTAGAAAGAAGTAGAGAATGATCCAAAGTACTAAATTGTTAAGACTTTAATTATGGAATTGAAAAATGTCAATCCCAATGGTTGTAATGTTGTAATAAACAACCTTCATTCTATGATTTTTTTTCCCCAAAAATATTAAAAATTGAGTTAAATAAACAACTTCAAAGTTTATTTCAGAGTAGGAAATCCATAATTGCCCGCAAACTAAAAACCCTCATAATTTTTGACTCATTGATTGAAATAGAATGATTCAAAGCTTTTCTCATATATATAAATTTAGAAAACCAATTTCAAATTTTTATTTTTGGAAAAAAGTGATTTTTTCAGATCTGCCCGGACTGCCCGCCCAGTGAAAAAAGTAACATATTAGGCCATAACTTTTGATTCCTATTTCAAAATGTCATGAAATTTAGTGCACGTGAAAGATATTCCTTGTCCCTACCTTCTATTAAAATTTCAGCTTAAAATATGAAAATCTCTAGTCACACGTACCTGCCCAAAATCGCTATGTTGCTAAAAATAGCAGACTGGTTATTTAGGGGTTAATAGAACTTTAATAGCATCCAAAAAACGAGGACCAAGAAGAGGGAATAGTCTCTTCAAGTTTATGATCATGTATGAAATATTATATGATTTTTTCTTACTTCCAAATACTGATACATCCTCTTGCTTTAAACTATAAATTGATAAAAATATTACTTGTAGTAGAATGTCTATTTCATTCACTATTAATTTGCAAAAAAATTGTCATTCATATAAGTCAAAATATGTTCAATGACGAGAGTTGATTGCAATGAGCTATTTTGTACATGACATTCTTGAACCTGTAGATGATCCATCTATCTTAACTTTGTATTTCTACTTACAATACTATTGTCAATAGATTGGACAGCCACATTAATAACTGCTTACTCTTCAATATAATAAATAGATACAATGACAATGAACAATCAAGAGACATTGTAGTCTATACCCTAATTTGGAATGTTATACAAATAATTTTTTTGTGCAAATTACATTTCATTCTTTTTGATATTGACTCCTTCATGTACTATTGTTTAGATTCCTATTATTGTTTTGTAAGTCTTATGCTAAATGATCCTTAAATAAGAATATATTGTATATAATAATTTTGAAGCTTTATGGACTAGATAATTAAAGGTGTTTATACTAATCGAAGTAAAATCCTCCAAAAAACTAGCAATTAATGATATAGGTCTACCTTCCAAATCTTCTAAGTCTTTTTCAGGATAAGAGATTTTTACAAGAACCCTAAGAACTTTGGTCGCTAGATTTTTCTACTATCATTAAGAAGTTATCAATATAAATAAAATCTTACTTCTTGTCTTTGCACACCAAGAGACTAGTCATTGGTTGGAAGTATTTTTAGTGAGTTGTATGAATAGAATAAACAAACTATGATCTACCTTCTAAATCTCAAACATTTTTTTGGTATTCACAAAGTTTTTTTGCATTAGTACAGATGTTATAATGCTCGTAACTATGGGATTGGAGAATATCGATTTCAATGCCAAATCATCTATTCAATTGAATACATCCAAATTCTGGGATTTTGATTGATCAAAAGGCTTCTAATGAGGAAATTTCTTGGTCATAATTTGCATCTGCATTGATTTGTCCTATTAGTGTGTGTAACAAAATAAACTTTGTCAATAACTATATATGTCAATAACTTTTTACAAGTGGAGAATACTTTCACCAAAGGTATCTATGAAAACTCTTCAACATGAATATATAGCACTAATAGACACACATTGACTATTAACATTCCACCCTTGTAAAAGTTATAACTGTAGGACAAATCAGTGTAGCCAATGAGCGGTTGGCTTGAAAGCCCTTACACCCGAGACTTGACATTGTGTAATTACAAGACCGAGCGCAAATGTCACATCAAAATTTCAAGGAATACTGTGCTCTATTGACAGTCGTGCGAAAGAAAGCACTTGCAAGCTCAGAGAGCATACAGAATTGGCTCTGAAATCAATGCAACTGCCTGCTGCTGCAGGAAATTTTCAGGGAAGTGTAACCAAATTTACTAAAAATGAACGTACTGATATGAAACAAACAAGATTTTCGTCATGCCTTCAATGCTTCACATGGTTTTTTCAGAGAGCGTCACCATTTTCATCACTCTTTCTGAAATATTGTCGGTTGTTGAGAATCCGAATCCTCTGTCTCAGATCGGAGAATTGCAATCATCCACAAATACCGTTTATGAAGTCGAACAATAAATAATACATAAGCTATCAGATTGCCGACCTAGCCAGTCCTGCAATTCCTGCAAATGCGAGTCAAAGATTTTCCAACGCAAAGGCCAAAGCAGATAGACCGCGTACGAATCTGCGTGATCAAATCCAACCCATCGTGCCATTGAACTCGATTCCAGTAGCTTGATTCTTTCGTTTGTCGATAATCTGTCACCAACTTCACAGACCACTTTTAATTTCGTCTTTTGCGCTTGGACCGGCCGGGGTGGCAACATACACTTGCATCCTGGTGTAGACCAGAATGAATCTGATTTCCCTGGTTCAAAAGAATGAAAAATGAAATCAACGCCGTTGTAAAGCAGGTTGCACATGTCGGTGATCGTTCTCATCTTCAATGGCATGGCACCATCATGTCCAAGTGCCGGACGACATGTCTGCAAGTTTGCTACTCGAAATCAGCAGCAAAAGGGCACAGTAACTTACTACCTTTCAACATGAAGCAGTTAGCAACCTATCACAAACCATGGCAATTATGATTCTGCCCTGGGATTCCTCCTTGGACTGTCACTTTCCTGGAAAAAATATAATGAATGCCTAGTGGAGTAGTGGGTGAATTCTGCCTGCAGATCGAAATTGAATTGAATTAAATTTAATTCTTGGACACAAATAGAACAAGTACTTCCTGAAGTTTATATGATTTCAATTCGTTACTCTTATTTTGATTTATTTTGATTGAAACAAACAAATGAAATCACATTTTATTTTGTATATACTTATTCATTTTTTGGAGCAAAGGAATGAGCAAGAGTAAGAATGAGTAAGAGTGGATTCACATTTTATTTCAAAGAGTGAATACAACCAACCTGCGACCAAGGTCGTCACTCAAAAATGATCTGATTTCTACAGTGATTTTGGAAAGTCCTCCATGGAGCACTTTTTGGTTGCAGGGTCCTTCCAGAACTCATCACTTTCAGCATTGGGTTGCCGAACACATTCGAAGATTCTAGAAGCCGGGTGAGACTTTCAGGAGGAGGAACCCTCATCTCTACTGCACAGTACTGTAGTTAAGTGCCAGTTGCTACCTATTTTTTCGTTTTATTTAAAATTTAATAACCCTTGTTTCTTTATCTGTGCAGATCACTCACATCCCGGGCGATCTTGCATGTGCGAGTGCACCTTGAAGATGCGGAATCTCGACCAAGTGGGACTCGCTTTGCAATGCTAAAAAGGCATCCGTCAAGCAGTTCTACGTGGAAACCCTAGCCATGTCGGTGGTCCGCCTCCCCAGCTTCGTCGATCATGCAACCATATAGACCGTCATATTTGACTTGGTTTCTCCGCGACCAGCTACTACCGACATTGCCTACCTCGTGCGTCAGTCGCCCTCAAGATCACACCCCAGATTTCGTTTCTATTATTTTATTCCAGTATTGGACCTTCGAACTGAACGTTGATCCAGTGGTCAAGGGGTAAAAAAACAGGTTTAGTTTCTACAGTGGTCCGCACAGTCGTACATCTTAATAATTAGAATGTGAATGTGCCGTGAATGTGAGGTGAGTCTGTGTTCAGATCCCCTCGTGGGTCCCAAGAAAACGGACTTCCCAAGGAAATTACCTCGTCGCCGCTCCGAAACCTCTCATTAGATTGAAGATATTTGGGGAGGTGGAGTGTAGCAGATTGCTGCGAGGATTCGTGGAATTGATTGGAGGCCGACGAGTTTTTCGTTGCGCTGCGCGCGATGGTCGTCGAGTTGCGGTGGAGAATAGGATGTTCGGTATAATAATAGCCAAGGGCGGGCGGGGTGTCCGTCTTTCTTCGTTTGAAGGAGGAGGACTGTCCCTCAAGGCACCTCAGGAAGTCAGTTCCAACGATGCTTTCGGTATCACTGGTGATTTTTTTAAATTTCAAAATGGGGGTTTGGGTTGAAATGCCACCATGGCACGAAGTTGCACACCCAGCAGAGTGCGATCATGTGGAGAAACTCACTGCACTCTGTCTGGGTTGGTGTGATCCATTGAAGTGAAGCGCATGCATGCACCTCTCACGACCTCCGTCTCCAAAATTGATGGCAAGAGTCGGAAGTCTTCACTTGCAGTTGACAAACTGGGAGTGGAAGGAAGCGGAAATTACGGAACCCACGAAGGAAAAAGTAGTGCGGTTCTAGAAGCTAGCTAAGTTACAATCTTGTGGAACTTACAAGTGGTTGGTGTCCTTGCAGAAGCTACAGTATGGTAATTGCCGCACCTAATATAGTTCAAATAAGCATCTGAACATGGTTCCTATTAATAATAATTTTTTTTTTTTTTGTGTTTTTCTTTCCTTTGAAAAGTGACGGGGGGTTCATAAAAACAAAAAGAGAAACAAACAATTAGTCCGGCTCACAAGGCTGAGTCATCCAAGGGAAGAGACTGGAAAGATGTCTTTGTTTTTGGTTGGGGGTTCTAGCAATTGAAAAACAAATTTAGATTTTCTTTAGATTTATTTTTGAACATTAATTGTACGAATAAATTATGATTTTTTTAAAAGCATTAATTATAGATGTATCCAAATAGAGGTTCTCATGTTCAAAAAATGAAGTTCTTTGACAAGAATTCGATAATTAGGTCAAAATTATGTATAGTAACTATATAAGATTTGCAATTGTGAGTTTGATGTTGCATGGATAGCTAATATGAAGTCTCTTCAATAATAGGGGTTGTCACACCTTCTCTGAGAATGAAATTTTTATGAAGATTGGGAGGGTATAGAATAAAAATAGGAGCCAATAGGAGCCCTTCTCCATGAAGAAGGTATAAGATCCTTTTGTGTGAATTATAGGTTCTCCAAGAGAGAGGTTGAGAAACAAACAGAACAACTGTAGAACGCTGAAAACTGTTTGTATGAAAACTTAAATGTGTCCATTCTTCATTTCCAGAGGAAAAGAAGAAAACTTTTCAATCTTCAAAGAATGGGCCCTTCTCTATTCAAAAAGAGAGTGTCATGTCTTCATTCTCTGAAGATTGAGAATGGAGAAAAAAAGGTGTAACAACCTCTAATATACTTATAAGTCTATTATGGAGAAAAAAAGGCTTAAAAGAGTTATTCAAGTAGTCACACTCCTTTCTTCTCCAATCCAATCAATTATTTTCCCACTTCATTACATCTAAGAGATGGTTTTAAGACAACTCTAATAGAATCATTGATACAAACTTGGTCTCTCACAAACTACTCTTGTTTAGAGATAACTCATTGATAACAACTCATTTTTATAAAAATGAGTTGTTATTTGAACAATATCTTAAATAATTCATCCTAAACGACTTGTTTTTAGATGGCGATAGTTGTTTGCGACTGGTCGCAAAAAACAAATTTCTACAAGTGAATTAAGCTCTATTGCTTTATGTAAAAATCCAAAAACATCACCAAAATTCTAAGAATTTGTCTCCAAAAACATATACTTTGCCGTTTTAATTTGTAGAAAATAGGAAAAACAATTTTCAACAAAATTAAAAATTGACCATTTTAAAGGATATCTTGGTGATGAGATTTGACCAAAAAAGTTAGGTCAAAACCATATCTAATGTTTAAAAATGTGCGCACAAAGGAAGCTTGTTTGCACGAATATGGAGGGTATAAAATAATGTATTTTTAGAAGCCCTTTGGTAGGAACATTTTGACTACTATAAGAATATATTACAGAAATTTTAGCTGAAAATCATTAACTTACATCGCTCAATAGTATAAAAAACATCAAAGTGTGACAAATTATCAAAATTGACTTTCAAATATAAAATGATTTTTCATCTTTTAAAAAAAATAAGGGACACAAATTTAACCAAGACATCTGGGAAGAAATTTTTTGCTTTTGGCATTGGATTCATAATTCAAAAGTTATAGCGTTTCAAAATTTTAAAAAAACACAATTTGGCAGGTGTTTCTTGAAATCAACCTTATAGGAATTCTACTATAGTCTAGTACAAATTTGTACAATTTAATTTTGGAAAAAAAAATTTCTTCATTTTTTTTCTCAGTGCCCTAAAAAATGGCAATTTTTTCACAATTTGTGCCCAAAATGTGCCTCGGTTCTTTAGGGGTTAAAAAAGGGTCTCACTAAAGAGAGAGGCAACATATCTAAGAAACTAAGGAGACATGTTACAATTGAAAAAGTGAAAATTTCTACTACTGTGTCAAATTTTTTTTAATATCAAAGTTTCCACTACCAAAAACATAGTTAAAACACCATGAAAAGAAAAATTCCTTCATGATAAGTACTCGATGAGCTTTGTTACACTTGTGGAGTTGACGATGGTGCTGCCACTTGAGAATGGTGCTGCCACTAGCCATCCCCATCTGGGTTGTGTCACGCCATGCAAGTGAAGTGAACAAATTTGATAGGAATTGATGGGTCAATGTCAAAAACTAAGCGCCAACTAGCACACTAGATCTGCTGAAGTAGAGTTCACACACACGTCCCAGGCAGAGCCCGAGACGTGTTTGCTAGGGCGATAACTTCTCTCCACGACACCATTCAAGAGAGTCATACCCAGCTGTTAGAAAATTTGTTGGTGCGAGCTAAATCTCACTGATTACAGAGTCTTTATGATACAGGTTGTTTAGAAGAAGCCTTGAGCCGGATTGCCCAACATTCTAGAATCTTACATTGCAACTGAGATGAAGCAGAGCATACCACAAGAAATGGAGTGGTTTATACTTGGGCACTCGGCATTTAATTTTCTGCACATCCTGATTTGATATCTCCACGGCAATTTAGTCTGGATTTGGCTGACTGGGGTCTGGCGATCAAACTCCCCACTGTCCACTCCATTAACTCTCCCTTGGCTGCAAACGATCACCACCATTTGAAGACAAGGAGTCAGATCATTTGCAACAAGGACTCCGAATCATGAGTTTGTAAAGTACTGTACATCCTCAAAAGTCCCACCCAAACTCCTCACTTAGTTGTCATGTCGGAAGAGCAACCCCAGGAACGATGACTCAATAAATTTGTTTTATTGCTCAAGAATGGAGCACACATTGCTGGGAAGCCATGGCTATTGAGATTGAGTTCATACGACCTTAACCTGTAAAACACGAAGGATCCATGGTTTGAAAACGATCAACTCTGCTGACCATTTAGTATGAGAGTGTAATTTAGATGGGACCAAATGCTTTATAACCATACAATAGGAATCAATCTCATACATTAGGTTTAGGGCAAAAGAAAGCCCTCAAAGGATCTAATTTTAAAACAATTACATGAAACGCAATTTGCCGGACTCTTGGTTCTTTTGGGGGTTCATCCCACGGCTGACTTGATTTTATGTGCGTGGCAAGCTCAAATTGATGTTGAGCTTCTCAACAGTCAAGGCCGTGACCAAAGCACTCAACATCGACCAGAAATCAGCGTGCAAATTCACAGCAATCAAAATCAAGGTGACATCTTGATCGAAGTACAAACGCCGGAGTTGACCTAATTATGATTTCTCATTATTTCTGTAAGATAGAACTGTCTCACTCGTCGACAATTTCTCTACATTCTAGAGCATTCCAACATCATTAAAAAAACAGAGTGCACGGCACACATTCAACAGACAGCCTCATAGACTTAGTAAAATCAGTTCTTCGTGCTTTTCTTCTGAAAGTGAACACCCAAAGCTCTCACAAATCATTCAAGCTGCTCTCCAGATGACTGCAGCAACTCCTTGATCGAGCTTCACATACATTTTCTTGGGTACGAGGCTAGCATTACTGCAACTAAGTTCCGCCCAAAACCATGGCTGAAAGTGATCTTGTTCAACTGGAGAGCGAGCTCAAAACTACCGAAACTTTGCAACTAGCGGCGTCCTTGTATCTAAGCAACAGATGGCGTATGGGTTGGGAATCTGAGAATCTCCATCCAGAGAGAAGATGTCCATGCTTCTGGAAGAAATTGATGAAGGGCTCCCTGCATCATTTGCCGCAATCTGTCATTGTGAGCACTGCTGAACTCCAAGCCATTTGATTATTATTTTTGTTTCTTCAATTGACACCGTAGGTCACAGAATTGCTTATGCAATTGCGTTCGTGATGTGTTTGCAGTGCATTCCCACACATTTTATGCAAGCGCATCCGGACACATTCCAGCAAGGGAACTTGATCACGCTAGAGGGTCGGAGTGGAAACACTTGGAAGGTGCGAGCAACAGGCAAGCCCATTCTGCACTCCGGCTGGCGAGCATTTGCACATGACCATGACCTTTGCGAGGGCGACGAGCTCTGCTTCACGCTCACAAAGCCCTTGCATTTCGTGGTGGACATTTTGAACTGCCATGGCGTCTTGAAGGAAAGTGCCCTCACTGCAACCAACACCGGCAAGTACAGAGTCGCCTCTGTGTGCTTCCCCTATGAATATGTGCACAGACCACGCAAGCGGAAAGTCAGGAAGATTTCGGTCACGAACCATGAAGACTCCGGCTATGGCGTGACCGGTGCTGCAACCATTGCCAGCCGTTGTAAGACCATCGCGAGGGAGAGATCCGGAGGCTACTCCAGCTACCCCAGCATGCTAAGATTGTGCCACAAGAGAAAGCAGTGGGAGTGTCGGCAGGAGAAGGATGGGCGAGAGGTGGTGACCATCCTTGACAGTGACGAGGACGACGAGGGCGACGAGAAGCGTCTGCTTGACCACATGGAGCTGTCGTTTGGAAGCGCCCAAGTGCAGAGTCACCGAATGAGCAACAATCAGCAACTGGTGGCGTACATGAAGCAGCAGGGCGAATTCGTTCCCCCGCGGTCGAATCCACCTCCAGCGACGGGGAAAGATCAAAATACAGTGGCAACTCAGACGATACCTGCTCCAGAAATCGCTGGCCATGGCGAAGAATTAAAAGTTGCAGAAAACGTCGACTCTCTCCATCCAGAGCTCACAACGAATCAGTCTCAGACTTCGCCTGCGGAAGACACGACAATGTCGAACAAGGAGGGAGACGAAACACACCTTGCAAACCTTGAAAAATCGGACCGCGATGTGCAACTTCAAATCCCTCCAGATTCTGGGATGTTCCAGTCTCTTACAATTCCGACACCGTCTCTAGAAGCAAAACACAAATCCGTCCATATCGTCGGCCCTCTCACAGAGAAGGCAGACCTTCTTCCTCCTACCAAAAGCCTCGAAGTTGTAACGTCCGGATTGTTCGCAACACTGCAAAACATTGTCGAAATGCCTGTGGTTGCAGACACCTTGGATTCGATCACCGAACACCCTAGTATACCTCCAGAATCAGTATTGACGAATTATGAGCTCATCGAAAACCTAGAGCCGGTTCCAAAGGCGGGGCCAAAGGAAAGCACCAAGGAATTACAATTGTCCTCTGCAACCAAGTTCGACAAGCACCGTGAGTTTCCCGTGAACGCCAACCCCGTACTTCCCAGCAAAACTTCCACCACGGCGTGTGTGTTGAAGTCGAAGCGCATCCCAGTGGCGAAGCTTCACCGAGCGCAGACCCTACTAGCTGCTCAAGCGATGACGAAGAAGCTGCGCAGCCCGACGTTCGTGGCCGTGATGACGAGCTCTAATGTGTACACGGACTTCAAGCTGGACATCCCAGCAGAGTTCCGGAAGAAGTCGCGGTTGCCGGTTGGAGAAGCCAAAGTAACGCTGGTGTGTGACGAAGTGCCCACCATGAGCAAGGCCGTCTGGATTGGAACCAACCCGGAGCAGCCCAAGTTAGACGCCGACGCCTGGATGGAGTTTTCTAGATCGCATTTCTTGGAAGAAGGGGATGTGTGTGTGTTTGAGCTTTTCAACCGGGTGACTATCCGAATTGGAATCCACATCTTTCGGGTTGTGGGATTGAGACGCTCCGGGATCCCTGAGCACTGGACGCAGCATTACAATGTTGTGCATCTGGACGCAAGCACGCCTGCTGCCACACTTGCTCTTGCAGCTGTCGAAGTGAAGCCTTGAGGAAGTTCTGATAGTGTTCCGACACTGTTCTGGTGCTGCTCTGATACAGGGCTGATACTGGGCCGGTACTGCTCTGATGCTATCCTCACTGTGCTCTGATACTGTTCTGATAGAACTCTGACCTTGTCCTCACAGAGCTTTGATACTACTCTAATAGTTTTCTGATGCTACTCTGATAGTTCTCTGAAGCTGTCCTCATAGTTCTCTGAAACCGTCCTCAAAATGCCGTGATTATGCTCTGAAACTGCTCTGATACAGTGGCCCTGGTTGTGCTGTGATACTGTTCTGACAATGCTCTGGAACTGTTGTGATAGCGCCTATGATACCGGTACAGGGCAGAGAGAGGTCTGATACTGTCCTGCTAGTGCTCTGAAACTCGTTGGCGTTTTTAATATGTTGATGATCACACTGTGTTTTTGGGTATGTGTTTGTATATATCTTTATAAACTTCGTTACTCGGGGAAGTAAAAGTCGACATGGGGCGAAGTTCTGGCAGCAGAACATTTTGGCAGACTACATGTTTCACTGAATTTGGTCATTTTCCAGTGGACTGACGATGTGGGTTTTACCTACTTTGAGCACAATTCACTGCTTCATTAAAATTTGGTGCAGATACATCAGTTGAACCACCTTTTAGCTTGGTCACCTGACGAACACGCTGGGCAGGAGTATCTTTGATGCATGATGAAAATCAAGCGTTAGGTTGCCTTATTCTGTGATAGCACCAGAACTTCTGTTCTTTTCGAACAAAGACAGCATCTAAATAGAGAACATGTACACTTCAACCTTGCCTGGTCTGCATTAGTCCATCTCATGAATCAGGATAGATGGTCAGCATTTTATGCCTGCTGAATAGCTGGTTTACGGTGCGAAATTGTCTTCAAGCGACTACAAATTACCTTATAAAACAAGCTTGTAAATTTTGCAAAAAAATATGAATCGCGGAGATTGATGAAGCCGTCATGACAGACTTAAATGCACATTGCTGCTAAAAGGTCCTAGAACACTCCTTTTTATTTAAACTTTCTCCAGATGGGAAGTCCTTCCGTACAGTATAGCATGTAACTGCCGATAGGCAACATTTGTCCAGGTTCAGGTTTTTGAAACAATGGTCGTATTCGTTAAAATTAGCGTGTTTCAGAGGTCTAAAAAGTGGGACCGGTTTGAATCTAAGGTCTCTACCGGGCGCCTGAGCCTGCGCCAATTGCACTGAAATCCGTCATTTTAAACGAAAACGAGGTCAACATTCTGTGATCTACAAATTACCTAGAATTCGAAAGGTAGACACGATCAACAATCATGTACCAATTTGACGTCGCAGACATAATGATCCTAGTAATGATTCCAAAACCGAGAAGTGCTGTCACAGTCACAGAGATAGATCGACGTGAGTGCCTTCCACCCAAACACCCGTCTCGACGTAAAAGCTAACATGATCATGTAAAGGAAACACACAAGAGACGTCACCTCTATAGTTCTTTCCCCACTGCAGTGGCAATCCACCCATCTTCAAAGGCAACACTCTTAAAAACCAACTGACTGGCAATATGAGCTGCCAAAGCCAAAATTAAATATAATTGCCATGAACAAAAGTATCGCCGTCCTATGAACACATTTCCTCAGATGCTGCACCTCAATCTTCAAAGACACCCCTCTGGAGGGTCATTGCATGAAACACTTGTACTATTTTCTGTCACACGATGCATTCTGGCTAGTTTTTTAGCTATAACTTTTGCGATCTGGCTCCAAATGATTTGAAATTTATAGACAAGGTATTGATGGCTATTATACACCTTGCGTAATTTTCTGGAATTTTTTAAAAATGCTTTACTATTTAAAAATAGCTCCCGATAATATGTCACACTTGCCAATTTGGAGGTTTTCAGTACTATTCAATATCCATAAAAACGAATTTGGAGCTGAAATTTGGTAGTGATGGTCTTCTAGTAGAATTGTAGCTATTGCCCAAAGTAATTCTAAAAATAATTAATTTTGTGTTGTGTGGAAGTCCACAAAGTGAGCTTCTTTTTGCTTGCATTTTAAAACACATAAAATATTATTATTATTATTTTTGGTAAATGACCATCTCCATAGAGTTGCTACAAATGGTCAATTTTTATTTTTATTATTTTATTTTATTTCCTATTTTTAATTAATTAAAACACCAAAGTATCTATTTTCTTGAGATTTGGCACTTTTCTTGTTCTCCAACTTAGAGAGTTTCTATACATTTCTTTTGGTGGTTACCTTCATCTTAAAGGTGTATACATTAGTCATAATTTTTTTTTAAATTTAAAATTTTTAGTGTACTTCAGAAAAAAATCATGAGTACTGTTCAAAACGCAACAGAACTAACAAGTGTTTCGTGCAATCACCCCGGACGGAACAATCGCAAGAGTGCCAATCATAAGAGCCGCCAACGAGAATGCCAATGAAGGTGCAACCAACACACAAAACTACGCTTCATTCTTGGATCGTAGCTCAGGCCTCATATGAGGTATTGAATTTGAACTTGCATCCGAAAATCCCGAAGGAGGTTGCAACCAACACCCGAACGAAAGCGTGGCCACAAGGACAGTGTCGAGCAGAATGGCATTCTGTGAATTGGCCGCCTTTTCAAGCTCCGCCCGCAACGAGTTCGCATCGAAACACTCGAGCAATTCCACGAGCTCCGCGTGGTTGTGTTCCTTAGTTGCCGATGTCCAGAGGCGAGTACCCTGCCATGTTTTGGTGTGGAAGTTCACAGGGTCATAGCCAATTTCCACGCTGCAGTTCTTCTGCCTTAGTAGCAGTTTTACCATGGCTATGTTCCCTGTCACCGCCGCAGCCTCGTCTTGTTCACCGAACGCGCCGATAAATTTTTCAGGGAGAACACATGCGGACCTCGTGGTTTCTGGTAGCCACTTCTGAAGTTGTCTTGGTACCGGCGCCCAAAATTGTCACCCAAATCTACACAAAGCTCTAAAAGCTAGGGTATATACATATAGAATTACTTTTCAAGCCGCTCACCTTGAAAGTGCCAAAGTTGGGGAATACTCAATTTAAGGAAATTGACTGAAATCATGGTAGCACCAGAGATTTTGACCAGTTGAGAATGGACTGACAACCAGTTTGGTCAAAAATTGGAAGGTCACGAAGGTCTAATTTCAGGCGACAAACTATGACATATTCATAGATTTATGTTTCGGGCCGCGCGTCCTGAACCGTGCCAAAATGTTTGGAATATATCGCAAAATTAACGAAATTGACGTTATTTCTTCCCGAACTTAACTGTTGAATGTTGCCATTATTGACGTGGTCTAGGAACAATCTGATGCGGTTGGTGTCAATTTCATCCATGATCACCACCTCAATTCTTTCGTGTTCGATGTACATGTGCTAAGCACTCCAAAATTAACGACTTCTAGTTTTCTGTGAATTACAGGTGATGACTTTAAACTGGATGCAGGCAGATGAGTTACAAATAATCTCCAATTATATTTAAAGTCAATTTCGTTTAATTGGCGATATTTTATTACTTCGGTGCGGTTCAGGCCGCGTAGCCTGAACGAGAGCCTGAAACCAAAATCTATAACAGTCCTAGTTCGTGGCCTGAAATTAGACCTTTGTGAAGATATGTGTTATAATTTTTGGTTTGTGGAATATTGCCAACTTAACGAATACGACGTTATGTGCAAGATTTGTAGAAATGAGAGGCCAAGACATTCTTACAGACAAAAAACTGTACATTGTGTGAATGTCGAGGAGAGGTGGAAGATACATATGAATAACTAAAACACTCCCTGGTCCGTGGTTATTGACAAAATGTTCTGTTGACCCAGATGGTGTGGATCAATTGTGATCAAACTGTACCGACAACGAAATTGGGACGCCGCGTCCGTCCACCTGATTTTCACCATTGGCAGACGGACGGACAAACTTGGTGAACAACTTAGGTTAGTGAGATTACTCAGATGGAGCTTGCTGGTATCTGCTTTGCGTAAGACTAAGAGTCTGGCGACTGAAAAATATTCTGCTTCTAGCCATTTACGTCTTGACTCGCATAATAATGTTTTAAAGGCCGCAGACACTGTACATTGAATCAATTTTCAGAGATAATTGGTGGAAAATATTTTCGTGGCGGTAGAACTACCGGAGAAGTGAACCAGCGATTGGTGAACTGCATTTGCTCTTCCCTGGAGATTCTGTTTTTGAGCTGCTTTATCTGACATGGAGCGTTTTCTGGAGACTGTATGCTGGGGTACAATATTTCTTGGTTTTCTGCCACCGACCAGAAGAAGAAACTCCCAAGCTTTAAGATCAAAGAAAATTTTAAAGATCGGTCCATGGTCAGATTTGTTAAATTAAATGGCGTGGACGTGTGGTTCAGAGCGATACAATTTCGGCATTCAATTTCACATACTGTAGATTTCCAAACAAACCAAAGTAGGACTACAAAGACCTGAGGTTGCAGACGGGCAACAAGAAATGTATCAGTTTTCTTGGATGTTGACCATTTTAATGAATATGGAGATAGTACGCTAGCTAAAATTCACAATTTTAAAACTTCCATTTTAATTGATCACTTCGTGAAAATATATGATTCGTTGAGGGAAAATTTACATCATTGAGAGTCGATGATGAACATTGCACGTGTTGGTAAAAATTAAATAGAATCGGATTTAAAAAGAGTCCTCATATAACCTAATCAAAAGTCAGACCTGATTAAAAAAAACTGGAGATCTACCCAATTTGGGAGTCTTGGTCCTTTAAACGTTTAGCGGTTACGCGTTCGCCATGCTACAGCAGATCGTTCAAGGAATTCGGGAACTACGTTCTCCTTCTCAATGGTGTTCAACTCTGCATGCCACCGACCATTCTTGCTACAATTTCATCTGAATTGTTACACCTCGTTCCAGGGCTTAAGAATTTTCCCCTTTCTCAACTTTGGAAAATTAACACGTAACCTTCAATTTGAGCAGAATAAGCACAATATTTTTAAATTTTCAACATGTCAATCTCAGTCAGCATCCAACAGTCGGTAGGGCAGCTAGACGGGCATTAAGGGTAGGAGCCGAGCGGCATCATGCCTTCCCTTGTCTCTTGTTACCCTAGAAACAATCGCAACATGTTCTGTTAAACTTGATAAAAAATAGCGAACAGTTTCATGCTTTATGAACAGTATGGAAACACGTGCAAGTCACAAGCTCTGGAAATATCGGTACCGCACGTACTTTCATAAAGTGGTTCCATATGTTGCTGGAGTCTACAAAAAATGTGTTCGCTGTACGTCAAGGTAGCTGTGTCAACAATGTCAACGTCTGAATGAAACTGGTTGTCTGTACTGGCCGATGCATAACTTGAACTTCACACAGTATCATTCACACTCGGAGGACCGACCTCGCTCTAATCATGCAATTTCTCGTAATATATTGCATATTCACCTTGATTCGTGTCAGACTCACAGGAAGGTTATTTCAATTCCCCAGTGTCAGAATTTTCCCCTTGCCCTCACACGGGATTAGCTACATTTCCTGGATCCTCGAGGGGAAAGAAAGTCCACAGGGAACTTGCGTGTATGCACCTGCAAGCAAACCGGAAATCCATTTATATTCCCTGTCATCCCGCAGAATACTTAGATAAATTTCTCTGCTCACTTCTCTCTTTTTGAAAGACATCGGCACTTTCCAGATGTGCGTCTGAAAACTTCCATGATGGAGCTAGGCAATTAATTAAGCTTACATCTAGCTTGACAAATCCTAGTTTTAGATCTTTGTGTATAAATCAATTTCTCTTTTTGCGCTCCGAATCACACTAGTACAACGAAATTGACAATAGACCTATTTGATGATGACGCAATTTATCCTTTCTTGGGCTGAATCTCAGGCCGAAGCCCGTGATGGAGCTGGCTATGTACAACTTAGATACCACAGCCAACAAGAGACCGAATGGAAGTCCCATCCTGTGCAGCAAAGCCTAGCTATCACCCAATGTTCAAGCCTGTCAGATAATCAACTCCAAAGACTAGGCTACATCATCCTTATCGCTAAATTGGCGCGATTCTGGGTGCCCAAAATTGTGACATTCATCCACAAAAAGCTCCAAAGACTGGTACAGACTTTACGTTTCAGGCTTAAGTGTCAAAGTTGTGGATTTCCTCGAATTTAACGAAATTGACATTCTAACGTACATCAATGCAAGCAATGCAAGGTTCCTGAATGCCATGCTATGGGATTCATCGGCATGACTGCCTGCAAATCTAGTTGGTGGTAAAAAATTTTCAAGTTCATCTCATTTCTAGAATCTCTCATACATCAAATTTTCATTAGATGGGATTCGGGGGTCTTGGAGGGCTGCGAGTTCCCCTGCGTTCCCAGACTAAGAGAACGCTGCAGGAACGCGTTGTAGCAGCTGGGTGATGTGGCATAACGACTGCCACATCAGTTTTGAATATTTATTTATTTATTTTGCTCAAAATGACATTTGCATTTTTTTTAATAAATATTTTCTGACAACCGTACCACTGTTCATAGAATCGGGCTAGATTGGTGAACGCCCTTGAAACGGCCCTCTAGAGACCCCAAAAAACATCTAATGTGAAATTTCAATATATGAATCTCTAGAATCCTTATTTTGACAATCAATACAAGATAATTACAAATTTGCACTTGTATCTGCACCTGCGTCCTTATCTATATCTATATTTATATATATTGTAGTTATATTTGTAGTTATATAGGCAATTTCATTAAAATGGCTGTATTCCAAGTGCTACTTTGAAGGTGTGCCATTTTCACCATCTAGGAAAGGGATAGATTTTAGAACGGGTGTTTTGAACCATCTAGGACAGGTATAGATTTAGAAGAACTGATTTCAGGCCATTTTAAAAGAATATCGCCATTTTAATGAAATTGCCCATTTATATGCATATTTTTTTTTTTTTTTTTTTTTTTTTTTTAGTAAGGGTGGCTAGTGTTTTTGAGAGGATAGTCACTTCCCTATCTAATCTTGAACTGCAAACCCTATCATAAAAATAATGAGTTTATATTAAAATATATATTTGAGGGGTGGAGACGTGTTCTTTAGTAAAGGTTCACAATAGCTTGTCCTTACTTTTTTTAATCAAAAAGAGAGGTTGAAAATTCTTGTCTCTCCTCTTTGATTCTTTCTTCAAAAGCTCCTCGATCAATTTTAGAGAATCCTGAGAGAGCTTTTGTTTTGATTTCGGCCTAGATACATCAGGAACTTCAAAGCATGTGAACATGGTGCCACAATGGTGGATTGAAATGCAAGCAAGTTAATCTGGTGCCAACCTCTGTACCAACCTAGTATGGATAAAATGACACTAAAATGACATGTATGCGACCTTTGGTGTCAAAATGGCACCAAAACAATCTGGCCCAACTTTTCTGATGTAAGGTAGGGGGCTGTAAAAGCGACCCTTTAAGAGCTGATTGCATGTTTGGGAGAAGCTAAACTCCTTAAAACAATTTTCAGTAAATTTTCGTGGTAAGAAAAATGGAATTGACATTTAACCCAAGTTGTTTCATATTTCTTGGACCTTCATGGAATTAGTTATGAATTTCTGAAGTTGAAAACACAGTGGTTTCAAAAAGCGACCCCCTCCTGAAATGTACACTTCTGGTACATGTTAGAGGTAAAATGTACCAAATCGCTTTTGGAGACAGGTCGCTTTTACAGCCCCCTACCTTAAGAGTGGCTTGAGCCTTATGAATCCCCAGCTGAACCCCATTTTTCCCATGCTGTTGCAACCAGGTCTCCAAGGGAAGCTGCAGTACGCCAACAATGAAAGAAAAGGATGGGGCTCACATGTGACAACTGAAGCTCGTCTAACTTACTGTAGCTGGGCGTTCTCTTTAGTTCAATTTCGTGCCGCCTTGGGATGAGATAAGCATTTTCATGTTTCGGTAAGGAGGAAGAGGACCACGGACAGGCCCAACTGCAGGTCTGATGAGTGAGGCAATAATGAGATCATTCGGTCCTGCAGGCCTCATCAGTCTTTCCAATTGTTCCCAACCGATTAACCCATGTGCATCACAGGGAGAACAACGTAAGTGAGGAATTGTTTTTCCTGGATCTAGAACACAGGAACCTTGTAACGCATTCCCGGTGAATTCCCAATGAGTCTCACATTTCCTTGTGTTTGAGTCGTTGCGACAGACATGTGTCCAATTTTTTTGTAATTAGTAACGTTTGTACAAGTGTCAAATTTTAAAAATCAGTGGGAAAAGTGAGACTCACCGGGAATTCACCGGGAATCAACACCGGGAACGCAATACAAGTTTCCTGTGGAAAATCCAGAATAATTTGAGAAGTACTTGGTTGCTAAAGTTTTCACGGTTGAGATTTGAGGCCAACTTACTAAGGAGTGCAAATCTGCAACTTATAAGAGAATCCAACATGCAGATTTCAAGATTATAAGATTTGATGAACATGGTATTTCACAAACCTAGGTTTCTCAGCGTCCAAAAAACATCCCATGTGACGCACACTCAAGCGTTAAGTTATTGAAGTTTCCTTAGGCATTGCGTATTTGGCATGTGAGTGGAATGCTAGCAAAGATTTAGAATGGGAATTGAATAAGGAACTTGGGACAAGGCATAGAATTGGAGAACTTAACCCCTAAGTGCCCAAGCCTTTTCAAGAGTGTTTTCCCAAGTAAAAAGAGCATGGGCTTATAGTTATCCCCAATGAAGCAAATTGTTTGTGTTTTTTCAAAATCTAATCATATAGATGTTTAAACCTTAAAAGACGGGCTAGTGACTGTGGAAATCATCCCTTTTGGCATCCCTTTTGGCATTGTGGCTTTAAAAAGAAGAAAAAGAGACCTAGTTTGTCTAATGTACTCCCTTTGTCTAGAAATAAATTTGGGGTTTCCAAATGTACTTGTCCTAAATTCTTGCCCAAATTAAATTCAAAATCAGCTCTCTACAACTTAATTGACAACAACGGAAGCTAGTTCAAACACCATAAAGCAAAAGATTTTGCAGGTGCCATGCTCTAGAGTATAGCAATTTGATCCCTAGAAATGGAATCAAAATGCCACCTCTAACCAGCTAAAGGTGATGAATTCAATTCATAGCTGTACTAAACCTACTACTAACAAATCTCTTGTTGAGAATTTCCTGGAGTTGAATCACATGACATAATCGGAATTGAATATAGAGGACATCATTGGACTTCCTTGCACCAACGTTGCTTAGAGAATGATCCAATTAGTAGCACTGGAGCAATTCCAAAAAAAGGGAGAAATTTGTCAATTTTGCCACCTATTTTCAACTTGCACCACTTCACTCTTAGCTTCCATTCTTTCACACCTAATGGGGTTGATTAGAAGCTACAGTAACTATGCAATCCCCCCAAAACAAGAACAACTCATGCACTAATCTAGCCATTTTTAGGATACCCTGGATTTATTTCAAAACAAAGGGAGTAACTACAAGTAATTGCACTAGACCGATTTGCAAAACATACTCCTACATATTCTTACCTAAAATACACAACTTCTTTTTATGAGAACCTATAGCTGATTATGAATAATCTCAATTTTTAGTTCTTCATAAATTCATAGTTGATTCATACTAAGACAAAAAATACATGGTAAAAGAATTTGGTCTCCTTTCTTAGCTTCCAACAATACACAATAAAAATTCAAATAGCTTAATAGTGGAAATCATGTTTACATGCCAATTTAGATAATCCTAGATGTAAGGTAGAAGTATTTAAAACCATGCCTCCCTCATTCTTGATGCAACTTGTAACTGGAATTTAATTAATTTTTAGTATAAATTAGTATAAATAAATGGTTTTGAGTCTTGTTGAAGTCAATTCCAATATGTACGGTCTATACATTACAAGGTCTTTTCAAGTCTTGACTTTAAGAGTTTACAAAATTATAGAAATTACTCCCAAAATATTTTTTAGAAAAATTTATGATTCTTGCTGACCTACAAGTAAAAATATTAATTTCTATTTATAATTATGATTCTATTTATGGACATGAATTGAAATCAGGGCTTTTTTTTCTAGTGAAATTTTGCCAGATTCTGCCAAATCTAGCCACTGCGGCTTTGTCCCTCCCCAAACTGGCATGTGTAGTGAAGCCACAGGGAGGGACACGGGTCCAAAAAAAGCCCTAGTTGAAATGAGTGACAAATTCTAACATCTAGTGTATTGCATGGACTGAGTCTAGACGTAGTGTTTGATTTTTGTTTTCTTGATGGTGGCCCCTAATGCATTTTTAATTGTACATTGGAACAATCATCTATTTTTTAAGGAATCATCCATCCACTAGATATGTACTTTCATTCATAGTACGGAGTATTATCTAAAATTAACAAGCATCAAATTACAAATATTTCTACTGAAATAAATATGTGTTACTTTTGTATGTCTCTTTCAAGGTCTCTTTTCATATGATCTTTAGGACAATCTTCTATTTGATTTTTATTGATTGAAAACATTAAAATTCATATGTGACTATCTTAGAATGCTTCTACTCGTACATCAACATGTCACAATTCTACTAAACATAAGAAATGAAGGGAGAAATAACTCAATAGGTAGAGATAATAAACTTTAATACAAAATTTGATTAATCTAATGATTTTTAGAAATGTACAGACGTTTTTCTGTTTTTTAAGGTCCCCTACAGGAAAGGGTGACGCTCCCCTGAAGGGGAACTTCGGCGCGGGGGGGGAACGCGAGTCGGGAACGCTGGGAACGAACGCAGTACGGGGAACGAACGTTTGTCTGACTCAGTGACTCTGTTTCTCATTCAAAATAGCCTGCAGAGTTTGGGAATTCTCAACATCAACACAATGGTCACTTAATCGGCGTCGAGGTTTCAATCAGAGCTTTTGCATCGGGAGAAGTTTACAGAGCCTTGTACATTTAGCAGAAAAAATTAGGTTTCTTGGGGATTTTGACAGTACATGTAGCGACAACGAAGAGGGAAAAATGCGCTGAATCCGAGCTTTAGGTGTGCTTCTTTTGTAGAATTCGATGAGCTGTGTGTGTGCAAGCTGTGGAATGATTCAATGCCAGTAGAATTAAATCTTTCCTTGCTGTATATCGCAGTTTTAGGGCTGGGAGCAGCTTATACCTGTTGCCAAGTTAAAGGAATTGCCTATTGTCGAATTGCGCATGGTTGTCGGAACCTGGCTAAAGGAAATGGTTGACACAAGGTTTGTAGAAGAAGCATTAACAACACCACGACGGGAGTGAAGAGGCAGGTCAAATATCACCAAGAATCAGGTATATATCTTGAGAGCTGATCTGTGCAGGATTTCGAATTGTAGCTCGCACAAGAGTATTAGTGTTGTTAATTCGTAATCGTAGAGTCTGTCACAGTATTAATGGCGGGCTTTAAGTTGTCTGCACTCTGCAGAATTATGTCGTACGCGGTGACTCAAATATTGATTTGCTTGTGGAAAACAGTACATGCTGAGCCACGGAAGTGGCCAGTAGTTTTCTTGTCTCCTGATTTGAGTTTGTTAGTTTCAATTTGACGAATTTCACAAGCAAGATGCCGACCTCTTTGATTGAGTTTGCAAGGCATTTTAATTCGCCATCCCAGCTCCACCTTTCAACTGGCTCTCCTCGTCTCCTTTCCAACATATTCCCACAGCCACTTAGGTTTTTTCCCTTATGTTTCTGATACACTCTTATCTGTCTCGAACTTTTTCATTGCTAGCCCTAATTTCAATTCTCTGAGCAGAATTTTTGATCGCTTGACAGAGCTTCTCGAAGCCCCTTGTTTTCTTGTCAATTGCAACTGCTGTAACTAGTGCAATTGAGGAGGCACGGATTGCTTCAGGTGATCGAGGACATATTTTCTACATTGGATGATTCGGCTCATCGCGACCACTCTGACAGTGATAACTTAGTGAGGAGCCAATTCGGCCAACAGATCAGAGAGCCTTAACACTGCATCTGCTTAAAGAAGAATTGGAGGACAAAGGCATCACCTGCCTGAAAGGTGGATATCTTCTGAATACTAACGATGTGATTTGGCTAGAAATAATGAACAATGAGTACTGTTTAGAAAATCAGAATCCAGATTTTACAGTGTAATTGGTCATGTAAGTAAAATAAGTGACTATCATCGAATTTGTTGCTTTATGGATGCAAATCTTAGAGGCTTGAATCTTGTTTTTTTTGGTATTCCTCGTCTGTTGAGACTTTCTCTCGAAACAACGTTGTTTTGGAAGAAGTATCCAGTAGGTTGTCCTCGTCTGGTCTGGTGGAATGGCTGTGCATAACTAAATTCACACTTACGTATATTGATCAATCCTCTTGATCAATCTTGAATGGAAACCTAACTCCGAAATCATGGTACACACGGTAACACTTGCACGCGGACTGTGATGCGAGAGTGCTATGAATGCCTGACTTTTAAATCCAGCTCTGGGTAAAAATAATGGTAGTTCGATTCAGCCCCTTATGTTTTGCTGTCAATTGCTTCTTTTGCAGAATTGTAGTGCTGTGTCTCCTTGTTTGGAAGTATATTAAAGGAATGTGATCCTTGTGAAGTTATATTTAGTGAAATGCACAGAAATATGTATTCTCCAGAGTCCGTATGTGATGTGTTTGTATCGATATTTGCACCGAGAAAAACTCAATACTTTCAAAAGAATCAAATGCAGATTATGAAAATGATGCGATCGGATCTTGTAGAGAAATCATTTCAGTAGCTCCTGAATTCTGTCTGCAAATGCCCTCGTTTTTGCAAGTCTTTGAATTTTGATAGTGTACAAATGGCAAGTGCAAGTGTGATTATAATCTCATATGCAAAAGATTTAACTGGGTGCTAGAATTGCTTAGAATGTCCTCTGCAGTAATAATGGTAGTGTGACTACAGTAATAAGGTTGAAATGAAAGAATCAATTACTGTGGTTAGAATTGCTTAGAATGGCATCCATAATAATAATTGCACTCCAAGCTGCTTGCCTTGACGAGGCTTCCATGCTGGCCCTTCGTCATTCCAGCTACCGAACTTAAATTACAAGGTAAGCGATTAAGTTATGTGCAGAGCACTTAGACCTTCAGGATGAAGCCATTGTGTGCATAGAAATTAAAACGTCAGTTACAAATGAGTCCTATTCAACATGTTGCAGTTGACAATTCATCATGCAAAATTTAAATCACATACCGGTCTCCTTGAGGCTTGAGGGAGGAGGTCTTGTTCTCCACTTCGGAATGGTCCAAGCACCGCTCGGTGCCGTATTTGATTCCATTCTCTGGAAATACCCTCGAGAATTGCAAACTTGCAAGTTCACAAGAGAGCTTGCGTTGATACCTGCATCGCTGGGACGGAACGTGTACCAAACAAGCTAATAATTCACTAATGCATCATCAGTGTTTGGGGTATCAACAGAAGTGCTGTTCGTGATCACTATTATCACCTGTTTGGGTCATTAGTTTTGGGCTACTTTTTTTTTTTTTTTTTTTGAACAAATGGGAGACCCACTGCATTACAAAGAAACCAAGGAACAACAGCCAAGCCTAGAAGGCTGGACAAGAGAGCAAAGTTTTATGCCACTTTTGAACGCCTCATGTAGAGACTCTATTTTGTTCATGTTCATTTATTTTTTGACCAAGACATGGAATGCTCTTCATCGATTTTGGTGATATCAAATTGAGATGTGTCTGCATTATGTTTTGCACAGCATGAACAATTAATCGAATTGTCATACTAAACCCACAAAGTCTCAGTCTTTCAGTAGTTCAGTTTATCACTGGATCAACAATTGGCATAATCTGCAAAGATATAAGTTGGGAGGAAAGACTACCGATATGGTTTCCCTCATCTCTGAGCAGAGCCAGAACAAAAAGCTGATTTTAGCACTACCTCTCAAAAAGTTTCAAAGTTTGTTGTTACATTTTTATCATCGCTTTATCATTATTTCTAACCCATCATGCTATTTGATTTATCATCTTCTTCGCAATAAAAAAGATGCTCTATGATGGTTACAAAACTGAAAATTTTTGAAGCAATAAAATTTGAAAATTAATCTTTTACAGTAGATCAAAATTTCTTCACTATATGATTTTGTAGGTTTCTTCTTTGGGGACCACACGTCTTGTTTTTTTTCTTGAAACACATGGACAAATTCCATTGATAAAGGAAAATGTACAGACGGTTTCATCTCCCCCCATCCCTTTTTTCCACTGAGTGTCATGATATATTTAGGCATTTTTTTTGTAATTTTCCAGAAAATGAACTGGACCCATCAGTCGGAAACTGCAGGTCCTTGAAAAGCCAGATGAAGAGGAAAAGATCAGGGCCAGGGGCCCAGCCCTGGTCCAGTGGGCAGTGGCCTCCTTTTCCTTCCAACGGCTGCCCGAGTTGACTTCGGCACCATTCCAGCCTTTACCGGCGAGGCCAAGTGGCTCTCAGTCCCTCGTGTCTGCACCCAGGCACACGATTAAACCTCAGCCAGCCAATTAACTTCGCTTTAAGCTTAAGTTAAGTTTAACCGCAGTTAACTGAACTGAACTTTGGCGATGCAGACTCGTAGTCTCCCCAACTGAAGTCTTCGACTGTGACGTACTCGACTAGAAGTCGCAGGGAACTCGGACTTCCGCTTCCAGACAGGCCTGCACTCCTGCCCGCTCAAACACTGCCCGCCCACCCGCCCGCCCGCTTTCCAAGCGGTTCCGGGTCTCCCTGGGTGCGGGTCACGCGGTAAACAGAGGGCGTCTTCAAATAGGCCGGTATAAACTCCCGTACAAACGCCAAATATAATCCTAACTTTTCACTGCTCTGGAATTAGAACTTGCAATTTTTATCATTGGAAGAGCATTCAAAAGTACTTGGAATAGGTATGAGAAATCTTAAATTTAGACAGTTGGACAATGAAAATAAACCACATAAAAAACACATTGAAAGACAAAACAATAATAGAGGTGTTGATAAAACACGCTCATTGATGCACAATTTGGCCAACATCATGACATTTTGGAGTAGGATTGGCCAATTTTGCATTGGTAAACGTGCTAATATGAAGAATGCTCAATTGCTTATTCAAATGCAATACGTTCCTTTAAAAATCATGAAAATCATGAAGATGTTGGTTCGGTTCAAATAACCATGCTTTAAGAGCATTGGTGGACGTGTTTCTTAATAATATGAAGTAGATACAAGAACACATAGATTTGAACATGGAAAGTGTGAAATACAATCCATTGTGTCTATAGATTGCTTTTAAATCATCTTTTTAGTGCCTACTACAAAACTTATTGTAAGTTTAGCCCTTTACGCTTACATACCAATCAAAGTGCTAATTTCTATAGTGTATTAGCCAAATAGATCCAATCTTGTAAGTTCTTTAAAATGTCGCGAATGTTCTTGGAAAGTGAAGGATTGTCCGATTGCTTCAATAAGAAATGTAACTTTTGTAATAAACTTCCAAAGAAAATTTGTTTCCCCCTGGACATGTTTGAAATACAATCAAAGATTGCTTCTTGGGATAGAAAACTTCAAAATTCATATACAAAGCATGAGCAGGCACAATTCATAGAAACAATAGAAGTTCTTATTTCTTGGTCCCTAAACAACTTTGGCTTCAACCTCCTCTTGTGTAGGAGATACTATTGCCTGCATTGTTATTCTTAATTGTTTACAATTTGTTTAACTTGTCCTAATTATACTTGTCTTTGTATAGAATAAATTTGCAATTATTTAGACACCATTTTGGTGTTTAACGATTGTTTCTCTATTTTTATCAAATCATTTATATTGATTGATAAAATTTGATCAATTCAATCTTGAAATTGCAAAATAAGATTTTGATGAAACTTTTTGGAGGGGTCCATAATTCTTTTAATTTTAATAATCATCAAATACTCTTTTCAATTGTGCAACAAGGCAATTTTTGTAGGGTTTTTTTATGGCTATATAGTAGATGGTTGATCATCCAAACACTTTTGGATCAATATTAACTTGACAAAAGTGACCAATAAATTAGCATTGACTTGTATGTCAACGATAAATTAAATTGTGAATTAGGTTTGTAGTGTCTACTAAAATATTATCAGGATAGTTTGTTTCCATTTCTAAGAATACATTTCAACCATCTAATTTTCAAATCTAATTGTTTCTTAACCCTTTAAGGACTGTGGTCGATTTGGGGGGCGGGCGTAGTTTTTGCATACATTTATGTAAAAGTGTTGTTTCATGCCCTCTTCAAAGATGTAATTTTAGATCAGATTGTACAAATTGGTTCTATGGTTTAGATCCTTGAAGCAAACAAAAAATGAAAGTGATCCAATGGTTCACATCCTTGTAATTACTCTTTGAAGATTGATGTGTCATAAACACCCTTTGGCACTAGTTCTAATTAGGGTTTGCTACAATTGGACATAAATTTGAGTATATGGTCTAAAAATCGACCAAAAACCTTTTGGCTAATTCCTTCGCACATATATATAGTTGTCTTTTACATGAAATATGCATTTTTCTTTGAAAACTCATATATGAAAGGTTAGGCCATTTCAAGTTTAAACAAGCACAACTCACTCAATTTTGCACGCATTCTCTTGAAATTGGCTCTATTAGGAGTATATGAAGACACTCTAATTGCGTTCTTCTCTGAGTTTTTTGAAATCAAATGTTCTATGAATAGTAGGAAACAAAAAGTCGTGAAATCGACCAAAAAGTGGTCGACCGGTCCTTAAAGGGTTAAGCCAATTTCATACATGTGACTTTCTAACTATGTATTTTTCTTGTAATTAAAGAGTCTCATAGCAAAAAAGGAAAAAAATCTTGCTACTCATTGATAGTGAAGGATAGAATAATATAGTTAAGACCAATTAAAACAACAAGGTAAAATTAATTTTAGGGAACAAGAATGAGGGAGTGAATGCTATCAAAATTTTGTCAATAGTGGTCAAATTTGGCTAAACCACGCTCCTTTTTGGTTAAGAGCAACGTTTCTATTTTGAGCGAAATTTCGCTCGACCTAACAGATTCTGGCCACTCTAGCCCTGTCCCTCCAAATTTGGCCTACACAAAGAAGCCAACCAACTGACATGTGGCAAAAAAAACTCGACTAGTTAAGAGTGTCTTCATCTTCTCAAAGGTCTTGGCATGGTCTCAGGACACTAAAAAGTTGGCAAAGATGTGCAAATTAATATAGTTTTTGGACCTTCACTTTCTAAATTCTTGACAAAACCACTACAAAAAAGTAAGTGTTATTTTCAACATTTTTTTACTACATATGAAATTTTTGACATTAAAAGTATAAAAAATGCATTGTCATGAAATCATAATATCATGTTGGCATTTCAATTTTAACCCTTAAAATTCTTTGACTATGTTTTCACCAAAAATGTTCCAAAATTGTCATTTCTAGTGCAAGTACCTAATTTTAGAGAAAAAAAACATTTTTTCTTGGTAACAAATGGTGAATCATTGGACACATATAACCTTAAGATCTTGTGGTATGCTAGTTTGAGAAGATGTGGAAAAAATTCAAAAATTTCCACCGTGTAGAGTGCAAGATATTAGTGTTTCAGTTGCCAGAATTTTTTTTTGGCCTTGTGAAAAATAAGGCAATTGCACTTCATAAGGTCATCAGGTCACAATTGTATGAAAAAAAGTCTAAAATGGTGGTGCTTCTTTGGATTCATTCTTCTACGTAAGATGGCTACATGCTTGAAAAATTTTAGATCATTTGGAATTGTACAACATATACTAGGAAAAAATAACAAGTAGAAAGGAATAGAGAATGGTTCAATATACAAAATTGTTAAGAATTAAGTTATGGAATTGAATAATGCCAATCTTAATAGTTGTAATATTATAATAAACAATCTACATCCTATGGTTTTATTTTTTTCAAAAAACATTGAAAATTGAATAAAATAAAGAACTTCAAAGTTTATTTTAGAGTATAAGATCCATAACTGCCTACAAACAAAAATTCCTCATAATTTTCATCTCAATAATCAAAATGGAATGATTCAAAGCTTTTCATGTATATATAAATCTGGAAAACCAATTTCAAATTTTTGTTTATGAAAAGAGTGATTTTTTCTGAATTGCCTAGACTGCTCGGCCAAGAAAAAAAGCTACATATCATACAATGACTTTTTTAACCATGTAGTCAAAAGTTATGAAAATTGTTGGGCCTTAAAGAAAAACCTTGTCCCCATGTTGTGTGAAGATTTCAAAGGAAGAAAAATAATAATTCCATTTGTAGTGAGCTACCCAAAATTGCTATATTGCCAAAAAAAACACAGCTTGGTCCTTTAGGTTTAAATCTTAATCAAAAATTAGAAAATTTGTTGAAAAAATCTAAAGAAAGATGTTGAATTACTTTCCCTAATTTTGAAAATTCAAACACTATGTCACAAGGTTTAAAAAATGATACAACTTTGATCAAATTCAGTTTCTTCTTATCTTTTATTTTATTTTTAAAGTTAATTTTGTTTAAAAAGTCTAATTCCTTCAAAAAGAGAAATTAGTAGCAAGAATAATGCTTTATAGACACCCAATTTCATATAAAATTTAAAAAGAACATAACTTTGCAAACTTGGAATAATTTGCTACAAACTTGACACTTCTATTCATGATGACCTTAAAAACTAAGAGTACTCTAAAATTGTGAAGATGTATAATAAAATGCAATTTAGAATAATATTTTTATGATGACTCTTAAACAGTCCTTATCAAATATGATCTACTTAGATTATATTTATACGGTTAAATCAACTAGTACACGAAATAATATTTTTCAATCAAATTTGAAGCCAAAATTTGAAAATTCCTTCAAAAATAAATTGTAGATTGAATGTTTGTGATTTTTATAAGAATTTTTTTTTGAGTTCAAAATATTAAATTCTAATAATATTATGTTTTGAAGATTTTATTTTTATTTTTTATTTAAGTCATTTTAAAAGAGTCATGTTTTGAACTGAAAAAGTTTTTTTTAAGGCTAGACCCACCAATATTCTTTGAATTATAAAATATTTACAAGACAAAGCCCTCAAAATCTATATAGTACAAATACTAAAGAACTATACAAGAATCTTCCAAAAAAATGATGGATGAAAAAAATGCATTTTTGTGTGTTTGGAATGTGTTTGCATTCATTTGTTGATTGAAATTTGAACGTATGATCCTAAAGGGGTTAACCGATGGCAAAAAACAAGACTTTTGTGATATTTTGAAGACTCACTGTTGCAACAACACCCTCTTTGTGTAGCAAGGGCCAATCCATGTTATTTTTTGATGCACTTCCAATATCAGGGGTGCTATTTTCTAAGTGTGTGAGTGTGAGCTTGTGAGCCTGTGAGCATATAATTTTTTCGAAATTCCATCTAAAAATTTTGGTCAAAATTTATTATTTTTGGTCAATTTTAGTACCTATTATTATGGACCTACTACCGTGGTCCCTTGAACAACCTTGAAATTTCTTGAGGTTGTTCCATTGAGATTTTGATTTTTATGGTCACTCCCCTCTTGTTGCTGGTTATTTCTTAGCGTTGAGGGGAGCCCCCTAGCCGCGGAAAAAAAAAATCAAAAAAAATCTAGTAATCTAAGCTTTTTCCACATATAATGAATTCCTATCAACAAATTAAAAAAAATCTAAACAAGTCCACCAATCTGCAATCAAGAACAAACTCTTGGTACTTTCCTATTACCCCTGAGAAAATCTATGATGCTACAAGACAATGATCAAACAAAATAAAATAAACTAGCTGCGACAAAGATCATTAGATATAAAAATAGTTCTTATCAACAATTTTTTTTTAACAATAGTGCATCAAGAGAATATTATTGGTACCCTCCCATTAGCCTTGAGATGACCCACGTTGCTATAGGACAGTGAACAACCAATATTTTATACAAACTTATTTCCATTTCTATTCATCTTTCACATCAATTGAATTCATTATTTTCATAATGTATACTTCTAATATTTTAGGCATCACTGAAAATTATAATTTTCATCTGAATTCTACATAACCATGATAATAGGTCCATAGTAATTGGTACTAAAATTATTAAAAATAATAAATTTTGACCAAATTTTTTAGATGGAATCTATTTTTAGAAATATTATTAAATTTTCTAGTGCTCCTTCAAATTTTTGAGCTCAACGCTCACATAATCCTAGCTTAGTGCTCACAGACTCATGCTCGCACGCTCACAAAATAGCACCACTGCTTCTAATGTTGTGGGAGAATTGATCCCCTAAAAGACCATTTAAGTTCTCTTGCAAGGCAAATAAATGAAGTCACCTGACTTTGATGTACATTCAAATACATATATGTGTTTTTATAAAAGTGTTGATGTATAAAATTTAGATGAACCATCTGGTGGAAGTGTAAAGGACATTCACAAGAATATTTTGTAAAAAATAAAGAAATGTAGGGTCACTTGCGAGCATGCATCTAAATTCAAGAGCAATTCTTGCAAGTTTTTTTTGTGATATTCGTCTCTTCTCACTCATTGAAAAATGTCTATAAACAATCCTTTATAGATGCTAAATATGGTAAGGTATATTCATCCACAAAAGCCACCATTTATTTGCCCCACTTATATTTGGACCAGTTGAATAGCTACCTTCATTCATCCAAAGCCTCCATAAACTCTCAAGAGCAACCAATGGAAATTGAAGCAGTTCTTGCTTTAATGATGGTTGTGTATGGGAAGACTAGTAACATGAGTACGTCCCTAAAATTTCATAATTCATAGAAAATTATGAACTGACTTGGGAGTTAGTTTTCTTTCAAAGACGCTAACATTCTTTAAAGAGAATCATTGATTTGACCATCCATTCAGTAGGAGCTCAAAAAGTAGCAATATTGGGTGCTTCTGCCTTACAATAGTTTCAGGTGCAACTCAAGCTAAGGGCTACTTTTCACTACGTTCCAAGTTCCATTGAGTTTTCAAAATTTGATTGGTAGAGAGCTAAAAATTAGACTTGATATGCAACACTATTGTTGTGTAAACAAAGATTATAATACACAATAGAGTGAGTGCTACAATCAATATCAAATATGCAATCAAAAACCAAATAGGAATGCATAACAAACACACCCTTGAGTGAAAAAAATAATAATCTATATGGGCAATTTCGTTAAAATGGCGGTATTCTAAGTGCCACTTTGACAGTGTGCCACTTTCACCATCTAGGACAAATATAGATTTTAGAACGGCTGTTCTAAACCATCTAGGACATGTATAGATTTTAGAACGGCCGTTCTAAACTGTTTTCATGCCATTTAAAAAAAATATCGCCATTTTAACGAAATTGCCCATCTATACAAAAAATCAAGCAACTCTCACTCCATAGAAGGAGGATCGAAGAGTGCAAGTGTGAGAGAAGAAGTGAAGACTTTAATACTAATTGATAAACCATCATCTCTAAGCAAATCTAAGGTCATTTTTCTGTGAAATAACACTCAAAACTATCATTTTGAATCTAACCATAGGATGTTGTACTTTATAACTATATACACACCTCTCTCTAAAAACACTTGAAAAAATTGACTTGACAATAATGGCACGTGAAGGAAATCTCTCCACATAAACACTCAAATGCTAAGTTGAATGAATTCTAAAATTTGGATGAAACTCATCAAAAACTAAGATGAACTCCCATGGGAGTCCATTTAACACTCTAATTCGACTTGCAATGTCCTTGATGCTACTTTGCTTGATGACTACTATGCAAACAAAGATTGTAACACAATAAATTGAATGCCACAACCTACATATGCCACATTTAACTACTTTGGACCATTCAACAAATTTTGAACAAAACATCTGAAGATCTCTAAATAATTATCTCTCAATGTTTGTATAGATCTTTGGATATTTTGCATAAATCTCTTGGAGTTCTGTATAGATTCCTCAATGTTTTGGATTATATCCTGATGACCATTTTATTTTCTATTATTAATTCTAGACTTTCAAAAGTTTAGAAGTAGTTAAATGTAGCATACATCAAATGTGCAACCAAAACCAAATAGGAATGCTTAACAAACACTTTCAAATGCCTCCCTAACAAATAAAGATCTAGTTCCTCCAATCAACTACAAACAAGCACGCATTCAACCGAGGATGATCTTCAATGATGTGTTTGCAACAATTGTACACATTCAAGTTGATGTCATGGTGCATAGATAGACCAATCAAGCCAGTGAGGAAGTGACCAAAGAATTATAGGTTGGATGCAATGTGAGCCCCATCTTTAATTGCCTTTGATAATTTTTTTGTATTGAATCCTATAGTCAATCTCGTCATAGCTTGAAGTAATGAATCCATAGCTAATACCTATTAATTGAATAGAAGCTTGATCACCAAAACAATTAGCAACTCTAAGAAATTTTTTAGCTCTTGTCAACAGATGCAACATGACTGGAAGATTTTTTTGTAATGAAGACAAATCCAATTTCTAAAAAGAAGAGTTGAAAAAGGTGGCATCAAGCATGCCATATGCCATCCATGTTGGAATTGGTCACACAATAACATGGTAGCTATTCCTTTCTTCTTACTACACACAAAATAAGAAAAGTCAACTAGCAAAACAACTTGTCACCTTTGGATGCATAGAACCTTTGAATTGCATAGAGCATAATTCTTGGAGTGCTCTTGACACTTATGTCCATCTTTGCCTTCAAGCAACAAAATACCACTAGGCAACACATTTTTCATGCGCCCAACCTTAACATCACGGGTCACTAATGCCTCATAATGAAGATAGACATATTCACCACAATTGAAGCCAATAAGTTCTATTGCAAATGCAAGTATATATCGTAAAGTATCACAATGTAGAACAATGAATAAGTTTTCCATAATCATCGGCATGATTGGCCTTCTTAAAAAACTATGCTCGATCATGTAGACATTGAGCCCACATATCAAGGTCATCCAAGTTTACAATTGGAGTTAATATGCACTGAGCTAGCACTACAAAAGAAACGGGTATAGTCCTAGTAGTATAGTCCTATAGTAATGACCTTTTAAGAAGATTTTTAGTAAAATTTTACTAAAAATCTCCTTTAAAGGTCATTACTTACAGGACTATATTATTAAGACTATACTTAAAACATCCCTTTTTCTTTTAGTGTAGGTTGAATTGGCTACCATCCATACAACAATTGGTAAGAATTGTAAGACGCCAATGAAAGATGCTTGCCTAGTGAAAGGTGATTGCAAGAAATGGTAGTTGATTTTGTAGCGTTTTGCTAAAATCTAGAGTTTGGGTGCTCAGTACTGTAAATACTAGAAGGAAAACCTTGTTGGTCGACTTTGGTCTATCTATCATACTATTAAGTCTATTTTACTATCAATAAATGTCAAGTTTGAGTACTACGCAACCTTAATTGTACTACCAGTACTATGTCCTAGTTTTTTTTAAAAGGGATAAATTTTTAATTTATGGGTGATTGCACAAAATACCTGTACTATTTGTTGCGTTTTGCAACAATACTCATGATTTTTTCTGGAGTACTTTAAAATTAGAAAATCAATTAAAAAGAATATAAAAAATATGACCAATGTATACACCTTTAAGGTGAAGGTAACCACCAAAGAAAATTCATTAAAAAATTCTTTAAGTAGGAGAACTAGAAAAGTGCCAAATCACTATAAAATATAGATTTTGATGTTTTAATTAGTAGAAAATAAAAAAAACTTAAATAAATAAAAAATTGGCCATTTGTAGCAATTCTATGGAGATGGCCATTCGCCAAAAAAACCACCAAAATAAGTTTTTACATGTTTCAAAATGCAAGTAGAAAGAGGCTCACTTTGTAGACTTCTACACCACATAAAATTAAGTATTTTTAGAATTTCTTCAGAGAATAGCTACAAATCTACTAGAAGACCATCTCTACCAAATTTTAGCTCCAAATTCAATTTTTTGGATACTAAATAGTACTAAAATTCCCTAAATTGGCATTTGTGACAAAATATTGGGGGCTATTATTAAATAGTAAAACATTTTTAAAAATTTCCAAAATTTAGAAAAGGTGTATGATAGTCATAAGTACCTTGTCTATGAATTTTGAGTCATTTGGAGTCAAAATGCAAAAGTTATGGCCAAAAAACTAATCAACATGCAACGTGTGACAAAAAATAGTACAAGTGTTTCATGCAATCACCCTTATACTAAATCAACTATAGTTTTAAAAAATTTAAAATTTCCATTTGTGAGGGTTTTATGTTCATCAAATTTCACCAAAAGAATGGCCTTGAAACCATTTTCAATCTTGAGAAGTGCACAAGCAAAGGAGCCCTTTTTACACAATCAAGGAGGACATAAAATAAAACATTTTAAAATGCTTGCCTACTAAATAGGAACCTGTCCACCTATAATTGTGTGAATAGACCACAAAATTTTAGCTCTAGATCATTAATTTTGGAGTCTCATCCAATACTAAAAATCCTAAATTTTAAATTTGATAAATTAAAAAAATTGACTTTTAAACATAAAATGATTTTTTTAAATTAAAAAAATGATTAAAATCACAACAATCATCTCCATTAAAAATTTCAAGTTCATCAATGTTACAATTTAAAAGTTATAATGGAGGTCAACCTCCATCATTCTCCGTGTGATGCCAAAATCAACCACCAATTTTTGCAATCATCCTAAGGTGGTAATGCATTGCAATCCAATTCAACATCAAGTTTCAATCACAATTTCTATCATGAAGAACTTTATACTCTTGTAAACCACACTTAATGGTGTAGACAACCCGCTCAAGCTCAGCGAAACCATCCGCCTCATGGTAACCCCTAAAGGAGGTGAAATGTTCTATCAAAGCTTTGGTATGCAAAGCTTCAAAAGCTCTAAGAAACTCGCTACCTTGATTTGTAAGGACTTTGGCAAATACCTCCAAACATGCCAAAAAAAATGCCATAGCTGCCAACTCTAAAGAATTTTGTGGTAGAGTTATAAACTCAATTTGTTTGCTGAAATGGTCCACCATCACCAACACTTACTAAGATCCACATGGAATGACATCAAGTGGCCTGACAAAGTCTAGAGACCACCAACAATTAAAATTTATGATGGACAAAAGCCGTAATTGAAGTAATAAGGTGTTAAAACTCAACCTAACTTGATTGCACAGTGAGATTCCAAAAAACATAAGTGGCGACCTATTGATACATACCAATCCACCAATACTAGTTGCATAATATATAATGAGTCCTACAAACACCAAAATATCCAAGTTCCTTATGTATTGGATGCATCAAGGACGCCCTCTGATTTGGTCTTAGAACTATACTCCTAATTCAATCAAACCACACACGAAATAAGAAATCATTCTCTCAATAGAACCTTGTAGCCCAATGACCAATTCTATTTCACTCCATGACAAAGATAGCTGAAGGAAATGCCTCTTGTTGAAGCTTGTATATGCAAGACCACAAGGTCCTCCTACACATCACTAATAACTTAGGCTTTGTTAGATCCTTCATTTGTTCTTTGATCAAGTAATACAAATGTATAACTTGACATCAAGGTGAGGTATGCTACGACATGCCATTTGAAAAATTGCCTATGACAATCCCTATACTATTCGACTTCAGTCAAGTTCTCCTTTGAAAGGCTTGGATTTGTGAGAGAGTCCATCGGCACCAAAATTGTTAATGCTTTCCTGATGGACAACCTCAAAATTGTACTCTTGAAGCAATAATGGCCACCTAGTAAGCTTGTTAATAAATTTATTTGATTCCATAAGCCATTGTAGAGGTTGGTAATTTGTCACCAATTGGAAACTGTTGACTGTACAAATAAGGTCGGAAGTGAGTAATGGCCCAACTGCGGCCAAAGCTTCTCCATCATAAGATGAATACGGTAGTTGGACTCTGGATTGTTCTTGCTTCTAGAAGCAAATGCAATGATATACTCCTGTCCTACATCATCCTTCTATGCCAAAATTGCTTTCAATCCTACTACATTCCAATTTGCATGCAATTGGAAGGGTTTACACTACAAGAAAATGAGTGTTTTATGACTGCAAAAATATGACTGGGGATGACTGGCGACTACATGCAGTCATATTATTGGAGGCCAAGACCTTGGGAAAAATAATGACTGCAAATATGACTACCAGTCATATTTTGCCATTATACTTCACGAGCGTATAGTGTACGCCTATTGGGAACGCCAAAGTACTTCATAGGGAACATGTTTGGGGAACGGCAAGTCATATTTGCCAATCATATTTTTGGATGAGTCATATTTTGCAGTCATATCTCCATGGTAGTGACATTTTTTTGAAAGGGGCAGCCAAAGGGAAATTTGGGCGGGCAGTCGTGTTTTTGCCTCAGTCATATTTTGTAGTCATATTTTATTGTTAGTGTATTTTGTAGTCACCTTTTTTTTGGTAGTAATTTTTTTTCTTTTTAGGCGGCACAAGAAAAAGGTGGGCAATCTAAGAAGGCCCTCTTATATTCCTTTGGGTGTAAATGTGAGTTGATTAAATACGTGTTAAATTTTTTTTTGTTTTTTTGGATGTTGTATCTATTACACAATTGGTGTCAAATATCTTTGGGTGGCACATGTTTTTTTTTTAATTAATTAATCAATTTTTTTGTAAAATTTACAAAGGAAGTAGAGAAAAATGAAGCTAATAACAATAAGAGACAATTGATGGGTCATTCTCAGCCGCCGTATTGGAAGGGATGGGGGAAAAGGTCTCAAAATGCATACATGTTAACCCCTAAAGTCCCAAGGCCATTTTTCCATCAAAAACCACTCAAAACTGTCATTTCTATAGCAAAGAGCAAAAAAAAAAATTTAATGTGTTTTTTGCATATTTAACCGTAGGATCTTGTACTAGACTAGTGTAAGAATGTGTGGAAGAAATTTCAAAAACTTTGACCACGTAGATTGCAAGATATTTGCATTTAAAGTAAAGGAATCAAGTTTTTTTGCACCTTGCTCAACTACATTTTTTTGGCTTTGAACCTTCTTAACTTAAATTTTTTGCTCTAATGATTTTGAATTTCTAATTTTATATGATGAAGAATTGAGTTGAGAATCTAGGAAAAATAATTCAAAAAAGAAACACTTAGTTTTCACTCATTAAAAATTTATTAAGTAGAAGTAGGTTCAAGATTGAAGGAAAAATTAAATCATTAATAGCTCTAAGATAGAGTTGAAATATACTAATCTCAACGGTGAGATTGTTCTAGCAAGAAATCTTAACCTTGTGAAACTTTTTTTTTTGAAAAATTGTCAAAATTGAGTTCAAAAATGAATCCTACAAGTTATTTTTTTCAAGAAGATGCTCTAATTGCCCGAAAAATAAGATTGTCTATAACTTTTGCATAACAAATCAAAATGGAATGAATCAAAGCTTCCCATGTAGATAAAAATAAAATCTATGTGAAACAAATTTTTTTAATTTTTAATTTAAAGTTTTTGTGAGGATTTTTTTTGCCCGCCGAACTAAAATTTGGGGGTTTTGTGCCATAACTTTTGCTCTTGAGCACCGATTTAAATAAAAATTACATTTTCGGAAAGCTAATGTGATTCTCTATCTTCACAAAAAAATTCAGAAAATTACGACAAAGATTGAGACCGTAGGAGCCTGCCCAAAATCCATTTTGTCCCTCAAGGGGACAATGGGACTTTAGGGGTTAAAGATGTTTTGTTTTTTTATTTTTTATTTTTTTTGAAGTTGACATATACATTTGGTGAAAGAGGCTTTCTTCAAATGTAGTGGTGCAAATATACAAATTCTTGAATTTTTTAATTATATAGAGGGTTCACTATTTAACAAACACAGGACATGATCACCAGTTGAATTTGTACATAAGTAGATTTAATGGTTGGTGTGTTGTGCAAGTACAATATTGAATAGAATTTTTCATTGTTGACAACTTTGAATAATTTTTACATCTAATTTTGATGAAATTGCTGAAGTCTTTGAGCAAGTATGTAGCATTTCATAGACCCTATAGTAGCCCTACATATTACATAAAATTTTCCCGCTTTGAATTAAATGAACCCTATTTTTTAACTCATGTAGTTTTTTCAAAATCGATAATGATCTTCCCGGGGCCAAAACCATCCAAAACCTCTAACTTTAGCAATTTGTATCAATTTTAGTTAAGATGTGAACCACTTATACTTTATTATTAGAAAATACTTGTTCATTGTTTAGAATGCCAATTGAACAATACTTAAATATCCAACTTAAGATTTGGAGCCCAACAACAAAGAACATGGATGTACATGTTTTATCTCAAGGATATAGAAAAAACACTCACATATGTCATGTATTGAAGTTTGTTTCTTTCTTAGAAAGGTTCTCAGCAATGTCATACAAGCCACATTAATGGAGGGTCTCTATAGGCCCTACAGAAGTCACAAAATTGTTCATATGAAGAATGAAGCTTACTGTAAGCACAAGCGCTTGTAATGCAATCAAAAGATGAATAGATGGTCGTTTGGATGTTCTTACAAGGATATAGATTATAAAAGCATAAAACTTTTATTTGCTTCAAAGATGCTTTTAAATAGTGCCTCTATCAAATATTTCCACTCTTGCACACTCTTTGTACATGGACGTAGATATTGTGACAGACGCATGGCATCTATTTATATATCTTTTTTTTGCCATAATTGTAGGGTGCTTAAGACTTTGCATCTCTCCTTCATGCATTTTGTAGAGTTATAGTATCAATATATCCACTGGATCAAATTTGATTGTTAAAATAGCTTACTTGCTTAATATAGTCATATCTGGTTAGTTGCATGATTGAAGCAAGTTCCATGACTAGAGCCAATCATGTACATGATTAAAACAAGCCACATGACTAAAGCAAGTCATGTGTATGACTGGAACAAGTTACATGACTAGAGTTAGTCATGTGCATGACTGAAACAAGTCACATGACTAGAGCTAGTCATGTCCATGACTGGAACAAGTCACATGACTAGGGTTTTAAAACCCTAGCCGCCACTGATTTAGGGTTTTGAAACCCTAGCCGCCATTGATTTAGGATTTTGAAACCCTAGCCGCCACTACTTTAGGGTTTTGAAACCCTAGCCGCCATTTGGCTATTTTTGCTTCTTTTAGCTCTTGTTTGTTGTTGTTTCTTAGTTCTTGTTTGTTGTTGCCTCTTAGTTCTTGTTTGTTGTTGCCTCTTAGTTCTTATTTGTTGTTGTTTCTTAGTTTTTGTTTGTTGTTGCCTCTTAGTTCTTGTTTGTTGTTGCTTCTTAGTTCTTATTCGTTGTTGTTTCTTAGTTCTTATTTCTTCTTGCCTTTTAGTTCTTGATTCTTGTTGCTTCTTAATTCTTGTTTCTTGTTACCTTTTAGCTCTTGTTTCTTGTTGCTTCTTAGATTTTGCTTCTTATTAATATCTTTTAGATCTTGTTTGTTTTTGCTTCTTAATTCTTGCATCTTGTTGCTTACTAGCTTTTGCCTCTTATTGCCTCTTAGTTCTTGCTCTTTGCTTTTAGTGTCATCTTGTTACCTCTTAGTTCTTGTTTCTTGTTTCTTGTTTCTTCTTGTTGCTTCTTTGTTGTTTGCTTTTAATTTCTTGTTGTTGCATATTAATTCATGCTTCCTAATGCTTCTTATTGCATCTTAGTTTTTGCTTCTTTTTGTTATTTGTTGCAATTTCTTGCATCTTAAGTTGTGCTTCTTGTTGCATCTTCATTCTTGCTTTTTGTTGCATCTTACCTCTTAGCACTTGCCACCTATTGTTTCTTGCTCTCTCTATAACCATTGTATTTCTTTCTTCCTATTTATTTGCGATTTCTAGAGATATAGTGGTTATGGCTCTTTTTTATCTTAAACTTGTGCTTCATATTTTGTGTTGCCTTAAAACTTTGAAGGTTGGAACTATATTGTTCATTCACTACAAATTAAGTAAACCTCCTTGATTGTACATGTAGGCACCAAGCTGGAATGAAGTTATTGAAGGCTACTTGCAACACCAAAGAGGCAACATCTTCACATTTTTGTAAGGAATATAGGTCCTATAAGTGTGTGAAAAGATACATTTATAGAGTGTCATTGTGATATGTTTTGTGTTAGTGACAAATAAATGTCATTGAGAAAAATCACATTATTTCTTGTAGTTTATTTCTCTAATATAATTGCCTCTTGTGCATCTCAAAAATCATAAGTACTCATTTTTAATTGGATGGAGTCTCTTATTTAGCTACTAACCCATATTGATGCATAATGGCAATGCATCATGTTCATTTAATTAGAATGTATGAAAAATGTGACTATAATTTATGATTGAAGCTATTATAAACCTCACGTATTCTAATTACAAACCATTCACACAAATCTAAGAAATGTGACTCTCTTTTATTTTAAATATATCATTTGCTTGAGTCATATTTCACAAAAAATCTTGGCCCAAATATGACTAGATGTAGTCACATAATGCTCAAAGTCATGCCAAAAAGTAACTCTATACTTTTGAAAATATGACTACATTTAATCATAATAACACTAGTAACATTCTATGTGAACTACTACATTAGCCAAAAATATGACTCATAGGAGTCATAAATCAAATAAACAAAAAATATGAGTAGTGAATATGACTCATGAGAGTCATTTTCTACATCAACAAAAAATATGACTCACAAGAGTCATTTTCCACATCAACAAAAATATGACTTACAAGAGTCACTTCTTATATCAACAAAAAATATGACTCACAAAAGTCATATTCCGCATCACATTAACAAAAATATGACTCACAAGAGTCACTTCTTATGTCAACAAAAAATATGACTCATAAAAGTCATATTCCGCATCAACAAAAAATATGACTCACCGTAGTCATATGCCACGTTAGCCAAAATATGACTCACTACAGTCATATTCCGCATCAGCCAAAAATATGACTGAATAGAGTCATATTCCACATAGGCTTTTTTTTATTTACCCGGGCAGGTCATGAGAAAGTCAAGCCTCCAAGGATAGTCAACATATACCCCTTGTTGGCAAAATACGGCAAAATATGGTTAATTATACCCCAAACCCATATGACTGAAAATATGACTGGTGCAAAATATGACTCGTCGGTAATGACTGGGCGCAGTCATATTGCGAGTCATCTACAGTGATTTCCGGCGGAGTCATATTTTTAGATTTTATGACTCAACGCAGTCATATTTTGCAGTCATAAAACACTCATTTTCTTGTAGTGTTAGTAGCATCTGGTTGTTGAAGCATAGGAGTTGAATGGAGAGTTGAACCGCCAACTTTTGCTTCAATGTATCAAAGGCTTATTGTTTCTTATAATTCCAAGTCCATGGCTGGTTCTCTCTTGTGAGAATTGTTAATGGCTTGAAATCAAGTTAAAGTTCTTCATACAACATTGATCATTAGTAATTTGCCAAGTCAAGAAAAGCTTAAAGCCATGACACATTGATCAATATTGGGATCCTTTGCAGAGCATCTAACTTTATTTGTTGCATTTTAAGACCCTATGGCACAATTATATGGCCTAAATATGGTAACTGGTCATGAAAAAATCTAAACTTGCTATAATATAAGGGCAATCCCTACTTCCATAGCTATTCAAACATTGCTCGTAAATGTGGGCTACTATTAAAAATGATAATATTATTAAAGTAACGTTTAGCAAATGGTAAGTCAATCAAGTTCTAGTCCATCACCCTTTGAAACTTAGCTGGTGCATTTTTGAGGTCAAATGGAAGACCTCAGTCTAAGAAAGAAAATTCCAAAACCTCCCAAGGCCTAAAATTTGCAAAAATTGATGTTTCTAAACGTCGTCTTTTGCATTTTCTCCTACATAGTTACATTAACGCACAATATGAAGTACCCAAATGCTTTCTTCACTCTTTTTAGTTGTTTTAAACCACATACTAGCAAATGGAAAATGAAGAATCATTACATAAGAAGTCAAGCAGCTCACTCCACAAAGAAAGATTCAAAGAATGCAAGTTTAAGAATTGAAGTGAAGACTTTACAAAATGATAAACCACCATCTCCAAGCAAAGCTAAACACACCTCTATCTTTGAAAACATTCATAAATCTTGACAAGAATGTCAAGTTAAGGAATTCTCTCCACACAAATACTCAAACACTAAGTTGGATGAACTTTAAAATTTAGATGAAATCCATCCAAAACTAGGATGAATTCCCATGGGAGTCCATTTAGTACTCTAATTTGATGTGGGTGGCCTCAATGCCACTTTGTGTGACACTACATCTTAAGTTTGAAGGACCACACCACATTTGAAGGACCAAATGCCTATATGGCAATTCTTTTTTGGAAGTTTTGGTGCCAAGTCAAAGTAAGAGTTGGAGGTTGAATTGGATCTAGCCAAAATGGAAATTCCGTTCAGCCACCAAGTTCCATTAATTTTGTGGAATGTAAAGTGAGGAGAAAATCACTATTTAAGGCTTTCTAGTGAGCTGAAATTTTCTCCAAATCTGTCCAATCTAGATTTGATGCTAAAGGTGCCCCCAAAATGGGATTTTGACTTTTTTTGACCCATTTTTTGGGCACTTAATTGTTGTGTAATATGGAGTATCATACAAGAGACAAGTTGGGACTTAGAGTTGGGACTTTGGCCTTCACACTATAAAGTCTCAAGTCGTGCATTTGATATTTTTTATTCACCTTCTACAACCAAAGGAAGATGGGATTTGGCTTGAACCAGCCAAGACTTGGACTTAGCAAATTGGGACTTGGTACGTAGTGTCCTAAGATCTGTGAAGATCTGTGAAGCGCTCCCTGTTTTTTTTTGCCGAGTGCAGTGGACAGAGATCCTCTGTTCAGCACTGCGTCGCCGCTCACACTACCTTACTGTACCGGCAGATCTGCGTCCGTACTGTAGCCTCTGACGTGGTGGAATTCTTCCCGGCCTCGCCCAGTCGCCCCCCGCAAGGTCCGGCCTAGCCATGCTTAGACTACTAATCTCAGTAGGTCTTCCGGATTTATCCTATTGTGGTACCAGTTCCAGTCCAAGTCTTCATTTCGGTCGACTATTTGCTGTTCCGTTGAATGATCGTTGCGAAGAAGCGGTGCCGGGCGCTGCTCCCCATGTACTGGCCTGGTGGCTGCAGACTCCAGCCAGGCAGCCTCACCTTGCCCTCACTCGCGGCCTGGGGATATCTTATTAGCTCGGCACTTCCGTCGTCGTCTTCGTCGTCTGATCCACAGCTCCGACACTGACTGGCCTGATTAGTTTGTGGTGGGTACGCTAGTTGGGGTTGCAGCCTCTGTGAGTAAGAAGGTTGGTGGTGTTTGTGTGCACTTGGCGACGAAACGGTCTCGTCAGTCGCGAGGGTTCGTGGATCGGTTGAAGGCCACGTTTTGGGTGGTCGAGCACCACGTTGCGGTGCCAATGGCGCCCCTGGGGTGGTGACAGACCATCGCCGCCATGGCCACTCAAGGCAGGTGCTTGCATTGCGAGGATGTCGTCATGTTAGTCCTAGTCGAGGTGTAGAAACGGGTGCAGATTCGTATGTGTATATAGCAGTGGCAATCTTACAACTGAGGGATTATCGTCACCACCATGGGTTGTTTTTCGACGCCCAAGTGTGGGGAACGCACATCTGGCGTCCCGAGATACTCCAATCGCGTCTCCTCGCGTGATTCGAACTTTAGCCTCCTCTCCAACAAGCCCGTGGAGCTTCCGGATCCCCGAACTCTGCTGGAGGGCGCGAGTAAGAGTGGTGCACTCAAAGTGGTCGACGATGAGCCGGTCGCGTCTGTCTCTGATCGCGGCAAGAGCAGAGAACAACTGAACCACCGCGCGGGGAGGCGAACGGCGTTTTCGGGTCCTCTGGTGTACAACAATGTGGCCACGCCTGATTCCTCGCGCGCTTCCACCAATTACTTCTCCAGCGACGACGGGAAGAGGCTCGGGACTGGATTGCGGCTCCGGAGGGCTGCCAGTTTCGGAGGTCGACCGCAACCCTTGCCACTTCCGACAGATGAGAAAACCGCTAAGAGTCCCGAGGTGGGGAAGCGGATGTATCTGCCATTGCCTGCAGCTCCAGAGGTTGCCACTCCCCGCAGGACTCCCACCATCCGCACCACGAGCTCGTTCAAACTGGAGGCCGTGGACACGCGGCGCGGGCGAGTGGCGACCGTGGGTGGACTGCCTCTGCCTCCCCCGTCCGTGGCCAGCAAGTTGATGGCCAGTCTCCCGGCGTTCGAATTTCGTGACTTGATGCTCGCCACGGACGACTTCGCGGCGAGCTCCTGCTTGGAGCGAGGCGCATTCGGGGCTGTGTTCAGCGCGAGGCTCAAGGATCCCTCCTCTGAGACTAGTAACTACGACGAGAAGATCGACGCGACGGTGCTTCGTCTCCCTGAAAATCCCGCTCAGGTACGCACGCCATGGCCATTCTCAAAGAGTGTCTGATGTGGCGCCATAGCCACGAACTCTTTCCCCCATGGTGCCCAATTTTGATGTTTGTCTGGTTTTCAGGGTTGTTTGGAATGGAGATCCGAAGTGCAGCTGCTGGCGCAAATCTCCAGCCCGAATGTGTGCGTGGTGAAGGGGTATTGCTCCCACGAGGTCGGGCCAAGGTTGAGCACGGGAGAGAGGCGGCAGGAGCGTTTGTTGGTGTTCGAGCAGCCTTACAATGGTCCCCTTTCCGACCATCTGTTCGGCAATCGCTACTTGACCTATTTGGATTGGAGGACGAGAATTGATATTGCTCTCGGTGCCGCACGGGGGCTGCTGTATATACATGATCGTGCGCCGCTGCAGATTGTTTACAAGGACTTTTTCGCTTCGAATGTGTTGCTGGATAGGGATTTTGCCTCGAGGTTGGCAGGCTATGGCTTGTCGGTGACCGCCACGCCTTCCTCCTCTTTCAAACCGGTAAGAAAACGGGTCCCTTTTTTTAGGGTTAGGGTTATATCGTCTCTGACGCATGGGAAGGGCCTAAACAATGGTTCGGAAATTTAGAAAGATACTACGCCCAAACGATAAAGGGACGAGCGTGTTGGAGGCATACATTCCAAATAATGGATTCTGCGTGTCTTGTTGAGTTGCTACCTGTGATTTTAGGAAGAGTGGTATTCTATGATTGTCCAATAGGGTTTGTTGAAATTTTGAATCTGTGAGCATTATTTTACGAAATATGCTGACAAATTTAGTAGGATTAGATGTAATGGGAAAAAGTCCTCTGAAAAGTTCTATTTGGAGTAGCGACTGTTAGGCGCTTGCTATCATTGATGCGGATTTTTTTTTGGCACATTAGTTGTGTGTCATTGTGCTCATCGCTTAGCGTGTGCGTTGTGTTTGGGTCGCAGAGCATGCTGCTCAGCCAAGCCTTCGCGAAGAACAACGTCTGGAGCTTCGGAATCTTCCTGCTGGAGCTTCTCACGGGCAAGAACAGCCGAGACACGACCTACTTCGTCGACGACAACAACTTCCTGCACTGGGGCCGCCAGTATTTCAAGGACGAGGCGAAGCTTTTGCACATCATCGACCCACGCATGAAGGAGTTTTGCCCTGTCACTGGAGCCATGGAGTTTGTGGAGTTGTTGCTGCAATGCGCGAGTAAGAACGAATCCCTGCGACCCCCCATGTCGGAGATTGTTGCTTCTCTCATGGCGATCAGGGCCAAATACTGCGGCAATCCGGGGGCCTCGAGAATTAGGAACAAGGGGGCTGCTAGTTGGGTGCTCTCGCCACGGAGAACAGAATTGCACTCTCGCGACTTTCAGAGCTCCTTCGATTTGCAATCTTCGTCGGACGCTTCCTCCTCTTCGGAAGTTGAGGATCTATTCACGTCGAGAATCTCGCCTCGGGCCTTGAGAGTGGTGGTTTAGTGGCAGTTACGGAGACGTGCTCTCGTAACCTCTGTAGCAAAACATGTGTGATATTGAAATTTTAGTAGATCTCACCCCGTTTCAGAACTGGAAATCTAGCGAAGATTCTCTGTTTAATATTGTTGTGGTAGATGACGAGTAGTCTGTGACTATGAGCTGCGAATTGCAGCTTGTTTGTGCATGTTCCTTTGGCAGCAAACAAGTTTCTTCGATAACGCAAGCTATAACAAGATGTTCACGTAGGATCAATCCTAGTGTTTTGTAGCTTTGGGATAGATGTGGTCATTTTGTAGCGGGAGTCTGTACAGGAATAGATTTGAAGAATGTACCAATTGAAATGTCAGCGGAGATTTTCTGGGTAGTCAATATATTACGACATGCGAACCAAAAGACACTGGCATATCGGAATTTGCCACGCATGTGTGCTGTGTTCAACGTCGGTAAAGAATCTCGATTCTGTCTGCTGTCGCATGCTATCAGGGACGCATCATGCTTTTTGCAAGTCTCTTCTCCAAAGAGAAATTAATGATTGTTGTTTGTGCATCCATGTAATCATTCGTGAATCCTCAGTAAAAAACACAATCCTCACTGATTGATAAATTCAAAAATCATATTCAAAATCTTTGAATGTCACTCTGTCTGATCACATGCCACAATTACACAAGAAATTTTTTCCTCGGAATGATGGGCAGCAACATGCATCTCTTGCTTTTAACATGCTACTATTGCTTCTACCACTTGTCTCTCATAGGAGATCAGAACTTCGACATTTTGAGCCATTACAGGTTTGAAACATTGCTCAGTAACTTACAAGCTCTTGTATCTCACCACAGTTTCATAATGACCTACGGCGCCCTGGACATTTCATTCGATTGAAAGCCACTGAACTTTTGAATTAACATTGAGTAATGTAAGTAGCGAATCTTTATTAGAAGCTTACTCTGGCAGACTTGTACACAATTCACGTTGATAAAATTCACTTTAAACTCTCATCACTTAATCTCCACCAAGGATGGAGGCAATGCCAAACAATCAGGAATCTACACAAAAAGTAAAGTACATACTCGACATATCCATGTTGATACTGATCTCAAAATATATCATCCTACTACGCCGCCACAGATCAAGCAGCTGACTCTAGCTCAACGTTGTTGTTACTTGGGTTACCAAGGCCGTCCTCTGTTCTCAGTTGTGCGGAGACATCATCGATTGCAGCATTTAGCTGAGCTATCTTCTCATTCAGGGTCTGCCGTGTTTTCTGCAGATCACAGGATTCAACTGTGAGTCTTCACTCAAGAAATTCAGAATCCATACAAAAGAAACAATGACTCCGGCACTTCTCAAAATGTAAACACCTCGTCATCTATTTTCTCAAAACCACATTAAACAGGTCGCCTACTCTCACATTAGCAAACGACAGCTACAAATGATACATTGCTGTTCGAGCACGAGAGGCCCCTGGGAGTGTATAGATACTACTGCTAAGCGTCAGTATTTCATACGGTAAACCCAAGCTGAACATACTGCTTGCCACGTATACCCAACCCTATCTAATGATAGTGCCTTACGGGTACAAATGGCTTCTAAATGCACCCTCACATGACTTAACATGACATGCGGAAGATGTCCAATTGAGTACACAACATGACAGGACAATGTGAGGACATCCAGGGAATGTGCAAATAAAGAGAGTACCATTAGAGTGTTGAATTTAGTGGAATTCAAATATACTGATAGGCCTGGCAGAACTAACATCGACGTAGGCACTACATTATTCAAAAACTTACTGAAGGCACTCGATGAAACTCATGCTACAATAGTAGTAACATGTAAACGCATCATCTTACCATTCACGGTAAATAAGTTAACAACTGATAAAGGACACCACACCACACCTACGTGTGCTGAGGGAGTAAGAATTTTGAGAAAGCCCACCTCAAGACCTTCATCATCTTCGAGGAAACGTGCGGGCCTCTTAGTTGCAGCTCCTTCTTCTTTCACATTATCCCCATCTTCCAGGGTCTTGGAGATCTGGCGTTTGGACACGATGTTCACGTCCTCAAGTCATGCTGCTCTACTACTTAGACAAAATCTGATAAATAAGCCACTTCTAGAGGAATCTTCGTTGAAGATGATCTCAGACTAATATTCGTTGATGGACCAGGTCGGCAATCAAAGAATCATACATTCAAATCTCATTTTCGGGAGCCCTACTCGCAATACACATCAAAGCAAATAAAGGCTTCTACCTGTGGTGCAAGAATGTAACCCAAGGCACCAAAGACAGCTCCACCGAGTAAAAACCCAGCCACGAAGTCACCTCCACCACCTCCGCGCCTGTCACTATACCATTGTCAAAAATATCAAGATTCAGTACCTAAGACCATTTGATTCAAAAGCATGCCTTTCTTATTCGATAAATTTCACTCAAAAAATCCAAACCCTGAAATCCGAAACCCGTTTCCAAGTCCATGAATTTAATTACCTGTATTCGGCAGACACCAAAGCTCGCCGACCAGAGACATGAGATGGCCAAGTGCGTGCCTGTGAGATCTTCACTGACGTTCTTTGAAAAGCAGTGGCACCTGACATCCACCAAAGTTCCCATCACCAGTGCTGCAACACCGTCTGCAATTCATGCAATCTTACTGCAAGTGAAAGCCATAGTCGATTCATTGCCAAGAAGAGAATTAGGGTTTTCATCTCGACAACTCAGAAGTTTCCTCCCATCTCCAGTACCTGAACCTCGTCTCTAGGCACCAGCCTATCTGAAAGAATAAACCTCAAACCACGAATTGCATAACCAAATCAACAATCCAATACACCCAAAACTAATCAAGGTAAAAGAATCTAAACCCAAATGCTCTTCTGAAATACGCGCTAAAGAAATTCAAGTAAAATCTCAAACAAATGTACATCTAATTGCATCCCTCAATCTGAATTTCAATGTTTAAAGCGTCGTCCCACACTATTCAGCCTTCACTCTCGCACATAATGCACTAAATCTCCATGGAACGAAGAAACCACTCATCCAATGTGAACCTTGTACTACACAAGTCCCTGTGCAAAACTAAGCCCAGCCCAGCCCAGCCCAGCCATTTTCCAAAAAGAATGCACAATGGATGCCACCCAACATAATGAATTGAACAAAGCAATTCTTGATAGAATGCAATCCTACCAAACCCGACAAAACTACAATGCCACGAACGGCGAGTCACATCAGCGAACGAACGTGAGGACGCCCACGGGTTGCAATTGGGGAGAGAATTGCACAGTAGATGCAAACCCTAAACCCCCAGGTCAGGCCAAGAATTCCAATTGAGAGAAGAAATCAAAATGCACACAAACCTGCGAGGGCCAGAGCCGGCGCTCTTGCCGCGCACGGAGAGTGCAACGCTGGAGCCGTAGCCATGGTGGCCATGAGAGGAGGACTTGGAGCTTCAAGGGGAAGAAGGAAATCCGAAAGAAGGAATGGATGAGAGAATGAGGAAAAGCTTGAAGAAATCTCACTGCATTATGAGATGTACTGTACTTGAGCTAAGTCTGACTGCGACTTGGATGAGAGTTCTTCACCGCCTGTTTTGTGAGTTCAGTGTTCCGTCATTTTTCGAAAGAGCTGCACATTGCGCTTAACCCCTAAATGCCCGAGGCACCAAATTTTGGTGTTGACAAATCTTTGAAGTTAAATAAAACCTAACCAAGTTGCTATTTCTAGTAATTCATATTTTTGAAAAATTATTTTCGAAGAAGTGTTTTAGTGTAAAAAGTCTGATTATGAAAATGATGGATTATGATTTTTCTATTCACGATTTTGTGCAAGGGTACCCATTGCAATCTTGACTTTCCGTAGTGTTGAGGTTTTTTGGAAATGAGCCTCAAATACACTAGATCTTGGAGGAAAAGTCACATTAGAAATTCATTTAAAAATATTGTAGAGTGGATTTTGAGAAGCCGTAAATTGATTGGGATTATGCATGTTAGGTCCTTTAACCTCCTTTTTTTTTGGTCACCAACTTTTTAGATTTGGCATGTGAAAAGAGGATTGTAAGACTTCAAGTCACTTTTGTAGTTTTAACACCCTCATGTTCAAACATTATAATCTTTCAATTCATAAGTGATATTGTTGTGTTTTCTTTTCCTATGTGATCTCTAACATGTCTAGTTTAAATTTGTACGGTTATAGTTAAAAAAAAATTGGTACAATTTATCAAAATGTTGTCTTTTTGTTCAATTTAGAGCAAATTCTTAGAAGCTCAAAACAAGCCTTGGGCATCTAGGGGTTAACCCATAAATGACGCCACGGCCATTTCCTGGTCGATGAATGAGAGAGAATCCTTGTACGTAGGATAGAACTGCAATTATTCATCCTTGAAATTTTGTGTGGAAAGGGGAGATCATGAACAATAGTTTAACCTCCAGTGAGCACTTTTGTTTTTTTCAAAGTAGATGATGTCATACAATGCCAAAAGGGATGATTTCCACGGTCACTAGCCCAGTATTCAAGGGTTAACCCCAGAAAGATGGGCTAGTCATCGTGGAAATCAACCTTTTTTATATAGATACTGTGTGAATAATTTGTTTGGAGAAACTCAAGAGCATTCATTGGAAGTCAAACTACTGTGCAAGACCTTCCCTTTTCACACAAAAATTCAAGGGTGAACATCTGTACTTTTGTCCTACATAAAAGGATTCTCTATCAATAGAGAATCCATTGTTATTTGTGGCAAGTGTGAAAACATGTATAGGCATTTTAGAAAACGTTAAAGTTTGTGGACATTGACATCACCCAAAATCCCTTATAATTGACACGAAGAAAACATAGAAATTTTTTCAACAACAAGGTGTGCCAGTGCATGTTCTGAGAAAACATTTTGTCCAACGAGCTATTTCAAGCTGTTCCGAAGCTCCCTTCTTGCAGCCACGTCATTGCCACACAAGCAAATTGTGCCACGTGGCCAGGACATTGATATTGCCATGTCTTCACTTTTCATCCACTGATATTGTTGTCGGATGGATGAGAAGTGTCGATGGAAGTGTGCTGCCATTTTGTCTTGTTAACGTCCTCTGCCACGGTACTCCGAAGAATTTGTTGTTTTCCGGGACGACTATGTACATCAACGTCGAAGGAGTTTATGTTGGCTGTGCTTGAGAAACTAACATTCTGATTGTCAGACCCCATTCTAGTGCACGTGCTCTTGCCCTCTTACATTGAGTTCAATGTGAAAAAACTCATGTGATTGATGTCATTTTCAGCAGGAACAGGTCATCTTTTGTTTACTGAACACGCATATAATGTCCGACAAACATGAAGGAAGTATAATGTCACCTCCAGCCGATTAACACAGAAAACATACTCTGCTCCGTCAAACATGTTATGGAACATGGTGCTGTGTGAACTTGTTAACAGGGATGTTTTCTCACACGAACAAAAGCATGAACATTGTTCTCTTTCCGATGTCCATGCTGTCACAGATCCTGGTGACGACAAATTTCTTTGGTGTTCCGTGCAAGTCATGATCTTGTCATGGTCAACACGCACTACTGCTGAGGGCAGTAGAGTAATATACACATATGGAGAAAAATAATAAAAAACTGAGCGAATGCTTCAAGGATTTTGAAGCTGAGGTATAGGCCACCAATGCATTATGCAGAAAACCAATACCCCAAACCCTAATCTCTAACATAAGTGGAATACCAGTACCACCTCTCCCCAAAACCTAGTTGCATTAAACCTGGTTCATTGTAACACCATTGAAGGCAATTCTAATCTAAACCTTGCAAACTCAATTGTAATGTAGCTGGAACAGATTTTGGGTAGCTCTTATTTGGAGAGTAATAGCACAACTTAGTCATGTCACTAGTGTACAAGCACGCAAAACTCTCCACCTGCAGCCACCCAAACACCACAATACTTAGCACCCTTTGCCCTATCTACGGTACTAGAAGTGAAGTTTACATTCTGATCATTCTAATTTGCTTACAATCAATACAAATAATTGAAAACTAAGTGAATGATTCTAAAGCGAGTAGGTGGACGTGTCTTTGAGAAAACAGTGACAGTAGGTTGACAAAGAGGTACGGGAGAGAAATAATTAACGTTTTCACAAACTTGGTGAGCAAACCGAGAGTTTTGATATCTGTTTTCATCAGCTGCCTCCATGTCTTATGGAGCTGTCAACATGTGCAACATTATAGTTAAGGCTCGTTTCCAGATGAACACTTGGTTTTCTTCAAAAGAAATGAAACAAAAAGATAGCTCAACCCCAAAAAGATCAACATGAACTACACATATGGAAGTACAAAAATTAGTCCACATAAAGTGAAAGTAATAAACTTTTGAAACCAAATTATGAATGCATGCCAATAATATGGAAAAAGAAACCTGTAGTTACTTGTGGTCGCAACTCATGCAGCTATGCACTTCAATTATCAGGTGACATAACAGTATTAGGCCCCGCACACACCAACCAAATACTGTTGACAGGAATTAGTTAATAATGCACACAGCCCAAGCAATGCCAGTTAACAAACCAGTGGCAACTCCCACTAATTGCCATGGTTCCTTCATTTATTCTGGCAGTTTAAAAATTTGGACCCACTTAAAATCATGAAAACATGCTTTGCACGACTGTGCTTTGCATCAATGAAACATGCTTTGCATCAATGAAATCAGTGTCAAGATTTCAAACAAAATTGTGGACACTTCATTCCGGACAGAGGGAGTAGCTTTTACGTAACCAAGAAGATCCAATACAGCCTCAATATCCCGCAACTCAGAGTCCATGAAAAAAAATATGCGATTCGGCAAAACACACCTGGAAAAACCAAACTACACTGGCAAGTCGTCGAACATTTTGATTGAAGTCATAGTAGAGCCTCGCAAAGATCATATTCACACAAAGTACTCTTGTTCAATCTCCTTGCCCTCTTCCGACTTGCAAGTTTCTGATGAGCTGCAGGCACCTGATCACCAGACTCTATCAATCCTTGTAGAAGAGGTGTCATCTGCTTCCCCATTTTCCAGTTTTTCGAAGCTTGAATCACGATCAAAATTGGGATCCACAACTGGAGTAACACTCTTTGCACCTGACACACTAGTGTCGTAGTCATAGAAAGTGTACTGTCGAGAATTCAAGCTTGACACGATTAGCAACCAGCCATGGCGCACCCGCCGCCCAGTGCACCTGCTCACGCCATTCGAAATCTTGCGTCTGGAGTGCGCGTACGCGATGCTCCGTGCTCTCCCCGACTCCGACCCGCGCTCACTATACAACCAGAGGAATATGCACTGCCTATACTGCGACAACGCGCTCGAGTTTCCTGGACAGCAATATCCCTTAGCGATTCACGCCGGTTGGTTCTTCCTCCCCTGGCACCGCATGTTCCTGTTTGGCACGAACGCATCTTTGCCACCATGCTTGATGACGATAGTTTTGTCTTGCCGTTCTGCGCGTGGGACAACACCCAGGAACTGGACCCCCTCCCGAACTCATTCCCTGCGGTTTACTACAACCGAAGCTCATCCCTCTGGGTCCCCAAGCGCAACAACTGCTCCACTCCTGAGATTTTGATTGATCTGGATACACGTGGTATTGGTATGTGTACCAACAAGACAAATGCGTTTCTGAGACAACAGAATGATCGGTTGCTATTCTCGCAGTGACTGGGCCGTCCACGCTGTCGCAGCACAGAGTAAGTGAATTCCCTGTTATACTCCCAAAAACCACTCTAAAGCATAACAAAATGACTCTAAAGATCAAACCCACGAGATTCTGTGAAGTGTCTAGCTCTATTCCCAACTTAAGCTCAGCCAGTATTCAATTTCTAGTTTCCGGTCCTAGATCTAAAACCGGAAACACCAACACACGGAACACTACGACCAGACCTCTCTCTACCTCTTCCGGTCTGTCTAGCTATCCGGTCTCGTAAAACTACCACAATCCAGAATCCTACAACTTCCAATCCTGGCACTCCTCTGGACCGATCCATTCCGGTCCGCTCACACATACTCTCACTCCACTCCGGTTTAGTTTTGCCTCTGTTACACCATCAGAGGGTTCGCCGCTTGCTTTTGAAAGTAGCAGGCCCGCCACTCCTTCCGTGACTTATAGTGGCTGAAGACCCACTTCTCTAATCCACTACTTCCTACACTAGCTCGGATCCAGTTTGATCTCTCACAGCCACCCGGACAGCGATCCGGTTTGCAGGTCACACAAAGACCCCCCGTACGATCCTCTCATACTACAACGACCTTGACGCTATGTTCCCTCCGTGCAAAGTTAGGTGGTTACAAGTGAATCCGTCCGTTTCAACATCAACTAAAGTTCTTCTGTTTACCAACTAGGGCAGCGAGACCTCACGGGAGATCGGACACTCAACCGGATTTCCTATCCAGGAGTTCTAGCGCGACTAAGGACTCCTTCCCTATCCGCCTAGCCTAATAACGGCTTTCTCGCCCGAAATCCTGAACTGTAGAGGTGCTGAGGAACTGAAATCCACTCCCAACACTTAGAATACCTACTCACATGCACATAAGAGCAAGACAACAACACCAAGGGGAGAAATCTCTCTAGAATCTGCATGCATCTTCCTAACTCCTCACCAAAACAGCCCTGCCACGCGCGGGAGAGACGTACAACAAGAAGTCAATAGAAAACACAAAAAAAATCAAGAGAAAAGACTCCCAGTCTCCTTCGCAGAGACTGACTTATATACATTTTAAAACTCAAAGTCAACAAAAAGGGCCCCAGAAAGTCCGCGCGGAACTTTCGGTCCCTGCCGAGCCGATCAGACCGGAGAACATCCGATCCTAACCAGACAGACCGGATCAAATCCGGTCCGGTCCTAACTAACAAATATTTACAAAACTAAATCCTATCTATCCTATCACAACCGGATCTACTCCTTGATCCGTTCCTTCGTTCACACCTTGGTCCACACCGTGGTCCACGCCTTGGTCCACGCCTTGGTCCACGCTCTGATCTAGACCTTGATCCGCACCCTGCTCCGGGGTCAGATCCATACTTTGATCCTGTCCCTGGTTCAGTGTGGGACTCCTGGGCGTTTCCGTTCCCAGTTGTTCGAAGACGTCTGTTAGATTCCGGTTCCGCTCCCCGGTTTCACGTTCTGGGAGATCCGGTGACGAATCTAAGTTGATGGTGTTCGCGAGTTTCCTCCCACTCTTCTTTGACTGGGGAGTTCGATCCTTTCCCTCCGTCTGAATGCCCACGTTCGGAAAAGACCCTGGCATCGAAAGGTCGGAAAGATGGAACGACCTTGACAACGTCACTCCGTTCAGCTTTCGACTGCTCACCTCCATCCGATTTGCTGCTTCTCGTGCTTCCACCATCACCAATTCTACCTTCTCGGAGTAGTCAGTCAAGATCCGGACCAACCTGGTTCCGGATATCTTCTTGTCCTTGAGTACTCCTTCGTCAAACAGCTTTGCCTTGGTGGCGGCCTCTCCGGTTTCCCCAAAAGTGGCCTTCACGTCCTCAGCTACTTTCCGGGTAGCCTCCGCCATCTCACGAGTGGTGGTCATGTCTTCCTTGAGGAGTAAAAGTTCCGTCTTCAACGCATCAACTTCCTCCTGAAGTTGTCGTATCTTCGCTTCTTGCTTCCGGATCTCATCCGGGCTGGAGATGTATTCTGCAACCACTGCCGCGAGGTTGCTATTTGTTGGTGCGCCCACCAGCTCACTGATCTGGGTCAGAACCAGCTTCTTGACTGCCCAGTCCGCTCGTACATCACTCAAGATTTTGATCAGCTGGTTGAACGGATCCGTCGGATCCGATCCGGAAGAACCCGGTCCATCAAATTCCAGTTTCTTCCCAGGGTTGGATGTCTCACCCGGAGGGGTTGGGGTTCCTCTCCGGTGAGGAGGCGTCGTCTTTTGCCGCTTGTTCTGCGGCCGGTGTTGCTCCTCCTCTTCTTCTTCTTCTTCATCGGAACCGGATACTTCCTCCTGCTCTTCCTCTGATTCCGATTCCCCATACTTCAGGAGTACCTCCTGAGTATTCCACTCCTTCTCCTCCGTATCCGTGAGGAGTTGGTTATGCTTGTAAAGATGGAAGATGTAGGGGCTCAGTGGTGTCGGCCTACTTCCTCCGATCTTTGGAACCAGATGGCTGACCAGATCGGAAAAGATCCGGGCCCAGTCTACTTTCCGTTCCCCGCTCAGGGCTCCGAAAATCAGGTTCTCGATGGCAATCGTCACCCTCGTCGGCTTCTCCGGGTGGATGATCGGAACCAAAAACTGCAAAAGATTGCAATGCCGGTCGTCCAAACAATCCGCGACCGCATGCCCATCCTTCGAGTCCACGTTGCTCCGGAACTTCCCCCGAGTATATCCTTCCTTCGAGGTGGCCATCCCTCGACCTCCTGACCGGAAGTCGTATACGGACCTCCACAGTTCTTCCGTCCAACTGCCCGGAATTCCGCGGATGGTCTTATTGAACTGATTTGAGAGTTTTCCCAACAGCTCTCGAATCATCCGTTCCTCTCTAAACCCCCAGGGTTTATCTATCAGTCCCTCGCAACCCATCATGGCAAGATCCTCCATGAGGTTGTCCTTTTCCTTCTCTCCTGAAGGAATGATCGGACACACCTTCCGGAGTTTAACTTCTACTGCGGAGGAACTGGACGGTCCTGTTCTACTCTTGCGAAGCTGAGGCATGGACACGAGCTGTGCTAACTGGATTCTCACTGAGGCTACCTTTCTCTCTCCTAGCCGCACGTCCCGTTTCCTCACTTCTTTCTTCCGATCTCAACCGGAATACCTCTAAACCTGCAACACATACTAAAGCGCTGCGCGCTCTAACACACTAACACGCACACACACTCACAAAATAAGAAAGTAAAGCGCCTGGGAGGAAAGCTAAGTACGCGCAGAAAAACACTTTCCAGCAAACGAAGTTTGAAAAAGAGTGGCAACTGGATTGGTCAGCCTATTTATAGTCTGATCTGTCATCATGACCAAATCCGTTCCTGACCTAATCCGATCCAACTCAGATCCGCTCCAACTCTAATCCGGTTTAGATTCAGATCGAATTCGGATTGTCATCTCTTCCATTCCGTAGTTAATTTCCGGTTTTCCGTAACCTCTTGCTCGAATCCGGATCCCAAATCACGGTTTCCGTTCCAAGATTTAGATAACTTACAAAAAACCAGAAATTCACATTGCGACACACGTCTGGGTTGTTCTATGGGTTGCCGTACTACTTTGGGATTCACGTTTCCTGCCCTTGCCATTTGAAAGTCGAGGTTGTTTCCTTTGTTGAACTTCATCCACGGCAAGAGCAAATATGGCCTCCTTCTGGTCCTACCCTATTGAAGCCTTTCGAGCCAGCCTTCTCCACATGATCCGTGTCTTACAAGGTCCTTCAGCATTCATGACTTCCATGAGCCTGTCTTCTCCATTTATTGGATAGAATTTCGTCAAATAGGGCATATTCTCTTCAGCTACACTAGTATACTCCCTGTACCCTCTTTTCGTCCCAAACGCCCATTTGCTTAAAGATCCTTTTTTGTTCAGAAGATCACCAAATTGCAAGCACTGTCCACTTTCTGTTGAAGGCAATTCTAATCTAAACCTTGCAAACTAAATTGGAATGTAGCTAAAACAGATTGAGGGCATGAATATTTACTAAGAATTCAACGCTCAAGCACACATCATCACTTAACGTTGACTTTTTGATTCTGGAAGGAGCAAACAGAGCATTATGAACATCCATTTGATCAAAATAGGGAAACAATGAATCCCTTACCTCGTGCAAGGATTGCAAGCGTGTCTCAATATCTTCATATTGATCATCATACAAAGAATCCCCTTCGGCAATCATGAACACCAAACACCAGAAAATTTTCGCTTAAAACAAGTACTGAACAAAAGAAATTTCAGCTGTGAGTGAGATAGGTTGGGGTTTTAGGATTCAGGGTAAGAGCGAATTGGGATTTGCTTGCAATTTGGGGTTTTTTCCAATCAAAACAAATGCTTCGTCCTAATATGCCCTAAAAAACTAAAATTCACATGCATTGGTAACTTCATCAGTTCAAAAGCAGCGCAGAAAAACAGTTATCAAACAGAGTGGAAACCATCTTACTTCACACTGAAGTCACCAACATCACGGAATTCATCTAAACCACCTGCAAACAGAACAAAAATCATTGGTCAGAAGGAAGATTCAAATAGAATGACTCTCGCCATGTCTTATTTGCCAATATGCATGAACCATAACAAGTGCAAAACAACCTGTGAAATGTGATTTCATGACCAGAACCTATGAAGCACAAAACGCACTAAGAAAGCATGATTCCAGCTCCTGGCAAAGACAAAAATCACTTGCAATCAGATCAGCAGGTGTCCTTCGTATGGACCTAGAGATTGAAAATACGAAGTCCAAGCCAACATCTCCATTTGAAGGGGAAAGGGATCGCTTTTCGTTACAGTTTCCTTTCCACAATGGTCTACTTAAAGCATTGAGTAACATATAGGTAGAAAATCAATCACCTAATGTTTTGCATTCGCAATTGCATAGAAGACAGTACCGGTGGTACATTCCGAACAAACATAAGTTCAAACTTAACCTTGAACACCATAACCTAATTGCACTCACCTGAATCAGAAACCTCCAATACGCGACTCGCAATTCTACTATTTAAACACACCAATTTCAACCTCCACAACTTCCGGGATCGCTCTGCCACTACTGCTAGGGGAGAAGAAAACCTGCAACCAGTCGAAAATTTGAAACCTAGTTTAAAATCAGCACACTAACGAGTAAATGGGCAAAATCATTCTTCTTAAAGAGCACAAGGTTCCTGAGGCGACTTCCAGGCCTTACTCAATTGCAGATAAAAATTCACCATTCGAGTGCACATTTCGCCCAATGATCTGTAAGGAAGAAGAGTACAAGCTAAAGAAGAGTGAGGATCTGAAGAAGTTCACAGTCAAAGAAGATGAAACCTAGTATGCGATGCATACTTATACGTTCAGTAGGACTGGAGGAAATATATGAAGAAGAGTGTGTGGACATTTTTGTGGAAAGGTAAATTAATTAAATGAAGAATAATGGGAAAATATTGTTGTTCAACTACGAATCAGTTTGTACAGTATGTGTTCTAGCATATGAAGCTATATATGTTTCTTTCTAAAAATCAGCTGCTAAAAAACTTACAGATATGAAAAGGATGCTTGGGCTAAAAAATTCAAGAGATGTACGACATATTCAAAACCCCTAGTAGTAGTGCTTGGTGAAGGGCTTCGTATTGTAGGTACATGGGTAGATTGTTGTTGTTTGTATATGGAACGAAAGAGTTCACAACTTCTCTAATAATCACATTAGGTACAGTGGACCCGTCCTTTTTGGAAGAGAAAACCGGTAGGTGCTCAAAAATCAACACACAAGGTACCGGTAGTAGGTCCATAAAGTGACCATCTAAGAGCTGAAACTGAATTTTGGGGAATTATAACTTCTTGAAATATTTTTCAGTAAATTTTCCTTGAAAGATAAGAGGACTTGGCATCTAACCCAAGTCATTTCATATTTTTTGGAGCTTTGTGGAATTAGTTATGATTTTTTGAAGTTGGAATGGCATAGGGCTCTAAAACCGCCCACCTCCTCAAATGTACACTATTTATACATTGCTCATTCAACGAAAAAGTAACATGTACAAATGAAGCACATTTGTAGAGGTGGGCGGTTTTACAGTCTGAGTGCTTTTTGAACCTCCTACCTTAACCCCTAAAGGACCGGCATGTGTTTTTTGGCCATATAGAAATTTTGGGCAGGTCTGTCTGATTAGAGATTTCTATATTTTAAGCTGAAATTTTAATAGAAGGTGGGCACAAGGAATATCTTTCATATGCACTAAATTTCAGAACATTTGAAAATAGAAGTCAAAAGTTATGGCCAAATATGTTACTTTTTTTCGTAACTTGGCAGTCCAGGCAGCAAGAAAAATTTGGCAAAAATTTGATTTTTTTTTTAATATTTTTTTTCTTGTAGATTATATTTTTGTCTATCTGGAAAGCTTTGATTCATTTCATTTGGATTTGTTACGAAAAATTTATGGACAGTCTTGTTTTTTGGGCAGTTAGAGCATCTTCTTGAAAAAAATAACTTGTAGGATTCATTTCTAAATGCTTTTTTTGCAATTTTTCAAAAAAAAAATTCTCATGGTTTAGTTTACTTGCTAGAACAATCTCACCATTGGGATTAGTGTATTTTAATTCCATCTAAAATATATTAATATTTTAGATTTTCCTTCTATCTCATACCTACTTCTACTTAATAAATTTTTTAGGAATGATAATTAAGTTTTTTTGAATATTTTTTTTTCCCTAGACTCTCAACTCAATTCTCCACTGTAAAGATTTGAAGCACAAAACTCTGTAGTGCAAAAATTTTAAGTGAAAAATGTTTTAAAGTCAAAAAATCTAGTCCCGCAATGTGTTGAAATACTTGTTTTTTCCACTTTAAACGCAGATATCTTGCAATCTGAGCGGTCAAAAATTCTGAAATTTTTTCCACACATTTTCATACTAGTTAGGTGTAAGATCCTACGGTTAGATGTGGAAAAAAAAACATTTTTCATTTTTTTTTACTCCTTGCTATAGAAATGGCAGTTTTGATGGGTTTTTGGCAGAAAAAAAGCCTTGGGCCTTTAGGGGTTAATAAGTAGTTCATACTACTCTCGTCAATCAACACATTTTCCAAAAATGTCGTATAGAAACAAGTCTATGTTGTCATTGGTGTCATAAAAAACATAATTGTCCGTATGCTGCATTTGTCTATTTTTTCACTAATGTCCATGCGTACAATGTAACATCTACAAGAATTAGGCTTGAAAACAACTCCAAATCTCTAATGCTCTTATGTTCTAGAAAACATGATCCGTTTTCTTCTAGCATCACGAAAAACAGTGGTTTCTTATAGTGATCATCTATGGACTCTAAATCTATAAAGGAAGCCGTGACCATTTTTTGGCAAATGAATGACAAAGAATCTTTCTATGTAGGACAGAAGTGCAACTATTCATCTGCAGAATTTTGTATGAAAAGAGAAGGTCTTCTACAAAAGTTTGACTTCCAATGATTGTTTTTTCAAATTTTTATAACAGTGATACACTTGATACCAAAATGGATGATTTTAAAGGTTGCTTGCTTGTTTTTGAAGGGATAATGTCCACTACGTTCTTCTAGGATTAACCCTAAAAGGACGCCGACCTACGACCAAGGTAGTCATTCCCAAATTATTAGGTTTTTGGACCAATACTTGCATTTTTGATTTTTACATTGATCTAGAAAGTCATCCAATAGACATTTTTAGGCTACCATTTTGTTGCTAGGATAATTTGAACACTACTATGATTTGTCCTAATAGTGAGGGAGGAAGTTAGCACCAATTAAAAAAGTAGTGTCACAACAATTTTATTTTATTTTATGGAAATTGATACAATACATGAATATTTCAACCTTACCTAATTCAAAATAGAGTGACTTTGGTAAGTATGTGTCATATGCATTATGAGGACAATTCATTGTAGTCCTAAATGCTTGAACTAGTGATAGTAAGGTCACTATAAGAAAATCATAATAAATAATTGTAACTTCTACATGTCAAAGTCATGTTTCAAAACACAAAGTCAAAGTAGTAGTATTAAATTACATTTCATGGATATCCAATTTTTGAAGCACTATCCCATATTTTATTAAAAAATAATTAACTTGGCTTATACAAAATCCAATGTTGTAGATAGACCATTAGCATAGCTATAAATAAAAATTTGAATGAACATCATTCTATTTTCAATATAAACAATAATTGTTTGACCATTCCTTCACAAGCCATTTTTGGCTTTTACAACTTTAAAACATCCCTATCCTACCTTAGATGGCTAGAATGGTGACATTCAAAATCACCTCACCCTACCTTGGTCAATGCACATTTCATCCCTTGTGCCTTTTAAATTTATAGTTTCAACTTTTGTTTTTTCTCTAATTGTGGGTATGCCTTCTAATGAGGAATTAGGATCTTCACTGTAAACTTTAACACTTCAACTCTAAAGCATTTCATGAACTAGAATAAAATTTTGTGCTTGGGGCCAAGCCCCTATAAATGCAATTTTTGTTATTCTTTTTTCTAAAACTTTTATATAAAGTGGTGTGTATTTCTAGCTTTCCAATAAGTCAATTTTCAAAAAGAACAAGTTTGTATCATTTTTTCTTTCTCTAAACTTTAGATAGCTAAAAGAAATGTTTTTTAAAATTGAAAAATAATTTTCATCAAGAATAGATCCATATCTAAAACAAAGATTTATTCATTCCATTTTGATGAATGGTGTAAAAATTATGAAGATATTTGTTTTGCAAGCAATCATAGAATTTATTAGAAAAATATCATATGAAATGCATTTTTAAACTCTATTTTTGCAATTCTTAAAAACTTAAAAGTGCATACGTTTTAGATGGTTTACAACAACATTCCACCTATTGGAAAATTTGTAGTCTCTATAAGATTTATTAGCAAATTAGTTTATTCAATGATCTTGTACATCTAACCATATAATGATTTCTTTAAAGGGCATAAATCAAGTTCAAAGTTGTTGATTTTTTTCCTATAAAATCTCAATTCCATTTTCCAACACAATATCAAATTTTTCAAGTTGTAAAAGACATGAATTTTTTTCAAAAGTTTCAAAGTTGAACCTTCTCTACAAGGAAGTATTGAAAAAAGCTTGTTGCACTACTTTGATATCATGACCTTAGAGACACTTAGGAGGTAGTCTCTAAAAATTCAATATGGTGTAGAAGTATATATACAAGTTTGGTGCAAAATCCTATTGTTAAAAGTTGCAAAAAAAATTATGAATCTATCTATTCCAATTTGTTTTCAAATTATATTGTTTTATAACAGTTTTGCTCCAAAATACAAAAATATAATAGTGATTATCCCAAAAATGCTTGAAAGGCCACAAAATGGCTTTTGAGATGACATTTAGCACCTCAAGGAGATGGAAAAGAGTATTTTTGCATCCAAACTTTTGAGGGGACTTAGATGTATGCTTTGGCAAGAAGGTGGTGTGAAAATTCTCTCTTTGTAGTATTGTTGAATTTTTTACATAGAAAGATGCTCAATCAATGGATCACCATGTACATAATAGCGTATTTGGGCAACTTAAAGTTGTTATTATTGATGTGAATTTGAGCCATAAAAATGATCATTTTAAAATTTGAGCCCATCTAATGAAAATAATTTAACCTCTAAATGTAAGAACTGCGTTTTTTGGCAAGACAGTGATTTTGAGTAGTTGACTACAAATTGAATTTTTATTTTTTTCTTTGAAAATTTCATAAAAAAATTTGCCCAAGGAGTAGCTTTAAGGCCCAACAATTTTCATAACTTTTGACTACTACATGGTTAAAAAGTTATTGCAAAATATGGACTTTTCATTGCTTGGCCGGCAGATGGGGCAGCTCAAAAAACTTCTTTAGAAATCACTTTTAGAAAAAATAAAAATTTAAAATTGGATCTCTAGATTTATATGTACGTGGAAAGCTTTGAATCATTCCATTTTAATTAATAAGATGAAAGTTATCATCACAAAGTTCCTCTGTCACGAATTGTCAACAATAATCCTATGGTTATTGTCGAGCACTGCTTTCGTGTTACATTCATTCATTTAGAAACATTGTTACAACACAATAATGACATTCATTAATACCATGCAGTTGAGGCATGTCATTCATATTTGAGTTTGAAGTGCTAAAGTTGCACGATAACTATGCATGACGAAATATGTATGACTTCAGTGGTTTAGTGATGGGCGACTAATTTTGTGCAGCATTAGTGCTTTTCTAAGACATATAAAGTTAGTGCAATAATCACACAACATCATGTTTGTGCATAGTTATTGTTCTAAAATTGCATTTTTTTAATTTTTCACAATTTCAATACTAAGTCAATTGAAAAGCAGGAATTGTGTTCATAGTAGGAATTTAGACCTCATTTAGGCATAGTAAAATAATTTTTTTCAAAAAACTTTAAACTAAGAAAAGTTGGTAAATGAATCTAGCTTTCATCTCCAAACATTCGTTTGAGATTTAGAGTCTCCAATTAAAAGTTATGGACAAAGTTCAGAGACGGCTTGGAAGGGACATTTTTTTGACATTTTCAAACATTGCCTTTGAATTTTGTTTATAACTTTTGATTGGAGGTTCTAAATCTCAAACGGATTTTTGGAGATGAAAGCTAGATTCATTTATCAACTTTTACTAGTTCAAAGTTTAAGAAAAAAAGGTACTCTACTATGCCAAACTGAGGTCTGAATTTCTACTTTGAACACAATTTTCAAAACAAATTGACTATGAGAAGTGAAACTCTCATCTTCAAATTATCCCATATCTTTTGAGTGTTTATAAAATGGATTATAGTATAAAGAGGACCTCTCCACCCTCAACTTTGCAATGAAGAGATTCCATCGGTACGATACCAAGTTTCTTGGTGGCCTACTCATGGAATCAATTCAAGCTAAAATGAAGTAATTCTTTCACTACGCTATCAAGTTTCTTGGTAGCCTATTGATGGATTTAGTTTAGGCTTAAATTTGGTGGCCTACAATAATGATGGATTTAATTCAAAATGCCAAAGGTTTAGTTAAGAATTTTTTTAATTAGAATGGTGATCAACAATTGAACATTGACAATACTTTTGCAACATTGATACCATTTAATAAGCATTATTCCAGTAATGATTCCAATGACATTGTGATTTTCCATGTCTTTCAATGCACAAAAAATGCATGATAAAGAATGTAAATTTTTGTGCATAATTTGTGTCTTTTGCGCACTTGTGATTAACATAGAAAAGTTACATAGTTAATATAAATTACAAAGTAGTGCCATTTCTTTGTAGTAATCATGTGCATCGTGATGATGCAATAACTTGCAAATTAACGTACGCACCTATGAAACAATAGTAACTACATGATAATTGCTAACAATTTGTTGGTCTTGAACTTTGAGATGATCTCTCTCACAAAATCCAAAGAGCAATTCCATTCGGGGTCTTCTGTAAACTCTTATGAGTCTTGAGTTCCTTTAGTGTTTCTGCTCGTGTTTCTGCCACACGCTCTCACTAGCAAACTCAGCAAGCATCGGATCCACTTGCACGTCATGCTCCCTAGAAGACCTGATACCATTTGTTGGGATAGCTTGCCTTGCAGTTGTCATGAGAGTCGCGTGGGCTTAGATTCTGCATCGGACTGTGGTTGCGGAGTCGTGGAGGTGATAAGGGAGGTTTGGAGCGTCTGGGATGTCAACGGGGTCCCGACATCTCAGTTGGGGACCTCAAACCCCTTGACCTTCACATGGAGGTTTTGGAGACTCATCTTTTTCAAGTTGAGTCTCCCACGTGATGGAGTGAGAGGTTTAGCCTCGTATGCTTCATCCAAACATGCGAACATTATTCAAGAATGGCATTGACTTGACTGTTGTAGTTTGATTGTGAGGTTTTTCTAGTTTCTTTAGAAGCTTTTCCTCACGTGTTATTACTTGAAAAAGATCTCATTGCGTTCATGGGTGTATGCGTAGTGAAATTTGACACCTAAAGTAGTTCAAAATCGAGTTTTAGAGTGTTTTTGAGGTGTTTTGCGTGTGCTGGAATTGCAAGACAATAGCCATGGTTTTGGGGTGTTTTAGCCTTGGAAATGGGTCCTAAACCCCTATTTGGAAGTTGAGTGCACTATTCACTTGGCTTTGGGGATTAGGATAGGAAAAGGATGGGTTAGAAATGAGCCACCTAAGGGAATCCTAACACTATTCACTTGGCTATTCACTATTCACTTGGCTTTGGGGGGGAAAGGCTTTCTCTCTCCTAGAATTTCTCTAAGCAAAAACTTGGAGTTTGGGGGGGGGAGTTGGAAGGAAAAATATTGGTAAGAATAGATGAGGTGGACATTCTTCGCCTTTGTTGGAGTGAAGCGCACTAGTAATGTCGGGACTAGTTAGGTAGTCGAGCTTGACAAGGGAGCCTGGACTGGGATTGAGGGAGACGCAGAAGCAGTTACTGTCAGGGTTACCATCCTCGGAGTTCGTCAGTGCCCCAAGTGCCCTTGTAAAATCAACATAGTCGCGGCCTGCTGCTGCAGCTGCTAGTTGAGCGCCTGCAGGTGGTTCACCTGCTCCTCGAGGTACGCCGTGTGTGCCTTCTTCTTCTTGCGGTACTTGCGTACAGCCTCGCTATTCCCTAGCGGTCGCTTCTTGCTGTTGTGGCTAGTTGGAGTCTCCAATTTGTCTGCAGAGGAGTCTTCCTCGCTTGCTGCGAACAGCTGCGCGTGAGTGTGGTGTCGTTTGGCCCTGTTGGGGGGTTGCATGTGTGCGTGTGAGTGTTGCGTAGCATCTCGTCTAGGAAACTTTCCAAGGAGCCCGTCAGACTGGGAGTGGATGGCAAGTCGCACAGGCTGCAACCACCAAATATGTCATGATCCGTAAATTCCAGCTCCTCGTCATCCATTCTATCGCCTCAGTCTTGTAATTTGATCGCCACCACCTTCAGTTGAAATGAAATATGTAACCTGCACGTCCGTCTCACGTTTAGCTCCTGAATTCCACAATTCCCAACCACGACGCAATCTGCGGAGGTTCTAGAGTTCGTTCGCTCGGATGCGGAGCAGATGCAGCGCAGCATGTCTTCGACTTGCGATTTGGCGGATCACGTGAGTGGCAAAGTTCGAGAGCTCGATCTAGCGCACTCTTGGGTGCAGTCTACGCTAGCGAGGATCGATGCCATTGTGGATCGGACGAATTGCATCGACGGAGGGAAGTAGGCTTTGGAGGTCGAGGATTATGAGACGGCCGCAAAGTACGTGGAGACGTTCTTGCAGCTGGATTCGGAGTTCTATGAATCTGTCGGTCCTGGTTTAGGGTTTAGTGGGGATGTGGGAACACGAAATGTAAGGATAAGGCAAGTTAGCTAGTAATATAGGGAAAGGAGTTAGAAATGGTAAAATTTTTAGCTTTTGTAAAGCTTAAATACGAGTTTTACCAAAATTAAGATATCTCTATTTTAGGATAACTGTAAACAGATAAACAGGTTAAGAAAGGGAATTAGAATTTCCTGATTAGACCAGAAAACTGGAACCGGATCCGGAACAGGGTATCAAATTGGAAGTTACTCCACGTACCGGGCCGGGTGCGGACATGTGCCGGACGATACGGGAGAGCCAGCAGGAAGCCGTTAAGGCAATCCTGAGATCCAACGGCTCTACCGGGAGTTAGGGAAAGTCGTTTAAACGGTCACAGTCTTCCGGGATTGCGGCGGAAACAGTAACCCTAAACGGCTGGAAACGGATGGTTGGGGACAAAACCAGGAATGGAAAACTTCCGTCTTCATCTCTCATTCTCAATTTTGAAGCATCTTTGGGGTTTTTAGAGCGGTGGTTTGCAGATCAGATCGTGAAGAAGGAGAGCTCCTCATTCCCAGATCCGGATAGGATAGTACTGGAGTTTGTGAGAAGGGGTCTATAGCTGGCTATCTTTGAGGAATTGTGTGCGAATTGTGTTTGAGAGAGTGTGGACGAACTTTTGAGTGCAATGGTGAAGGGTGAAGGTAGTGAGGCCGTCGTCTTCAAAACCAAGACTATCCATCCGGTTATCCCGGAAGACGAAAATCAATGTAAGCAGTTAGAGGAGGACTTGAGTCAAATCGGATGTCTCAGATTCCTACGTCGACCATGGAGCCTGAAGGACGACGAGATGATTTGGGAGCTGACAAAGGACCAGTCTAACGAGTGGGATAAGACACACCGAGCGCTGCCAAGGATATGGACCCTCGAAACTTGAAAAGCGGTTTACGACTTTCCTCGCCCAGGAGAGGGGATGGCTTCCCAGACATACAAATTTGCGGAGGGTAAGTTTTCTGACACTCCCCACAAGAAGGATGTTTACCTCGTTGCGGACTGCAAGAATGCTAGGGAGAAAAGAGTGCTAGAGTTCATAGTTCCGATCATGTATCCGGAACGGCTATCCCGGATCACAGTGACTTGGGCGAGCACAATCTTTGGTGCACTAAGCGGAGAGAGGAAGGTATTCTGGGGAGAGATAGTGAAGGATTTAGTAGGAAAGATGGTCTCTTCCTTGGGTAACACTAAGGCCACAGCAATAGGCCCCTTTCTCTTCCACCTCTATGATTATCTAAGAACACTTAGGGCTCATGAAAGGACAACCCATAAGGCTGCAGCCACCATCCAAAAGTTTAATATCATTCCTTTTAAGAAATAAGAGGAAGAGGTAGGAGAGGAATCAGAGGGAGGATCTTCAGAAAAGAAGGAGGAATCCTTAGAGCGAATCATAGTCTCCCCTAAGAAGCAGAAACTCAAGAGTGATCAAAGAGAGTCCCCGGAATCGGAAAGTTTACGGGATGAGTCACTTGGGAGGATTATTAAGGATTTCGAGAGGATTTGTGAGGAGCTGAGTGCCGAGAGAGGAGCGGTCCAGGATATGTGTGGACTGTTTGGTGGAATCGAGGTAGCCGGGCTCGCGAAGAAAGTAGAGGGTTTACTTCGGGATAAAGAGTCCCGGTGTCGTGTAGAGAGAGTTTGCTTTGGAAAATCGTAGGGATTCTGGCTGCAACCAGAAACGGTTTAAGGACAAGAAGGAAGAGGGCAAGTAAGCTCGTCACTCGCAAAAGCATCCAACTATCAAAATGAAGTAAGAATGATGAATGCAAGTGATCTTGTCACCCGCAAATTCACCAAACTAACTGGAGATGGCTTATGAGCCAAAGAAATCGCTTAGGATCTTTTATACTATCTTCAGTCTTCAATCTTTGATCTTCAGTCTTCAATCTTCGATCTTCAATCTTCAATCTTCAATCTTCACCTTGTTGGCCTATCCTGTGGTGGCTCTATAAGGGTCAGGGTAAGGATAGGTGATAAGAAACAAGGCCTCGGACGGGTAAAACGGGACGACGAAACCACGAGCTGGCCGTCCGAAAGAATGGCTCCTAAACTTCAAACCCACGGTGACCAGCAATTGTGCCTCACCAATGGGAACGACATAAAAGTGACCATGTGGGTGATCAATCCCACTTCGTCATCAATAAACACAAAACGGGGCTAATCCTGAGTTACTGCATAGTCCGCAACAGGATTATGATGCAAAAATGAAAACAACAAGCCTCCAAAACCGGCTAGGAATAACAATAAAAGAACAACGAGCCTCCAAATCCGGCTAGGAATAACAAAACAACGGACCACAAACCACAACACACAAAAAATCTTCAAATCTTCAACTTCAAACTCCAAATCTTCACTTCAAACTCCAAATCTTCACTTCAAATTCCAAATCTTCACTTCAAATTCCAAATCTTCACTTCAAATTCCAAATCTTCACTTCAAATTCCAAATCTTCACTCCAAACTCCAAAACTTCACTCCAAACTCCAAAACTTCACTCCAAACTCCAAAACTTCACTCCAAACTCCAAAACCGCAACTCTAATTTCAAAGTCGAACTTTGGACTAACGCCACTGTCGCTCTACAACTCCAAATGATATCTTTCTGAAAAGCTAACACAATTTTCTACAATTCCTCCAAGTTTCAACTCATTTCAACACTTTGTCCAATATCTATGGCTGTTCAAAGTTTCGGCCTTTAAATGTAAGGGCAGCAGACCCTCCTTCACTCCCACACTCACCACTCATTCATAAATGCTTCAAACAAAACAAGTGATAGCTACTTAGAAAGCTAACAAAATCCTCCACAACCTCTCCAAAATTCAATACAAACTAAATACCTGTCCGTCTACTATGGTCGGTCAAAGTCTCAGCCCCTCTTCATAGGAGGCAGCAGACTCACCTCCACTCAAACAAGCACAAATCTCAACTCACAACTTCAAACAGAGCAAGAGAGGACAATTTGGAAAGCTAACAATATGATAAACAACTCTTCCAATTTTCATTACCAAACTTCAAAAACTCAACACACAATGACCCTCCAAACATTCGGGTCTTTCCTAAACTCACAACGGGGAAGAAGATGAATAGTATCCACCTTTTCCTCCACCTTATCTTCATTCTAACCATACAAAGAAGTGGGGTCAGCCCCTAACTCACTCCCAAAGCTATCACAACAATAATTGAACCCTTATTTGGCTCCACAACTTTTTTCTTATCTTTATCTTTGAAGAAAATTCACTACAAGTTCACCTGAAAGGCAAACTAATTGAATATTTTCCTCATACTATTTCACAAGCACAAATTTATTCTAAGAAATCACTCCAACTATGGAATGAACAATTAAAATCCAACATATATCTAGTAGAGGTAAAAAACTAGAGTTCCAATCGAAATGTCACTCCATCTGCAAGAATTTGAGGATGCGTTTGACGGTAGCGGCAACATAATCAGCACGATTTGCCTTGGTTAAGGAATTGACTGGCCCTTTCAACCATCGTTAGTGACCACGACTCCCTTCGATAGGCCTCACTATGCAATAGTATTGCTCGTCGTTTAAGCCTTCAAAACATCCTTCAAATGTGACTTCACGGCTGCCGGGCTCAACACATCCAACCTGCAACAAAATCACCAATGCTCGAGCGTCACGTTGAAGGTTACTGTGCCATCGTTTTTCCACGCGAGGTTGTTTCGGTGGTCGAGACGGCCCAGCTTCATCTTTTGATCGTCCATGTTGCAATGAAAGATCCAGTGGCTGTTGTCGCTGATCCGGTAGTTGCGATAAAGAAAATTCAAATTCACGCTCCGGTTGAGATTCCTCATCTTGAGACTCAGAAAAAACCCTCCAATTCGACATAGTAATCTAAATAAACACGAAGAAGAAGAATATCAAATGAGATGAAGCTTTCAAGTGAATCCTTCTCTATATAGTCGAAAAGCAAAGGCGTCACCTTGAAGCCATCTCAAATGACGTCATCCCCTATATAATATTACAAATATTTAAATCTATCTAAATCATATGTATATACATATTCTACATAATGTCTGCATTTGCAACACGACACCGGAAGTGGGAGACCCAGGTTAAGGAGTTGACTAAGACGAATGAGGAACTGAACCGGAAATTAAAGAAGAGTGAGGTAGGAAGCAAGGAGGTTAGTAAACTTTCCTCTAAGGCTGAGGACACACTTCGTAAATTCCGGAGCTTTGTATCCTATTCGGGCAGTATGATCAACAAAGTGTGGGCGCTAGATTACCCACCCTTGGTAATAAAGCGAACACCGACCAGGTTCTATGCCTTTATCCACATTTTTTAATATATGGGGGTGATGTGAGCGCGGTCCATTGTGCCTTCCAAGCAATGGATCTTTTTTGCTAACGTTTCCTAAGTGTCGTGGATGGCAGCGAATAATTAGTAATGCATGTAGTAATTCACAAGTTAACTCCGATGTTCAGAATGATGGTGAAATCTTAGCTCCCTAACTATCTATCCTATGTCGAGGGTCGATTGAGTAGTTGGCATCATTTATAACGTTCCTAACTACGTAAAAAGGGGAACCCCTATGTTCCTTCCATAAATCCCTAAGACTATCTTGGGTTTCTAAGACTCCACCTAGAAGTTCTACTTTTAAAAGCTACCCTTAAAGTTCCAACTTCGGAATGTAACTCTAGATTTTACTTCTTTAACTTGATTCTTAAATATTAACTACCAACTTGTGCTCGATGTTTTGACTTTTGACTCTAGGTTTCTATTCCTAAATTAACTCTAAGATTTACCCTTGAATTTTAACTCTATGTTTTAACTTTTAACCCTAGGTTTTTACTTCTAAATTAACTCTAAGATTTACCCTTGAATTTTAACTCTATGTTTTAACTTTTAACTCTAAGTTTTTACTCCTAAATTAACTCTAAATGGCCATATTCATTAAAATGAGAAAAAATGGTCATTTTGAGACTTCAACCCTAAAACTGTTTTAGTGATTTTATCCTCGAGTCGAAGATAAAATGCAACTGCAACCTTTGGACAATCAAAGGTTTTTATATATATTAACATATGAAAGTCTCAAATTACTAAATGGTCTCAAAATTAAATAGTTATAACGATTTATCTTCGTGTCGAAGATAAAATTGAGACTACACTTTGTTTCATTTTAATGAATATGGCCTTCTAAGATTTACCCTTGAATTTTAACTCTAGGTTTGACTCTACGTTTTCACTTTAGCCTTTTACTCTAACTTTTTACTTCCCCCCTTGACTCTAACGTTTAACCTTTAAATTTAATTTTAACTTTTGACTTTTGACTTTTGACTTTCTACTTCCAACTTTAATCCTATCGTTTTAATCCTAGATGAACTCTAAATGTTACTCCAAATTTTGACTTCTACTTTTTACTCTATTCCTAATTCAAAAATCTACTTCCTAAGTTGATTTTCAATTCTACTATTGACCTCTATTTTCTACTCTAATTTTTGACTCCCTAATCAACTCTAAACTCTTACCTGAACCTACCCTAAGATTTGACTTGAGAGTTTAAACCCCTAAGTTAAAGTTCTAAATTAATTCTATTTTTTAACTCCCCAAAGTTAACTCTAGATTTTGACCTTAGAAGTTTAACTTTAAAAAGTAAAAGTGTAAATTGATTCTAATTCTAACTACTAATTAATCCCTAATTTTAATCCTAAATTCTCCTTCTAATTTAAACCTACTTTCCGTCCATGGTTATTTTTGGATGAAATTTTATTCAAAATTCCTCCGTCCTACCCCCTATCGCTTAACTTAGCCTAATGCGGTCAATTTACGGTCGAATCTTAATTATAAGATGTTTTTGGAAACCTCTATTCCTAATCTATAACTTTTTGACTCTAAACTTCTAATTTGCACTAATCTCGGATGCTAATCACGCTCTAAGGGCTGATTAAGAAAATAAATGCTAATTAGGGAGAAACATCAAAGATTAAATCAAAAACTCACCTCTTCACTACCGGTGTCGGAAATAACTTCGTCCACGTCCACGTGTACATCCTCACGCTCCATGGTAGTCTTTGGCTTTGTTTTGAATTTTCTCCAAGCTCACCGCTTATTGAGAAAATATTACAATTTTTGATGATCTAAACTCCCTCTTTCCCTTCCTCCTTTCTTTTCTTTCTTCCTCTTTCTTCTACACTAGCACTATTGTCGCAAGGTAAATTTTTGGTTTTTTGTAAGTTATCTAAATCTTAGAACGGAAACTGTGATCTGGGATCCGGATTCGAGTAGGAAGTAACCGATAACCGGAAATTAACTAATGGAATGGAATAGATGACAATCCGGATTTGATCTGAATCTGAACCGGATTAGAGTTAAAACGGATCTGAGTTGGATCGGAATGGGTCAAGAACGGATTTGGTCATGATGACAGATTAGACTATATATGGGCTGACCAATCCAGTGGCCACTCCTTTTCAATCTTCATTTGCGGAAATCTCGCTCCAGCGCGTACTTAGCCTCTCTTCCCAGCGTTTTGCTTTCTTATTTTGAGTTGGTTTGTGTGTGCGTGTTAGTGTGTTAGGGCGCGCAGCGCTTTAGTGTGCGTTGCAGGTTTAGAGGTATTCCGGTTGAGATCGGAAGAGCGAAGGTGAGAAACGGGACGTGCGGCTAGGAGAGGGAAAGGTAGCCACAGTCAGGATCCGGTTAGCACAGTTCGTGTCCATGCCTCAGCTCCGTAAGAGTAGAGCAGGGCCGTCCAGTTCCTCCGCAGCAGAAGTAAAACTACGGAAGGTGTGTCCGGTTATTCCAACGGACGAGAAGGAAAAGGACAACCTGATGGAGGATTTGGCCAAGATGGGCTGCGGAGGACTGATCGATAAACCCTGGGGGTTTAGGGAGGAGTAGATGATTCGAGAGTTACTCGGAAAGCTCTCCAACCAGTTTGAGAGAACTCTCCGCGGAAGTCCGGGCAATTGGACGGAGGAGATGTGGAAGGCCGTGTATGAATTCCGGTCTGGAGGTCGAGGGATGGCCTCCTCGAAGGAGGGTTACACTCGGGGGAAATTCCGGTGCAACGTGGACTCCAAGGATGGGCACGCGGTGGCAGACTGTCTGGACGACCGGCATCGGAACCTTCTCCAGTTCCTGGTTCCGATCATCCACCCGAAGAAGCCGACGAGGGTGACCATCGCCATCGGGAACTTGATTTTCGGAGCCCTGAGCGGGGAACGGAAAGTAGACTGGGCCAGGACTTTATTCGACCTGGTCAATCGGCTCATTCCGAAGATCGGAGGAAGTAGACCGACTCCGTTGAGTCCCTACCTTGTCCATCTGTACAAGCACCATCAACTCCTCACGGATACGGAGGAGAAGGAGTGGAAGATGCATGAGTCACTCCTGAAATATAGAGAATCGGAATCGGAAGAAGAAGAACAGGAAGAAGTATCCGGTTCCGAGGAGGAAGAAGAGGAAGAGGAAGAGCTACATCGGCCGCAGCACAAGCGGCAGAAGACGACGCCTCCTAACCGGAGAGGAACCCCAACCCCTCCGGTTGAGACTTCCAGTCCAGGGAAGAAACCGGTTTCTGAAGAACCGGGTCCTTCCGGATCGGATCCGACGGATCCGTTCAACCAGCTGGTTAACATCCTGAGTGATGTGCGAGCAGACTGGACGGTGAAGAAGCTGATTCTGAATCAGATCAACGAGCTGGTGGGAGCACCAGTAAACAGCAACCTGGCAGGAGTGATTGCAGATTTTATCTCCAGCCCGGATGAGATCCGGAAGCAAGAGGCAGAGATCCGACGACTCGAGGAGGAGAACGAGTCGTTGAAGACGGAAATGTTGCTCCTCAAGGAGGACATGGCTACCACCCGGGAGATGGCAGAGGCTACCCGGAAAGTAGCGGAGGACGTGAAGGCCACATTCGGAGCAACCGGAGAGGCCATCACCAAGTCAAAGTTGTTTGACGAGGGAGTCCTCAAGGAGAATAAGATATCCGGGACCAGGTTGGTCCGGATTTTGACAGACTACTCCGAAAAGGTGGAGTTAGTCATGATGGACGCGCGAGAGGCTGCAAACCGGATGGAGGAGAGCAGCAGGAAGCTGAACGGAGTGACGTTGTCACGGTCGTTCCATCTGTCCGACCTTTCAATGCCCGGATCTTTTCCGAACGTGGGCATTCAAACGGAAGGAAAGGATCGGACTCCCCAATCCAAGAAGAGTGGGAGGAAACTCGCGCACACCATCAACCTGGATTCGTCACCGGATCTCCCAGAACGTGAAACAGGGGAGCGGAACCGGAACCTGACGGACGTTTTCGAGCAGCTTGGAACGGAACCGCCCAGAAGTCCCACACTGAACCCGGGGAAAGATCAAAGTATGGATCTGACCCCAGATCAGGGTGAGGATCAAGAACAAAGCGTGCACCAAGGCGAAGACGAAGTCATGGACGAAGGAACGGATCAAGGAGTAGATCCGGTTATGGTAGGGTAGTTAGGATTTTAGTTGTAAATATTTGTTAGTTAGGACCGGACCGGATTTGATCCGGATGTGCCTGGTCTGGATCGGATGTTTTCCGATCTGGCCGGCTCGGCGGGGACCGAAAGTTCCGCGCGGACTTTCCGGGCCGCTTTATGTTGACTTTTTGAGTTTTAAAATGTATATAGTCAGTCTCTGCGAAGGAGACTGGGAGTCTTTTCCCTTGAGTTTTTCATGCATTTTCTATTGATTTCTTGTTGTACGTCTCTCCCGCGCGTGGCAGGGCTGTTTTGGTGAGGAGTTAGGAAAATGTATGCAGATTCTAGAGAGATTTCTCCCCTTGGTGTGTTTGTTTTGCTCTTATGTGCATGTGAGTGGGTTTTCTAAGTGTTGGGAGTGGATTTCAGTTCCTCAGCGCCTCTACAGTTCACGATTCCGGGCGAGAAAACCGTTGTTAGGCTAGGTGGATAGGGAAGGAGTCCTTAAACGCGCTAGAACTCCTGGATAGGAAATCCGGTTGAGTGCCCGATCTCCCGTGAGGTCTCGCTGCCCTAGTTGGTAAACGGAAGAACTTTAGTTGATGTTGGAACGGACGAGTTCGCTTGTAACCACCTAACTCCGCACGGAGGGAACTTGGCATCAAGGTCGTTGTAGTATGAGAGGATCGTACGGGGGGTCTTTGTGTGACCTACAAACCGGATCGCTGTCCGGGTGGCTGTGAGAGATCAAACCGGATCCGCGCTAGTTTAGGAGGTAGTGGATTAGAGAAGTGGGTCTTCAGCCACTATAAGTCACGGAAGGAGTGGCGGGCCTGCCACTCTCAAAAGCAAGCGGCGAACCCTCTGATGGTGAAACAGAGGCTAAACTAAACCGGAGAGGAGTGAGAGTACGTGTGTGAGGACCGGATTGGATCGGTCCAGAGGAGTTCCAGGATCAGAAGTGTTAGGATCCTGGGTTGTGGAAGTTTTACGGGACCGAATAGCTTGACAGACCGGAAGAAATAGAGAGAGGTCTGGTCGTTGTTTTCGGTGTGTTGTTGTTTCCGGTTTTAGATCTAGGACCGGAATGTAGGAATTGGATACTGGCTGAGCTTAAGTTGGAAATAATGCTAGACACTTCACAGAATCTCGTGGGTTCGATGTTTAGAGTCATTTTGTTATGCTTTAAAGTGATTTTTGGGAGTATAACAGGGAATTCGCTTACTCTGTGCTGCGACAACTATTCCACCTAAGTTTTTATGAGTCTTACACTATAGTTTCAAACTTCAAGAAGGGTTTAAAGGTTCCTCCTACCCTCTTACACAACTTTGGTTTGCGTCATCCTAATCCTCTTCCCATCGGTCACTATGAATTCTCTAGATTTCTTTTCCTAAGCCTACCTACTCCTCACCTAGGCTACTATTTATCGTCTCTCACCTTTCTTGCCTATTTCTTCTCCTCCCTTCCTAATCTCTTTCCATTGTGTGTAGGTGTGAGTGGTAAGAGGAACAATTTTTGTGTGCAGGTACGGTGGTGCTCCGCTCTTTTCTCCCTTCTCCCTTTGTGGTTCAGACCCTAATCCTACTCCTCCCCTAGCTAGTAATAGGTTAGTCCAACATCTTTGTTGTGTTTTAGTTTTGATTTTTGTTTTAGTTTGAGAGAACCCAAAAATCCGAAAACCAAAAGACCAAAAATTGAGTTCAAAAAGAGGGGGAGCCCGATCTGGACCGGGTGCTGGACCACCGAGCCTGCCTGCCTCCCGGATGGCTGGCTTTCGGCTAGCTGGCTAGGGGTCTGGTTAACAAAAAAAATTAATTAAATTAATTAATTTTTTTATTAATATATGTATTTTTTTTTTCTCCGCTGGCTTCTGATGTTGCTGCTGTATGCTAGTCCTGATGTGGTCGGCTGTATGCTGGTCCTGATGTTGCTGGGCTGTATGCTGGTCCTGATGTTGGCTGGGCTGTATGCTGGTCCTGATGTTGGCTGGGCTGTATGCTGGTTCTACAAAAAAACTGGATTTCCGGCTAAGGCTAAAAAAGACTGGATTTTTGGCTGAGGCTATTTTAAGATTGGGTTTTTGCTAAGGCTATTTTAAGACTGGGTTTTTGCTAAGGCTATTTTAAGACTGGATTTTTGCTAAGGCTATTTTAAGACTGGATTGTTGGCTAAGGCTAGGGGGAAATAAAACCTCGGGGGTACTAAACTTACTAAGACCTTGGAAACAACTAAACTAAATAAAACTTTGGAAGACACTACACTTAGACAAATGCAAAGGAACCTACATATCTTGGAAGCTAAACTCTGGAGGTTTCCACAAAGGTCTTGGAAACTAGACTTTGGAACTGAACACGAGGTAGGTGCAAAGCTTCGCCGTTAAATTAGTTTTAACACCAACTTTAGGACTTCTTGACACCCCGGGGGTTCAAAGCTCCGCCGTCTACACTTTTAACACACGCTTTAGGACTTCAACCTTGTCACTAGTTCAAAGCTTCGCCGTTTCCAAGGGGGGTCCACGCAAGGAGAGAGACTTTAGAAGAGGGAAAACTAAACCTTTAAAGAAAATACACACACAGGGTCAAAGCTTCGCCGTCCCGGAGGGGGTCCACTCAACAAGGAGAAGATTAGAAGAGGATTTCGGATAACTTTAGAAAACATGCACAAAGGAGGTTCAAAGCTTCGCTGTCCCGGAGGGGGGTTCACTCAACAAGGAAAAATATTAGAAGAGGGTTTGGGATAACTTTAGAAAACATGCACAAAGGAGGTTCAAAGCTTCGCCGTCCCGGAAAGGGGTCCACTCAACAAGGAAAATATTAGAAGAGGGTGTAACGAAACACAAAGATAAACACACAAGTTAGACCACGTGGCAACACAAAGCTCACACGCTAAAGGCCCCCCAAAGCGGCATCGCCAAGGTACGGTGGGGGGTGACTTTAGGATTAGTGCAAGAGACAAAAAAAACTCTGAAACTTCACAAGTTTAGACCACAACACGTACAAGAGGGAGAGAGAGGCTCTCCACTTACAACAAGGTACCAAAAACTTCACAAAAGAGTATACAAAGCGAGATAGAAGGACCCCCGAGGACCTTCAAAGCTTGAAAATAAGCAACAATGGAGCCAAAAGTGCTCCAAAAACACCGTAGAGGTTTTTGGCTTCAAACGCCAAAATATCCAAAATAACTTGGACCCACGGACCCAAAACAAGAATTGGAGGTGTTCTAGAGAGAAATGGGGCCCTTATATAGGTTTCCAAGGGCTCACCCCTCCCTCTAGAGTTCTAAGGTAACCTTATCAACGGGGATTTTCATCCTCATCCTCAAAGATTTTCATCCTACATCCTAAATTTTTACTTCTACCATCTATGCTAGATCAACATCCTAATTTTTGGAGATTAGCTCCAATCGCCGAACGGATTGCGCCGTTGGATCCAGATCGCCGTGTTTAATCCTAAATCCCCCTACCTCCCGTACCGAGGCCAAAAAACCCATCGTAGGCTAATTTAGTTTAAAAACCAAATCATGGTAAAATCCTAGATCTTGGGGGTCTCCTATTTTGAAAAATGTGAATAGCCTAGGGTCTCCGGTAGGTGCGAGAGAGTCGGGAAGGACTTTTGGTTGACTTCATTTCGCCATCATATGGTCCCGGAATGCCGGTCAACGCGGCAGGGACCCCGCCACGTGGTTAATTTCCGAGGAATCTCGCCGGTTTGGGTACTTGCCGCTATCGGAATGTCGTGAAACTTCACGGAGCGCATTATTAACATAAAACAAGCTAGTGTAATTTTTAGTGAGATTTTATTGTAACCTGGGTAATTTCCATGAAATTCCCGTTGGAGGTTAGGCGGGTTGACCACCCGGAAAAGGTTCTTCTGCAAGTCGGAAGATGCTGGGATTTTTCACGTGACCTCTCAGGGAGTCGCATGAAAGACGTGCAGATGTGTTTCCGTACCTGGCACGATTGGTCAATGGAGATTTAAACTGGCCATCTCCTCGAATTAGCGACGGTGCGGGAATCTTCTGCAGGTGGAGGAATCTTGGCGAACCGATTTCGCCGTTGGACTCCTGGCATGGGATTCACCCTAGAACACCATCCTTGGGCTGTAGATTCCTCCACGGGCCCGGTCTTGCGTAAGTGGCTCCTGCATGCTAACAATCGGGATTTCGTCGATCTAATGGGGAATTCTAAATCTAACTCTAGGACCCAACCTAGTGGCCTTGCTGTAGATCCCTCGGACCGACCTAGCCATGAATCGCCACATTCATGGTGGGATTTAGCCTTTTTGAGGCTGTGTGACTCGAATCCTCCAAATCTAACCTTTTCGTTATTTCTACACTATTTTTAGACAAGGTTTGGGGGATTCTAAGTAAAAAACACAAATCTAGACCAAATACTATAATGGGTATGACACAACCCTATTTCGGTTCTACACTCTTTTTATGGATTTTTCTATACTTTTATCAACTTTAAATTGTAAATTTCCAAAAAAATAATTCTACGAGTCCCAAGTGACAAATTGGGAGCTCACACAAAGCTAAGTTGTTTGACAAAGGGATTCTGAAAGTGGGATCTGAAGCAGCCGTGAAGACAATGTTGGTGTTGGCGGAGTATTCAACGTCAATGGAGAAGATGATGTACGAGATCCGGGACGTCCTCCAACAGTCGGGATTCTATCAAGATCCCAAGAAGGTCCCCATGTCACCACCCGTAATATCGAAGCCAAAAGACAAGCAGAAAGACGAGAAGACACCTAGAAAGGGCCCCTCCAAACTGAAGTTTGAGGAAGGGGAGGGATCAGTACGTGCATCCGGATCCAAGGAGAAGACCCAGAAGTCCGGATCCAACCTCGGGACCCCCCAGAGTAAGGATTCGAAGCAGTCTCCGAAGGTTCCCAGCACAACAAAGAAAAAGAAAACAGTCAAGCGAGCTAGAAAGGTGTCCCCCGTGAGTTACCACTCAGAGGAGGAAGAGTCGCCAAGCACGTCGAAGAAAGAGGATAGCCCGACGGGATCCGGATCCCAGCCAATAGCGATCCCGGATTCTGAGTCCGAGGAAGATTCAGACCTGGAGACGATTTCTCCATCCAAGCTCAAGGGTAAGACCCAGACGCCATCAAAGGGGACGACATCGAAGGGAGTCAAGCCATCTCCAATCCGAAAACAACCACCCCAGAAAGGAACAGGCAAAAAGGAACCTACCCCGAAGAAGGCCAAGAAGTAGTTGAGAAGCTTCTTGAGTTAACCTTAGCATGGTTAATATTAAAACTCAAGTTTTTGGATAGGTAGGAAGCTATTAGCCAGCTGCTTTTCAGTTGGATGCACTTGGACTTCACTTTCCGGGTCTTTAGGATCTGAGATCCACATTTTGGAGATCGGATGGGATGTTAGGAAGTCAATGGGGAGGATAAGGAATGACAGCTGTCATTCTCTAGTCCTCTGATTTTGATCCCCATGGGCCTTTAGGATTCTTGGGGTGTTTGGTATTTAGGGTCTGACTTCAGTTGGAAGCCCCGAGTATTCTTATGTGTATTTCCAGCATTTTGCAAATTGAATTCAGATTTCCACTTCGCAAGTATTGGTCTAAAAAGTCTCAGTCTGTGTTGGTATGCCATCAGTGTGTTAAGCATTGGTAGTGCGGGTAGCTGGTTTGTAGGTGTTGGGAGCATGATAGATAGCCCCCGGGGTCTGTTTGGATCCGGTTCCGAGAGTATTAGGAGTTGGGTTATGAGAACTGGCATATTAAGGGGTAGTTTTATCTGTTGATTTTCCTTGAGAGTCTTCTGAGTGAGATAGCCATTCCTAGGTTGGGTGAGTTCTTCAGTTCAAGTATGAATGCTAGCCGACGTTTGATGAGGTCTTGCGGTTTCCGGAAGAGAGGAACTAGAAGGTAGTTGGGATCCTTTAGTTAGTTGGTTATTGATTCCGCTTTGGGAATTAGGATTCAGCCGAGTCTGTCGTTGTAGTAAGAGAGGATTGTGGGGGTTTTCTGAGTGACCTGCTAGTCCGGAGTAACTTCCTGGATCAGTTGTGAGGAAGAATCAGCATCCGGGTTTTGTGTGTGTGTTTTATGTTTTCTTTAGTGAACCTTCATTCACTCTAATCCTTTGAAGGGTAGGGTATACGTTCCCTTCCTTAAATCCAAGAGTGGACCCCTCTAATATAGAGGTTAAACTATAATATTGGTTACTTTGCTTACTGGATCCGGATCCGGGAAAGGTATAGGATCAAGACACTCTTTTCGGTTTCGCATTTAGTTAAGTAGGATACTAAGTTACGGCTACTGTTGGATAGAAATACAAACCTGTTTCTTGTTGGGGTTTAGTATGGCAAATAGTATGAGTTGAAAGAGGAGAAGGTTGAAGGAATACGGACAAGAAAGTGCAGTTCTTAGTTTTCAGTCCCGGATTCTTTTGTCTTGGGTTTGTGTTCCGGATCCTGCTCTGGTAATTTTGAGGATACTACAAGTTGAAATCCTGTGGGAACGATACACGAGTCATCTAAGGTGTTTTATACTAATTTAACACCTAAAAGAGGGATTTGTGCTTTCACGTGTTACGACAGAGGACATTGTAGCCGAGCAACGGAGGTTGATGTTTGAATCAAAGGCGAAGTTGGAGGGCATTACTGGAAAGAAGCTCGCAGCGGCCATTGAGGCGAAGGATCACACCAATGTCGTGCGGTTTGTGAAGCTGTATCCGGCCAAGGATCAGACTTTCTGTCTCTCGAGAACCGGAAACTTATTCTGTTTTGGAGTAAGCCCAACGATTGAGCCAGTACTGCAGTGGCCCATTTGCTATAGACAGAATTGAGCAGAATTGAGTCTCAATTCGTGTAACGGGGATAGTGACCGGACCGACCGGTAGTCAAGACCTGATGAACTTGGTCACCGGTCATTAGAGGCTTGGTGACTGGCTGAACCAGTCACCAAGGGGCCGCTTCCGGAGCAAATCCTTACATAACAGGCTCTCTGAAATTGGAACCACAAGACTCGATTTTCTTTCGAGCTATTTGGATGGTCATTGCACGTCCAGTGCCATCAGTGGCTCCCGTAATCAATGCACACATAACAGATGTGAAATTGCTAAGACTCATTGATTGTAAAAGCTTGATCAGAATCTCTGAGTGTTGAGCACTGTGCCTTGTCGAGAGATCTCCGTGGCATCCTTGGATTAGAAGCATTCATAGGTGGTTTGAGGAGTGTTTTGAGTGCATTTGGGGGTGATCTTAGGGGAGATTTTGGTTTTGATCCTAAACCCTAAATTTTAAATCCAAAACTTGAATAGTTATAGGTGACCAAAGCATTAGTTGCTTATGGTGACTACAAGGGCCCAAGCGGCACGCCAAACCGACAGGACTTGGTATAGGCCTCCAGCAGTATTTTCCCAGCTATCAAAGTCAGAGCAATGTCTGCATGAGGCCGATTTCATCGCAGAATTGCTGACCATCATCTAAGAGCGAGTGTCAGTGCCACGAGAACTTCAACATCATGAGCCAGAGTTTTGGGAGGTGTGGCATGCAGATTTGGCAAGGGCGCAGTGCATTGATGCTAGTGCACTAGGTTTGGTGACCTACTGGTTTTGTGTGGAGTTAACTCCCTTCATTACCTTGGAGAGTTGGGATGATGACCGTGCCAGAGTTCTAGACTGTTTGATGCATGCACAATGTCTTCATGAGGTAAAAATGGAGGTACTTGGAGTTGGGCTTAGTTACTTGAACCGCAACCGTATGACTGACTTTGCTCAGTGCTCCTAGATATGGTTAGGAGTGGATTTAGGCTAGTACCTATTAGCCTAGTATAGTTAAGGTATACTTGGCGGCTTGTGCTAAATACTAAATACCAAAGACCATATATGAGACTAAGGATTGATCTCTATTGTGCTATTTATTCATACTTTGTTCACTAGTGGATATCTCGTGGTCTCTAGTCTAAATTGTACCATGCAGCACCACGATGGACAAGGGTAAGGGTGTCCCTAAGCCTTTTAGATTGATACCCGTTGGAGACACAAAAGAGGAAGGAGTTCGAATTGACCTGACCACATAAGATCTCCAAGGGGTCCTTCAATCCTTCCAAATCCTTCACATAGGGTCCTCTAGTGATTCAGCTTCACGATCTCAGCCTCAAGAAGCGACTTCACCATTTGTTCTTTTACCGTTGGCCCGTGATCGTTTGAGAGTTCAATCGTTTAGGCATCCAGGCACAAAGGTGTTGGGTTCAAAAGCCATCAAGTTTTGGACTCAACAACGCAGAGTGCACCTTATTCAAGACTTGAGATCGAAGGTGCCCGTGATAGGAGCACCGTTCAGTCGAGCAAGGGGACGAGTGGAGGAAGGCAACTTGATGATTCCACAAGTGGCGGTGGTGTTGAAGAACCAGGGACAACGCCAAGAAGTAGTGAGACACTCTTTTGGAGGGGCAATTCAGTTGCCAACCTTCTCGTTGATCTTTACCGAGTTTTGAGCGGGAGATTACTTGTTTCACACCACGTGGCAATGGGAACAAGGCTGGTGGCTCGAAAGGGCATCGAGTTTGTGGGATTCATTGACTCTACGTGTCCTTAACACGGAGATACCACCCACGATTTACTGTGAGGCTGTAGAGGGCACTCATGAGGCGTGGCAACTGTATGTGTAAGTTGACTTGTAGGTGAAACTGGATTCACTTAGGAGACCGGGTTATACTAGGAGTGGTACTCCATTTGCCAGTGACACCATTTCAAAGTTAACTAGCAGTGTCGAGCTGGTGCAACCTTGAAGTCAAAGACATTTTTTGGGTGGGAGGAATCAAAGTGAGTTCATCCAAGATTCAAGCGAAAAGCAAGCAGATTTGGTGGAAGATACTGAGCGTGGTAAGGGAGGAGAATTACTAGTCACTATAGTTGACCACAGGGTGAGATTTGTTCAAAACAAATCTATCTTCGCCTGGGACGAAATGACTACGCCATATGGGGGCGTGGATTGAGGAGTGTGGGCGCTAGATTACCCACCCTTGGTAATAGAGCGAACACCGACCAGGTTCTATGCCTTTATCCACATTTTTAATATATGGGGGTGATGTGAGCGCGGTCCACTGTGCCTTCCAAGCAATGGATCTTTTTTACTAATGTTCCTTAAGTGTCGTGGATGGCAGCGAATAATTAGAATGCATGTAGTAACTCACAAGGTAACTGCGATGCTCAGGGGTAATGGTAAAATTCTAACTTCCTAACTATCTATCCTATGTCGAGGGTAGATTGGGTAGTTGGCGTCATTTCTAACGTCCCTAACTACGTAAAAAGGGGAACCCCTATGTTCCGTCCATGAACCTCTAAGACTATTTTGGGTTTTTGAACTCCACCTAGAAGTTCTACTTTCACAAAGCTACCCCTATAGTTTCAACTCTTACTCTAACTTTTAACCTCTAAGTGTACTCTAGGGTTTTTAACGTCCCAACTAATTAGAGAATTCAACTTCACAATTTTAATGCTACCATTTGACTTTGTTTTGACTTTTGACTCCAAGTTCTTATTCCTAATCTAACTCTAATATTTATCCTTGAATTTTAACTCTATGGTTTTTACTCCTAAATTAACTCCAAAATTTACCCTTGAATTTTAACTCTATGGTTTGACTTTTAATTCTAGGTTTTTACTCCTAAATTAACTCTAAAATTTAACCACTACCTTTAACTTTTAACTTCTACTCTTAGCCTTTCACTTTAACTTTTTATTTTCCCGATTGACTCTAAAATTTAACTTTTAATTTTAATCTGAACTTTTGACTTCAGGCTTTTGACTTTCTACCTCTAAACTTAATCCTATCGTTTTAATCCTAGGTTAACTCTAAATGTTACTCCAAGTTTTACTTCTAAATTTTACTCTAGCTTTTGACCTCTAACATTCACTCTAATTTTGAATTCCTAACTTCAAGATCTAACTCCTATTTCTACTCGTAATTTCTAATACCTAAATAAAGTCTAAAGTTTTTATTTTTAATTTCTACTTCTTACTCGGATTTTTTACTCCTAATTAACCCTAACTTCCTTTTCTAAACTACCCTAAGGTTTCACTGGAAGTTTTAAACCCCCCTAAGTTAAAACTTCCAAATTAATTCTACTTTTTAACTTCCCACAATTAACTCTAGATTTTGACTTTAGAATTTTAAGTTTAAGAAATAAAAGTGTAAATTGATTCTAATTCTAACCGCTAATTAATCCCTAATTTTAATCCTAAATTCTCTTTCTAATTTAAACCCCTAAGTTCCGTCCATGGTTCTTTTGGGATGAAATTTTATTCAAAATTCCTTCGTCCTACCCCCTACCGCTTAACTTAGCCTAACGCGGTCAGTTTACAGTCGAATCTTAATTATAAGATGTTTTCGGAAACCTCTATGCCTAATCTATAGCTTTTTGAATCTAAACTTCTAATTTGCACTAATCTCGGATGCTAATCACGCTCTAAGGGCTGATTAGGAAAATAAATGCTAATTAGGGAGAAACATCAAAGATTAAATAAAAAACTCACCTCTTCACTACCGGTGTCGGAAATAACTTCGTCCACGTCCACGTGTACATCCTCACGCTCCATGGTAGTCTTTGGCTTTGTTTTGAATTTTTTCCAAGCTCACTGCTTATTTAGGAAATATTACAATTTTTGATGATCTAAACTCCCTCTTTCCTTTCTTCCTTTCTTTTCTTTCTTCCTCCGTCTTCTACACTAGCACTATTCCACCTAAGCTTTTATGAGTCTTACACTATGGTCTCAAACTCCAAGGAGGTTTTTAAGATGTCAACTATCTTCTTACACAAATTGGCTTTGTGTCATCCTAATCCTTCTTCCAATCGTCACAAGGGGCTCTTTGAGATTTCCTCCTTGGACCTACCTACTCCTAGGGCTAGGTCACTATTTATCGTCTCCCTCCCTTGGTTCCTTACTTCCTCTCTTCTTCTCTTCTTCTCTAATCTCCCTCCATAATTGTGTACGTGTTTGGTTGGTTAGAGTGGAATATGCAAGGTTGTGTGCAGGTGTGATTTGGAGGCGTTGACTCTTCTTTTCTTCCCCCTTCCTTTTCCCAATTACAAGTTGGATTTGTGACCCTTTGGTTCCCAACTGAGTGTATACTGTCTTGTAATCTGAACTCTGATCTAGCTTCAAAACTTGATTTCTAAACTAGCCTTACGTCTAATTTTCTAAACTACCTTTATAGCTTGATTTATGAACTAGCTTCCTAATTGGGCTCCTAAACTAGCTCTATGTCTAAATTTCTAAAATACCTTTGTAACTTGATTTCTGGACTAGGTCCTGATTTGTCAAAAATCACAAAAAAAAGGAAAGTTGGGACCCCGCAGGGTATCATCCCGTTGTGGACTCATTTCCAACCATGTATGTATATGAGAGAAGTTCTGTCCCGAGAAAAAAGTTCAGTCACGAAGGACCAGCGAGGAGGGCCAGGCAAGGTGCCGGCTGGGCAGGTGCCGGCCTTGGCTGAGGTGGCGGTCCGGTACTGCTGCTGGGGGCCACGGCTGGTACAGCTGCTGTGTATGGCTGGTACTGCTGCTGGGGGCCACGGCCGGTACAGCTGCTGTGTATGGCTGGTACTGCTGCTGTGTATTGGCTGGTACAGCTGCTGGGTATATGGCTGGTACTTACTGGCTTGGTCCAAATTCTTAAATCCACCTCCGGGTTCCCTTAGAGGAACCCACACAAAAAATAAAAACTGGAATTTCTTGAAGGTTAGGACCAGAGCCAGAGCTTCGCCATTCGGAGGGGTGAGGTGTGGAATTTTTTAAACTACTAGACTCTAGGATAAAATTCCGGATGTAGGTGTTGGTCTTGCCCAAACTTTGAACGCACAATACCTATCCTATGCTAATACTAATGTCTTGGAAGCTAAACTTTGGACCTTTCTAAGAAGATCTTGGAAACTAGACTTTAGAACTAAGAGCGATGGGGGTTTAAAGCTCCGCCGTAAGGTTGGTTTTAACACCAACTTTAGGACTGGTGATGCTTCATGGGCTCAAAGCTTCGCCGTCTAGGACTTGTTTTAACACACGCTATAGGACTGGCGTAGGGACAAAGTCAAAGCTTCGCCGTTTCCCGGGGGGGAACCACTCAACAAGGAGAAAATTAGAAGACGGTTTGGAATAAACTTTGCAAAAATATGTACAAGGAGATTCAAAGCTTTGCCGTCCCGGAGGGGAGTCCACTCAACAAGGAAAATATTAGAAGAGGGTGTAACGAAACACAAAGATAATCACACAAGTTAGACCACGTGGCAACACAAAGCTCACACGCTAAAGGCCCCCCAAAGCGGCATCGCCAAGGTACGGTGGGGGGTGACTTTAGGATGAGTGCAAGAGACTAAGACCCATAAAACTCCACAAGTTAGAACACAACATGCACGAGAGGGAGAGAGAGGCTCTCCACTCACAACAAGGTACCAAAAACTTCACAAAAGAGTACACAAAGCAAGGTAGAAGGACCCCCAAGGACCTTCAAAGCTTGAAAATAAGCAACAATGGAGCCAAAAGTGCTCCAAAAACATTGTAGAGGTTTTTGGCTTCAAACGCCAAAATATCCAAAATAACTTGGACCCACGGACCCAAAACAAGAATTGGGGGTGTTCTAGAGAGAGAAATGGGGCCCTTATATAGGTTTCTCAAGGGCTCACCCCTCACTCTAAAGCTCTAAGGTAACCTTATCAACGGGGATTTTCATCCTCATCCTCAAAGATTTTCATCCTACATCCTAAATTTCTATTTCTACCATCTATGCTGGACCAACATCCTAACTTTTGGAAATTAGCTCCAATCGCCGAACGGATTGCGCCATTGGATCCAGATCGCCGTGTTTAGTCCTAGATCCCTTTACCCCCCGTACTGAGGCCAAAAATCCATCGTAGGCTAATTTAGTTTAAAAACCAAATCGTGGTAAAATCCTAGATCTTGGGGGTCTCCTATTTTGAAAAATGTGAATAGCCTAGGGTCTCCGGTAGGTGTGAGAAAGTCGGGAAGGACTTTTGGTTGACTTCGTTTCGCCATCATATGGTCCCGGAATGCCAGTCAACGTGGCGGGGACCCCGCCACGTGGTTAATTCCCGAGGAATCTCGTCGGTTCGGGTACTTGCTGCTATCGGAATGTCGTGAAACTTCACGGAGCGCATTATTAACATAAAACAAGCTAGTGTAATTTTTAGTGAGATTTTATTGTAACTTGGGTAATTTCCATGAAATTCCCGTTGGAGGTTAGGAGGGTTGACCACCCGGAAAAGGTTCTTCTGCAAGTCGGAAGATGCTGGGATTTTTCACGTGACCTCTCAGGGAGTCGCATGAAAGACGTGCAGGTGTATTTTCGTACATGGCACGATTGGTCAATGGAGATTAAAACTGGCCATCTCCTCGAATTAGCGACGGTGCGGGAATCTTCTGCAGGTGGAGGAATCTTGGCGAACCGATTTCGCCGTTGGACTCCTGGCATGGGATTCACCCTAGAACACCATCCTTGGGTTGTAGATTCCTCCACGGGCCTGGTCTTGTGTGAGTGGCTCCTGCATGCTAACAATCGGGATTTTGGGAATTCGTCGATCTAATGGGGAATTCTAAATCTAACTCTAGGACCCGACCTAGTGGCCTCGCTGTGGATCCCTCGGACCGACCTAGCCATGAATCGCCACATTCATGGTGGGATTTAGCCCTTTTGGGGCTGTGTGACTTGAATCTTCCAAATCTAATCTTTTCGTTATTTCTATATTATTTTTAGGCAAGGTTTGGGGGATTCTAAGTAAAAAACACAAATCTAGACCAAATATTATAATGGGTATGACACAACCCTATTTCGGTTCTACACTCTTTTTATGGGTTTTTCTATACTTTTATCAACTTTAAATTGCAAATTTCCAAAAAAATAATTCTACGAGTCCCAATTGACAAATTGGGAGCTCACAGGGAGTCAGGCGGTTTTTTGTTGCCAATGGCACCATGGAGGTGGACGACTTCCGTAGGGAGTTCACCATGTGGTGTGAACTTCAAAAGTCACGAAATGCCAGCTTCAACCCATATATAGTATAAAGGGCGCTGTTTGGGTGCCTTGAGGGAGCACCATTGGCAGATCACGGGAAATTCGAGCTTGCTCATTCCACGAAAATCTTGGCTTGGCGGAATTACTACGCTCCAAACTATGCAGACATTTGGGGAGGAGGATCCATTGTCATAGTACCTGCTAGCAGAGGAAAGAAGGAAGAAGGGGACGCAAGCACGGAAGGTCTAGAAGCCACCGTGACTACGAGCCCAGTGCCAGTGCCTGACCCACCTCTCTTCAACCCTACGGCTCAATTTTTTTTGCAGCTGCAGCGGGATTACTATGGATAGAGGGCCGATAAGATGAAATCACTTCGCATGTTTGCACGTGGCAGTGATGAGTCGTTGCGAAAGACACATTCAAGGCTCAAGCGCATTCAAGGCTTAGGCGGTTCATATCCGCCACCCAAAGAGTGACAGAGCAGCAAGCTGTTCAACACTGGTATAGCATCTTGGATAAAGAGCTAAAAACTCTTATCCGAGGTGAGGCCTTGAGGTTAGGTGTTCCACCAACCTTGAGGTACGTTTTTGAGACATCCAAAAGGATTGAGATCAACCTCTTAGAGGAAAAGGCGGCCATGGGGTTCTTACGTAAGGAGGAGAAACCGCAAGAGAAAACGAAGATGATTAAGGTCAGTATTCCAGCTAATACCGGAGACACTGACATGGTATGCTTCAACTGTGGGGGTGTTGGTCACAGACGGCGGGATTCTAAGAAAAAATCCACCAAGGAAGCTGCCAAGTCTGGAGCATTTTGCTCTGATTGTGGGATCAAGGGCCATGACGAGGCCAATTACTGGAAGGTTCATCCTGAATTGAAGCCTAAGAACACAAAAGAGGTGAAGGGAGGTGATTCCAAAGAGGCCAAGTCCACAGGAGGAGAGAAAAAATCATGGAAGGCACGCTTTACAGAGTTGGAAGCTAAAATGGCGGCCATGAGCTCAATCACTACCACGGGGGCCACTTCATTTTACGCAGAGAGAAGTGACCATATGTTGTGTGGTATGGTAGATGTTCAAGGCACGCCCATAGACGCCTATGCCTTGACTAGGAGTAAGACCGTGGTGCAAGACCCGCCACAAGGAGCAAGTTCGGGATTGGATCCACAGAGAGGTGAAGCCAACCACCAAGCTAGACTACCAGAGTCATTTGCGTTGGAGGATATGGTGTCTACTATGTCCATGATTCTACCACAACGGAATTCAGGCAGTCGATGGGCTGCCCGGGCTCTACGTGGTGATGGACAAGGTACAAGTGTTCTCTTTAACCCAGCTACTGCTGTTTGTCAAGCTCCTTTGTTCACGGCATCTATGATCTCTCAGGCACAATTTAGTGCTACAACAGTTTTCAAATTGGCTGTTACCATGTATGAGGACGGCGCCTCAGCATCGGTGGACTCCATGGAAACTGTGCTTGAGCCACAAGCGCCGATTGGCAGTAATTGGACTCATGCAAACGAGCTCTTAGCAGCCGCTGCTCGTGGGAAGACCATGCCAGCGCGCCTGGCAATAGAGCGGTCCTCCATTACCCCAGGAGTAGTGGTATTGGACAACTCCCAGGGCATCTTCCAATTGGTTGGGCCCAAAGGGAGAGTTTTTGCGCCTCGACAAATACTATTGGACAGGGTTGTCTTGTCTGACATGTTTTTGGGTTTTGATGTTGTGTTGGACGTCTGACGTTGTGTGTTGTATAGGACAACTTGACGAATGGGCGTCGCGTAAGGGTAAAAAAATTTACCCCATGGTAACTCGATGTCACCTACGTGGCAGTCTCTAAAAATTGATGTGGCAATTCAAAACCACGTCAGCATAGGCGACTACGGGTGGGGGCGCATGAAGGTCAAGCTTAGGCGACCGCGGATCCAAATTTTAGGGCGACTTCAAGGCGACTTCGGATTTAAGAGCGACCTCTGGTCTTGGGTGACCTCGGGTGGGCGACCTCTGGTCTTGGGCGACCTTGGATGGGCGACCTTTGGTCTTGGGCGACCTCGGGTGGGCGACCTCTTTGTTGCAATTGAAAATAATGCTAAAAACTGCCATTTTTGGTGCAAAGAACAAAAAATTCAAAAATAGTATTTTTTTTTGCATATGTAACCGTAGGATCTTGCAATAGAATAGTATAAAAATGTGTGGAAAAAATTTCAGACATTTTCACCACATAGATTACAAGATAAATGAGTTCAAAGTGAAGAAATCATATTTTAAGGCACAATAGTTTAACCCCTAGGGATCCAAGAGGGGGGGGTTCTTTCAAAATGGGCCAAAACTGCCAACAACTTGATCCATTTTTTTTATCCATTTTTTTTGAGATCAGATATAATGTAACAATAGGTACTTAAAGTTAACATTGAGAGTGCGCACCTCAAAAAAATTCAAATTATTTGACAGCATGGTTTAGGAGATATTTAATTTTGAAGTTTTATTTGGGTTAATGGAAATACAGGGCAGCTCGCTTTGAAGGAGCATATTTTTGTGAGAGTATTTCAAAATGATGCCTTTTTGTGCTCATTGAAAGATAAGAGAGTTGAAAATGTACATGTACAATTTCATAACATTCCAAGAATTTTACAATTCATGGTGAAGCTTGCAATGCAAAGTGGACACTGAAATTTGAGTAGTGTTTGCAAGAGAAAAAAGAATGGGACACTTGTCTTCTCCTTGAGCTCCTTGGATCTGAACTTTTCAAGGTGGACCTGACCTTTATGAGGTGGGAAAGAAGCTCATTGGTTGGTTGACTTTTTAGTCCATGTCCAAATCGAATACAAAAAAACGAATTCTAAATTAGACTACACTGCTAAACTTTGAAAAATTCCACAAGGCGGAGTTTAACTCAAAATTTGATGAAACCACTGCCATTGGATTTGTAACAAAGTCTATTTTTTTAAAATAAAATTTATTTTTCAAAAAACTCAAACTATGAGAATGGGCAGCTCAAAAAACAGGGACAGCGACCAAAAAATGGTCACTTGGGTCCTTAGGGGTTAAGAGACTTTGAATCTTCTTAACTTTAAAAGTTTGCACTATAGATCTTGAATTAAATTTTTTTTCATCATTCAAAATTGAGTTGAAGATATAAAAGAAATAAAAATTAAAAAAGTATTGTGGTTTTCATTCGTTAAAAAATTATTAAGTAGAAGAAGGTACATCATAGAGGGAAAAACTAAATCATTAATAGCTCTAAGATGGAATTAAGCCACACTAATCCCAATGGTGAGATTATTTTAAATATCAAAATTAATTTTGTAGAATTCTTTGTTTGAATTTTTTTTAAATTGAGCCCAATTACAAATTCTATATCTAATTTTTCTAAAATGATACTATAATTGCCCACAAGACAGGATGCTTCATAACCTTCGCATCATCCATCCAAATGAAATGAATCAAAGTATCACATGTAGACAAAAATACAATCTATGAGAAAAAAAATATTAATTTTTATTTCAAATTTTTGTAGATTTGTTTTTGCCTACCTAATTTTGATCTAGGCTTATTGTGATAGAACTCTCAATGGTGTTGGTCACCAATTAAAATAAAAATTACATTCTAAAAAAGCTAATAATTTTTTTTCTCTTATGAAAAAGTTTCAAAAAGTTTCATTAGAAATTGACCATATAGGAACTTGCCAAATCCATTTTACCTCTTGCAAAGATAATGAGACTTTAGGGGTTAACACCCTATCAATGTATTATTTATCAAGAAGATTTTGAAATTTTAACCCCTAAATTCCCAAGGCCTTTATTGAGCTTCTAGGAATTTGCTCTAAATTGAACAAAAAGCCAACATTTTGATAAGTTGTATCAATTTTTTTTAAATTATAATTGTATAAATTCAAACTAGACATGTTAGAGATCACATAGGAAAATAAAATACAACAATATCACTTATGAATTGAAAGATTATAATGTTTGAACACGAGGGTGTTAAAAATGCAAAAATGACTTGAAGTCTTTCAACCCTCTTTTCACATACCAAATCAAAAAGTTGGTCACCTAGAAAATATGAGGTTAAAGAACCTAATATGCGTAACTCCAATCAATTTATGGCTTCTCAAAATCTACTCTACAATTTTTTTAAATGAATTTCTAAAGTGATTTTTTCTCCAAGATCTAGTGTATTTGAGGCTCATTTCCAAGAGCCCTCAACACTATGGAAAGTCAAGATTGCAATCGGTACCCTTGTACAAAATCTTGATGAGAAAAATCATAATCAATCATTTGCAAAATCGGATTTTTGATGCTAAAATTAGACTTCTAAAAGAATTTTTCAAAAATATAAACTACTAAAAAACAAAACTTGATTAGGTTTTATTTAACTTCAAAATATCGTCGACACCAAAATTTGGTGCCTCAAGCATTTAGGGGTTAATATGGAGTACATAAATAAAGTTTTATGTCAAAACATCCCCATTTGAATTTTTCTAATCTACAAGCATCATCATACTCATGTATTATTTATCATCTTCATCTAAAACTTAAGAATTAGAGGAAAGAGGTTTAAATTAAAACTTCCGCTTTTGATTTATGCAAATTTCACATATCCTATTGATGTGTTACATATGAAGTGGGTTTTAAAATACAAAATAATGGATAGAGATTTTAAAAAGAACTTCTTCATTTGAATTTCTCTATTCTCAAAGCATCATCATATTCATATATGATTTACCATCTTGATTTAAAACTTAAAAAGTAAAGGCAAGAGATTTAAATAAAAACTTCCCCTCTTGATTTATGAAGAAAATAATATCAAAGAATCATCCTAATGGTGTATTATTTGTGAAGTAGATTTTAAAATATAAAACAATGAATGGGGATTTATAGAAGAACTTCCCCATCTAAATTTCTCTATTCTCAAAGTATCATCATATTCATATATGATTTACCATCTTGAGTTAAAACTTAAAAAGTAAAGGCAAGAGATTTAAATAAAAACTTCCCCTCTTGATTTATGAAGAAAATAATGTCAAAGAATCATCCTAATGGTGTATTATTTGTGAAGTAGATTTTAAAATATAAAACAATGGATGGAGATTTATGGAAGAACTTCCCCATCTGAATTTCTCTATTCTCCAAGCATCATTGTATTCATATATTATTTACCACCTTCACCCAAATTTTCAAAATTAGAGGAAAGAGATTTAAATTAAAACTTTCCTTTTTGATTTATGCAAATCTCACATATCCTATTGGTGTGTTATATATGAAGAGGGTTATAAAATACAAAATAATGGATAGAGATTATAATAAGAACTTCTTCATTTGAATTTCTCTATTTTGAAAGCATCATCATATTCATATATGATTTACCATCTTGATTTAAAACTTAAAAAGTGAAGGCAAGAGATTTAAATAAAAACTTCCCCTCTTGATTTATGAAGAAAATAATGTCAAAGAATCATCCTAATGGTATATTATTTGTGAAGTAAATTTTAAAATATAAAACAATGGATGGAGATTTATGGAAGAACTTCCCCATCTGAATTTCTCTATTCACCAAGCATCATTGTATTCATATATTATTTACCACCTTCACCCAAATTTTCAAAATTAGAGGAAAGAGATTTAAATTAAAACTTTTCCTTTTGATTTATACAAATTTTAAAGAGTCATCCTAAGACCTAAAGGTATATTATTTATGAAATGGATTTTAAAATTCAAAATAATGCTTGGAGGTTTATAGAAGTACTTTCCCATTTGATTAATTTTTTTATCAAAGAATCATAGTCAAATAAACAAAAAACAAGCGTATAGTAGCATATTCCCCTTTCCACTAAATTTGAATGTTTAATGGAAATTGAGACCCTATCATCACATTTATCAATTGGAGTGAATTTATAGATCAATATACTTGTGGTGTGATTCAAGCCCTACTAATGACAATCCAAAGTGACCAAATTTTAAGAAGAATTTTAATATTTAATAAATGAGATTAGGTGTCTAAATATTGAATTCTAATCTCATCTAGCTACAATTAGTTATCTACTTATCTCACCTAACATAGAATTACATTAATATGCCTTGAAAACTGACCACTACAAGGGCTTTGGTGTCCAATATGACATAAAATTGACAGTTTTTCGTCAATTCCCTTGTCAGTGGGAACGTCTCAATTCGCCCACTTCAATGACAGAACTCTGTCAACATTTTTTGACTTTTGACAAAATGTACGTCATCTCCCACTCTTTTTATATCCAATTCTAATGCCCGACCTATTCCAGGCATGCTTATTCGAATTGTAGTTGTCCTGTTCTCAATTAATGTTGTGCTCTTTCTCGGGAAAAGCAGTTGGTTCATCGAGGTGCTTTCATGCGTAGTATGAACAATGGGCACGTGGAGATTCAACCAGATACGACACAGATGGATGCTTCTCACATTCTACTTCGATTTAATTTCCATTAATATTACTTTTGCTTTGCAAGCTACATCGCATTCACATACAGGTGACACAAGAATTTCGAATACAAGAATTTAAGAGAACTTTGAACGTTTGAATTTCACTTGTCATTACCAGCCACTCAATTCATAACATTCGAGATAGGAATCGACTTGACCCCCATTGTCCTTAACTGAAAATCCTCCATGCTACATATCACAACACAATTCACAACATAAACTTTTCACACACTATAGCTAGGACGCCCTCTATAACACTGATTTCAAACCATCCAGCATATGCGACGTCCCTACAAACTGGAAAGGCTTTTGGACAACGCATAGGAACGTCCATGGTATTCTTTCCTGCACACTCCCCACCCTCACACACTACTATCATACTATACGTTAATACTCACTCTAGGAAGACGGATACCTTTGAACTTCTGCTCTTAGTACGGCTGCTGCTATGGCACGTACATCATGCTCAAACAACGGCCATTGTTCCCCAACGCGTAGTGTCGCAATGTGAATTTTTGTTTTTTTGTAAGTTATCTAAATCTTGGAACGGAAACCGTGATCTGGGATCCGGATTCGAGCAGGAGGTAACCGATAACTGGAAATTAACTACGGAACGGAAGAGGTGACAATCCGGATTTGATCTGAATATAAACCGGATTAGAGTTGGAGTGGATCTGAGTTGGAACGGATTGGGTCAGGAACGGATTTGGTCATGATGACAGATCAGACTATATATAGGCTGACCAATCCAGTTGCCACTCTTTTTCAAATTTCTTTTGCGGAAATCGCTCTCCAGCTCGTACTTAGCTTCCCTTCCCAGCGCTTTGCTTCCTTGTTTTGTGAGTTTGTGTGTGTGCGTGTGTGTGTGAGGGCGCGCAGCGCTTTAGTGTTTGTTGCAGGTTTAGAGGTATTCCGGTTGAGATCGGAAGAGCGAAGGTGAGAAACGGGACGTGCGGCTAGGAGAGGGAAAGGTAGCCTCAGTCAGAATCCGGTTTAGCACAGCTCGTGTCCATGCCTCAGCTCCGCAAGAGTAGAGCAGGACCGTCCAGTTCCTCCGCAGCAGAAGTGAAACTCCGGAAGGTGTGTCCGATTATTCCAGTAGAAGAGAAGGAAAAGGACAACCTCATAGAGGATCTTGCCAAGATGGGTTGCGGAGGATTGATCGATAAACCCTAGGGGTTTAGGGAGGAGCGGATGATTCGAGAGTTGTTGGGAAAGCTCTCCAATCAGTTCGATAAGACCATCCGCGGAATTCCGGGCAGTTGGACGGAAGAGATGTGGAAGGCCGTGTACAAATTCCGGTCAGGAGGTCGAGGGATGGCCTCCTCGAAGGAGGGTTACACTCGGGGGAAGTTCCGGAGCACGGTGGACTCAAAGGATGGGCATGCGGTCGCGGACTGTTTGGACGACCGACATCGCAACCTGTTGCAGTTCCTGGTTCCGATCATCCACCCGGAGAAGCCGACGAGGGTGACCATTGCCATCGGGAACCTGATTTTCGGAGCCCTGAGCGGGGAACGGAAAGTAGACTGGGCCAGGATCTTTTCCGATCTGGTCAACCGTCTAATTCCGAAGATTGGAGGAAGTAGGCCGACTCCGTTAAGTCCCTACCTCTTCCATCTTTACAAGCACAATCAACTCCTCACGGGTACGGAGGAGAAGGAGTGGAAGACTCAGGAATCACTCCTGAAGTATGGGGAATCGGAATCGGAAGAAGAAGAACAGGAAGAAGTATCCGGTTCCGAGGAGGAAGAAGAAGAAGAAGAGGAGGAGCAACACCGGCCGCAGCACAAGCGGCAGAAGACAACGCCTCCTCACCGGAGAGGAACCCCAACCCCTCCGGGTGACACCTCCAACCTTGGAAAGAAACCGGTTTCTGAAGAACCGGGTCCTTCCGGATCGGATCCGACGGATCCGTTCAACCAGCTGATCAACATCCTAAGCGATGTGCGAGCAGACTGGACAGTGAAGAAGCTGATTCTGAACCAGATCAGCGAGCTGGTGGGGGCACCAGCAAATAGTAACCTTGCAGAACTCATCTCCAGCCCGGATGAGATCCGGAAGCAAGAAGCGGAGATACGACGACTCCAAGAGGAGAATGAGTCGTTGAAGACGGAAATGTTGCTCCTCAAGGAGGACATGGCTACCACACGGGAGATGGCAGAGGCTACCCGAAAAGTAGCGGAGGATGTGAAGGCCACATTCGGAGCAACCGGAGAGGCCGTCACCAAGTCCAAACTGTTTGACGAGGGAGTCCTCAAGGAGAAGAAGATATCCGGCACCAGGTTGGTCCGGATATTGACGGACTACTCCGAGAAAGTGGAATTGGTGATGATGGAAGCGCGAGAAGCTGCAAACCGGATGGAGGAGAGCAGCCGGAAGCTGAACGGAGTGACGATGTCACGGTCGTTCCATCTGTCTGACCTTTCAATGCCCGGGTCTTTTCCGAACGTGGGCATTCAGACGGAAGGAAAGGAGGGAACTCCCCAATCAAAGAAGAGTGGGAGGAAGCTCGCGCACACCATCAACTTGGATTCGTCACCGGATCTCCCAGAACGTGAAACCGGGGAGCGGAACCGGAACTTGACGGATGTCTTCGAGCAGCTTGGAACGGACCCGCCTAGAAGTCCCACACTGAACCCGGGGCAGGATCAAGGTATGGATCTGACCCCAGATCAGGGTGAGGATCAAGATCAGAGCGTGGACCAAGGCGAGGACCAAGTTATGGACGAAGGAACGGATCAAGGAGTAGATCCGGTTATGATAGGATAGTTAGAATTTTAGTTGTAAATATTTGTTAGTTAGGACCGGATCGGATTTGATCCGGTGTGTCGGATCTGGATCGGGTTTTCTCCGGTCTGGCCGGCTCGGCAGGGACCGAAAGTTCCGCGCGGACTTTCCGGGCCCCTTTATGTTGACTTTTGAGTTTTAAAGTGTATATTAATCAGTCTCTGCGAAGGAGACTGGGAGTCTTTTCCCTTGAGTTCTTGTACGTTTTCTATTGATTTCTTGTTGTACGTCTCTCCCGCGCGTGGCAGGGCTGTTTTGGTGAGGAGTTAGGAAAATGTGTGCAGATTCTAGAGAGGTTTCTCCCCTTAGTGTGTTTGTTTTGCTCTTATGTGTATGTGAGTGGGTATTCTAAGTGTTGGGAGCGGATTTCAGTTCCTCAGCGCTTCTACAGTTCACGATTCCAGGCGAGAAAGCCGTTGTTAGGCTAGGCGGATAGGGAAGGAGTCCTTAGTCGCGCTAGAGCTCTTGGATAGGAAATCCGGTTGAGTGTCCGATCTCCCGTGAGGTCTCGCTGCCCTAGTTGGTAAATGGAAGGACTTTAGTTGACGTTGGAACGGACGAGTTCGCTTGTAACCACCTGACTTTGCACGGAGGGAACTTGGCATCAAGGTCGTTGTAGTATGAGAGGATCGTAGGGGGGGTCTTTGTGTGACCTGCAAACCGGATTGCTGTCCGGGTGGCTGTGAGAGATCAAACCGGATCCGCGCTAGTGTAGGAAGTAGTGGACTAGAGAAGTGGGTCTTCAGCCACTATAAGTCACGGAAGGAGTGGCGGGCCTGCCACTCTCAAAAGCAAGCGGCGAACCCTCTGATGGTGAAACAGAGGCAAAACTAAACCGGAGTAGAGTGAGAGTACGTGTGAGAGGATTGGATCGGATCGGTCCAGAAGAGTTCCAGGATCCGAAGTTGTAGGATCCTGGGTTGTGGTAGTTTTACAGGACCGAATAGCTTGACAGACCGGAAGAAATAGAGAGAGGTCTGGTCGTTGTTTTCGGTGTGTTGTTGTTTCCGGTTTTAGATCTAGGACCGGAAAGTAGAAATTGGATACTGGCTGAGCTTAAGTTGGGAATAGAGCTAGGCACTTCACAGAATCTCGTGGGTTCGATCTTTAGAGTCATTTTGTTATGCTTTAGAGTGGTTTTTGGGAGTATAACAGGGAATTCACTTACTCTGTGCTGCGACAGCTCATTTTCGTTGCTATTTATATGGCAACAAATTTCTATTGGTGACAGACCACCAACCGTTGAAGTGGTTCATGGAGTCTGACAAGTTTACTGGTAAGCTTGCCCGATGGGCCTTGATGATGTTGAAGGAGTATGACTTCAAAGTTGTACACCGTGCCGGTTTGGTGAATTTGGATGCTGACGGCTTGAGTCGCAATCCAAGTCTTAGCCAAGTGGACTCCTCGGGGGCTCGTTGGCACGTAGAGGAGGGAGAAGATTCGTTACCAGGGTGGCATGCTACCGCCTATTTGAGTTTGTTGGCAATGACTGGAGACGTCACTAAGGAACCCATCGTGGCCAAGATGGATGCAGATGGTGGTGAAGAATCTGGGGGGCGCCAAGGACATTTTCGAGGATGGAGATGTGATGAAATATTTGAAGATTGGTGAATTGGCATCCACAGTATCAGCCAAGGAGAAGGACCGGATCCTACAACGAGCCAAGAGGTTTGTATGGGAGGGAGATCACTTACTTCATATATGGCCAGATAGCCATAGGAGAATGGTACCGATGCCTCATAAGAGAGTAAAGTTAGAAATGAATACACACGAGGATTTGAGGCACTTTGGAGTGCAAAGAACTTACAGCTTGCTACGGATTCACTATTGGTGGCAAGGTATGCAAACGCAAGTCCAACAGTTGGTAGCCAGATGCACGGTTTGTGGTAGAGTGCGGGCATCATTTAATGTCCCGATGCCTCAACTACAACCGTTGTCAATCATGGGATTGGGCTATAGGTGGAGTTTGAATTTTGCAGGACCATTGCCAATAACACCACGACATAATAAGTATGTGTTGGTGATGATTGAGCACTTCTCCAAATGGATAGAGTTGGTGGCGTTGCTTGACAAGTTCAGTGAAGGGGCCACTTACTCATTCTTGGATCGAGTGTTGAGTCGCTTTGGAGTTCCAACCGAGGTGTTGACTGACCAAAGGCGTGAGTTTCTTGGAGAATTTCAAGCCTTGTACGAACAAGCTATGATTGATCACTGCACTACTTCACGGGATCATCCCGAAGCAGATGGATTGGCGGAGCGCATGGTGCAAACCGTCAAGAGGGGACTTCGCAAGTATAGTTTGAAGAAGGGCCATCATAGAGATTGGGACTTACAACTACCGTGGATAACAATGGGCTATCGATTTAAAAAAATAAGTATCTTTGACTTCTTTCTCACCCTATTATTTGTTGTTTGGTCGCCATCCGGTTTTACCAATGGCAATTAAACAAGATGCAGACAAAATATTAGATCACATGGATGATCCAGACACGTGGGCTCGAGTATGCCAGCAACGTGCGGAATTATACAAGAAGGTGATGCCCATGGCTTTGGAGAACCTTTCTATTGCGCAGCATAGAGACACTCTGCGTTATGTCACAATACGAGGAGGAGGCTATAGACCTCAAGTGCAACGTTTTCTGCCTGGTGACTATGTCTATTTGCAGCAAACGGCGCCTACCACCCTCGACGTTACTGCAGGGCGTATTATTCTACGAGTGCGTGAGGTGCTTAAGTCAGGAGTTTTGCTCTTGGGGGGTCGTGATGGAAAGATCTGGAAAGATCACACGCGTAATTGTGCGCCATGTCATTTGCCACACATTGATGGACGTATTGATTCCAGCGGGTCACGGATTTCAGCTGGGCTGAAATGCGTATTGTGTGGAAGCACCAAAAGCGCTGCCACTTTGGTATTGTGTGATGTTTGTTCGACTAGGTGGCACACGGGTTGTTTGACACCGCCATTGCAAGATATTCCGACGGGTCGGTGGGTTTGTCCCAAATGTGTGCCGGGACATGGACGAGCATCTTCATCTTTGTAGGGTTTTTCATTGGATTCTTGTTGGTTCTTCGGAGAAGGCCACTGAGTTTGCCAGTGTGAAAGGGGCTTCGACACCGGCAAAGGGGGCGAATAAAGGAGTGGTTATCAAACCACTTGCTACATCTGGTGTACTCTTGTATCATGGGTGTCCAATTTCTTTACTTTACTATGGATGTCGCTGGTGTTTAGTGCTTGTGATGATAGGATGTTTTTCGCATTTTTTTCATTACTTGCAGGATTTGCCATGATTGTGATATACATCACAAGTCACGAGGCGTTTTTCCTATGACCACGGTATTCACCGCTGGTCAAGAACTATTAGACTTTGGTGTGGTTAGGTTGCTAGCCAATTACAAGGTCTATTGTTACTTATGGCACGCTTGCTCTCATGTTGGCTCAATATGATCTTGGCACGATGTATTTGTGCACAACATAGTCTTTGCTAACCTAGTACACAAAATAGTGATTTTTGGTTGTTGTACTAATTAGGTTGCCTTACTTGAAGAAGGTTATTTTACAAGGCATCAAAGTGAGCTAATTATTGTAGAAGTATTTTCATTTGTACACATGCAAGTTCATGAGTCCCAATTACAACAAAGCCTCATTCAAAAGTGCTACATTCTTGTGCAATAGCAATAAGCATTTATCTAGTGTCAATTGTTGAAAAATTATTATGGATCAACCTAATGTCACTATTCTATGTAGCAAATTATTCTGTTTACTTGCCTTGACAAAGTCCCTTGCTTTGTTTTATGGTTTGCGATTGCACTAGAGAGTCCAAGTGAAGATGAACTAGTCGCGCATTTCTTCTCAATTCAATCATGGATGGATGTCTCACTAACACAAATGGATAGAAGCGCGGAGGACTCTTTTCATGACAACATGTGGACTTGAAGGTAGCCGTTTCGGACTCTCTCAAACCTTCACTCGTGGCTCCTTCTTTTTTGGTGTTTTGAACTTCCAAAAGGGTTTCCCTCCGACGGCGTTTGCAGTGTAGGTCGACCCCTTCATTGGAGATGCCTTCGTCAGAGGAGTGAGCCGACAGCGTGTCTGTAGTCAACGCATTGGAGTTCCAAAGCTCTGCCTCGCAAAGTCTATGGAAGAGTACCATGATTTGGATGTAGGCGAGCAAGTTGTAACCTCATTTGCAGTAGATGTGGTCGCTTTTGAGTGTACATTATTGATACGTTCTCTTGGTTTTGTTGCATTTCCGTGAGTCTTCTTCTCTCGCGTTTTCAAAACTGCAACGCACCCCCCTACACTTCACTTTCCTCTCCATTGCCAAAGTGTATGGTGTCTCTTCTCTCTTTAGAGGAGGGATCCACGAACTCCTCTATCAAGTATGCTGACATCTAGTTGTCTATGCTAGGAGAGACATGTTCAACCTTGTTCCTAAAGAAGTTCAACTTGGAGTCTCATGACGGGGTGGGGGGTGGGGGTGGAGGTGGGGAGGTGGGAGGTGCAGCTGAAGACCTTCACTCGTACAGGAAGGAGTAGAGCAGTTGCGACTTTCCAGCACTACATTGGGGGCGAGACTTTTCAGAACATTGGTTGCCTTTGATGGAAGACCGCGTCGGCCCATTTTGCAAAGCTAAGTTGGTATACAACCTGTACAATACTCTGCGAATATAGCAAAGTGCTTTGTCAACATTGTGTGTAGACAGCTAGTCATGGGGCATTAGCTTAGAACACAAAGGCCCTATGGTCACAACTAGTGAAGAATAAGACCAACAAATTGAAGCATAAGTAGCCATTGCCCAACAGGATGAGAGTATGTCATTGAAGATGGAAAGCGGACAATGTAGAAAGACTCAATGGTTCACAGATGTCCTTCCAACTTTAGAAATCTAGGTTGCAAAGGCACATGTGAAATTGAATTTTTTCATTTGTTTTGGAGTGTGATAAGCACAATGCAATGAGGCATGAACATTGTGAAATGAATGATGTAGCAGTGATTTTCACTAGTAAAGTGCAAAGGAGAATTCATGCAATCACATGTCAAATTGAGTGACTTGAAAGGAAACATGACACTATGAAAAACATAATAAGATGAACAACAGCTTGATAAAAATGAAAGAGTATTGCTATTGAAAATGTGAGATAAAAAGGGACAATGTAGTTGCAGTAATAAAAGAGTATACAGTTTAGATCACTCTTTTACGAAAGAAGAAGAATACACTACTTTTTGAACTTGAGCTATTGCAATTTTTATGACTCTCACCTAGAGGCCTAATTAGGCAGACCGTCGCTCATGGGGACTACGAGGCTAGAAACTTGAGGCAAGTTTTGTAGTAGTGAGTGTCTTTTTCCTTTTTTTATTGATATGTGTTGCTATTGATGGCAGATAATTGTGTTGGCAAGGGGTGAGGGTACTGGCTACTTCTTGCTTCAGCATCTACGATGGCAATGTACATTTTGGGCTTGACAACTCACTTGACAAAGCAGTGGGAATGTTTGGGCATGTTGTGGTGACTATCACGGTGACAGTGTCAATGTTCTTTGGTTGAGGGACAAAGCATTGCACGGTCGTAGGTCTTCGTTTGAATAGCTGCAGCAGCTTTTCCTGCATGACAATATTTTCTTTGGTTAGTTAGGGAACTCCTAAGCTTAATGTGAATTTTGAATGGAGAAAAATAGAGAGGAAAGAAAGCTTAGTACGTTCTAGGAGTGGAGGCAACTGAGAATTTCAAATCCTTCATGTTTTTCTTTGATTAGTGGAATTGGAAAGTCTTATTGTGAAAAAATATAGAGGATTATTTCTTTTTTGCTTAAGTGAAACGCTTTTGGAGTTATTGAGTCTGCTCCGTACTCTGGTGGAGATTTAGCTTTAAAGTTGGAGAGCTGACTTGAACATGGTGGACTGCGTTTCAACTTTCAACTTCTATCAGCAAATAGACAGACTTTATAAGTTCATATAACATTCACTATATTATATCAATGTAAATCCTCACTTTTGGGGCAATGGAAAGTTCTCAAGGTTTTTTTTTTTATTCTTTGTATTATGTGTGATTCAAGAAGAATATAAATTTAACACTCCGTTTTGCCTGCTATGGTCCCCATTAAATGAAGAATGCAGCAGGAACTATTGAGTTTCTAGTTTTAACCTGCATAATATGACTTCCTAATTGATTGAATGACAACAAGAAGGGGAACAGAACAAGACATGTAATGGCAACAAGTAGATTGAAATTTAGGAATTGAATGTTAAATAGTTAAATGATTTTCATGTTTTACTATGTCTGAAAACTTAGTCAATCTACTACACCATAAGTAGGCACTGCAAATGGAGACATGTGTGGTAGAGAGTTGTACCTTCACCCATGTGTTTTTGTTTGCAAATTTCTCTTCCACTATGAATCCATCACTATCAATGTCACCCTTGTACTGGAAGTGCTGTGTCCACTACTCTGTGACAGAAGAGTGCTCTGACTTGTTAGTGCAGGACGTACTACTTGTGCATATTGATGAGGATGAGCCCTTGCATATAGCCTCGGTGATGGTCTTTGTTGCAGATGGAAGTGATGCTACTTACGAGCGTTCCACCTTTGGGAACAGAAAGACTACCTCTCAAATTATTCGATAGACGTCATGTGAGAATCCGTCGTCATCCTCTTCTTCCCTTCTCTTTGTCCAGCGTAGAATGTGAGCAGTCCATGAGTAAAACAACCATTGCAAGCGCTTTGGACTTGTGTCGTTGTTGTCATGGGTGTCCTTGTTGAGACTTGGTAAGCTGAGAAGGTATGATTCCCTAAAGCATCCTATTATGAATTCCACTTGCCAAGGTTGAGCATCTTGTTTCTTCAACAAATGATTAACAATTTGAACGACATTACTTTTGTACCAAGCAGGGAAGGGGGGAGGAGGAGGTAGTTTGAGGTCTGCAAATTTTGTCCTAGGCATGGTGCTTTGGAAAATTAGAGTAGCAAGAGGTTCAAGAGAGAGAGAAGTGGCAATACCGTCGACAAATTCGTGAAGTGGAAGTGGCTAGCAAAATTGAGATATCGTGAAGATGACTTCGCTAATTTTAGTAGCCATTTTGGAATTTATGGGCAACTAATGAGAAACTTCCTTTTTCTAGCAATCCAGCATTGCAAGGCGGTTGTGAATAGTGCAAGGCATGGCAATTGCCAAAATGCAACTACTATAGAGAAGAAAACTGCCCGCCTACATTTCATAATGTTTGTATAAACTTGCTAGGCTCGTATTGCAAGCTTCCCTTTTTGAAATTGCAAGGAGGGCGGAGGGCCTCTAACACCGTATTTGTGAATCTTTGTGCCTTTTTCATACAGTGTGCAGCACCGAAAAATACTCCTGTATTGAATGACCTTATTTTTGGCCTTCCGTAACCTAGCATGTTTGCATTATTATGTCCAACAAAAAAACGGATGAAAAAAACGTTTCCTACATCCTTCAATTGGTTTCTTGTCATCCATTGGCTATAAAATGATCGCGTTGATGTTCAAGGGTTAAAGACTTTGAGTTGACGACCCTCTATTAGATGATATAAAAAAAACATAATAAAATATGAAATTAAGCAACAAGCTCTCACTTGTTCCAAGCATGAACATCCAATTGTTTCCTAAATTTGTAAACCTCAATTGACTACATTCAAGTGATATTCAGTGTAGATTCATACCTCAAAACCCCGCCAAATTGTTAACTTGCTGTAAATCCAGCCCAATCACAGCTGAGACCAAGTAGAATAGGAAGAGTCTCCTTGTACATAAAAATGAAATAATGTGGTTCTCTAACTCATTGTTGTCACATTGGTTGAGTTAGGGTCATCAAACGTCCTGGACGGGCGGACATATCGAACAGTTTGGATGGACTAGATAGACAATGTGACTACCTTAAGAAGTCACATCAAGCAGGCTAGGGTCATCGGATGTCTCGGACAGGCAAGCAAATTGGACGCTTTAGACGGACAGTCCATCCAATGTAACAACTATGGAAATAAGCCAACTCAATCCATTATGATAAGAATACCCAATTGGTTCCTAGGTAAATCTCTACATCTAACTACTTATAGTTCAATTAGAAAGTGTAGGTACTAAAACCTAAATGGTTGATAGAATTTGTTTGGATGCAACAAAAGTTACTTTTAAACATTTGAAATCTCCTTCAGACAAACCAATTGCATTTGTGACTCATTTCCAATATCGCACAAATTCAAAAATTTACTCTGAAATTGAACCAACATTCATCACCATTTAAGATTAATCTAGCCAACAACAGAATAGGATCGTAAATCCTAAACTTCTTTGGAATTTCATTTCAGGAGTGTTACGTTATTTGATGACGGGGAGCTAGCTGGTAGGCTCTGTTGGGCTTTGCAGGGGTTGTTTGTAGACATGGTATAGCCAAAATAGCCATGTATTGGCCATTGCGGGGCTAAACTAGTGTTTTTAGACTGTTTGAGGTGTGAACGGAGCCATTTGGGGATACCTTTGGGATGGTTGTAACCCTAGGCCGCCTCTTGGCTCATTCATTTTCTTCAAGTCTTGCATATGTTGTGGTTAATGAGTTGAAAGGAGTTGGAGCATGGAATGTAATGATGATTGGTTGTTATACCAATCTTTACTAGTGTTATTCCTTTATTCATGTAATTTTGTAAGACTAATCCAATTGAAACAAAGAAGAAGCAACCTAGGAGTGTTTAAGAAGCTTATTATTGGATGCACTACAAGAGAATGGGGTGTTTTAAGTGGGATTTTTAGTCAAAAATGCATATTGAAAGGTTATGTACTTTAAGAAAAATTTGCTTAAAATCATGTATCTAGGACTTACCTTAAAATACCTTTATTGAAATCCTACATCATGTCTTTTCAATAAATTTTGCATGTCTTTTAAGCATTCTTAAAAGACAATATTAACTACAAAAATATGTACATTTAAAAAAGCCAAATCAACAAGGCATTTTGATTCTATGAAGAAGTCCAAATCTATGAAAAAATATAAATCATAAAAGAAAGTCTAAATCTATGAAACAAGTCCAAATCTATGAAAAAGTTTAAATCTATGAAACAAGTTCAAATCTATGAAAAAAGTCTAAATCCATACAAAATAGTCTAAATCTATGAAAAAACCTACATCATGAAAATGTCTATTTTAGTAAATATTCTAAATCTATCAAGTAAATGCTGTCATTTCTTGAAGCTGCATATCAGTAGCTTCCAACATTCTTCTCTACAGTGGTACAACAACCCTTTAAACAATATGAACCTGAATTCAACATGTTCTTACAAATATAACCCACTATCTGCCTGGAACCAATTCACTTGTCTCTTCAGTCCTGGTGCAACTCGTTGAGCCTGAGGGAAAACCTCTACATTTTGTGGTGCCAACACCGAGTATGGAAATGATATTAGACTTGGAGGCCTACACTTTGGTCTTCGACATCCCAAAATCAACCAACTTCACACAAAAACAATCTTCAAGATGTGCAGCATGGGTTTCCGTGACAACCACATTTAAACCGGCAAGCTGAACTCTTCATTCATGTGAGCTGCAAATATGCACTCTGGTTTCTCCAACAAGTAGCTTGCAATATACGAATTCTGATCATCTAATGTGCCTGCTACTTGCTCATGACTTCTTTTTAGAATTTCTTCATCTTCCCAGATTTCGCTCCCAGATGTAGCTAAGAACAAGGATGACTGGCAAAGGCCTTCTGCTAGAATTAGTGTCCATTTCCAATCTTATACAATACCTTTGGTGAGCTCGTAGATAACATTGTCACATAATCCCACCTCCAGCAACACCTCTCGAAAGGCCCCCTCATTGTGAATTTGGAACACAGCTGCTTGAAAACAATTTGTGGTGTAGCACTAATTGACAAGCAACTTCGCTTTCTCCAATACTCTGTACAAGTTCTTCAAAGCTGGCCCAAAGGAAACCTTTAATGGTCTAGAAGGAGGGACCCGTTTCTGAATATGCTCCACGGTTAGGACAAGCTTGGAGGAGAGATCCTGACACTGCCTTTCATTCAGCTGTAACCCTTTGCGGACAAGGTGTACGTGCAAGGTCGTGCACACTGTCCACCGAGAGAGTCAAGTAATCAGCTTCGATGGACAACAAACTTGCACCATTTCCTTGGAAGAACCTCCTGCTCATTGTTGTCATTGATCACGAGATGGTGAGCAACTCAAGGGAGAAGTCATAAAGACAAATTCAAAAGTCGCACCCTAAAATCCCAGGCTTACTCTTCATGAATTCGAACCTGCATTCATGGTGTGCTTGCAGTGCACTAGCATTCAACTCCGGTCATGACAAATTCACCGCAAACCACACAACACAATTAGTGAACATATCAGTGAGTCTTCTGCAAATATCTTATGGACTAGGAGCAAAGCAGACGATGGGAAATGTAACCTAGAGGATACAACAATTTCGTGTACTGATACTTACTTTGTGCTATGCTAATGAGTTACAACGACATAAGAAGAAATATATCAAGGCTTTCCTTGAGCCTCACGACCATTAACTTGGACCAATTGTATCAAATCCTCAACCACTATAGAGGCAATTGGATCCAGTCCTACCATTGGCTCATCATACAATACTAGTTGCAACCACACCAACCCTTACAAATCAGCAACATTGAATCCTCTATTTTTAACAATTTTTAAAATATCTATCAAGAAATTCAATACCAAAATTACGTTTAAACAAGTATTTCAGCATGGAAGTCTGAGGAATTAGATTCAAACCTAAACTCGCTATTGCCAAGAAGTGACAATCAGTACGATCCTTTCTACCATAGGAAGAAGCAACAATCACGAGAAGAGGAATGCAGCAACTTCTGAACCATCACTTCCAACGAGGAATCAGAAGTTCACAACCACAATCACATTTGCAATAACCATTAATCTCAAACTGCAGATAATAGTCTTCATTCTTACCATCTCCACCAGTGATGACATTCCCCAAGTCTCCTGCATGACGAACATCATCTTCAGGAGCATCGTGCTTAAGACTGTACGAGTTGAAGTGAGGACTTGATCAAAATGAACTCGTCATTATTAAACAGATTATATGTCCATGAATGAAGAGCTGAATTAGCATCAGTGAAAGCATTCATGGTCTTCAAAGCAAAATTCTCACCAGTTGACATGCAGCCATTGGTTGTATCCCCAATGCATGAACATGAAATCCATGCTTTCTAGGGTTCTACCCCTTGATTTCCCCCTCCACACTTGTAGAGCCTGCCAAGACAAAATAGCTCAAAAATATGTTTAAACAAGTATTTTGATGTACAATGTTAAAAAATTATGATGTAGACCAAGAGCATCGTGACCTAATCTGCAATAAACATAAGCTTATTTGATCATCATAAAGCAGTGAAAGCACGAATCATTCTCTAGCTCGAATACCTTCCCCAAACAAATGTGTTTACACACTAACCATCAATCACCGATGCAAGATACTCAAAACTAAAAAAACAACCCCCAAACCCTACAACAATGATATCTGGAACTAAGGAAACTACGCTAATACCACTCCCTACAACTCACAAAGCACACTCACTACCAATACACCAAAACCAATCAAACATTCACATTTGCCATGCATGCAGTCCATACTCCCAAAGCCAGAATTTCAAAAAGTGAAAAAACACAGAAGACACTACACAAAGAAGTTCTTACGTTCCCGAACATAACAACAGACCGTAATGTAAACGACCCAAAGTGGCCACTCTCATATCTATACTAGTACAAAACCAAAAAACATCAAGAAAGCTTCAAGAATCTCCAAAGTGCTCCAAAATGCTCCAACAGAAAGAGGAAACCAAACCCTACATCTTCCAACAACAAAAACCCGTTTTAAGTTCCCATAATTAAATTCCAAATAGGACTACCATGTCGAAACCACATGAACAAAAACCTCAAAAATTAGAGTCAAACCTCAAATCGCCTGTTGATTGAAACCTCTGAAGTCAATCAAGCAAGAACCAAGTAAGAATACAAAACTTCTGATTCCATTTCTGAATAGAAGTTGAAGCCCCAAGCACTGTGGCCGTAGCCATTTAGAAATCCCAAATCCCAAGAATGGTCTCAATGGTGATCGGGATATCAACTTATTCAATCCATCTTGCACGAAGGAGATGATGCTAGAGACGTTGAAGGAGACGGTAAGCGATAGCCTTAACGGGAGCCATGTTGCCAAATGTGTTTTGCCACAAATCCAAATGTGCGAAGTAATTACCACCCCACTGTAAAGCCACATGCCAACGAACTTCCTAACCAATTACAAACCCTACATACAATCTCCTCGAGAAAAACACAAACTCCTCTTTTCAATTGGACTTTCCACTTCACACAAAACCAAACAACGTCGTAACTACCGCAATCCACCCAAGGGAAAAAAAATCCCAACACGAAAAGTTCACATCATACCTGCTATCACCGAGGATGATGACCTTCAACAAGGTCCTCTTCCAAGCCGACATCGCAGAAAAAACTTTCTTCTTCAACTACCTGACATCCAAACTTAAGAAATTCCTCAAAGCACACTTCAAATCGTCTTCTCGAGCTTCTGCCTAAACGCAGTGTAGCACGAGAACGGGCGAGACGAGAGAGAGGATGAGGAGGCGGCGACGGCGAAGAGAGTAGGTTAGGGGAGTACAGCGTGAAGGGGTAAACAGACACCCACGCAACCAAAAATGCTACGTTTCCTTGACCGATCAGCACTCCACTATTCAATTTACTAATTTTCACCTTCCAGCGTGACCTTCTAGCAATAAGAAGCGCTTTTAAGTAATTTTTTACTAATCTCTTTGCTTAAAAACACACACATCTCTTGTAGTGATGGTTGTTTATTCATGCCTTGTTGTAGTGTGGATTTGTTTTTAAGCATATATGTATATTCTAGTGCTTGTAGTTTACGACATCTCCTATAAACGATGTAGAGTGATACGACAGGGGCCTCGCAATATGAAATAATTGCAATATAAAAGACCCGTATAGAGAAGTGTGTGGCAGAAACATGAGCAAAAACACTGAAGGAACTCAAGACTCATAAGAATTTACAAAAGAACCAAATGGAATTGCTCTTTGGATTTTGTGAGAGAGATCATCTCAAAGTTCAAGACCGACAAATTGTTAGCAATTATCATGTAGTTACTATTGTTTCATAGGTGCATACGTTAATTTGCAAATTATTGCATCATTACGATGCACATGATTACTACAAAGAAATGGCACTACCATTAGAAGAGATTTGGGGGCATTGGAGGGCCGTTTCGGGCCTGTTCCCCAGTCTGTTCGCAATGCAGTAAAAGAACGTCGGGCTGTTGTCAGGCCCTAATTACCCAAAAAAAAAAAAAAAAAAAAAAAAAAATCGAAAAAATGACTTGGCACTCTCTCGACTACGTCGGACAACGCGTGTGGCAGAGTTCCCAGGCCGGGAACGGCCTGGGAACTCGCAGTCTTCTACACCCCTCAAATCTCTTCTAATGTTTGTAATTTATATTAACTATGTAACTTTTATATGTTAATCACAAGTGCACAAAAGACACAAATTATGCACAAAAATTTACATTCTTTATCATGCATTTTTTGTGCATTAAAAGACATGGAAAATCACAATGTCATTGGAGTCATTACTGGAATAATGCTTATTAAATGGTATCAATGTTGCAAAAGTATTTCAATGTTCAATTGTTGATCCCCATTCTAATTAAAAAAATTCTTAACTAAACCTTTGGCATTTTGAATTAAATCCATCATTATTGTAGGCCACCAAATTTAAGCCTAAACTAAATCCATCAATAGGCTACCAAGAAACTTGATAGCGTAGTGAAAGAATTACTTCATTTTAGCTTGAATTGATTCCATGAGTAGGCCACCAAGAAACTTGGTATCGTACCGATGGAATCTCTTCATTGCAAAGTTGAGGGTGGAGAGGTCCTCTTTATACTATAATCCATTTTATAAACACTCAAAAGATATGGGATAATTTGAAGATGAGAGTTTCACTTCTCATAGTCAATTTGTTTTGAAAATTGTGTTCAAAGTAGAAATTCAGACCTCAGTTTGGCATAGTAGAGTACCTTTTTTTCTTAAACTTTGAACTAGTAAAAGTTGATAAATGAATCTAGCTTTCATCTCCAAAAATCCGTTTGAGATTTAGAACCTCCAATCAAAAGTTATAAACAAAATTCAAAGGCAATGTTTGAAAATGTCAAAAAAATGTCCCTTCCAAGCCGTCTCTGAACTTTGTCCATAACTTTTAATTGGAGACTCTAAATCTTTAACGGATGTTTGGAGATGAAAGCTAGATTCATTTACCAACTTTTCTTAGTTTAAAGTTTTTTGAAAAAAATTATTTTACTATGCCTAAATGAGGTCTAAATTCCTACTATGAACACAATTCCTGCTTTTCAATTGACTTAGTATTGAAATTGTGAAAAATTAAAAAAATGCAATTTTAGAACAATAACTATGCACAGACATGATGTTGTGTGATTATTGCACTAACTTTATATGTCTTAGAAAAGCACTAATGCTGCACAAAATTAGTCGCCCATCACTAAACCACTAAAGTCATACATATTTCATCATGCATAGTTATCGTGCAACTTTAGCACTTCAAACTCAAATATGAATGACATGCCTCAACTGCATGGTATTAATGAATTTCATTATTGTATTGTAACAATGTTTCTAAATGAATGAATGTAACACGAAAGCAGTGCTCGACGATAACCATAGGATTATTGTTGACAATTCGTGACAGAGGAACTTTGTGATGATGTGATTATTCTTGGAGGTGAAATTCTAAAATAGTATGTAATGAAACGTAGGGAGAATGATAGAGAGGGACGCTAGCTCTTTGAATCAGACTTAGATTTGAAGTGCATGGTATTGGTAAGTTGTCTTTTTTGGTTTAAAATTATACTTAGCATCTATGCTTTGATTACATTTTTTTAATGATTTTGTTTCATTTACATTTATTTTATAACTTGGTTGTTGTGCATTTGGAGAGTTTAGACCCAATCCAAGTAAAAGGAATGTGAAGGCATTCAAAACCGTGTCCCAGGTGGTAATCAATTTATGAAACAACATTGCTCATTTTCAAGGCTTAGATGCTTTGGATAGGATGGTGAGGAGCTACACACTTGCCATTGAGGAATGGCCCGAGCTTAAAGCCAAGCATCTAGCACATTGCTATTTTAATCGTCTTCAAAATTTCCAACAGCCTTATTCACTATCAAATCCTTCCAAGTAAACAGCAAGTAGGTTCGAGTTGGCACTTAAGCGGTGGACATCAACGGTTTTGATTTTTTGAGAAGACCGACGGCATTTGGGAGGCATTGTTGTCATATCAGGTGAGTTAGGATCATCAGACATTTCAGATGGGTAGACATATTGAACGGATCAGATGGACAGTTGACTACTTTAAAGTAGTCTTATGACACATGTTAGGGTTATCGGATGTCCTAGACAAGCGGGTGAATTAGATGGTTTGGACGGAAGGTCCATCCAATGTGATAATTATATTGAGAGGGTCCTTATTTCCTTTTGAGATTCAACGGTACTCATTGAACATTGTCTACTTTTGAAGAAAAAAAATGATCAACAATATAGGGGATACTTTCATTTTTTTCATTTTCCATCCAACAACGGGGGATTTTTCAAGCCATAAGGGATGGAGTAGGGTAAGGCGTTTGCCACTTGTAGCTGCATAGTACCTATATCATTGTCATCTTTAATGTGGTTGCAAATTGGAACTAAAAATAACTACAAGTTCAAGAAGTGAATTTGAAAAATAACTCACAATTGCATTGGGGATGCTTGGGTTACTAAGGTGGGGGTAGTTATTTTCCAACCACTTCCAATGCATTTTGAGTTTGTAAATAGCACAAAAGCTTCTATGTTGAATTTGGAAGTGGCTTTGTAAGCATGGAAAATAAACAAGGCCTTGTCATCATGTTAATAAGAATTTGCGAAGTCAAATATGAATTGTAGATAATTTTTGGTCCATTCATTCCATTTAGGGATCAATGAAGTAGAGTTAGAGAGGTCTAGAAAAGGGAGGTTTGGGAGCACATCCACAATGATAAGTTCAACCCCAACTTTGATTTTCTTAATTCCACCAAATGTCAGATTTTTCTCTCCCTTATGTTGCATGCATAGAAATGGCAAGGATTAAAGAGCAAGCCTCATTTTCGCACAATACCCTCTAGCAACATCATAATTGGCACTAGAAATTCCATTCCACAAGGACTTAATCCCTAAAGGACCAAGTGTTTGTTCAACATACGTAAGAAATCTTGGATAGGTTCCTACAAAGTCATTTTTGGTTGGATGTTCATGAAATTTGGACAAAATGTGTAAACATGTATTTCCTTGGTGAAAAAATATTTTTTATTTTCAATTGAGTGCCCAAATCAAAAATTATGTTGCCTTGAACATTTTGGGCAACTTGGGCAATTTAGAAATCTTTTGGGAATCTTTTGTAAAAAAGCTTATCAACTTTTGAAATTTGCCACGTATGTAACAAATAAAATATGGTATAAAATTTTCCAAAAAAAACAAATTTTAGTCATCAAATCACATTCTATGAGTAGTCAAACTTTATTAGCTATGTTGGGTGGATTTCAAGAAAAAACAATAAGTTTTTTCATTACTTCAAGTCCTATTATCTTGTAATTTGTGAAGTCAAAATTCTTGAAATTTTTTCCACATATTTTGAATGTTTGTCTTTAGTTTTTCATTTTTTGGATTTCAAATATAAGATATCCTCATTGCACAAGAAATCATCAAAAAATGACTAGTGTATTGCCAATTCACTTAACCTCCTTGCATTGCAAGGTGATTTAGAGTAAGCTAGACTCTATATTTTCTTTTAATTTTTTCGTAAATGAACCTAATACCATAGACTAATGAATGGTTAGAATCCTAATTCTTTTATAGATAAAAAATTTTACTCCAAAAGGATCTGAAGTTTACTGACCCTGTTTTGTAGGAATGAAATTTTTTTTTTTCCCACTTCAAACCTTATAATCTTTCAATTTGCGCAGTCAAATGGGCTGAATTTTTTTTTGTCTTTTGGTAAAATACTTTACTTCACATTTGTATGGTTGAAATTTCAAAAAAGTTTCAATTTTCATTTTTGAATAACATACCAAAAGAATGTAGTTTTTGGCAATGTCTCTAAAAAAACCCTAGTCCAATTAGATTGCCTTACCCCAAGAAAATTACTCTACAAGCCATCAAAGTCAACAAATGATTTCTACACAGACTTTCATTTGTACACATGGAGGTTCATAAGTCCCAATTACAGCAATAACTAATTCAAAAGTATTGCATTCTTGAACAATAACAATAAATATTTATATACTGTCAAATGTCAAGAAATTAGTGAGGGGCAATCTAATTTTACTATTTTGTATAAATGAAGTCATCCAAAGGATATTTTGTGTCTTCAATACCGTTTCAAAAATAACCAACATTGATCTTTCCATGGGGAAGGCATAATGCTTTTATTGGATATCTTGGAGGGATGTATATGATAATTCAAAGATTGTGGTTGGTTGAGTCGTCATATTAGACACTTTTGTTCACTATAGGGATTACCTTTTCAAGTATGCTAAAAGGGATATCTTCCTCAGTAGTAAACAATGTTATGCCTACCAACATTTTAGGGCATGTCAATAACATCAACCTTAGGTTGGCTTCAGATTAGAGGGAGCGGAACCTACCATTTGCATATGTGGCATTCTTTTATTGAAACAAAAAGTCATGCTTGCTTCTTATGCCTTCATAAAATTGACAAAGGTAACTCTTCACATCATTTCTTCATAGATGAAAAGTAATCCTAGGTGTCTTTGATTGGCAACAAGTCTCTACCGCAGGAGTTTGCCCTCAAATTTGGACTCTCTTACACTCCGTAAAGCATTCTTGTCTTATCTCGACCATGCACTTTTCTTACAACTCAAGATGATGTGGCATACAATAAATGCGTTCTATAGTTCCAAGGCCTTTGTATGCCACTCCCTGTAGTCTGAAGCCGACCTTATTAGAGCATCCGCATGCCTGGCGCCTCAAGGAGGGGGCGCCAAAGGAGGGTTTGATGTGCCAGTTACAGAAATCGGATTATAAGTGCGTCCTCCGCCCCACGCCTACACGGGATTGGCACTCGAAAATGCCCTCATGCGCAAGGCCCAAGACTTCATAATTGCACTGGCAAAATTGCAATTCAAGCACGGAGCCCCAATACAGCACCTTGTCAGAGATTCTAATTACATGTGGAATAAAAAAAGTTTTCTCTCCTTCCCTTTTTCCAACTACAAGCCTCAAAAACTACATCAACAAGAGAAACTCCATACCGGGCCACGAACAAGACGCACCATTTCACTGTGTACTCAACAAATTTGGCTGTGCCCGACCATTTTTGGGCCCACGCCGTACATGCCCTAGGGGACTACATGTGGCTAAGGGGACTACATGTGGCTAGGCATGGCCATTTGAGCCACTCCGTGAGCCGCCGTGGGGATGCTATTAGTGGCAGAATGATGAACCATAGTGGAGACTTGTAGACCTTGTTGCATGGCCGCTAAGTTAATATGATTTGGCATGTGGTCCAACTGTCCAAGGCATGGTGGGCACGCTCTTCTTACCAGACTATCCGAAGCTGATGAAGCTTCAGAAGCCACCATGCACCGAAAACCAGGAACGAGATTTTACGAAGCTTATTTAATACTCCGTAGTTTGCAGTGAGGGTAACCCACCAGGTCACGTTCCTTCCTTCAAGCATGTGGACAACAGTGAGAGTGCAATCTCCATGCAGCAACAACTCCCAGAAATTTCAATTCAATCCATGCAGGAACAAGCAGCTCCGTATGGGCATCGCATCCTATGTGATGGAGATTTGGGTCGTGGAGAATTGAGAGAGAGATCAATCCTTCCTAGGTAGAGTAGAGTAAGATTATTTTCTGGCCTCGGTTGGGGTGAGGGTTTAGGGTACAAGTTCCTTCGATCGACACTTTGACTGATGGGGATTCTTCACTCCGATCATCACTGACGGATTCTGGTTTTATATAAAATTCAATCGCTCCTCTTGATTGTATTCTTGGTGTGTGCCTGCGAGTGATGCTCGGAGTGGGAAGAGTCGATCAAGTGCACCCGTGTCTGAGAATTCTGGAAGCTTCTGTAGCGGATTGGTAGCCATGGCGAGTGGAGAGGATGGACGTGTGAAGGTGTGGAGCTTCGTGGCGATGGCGATGTGGTTGGGAGGATTCCACATCAACCTCTTGGTGACCGTCATCTGCTTCTTCCATTTGCCCAGCACCTGGGCCATCTCGTAAGACAAACTTTGAACGCTAATTGCTTGCTGTTTTTATACGCTCTCTTTCTGCTGGCAAGTTTTGAAGAAAAGTAGGAAACTGTGTAATTCTTCTTGCAATTGAGAGAAAAAACAAAAATCTCCACGAGCCAAGCTTACAGTTGACGTGACCCTCTGAGTCTCTGACCCACCCTGCTGTCCTGGTAAACTCCCAAAGACTAAGAGGCCCAAATTGGGATATTTTTTTAGCAGTTTTGAGCAGGTCATATAGAGAATTTCTTTTGTACAATTGTACGTGTTTTTGGACCACAAGTGTGATGTTCTTTACTGATTTCGGTTCTATAGAATTTGATCCATTCTATGGTTTGATCAATTGAATTGTCTTTTTTAATACCATGACTCCTTGGTTCCTTAGGTTGAAGTTCGTTGGCAAAATGAATCCGATTTGATTCGACAATCGTGAATTTCAATGCATGCTTCTGAGAATCTCATTTTGAATTTATGTTTGCAGACTACTGGCGATCTGGGTGACGCTTTTGTTCCTTCCTGCTGAGTATGAGACTCCTTTGGGATCAATGGTTGCCAGGTATCTAGCCATAAACCCTGGCGGGGAGTTCTTGTCCGTGACCACTGATTTTTCTGGAATATTTGTGCTGGACATAAAACTCATGAGAACGTCATGAGGATTATGGGATTTGATCACTTCAATCATGATTGCTTTTGTGTGCTTTGATTCAGATTTATAGTTAAACATGCAACAAATTACTTCCCAATCAAGGTGATCTTTGAGGATGAAAATGCCTTTGATCCAAATCAGTCATACGGTGAGCATGTTTTCCGCACTAAAGATTCTGCAAAACCGATAAGTAATTTTGACAGATTGCCGTTTACGTCTGGCTTTGGAATACTTGTCAATGATGTGTAGTCGTTGGAGGTTATTTGGATGCCTTTACTTATATGCAGACTTAAAATCAAAATAATCGTTCAAATAGAAAAAGTTAATAGAGTAGGTGCTTTCTCTTGTGTAAGCCCGACTTCGAATGACGAGAAGAAGAAAAGAAAAGAAATCTCAGAGTCACTAGAGTAGAGAAGTACTGCGCTTACTGGAAGGCAAAGTTATACTAAAAGTACACGATTGATATTAATAGAAAGAATAGTATAATTGAGGAGACTAAAGAAAATACACGGTCCTAGTAATTTTACAGACAGCAATTTTCTCCTACCGGTAATGAACTATGAAGTGTTGCTATAATAACAATTCATAATATTTCCGAATAAAGCTTGTGGCTTGAGCTGATTTAGTAGCAAAGAAATTACAACTGCCATTGTTTTTGTTTTGATAAGTTTTGGGGATGTATATTATTTACAGTAATCACGGTTGAGCCACACTCAGTGCTCCCTCTTGGAATCGTTGCTTTGACTCCTCAAAGTGGCCTACTCCCAGTCAAAAAATTACGCGCTCTGGCAACTAGTGCGGTAAGATACTTGTAAGCCCAAACAAGTGTGAGGAGTCCATGTTAAAGCTCACTGCAGACTTCGGGTTTTCTTGATCCGTTGAGATTCTTGCTCAAGAGATTTTGTGAGAGAATTGTGTCAAAGTTTCAAATGCGTGATGATAGGTTTTCTGGACACCTGGAGTGCGGCACATTTGGACATGGCTGGGAGTTGCACCTGTTTCAAGAAAGTCATTCACGCAGTTTCTACAGAAGGGAATCAGTTGTCTTGTTGTGCCAGGAGGTGTGCAGGAGTGTTTATATTTGCAGGAGGGCCGTGAGGTTAGCAGTTCCATCTACTGAAACCTCTAGCCAGTCTCTTGGAACTAGAAATGAACTGATAAGCCAGGACTATCTTGGTTTCTCTCATAATTTGGTTGTACATCTCTCAAACATCTTGATGTAGTTGAGATATCCACTAATTGTGCCAAAGTGGAGGTACGAAGCGTATGTAAAAAATGTAGCGGCGAGTCAGTAAATATATGTAGGTCATTCTAAAATCGTTTAACAAATTGGTGTTTGAGTTTGCTAGTTCTGGCAAGTCCTGCTAGTCGTCTTTTCTCCTTTTTAATTGGAATGTAGTCGAAAACCCTATAAGTTTAATGGATTACTCTATTATTGACATAAGCTGAAAACCACACCCAGCTGTTTGAGAGCTGGGGTGGTTAGGAGAAGATATCTTAAAATAAATAATGTCGTGCTGATGTCCCCCGTCTAAGGGATCAATTCGTTCATGCATTGACGGATATTTGCAGGTGGTATTCTTGAAACAAAGATTTGGCTTTATCAAAGTTGCGATAGAATCTGGCTCGCCAATTGTACCAACGTACTGCTTTGGTCAGGTTTGTCTCTGTGTATTACCGCGCCTCTTCTCTCTGGTTAATCCTCGTCACTGCATGATGATATTTTTCCAATTTAGCTGTTGAATGATGGTGCGCTTCAATGCACACACTGATGAAAGAGGGCCTCTTGCACCATGTCTGGTCAGAGCAAGTCTTACAAATGGTGGAAACCTACTGGCAAATGGTACAAGCAACTCTCTCGAGCTATTGGCTTCACACCTCTTGTGTTTTGGGGACGATTTGGGTATGGCTTCCCTCCCACCTCTTTCCTCCTACAATGTTCCTTTTTCCTCAGAATTGATGACCTCTCTATTTTGTGCATGGAGCTTTTAGAATCGTCGAAGGTAGACTCTGAGATTTGATCTCCGACGAGAGAATGAATACTGTCTATCCGGAAAGCAACCTTTGAGATTCACATTCGTTTGGCGTTGTTGCAGAGGACCAGTTCCGTTCCGAACACCCATGTACTATGTTGTGGGGAAGCCCATCGCAGTCACGAAATGTACCAACCCTTCACAAGAAGAGGTACAATGCTCTTCTTTTTTGTTCATGCATGCCGATTAACTTGTTCATAGCACAACACTCAATATCCCAGTTATCTGCGCTGTTTCTTAGTAATGAATAGGTCGTTCATAGATTATATATGCGGCGGATAGACATGAACTGCTAAGGAGTCAGTCTTTTGAGTGTCTTGCAAGATGCAGGGATTACTTCTTGGCTCATGTGTAATCTAGAGTTTTTTTGTTTTTTTTCTTTCATCTTATTGCATTCAGTTCTTTGATGTTCAGGTAGCTTCGGTTCAAAGACAATTTATAGAAGCTGTGGAGGCTCTATTTGAGAATCACAAAAAGGATCTAGGATTTGAGAACACCACTTTAGAGGTTTATTGACAGAGTTGTAATCATAGCGCACTCTAATTGTCATTTTCACCAAACGACAACAATGGTGGATGATTTGTACAAGAGTTTGCAACTGAAGGTGTTGTATACAAAACTAACCCTCATAGTCCTTTTCAAATTGGTGGTGACTTACAAACAGTTGGTATGCTTGCATCCACCAACCTTAGCTATCCAGATTAAAGAGCACTTCACCTTGTCTTTGACACTGTAGTGCACTGGTTAGTAGCACTGAGTCATCAAGTCGTCTTTGGCACTGACTGAAACGTCCAACTAGTGCTTGGGTAGGCATAGCTTGTAAATATTGTAAAGTTCCTGGTCTGCAATTTCTTGCAATCCAGGTAGAATAATATACTGACGTTTGAACAACATTCAATCGAGTGCCGGCACTACTCGATTGTAAAATTGTAGGTGACTATTGAAACTAATGTTGCCGTCTTCGTGTTACGTTTTTTTACTAGTTTTCTGGAGTTCATTTATTTTGAGAGGGGTTTCCTCTTGCTTTCAGCTACGTAAATTGCACATGAACTCTCTCATGGACAACTGATGTGGACAACTATCTGAAGCGAAGTTGACTGATTCGGATAATCTCAAAGCAGCGGATGTCAAGGCTCCCGTGGCTTAAAATTAAGGTATCTCACAATATCCTCTTTATTCAGGATAAGCAGCAATTTGTTCAAAACTGTGCTTGCAGCTTCTTGGCCTCAGAAAAACCCTACTATCCTACTGCCTTCAACCCAAATTAAAAACTTATCTAACGTCACGGAGCGTTTAGCGAGAGTTTATTACAAATGAGGCACTCTGTCACAATATGGATGTTCTTTTCCATAGGCGAAATTACTGTAGAAAACGGTCCTGTAGTGCCGCTGATTCTCTCGAGGCTTCGGTAATGCTCTACGTCCTTCCATCAAACCGTGAATAATCAGGCAAGCACTTGAACATGGGCGAAATGTGTTTGCCATCAAAGAAAGCTTTGGCAATGGCCTTGTTGGCCGTGTTGGAAAGGTGGATGCCATCGAAGCTCAGATACATGGCAGCCTTCGTATGGGAGATCGAGGTGAGATTGACAAGCTTGTCATCAACTTCACCAACTTGCCCACACCGCACATTGTCGTTGAAGTTGTACTTCCCGCCATAGCCGCAGGCTGCCATCAGCGTCTCCGTCACATCTGATCACAAATTGCAAGCATTCCAAGTACACTCAGAACTCTTTCATGGCAAACCTTTGAGCTCCCAAAGTGATTCAGAGCATGACATTCGGAGAACGATTCTCCAATCACATGAATACTCAACATCTAAAAATCTCCAAACGCAGGGGTGATACCTGAATGTGATAGAAAGGAGTTCATAGTATAATGCCATCATTAAATTGTCTTTCAAGTTGTTTGATTCAGTGCTAGAGACTTACTGTATTTCGAGGGCTCCCTGAGAATGTCGCTGTAGACACCGTGCACGTCGCCGTAATACAGGTAAATGGACGGGTACTTGGCTCTTAGTTTGATGATCTCCTCGTTAAGCATTTGGTTGTGTGTGTCGGTGATCAAATTGAGTTTTTTCAGACAGCCATTGAGATCATACTCGTCTGCAGAACTTCCATTGTACAGGGTTAACAGAGCAGGAATGCACCCCAGCGGTGCCAAGTTCACCACCAAAATCTCTTGCGCATCTGTCGCCACCAAAATCTGGAACCCACATTGGAACCCACTTGTCGATCAGCCCTCTGACTAGAAGAAAAAACTTTGCAGATTTGGTCCCTGAGCAATTCCCCTGTAGTTACGTTTACCATCTAGCTATATCTCAGAAAGTCTAGAAGAGAGTATGTACAGTTAACCCTTGGAAATATTTGATAAATTTGTAAAATGTCAGGCATGCTACGAGACAGAACATACTTTCAGCTGCTGCACACCGCATTGCCATCTAAAAGATCCGAGGAATTGCAATGAAATTAGGAGATCATAATGGTATCACCTCAATGGCAGTAGTTATGGCAGTCACAACATCAGGCACCGAGTCTAATCCTTTTTCTGGAATCAGCTTCTTCTCATACAAGTCAAAGAAGTAGTCGTGGAAGCCAGCGTAAACCACAAACAGGGACTGATTGAGGGAATTTTCAGCAGGCAAGACTTGTGGCACCACTGCCAAATAAAAACCATTGCGCAACTACTGCTGAGTCAGGACACTCTTCACCAGCAAGTAGTGGCATGATGTACATCTTTTCAGAGCAATGCCAATTAAAAGTTATTTAGATCAAAGTCATGGTCATGTCGAATTAGAGCAAATCAACTGAAATCAAAGCTTTGGCATATATTATCACCCTTGTGAAAATGATCTTTGACGTTAGGAGCCTTCACTAGTTGAAATCGAGCTCAGCATCACGAAACAAAGTGTCAAGGATTCCTTTTCATTCGAATTCAGAGAGTGCTATAAAATGATTCTCTAGGATGTCATCTATAACGCAATAAGTAACATACTTAGTGCTATATGCAGATATGATCGTTGTTAGGGCACCGGCAAGTTGTGAAGGCCGGGAACGTACCAGCCGCATCGCCGTACGTGTTTTTGTAGTAGTAGTAGGTGGCAAGACGAAGAACGTAACGCTGAAACCACTGCACCTGCACATTCAATGAGAAGGGAGTGTTGAAGCCATTGAAAGGACGCCACCCGGTGACATTACGTGCTGAGCCACCAGCGGATGCGAAGTTTGTTCCGTACTCAAAGTCTCCGGCAATGCTTCGCAGAAAAGGGTAATTGGGGCGTCCTCTCACTCCAAACTCTGCCCATCCAAAACCAACACCAGGAAACAGATCACAAGCTCAGATCAGCACATTTTTGTTAATAAAATGTAACAATCCAAATGTCAAGAAATTGACACCTTCCTTTCGCCAGTCCTGTACTGAATTCTACAGCTCTGTGCACTTTAATGTCATGTGTATTATTTCAATCAATTTGAAACACGCCTTTTCAACGAACATGACTATTAATTAGAAGCCTTTAACCATTCTAACAACCTACAACTCTTCAGGTCATCCATGGAATCACAAAATGGCGACAGTTTTTAAGGAAAAATTAGAGTATTTCGTAAGAAAATCGGTGGATGTTGTTGGAGAGTGGATCAAGTGGTGAGTATGACCTATGAAGTCAACAAGGAGCTTGCCATCGCTCAAACGATCAGCGGCATGCTCGGGAAACTCGACGCCATAGGGGTCGTCCTCCGCTTGTTGAAACTGATCCGGGAAGGCAGCAATGCTGTTGCCTACGTCGGTGAGGGAGTCGCCAAAGGAGTACACGGCCGGGTACGTGCAATTGGGCAGCGCCTTGGACCAAACTGGCGTTGCTTGCATCAGAAAGCTACAAGTCACCACCACCAGGAGCGAAGATTTCATATGTGCCCTGAATATGTGCGCATTCGACTGTCTGGGATGCCTCGCCATCTCCAAATATAAACCAGCTCTACTGTTGTCACCGCAGGTTCCAAGTTCTTTGAATCTCTCTGCCACCTAGAAACCTACTTGGTTGTGAGAAATCGATCGGATATTAGCTCAGAACCTGGAATGCATACCCTCAATTTGCGGTGCACTTGACATTTTGAGATATATATCAGTTACTCAGGAGCTCTGGGATGTGACAGTTGTGACTGAAGAGCTCTTGTTTTGATCGAGTGAGGGCAAGCTGGTCTGTTCTAGTAGGATGAATTTCGTAAAGATGCAGGAGTCGATCTGATATGCGGCGTGATCTGTGCCAAATTGGAGAAACAACTGTAGTGGTGATCGATTAGGCTGCAGCTATTGAAGGTTGAATGCAAGAAACACCTGTTGATTTTGTTGCGTTTTTACAGTACTCATGATTTTTTTCTTGGAGTACTTTAAAATTAGAAAAATAATTTGAAGAAAATTAAAAAAATATGGCTAATGTATACACCTTTGAGATGAAAGTAACCACCAAAAGAAATGCATAGAAAAATTCTCTCTAAGTAGCAAAACTAGAAAAGTGCCAAATCTCAAAAAAATGCATACTTTGATGTTTTAATTAGTTAAAAATAGGAAAAATAAGTAAATACATTAAATGAAAATTGTCCATTTCTAACAACTCTACAGAGATGGTCATTCACCCAAAAAAACTCCAAAGTAATATTTTATATGTTACAAAATGCAAGTACAAAGAAGCGCACTTTGTAGACTTCCACACCACATAAAATTTATTATTTTTAGAATTCCTTTGGTAAATAGCTACAAGTCTACTAGAAGACCATTCCCTCCAAATTTCAGCTCAAAATTCATTTTTTGGGGTATTAAATAGTACTAAAAAACTCCAAATTGGCAAGTGTGACATAAAATTGGGGGCTATTTTTGGATAGTAAAATATTTTTAAAAATTACAAAAAAATTAGGCAAGGTGTATAATAGTCATGAGTACCTTATTTATAAATCTTGAGTCATTTGAAGCCAAAACGCAAAAGTTATGGCTAAAAAACAAATCAAAATGTAGGGTTTGATGCAAAATAGTACAAGTGTTTCTTGCATTCACCCTGAAGGGAAAACTTGCCATACTTGAATACTTACTAGCTAGGTAATTCAAATTTGGAGCTCCAAATTTACGTTACCTATCGTAACCTCAATGAGGACTTAAGTTACAATTATGGATGATCCAATGATGAAGTCAGAAAATCTTTGAAAATTAACGAAAGCCTGTCCATTGAGAATAGAAACTGAAAACAGGTGAGGGATTCTTCAACAGCTCTTCTAGAATGAAACCCTGCCATATGAATTTTATAAGCGCTCATCGAAAGGATGTAGAGGAGAGACAATTTAAATTTTTAACCTTTTCTTGTTGCTTTCATGACCGCATACGCATTGCAATTAGAAAAGAGGAGGGCTTACATTCGTAACCTTGTCCTCCCTTGCACTTTCAAAGAGCCACAGATCTCGAAGGTTTGGTACGTGGCCATGAATTAATCTGGAGGGGAGAGGGTTATGGACTATTATAAAATTAAGTAACCCTCGAGCCGCCGGGAGGTGGCGAGAGGCTTACAGGGCGTAACCAGCTCTGTCCCCAGAAGAAAACTCATGTACTGTACAGTACCTGTTGCCTTCGTGGATGAATACCGTGAGGTTACTAACGAACTATCCTGCTCTTCAAACCAACTTCAGCAATTCAATGCAAATTAGAGGCATGCAATGCACAGATTAAACACACATTCTCACTGCATTGAATCTCGATCGATCCGTACAAAACCGTGCCCCCACTGGTGAAGAGGTTCGGTGGGAGAATTATGCCGGAAGCATTATTGAAGTGAAGGTAGTCACATCAACAGAAGAAACGGTCGTGGTCACGCTAGGTCACCCACATAAATCATTCATTCTTGCATGAGACAGCTCACTCAGCTGGGCTCACAAGCTAAAATCACTGCCAAGTTAGACGGTGGAACTGAACAATGCAATGAAAACTGTGTTCAAACGTCATTTCACGTACAGTACGATCCAATGGCCAAAGCGGGGGACAACTTAACGCTTAAAACATTTCACCAGTGATCGTCGGTGTCATTGAACTTGAAGACAGATGTACATGTTGATTTGAATTGGTTTTCAAGATCGTGCAATCGGTCGACCTATATCGTCACTGCGCTAGCTAGGTCGACATACAGTACCTGGTTTAGAATTCACAGACTAATCCACAGACAGTACCACCTCTGTTTCTGAATAATACCCGTGTTTTCTTTGTGTTTTACAAAGGAAACACAGGTATTATTCAGAAACAGAGGGAGTATTCATATCCCTTTAATTGGCGCATAATTTCAGAGCGCCAAAAGTATGGCACTCAGATGCACAGAACTGGATCTGAAAACTAGGGTTGGTCTAGATCTGAGGTTCCTTACACGCACCTGCAAAATTGCCAATTTCCTGAAATTTTGTCATAATTTTAAAATGTGACAATCACGCTATTCATTTTTGAGGAACCCTTACTTCGGGGTCTCATCATCTCTGCATATCCTCTCGAAGGGACCTTCTATTGGGAGTCAAAACTCGAAAGGCTTATGCAACAACACACCGTAGATTCAATAATATATTTAGGCACAATATGGCAAATCACTGACACATATAACGGTGGGGTTTTGTTTGTAAGAATGAATTGCTGCTCATTCACCTTCATGTTTCTCTTAAATCCATTGGTGATGATTCGCATTATTGAAAGAAAAACACATTGATCGGGTGGAGAATCCCTTGTTTACTGTAAACTAAATAATCATGAGCTTGAGACTCAGATGTCCGAGGTCGGAAACAGGCAACGAGGGCATTGCAGGATAAATAGAATCAAACAAAAATCTCCTCCCAGTACTCCCAGGGATTTTGGCCACGAGCATACCGCAGCTTACGAATAAGTTGAATTTTTCCATGCAAGAAAAGCAACAATCTACATGTGGAGACTTGCAAAAATTTGATACAATAATTTCATGTAGGGTTATTTGACTGTTTCAAGAATTTTTTTAACAGTCATGAAGTAAGATAATCTTTCAAATGACTTAACCCCTAAATGCTCAAGGTACCAAATTTTGGTGTCGACAATGCTTTGAAGTTAAATAAAACCTAACCAATTTGCTATTTTTAGTAGTATATATATTTTTGAAAATTTCTTTTTGAAGTGTAGTTTTAGCATCAAAAATTCGATTTTGAAAATGATTGATTATGATTTTTCTATTCAAGACTTTGAGCAAGGGTGTCCATTGCAATCTTGATTTTCCATAGTGTTGAGGGCTCTTGGAAATGAGCCTCAAATACATTAGATCTTGGATAAAAAATCGCATTAGAAATTCATTTAAAAAAATTTTAGAGTAGATTTTTAGAAGCCATAAATTGATTGGGGTTATGCATGTTAAGTCCTTTAACCTCATATTTTTTTGGTGACCAAATTTTTCAATTTGGCATGTGAAAAGAGGATTGAAAGACTTCAAATCACTTTTACAATTTTAACTCCCTCATGTTCAAACATTATAATCTTTCAATTCATAAGTGTGATATTGTTGTGTTTTCTTTTCCTATATGACCTCTAACATGTCTAGTTTGAGTTCGTAAGGTTACAATTCAAAAAAATTGATATAACTTATCAAAATGTTGGCTTTTTGTTCAATTTAGAGCAAATTCCTATTAGCTAAAAAAAAGCCTTGGGCATTTAGGGGTTAAAGGGAGGTCTCCCTATTGTCACTACGACCATATGGACGACAGCCTACGAATCTTGGAGAGGAATCTGAAAGGGGACCGGCCTCCCATGAATTATGAGAAAGATTCATTTTGTGATGTTTAAAAGTACTTGAAATAGCCTAATCTTGTTTCAATGAAATCCCTGTTTACTGCTTAGAGGTGATGTAGAGTATTTGGAACGTAGTTGGTGACACACGAGATTCATAATGATAAAGTCAAAGCAAACCATGTATTGTACTTGTCCATTTTTCTAGATTTCCCGAGTAAAAAGATCTGCAGCCAATATGAGTACCAATCCATGCATCTGGAATTATAGACAATTTTGTTAAAATGGCATGATTCTGGCCAGAATTGTGACATTCATTATCACAAAGCTCTGCAAACTAGGACTGGCATAGATTTTCGTTTCAGGCTGAGTGCCCTGAAAAGTGCCCAAGTCGAGGAATTCCCCCATTTAACTAAATTGACCATTAATTTCACAGATCAAAATGTCAAGATACTAAATCACCAAACACCGCGGGTTGAATATTTCAAAGGACGGTAAATTATTCATTGTTCATTATTCATTATTCACAGAGAAAACATAAACATCATGCTATATAGCTGCATGCTCTTCTCTCAGTTCAAAATCAAAGTGTCTTAGCACATTATCTGCACAGGAAGTTATTGCTTGCAAGCTACGAAAATCGGCTCTAAAAGCAATTCAGGTACTGTCGGGGGCTGAACGTGTTATTGCTGGTCATCAAAACATCTATATTTTGCATGAAAACAACTGTTTGGAACTGCTCGTCCCTCTTCCTTCAAGAGTTGAACCATTGACGTGTTCACTCTGAAATGGATGCGAACGCAATCCATGCTTCAGTATCGTGCATCCCAGAAAGTGAAATCAGGGGAGCAATTCAGCCCAAGCGCAGGGGTGATGTAATTGCCATTCAGAAATTCAGTAGCCACAGCCTTGTTAAGTGTATTAGAAGTGTGGATACCGTCCCAGCTCAAGTATCCAGCTGGATTAGCACAATAACTGTTTGTCAAGTTCACAAACTGAAGGCCAACAACTCCTGCGTTGCCACAGGTCACCTTCGAATTGAAGTTGTAGTACCCGCCCACTCCACAGCACGCCTTCAAAGGCTCAGTAACATCTGAAAATATAGAATTAGCAATCCAATTAATTAGTACACAAAAGACATTCAAATCACAGTTATAGGCATCTTTTCAAATGCTGAAATAATCGCCATATTCTCTACAATGACAAAGCTTCAAGAAATTGGAACCTCTACAGGTTGCCGTCACCAGACCTAGCTTCTAGAGCTTTGGCATATGAGTTTCACAATTTTGGCTCTCTAAAAACACGCCAGAATTAATTAAATTAACAAGATTGTCTACATTGGAATGAAAATACCACTAGTTAATTATAGGGCATGACTTACTGTAACTCCGGGGATCTGTGAGCATGTTGATGTAGACACTGTGGAGGTCGCCGTAGTAGAGGTTGACGGCAGGATGCTTGGACCTCAGTTCGATCATAGATTCCTCGAGGAGGGCGTTGTGATTGCTTGTGATTCTGTTGATTTCCTTGTGACAGCCCCGGCTGTCATAGCTATCAGGAGAGTTGTCGGGAAACAAGGTGAGCATGGCAGGAATGCATCCCAGAGGCGGCAGATTTATCACTAACAGGTCCCGTCCCCCAAATGCCACAATCCCCTGCAAATCAAAACAGAGGAACATTCATTATATTCATTGAATTTGAATCTGAAGGGACGCTTTAGACTCGTCCCAAACCTAGTGCAAAAGCTGGGCCAGGAATGGAGCTTGAAGGGCCAGGAATGGATTTAGCTTCAAAGTTGGATCTCGGTACGTCCAGGGGTCAAGAAAAACTCACACCATGCATGCCTCCTTGTTTTAGTGCTTTTTCTTGCACTTGCTCAAGAGTTCTACTCCTTCAGGTCTGGCATGGGAAAATAATTGAAGAAAAAGGCTGTCTGGTTCTCACCTCAATAAGATCAACAATGGCTTGCACCACAGGGTCCACGAGCTGCAACGTTTCTTGAGGAGTCAGAGAGGAGTCGTAGAGACTGAAGAAGTAATCTTGGTAGCCAGCGTATACAACATATAAGGATGAATTCAGTGTTGCGATTGTGGGCAGGCTCTGCACAACAACTACCCCACCCAAGACACAATATTCCACCAAAACAGAAATCATTTATCAATAAAATGATATCACAAAATCATAGAGCGTAGATAATTTAGATAATTAAGGCCTGCGTAGATAACGTTTGTGAAAAGTAGACTTAATATCTTTATTTAGAATAACATGCCGAGCTGCCACGGGAGTAGCAACTCAAGGGATCTTATTTCAAATTAAATACTTTCACATTATTGTACAAAACCTCTTTTGTTGAGTCCAATTCAATCATGCATTCTCAATCAAATTCTCAGAACACCGTAACATCAAAGAGCGATATTAATTACGAGCATAAGTTAGTTATAACCATGGTCTGTCTTCATATCCAATGCATACTTGCCACCTCTACATTTTTATCCAAATTGAAGAGCTCCATTGAGGTTATGGATCAGGGAACATAAAAGTAGTCTTGTTATGAGAAATGACATGCTCAGTCAGGTGCTCTACTTTCATCATCCAGACATAACCATAATGTAATTATGCATCTCGTTCCTGAGTCACGCTCCATTACGGACCTGAAAAGGAGGACATCATAACACTAGCTAGCTAAACAAGGACAAGATTATGAGAATAGAACCATTCACGAAATCCCCATCTACTGTTCGATTTCCACTTCTACAGATATGAACTCCATCAGTGGGTGTTAGAGCTAGTCCACAGAAGATGTTAAGCAATATCAGAATGCATTCCAAACTCTACGAGGGTTAAGCTAGTACTTCCCCTATACAAGGAGGTCCTGAGAATGAAACACAAGTGAAAAATTGATCTACTTACTGACGGGGTCTTGGTTTTCATAAAAGGAGAGACGCACTTTGTATCGCACCAGCCACTCCAGTTGCACATCCAGAGAGAACGGTGTGTGGAATCCCGCGCCTCTTGTCCACCCAGTGCTGGGCCTGGCCGTGGCCCCCGAAGCCGCAAAGCTGACGCCATACGTGAAGTCCGGGCTGGTGCCTCGCAAGACGGGGTAGATGGGGCGCCGCCGAACGCCGAACGCCAAGAAGTCCACCAGCAATTTGCCGTCGCAGTACCGGTCCGCCGGGTGCGTGGGGAACAAGTTCCCGTGCGGAGACAGCTCCGCGTTAGCAAACTGCAACGGAAAAGCTGCAATGCTGTTGCCCACGTCCGACAAGGAGTCGCCGAAAGAGTACACGGCGGGATACGAGCAGTTTCGCAGCGCTGCCGAAATTGGGAGAATGCAAAAGTTGAAAACCTGGAGCATCCATAGCACTGATGCAAATCTTCCCCTCATGCTTGCTTCCATTGTGATCCCCTCAACTCTTTCGAATTATTGAAACTGTGAAAAAACTCAAGGATCCACAGTCAAATCCAGTAGTCGTGGTATGTTGGACTCGACTTGCAGTGATAATAATCACTATAAGTGAATAGATTTGTGACCTCTCAACATGTCAATGGTGTTCATTTGTCAATGGGTGATGACTAGTTTCGGGCCAGTTTATATGTAACCATGCACACAAGATAAGTCGTCGTGATTTTGACGTAAAAGTAGGTTTGAGGTTGATGTATCACCAGCTCTTCTATGGGCACTACAAAGTTAGTCTATTATTGTTTTAAAGGGAACTCGGAAGTGGACGGGGTGCACGCTTTCACATGGTTTTGGGTTGGGGCCATTACATTTGCTGTCTCTGTCTCGTTCTTTATCTACTGGCATGGGTTCTTCCAAAGTTTGGCTTTGCCAAGAGTTGACAACTCAATTCGCTTCACACAAGCTTGCATTCTGCGGTCTCCCCTCTGATTTCAACACCTGTTTGATATGATCACATTGACTGAGTGCATCCTGGCTTTACAGAAAAAATTGCAACCTAAAACCCCCAATTGCAACCAAAAAGCAGAAGACGGAGTCCAGACTTGACTCTATCATCCTCTTGACAAAATGGGAATTGGCAATTGAAAGTCTTTAATGTTAATGGCAATAGCTTGTAATTACATTTTAGTTGTCTGCACTGCAAGATCCAGACTCAACAATGTTGCTCAATCCTCACAAGAGACGTACTTGCAGAGTGTCCACACGTCGTCAAGAAATTTCCGTAACTGAAGTAAAACTAAAGAGAGCACGCATTTCGCTTCAAAGGCATGTGCAAATCAGAAAAGAGATCAAGTCGAGGATCAAGTTGTAGTTTCAGAAATCATCACCAAATTATCCTTACTTGACAGATGAGCTTGCAATTGATGTACTGCACGTGTGTACGGATCTGCATATTTGAATCATGGACTTGAACAGCCATAAAAGTCAGAGAACAAAAACTTACACCTTCAGTCGTCACTTGAATGCAGGATACTTTTGAACAAAGAGAAATGTCCGCTGTAGCCGCATTACAAATGACAAATTCTGTTTGGAGGCTGGCCCAGCAGCCAGCTTCTTCCACTATCTCTATTTATTTAAACGGCATCCTTCCCGTGAATTGCTGCGTACATAGAATTGCCATTTTTATGACCCCATCTGTCTTAGCATTTAATGTGCTATACGACATTGCTTCAGCAGAATAGCTATGATAATCACCGATTTAGAATTTTTCATCTTTGATTTAATTCGCACATGCTTCGCACAGCATCCCAATTCCGACCCCCGACCCGTAAATCACGTTGCGTGCCATAAGTGAAATCGACGCCTGCTCCTCGCAATACGGCGTAAATGGGACGTCTCCTCACTCCAAATGCTGCACACACCGAGATTCAATCCATCCACACCAAACATATGATTCACGGTTATATATATCTCTAGCTGATCGAGACAGAGAGACGTACGTACAACCCCATCATCCCCATTGCATGTGTCCTGAGATTAACATACAGTGCCCGTACTAATTAATTACCAGGTCCAAACTTTCGCTTCTCGGTCATACTGTATATACGCAATCTGCTTCATTAAAAAAATTATATCATTTAGTATCAAGCACTGACGCTAAGCTAACATGCAGAATTAGTCGATCAGTTCATCGCAAATATTAAGAATTGTTTGTCTCTATGTCCAGACGCTGAGATTTATGGTGATGTCGATAACCTGCACCCCCTGCGAGCGGACAGACACGGAGCAGACATCCCCGTCACTTGGCAAATATCAATTGGCGACATGTACAAGAGCAGTAAGCGTAAAAGTGAATTGGGAGTGAACTGAAGTAGCAGTGGACTGCCAGTTCCGCAAATATCTGGAAGCTTCTCCCTTCATCCCCCATGTATAAATATATATCCCTGAGCTTATTTTTCACTCCATTCTGATGAGCTCCTTCCCTTGGTGCCCTTCTAGCTGCGCCAGGCCTCCTCCAGTGGCCTCCAGCTGCAGCCTCCAAATCATTAATTCTAATGGCACTTGCCCAGGAGATTCCCATTTTCGGGACATAACCTCCAGGGCTGGTTCCACTGTGGATTTGAGAGCTCGCCCAATGTACTGTACAGTACAGTACTATACAGCTGAACAGTGCTTGAAATAAAATGTGTTTGAAATATAATGTACTTGAAATAAAATGTTCTTGGAATAAAGTGTTTGAAAAAAAATGTGTGTGAAAATGAAGTACATGCGGGAGTTCGACTGTTGTTCACTTTTCTGTGCAATGACTTCCATTTATTTACCACCACCACCATTACCGAAAAAAAAAGACACAGAAGAACTGTGCAATAGTAGGGGTAGTCACACCTCCTCCGACCCTGCGACACTTCTCCGAGATTGGACGCGTGGCGCTGTCTGCGAAGGTTTCCGTGGCTTGCGGAGCTCTCAACCTCCGACGTTGAGCAAGTGCCGTTCTCCTCCTCGGAAGGTGAAGAAACGTCCTCAAAGAAAATATTTCTCGTTTCATTGGTCGTGCGTGGCTTGCGGAGCTCCCATCCAGCTTTGCAGGTAACACATTCTCTGAGAATTGCTTCAAACAGGAAAAAGGGATGTCACACCTCCTTCACATGGAACGGCTCGCCATTGGATCCTTGTTTCTCTCGCTTATTTCTCCGACTTCATAGATTTGTGTTTCTCGGAGAAGGCGTGACAACCCCTACTAAGTGTGTAAGCGAAGAAATCTGGACATAATACAGGTGAAACAAGAATTATTTGTCCATGTGTTTCAACAAGAAGAAGAAGAAGAAAGAAAAAAAAAAAAAAAAAAAAAAAAAGAAGAATTATTTTATTTATGCACGTTTCAGAACCATTCCCAGGATGCAAAATTTGAACACAATGAAGTGGATGAGCAGCTCTGCCTTTTCTCATTGGATGAGGTAGCCTTGTATTATTTGCAAAACTTTAAAACTCATTTGATACAAATGAGATACAACCGTGTCAAATTTCGACTTCCAGCTTTTCAAACTCTCTCCCAATCTCTCCTCAGCTATCAAAAAACATGAACTGATGTACTGTACATATTGTACAAAATACGATAACTCACGATCATCTATTGTCTTCAATGCAACCGTTTACCTGAAGAATGTCTCAAACTACAAAACTCTAAACAATCAGTTCACAGTCTCCTCCAACTAATAAAGTAGACACAGCTACGGTTGCCAGGGTCCCACCGTTTACACTCAAATAGACGCTCAGCAGTTGTACATCTCCTAGATCATTATGTACCTGCAGTCAGAAAAAGCATTTTGAGATGAATCCCAATAAAAACTCACCCTTCATAAATTCTACACTTCTTTAGTGCGTTACAATCTTCTTTCAATTGCCAACAAAAACATCAATAAAAATATATCCAGTCTAATAGCAAAAGTCTTATACCTTAGAATAAGTCCGTTGAATTTACTTGCGCAAGCCCTTGGGACTCTCTTGGGCATGAATGTGGGCGTAACGCTGCTTCTTATTGCGGTGGTTGGCAAGAATCCACGCGACCGTCAACAAGGTCATGGCAATAGACAACAGCAGAAGTGGAATCCACAAGTTTCGAAGAGCAGATTTGGCAGGACGACATCGCTGCGTCACTATGGTGTTGAACGTATTGTACACGAAGGAACAGTTGGTTAAACTTGTTATTGTTGGGATGATAGTCACGAGGCTTTGCCCACCTGCAGGAAGAAGAAAAGTTTATCATATGTTGAGAGATTCACACCCCAGCTTACATCAGCCCCAAGTTGTAACGTACACAAGGCTTCTGACAGCGAAAACTTTGAAAAAGTTACAGGAACCCAAATATAACAGGTTCTGCTTTTAAATATGACAAATATGAAATTAATTTTTACCCCTCCCCATTTTAAAGAGTGCTTGTAACGCACTTCAAATCTAAAATTCCAAGGTCATATGAATTTTCATGATTGTTCGAACAGTTAAACCCTAAATCCTAAACCAACAGCTGAACACCTCTAAATCCAACACCTCTTCAATTTGTATTAAACCACAACCGTATTTCTTCCAAAGTTTGTAGAAAGAAAACGAGAGAATATGATGCATAATTATGAGCCCTATGATGAGCACAAAAGTACTAAGCATAATGGCATATACTTCCTTCATCAAATCACAAATTTCTACTGTGTTCCAACAGCAATTTGTAACTAATCACATGCATCTGTAAGCATAAAATTTCAATCTTTACAACTTCCGCGACGCTGATCAAGAAAGGTGAAATACCTTGTGAAAAATCCTCTGCAGTTGTGTTTTGAGTTGGAGTGACAACACGCCCTTGAGTCAAACATTCGTTTGAGAGTGGCTCTACTGAGCAGACATAAGGTTGTAAAACCTGAACACAATTTTATAGTCAGTAAACAAATGGTCACATTAAACTCAGCAACTGAGTACTCGACTAAAACGAAAAAATGTATTGAGATCCAATGCTTACCTGCGGCAGTTGACCAATTTGAACCGTCCCCGCTGGACAAGTACTTGAATAAGTGTACTCCGGGGCTGGACCGATTGGATCACAAACACTAGGAATTGTAGAATTTCGGCCTGCGCGGGCACTTGTTTGCCGTATTTGAGTGACAATACTGTTAGCCTGTGAATCAAGGAACACCAACTGTCAGATGGAATATTTTGCGGCTCAGCACAAGCTACAGCTAATTCCTTAACGCAGAAAACGAATTTAAGAGTGAAAATATCCAGTCTTCAGGCTAAGATAGAAAAAGGGTTTTCAGTCAAATATTTAGATTTTTGTAAGAACTTGCAGAGAGAATGTGCCCCACATTCATGGAGAGGTCTCCTTATAGTCCCCCTGTCAGATGAAGCCCAAAGAGTGAAAGAGAATGCTTAAAAGCTTGTACGCACCTGCACAATAATATTATCGACACCCTGTCTGGCAACATTTGATGCAGAACTTGCAGTAGCTAAATCCACACAAGGAAGTAGATTGTCAAGTGTGGTATTCGCGGGAGATTGTAGATACTCGCTGAAAGCTTGGCATGTGTCCGAGGTCACGCTGCAATGTCAATATCATACCCCCGTCAGACTTGCATATGCTCAATTCCAAAAAAATTATTTAGATACATAAATACGGATTACAAATGCAAACATTCCGGCAAACAGTGCTTCAATACCCAAACTTTGACTCACATGTGAATGTGAATATATAAATTAGCATTGATGAATAGCAAAACAGCAATGATAGGGAGAGTAATTTACGTACTTATTAACAGCGAAGAAAATGCCGAATAAGACCCAAGTCAAGATCGTCATTAGCCATCCGAGTAAAATGACCCTGTTAAACATGATTGACAACAGTACTTCAGTGTGAAGTGATTTCAAATTCTCAAAATTATTTCCCTTGTGCACATTACTTAGAACACTGCAGAGACTTCCTGAACGATTCTAGGGCATAAGCAACTCTGAAACCACTTGATTGACAGGAACAAGAAGCTGAATAGTCCAGGCGTTGGACTCACAAGAACAATATAGTCCTCCATCCCATGAAGGCCGACACTGCAATTGCAACATTCACAATGTCAAAGACGAATAATGTGTGAAACCAATGTATGTGGAAAGAAAACAAACTAATAGATACTTCTAATAGTGCAAATGGTCACAAGTTTATGCACAAAGGAGATGAAATGAATCATTTAGGAAGCTCCAAGGAAGCTCCAAGGAAGCTAGCAAAATACACTTACAAAAAGATGAAATCATTCCCTAAAGCTTCTGAACAAACTGTTCGAAGGTAATTTTAAATGGTAGAAATGTGTTCAGAAGGTTACTATAACAACAAGGATGCATATCTTACATAATCCGAGAATGACGAGGAAGAGGGTTACTGCCAAAATAACAATCAAAGCAATTTCTCTGCAACCAAGGAAGCGAATAATAATCAGATTCATTTGCGCTAGTCGACCATCACGGTCGAAAACCATCATAATCTATGATCGTAGGCTGAATATAAGTACAGAGAATGCTCACACAATCAAAGCAGGTGGATGCCTCAGAAGTCGAAATTAATAAATGAATATAAAGACTCACATTCCATTGATAAGTCTATTAATCGTCCGAATGTTGCCATTAACGTCCTTTGTGATGCTGTCAGCTTGTTGATTGAGTTTAGTCACAGTTGAGCCAATTTGATTCAACCCAGCAATATTGTACTTACTAACTAACGCATCCACCTTGGTTAAAGTGGAGGACACGTTGCGAACTGCACCTGTAGCATCAGCAGCAGAAGTGGATATGGAATCCCTGACAAGAAAGGCTTGCGTATGAAATTGTCTGTTGCGTATGAACAGTGTAATGATACATCCTCTGCACACAAACAAGACTCAAAATTAGCAAATATACAATGTCCTGGGGACTAAGAAAGATTGTCGGCAAACTATCAATGCAGATATAAACATCTGCGCAATCAACATTGGCAGACTGAAACCATGTCAAGATACATAACATTCTTTGGCCATTCTAAGCCTACATCCTATCTTCAAAAATCAGTATCTTCATCGCATTCTGACATGACAGACATGGGTTCTTAGTTACTGTAGTGGCTATTGCATAAAATGGAAAAGGAGAACAACATTGTCTACAAATATAATCAATACAAATAACCATGACAGAGTCAGAAAAAATAAGACCCGGAGCAATGGGGAGGCAAAAACCATACATGGCAAAGAGGGACAGAAGCAGCACGAGAATTCGAGGAATCCAATAATAAAAAGATTTGTGGGGCTCCGGCGACCTCCGGCGACGGCAGCAACAGAGCTTGCAGCATGCAGCCAAAATGAGGAGAGCTCCCAGAAGCAGCAATGCCACAGCGATGGCAAACCCGTAAACACCCGTGTATATCGCTGACTGCAATCACGTCAAACACCGCATATTCAATTAACATACTCACAATGGAAAAAGAGAGCACATATACAATTATTGGAGATATATCGTCAGTTTACTATGCAACAACAAAAGGAACAGGTCATAAAAACAGCCATTGAAGGATTGAACATTAGTTAAAATCATGGATTTCGGAGCGCCAAAATATGACCCTAAAAACTCTGAAAACTAGTACTTTGAAGTGCCCTTAGATTCGAAAACTAGGGCTTCCAAGTTCTCAGATAGGTTTTCAGTTGGCACACTGCAGCATTGAGCTCCAGAATCTAAGAGAGGTATAGATATCAAGTTCAGGTGTCAGTCGGTCGACTCAAAACTCGGCCTTCCACACACTTACACCCCCGCCAAATTTCGTGAGATTTCGCCAATTAACAAGTATAGATATGTTCGAGAACCATCCGAAAGGTCAGCGCGCATCAAGGGTAAGTGATTGGGGTAATTTTCACGACTATTGAGAAGCTGACCCTGGCTGTACACTGACTACTGCTCGTAATACTTAGCATAACTTTACGATTTGGCGCATCAAGTAAGAATAACATACCGCCCAGTAGTGTTTATTCTTCACGTCATATCCTCCTCGGTACTTGTGAAAGCTATTCAATGGATCTCTGCGATCTCCACGCACAGCTAGTAGTCGGGATGAGTTCGACGGTTGAGTCTGCAACAGTCGCCTCCTTCCGGAATCTGCAAGCAGCAAACACGTAAGAACCATTTGAACCTTTTCAAAAAATAAGACATTAGCATCTACTTATCTCGTTCAGAGGATGCATTAATTATTCAATCTGCCTAAGCTTTCCTTCTGTCGTCAAAGTGGTAGTCTTAGCTGCGTCCAAGTAACACCTCATTGCTAAACTCAGGATCTAGAATGTAGCCAAAAATCTATTGCCGTCTCAGTATCACCACCAATTGTCTTATTCAAAAAATTGGACGTATGGAGGGATTCAGGAGAGATCCAAAAATTTCTATATCTGTACGCCCATTCAAGATCTGGAAACCCAGGTTGAGAAGAAGTTCCTGAGAATCTACCCTGCACGCTCTTGTGAAACAATTCACGTCTGGGTGACAAGGTATACAAAGCCAACAGAAACGGAAATTTTCATTTAGGAGTCCTGACGAACGCCAAAACGTACTCTATTACGCTGATTGATTACTAAGATGATTCAAAATAATTGACATTGGCTACTAAGACACGTGATGGCTGCAAGTAGGAGTGGCTTGCTGGACTTGGCTCTAAAGGACAATTAATGGTGAGAAAGAACGAAGTAATCAAAACCTTGAACCTTTACAAAATCATAAAATCTTCAAGAAAATTCAACTTTGTCCAAATCCTCTACCGCAGGAGGAGATTGACAAAATGTCGTGCAAATTGCTTTGCAAATAGCCACACTCAAGAGTAGGCAACGCGAGTCATTCACACTAACAACCATGGACATTCAACTTTTCCATACGCTTCGACCCCATTCCCTGCAACACAACCAGACTGACAAAGTCTCCTGCAAATTGACATCCTCAAGAGCAACCAATGATCCGCATCATACCAAGAACATCTCCGAACTGGAACTGCTGCTGCTGATTCCCAAACTCGGCACTCCCCCGCAACAGAGGAGTCCCCTCGCTCTGACTGACGTACGCTACCACGGCACCACCTTCACTCGCCACATGCTCATCTCCGAAGACTCTTGCATCCACCAAAGCTCCAGGCGACAACACTCGCAGCAAAAACACCAGTGACAGAAGCAGTGCCAGCCTCCAGCTCGTCCTTGAGTCACAAAATCCAAGTCCACCGGAGGAAGCTTTCCTATTCTTCAAAGTGGACGTCTGTTCCACAGGACTGACGTCCATGTCGACTGATTCCGCACTCTCAGGAATTGGAAACCTCAGAAGCATTCTGACAATTCTGTGAATCTGTGGATTCTGTCAATTCGAATCCCTTCGCACTGAAAGCACCGGATACAGAAGACCGACGAACTCGCCTTCTTGAGCTTCTTCTCACTGAATCCCGTGTCTCGAGCTTGGCAACAAAAACAATTCAACACAAGCAGTACGACAGCAAGCTGTAGGACATCACCCAATTCACAACGGAAGAAGTACAGACTGCGCACTGACAGATTCAGAGCATGATCTGCAGCAGCTGGGTATGATTCTGGAGCTGCATAAGATCGAGCTTGAAGGCGTGTGGGGGACTATCAAGGCAAGAACGGCAGTACATCACCAGAGGAGCGGTCTTTTTTCCTATTATACAGGCGGCTGAGGGCTAGGCACCTGGGAGTGGTCGGTTAGTGAGTTACTAATTCGATTTATGAGTTACTAATTTGGTTTGTGAGTAGGTTTAGTGAGGGGGGTTAGGCGAGTCGGAGAGAATCCAGGCTTTGCGAGGCGAGTGAGCTGTAGCCTTCAGACGAGTGTCTCGCTCCCGGGACCACCCAAGTCCCAAAGGCCTGTAGAATAGGGCCATGTGGCGAAATGGATGAAGTTCATCCATGAAACGGACGGGAATTGAATAATAGGGATGCAAAATGCAGTTAGCAAGGGAGTCGAGTCATCAATACCGGTAGTGTGAGTTCCGTTCAAGGTCTTGTGAAATTGAGTTACTGTGCACTCACTCATATGGGTGTTTAGAGACTGATGTGAATTTGATTTGAGTGGTTTTAGGGTTTTGAGGCATCTTCTAATATTCATATGATGGGAGTTACACATTGTACAACATGAGCCTGGAGAGGGGAATCACGCCAAGAAGTGATGGTATTTCCATACCTGTTATCATTATAGAAGGACATCATGTCACATCTAACATAATGGGTAGTTTGACCCTTTCCATGTTTTGATCGAGGGTTTTCTACAGTACCTTAGATATTAGTCCCAGGCAAATGGGATTTGGGGCTTCATAGACTAGCATCGGTCAGAAAAATAATCAGAACCTCAGAAGTAAGTTTCAATTGGAAGTAAGTTTCAATTTGGGCCGAATGTAACATCCCAGCACATGGGTCCAGCAGTGGAACGCAACACCCTGCCTAAAGTAACATACTGCACATCAGTGTAACTTACCGAGTCAGTTAGTGTGGGTTGTTGGGGAATTCACCAAGACATGTGTAAAGCAGAGCACTGTTTGCATGTTTTTTCCAAAGACATGTATCATCAAACTTGTATTTCCACACGTCCACATTGAATGAATTTAGGGGGTACTGTAATCAGATTGTAGTTAAAGATTTACACCATTGAGATGGCAGACCACTGAAACCAAATTGGTAAGTTAAGAGGTGGTTAATGATACAGCTGTAGAGTAGCCTGAGAGATAGGAATTTTGTCTTGGATTCCCCAAAAAAGCAACAAAGCTTTCTTATCAGAACTGCCTGCTGGAGGCTGGAGCTGCTGCCCAACCGTCCATTTTTTTTCCAATTTATTGCTTATTTTGGGCACACACCCCAATCATCCATTTCACATCATGGTTGCTCCGAAAGTTGGAATAGCAAGTTTAGTGTGGGGGCTAGTGAATCGGTCAACGTAGAAGAGGATTGAACAGTGTTGCGCCACTTTGAGCGGAAGCTAACAAATCACAAAGGTTTTTAAATCATAACCTGGAGTGCATTCTCATCTGGAGCGGGAAAGGCATTGATCTTTGTCTCGACAAGTTGGAGCCTCTGGAACTGTGCTCCAATAGCAGATGTTATTGGCACTGGACCAAATGGAGGAGGCTTGGCAAGGGGCTAGAAAAATGTTTGGGGAGAACCGCCAGTTAGTTCATTGTTAGCCATTGGAATTGGGAAAAAAATAGTTGCAATTTGAAAACATTGAGAAAAAAACAGTGAAAAAATCTATAAAACTTCTACTTAGAGGAAAAAAATATTGTTTTTAAATGGACTTGTACTTGAAAAAATTATTCAACGAGGAAACCAAAGGAAAATCTCTAGAAAAATTCAAAAAATACTCCAAACAATGGGCAAGAGTTACGTAAGCGGAAGGAAAGTTTGAGGGTAGGATCGTACTCAAAATACAAGCTAGTGCTACAAAGTTACTAGTAGAGCTTCTCAGTCATAGTTGCTTGGTAACACCTAAAGGATGTACTGTGAGTTTGTGTAATCAACCTTATTTTTCTTGCTTTGTATGTTCTATTTTTCTACTACATTTGAGTGGAAAGTGTTTTATTTTATTTTTCAAAGATCAAATCACGTATCTTCTATAAACCATGAAATTTTCAAATTGTCTTTAATTTTTGAAGAAAAAAGTGCAACAGATTTCTATCTAATGTAGAATTTGCTTTAAAAAATTAGAAGTTTTACCAATATGGTATATTATGTTGTGGTTCCTCTTTATATAAACCAAAATTCCGTGTCATCCAACACTCAGTAAATCAATAGACGGTCGTCATAGATCCAAAGTTCAAATTACAATTAAATTTTAAAATTTAAATTTTTTTTCAAAACTTCAAAACCAAGTTGAAACTAAACTTAACAAACTTCATTTCATTAGCCTAGCCTAAATTCAAAACGGTAATTATCCATCTAAAATTCACATTAAGGACAAAGAGGTCAAACTTGCCAAAGTTTCCTAAAAAAGCATCTATTGTAATCTACTTTTAGAGCATTTTATTCTATAATAATTCAAAGAACTCAATAAATAAATACTTCAATGAGGAAACATTTGTTGCAATATATATTCAAAGAACTTTAAAAACTTTGATGATAAATTACAATCCAGCCTTTGTCCAATGTTTTGCATCTAATATCATTTAGAAATCATTTTGGAATATATATATATATATATATATATATATATATATATATATATGATTCAAAGTTTATACAAATCTTTGATTATCATGAATGATAGTATCAACTTAACCTCCAATCATTTATATATATGTATGTTTCAAAGGTCTTTATGCTTTCTTAACCTACCTCCTCTATCCTATAATACTAAAAATTCATGAAGGAACCATAATGTTAATGAATTTATAAAGAATTTGCAAAAATTTATAGCCTATTGGTTTATTTTTCAATCAAACATAATTTTTATATGATGACTTGATTTGAATGAGTTTTATTTTGTCATATTTTAATTTTTTCTAGTGCAATAACATGTGCTAGAAACTTTATCATGGAACTGTAGCTCAGAATGGAATGAAGTTTGGAACCTATTGTTGGATATGGTAGTTTAAAATGAGTTAGTTTTTAAGAATGGGCCTACATTTCATTCAACATGTGAACTTTGAGTTGGGCTTTGAGTTTTCAATACGCACTATCTATGCTTATTAGTCTAAACATCTTTATCACTTGGAATAAAGGACATCCTAACCACAAAATAGGCATTAAATTTAGAATGGTCAGCACCTCTAATTTGATTATTTAGCATTAGCTTCCAAATTTAATCATTTTTTAAAGTTAGTATTTTTTAAAAGTGATCAAGAATTTTTTTAAAGGATTGTCTCTCAGGTATTACGATTTGGGACTTTTACTTGGGATTTGAGACACGTGATGGTGCATAAAATTTGTTTCATGATTTGAAGCTAGTGGTCAGAAAATAATACCAAGGCACTAGTAGAAAAGGTACTTGCAACAAGGCAACTAACAAGGAAAGTGATGCCCAACTCGTGTAGTTTTGGATATCACTCCCCTTGCCAATTGTCCTCATTGCAAGCGCCTTCTCTACTGACCAATGATGAAATTTGTGACAAGGTTTTCTAATATGTACAGTTACCTATATTTCTGAAAAAAGACCCGCGTTTCCTTTGTAAAATACAAATACACACACATTAATTTCAAAAACACAGGGAGTATACGGATGACAAGCAAACACATAATAAGGTAGAAACACCCATTAGCGTCCCTCGGCTCCCATTCCTGAACCTTAGACTGTCACTAAATCTGTCCTTAGACTTCCCATTAACGTGTCCTTGAAATGCTTGGCTCTGATTTGTTGATGCAATTGAAGGACATATACCTAATTCTCATTTACTAACTTTTGATTTTTTGCAGATTTCAATTTTGGGTTCACCTATGTGACAATTTCAGTGGTCTAGGGAGCCATCTCTTTGAAAAATCATAAAAATTACATACCACATCCGAAAAATCTAATTTTTTTTTTAATATTCATCATTTTCACTAGTTAATACTGCAGAAATATAAATTTTAGGAAAAGTTGCCTCCAACTATGCTGAATTGCTTAACATTGACGATTTTGGGTGCATTCACCTTAGAGGGTGCTGTGACTCTTAGTTCATGATTTCTACCACAAGACTCCGTTCCTTGTTTCCAAATTCAGCCTTAATAAGTTAGCATGATTGACTGTAGCCCCAAACTGTCTGTTGTATCGAAGTACTGTACCAAGCTGCTCGTCACAACTTCGAATCTCGCATGCACGGGCACCAGGTGTTTTTCCAAACCACTTTCTCCAATTTTGAAATCGAAACCCTCCTTTTAATAACCACAAAAGAACAATTCCATAATGAAAAGACCACCTGGCATGTGCCTTTTCTCCATGCACATTTTAAACTAAGTTACTGTAGTTTTTTGCAATCCAGTTCACGATCCCAGGTGTTGCCTTTCGCCGGTATCCGGGATGGAGAAAAGGTCGTGGAGTTTGGACTCCTGCGAATCATGGCCAGTCATCACGAATTCCCAACGCCCTCCTCCGCCGGTGGTGGATGCCAACTTCTACTTTGCTGAGGTGGGTTCCAACGCTAATCCCACTTGTCATCACTTCCAAGCTCCCTGCTTCTTCGTGGCCTCTTCGCCACTTGAATCCTTCCGGGTCTCTTCAGGTGCTGTTTTAGAGGAGGAATGTGAAGACTCTTTCTCATGTGGATCAGACGCGTGTGCCTACTTGCGTTGTTTTGTAGGTGCTGCCTGCAGTGCTGCTACAGCCGAACTTGAACTGTACTGGAGCATTTTTGGGGTTGGTGACTTGGTGGTCACTTGGTTGTTGGTCTTTGCAAGGGATGACGGAGATCAGGAGAGTCTTCTGCTGTACAGAAGCTACAGTTCGGTGGGACGGAGGGCATCTTTTTGCCGTGCAGACGGAGTTGCAGTGTTGTTGAAGGGTCAAACACCTGGGACGGCTGAGAGGTGGGTCACTACGGAGGCTTTAAGTTACTACTACGAAAAGATTGTGGTGACTGGAGAGTGTGACGTCCATTTCGTTCTGGGCGAGGTGCAAGTGTTGCACTGACATGTGTAAAGACTAGACGACCGCACTCCTTTGGGGATGAGAAAGTGACAAATTCATGACAAAATTCAAAAGCCAACTGAAGCTCTGCTCTTGAAGCGACCATTGAAAAGCTCATGGCCTTTTCGGGAAACAAAGCTAAACTCCTTGAAACAAATTTCAGTAAATTTCTGTGAAAAGGAAAATGGAATTGGCATCTAACCCAAGTCGTTTCATAGTTTTGGGGACCTTCGTGGAATTAGTTGCAAATTTTTTAAGTTGAAACACAATGGTCTCTAAAAGCGACCACCTCCTAAAATATACATTGTTGGTACATTGAAAAGAAAAAAAAAATGTACCTTTGTATCATGATCACTTTTAGAGCATGGTTGCTTTTAGAGTAGACTACCTTAGGAGCATTCAAAACCGACACATTTTTTTGTCCCTATGACCCTTCCGCCTAGAGGATGGGCATGTACCCACGGATTCAAGCTTCATAGTCCTTCTCTTTGTTTGTTGGGTGATTGCATGAAACACTTGTACCATTTTTTGTCACACGTTGCATGTTGATTAGTTTTTTTGCCATAACTTTTGCATTTTGACTCCAAATGACTCAAAATTCATAGACAAGGTACTTATGACTATTATACACCTTGTCTAATTTTTTGGAATTTTATAAAAATGTCTTACTATTCGATAATAGCCCCCGATATTTTGTTACAAATGCCAATTTAGGGGGGTTTAGTACTATTTAGTATCCATAAAAACGAATTTGGAGCTGAAATTGGGTAAGAATGGTCTTCTAGTAGACTTGTAGCTATTGTCCAAAGGAATTCTAAAAATACTTAATTTTATGTGGTGTAGAAGCCCACAAAGTGAGCCTCTTTCTACTTGCATTTTGAAACATGTAAAAAATTATTTTGGTGGTTTTTTTGGAGAATGACCATCTCCATAGAGTTGCTACAAATGGCCAATTTATATTTTTTTTATTTAATTTTTTCCTATTTTCTACTAATTAAAACATCAAAGTATGTATTTTCTAGAGATTTGGCACTTTTCTAGTTCTCCTACTTAGAGAATTTTTTAATGAATTTTCTTCGGTGGTTACCTTCATCTTAAAAGTGCATACATTGGTCATATTTTTTTATTTTAAAAAAAATTGATTTTCTAATTTAAAGTACTCGAGAAAAATCATATGTATTGTTGCAAAACGAAACAAATAGTACAGGTGTTTTGTGCAATCACCTTGTTGCCATCTTGCAATGACTAAATAATTATGGATGAAATATTTTACATTTACATTTCTGAGATTAAATTCCATATCTTCTACTAGTGCAAAAAAATTCAAATTGTGGGGGAAAAATTTGAAATTATCGTGAATTTTTTAAGGAAAAAGTGAAGAAAATTGATATCAAATATAAAATATGCTCAAAAAATCTGAAATTTTCAGGATAGATATATTTTGTAGTGTAGAAAATCATAGTTTGAAATAAAATTACCGTATTCTTCTAAAATTAAAAAACCCACAAATCATGACTATAGGCCCAAAGTTCAAATTGCAATAAAGCATTGAATTTTAAGATTTTTTCAAAATTTTCAATTGGAGTAGAAACTAAACTTGATAAAAATTCATTTCATTAGTTGGTCTCTAATCCAAAAAATATCATTTTTATGGCTAAAATTCAAATCAAAAGTAAAGAGCAAGGATTGGCCAAAATACATTGCTAATAAGGGTACTCCATGAATTAAATCCTACTGATCCAAGGGGGGGATGTATTTTCAAAATGGGCTAAAAGCCTAAATCTGCGAAGAACTTTTTTGTTCATTTTTTCTTGGGATCGGATAGAATGTAAGGTCCATAGGATCTTGAAGTTCAAATTGAAAGTGAGATCCTCAAAAAAATTCAAATTATTTTACAGCACGATTTAGGAGATATTTAACCTCTAAGAGCTCAAGCGACCATTTTTTGGTTGCTACTCGAGTACTCGACTTCTGGCAGAATTTTTAGGTAGAAAAAAAATTATTTTCATACTTTAATTTTATTTAAAATAAATAAATTGTGGGTTGTCTTTCAATATTTATACTCAAAACTCATATCACTATAGTCAAACAAAAATTATAAGAGAAATAGCACAAAGTGTTCAGAACTTGCCTAATGGTGAAAAATTTACTATTTGGGAAAAATGTTGGTGTTTTTGTTACTAGATCTTATGTATTTTTTCACAAATCAATAGAAAATCCAATTTTGACCAATAAAAAAATTCAAATGCTAAAGATAGGAATAGTATTTTTGGTGAATTTTTGAAGTTATATATTCAAAATTCATTTAAAGAGAATCTAAAAATAATTTTATAATTTTGACCATACGGATACTTTCTACTTTTTGCGCTTCACAATATCTTCTTTGATGCAAACTTCAAAAAAAATTTAGAACTTATATTTTATAACACATTTGTGTTTTGTCCGAAATCCCTTGGGGCTTTTAGGGATTAAGTTTGAAGTTTTATTTGGGTCAATGAAAATAGAAGGCAACACACCTTGAAGGAGTATATTTTTGTGATAATATTTCAAAATGATACCTTTTTGTACTCAGTGAAAGATAAAAGAGCTGAAAATGTACATGCAATATTTCACAACATTCCAAGCATTTTTCAATTCATGTGGACTTGAAATGCACGGTGGTCACTAAAATGAAAATAGTGCTTGTAAGAAGAAAAAAAAGGAATGGGACACTTGTCTTCTTGAACTCCTTGGATCCACCCTTTTCAAGATGGATTTGCCCTTTTTGAAGTAGGCAAGAATCACATTGGTTGGCTAATTTTCTAGTCCATGCCCAAATTGCACCCCAAAAAATGAATTATAAACTATACTACACCATTTAACTTTCAGAAATTCCACAAGGTGGAGTTTAACTTGGGATTTTGTGAAACTATTGCCATTGGATTTACAACGCAGTCTATTTTCTAGAAATAATTTTTATTTAAAAAAAATTCAATATTTGATAATGGGCAACTCAAAAAAGAAGGGCAACGAGTAGAGAATGGTCACTTGGGTCATTAGGGGTTAAACATCTTCTTCTTTACAAAGTCAAAAATTTCATAATGAGGGAATATGCAATACTATTAAATGAAAATGCATTCAAGAAACTCCTCCAAAAAATCAGATGAAAAAATATTTTTTTCCATCCTAAAGTCCTACTTGAAGTTGTTTAAAGGACAAAAATGTCCGCAACATCCTCTAGGGTTAGATTAGAACATTTGCATTGTCATTTAGGAGTTAAATTAGAGCATGCATCCACACGATTATTTCTAATATGAGGCTTGCCAATTTTGAAGACTTTGGCAATGTGGAGGTAGCAATTGGGCAGCCTCCTACAGTATCTCGCTCGGTAGGCATGAAAAAAGAACCTCCAATTCCTTGTTTGGAAGTCACTAATTGGAGAACTGGGTCCATAATATTGTTAACCAACGCAAAGGGGGGAGGGAGACCTTATTTACTTCCCTAGAAAGTAGGAGCCCTCTAGTATTGAAACTTGTGCAATTTTTGTTGAATCACACTCCGTAGCCACTCACAGTTCCCCATGCACTGACACAGCTTGACCCAAAGCTAAGTTGAGCTAACCAATAGTTTTTTTAACATTATAACTAAATACCTCTTAGGGATCCAAAGAAGGATTATACCTCCTCCAAAAGAAAAAGGATCTGACTAGTTAACATTGTTATGTCTTTGAAGTTATGTATTGACATTTACTTGTCTCCTTGACCACATGATCGATTGTGAAGTAGTCTACTGCACCAAGCTTTGTATTCTAGGAGATAATTGTTTTGCCCGAAAATAATCGAGACGGAATATGGATGTGCTAGAATGATATAAGGGCCCTCAAACTTGGTGAGGGGGAGGCCTTAGATGGCAAGCTTGTGCAAGTTTTCTCCCTATGGAGGTCACTTAATGCGCATATTAGGAACCACATGAGATATAAGATAGGATACTAAATATATATTGTAATTAAAAATTTAAAAATATTATATCTAATATTGAATGTGTAGAATTACATGTAGGATATTATAACTAATCTAGGGTTATATTTAATACTATGTATTAGATTTTACGTAGAAAAAAATAGGGGCCTGATGATATGTGGGGGAAAATAATTTTGTAGAATGGATAATTAATGTCCTTAAAGAAGAGATGGACAAAAAATGACACATTATTTGTCCCAAATTATCCATGAGCTTTGGATGAAGGGCTCTAGTTGCCTAGAGAGTTATTTGTAAAGTTCTTTGAAGTCATTCAGAATTTGAAGAATCTTTCATAAATTTTGCTATAATATACTCTTATTTGTTCACTCCAAATAGTAGAAAGGTATGAAAGAGCTAAGCAATTTATCATTATTAAGTATTAGGTGTGTATGAGCCTGGTGATTGTCAAACTTGGGTGAAAATTTTTATAGGAGCTATAAAAAATTTCACCCAAGTTTGACAATCATCAGGCTCATATACACCTAATACTTAACCCCTAAAGGACCAGCATGTGTTTTTTGATAGCATAGCAATTTCGGGCAAATACGTGTGATTGGAGATTTGCATATTTTACACTGAAATTTTAATAGAAGGTGGAGACGAGGAATATCTTTCATATGCACTAAATTTCATGACATTTGGAAATAGGAGTCAAAAGTTATGGCCAAATATGTTACTTTTTTTTTGTAACTGGGCAATCTGGGTAGATTAAAAAAAATCACTTTTTTTAAAAATAAAATTTTTAAATTGATTTCCTAGATTTATATATATATATATATGTAAGCTTTGAATCATTCCATTTTGATCAATGAGTCAAAAGTTATGAGGAATTTTACTTTGCGGGCAGTTATGGATTATCTACTCTGAAATAATCTTTGAAGTTGTTTATTTAACTCAACTTTCAATATTTCAAAAATAAATAAAACCACAAGATGTAGGTTTTTTATTACAACATTACAACCATTGGGATTGACATTTTTCAATTCCATAATTAAATTCTTAACAATTTTTGTATTTTGAATCATTTTCTACTTCTTTCTACTTACTATTTTTTCCCTATATGTTGTACAATTCCAAATGATTTGAAATTTTTTAAGCATGTAGACAACTTGTCTAGGAAAAGGAATCCAAAGAAGCACCACCATTTTTGACATTTTCTCATAAAAAAGTGAGCTTGTGAAGTGCAGCTATCCTGTTTTTTCGCAGGGCCAAAAAAATGATTTCAATGAATTTGAATGTTTCTATCTTGCAATCCACGTGGTGGAAATTTCTGAAATTTTTATCCCGAGTTTTCGAGATCACACTATAAGATCCTATGGTTATATGTGTCAAAAAGTTTTTTTTCAAAAATTTAAAACTTGTACTAAAAATGGCAATTTTTGAGTGTTCAGTTAAAACATAGTCATGGAACTTTAGGGGTTAATAATGATAGACCACCTAGCTCTTTCATACCTTTTTACTATTTGGAGTGAACAAATAAGAATATATTAAAGCAAAATTCATGAATAATTTTAGGTAACTTCAAAGCCCTGTTATATTGTAATGTAGTGTCATCTTTTCTTTATTGAGTACTTGCACTTATTGTATTCATTCGAATATATTGTAGATGATTAGCAATAAGTTGTTTGATACAACTAAAGTGCATTGTTTACAATTTGTGAATGTATTTGTTTGGCCGTAGTACATTTGTCTAACATATTGCACTTTAGTTTTCAGTAACCATAAAAAAATACTTTAAAAGAGAAGCGGCAAAAGAATAAAGAAGAAAATGATAAAAAAAACAATAAAGGGTAAAAAAATCATACAACACCTATTAGTTCTAATTTTTAAATCTAATATAGGGCCAAAAAATTCGATTCAAAAATGTATTATAAATAATATAGGGTGCTATAAAAAATGGCAATTTATAATCATTTTTAACACTAGGATATATTAAATTACAAAATGCTAGGTGAATAGCCCCTCATAAAATATCCCCCAATCTCATGTCTATACTAAAACTCTAAGCTAGTGACCTCCCCGAGGTTTTCACATTGATGGTGGATGATGTGTGCACTACAAGAAAAATGGGTGCTTTAAGTATAGTCCTAAAAGTAATGACCTTTTAGGAGATTTTTAATAAAAATTTACTAGAAATATGTGTGTTTTAGTTTTTATTGAAAATCTCCTAAAAGATTATTATTTATAGGACTACATTACTAAGAGTATACTTAAATCACCCCCTTTTACTTGTAGTGGTGGGAGCATGGCCAAATTTTCTATTGAATTTATAATAGAAGTAGTGGTGCGGATGCTCTTACATAGGTGGTCTACAATGTATTTTTTTAATTTATTTTTAGAATGTTGGACTCATCAAGAAAAACCAATCTATGCTATTTTGTAAGTGACACAATATTCTATTGATTTAAAAAAGTTAAAGGATGACATACCTACTCGTATCACTAAACCAATGAAGCACAAAATGTTTCAATTCTCATTTGCTCGCTCATTTGTTGTCTCAAATAACTCTTCAACTTTATGGTCATTTTGGAATCGTCCAATTTGTAATAGTAATACAAGCAATTACTACCTCTTTTGAGGTGATAGTGATAGTGTAAAATCATGTACAAATGCAATAGTAGGGTAGTTAGAGAATAAACTTTGCACACGTGGCACACTGTAATTGGCCGAAAATAATTTTCATTTCCTTATATTGCATGAAACGTATTACACAAAACACAAGAAGTGTTTCGGTGATTAGAATTACACTAAAAGACTATTGTGTGCATCACGGTCACCGTATACCAATAGAATATAAATAGGAACAGATGCATTTTTTGCAGTGCCCTCACCATCACTCTCCACCAACCGGGTAGGACATACAATCCCATCTTTAATATCATCCAACACAATGACATTGTCCACTAACTCCACTTGCTATCGTGCCTCACTCAAAACAATTCCTACAAGAACCCCAAATTCATAGCAATAATCAATATTCTTTTTTTTGTAGAATAATATATTCAAGCATTGAATAAATATAGTTATATTAATAAAATCTTGTATTCCCTCCTTATCCCAAAATGATCTTATGGTTCCCCTTAATTTTATTGCAAATAAGTTTAATACTGCACTTTGAAAAGGCCTACAAAACTCAAAGTTTTAGGACAATAAGAGTGCGTTGAACTCTACTTATAACTCAAAATGGGTTGAAATAAGTAATGTTATTTTCAGCAAAATATTGATCGTCAATAATATACTGAAGAAGAAAATAATCTTCATGAGAATTCTGCAAATAAATTCAAAATCCATTTAAAATAGGATAGTCATTCTTTAATATTAATTATCAACTAATATCTAATCAAATATATTTTAGTTAAGTTCAATAGTTGAATGTCTTTGAATAATATAAAACAATATATTAGTAATAAGTGCATGTCATAATATATAGTATTTTTTTAATTGAAAAACATATAACTAATTAAATGATTAGAAATTACCATCAATGAATCTTTCACAAGATAAAAATCAGATGTAACTTCCAATTATTTTATATCTTCTTTGATGGCATCAGTATCAACTTTGAAATGTACATTGTTTGTGGTGTCTATTTTTTTTCAATATTCATCTTCTTACAAGTATTGTTGGAGATGTACAATGACACCACTCCAAAAACATGTTCTTTAGGCACTGAAATAAATTAAATAAAAAATTAAGTACTTTGATTCAACAACTCTTGTAAATTGTAGTCCATTCAATACACCCAATATCAAGATGGTAACAATATGATTTAAATTAATCATCACCGTTGTATAAAAAAAATTATCATTCATATTTCATTTTAAAAAAAATTATGTCATTTCTACTTTTAAAATGCATTTCAAAACGTCAAGTTTAAATAACATTTTAAATAAACTATATTTAAGTTTGATGTTCAATTTTTTTTAAACCTTGTGGTGGAGGTGTAGGAGGTTTTTCTTCAACTTTCTTCTTCCTTGTTAGAATTGCCAACTCCTCTGCTATTAACCCCGCTATTAACATTTCCGCTGTGGTTGCAATATAGCATTAATAAGCGAATTCAATTGTGGTCTTTTAAACCTTTACAATTGATGTTGTAGTTATTTAGGTATATTGTAAACCTTTTTTGAAATCTACAATTATAATCAAAATTAATGAATTATTCTTAAGAAAATGAAATTGCATCAAACTAAAATGGAATTTTGAGAGGTGTGATCATTTTTTTGATAAACTTCAATGCTACCAAGTAAGATGTAGGGCAGGCGCGTGCAGATACTAACAGCTTCTTCTTCAAGTCAAGTTAAATCAAATAGCTTTTGTTTTCTTTTCAAATCGCACGGCTATTGATTTTTCAAGGGGGGGTATTGTTTTCTTTTTGAATTGCATGGTTGTTGATTTTTGAGGAGGGGTGTATTGTTTTCTTTTCAAATCGCACGGCTATTGATTTTTCACTTTTCATTTTTTTTTCCTCAAGTCAAATCTTACAGTTATTGTTTTCTTTTCAAATCGCAAGGCTATTGATTTTTCGAAGGGATTATTGTTTTCTTTTCAAATTGCACGGCTATTATTTTTTTAATTCACATCCCACGACAGTTGAGGGTAGTCTTAGGTTTTTTTTAATCTCATCCTACGGCTGCTGATTTTTCACTTTTTTTTTTGGGGGGGGGAATAGGTTGTCTGACAATTCTCAATGGATAGTGGATAGTAATATATGCTTCTTCCAATTAATATTTAATTAGAAGAAAATTGACCAAATAAGGAAAAATGTTACTTTTAAGCTCAACAACTTAACTTGGCTAGGGCTCAAGATCATCTAGTCTTTCCTGAGATGCAAAAATTCTAAATTTTTTATCTTGACGGACTACATTTTGTAGTTGGTTAATTATGGACTTCTTGACTTCTTCCAACTAATTCAAGTTCATCTAATTCCAAATATAAATTCAAATTTTTCAATAAAATTCATTAGTAAGTGAAGTTCTACTTTTTTTCTGAGAATTTTTTTGGAATTAGGCCCACAAGACTAGATGAGATTTAGCCCTAACTAAAATCTACAAAGAATCATTTTTTAGATTGATGTGAACTTATTTTTCATCTTTTCACATGTAAAAATAATAGATGTAATTCCATTTTGAACATCCTAGATATGCATAGCATATATAAAAATATAGAGACAATTTCATACACAAATTTGGATAATCTACCTTCTAATATGTGAACTGCGTATTGTTGTATTTTATACTACGTGAATTATGTATTTTAATATTTTATGCTATTAAAAATTTTATTCTTCAAATAAAATTTTGTGCTACCTTCTCTATATTTCCTTCAATGATTTAAGTACAAATTGTCTTTTCATCATGTCCATTTTTAATAAGTTACTTTGTCCATTGTTTTAGTTGTCTTTTTAGAGAAAAAATTACTATGAGGGCATTGAAAATTCTTTATGAATGATTTTCACACATAATATATGTTTTTAAAGAGCCCAAAATATACGCTATAGTTGAACTAATTAATTTAGATTTGTATAGACTATACAAAAATTCCACTTAGTTCCAAAATAGTATCCTCTAAAATTGACAATATGGCTCATTAATGTACATAGAAAATACTATTTATGATTTCATATTTACATCATGAGGTGATCTCAATCATTTGGAAGACTTCACCAAATGTATATGCTTACTATTGTATTCAATGATTAAATTCTTTCTAAAGGACCGGGAGGAGGAGCTCAAACTTCTAAAATTTGGAATATACATTATAAAAAGTAACAAAGAAGAATATTTTAATGGTGAATTTGAAACAAAAAGTTATAAAATATGATTCATAGATCATATCCATGGAAGTATATATAGTTGGATCTATTTTTATACTACAAATATCTATTAACAATATTATAAATTTAAATTTTAAAATTCTTTCTAAAATTAGTTGTGAATTCTTCCCCACTAAATTCATTTTTTCAATTTCTAATTATTGTCAATTTTAAATATTTTTATTTTATTTTATTTATTTATTTAAGTCAATTTCTTGGAGTCGTTTTGAACTTTAAAAAGTTATTTTTATGAAATGAAATATACTTGAATCCTTCGTTTATGATATTTGCAAACCAGATTATTCAAAAACTATTTCAATAGGGAAATAACACAAGAATCTACAACAATTAGACAAATTAAAAAATTAATGTATTAGGAATATATTTACATTCATTTGTTGATGGAAATTTGAATGTTTGGTCTTTTAGGAATTAATACCTAAAATAATTTCACTGACCAATTCAAAATATTTTTTGCAATTTAGGGCAAGTTCGTTGAATTTTTGATAGTCACCAACAACTATGTTCAAGCAACTAAGGAATTTTGTTTCTTTTAAAAATAAATGATTTGATCTTCTAGGATTATGCACATTTGTAGCAATCATTCAATTTTGATGAATGGTTTTGGAGAGTTTTCTCAAGCTTCATTTTGTAGACAATCATTGCATCCCTCTACAAAAATAATATTTGAAGTCAAATTTTAATATTCTTAGAGGAAAAAAAAGATAATAGGATATAGATATTTTACAACAATATTCCCATTAGTGAAATTTAAAAATATATATATTTCTAGTTTATTCACAAGTATTTGTTTGCTTTTAGTCTATGCAATCATTTATATTAAAAACATGGTGTACATTCAAGCGTGAATTTGAAATGTTTTTTTGTTAATCACCAAAGGACTGAATGACCATATGTAAAACATAGTGTACATTCAAATATGAATTTGAAATGTTTTTGGTTAACCCTAAAGGACTAAATGACCACTGAACATACATTTGTGATCTTATGAATGACCGTTGAACGTACATATGTGATTTTGGGTAGGTGCATATGAAGTCATTTTTTAACAAATGTTCTTAAAATCTTGACACAAGGTGTAAACATGTACGCCTTTAGTAAGAATATAATTTTTTCCCGATGGGGTGCCGGATGAAAATTTATGCTACAATAAACTTTTGGGCAACCCAAGTAGCTTTGATCAACACATGCAAAACTCCTCCTATAATTTTGAAATTTGGCAGGTATGTAATTTATGTGATATAAGATCCAATTGTTAGAAGAAATAACCATGTATAGTATAAAAATCTCACTTTAGGAAGAGTTAAAGTTTGTTAGCCATGTTGGGCAAGATTAAAAAAAAAAGTTTTTTTTTTGACTTCAAACTTTATAATCTTTCAATCAATGCGGGATCAGAAAAAAAGCATTTTCTTTCAAACTTCAAACTTCAAACTTAACCTTTTGATTCCTTCTAGCTTCAAAGCATATAATCAGGGCTTTTTTTTTTCATTTTTGAAGAAGTGCCATAGTGGCGATATAAAATGTTACAGTGGTGCTCCAAATTGCAACATTCATCCACTTATTGGATGTATAGTATGGTTTTCATCCACAATTAGGCGATTTCATCTAATATATTTTTTGATTTCAAAGTTGTCTAGCGATTTCATCCAATTTTTTTGGCATTTTTTATAACCTTTTTTAGCTAGATTTTTTTTCTGGTGCAATCTGGCACCAAAAAGCCAAAAAAAAAAGCCCTGCATATAATTTTTCAAACTTAACCTTTTGATTCCTTCTAGCTTCAAAGCATATAATTTTTCAATCTGTACAATCAAAGTTTCTTGAAAAAATTTCCACACATTCCCATAGCAATCTGATACAAATTTGTGCATTTGAATTTCGAAAGGAAAAAAAATCTAATTTTTTTTCTCACTGCTCAAGAAAGTGGTATTTTTTTCACAATTTGTGCCCAACATGTGCCTTGATGCTTCAAGAGTCAAGAAGTTTTCACTCTTGTTTTCAAAGTTGCAAGGTAAGGATGAAATTTTATTTATTGGTTGGATTTGCCAAGAAAGTAAAGGAGAAATTTTTAACATTGTTTTAGGACATTTGAGTTATTCGTAAAGTACACTAAACCGGGGTTTAAACCCATGAGTTTTGTGAAAAAGCCGGTTGAGTTAAAAAAGTCGAAATAAAAGTGGGTATGAAACTTATTTTTCCATCAAAATGGTGCCTAAAAAAGTTTGGTCCCCACTTTTGAAGTCGTGTGACATAAGTATCTTGCAAAATAGTTTGACGCTTCAACTACAGTTGCCTTCTCAACTTCAAAAAAAGTCATGCCCAAAGTGGGGGGGACTTTACAAATAACTCTATTATGATGGTATTTTGAGACATTATATCTTGATACAACCCACAGGGAGAAATTCATGTTACAAACAAAAAACTTCAAATCAAAAAAATTCATGTTATGAACAAAACACTTCAAATCAGACAAATTCAACGAAAAATGACATTCTTCCTACAACATTCTTGGACTTCAAAAGATTATTGCCCGTAGAAAATTAATCTACAATCCTTTCTATAAGATGAACACCTAAAGAAAATAAATTCAAAATCTTTTGATACATAATTTGAAACTCCGCCAAAGGAGGACATATGGAAAGCTAATTGAAGAAGATAACCATTGGCCGAAGGACGTATAGAAGGCTACTCAAAGAAGATAAATGTTGGGCACTTAGTGAGGGTCATGTACTGTACAGTAAGTACAACAGATAAGCTTGTCTAATATGTTCCCCACTTTACTTATTTGTTGGTTTTCCATCGTTTTATCTTTCAATTAAAAGGAGGCTTTAACCCCTCACCGCCCAAGGGGCCCAAAAGTGTTCTCACACAGTTTCAAGTCCAATTCAAAGTATTGTAACTTTTGAATCCGATGTCTTAATTCAATAAAACTTGTTGAGAAATTTGCGCCTTCTCTTCTAGTTTGTGTGGTAAAATTTTCAGATCAATCCAAGACGTAATGATTTTTTGGAAGCCAATCGAAGTTCACAGGTTCAATTTGATTCACCAAAGTGCAATTCATGGCTGCAACTTCGGGGGCTTGTATCTCCTTCATCTGTTGTTCGATTTCAATAAAATTTGTTGTTTTATATTCCCCTTGAAGTCTAGTTACTGTGGTAAAATTTTCACGTCAATCCAAGTTGTTTTGAATGTTTGGGAGCAATTCAAAATTCAAAATCCCGGCATTCTTGGACTACAGTGAACTTCGGCGGCTTGTATTTGCTTCATACAGTGTCCGTTTCCAATAAAAAAATTTGAGAAAGTTGCGCATACTAGTCTTGTTTGTGTGGCTAAAATTTCATATCAATCCAAGAAGTTATGAATGACTGAGAAGCATTTTAGTAGAAGGAGGTTCAACCTCGTCTGTGTTTTCTGCAACTTTTTTTGCCTATTTTTTGACATTTGCAAGCTATTTGCAAGCTATTTTGCAAGCACATTGAGTCAATTGAATGATATTTTTTTTCATCAATGTGTCTGTATGCTGGTTTTGAATCACTTTATAGTTTAAAGTTTTTTCATTTGATTAGGTTTAGAAATCAAATTTCGTCTCTAAATGTGTTTTTAGGAAAATTTCAGCATCCTTTTTCAACACTAAAACATTATAATCTCGCAATCTATCCGGTCAAATGACTTCAAATTTGATACACATCATTTACAACATGTACACTACAAGATTGTACGGTTAAGATCTCTATAGCTTAGTGACATTTAGATCTATATCACTTCAAAAGCAGTGATGTTTTTGAACCCAAAACGGCCTTGGGCGGTGAGGGGTTAAGGCACTGATAAAAACCACATGTGAAGACTGAAGAGGTTTGGAGCTTACTGAAGAGGAGGACCTTACTGAAAAATGAGCCATGTGTAGAGCCTCAGAGCCTTGTAGTGTTGCTGATTGTTCAGATTGAAAATCCTACACAGAGCCTTGTAGTATTGCTGAAAAATGAGCCACGGAGCCTTTGTAGTGTTTCTGATTGTTCACGGCCTTTGTAGTGTTGCTGAAAATGAGCCATGTGCAGAGCCTCGTAGCCTTGTAGTGTTGCTGATTGTTCAGACTAAAAATCCTACACAGAACTGCTACACAATTCTGAAAGGAGAAATAAGAAGAGCTCCAAGAAAGAGTAGCAGAAGCCCGTGAAGCCCATTTTTGCATCAATTCAAAGACGCAGAGTGTGTCGCAAATGTTAGGCTGCTTCACTGGATGCTGAAATTGAGCATACCTTGAAAACTCAGTTGAATTCTCAAACAAAGTGTCATACAACGATTTAACTGGAACCATGGAGATTGCACAATAGAGAGCTTAGTGACACTAAAGCTGAATTGCCAAACAAAGTGTCATACAACGATCTAACTGGAACCATGGAGATTGCACAATAGAGAGCTTAGTGACACTAAAGCTCAAAGGATCAAAGAACATGATTAATACTGTGTCAAATTCACTCAATCTCACATACCATACCTTTATCAAATTGTACTATACTCTTAACATTCTTGAACAAGTACTATTCATCTTCTAGATATCTTTCTTGTCCATAAAGATTTCTTTTTGGTTACTATAAAGTCTTCTTCATTATTTCCGAGCTATTTGATTCTTGCGCCATATTGTCCACCCTTCTTTCCATAATTCTAATTGTCCCACCTAATCCTACACTTAGTTTCTTTCAAAGGATGGACTTCCAATTGGGTCAAGAATGTTTTGACAATGTTGTGTGTAAGAATATCATCAATCAATCCAACACTGTAAAAGGTGTTGGATAAATGAGAAAAGCAATTGGATTGATGATGCTCTAAGCTCACTCCATTGCAGGAACCATTGCTCAGCTACTAACTAACAAACTAACTTGAGACCTGCACTGAAATGAACGGAATCATAATATATTGATCAACGAATGGTAAACCACATAACTAGTAGAGCTGCCCTTGTCTTGAACAAGACGCAAATTTCATGTCCTAGCCGATGCCATACAACCTCCTAATAATAAAAAACCAGGAGGACTCTTCAGAAGAATTAGTAACAAAACTAGGGGGAACACAGTCAATGTCAGTGAGCTGGTCGAATTCTAGATTTCATTTCTATTCATGTCGCCTCTTGGCACAAACAGTGAAGGGTTAAGTAACAATCTCCAGTACATTCTCTGTACAAATTCTTCATCTCCCATCCTTCGACTTCCCTACTCGATCAATTAGCTTTCACTCAAAGCGCTACTCTAAAGAGGCCACACCTGCCATTCCCAAGATGAGGGAATGGGGAGCGCCATACCGTCACTGCCACTGATGTAGTAGCCCAATGGATTGAGCCAATTACTAGATCGTCTCCAATGCTCACTAAATTAGGTTCAACGAATTCGTTGAATGTGCTAGCTAACTGGAGGATTTTGAAGAGGCACTTCCCTATTCATCAAGATGGAAGAATGAGGAGAGCACAACTGTGACTCCCCATGTGGTAGCAATCTAATGAACTAAGACGATTACTACTGCTCCAATGCTTGATGGATCCGGTTTCAGCCTATTCTTTCAAAGCACTACCTGAAGGACTACGAGGAAGCCACATCCCCCGATTCATCAAGATGGCAGATTCGTGAGCTCAAAATCATGACTCCCCAATGGCTAAAACTCCATGATTAGGGTTTCAGTTAATTTGCAGAAAGTGCAAACGGAAGGAATCCCTTTCATCAAGATGGGGACCAGAGAAGCTTACAATCATGACTCCTCCTGATGTCGGACGAAGAAACCGAATGGACGCAGCCCTGCATTTACTGGATTGCAAGCAAGGATTCCAAGCTATCCGGCATGAACTTTCTAGCGAACAAGTAACAAACATGCCCGGGCTTCCCATTGTACACGCACCCCTCGTCCCCTCGAATGCGCTTGTAAAACTCCACGGCGTCCTCTTTCCCGAACTCCCCCGGATGCGAGCCTCCTTTAGTCCAATCCACCGCCGTCACACTCCGCATAGCCACTAACTTCCTGAACTCGATCCACAGCATAGTCGGAATGTAATGCTCATCCACATAACAAATGGGCTGACAAAACTGCCGAAACTTCGGATAGTACTTCACATCCGCCACGACGTATGTTGCGAGCTCACGAGAAACTTCGAACCACTGCGCGCCTTTGCGCCACTGCTCGATCGCGACCTCGGGCAGCATGCGCGCGTCGTAGCGGCCTCTTCCCACGGGAGACGGATCATCAAACACACCAACAAAGCTTTGAACCGACTTCAGGAGGTAACGGTACGTGAACGTGAAGTTGCGCAAGGGCGCGCACGATTCCGAAAGCAAGATGAAGCGGGCGTTGTCGGGGTCGAGAAGCGCGTTCGCTAACAGGCGTCGCTCGGCGTCGCACATGGAAATCTCGCCCCATTTCGTCGCCTGGCTGGCGACATGGCGATGGAAGAAGACTGAAGAGGAAGGGTAATCGGGAACGTAACCTGGAAGCGAATGGATGTAGATGCTGTACTGATTCCGATGCGCGTTTTGGAAATAAGCCTCCCAGAGTGGCGCCAGAGGCAACGGCCCCTTTGTGAGAAACATGAAGGCGATTTTGGGGGTGCGGGAGACGGGCAGGGTCGCCCTGCGTAGAAGCTCCGCGTCGTCCATAGCCAGGCCGTGCTGAATTAGGGTTTCATCATGGTTGGGTTTGACGTGCACCCCAGTCGTGATCCGCATGTAGCTCAACATTTGGAGCGTCGCCACGACTCCCAGAAGCACTCCGGCGGCCAGAGTGAGCACCGTTCGTCCCACTCGAATCCCCGATCCATGGTGATGTCTGCCTGCTACCGCGACTTCCTGCATTTCTGAAACCTAATTCTAGCGATCTTTGCCTTCAATACAGCATCAGGCGCTAGCTTCCACGACTCATAGCAAATTCGTACACCAGCACTAGCGCGGTGGTGACCATCGCCGCTCGATCGCTAACTAACACTTCAAACCAGATGGAAAATTGACTGTTTCCCGTCGATCAGAGCTTCTCCATAGCCAAGTCTGTGCACCACTCCGAGCGACGATTAACAACCCAATCTAAAATCTTTCGCAAGCTTCAGTTTAAATTGCCATGAATAAGAATGCTAAGCGACCACCTCGCAAACCTTTCATCTTCCAGCACGCCATGTCCAAGCTAAGTTACCTCCTTCTTCATTCAACGCTTGCCCTTCAACCATGTCCTGCAATACAAAAACAAAGACTGCTTCCCAAGCGCACCTGCAAGAGGAAATTGTAGTGATCCCAAGACGAGTACTTTATGATTGTTCCTGTTCACGATCTCCTACCCAAAAGATTGGCCGGGCTCTGCACATGTGGGAGAAGTCAACAGAAGTCGCCGCGCTTTGAACATGGAATACCGACTAGAATATTGTAATAGTTTGCTTGAACATGCATGGTACCGACTCCGGGCGGAAGGATCGATCACGTGGTGCATCATCAGCAAACCGTTCCATGGATCTAGGGGAATATCAATGCGTTGCGTTCGCAGTTTCGCACAAATGGGCGTCCACGCAATAAGTTAATGTAACTTACTTCGAAGGAAATTTGGAAACTCCATCAGTGCTAGGGTAGTCTGCAATGTGCATCTAGAGTGATAAACTTCGAAACTCTCGCTCTTCGAGTCTTCACGCCCTTGGAAGGAGAAACAGGAGAAGAGCCAAACTTTAAAGCTTACTGTATTATGATTCAACTGAGTTCGAAATTGACTACCCTCCAATAGTTCTGACAAAAGAAGAAGAGCAGTGGCTGTGAATGGATCGCTGGGGGTAGTAGAACCACTCAACTCAATTCAATTATTGCGCCTCGCAGCAACAGAGTGCACTGATTTCAGAATTGTCAAAGAATTTGCTTGGTGTATTAATACGGCAGTTCACAATATATCCATCCATTAAATGAGGCGGTTTGGTTTGGTTTGGTTGTAATAGTGAGATCTCCGGAATCATCTCTGGTCGCATTCTTGGTACCATCCAAAAGCTCTTTGAGAGGAGGGGTGCACAGCAGGGCTTTTTTTTGGCAAAATTTCGCCAAATTCCAACTCCATCTGACAGATTTCCGCCACTGTGCCTAGCTCCCTCCAAATATTAACCAACAAACGGAGGGCACAGAGGGACTCCACTATTCATCTACAGTGCGAAAAAAAAGCCCTGGTGCACAAATTTTGTTTCGTGGCGTCTAGACCAATGGTGTGAAAGTTATGGATTTTGGAATTATTTTGATCTTAAATTATTATTATTATTATTATCTTACTTTTATTTTGATTGTGGCAATGGCACATGGCATACTAGTTGAAGATGGAATCAATATAATGCATATAATGAGGTCTACTCAATGGGAATTTCATCCACCTTCATTCACTCCATCTTCTTTCATCCAACATTCATCTAAATTTCATTTAATTGATGTGAGGGAATCTTATACTAATTGAATTTACTTCAGTTGTACATTCATCTCTTTATCTCAAGTCATTCATTGATTTATATTTGGGATCACGGCTTTTATTTTCATATTGTATTTGTTGTACTCGTGTAAAAATATGTTTTATTTGTTCACAAAATGGACTAAGGAACACTTATGAGTTAAGTTGCTCTTGCCTTAGAGCTATGGTAGCTATGTGCTTTTTTGTGTGCTGTAGAACTTCCATAACTCAACAGGCCCCAAACCACCTGACAAGATTAGTTTAGAGAGGCTTTGCACATTAGAGAGGTTCTGCATAGGCAAATTGGCACTTTGTTTTTTTTGTGATTCTTGTCAGAGGATACTTGTCAAGCTCATTGTATAGTACCATTTTTTTTTTTTTGAGTTAAGACCGTAAGAACTAGATGCTTTACAGAGGTTTGTTGAGTCATGAAGGGTGTATTTATGGGAGTTCTACTATATTATGGCCAACCACAAGCCATTTATTGTCATACACAAAAGTATTCATCTAAAATATAATTAGAATGATGGGTCTTTTTAACAATGCTAACTAAGATTGCCAATCAAAATATGGCAAACCTTGAAATGTGAGTAGGTTTCTCCCATCAAAATATTCTAAAGCTCTAATATACTTTCTTTATTTCCTTCCAACTTTTTCATTAGAAAAATCCTAGATTTGAGAAATTCATTGGAGAATTTAAAAAAATAAATTGAATACAAGTGGCTACATCTTAATCCCTAAACCCTAAAGTTCTTTGACTATGTTTCACCAAAAAACACTCAAAATAGGCAGTTTTGATGGCAAAGACCTCCATAAAATGACAAGTAAAATCTTGTTTCATCTAACCATAAGATCTAGTAGTAGACCACTTCATTATGTTGTAGTAAAAAGGAGGGTTTGAAGTTGAATTTTGTTTTGAGGCATCCAAATTCTGGCAGCTCTCATTTGAGGAGGCTTTTGCACAAGTTAACCCCTAAAGAACTAAGGAAGTGTCTAGATTTCGAAAATTGTGAAGATCTATTATAAAACAGAACTTAGAACAATATTTTAATGATGAGTCTCAAACAATAGTTATAAAATATGATTTGTAGATTATATCCATATGGTTTGATCAACAATTACACAAACCAATATTTTTCAATAAAATTCGAAACCAAAAATTGGAAATTTCTTCTAAAATCAATTGTAGATTGAATACTTATGATTTTTACATGAATATTTTTTCATAAGTTCAAAATGCTAAGTTCTAACCATAAAGATTTTTGAAGATTTTTATTTTATTTTTTGATTGAAGTCATTTTTGAAGGATCATTTTTTGAACTGAAGAAGTTACTTTTTGAGGCTAGACCTTCCAACACCTTTTGAATTATAGAATATTTGCAAATTAAAATCTTCATTATCTGAACCGTACAAATGTTAAAGAACTAGTACAAGAATCTCCAAAAAAAATTGATGGATGAAAAAACACATTTTGGTGAGTTTGGGATGTGTTTCCATTCATTCATTGTTCAAAACTGTACTCATGGTCCTTTACTGGTTAATTTCACTTTTTTGCTTGACCTTTTTTCGCTTTCTTCTGGTAATAAAGTTGTCCACATGCTCAAAAAATTCCATAACATTTCAAATTGGGGAGCATGTATTAAAAAAATTGGTAAATGATTCAATGGATTCTTTGGACATTTTTTTTTTTCAAATGTGGCAAGTAGGAGTAACCTCTCCATTGGGCCAAAGGAAGCTACAAAGCAATTTCCTCTTTGTACATTTTGTCAAATTTATTAGTATAGAAAAATGCCAGAGAAGTACTTTGGTCTGAACTTGGGGTAAGAGGCTGCTCAAGGCCATGCCTAAACTCTTCCGCGCATTGCAATAAAAATTTCACTGTAAGTTTAAATTACCCTGCCCATATTGCCCCCCATCTATGAAAAACAACATTTTTTCCTATAATTCCTCATAGGCACATCTAATTGTATTTTTTTTGTTGGAGTGACAAGGTACTCCTTGTCCCCACATCCAAATTTTTTTTTTTAGAAAATATAGTGAATTTTTCTATTTGTAGTGAGTTGACTAAAATTGCTATGTTGCCAAAAAATGCAACTTGGTCCTTTAGGGGTTTAAGAAAGAATGAAATTTTGATGACAATAGTCTAATTAGGGTGAACAATTGGGTGAGATTTAGAAGAAAGTTGGATGAAAAATGATAAAAAATGATAAAAAATGGATGAAGGTAGATTGAAGTGGATGAAAATTAGATAAGAATATACTATATGAGATTTTATGAAAATCTAGTAAATCACATTCAATTAAAAAGTCATTCCTTGTTTTCCACCTACCTTATATTTCTAACTCTCTTTATTAATTTATATATTTTTGAGTTATATTTGAAATTTAAAGATTTTTTAGGGCATAAACAATCTAGTTTTACCCTTCAAACAATACAATCATTGGGTTTATTAAAAATAAGATATAAAGGTCAAGAAACCTTGACATTTCTTCTTTGATTATTCCAATGCTCGTTTGATTACATTGAAGTTCTCACTTGTAGGGGTACAATTGGTCTAAAAATAGACTAGGATTTATTCCATTGAATTTTCAATAACAATCATATCTTACAAGTGAAATGAAACACAGGATAAAACAAGGTGTCCATTGCTTTTATCCTTTATTTTGTATATCTCATTTTATAACTCCGATTGTTCATTCAATTGAAGATTTAATTGAATTTGAATGAGTACAATTACATTGCTGTGCTTGGAAATTTTATTAACCCTTAAATGCTGACAAGGATGTTTTGTATCTAATGGATAACAGAGAATCCTTCTAGTAGAATAGAAGTGCAACTATTCATCTTTGGAATTTTGTTGTGAAAAGGAAAGGTCTTGTACAATAGTTTGACTTCCAATGAATGCTTTTGCAATATTTTAAATGAATGATTCAAACAATAACCAAAGGGATGATTTCCACGGTCAGTAGCCCATCTTTAAAGGGTTAAATTTCAAATACACCCAATTTTTGAACAAGATAGAGAAAAAGATGAAAAAACAAGAAATGACTTTTACGATACCTTTATCACCGTGCATTGATCCGGTTGACCTTATAGTTGTGCAACGAGCCTCTTGTGGAGGTAAAGCCAGGGGTCAATGTAAAAAAAAAGACCCCCTATTTTGTGCCGTCTTTAATGTATGTTCAGGACAGCTTCTATCTAATATAGGGCCTCTGAATGCAAATATGAACTCAGAATTTGCAAATTTTATCATGCCTCGTAAATAAAAAGTTCCTGCGTTTTCCCCAGGGGTAAAACGGGGGGGGGGCAAAACGGCCTCCGCAGGAGGCTCGTTGCACAACTATGAACTCGACCCATTTGATCCTATCTAAAATACTGTGAACTCCCATATTAGTGTGAGTCACTTGCTACGTCGGACACCGCTCTCCCATTGCCCTGCAAGCGACAGTTCATACCAACCGTGGATCTGAGAGTCCGGGCCTTCGCATCCAAACTCTAGCCCCTCGTTCAGCTGGTGAATCTCCGCGACTTGGGTCGATAAGGGTCGAAGCCCTCCAGGAAGCAGGATCGCACGCCTTCCACATTCTTCCGAGCTTGTTTGCTGGGTGACAGGAATTTCAGGTTGCAAAGGAGCTGAATCAGAAGAGACAGAATCAGAGACACAGACAGAGACAGAGACAGAGGCCGAGACAGGAGCAGGTGATGGTGAAGCGGAGCACTACGGAGCCCCTGGTGCGTGAATTCCAATTACTTGGAGTGGTGGATTTCGTTTTCTGGCCAGGGGAAGCATTTTAGGGTCTTGCTTTGTTGATGTGGAGTTTCAAAGTTGGGGTTGTTTCTGGCTGTGGTGGTGTCGTCTTCGCAACGGGAAGGGTGCGGCAATTGTTTTGGAGGGATTTGGATTGGTCTGTGAGATTGGGGCAAGGTTACTGTTGGGTGTTTCTTTTCGGTTGTGATAATGGAATTGCGACTGGAAGGATTTAGTTGCATGGAGATTAGCAAGCAATTAACGTTGCGTCGGAGTTTGTGGCTCTCAATTTTGAATTGATTGTGTGGCTGATTTGAAAGTTTTTCTTTTTTTTTCTTAGAACGATTCTGAATTCCAGCTGCGCCTTGAGCATTCTGGCTTCGTTGAGACGGTGCTACAGATCACTTGAATTTCTTCAAGGGCCTAATTATTATTTATTGGGTCTATGATTAGGTTACAGAGGTTAGAAGTGAATATGAGCTAGCGAATATTTTACCGAAAATTGGACACGTGATGAACAGAAGATTAGGCTTACTTGCTGCTCCCTGTGGATGCCATGCTCTAATGACCAGCTCCTCGGGGACATGATATGGTTCTTGCAGATCTGACTTTAGTGGCGCTGCAAGTAGGGGTCTTGTGGTTTTGTTGACCTAATTCTAGCAAACCTCCTTTTTTAAACAGGTGACGACTTCATCTGACGGCCCTGGGAGATGAAGAATTTTGGGGGCTTGAGTGGTTTTCAAACTCAGACATCTGATGATCTGGTCCCGCGCACATGCCGGGATATGACTCTCCGTTAGTCGGTGAAACAATTTCCTAGTTCAGAGCAAAACATCCCCTCTGAATGGAACTAGGGTGCAGTACTCTTGACATCTGCCTTTCATGTTGTAGTGAACGGCGGATCATGGCAACAACAGGGTTCAACATCGTTCTTGGCTCACCCCAGAAGAGTTTCTCTCGGAGAGTCTGGAAATTGGGTTGCAACCGACATGTTGGGAAGGGTGGAGTTGGGGTCTTGCGACGTGTGGATCTTGACTCCCTATCATGTAAGATTGGTCCAACGCCAAGGAGGAGATGGCAAGTGAACGCTAGTGCCAGCGACATGGTGTCAGCCGAATGGACACCGTCATTGTCCATTGAAGAAGTTGTGCAGCTGCAAGCCCAAGAGGAGGAATCCAGTTTCTTTCGGAATGGACCACCCCCTGGAGACCTTGCAGAAGTGGAAGCCTATTGCCGCATTCACAGGTTGACGGAAGTCTTGCACGTGGCTGTGATGACCTCGCTTCGCACGGTGTCGATGGGCTATGCAAACGATCGAGATATCCCTGTTTTGGAGGAGAAAGTTGTGGCTGGTCTTGCTCGCATGGGAACTGTGCTGCAGCAGGGCCGTGGGGAGGTTGTTGGAAGCCGACATCTTGTCAATATAGAGCATTCTGCTGAGCAGGTTCCTCCGTTGGCACGAATGCGGGCGGAGCTCAAGGAGGCTTGTGAATCCTTTCAAAAGGCCCTGGAAACGTGTCTATACCCATCGCTCATTCCCGAAAGTATTTACAGGCCGTTGCAACGGCTGCATAATATATGCCTGGATGCTGGATTTCCAAGAATGCCAGACTCTCCTAGTCACGCTGACATTCCCAACCTTGCTTCCGTCAAGCTGCGTCCTTTCCAAAATGGCAATGGGGACGACGAGATTGCGTTCTGGCGAGGGGGTCAAGTCACCGAGGAGGGTGTGGAGTGGCTCTTGAAGGAAGGATTCAAGGTGGTGGTCGACATGCGATATGAACAGTCGGGTAGTCCATTTGCGCAGTCGATGCTGGAAACTGCCGAAAAGACCAAGAAGCTGAGGATCATCAAGTTACCTGTTCCGTTTCGGACGGCTCCCACTGCAGAGCAAGTGGAGGCGTTTGCGAGTCTGGTAGCGGATCCTGAGAATAAGCCTCTGTATCTACACAGTCAGGGTGGAGTTGGGCGTGCTTGTGCTATGGTGTCGAGGTGGCGTGAATTTGTCCTCCAGGAAGGGACGCGTTCGTCGAAGAGCTTGTCACCAAGCAGTGAAGATGATATCAATGAGAGTGGAGGGGCAGCTGTGTATTCTGCAGTTGATGAGTATGCCTCTGATACTACTGAAATGGACGTATCTTCGAGTGCTGAAGATTCAGGTGTGGACGAAGATAATGATAATCGGCAAATGATTAGGGCAGTTAGAAGCTCCTTCGAAGCGCAACGACCTGGTCCAGATGTGTTCAGTAAAAATTCAATGTCGCAGTTCATGAGGCGGCCAAAGACGACTCCTCAGGAAACCGGGCCAATCGTTGGAAAAGACGATTTAGCTACAACTACAGCAAGGAGGGACCGAATGGGTTTGATTTCTGGGCCGGCTGGGCATTGGGGATTAGCTGGTCCAGGTATTCCTCGGGCAGCTTCGGGTGCCGCCGTGAAGCCGAGTGAGAATGGGAGGCTCAACCAACAAACTGGCGCAGAGAATGATGGAACTGGTGAAAAAATAAGTAATGGGAACAACACGAATGGCGTTGTAACAGCTGACGCAGAAACTCCCTCGAGTGATGAGCAACCAAGGAATGGCGCATTGTTCAGAGTTGACTCTGGCGAGAGCCAAGGACGATCTGAAGACAATACGCCTGAAGTGGAGGGAGATATGTGCGCAAGTACGACAGGCGTTGTGAGAGTTCAATCCAGACGCAAAGCCGAGATGTACTTAGTCCGAACTGACGGGTTCTCGTGTACCCGGGAGCGAGTAAAAGAGTCCACTCTCGCATTCTCTCATCCCAGCACGCAACAGCAAATGCTCATGTGGAAAACCGCACCGAAAACCGTGTTGTTACTTAAGAAACTGGGGAATGAGTTGCTGGACCAGGCCCAAATTGTTGCGTCTTACTTGTTTCACCAGGAAGGCATGAACGTGGTGGTGGAACCTGACGTGCACGATGAGTTTGCCAGGCTTCCGGGCTATGGCTTTGTGCAGACATTCTACAACCAGGACTGCAGTGAGCTACACGAGATGGTGGACTTTGTGGTGTGTCTGGGCGGGGATGGAGTGATTCTACATGCCTCCAATCTGTTCCGCGAGGCTGTACCTCCTGTTATCTCTTTCAATTTGGGCTCACTCGGGTTTCTGACAGCGCATCCCTTCGAGGTTTTTAAGATGGACTTGAGATCTATCATTCATGGAAGTGGCGTTTATATCACGCTGCGCATGAGACTCCGGTGTGAGCTCTTTCGGTATGGAGAACCCATTCCTGGGAAGGTGTTTGAAGTGCTCAACGAAGTGGTGGTGGACCGGGGATCCAACCCTTACCTCTGCAAGATCGAGTGCTATGAACGCTCTCGGCTCATCACGAAGGTGCAAGCGGATGGAGTCATCGTGGCCACTCCTACTGGCAGTACTGCCTACTCCACAGCAGCAGGAGGCTCTATGGTGCACCCAAACGTACCTTGCATGCTGTTCACCCCCATTTGCCCTCACTCGCTGTCCTTCCGGCCTGTCATTCTACCCGACTCTGCGCTTCTGGAGCTGAAGGTCCCTGACGCAGCACGAAGCAACGCCTGGGTGTCCTTCGACGGCAAGAAAAGGCAGCAGTTGTGCAAAGGCGAGTCCATGCGAATCTCCATGAGTGAGTTCCCCATGCCGACTGTGAATAAGCATGACCAGACCGAGGACTGGTTTGGCAGTTTGTCTCGCTGCTTTGGCTGGAACCAACGAATTGAGCAGCGGTCAATCTCGTTTTACTAGTGAGGAACTACACTACTTGTACAGAAATATACTGAATAGGACGACTCCTCTCAGAATGATGTCGTCTCGTGTATCACTATCTGCATTGCTTTGGCAGGCGCAACATAGGTTTTCGAGTTCTTTGTAATGTAGATGTTAGCCCTTTCTGCTGTGGTTGGCAGGACCCGAAGGATATTCTGTTAGGTCTGGGTTATTGTGATATTTGTTTGTCTATAGTAGCCATCTTTCTTGTTTTCAGATCTAGCCAGTCCATATTTGGACACTGAGTATAATAGATTATGGGTCTACCAACCTCATGTAGGACAACTTGTGCAGATATGCTACGATTGATGGATATGTGACTCATTTGATTTTTTCTGAAGATGAAAGACCTGTCCTTGTCAAGGATTCACTTTCCTGACGTTCTTGCTTTCCTACATCAGGTTCTTTTGCATTTGCCTTCATTAATTAATACCTGTACTGGAAAGTCATGGTACATTAAATGTCCTGCATCTTTATGCAAAATCCTCGACTCGTGCAGGTTGAAAGTGATGGGTTGAAAGTGATGATATATTACTTAGCAATATATAAATGTCCACCTAAGATAGACATAGACTATTTGCTTTGGACTGTTCTGGAAATGCTTCATACGCGCCATTGGGCCTTCGGTTTGGAAGCAAATTCGTACTAACTTTGGGGAATCCAAGCTCTTGTTCACAGGAAAGCATTGACAACAGCAGTGGCACCCAAGGGTCGGAATTCATGTCACAACCCCTAGACCCCAATTGGCAGGACCGCAGGACTGCAAGAACCTGCAAATAGAAGACTGCGACGCACATCATTGAAATAGGAACAAAATATGACGCACATCATTGAAAACAAACCCATCTATCTATAATTTACAAATTTTGTCTATGACTAAATCATATTTTGGATAGTGTGGAGCATCTAAGTCAAAACTTTTGTAAGGTAAACCAGCCTATGACGGGCAGAAAGATTGGTTTGCCTTGTTGGTATTATTGAAAATCTAAATTTTGTTTTTCTATATAAAGACAAATGTGAGAAATGGAGAGAGCAATTGAATTTTAATTTTTTTTGACAAAGTATGAAATTGTTATGAATTTTTGCAATGTACTGCCCAATTGGACCCAAAGAGTCTCTAGACTACCCCCAAATCACCAAAAAGTGTACCCATAATGGTCATATTACAACTTAAAGCAGTCACAATATTTTCTAACATGGCCATAACATGAAGGAATTAAAAAGTTACTTCTTGTGATGAATTTACGCTAGAAAGGTGGAAGTTCCTATTATAGTCACTAATAATTTTTTCACCATCACCCAAAGCATTGATTGGCCATTTATTGCAAAAATTCTATCACGAGTTGATGTAAAATTGTAATGGATCATTTCCTAGGAATACATTGGGTGGTTTGCTTGTCATAGGCTAATTTACCTTGTCAATTGTGGCCCTTCTTATGATTTGAGAGGTTCCTTTTCACATGCAAAGCAAACCACTATTTGGTTCAAAATAAAAGGTTTGTAATGGATGTAATATTTAGAAACATTCATTTCTACTACCACAAATGTTGGGGCACATATGCGCAATAAGATTCACGTTATTTGCTTAGAATCCATATGTGTCTCTTCTATATGTGTCCCCCCTTTAGGTAGATATAAATATCCAATTTACACCACTTGACTAAGGCCTTTGATGGTAAATTGGTTGTTATCACCAAGTTGTAGAAAGTTTGTGTTGCCTTGGTAGTAAAAGGAACTACCCTTTATAGTGATTGACAAATAAAGATTATTAAGAGATCCAATAACACTATTTAACAATGGAGTTGTGGTGTCATTTGATTGCATACAAAAAAAGATAATTAAATTAGCTCTTACCTTGAAGCATACTAATATGGACAAATCTTCTTATAATTTCTTCTCAATTGTATTAATTTGTCAAGATGCCGATTTCTTCTCCATTCTTCACCTATTTTTTGAATTTCTAGTACTCAATGATGACAATATTATGCCTCTTGCATTGAACTATGAGAACTATCCAACCCTACCAAATAATATTAAGGCAAGTATACCCAAAAGCATCCACTATCCAATTGCCACCCCTCTCTGCACTTGTAACCTTATGCATGCATTAAAGGAATATGGGAGACACAGATATAAGCATCTGATTCCACATCACATGAGAAGAAAGCATATAGATAGTGAGAGCTAGCCTTGGGTATACAGGAACAGATTCAGGGTGACACTTACCTCGTGAGATCGTGAGCCAAAACGCCGAGGGAATCACAAAAAAGCAGGGCACGATGCTGCTCATCTCAAAGAGTTTCTCTCTTCGGACCAGGCCCACCGAACATAGGCCACATCTTGCAATTGTGCATGCGCAAGCAAGCCTGCAGCATGCAGCCTCATGGCTATAACACCACCCTCTCAGCCCTGCCAGAATGAGATCGAGAAAAAGGAGACCAGAAACAGCACCAGGAGCCAACTCACGAAAGTGGACAGAATGAACAAAACGTAGATGCTTTTGCAGAAATTGATGGCAAGCATCACTTCATTGTGCAAATTTGAAAGCGGTGACCATGAAACTAACCTTCAAGTTTGAACCCTCCTGTTCCCACATCACGAAAAAAGCGTGAAGACTGTCCCTGGAAATAAAATTGGAAAGACACTATGGTGCTCATGGACCTAAGTGGGTCCTGCGCTTAGATCGACTACAAAAACTGCAACTCAAGAGAGAAAATGAAACATAGGCTCGTCAAAAGACATTGCTTCAATGTAATAAGGTTTGAAGCAGTGACCTTCTCATGTGACGTAGATCCTAAGCTAAATGAATGTCTCAGAAACATTCATTAGGATGGCATTCGGCAGATCATTCTATTCAAAACTTAACATTTTGCTTTAATTCCGAACTCTCATTTAAAAACTGAATTCGCATATCACATGCGGTGTGTAATCTAACTTGCAGCCTCCATATCGAACTTGTGGTGGAAGAGTGAGAAGGTTGTGTCCCTTGCACTCGAAAGGTTAGCACAGCTAGATGACCTAAATTTCCTGGAAATCTTATCTTAATTACCCTGGAACCCTAAATCCAAACGTAGCTATCGTGCATCCGCGCAGGTAGTCAGGTTGCCCGATGATGGCAACAAATACACATCAAATACAACGACAATGCACAAAATCATATGAAGATAACTGTTATTGTGCGAAAATGACGTATCATTTTGAAGAACAAGCAACTTTACAATGATGCCGTTGTCAACTCGGGCTTTCCAAGATAACAGGACTAGGCAAGCTCTCGGCAACTGTGAAGGCACTCTTATAAGTTTCTACACTCATCTCTATTACTCAGCTACAAACCCTCAATGGTCATAGAGACTACTCAACCATGCGCAAACCTGCTGCAGTCAAGCCTTCTCAAATCGCGTGGCCACATCCTTCCAGTTCACGACTTTCCAGAAGTTCTTCAGATAGTCCGGCTTAACATTTTTGTACTAGCCACCACCGATTCAAGTTTCCGAATTAGACAAATGCCCGAAAGATGGAACAATTCCATTGTAAGAATTTATTAGAAGCATAATCCAATACAACCTATAAGCATTTGATTCCACATCACCCATGAGAAGAAAACAAAGAACCTCTATTTACTGGAGACCTAAGAAGGCAAAAGAAAAGAACTGTACCTGCAGGTAGTAGGCATGTTCCCAAACATCAATTCCAAGCAAAGGAATGAGGCCCTTTGGCGCCAGCGTATCCTTTAGAATTTCAAACGATTTTCACGTACACAATTAATAATTAAAAACTCTAAATCTGGTTCAAACTCCTATCCAAGCTAATTTATCCATGTAATTGCAGCCTTGGAAAGATCAAGTACGCAATATACAGCAAAAAATTAAATAGATGAAATGCCTATCATTGCATCAAGAACTAAAAACATCACAAACCTGGTTTGCGGTTGTCTCCACTGAAAGCCTCTTCAAATTCTTGTTCAAACCCAGCCACTGCACCATATAATACACCAATGCATCAGTTTCTTACATGCACGAATAGTCTTCACTATTGTAATCATTACCCGATTAAAAATGTACGGTGGTACAAAGAGGGGATTATTCTAGACATATTTACATCGCACACTGTAAAAAGACAAACAGGTTAATAATAAACATACCACCCAGCCAGATCCCTGTACACCGGCACCTGCTGCATTCATGCTTGCAGTCAATTTGTCCAAACCTCCAAACTGAGCTTCAATGGCTTTAGCCAGGCTTCCTTCAGGGGGTGAGCCTCCGCCTTCCTGCAAAGTCAAACAAGATTTCAGCGGGAAACCCCATGTTCACTGCAACCCCATGCCAGTCCACATAATACTCCACCACAACATATGAGAAGTAATCTTTATGTGCAAAAGAATTTCAGAACAAGAAATTGCCAGACATATGCCCAATCGGACATCCACTTCTGCTGCAATTTCCGACTGAATATTAACACTGAGCACATAGTGCTTCTGAATGTAAAGTGAGTATCAAAGTCCTCAAATCCAGGTTCAGATGAAAAGAGTAAGAGCTTACACTGGTGGGCGCCAGATTCTTCCAAAACATGGAGTGGTTTACATGACCTAGAAATGAAACACAAGCAGACGATTAGAAACATACAAAATTATTGACTCCACTCCGCGTGAACAAGATTACATGCCAAATCTTTCTGATCAAGTACCTCCGCCATTAAAATTGAGGGCCGACTGCAGGCCAACAATTACTGCCGGATCGTTGGTGGCACTCAGCTGCTCCAGTGCCTTGTTGAAGTTGGTGATGTAAGTCTGATGGTGCTTCTGGTGGTGCAGCTTCATGATCTCGCCGCTGATGTAGGGCTCCAGTGCCCCGTAGTCGTAGTCCAGATCCGGCAGCGTCTCAGTGTGGAGCGTGGCCGTGACCATGGCCCTCCGCTGCGCCCACCCTGTCATCACGGGCACCGATTTTCGGCCCATTCTCATCATCGTTGCCGCCATTCTGGTTGCTCAATTTGCTTATCAATCTCCGCCTACCACAACCACAAAAATGCAATTCAATGAAAAACAACTACATATTCATAGATTTATAAACCCTCCTTAAAAAACATACAACAAAACCAATGTTGGTGACACACTATGAGAAAAATGAAGTACAGAAAGGCTCAAATTTTGAAACTAATTGCACTAAAAAAATCAAAAAAGTATTCAGTTCAGAACCTATATCTAAGGCAGTCATCCTTGTCTTTGTCTTATTAGATCCGTGCCACAGGAATAAGAGAAGAAAGACTACCCTAGACTGAGGTTCTTCATCCATTTAAGGTATGCATTATGACGCAATTACATAGGGATTGCAATTAGGTGCTCTTACCTCACTCGAACTGCCAACAAAGTGCATCCAATAAACCCAAAAAATTTAATCTACCTACCAAGAAATTGCGACCAAACTGCCAACAAATTGTAATCAAACTACCAAGAAATTACAACCGAACTGCCTACTCCTCTTTCTCTCTCTTGCAAAGGTCTAATCGACTGTAACATTCACGCAGAAGGTCGGCATCAACGACACAACACTGCAAGCTCACCTCGCTCCCACGTGATACAATTGAAATAGGGTTCGCGCGAACGCACCAATCCCACAGGAAGTGCAGAAGTGGAGATTACAAAGCGAGGAAAGACGGAAGATTTGAACAGCATACCCTAATCAACTAAGCCCGTCTAATTGCCTCAGCTGAGAAAAGACATCAAACCATTCTGCAGCGGAAATCTGGGAGAAAGAGGCACCCTTCCGAGACCACGATCGGGCAATGGGAGTAAGCTTGACTTACCAGATCGATGCACAGCAGGGGTTCTTCAGTATACAAGTGGAAGCGCGCTCGTCGTCTCCTCAGTAGTGAAGGGAATGCAGCTGCATGGACAAGTGCCCTCGCTACATTCATCCACTTGGAAATGTGCATGGATGGGAGGGCAGAAAACCCATGCCAAGTGCAACACCCGCGAAAATGGAGTGTAGTTGGCGAGATTTTTTTCAAAACATTAAACTTAGAGCATGGCCACTCTTGGCCCTCAATTTCGTTGTCCTTCACTCTTCTCACCAAATACGACTCATATGTAGTTGAGTGACCACTTATAAAGTAGAATAAAGGATAAAGTAACTAAACTTAGGAGCGATGATTTCAATTTTACTAAAAGGTAAATATCATAGTTTGAACAAACTTCAATAACTATATATATAACCTACAAGACTTGACTTGGCAAAGAATGTCAAGTCAAAGGAACCTCAAAGCTTTACATACCCCATCCTAGTTGGCATGAATAGAGTAAAATAAAAGGTAATTTCTATAATTATTCTACATAAAGTAAAAGTTAACTTCTATTTGAAATGTCACCTAAAGTGAAGTCTCAAAATAATCTAAGGGTCCCAAATAAGATTAAACTACATTCATTTAACATGTAATCACACCTGATGCCATATCACATGACAAACACCTAGCGCGTAAAGGTGTCCATGCTCTTAGCTAGGGACGTTAGAGCTACACACTAGAGGCAATTTTTCAAATTTTAATTTTTCCTACATTCGAGGCTAGCCACCCCATTGAATTAGCTAAGTTTTTTTTGCCTGAATTTAGTTCTTAGTTTAAAATCAATGACAAAAACCCTTCATCAAGGATTTACATTTTTTTCTTCTAAAAGGTGCTTTCTACTGTATTGTATTTAGCAACTTCCACATCTTTATTTTTAATTTGAGTTTTCATCATAAAAATGATCTTTTTTAAATTTAAATTTAACTAATGGAATAGAGCTTCCTAAGTCCAATTTCTAATCAAATTTGAAATTTGAAAAATTCCTACAATTGAACATGTTAATGCAATTTGACCTTTGGGCCTATAACGATAGTCAATTTCTTTATTTTAATTATAGATTGATGAAATTTTTTTAATCTTAAACTATGATATTTTACAATACAATTTGCACTTATGCTGAAAATTTCAAAAAATTAAACCATATTTTGTATTTGATATGAATTTCCTTCATTATTTCTTCGTAATTCACAATAATTTCAATTTTTTACAAAAAAATACAAAATTTTCGTAATTAATAGAAGATATAGGATTTCATTTTTGAAAAATGAAAATAGTTTTTTTTATTGAAATTTAGTTGCAAATAAAAGAATCTTAAAGTTTGACCATATGGTCATAGGCCTTGGCATATATAAGGACAAAGATGAGAAGTTAATGAGCAATGGATAGCAAGGGGTTCTCATTAGATGGATTTTGGGGGGTCGGGAGGGCTGTTTCAGGCCTGTTCCCAACGCTGGTCCCTCCCGCAGTTTTCAGGGAACGGTTGTTCCCGACAAAAAAATTTCAAAAAAAAAATAATAAATTTTAGTCTTGAAATGAAAAAAAAACAAAAAAAAATTTCATTTTCTTTTTTTGAATTTTTTTTTTCCGATGTGGTAGTCGCTCGGCCACGTCAGCGAGCTGCCGCGGCCCTGAATTCGGCAGTTCCCACAGGCTGGGAACACGCAGCCCTCCACAAGGCTGTAATCTCATCTAATGATTCTGACGTGACGTAGGCTGTTTGCATCAATTTGTCATGACAGGTCCTGATGCGTCAAGATTGTGCCTAGATATAGATGGCTAAACAAAAAATTTAATTTTTTAAAAATCTAATATTAACCATGGAGCAAAATGTATTGATAAAGTTTATTAGGTCCGTCTTTTATGTTCGTCATGTGGACGGGCCAATCCATCAAGCTCAAAAGTTAGTTGCACCTTCTCATCCACTATCAGTATAGCTCATCATCCTCCAGAACACATAGGATCCTGCCGCTTGAATACTTATGTCAAACTTATAATATTTAAAAGTTTAGATTTTAATACTTATAGTTGCTCATAAAAGTTCAACTTCTTTTGGGGTTTTCTTGGCAAGGCTATTGTCGGAAAAAAAAAAGTAAAATTTAATATTATCCCCTATCCTTCATTATTTATAACTTCAAATATCCAATTATAGTCATATTACTTTACTACTAAATTTTTTCTAAAATTTAGGATCAAGATAATTTAAATAACCCTTCATTTCATTGCACGGTAAAAAAAAAATGGAATTGCCTCCCTTCCCCGAAATTCATATCAAATATTTAAAATTTAAAAACTTTAGCATAAATTCACATTATCTAGTAGAAATTTTAGATACAAGACACATTAATTTTGTGTTATTTTATAAATTGAAAATCGATAAATGATAGTTTTAGGCACACATACAAATTACAATAAAACATTTAATTTAGGCAGTTTAAAAATTTCAAGTTAGAAAAGAAACTAGCTTTGATAAACTTCATTTCATTAATTGGGCTCAAATTTAATAATATCCTTTTAATGATTGAAATTCAATTCAAATAATAGTATTGAACTAGAAGTTAGCAAAATACATGAGACACACATATTACTTTGAGACCCGAGGATTAAGCATCTTCTACTTAAGAAATCACGATGATACCTTTAATGAGGCCATTTTCATCACTCTCTATTCAAAACAAACTCAAAGAATCTCAATTTTTTTGACTTGTAGCCATTAATTTAGAACATTTTGACCTTATTAATCCCTAAGTGCCTAAGCCTTTCCAAATGTGTTTTTCCTATGAAAAAAGAGCATGGCCTCATAGTTATCCCTAGTGAAGCAAATTTGTTTTCTTTCAAAATTTAACCATATAGATGTTTAAAGAGCTTGCTTATTAGTATGCATATCATTTTTGAGTGCAAAATTGCATAGGAGTTGTGAGATTATAACAAGAGAAATGTCAATTTTTTATTTTTAGTATTCTATTCCTCCCATAATGTTTGTTAAATTTGCATATAAAAGTTTTTTGGGATTGTAGGTGATATGAACAACTACAAATAGTGTTAGTACACTAAAATGCACTTTTAAAAAACTTAATTTCACATAAAAAGCTATCAAACTTGTTATACAATCCACCTTATAAATTTTGTTGAAGTGCAATTTTATTTTATAAGTAGAAATTGCAATTACCTCCACATTAGAACTTGTATGTTTAAATTTTCAATAGTGAAAATCTTAAAAATACTTTCTTTCGATTGTAATCACTATCAAAGCAAATGGATGAATACAATTTTTTAGATCTCAAATCAAATGAAATTGTTAAGCTTTGATTCCAGCGTTGTTCAAACCTGGGAAATCAAGTTAAATTCACAAGCTTTACTCTTCCACTAATGGTGCATAACCTTCCATACTATACGTAAATTTTTTTTAAACATTCAAAGGAATTTCACTACCTTCACCAAAACATGCCTAAAATTTTGGACCGACCATATATAGGCAGTTGGGCACTTAAGGATTAAGGATGAAAGGACAAGACCTATAACTAAGGTACTTTGCCAAAAATGATTTGATTTTTGACCAACATATGCATTCCTCATTTCTATAGTATTATAACTTGAAGTCACCTTTAGTGCAAAAAACTGAAATTTTTGAAGTCAAATGGTTTTGGAATTTAAGAAGCTACTTTGCCGAATTAAAGGATAAAACAAAATATAAAGAAAATCAAAATGTTGGAAAAGATACCTATACAACTTGTTTCCACGACATGTCTACTAAATAATGCAGAATCCAAATTCATCCCTCTGACTTTATCCTTCTAACTTTACAACAAAGTAAGGACACTATGAAAAGTAATGAATTCATTAAAAGCCATGACTATTACAGAGTGCATTCCTATGCAATTGAAGAAAAACAACTTCCAAGATTAATTGAAGGGTTGTTGAAAGTTAAAGAAAAACTATTTGATAATTGCCAAATAACTTATCAATAAACAATAAATTATTCAACCCATCCTTCCAATTGTAAATGATATTATTTGACAAAAATCTACTGAAGGTGATCTTGAAGATGCGTCTACAACTTTTCAAGGTTAAAATAATAGAGAGAGAAAAACTCCAACCCTTTGATTGGGTTGGTGTTAAAGTAAGAGTCTGTTCATATTGTGTTTCACATGAAGTTCTAAAAGAACTAGCATTAGTGACTATGGATTACAATGCTATTGTTATGAAGTTGAACACGACAAGCCTTCTAGTTTCAGGCATCACAAATATGGGACTCCAAGAGATGGGGCATAGGTAGTTTGCTTTGAAAGCAACCATATAAGCCTACCTAACTCATCATTGACAGTAATAGATATTTCAAACAACATGTCATTCATTCTTAAACATTTAGAACACAGTCGCTTGTAGAGCAGACTACTCGTACTTTAGGCGGTCTGCACAGGCACAAATTTCTACTACAAAGACTTACAGTAGGGGTAGTCATAGACCCTTCGAGAATCGTCCGCTTCTCGGAGATTGGACGCGCGGCTTTGTGTAACTGGTTTCCTGTTGTTTCGGGATCGCTCAACCTCCGAGGTTCAGAGTGTGCCGTTCTTCTCCTCCGTAGGTGAAGAAAGGAGCTACGAATGGCATTTTTTGCGAGAAAATTTCACCTTCTGCTCCATGATTGGTTTGCTGTGGTGATGTGCAAGTGAACCTTCTCGGAGATTTCATTTTCGCTGCAAAAGGGGTGTCATAGCCCCTCCACAAAACAAGGTTCCCCATTAGGGTTGTCACACCTTCTCCGAGAAACAGAAATCTATAAAGTCGGAGAAATAAGCGAGAGAAACGAGGATCCAGTGGCGAGCTGTTCCACGTGAAGGAGGTGTGACACCCCTTTTTCCTGTTTGAAGCAATTCATAGAGAATGTGCTACCTGCAAAGCTGGATGGGAGCTCCGCAAGCCATGCACAACCAATGAAACTAGCAATTCTCAGAGAAATTTTTTCTTCGAGGACATTTCTTCACCTTTGGAGGAGGAGAACGGCACTTGCTCAACCTCGGAGGTTGAGAGCTCCGCAAGCCACGGAAACCTGCGCAGACAGTGCCACGCGTCCAATCTCCAAGAACTATCACAGGGTCGGAGGAGGTGTGACTACCCCTATTGGCTCCCCATTTCATGCACCTGAAGAAATTTCTCAGAGAAAATCTCAACCTCGGAGGGGCTGTGACTACCCCTAGTAACTGACACGATCCCCATCGTTGGCCATGAAAGCATCTTCGTAACACCTCACACTCCCGATGCACAGAGGGCGAGGCGAAGCTGCAAAATTGCAAAATTTCGACCATGGCACGTTAATATTGGCACATGGCAACGTACTACGGCCTTGGAATCTTACTGTAACAAAAGACTGAGCATAATAAACCATTATTAATGACTTACCAATTCGCCTCCCATTGCTCTGCGATTGTAGACAGCCGGCGGCATGATCCCACACGGCAGTGATTCCGACAGAGACACGAGATTCTCGTGACTTTCCGTCAACGCCGCCCGCAATTAATTTCCAGCGACTTAAAGATAATTGCGCACACAATGCAGCACTGCAATCCTTTCGGCAAACGATTTGCTATGAAAATCGATGGTTTGTACAGACAAGAATCGCTTAAGAATCAAGAAGTTTCCATAGCGGGCTCCATAGTCTTTAGGTTATCTGCAAAGCGGGAAAGCTCAGATTCAGATTCTAGAAAGCTCAGATTTGTCGTGTTTGAGCGATCGATCTGCTGCTAGAAGAAGTCACATCGTTTGGTGTTTGGTTGATCTGCTGTGGCATCAATTGCATCCATTTGTGTCGGTCGATCTGGTCTGGTTGCGCCATTACATCGATTAGTGTGTGTAGATCGATCCTCTGGGAGGGTTTGTGGCGGGGTTTGTGGCCATGGGTGTTAGGGTGGCGATGAAATTGCTGGCGTTGTTGGCGTTGCTATTGCTGCAACACTGCTTTGCAGCGGACGTGTGGGTGACATACCCGGATCGCAGTCGCTTGATTTCCTGGGACGGCTCGAGGACTTTCGTCCCCGACTCAGGGGTCACCCCCTCAACCATCACCGTAGACGAATCCACGACCTACCAAACCATGGAAGGCTTCGGCGCGTCGCTCACAGACTCCGCAGCGTGGCTAATCCAAACCAAGCTCTCCTCCTCCCAACGCGCCGACGCGATGCAGCACCTCTTCGGCTTCAACGAAGGGAACGCCGGCATCAGCTACCTCCGTATCCCCCTCGGCGCCTCCGACATGGCCCTCTCCCACTACACCTACGACGATGGCGCCTCCGACCCCGACCTGCGGCGATTCTCCATTTCGCACGACTTCCAGTCCATCATCCCCGTCGCTCTCCAGGCGAAGACCATCGACGCAAGCTTAAAGTTCATGGCCACGCCATGGTCCGCTCCCGCGTGGATGAAAACCAGCAACAACCTCTACAACGGCAAACTCAGCACAGCCTGGTACCCCACTTACGCCACCTACCTGCGAAAAGCTTACGACGCGTACAACGAACGCGGCGTGCGCTTCGACGCGATGACGATCCAAAACGAACCGCAATTCGAGCCCGGGACGTACCCAGGTATGAAGTACGAATGGTACGACGAGCTCAATTTCGTCAGAGACCATCTCGCACCCCGAATGGCTGGGACAGGATTGAAACTGCTGACGTTTGATCACAACTGGGACATGCTCTGGTATCCCAAAGCGGTGATGAACGAGGGGGCTTCCCTGTACGCAGGGTCCGCGTGGCACTGCTACGGCGGCAGCGTCTCCGCGATGGGGGAGATGCATGCCGCCTACCCCCAAAAGGACATCTACTTCACGGAATGCAGCGGTACGTTGGCGAATAACAACTTTGGCGACAACGTGAAGTGGAACATGCAGAACCTCTTCATCGGGGGGACGAAAAACTGGGCCAAGACGGTGCTGTTCTGGAGCTTGGCGCAGGACCCTCGTGGGAACCCCCACACGGGTGGCTGCGACGATTGCAGGGGGGTGATCTCGATCGACCAAAGCAACGGGAAGGTGTCGTATAACGAGGAGTTTTACTGTATTGCGCACTTTGCGAGATTCGTGTGGCCGGGCGCTTTGAGGATTGGAGTGGCGGACTCTGCGGATGGGAAGTTCGTGGGAGTGGCGTTCAAGAATCGGGATGGGCACAAGGCGCTGGTGGTGCTGAACCAGGGGAGTGCGACGGGGACGGTGAAGGTGGTGTGGGCGGGGCAATCCGTGACGCAGAGCTTGCCGGCTTCCGGAGTGGCCACGCTGTTCTGGACGTAGCTTAGCTGGATTGCCTTGAGTTCACCAAACTCGTGGAACAATTCGTAACTTACACAGACAGCTCCAAGGACGAGGAACAGGTCCTGGAATTGAGCTGAAGAAGTCGCAGAAAAACTCCTTGCTATCGTCACTTCCCCTAACTTATATGATGATGCAGTGTTGCTGTTTTCCTGTTGAGGATTGCATAGTCATTTCACTCCCAAAATTCTTGGTCAATGTATTCACTGAGGTCACTGCACCTAGTTGCGACCCTTTCTATAACAAACTCCTACATATTCTAGCGGAGAATGTCTAAGGTGTATAACAAACTCCTACATATTCTAGTGGAGAATGTCTAAGATGTATAACAAACTCCTACATATTCTTGCGGAGAAAGTTTAAGATGTACAAAGGTGATTGCAAAAAACACTTGTTGATTGTCTTGTGTTTTCACAATACTTATGATTTTTGTTGGAGTACTTTAAAATTAGAAAAACAATTTTTTTGAAAAGATGAAAAAGATAGCCAATGCATACACCTTTAACCCCTAAATGCCCAAGGCCTGTTTTGGGCTTCCTGGATTTTGCTCTAAATTGAACAAAATGCCAACATTTTGATAAGTTGTATCAATTTTTTTGGAATTGTAACCGTACAAATTCAAACTAGACATGTTAGAGATCTCATAGGAAAAGAAAACACAACAATATCACTTATGGAGTGAAAGATTATAATGTTTGACCATGAAGGTGCTAAAACTGCAAAAATCTTTCAATCTTCTTTACATGAGTCAATTCTAAAAAGTTGGTGATCAAAAAAATATGAGGTTAAAGGGCCTGACTTGTATAACCCCGATCAATTTATGGCTTCTTAAAATCTACTCCACAATTTTTTTAAATGAATTTTGAATGTGATTTTTTCTCCAAGATCTAGTGTATTTGAGGCTCATTTCCAAGAGCTCTCAACACTACGGGAAGTCAAGATTGCAATGGGTACCCTTGTACAAAAACTTGAATAGAAAAATCACTATCATTTATTTTCAAGATCGGATTTTTGGTGCTAAAATTAGACTTCAAGGAGAACTTTCTAAAAATATAAACTACTAAAAATAGCAACTTGGTTAGGTTTTATTTAACTTCAAAGTTTTGCAAACACCAGATTTGGGGGCCTTGGGCATTTAGGGGTTAAGAAGATTGTACCCTACGAACATAAAGGATAGAAAAATTCTCTATTTAGGAGAACTAAAAAAGGTGCAAAATCTCAAGAAAATAGGTACTTTGACGTTTTAACTTGTAAGAAATAGGAATTTTTATAATAAAATAAAAATTACCAATTTGTAAAAACTGCATGAAAATAGTCATTCACCAAAAGAACCACCAAAATAATATTTTACATATTCCAAAATGCAAGCAAAAAGAAGCTCACTTTATAGACTTTCATGCAACATAGAATAAATGATTATTAACCCTGGAGCGCTCCGACGTCCATTTTCTGGACGATGAACAGATTCAGATCCTTGTTTCTGTCTCATTCTTGCTTGGATGAAAGTCATCTTAATTTTTGGTGATACTTTATCAAGTTGTTGTCCTATCCATCGGTTGGATTCGGTGTTATTAGAATATATACATTTCTAACATTAAAAATGTGGAAGTATGTCAAGTGGTCAACTTGCATTGAATTTAGTTCAAAACTAGATGTGCAAAAATGAGGTCAAAGATGTAAAGGTCACAAAAATTTCAAAAAATCACCATATGAAGAGAACCTTATTTCAAATCCATTCCAACAAGTTTTACTCAAAAAATGATAATATTTTACTTGTAATTGAATTTAGAAGGAATTCTGAAATTTTATTTTCAAAATTTATAGAAAAAGATTGGTGATAGCATTAGTAGATCTAACTGTACGGATAGAATTTAAAAATCAAAATCTACAGCTTTCATTTGTATACCAATTCCAAAATATTCTTCCAAATTGGAGTTTATAATGTTTTTTCTCAAATCGTCAATTTTGGAGATGAATCCAGATGTTTAGGGGTTAAAATTCTTTAAAACAATAGCTACTGGCCTACTAGAAAATAACTTAAATTTCAACTCCAAATTTTTTTTTTTGGCTAGAAATCTTCCCTTCCAAATTGGCAAGTGTGACTAAAAATTGGGGGCTATTTTTAGATAGTAAAATATTTTTGAATAATGGAAAAAAATTAGCCAAGGTGTATAATAGTCACAAGTACCTTATCTATGAATCTTGAGCCTTTTGGAGCCATAATGCAAAAATTATGGCCCAAAAGCAAAGCAACAAGGAATATGTGACAAAAAATAATATAAGTGTTTCTTACAATTGCCCACGACTTTGATTCTTATTAAAAGCCTAGGATTGATTTTAGGTACACTAAAACCTCTTTAATTTGACCCTATCTTCAATGGCATTTTGAAAAATCCTACAAACTAGTCACACTATCATTGCCAGAAACACACTTGTCTCACATTCAAACTATTTGACCTGTATTATGGCAATCTCCAAAGAGTTAGATTAAAGGGGGGAGAGTATATACAACTACTTAATTATTTGAAAATTCACAACTTATGCTTTGTAATAGCCCAATATCCATTGTTACTAAGAGACTTTGGAATCCATTTTTCATTCCCAACAATACCCAACAACTATAGAATCCCTTCCACCCTAATTACTCAATAAGGAATAGAATGCAAGAGAGAATACAAAGTGAGATATGAACTAGATACATCCATCCCCATAAAATTTGGTGAGAGAACAAAAGATATCATATTTGGGAAGGTGGCATTAGAGAGGATTGGGTTGTACTTGTATCCAAATATGATCATAGTTAATCAAGAGATAGGCAACTAATTCAAATGCCACTAGAGGTTCAACCTCTAAAACCGTCTTGACCGTGCTACTAGTGTATGAATTGACTACCTCAATGAAGAGTAGAGGATTTCTTCATTAACATTTTGTGACTGTTGGTGGCAAAAGAATTGCTCCTCTTGAAAATTGAACAACAATTTCTGATTTGAAGGGTTAGAAGCTCCCAGTCACAACCATTCAAGAGATCCAAAGCGGGTCAAGTAGGCGAAGAGTTAAATCTTTCCAGCACTAGACAGTCTAGTCAGAGTGAGCTGCTCGTAGTGTAAATGACTCACAGGACCAACATGTGCCGTAGTATTGCTGGGGAATTCTACTGAAATATAGTGTAACTAATTCTTGTTTAGCTAATTCTCAATTCCGGATCGCCAGAGTCTGAGATTTGTGTTCCGTATCAATGAGGAATGAGAACTCAAGGCTAGTATTTTTGTGAGAATTTGGGACTTGAAAACGCGCACAACTAAAAAAAAAAAAAAATCTTGCAAATGAAGTTACACTCTTTGACAGCCCTACTTTGGACTGTGATTTTGGCAGCAAAGATTCAATCCTAGAACCTTTGCTAGAACAAAAACTGTTTTAAGACGGTTGCCGAATAGAGATCAGCTATTGTTACCAAAGTCACAGCTAGCAACTTCAGCTGAAATATTCTTCCATCATCCAACAATGGGTAAACCAGACACCGTTACCTGAATTATTGCTTCCCCTCCTTTCTATGTCAAGAACATTCAAGAATCACGAAAACAATGTCATGCGCTTCATTGATGTAGTGGATTTCAGAGCTTGAGGCTGGGTAATGAGAAAGTTTATAGTTGAACTTGTCACTGATCATTGATGACATTCAAAAACACTCTCATTTTTGTTAAAATGGCACGATTTTGGGTGCCAAAAAATTCTGCCATACATCCACATGAAGATCCCCAAACTAGGCGCGCTTAGTAGAGATTTACGTTTCAGGCCAACCGCTCTGAAAAGTGCCAACAAATTAAAGTCGTGGAATTCTGCCAATTTAACGAAATTAACGTTAAATACAGAAACTTTGAGGACCTGTGTGATACTTGTCGTGTTCATTAGTGACGAGACTTAGTTACCTTAGATATGATGAATAACATGATGATGTTTAATTCAATATGATGCTATTACCCAAGTCAGAGAGGAGACAAAAACAACAAAATTGTTTAAGACTTCACTGTCGACTTCTACATTCAACAAAGTCAAAAACTCACTAGTGTGAAACAAGAATGCAGAGTTTTGATCCAAATGTGGGAGTCAATTAAATGGCATCTTGGGGAGTAATAATTGCAAGCTCACGCACTGACACGGAGCTTGATGTTTTGCTTGGCCAGTACTACTATTCCCTTCAACTGCGGATAGATTCAAACATTATTCCACAACAAATGGAGTATATGGAGACTTTTACGGAACAGCAATACGCGAGGTAACGAACCCTCCCCCCAATTGCGTCGTCTATCTACACTTTATCTAGGATATCTGCTCTGAAATTCCTATGCAACATTTCAACCTTGAAATCTTGGACAAGTACAGATAGAGGATGCATTTGGGAAGGAGACACGTACTTTGGGATATTTTCTAGCCTCACACGTGCATTCTGAAAGCAATCTGGACGTAACTCATACACCCTAATGCACACTCAAGACTCTCTAATTGCACCACCTTTGGGAACAGAATTGGGCTCCTGTCACGTGTGGAATCGGGCCAATCAGATGTATTCAATACCTGACAGATTCATAGCGATGAAATAGAAATGTGCAATTACGAAAGAGCATTTGCAGAGGATTAAGGGCACTTCGTTTGAATTCTCTCGCAAACCGTCTCTGCAGATTAGGAGGGACTATGATCTGCACGTTGATTGCAACAAAAGAATTTCTGAGGTCACTGAACAGTTGCAGCAAGCGAAGTCATGCTTGGAGGGGGTTGACTGCACAGGCGCAATGCTTGATCAGGGGCAGAGAACACCCAGAGGTGAGCATAGTGTTCTCACAATTTATCTCATATAGGCCTATGAAAATACAAAGCAAAATTTGGACAAGTTATACTGACCTTATTACAGATATCCTTTCATTATTGAACCTTCTTAGTGTAAAAGTATCCAAGAGATCAATCTAATGTCGTCCAACAAGTTGGTGACCTTGGGTTGGTTTTGCCTTCTTTATATTGAACTGAAACTGTTTGAATCAAAGGATAACTCCTCTGGGTCCTAATTTCCCATGTTTCTTGAATCTGGATCTAAATGGTGGCAAATATGTCAAGTTCAAGGAAATCATTGCCCCTGGACCGAACGGGAGGAGGCTTGACATTGACAAAAGCTACAATGTGAGAAAGTTTAAGTAGGAACTTAATCGAAAAGTGAACAATTGTTACAGGAACAGATCCTCTCACAGCACAACATTCATTTGGGTTACATAGTTTCCTTTGATAAGAAAGATCAAACAAATATATCTATTCATTTCATTTCAGTTTGGAGAACGAAATGGAGATATCATCCACTGGAAACCATAGAATTTGCAACAGAATGTTCTTGCTCTTGCTCTCACCTGAGGTCTTTTTTGGCTATTTTTTTTGCCAAAAATATTACGCTGGTTCAGGTGCACCCCAGGGACAGGACTGTGGACAGCCACTCCCATCTTGCAATGAAAACATCTGCTCCTTTGCGTCCACGCCCAAGGCCTGTGGGCAGAAGCGGGAACCGGAGTTTTTGGAAGATCATGTGCGGCATTATCACCCTCATTTGGCACCCAAGCCTCAGGTCTTGCCCAAGAAGCTCTTTGGTCAATCGAATCGACCCCTCTCAGGGTAAGTGAAGCCATGGTTTTAGTTTCCACCTCAGGGTAAATGTGCTAAAAGTCAAATTCAACACTCTGGTATTCACGTTTTTTGTATCTGGATAAAAATTTGGTAAAATTTGTCCTAAATTTAGTCGCACATGTGAACATTTCCCACCACCTACATACTAGGTAGCGTATTTGCAGGCGGTGTGCTATTTGGCATAGCCACCCACAGATTGAAGTAGTAAGAACCGCACTATGGGCTGTATTTGTTGTCATGAGAACAGAGCAGATGCGGTTGTGCTGTATATGGTTTTCAAAAAGTTGAGGCAGCAATGTAATAGGTAAGACAGAGGAACCTATGATGGATACTTTTCCTATTTCAGCACATTCATAAGCTTGGTTCCTCTTACAAATTCTTTTTGTAGGTAGATATTACTGCAAATAGGGCAAGGGTGTGCATTTTTTCACAAATTGGCTCCAAATTCAACCTAGCATAAATCTCAGTGAGGATGCTATAATCTTGGGTGATCCAATGGTAAACCAAGCAAATTTTAAGAACTAATTGTCGGATAGAAACCAGAACGAGGAGCCTAATATATGGCTTATAACCGAGCTTTTCTTCTTGAATGGCTCCATGACAACCCACCCTGACGGTGGAAGTGTGGACAAACATGTGCAGAGGTACGTATTCAAGGGGAGTGGGATCAGCAGGGGGATTTGGCGTTGGATTGAATTCTGAGGTAGTTGCTTCAAGATCAAATTCTAGAGGCAGGAAACGACCAAACAGCCCACCACCAGTTGCAAAGAAGAGTGTTCTGCCTGCCACGTCGAGATACAACTTCTACAGATACTACGGTGAGTGAGCCTCTTTGAACTTCGCACAACTTGCCACCCTTTTGAACCTGATTCCAATTCGCCTTAAGCCAGTAAGATACTAAAGTCTGGGGTTCGTAAACGCGCAGGAAATGCCGGCCAGGGAGCCAAGACGAGCAAAGGCTACCATCCAAAATTCTAACTAGCAAACTTTTGCTTCACTACCATTTACGGCAATCGTTTGTAAACCTTTAACCTATATGAGCAACTTGCTATTCTATTTTCACACCACACAGATCGTGAAAATCAATTTCAAAGATAAATTCTACATGACACGTTGCTTATCATATGAACTACTTGACGATCAAAATACTCTAAGTGCCGGCAAGCAAATGGGTTACCTCGAAAATTTCCAAGTCTGTGCAAGTCGCCGTGGCTCTCGTACGATATATCCCATAAGCATTGCGGAGATTTAGTTCTCCTCAGGGTACATAGACGGTTGGGAGCGAGAGCCTTAGTATCTTTGCGCTTGGGGCAATGACGCAGTTAGTGAGGTTATACCGAGACGCGTCAATTGCTGGTTGAAAACTATTTCCAACCCCCCTGCGGTGCCCGCAAGGGCGCCCCAGAATTTCTGAAAGGTTGGCCCTAGGCTCCAACCTACAATACGAAACTCAAAACTGGACTAGTGTGCCCCGTTGTCACAGCAAAATAAAAAATGATTTTGCGATATATCAAAACTTAAAATATTCATTAACTTGCACACAATGTGTCCGAAAATTACGAAACAATCCTGTGCATCCCCCCTCGCCGAGGACTTTCTGATGACGGTACCAAGCACGCGACTGGACCTACGGAAGTATTGTCTGACAAAATTAAGTATAGGGCAATGCTCGACGACGAGAGGCATTTCCCGACATAAACCACGAGCTGGCAACTGAATATTTTTGGATGACACAATACTTTTGGATGAAAAATACGTAATGCCTGATTTTGCAGGCAAACTTGCGTAATCGGGCATTTCGGGTATGGAACCCTAATTGCGGAAGAGAACCCGCCCGCAAAACAAATGCACGATTACCTGGGAGTGGTTTACGGTAAAATATTTGTTTATCATTGGGTTCTTGAAATTGTGGTAGTTGGCTTGTAAAAGTCATATTTGTTGATATTTGGTATTACTTGGGGTTTAGGATATCAAAAGAAATATTATGTCCTGAAGTATATTTTACTGTTTTTTACTTCTTTTTTTCCAAAACTTGATTTTGATCTCAATAATTATCTTTTTTGAAATGAACGATATTGGAGTTTATCAAAGTGTAGTTTTTAGTTCACTTGAAAACTTTGAATTTTAGAAAAATGAGAATTATATTGCAATTTGAAGTTGGAAACTTATAATAATGTTATTAAATACAAAATGGTTCAAAAATTTGTTTAGACAAATTGAATTATATACTAGAATATGCACTTGTAGTGACATTTTTAGATTTTTCAATTTATTTTGTATTTGGTATAATTCTTCTTCACTTTTCCTTCAAAATTCACAATAATTTCATATCTTCATAAGCAAATTAGAAAATTTTAGGATTTATAAAAGATATTGAACTCTGTATGTAACTACATTTGTGGAAAAATAAAATAAAACAAACAATAAACAAATGTTTATAGATTGAAGCAAAATGCAGCATAGAGAATGACAAATATTGAAGTTGGTCTGCATCCTTGAAGAGGACACCAAAGCAAGTTAGCATGTGCTTTTTGGACATTGTATGAATTTTTTATTATTATTGATTACAAGAATACTAGTGTGCCCTGTGCCATTGCCACAACCAAAATAAAAATAAAAATAATTTTTTAGTTTTTTAATTCATAATAAAAACTTCCAAATTCAAGAACTTTCCCACCATAGGTCCAAACGAAACAAAACAAAGTCTATGCACCCCGGCTTGCAGAGAGCTTTCTAATGATACCAAGAACGTGACTGGGGATGCACAATCCAGGAGATCTCAACGTAACAAACAAGACAAAACAAAACAAAAAGCCTAACTGAAGGTATGGACCAACTGGGACTCAGAAATCCATTTTTGAAAGACTGCAGATTCTAGGTTCTCATATTTAAATAACACTGCAAGGCCCGACAAATTGCTGTTAGAGATTTGAGCAACATTGGACCAATGAGCATAAACACAAAACCGTGTACTTAATACTGACCATAGTAGTATTCATTTCTCCAAAATCCACAGATCTATAGATTTACAACCCGTACCACATTCAAGGCACATTGATTCTCCGCCCATTGGGCGGTAATTGCACGATATGTGTAAAGAATTAACCAATCGCGCTTGTGCTTAATCCCAGACCTGAGAATGAGAAATTGCCTTTACGTTCTACAACACCCTTCCCAAATCCATCTTCATATCTGAATCAGGAAGATAGAGTCTCTCACAGCTAACAAAATTATGAAATGACGCAGACGCTGTAATCCTCCAGAGATCATTAAATTAGTGAAAAGAGTACAATCAAGCACCCGCCTGTGCATAAGCATAAGTAGAATAGTTTGAATTCATATACCTCCTACCAAGATTACAATTTACAAGGAATGGATAGATCGTATCGTATCGATGGCTTGCCTTGCATACAGGCTTGGTTCATCGTACAAAACAGCTGGATTATCAAGTCTGCTTGACAAACTCTTGTCTCCAAGAAACGCTCGAAAGGAATCTGCCACACTGTTTGACAGTGAAATGAGGTCATATCCTCCCTCAAGGAAAAATACACAACGACCCCCACAAAGCTCATGTGCCAACCTCTTGATGTCAGATGCAAGTCGATAATAAGTTCCAGTTGTGAACTGCATACTCGCCAAGGGATCTAGGACGTGTGCATCAAACCTGGACACGGATAAACTCCAAATTATCATCAAGCTTTCATGTGACAGACAATCCTAGACATTTTGATATTCGACAAACATGTTCAGCCTCCTAGCCTCCTTATATTCCAATTTTCTTCAACTAGCTACCTGCGGCAATCAGCATTAAAAGGGTTGAAATCCTCAAGGATGTAACTTACAAGAAAGCTCAGATGACGAGTGATCAAAAACGATCTTCAAGTTTAAGGAGAAACGCAAGATTACTATAGAAAGAAACAAATACGGTATGCAAAGATGGAATTACCCAGCAGACACCAAAATAATGTCAGGCTTGAATCGCTGAGCAGCAGGGACGATCACTTCTTCGAATACACGAGCCATCGCGTCGTCGCCCGACCCTCCTGGCAAAGGCAGATTGAGGGTTGACCCCTCCCCAGGACCAGCACCAACTTCATTCATCTTACCGGTCCCTGGATAACTACCATCCTGGCCACCATGTCAACAACAGATCATTATGTCGTCTGACGCAGAAGGTAGAACTGCAGCTCTCCTGAATTTGGTATACACTGGCAGTATAATCAGAGCTTCGGGTTTGTCGATTTGAAAGACTGCTTCTAAGAGAGAGGCAAGAAACCCAACAAAGGCAAACATGAACATGATATGAGCATGCCATGCCCCGTCTTGAGAAAAGAGTGCTAGATTACCTGGTGTGTTGATAGGAAAAAAATATCAGGGTCGCTATAAAAGGCATCATTGGTACCGTTACCATGATGGACATCGTAGTCAATAATGAAAACTCGCTGCAGGCCATGTACTTGCTGCGAATAACGAGCAGCCACAGCGATATTCCCAAATACACAGAACCCCATCGGCCCTGCAGGAATTGCATGATGACCTGGAGGTCGAACTAGTGCAAAACCAACAGGAGGGTTTCGTGTCTCTTTTGCTGCTGCCACCTAAAAGAAAATGACAGATGAGGTATTGTTACATTTGCAATGAAACGAAAATTTCACAAGTATGTAGAACGAGACAGCATAGCACAAAGAATAACGTAATAATGTTATCCTCCAAACTGCAAATTAGCACTAAGGGTTGCATTACTCAGCAAGACAACGATTGGGAAAGGAGGATACGAGTCACAAATTTCAAAGCAAATGAGCAGGGCACACACCACAGAGTCCACCAACGCTAAGCTTGCACCAGCTGCCATCATTGACTCATAGTATGTCTGTACGTAATCCACTTGAGTACAGATCAGCCCAATACCATATACAAATTTTATGAAGTAATAACTCATAATTAAAACTGTGTTAACTGCCTAAAGCCTGCAAATACGAACTAAAAATTTCACATACTAACAACGCTAATCGGCCTTATGCATACGTAGCGTTGCTCTTGAATTTAATACTCTATACAAGTTTGAAGAACTAACTAATTCCAACTTTTGAAGATCAATAAACGCAACGAAAAGGTAATATAGAAAGCTCTTGAAACGTACAGATGATGTCGCGAACGTGGGCCCTGAGCTCTCCAAGAATATAAGCCCTTCATCTTCTGCCTTCTGCATTGCCTGCTGACATGGTGTACAACATCTTTAGCGGAAATTTAGACCTGAAAGTTAAGGAACCTGAGAACAGGGACCTGAGATGTCATACCCAAGGTAATTGCACCTACTAGATAGACGAACCGTCCTGGTACAACTAGAGCCTCGTACTCTAAGTGATCTACCTCATGCACTGAAATTCTCAAATTCTCAACAAGATGACTTGTTCGAAGGAAACTAATCATCACCCAATCAAAGCACGCGAGACTTACCCTTTCTAGACCCTTGACATAACCCATAGAGTGAACAGCTGCTACATCCTCCTGTGATGCTGCTTTAAAGTCCTGAATCCTTATTACTTCTTTGCCACGCAGCTGCACATTCACGCCCAACAGTTGATATCCTCCTTGTCACAACTAATTTTCGAGCAAACGTTGGAACTTAGGCCCCTGAGATAATTTTGTAAGACACGAGATTTACAAAGACACAGCATCCATAACTAATTTGTTATGCGCATGACCATCTCGACCATGCATAGCTACTGGCAGAGAAAGTGAAGCTCAAGTAAACAGACTTCCAATCTTATTATTCTTAGGATACATGTCTACAGGTGTAATAAGATATGTCCACTCTATTTGAAAGCTCCATTTATATCACAAATTGCATTCACGTATTGAAAATCAATCCCCAACATTCACGAACTGAGGACAAATAGCCGGCTTAAAGAACGCTCAACAGCTTACCTCACCTCAGGAGTCAGCTCTCCCTTTTCTAAAGCTTCCAGAATCGAAGGTACTCTTGCATTACATTCTGGATGTCCTTCCTGATACAATAACCAACACAAAATTAAGCATAGCAATAAAAAAAAACAGACCTAATTGAAGACCATGACGGTGACCCCGTTTATGCAGTGTCCAACTGTATTGTTATTGATCCCGCAGGAAATCAGAAGATTCTTGTTCTCACATTTATTTCGTTTCCGTTTATTATTGCCTTACACTGCGTTTTACTTCGATTCTGGTTCCAAAGACTCTGTTCTTAAGTAGTAAGCACACATGCAAAGATTGAAAAAATTTCAAAGACGTTCAAATTATTGCTGAACTAGGAATCGGAGAACGACAATACTCTGTTTTCCAGTACCACTGCATATTTGTCCAAATGAGCAACAAAGAAAGAGGAATTTTTAACCTGGTTATGGCCCATGGCCGGAGCAGCAGCAAAGATTACGCGCGCCTCCACTAGTTGAGAAACAGGGATAAGAAGCTCCCGGGGACGTCTGCTGATGGAGGCAGGAGCATTATTATCCGCATCGCACCTGGTAGCTGATTGATGCCTCTTCTGGTGAATTAGGTTTGAAAAGTCTACCGTACATGTGCCATTCGAACCTGTAATTCCAGAGCAATTCGCACCAGACGAAACAAATTGTTACATGATACCATGACTAATGTCGCAACATGAAAAAGGACAAAATCAATTCAATTGCACTTCGTAGTTAGCCAAAGGATTGTCCAAATCGATAATCGCGTTATCAAAGTATCATAATAACGTACGGAATTTGAGTAATTGCGGAAACCGTGTACGTCAGTGACATAAACACGAAATAAAAAGATTGAAAGAAACGTAAAATCACGAGTCTCACCGAAGAATCTGCCGCTAATGAGAGGAACGATGCGGTTGAAATTAGAAGGCCGCGTGAGAACAGAGGCCGAGGACGCCATAGCCATGGCTAAGCTTGCAAGCTCCTTTGGGCAAGCACAGTATCATTCGCAGCATTGTGCTCCACTGAGCGAGACGACGAAGCTCGATGAACGTCGTCAACTTTGTATTTATCGTCAAATTTGTCACTTTACCGTCGACGGAGTCCAGAGGCTCGCCACCTACTTTTCCCAAAATCCGAATACTTTTTGTCTTATTTGGTGTCCATAATTGTAGGTTCAAATTTTAGATGAAAGCTTGCAAAATTGAGTTTCTTCTCCACTTTACAAAATTGAAACAAACTCATTTTACAAAATCAAGCTTGCAATTGCAATCATTTATTACTTGAAAAATTAGAATGAGTACATTTTCTCATGAAATCATTTGAAATTTTCCATTTTCATATTAGAACACATAATTGTGGCTTCAGAAAAAGTGCAATATTGAAATTGTTTACTAAAATATGAAATTGAAACTGTTCACTAAATTCAATAGGCCTAAATGCACTTTCACCAATCTTCCCTGACCATCTTTCACTTCAAATATCAGATTTTCTTCTCACCAATGACTTGAGAATACACTGGCATCCATCCCTATGAGCTCAAGAATGTTGGGACGTCAATGGAGCATAGAAAAGAACGTGGATGGAGCACAAATCTAACACGTGGTTGAAGACAGAACAAAAGTCAAATTTCCACATTTTTTTCATTTCACAAACATACTTCAAAAAATTTCACGTTTTTCAACAGCCTCTTGTGTCAGCGATAAAGTTTTGAACACAAGGTCAACTCCCATTGAGACCACCAGAACAACTCAAGTGTAGATACTTTGCCACATGGAGAAAAAACTTGGATGATTGAAGGTTGTACAGCACAGCCAACTTTACAAGTCCTCATTCAACGCTCTTCCCATTTCCATTCACATAATGCAGAACAATCCTCTTGTAGAAAAATGAAACCGCAGGCTTTGCCTGAAATTGCCAATACTATTCTCAGTATCAGACATCGTTATATCTCCTAGCTAGCTCTTCAAGGCCTCAACTACAAAAATGCTTACAGAAGTTGTAATTCACAACTGCTGTATCTGAATCAATTGGACCTAACAATTAATCCATCTACTGTACACGGTGCTCACGTACTACTCTCCTACTTCAAATTCGGAACATAAGATGTTCATAGAATGTTGTTGGCATTTTCACCTGCATAAGTCACTAAAAGGGGAAGAAGGAATCAAAGGAATGGCACATTATTACAACCATGTAACCAAGGATGCAGAAATAACGCCCCCACCCTTGCACATGTCTGCACCCAGTTTCCACCATAACTGAGACGAGTACTGCTTCTCTCCTCCAAGCTCACAGGCTTCCACTGTATTGAGCGGCGTGCAGGACCGGTACCTGTTTTGAGAGTATTCTCGAATGCCCCCTAGAATGTACAAGTTGCTGCCCACACTCTCGCAGGCAAATCCGTATCTCGAGTATGGCCGAGCGTACTCTTCACCTCCATTGATGTGTCCCAGCTGAGTCCACTCGTTCAATTGCGTGTTGTACACCATGACTCTCTTTTGGTGGATGCAGATGAGCTCTCCGCTTGCAGTCACTGCACTCGGCTCCATCACCTGAGCACGCGCGACAGAAAATCAGGTGGAGTTAAATATGATGCTTACCAAACGAGAAAGGCAATCAGAGACTTCAAAAGTGGCGCAGTGGAGGAAAACTGTCCAAACAAAGCTAACGTCTGGGTGTGGTTCCTATTATTAATTTCCTCAATTTCTGTTGGCTTTCGAAAGAGGATTTCAATACATTTTGGTAGGTACTTTGAGGGGCAGTATGAATTAACTAAGAATTTTAAAGTGTTGATTATAGGAGAATCCGAAATCAAACTTTCAAATGTTTTCAAATTGTGTACATTTTAGGCAAGATCTACAGAGGTCACTTTTGGGTGAAGGTTGACGGTTTGGTGTAATTACCAGGTTATTCTCTACATTGATAGTCAATTCAGCAGAGTTTTGGATGCAGATCCAAACCCTAATATCAAAGTCTGTTCATGACTTCTCAATACTATTAAAACTTCTGAAATGCGCCAATCCAACAAACAGGAAGTGAGGTGCATAAACTGACCTTCTTGTTGTCGAGGTACATGTTAGGCACAAAACGCCACGAGTCGGTCACAGCGTCGTAGACCTCGGCGGAGCTTTTCTGATAGCTTTTCTGATACTCGCCCGCAATGACCCAAAACTGGCCATCAAGGGCCACTCCATGGCAACTGGACCTGACTACCGCCATGCTGGAGAGCGTCTTCCATGAATCTGTTTGCAAGTCATAGACCTCGGCTGAGTCCAGGAACTTTGTGTTGCCTTGCCCTCCAGCTACAAAGACTTTGTCCCCCACCACCGCTGCTGCAAACCAGCTCCTGGCTGTGTTCATTCGGGCCGCTTTCGTCCACTTGTTGGTGAGCGCGTCGTAGATCACAACGTCGCTGCAGACCACCGCTGCAAGAAATTCAAAAAGAAAAGAGTTAAAACAACAGGGGAGTCGCAATCCACCTGGATGCTTTCTAAGCTTCATTCCTTTCCCGTTCCACTTCAACCCTATTCTCTCGACAACAAAAATGGGGGGTTGTGGTAACAAGCTCTAGTGCATTCTGTATACAAACTTCTTCATCGCTTAGCCTGAAATTCATCTCCAATGCTCAATCAGTTTGAGAACTTAACTAGTTTGTTGTTGAAAACACAACCTCGAAGACTCTAGGGAGATGACTTCCCTATTCATTGAAAGTGAGAGAATGGAAGAAAGCCCACTCTTACGACTCCACCTTTTGAATCTCTGTATTACACAACTGATGCAAAATTGTCTTGATTATTAACTAGTCTAAGAAAGAAAATAAGTAACCATATAACATTAGCCCTACGACCATCGATGAAAAAATATTAGCTCGTGTGGTTAGAATATATTAGTTCGTTAAATTGGCGCAATTCTGGGTGCCCAAAATTGTGCCATTAAATCTGCACAAAGCTCTAAAAACTACGACCGGTGTAGATTGACATCAAAGGCCACACCAAAGTAGTGGAATTCCGGCAATTTAACTAAGCTAATGCTGTTTGTAAGAGGATATTGGTTGTACCTGAGGAGTGTTTGTCTGGAGTGGGGCTCTTCTGTGTTCGTTTGCCGCCCATGAGGAGGAATTTATGGCCCACTGCTGCGCAAGCAAAGCCTTGCCAGTGATTATTTTCAGAACTGCCTGGCGTGGGGGGCAGTACTGACCATTTGGCAGCTATGGGGTCGTATGCACGAAATGGTGATCCCTCAGGAGTCTCCGGCAGCACGTATATCCACCCTTCCGCAACACCCATCTGCAGTTGAAAATGAACAAAGCACGAAGAGATTTAGACAAATGCTGGAAACTACGATTCATTGTTTCAATCTAGCATCTGCTACAGCCTTGTGATCAACCATGATGCCCTGAAACTTAGGTATCCATTCTCCCACTCGTTCTATAAAGATACAGCAAGCGAAAGGTCCAGGAATGTAAGAATGAAAGTATGCCATTGGTGTCCTTGATCACTGCCTGGTTCTGAATCTTCCTAATGATAAAAATTTTAGTTTCGAGTGACTGAAAATTCATCATGATACAGTTATTTTCATGTTCTTGCAATGCAACCGTCATAAGAACTTTGATCCTAAGACTCGCATGAATGAAAAATCTTTTTGAGCTAGTTCTACTAATTACAATGAGTGCTACCTCGGTGCCTTCTTTCAGAGGTGCAAGTACTCTCAGATACAGTTCGTACCAACAATTCAGTAAAAATGCAAACATCAATCAACGCGAAAACACTGAAATAGAAACATTATTTAGTCGCTCAGCACTAAATAATTGATTCTTGAATGCACTAAATAATTGATTCTCAGCACTAAATAATTGATTCTCGATCAGTGGGTGCGGGTTAGAACCTTGCGACGCAGTGAAGCGAGCTCTTGCTGTTCCGCCACACGCTTCCACGACGAACACACGCGCCGCGCCATCGCCAAGCTCTCCCTCGGCAACTGCGCAAAAATCATCGTCATGACGTCGTCTGGCAAGCTCAAAACATCAGAACGACTTCCATTGTCCTTAGCAGCAGGCAGCTGGACTGTGTCGACGAACTTCTGCTTCAACGCTCGGCATCCCTCCCACTCCGACAACACTTCCTCAATCCTTAACGCATCGTCTGGACAGGTCTTGCCATGTCCATTACTCTCCCGGAGCTCTACGTCTTCAAAACAGAGATTGAGCCTAGAAGGTAATTTAGGTGCGTACCCGAGCAGATTCCTCGCCGGGACACTCTCTACCCCCATCCTTGCAACCCAGACTCGATCTCCGCTAGAAACTATGCACGCCTCAATCCAAACTGGAATCTTGTGACTCAAATTTTTTAAACTAAAACCAGCTCGGCAGGGCCAATTCAGTGTACTTAAGTGTGAAGCACACCAAATGACAATCACAAATGGTTCAGCTTGATTTTCTATCGAATAGCCTGAAGAAGAATTGAACTTGAATAAATGAATCACTGTGTCACAACTACGTATGACTGTCACAAAATGCAAACCTCGATCTATAGAAGAACTTGAATGCTTGAATCACTGTGTTACTACTACGTATGTCACAAAATGCAAACCTCGATCTACACTGGAACCTCCTCAAACCTCCTGATTCAAACAGTTCAAACTAAAATCGCCCGTTTTCGGAATTCTCAGAGTAAGTGAAAGACGTTTCAAATTCTGTACACCTGCTCAATTCTGTATATATATATATATATATATATATACTCGATTGTTGTAGCAACAGGGTAACAACAGACTGATGTACCCAGCACTCACTCACTTGGTGCTCGACAGTTGAGATCGACTTTGTATGAGACTCACTCATCAGAGACTGGCCGGTAGACTGGTAGTTGCTGAATGATGCAATCTCTTTAATAGAGAATTAAAAGTAGGGAGACGCCGAGGCTCGACGCCGCCGGATACCGGTTAAGTGAGTGACTGGCGGGCTGCATGTGATTATCCGGAGCCGGGATGATCCCATGGAAGCGTGGTCCCCAAGGCCACTGCGATTTGAAGCACGCCGCTTTGCTTTGCAGTCATTGATGACTCCTTGCGAAGTTGCGAGGGTGGGGAGCTACAGTAGCAAGCTGCCCATGTGGCGATGATCGACCTTGGTGTTGAAATGATCCTGGGGTTTCACACGTTGCAGGAGCCGACGGAGCATGACCTGGCACCTGCTGAGTCAGCCATGCTGCTATCCACCAGTCTTCCGCAATCCGCATCCGCAACCTCCTTCTTATTGGGTCCTTTTTCAAAAGTTTGGCAGGACCAAGTCCTATTGGGTCTTGGAAGGTCTGCAAATGTGGAGTCTGCCGCCAATCCAAGAACCCGCCTTGATTGATTAACTTACAGTAGGCTTTGGATTTGCCCCCTAGTTCGACACCCTAGCAACTATTGCAAGGGCCGGGGCTGACTCCGAAGTTTCGCCTTTGCAGTTAAATTTGGTTAAATTTGGCAAACCTGAACTCATATTTGAACTCGCAGACCTTAGAGCATCGCCACCCTTGCTCTGAATACTAGCCTCGCAATATGGCTTGTTGCGGGCTCCATTCTCCTTCCGGGCTCCATCTTCCCCACCCTTGCTCTCCATATCTCCAATAACTTTGCATTCTCATTGGTGGGAATTGCTATAGTGCTCCAACTTTTCTAAAAGGAGAAAAAAACATTGTCAGACAAGGAGAATCCAAGCTTGGAGAGAAGGAGAGCGGGCCCTGGAGGATTGCGGGTTGATGACATATTTGAGCGGGGCCGGGCTTTAACTTTTGGAATTTGGGGCAAGAGTGGGGGCAATTTTAGAACGCGGGCCCTAGATTTGAGCGGCCAGGGAGCAATCCAGGGCAAGGGTGGCGATGCTCTTATTACTCACACTACAGAAGCTTGGGATGGACAAGAGATGAGGAAGGAAGAAGTGTGTTAAGAACTACTTAGTACTGGAGTACTTACTGAGGTATGTTTGAACTTGTTCTTAGAGGTGATGTTTGCAATGTGAATTTGGTCTAGAAGTAGGTCTTAACTGATTCTTAAGATCCTCCATAGCAACACTCTTTAACACTAAGTGCAAACCTACCTTATAAGAACATACCTCTGTAAGAGCATCGCCACCCATTCCCTGCAAATACGGCTCGGGGAATGGGGTGGCAAGGGCCCTGCTTCTTCCGGGCCGCTTCCATGCGCCACCCGTTCACGGGGAAGTGGGACGCCAAAACAAAATAAAGTCATGCATTAATGACTTGTCATAACCAAGAGCCAATCAAAATACTAGTTGATTAAAAAAAGTTAAGAAATGGCCCACTAGCCAAGAAAGCCGACAAGTTCGAGGTCCAAGTCAAAGTGTGACGGGGACGGGGAGCTAGTGTTGTCAGAGCTCATTTTGGAGTGACCGGTCTTCTTTTTTCCTTTCCCCGTGAATGGGTGGCTCCCTTTTTGTTCCCGGCCCGGGAGCTTGGGAGTGAATGGGTGGCGATGCTCTAAGGGCCTATTTTTACATTTCTCTGTCAAGTTGAGAAATTTGAAATCAGCCCAGTGCTTGCAATAAATGCTGGGGTTCTTATAGAGCAGGCCGACCTTGCCTCCCAGATTCCCAGTGCCCACACATTTGATCGTTGTTGACCGTTGCTTGATTGCTTGCCTGGGGTTCACCTTGCAAGGGATGCATGAAGAACAAATCAAATTTGAGCTTCTTCACCCAGGGAGAGCCGAACAGTATCAGTCCTTTCTGAATTGGTCTAGTTGTACAGTACTGTACCATTTGCGTGATGACCCAATTGTATGGCACATTCTCAGGGTGTGCTTATCGTCCCAAATCCCAAGCTCACACATGCTAAATGGAATTGCCAAGGTGCACACAAGACTGGAGCAAGCAGGTGGAGATTTGCACCCTTACAAAAGTTACATGACATTCTGTTATCCAGAGAATTCTTGTCACATGTAGAGTAAACACGCCATTGACCGGACAAATTCAATCACCGGGCAGTCATTTCCAAGAACTGCACACTAAGGTTGGACCACTCATTCCCGACCAGTGACCCACTCCCAACCTAAAGGTGTAGGTATTTTTGACCAAGCTTAGAATGTTTTGTTTTTTTCCTTTTCAAAGTTGGAACTAATAAATTCATGACACAGGTTCCAAGTTGTGAGAAAGGAAGTAGGAAATTATGCGTAGGAAAAAAGTTCTTGAATGATCGGAATTGGAAGAGTCTAGACATTGGCCATGGGTGCGGAGCACTTTTTGCCTCCCAATAACTCATAGTAATTTCAATTCAAGCAATACAATTATCAATTTTTTTGCAATCCCCATCATTTCTATTGATGCACATCTGAAAAATATTTGTTTATACCTTCACTACTCCAGGTCATGTCTGGAATTGCTTATTTGGTCGGATATGGGTGGCTCTACCAGCTTAAGCAAACTCTAGGAACGAATGAATTTCATGACTTTAATTGTGCTTGATTTAGTGCCACCGCACGGTCACCGCACGGTCACCGCACGGTCACCGCACATTGTGCAGTGAAGGACTACAAGCTTTTTTTAACAAGACTTTAGGCCTGTTACCTTTAACCCTTAAAGGACAAATGAGTGACCTTGGAAATCATCCCTTTTCATTACCATGTGAATCATTGGCTTAAAAAATTGCAAAAGCATTCATTGGAAGTCAAACTACTATAGAAGACCTCACATTTTCACAACAAAATTCTGAGGATGAATAGTTGAACTTTTGTCCTACTAGAAGAATCCCATGTCATTCATCGGACGTCAAACGTCCGTGTCGACATTTAAGGATTAAGTTGCAACAAAATTCGCAAGAGGAAACCTTTCTGCGTTCTATTTTTTGGAAGTGAATCTGAACATGGCATTTAATAATCATGCCAAGTTTCAAAGCTTGCAAGTTTCTACAATATTGTGGAGAAGGATTTGAATATCGTCTATGCCGTGATTGACAAATTTACTATACTGTAGAATATGAAATAACCATTCCTCAGGATTCTTAATGAGGGATTTCACTCAAGCACCTGAAATCCATTCTGTTATCCAGAGAATTCTTGTCACATGTAACTTACTGTAGAATATGAAATAATCATTCCTCAGGATTCTTAATGAGGGATTTCAAGCACCTGGAATCCATTCTGTTATCCAAGAGAATTCTTGTCACATGGAGAATATGAAATATCCTCCCTCAGGATTCGCAATGAGGGATTTCCAGCACCCGGAATCGTGAGTTGAGGGATGCCTTGTGTGCATTTCATGTGGATATTGGGTGCACCGACTCATACTTTAACTCTGAAAGGACTTGTGACCATAGAAATGAACTGCAAAATCCTTACACTTTGTGTGGTCACAGGTTGTAACTGTTTATTCTTGAAATTTTTATTTTTTAATATTTATTTAGAGACAAAATCACATGTCATCTATCATTCATAAGATTTTCCAATTTTTTTATGAAAATTTGAAATTATTGCAATTTTTTTAAGTGAAAAATAATCATATAATGTACAAAGTACAAAATTAGCTCAAAAAATCTGAAAATTTATCCATGGGTGTATACAATAGTATAGAATATTATAGAGTAAAACCATTTATTGTATATTTCTATAATTAGAAAATCAGGAGATTGTGGTAATAGGCTCAAACTTTAAATTGGAATAAAATATTCAATTTTAGGATATTTTCAAAGTTTCAAGTTGGAGTAGAAACTTCACTTCAATAGCTTCATTTCATTAGTTGGACTCAAATTCAAAATATATCATTTTGATTGCTCAAATTCACATCAAGAACAAGAAGGTTGAAGTTCTCCAAATGCAATACACGGTGATCCATGGATTAAGCACCTTTCAATGTAGAAAAGTCAACACCATCTGAAAGAAGGGATTTCCAACTCCACCTTCTTGAAAAATGCCACTAGAAAAAAATTGCGTTGTACTTGTTAAAAACTGCGTTGTACTCAACAAAAAGTATGGAATCGGTTTTGTTGAGTTCTCCCTTCATAACGCAAAATTTTGCATTCTAACACAAAATTCTGCATTTTACTTGTCAAATTCTGTATTGAAAAATTGAAATGCAAAATTTTGCATTACGAAGGGAAAACTCAACAAAACCGATTCCATATTTTTTGTTGAGCACAGCACAGATTTGACAAGTAAAACACAGTTTTCTTCTAGTGTGCTCAACCAAGTCCACAAAAAATTTGGATTAAAAATGCTTTTATTTGTCTCCTATAGGTGGTAAATGTCATCTAAAGGTCATTTTGGGGCCTCCTATGTGTTGGACAAGCTTGGGGGCCTTATTCTTGTGAGAAGCAAATAACCTCTACTAGCCATATGTTATCACATATGCTTATTATCTTATAACAATATCTTACAATGATATGAGTGTTATTCGCAAGGTTAAACTATTATAATTGTATTGTTGAAGCCATGATATAGTATGATAATTCCAATATTTTACTCAAAGATGCATTGGAATAAATGAAAAATTGACAAGTTCTCTTTGATTCAATTGTACCCATGTTCTTATAAAAAATTTCCTTTGTTGAAACAAATGAAGGAACCTTCATAGCACAGAGAAAACCAAAGAATAAGCAAAAATACTAGCCGAACCATCTTAGAAAATGGGCTAGCAAGGCAATGGGACTTACTTTCAAAATATGAAAAAATTAATAGTATTTTAACCCCTCAAGGACCGAGGCCTTTTTCTACCAAAAAACACTAAAAACTGCCATTTCTAAAGCAAAGAGTAAAAAAAAATTAAAATTGTTTTTTTTTCACATCTAACCGTAGGATCTTACACCTAACTAGTATGAAAATGTATGGAAACAATTTCAGAATTTTTGACCGCACAGATTGCAAGATATCTGCGTTTAAAGTGAAAAAAACAAGTTTCTCAGCACATTGCCGGACTAGATTTTTTGACTTTAAACATTTTTAACTTAAAATTTTTGCACTACAGCATTTTGAGCTTTAAATCTTTATAGTGGAGAATTGAGTTGAGAGTCTAGAAAAAAAAATAAAAATTCAAAAAAACCTAATTATCATTCTTAAAAAAATTGTTAAGTAGAAGTAGGTACAAGATAGAAGGAAAATCTAAAATATTCATATATTTTAGATGGAATTAAAATGCACTAATTCCATTGGTGAGATTGTTCTAGTAAGTAAAATAAAGCATGCAAAAAAAAATTTGAAAAATTTGAAAAATTGCATTCAGAAACAAATCCTACAAGTTATTTTTTTCAAGAAGATGCTCTAACTGCCTGAAAAACAAGAATGTCCATAACTTTCTCATAATATATCCAAATGAAATGAATAAAAGCTTTCCAGATAGACAAAAATATAATCTATGAAAAAAAAATATTAAAAAAAAAATTCAAAATTTTTGTCCATTTTTTGGGGGCTGCCCGGGCTGCCCCTCGTCCCCTCGTTTAAGCTTATTTGGTCATAACTTTTTTTCCCGGGCACCGATTGTGAAAAAAATTATATTCCCACAAAGCTTATCAGTTCTTCTATCTCCAAGAAAAGTTTCAAAAAATCAAAACAAAATTTCAACTCGTAGGTACCTGCCCGAAAATGCATTTGTCCCCCGAAGGGATAGTGGTCCTTTAGGGGTTAAATGAAATGCCAGAGTCTCACTTGATTGAGCTCCCCAATTATCCCTCACCGTTTGCAAACCATTAGAAGAAAAATGAGCCGTCAAGGGGGCTATGAGCCCCCAGACAATAGGGAACGCTGGCCAAAAATCATTTTTTTTTTCCATTCTAGCAAATTGCAAGGTCTCATTTGTGCAAGACAGTTCAATAATATAATTTAGAAAATATTAATAAATTTGAAAAAAATTGAAAATTAAAATAAATACAAAATCTCAAAATTCTCAAATCTGATGTGGCCGAAATTATCCTAGTTAGTCTGATTTTTTTATTTTAATTTTTAATTTTTAATATTTTTTTATTGTAGCCACTATTCATCATTGATGATGAATAGTGACCATTGTTCCACTACTGGGAACTCCTAAAGAGGCTCAAAGGGAAGCAGACTCCTTGAGGATTGATTTTCCTTCTCATGTCTATCCCTAGGAACTTTGATAAGACATCTTTTGCGTTGAGGTAGAATCTCTTTTTAAAGGTAGAACTTTGTGTTGTCTTCACTTATCAAAGTGCTTCAAGTTTATTTCAAGTCAATGAAGGACAGTGAAATTGGAGAGTTCTTGTCCATGAGGACAGTCATTTAAAAGTGCTTCAAGTTTATTTCAAGTCAAAGAGGCCCAGTAAAAGTAGAGAGTTCGTGTCTATGAGGACAGTAGAGAGACAATGAGCCTCATTTTACATGTGCAAGTCACATCCAGACCTATCTTCTGCAAAGTTGTTGAGATGGCTTGATTGTTGGCTTCATAATTTCAGTGTTTTTTGCTGTAAGGTAACTACACCTAAAATCGACTGTTTAAGCAATTCAGTTGATTTCAGCATGGTTCTCATTGTTATATTGGAAAACTTTTTGTGTGGTCTTGTTGGTAGTCCAAAGGGGATTCTAGAGTCTCTGAGAATGCATTTTTTGGACACCATATGAATAAACTATGAATATTCAAAGTGCTGAAAATAGGTGTTTGTAAAACTGACCCTAGACTCTCATGAATAGTGAGAGTACATTTTAGGCAAGAATCTGTAGGGGTTGGTTCTAGAAAGGGATCGAAAGTGGATGTAGTTACCTTAAGTTATGCACTCCAACTGGCCACTCCATATGTAAGTGCTATTATCAATATTAATCTTAATAATGTAGAAGCACCTAAATGTGACACTTATTAAAGGTTTGCAGATCCTGAAGGATCTTGAATAAAATGATGTGCACTTGTTAGGAAATGGTTTAGAAAACCAACCAAATTGGTTTTGTATTTTTCAAAGCTTGTATGAATATAATACAAATTTCTGAAAACAATTGTGTAGATGCACCTACTCTGAACACTAAACTAACACCAAAGTGAGGCACAGAAACATCCAAAAGCAACACACTATAAGCTTGAATCACGTGTGGGTCATTGGCCAATGCAAGACCTGCTCTCATGATAGGGACAACTTCTTGAAACACCACCTTTGTACTTTGAGTTGAATTGCGCTTGGATTTAGGTCGTCTTTTAGGTACACTATAAGCTTGAATCACGTGTGGGTGATTGGCCAATGCAAGACTTGCTCTCATGATAGGGACAACTTCTTGAAACACCACCTCTGTACTTTGAGTTGAGTCGAGTTGCACTTGGATTTAGGTCGTCTTTTAGGTACACTATAAGCTTGAATCACATGTGGGTGATTGGCCAATGCAAGACCTGCCCTCATGATAGGGACAACTTCTTGAAACACCACCTTTGTACTTGAGTTGAGTCGAGTTGCGCTTGGATTTAGGTCGTCTTTTAGGTGTCAAAGAATGACTCATGTTACATGTGGATGCTTCTACCTTAGTAAGGAGATTCTGAAGCTAGTAAACTATCCCGTAGAAAGTGGCAGCACATTCGCCCCTCAGTTCCAAAAAATCCCAGCGTTCCGATCCACAATGAAGAATCCTGCTTTTGGTTCTGGACCTCGCTCAGTCTCAACCTCTGATGTTAGTATCAGTTGGACTTGTCACTTCTTTCTGATGAACAAATTGGAGTCCTCAAATCAAATACTGGAGTGAAGGCCCAGAAAACATGACTTGTCCTTCACAATTTGTCACTGTGATACTTCATATTGAGCACTTTGCATGACTCGTCTTTCATCACCCAGCCAGTGCTCCACCACAGCAATCCAAGAAACTGGCCCGAGATCCCAAAATCCAGTCAGCACATGTGTGAAAGATTTGTGGTCAAGTCAGGATTTCCGGTCTTTTTGTTACAAGCATTAGAAGGGATTTGGGGCCAAGAAAGGGCCGTTTCAGGCCCGTTCCCCAATCTGTCCCCATGTTGTGAAAAGTGATATGGGCTGTCAGAAAATTATATTTAAAAAAAAAAAAAAAAAAAAAATTATCAAATTTCATTTTTATCAAATTTTAAAAAAAAAAAATCTGATGTGGCCAAAGTTCGGCCATGTCACCCTGCTACAGTGGCGCAGTTTCAGCAGTCGGGAACTGCGCAAAACTTGTGGAGAACTTCTGGGAACTCGTGGCCCTTTAAAGGGCCTGAATTCTCTCTAATGACTAGACAGTGTGCACTGTGCCGTTGCCACAGCCAAAATAAAAGTAAAAGTAATTTTCAATTGTTTTTAATTCATTAAAACTTTGAAATTCAATCATTTTCACACCCTAGGTCCAAATGCCACAAAACAAAGTCTATGTACCCCTTCTCGTTGAGGGCTGTCCGATGATACCAAAAATGTGACTAGGGGACACATGGTCCAAGATATCTCACCGTAACAAACAAAACAAAACAAAACAAATAGCCTAACTTAAGGTATGGACTAGTGTACTCTGTATCTTTGTCACAGCCAAAATAGAAATAAAAATAATTTTCTTAATTTTTTAATTCATAAAAACTTCCAAATTCAATATCTTTTTTGTTGTGAGTTGGAACGCCACAAAACAAAGCCCATGCACCCCTCTTCGTTGAGGGCTTTCCGACAATACCAAGAATGAGACTAGGGGATACACGGTTGCAAAGATCTCAACGTAACAAACAAAACAAAACAAACAAACAACCTAACTTAAGGTATTTTTGAAGCACAGTCCAAAAGATCCATAATTTAAGATCCAAAAATAACTCAAAAATCCATAATTTTCACACCATAGGTCTAAACACCACAAAACAAAGTTCATGCACCCCTCCTTGTAGAGAGCTTCTAATGGTACCAAAAATGTGACCAACTAATGCACAATCGAAAAGATACATAATTTAGCATAAAATAAGATCCAAAAATTACACAAAAATCCATAACTTTCACACCATAGGTCCAAATGCCATGAAACAAAGCCCATGCACTCCTCCTCTCAAAGGGCTTCTTGATAGTATCAAAAAGCCAATTGGGGGAGATACAATTCCAAAGATCTCAACATAACTAAAATAAAACAAACTAACTAACAAACTAACTAACTAACTAACTTAAGGTATATATGACAATCTTGTGATATGAGGGAATAGTGGCAGATTGTATCCTAGCAGTGCCTGCTACTTCTGACTGCATAGGCATAATAACAAAAGACACATTCTGCCAATAATTCATTCTGAAATGATTGAATTAATCCCTAAAGGACCAAAGTCCCACCAGAGGACATTTGGGATTTTGGGCAAGCTCGTGTGACCTCAATTTTTGACATGATTTTTTGAAACTTTTTCTGAAAATAGAAAATCACATTATCTTTCTAAAAATATGATTTTTATTTCAATCGGTGACCGGGAGCAAAAGTTTTGCCACCCTAAGTCCAGAAAGCAATTTGCTAGGCAGAACAAAATAAATAAATAAATAATTTAAATTTTTTCTCAAAGATTATATTTTTGTCTACATCTAAAGCTTTTATTCATTCTACTTGGACTAATAATGAGAAAATTAAGGACAATCTTGTTTTTTGGGCAATCTAAGCATCTTCAAAAAAAAAGTTATAGAATTTATTTTTGAATGCAATTTTCAAAAAAATTCCATTTTTTTTAACAGAGTTAAATTTGTTTGCAAGAACAATCTCACCGTTGGGATTATGGTGTTTCAATTCCATCTTAGAGCTATTAACAATTCAATGTTTTATTCAATCTTGGACCTACTTCTACTTAATTTTTTAAGGAATGAAAATCAAGTTTTTTTTTCTAAATTTTTTTTCCAATTTTCAATTCAAATGTTCAATATAAAAAAATTAAAATTAAAAGTCCATAGTGCAAAAAAATTCCGCAAATGGTGGTCAAAGCATCTGAAATGCAAGCCAACATTCAATTTTTTTTACCAACTTTGAATGCTAATTTCTTCCAATCTATACGGTCAAACTTCATGAAATTTTTACTACATGATTTAAGACAAGTGAAGTACAAGATTCTTTGGTTAGATTCTAAAAAATGTTTTTTTTTTGTTTCTTAGGTGATCACAACAGACATGGCAGTTTTTTGAGTGGTTTTTGAGCTAGAAAATACCTTTAGGGATTAATTAAAATACATTTTGTACCCTTCTTCCATCTTTATATTTTTCTGAGTGCTACTGTCATTGCAATTGATATATGATATTAACATTGTATCCCATATAAATACCCACATATGTACTTCATGCCATTCCTTTATATTATATATCATACTTCTTTATATTTTATATTCTATATATCCGTATACCTGTATGTGTACCATATTCCATATTGTAAACTCTAATCTTGATGGTTAAGATCTCCAATTGAAGGACGGCGCAATCAACAACTACATTCCCCCTGATCGATGGCATCTAGCGGTCTAGGGGGGTCTTTTTTCTTTCTATGATCTAATGATGGGTGTTCTCAACAAATGATTAAAAAAAATCCTTATCAATGGCAAGCGGGGGGGGGCACTTTCTTCATTGTAGATCCAAAGACTAGGATTTTTGGGAGTGGGGGGGCCCAATGTGGGGTAGGTCTTGCTACTTTCCAGGGGATAGTTTACTAACTTCTAAACTTGCTTACTTTCAAGGTAGATCAGACCAATTCAATTTACTATCCAATTCTGGTTCCTACTTTTGGCCCCAATATTGTCCAAAAAAACATCCAAATTTGTTCATTTTTTATGACAAAATCAATGCTTTAATGCCTACAAGGGATAACATGTCAATCTTTTATGAGGGAGTACTTAAGTGCCATTAAATACTGTACATAGAAAGTCGGTTATGGTTTGTTTATAGAATGTTTATGACTCCACTCTATAAAAAGGTCTTGTAATTTTAGGGCAGACCACTTCAAAAATTAATAGAAATTACAATTTTAATTGGAAAATTATAATTTCACTTGGCTTCGATTCATGAACAAGCGCACACCTTTGAAAAATATGTTAGTCTCTTTGAGTTGGTCCCAAGATATTCAAATTGCAAATCAAGGTGGTAATAGGCTTATCTACCTTAACCCTAAAGGACTGGCATGCGTTTTTTGGTTGTATAGAAATTTTGGGCAGGTACATGCGACTAGATATTTCTATATTTTAAGCTGAAATTTTAATAAAAGGTGGGCGCGAGAAATATCTTTCATATGCACTAAATTTCATGACATTTGGAAATAGGAGTCAAAAGTTATGGCCAAATATGTTATTTTTTTTTGTAACTAGGCAATCCGGGTAGATCAGAAAAAACACTTTTTTTAAAAATAAAAATTTGAAATTGCTTTTCTAGAGTTATATATACGTGGAAAGCTTTGAATCATTCTATTTTGACCAATGAGTCAAAAATTATGAGGTTTTTTAGTTTGCGGGCAGTTATGGATTCTCTACTTTGAAATAAACTTTGAAGTTGTTTATTTAACCCCTCAAGGCCCAAGGCCTTTTTTCTACCAAAAAACACTCAAAATTGCCATTTCTATGCAAGGAGTAAAAAAATTTGAAAAATGTTTTTTTTGCACATCTAACCGTAGGATCTTACACCTAACTAGTATGAGAATGTGTGGAAAAAATTTCAGAATTTTTGACCGCTCAGATTGCAAGATATCTGCGTTTAAAGTGGAAAAAACAAGTATTTCAGCACATTGCGGGACTAGATTTTTTGACTTTAAACATTTTTAACTTAAAATTTTTGCACTACAGAGTTTAGAGCTTCAAATCTTTATAGTGGAGAATTGAGTTGAGAGTCTAGGAAAAAAAAATATTCAAAAAAACTTAATTATCATTCCTAAAAAATTTATTAAGTAGAAGTAGGTACGAGATAGAAGAAAAATCTAAAATATTAATATATTTTAGATGGAATTAAAATACACTAATCCCAATGGTGAGATTGTTCTAGCAAGTAAACTAAAGCATGAGAATTTTATTTTTTTGAAAAATTGCAAAAATAGCATTTAGAAATGAATCCTACAAGTTATTTTTTTCAAGAAGATGCTTTACTGCCCAAAAAACAAGAATGTCCATAACTTTCTCATAACAAATCCAAATGAAATGAATCAAATCTTTCCAGATAGATAAAAATATAATCTACAAGAAAAAAAATATTAAAAAAAAAATCAAATTTTTGCCAAATTTTTTTTGCTGCCCAGACTGCCCAGTTACAAAAAAAAGTAACATATTTGGCCATAACTTTTGACTCCTATTTCCAAATGTCCTGAAATTTAGTGCATATGAAAGATATTCCTTGCACCCACCTTTTATTAAAATTTCAGCTTAAAATATGGAAATCTCTAGTCGCACGTACCTGCCTAAAATTTCTATACAGCCAAAAAATGCATGCTGGTCCTTTAGGGGTTAACTCAATTCTTAATATTTTTTGAAAAAAAAAAGAATTAATAGGATGTAGGTTATTTATTACAACATTACAACCACTGGGATTGAAAATTTTCAATTCCATAATTAAATTCTTAACATTTAGTATTTTGGGTCATTCTCTACTTCTTTCTACTTACTATTTTTTTTGTATATGTTGTACAATTCCAAATGATTTGAAAAATTTTAAGCATGTAGCCAACTTATTTAGGAAAAAGAATTCAAAGAAGCACCACCATTTTAGAGATTTTTTCATACAAATGTGACCTTGTGAGGTGCAGCTGCCCTGTTTTTTGTAGGGACAAAAAAAGGATTTTTGCCAATTCAAATGCTAATATCTTCCAATCCGCATCGTGGAAAATTCTGAAATTTTTTCCACATCTTCTAAAATTAGTTTACTATAAGATTCTAAGGTTACATGTGTCAAAAAAGTTTTTTTTTCAAGAATTTGGTACTTGTATTAAAAATGGCAATTTTTGAGTGTTTTCCGTGAAAACATAGTCATGGAACTTTAGGGGTTAATGTAGATAATGCACTTATAAGGTGGAGTGGGTGGAGTGCATAAGTCAGTCTATTTTAAAAGCGCCCGTCTCCTTCAAATTGCCTCTATAATTAGTTGCCAAATGGAAATGAGGTGTTCTTTAAATGAACCACTTTAGCCATTGAGTGAATTGAGGAAAATTTGTTTTTTTATAGCAAGGGCCAATACTTGTCTTTGATTTCCTCACATCTCTTTACAAGTTGCAAGTGGATGAAATTTGGGAGACCTATGGTCACAAATGGGTGCCTATGCCCCAAATCTTTGAAAATTCATAAGTAATTCAAAAATGCTTGGAAAAATATGAAACCACTTCTGCTAAGTTCCTCATCTATTTTTTTTTGTTCTAAAAATTGAGCTAAAAATATTTCTGTCCACGGAAACCTATGAAAAAGGCAGACCAGCCTTTAAATGGTCGCTTTTAGAGCAGACTACCTTACAGCAAAAAAACACTGAAGATATGCAGCCCAATCAAGCCATGTCACCAACTTTTGCAGAAGATAGGCCTTGACGAGGTGACTTGCACATGTAAAAGAATGCAGTCATTGTATCCTCATAGACAAGAACTCTCTAGTTTCACTGTCCTTCATTGACTCGAAATAAATTTGAATACTTTTTCTAAGACTTAATTTTTAAAGTAAGCAAGGCCCAAACCAAACAGAAGCAAACCACAGAGCTCAACTGCCTCTCAGAGGCTCCCAGCTTGGGGTAGTTTAAATTCCAACTAAGTTAATCTGTCTGCGAACCCTAATTCCAAACTTGAAGCACTTTTAAATGAGAGTCCTCATAGACAAGAACTCTCTAGTTTCACTGTCCTCGTTGACTTGAAATAAACTTGAAGCACTTTTAAATGATTCATTTGCCTTCCCTGAGAAGAGAATTTCCAAAGTTTTGACACATTTAATCTTTTCAGGCCGGCAATTGCAATTCACCCTATGATCAAAGATCAGGTTTCAAAGGTTGTTCTACCTTTAAAAAAATGTACCTGGCAAAGGTTGTTCTACCTTAAAAAAATGTACCTGGCATTTTTACCTCAGTATGAAAAATGAGGATTCAGGGTTGTGATTCCATTTTCTATTGTTAAGCATAGAATCCTAAACATGTAAATTGTAGCACAACAAAAAGATGGTGGAAAAAAAACAAGAACGACAAAAATTTGAGACAAAAACTAGAAGTTGTCTAGCAAGAACAACTTAGCATGTTTGCAATTTGAATACAATGCAAAGTTCTCAGGTTCATAGTTACTTTATGGAAAAAATAAATACAATCGTACAATAAAAAACATACTTCTATGCTTTGAAAGTACATTACAACGCCGTCAACTAACTTAAAACCTAAACTATGTGCACAATCAATAAATAATAAAGGAGCTTATCCTATAACATCTACACATGTCCGCTGCTTAATCCAAGTGGAGTTTTCTACAACACTATGTGGGCTTCCCTTGCAATACAGTCCACCTCCGCTTTTCTGAAGACATATCTACACTCTAATACATTGTGCGGAATCCACAACTCTACAATGGTTAGAGTTGCAACCAAAGACTATAGAAGAGTAGTACAAGTGTAGCTTGACACAATCTACATGTTTTTGAATGCGCACCACTTTTAATGATATGCAAAGACAATCAACTTCCATATTGACAACCATCTCGGAGGTATGTGTGCTCAAACGTCTATGATAGACAACTTAAGCACATGTTACTCCAAATGTGTGTCCACTTACAAGTTTATGGTTCATACACATGAGGCATGCATTACAAACGATGTGCTTGTACATTTACCAAAATGTGAGCCCTCCTTCCCATACCTTGTGCTATGCCATGGCCGCACTAAATCATTATGCAAACATTTAAAAACTATATGTAACCCTCAAGCCTAAAACTCGGAAGCGCATTACATGAGCAAGCATAAGAGTTGCTTGCAAGTGGGCAACATGACGGACTTAGAGTTTTGCAATGGGCCTCCATTGAAGATTGCACTTCATTTGTTAAACCAAGTGGACTATCACTTTCATCCAAAGTTGCAAAAGGAACTTCTTAGATTCAAAGTCCATCTCCAAGATGTTAGATATTGCACCATATTACTGATAGTTTTTTTGTATTTTTTGAAAGGCTTGCTCTATGAACCACAAAAAGAATCTAATATGGTGTCAAACCTATTTCAATTTTATGGGACATTTTATGTTCAATCTAAAACAATGGGTGAAGTTATCATGTCAATTGGAACTTAGAAAATCAATATTCCTTGGCTATAGGCTCAAAGTTCAAATTACAACAAACTATTGAATTTTAAGAAATTTTCAAATTTTCAAATTGGAATAGAAACTAGATTCAATAAGCTTCATTTCACTAGTTGGACTCAAATTTAAAAAAGATAATTTGCATGGCTAAAATTTAGATGAAGAAGAAGGAAATAGAAGAACCCAAAATACACTGCAAAGTGTGCCTTGGATTAAGCTTCTTCTTCGATAGAAAAATCAACTTTAATACTATGAGTGAATTTCTAATTGCGTCTAAAGTAAACTATCCCACTACAAGTAGAATGACTAGTGCAATATGCTATTGCTATTTGAAAAATGTGGAAATAAATTTCAGTGGTAGATAAGTAATAAGAAACAACGTTATAATTGAAAAATAATTTTTAGACTTCATGTGAATTTATATAAGGGTGTTGCCTTAGGCTTTCTATAACAGCCTATAGACATGCCTATCAACGTCAGAAAATAGCTATTGTAGGGCTTCTTACCAGTCCATGTCCAACTTAACACATGCCTAATCTAGTCCATAAGGAATTCAATACCAACCATATACTTTTGTTGCCATAATGAATAGATTTGCATTGATTTGAAGCTAACTCATTGTGAATTGATGACAATGTTTAATTAAAGCATAAATTTTGCCCAATCCAGACACATGTTATCCTCATTTTGTACAATGAGCTCCTAAAATAAACAATTGTTTGTATTTTTTGTTTTTCAATACAAATACCCTCATTAGAGAGAATCCGGGGCCTCTTGAGGGCTACTCTATAGCCCTCCGAGGACCCCAAAGTTCAATTTTTTTCGGCTTAGGATTTATTTTTTCCCCTACACCCGCTCAGCTTCCGTTGGGCTATTGGATGACTATCAAGGGTTCTAGAACCGAGTTAAAGTGTTCAATATTCAGGGTTAGAATACTTTAATACATCTTAATCTTAACCCTGATTATTGAATACCTTGCATTTTAACCAAGTTTTGGAAAAAAAATGCAAATTTAAAATAGTCCAATGAGCATTTACTACCAAAACTTTATTTTAATGAAAATGTAATGAACTTATTTCATTAATATTTCATGAATTCAAGAGTGAGAAGAGAAGCCCTTTATAGAAGTTGGGTAGTAATAGTGAACACAATCCATGTGGGATATGTAAATTGGGCTTAATAGGAGCTCAACCGCTTATAGTTAGGTAAAAACATAGGAATTGTGTTAAAAGTAGAGTTTCAAATCACATTATTATTAAACTATGTTTAAATGTGATCTGAAACTCTATTTTTAACACAATTCTTATGTTTTAACTTAACTATGAGCGGTTGAGCTCCTATTAAGCTCAATTTACATATCCCGCATGGATTAAGTTCACTATTACTACCCAACTTCTACAAAGAGCTTCTCTTCTCACCATCATACACACTAACACTACAAGAGAAAGGGGTGTTTTAACCCCTAAAAGCCCATTGTCCCTTCGGGGGACAAATGCGATTTTGGTCATGTACCTTTTTGCAACCACATTTGTAATATTTTCTGAAAAATTTAATGGAGGTGGAGAATGGGAAGACCTACATGGGGACATAATTTTTTTCACAATCGGTGCCTGGGAACAATAGTTATGCCATTTCTTGGAATGCATGGGGTCGGGGGGCAGCAAAAAAAATTTGCAAAATTTTGAATTTTTTTTAAAATATTTTTTTACTCATAGATTATATTTTTATCTATCTGGAAAGATTTGATTCATTTCATTTGGATTTGTTATGAGGAAGTTATGGACATTCTTGTTTTTCGGGCAGTTAGAGCATCTTCTTGAAAAAATAACTTGTAGGATTCATTTCTGAATGCTATTTTTGCAATTTTTCAAAAATAAATAAATTTCTTGGCTTATTTTACTTGCTAGAACAATCTCACCATTGGGATTAGTGTATTTTAATTCCATCTAAAATATAATAATATTTTAGATTTTCCTTCTATCTCGTGTCTACTTCTACTTAACAATTTTTTTAGGAATGATAATTAAGTTTTTTTGAATATTTTTTTCCCCTAGACTCTCAATTCAATTCTCCACCTTAAAGATTTAAAGCTCAAAACTCTGTAGTGCAAAAATTTTAAATTTTAAATGTTCAAAGTCAAAAAATCCAGTCCCGCAATGTGCTGAAATACTTGTTTTTTCCACTTTAAACGCAGATATCTTGCAATCTGAGCGGTCAAAAATTCTGAAATTTTTTCCGCACATTTTCATACTAGTTAGGTGTAAGATCCTATAGTTAGATGTGCAAAAAAAAAAAAATTCAATTTTTTTTACTGTTTGCTATAGAAATTGCAGTTTTGAGTGTTTTTTGGCAGAAAAAAGGCCTTGGGCCTTTAGGGGTTAAGTGAGTTTTAAAGTATAGTCCTAAACACATGATTTTAAGTAATGACCTTTAAGGAGATTCTCAGCAAAATTTTACTTAAAATTAACTAAGGTTAGCTTTGACTAAGCTAGTTGTTTGAAGCCAACTTGGTGTATTTTGTTGGCTGTACTCTGTTTTGTTGGCTGTACTTTGTTGCTTCAAGATATTTTTAATATCAGCACCTGACAACCTTCACGAAAGTCAAATTGTGTAAATTTCAGAATGTATAGGACTAACAAGGATATGGAAATAGCTTGGTTTGTCACTGGCAAGCAACCTTGTGGAGGCCTCATATTTCTTGTAATGTTGAATGGGGCTTTTCCTAGATGTCTGAAATGGGAGTTTGGACTCGAACAAGGTGTTCCACACTTCTACCTTTCTGCACATGACTTCAAGAAACTCTCTCCCAAATCAAGAAATTGGATGAAAAATGCATTTTCCCGTCCTATACAGTCGGTAGGCACTTCGAAAGTCATCCATATTACAGTCTCTGATTGGCTGTTTGGCCTGTCCAGCAATCCCACCAGGCTCTCATCAGAGGCCGACAGTTGACACGCCTACTGTGATGAATTGAATGCATTTGCTGATGGAATTAACCCTGGAGCGCTCCGACGTCCATTTTCTGGACGATGAACAGATTCAGATCCTTGTTTCTGTCTCATTCCTGCTTGGATGAAAGTCATCTTAATTTTTGGTGATACTTTATCAAGTTGTTGTCCTATCCATCGGTTGGATTTGGTGTTACTAGAATATATACATTTCTAAAATTACAAATGTGGAAGTATGTCAAGTGGTCAATTTGCATTGACTTTAGTTCAAAACTAGATGTGCAAAAATGAGGTCAAAGATGTAAAGGTCACAAAAATTTCAAAAAATCACCATATGAAGAGAACCTTATTTCAAACCATTCCAACAAGTTTTACTCAAAAATGATAATATTTTACTTGTAATTGAATTTAGAAGGAATTCTGAAATTTTCTTTTCAAAATTTATAGAAAAAAATTGGTGATAGCATTAGTAGATCTAACTGTACGGATAGAATTTAAAAATCAAAATCTACAGCTTTCATTTGTATACCAATTCCAAAATATTCTTCCAAATTGGAGTTTATAATGTTTTTTCTCAAATCGTCAATTTTGGAGATGAATCCAGATGTTTAGGGGTTCACTCCAGCTGCTTTTTTTTTTTTTTTTTTACACAAACAAAGGGATTCCTCACTCCAGCTGCTTTTTCACCGACCGCCGAGGTCGAATTCGAGAGAGGACGATTCTTGTGCTGCTGCGGCATCGGAATCGTCATCACAATCGCCATCGGGTAACAAATCGCGCAACAATTGAGCGCGCTTCCCACACTCATCAATCAGTTGCGCAAGCATGATCTGCCATGGCTACCCGTGGACAGCGCCTCTGGTCCTCAGGAGCAAGAGCTTTGGCTTGAGCAGGTCCACCAGGAGAGGAAGCCAGTTGATGACCGTGAGGGCGATGCAGAATACTCGTAGTGAAGAATGGGTGCTGGCCATTGATGTGGGCACCGGGGGAACCAAGGCCGCTCTGGTCAGCAAACTCGGCACTGTGGTGGCTTCGGCGTTCCATCGGCACCCGGACCCTGCCCCTTCTCGTCTGTGAGTCTCCTGGGCTCACCTGGTGGGATCTCTTGGGTTTTGGGTTTAGCGTGTAGGGTTTGGGTCAAGAATTGATTGATTATGATCGGGTATTCTAGCCGCATTATACGCACTGGTGTAATGAGGTTCAAGATTGCATATTTTGTGTTGTGTATTGACCTTGTCCTGGATTCCTGAATTCTTTAATGAAATCTGAATTAGGGTTTGGGAATCTGAATGGAGTGCGTTATCACCCTAGTCACCTAATTGGTGCTACTTGGTTCGTGTGGGATGATTTAGCACTTCAAACCTTTGGTGTAGGCATTATTAGATTACATTGCATTGTTTGGCAATTGTGAGAACTTACCATTGCCTATCATAGATGGCGACCCAAAAAACATTCGGAAAGTTTGACTGGCATGACCGTCATTGAGTGACCATCATCTATCTTCTCCTTGTAGCTTTTGGTACAAGATTGTGAATTCAAGTTCACTGGTGGAAATGAATGTAAATTTATTGCAAGGTAGTTAGCACCAATCTGGTAAGTGGCGCAATGCGGGCAATGCGGGCATTTTGTACCTAATCAAGTTAGCTAAAATTGCTACTCGGTTGGTGCGGTCGGGCCAACAGGGGAGGGCCTGCAAGTGCTGAGCAGAAAGTGGAGAGCTGGTGGTGGGCTACGATTCAGGCTGTGCAGGCATGCTGGGCCAAGAGCAGCGGTGGCCGAGTGGGCGCGTTGGCTGTCACGGGACAAATGCAGAATGTCATCCTTTTGCCTGAGGCATGTGATATATTACCCTTGGATGCTTTGAGCCTCAGAAAACTTGTGTGCAATGAATTAATTCAGATGTCAAGAAAGGGGGCATGAAGTTCTGTGCTGAAATGTTCCCGTCCAGTGGTGCAATTTGATGATTGCAGATTGATCTGCATATTTTACAGGATGGGTGTCAATCGGTTCCACCAGCCATTTTGTATTCCGATGCTCGTGCTGTCGAAGAAGTTGCTGAGGTGTGTTCTTGCTACATGAGGGAATTAAGAGCCACTGTTTTTCCTGTGTGTATCATCCTCGGATTCTTGCTTTTCACTTACGGAAATCAAAATGAATTTTGAAGGTTTCTGGGATGGCAGGAGGGCCTGAGTATGTGGCATCTATAACTGGGACACACCAAGGTGCCTCCAGGTAAGGTACTACTAATTAATGCCAAAGAATAGTGCTCTTCTGCTCGTAGAACTCGATCTTGATCCTTCTTATTGTGTTTTTGTTCTTATGAAAACTTTTCTTTTTATTTAACAGTTTACTGGCCAAGCTTCGGTGGCTAGACAAGCACATCCCTAGTGCCGCTGAGCAATGCCAAACGCTCTTGTTTGGCGGGTATGTTTTCTTACAATTACCGGCTTCTGTTGCTTGAAGTCGTCTGTTATGGAATGTGACGATGCTGGCGTTATCTATTCATTTGGGTTGAGCAGTTCTGTGGTGCGGCGGTCTCTGTCAGCATTTGCAAATCTAGGCACCTGGAGTGTTGACCTGGATCAGGTGTTAGTTGTTGGCAGGCATGACTATGTCGTCTGGAAGCTTTGTGGAGCTTTTGTCTCAGACACCACCACTGCCTCAACTACTGGCCTTTTGGACCTTTCTTTCCAGGTGAAGACCCTCAAACAGAGAACGACCATTAGTAATCGTTATTATTTTAATGAATAATGAATAACCGGAATTTTAATCATGACACGGGGCAGCCTATGATTTTCTCCTGTTCCTCAATGTTACTTGGTAGTGTTACAAGTATTATTTATCAGCAAGGCTGCCATTAGATTGGATTTCTGCCTGACACCATTTTCTATGGGGTGGCCAAGTTGATCCGGCCTTCAATTGTAAATGGATGCCGTCTTTAGTGCACAGTCGTTTTTGTCCTACTAGCTGATATTGGATTGCAGTATGCTGAAGGTCTGATCAACTCAGTGGAGCTCGGGCATTGGATGGACAAGCTACCTCCAGTCAAGGCTGCTAATTATCCTTGCGGTATGGAAGTTTTAACTCGCATGAGGTGCCTGGCTGTTGCTCTCTGTACTGTCTGTCGATACCACATCAAATTTTATCAAGTGATCACAGAGAGAAATATATGTTAATGTCCTTGTCTGCAGTGATTGTAGGATCTGCAAGACATTTCTAACTAGCTTGCGTAACAGGAGCCGTCAGTTCGATAGCTGCTGAAGAGCTTGGAATGCCAAATTTACTCGGGGTCCCTGTGCTGCACTGCTGTGGTGACGCAGGTGCGTGTACACTCGGGTAGGTCTCTTTTTTTCTGTCTTCAGTACATTACATAGCATAGAGAATTATTCATGAACTCAAGATTCCATCGAGGTTGTTCCAAATCACTTCGTATGAGAACAGACATCCTTTATGCTGATTATGGTTGCTTTTCAGAACTCGAATTTAGCTATTCGAGAACTTTCTCTGGTTTATAATCACTTCACTGGTCACCTTGAGTGTAAAATTTGGACTTCTGGTTTGCTCTGAACACTTTAAAAAAGATTCCGTATGTTTGAATCAATTTAGAATGTTTCTAAGCCATTTTCATTGCTTCTAATAATTTTTGTATCAGTAATTTAGGCGGCTGCCTGACTTTTGTCCTATACTCTTTCTGTCTCAAAATAAATCCGTGGTTTCTAGTGGGAGACTGTGGGAGTATCATGGATTTTTTTGAGACAGAGGGAGTATTATTTTTGGCAGTGATTTGGTCTAGAGTTATTTATTTTTGATTTTGAGTCTATCATCTCTATCTGAATTTCATGATGAGTAAGAATTTGACAAGTCTTCTTGCTATCATGTGTGTACATGTATGTTACAGGGCTGGTGCAGGGAGTCCTGGAAGTTTATATGCATACATAGGCACCTCTGGGTACCGATCTTTCGCATACTTTCTCTTGGGGAGAGTTATGTTATTCCCAACAATTTTGTAGATTCAAGATCTCGAAATTTGCATAATGAACGACTTAAGAGGAAATACTCTGATATTAGAAAATTGAATATATCCCAAATTGGAATTTGTTGGATGGTGTAGGTGGGTGGCAGGATCATTTCAGCGACGCACCGTAGGATCTGGAGTTGACAATGGGGTAGTCTTTCTTTGTCAGTGAATCCTATCCTAATGTCATTGTATCAACGCACTTGACATACATGCCTGTCCATATCTCTTTGCAAAAGTAGATATTATTTGTTCAATATTCCTTTCCAAGCTACATTCAGACGATTTGTAGGGAGTTGAAATCACTGTGGTTTTTGCTCTTCTGATTTAATTTTGTGCAGGCATCAAGACCAGCTGGAGTCTTTACACTGGGACACCCGGATGAATCATTGGTTTTCAAAACTGGTATAATTAGACCTCAGCCCCAAATGAGCCTTCCCTCTGCAATATTCAAATTTGCAGATGCCATGTGTTGAAAGGGGCTAAATGTGCAAATGGCAAAAAGTGACCACTTCCATATTGATAGGTGTTGAAATTAATCCTTTAGGTAGCTTCAAGGAAGGTAATGAAATGTACCTATAGAAAGAAGAAATCATACCTTAAATTTAATAAATATAGAAATATGTTTAGAATGTTAGTATTTTTGACTATGAGCTTCCAAAGTAGATATTTCTATTTTTAGATTGGGCACTTGGGAGTGAAATTAGATGAGCATGCTCTCGTGGTTTGAAAACATTCACGTGACATGGACTGTTGATCATGCAGGATCCATCATGACTGCTGGAGGTAATCTTGCATGGTCTGCTGCCAATATTGGAGGTCCTGGTAAGTTGTTTCTTAGTCGTGGTTGTCGATTGTTTGTCCTTGAATGAGGTGGTCATTGTGGGCTGAGCTCACTGGGCTACTAGAAGAGAGTATAACAATTGAAAAGGCCGCCTGGCAGGGAGTGCAAGCTTGGAAGAGATCGATAGAATGGTCAAGTTGGAAAGTGCTGGCTCTGGAGGACTTTTATACCTTCCTTACTTGAACGGTATGTTGTTGCAACCTTTCTGAATCCCTCAGGACGTACTTTGTGCTTTGGTACTTGATTGGGAAAAAAAAAAAAATTGTCGGATTGATCTAGAGTTAATTTCCAAATTGAGTTTAACATCTGGTGTGATTATGTGCAGGAGAGAGGTGCCCATTTGAGGATGGGAGCGCTCGTGGATGCTTTCTAGGCATTTCAGCAGCAACCACTCGTTCACATATGTTTCGAGCTGTGAGTGAGCTCTTCCCTCCTGTGGATTTTTCGCTGTATGCCATCTCTAGTGTTAAAGCTGAGTAGATTTTGTATTATCAAGCTCAGAGCAATGCCCAAGTAGAACAGAACTCTACTTCAAGACATTCACGCCGAATCGCTTCTTCCTGATACTGGCAGGTCATGGAAGGGGTTGCCTTTGCTATGCGTTCTAGCCGTGATGCCCTTGATGGAGGGGCGACTCTCAACAGTGGTAATTACTCTGCACTCTTGAAGTTACAATTTCAAATACAAGACGAGACTGGTTTAGAAGGAGACTCACTTTCTTCTCTTGCTCGGATCACTTGCAGGTGTCACCCCTCTGCGCCTAGTTGGTGGTGGAGCCAGATCTCCAGTTTGGCCTGCTATAATTGCAGGGGTGTTTGGCCAGACAGTGGAGGTCCTTGCAGACGCCCAGGTGCTTCATCACACATGAGCTCACCTGTTCTAGGAATCAATATTGAAGCTCCTGATGTGCCATTGCTTACCATAGTAGGGTCCCCCAAAAATCTTCAGTGACCTAAAAGCGCCACACTAAAATCTTAGACAATAGGTACATATTGATTAAAAGTACGTCAATATCTGATCAGTTTTAGAGCAAAAAACCTTGATAACTATTGCAGACGCAATCCGAAGATAGCATTCTTTGGTGCGATGAAAGCCTCCTTCATTCGCCAACAAGAACATATAAAATTTGACCAGTTTTGTGAAAATTGGAACTATTTATCAACAACAAAAGTTGCGATTTTTGGTGTCACTGCGTTAGCTATTGAAACTTCCATCAATGACAAGAACATGTGGTCATGGCAGGAGGTAGGTGTGAAGGGAGCTGCTCTGCTTGCTGGGCAGTGGCTTGGTTGGCACTCCTCACTTACACCCAAAGGGAATTGGATTCAGAAGCAGCAAGCATTTGAGCCTTCGCCTGCAGAAATTGAGGTCTACAACAAGCTGTACAACGTGTACACACAAGCGTATGGAGGAGTAAGAAATACTTGCCATGAACTTGCTGCAATTCGTAGCTCCATAAACCTGTAGAACCTGGTGATTGGTCCGGCGGTTTCACGACGAACAGCCGCCCTTCTTTCAGCTTCTAGCACGAGAATGTGGTGCTTTCGCCTCTGGACACTTAAAGCATGCGTGTGAACCAGTCGGCAAATCTTGCTTGAATGAATTCATGTTCCGTCTGATATCGGTCTCTTGTTTGCCAATATCGCACTTCCTCGTCAAATGACTCCCCTGCAATTAGAGCTGCTCATCTGATTGGGCAATCCTGTCCACTATGCATCGTCGCGGAGATAGTGTTTGCCGTTTAGACGAAACGAGCAAGTCTTCCTGAAAAGCTCCTACTTAATCCTTCTTTACCTTCATCTTGTTTGTCGTTTAGACGAATCTAGCAAGATCGCGTTGTCGCTGCGTCATTGTCACGGCTTAATCCTTGAAAACTTCATGCGCTCATTACGACTCAGTTCGCTGACTTGCAGGAGTAATATTCTTCAACTGAAGTATTACAGCTCCGACAGCCACATAGCCAGACTAGATCTAAACGAAAAGGCTTTATCAGAAGCTACGTATTGCAGTAACGTCGATGAAATTTGAATTTCGAGTTCTCTTTGTAATCTCCTCGCATGGACATTGACAAGCTGCGTGCTCAGAAAGTCCTAAATTGTAAATACAAACTTTTGTCTCCACAGTTGGAAGTTCCAACTGTGGCTGAGGATTTGGTGAGCAGATCCATTAACGCGCCGAGTTCAGTCCGCTCTGCACGAGGGACTCCCAGTTGCAATGTCACAGCATGAAAGCACGATGACATGTACATACGTTGTTCATGGGACAAGTAGCCGGTTTGTCGAATTCAAACTATGGCAACAGCCTCTGGTTTCAGAAAAAAAACCCGTTAACACTACCTTACATGATTACAGCATGCAAACAACGCGAGCAAAACTAAGGCTGCGACACGAAGGCTTGCAAAGTACTCATTCCATCCGTCTTGGAGGTTCTCACTTGATAAAGATAACAATACTGAAATTGAGGTCGATTTGTAAAAGACGATGGGAAACAATCCGCACCCACGAATTGCATATTTGATTTCCTGGAAAGAGTTTTTTGAACTTGCACGCAGTTCCGATTCAGACAGTCAATTTGAGAAGCGTACTAAGACAGTTTTGATCAATCACGACTAGGACAATTGCGAGGTTTGAACCCTAAATTCCCAGCGGCGTGCTCTAATTTTGTGACAAATCAATTTACTCAATTATGAGCTTGTGATTGGGATCCGGTGACAATCCTACATACTTGTCGAACAATTGTCTCACGCTTTCAATGTACCGTTGATGAAACTCGTCGATGCTTTCACCTTCCTTTGAAAACAAAGCATCGCCGAAGACAAGAAGCAGCTCCCTGCGTTCGTAACCACACATTATACTGAATTTCAAATATTCCAGAATTCAAGTATTCAACTGGAAGAGAGGATATGCAGGAAAAGAAATGCTTGCAGGGGACGTCGCGCTGTGGAGCTTACTTGCGATAGGGCATGGGTAAGTGAAACATTCCCCGCAAGAAAGGTGCGCCAATCTTCACGTACTTGTTCACCGAAAGCCAGAAATCCAGGATTGCTTTAGGATCGTGCTTGAACATCTGCTCACAAGTTCACAATTCTTGTCGTGAACCTTTGATTTGAAACATTTTCGATCCAAACAGAAAAACAATTGAAGGTTTACCTGATTTTCATTGAAGGCGTACACAGGCACTACGCCGGCGCCCTCGTCCATAGCTATCTGAAGAAATCCCTTCCTGCAAGCATGCACTGGCGAGTGCTTTAGAGGAGATGGGGCTTCAAGCTTTGTCGCACAAGAACAAACGATTATTGTCAGCGAGGCAAAGTCTTGAGCAATGAACCTTTTCCTGAGGTACAAAAAATCAGCATGGTCTTGTGTGCCCAAGCACACTTCCTTCACGCCGCCCACGGCGATGGACACCTGCACGCACATAATCAAGTAGAGCTAAGCGTTCTATGACAAGTATCTTCCACAACAATTTCTAAGCTTCAGGAGGAAATCAATCGAGGCAGCTTACATGGTCCTTGTTCCGCAACTTGTCCACGATGTTCTTCTTGCTAGCAGGCATGATTCCAATAATGTAGAACCAGTTCCTCGCAATTGGCACATTGAAGAATGCTTCCGCAGCCGTTTGAAACAAATCCCCTGCGCCCACTCCCCTAAAGACTCAAGAAACAGAGACTTCTATCAACCTAAAAATAAATCAAACCTCAGGCTCTACTTCCAAAATTCACCCCTGAAGGAGCTGCCGAAGGGTTCAAATTTTCTTGATCAGTTCGATTGGATCATAATTTTGAATAGTATAATTCAGATCGAGTCAAACTTTATGTCACCAGCATCAACAGAGAGCATTGCAAGTAATAGACCAAAAACTAATCAAAATCCGACAAAAGAAAGCTCCCTTATGACCAACTCAATTCTGCTAATAAAAAAGCACGAGACTCAGTTTCGACTTCTCGGAGAACCTCAATTTGTACCATGATTGAGCTTGAGAGTCGCTCTCCAAATCTCATGCAACTGCGAGAACATGGTGTAGGCATAAAACATCCGCCCATGGGGATGAAAGGCAAAGATGTAGGCCTTGTCTTGCGGCAGCGCCTCCTTGGGAACAATAATAAACTTGGCAGACGGCAGATACACAGCCAGAGCCTCATATAAAACCCTCACTTTCCTTCGCACCGACTTGGAGTAATAGGGCGGCAAGAAAAAAAGCAAGAGCAGGATGCCGAAGTAAGTTGTCAATCCGATGTATGGCGATTCACGCTGCAAGTAATAAGTCAAGTAGCAGAGGACAAAATGTGGGACACCGGTGAATGGCAGCATGTGGTAGAAGATTAGAATGAGCACCGTGCCGACAGTGGTGGAGTCCGGCTTTGCGAAGTAGTGAATCTGTGCAGCATCTTCTACTGCTTTTGATTGATCATGCTCGGTTTGGTGCTCCTCCTGCAACTCTTGTTGCGTCCCCAATTGCGAATAGTCGCCTCCCACGCTCCCCATTCTGTGCAAAATTGCAAGTGACTACCACTACTGATTCAATATCCACAGATCTTCCCACCTATCCTTGCTTCGTCTCTGCCGGCCTGCTCCTGGACTCGCCAACTCGCTAATTCATAACCAGTGAGGGATCGAAATTACACAACAATCTGCAACAGCAACCTGCACAACGCTCAGCGCAGCAATCTGCACAGCAATTTGGACCCAAAGTCTCTTCCGTGACTTGCACCCTAAGTCAAGGTCGGTCTGTCGAAGTTGAAGCAAATCCATATCGGTCTAGATAGCTCAAATATTTCTATTAATTCTTCTCAAATAATGCTACGTCCGTCATTCTTTCAGTGTACTGGACTGAAAATCTTCCAACTTTCCGTGTTAGGAACAGAAGAATTTGCAAGGTGCCGGTTGTGAGTAGAGCATAAAATTCGGACAGACTAAAAGTTAAAGCCACCGCGGAGTTGTAGCTTTAGGAAGTACAGTGCTGTTGGCTTGACCTCCCGTACCCAATTGGTGTTTTGCATGTGCTACACGAGGAGATATCCACTCTTTTCAAGGCTCTGTTAGTAGGGTGTATTATCGAAGATGCAAGTACACCAATTGCAAGCAAAAAAAGATGATGCAGTTGCACGTTCTGATGATAAAAGTTCAGACTGTCTTAACCAGTCTATTTTATATTCTAGCCTGTAGAAACTCTACGTGTGCTTCTACTTCATTCGAAGTCATGAAATACGTGTTCAAAGAGAAGTCATGAAATAAGATTCTATAGTAACTTGCAAAGGTGGGACCACAATCTCAATTTGGAGAGAAGACAAGATGATTTGTTCAAAGTAGGGACACCCAAATGCGCTAGGTGTCTAAAACCACTTGAATTGATGTACTCCATATTGATTATATACATCTCCTTCAAATGTCAATATGTACCAATTTTTGAATAAACGAAGATGGAACAACTACCAAAATAACTTTTGATCCCTCGTAACTTTTATGTACAGTGTCCAGATATTGCATTTTTGAGTACATTGAAATCTTCTCTCATTTGCTAATTAGAATATTATTGTTATTCTTTATCAATCTAATAATTGAAATTAAGCACAGTAGAAAATTGAGTGGCACTTTTGGGTGTCTCAACCTTATTTGAGTGCATGAAATTATGCCTTGTTATCATTTAGTGATATAAATAAACGTTGTATTATGTTTTCAGGTGACAAGTCCAAACAAATGTTTACCCATCTATTAAGGCAGAAACACCTATAACCTACGCTTTAAGCAATACCACATACTTTGAGGTAGAATTAACACATGAGATTTTTAAGAGATAGACAATTGAAAATCATGAATCTAGAAAAAAAAATTGATAATTTTTTGAATATGCTATAGATTTGTAAATTTCAAATACATTATGTACCCCAAACCATTTTTGACATTCATATATATGCAAGCTATACATCTAGGGCTTCTTATATCTACATATTTTTAAGATTGGTTTACAGTACACAATTGAAAATGGGTGCTTCTACCTTCAAAAAGTTGTACCTAGTTGTGATTTGTTTCTAAAACCTTCTTCTAGAAATTCTTACTTAAAAGATATTGCATCTATTCATGAAAGCCTAGGATTGAAATAAGATAAATCTATTATTATTATTTTGAAATTTTACAATTTATTTATATAATGTCCAAAAAATGCAAGCAAAAAAAATGTAGAATTCATTTTTTAAGATCCAACAAAAAATCAAGATAGTTAATAATACAAACCATGCTCACATGCTTACTTGAAAAAAAATTGGTGCATGAACCATATTAATGTACAAATGTCAAATGCATAAAGTACATTAGGCAAGTCCATTCCAAGTACTTCAGTTGAATATTGAAACAATTTTAAGTTGACATATGTAAATTCAATTTGATTTTAATATTGATTCTATAACTTGTATTATTCAATAATGAGTAAAGGGTGTTTGTGGGATTTATTAAGACTTGCCAACTTAACCCCTATATGACTTGGGATGTTTTTCAATAGAACTTGTCAAAAAACTACCATTTGAGCTACCATTTTTTACTACATTATTCAAAAAAAAATTGAGCTTCAATTATACAAAAGTGTAGTATACTATTATAGAAATATGTGGAATTTTTTTAGCCCATTTGACCACTTAGATTGAAAACTTACAATGTTTGAAGTGAGAAAAAATACTTTTTACATTCCTACTAGACAAGGTCAATTGACTTCAAACCCTCCTAGAGTAAAAAAAATTTTCAATACAAAAATTGAGTCTTTGCACAAAAATTGAGCCTTTACACAAATTTGAGTCTCTACACAAAAATTAAGTCTCTGCACTACATCTTTTTAGATACATGCGTGCAAAATTTCAAAAGCAAATAAAGGGTCTACCTTCACTACAAGAAAACAGTGTCCGAATTGACACGTCCTAATTGACTAAAATGTCCGAAATGACAAAATTATGTCAAAAAAATGTCCAAATTGACAGAAAATTGACAAATAAATGTCCAAATTGACAAAAAAATTGACGAAAAAATGTCTGAATTGACACTGCTCCCTTGTAGTGCTTCTTCTAAATTACCTTGCAATATGAGGTCATGTGAAATGGCAATACACTACTAGTAGTCAATTTTCTATGATTTCTTGTACAATGAGGAGGTTCTTTAATTGGAATCCAAATGGTGAAAACTTAGAGACAAACATTTAGAATATAAACATTTAGAATTTTTTTTTAAAGATTTCAAGATAATAACATTATTTAGAAAAAAATATTTTTTCTTTCAAACTTGCCTACTGGCTCTAGTAGAGTTTAACTCTTCTTGGAATGATTTTTTTCTACTAAAAGTATATTTAATATAAAAACTATTCTTTGTATTATGTTAGTTACATACATACCAATTTTTAGAAGTAGATGAGGAATTTAGCAAAAGATGCCAAAATTGCTTGAATTGCATGTATTTCTAGTAAATTTTTACTGAAAATCTCCTAAAAGGTCATTACTTGTAATCTTATGTCTAGAACGACAGCTAAAAACTCATTTAAAACACCCTTTTTTCTTGTAGTGGACACAATGAATACAAAAAATAATATTGAAACAAATATTGAAATTGGCATTGAAGGCCATTTATTTTATATGCTCAAATTGATAAAAATTAATGGATAAAGCTAAATTGCTTGAATCAAAAGTAAAACCAAAAGAAAGAGCTTCTATCCAAAAAAAATACACTTTGAATTCTTTTTATTAATTAAAAAGTTAGAATAAAATTAATAGTCAATGTAAAAGAGGTTTGGCTTCATATTAAAATATAAGGCTATTAAATATAAATAAATCCTAATATTAAAAAAATGTAAATAAATCATCAGTATGTCGACTAAATTAAGGAAAGATTTTAAATCAGAAGAGCAATCAAATTTTTTTATTAGTTTTTTTTATAAATTAGTTTTTTTATAAAATAATTTATTTTATTTAAATAGATCGCGTATGTATCATTTTATATTCTAAGAGGTTGTTGAGGTGGAGAAGCATAGCATAAATTTTGCACGAAATAGAAAAGTTAGATAAAAATAAAAATAAATTTGTATTGCAACAACATTTTTTATAATCGATTTAATTTCAAGACGATCTTTATGCAGTTGCTTATAATTATTTTCTTAATAAAATGATGTTGAAAAAAATAGAAAATTCTAATTTAGGTGAATGTTTTAGGGTTTTAACATGAAAATATATAATTAATAGAATGGATTGCACCTTAAAAAAAATTTAAAAAATTATAATAAAATTTGTGATCTTAATTATAATAACAAATTTTTATTTGAAAGTAATTCGAAAAGGTTTTGCAATAATTTTTTAAGCTTCTTTTGTGTACAATTAGAAAAAGAATTTATAAAAGAATTTTACCGATGGACTAATTATCAGACCCACTTGCTACACCGCTTGACCTACTAGTTATTGAACCCATTGGTCAAATTAGGATCATTAGACATCTCAGACAGGCGGAAATATCGGATAGTTTGGGCAGATCCGACAAATAATGTGACCACCTTACAGTAGTCACATTGGGTAGGTTAGGGTCATAAAACGTCCTAAATGCACGAATCGGATGGGTCAATGTAACAACTATGCCTGAACCACCTCTAGTTGCAACTCCGAGTCCCACACAAACCACATAATGCAAATAATATTAGAGATCCACAGGCTTCACTTTGCAAATAATCCATTGAAAATCTTGGACAGTTGCTACTCCCACCGTTATGTTAGTAAATGAAGCATACGACTCTTTGTCGAGTGGTTGTTGTATTATAATAGAAGGATGCATAAAACTATGCCGACGTGGTTTCAATGTAACAACTATGCATGAACCACCCATTGTTGCAACTCCAAGTCTTGCAAAAACCTCATAATGCAAATAATGTTGGAGATCTGCCACCACTTCACATTGCAAATAATTCCATGTAAGTCTTGAACAATTTATATAAGTTTTCAATAGTTTTGTCAAGTGGCGGTTGTATAGTGATAGAATGAAGCATGAAACTATGTTGATGTGATTCCATTGGAACCCAACTCGCATACAAAAGCACTTTGGAGATTCCCAAAAAACTCTTGGGATTCTCAATCAATTTGCCGGTAATTAGGTTCAAAGGACACACGTGACACAATCCATTGACTAAAGCTTCACAAATCATGATGCATGGGCGTGCTTTTCCCCTCGTCCCCATATTCTTCATGTTTCTTCTTATTCCCAACGTCAATGCAATTACTTCAGGACAAATTGCATCAATTACCCCCTCAATGCATACTCTAGCTCCATGTACCCTTCTCATCACCACGGGACCAACCACCATGAGCATTTTCTATTGCATCTTCTATTCTCATGACCAGAAGCATGAAAAGCATAGTTATTACATTGGGTGGACTGTCCATCCTAATTGTCCGATTTGCCCACTTGTCCAAGATGTCCGATAACCCTAACCTGCTTGATGTGACTACTTTAAGGTAATCACATTGTCTATCCACTTTGTCCAAATTGTCCCATATGTCCGCTTGTTTGAGACATCTAATGATCCTAACTTGTCCGATGTGACAACAATGACGGAAAGCAAGTCTTTGCAAATTGGAGTAAGACAAAGAAAATGATGTACAGACCCTTAGGATGGAGGCTTGATGATGGCATCTTAAAAATTCTGTGGCAATTCAAGTTGCTCCGCAATGCCAGTGTGCACACAATATGAAAATCAATCCTCCGTTAGAAACTGGAAAATAGCATTGGGTGGAAGAAGTGCCAGATTTGCAAGGAATACTAGTTCTAGAATTTGGCACCACTGACAAAACATTACGTATCTTCAATTAGGTTGTGTCGCAATGCTAGTGTGCATATAGAACAAAAACCAATCCTCCTTTAGAAACTAGAAAACAACATTGGGTGCAAAAAAACCAATCCTATGTTAGAAATTGGAAAACAACACTGAGTACAAAAAGTGCCAAATATGTAAGGAATCCCAGTTCTACAATTTGGCGCCACTCATGAAACATTACATACCTTCAATTAGGTTGTGCTGCAATGCCAGTGTGTAAGCAACATGAAAACCAATCCTCTATTAGAAACTAGAACTACATTAGGTGCAAGAAAACTAATCCTTTGTTAGAAATTGAAAAACAACAATGGGTGCAAGAAGTGCCAAGATATGTGAGGAATCCCAATTCTAGGGTTTGCCACCATTCACGAAACACTACGTACCTTCAGTTAGGTTGTTTATGTTTGTTTTTTGTTTTGTTTTTTGTATTTTGTTTGTTTTGTTTTGTTTGTTACGGTGAGATGTCTGAAATCGTGCGTCCTCTAGTTGTGTTTTTATTACCGTTGAAAAGCCCTCAGCAAGGTGGCATGCACGGGCTTTGTTTTGTAGCATTTGAACTGATATAGTGTGAAAGTTACTAAATTTCAAAGCTTTTATGAATTAAAAAATGAAAAGCATTACTTCTTCTTTTCTTCTAATTGTGGCAATTGCACAAAGCATACTAGTCCATAACTTAAATTAGACTATTTGTTTGTTTGTTTGTTTGTTTTGTTTAAATTTGTTTTGTTTGTTACATCAAATCTCTTGGACCATACGTCCCTTGGTTGCATTCTTCATAACGTTAGAAAGCCCTCAACAAGGAGGGGTGTATGGGTCATAATAAGAGAGACTTGCTGTTTTTGTTCCACTTTGGCCATTTTCAGCCATTTTTTTGGAAATACTATAAAAATTTAAAAAAAATTTAAAAAAAATTAAAAATATATTATCAATGTATACACTTGTAAGAAGACAATACCCTATGAAGGAAAAAAATTCTCTAAATAGGAAAACTAGAAAAGTGTAGAATTGCAAGAAAATAGATACTTTGACGTTTTGAATGATCACCTTTATAGGCAAAAAACGTATTTTGGGGAGAAAAAATTATAAGAAGATGAATAATGTTTTTTTATTCCCAAAAAAATTATATTGGAATCTAGGCAAATGTGTTTTATTTTTATTTATTTTTAAATAAAAAATAAAAAACTCTCTCAAATTTGTACACATTTTCAAATAGAATGAATTAAAAGCCAAAATTGACCAAATTGGATCCTACAAAGTTTAAATTTTTTTATATAATTATGCGTCAATTTTGAAATTTAATAATTGATATTATTATCATACTATTTGGAACATCTTCAAAAAATTTAGGAATCAATCTAATTATTTTGTGTTTTTAATCACACTAGATTGAACCTTGTATTTTTAAAATTGCTAAAAATAATTTTTTTTCTAGATCCAGTTTGTTTGTACTGAATAATGACTAGAAATGTCTAAAAAAAGTTTTTTTTTCCATTTCTACTATTCCTTTCATTGGTGAAAAATTATTTTTGCTCCCTTTTTCTATTAGACTATATTTCCTATATAAACTTTTGAATACTTTCCACATTGAAATTTTAAAATTTTAAAAATGCAACAAGTATGTCAACTTATTACACTATAGGATCCTACTTTACAAAGTATTGAGATTTGTTTCATGTACCCTACCATGACTTTGCCATTGTAAATTTTGAAGAGGACACAATGTATTCTCTTAGTCATTGAGGGGTTAATATTGTGGTGTTTTTGTAAAAATTAGTGACACCTACAATTCTGTAAAATTTATTTGAATAAAATTTTGCAATCCTTCTGTCATGGGTTTTTACCAAAATAAGTGTTTAATGTACGTGCTTACTATAGCTTCACAAGCACATTGAATAATTTTTTTGCATCACAATCGAGGTGCATGAATAGGTAATTCTACAATTGTTATAGTCATTCTTTTTCTATATTTGTACATTTTGGAGCACTCTCCTATTTTTTAGAGTGAGCATCTAGAGGATGACTATGTTTCAAAATGCATTGACTATATTCAAGGATATAAAAAAAACTAAATCTTCAACACTAAATCCTAACCTCTTAAATGTAAAAAAGATTAGTGTCTCTTGTGATCTCATGGACTTTTTTGCAGTGGGATATTTAATTCAAGACTACGGGAGTGTAATATTATGCCGCACCCTTGATTAGGATCAACATCTACTTTTGAATATTTAAAATTCTTTTTAGAAAATGTGATTTAGCAAATGCTAAAAAACTAGAATATTTTGCAAAATCCTTCTTTTTTTCAAGCAAAAATGATTTTTGAATAAATAATTCCTTGAGAATTATAGCATTTATTTTTGGCTACCGGTAAATTTTTTGCCAATCTTGTCCTCAAGGTAATAAAAATAACATTGGTCTTAAAGACCAACATAAATGAAGAGTCTGTTGGAGATAGTGAATGGGTATCTATACTTCTAAGGCACTAGTAGACTTGGCTACTACCTTCACGTTACAATAATATTTCACATTATACGGAGCACTAATTTAATTATTTCACAAATAATATGATTTTTGTAATTTTGTGTCACATACACTAATGATACAAATTCAAGATGAATCTTCATTGTGTATATAGATATAAAGATTTAAATATTTTTCAAGATCTATATCTTTGCCTAGCAAAGTAGCAATTGTTGCAAGGTGGAGTTGATTTCTAATTTTTCATGAAGGAAAAGTGTGGGAACTTATTGTGTACAATCAAATGACCAAAATGACAAATTAGGCCGGGTTTACACTATGGTCCAAGACCAAGTCCAAGGCAAACCATATTAAAGTTGGAAAACATACCATGTTTCTACTAGTGTACAAATAAATCTCATTTGTTCTTGATTTCAACACTTACCATTTATTTTTTAAAATTAAATATTTGTCAAAAATATGCCGACATGTACCCGCAACAATCCTGTCCTCAATTGCTTGCAATAACCTCTCCATTGTTTTAAGAGCTGCTTATACCGGTATTGAGGTCCATGAGCGGCTGTGAAGAACTCTTTCCTAGCTGGTGGCAAACGGCTGGTGTTACAAAAGGGTGTTGATGCCTTAGTCCAGTGCGACCTTCTGAGCAGCATAGATTCCAGGAGCGGTGTATAGATCTCGACATCTCGTGCAATATCAAATTTTTTTTTTTTTTTTTAAACATACGACCTTCAAGGGTCGCAGACAGGACGCAATATCAACTTTGGTATTGAGGACAGGATTGTTGCAGATTTGCAGCTATGGCGCCCCCGTCTGCAGGTCAGTCACTCCTGACTCCCGCACATTGACACATACGCGATCTTCCTGATTCAAAATCATGTCTGAAAGGTTGTTTGAGATTGCTTGTTAAGATCTGTCGATTTCGTGTTCAATCGGGGTTTGAGGTTCCGGTAATTTCTCTAATCGCTCCGGTGTATGGTTTCAATGTGTATTTCGGAAATGCTTGTGACAAATTTGAGACCGCGTGGATTTGGGATGCTTTGGGTCTTCGTTAAAGTTTTAGGGTTTCGATTATGAGGGTTTGTTATGGTTTTTGTTACTTTTAATTTAAGTTGTGGTTTTAGAATCCAGCGCCATGGCGTTGTGACCTAATGACAGATTTCTTTCTGCTCTGTTTGACTCACAACTCCGATGGGCTGTGCGTTGATCGTCACAGATTTAGAGGAGGAGGAGGTCGCAGCGAATGGCTTGTCGAATGGCTCAGGCTACGTGAACTTGTCCGAGAGTCCGACCGATTTGCAGGAAAATGGCGTCGGTTACAACCCTGTAGCGAATGGAATGGCCAATGGAGAACATGCTGGAAGCAATGGAACCGTAGAAACAGAGCGACCGAGGTCGCAAGGGACAGTGGTGAGCATCAACGGAGTTGAAATGACAGTGTATGGCAATATCCAAGGTCTTGAGTTTCTGAACCTTGGGAATGACAGGGCTCCCGAGGTAGACGTGGATGCTGTAGATTCAGAGGAGGAGGAAGAGGAGGAACGGCAGAGAATGGAAGCCGAGAGGGCCATCCGTGAAGCAGAGGAAGCTGACCTAGCTCGCAGAGCAGCTCCTTTGCCTGCAGAACAGTGTCAAACCATCAGGAATGCTATGCGGGGGATCACGCTGGACTTTCGACCTGACTGGGCTGGCTCTATTCCTGAGCAAGAGTGGATGACCCGGATTTTGGAAAGTGGGGGAAGTACTCGACAATCGACTCCAGGAGGTGCTCGTAATACAAGCTCCTAATTTCGAAGTATGGCACAAATTATTCCAGGTTAAGAATTATGTCGCTTTGCTTAGGATTAGATGCGCAGCTATCGGTCAAAACTAGTGCAGAGTCTAACAAGATTTTTGGAGATTGCAATTGTATTACTCACAATTGCAGATGAATTGATCACATTTAGTTTGGAGATTGCAGATTAAACTATCTATTTTTGGAGGTAGAAGGCCCTGTTGTGGTCATCTCCTTGCCCTGTTTGAGTGTAAAACTGTCGAATAAATTAGATTTTGGGCCACATTGGGGTGTGACTGGCACAAATCAAAGTTTCAAAGTTTCAATTGGTGTGAATGAAATGATCTAGTGTTCGAAACCAAATTTTAGTAGGGCCTTGGTGGAAAGTTTTGCAAAGAATGAATTCACGATAGGGTCTTGCCATTTTGGTGGTTGTAAGTAAATATTGTGGTTACAACAGACGAGAGAGAACTATTGTGGATGCATACTTTGTTGGTTTTGGGGTGATGTAATCACTTACGGGCTATTAGGGTAGCACACTAATAAATTCATAATATATTGATAACAAATTTTTACTGAAATAGAAAAGCATGATTCCACTTTCATTCCTTATTTCATTTTCCTTTGTTCAAAAAATGATTCATGGCTTATCTACATACGAGTATGAGAACTTACATTGTGACCGTCTTAGGCATCTCTATCTTGTCCTTAATGTTACAGTTGTGGCAGAATTCTCATCCCTCTCCAGATATGTTGCAAGAGTCTGAAGTTTTCCCAGCTGGAACCCTTACTCGGTATCATTCATCACTACTTCTAGACTAGAAAAGATAGGAGCAGAAAGTGGCCAACAAAAGGTTGGCCCTGCGGAACGTGTGCTGGTATTACAGCCAATATAAATACAGAAACTCCTGAACCGATCTCTTACACTCCCAAAGGAAAAAGAGACGACACACAATAGACTGAGTCTAAACACACGCAAAGTGTGTTATCAACATTCTTGTTTATCAATTCTATCGAAAACGTACAAACTTGGAAAGACACTAGAAATAGTTCATAATATAATATACCAGACCTAGTGTTCCCATTTCCTTCCCGCAAATTCAGGCTACTGTTGCAAAGCAATGCACCTTATCAGTGGCTCACATTCTTGCCAATCAGACTATCTGAAGAGAGGTGATAACCGCGGCTTGAGTTCACTTAAATTTCCAGAGAAGGGATCCCATGATTTCACGAGTTCACAATGTCATGTTTGTCATTAGTTTACAGATGACTGAGATGAACACCGTCATCTCTCTTGGTTGATTCCATGCCCATTTCCATTTCCGTTGGCGGCACTGGATTCTGCAGAACAAAGAGGAAGAGCGTCCTTTAGAGAATTTTGAAAATTGCAGTAAGTGTTTTTTGTTTTTTTTCTTAAACATACGGCCTTCGAGGGCCGCAGCTGGACTGACACGACACGACCAAGGCAACCTGGCATTAAAGCCCGGGAATTACACACCTTGGGTATGCAGTAAGATTTTCATACCCTCAACTCTAAAACTGCAACGTTCACAGATTGTCACTACATATTATTTCCTACTTCACATAATATTCTTCAAAAGTGGGCTTGTAACACCTTGAAATCACCTGTGATGCCTATAAAGATATAAAGATACAAGATGACGGTTGCGGGATGTAAAAAAGGAATATGATGAAAGCATAGATGCACATGGTTACATTTGAGGGACGTAGAACAATAAGGATAGTAACGAGTCAATGTAGTATCTCAACATGAGTAAATGGAAAGGGTGTAGTACTTCAACGCCTAAAGAAAGTCATGCAGGATTTACCTTGGTTGGCAATGTGCCATGCTTTCTAGCGTGACGACGAGCCCAAGTGTCCACAACCACACAAGCACAAGCATCGCCCCAAATATTAGTCGCGGTTCGAAACATGCCCAGCAGCCAATCCACTGAGTATAACACTGCTACATCGGGGATATATTCTTGTAGTGAAAGTGCCTGCAATGACGAATCAAAATAGCAGAAAATGAGAACATGAGAGAAATTGCAAATTCCACAATCCAGTACACTCAAACCTCTTGAACACAACTACCTCAGAAACGACATTTCAGATACCTTCCCCATTGTCAGACTGTAATCGACTCTATCACTATTGTCACTCATTCAAACTATGTCAGTCAGGTTTAAGAGGTCATGTCAGGGCTATTGTATTAAAATGCTCAAATGACGTGGCAACAAATCAGACATAGATTTTCAATTTGAAGTGGAGAATTGCAATAAAAAAGGGTGCTGTTGATGAAATTGACCTGCAGCACGGTTATCATAGACACTAGAGCAGAGTTGGGAATAGAGGCTGATCCAACGGCAGCCAATGTTGCAGTCAAGCACACTACTATGACGTTTCCAACTGAAAGGGATAACCCATGTGCCTGCCATGCCAACAAGTCCGTGTTTGTTCTCAGTAAAAAATCCAGACTGACAAATAGTTGGTAGAAACAATGTGAACCTAACTGATTAGTGGGTGTCAGATCTCAATTAATTTAACTGAATGAGATTTCCTTCATACGAAGCAGCCAGTGAAACATCAAAGTGATCGCTGAACACGAAAGGAGCTTTGACGCATGGAATGGAAAAAATTTGAAAATAAAAAGGGGTTCTATGTATCTTTCTTGGACATCTGGTTTCAGGATAAAGTCAGCAAAGTAAGGTTGACATATTCTTCAATGATTACAAACTCAAGCTACTTCACCTCGACATTTTCTTATACTATGGGTAGCACTGCTTTATTTTTCGAATACTCCTTGTAAATGGAGTTCAAACTCTTAGTACAATTAAGTGAAGTTTGACGCTCACTATCGATGCATCACAAACTGTAATGACCGGATTTCTTTGACTGACGAGTAGAGAATCTGCAGCTCAATCTCTTGAGCTGACTGAGAGCATGAGGTGCCAATTCAGTCCGTTTTCAACATGAAAAAGCAGCAAGACTAGACTCTGACAAAATTGGGGAAAACAGTGCACTCGGAATTTTTTTGAGAGAGCTCACCTGAACTATGAATATAACAGACACAGCTTCATAGAGGGCTGCTCCATCACGGTTAATGTTGGTGCCCATGGGCACCACAAAGCGGACAATGCTCTCTACACAGCCATATTCCTCCCCGCATTTCATAGTCACCGGCATGGTGGCCGCACTTGAAGATGTTCCCACACCGACCGTTAACGCTGGTAGAAATGCCCTGAAACAGCAAATTATAAAAATGAGGTGATGTCTATAAACAATCTCCTAACAACCGAATTCAATATTCGTTACCAAGGTTAATCTCCTAAAAATTACATACTACTGTAGTTAGGTGACGTGAAAGTAGAGTCTCGTCATGAATGTCATCTCCATGAATAAGGCTGGTTACTAGACATAACTTGAATGGCTGGATCTTGTTCAATCATGCTCACTCCAGAGTCGAAAAAGGGCACCATAACACTAAAGGAAAACGGGAATATAAGATGCAACTATGTTCATGTACAATACTTGGTTACCACCTCTACAGTGTGAGAGCCATTGAGGTTACGGAGGATGATGCAGCACATACTTAAGAACCTTGAAGGGATTGTGCTGAGACAGAAGCATCAAAGTGATGGGCAGGAGCACAGTCGAATGAATCACAAATCCCCCCAACACGGTAGCCACGTAGAGTGCCAGCGCTTTCAGCAAGCCTACAATACTGCATGACTTCAAAATTGTGCTTGCCAACAACGACGCAATCCCGATCGGTGTGCACGCAATCACTACGTATATCTGCACACACAAGGGGTGTCAGGGAGACAGATAGGTCAGATTCAACGGCCTGGCTTGTTAAGTTCAATAAAACAGGTTTTTAGTAAAATTGGGACTGCTGAAAGAATTTTTAGATAGCACCATCAAAAGAATATTCCCCATAATTCATGGGGAGGTCTCCCCATGGTCACAGTGATCTTACAGAGGGCCCCTTTTGTATAATTCATGGGGAGGACTCTGTATAATCACTATAATTGTGAGGAAACCTCTACAGAAGTTACTGGAAAAACTCTCTGTATGATGTCAAAAAGTTCCTTACACAATCTAATTATATTACAACCTCTGTTCAGTACTTGGATGACACTGAAAATTTGGTACTTGACCTGCATAAACAATTACCGTTTTAAGCAAGAAGATGACTCGACCTTAGCTTACAATTTTCATGAAGACATCGTTGCAAATCTCCAGTATAGCAATCAGAGGTTCCGCTCGTTCCCCTGCAAAGCGCCACCAGTGTGAACCATCAGAAGGAAGGCACTGCAAATTATCTCCATTTTGTTCCCAAGTAGTAGAACACAAGTGTATCAAAACTTAAGTCATACACTTCTCAAGATTCAGTTCTAGTGACAGCAAGGTATTTTATGAAAAAGCAGTAAGTCTACCATTATGCAACACTAAATTCTCTAGGGATTGTACAATAAGGAAAATCGGGAACTGTGAGTGCGGGGGACAGAACTATGGTTTTTTCTCTAATGTCACAATGCAAAAAAAGTAAGAAAATGAGTTCCCAAGCCAAGAGTAGTCGTTTCCAATGAACATGTCGTAGCACGTGGCACGTCTAATGAGATCGTCAAAGTAAAAGGACCAATATTCCCCCAAACTTCAGCGAATATACTAAGGTGACGGAAGAATACCAAATCTGACGAGGGCAGCTGCGAATATAATTGCGAACGTAATAACTCCTAAGAAATTTGAGGCGGCAGCGGCAGCCACAATGTTGGTGGGGATGATGCTTCGTCCAATATTGAGCAACGAATCCACGACTGACTTGTCTGCATTTGCCGTTCCTCTGTGACAGTGCAGTTGAGTGAGTTGCAAGGAAATAACAAGCATGGTTCATTTTTCTTATCCATCCTAAGAAGAAATAAAACTAGAAGAGCTGCACCGCAAATCAGGTCTGAGAATACACACGTGGATGTGACATTCGCATTGTTGCAGTGCGAGAAGTTATTCCCAGCGAAGGGCTTGCTTCGTCCAGGCCGAATGGCATAAACAAGAGCGATACCCAAGATCACTGCCAGAATCATAGACAGTAAGTAGTACAGCAGAGACCACCGAATTATACGTCCAGTTCTGTAAAATGGCAACCCCACTTGTGCTCCCTCAGGCAAAACAAAAACACTCGGCCTCAGCATGAATAGCACAGCATCATTTCAAATTGTAGACCACTTTTCTGTTCACCAACACTATGCAGATTAATGTAGGCAGAGGATAATAAACCGTTAAGGACCAGATCTCGTCTCCTATTGACTAAGCTCTGTTTCTAACAGCAATTCCTCTCTTCCTATACACTTGGTTAGCCTTCAATTTGAAAGTTGGGTGTAAGCACAACATGGCTAAAGTTAATGGCCACTGGTCTTTGAATGGAAAAATGGAGTTGTCTACCCTCCCTCCTAGAGTGGTCTACAACCTCCCACCTTGAATGATTGCGTAAGTCCATACATAGTTTAAAAAAAAATGATCTCACGAGCGTTTCGGTCTTGTACCCAAAGTGGTCTCTCCAGTAAACTCAAGTGAGTGATCCCCAACGAAATCACACTCCTACATCTTCGTCGAAATTCTTAGAGTGACAGAAAGAGTATCTTCTACCTGTTCACCAAATATTGAAAAAATGGATCCCAGTTACATACCCGCTTCCAGAGTGTCGCAGGTTGAAAACGCCACTCATGAGAGCGAACACCATCAGCGGTAACACGAGCTCCTGAAGCGCGTGAATCAGCAATTCTCCAGGGTACCCTGCACGCCACACCCTGATGGCATTAGCTCACCACAAACTCAGGGTCTCACATGCAAGTAGAGCAAGTATTCGTCATGATCTTGTGAGCACAGCAATTTCCTAGAAAATAGAGGGGCTTGCATACTCCCGTACCAATGAGATTTTTTGCCACAGTTGAAGGGTGAGTCGAGTACAGAGCAGCCCCCAAACCAACCCCCACCGCTACTCCCCCGAGGGTCCACCAAATCAGCATCTTCATTCGAAAGGCTTTTTTCTTGAAGCGCTTCCATGCTGTTCCATTCTTCCTCCCTGAAACCCACCAAAATCCACAGTCTCGGTATTAATAGCTATTCTCGTTTCTCACGCACTTCAGCAGGTCTGTCCACTTCTGACCAACTAAAAAATCCGACTCGAAGAGCAGGCTATGTACATCAAATTCACTAGAATTGAGAACAGGAAAAGTGGTGAATACGGTCCTTAAGAACCTCGCAAATCACCTCTTTTCATGGGTTTGTGACAAATTTCATAATGCATCAATCTACAGAAGATGAGAGTTGGAAACAAACCCGCAGAATCCATGGTGTCTTCATCAGATAGTGTGTTCGCCATGGCGTGATCCTCTTGTCTGCAAACTCAATATCCCCTGGAGTGCCAACAATTCCCCCCTTGTCAAAACCTACAGCCCCTCCTCCAATTTCTACCCCACGTTACATACAGTACAGGGAATTCCCAATTCAGCAAGAGTACCGACACCCCAAGCCTGAGCCCAAATGTTGAAGCTAGCTAAGCGTCGTCATTCCTCCTACAAACCATGTCCATCAACACACAAGAACAAAACAGATGAGATCATTCAAACCGTATACCTTGGAATTGGAGCGAGTTTCAAGACATGGATAACTTACATCAACTCTCTGGTGTTGAGATTTCTATCAACCCTGGCTTTTGATAAGGTCAGTCTCCCCGACACTGCCTTCCCGACTGACTGACTGACTGACTGACAGTGCGGCAGGGACAGAAACCCACGAAGTCACACATTAAACTATTAGACCCCCAGAATGAAACTACGAGTGTTTTGATGTCCACATACTGTAAGTTAAGTATGTTCTCTCGCTGCAGGTTGCATCCCATTTTATATACTGTACAGGCAGTGCGATGGAGAAAAGCAGCTTGCGACTGGCCTTTTTCTTGGGGAATCCTCCGCACGAACTCCTCTACTCATGGAATGCACGGCATCAATGGCCGGGAGGATTGCAAAGAGACGTCTTCTCGTGGGACCGCCATCGCCAGCGACCCTCCGCAACGGACCGTAGACGTGCAAGTCAAATTTTAGTATATTGCTACAGCGACAACCAGTACAGGCCTACAGGGATGGGGTTGCTAATTGGAAACTGAAGGATCCCATCTCACAAAAGGCAAAGGCATTGTCCTTGTCACTGATATATGACATTTATATGACTTTTTTGGGTTCAAACTTCAATGCTAGATGCCACTTTCTTATGAACTTCTTCTACCGTACGTACGTATGTACGTGAGGATGATATTCAAACATAAATGGAGTACTACCCTACGTTCGTTAAAAAATAATTTAGAATATAAATAAATATGGCATGTAACGAAATTTTCAGAAATTATAACACGACATATTTGAAAGTGTAGAAAATGTTAATGAAAGTAATTGGAATCCTAAAAAACACGATGAAGAATGAAAAATAATATAATGAGTGGACAAACAATATTAGACAGTTAGTTGGCAAGTTATTTTAAGAACTTGTTCACTGAGTTTCAGTATCTTAAAGCATGACTCAAGCCTAAGTGAGTCACTTAAGTTTGGATAAAGTTTGAGTCAACTTGAGTCAAGCCTAAGTTAGGTTTCTCTACAACGGTAAAGCGGGAGGAAGTTAAGTGAAATATTCGGTCCCAAGCTCGTCAATTGAAATTTTGATTATTCTAAATCCAGTTAACAAAAGAGAAATTCAAGCAAAAATAAAAGATTTCGTATGGGGTCTGACAAATTATTTCTACTAGTGTGCCCTGTGCCCTTGCCAAACCAAAATAAAAGTAAAAGTAATTTTCTAACTTTTTAATTCATAATTTTTCTGAAATTCAATAACTTTCAAACCATACATCCAAATGCCATAAAACAAAGAGAGCTTTCCCACACACACCTCTTTGTAGAGAGTTTTCCAACAGTACAAAGACCGTAATTAGAGGACACACAATTCTAAAGATCTCACCGTAAAAAGTAAATAGCCTAACATAAGGTATGGATTTTTTGAACTATCTCAAGTTCTTAAATATTATATTTCTAAAAGGTTGCAAAAAAATTTCTTCCCTACTGCCTAATTTTTGGAGTATTTCAAATTATATAAGAAATTTCAAGCTGGAAATTTTTCAAGTGTAAAACTTGAAAACGTTTATTTAGCGATCATCATCAAATTGAAAAGATGAAACAATTAAGAAAAGACTTGGTAATTAAAAAAAACTTCAATTAAAACAAGACACCACAACACAAAATAAGAAAAGTCATGGCAACCAAAACAAAAAGGGTCATGGTAGACAACAACCGAAAAAATTAATAGATTAGAGTGTAGAAATCCTAAGATGTGATTTTCAATGTGCTGAGACCATTCAACACTAAAAACTAAAGTATTTTAGCAATTTTTTGCCAAATCTAATCTTGATATATATTATATGAAATTTCAATAATTTTTTCAATAATTTTTTAAAAATTGTAAATTCCTAAAAATTGTGATTTAAAGAAATTTTTTGAACTTTTGGAAGGATTAAAAATCCCAAAGTTCAAAAAATTAAGAAGGTTTTGTAAAAAGGTAGCTTTTTTTAAATTTGTAACTTTTTAAAAAGTTATTGAAATTTCAAAACATTTGAAAGTTATTTTTGCTATGATATTGTAATTAAAATCATATCAATGTGAATGACAAAGGGTTTTTTGTTTGCTATGATTGCCAGGGGTGGAAATAAATAAGGCAATTACGCCTTGAGTTGCCAATAATTACTTCCTTTGGGGCTACAACTGTAGAATTTTGTTTAATTAGATAAGCAAATTATAGTCAAAAGTGTTGCAAGTAGAATCAAAATTTATGTTGCTCCAAAAATATTTAAAGTTATTTGACGTTGTAGGCCCCTATAATAGGTTATAGATTTAATATGAATAAACAAGTTTGAAATCCTAAATCAACAAATTAAAGGAGATGCTACAAAAAATCAATAATTGTGAAAATAATGTCCATAAATAGCCATTTGGATAACTAGTCTTCTAATACAAGGCTACCATAGCTTCCTAACAGTTTGGTCCATACATTTACAAATATATATATATATATATATAAATAAAGATTGCCTAACTTATAGAAATTCAATTTGTTCCACATAATCTTGCATCTCTTTTTTGTTAATAATTGTAATCATACATTGCAAAGTTTTTTGCCTTATCATTTTGATCATTCTAAAGAATAATATTTCACAAACAAAACATATTTTTCAAGTGCAACAAATCTTGACACATGAAGTAGGCAGTTTATAAGTTGGAGGTCAAGAAAAGGACTTAGGTAAATGCGTTCGCCTTAGATGAAAGTAAAAACAACAATTCAAAAATTGTAAAAACAACTTAGATGAATGCCTAATTTATTTTAATTATATTTTTAAAATTGACCAATTTTAATTTATTATTCTTTGGGCTACCTAATTATTTTTTGTTCTTTAATTAATTAATATGCAAAAAGATACCTTTTTAAGTATTTCTATGATTTTTAAGATATAGCTAAGGTGATAAGTAAAAGGATAATATTGTTTCATTTTTAAAAAATAAAAAAATAAAAAAATATCTCTCTATATAAAAATATCTCCCTATTTAAATCCATTGATATATATATTTGCATATGTCTTTGTATGTGTATAAAATATATAGATATCAAACTTGAATTGATACTTATCAAAGGGGTTTTCACCCACGTAAAGATCTGCTATGAATATTCTATATATTTCAAGGTAATTTATATCCATAATTTCATTTTTTTCTAACAAATAGTTGCCTTAAGTAAGAAACCTTTATAAGGCAAGCTTTAAGCAAGAATTCCAATGGGCAATATATTCATCCATGTTTATCATTTAAACACATTTTTATCATCCAAAGATTTCTTTTTAGTTTGAATTTTCTTTCTAGAATTTGTTTTTCTAAATTTTCTTTACCATCCTTGATCAAGAGTTTTAAAAACTTTTAATACAAGTAACTACTCATATAAAGACAAGCATTTGATTACAAATACTATTGCTTATGATTTTTGACCTAATTAAAACTGGAGCTAGCACAATCATTTCAGTCGTCATATTTTGAAAAAGATTTTGGATTTCATTTAAGTAGATAGAAATGGAGTAAGGGTGATTGCAAGAAACACTTGTCCTATTTTTTGTCCCCTTGCCCTTGAAAATTGTTTTTTTGCTCATAACTTTTACATTGTTTGTCCATTTGGCAAGAAATTTGGAGTGAAGGTAGATGCGGTAGCTACAAACATTGAATAATTTTATAAAAAAATTAAAATTAGTTTATTATTTTTAACCTGCCCCCAATTGGGTGTCCACCTTGGCCGTTTTGGGGGATTTTAGTCCTATTTTGACCCAAAAATGCAAATTTGAAGCCACAAATTGGACATATTGGAGGTCTACTAACATTACAAGGGCTGACAATGAATTTTTATGAAAATAGCAACATGTCGGTTGCACACTTGGGGTCAAAGTGACCTTTCTTTGCGTGAAAGCTACAAAGAGGGAAAAGATTTCCTTCATGAATTTTTTGGTGCAATGTGAGCGCAGTCTTTTCTAGCAAAAATGTCTTTTTTTTATTGAATTTATTGAATTTATTTTTAATTACTGAAAATGAGTATAAAAGAATTATATACAAAATAGTATGAGGCCTTTGGTGTGAAAATGGCACATGGAATACCGCCATTTAATGAAATTCACCATCTATGATAATATAGAAACTGCCATAGCTACCTTTGGCCTAGTGTAAATGATGGACAATCATTCCAAATGTCTTAAAATTATACCACAATGTACATCAGCTTGTCAAGTACTCAAATATCAATTTTCATCCACATCAAAGATATTGTTCAACTTTGGTAGAGATTTTTTAATTATTGACTTTCTAACCCTTCGCATGATAACCTAGAAATTGTCATAGCTAACTTTGACCTAGTACAAGTGATAGAAATAGCTAGCAATGTCTTGAAATATTGCTAAAATGTAGATCAAATAGTTAAATACTTACGTATCAATTTTCATCATGATCTAAAATACCATTCAATGTTAATAGAAATTCCTTCACTACTAACTTTTTACTAACTCCATACACTGGTTGTATTTTTCTTATAACTTATAGGTCCCATATCCATTGTTATCAAGTTTTTGATACAGCGCAGTAGATAAATTAAAAAAATTACTCCTTAAATTTTATAGCCATATCATAAAAATTCAATAAAATTGAAGCTTCCAAATACATCCTTCTTAACTTACCTTAGATTTTAAACACTTCCGCTATAAAGCCTCATATTTCCTTCTCCATAACAAGTCTAGTTTTGAAAATTGGTATTATGGTAGATCAACTATCCAAAAACTCAAATTCAAAATTTTGCTTTGGTTTAACACTTTATTAAAACATAAATCTAAAACTCCTTCAGTAAAAAATCACCAATAAATGTACACTTAGCATTTAAGTGCATTCTACATTTCAAAAACCATCAAAAATTACTTATAATTATAATTACTCTATATATAAAGCTTCATTACATGTCATTCCAATAATTATTGCAAAATTTATACGGTTTTTAAAACTTTCAATGTCTAAAAAGCAGAAAGCTAAAAATATATATTAAAACATATTAATTAATTATGTTTGGTTTGGTAGATTGATACCAATTTAGAAACCTCTGAACCATCTAATTTTGACTAATGAAATGAATGTTACAAGGACTTTTATTTTACGGGTGCTTAATAAAGACAGATTATATATATGAAATTGTTTATTGTGTACAATTCTAAAAAATTTAAAATAAAGAAATCCCAAAGAATATGCATTGCTTATTAGAAACATTCTCACCATTGGAATTTATTATTATTCAAAGTTATTAGCAATTTAGTTTTTTCTTTTATCATATACTACCTTCCATTTTGTAAATTTATTAAAGATGAATATGAAATTTTTAGGTAATTTTTTTTCATGCATTTTCAACTCATTTTGCAACATATTGGCTAAATTATACAAAGTACAAGTTATAGGACATACGTGTTTTCTTCTAAAAATGTGGAAAGACAAAATTTATCTATAATTTATCTATATAAAAATTTATCTATAAATTACAAAAAACAAAAGAGAGATAAGGAACCAATTCTTTTCTTTAAGTAGTCAACCACAATCTTGAAAGGCTAGCTGCCGACTAGCCCTAACCTTAACATCAACTACTAACCAACCGGTTGTCAACCGACAACTAGCAACAACTCCTTTCACATACAAAGATGCCTATTTCAACTAGTAGATGTCCCTCATCATAATACTCCAATCCATCCCATATTACTATTTGCTTCCATCTAAACACTTCGCCAGAGAAACAAAAAAAAACTTGATTTGCAAAAAGTGAAACAAATCAAAAAATCAAAAACAACAGTCCAATCCAACCGCAAACCTCCCTGTATCCTCTCCTCCTAAGTTTTGCACTCACACGCCTGATCCTGCCAAGACCAAGTGCAAAGAACGCGCAAACTTGCATCAAAAACTCGATTGCTACCCAAATAAAAAACCCTCTTCATCGAAAGCTACCTAACTAAGAACTCAATCAATCCTCTTCCGTTTCGTTTCCAATCTCCGACCGCTCGCGACAATGAGAGACTGTTGCTGCCTTAATTGCGTGTATCTCAAAAAAGACTTAAATGAATCCTCTAAACATGATATCATTACGCCGTGTAAGGGAGGCATTTGCAATTGATTGGCTTCAAGTATAGCCATTAAATTTTATTTGCCTCAGATCAGAAAATTTCAATGTAAAAGCCCCTCTGCCCGGAGTGTGGCCGCCCTCTGCTCTCCGGGCACCGAGACCTTCCGCTGAAATTTTCCTCGCATGGGATCCCTTATACTCCGTACCTTTTAAGCAAGATGCCTCAATATGAGCCCCAAACAAAAAACTCATTGGTAGACACATTTGCATGTACGCTTTGTGAAATAATCTGCTGGCCAGGGTTTAGATCCACTTATTCGGGAATAAAATCTGGGCTGGAAACGGAATCAGGTCCTTCATACCGTCTCCCAGTCTACCTCGTGTCGATCTCCATAGAGACCTGCCGGAACCGACTCTTCCTCCCGTAGACTTGCCCCAGGGTCGGTCAGTGATAAGATTCTTCTCCTCGGGACGAAATGAAGAATGTTGGCCACGCGCCCTCGAAGCAAAAGAGCCAGGGCGAGTTCAGTCAGATTCCTCCAGTCGAACAGTACAAGTGCTTGCGGTGATGCGAAAATTGCCTTGCAACTGTTGCGAGGGCGGGCATCCTAGGAAAAGGCATCCTAAACAACACATGCATAACTCTGACTTGCATGACGGAAGCGTACCTTCCGTTTGGAGTTTGGACGCTCTGCGATCCAACTGGAGGACTGATGCTTTTTCCCGGGCAGAAGGGACCAGTGGCCATGCTGCACAGTGCACAGCACCAAAGGCCGGACCGCCGGAGGGCCAGTCGAGACCGCTCTGGCGCACTCCGACTCCTGCAAGCCGGGAACTCAACGCGAGCTCAAGCTGTGGGACCTCATATCCGATGCCAATTAGGCTGCTGGACTTCTAGTGATTGGGAGAAAACTGAAAAAGTTCATGGATTCCTGGCATGGCCAGCGTCACTCACTCGCTCACTCATCCCTGGATGCGACATCTTTGATAACCCTGGGAGTGACATTAATGTGTATGAAGCGGGGTATGAAGGTTCAAGATACTGGTTTTATTAGATGCGGCTTTCATAGAATTAAAATTCATATGACATTTATATGAATTCAATACCGCAAAACATGTGATTTTCATATGAACTTCATGTGATTGAAATTAAATCTTGAAATTTGGTATTTGTCTAGTTTTCCTACTTAGCGAATCTTTCTATGAATTTCCTTTGGTAATTACCTTCATTGACTATATTTTTAAAATTGTTTAAAACTTATTTTTCTAATTTTAAAGTACTCCAAAAAAATTAAGCATGAGTATTATGAAAATGCAACAAAATCAGCAAGTCTTTCTTGCGATCACCCGTAGATTCTTACCTCCTAATGTCACTTGACTCTTGTTATCTCTTGTACTCCCGAACTTAGCCCCTAAAAATCAATTGAGTTGTATTCCCTCTTTGTTTTTTTGGATAACATCACTTTTCAAAGAAACATGCACAACTAGGCTCCAAACAATATTCATAGGGATTTATCTATATACAGTTTTGATGCCTTGCAAATTGCTAGATTTTGTATTTTTCATAGTTTTGAATGTTCAAGAGCAAAAAAGGTGGGGAAAATTTAGAATAACAATTTTGACTATTTTTTTTTAGGTTTTTTCATACACAAAGGCGGGTAGAGAATACTATAAGCAACCTATCAAGCACATGGCTTGGGGTTTTATAGTATTGGTTCAAGTGTTGTGAAACCTAAAGATTCCACCTTGTGAATTTGTGCAAACTTGTTAATATTCTAATTTATTAAAAGTATAGTTACGTACAAGTGGAAATGCTCTAATTCACATGGCTAACTTAACATTTTTCTCTTTGAAACATTGTTGAAAGTCCAAAAATATAGGCTCAATGCATAGGATTATTTATTGTGAGAGCCAAGGTGATTAGAGCATCGCCACTAACTGCACTCCAAATGACCATGGCACCAACAAGTGGTGAAGCATTTACTATTGCGTGAGATGTTGCCATTCCCCAACAACAACCCACCAAAATTAGATTGACTAGTACTATTTAAATGCAATTGCCACCAAAGCGCCAAGTCATAGGGAATGTCACCATGGGGCTTCTATTATCTTGCCTAAGATGGTGGATGGTGGAGAAGTCAATAACTATGAAGACTCTTCCTCAAGACAGTGAGAGTTCTTTGATAGGGACAATATGGCTTGTTCCCAAAGCTAGAAGGTTTAGGATTTAGTCTTTTGTTGGTCAATGCAATGGATCAATGGATCAATGGAGGCAACAATTATTGCACAATTTACAAGTAGAACTTGAAGATAATGAGGATGAAGAGCAAGTTTGGGTCATACTTGTATATCAACTTGGAGAGTTTTTTGATGAGGAAGCGAGTGAGAAGGCCAGTGGTAGTAGGCCATGAAAAGCTTCGAATGTTGATAGGGAATTTGAAAGAGGTCACCAACACATCTATCATGATTATTTTTTTGATAGCCTTGTTTTTAGTACCTAGTTGTTTAGACATTGGTTTCATATGCAAAAAAAATTATTTGCAAGAATCATGGACGCGATTTGTACTCATGATCTCTGTATTTTGTTCAAAACAAGAATCATTTAGTGATTTGGGGCTTGTCCCCATTGCACAAATGCATGGTAGCTATGCGTATGCTTGCATATGCTTGCATATGGGGTTGTTGCTAATGCCACCAATAAATATTGTCGTATCGGGCAGAGCACTATAATGGAATCAATAAAGAGATTTTGTACATCAATAAGAGCTTGTTTTCAATTTTTGTATCTGAGGAAGCCCACCTAGTCTAATATTATCAAACAAGTATATGCATTAATAAAGGGAAGCTTTGGTTGGGCATGTTTATTTCTTTAAATTACATACATTGGATCTATAAAAAATATCTGGTTGTTTAGCATGGACAATTTCAAGACAAGGATAGTACAAAGAGTATTATACTAGAGGCAGTTGCTAACCAATATATGTAGATATGGCATGCATTTTTTGGTTTGGTTGGAGACAATAATGACCCAAATGTTTTAGATAGGTCTATCATGATTGAAGATATATTGATGGGAGAGAGACATGATTTATCTTTAATTCATCGTCAATGACCACACCTATCCTAAAGGCCTAGATACTATGTGCTTGCAAATGGGATTTATTTCAAGTGGAGCTGATTTGTAGACACAATTATGAACCTCAATATGAGAAGAATATCCATTGTGCAACTGTGCAAGAGATCCACAAAGATGTTGAACACTAATTTGGTTCTCTGTAAGCCTATTTTGAAATTGTAAAAATTCATGTTGACAATGGAATATAAATACTATAGATGACATGATCTTGGTTTGTTGCATTATGCACAAGGGTAGTTGCAAGAAACACTTCACGTTTTTCCCGTCAAACTTGCGTTTTTTGGCCATAGGATTGGTAGTACTATACAATACTACAAATACTATGTTTTTGCAACACCCCAACAAATTTGAACCATCTATTCAAGGCACTTGCAGATTTGAACCGTTGATTTAGTACTATGCAGTACTACAGACTACTACAAAGTATTGTAGAAGCCACCGGGAGCAGACAATAGCAGAAAAGGAGTCTGTGGACATTTTTATTTTTAGTAATTCAAAAACAAATTCAAAAAAATCCATAAAAAAATCCATTTTGCTAGAGAAGACTACGCTTGCATTGCACCAAAAAATTCATGAAGGAAATTTTTTCCCTCTTTGTAGCTTTCGCAAATTTGCGCAAAGGAAGGTCACTTTGACCCTATGTGTGCAACTGACATGTTTTTATTTTTATAAAAACTCATCGTCATCCCTTGTAATGTTAGTAGACCTCCAACATGTCCAATTTGTGGCTTCAAATTTTCATTTTTGGATAAAAAATAAGACTAAAATCCCTTCCAAAATGGCCAAGGTAGACACCCAATCGGGGGTAGGTTAAAAATAGTAATCTAATTTTTAAAAAATTTAAAAATTACTCAACATTTGCAACTACCACACCTACCTTCATTCCAAATTTCATGCCATAAGGACAAAAAATGCAAAAGTTATGAGCAAAAAAATAATTCTCAAGGGCAAGGGGACAAGAAACAGGACAAGTGTTTCTTGCAATCACCCACAAGTGGTCATTGGGAATGAGATAGAATTAGGACTAGAGGATTTGTTTGACCCAAATGTTATTTTGCAAGTCAAAAGAGGGATGAATTGGCAATTCATTTGTGACATAGCTGAAATTGAGCATATAAATAGGCATTTTCCATTGAAGAATGACTTGATTGAACACATGTAGCAATTTAAAGGTCAACACCTTTATTAAGTGATTTTACTTCAAATTTCATTAAACCCCTAAGTACCTTGAACACTCACCTATACTTGAATAAAGAAGCAATTTTATGTGCAGCTATTTACTTTACTTTACATAACCCCTTATAGAAGTAACATGTATCATATTTGTGATTTGAATGATTTGTGCCAATTGTTTATGAAGCTAAAGTTTTCTTCAATGTTTAAGTCCATAGTGTCTAAGTTTTTTGGAGTGTAATTCTACTATGGAAAAAAAAACATGAATTTATAGTTATGTCCTTTGAAAAAATGGGTCATCAACCGTATTTCAATTTATAACCTTCTAAAAAATTTGCAACCAAAGTTTTTTTTGGTTTTTGGACAAATGGTTATGTAGCTCCAAAGAAAGAAGGTTTTCAGTTTTCTGGCTCCTTCATTCTAGGGTTTTGAATTAGAGGAGGCTAATTTAGAGTGTATAATTTTTGTGTGGAATTTTTGTATTTGTTGGCTCTGCACAATGGATGAAATGAGGTTTTGGAAGCATTGTAGCAATAGTGTGCACGGCCATCATTTTAGTCTGGCATTTTTTAATACATTTGCCCCCTTTTTTTTCTATAGGCTTGAAGTTGCACATTTTCTTTTGAGAAAATTGGGCATTTAAATGCCTAAAAAAAACCCTGCTTGCAACAATTGTGCCATTTTATTCATCACATTCATTAAGCAACTACATATAAAAGACAAAATTTGTTTTTAATTTTAAGAGATGATGTCATATTTCCAACACAAGTATAAAAAATCCCATATTTTTGGAGAAATTTTGTAATCACTATAAATTTCTAAAGGAAAAAAAATGATGAAAATAAAAATAATAAATTCAATTATAAGCCTTGTTTCAATGCATAACCTTCAAGTATGTGGGGACACTTTGGAACCAATTGTTCACAATGTACACACCTCATATTCTTGAAGGGAAGAGATAATCCTAAACAAAAAAATAATGAAAATAAAAATAAAATCTTAAATCACAAATTTTGTTCCAATACATAACCTTCAAGTATGTGGAAACGCCTTGGTACCAATTGTTCACAATGCACATACCCCATACTCTTGAAGGGTGGACAAAATCCTAAACAAAAAATAAATAAAGAATATATACATATAAGAATATAAGATTATATAAGAATTTATCTAAAAATAAAATTAAAAATCCTATAAATATGTATATGTATATCTCGATGTATATGTGTGTGCAATATATATATATATATATATAATGTACAAGATATTTTTCTAGTAAATCTAAGAATATAAAATTCAAGATTCTAACCTCTATTGATTGCAAGATTGTTTAAAAAATACTTTGTTTAAAAAAATAAAAAAACTATAATGAAGTTTCACCTTTCACTTTTCAAAAAGTGCAAGTATTCTAACGTAAAAGGTTACTTTCACTTTGTTCAACAAAATAAAAGAACTCTAATGTTAAAGGTTCCTTTTTCTATTTAGAAAAGAATAGCAAGCCATTACAAAGAATTTCAGCCCTTGAAGGGGCCACAAGTTTTGACCCCCCCTTAGTGTAATTGTAGAAAAAATGGAAAAAAAAATTATTTTTTATTTTTTAAAATTTGAATGCTGATGTGGCACTACTGGTGCCATGTCAGCATCACATCAGAATTTTTAAATATTTTTTTAAGTATTTTCTTTTCAATTATTATTTTTTAATAATAATATATATTTTTTAAATTCTGTAATTTCACTGCAAGGGTGCCGAAAATGAACTATTAACGGCTTCTTTGAGTGCTGAAACTTTTTGAGGCTCTAAAGTGGAAGGGGTTCCTTTTGGCTTCTCACATACTCAGTATAATAAAGGTAGAAAGAGCCATAATGCATTTTATTCAAAACTATAGCATTTTATCTAATATCATGTAGTTTTTGCTTCTTTTCTTCCACAATTTCTTTTAATCCGCGTACTCTAGCTTGAATTCACATTTTCTCCAGCTCTTTGACTTTTGATCAATGATTGTATTCTATGTTCCAAACTTTTTGGTATTTGGATAAATGTTCCAATACAAGTAAATCTTTTTGCTGTTGTTGATTGTAAATTAGTATGGAAGTCAAATTTTGCTCTCCAAATTATTTCAACAACACCATTACATCATCCAAAGTCAATATAAAGTTTGTAACTTGGAACAATAAATGCCTCCCCCTGTTACGATAAAACCCATCACTCACTTTTGTTAATCTTTTATTATGTTCTAATGTAGGTGCCTAAATTCCATATACATAAGAACTATGATTAACCCCTAAAGCACCAAACATGCTTTTTTCAGATCATAGCTTTTTTGGGCAGCTCACTATGAGCGGAGTTTTTATTTTTTTTCTTTGAAATTTTCACACAAGATGTGCCCGAGGAATAGCTTTAAGGCCCAACAATTTCATAACTTTTGACTACATGGTTAAAAAGTTATTGCATGATATGTCATTTCATTGCTCGGCGGGCAGCCCGGGCAGCAAAAAAAAATTCTTTAAAAATCACTTTTAAAAAAAGTAAAAATTTGAAATTGGTTCTTTAGATTTATATATATGCGGGAAGCTTTGAATTATTCCATTCCAATCAATGAGTCAAAAGTTATGAGGATTCTTAGTTTGAGGGTAGTTATGAAATCTCAACTCTAAAATAAACTTTGAAGTCCTTTATTTAACTCAATTTTCAATAATTTTGAAAAAAAATAAAAACATTGGGTGTAGATTGTATATTACAACATTACAACTGTTGGGATTGATATTTTTCAATTCCATAAATAAATTCTTAACAATTTAGTGTTTTGAATCATTCTCTACCTCTTCCTACTTACTATTTTTTTCCTATATGTTGTACAATTCCAAATGATCTGAAAATTTTCATGCATGTAGCCAACTTGCCTTGAAGAATAAATCCAAAGAGTAACCACTGTTTGGGACATTTTTTCATACAAATGTGACCTTGTAAAGGGCAGCTGCCCGTATTTTTGCAGGGACAAAAAAAGGATTTTTGTCAATTCAAACGCTATTATCTTGCAATCCACACGGTGGAAAATCCTGAAATTTTTTCCACATCTTTTTAAATAAGTTTACTACAAGATCCTACGGTTATAGGTGTCCAAAAATGTTTTTTTTCTAAAATTTGGCACTAGTATTAGAAATGGCAGTTTTGGAGCGTTTTTGGTAAAAACATAGTCAAAAACCTTTAGGGGTTAATAGCTTGATCATAGGTATGGAATGTAGATATGATCATTTTCCAATACCTTTCATTGGGGTGAAGATCATAGTTCTTATGTATATGGAATTTAGGCACCTACAATAGAACATAATGGAAGATTAGAAAAAGTAAGTGATGGGTTTTATTGTAACGGGGGGAGGCATTTATTGTTCCAAGTTACAAACTTTATATTGACTTTGGATGATGTGATGGTGTTGTTGAAATAATTTGGAGAGCAAAATTTGACTTCCATACTAATTCACAATCAACAACAGCAAAAGGATCTACTTGTATTGGAACATCTACCCAAATACCAAAAAGTTTGGTACATAGAATACAATCATTGATCAAAAAGATGTGCTCGAGAAGATGTGAATCCAAGAGTACGCGGATTAAAAGAAATTGTGGAAGAAAAGAAGCAAAAACTACATGATATTAGATAAAATGCTATAGTTTTGAATAAAATGCATTATGGCTCTTTCTACCTCTTTTATACTTATGTGAGAAGCCAAAAGGAACCTTTTACTTTAGAGTTGTTATTCTTTTCTAAATGAAAAAGGAACCTTTAACACTAGAGTTCTTTTATTTTGTTGAACAAAGTGAAAGTAACCTTTTACGTTAGAATACTTGCACTTTTTTTAAAAGTGAAAGGTAAAACTTCATTATAATTCTTTTACTTTTTTAAACAAAGTATTTTTCAAATGATCTTGCAATCAATAGAGGTTAGAATCTTGAATTTTATATTCTTAGATTTACTAGGAAAATATCTTGTACTTTATATATATATATTGCACATACATATACATATACATATTTATAGGATTTTTAATTTTATTTTTAGATAAATTCTTATATAATCTTATATTCTTATATGTATATATTCTTTATTTATTTTTTGTTTAGGATTTTGTCCACCCTTCAAGAGTATGGAGTATGTGCATTGTGAACAATTGGTACCAAGGCGTTTCCACATACTTGAAGGTTATGTATTGGAACAAAATTTGTGATTTAAGATTTTATTTTTATTTTCATTATTTTTTTGTTTAGGATTATCTCTTCCCTTCAAGAATATGAGATGTGTACATTGTGAACAATTGGTTCCAAAGTGTCCCCATATACTTGAAGGTTATGCATTGAAACAAGGCTTGTAATTGAATTTATTATTTTTATTTTCATCATTTTTTTCCTTTAGAAATTCATAGTGATTACAAAATTTCTCCAAAAATATGGGATTTTTTTTACTTGTGTTGGAAATATGACATCATCTTTTAAAATTAAAAACAAATTTTGTCTTTTATATGTAGTTGCTTAATGAATGTGATGAATACCATAGCACAATTGTTGTAAGTTTTTAAGACAATAGAAATAAATTGAAAATTTATCAAATTGTTTAATGACTAGAGTAAACTTGCCATTTACCAATCAATTTTAGTCACCGGATAGTGACTATTCCATTCACCAAACAAGAACGGACAACAAGCGCACTTTGGAAACGCTACAGTCAAAACTCCATATTCTAAATCAAATGATTTTCATTGGATGATGTATTGCTCAAATCCAAATGATTTCTATAATTTGGATTAAGATGAGAAATTGTTCAAATGAACGGAACCCAAATAATATTGAGATGAACACTTCGACAATTACAAGAATGGATGAAGTGCTTGATGAAATCTCACTGCGGTATTTATGGGAACGGCATTTTAAATACTTTGAGGTGAAGAGCTGCACAAAGCAAGGAGCTTTGGCTTGCTATGAAGGTCATATTTGTGTTGTAAAGTTTTAAGTGGTTGGAGCTTCGTAAAAACATTGGTTTTTGACTCACACTATGTCTTTCTTATTAATTCCTCACAATTTATTTTAATATCCTAAACTCTTAGTTAGCTATTGAAGAATCAAATGTTTGTATGTCTAGATTAGGCCTCCTTTCTTAAGAGTGTGGTATCTCTTAAAGACAAATGTTGTAGTTTGCAAAAAGAGGAGTAGACTTGTAGCAACAAAACTCTAGCCTACAAAATCCAAAAACAAGTATAGGGAGAGGGATCAATGGAAAGAGGCAAATATGCATGTGGCACTTGCAACAATGGCATTTAAAAGCATGTCAATAAGGCAAGCATGACAATTCTAAAAATTCCATCCTCTAACATATAAGATTGGAAAAAGTGAAAAACTACATCTAAAAGAATAGGACGTCAAACCTACTTGATAGAAATTAACCCCTAAAGGACCGGCATGTGTTTTTTGGCCGTATAGAAATTTTGGGCAGGTACATGTGACTAGAGATTTCCATATTTTAAGCTGAAATTTTAATAGAAGGTGGGCGCGAGGAATATCTTTCATATGCACTAAACTTCATGACATTTGGAAATAGGAGTCAAAAGTTATGGCCAAATATGTTACTTTCTTTTGTAATTGGGCAGTCCGGGCAGATAAAAAAAAACACTATTTTCAAAAATAAAAATTTGAAATTGGTTTTCTAGAGTTATATATAGGTGGAAAGCTTTGAATCATTCCATTTCGACCAATGAGTCAAAAGTTATGAGGGTTTTTTTGCGGGCAGTTATGGATTCTCTACTTTGAAATAAACTTTGAAGTTGTTTATTTAACTCAATTTTTAATATTTTTTGAAAAAAAAAATTCATAGGATGTAGGTTGTTTATTACAACATTACAACCGTTGGGATTGACATTTTTCAATTCCATAATTAAATTCTTAACAATTTAGTATTTTGGATCATTCTCTACTTCTTTCTTTTTACTATTTTTTTGTATATGTTGTACAATTCCAAATGATTTGAAATTTTTTAAGAATGTAGCCAACTTGTTAAGGAAAATGAATTCAAAGAAGCACCACCATTTTGGACATTTTTTCATACAAATGTGACCTTGTGAAGTATAGCTGCCGTGTTTTTTGCAGGGACAAAAAAAGGATTTTTGCCAATTCAAATGCTAATATCTTCCAATCCGCATGGCGGAAAATTCTAAATTTTTTTCCACATCTTCTAAAACTAGTTTACTATAAGATCCTACAGGTACATGTGTTAAAAAAAAATTCAAAAATTTGGTACTTGTACTAAAAATGGCAGTTTTTGAGTGTTTTTGGTGAAAACATAGTCATGGAACTTTAGGGGTTAAAGAGTTGGTTGTGGTTAAATGTTGTCTTTCAATGCAACAGGTGGCCTTCTGTGTTACCTTGAACATGTTGAAGTACACAATACAAAGAATCCTACACAATGCACCAAGACAACACCCCTTTAGAAATGGATTATCGGGAGATAAATGGTATACACTTTTCAAAAAAGAGACACTTGGTGATAGTGCTTGGATGTGTTGGTGGATTAAAAGTGAAAAGAGCATTGGGATTCATAAGAAAATCCACCACTACATTTCTAGCTACAACCTACTGGAGATTGTTTATAGCACTGAAAATTACCACCCACGCCACATCTGGAATGTATATGAAACTGGGGGGTGCATAGCAGAGGGGTGATTGCAAAAAACACTTGGCTTATTTTTCGTCACACGTTCAATACAAAAGTTGTTTTGTGCCATAAATACTGCAAAAAAGATTGAATGAATATGAAATTCAGAAGCAAACTCTCTATGGCAATAGGAAAACGAACTTGAATTATTTTTAAAAAATTAAAAATTAATTCAATAGGTGAAATTGAATTTTGAATATATGTCAGACATGCAATTTGGGTGGATTTTAGTACTATTGAGTACCTTTTTTGAAGAGTTATGTCGTCAAATTTGGTAGGCTAGCTCTTCTAATAGAAATACACCTTTTCAAAAGAGGGATATCCAAGACCATGTTCCAAGTGTGTTTTGCATTGGTATAAAATATGTTATATTTAGGATGAATTTATGTTGAATTAAAAATGGTTTTTTAGTTCTAGCTTTAATCTTCCTACTTTGCTCTTAGTTGGCAACAATGGCCACTTTTAAAATAAAATTTTCAAGTTCATTTCCTAATTTTTAAAAATAGAAACATGAAAGTCTCATTTTCTAGGATAGTACTGGAGCACACAAAAAGACTCAATAGTACTAGTGGAGGCTTGTAGTACTTCTTATTTGCCAATGTAAATTGTTTATTTATGGCAAATTAAACATTTCCATCCATTTTTTTCATCCAATGATGAACATCACATGTTTTCAGTATAGTAAATTTGAAATCCAATTGACCATTTTGATTTTATATTCCATGCCGATAATAGTATTGAAGGTGACTTGTAGTACAAAAAATACTAAAAGGCCAAAAATAAAAAATGCAACAAATAGTACAGGTGTTTCTTGCAATCACCCAGAGGGAAATTCCTCTATCAAGGCGATAGCAAGAAAAGAAAAGAAATCTGTCAAATGAACAATTGCAAATAGCAGCAAAGAATGGATGTCTATCATAACTTGCATCAATGCAGTAAGATCCTACATTCCAAACGTATACATCTTCAAAAAAAAATTAAACCCCAAATTCATTACATTAGCAACTATGAAGTAAGGGCAATGATGACTTACCAAGAGAATGGCTACAAGACTGCAAAAATCTTCCTAGAATAGTTGGGGCACTTCAAGAACAATGTACTTGCACTAGAAGAAACTCGTATGAATCATATCAAACAATTGCTTTATTTTACGAAATAAATAAATATATTATTTATACTATTTTATACCGTGACACCGTGCTTATTCATTTATGTTACATAGGATGCTATAATAATAAGATTTTGACAAAACATTGGCCTTGGGTTGGACAGAATCGACAAATTGCTAGCTAGCCCAAACAAATTCAAACTCTTGTACCCTTGTCGTAGACATCCAATCCAGGTTGGGGGCTTGATAAATTGTACCCACATACCAAAAAAAATCAAAAACAATAATATCTACATAATACTTTATTAGCCCACCTTATTGAATTAGCAATTAAACCATTTCACGTTGTTAGTCCTTTGCAAATTTACAAGAATGTTGTTGCAAGGTGATATGGTTCTAGCCTTTTATATCTTTAAGGTTACACTATTAATCCATAAATGTTAGGCCTATCACTATGGAAGCAAGCTTCTCATTTGCATTCAATTTTAAAACAAAATCAAAAGGCTTGACCAATTTTGACAGGACCCCACAACCCTTAATTCAAGAAGACAATCCACAGTGACCACAATGCAATACAAATCCATAATTTGGGCATTGAGCATCCAGAGTGGTTATATGATCTCCTCCTCCAATTGCTGCAAGTTCTTCTTCCCAATGTCTTTAAAAAAGCACTAGAGTATAGTTGTAGTGCACCTGATTTAATTGTTGATGTTGAAATCAGAATAAGCATCAAGCTTGGTGTGCCACAATCATCACCAGACGGCCCACCAAGCTGATGAAGGTAGCCTCCCAAACCCTCTCTCATCAAAACTCTGCAAAAATGCCAATTTGGAGCGAAAGAATAGAAACATGCCCACAATTTTGGCGATGAGCATAACAAAAGATGAAACATTGGTTAAAACCTACCTGAGAACAGTCTCCTAAACCCAGTGTTAGTCTAGTCAACTAGTCTTGCATATTTGGATGAAACTAGGGCAATTAAGACCAACTGTGCACAATTGTGTCATTCTTACAACTGATTGATTGCAAAGAGATGTTCATCAAATTTTCTTGTGTGGTGTGTGTATTAGTACGTCTCATAAATGAATTTGCTAAATTGTAATGTATCGACAAATATACACTCTAGGACATTAAGGGAAACTAAAGCAACTCTTGACATCTCAAATTCTTAGAAATGTGGTGTCTTACAATTGGTACCATCAACAATGGAAGAACGATGCCATAGTTTGAAAAACCATATAGCTACCTTGCGGAAAGCTTGAAAAGGAGAGGTGATACTAAAAGAAGAACTTGAAAGAATAACACAAGGCTTAAAGAAACATCAAGCACATCCAAATGCACAACAAAACCGCCACATAATCTAACGATAAACATAACATTGGACAACTAGAAAGGGGGCTTGTTTTTGCATAGATTGAGCTTGTTACTCTTTATTTCAGCAATTATTTCTGCTAAAACAACGCATTTGTCCATTTTGTTTGAGCAATCAATATAGAATGCCTGAACAACATAGATTTTTGTTGATTTGAAATGTATAATGATCAATCAACTGAAAATATTGAATTCTAATAAACTTAGATTACCTAAAAATATTGATTTCTATTGATTTGAAATGTACAATCATCAAATTATAAAGATTGCAACCAATTTCAAGTAATATTTTAGGAAATTTTAGAATCTTTCAAAAATCTTTTTTGAATCTATTAAAATCTTTTGAATTTCTAAAAAATCTTTAGAATATTTTAGAAATCTCTAAAATATTCTAAAATCTTGTAGAAATCTCTTTAAAATCTATAGGAATCTATTAGAATCTTTTAAAAGTCTATTAAAATCTTTTAAGTCCATTGGAGTCTTTTCAAAATTTATGAGAACGCATTGGAATATTTTTTAAATCTTTTAGAAATTTATTGGAATATTTATTATCTTTTGAAATCATTTGGAATCTTTTGCAGAGTATGAATTCTGATTTTGAATTTTAATCAAAATTTTAACAAATATAATTTGATTTTGATTTGAATTCCAATTATTCAACTTTAAAATTTGATCAAAATTTTAATCAAATTCAACTCTAATTCAAATTTTGATTCAAATAACTTAATGAAAATTTAAACTTTCATTTGATTTAGTCTAATCAATTCAAATCTAATTAGAATTCAAATTCTCATGCAATTCTCATACAATTTTCTATACAATATAATTTTATTAGACTGATTCAAACTTACAACTTGATTGAATTTCTAACTTATATTTTGAAATACTTTTATTCTAATTCTAATTTGATTTGAATCCAAAAAATAATAGTTTGAAGATTGAAAAAAGTAAACCTTTAATAGCTCTAGGATGGAATTAAAACACAATAATCCAAAAGGTGAGATTATTCTAGCAAGAAAAATTGACCTTTAAAAAATGATTTATTTTGACAATTGCACTACAAAATGAATCCACTAGAATATTTTATAATCAAGAGGATTAGATTGCATGAAAATTAAGATTCTTCATAATTTTTTCAGTATAAATATAATTAGAGTGACTTAAAACTTCACATATTATACACACACAAAAATATTTGAGCGGAAAAAAATATATTTATTTTATTTTGACTATTTGTGGGGTTATTTGTCTCATTACCTGCCAAGTTCAATGTTGGGCTCATTGTCATATAACTTTTGTTTGCACGCACTAATTGAAATAAAAATAGTTTTAATAGAAACATATTAAGATTTTTGTTGTATGTCAAAGTTCCACCAAAAATTAAGGTTATACAAACTTCTCTGGAATCCATTTTGTCCCCCTAAGGGACACTGGTATATCAGGATTAAAATGTGAATTCTAAATGTGAGTTTTCAACTATTCAAACTTCTGAATTTGAACTATTCAAAATCAAATATTTGATGTACTCAAACATCAAAATGTAAACTATTCAAAAATGGAACAATTTAATTCTAAATTTTGGCTAAACCACCTCTGAAATAATGCTTGTCATAATTTCAAAACATTTTAAATTACATTGAATATTTTACTAGTAAAACTAGACTTCAATATCAATTGTTTTCAACAAATTTTATAAAAAAGAACTTACTATGAAGGAGAAAATGGCTTCCAAAGTTGGCTGACTTTCCAAAATGCAAAATGCAAATGAATAAATAAAACTACCACTCTAATGTATTCAAGAGACTCTAAAGGTGGTGTAATAGACAAAGGGCTACCCTTGCAACCCCAAGGTTTGAAAAAATTTCCCCTACTGCCTAAAAATTTTTGGGCAACAAAGTAAGTTTTTTCTTTAAATGCAAAATTGGGGGGGGATTTAAATTGTTTTTGGAGATTGTACAAATTAACATAGTTCTATGCGAAATTTTTTTTGAATCAAGTTATCCTAATCAACCTTGTCTATCAATACAACTATGCAAAATCTATGCTAGAACGGACATGGATTTTTCTAGTAGTGTTGAAAGCTGCTACTATGATACTAAGAGAGACCATGCATAACCGCCACCATCAAAACCCTAATCGTGTACATCAATCGCCTTTCATCCAGCAACGTTGAGTTCATTGAAAAGTTCATCCAAATAAACTTTGGGAGCAAGATGGGAATGACATGTGGAGAATGCCATGGAAACTTGATTTTGTACCACCACACAGATTTCAGGCTTGTTACCTTTAAGTTGGAATGAAATTTGCAAGAAGAAAGTTTTTTGCGCTCTATTTTTTGGAAGTGAATTTTTTTGTGGCATTAAATAATTGTGCCAAGTTTCAAAGCTTGCAAGTTTCAATAATATTGTGGAGAAGGATTTGAATTTTGTTTTCCTTAATTCATTTTAATGTTTAAGATTCCTTGTTTCTAAGAAGTTATCATCATGACTTTCACTATTGATTTTGATAAGTGTTTCTAGACTTGAATTGTAACCCTGTGGTAATAGATGCTTAAATATGTGAGGTAAAAGAAATGGAGGCCATTCTAGACATTTTCCCTTGCATGCAACTTGCACATTTGTCCAACCCTTCAAAAATGGAGACCATCAACATGGAAGACAATTTTCCCATAGAACTTCAACAAGGCTACACAATTAACAATTTTAATTAATGAACAATGCATGAAATTTATAATTTTATAAATGTTTTAATTCTATCATCTATGAATTTGATGAAGACAATCTTGTAACTTTGAATTCATTTTAAGGTATTGTTCTATACTAGGTAATTAGTATGAAGAGGCTAATTATGAAAAACAATATATGCAAAATATTTTTTAAAAACTCAATGAAAAAAATACAAAGTATAGCAACGGTGTAGAATTGATTGTCAAAATAAAATAAGAAACAATAAACAAAAAAATGACTAATTATTAGCTATAAGCATCTCCTTGTCAAATGATAGCTAACTATTTCTATAAAATTTGGCTCATTGAAATTAAGACATTTGAATTAGTTATTATGAGAGATTTGACGAGTGATTAGAGAAATCGTTTAAAAGCATAAGCTGATTTTTATGGTCTAAGCTTCTTGGTTAAAGCTAGAAATAACAAGATGATGGACTTGAAGACTCATTGGAGGCATTTCAAAAGCTATGGTCTATTTTGTTTTGTAACCTTTCATTGTAATCCTTTAATTGATTTTCATTGGACACATTCCAATTCTTATTCTAGATTGCATTCTTGTTCAACTTGCACTTTTTAAAATGACAACAATTCATAGTTGTAAACAATCGAGTTGGATTCACATTGAGCCTAAATATTAGAGTTGAACACCTTTGCAACTCCAAGTCCAATGGTTACTAAGACCAAAGAGATTAAGGGTGTTTGCTCCTCAACGATTTCTAAAATGCTTTTGATTCTTAGTACTTTGTCGTTGATTATTTTTTGTTCAAAAATCAAACACTTGGACAATGGCAATAATTTTATTGAATGCTTGTGACAAAATAATAAAAACAATTAAAACACACTATCAATCACATAAAGGACTTTTCAAACAACTCTATTGCTTTTTAAGGTTTCTTTGAGAGAGAATTGAATTTAGGTATGAATGACTCAATTGTTTTAGTGAAGCTAAGATATGATGTGCTAAAAAAGTCTTGTTCTAAAAGGATCCCATATCTAAGAATGAATGGCATACTAACTACAATATCTATGACAATCATTGATGAATAATAACACTTAAAATGGCATTTAAATTTAATGATGAGCTTTAACTTGGGCACTCATTTAGTGAATTAGTGGGGTTCATTCCTTTAGATGGCCAACTAATTGTATGTGGCTCAAAGTTTGCAAAGCATAGGTCTTTTGGTTATCATATGAGGGTTGCTATTATGTGAGCATAGAAATGTGAGCCCATGAGTCTAGAATACTATACACTTATGTTATAGGTATATATACTATAGAAACCGTCTATGATTATAGCATATATATGTAACAAATATCCATATTATAGGTGTTTATGATACATACACCTTTTATAATGTGAGGTATCTATATTATAGGTACCTATATTGTAGACTCAATGCTCACAAGCTCGCATTCTTGGGCTCACATACTAGGACCGTTGGTAAAGGCCTCCAATCTAATGTGATTCAAAGCAATTTGTTTGAAATTTGTAAAGTTACAGCTCCACCTACCCTTCAATAGGTAATTTCAATTAAATTGATAAATATTCAATTGTCAAAAATGAAAGGCAATATTAGAAAATTTTCCTTCCAAAACTTTGGTAGCTAGCCATAAATTTTAGTTTATTATAATTGTGCAATCATTTTTCAAACCATTTAAATGTTTTCAATTTCATAGAATTTCCTTTTTGCTTTGACCTCCTATAAAAGAGTTAATTGGTAATTTAGTAGTATACACCCTTCCCCATTAGAGTGATTGCATTTTTACAAATTTAAATTTCTAATCGATTAAATTCTTGAAGGTTTATAACAAGTAAGAAAAGGAAGCTGAAAACTGCGTTTACACTTACACCTTTAAGAAATGAGAGTATTTGATGATTCAATGGAATATTGTGAAGCGTAGTATTGTTGTATGATACTTGCTACTTGTGGAACGGTCTTTAAATAATGCAATCCTTGAGATAGGCCAATTATTTGAAATTTTGAAGTTGTGTAAAATGATATCTATATGAAGTTGGGCATGTTGCTTTTTGTAACACAAAGATTAGATAGAATCATTCAACAAGCTTGATGCAGATTTGTTACACATTTGTCACACACCTAAAAGAATTCAACTTTGGAACAATTAGCTTTTCAAATAGTTAGTTTTGGAACACAAATTCACCATTCACCTTTTTCAATTAGTCATGGTAGTGTTTATTGAACTCAAATTAGGAAGAATCATCAACTCCAAGAAAAGTGTGGCAAAAAGGATGTATAGTGCCCTCTAGAAAGTAAGGTCATCCCAATTTCGACTTAGAGGAATATCTTTTAAACTATTTGACCTTTTCTGACCTAACTTTCAAAAACTAATGGTGATAAATTTTTTAAATTTTATTGTGAAAATATTTAATAAACATTAATGTGCACATTTCGCTTTTAGGGGAAAAAAACATTATCTAGGAAAAAATTTACACTACAAAGAATTCAATGTCAAGGTGTTGCCTTCCCAAATTTTATGAAATAGATATTTCTAAATTATAATTATATTTTACTAATTCATCCTTGTATTATAATTACTTTTGTACCTTTGAGTATGATGGTGCAATTGATATGTCAAATTTCAATTATAATCTAGAGGAATTTGTTGTACAAATTTTTGATTAGTGACACCTTGACATTGAATTCTCTATAGTGTAAAATTTTCCTTAGGTGATGTTTTTTTTCCCTAAAAGTGAAATATGCACATTGATATTTCTTAAATATTTTCACAGTAAACTCAGAAAAATTCATCACCAATATTTTTCAAACAATTATTTTGTATCACAACGAAAAGCACACAAAATAATTTTTCAAAAATAAAATTTTTGTTTTTTGAAATTGAAATTTGTTGTGTTGATCAAGATTACATAAAACAATAAATTCAATAGGTTAATTTTGAAAGTTAGGTTAGGAAAGGCCAAATTTTGAAGAATATTCTTCCAAGTCAAAATTGGAGTTACCTTACTTTCTGGAGGGCACTACACATCTGCAACATTAGAAACAAATGAATTGAATGCTCTCATAGAAATTATGCATGGCTTGATAAGAATTCAGGGAGAAAATCTTCATACTTGTAAATTTTTCTTTATTTCCCATGTCAACAGGAACTCATTTGGAACCTTGGTCAAGAAACACGAAGCTCTTGAAAATATTCATCATCCACCCATTGAATGCTCTGATAGAAGTTATGCATGGCAGTATGGTGCCCTAGCCAGTAGCCACATATTGTGCTCATTTCCTTCTTGCAAAAGACACCTCACATTCACTGAATTCTCAAAAAACCCAGTTGTTGGGATGTTAGATTAATAAGGAATTGTGAAAAAGTATAAATCCTTTGATTATTGTTTCAACGTACCGTTTCAAGCAGATCTAAGGTACCCCCCCCTAACCGACCGAATAAGGAATTTCGACATGATCTAGAGTAGTGAAGGCAAAACAAATATTTTTCAGAGGTACATAAATTGAAAAGACACATATTGCAAAAAAATTGGTAATTTTATTGCTTAACCCCTAAAGGACCAAGCCATTTTCAGGCTCCAAAACCACTGAAAACTGCCATTTCTGCTGCGATCACTCCCTAAACCAAAAAAAACTTTTTTTTACAATCTAACCATAGGATCTTGTACTTCACTTGTCTCAGATTATGTGGTAAAAATTTCAAGACATTTGACCGTTTTGATTGGAAGATATTAGCATTCAAAGTTGGGAAAAAAAGTTTTTTTGAACTGTTTCCTGCAATTTCAGATGACTTTGACGGCCATTTGTGGATTTTTTTTGCACTACACAACAAAAATTTGTAATTTTATATGTTGAACATTTGAGTTGAGAGTCGGGGAAAAAAAATTCAGAATGTCAAACCTTGATTTTCACATATAAAAAAATTGTTAAGTAGAAGTAGGTCCAAAATTGAACAAAACACTAAATTGTTAATAGCTCTTAGGTGGAATTAAAAAAACATAATCCCAACGGTGGGATTGTTCTTACAAACAAACTTGACCTTTTCAAAAAAAAAAATTTGAAAAAAATTGAAAATTGCATTCAAAATTGAATTCTATAAGTGTTTTTTTCTGAAGATGCTTAAATTGCCCGAAAAACAAGATTGTCCATAACTTTCTCATTCTGAGTCCAAGTAGAATGAATCAAAGCTTCAAATGTACACAAAAACATGATCTTTGAGAAAAAATAAAATAAATTTAAAAAATCATTTTTCTATTTTTTTTTTCTGCCTGGCGAACTGCTTTTTTGCTTTAGGATGCCATAACTTTTGCTCCCGGGCACTGATTGAAAAAAAAATTATATTTTTAGAAAGCTACTGTGATTCCCTATCTTCAAAAAAAGTTTCAAAAAATCAGATTAAAATTTCAGTTCGCATGAGCCTGCCCGAAATCCCAAGTGTCCCCCGAGGGGACTTTGGTCCTTTAGGGGTTAAATTGAAATTACTATGAATTTTGGGAGGCAAAAAGTGTGCCGGACCCATGGCCAATATATAGACTCTTCCAATTCCGATCGTTCAATAAATTTTTACCTAATCATTATTTCTCACTTTTTTTTTCACAACTTGGGACATGTGTCATGTATTTATTAGTTCCAACCTTGAAAATGAAAAAAACCCGCATTCTAAGCGTGGTCGGAAATACGTGCACCTATAGGTCGGGAATGGGTCAATGGTCGGGAATGGGGGGGGGGTTACCTTAGTGCCGTATATTTGAATGTAATATTCATAACATTCCACCGCCGAGCAATAAAGAATTTAGTGATGGCCAGTGATTTCACAAGTTGAACTGCGATGCTTATAAACATGTCGAAGAGTTTTTTGAACCACCAATAAAGGCCCGACAAGAATCTTTTTCTTGGGTTACGGTTTTCTATTGAACCTTCCATATTTTTCTTCAGTTCTTCGTGATTGACAATTTTCATGAGTTCTTCAGTTCTTTGAGATTGGCAATTTTCTGCAGTTCTGCAGTTTTCAGGTGCACAGGGGGTACAATAGTAAGACTGAAGGAACTGCGAAGCTAGAGATAAATGTTGGACTTGCTACTGAGTGTCTTCCATTAACTATGTCAACAATTCATGCTTCAATAGCCTTCAAAGCAATCGATATACACCCTGCAAACCCATTGGGTGATGCATGGGAACATTGAGGTATTGATCCTACGATCAAAACATTTAAAGGCGTTTGCAAAAAGACTCCATTTGGAGCTGCTTAGTACTGTAGAATTAGTAATTCTAAAAGAGGTTTCGTCAAATGATCAATGAATTACATGAGCAATATGTAGCAACACGTATTGCAGACTCTAGGACAACATTCCTTGTAATCTAGTGACACATAATCCAGCCTTCACATATTTCATAGAAAAGAAAAAAACGTGCAATATGAAGCAATACGCGAGTACCAATATAGCTTTACATTTTGGTTATAATACTAGAGACGCAGCTTCTCGTCACAGGGATGCTTGTTTGATTTCTCATTGATATTGTCTCCCGAACTAAAAAGGTGCTTGTGATCCATTTCTGTTCAATTGTTTGGTAAGATGTGTTCTCTTAAATCAACAGTTAAAACATTTCTTTACTTCATTCTGAGTACCTAATTCAATAGTTGAACAAAACCTTCTTAGAACTCTGCCTCCTTCAATTTGAAAGACGGTATGCTTTCACAACAGTTGTCAATTACACCCAAGAATAGAGTTGTAAGCCTTCACTATTCGGAGTTTTGACATAACCAGACGATTCAGCGGTTATTGGTTTTAAACGAACGCAGATTAAATCTCACTGAAGCCTTAATTGATGCTTAAGTAAATGATCATATGATTCTTCACAAATTCCACAAGCTCAATGCCTGCTGATTGTGGACAGAAACAAAATACCCTGCATATGAAAGCCAGCAAAGAATGAGAATGTGATCCAATCCATGTCCAAACCAACATTGGGTCACATCACCAACATAGTCCAATGAATCCATGAGACTTCACGTCAACGACTTCTTGTAATGTTTATTTCCGGAATAATGACCATGATACAATGCAACCTGATGCTTCAAGACCCCATGCTAGCTCTGGACCAATCCGCCCAGCAGCCGGCTCTTTTTTCATCTGTACATCCACCTCTTGCGAAGGACTGTGACTATTCATTCTACCACCTCGGCATCATCTTCAAGGCTGTCCACTGTAAGAAATGAAAATTTCTTCGATAGTCCCGAAAAGGAAGATCTATCAATTCATCACAAAATAAAACAGTGGCAACGATAGAACATTCATACTTTCCTTTCCCTCTTCAGTCTTCACTATCGACTCCAGAAATAAATATCTATATAATAAAACACGCATGCATAGATTGTTATCACCCTTACACGGACTTCTTCCTCTTCAACCAGATGCTCTCCAAGATGAAGAAACCAAAGAGCGAGCCCACGGAGAAGACGGAGAAGATGCCCACGGCGATGTCGATGCTGTGGTGACGGCCCGTGATAGGGATGACGGTGAAGGTGTTGACGGCCCTGTCAGGGCTGGTGCCGCCGAAGGCGACTTGATGGCCGTTGGCGTCCAGGGCGTAAGCGCGCACGAAGTACTTGGCGCCCGGGATGGATCTGGCAAGCTTGTAGTTCACGGTGCCGCCTGTGGTGCTGAAGGGCTGGAGGGCGATGTTGTACAAGCACGTCTTGTCTTTCTTCAAGTCGTCGGTGGTCTTCCGCCACCCGCGCAGGACCTGGCTCACCTTCGCGAAGCAGAGCTTGGTCCGCACCTTGGTGGCGGTGGTGATGGGGGCGGCAGTGGTGTTCACCTTCCAGGTAACCGTGATGATGTCCTGACCCGTGTGCACCTCTGCGGATTCGCAAGGACGTGGTGAGCACAATGCCACGGAAGCGTGAGCCCTTGAAACCATTATCATTTCTACGCACAATGTTTTACTTTCAATGTTTCATGGTCATATCAGCGAACATTGTGAAATTACAAGGAATTGGTACAGTTTTGACGCTCTAAAACACGGCACTCTAATGGTTATCGTTTGAATAAATAATCACAATCTACTGAAAAAAGAGAACTTTCGATACGAAAAAAGTGATTCCCTATGGACTCTGCTGGAAGGCATCCCAGACAGAAACTTCCGGAAAAACAAATGGCGCTGAGACAAACGACGGCAACGATCGTCCCAGAACGAGAAAAGCAAAATGAAAGCGGTGTTTAAATTACCTGTGATGGTTCCTCCATCAGCCATCGTGGCAGTGACAATCAGCGACTTGGGCAGTTTGCTGAGAAGGACCTGTCCTTCGGCATAGCTGGCCACACACAACACCGTCGCCAGGACCACGAGAACCGTTTGGCGAAAGGAAGCCATGGCTACGTTCCTGCAAAACAGCATTTCCGCTCAGAAGCTTGTTCCAATCCTTGCTTCTCCACCACAAAAGAACACTCACTTGCAACCCACTTGATCACCCACTAATAAAAAAAAGTCCCGTCTAATGTCCACTACCGCCTTTCAGAAATCCTCACATCGACATTCAAAAGAATTCAAAAATTGTACGCTCCCGAGCGATCCTAGGAGACACCCCACTATCCAAAATCGGAGTCCTAAACAGCGATCATAGGTTACAACCACAACAACTACTACCAATAAGCTTGCACCAACACACCACCACAAATCAAACCCCTGAGACAGTCTCCACCACTTCCTGGCTAAAGAATCAAGGCTTACTTAGATTCCAAACACCAAGACAGTCTACACCACTTTTACAGTCAAAATTTCGCATGAAATCCCCCAAACATACAAGTTTCGATCGACTCACACCCCTTTCTCAATGCGGATTTCCACGCTCAAGGCACCTAAACAACCGCACGGATTGTACTAAACTTGCCAAACAGACGTGCCGAAGTGCACCTGAATGTCTAACCAAAAATTTGAAAGAAAGGGAGGCCATTGCGTTGACTTTGGAAATGGAAGTGGTGAGAGTTCTTACTCAAGGCAGGGATGCAAGCTCGGCGACAGACGATCAGAGATGCTTACAAGCAGGCAACGGGACTGCGAGTGCAGAAGCAGCGAGCTTGCGATGGGGATTTATATGCTGCATCTGCCAAAAGGAGAGTGGGGTCCGGATGCCCCGGAGGCGGTTCGGCCGAAGCTGGAGGTCAGGGTCGGAGGGTGGGAGGTTCGGGGTTTGCCGGAGGCGGCGGCCCGTGCGGAAGCATGTGGTGCGTGCGGGGAAATTGTTGTTTCTTTTCGCCGCTGTTGGCCAGCTTTGGGCCTTTGGCAGTTTGGCCCACGGGCAGCGTACAGTTTCGCCTCCCTTTTTTTTTTAAGGAGACTTACCCTAAACGAAAGTCAGATTCGGCAGATATTAACCCCTCAAGGCCCAGGGCCTTTTTGGGTTTAAAAACATCATTGCTTTTGAAGTGATATAGTTCAAAATGCTAGTAAGGTATAAACATCTCAATTGTACAATCTTGTAGTGTACGTGTTGTAGATGGCGTGAATCAAATTTGGAGTCATTTGACCGCGTAGATTGCAAGATTATAATGTTTTAGTATAGAAAAAAGATGCTGAAATTTTCCTAGAAACACATTTGGAGGTGAAATTTGATTTCTAAACCTACTCAAATAGAAAAACTATACACTATAAAGTGATTCAAACCACCATACAAACACATTGGTGACAAGAAAACATCATTGAATTGCTTCATTATGTTTGCAAAATGACTTTGAAATGTCAAAAAAATAGCAAAAAAAGTTGCAAAAAACACATCTAGGGCTGAACTTGCTTCTACTAAAATGCTTCTCAATCACTCATAACTTCTTGGATTGTTATGAAATTTTAGACATACAAAATAGACTAGTACGCACAACTTTTCCAGAAAAAATTAATGAAATTGGACACTTTATGAAGAAGAAACAAGCCGCCAAAGTTCACTATAATCCAAAAATGTCTGGACCTTGAAATTTGAATTGCTCCCAAACATTCAAAACATCTTGGATTGACATGAAAATTTTACCACAATAACTAGACTTCAAGGGGAACATAACCCATCAAATTTCATTAAAAACAAAAATTAGATAAAGGAGATATAAGCCCCCAAAGTTGCAGCCTTTAGATGCAGTTTGGTGAATTCAAATTGAACCTCTGAACTTTGATTGGCTTTCAAGACATCAATACATCTTGGATTGATCTGAAATTTTTACCACATAAACTAGAAGAGAGAGCGCAAATTTTCCAACAAGTTTTATTAAATTTGGACATCGGATGCAAAAGTTACAGCACTTTGAATTGGACTTGAAACTTTGTGAGGCCTTTTTTGGGCCCCTAGGGCGTTGAGGGGTTAAGTCATTTTTGTTAAAAAATGCCACACGACATCTTGTGAATGGCGTGAGGTGATGTGGACCTTAGAGAATCTTACGTGGAAATTCAATTTCAGCACCATGGTGCCAAATCAAACCTTCAAATATGGTAGTGTTTTCTTGATTAGAAGCTCTGAAAGCTTCCCCACCTAGCCCAGTGCTCATGACCGGATGGGGCAATTGCCTGCAAATGAATTTTTCCCATAATTGTTGACAACGAGGAGATTGCCTAATGTAAACGCCCATCCAAAAATCAAGATACCTACATAAAATATGTGATTGGTGAATGAAAAATTTGTAATCACTAATTACGTGGATTTCAGGCATGAGGGAGGAGATCACGGGAAATAATCTATCCACCTTTTGAACAAGACATTTTGTGCGTGTGTGAAGGAGGGTACAGTAATGTAGAAGCAAATAATTCTAGAGAAACATTTTATAGGTGTCATAAATTTTGCATAAAATAGTCTTCTATATATTGAAAGAAACAATTACCATGCATGCTAGAGACTCTTAGGCTATCAATCCAAAATAGCAACCAATCTACGGATAAATTTTATTTATAGAAACTTTGGAAATAAAAGGCCTTATTTGCAAGGTTTATAGCATTTTCTTTATTGAACTTTCTAGATTGAATTAACTAGCATTTGAATGGATTATGTGATCAACCTTGAAAAGTTAAACCACCAATTTGAAGAACATCTTAATATTGCTCAACAAAAGTAGCAAGGTGTCTTCTATTTTAATACAAAAATGTATACTATTCCCTAATATGGAAATCATTATAGAAAAAACCACTAGTGAAGAGGGCCCTATCACATTTGGATGAATGCTTTTTCACCTAGATAGTTTTTTCCTTGTATGTGTGATTTTAGAATCCTTTTTATCTTCACATGTTTATTGAATTTTGAGCTTTTACCAATTGTAAAATATTTTGCCTTGTCATTTCATTGAGTGAAGCCTCTTACTTTGGTGAATAATGTTATGTTGCTTTTGACTTTTAATATTCAATGTAGTTTGAATATAAGAAAATGAAATCCACTTACCACTTGCTTTTGCTACAATTGGATTGTTGATTAGTTTCTTACTAAGTGAGGTTGGGCTTTCATACTAGGGTCAAATTAGCAATAGTAACTAGTTTAAAATAGGTAAAGAAATAAAATGCAATGTCGTTGAATGTGGAGACAAAAAGTTGTTTTCAAAATTATATTTACAAATTACAAATATTTAGTTACTCTCTAAAGGGCCAGGGGTGTTTTCCAATAAAAATTGTAAAAAATTGTCATATTTTAGTGCATACCCCCAAATTGAAAATGAAAACCTTTTCTTTGAACTTCAATTGCACAAAAGTTTAGTAGACTACTATGAAAATGTATTGGGAAAATTTTAGCCTATTTGATTGTATAGATTAGAAGATTAAAATGTTTGAAATGAGAAAAAAAAAACTATTTTTCATTCTTGTAAAATGAGGTCAATAGGTCAATTTTATACCTCTTGGAATAAAATGTTTGGTCTTGATGCATTTGAGTCTCTCCACCATTGAGTTTTAGATCTTAAGTTATGAAAAATTTGAAAAGAAAATATACTGAGTCTAGCTTATTCCAGATCTCCGGCCTATAATACAAAGAAGTTAAATGAATTAGCAATATACTAGTCATTTTTTGATGATTTCTTGTGCAGTGAAGAAATTTTATTTGAAAATTTAGAAGGTGAAAAGTTAGAAACAAATATTTGGAATATGTAAAAAAAAATTCATGAACTTTGACTTCATCGATTGTAAGATAATAGGGCTTGAAGTTAGAAGAAAACATTGTTTTTTAAACCTCCCCAACATAACCAACAAAGTTTGACTCTTCTAAAATGTGATTTGAGAACTTTTAAAAAATTACAATTTTATGCCATATTTTACACTCATGCCAAATTTCAAAAGTCAATGTGGGGTTTAGCAAAAGATGCCCCAAACATGTCCAAATTGCCTGAGCTGTCCTAATTTTCAGGTTAGCATAACTTTTGATCCGGGCATCCAATCGGATTTTTTTTAAATTCCAATGAAGGGGATGAATGATCACATCTTGGGTCAAAATTTTGTAAACATCCGTCCAAAATTGACTTCGTAGGAACCTATTTGAGATTCCTTGCAGATGTTAACCCCTAAAGGCCCAAGGCCTTTTTTCTGCCAAAAAACCATCAAAACTGCCATTTCTATAGCAAGGAGTACAAAAAAATGAAAAATGTTTTTTTTTCACATCTAACCGTAGGATCTTACACCTAACTAGTATGAAAATGTGTGGAAAAAATTTCAGAATTTTTGACCGCTCAGATTGCAAGATATCTGCGTTTAAAGTGGAAAAAACAAGATTTTCAGCACATTGCGGGACTAGATTTTTTGACTTTAAACATTTTGCACTTAAAATTTTTGCACTACAGAGTTTTGTGCTTCAAATCTTTACAGTGGAGAATTGAGTTGAGAGTCTAGGGAAAAAAATAATATTCAAAAAAACTTAATTATCATTCCTAAAAAATTTATTAAGTAGAAGTAGGTACAAGATAGAAGGAAAATCTAAAACATTAATATATTTTAGATGGAATTAAAATACACGAATCCCAATGGTGAGATTGTTCTAGCAAATAAACTAAATCATGATTTTTTTTTTTTTTTAAATTGCAAAAATAGCATTTAGAAAAGAATCCTACAATTTATTTTTTTCAAGAAGATGCTCTAACTACCCGAAAAACAAGAATGTCCATAACTTTCTCATAACAAATCCAAATGAAATGAATCAAAGCTTTCCAAATAGACAAAAATATAATCTACAAGAAAAAAAATATTTTTTAAAAAAAATCAAATTTTTGTCAAATTTTTCTTGCTGCCCGGACTGCCCAGTTACAAAAAAAGTAACATATTTGGCCATAACTTTTGACTCCTATTTCCAAATGTCCTGAAATTTAGTGCATATGAAAGATATTCCTTGCGCCCACCTTCTATTAAAATTTCAGCTTAAAATATGGAAATCTCTAGTCGCACGGACCTGCCCAAAATTTCTATACGTCCAAAAAACGCATGCCGGTCCTTCAGGGGTTAAATGGACACTTAGTCCTTTAGAGGTTAAAAATAGATTACTGCCAATAGTTTGAGCACTTAGGGTTTAACCTTTAAATGTTGATGTGGACGTTTATTGTCCGATGGGTGATATCTATGTAGGACAAAAGTGCAACTATTCATCCTTGAAATTTTGTTGTGAAAAGAGGAGGTCTTCTACAATAGTTTGACCTCCAATGAGTGTTTTTGCATTTTTTTAAAGCCAATGATTCACACGGTAACCAAACGGATGATTTCACGGTCAGCAGCCCGTTTAAACAACTTCTGTTTCTCCGGTGAGCCCCTGCTTCCGGACCCCAAGGCCGCGGCAGGAAGTCGTGGTTTACGGCTCTCCTTCCCGGACCAGCTGGACGAGCGATGCGGTGAATAGTATTTTTAGCTTCATATTTTAAGCCCGAATCGAAGCTGTGGGAATCTATTGCAGTTGCAAAAGTTGTAATTAGGGCTTCGCAGGTGCACACTTGCGGAGAGCAGGGCGGAGCCTCGGGGTCGGTGAAACGCGTCCACGGCGCGCTGCATCTCCGAAACCCTAGGGCACTCTCGCTGCCACTCGGCATCGCCCTGAGCCGGAACTTCGGTTGTCCATCTGAATACAGTAGTATTCAGAAATAGACGTTGAAGGTTCTCTGCTTCCCATCGTGCACTCAGCAGCTCGCATTCCAGGATTCTCAGTTTTGAAGTAATTTTAGGGTTGCACTTCCCAACGGCCGGATCTGAAAATCAGAGGCTGTGGAGAGAATTTACCGTTTGCTTTTAGTCAATACTTCGTTGGGCACAACCATGCACCGGGTGTGTAGGGATGTAAATTGTGTATGGCATCCGAAGTTTGGAATTCCTTCACTGACTTCGTCAATTGGATTTCAGTTGCTGAGTGTACAGAGAGAGTAACATCGGTACGTTATCCATTGACTGCGTCGAGGAACTGAAGTGAAGAAGGCGAAATGGTGGCTGAGGGAACAAAGCCAGTTCCTCGGTAAGCTTGTCATAGAATCTCCTTCCAGAGTTCGGTGGAACCCAAGCGGTGTCCCACCACACACAAGATGTCAAGATTTGTATTCAGTTTTCCGCATTTTTTTTCTCATCAGCACTTCTCCTCATCACGAACGAAGGTTGTTTTAATTTGCTGGGAAGATCGATCGGTGACAGATCAACGCCTTCTCTGATTCTCTTCTCGGAGAAGCGGAGATTTTTCTTCCAGCCGGTTGAGACGGTCACCACATGCAGGAAAGTACAATACTTACCCGACTCGATCGTACTGTAACTTACATGTAATTGGTGAAACTGTCACGAGTCTGCCTGAGTGCGGAAGCAGTTAGGAGTGTATGATGAAGCATACTACGTTGAATATCATGTTCCAGAATGCACAATTCACATCCAGCTTGTGACATCCTAGTTCTCTGCAGTTTTTAACTTTGTTTTGTACAGCGTAGTAGCAGTGATGTATTAGATAACCGATGAGCCGCGCTAGCGACGAATAGGTTATCGTACATAACCGGTTGTACATTTTCAATCACAACCTTTGATCTTCACGATCCAAGGGTGTAGGAAGCAAAGTTGAAAGGAAAGAAGGTTATGAGTTGGAACTTGTAATGGCAATAGTGACGGGTTGCCAATGGGACAATGCCACATTAACGTTGAAAAGTCAACAACCGGTTATGTTTTGCCCATCTAAATGGATGAACAAGATAAAACAGATAGAACAAGTGGATGGAAAGAGCTTTGGGATCATTGGAACTCCAGAAAACAATGCAAGTGTTGAAGCCGCCCTCATACTGTAGATGGGGCAACCGGACGAACGGAAAATCGCGTTCCCACATCACAGTGCACAGTTGAATTGGCATTTCACGCAACTGATTCTCAAGACTCTCTGCATCTCAGGACTCCGTCCTAGCACATGTGTACACTGTACATTACAGTGGGGTACAGTTTGTTTACGAATTTTTCAGTCAGTTTTTGCTAGAAAGTTCAGCAACTTCAGGAAGCTTTGGCATGCTAAAAAATGAACCAATTTTGGAACCACAAATTGCGTTGGAATTGTAATGAAGTGCACTTCAACTTCATAACAAGTGAAAATCATAAAACAATTTGAATTTCTTTCATACACTATCTACCATTTCAGAGACCCTTGAGAAGATAGTCAAAGTTTTTTTGCAATGGTGTGAAGAACAAGCAAGAAATCATACAAGCAATTGAAGTGTTATGAGATCAAGAATCTCTAAAGCAATTGTGAAGGTTCATTTCTTACATGTACCATTGAATACAAGTTGTAATTTTCACAAATGTCGACAATACTAGATAGTACACAATGTATAGAAAACATCAAACTCTTTGCATGATTTTCAATTATATATGTGTATTTGTAATGATGATAAAGTAGACTTTAGTGTGATTCCAATGCAATTCAAAATTCAAAATTCCGTTCAATTTTGAGCATACACGAGCCTCCCAAAGTTGACCTAATCTGAGTAGGATGCAGAAATTCATAATTGAATTGTACCTCACTATATTGTAGTTAGGGCCCAATTGAAAAAATTCTATAGCAGGCAATCCAATTAATAGAGAGAAATAACCCCGGGTACGCAACTCATGTATTATACACAGGGGTCATGGGCATTAAAACGGCTCAGAGGACGGCTTTTGTAAAAATTATATCAAATTAAAAAGACCAAAAATTTGGGTGAAGATCAAATTAAAAGAGAATTAAATGTAGAAAATGTTGAATTGCATACATATGAGAAAAAAAACTCACAATATATATGAAGAATTGAAACACTTGTGCATAGTTTTTTAATTTATTTACAAGAAGTTTCCTCCAATTAAAATTAATTTTTTATTAAAAAGCCCAAAAAGTTGGGTAGCTTGTCCCATGATACATGTATTAAAAAAATTCATATAATTAGTTTTTTAATGCTATTCTTGTCCCCAAAGAAATATCATTTCATATATATAATTACATTTTTGGATTCCTTGTTAAAAAGGCTACAAGAATTTTCTACATTAAAACAAATTGTATTCCTTGAAGTCAGACTAAAATGCATTATAAGTGATTATAATCGGGGCCATATAATATGGGAATTGCGTACCCGGGAAATAACTCCAACCAATTCAATTAATGAGAGAAAAATAAATCCAATTAGGCAACCACTCTAAGTGAGGTAACTCATTGTTTCATCTTATGGCAGTCACAACTCTGGACAACCCTAATGCAGGCCAAAAAATTCTTGCGGTGTATATGTGTCTTATGAAATGTACTTCACAAAAAGAATTATGACTGCAATAGGCTTGTCTAGAGTTGTGTCTATTATGGGCTCAATTACCTTAGTTGGTGTATTTGGAGAGTTTGTTCATTTAAGGTCCCAGGTCGGGTTCCAAAAAAGTCGGTCTAAGTGACTTCTAGACTACAAGCTTTTGTAAGAAGGGAGACTATATACTTTCCAAGAAATTATTTAAAGGAAGGAAATACAAAGTGGAAATTTGTTAAGGGTGCTTTGGGATAATTGAAAGGAAAGCTTAGAAACTATGAGTTTGATTGCTATAAGGGCGTGCTTACATGATGGGTGGATGGGCAAAAATGGCACCACAATCCAAGCTAGCAATCCATTTTCAATTCTTCAAAATAAAAATAAATACTTTTTCTTTTGTTTTGGTTGTGGCAATGGTACGGGGCACACTAGTATGAATGAAGAAACATTTTTGGGTGCTTTAATAATTTATATCTTTCTTTTGGTAAGTTGGAAATTATTCATTTTTTTCTTTTGCAATAATTTCTAATTGTATTTACTTGTATACAAAAAATAATCAATCTTGACTTTGGGTATATGAATGCACACTATCTCTCTTAAAGTGACGGAAACAACTCTTTACCCTAAAGTTTTTTTGGATCCTACAACAGATAGGGAGAATTGACTCCAATCAAAGGTAAATGTAAAAATGTACATGTAAATATTTGTACATTTTTACATTTACCTGAAATAGTACCTGAAATACTCCGTATCATTCTTCGATTGTTACGCATAATGTTTCACTAACCGTGGAACCCTGTGTGAATTGTGAATTCAAAATGGGACAAACATATCTTTGAGTCAGTAAAATTTAATATAAACTGCCTCTGAAACAAAAAGACAAGAATACTGCTGTACTGTACAGTACTGCACAGCAGATCAAAAATTCTCGAATCTCTATTTGTGAAGCCAAAGTTAGCAATTCCGGACGGGGGACCGGAGTGCCGACTGGCAAGGCTCCAACCAAAGGCGAGGCAAGCCTGGCAGGGCTGGAGTCTGCCTGGCGCTTGGGGTCGAACACTTCTGGCTTGGGCTCATTTGTTTTTGAAACCAAGTGCATTGAGCGAGAGATAAAATGCGATTCAGTGTGGGTCAGAAGGATGGGTAAGAGCATTCCCTATGGTCCTTCAAATTTTGGCCTTCCAAACCAATGAAAAGTGGCCCTCCAAAGTGATTGGCATTTGAGGCAAATATGCATGAGAACCAACGGGGTGTTTTGAACAAGACCTACCACAAGCCTTCACAACATTGGCGCAATTCTAGAAGGAAGGAGTCTCACATGCTCATACTTGTTAGAGGGCGAAATTTTGCCCCAAATCTTGGGACGATGAGAACCCGTGTGGCCTAGCATAAGGCCACAACACTTCAATTTACAAAAGGGAAACGGACAAAGGTTGGAGGACCAATTCCGTATAGTAAAAGAGAGACAACTTGCAATCATGATAATATTTTGCCTTGTCTTGTCCTTTTGAAGGGCTCGTCAAAGAGAGCCCGCATAGCATCACAATCATCAAATTCCAAATTGGTGTTCCAAGTAGCCATTGGAAGGACCATAACGACCACGATTAGAATTCTCTCCAATGTGGAGTTCTACGATTGGCTACAAGCAAGCAAACTATCACTCGTAGTTTGTGCCCTTCGTGACATTCATCAACTCTCAATTACATAATCAAGCTGCTTGAGAAGATAGGCATGCAACAAATAATTGACAGAATGTGATTGGCCAACGGACACCAGTCAAAAACAACAAGCACTCGGTACAAACTGATTGACAAATAGTGCCATGCCATGTGTCAAAAATTCTGGTTGTGGTTGTTGCAAATGATAATGGTCATAGAAGGTACCATGGAGGTCGATACATTACCTACACAAAATAGTGAAATTAGGTTGCCTTAACAATTAGGTTGCCTTACAACTTGAAAGTTACTTTACAAGCCATTACAGTCAACAAATCTTTCTAAAAATAGTTTCATTTGTACACATGGAGGTTCATAAGTCTCAATTACAACAATATCTATTTCAAAAATAGTGTATTCTTGTACAATAACTAAAAATATTTATTTAGTGTCAAATGTAGAGAAATTAGTGTGGGGCAACCTAATTTCACTATTTTGTGTAGTTCATAAGGGATGCTTTGACATAGTACACGAAAACATTTTCTTCCTTTGAAGGAAATAGATATACAGTCTGTATCCCTTCCCTGATTACTTGGGGAACACTTCAAAGAGTTAACCCCTAAAGGACCATTGTCCCTTCGGGGGACAAATGCGTTTTTGGGTAGGTACCTATGGGCTGAAATTTTGTCATGATTTTTTGAAACTTTTTTTGGAGATAGAAAAACTGATAAGCTTTGTGGGAACATAATTTTTTTCACAATCGGTGCCCGGGAAAATAAGTTATGACCAAATAAGCTCAAAACAGGGGACGGTGGGCAGCCCGGGCAGCCAAAAAAATGGATAAAAATTTGAATTTTTTTTTTAAATATTTTTTTTCTCATAGATTATATTTTTGCCTATTTGGAAAGCTTTGATTCATTTCATTTGGATATGTTATGAGAAAGTTATGAACATTCTTGTTTTTCGGGCAGTTAGAGCATCTTTTTGAAAAAAAAACTTGTAGGATTCATTTCTGAATGCAATTTTTCAAAATTTTCAATTTTTTTTTTTTTGCATGGTTTATTTTACTTGCTAGAAAAATCTCACCATTGGGATTAGTGCATTTTAATTCCATCTAAAATATATGAATATTTTAGATTTTCCTTCTATCTCGTACCTAATTCTACTCAACAATTCTTTTAAGAATGATAATTAAGTTTTTTTTAATTTTCTTTTTTTTCCTAAACTCTCAACTCAATTCTCCACTATAAAGATTTAAAGCTCAAAACTCTATAGTGCAAAAATTTTAAGTTAAAAATGTTCAAAGTCAAAAAATCTAGTCCCGCAATGTGCTGAAAAACTTGTTTTTTTCACTTTAAATGCGAATATCTTGCAATCTGTGTGGTCAAAAATTCTGAAATTTTTTCCACATACTCTCATACTAGTTAGGTGTAAGATACTACGGTTAGATGTGGAAAAAAAAATAATTTTCAATTTTTTTACTCTTTGCTACTAATATGACAATTTTGAGTGTTTTTTGGCAGAGAAAAGGCCTTGGTCCGTTAGGGGTTAAACTGGAGTATCTGGCATTCTGGCTTGCCAAGGTAGTCGCGTATCACCTCCTCGCACGGCATGCTGGGGAAGGAAAGGGAACTCCCCAAACAACGGTAATAATGTTGACTTCAGAGAGATCAAGAAGGCAAAAATTCAACTGCGGACAGTGGAGGCTACCGCAACAGAAAAACGGAATTCTTACACCAACTAAAGGTAAATTCGTCACTTCTGGCACGTTTGGCAGTCTCTGCATGTAGTCTGCACTGTGCAGTCTTTGACAGTCTGCGACGGGCCATTGTTTTGTGCTCTCCTTGCAATGAATTCTTCCTTTCGTTTGTCCTCAAATAAAAAGGAAAATGGAGGGCAGCCTGGCACGGAGATGAGTGTCAGAAGTGCAAATGCGCAAACCAGACAAAAGCGGAAGCATCATGATGTAAAACCCCAAACCTGGGGCGATGGAATTGCGGTCAAGCACGCAGCGAGATTCCAAAGGAATGAGGGCGGGCCTCAGTGACTGGTGCGCGGCGAGTCGGTTGCCGCGGGTGCACGCCTCCAGTTACGCGATCCGCCTCCCGCGGCTGCGGCCCCAGTCGCCTTAAAATCCACGCACATTGTCTGATTTCCTTGCAGCTTTTGCCACAGATCCAGTCTTTTACGCCCTGGATCACTTCGTCACAGAGGCTTGTCATCTGGACTCGCTAGTATCGATATCGAGATTCTCCTCACTACGAACTTCAAGGCCAAGTGCAGCTAGTTTGATCGGGAATCATCTAGTTTTGTTAATGTCGATCTAGAGAGTCTGAAAGATCAGGGATACAGAGAGAGTGACAGTTTGGTCGTTCTTTTGCAATGGCGGACCAGTCGGTATCCGGGGTGGGAGACAAGAATGCCAAGGGGGATCCCGGCGTGTCTATGCATGGCGTCACGGGGAAGGAGCCTGTATATGCCTTCTCCATGTACCAGTCGGAGAAGTCGAAGCTCGTTGACACAGATGCCCCTCCCGTGGATGCCAAGGGAAGGAAGTTCGCACTTCCGGTGGATTCTGAGCACAAGGCGAAGACGATCAGAATCTACAGCGTCGCGAGGCCGCACATGCGCACCTTCCATTTGTCGTGGTTCTCTTTCTTCACGTGTTTTCTGTCGACTTTCGCCGCGCCTCCGTTGATTCCAATCATCCGCGATAACTTGGATCTCAACAAGGAGGATATTGGAAACGCTGCCGTCGCCTCCGTCTCTGGTAAGAAAACGCCTCAGAAGAATGCTCTATAACTGTCACAAGTTCGCAACTGGCCATAGACAGTCTTGTTGAATGAGCACTATTGCTTTTGTTCGAAGCAAAATGTAGCCGATTCTAAATTAAAGATGTCGTTGTGTGACTGCAGGTTCAATTCTATCACGTCTGTTGATGGGAACGGTGTGCGACCTGATCGGTCCGCGATATGGATGCGCGTTTCTGGTGATGATCATCTCCCCGGCTGTGTACTCCATGGCGTCCGTGGAATCCTCATCTGGGTTCATGGCGGTGCGGTTCTTCGTCGGATTCTCGTTGGCGACATTCGTGTCTTGCCAGTACTGGATGAGTTCCATGTTCAACAGCAAGATTGTGGGGACTGCGAATGCGATTGCTGCCGGTTGGGGTAACCTGGGAGGTGGCGCGACGCAATTGATCATGCCTCTTGTTTTCAATTTGATCAAGGACAGCTTCCACGCCACCGCCTTCAGTGCGTGGCGTCTGGCGTTCTTCTTGCCTGGAGTAATGCACACCTGCATTGGGTTGATGGTGTTGGTCTTCGGACAAGATCTTCCTGATGGTAACTTTGCCGAGCTTCAAGCGCAAGGGACAAAGCCGAAGGACAGTTTCCGAAAGGTCAGTGTAAAAAAAACGAGTTTGGAACGAATATTAGTTGATGCCGTTTCTGTCTGCTTTCGTTTTTCTTTCTCAATTCCTGCAACTGAATAGTTTCCACCTACAAGTGGTTTGACTGTGCTCTTAAACGAATCTCAGGTGTTCTTCAACGCTGTGACGAACTACCGAACATGGATTTTTCTGATCACATACGGCTATTGCTTTGGCGTGGAGCTCACCGTCGACAACATCATCGCGCAGTACTTCTACGACCGCTTCGACCTGAAGCTGGCCACCGCGGGCATCATCGCTTCCTGCTTCGGTTTCATGAACATCTTCTCCCGTCCTCTAGGCGGCATCATCTCCGACATTGTGGCGCACAGATTCGGAATGCGCGGGCGGCTATGGAACTTGTGGATCATCCAAACCCTGGGCGGCGTGTTCTGCATCATTCTGGGCAAGACAGCGGCGTTGGGCCCAGCCATCGGGGTCATGATCGTATTCTCGTTCTTCGTGCAGGCCGCTTGTGGCGCCACTTTCGGAGTTATCCCGTTCATCTCTCGCAGGTGAATATCTGAAACCGCCATACTATACACTGAATTATTTTAGATTCCTCTCACACTGACTTCTACACCCATTTTGTTGTCTACACTATTGCCTTATCAATCACTGATGATGCTTTCATTTGAATTGGCAGGTCGCTGGGCGTGGTCTCGGGCTTCACAGGCGCGGGCGGCAACTTGGGCGCGGTACTTACCCAAACAGTGTTCTTCACGAAGGCGTCGTACCACACGGAAGTTGGCATTGTGAACATGGGCATCATGATCATCGCGTGCACGTCATTGGTATTATTGGTTTGGTTCCCTCAGTGGGGTGGGATGCTGCTCCCATCGTCGAATATGTCTGAGGAGGATTACTACGCTTCCGAGTACGACGAGGTCGAGCAGGAGGCTGGTTTACATTCCACCAGCTTGAAGTTTGCGGAAAACTCCAAGGGCGAGCGAGGACGAGGCTCCAAGAGTCTCAAGGAAGCTGCCGTGGCCTAAGTCGATACTGCAATGGGGCTTTAGACTTTGGAAATTTTGTACATTACTGTTGGCTGCTTGGGAGGTTGAATACTCGGGGATGGGATTCCCCTATCATTTATCAAAGGTGTAGATAATAAATGTTCAGCGATTTGTCATCACTGTGGAATTCTGGTACGTTCTCGCTGAAGGAGTAGTAAAGGGATTTTCTGTTACTTGATGTGCACTCTGTGTCGGATTCATACTTTAATTTGGTGGGAACTCAAGGGGTACCGTCTTTGCAATTCAGGCTCTCGAAGCCTTCTCTATGGAATCAATTGCTTTTGGTATACTGTGTGTGTGTGTATATATATATATATATATATATATATATATATATATATATATGTGAACTTGATGTCTGCCATCCCAAGCTGCAATGTGAATGCGTGAACCTTTCTGCGAATGGATACATTAATGATCCGGTCCCATGTCATGTGATGTAAGTATGTGACTTGCAAGAACGTGATCCCGAACATGATCTACCACCGCAGGATTTACTGAAGGCATTCTGGAAGACATATAGTTAGATCTCTGTACTGTACAACGCTCGTGGACTGGCGCGCTGTTACTCTTTTTTTGCAATTGGAACCGTTTGTACTTTGCGCCAAAGTTTAAATCAAACAATCAATCTTTGTACAACTACTGGGCGAATTACTGGCCAGGTAAGAAGTTGCATTTGAGGAAGGCAGAAATCTGTAACAAAAAAATAGTTTAGTACAGACCATTCCGCAAGCGCGGCGAGGGTCTCACCTCCAGTTTAATTTACCGTTTGGGGAAGACAATTATCTTTCGTCAAACTGTGACTGGATTATTTCGTCAAACTGGGACTGGAAGTTGACTTGGCGAAACTCCAAATTAAAAGGTGTTTATGCGTTGGAATTTGCGTCTTGTGGGGAAGAGATTGCGGAGACATTTTATTCCACGCGAACGACGCGCTGCATCTCACTTCGGAGTGCCTGCAAGGGCACTCTCGCTGTCTCGCAGAAGACACTGTAACATTAATCGACCTAATTCTAATGTTCCATGGATATCGTCATATTGGTAGCGAAGGAAATCAGTACAATAGTAAAAATAAGAAAACAAAAAAGTTTACGTACTGAGACAGTACGTTTGGACGGAACACGGAGCGTTACGGAGGCTTTGCATTGACAAAAGCTACATCCTGTGAGGAAGACTTATCAGAAAGCGAGCCATTTGTAATCTCTAATATCCCTTTTATTTTGACTGGTCCTCTTCACTCCCTGCCTTCTGGCGTCAATGTAATTGTTTCTCGCATCGGACTATACTGTAACTTGTTGCAGAATATAAATAAAAAATTCACTTGCAGCATAGCTGACTTGTGTTTGAGACGACGGCATATATATTAGCAACCAACAACTTGGGCTCAATAAATTATAAAATCCGCCCCTGGGAAACACCGAATTGATACTTTATTACCTATGCCCGTGAGGATAGGTTAAGCAATGGTGAACCATGGTTGGAGAGTTCAAAAGTTATGAAGCCGACATTACACTAAATAGTGAAATTAGGTTGACCCCCACTAATTTTACACTATATGAATATTTATTGTTATTGTATAAAGATGCAATAATTTTCATCAATAATTATTGTAGTAAACATATCAAAAATAAACTCATAGAGTTGCATGCGCATCCACATGGACAAGCAGTGCATCTTGAGTTAACTTTTATGGGTAAGACAACCTAATTGTTAAGGCAACTTAATTTAACTATTTTATGTAATAATTATGAGACATATTTTAAAGCAATACTTGTATGTACGTTGGTGTCCATCAGTCCCCCAAACTGAACTTATATGTCATAGGATTGTAAACCTGTAGATATAGGAATAATGACATGGAAATAAAAGGTTACAAGGCCAAACAAAAACAAGACATGCATGTGTGAATGTGTGATAGAATCAGTAGTAACATATAAGGGATTTGGGGCTGATAATTCTGAAAAAATAGCCCCTTATGTTTTCTAAAATTGCCAAGGAAAGATTATGTAGAGGATTGTAATGAAGGCAATATGATGAAAACATTCAACAAGTATACACTTCTATTTGGGTCTACAGGCATACTTGCGACTAGCTTGCAGCTTGTTCGGAATCAATTCACACTCGTAAGACACTCTATTCTTCAGGAATTGAATTTAAAGTACACTTTGGGCCTCAAATGCATGAAAATTGGATCAAAAAATGATGTTCAAGAAGGGTTACCTCAGAGCGTATTGGATGAACAGCCAGATATTATGTAGCCTTGCCGAACTGTTGCAAGTGAGCAGTGTTTGAGAAATTGGGTCCCAGTGGAACAGTCAATGGTTTTATCGCCCACGTGAATCGTCAAAGTGAAGATCTCGTACTTCCAGAGTACTGATATGCAGTGCTCAGTACAGCGGTACACCATCAGTACAGCACCGTGACTACAGTGCCAGAAATGAAAAGAAACGACGCCGGCTCTTTGAAAGTAGTGCCCTCGGAAGCCAGTTCACAAAGTCCACAGGCACAGTACTGACAGTAGTGTCACTACTGTAGTGTGTCAAGAATTCAAGATAGTAAAAACAAACAGGGTTCATACGACATAGGCTGTGGCGTCAACAATTATCATGCAACTGAGATCTACCATATTCCGGCAAAAAACTTGGATTTTGAACTGAAGATACGATTGTTTGTGGCCAGTGGCTAGATTCCCATGCCTTTCCAAGTTTAGGGCACCGTGAATTAGGTTGAACCATTCTTTCTTGTTTCTACTGTGCAGTAATGAACTGGGATGCCCTAGAAAGTCACTTGCAGATGGTCAGATGGGACCCAATGGGGACTGCGGCACACCGACAGAACATGCCTGCCGAGGCTCGCAGGCTCGGGTACTGGTTCTCGGGAGTCGGGACCTACCGCACTCGGGCCTCAACTGACCTAAAAGTTAGTGCAATTGACCTACCGCAAGCTTGTCTGTTGCTTGCAAGGGTGCTCGAAGTAGGTGGAGCTGCCTGTGGCAACAAGTTTGCTTGGCAAGGTGTCGTTTCGGGGAGGTTTTGTTGTCTGATTCGTCATGTTGGGCCGCTAATTAAAGAGTAAAAGGCTTCGTCTTGTGCAACGGGTACGAGTTGTACCATTCAAGGTGTACTTGTTGTACGGCGTGGGACTACGGGTGCCTTTAGCGATGCGGACTAATTTTTTTTTCCCTTTGGGTTTACTGTAAAAGTTGTTGGATTTTCTTCAGAGCCAGAGCAGAAAGCCACAATCCGAGTTGCTCAAGTTTGCAAAAGCCGGAAAAATCAAGCCGGCTGGAAGGGCTGGTCGTAGAAGAGAGAGATGGAGTTCTGCAAGTAAATAAACTCGGGAATTGGGCTGACACATGTGACTTGCTCAATGAAAACATGTTCTTCAGGATGGATTTTCATCGAAGCAGATTTTGAATAGGCTACTAACCTTAACCCTTTAAAGGACCAAGTAGCATTTTCTTTTTGTCAACATAGCATTTGTGGTCATTCACTTACCAAAAAAATTCATTTCTTTTTTTCTTTCAAAATTTCATACAACATGTAATCTAGGAGAAGCTTTAACCCTCTAGTGACTGTGGTTGATTTGGGGGCAAGCACAGTTTTTGAATACAAATTTGGGAAAGGGAAATTTCATCACTACTCCAAGGAAGTAATCCCAGATCAGACCGTAGGAATTGATGTTGTAGGCTTTATTTGTGAAAAAAACAAAAAGTGAACATGATCTGACAGTGCAATTTGTTGTGAGTGATCTTCAAAGTGCGATGCATCAAAGTAGCCTTCAGCTGAAGCAGCATAATACATTATTGCCCATAATTTTTGAAACATACCTCCACAATTCATGGGATTGTTGGGCAACGTTTTTATCGTTCTTAGGTGTCAATTTCAAATAGAATCACATGAGTTAATGAATATATATGCGACTTAGAAGGTATGACTCAAGTCGTCCCTCTTATCTTTGGACAAGCACAACTACCATGTTACTGCATATAATTCTCTGAAATTGGATTTGTTTGGAATGCATGCTGAAGCTCTATTTGCGTTACTCTTTGAGTTTTTTCAAATACCCTATATTGAAGGCAGTAAAAGATAGAATCCAAAATTCGACCAAAAAGTGGTCAACCGGTCACTAAAGGGTTAACTCCTAAATATCCAAGGCCTTTTTTGAGATTCTTGGAATTTTCTCAAAATGAAACTAAAAGTTCAAGTTTTGATGAGTTCTATCAATTTTAAGAAAAAATATAATTGTACAAATTTAAACTAGACATGTTGTCAATCACATATGAAAAAGTTTACCTTGATCCAACACTTCATCAAAACACAAACCCAAAATTCCTCACATCAATGTTTTTTTTAATAATAAAACATAACAATATCACTTTTGGATTGAAAGATTATAATATTTGATGAAGAGGGTGTTGAAAACTGTGAAAGTAATTTGAACCTCTTCAATCTTTTTTTAACCTCTAAATGCCCAAGGCCTTTTTGAGCTACTTGGAATTTGCCCTATATTGAACAAAAAGCCAACATTTTGATAAGTTATATCAATTTTTTTTGAATTGTAACCGTACAAATTCAATAAGTATTAGAGATCATGTGGAAAAAGAAAACACAACAATATTACTTACAGATTGAAGATTATAATGTTTGATCATGAGGGTGTCAAGACTATGAAAGTGATTTGAACCCTCTTTTCACATGCCAAAACTAAAATGTTGGTCACCAAAAAAATATGAGGTTAAAGGGCCTAACATGCATAACCCCAATCAATTTACAACTTCTCAAAATCTATTCTACAATTATTTAAAATAAATTTTTAATGTGATTTTTTCTCCAAGACCTAGTGTATTTGAGGCTCATTTCCAAGAGCCCTCAATACTACGGAAAGTAAAGATTGCAATGCATACCCTTGCTCAAAATCTTAAATGGAAAAATCATAATCATTCATTTTCAAAATCAAATTTTTAATGCTAAAACTAGACTTTAAAAAGAATTTTTTAAATATAAACTATTAAACGTAGCAACTAAATTAGTTTTTATTTAATTTCAAAGTTTGTTGACACCAGAATTTGGTGCCTCGGGCATTTAGGGGTTAACATATCAAATCTAAAATTGAGGTCATGAAATAAAAAATGAGGTTAAAATACATGACTTGCATAACAATAATCAATTTAGGGCTTTTCAATATTTGTTCTACAATTTTTTTGAAGGAATTTCCAATGTAATTTTCTCCCAAGATCTAATGTATTTGAACCACATCTCCAAGAGTCTCTAAGACTACAAAATCAAGGTTTGTAATGGACACCCTTGTATATAATCTTCAATAGAAAAAATACAAGTATTTATTTTTACAATTGGATCTTTAAAGTCTATTCAATTATAAAAGAAAATACTCAATGGTTTTAGGACCAAGGCTAGTTTAGATTTTCAAAATTATGAGGATGTATTAGAAAATGCAATTTAGAATAATACTTTAATGATGGCTCTCAAAATAGTTGTAAAATATGATTCATAGATTATATCCTTAAGTTTAGATCAACTAATACACAAAGCAAAAAAATTCAATAAAATTTGAAGCCAAAAATTGAAAATTCCTTCTAAATTTAATTGTATATTGAATTTTTGTAATTTTCACAAGAATTTTTTTTCTTGAACTTAAAATTTTAAGTTCTAATCATAATTATTTTTGAAGATTTTTGTTTTTGTTTTTTATCTAAGTTGTTTTTGAAGAGTCATTTTTGAATCCAAAAAGTTACTTTTTGAATCTAGACCTTCTAAATGATGTCATTTGAATTATAGAATATTTGGAAAGTAATACCTTCAAAATCTACAGTCACCATATAAATGTTGAAGAATAAAAAAAGAATATTCAAAAAATCGATGGATGATAAAATGCATATTTGTGTGCTTAAAATGTATTTGTATTCATTTGTTGTTTAAAATTTGAAGCCTAGTCTTAAAGAGTTTAGAAGTTATTGTATGATATATAGTTTCTTTTGCAATATGAACAGCCCAAAAATTCACATTTTTAAAGAATAAAATATTTAACTTATTTTCTAAATATAAATATAGATTTATAAATTTGTATGAATGTATGTGTGTGCCGATACATGTACATGTGTGTGTGGAAAGATTTGAATTATTCTATTCCATTTGACAAGATGAATGTTATGCAGAGTTTTAGTTTCTAAGTAGTTATAAAATCTCTACTCAAAAATAAACTTTGAAGTTTGTACGTTAAAAATTCAATTTTTAACAATTTTAGAAAAAAAATTCAAAAATTGGACGCAGATTCTTTATTATAACATTAAAAGTGTTGGTATAGAAAATTTTCAATTCCACAACTAAATTTCTAATAGTATAGTATTTTTAATTATACTTTATGTCTTTCTACTTACTCTATTCATTTCAATCATGAATATAAAATATTTCTTAATGAATTTTTTTTCCAAATTAATTCTTCAACATATTATAAGGAGTTGCAGCTAATTGAAGGACATAAACATTTTTGGATAAAAAGTTTGAAAGACAAAATATAACCATTTGGGAAGAGTTGAAAATACTTATTTTTAAATTTCAAACATCATGATCTTGCAATTACTAAGATTTCTTACTATGAAACTTTAGGAAGGTGTATTCTTAACAAATTAACTAAAGGATCCTAATGTTGAACTTGTTAATGAACAAAAACAGGTGAAGATTTTAGCCTTGAGTAATTTGAAGCAATTTGGGATCTAAAATCACTATGGTCTTTTAGAGGTTTAAGTTAATAATTGAATAAATTTGTTTGTATCAATTAAAGTTTTAATCATAAGTTAGTCTAAACCATCGAGAGACATCAAGAATAACGCTTGCTACTAATAAAGGCAATAAACATTTATTTAATTTATTTTTGGCATGAATAGAATTGAAGTTTTGTGGCAATAATGAAAATAAACTACAAACAAAGATAAATATAATAAAAATCAACATGTTCTTCATTTTCATATTAAGACCAAAGTTTATCATCATCATTAGAGGTGTTTGAAACCTCATTGAGTGTTTGATGTCCGCATGTTTCATTTCTTAAACCCAATTTTGGAGGCATACTTTCTATGGGATTGGAGTCATTGTCTAGTATTGTAAGGACCAAGCATATTTTAGCAACCACTGCGGACCATTATCCCCTTTAGTTTCTTGTTTGGGCCTTGGATTGCAAAGATGGGACCAATATTTCAATCTAAACAAAGAGCCAGCTAGATTGTATGCAACTATGAATTGTCATTTTTCCAAAATACAAAGCTTTTAATGCAATCCAAAAAAATAATTATGATATCTTCACTATAAGGCAATAAATCTTGATTCTATCCTACTCTAATTTTGTCAAGTATTTTTTTGTTGAAGTGTTATCAATATGACCTAAAAATTGTGCTTTGGGAATGTTTACAACTTTAGACATTCATGACGCTATATAGTTGCCAAGTAGTAATGAATGATTTTGGATGTTTTTTAAGGCGCTTCAATCATGCACTTATAAGACATATTCATATAGCTCCAAGTTTGGCAAAAATATCAAAAATTTCAAAAAAATACAATAATATATTATTTTATTTTTGAAAATCATGCTTTTTAGTTTGCTTCCAAACAAAGAACAACCTTTGATTGTGATTTTGACTCTATTTATGCACATATACATAATTTAAAGGATTTCTACCTTAGGCCACATAGGGTTTGCAAAAAGGATTAGAGCATTACCTATGGTCCTTTTAATTTGGGCCCTCCAAATTGATGAAAAGTGGCCTTCTAAATTGATTGGCATTTTGAGGCATTCACTGGCCTCCCTATGTTGCATTCAAAGCACCAACACCTCATTCCACAAAACTAAGATGAACAAAGGCAAGGGGACATGCAATCATAACAATATTTTGTTTTGTTTTTTGTTTTTGAAGGGCTTGCCAAAGGGAGCCCACATAGCACGGAAGTCATTAGAATTTTGTGGATTTGTAGGAGTGGTGCACGTGAAAGTCAGATGCAAAGGATCTCAACCTTCAAATTGGTGTTCTAGGTAGCCATTTGAAAGACTATAGGGAATGCACTTACAATCCATAATACACCGAGCCTATTCAAAAACCTCAGCTGTACCAAAATCATGGAGCAGATTGCATGCTCATGTAAATTAAAATGAGCAAATGTTCAAGGAAAACCACTAGCTAGTTCATTATTAGGCAAGACGTTAAGTCTGTCCTACAAAGTAGGCTCAAGTTGACATGGCCCACTTCTAATACAATGGGTCCTGGCGTAGTGCGCGGGTGGCTAGGTGTAGCCACAAGACCGCAAGGTATAGGACCCCGACCCCGACGGAATGAAGGACGACGATGACCACTTACGATGGCGGTTTTTAGGGGTTGGAGCAATGGGTGAAGGTTTGGATGTTTTCTTTTAAGTATTAATGGCTGAGCTCCTACTAGTTCTAGTTTACATATCCCATATTGTTTGTTTTACCTCCTACCACCCAATATGTATATAAAAGTTGTCTTCTCAAATCAAAACACAAATCATGGATGACTTTCAAAATAAAGTGAGGTAGATGTGACATCATGCCCTGTCAGCATGGGCCCATTCAAATGGACAATTTATTATCTTGTGTCCTAAAGAAGGACAACATCCAGATAATTTTTTGAAGTTCTACTAATACAACATTATATCGGGCATTATGTACAACAATTTAGACAACACTTTTTTAAACTTCAAGCCAAGTGTTCAAAAAAATGTCTAAATTTTGAAGTTCAAAATAAAGTCTGAATATTGAAGTTGAAAAAAATGTGAATTTAGACAAGTGTTCAAAAAAATGTCTAGATTTTGAAGTCCAAAAAGTGATTTAGTAGAAATTCAAAAAGTTGTTTGGATGTTGTCCTTTTCTAGGATGCAGTACAATAAGCTGTCCATTTGAAATGGGCCCATGCTAACGTGGCATGATGTCACATCTACCTCACTTTGTTTTGAAAATCTATCTATGATTTGTGTTTTGATTTGAGAAGACAACTTTTTATATACATATTGGGTGGTAGGAGGTAAAACAAACAATGTGGGATATGTAAACTAGAACTAATAGGAGCCCAGCCATTTATACATAAAAGAAAACATCCAAACCCTCACCCGCCGCCCCAATCCCTAAAAAACGTCGCCATGAGTGGTCATTGTCGTCCTTCGTTCTGTCAGGGTTGTGGCCCTGCAACTCGAAGCCCTGTAGCCACGCACTAGGCCAGGCCCCATCATGTCAGAAGTGGGCCATGTTAGCAAGGGCCCACTTCATGGGATGTATTTAATGGGCAATGTTAGCCCGGGCCACGTTTGAAATACATGGGATGGATTTTAGCTGCTTGCCATTTCAGGGCAATTGCAAGAAAGACCTGTCCTATTTTGTATCACACGTCGTGGGCTGATTTGTTTTTTGGCCATAACTGTAGTGTTTTAACTCCAAATGACTTGAGATTTCTAGGGAAGGTACTCATGACTATCATACAACTTCTTTGATTTTTTGGTAATTTTTAAAAATAGTCTATTATCCAAAAATAGGCCCAAAATTGATGTCACACTTGTAGTTTTGGAGGTTTTTAGTACTATTGAGTACGTTTTCTGAAAAGGTACATCAAGAAAATTATATGGAGTTGTTCCTTAATCCTTATATAGAAATATAACTTTTTACGGTAGGATTTTCAAAAATAATTAATTCTATGTGGTGTGGAAGTCTACAAAGTGAGCTTCCTTCTGCTTGCATTTTGAAACATATAAAATATTATTTTCATCGATTTTTTGTTGATTGAACATCTATATAAAGTTCTTAAGAATGGACAGTTTTTTTTTTGTATTTACTTATTTTTACTATTTTTAAGTAATTTTTGAATCAAAGGTCCTAATTTCTTGAGATTTGGCACTTTTCAAGTTCTCCTACTTAGAGAATTTTTCTATGAATTTCCTTTGGTGAAAACCTTCATTTTAGAGGTATATATATAAGCCATATTTTTAAAAAAATTTAAAAATTATTTTTCTATTTAAATAGTACTCCTAAAAAATTCATGAGTACTATAGTAAAACGCAACAAATAGGACAGGTGTTTCTTGCAATCACCCTTCAATTCCAACGCTCATAACCAGGTTATTGGAGGTAGTTATGTTCTTGAACAAGACGGGTATCACTTAAAAGTTGGTCATGACGACTAGCCCCTGCTCTATAATCCATGTTTGTCTAATATAATGAAATTTGGAATTTAGATTCAAACCATCATGTTTTTGAAAGAGGAGCCGACTGTAGCCTTTATGAATTTGAAGTTATAGGAAAGTGGATGGTGAGAATTTGATAATAGAGGAAACAAACTCGGAGATTTTGGTAAGGAGAGGATACAACCAGTGCCCTGGGAAAAAACACCCAGCTCCTTCTCGAAAGAGGAGGCAAATTACTGGGGCAGCTCTAAAAACTTCCCGAACGCTGGAATGAGCAGTTCAGCCACCTCATGAGCGCGGGCGGGCAACACGCACTGAAAATCCCGTCCGCGGGCAGCCCCAAAGAAAGCCGATGCCAAGGGCAGGCGGGCACTTCGCCGACCGCGGCGCCACGAATCCCAACGCCAGTCAGTCCCCGTCCCGCGATCATACGCATTCCCCGCGGGGCCACCCACCCGCCGTGGCGGACCCGCGCGCTTATAACGCCACGGCCGCGCTCCTAGTCCTCCTGTGCGGCACTGGCTTCCCTCGGCCTAACTTAAGAACGCCGGATCTCACCACCCTCGCACCTTCACGCCCCGCTCGCAGCAACACTGCAACCCCACGTCGCCAGCAGAAGCAACTCGCTTGCCCATTCTCGCGAGCTTGCACTCTCCGTACGAGATTCGCAGTCCTTCTCCAGAATCTCTGTGTACGGCGCCATCGATTCCCGCGCACTCTCAATTCCCAGTCGATCGATCACTGGGTCCCAAAGTTTCAGCTGGGAAGGACACTGATCAATTCTGTGTTTGTAATTGGAGCCGTTGGGGGACGGTGAGCTCATGAATGTGTGGTGATCGAGAGGTGCTGGACGTTTTTTGGAGTTGAGAAGGAGAGTGTGTGTGTGAGTACTAGCTAGTCGCGATGGCGGACCAGTCGGCGTCGGGGGTGGGAGACAAGAATGCCAAGGGGGATCCTGGCGTGTCCATGCACGGCGTCACGGGGAAGGAGTCCGTGTACGCCTTCTCCATGTTCCAGTCGGAGAAGTCGAAGCTGGCCGATGCGGACGCGCCGCCCGTGGATGCCAAGGGAAGGAAGTTCGCACTGCCGGTGGATTCTGAGCACAAGGCGAAGACGATCAGAATCTATAGCGTCGCGAGGCCGCACATGCGGACGTTCCATTTGTCGTGGTTCTCTTTCTTCACGTGTTTTATGTCGACGTTCGCCGCGCCTCCGTTGATTCCAATCATTCGGGATAACTTGAATTTGAACAAGGAGGATATTGGGCATGCTGCCATCGCCTCGGTTTCGGGTAAGGATTCCAGCGTCGTGGGGTTGTCACTTGATGAATTCAATTTCTGCAGTCTGCTGTTGCCGACCTGGAGTTAACAAGACTCGACGTCTTCCACAGCGTCTAGCTCTGATTTTCGTGTACTGCAAGGCCTTTCACACTGTAAACTGTGTGGAATTCGTCTAGAAGCTCTAGTCGCCCTTTACATGCATGTTTCACGTTCCTGAATTGAGTTCTGAAACTTGCACATGGTTTTTGCTTGAAAATGGCAGGATCAATTCTATCCCGTCTGTTGATGGGAACGGTGTGCGACCTGATCGGTCCGCGATATGGATGCGCGTTCCTGGTGATGATCATCTCCCCCGCTGTGTACTCCATGGCATCAGTGGAATCCTCATCTGGGTTCACGGCGGTTCGGTTCTTCATTGGTTTCTCGTTGGCGACATTCGTGTCCTGTCAGTACTGGATGAGTTCCATGTTCAACAGCAAGATCGTGGGGACAGCGAACGGAATTGCGGCCGGTTGGGGTAATCTGGGGGGTGGCGCGACGCAATTGATCATGCCCCTTGTTTACCAGCTGATTAAAGACAGGTAACATAATATCTTCCTACCAATTCCTACCCCTACAATTACGAGAAGCCACAGAGTGCACAAATTCCAGTTTTGCTCGCAAGAGTCTTCTGTTTTACAACATTTTAAACTCCGGTTTGTCGATCCGTCCTTATTTATGAGCAGCTTCCATGCCACGAATTTCACTGCATGGCGACTGGCGTTTTTCTTGCCTGGAGTAATGCACACCTGCATCGGGTTGATGGTTCTGTTCTCCGGACAAGATCTTCCGGACGGCAACTTTTCGGAGTTGCAAAAGCAAGGGACGAAAGCAAAGGACAGCTTCAGGAAGGTTAGTTTCGCGTCCCGTATCTAAATTTTCTCAGTGACGCTCCAAATCAAGTCCTCCAATGGCAGGTATTTGAAATACCTTGTTAATCTATCAAATCTTCTTTCCTTGGATCGAAGCACATGAATGCGAGTCTGACAGACATATGTGCGCCAATTTGAATCCCAGGTTTTCATCAACGCTGTGACGAACTATCGAACGCTAATCTTCATGATCACATACGGCTACTGCTTCGGCGTGGAGCTCACCGTCGACAACATCATCGCCGAGTATTTCTACGACCGCTTCGACTTAAAGCTGGCCACCGCGGGAATCATCGCCTCCAGCTTCGGCTTCATGAACATCGTGTCCCGGCCCCTGGGCGGCATCATCTCCGACCTGGTGGCCCACCGATTCGGAATGCGCGGACGGCTATGGAGCTTGTGGATAATCCAAACCCTGGGCGGCGTGCTCTGCATCATTCTGGGCAAGACGGCGGCGTTGGGCCCAGCCATCGGGATAATGATCGTGTTCTCATTCTTCGTGCAAGCCGCTTGCGGCGCCACTTTCGGAGTGATCCCGTTCGTCTCTCGCAGGTAAGAATCAGACATCCGAAACCGTCCATGGTCATTCCGTTTCCTGCACACAGAATATATCCCATAAAAATTCCCGTTCTCTCAATTCAACACCCATATTCTAGTTGCCTATCATCATCAAGTATTAGGTTAAAGTATAGATAGATAGTAGTTCTTCAGCCCTGTCTATCATGGGAGTAGTACTTAAAGAAGCTTTGTAGTAGACCTACACTATTGCCTTTTCATTCACTGATGATGCTTTCATTTGAATTGGCAGGTCTCTGGGAGTGATCTCGGGCTTCACAGGCGCGGGCGGCAATGTGGGCGCGGTGCTTACCCAAACAGTGTTCTTCACGCAGGCGACGTACCACACGGAAGTCGGCATTGTGAACATGGGCATCATGATCATCGCGTGCACGTCATTGGTACTATTGGTTTGGTTCCCTCAGTGGGGTGGGATGCTATTTCCATCTTCCAAGATGTCCGAGGAGGATTACTACGCTTCCGAGTACGACGAGGCCGAGCAGGAGGCTGGACTCCATTCCGCCAGCTTGAAGTTTGCGGAAAACTCCAAGGGCGAGCGAGGACGAGGCTCCAAGAATGCTCTAGAGGCCAAGCCTGACGGTTTGCAAGGCATCAAGGAAGGCGCCGTTGCCTAAGTCAGTACTGTAGCTTATCCTAGTCTCCTTTTTCTTTCTTTTTTCTGACCTCCTGTAACCTTTAAATTTACGTTCATGGCTTTAATCAAGCTGTGGTTGACATGCATAAATGCTTCTATCGGTGATATGATTAAATTCTTCGAGCTCGACTCATTCAGACGTACGCGAACATTTTTGGTGCTGCTGTTTTTTCGATGCTCAAGTGTAGTAATTTAAGTGTTTTGGTTGTGAGGGCGGGTCATCTAGTTAACCAGGTTTGATATCACTACAAAGATGAGGAGGGCCTTAGAATATGAGACGCCTTCTAAATGTTATTAAATGACATGAATGGTGTTACTGGCTCTCAATTTTATTGACACAAATCCAATACTAGTAACATCCGGAGTGTTATTCTAGGGTGTCGATTCTTGGGCCCCTTCACTTCTTGTGTATTTCTGACAATGGTGGCTCGGGTGAAGGTTATGTTTAGCTGTCATGTATGTGAGTGGAAGTGAAGTGAAGGGCAGTTCACTTAATTCCTTTCTTTTGTGTAAAGAAAGAAATTAAAAGAAGGGCAATTCACTTGCTTTTCCCGAATAATTGTTGCACGTGTGATCTTACCTCTTTAGTTATAAAACATACATGACCTCATTAAGTGGACTTTTATCGTGGCCTGAATGCATATTCGTCTGTTCCATATCTTCATCGTCCTTTGTAATCCCAAGTCTGTGGTGACGTCCTGGATTCTGTAAAGAATCGTCTAAATTTTTAACTTCAAGCTTATGTAAGATTCTAGCCGGGATTCTAGTTCAAAAGTATTCACGCATTGACTAACGTTTTATCTTCAGAGAGTCCGTCTACGCTGTGATTCAATCCTCGTTAAGGAGCTCACATGACAATGTTGAATCTTCCAAGGGCCCATCTGGTCAGAATGTGGTCCAAGTTCTTTGAGACACATCATTTAACGTGTCTGTATTCTTTGGATATATATGCACTGGAGTTGTATGCCATATCACATTGCTCATCTGGACGTACCTGCAACTATCAAAATTCAAAATTCTTTCGCTTGAACATACAAACAATCCACTGACCTCAACTTAGCCTGAAACGAAAATCTATCCCAGGCCTACTGTAGTTTTTTGAGCTTTGTGTAGATGACTTGTCATAGTTCAGGCCGCGCGGTCTGAAACGAAAATCTATACGGGTCCTAGTTTGTGGCCTGAAATTGGATCATTGTGAAGATCAATGAACCATGTCATCACCAAGATACTATCATTCCATAACCAGTATTTGATAACCATTGTAGGCACAAGAACTTTGGAGTGAGATTTTAAGGGAACCTAATTCCGACCCTTATCCTAAAACCCACCCATAATTATACATTCTTGCTTAAAATTTACACCTTCTAAACCTTGAAAACCAGGATTGATTTTGGATATTGCACTCTTGTAATTAGCACTCTCAAAATTTATTGTTCAGTCATACACTGTCTTAAAGAATCTGAGATATATTCCTCTTCAAATTGCCAACAATACCCAGCGCAAATGAAAGTAATGTAACACAAGGCTTCGATTGTGCTTCTTCGGGCGGTTTTAGATGTAGTTGTCTTCTCGACTTTCGCGAATAATGTACTCCGTACTAAACAATGAAACTATCAACATGAAGCTGAGGCAGCAAGTCCAATGCAGAGCTGGGGGATAATCTCAAAGGGACGAAGTAGTTAAGTTAGGGCTCTCGAAGGCTTGTCACATGTGCATTAACTTAGGGCTCCTGGAGTGCACATCCATTGTATGAACGGAGCCTGGGACGCGGAGACTGGTGAGGAAACCGACGGGGACATGAGAACCTCCCTGCTATCACTCCTCTCAACTGGCCGTCCTTTTTCTTTCATCTACAGTACAATACTAAGTACCAACTGGGTCATCAGTGACGTAGTGGGACCCGAACTTTTCTTTCCTTTTCCCAAAATATGAAGACCTAAGTCTCCCTTTTTGGCATTTCTTTTTCCAGCAAAGAAAAGGAAGGACCCTGCTTTTCGCATCATTCCTGCTTTCGTCGGCAACAGGCTACGGCCCCCCTTATTGTCTGTAATTGAATGTTCGTTTTCTTTTGGGTTTTTTTAACAAATGGAGCGAACCATTGCAATTGAATGGTCGTTTGAGTTCCAAAGGATAATTGAGTAGAGAGTAGTGTCTCTGGACTCTGGGTAGTGAAAATTGGTTTGTTGACTTTGATCTACTTTTTTCGTGTTTTGAATGAACTGTTTTGAACATTGTGTGCCAAATGAATATAAATAATAGTGACCCTGCCCTTGCCTGGTGTCCAGTGAGTGTCATATCCAATTCAGGAGCTTCTTCCTGCCGTTTTTAGCTCTCTGAAGTCTGTCATGAATTCCAGAAGAATAGGTATAATAGGTAGATTCTATTTTTTGCACTTTGTTCACTTACCTGTCACTACGGTCACTCAATCTCACTGCAAGGATTGCGATTCTTCCGTCACGACTGATCAGTCTCAGTTACAGCTCCCGTTGTCGATTATGTACCGAAGGAATCCATACTTGTAACCCTCCATGGGTCACTGAGCATGGCGGGAAACACAATTCACGGAGGCATGGTTCAGCAGAAGGAGCCACGGCGGCTCAAATTCTCTGACAACCGTTAGTCCAGGGGAGACTACTGCAGTGCTGGATACTTTGGTGTGTTAAGAATGATCTTGGCATCAGTGACATTCCACGAAGTCACAAAAGTTCATGGACCCAATTCCATGTAAAACTGTAAGTAGATTTTCACTGCTTTCATAAGTCCATACTCGAGCAGTGAAATTCCACAGTTGCACTCTGGAGTTGGGTCGATGGATTCTTACAATGACTCCATTGCCCTCGCAATGGATAATTGCTACCATTGAGGGATCTTGGAAAGCAATTGTACCCTACTCTGGAATCTCGATTAAGGTACTAGTCTTAAGTTATTGTATCCGTTTCTTACCTGCACGTACGGTATTGCAATGACTCCCGGGTTCCCAAATTATAACAGTATAAAAATTCAGTTGCCACTTGAAACTCCATGACTTCTGCAAAAAGATCTTCGTTTCTGCATGACGGTCTGAAAAAGAGACGGACAAGAGAGAAGACAACTAAGCCATGTGCGGAAAGAAGAGTCGATAGAAGTTTGGCGCTTGATTCCTGCGAGCTTTTGCGATTTTATTGTACTGTAGCGTGAGTGCAGTCGGACCCTTCTTTCTGATCGGCGGAAGTGGGATACACGACACCAGGACTGGGGACCCAATGGAATCAATGGCTTCCGACAAAGATGCTGCCGAGGCTGCAAAAGACACCGCCTCACAGGTCGGGGGGAGAGAATCTGCTCCAAAGGGAGGGCAGCTTCAAAAAAAATGGTAAATTTTTGTCAAAATCTTAGAGAGAGAAACTCCTAAGTTATAGGGTTGGTGTTAGTGTTCACTCAAGATCCCATGATTGACTTTGAAAAGTCTCTACCACTGCCATTTATGTTACATATCTTCATTAGAATCTTACAGTCAAACTTCCCTTACTGCATGAGGATGGTGGGGAGTAGTTATTAGCTATGTACACAGAGAAGCTCAAGTGCCGAAGGTCAATTAATTAAACATGCTCAAGTTGTAGAGTAATTGTGTTTGATTGGTTGCTAAGCTAAAAAAATCAGTGATGTCTGACATAATGAGCTTCATTGATGGTTTGCGCAGTAGACTTTATACTTATGAAGAGTATGCAAATAAAGAACTGTAGCTAATTATACAATTAAGTTGAGAATTTGCATTATGAGAGGTTTCAGTGTACTTCATTTTGGGACCGGCTACAAAGAAAAATGGATGATATCATCAAGTCCTTTTCAAAAAAATTAGATTTGTCAATAATTGAATGAAGAGTATTAAACCCTAAAGGACAAAGTGGTCGTTGAACGACCAATTGAAGATCTGGGTAGGTTCCTACAAAGTAAATTGTGAATGGTTCTTTTTAAAACTTTGACAAAAAGTTTGGACATATATCCCGTGGGATATAATTTTTTTGGATTGGATGCCTAGATCAAAAAATATATTTTCCAAAGTTTTTTTTGGCAAATCAGCCAACTTTAGACAACATATAGAAAATTCCTCCTAAACCTCTAAAATTTGGCTGGTATAGAACTAGTATGATATAGGATGGAATTGTCAAAAAAAATCCATGTTTAGAGCAATAATCTTGTTCTAAGAGGACTGAAAGTCAATTGACCATAGTCGGCAAGGCTGGAAAAAATTCTTCTAACTTCAAACACTATAATCTTTCAATTTGTGTAGTCAAATTAAAGTTTCTAAAAAAATTCACACATTCCCATAGTAGGGTCATTGCAAGAAAGACCTTCCATTTTTCGTAGTGTTTTTCACAAAACTCATTTTTTCTTTTGAAAGGGCTTTATAATTAGGAAAACAATTTTTAAAAAATATAAAAAATATGTTTTATGTATACATCTTTAAGAAGAAGGGGGGTGAATGCAAGAAACACTTGTATTATTTTGCGTCACACCTTGCGTTTTGATTAGTTTTTTGGCCATAACTTTTGTGTTCTGGCTCCAAATGACTCAAGATTTATAGTTAAGGTACTCATGACTATTATACACCTTGCCTAATTTTCTTTGTAATTTTCAAAAATAGTTTACTGTCCAAAAATAGCCCCCAATTATATGTCACACTTGCCAATTTAGAGGTTTTAGTATTATTTAGTACCCAAAAAAACGAATTTCGAGCTGAAATTTGGAAGGCATGGTCTTCTAGTAGACTTGTAGCTATGCAGAGAAGGACTTCTAAAAATAGTTAATTGTATGTAGTGTGGAAGTCCACAAAGTGCACTTCTTTCTGCTTACATTTTGAAACATATAAAATATTATTTTGGAGTTTTTTTGGGTGAATGACCATCTCTATAGGGTTGTTACAAATGGCCAATTTTCATTTTATGTATTTAATTTTGTTTCCTATTTTTAACTAATTTATACATCAAGGTATCCATTTTCTTGAGATTTGGCACTTTTTTAGTTTTCTACCATAAAGAATTTTTCTATGCATTTCCTTTGGTGGTTACCTTCATTTTAAAGGTGTATACGTTAGCCATATTTTTTTGTTTTAAAAAAATTTATTTTTCTAATTTTATAGTACTCCAGAAGAAAAAACATGAGTACTATAAAAACGCAATAAAATCGGCAGGGGTTTCTTGCATTCACCCAAGGTACCCTAGGAAGGAAAAGCACAAAAAAATTCTCTAAGTAGGAGAACTAGAAAAATGCAAAATCTCAAGAAAATAGGTACTTGCGTTGTAATTTCACATTTTAATTTGTAAAAAATAGGAAAAGAAATTTTTAAAGAAACTAAAAATTGGCCATTTGGAAAGAGTTCATAATGATGAGATTTCACCAAAAGATTGATCTTAGAACAATCTTCATTGTTCAAAAAGTGCATGCAATAGGAGTGCTATTTGCACTCATATATATGGAGGACACAAAATAATATATTTTTAGATTTCTTTTGGTAGATATATGCTTTCCTACTATGCAAATAGACCACAAATTTCAGCTTCAAATCATTAAATTTGGGGACTCCTAACGTAGTAAAAAACCCTAAACCTTATGGTGCAACAAATTAACAAAAATGATTTTTAAGTATAAAATGATTTTTTTTAATTTCTAGAAAATAAGGGATCTGATTACCATAAAGTTAGACATCTCCAATTAAAATTTCATGTTCATTAGACTTTTGCTTCAAAAGTTATAGCAGATGAAAAGAGAGTCACTCTCATTGTGACTAGTAAATAGGACAAGTCTTTCTTGCAATGATCCAGTAGTAGAATAGAAATTTATATGGTTGAATTTTATTTTTAATTTTCTCACCACCCTAAAAAATGACAATTTTTCACAAATTATCCTTAAAGTATGCCCCAGTCTTTGGAGGGTTAATGGAAGATAATTTTGCAAATGAACCAACAAATAGGAAAACCTTGCAAGTAAGGTAACCACACTTAAAAGTATTTGAATAAGCAATTGAACAAAGTTCTTAGCAAATGACCATGGCACCAATAAGTGGCGAGGCACTTAATGCCCCTTGAGATGTGGCGGTGCCATGGCCATCCACTGCTCCCCACCTCTAACCCACTAAAATTGGTTTGACCATCACTTTCACTTGCCACCAAGGAGCCAAGTCATAGGGAATGCTACCATGGTGCTCCTATTATCTTGCCTAAGATGGTGGATGGTGGAGAAGTCAACAACTATGAAGGCTCTTTCTCGAGACAGAGAAAATTCTTTGATAAGGATAGCACGACTTATTCCCAAAGCTAGAAGGTTTAGGGTTTAGTTTTTTGTTGGTCACTGCAATGGATCAATGGAGGCAAAAATTATTGCACACTTTACAAGTAGAACTTCAAAATGGTGAGAACAAGGAGCAAGTGTGGGCCATGCTTGTATTTCAACTTGGAGCGAGACTTAGAGAGTTTTTTGATGAGGTAGAGAATGTAAAGGCCGGTGGTAGTAGACTAGGAAAAGCTCCAAATATTGATAGGAAACTTGAGAGAGGTCACCAACGCATCTATCACATTTTTTTATAGCTCTAATTTTAGTGCACAATTGTTTAGACACCGGTTCCATATGCAAAGGGAATTGTTTGTGAGAATTATGGACACCGTTTGTGCTCATGATCCATATTTTGTTTACAAAAAGAATTGTATAGGTATTTTGGGCTTGTCGTCATTGCAGAAATGCACGGCAACTACACGTATGCTTGAGGATGGGATTCTTGTTGATGCCACCGATGAATATTGTCATATCGGGCAAAGTTCTACAATGGAATTGATAAAGAGATTTTGTAGGTCAATGAGAGCTTGTTTTCAATCCACATTTTTAGGAAGCCCACACAGTCTGACATTATCAACCAAATACGTATTAATGAATTGAGGGGTTGGTCGGGCATGCTTGGTTCTTTACATTGTATGCATCGGGTCTGAAAAATTTGTCCAATAGCTTGGCATGGGCAGTTTCAAGACAAAGATAGTACAAAGAATATTATCCTAGACGTAATTGTTAACCAATCTATATGGATAGTACATGTGTTTTTTGGTTTGCTTGGAGGCAGTATTGACCTAAATGTTTTAGATAGGTCTATTGTAATTGAAGATATATTGATGGGAGAGGGAAATGAATGATCATTCACTGTCAATGACCACACCTATCCAAGAATCTTAAAACACTATTTGCTTGCAGGTGGGATATATCCCAAGTGGAGTTGTTTTGTTGAAACAACTCATGAACCTTAGTAGGAGAAGAGGATCCATTTTGCAACTGTGCAGGAAACCACTTCCAAAGATGTTGAACTTTTATTTGGTATTTTGCAAGTCCATTTCGAAATTGTAAGAAATTCATGTCACCTATTGGATATAGATGACGTAATGCTAGCCTATTGCATTATGCACAATATGGTCATTGAGGATTTAGGACTAGAAGTTTTGTTTGACTCAAATGTTACTTCACAAGTAGGAAGAGGGATGAATTGGCAATTCAATTGTAGCATGGCGGAGATTGAGCATAAAGTAGGTATTTTGTATTAAAAATTGACTTAATTGACCACTTGTAGCAACTTAAAGGTCAACACATATATTGAGTGATTGTGCTTTGAGTTTAATTATAAAATTTAATTTAACCCCTAAGAGTCTTCATCCCACAGAGAAGTGACCTGTATCATATCTGTGATTTGAATGATTTGTACCAACTGTCCACGAAGCTAAAATTTTCTTCTATGCTTAACTCCAAAGTGCCCAAGCCTTTTGGAGTGTGATTCTACTGTGGAGTGATTGCAAGAAACACTTGTCCTATTTTTTGTCCGCTTGCCCTTGAACACATGGTTTTTTGCTCATAACTTTTGCATCGTTGTTTGTTTAGCATGTAATTTGGAATATATTTAGATGCAATAGTTACAGACATTGAATAATTTTAAAAAATAAAATAAAATTAATTTAGTATTTTTAACCTGCCCCGATTGGGTGTCTACCTTGGCCATTTGGGGGGGAGAGTAGTCCTATTTTTGACTGAAAAATGCGAATTTGAAGCCACAAATTGGATATGTTGGAGGTCCACTAACATTACAAGGATTGATTGAAGTTTTTCTAACAATAGCAACATGTCAATTGCACACATGGGGTCGAAGTGACCTTCCTTTGTGCAAAGGCTACAAAGAGGGAAAAAATTTCCTTCATGAATTTTTTGTTGCAATGCAAGTGCAATCTTTTCTAGCAAAATTAAAAAATTTATGAGTTTTTTTTGAATTTTTTTGAATTACCAAAAATGAAAAACTCCACAAACCCCTTTTCTACTATTTTCTGCTCCCAGTGGCTTCTGTAGTACTCCGTAGTAGTCTGTAGTATTGCATAGTACAACATAGTATTGAATCGACGGTTCAAATCTACATGCGCCCTATAGCAACGGTTCAAATTTGCCAGGGCACTGCTAACACATAGTATTGGTAGTATTGCATAGTATTGTTAGTCCTGTGGCAAAAAACTGCGTTTTTGCCAAAAAAAACATGAAGTGTTTCTTGCAACTACCCTAAAGGAAAAAAAATCATGGGCTTATAGTTATGCCCTTTGAAAAAAATGGGTCGTCAACCATATTTCAATTTATAACCTTCTAAAAAACTTGCAACAATTGTGCTATTGTATTCATCACATTCATTAAGCAACTACATATAAAAGACAAATTTTATTTTTAATTTTAACAAATGATGTCATATCTCTAATAGAAGTCCGAAAAATCCCATATTTTTTGAGAAATTTTGTAATCACTATGAATTTCTAAAGAAAAAAAATGATGAAAATGAAAATAAGAAATTCAATTATGTTCCAATGCATAACCTTTAAGTATGTGGGGACGTTTTGGAACCAATTGTTCACATTGCACATACCTCATATTCTTGAAGGGTGGACAAAATCCTAAACAAAAAATTATAAAATTGTATATATATATAGGAACATAAGGTTATATAAGAATTTATCTATAAAAAAAAATCTTATAAATATTAATAAATATATGTATATGTAATAGATATGTATAATGTACAAGATATTTTCCTAATAAATCTAAGGCTATAAAATTCAAGATTCTAACCTCTATTGATTGCAAGATCATTCTGTTCTATTGTAGGTGCCCAAATTCCATATACATAAGAACTATGATTTTTATCCTGATGAAAGGTATTGGAAAAATCATCAACTGTGTAAGTAATATTACTTGAGAATCCTACAAAGTTTTGTTGTACATTCATGAATTCCTTTTTTAGGATTCTCAAGTAATATTACTTACACAGTTGATGATTTTTCCAATACCTTTCATTAGGATAAAAATCATAGTTCTTATGTATATGGAATTTGGGCACCTACAATAGAACAGAATGGCATCACAAAGTTTAGACCCTACGATTTGGCAGCAATTATCGTGCGGTTATCATTGTTTCATGGGTTCGTACCATAATCGCACTGACTCAGTGTATTTTTACGCACTGAATTAGTGCAAAAACAATGAATATCAATAGCGTACGGTTTATGTACTTTAACTATATGATTGCTGTGCAGTTTTGACACAACAATTGTATAGTTAAAGTGCATAAACCGTACGCTATTGATATTCATTGTTTTTGCACTGATTTAGTGCGTAAAAATACACTGAGTCAGTGCGATTATGGTACGAACCCATGAAACAACGATAACCGCACGATAATTGTTGCCAAATCGTAGGGTCTAAACTTTGTGATGGGGAGATTAGCAAAAGTGAGTGATGGTTTTTATTGTAACGGGGGTACTTTATTGTTCCAAGTTACAAACTTTATATTGACTTTGGACAATGTGATGGTGTTGTTGAAATAATTTGGTGAGCAAAATTTGACTTCCATGCTACTTCACAATCAACAACGGCAAAAGGATTTACTCATGTTGGAACATCTACACAAATACCAAAAAGTTTGGTACATAGAGTACAATCACTGATCAAAGTCAAAAAGCTGGGAAAGATGTGAATCCAAGAGTGCGCAAATTAAAAGAAATTGTAGAACAAAAGAAGCAAAAACTACATGATAATAGATAAAATGCTATAGTTTCAAATAAAATGCATTATGGCTCTTCCTAGCTCTTTTATACTTATGAGAGAAGCCAAAATGAACCTTTTACTTTAGAATTATTATACTTTTTTAAATGTAAAAGGAACCTTTAACATTAGAGTTGTTTCATTTTGTTGAACAAAGTAAATGTAACCTTTTACGTTAGAGTACTTGCACTTTTTGACAAGTGAAAGGAACCTTCATTATAGTTCTTTTACTTTTTTGAACAAAGTTTTTTCCAAATGATCTTGCAATCAATGGAGGTTAGAATCCGAGCTTAGTTTCTAGAAATTGGAATTTTGAGGGGCTTGATTTTGAGAATCTTTGTACTCCACAGAAGGCGGCAAACGTACTGATGACTATCTCAACTTTGTGGTAATGTTGGTTAAATTGGCATGTTTCAGAGCGTCAAAGTTGTGACTTACAATTGCACGGAGTTAGAAAAATTAGGGCAGGTATAGATCTGAGGTTCCAGTCTATCAAAAATTGCCCTTTTAACTAACAGTATGCTATATTGTGCACTTACTAAACTTATTGAATGGACTGAATTTTTGTTCAGAACGTACAGTTCGTCAAAGAGAGAACAAACAGAAATGATTTTAATGAAGTTGTATTTGCTCAATTTCCTGCGACATCGAGGAATTTTCTGCAAGCATCCAATCCTTTAAGAAAAGAGATTTGCACCCCAACATATCTCAAACAATTCCTTTGTTGTGAAGTTCCTCACATACATCCGAAGGCAGTCAAGCTCTAAATATTATTTCGAATAAGATTTGAAAGGTTTCGGATATGACTTCGAAATATGAAATAATTCAGAGAACATGCAGAGCTCGATCAGCTTGGGTCAAACTCAAGAGTTCAGAAATTAGTGAACATTTTCGGATTAGACAATGCCCCATCGAAGCTGCATGTCATTTGACAATACCTTGTGAACGGCAACATTAGTCTCAAATAGAGTACAAATATCTGAGTAGCCTAGACTCAACATGTGAGTCTAGAGAAACAAGCTCGGTGGAGTAAGGCAGGAATTTGCACAATTCACCCAGTGAACTATATCCTACAAATCTAGGGTTGATGTTGCTATTGGAAATGACGAGAAAAAAGCAACAAACTCGTGATTATTTCAAGTACCGGTAATGAATCCAACTGTACAACATCTCCTTAAAACTCAAAGTTTGCGCGCTTTGAGTTAATTGACAACTAGATTAATCAAAAAGCTCAAAAGGTGGCACTTACAAAGATCGTGGATTTTTGCACATAGTGCAATCTGGATGAGTTTATTTGCAGCATTAGAAGAGAACTTTTTCAGAATGGTCCCTGATTTCTTTTCAGTTCCCCAGATAATTGGCACTTATCAAGATTCAGAGTCTATTCGAGCAAGGTAATTTTTTTTGTCTCATGGTGTACATATTTGCCATCAAGCAAAACTGAAGTTCTGACTGAGGATAGTGCAGTATCGAATAAAGGGAATACAGGGAACTAAGAGCCTTTGGTGCCAAACGACTACGGAATTTCTAGGCTCCTGCACAGTCTAACCCTCAATCACACAGCCATGGTGCATTAGTATAGACAGAAGCACCAAGTTTGAGCCTCCCGTAAACCAAAATTACACTAGCAAACAACGAGGTAGCAGAAATCGACCCAAACATGAATCGATGAGTATGTTGTTTAACAACTGAGAGACGCAGAGATTGTCAAGTATAGAAGAAGAATTTACGCAAAATCTATCAATGATCTAAACCACAGATAGGAAATTAATAACGAATCATCTATCCACATTCTAATTCCAACTGCGTCATTGATGTCTGAAGAGGCAGTCAATATTCGGAGATTAAAGAATATGAGCATAAGGATACTGGATACTTTGCCTGGCAAGTCTATCATTTCAGCTTCAAAACCACGTCGCATTTGAATAAGACACTACTCACTAACAAGATTTCCAGCTAGATTTTAGATCCATGCTCTGAAAAGATTCTGCACTCGATCAAGAAATCTAGCCCCCATAACTGACTAAACGACTAAATTCTTCGGGTAGAATGTAGTATCGACGACCTCACCTATGGCGCCCCCTGAAACGCCGGGCGACCCTGTGAATCACCTAAATCCTACGGACTGAAACGAGTAGGGTTTAGGCCTGGAGCGGAGCGCCATGAGGCGCGGAGCTTCAGCAATCCTTAGGGTTGACAAGAAGGGGCGAAGGGTTCACCCAGTTCTTTTGGTTTTATTAAAATAAAATAAAAAATTGATCAGGGCGTGCGCCCGGCCATTCCCCGGGTGATGGCGGAGTGAGGTCGTCGATACTACATGTGTCCCCAACTACTACATGAGCTTCCTAAGTGAGCTTTCAGAAATTAGGGATTCTGTTGCACCCGTTCCTAATTCGGTATGAGAAATCCTGTTGTCATACGTGTATACGTGTATGTCTTGGCCAGTATCGATGCTCACTGATATTACTTACTAACCAAGAAGAGATAGTCTGGTGCGTGTCATATCTGTGCAGTTAACTTATGCCAAGAAAATACTTCCTCATATTGACACATTCCCAGCGAATGGGCAATTCTTATCGATGTTACAAGTGCATGCATACCATGGCATAATTGAAAAGCTATTCTAGGATATTAATACTACATGCCTCAAAATCTACATTTGAAGATTTCACACATGAACACAGGAATCAATGACTCTGAAGTTACAAGAGACGAAGGCTTGTGTACTTTGAATAGGTTCAACGAGCTGAAAAGGTTGCATGGTTCTCCTCCTTAAAAACTGTTATATTTTATTTAAAAATTCAAAACGATGATACCTTCAATAGCTTCCTTTGGGATGATGCATTCCAAACTTACATTCGCTCAGAAACGTGTTCCAGCCTCTCCAGGAAACGAGTTTTCAGTTTCCCTTATCAGATACTCCGTAACTTGGTGCTGTAAACATCGAACATCCAGAGCACTTCAAACACAATTACAGTTTCATCTCAAAGTAATTTTATTCCAAAAGTTTTAAACCTAATCCCCAACCTAATCACACAGAGCATCCACAACCACAAAGGAGGAAAAATTCTGAGGAAGTTTGAGCTAAAAATTTGAAGTACCTGAGAAACACATTCGATGTCTTCAAGGACTTCTCCGTCTGCAGGAACCACATTCGGACACTGAGAACTCTTTGATAAGAAATTTGGTCCATAAAAATAATCAAAACAGGAAAGTTAAACAAGAAAACTTGGTAAAAGGATTCCTGTCCTCTCTATCACACACTCTCCGTCTAATCCATCCTTAAAATTCGCTACTGACATGAGTTGAGCGCACTATAACTGATTCTTCGAACAGATTTCTCCAAAAACTAAGATTAGGAGATTCTTAATCCATCAAACAAACTCTCTCGATCAAACTGGAAAGGCTTACAAACAAAGAGACCGATATTAGCTAGAAAGGAGTGGAAATGGAGAACCGCAAACCTGCTCCGCCATGGCTGCTACAAATCTGTGCCTAAGTAATGCTCCACGCTTGTGATGCTGCAGCTTGAACTGAGGACAGCATCATAGAGATCCGCCAAACCTAGCTCCTGGCCTAACCTGAATCAACCCAAATCTGAGGGTCGAGGCCAAAGAATTAGAATCCATCATTCTGGTTAGGGTGTTACTGCTGACCCGTAGAAGAAGGTGATATCATAATTACGCTCTAAAAATTCTTTAAGGGGGCTAGAACGTTAAGGAAAGAAAACATTGTGCCCCCGATTGTGCCCAATTTGGTAACAATTTTGCTGATTGCAATGGAAAGACATCCCCTATTCCAGAAATGTTTAACCAGAGTTTGAATATTGTCTTGCATATCTAGCCATTACCAAGAGCATCTCCAGTGAACCAAGGAAAAACTACATCAACAACTACTTGTCGATGTGTTCGATGTTAATCAATTCCATCATTGCCCGATCGCAATTACATCAAGCTTCTCTGTACAAATGCGTCCAGCACCGAACGCTACCAAGTCATTCACCCACCAGCCTGTTGACATGAATTTCTTGTGTACTAGACTGCTTGATGTAGAACAGCAAGTTGCTTAAATTCGTTGCGACGGTTTGAGGATGTGCTTGGTTCTAGTCAACATACACTTTTTTGGAAGTGCGATGCAGGCGCACTTGAAAGTCAAAAGGAGGTGCATTGGAGTAGAAGAATGCTTGATAATAATATTCAACTTCAGTCATGGCAGAATGCGATGCTGATTCGGATTCGCACTGTACTGTACAAGGTGAAGGCTTACAAGGGCAAAAGAATGTTATGAAGGCTGTATTCAAATGTCTTAAGGTAAATACTTCAGAATCCTTTGAAAAAGTTTTGGTTGAAATTTATGCTTATTATGGATTGCACGCAGCAACGGGAAGCTTCAAATTGTTTTTTTCTAAACTGGTAATCGAGATTCTAACACCTGAACAAGCATGCAAGAAAGTAATCAAATGCATTTTGCCGGTAACAGGACTCAATGGAGTGATGGTGTTTTCTCTTGCTTTCAAGATTTCAGAAAGGAGTCAATCTTTCGGTGTCCTCTTCAATTGAACCGAACTTATGAAATACTCTTACTCTTAATTTATTAATCATTCTTCAATAGAAACAGCAACTCTTGGAAACTCTTTGAAAGCAGAGATTCTGCATTGAGCATCGCCACTACTACTGTATATATGTATTTACACATTTGAAAGGGAGGTCTCTGAAGCTTTGCTTCTTCTATCTACAGCTACCTCCAAATAATAAAAAAATGGTTGATTCACTAATCAATGGTTGAAGAATTCCTTGGACTTGATCTGCTAACCGCACTCTTTCCTCACAGTCGGCCATTTGGACCCGTGAGCAAGCTGAAAGCCATCTTTCCTGCCACTTCGGCAGGGAGTAACAGGGCACGGTGCTTGGCCCACAGAGGAAGCTGCATGATCAGCGGTACAACTAATTGTTAGAAAAGCATAATAAACGAAAAAACAAAAAATCGTTATAGAATATGTTTGTCAACATCAGAGAGAAATCATCAAGCTATGTTCAGAAGTACCATTTTGAGTGGTTGTGTGGAGTTTAACGAACCTCAGGAAAACACATAATCAATGGACCCAGGCATTGAACCAAGTCGGAGCCAAGACGCTCACAGATTTGAGCCAGTTCACTTCCACTCAACGTCCTCCTCATTTCCTCTCCATTGCCAGTCTGCAAAAGTAAAATAGTGCATCAGAGAATATTCAGTGTAATGTAATTAGATGATCTTGAGAGCTTTGAAAGCGTAGGTTAAAGCGGCCCACTTTGAAAACAGAGTATGTAATTTCTATAATGTCCTATGGACTTTGGTGTTAGGCTCTAGCTTCAGCTAACAAGCTCTTTGATTCATGCTGGACCCAGAAAGGGACCAGAGTTTTCCGTTCAGCTATGAATACAAAAGAATGCCATATGAAGATTAAGAATATTATTACCTGAAGTAATTTCATGACCGTCTGGAGGTCTTCGTCGTAAGCGTTATTGAACGGCAACGACGTTAACTGGAGCATTCTCCGAACGCGCTCCAGGTCTTCGTCCTGGATGCTTGAGAGTTGATTAGGAACAGGAATCGGAATCGGTGCTGCGTTTGATTCTGCTGCCACTCCCACCGAGACGCGGCAAAGGGCCGCCAGTCCCTGCCCCATCTGGTCCAGCACCTTGTGTCGCATCGTATCACACTGCAAATTGCATTCCAAAACAAACATTCATCGCTCAGTGGGGAGAAAATCAAATACAACCATCATATAATCAATAGTCCATATGGCACACCCTTGAAAATTAGTTCGGCCTATTCTAATCCTATTCTGATGCTCTCCACGACAGTCTAAACCTTTATCAAATAAGAAGTGCTTCGTAATATGACTCCCGATACTATTGAACGGGTTCAAGGAATGAACATGTGGCAAACTCTTATCACTAACGTAAAACTCCTAAGAATACAAGTCGGCTTCTTGAACTGAAGAATGTTTGTCAAAGGCTCCATTCAGATTGGAAAAGTACAAAAACGTGAATTAATTGTACAGTCTAGCTCACCTCCTTGTTCAGACAGTGCTGGATTGCATCCTTCATGATTGCCATGACAGCGTCCTCACTACACTTACATTGACCATATTTATCTTGAGTTCCTGCTCTACAAATGATCGCCTGCACTCCATAGCCAATTTCCATTGATAAGCCATCCATGCGAAGCCATGCATCAAATGAATATAAATCTTACAATTATGCAAAAATTTGAATCTATATGAATTCAAATGATCTTCCAATCGGACAACAGCTCATGAATCATGAACAAGATTAGAATTTCAGTAATTGATCTGCTGAAGATCTCCACGGTGCACTCACATTTCGATGCCCCCGAGAGTCCACCACTTTAAGTCTTCGAGAGGTACTGCCAAGAGCTAGACTGTCCATGCCGAATCCTCTGGTGGCGAAGTTGTAACTAAATGCAACGTGATTCTTCGAATTTGGTCTAAATCGGCTCGTTTGTGGGGGTACACTAACAATTGTTGGAACGAGCTGCAGTTGCTTGGAATGGGCAGTTGATAAAAGTGAGGCCATAGTTCTAAAACCGGCTAAAAGATCTTCACCACTTCACTAAACATTCAATTGGTACACATATACTACGATCTCAGCTCAAGGAATTCGATCGTCCCAATAATTTCCTCCCTTTCTATCACTATTCGAGAATCCAATGCTCCGCAAGGAAATTAGACACAATATCAGATGATTTTGCACTACGAACGAGCAGGGAATACCAACAAACAAGGAGAATTTCTGAATTCCCTTATCAGAATCGTCGAAGCAGACGCAGAGCGAGAGTTCAAGGACTTGCAAAATCGGTGGCTTAGAAACAGAGATACACTACACTGAAATCGAATGAAATCCCGTCATGAACCACGTATCCACACTACTGTGATACTACTGCGTGATCCATGTACGATCACATGCAACGAAAAGCTCTGGATGGCTTACAATTGGCAATTTAAGCACGTGCATTCAATTGCCAAACAGTCTGCTATATCGATCGATGGACTGGGAGCGGCGATTGGGAGCTAGCTAGCTCAGGAATTAATGCCTTCGACTTCGTTATGAAGCCATATTTATAGCGAACCCAGCGCCGTTGGCTTACTGTACGACTCGAATGTTGACAGGCGCGTAGACGACAAGGATCGATGGGAGAATGCTGTGATCACCGTTGGTCCCTGTTGAGGAGAAGGATCCGATTGCGGCGGCTTAGCCGCAGTGTGAACGGCAAACTGCGTCGTCCGCTCCCACCCTGCTGCTCCCACCCTGGGGGCTTGGAGAGAATGTACGAGTACCGCGTTGACTTCACGGGATTCGTTCACAGGTGCTTTGGGGTATCCGACTTCCACCTGGGCCGTTGGATTTGAGGGGAAGGTAGGGTTGTTATTATGTGAGCCTAGGAGCGTGAGTCCGTCAGCCGAAAAGACTATACACCTATATTATAGGTGTTTATATTATAAAAACCTTTCATGATTATAGTGCAACTATATTATAGATATTTATATTGTAAATGTTTCTATTATAGGTGTTTATATTGTGAGCACCTTCAATGGTTGTAGGATATCTACTTATAGATATATGTTCAAGGCTCACATGCGAACATTTTCATGTTCACATACTAGCATCATCGGGATCGTACTTTACAACTTCTGCATAGCATTCGGTAGCTCTACAGTGATGGTGTGGTATATTCCACATCCCAACAGTGTTTCAACAGTAGCTACTGATGAATTAAACAGGTGGAGGATGTAGAAGCACACCATCACTGTAGAACCAAGGCAACATCAATACATGCTACTGAATGTTATGTGTTTGGAAGTGTCACCATTCAAATATCTTTAGAAGTTGCTTTTTATTACACATTTTTATAATTTTGGAAATTTGGACTACCCTCTGGTCTTCAGAGGATTTATAAGCATCCTCAATGCAACAGTCTATTCTTGAGAGAAACTCCAACTACTTTTTTTTTATTAGTATACGTAAAGAATTTGTTTCTACTAGGTTCCAAAATTATGTTTGAAAAAACATAATGATTGCTTTATTCTTGACCATAATATTTAAAGGATGGGTTTAGGGTAAATCAATGAGGGATATTTTCTATAAAAAAAACTAAAGAAACTTTTTTTTATAGTTCATTTGCTTTTAAAGTCAATTATATAGGCAAAGTATTGGCAAAGCTCTCCAATCAAATACTATAATTTTGAAAGAAAATTCCGGACAATTTGTGTCCAAAAACAAAGACTTTTAATTCCATCATTGGCATTGTGTATTCTAGTTTCTTGGTGTTCATCTCAAATTTACCATCAAATTGATGTTTTTGAATTTAAATTTAGCTATTGAAATTAAGTTTGTCATGTCTAGTTTCTACTTGTAATTTGAATTTTTGATAAATTCTTAGAATTTAATGTTTTATTGCAAGCTAAAGTTTAGTCTACAACCATAATCTATAGTGACATCCAATAACTTATAAAAACTCGATTTCCATTATAATGTTCTTTACTACAATTTATACCAATGATGTAATTTCCAAAATTTATTGAGTGTATTCTATATCTATTATGATTTACTTCACTTTCCCTCCATAATTGTCAAAAAAAAATCTAATAATTTTATGATGTTCAATGATTTCATTTGTGAAAAACGAATTAAATAACTCCTATTTAATTATTGTGGATAAATGGAGTTTCAAAATTAAAATTCATTAAAGATTTATAATATGGTTAAAGGCTCCTTTTAGGATTAAGCATTGACTATAATTTTTAGTAATGGACTTGCTATTTTAATTCTTGTAAGTAATAAAAAGGAAATTTCTAATATATTGAAACAATCTTATTTATTATAATGTATTCAAGAATATCTATTCATTAAATTAGCTTGGTTTTTTTACTATATTTAGATACTATATTTTGTTTATTGTGTTTGATACGTTGAGATGTAACAAATCGTGAGGCGATTGGCATCATTCTTGGTACCACTCAAAAGCTCTTGGCGAGGAAGGCTGCACGGACTTTATTTTGTGGTGTTTGGACCTTTGGTGTGAAAGTCATTGAATTTCGAAGTTTTATATGGATCGAAAAATTGAATTAAATTATCTTTTATTTTAGAAAATCATAACTTTTGCAACTGCAGAATTGCAAAATTAGAAGGCCCATACACCCCTTCATGCATAGAGCTTTATATCTGCATCAAGAATGCAACCTCTTCCACTACAACAAAGCCCTCTGCACTCCTTTGTATATAAAAAAAAAGTGAATTAAAAAATTTCTTTGCTTTTATTTTGATTGTGGCAACGACAGAATGGCACACTTGTAAAGGTTTAAAGTTGCTTTGGTAGGTGATAAAAAAAACATGCATGAGTTTTGTTGATGCATTTTCAAATTCAATGTATACGGGGAGTCCTAGCATGTGAGTATAGAATCTATGAGCCCATGAGTCTAAGAGTCTATATTATATACACTTTCTACGGTTACATGTGTTTGTGTTATACGTACCTATATTATAGCTTCTTTCCATGTTATAGTTATATTGTATCTATAGTGAATTTCATTAAAATGGCGCCACTCCGCAACTTTCGCACTTTTATAGTTCAGACCGTGCAGTCTGAAATCTATACCCATCCTAGATGGTTGAGACCGTGCAGTCTAAAATATGTACCCGTCCTAGATAGTTCAGACCGCTCGGTCTAAAAATGGCCTATGGAATATCGTCATTTTAATGGAATTTGCTATACCTATATTATAGGTATATGTGTTATAAACACCTTCAATTGGTTTTAGGTACATACCTACAATTGCATTCAAGGCTCGTAAGCTCCCGTCTTTGCACGCACACGCTAGCATTGAATATGATCCACAGACCATTTCTATATCAATGGATCTATTATTGCACTAACCAATATTATCAATAAAAATTAAATTAAGAAGTAAAAAATCCTTGCATTACTAATTTGTTGATTGAATATATATAATTTCCATAAGGATTCTTTTTTTTAATTCAAAACATTATGTTCCAATAACGATGATTTGTTAAGATTTTTATTTTGCTTATTTATTTGAGTTTGTTTTGAGGTAAAACATACTTGTACCCTTGGTAATATATAATAAGGTTGGTCACATTCATGTCGAGTGATTTATTTTCTTAGGAAAATAAGGCTTGATTTATATCCAAATAGAATAATCTATCAGATTTTTTTCCTAGCTAAAATTTTTTTGCCTAATTTTTTCTTAATTTTGGCATCCATTTCTAGACTTGTTTTTTGTTGGCTCTCCTATCGACATTCGGTATCAATCATTGGTGCTCTAAGGTAGAGCCACCCATTCCCGACCAATAGGTTCACTTATTTTTTACCAAGCCTAGAATGTTTTTTTTTTCCTTTTCAAGTTTGGAACTAATAAATACATGACACATGCTCCAAGTTGTGAGAAAGAAAGCAGGAAATAATGATTAATAAAAAAATTCTTGAATGATTGGAATTGAAAGAGTCTAGACATTGGCCATGGATTCAGAGCACTTTTTGCCTCCCAAAGTCCATAGTAATTTCAGTTCAAGCGATAAAATTACCAATTTTTTTGAAATCCTTGTCATTTCTACTGATATACCTTTGAAAAATATTTGTTTTGCCTTCACTACTCCAGATCATGTCGGAATTTTTTATTTGGTCAGTTATGGGTGGCTCTATCTTACTCAAATGAATTTTGGAAATGAACATTTTTTTGGAATCAAAGTTTCCTACTTCAACTTCAACAAGCCATCTTTTTGTTACAAAGAAACATACATTTTTTTTCATCCACATCCCATTCATTTTTTTAATAGCCCTGAAAGGCTAAGATCCATCACTAAGGTCGTCAACCAAAATATGATTTAATTTATAAAATGAATTGGTACATTTTTATTTTTCTACAAAAACCTTGAAAATCATTAATAGGATACTTTTGTCATCCATGCGGTCCATGGTTAATTGTAACTAATGGCAATAATAGGTGCTCAAACCTTAGGTATAGTTATAGTATTGTAGCACCTTCATCCCAAGCTTCTACATTTGCTCTTCAAAGTACAAGTTCATTCCAACTTCAATTTCAAAGGAGACCCTATTACATTTTTTATATGTAAATGGTGCATACAAGCTTGATTTATCTTATTTAAAATGTAAGAAAAGACTCCATCACAAGTACAATTAAGTACAAGAATCCACCTCAACTTCGTCATGGAAGGTAATTTGAGGGGCTTGGCATTCTTTATAAATGCTAAGTGTTGACTTGAGGTTCCCTATAAAACAAAGTACACTAAGATCCGTCTTTAATTTGACCCTCTCTTCAATTACTCTGTACATACTAGAATATTTGCGTACTTATCATAGCATATAGCCCACATATCTTGCATTCAAACTATTTGATTTGTAATTTGAATGCCTTTTAAGAATTTGAATTAAGGATGTTAACCGTAGAGCGCTGCAGGCGCCATTCCATGGTATTCCGATGACAATATTGTGAGCTAAAGATAATTCAAAAGCAAATTTTCATCCTCCTTTTCCTTGTTGACCTTTCATGTTTGGTTATGGAGAGTATCCAATTGAGTTTGTGGTCTTTTCAATGTTTGTCTTCACTTAAATGAGGAGTTCTTAAAAAAAATGGTTTACAAAATATACTATTTTAGTGTATTTTGGGAAGTTGTTGCTCCTTACTCTAAATCTGGAATTTCTCCACAAAAATGATAATTTTTGAGTTTGAGCCCAACTAACAAAATGAAGGTCATGTACTCTAGTTTCTACTCCGATTTGAAATTTGAAAAAAATCCTAATATTGAATATTTTATTGCAATTTGAACTTTGGGTGTATTTTCAATGTCTATTATTTTCTAATAATAGAATGATACGGAAGTTGAATTTACACCATGATCTTTGTCATTGTTATATATACACACATGGTGAAATTTTCAGATTTTTTGAAATAATTTTCTATTCAATATGATTTTTCTTCACTTTCTCTTCAAAAATTCTCAAAAAATCAATTTTCCACCAAAAAATCTAAATTTTTTGTGAAGTAAAGAAAACATGTTATTTCATCTCTGAAAAATGAATATAAATTTATTCATACATATCTACATTGAATAGGGGTATTAAGGGGACCCATACTAATTAATTGACATTTCACACTGTATAAATATCTATCTTTTTTGTACATCAATAGTTATTGAAGTGTCCAAGGATTGTACATCATGTTTCAAACATCTACAGTTTTTCAAGATAAGTCCCTTTAATTTTTTGATCCCCTTAACCCCAAAATGACCCTCAGGACATAATCTGTCCTCGACTGTTTTACAAAGCTGAATACTGGAAAATCTAAGTGATATTAGGAAAAACGTTTAACTAGTATATTAGAGGGCTTCAAGTGTTGAAAAGGGTGAAATTGTCCGATTTTGAATCTGACGTGGCCTTCATTTTATAAAGCCTACAACCTAAGTAGACCCCCCAAAACACAGTCGTAAAAGAAGGTGCCAGCGCGGATGGCGTACCAGGTGACGAGGCATCCGCCCGGAGAAAGACCGTTGGCAAGTCGCGAGTCTGTCCTCTGGGACACTCCGTTCCCGCCACCCAAAAACCTGATTGCAGTTTGGTACTCTCGGATTGTTCACGCGCAAGGATGAATTTTGTAAGAATATATCCCTGCAGAGACGAGGACAGGGTTAGGGTTTAGTGCAACAAATTACGAGCGGTCGCTGTGGAGAGGTTTAGGATTCGCAAAAGGACCACTCCAATGCAAAAGTGGGGTTTGGGAGGGAGAGGCGGGGACGTAGTGGCGATGGCAACACTCAGCGGGATGCGGCGGCGATGGCAGCAAAGTCACTATCGGGCGCGAGGGTGTGATTGCGATCACAAAATGAGCGTTGGTAGTGGGGTTTGCAACGGGATTGTCTGTGCTTTTTATTTCAGTCCACTACTTGTGATCCTTGCACTTTCACCGTTGCTTGTACCTCCGCAAAGCTCCCGATTACGAAACAAGATGGCGGATTTATGTGCCGGTGCGACCTGCCAATTCCCTCAGTCGCGAAGGAAGCACGCGGCGGTCATTCACTCTTGGCTCGTCGAGATTGGAGCAACTAAGAGCCAAGAGAGACGAATCCTAAATTGCCTCGACAACAGCCACTTACTTTCGCTCCCTCAGAGCTCGCACATTGCACATTTGCCACAGGTCTTGCGAGCAACACATTGGAGGATTTTATTCTACAGCAACGTTGCGTTTGTTTTGGGGTGGAGGAAGCGCCGGGATTTTCCAGACAAATTGTTCAAGGTTGTCTGAGAAATTTGGCCGGACGAGAATGAGCTCACAAGGGAAGGCGAAGGAAGCTGCCCGCCTCGCAGCACTAGACCGATTGCTCATGCGATCGCCAACATGCAAGAGGCAAGTGAAGCGCCGACAAAGAGAGTTGGTGAAGACGCCGCCAATGTGCAGCAAGGGCTCGCAAGAGGAGGGGCAAATTGCACCCTCACCTGTCGGCCACCCCCCAGCAAACCGCCGCAGATTGGAATTGTTCCCTGTCCCCCTGCTGCAAGGACCAGAGGAAGGCTTGCGGCTTCAGGATCCCTCGACAGCACAGCTGCAACCCGTCAGTCTGTTCGCCGAAGAGAATTCTGTCGCAAACAGTCCGAAGACCGCGTAGGCCAAAGGATTCGGGAGGGGCAAAGGAAGGCCGAAAGCGCAAGCTCTAACAGTGGACAGAGCTGTGGAGGTAGGGGAGGGGAGGGAGAGAATTCCCTTGCGCTCTAGAAACAAAAAAGGGGGCATTCAGGGAGGGAGACGAGGGCGTGGTAGGGGAAGGGGCAAAACAGTGGAGACTGATAGTGATAGGCTTGCGAATTCAGAGGGTGGGAGGACTTGTCGAGGGGGGAAGTCTATTGGTTCACAGAAAGACAGAAGCAAAATTGCGGCGGTTCCAGATTTGGGGACCCCGCCGGATTGGTTTGGACCGGCAATTGAGGTTGGCAGATCGTTTACACCTCGCCGTTTGAGAGAAGGAGTATCTATGAATTTGGTTTTTAGGATGCAGGATGAGCGACATGGACTTGAGAGGTTGGTTCTGGATGATTCACTTGAGGGGCAACATCATGAATCAATTCAGGGGACAGAGTCGGAGGAGGACACAGAGAAGTTTGTGGATTGCAAAGAGACTCCTGGTAGCGGGTGCGACAGCGCAGAGCGGCTTCAAAACATTCGGGAGGGCAAGCGACCAGTCTCAACCGGTGAGGGAAATTGCGATCCAGTGCGCCTTCTTGACAACTTGGATTGGTATAGTTCGTACGGTGATGGAGGAGGGTGCAAGCACATTAGTAGTGATGGAGCCCTTGACGCTGCAGCACGGGCAAGTCAGTCGATTCTCGTGACGCAGGTATGGGTTCCTTGTCATGCACTCGGATTGAGCCCGGGTGTTGATTCGGCCAACATGTTGCTCGGGGAGGTCACCAGAGAGTTTCAGCATGTGGTCACGGGAGCAGTAATGTACAAGGTTGATTTCGGTGGGGTACTTGGGACTCACGCCCTTGAGGACACTTGTGTTCCCGTGTGCGAATTGGTCTTACCTGTGGCATCTGCGGCTATTGAAGATGGCAACACCGAAGCAGAGGTGCTGACGCAGGACAGCACATTCACCCTGGCGCTGCCTGCTTATCTTGATGACGGAGGGGACGAAAGCGATGAAGCAACAGACCAAGAGGCTGACTTCGTCAACTGGCAGGGAAATAGCGACTCAGGTAATTCAGATTGGGTCTTGTCTGATGACGGTAGTGAGCCAGAAGTAGTAGAGGACACTCCCCTTGATGCACCTGACTTAGATTTTGATTCGCTTGGCTTTGACCACCGATTCGCTCCCCAACATTGGGAGGACCTGAATACGAAATTGCGTCCAAATCACTTCCCCTTCACAGGGCCGGCTCTTGGCCCTGTCCGTCGCCTGTCTCGTCGGCCCGTGGCTGCACACGAGTTTGTTGAGCCCTACTGGCCAGTAGAAACGTTAAACCGTATTTGTGAGCAAACTAATAGGTATGCGACCCAGGGAAGGTATAGTAACCCTGCCAAATCCAATGGCGGTTCGAATTGGACAGATCTGTCACCGAGAGAGCTCAAGTGTTGGCTCGGGATTTGTATGTATATGGGACTGAAAAAGCTCCCGAACAATCGCTTGTATTGGGATAGACAAAAGTTCTTCGGCTGCCCACTTGTGAAGGCAACCATGCGTAGAGCTAGGTTTGAGTCCATTTGTCGTAACATACACCTAGTAGATAATGCTGGACTAGTTGTAGACAAAAAACACGAGAGCTATGATAAAATAGCCAAGGTTCGATGGCTCCTAGAGTCCTTTGTGGTCACATGCAAGGAATTATATCATTGTGAGCGTCATGTGTGCGTCGATGAGATCATGATACCGCACCGTGGAAGAAGGTGCGAAATCAAACAGTACATGCCAGCTAAACCCGTTAAGTATGGGATCAAAGTGTGGTGTATGGCAAATAGTAAGTCAAAGGTATGTGTCCGATCTCCAAGTCTATACAGGGCGAAAGGGTTTGACTGCGGAGAAGGACCTTGGCTTGAAAGTAGTCAAGGCCTTGGTCTCAGATTTGAAAGGATTAGGGCATGTAGTGGTGACAGACCGCTTTTTTACATCGCCGCGCCTGTTTGATGATCTGTTGAGAGAGGGGTTCCTTGCAACAAGTACAGTCATGCCAAACAGAGCGGGGATGCCTCCCAGTCTGGCAGGGTACTCACGAGTAGTAGGTGAGCGGGGAGGTTTGATTGTGTCGATGCATCGCTCCCGTAGCATGTCAGCATTAGTCTGGTTTGACCGGATCCCTGTGTACCTTCTATCCACATCTGTCGACCCTATAGCAGAGGGAACTTTGTGTTTTCGTTGGACTAGACGTCAAGGGCGAAGGGAATACTACACTTCCCCTATTCTCCTCGAGTATCAAGAAATGATGTGTGGAGTCGATTTGGTCGATCAATGTAGAATGGAGTACACGGCACAGCTCCGATCCCACAAATGGTGGCATCGGTTGCTTCTGTTCGTGCTTGACACCTCGCTTGGCAATGCCTACGTCTTGTATAAGGCCCACGCACTGGGTACGGGTCAGAGGCGAGTCATGTCCCGAATTGAGCTCCATTACAGCGTTGCCAATTGGTGGTGCGACCCGGAGGTGCATGTTGGGCGAACATCAGCTAGTTTCAACCGGCGCGACCATGGCCTCCATTATTCGGCCAAGCATGAGAAGCTTCGGGCGAAGTGCGTCATTTGTGGAAAGAAGCAGATTCGTTATTGCCCAGGGTGTGCTGGCGCTTACATGTGCGAAGGGTCGTGTTATTTGAAGGTTCATACGATTCCCAAGTACGCCGCCAAAGTTTTTAAGTGAAATGTTCTTGCAGGTTTGCTGCAGGAGGTCGGAGGAGTCTATCAGGGCGTGTCGAATCCGCTTCAATCAGCAATTGAAGACACAAGTCACCTTGACGGCGATTGGAGTGCAAGCGCAGTAGAGCATCTCGCGTCGCTTGGGTATTTGTAGCCCGGAGAGTGTACTTGTCAAGTTCCTCTTCTATTTTGTAGTGACTGAGTTGAAGGTTACCGGCAATTTGTGTTTTAGGCCAGAGGGTTGTTGTTGTTCCTCCTTTTTTTGTTGCGGTTCGGTGGTAGGTTACACTCAACCTGGTAGTTTAGTTGCAGCCATCGCAGCGGAAGTAAGTTTTGACGATACAATTGCGATTGTAGTGCAGCCAATTGGTCGGGGTAGCAGTGTTCAATCATGACAAGGTCTTAGGATGCGGCAGGTGGGATTTCATATAGTTAGAATCAGTTGGGTGCAGTTAGGAAGGTCCTTGAACTTCCCATTTTGCTCACTGTAATGTACCCTTGTAGCCAGGATTCGTATTTCCACATTTATGAATGTGATAGGAATTTCTTCCAATTATATTGGTGGGTCGTTGTAATTCTGCGTCGTTTCTCTGTTTGCAAGGTTGTTGTATTGCATTGTTACTAAATGTGACGAAATTGGGAGCTTCTGTAACCACTATTCGAAGACTCACTGGCGGTGTCGCGCCTGTGACCCAGACGCCGCCTCAGGAAACGGTTATGCGATTTTGGCGCGCCCCCGCCACGTCCTTCTCCACACGCGCCAGGTCACCAAGTTGACGCCAGTTTTTACTGCCACAGCCGCTTCCCGCCCTTGCAACCCGTGTCTTCGCCGGGTGGCCCCGAGTTAGCAGGTTTCACTTGTCGTCTTCCGAAATGCACCATCCGATTTCATCGAAATTAAATTTCATAGGTTTGTCAGTATGTGAGCATCGTTTCCACCGTTCGGATCATTTGCCGGACTCACGTACATTTTTCCCCCCCAAAAAGGAATTTGCACCCCTGAAATGGGCCTGCCGGACACACCGAAGTTCGCCATTCCTCTGCCGAACATGCTTTATCTCAAAAGCAAATTTTTTTGGGCATGGCTTATCTGCATCTCGTCATGTTCTCCCTAAAAAAAACCGCATCTCAATCGGGCATGTATTCATCCTACAACGCCCGCCGAAGATTCCCGTATTCCCAAAAATGCGTGGTTCGGCAACTGTGCACCCAAGATTCCTTGCCAATCGGAGGTACAACCACGAATCATTTGGGCCCCAAAAAAATTGCACCACGACCCTTTCATCGCATACTTTGGATCTGTACGGTTACATTTTCGTATCGACCCTTTAATTAATTACTAAAAAGCATGCTTGTTTGCCTCTCTGACAGGGGTCTCCAGGTCAGGAAATTGCAGGGTCATTTTGGGGTTAATACCCCTATTCAGTGTAGTTGCAAAATGGCAGCAAATTGAGTGATGGACAGTGAGGTTTGAAATCACTGGTCATGGGTCCTTCATTTAGGGGTTAAAGTAACACTTTCCATCCATTTTTCTGGTAAGTGTCCGCCATTCCGTGGAGGGTCGTCGAGGTCAGTCTTACGAGGCGTGGAACTACTGCCACCTGTTGGAGTAAGCGGCTTCCACGGATTCTCGGTCATAGGAACTGAGTCAAATAGTGTAGCCTCGCGATTGGGTGTGGACTGACCCCCGGTAGTCAGTCCGGTTACTCTGAAATGAAGTACCGTGTGTCTAAAATCGTCACACTCACTGAACAAAATTGGCGGTAATTAAACGAGTCAGCTCGTTTATGGTCTTCAGCACACCAACTGAATTTTTATTTTTATTATTATTTTAAACAAATGAAAAGGAATTTCAGGTTGAGCTTATAGTTGTGCAAGGAGCCTCTTGTGGAGGTAAAGCCAGGGGTCAATGTAAAAAAAAGGACCCCCTATTTTGTGCCGTCTTTAGGGTATGTTCTAGACCTCTCCTAGCTAATTTGGAGCCTCTGATTGCAATTATGAACTCAGAATTTGCAAATTTTATCATGCCTCGCAAATAAAAAGTTCCTGCATTTTCCCAGGGATAAAACCGGGGGTGGGGGTGGGGTGCAAAACGGCCTCCGGAGGAGGCTCGTTCCACAACTATAAGCTCGACCGGAATTTCATTGCCATAAAAATAAGAGTACAAGCCTGCCAGCCACTCAGAAGTGTCCACCAAATGAAATTCCACATGCTTCAACTGAACATTCCATTGAAATTCAACAGCCAGTCAAAATCCCCGCCAGGCCACCTGTGACTGGCGGTATTGTAAGTTACTATGCTGTGGCAATGAAATTTCGTTTTATTGTTAAAATAATAAATAAATAAAACAGTCAGTAGAAGAAATTGGCGGTACATTTGAGGTGGCTCAGCATTTTGCCCTTCTTTTCAGATGTCACTTTCGGTGGTTCTCCGGTGTGTTTTTTCGAGCAAATTGTTGTCAATTTGCACCAAAACAATGGGCCTTGCACCAAGCCCATAGAACAAAATAGTACTGGTAGGGCAGAAAATCGTCAGAAAATTTCAAATTAAAAAAAAAAAATTGGATGAAATTGCCAAATTGTGGATGAACATTGAATTATGGAATTGTGATATGTGCTAATGTGATATTCTATATCCAATATGCGGATGAATGTTGAAATTTGGAGCACCATTATAACATTCAATATAGCCACTTTGGCACTTCATTAAAAATGAGAAAAAAAAAATGGTTCTCCATGGTCATTTGGTCGTATAATTCTTTAATTTGGTCAAAAAAACTAAAGTAGGAGGTCCTTAGATGGAATGGATTTTAAATGCGTTCTCTATCTAGAAATGAGTGACGTACTCATTGTAATATCTATTATAGTCATTGATGAGTTAGGTAGGCTTAAATGGTCCATTTTTGAACCTCCTACCCTACTTTTTCCATCCCAAAATCATCTTTCTATAGCCTTAATTTTTTGTCCCAAAATGATCTTCATATTGCTTTTTGTGACTTTACAAATTGATTGGATTTGGCTTTTGATTGCTATATGGGACCAAAAAAACAACTCCAAGTAATAGTTCCCCCTCTATCCATGCAATCATCAATTGAAAGACAAATGAAATGACTGAAGGCATCACTCAACTTTGTTCATTCTGATTGAAGGAGATTAAGTTGTGGCAAGTGAAATAGAGGTCCACACATGGGCTTGGACCCATACTAACTACCCAAAAAATGACGACCTCACACTCAAGAATTATATGCCTACCAATGCTCCTTGAAAATGCTCAAAAAATTCCACTTTGAAAAGGGCTCTAAAAGTTTCTAGGATGATAGGAGTGCACGGAGTCTACTTACAGGGCAAAATGGATTTAAAAGATGTTATTTTCAACCTTAATCTGGAACATAATTTTGTCCAACAGGAAAATCATTTTGGAACGGAGGGAGTAAATTTTGGGGGGAATTCTAGTCATTTCCTTAAATTTACACAAGCAATTGCTTAAAAAACCAAAAAATAATATTACAACTTTGTTCAAATACTAAGTTGAAGGCCATTGACAGACTATCGTACTCAGATAGCAGGTTCAACTCAAATTATTATTTTTAAATCATCAATTTTTTTTAGTTAATTCTCAAACTATACAACCAAATCTATAAATAAATGAAAGATGGTTTGTCAAAAATCCAAAGAATCTAATAGGAATCCATTGAATCGAACATCAATCTATCATTTGACCATCTATGTACCATTAAAAAAGAATTTGATGTTAAAATGAAAGAATTACTTCATTGACATTTAGTTAGAATGAAAAGTGGAAAGGTTGTTTTTATAATGAAATCCATTATCATTCATGAATCCTCAAAAGGTACAAGACAATTTAATGATGAATGTTTGACTGCTCATATCAAAAATCTCAAGAATTGTGTTCAAAGCAAAAATTTAGACCTCATTTAGGTATAGTAGAAGAACTTTTTTCAAAAACTTTGAATTATAAAAAATTAGAAGATTAAGCTAAATTTCATCTATTTAAACACTTTTGTGGTTTTAAGCCTAAAAAAAAGTTATAAACAAAATTCATAGAAGATGTTTGAAAATGTCAAAGAAAATGTCCCTTCCAACCCGTCTTTGAATTTAATCTATAACTTTTGATTACATGCTCAAAATCTCAAACGGATTTTTAGAGATGAAAGTTAGCTCCAATTTCCATCGTTTTTTAGTTCAAAGTTTTTTGAAAAAATTTATTTAGCTATAACTAAATGAGGTCATAAATACTACTTCAAACAAAATTCTTGTTTTTGACTTAACTATGAACAACTACACTCCTATTATTTCTAATTTACATATCCCACATAGGTTGTTTTACCTCCTACCATCCCATTCATATAAAGAGCTTGCCTTCTCTCCTCCATACACTTATAATAAATGGCTTTACAAGCTATGCAAGATAGTTGCCACATATTTTAGATTTTCTTGAATTCAATGCCAAGTATTGAATACAAGAATTGGTTCTAACTAGCTATATCCTTGGACTATCCAGCTAGGAACTAGCGGAAGTTTGTGTAGGGCAATTAAGATTTGCTTATTCTTAATGGAAAAAGGATGAAAAAACAACTATTTTTTTTCATAAGCAATTCATTTTCTATTTTTCAAGTTTTACGTTTGATTAGACGATCTAAAACTCTAAAATTGAGATGGTAATTTATAGATTTTACTTGCTTGATTTTACACTAGTCACCAGATTCCCTTGTTCATTGATTCAACATTTACTAAAATCACTGCACATTACATACTCTCTCAAAAATGTTTTGTACACTTATAAAAATTGTCATAGCTAATTGAATTATTAAAGATTTTCAACAAAATTTGGATATGTTATGGTACACAATAAAATTTACATTTAAAAATTCTAAACAGTTTTTGAATTTTTAAGAATTGAATAAAATTTATTACTTAAAAAATTTGATACAAGTAAATTTTTTGCAAGACTCTATAATAAGTAGAATAAGAATCCTTTTTGGATTTTTGAGGTAAGAGTTTCATGAATTTTAAAACATTATTAAGTGAAATATTATTGACTAAAATATGACTTCAAATCTTTATATATTTTTTAATTAACTCCAAAAATTTCTAAAAAAGTGTGGAAGTTTTGGAAACTGTATGAAATATCTATACATGATTTTCATGATTTTTTAGAAAACTTTGGAGTGAATTATAAAAAATAATTTTTTTGGGGGGGGCATATTTTAGCTAGTAATATTTCACTCAATGTAATTTTAAAATTCATGAATCTTTTCCCAAATTGAATTCTCATTTTGTTTACTAAACAATATTGAAAATTTTGTACTTGTGTTTAGAAAATCATTAATAGGTTTGATTTAAAAAAATATGTATTCAATTTTTTAAATTTTAATTTATTTTACTCTAAATGTGATACTTGCACCACAATATATCTAAAATTTTGTTTGAAAAAATCTAATTTGTCAATTACTTATGGCAGTGTTTGAAGTATATGAAAACTTATGAGCATCAATGTACTACGCAGTTGAAGACTCACATAGGCGCAAGTCAACGTTTGCATGATTCCGTGGATATCTGGGCTAAATTCAACTTGATTTGGACTAGCTCTTCTATCCTTGCCCGTAGAGATGACTCTAGTATTATGTGGAACAAGAAGGGCCCTCCTTCTTGTGTTTTCATGTAGGCTTTTTGTCTTCCTCTTTGCTTCTTTGGTTCTTTTGATTTTCTTTGCTCTTATCTCTTCATTGTCTAGCTTGTTTGGCTTGGCTGCTTTGAATCTTGGCTTCTTTTTTTAATGCAATGGTTCTTTCCATTTGTTAAACAAAAACAAAAACAAAAAAACAACTTATGAGCATTACCGTATTAATGGCTAACCCATTACCACTCAAAACCTTTACGAATATTTGCAGATTTGTACTTGTGTATTTGAAAATATACATTATTTATCTCAATTTGGTTAATTTGGTTACAACTAATGGTTGATTTTGAACGCCTATATTTAGTTCCATTATTGAGTTTTACCACCAAAAATCACTCCAAAGCATTCATTCCTAGGGCAAAGTACTAAAATGAATGGAATTTGTTTATGTTTTATTATTATTTGTGCACATGCAATAATAGGATCTTGCATTAGACTTGTATAAAGATGCGTGAAAAAACTTCAAAGTTGACTAAGTATATTGTAAGATAAGATTGTTCAAAGTGAAAAAAAAATTATTCTTGCATCTTACTAAACAAGTTGTAAGACCTTGAATCCTCTCATTTTAAATTTTTGTATTATAGAAATTTGATATTTTAATATTTATGGTAGGAAATTGAATTGAAAATCTAGAAAAAAATTCAAATTTTTATTTATCTTTCACCTTCAAAATTTTGTTAAACAATAGCATGTGCTAAATGGAATTGAATCACATCACTTTTAATGGTGATATTCTTCTATTGGGAAATGTAAATTGTACTAATTTTTTCTTTTGAAAAATGTGCAAACTGAGTTCAAAAGCAGATCTTTTGCTATATTTTTGAAAGGAGATGCTTTGATTTTCTACTAAACAAGACTCAACATAACTTTTACATCCCTCATCCAAATGGAATAACAAAAATTCTTTATGTGTAAATATAAATGTATTCTATAAGAAGGAATTTTACAATTTAATTTATGTGTTCTTTTGGTTGTCCATTTTAGCTTTACTTTTGAGCACAACATTTATTCTCATGCACTGATTTAAATAGAAGTTAATTTCATGTTGGACTAATCAATTATTATATCTTAAAAAAATGAGATTATAGAAACCTACACTAAATAGGGGTATTAAGGGGACCAAAAAATTAAAGGAACCTTACCTAATGAACATGTGTATTGCTCAACGTAACCAATGAACATGTGTAACCAGTGAACATGTGTAAATATTTATATTGTGTGAAATGTCAATTTATTAGTATGGATCCCCTTAAAACCCCTATTCAATGTAGCAAAAAATTTCATTTGTCTTTTACCTTGAAGGATCAATTCACGCATTAAATTAAACTAAATTATAATTGCTACATATATGGTTTGTACTTTGTTCCTACTATTGGTCTCTTTGCAAGCTAAGAATTGCATTTGTAGATAAGTATTTGTATTTGTTTCAAATTTGTTGATTTCACATTGTACAAAATACACATACATAGTTCCCTCCTAATTTTATCTAAAAAAGTCCTTGAAAACAAAACCTAGTTTTTATTTATTTTTGTTGTTGTTTTTCTTGTACAAATTGAAGAATCAATTGCAAAGAACTTAGAATACAAACAAACCACATTGGCCAATTTTGGCTATGGAGAATTATTGTTTTCACCACATGAGGCCAAAAACGTCTATACATCCATTCTTGACAATTAGACTTCCATTGAAAGTATCTCCAAAATTGCCATTAAACCATTCCCTTGCTTAATTGCGATTAGTTGATTGTTGATTCTTTAGGTTATGGTTTTATGACCGAGCTATGTGACGATCTCAAAGATTTAGGGAGCTTCCACTTTGAAAATTCTTAAGAATAATATCATTTATACAAAAATTATACTTTTTTAAATTCATGATTTTCAATTGCTAATACCACAAAAATTTATATTCTTAAAAAAGTGCCTCCAACTATACTAAATTACTTATTTGAATGTTTTTGGGTGTTTTCACCTTAGATAACATAGTGCCATGCTTCGTTCAACTAAAAATCTATAATTGGTTTTAGGTTAAGGTACAAATGATGCTATTTGTGAGCTAGAATCCTACCAAATGTCTGCCATTTATAAAAAAAAAAATCCTACGAAATATATTGAAGAGACTCTTCACAAAAGGACCACAATAACTTTTTCCTATTGGTCCCTAACCTTGCTGCATTTTTTTTTAAAACATTATTTGTGGGTAGTATTGAAAGCAATCTTCACTAGAGTCATAAAGGTCATTACATCTATGGATATGGAAGAAATATGCAAAATGTATGGGAGGCAACCCATTCCTGACTACTTAAGGAGTTCCATGTATCTGCAAGGCGGTTGTCATGACTGGATAAATTTTTCCCTGTGTAGCAATAGTCTATGGAAGGTTTCCATAATTTCCAATTTTTTTCTGCAAAACATAATTACTGTGAATTTTTCAACAGAAGATTCTATTCCTCCCATACTGATGATATAGGGCTTGCTATTTCCGACCATGGGTTGAAAACAAAATCAATTAAGGGATGGCTTCAATACTAAGAGTCTTGTAGCCAATCAAAATGCGCCACAACTGCCCTGGGAACTGCACCATAATTAATCACTATTCTTCTCCTACTTCATGGAAAAAGAATAGTCTACATAGTTAGAGTGGGATGTTGATCAGGAATGGATTGCCTCCTATAGATGATAACCCACTTATTCATCCAAAGGAATTGATGCTTTTCAAAGATTACATACCAATTTAGTGATTTCATCCCAATCAAAAGGGAGATTTTCTTATCGAATATTTCCTCAAAAGATTGTGTTGCTTTAGAGCAATGACATCACTAAAAATTTATCTGTACATTACTACTTTGTTGTACTCAGACTACAAAGTGATGTCAGTACCTTAGTACACTATTGTTTTGACTCAAAGTGCTGGTTTCATGATCACAAATGGAGTGAATGGCCACTCAGACATTTGTTAATGATGTTGCAGTTCACTTTGCCGTGGCATGATAAATGTTGCCTGCCACATCTGGGTGCGTCCATCTCGGTGCCTACCAAGTTACATCCAGTTGTTCCAAGTTCCAACGTCCCCACTTGCCAATTCTGGAAGCCCTCCTGGAATATCCCAACTTCTTTTAACCCCTCGAAGGACCTGAAAGCCCTTTGCGGTCGTAAAGTATATTATGAAAAAAAAAAAAAAAAAAAAAAAATTGATGAAAACTTGACCAGTCTAATAATAGTAGATAGTAGCACAGTAGTCTGTCTATGCCCTTTTGGGTGTATAGTATATTATGAATTTGGTGGTATTTGATTAGAAAAACATTGACCAAATACTTTTTAGTACAAAGTAAATTGATGATCATGATGGTATGTAAAGAACAATGTATCACAATTCATAAATTAACCCTTAAATGCTCAAACACCATATTTTGGCAATGTAGTGATTTTGGGCAGTCCACTACGAATGAAATTTTTCTTTTTTTTCTTTGAGATTTTTACATAATATGTGTCCGAGGAGTAGCTGTAAAGCCCAAAAACTTTCATAACTATTGACTTCATGGTTAAAAAGTTATTGTGTAATATGTAATTTTCATTGCTCAACGGGTAGCTCAAAAAATTCTCAAAAAATCACTTTTTTTTTAAAACAAAATTTGAAATTGATTTTACATATTTATATATACATGGAAAGCTTTGAATCATTCCATTTTGATTAATGAGATGAAAGTTACAAGGAATTTTAGTTTGAGGGCAATTATGGATTCTCTATGCTAAAATAAACTACGAAGTCTTTTATTTAACTCAAATTCAATATTTTTGAAAAAAAGACACACATTGGATGTAGATTGTTTACTACAACATTAAGATCATTGGGATTGGCATTTTTCAATTGGGTGATTGCATGAAACACCTATACTATTTGTTGTGTTTTGCAATAGTATTCATGATTTTTTCTAGAGCACTTTAAAATTAGGATTTTTTTTTAAAAAAAATTAAAAAATATAGCCAATGTATGCACCTTTAAGATGAAGGTAACCACCAAAGGAAATCCATTAAAAATTCTCTAAGTAGGAGAACTAGAAAAGTGCCAAATCTCAAGAAAATAGATACTTCAATGTTTTAATTAATAAAAAATAGAAAAAAAATTAAATAAAAAAATAAAAATTGGCCATTTGTAGCAACTCTATGGAGATGGTCATTGACCAAAAACCCCACCAAAATGATTTTTTACATGTTTCAAAAGGCAAGTAGAAAGAGACTCACTTTGTAAACTTCTACACAACATATAATTAGCAATTTTTAAAAATCCTTTGAGCAATAGTTAAAAATATACTATAAGACCATTCCCTCCAAATTTCAGCTTCAAATTTGTTTCTTTGGGTACTAAATAGTACTAAAAATCCCTATATTGGCAAGTGTGACATATAATTGGGGGCTATTATTAAATAGTAAATCATTTTTAAGAAATTCCAAAAAAATAGGCAAGGTGTATAATAGTCATAAGTACCTTGTCTATGAATTTTGAGTCATTTGGAATCAAAATACAAAAGTTATAGCTAAAAAACTAAATAGTACACAACGTATGACATAAAATAGTATGAGTGTTTTGTGCAATCACCCAATTCCATCACTAAATTCTTGACAATTTAGTATTTTGAATCATTCTCTACTTCTTTCTACTTATTATATTTTTCCTGTATGTTGTGCAATTCCAAATGATCTGAAATTTTTCAAGCCTGTAGCCAATTTGCCTTGAAAAACAAATCATAAGAAGCACTACCATTTTGGACATTTTTTCATAAAAATGTGACCTTGTGAAGTGCAGCTACCCTTTTTTTTGCAAGGCCCCAAAAAAGATTTTTGTTCATTCAAACGCTAATATCTTGCAATCTACATGGTGGAAATTTTTGAAATTTTTTCCACATCCTCTTAAACCAACATACTACAAGATCCTATGGTTTTATATGTCCAAAAATGTTTTTTCTAAAATTTGGTACTTGTACTAGAAATGGCAATTTTGGAGTGGTTTTGGTGAAAACATAGTCAAATACATTTAGGGGTTAAAACACAATTGAAGAGTTATAAGGCTAACTATGGGTTATAAAGAGAGACCCCAAGGGCATTTCAAGGGTTAAAATTTGCACTCATGATTGGCTATCTTTTCGGTCAAATTTTTCCCTCCCCAACCAATTTCAAAGCCAGCGGCAACATTTGGGAAGTTTTTTAAGCTTGACCAACTATTTTCCTTCAATTCCCAAATTGAATCATTTTTTCAAGTACAAAGTCTAGTTACTTTCTCTCTTTTTTACTCAAAGCAAAAATTACTTTCTCTCTTTATTACTCAAAGCTAAAACTTTACAGATTTTTTCACTTTTTATTTTTTTTTATTTTTTCAAATTGCAACCGTGTTTTTGTCTTCCCAATTTCACCTGCTAACTTTGAACTCTCTAGCTGTCAGTTCTTCCCCAACATAGGCCTACCGTTCAGCTAGGATTGCATCTATGTCCAGAAGTGGGCTGAGAAAAAGAAAAAATTGCTTGAGCTGTGTGCGGCATCGTTTTCCCATGTGGCCAATTGTAAGTTACTTGTGCCGCGAAAGGCGGCGGACCAACTGACTAACCGCTCCAATTCCAAAAGTAGTAGAGAGGTTTGGTGCCTCTGTTTGTCTGTGGCTGGCGGGTTTGTTTCTTTCTATTTGCAATGAAATCGGTTTTATTTTTTTCACAAACAAACAAAAAAAGTACTCCAGTTCAGAGTTGGGGTCTTCAGTTCAGTACGACTAGTAATGTAAGGTAATCATAAGTTTGTGCATCTGTTTCAACAAAAAAAATAAAAAAAAGTTTGTGCATGCAACTGCACAGCCAGTTGCAGTTCCAGTCACATGATAAGTTAGTAGCAAATGAAAGCTCTGCACCTCGTCTTCTTCAGAAAATGGATACATAAAAAAAAGAGGGAATTCTTGTAGGTTCCATTAGTAGTAGCACCTCCTATGCGGTGCATTGTAGTGAACCCAAGATTCAATATGCCAGCGTATGAAGCATCACTGGAACTTTCCGAACCTGGCGCTGGAGTTGACATTTGTAAATGATAGGGCAAATGTGGTCAGGATGATCCATTTGTGGGCTCTGGACCAAAGGGAAGGAGGCTTTGCATTGAAAAAGAAGTTGGTACTACAAGGATGCCAAACCTCTTCTAAAGTAGTTGTTTGTTTTAACCCCACAAAGACGGCTTGGTCACTGTAGAAATCAGCTTTTGGGGTATCATGTGAGTCATTTGCTTTAAAAAAAAAAAGTCAAGATCACTCATTGGACATCAAACTATTGTGCAAGATCTTCCTTTTTTGCACAAAATGCCAAGGATGAACATCTATACTTCTGTCCTACATAGAAGGCTTTGTTGTCATCCATTGAATACTTAGTGTCTGTGGCGTCCTACTAGGGTTAACTCTAGAATGATGCAACTCCCCATGACCAAGGTAGTCAATTTAGTCACCAAAATATTCTAATTATTGGACCAATAGGTGCATGCTTTGTTTCTATACTGTAATTAATATTGGAGTCATCCATCGGACCTTTTAGGCATACAATGTCTTTTGAGAGTGATTGTGTCAAATTACAATTTGGGGAGGCCACTCATATAATTTTTAAGGTTACCTATAGGGCGAGATAATTTACAATGTTTTACAATTTGTAATGTCAGTCGAATTAACATAGAGTGTTGAAAAACGAATTTAATGTCTAAATGGATTTTACCTAAATACCACAAATTTATATAGGATGTTCTTTGATCAAATCAAATTTTACATTGTATTCTATAGGGTGCCCATAAATACCTTTTTATTTTACATGATATCAAACTTTAGAAGGAAGTTTGGGATTACAGTTGTTGTCTTTGATTGACAAAATTTATTGGGTATTTAACCACTTAACCCCTAAAGGTCCAAGGCCTTTTTTCTGCCAACAAACAGTAAAAAAAATTGAAAAATGTTTTTTTTGCACATCTAACCGTAGGATCTTACACCTAACTAGTATGAGAATGTGTGGAAAAAATTTCAGAATTTTTGACCGCTCAGATTGCAAGATATCTGCGTTTAAAGTGGAAAAAACAAGTATTTCAGCACATTGCGGGACTAGATTTTTTGACTTTAAACATTTTTAACTTAAATTTTTTGCACTACAGAGTTTGGAGCTTCAAATCTTTATAGTGGAGAATTGAGTTGAAAATATAGGGAAAAAAAATATTCAAAAAAACTTAATTATCATTCCTAAAAATTTATTAAGTAGAAGTAGGTACGAGATAGAAGAAAAATCTAAAATCTGAATATATTTTAGATGGAATTAAAATACACTAAATTCCAACGGTGAGATTGTTTTAGCAAGTAAACTAAACCATGAAATTTTTTTTTTTGAAAAATTGAAAAAATAGCATTTAGAAATGAATCCTACAAGTTACTTTTTTCAAGAAGATGCTCTAATTGCCCGAAAAACAAGAATGTCCATAACTTTCTCATAACAAATCCAAATCAAATTTTTTCCAAGTTTTTTTTGTTGCCCGGACTGACCAGTTATGAAAAAAAGTAACATATTTGGCCATAACTTTTGACTCCTATTTCCAAATGTGCTGAAATTTAGTGCATATGAAAGATATTCCTCGCGCCCACCTTCTATTAAAATTTCAGCTTAAAATATGGAAATCTCTAGTCACATATACCTGCCCAAAATTTCTATACAACCAAAAAACGCATGCCGGTCCTTTAGGGGTTAAGGACTAGGGAGCCATTCAAATGTTCAAAATTGGAAATATGTATTATAAAATGCAATTTAGAATAATAATTTAATGAAGGTTTTCAAACAAACGTTGTAAAATGTACTCCATAGACCATATCCATATGGTTAGATCTATTCCTACACTAACCAATAATAATTAATAGAATTTGAAACCAAAAATTGAAAATTCCTTCAAAATTAATTGTGGGTTGACGATGCATAATTTTCACAAGATAATTTCATTCTTTAATTTCAAAATATAAACTTGCAAATATAGTGATTTTATAAGATTTCAATCCTATTTATTTTTTCAAGTTGTTTTGATAGGTCATTTGGGTCATTGCACGAAAGAGTAGTATTGGTTATTTGTCACGTAGGGAGTGCTAAAGCTTTCTTTTGCAATAACTTTTGAAGTTGATGACTTGCATGCACTTGAAAATTTTATTAGAGATTTTTGTCTCGAGTGTAATCGTATTTCATATTTTCAAAAATTGAAAAAAATCATTTACTATTTAAAAATCAATCAAATTAATATGTCACATTTTGAATTTTAGGGGTTTGAGTATTATGGAGTCCCCAAATTTAATGATTTAGAGCTAGAATTTCTATGGTCTATTCCCATAGTAGAAATTCATGTTTCTACCAAGGGAAATTTAAAAATATATTATTTTATGTCGTCTACGTCCATGCACAAAGGGCTCCTTTGAGCGTGCAATTTTGAACATTGAAGATGGTTTCAAGACCATTTTTTTTGTTGAGATTGCTTCACCATGAAATTGTCCCAAATGGCCAATTTTTAGTTTCTTTGAAAAAAAAGTTCTATCTTTTACAAATTAAAACTTTAAGCATGCATTTTCTTCAAAATTTCAACTCGCTTTTCTTTGCGAATAACTTTTGACCTAGGTTTTTTTAGGTCTGAAATTTTGGTGATATGCTATTTTTAGTGTTATGCTCATTATTGTTATTTTATTTTATCTTTAAAAATTTGTATGCAAGAGCTCATAGTACTGGGATTACTAGTCGAAAACAAGCCAAAGTGGAACACAAACGGACACTCTTTCTTGTAGCCACCCATTTTTAGAGGTGAAACATATTTGTATCCCTAAACCTCGTAAGGATAGGCCTATGACCACTAATTTCAAGCCTCATTTGTCATTGCTTTGTTTGCTACCATGTTACAATAGATATGAATGAAATTTTTTAATTTATTTTTCAAAGATGAAGTTACATGTCTAATACATTTCTAAATTTTTCAATTGTTTTGAAAAAAATTGAAATTACTATGAATATTTTAAGAAAAAAATGAAGAAATTTATATCAAATGCACAATGTACTAAAAAAATATGAAATTTTCACTATAGATGTATATTACAGTGTAGAATATCACGGTATAAACCAAAGTTATTATATCATTCTAAAATTAGAAAATCAACAAACCATGGTTATAGGTTCAAAGTTCATATTGCTATAGAATATTGAAATTTATGAATTTTTCAAAATTTTCAATTGGAGTAGAAACTATACTTGATAAGCTTCATGTCATTAGTTTTGCTCACATTCAAAAAACATCTTTTTTATGGCTAAAATTCACATCAAGAGAAAATAGCAAGAAATGGCCCAAATACAGATAGATGGATGATAGGTAGATAGAAACTCTAGCCTCCGAAAAAGGCCGGCATGAATAAAGTGTCTATTTGTCATGACAATGAGCCAATGTCTATCGGATCAAAGGCTAGCCCAAATACACTACAAGGGTGATCCGTGGATTGAGCGTCTTCTTCTTTAGAAAAGTCAATAAGACCATAATAAGGGATTTTGCAATACTATTAATGGATATTGTACTCAAATATCCTCTAAACATATAAATTGGATGAAAAAACATTTTTTCCATCCTATAGTGCCAAGTGAAGTCATCCATCAGATTACTCTAGTTTGTAATGTCCTTACATGGTTAAACTATAAAATATTCTTAAATTTTTAAAAAATGACTTTGTACTTTATAAATGTAATAAAACTAACGCAAGAGTTTGCTAACATTTAGATGGATGAAAAAACAAGATTTTGTGTCCATAGAACATGTTTGCATTCTTCTGTTGTTTCAAATTTGAACATCTAGTCCTTTAGAGATTCAATAATTACAAGATAATAAATGGCTTAAAAAAAATATGCAAAATTATTCCTTCCTGCAAATTTGGTTGAAATTTTAAGGCAACAGGCTTGAAATTTTAAAAAATAAGCCCTTTACTACACAGTGTGCGCTAACGGTGAAGTGTGCCGAAATCGCGTTCTCAATGCGTTCCTTGATCCTTGTTCCGAGAGTCATCTGGATGAACGTACCTTCCAATGGATGGATGAAGAGTTGTTTTGGCAACTAGGATTTCAAGGCAGCCGTTGCGCATTACTCCCTTTGTCCCACTAAAATTGTCTAAATTTGACACATTTCCTGTACGGCTAAAAAGCTCCATTATCAAACTTGACCGTTGTAGAAGCGTTAGCTGTGCTAATTTTGACCGTTGAGCAACAGTTTGCCTTGCTGAACAACCTCGTTAGGGCAAGCAATGCTATCGGGCAGCATTCTTCTTCGTGCAATCTTTGCTTTGCTCATGTGCGACACTTTGTATTTGTTGCTTCCGTTGTGCTTGATTGTCTCAACCATGCAATGTTGTAAGAAAGATGTTGTTTAATTTGTCGACCTCGAGGTCCTTGAACACCTTGATCGTTGCAGCAATGAGATCATCTATAGTTTTCTACTCGATTTGTTGTTGGAGCAACTGGATACTGTTGAAGAACCCTAGATCTAATACATTCATATCTGGGTTGTGTGGGCGCTGGATTACCCACCCTTGGTAATAAAGTGAACACCGACCAGGTTCTATGCCTTTATCCACTTTTTTAATATATGGGGGTGTTGTGAGCGCGGTCCACTGTGCCTTCTAAGCAATGGATCTTTTTTGCTAATATTTCCTAAGTGTCGTGGATGGCAACGAATAACTAGAAATGGATGTAGTGACTCGCAAGCTAACTGCAATGATTAGAGTGATGGTGAAATTCTAACTCCCTAACTGTCTATCCTATGTCGAGGGTAGACTGAGTAGTTGGCATCATTTCTAACGTCCCTAACTATGTGAAAAGGGGAACCCCTATGTTCCTTCCATGAACCTCTAAGACTATCTTGGATTTTTTTAAAACTCCACCTAGAAGTTCTACTTTTAAAAGCTACCCCTAAAGTTTCAACTCTTACTCTAACTTTTAACTTCTAAGTGTACTCTAGGTTTTTAACTTCCCAAACTAATTAGAGAATTTAACTTCAAAATTTAACGCTACCGTTTGACTTTGTTTTGACTTTTGACTCCAAATTTTTACTCCTAAACTAACTCTAAAATTTACCCTCTAAAGTTAACTCTATGTTTTGACTTTAATTCCAAGATTTTACTTCCCTATTTTATTTTAAATTTACCCTTCTAAATTTAATTCTACGGTTTGACTTTGTTTTGACTTTTGACTCTAAGTTTTTACTCCTAAACTAACGCTAAAAGTTAACCACTACCTCTAACTTTTAACTTCTACTTTTAGCTTTTGACTCTAGATTTTTACTTCTAATGTTTACTTCTACTTTGAATTTTTACTTCTAAGCTAATCCTAAATTTTGACCTCTAGACTTAATTCTAACTTTTGACTTAGAATTTTGACTTCCTGTTTCTAAATTTAATCCTATTGTTTTACTTCCAGATTAACTCTAATTGTTACTCCAAATTTTACTTCTAAATTTTACCCTAGCTTTTGACCTCTAATATTCACTCTAATTTTGAATTTCTACCTTCAAGATCTAACTCCTATTTCTACTCGTAATTTCTACCTCCTAAATTTAGTCTAAAATTTTATTTTTAATTTCTACTTCCTACTCAGATTTTTTACTCCTAATTAACCCTAACTTCCTTTTCTAAACTACCCTAAGGTTTCACTGGAAATTTTAACCCCCTTGATTAAACTTCCAAATTAATTCTACTTTTTAACTTCCCAAAGTTAACTCTAGATTTTTGACCTTAGAATTTTAACTTTAAGAAATAAAAATGTAATTTGACTCTAATTCTAACCGCTAATTATTCCCTAATTTTAATCCTAAATTCTCTTTCTACCCTAAATCCCTAAGTTCCGTCCATGGTTCCTTTTTGGATGAAATTTTACTCTAATTCCCCCGTCCTACCCCCTACCGCTTAACTTAGCCTAACGCGGTCGATTTAAGGCCAAATCCTAAGTGTAATATGTTTTTGGAAACCTCTATCTTTAATCTATAAATTTTTGAATCTAAACTTCTAATTTGCACTAATCTCGGATGCTAATCACGCTCTAAGGGCTGATTAGGAAAATAAATGCTAATTAGGGAGAAACATCAAAGATTAATCAAAAACTCACCTCTTCACTACCGGTTTCGGAAATAACTTCGTCCACGTCCACGTATACATCCTCACGCTCCATGGTAGTCTTTGGTTTTGTTTTGAATTTTTTCCGAGCTCACCGCTTATTTAGAAAATATTACAATTTTTGATGATCTAAACTCCTTCTTTCCTCTTCTCCCTTCTTTTCTTTCCCCTTCTCTCCTTCCACACTAGTACTATTCCACCTAAGCTTTTATGGATGTCTTACAACTATAGACTCAAACTCCAAGGACCTTAATGGGGCTCTTCCTTCTTACAACAAAAAAGTCTTACACTTGTCATTCCAATCTTCCTTCTAATGGTCACAAGGAGTTCTTTGAGATTTCCTCTATAGACCTACCTAATCCTAGGCTAGGCACTATTTATCATCTCTCTCCCCCCTCCTACTATATATTCTCCTTCCTTCCTAATCTCCCTCCATTCTTGTGGTTTATATTTGGTGAGATGAAGAGAGAACGGAGACTTGTGTGCAGGTGTGGCGTTTTGAGGAGCTTTTCTTTATTTTGTTTTGTTTTGTTTTTTCTTTTGGGGTTCTTTCTTGTTTTGGCCGCTTCTCCCTTACTCCCTTCTGGTTAACCTCTATCCCCACTAGCCCAGCACTAAGTAGCTCTTTTAATCCAATGTGTTGGTTTTTTTTTTTTTTTTTAAAGACCAAAAAACCCGACTCCCCTTGCTCCGTTACTGCTGGACCCCGACTCCCCTTTGCTGGATCCCGACTCCCCTGCTGGACCCCGACTCCCCTGCCTCGTTACTGCTGGATACCCGCCCGTGACTACCAAGTACCCGCCCCGTGAGCTGGCTGCTAGTCTCATGCTTTGGGCTGGCTGGTCTGATGCTTCGGCCTGGCTGGTCTTTTTTCTCAATCCACTCACACGGGGTTCCTTAGGGGATCCCACTAACTCAAATTAAAATTGGATTTTTTGTGGCAAAGCCAAAGCTTCGTTGTTTGGGAGGTTAAGACCAACTTTTTGGTAACAAAACTAAAAGTGTACTTCACACGGGGAGGTATTTAACTTGCTAACTTGGGTACGCCACCCCTATTCCATGCTACACGCTACTCTCTTGGAAGCTAAACTTTAGACTTTTCCAAGAAGGTCTTAGAAACTAGACTTTGGAGCGTAGTACTAGGGAGATTCAAAGCTTCGCAGTCAAGTTGGTTTTAACACCAACTCTAGGACTTGTGACACTCCGGGGGTTCTAAGCTCCGCCGTCCGGGATCTTTTTAACACACACTCTAAGATTTAGAACTAGTTGTGGGTTCAAAGCTTCGCCGTCCCAGGGGGGTCCACACGAGGGGGAAGACTTTAGAAGAGGGGAGGAGAAGACACATTTAAAGAAGACACGTGACAAAGCCAAAGCTTCGCTGTCCCGGGGGGGGGGTCCACACAACAAGAGGGAAGTTAGAGGAAGGTAAGAACACGTGACTAGGAAAATAGACAAGTTAGGACACGTAACGACAACCAACTTTACAAACTAAAGGCCCCCCAAAGCGGCATCGCCAAGGTACGGTGGAGGGTGGCTTTAGGATTAGAACAAGACCCAAAAAAAACTCTCCCAACACACACAAGTTAGCAAAACCACACAAGAGAGAGGAGGGCTCTCCACTTGCAACAAGGACACAAGAGAAAGGACACAAAGAGTACACAAGGCAAGATAGAAGGACCCCCAAGGACCTTCAAAAGCTTGAAATACAACAAAGACGGAGCCAAAAGTGCTCCAAAAACACTGTAGAGTTTTTTTTGGCTTGAAATGCCAAAATATCCTAAATAACTTGGACCCACGGACCCATAAATAAGTATTGGGGGTGTTCTAGAGAGAGAAATGGGGCCCTTAAATAGGTTTCCAAGGGCTCACCCCTCCCTCTAGAGTTCTAAGGTAACCTTATCAACGGGGATTTTCATCCTCATCTTCAAAGATTTTCATCCTACATCCTAAATTTCTACTTCTATCATCTATGCTGGACCAACATCCTAACTTTTGGAGATTAGCTCCAATCGCCGAACGGATTGCGCCATTGGCTCCACATTGCCGTACTTAGTTTTAGATCCTCTAACCCCCCGTATCGAGGCCAAAAACCCATCGTAGGCTAATTTAGTTTAAAAAACCAAATTGTGGTAAAATCCTAGATCTTGGGGGTCTCCGATTTTGAGAAATGTGAATAGCCTAGGGTCTCCGGTAGGTGCGAGAGAGTCGGGAAGGACTTTTGATTGACTTCGTTTCGCCATCGTATGGGCCCGGAATGCCGGTCAACGTGGCGGGGACCCCTCCACGTGGTTAATTCCCAAGGAATCTCGCCGGTTCGGGTACTTGCCGCTATCGGAATGTCGTGAAACTTCACGGAGCGCATTATTAACATGAAACAAGCTAGTCTAATTTTTAGTGAGATTTTATTGTAACCTGGGTAATTTTCATGAAATTCCCGTTGGAGGTTAGGAGGGTTGACCACCTGGAAAAGGTTCTTCTGCAAGTCGGAAGATGCCGGGATTTTTCACGTGACCTCTCAGGGAGTCGTATGAAAGACGTGAGGGTGTGTTTCCGTACCTAGCACGATTGGTCAATGGAGATTAAAATTGGCCATCTCCTCGAATTAGCGACGGTGCAGGAATCTTCTGCAAGTGGAGGAATCTTGGCGAACCGATTTCGCTGTTGAACTCTTGGCATGGGATTTATCCTAGAACACCATACTTGGGCTGTAGATTCGTCCACGGGCTCGGTCTTGCATGAGTGGCTCATGCATGCTAACAATCGGGATTTTGGGAATTCGTCGATCTAATGGGGAATTCTAAATCTAACTCTAGGACCCGACCTAGTGGCCTCGTTGTGGATCCCTCGGACCGACCAAGCCATGAATTGCCACATTCATGGTGGGATTTAGCCCTTTTGGGGCTGTGTGACTCAAATCCTCCAAATCTAACCCTTTCGTTATTTCTATACTATTTTTAGGCAAGATTTGGGGGGATTCTAAGTAAAAACACAAATTTAGACCAAATACTATAATGGGTATGACACAACCCTATTTTGGTTCTACACTCTTTTTATGGCTTTTTGTATACTTTTATCAACTTTAAATTGCAAATTTCCAAAAAAAATAATTCTACGAGTCCCAAGTGACAAATTGGGAGCTCACAGGTTGTTTGCAAGCTAAAATGAGATGGCGAACCCATCTTTCTTCAAAATCATTGATTAACTCAGCTTCGTCCGGATGTGGCCTCGCATTGTCGAATTGCATGTACATCGAGTTGTTGGTCTTGCTTGCCCAGTTTCTAGGCCACTTCTCTCGAATGGCCGGCAACACTTCTGTAGCATGGTCTTGATTTGCAGCTTGTCCACCGATTGAATACACTTCGTTTCCATTGTGCCTCTTGAACGATTCCTACTGCTACGTTGCGCTGGTTCTTGGAAGGCAAATGGCCAAATGCCAATCTTGCCATCAAAAAGGCGATTGGAATATGTGTCATGTTGTGATCAAGCAACAACCACCATGAACATCACCTTCGTGATGAACCGTTTGCTCTTGGTGGTGCGATGAGGCGCCTCCTCACCATTTGCGAGGTAGAAACGTCTTACATTCTTAGTGATGTAGAACCACTTCTCGTCCAAGTGGATGTCTTTCATCATGAATTCGAATTGCCCCAGCTAGTCTAAATGCAACAGGCAATACTGGATGCGCTCAATCTTGTTATGGTCTGTCAAGTAAGGCTTGATCGCATTTGAATGAGGTTTGATCAACTTGTCGTTCGTGATGAGGTGGTGGATTGTGGTCTTACTCATGTTCAAATGAGCTGCTAGCGATCAAACATTTTGGCAATTTGTAAGCGGGACGGCCTTCACAGCTTCTAGGTCCAATGATCGCTTCTTCCTCCCAACTCGACCATGCTTGCGTGCCAATACATGTGCCACGAGGTTTCCTGTTGCCAAAGACTCCTGTCCGAGCTTGAAAATGTTGCGGATTGTTCTTGGAGCCACGTTGAACTGCAAGCTGATCTCATGCGTTGCACTTGGAATGAGCTTGTTTTGATCATAAGCACGCCGTTTGGACAACAAGACCTCCCATATTGCTCTGCGTTGATTGTTTGTCAAATTGGGCTTTTGCATTCAATCTGCTACGCAACCACTAACAATGTTGCAGTCGATAGGGCCACCTCCGAGGACCTCAGGGTCACCTCTTCCAAGTGCCTCCGGGCCACCTCCAAGCCTCGCTCCAAGCACCTGAACGCATTCGGTACCAAGTTCCATTCCTGCTCCCGTATCTTATTCGTGAAGATCGATCTCGAAAATTGTTTACAAAGAATGCATCGGCAACAATTGAAAGCCATGCTTAAAAATGAAATTTTTGATGCAGATGTTGGCGCCAAAACAAAGGTGACTCAGCGGGAAATTTTGAACAGACCTAGTACATGCACTAATGGTGTCTCATTGCATGAATCACGATACACAAACCACAAACAGAGATAATCTCTTGTGGAGAAGATTTTAGGAACTTTTTAGTGGGACAGAGGGAGTAGGTTTTACTAAAGGTGGCGACTTTCGTTGAGCTCTTGCCTGAGGTTTTTGCCAGCGTAGTGTTTTCTTTCAACGGCGACCGACAGGGTTTCAAACTACTGGCTCCCTGTGAATTACTTACAATGCTAGTTAAACTTTCTTTGATACGCAAGCACTTTCAAAGCTCTTTTTGTACACAATTTCAAAGAGGGCATGGTGCTCCAACTGCCATGGCAATTGACAAGCTTTCAGACTACTAACTCCTTGTGGATTTCTTGAAATGCTAGGTTTGGGGTTCGCAGAAACATGATGCTTGTTTAGAATGTCAGCTATATATCTCGTATTTTCTTGCACTTTTGAACGACCGCTTGCTCTAGAAAGGAGAGTGAGTGTGTGGGAAGGAGAGTATAAACTTGCTGGAGTGAAGCAATCGGGAAGCACTTGGAGTCGTGGTGAGCAAGTGCAGGGTGTTGTGATAAGCGAGGAGTCTATATGGCGACGCCAGTAGTGGTGGTTGGTCCGCCTCCCATCAGCAGGAGGATTTGCATCACTATGCTTTGGAGCACTTGCCGAGTTTGGCGTATTGCATCAATGATAATCCAAGTGTTGGTAAGGGACCTACCAAGCTATTTGTTTTTTGCAAGTTTGTTTAGGAATCTAGACACCGACCCCAATTGTTATATGGGAGACCTCGTCACCCAAGAGCTTGGAGGACGACCGCAATGTTGCCGACCGTCAAAGATGAAGCAGATTGAGCAACAGTTGCCATGGACTCATTTGCGTTGGTAGTTACACATCGACTTGCACTACAAGAAATTGGGCACATTTATGACTGCACGGTTTGACTTAAGAATGACTACATGTCCGATTTGACTTAAAAATGATTGTTGCTTCCATAATTGCACCATCTCTAGTCAATCTACAATGTCCAAGTCATTGTGCAGTTGTAACTGCGACTTGGGGATGAAGTCTTGATGAACTCCAACAATCATCTACAACTTTTTATTAGTAACGTCATTAGGGTTTGGGTGGAGAAAGTGCGGAATACCCGCATGTCATACATTGTGACTGTGCTTTATTACATCGCGACTAGAAAATGACTTCTAAAGCTGCCTGAATGAGTTTCACAAAAGTTTTTCAGTACTGCCCTGCATGGCTTTGCGCTGACATGGACGGCAGTAATTGCCGCTTTACTAGGCTGCAACTACGACCACTAAAGCAGCTGCGCCTTAGTCAAATCCAAGTATCGTGCACTTGGAGGTTGCAAGTGTGGGTCACTTGGAGGTGACTACGACATGATTCAATGGTCACTAGTAATCAGCTTATCAAGTACGTTTTGCGGTTTAGAGGTGTTTGTCTCTGTCCGCACAGGTAGGGCTTGAAATTATTTTTCCTGATCTTGCACGATTGACTACAAGCACAAGATATAAAACTTTAGTACAAAGAACCAGCCTTTATTGCAATGCCATCAATTGCAAATTAGTAAGGTTGGGCAATAACTCCCTCACTACATGATGTACTGTAGAAACAACCAATTTGGCTCAAAGACTGTTCAAACATGGTTTTGACTCCAATGCACATCCCAACTACCTCTACACTGTCACTAGTGAATGACTGCCAACTAACTACTTATAATAATCCAAAAGTGGTGGGCTAGTCAGTGGATGCTATTCTCATTTTAAGTGTAGAAGTACTAGGCCTCGCTGTCAGGATCACGCTCATCATGCATTTTTTTACTGTTGCTATGTTCTTGCACCTATTAAGGACACCCCGGGCATCTATAGCAACATCAATAGAAAACAATTCCCACAATGATGTCCTAGTATTCCTCTTGTGCTAATAGGTTCTTCTTTGTCAACAATTCAATGGTGCACACCACTACTCTATGGTCCACTTCCTAGATGCAACTACACTGCTGATTGTAAGCAACCCCCAAGATAGGGCTCACAAGCATTACAATACTCTCAAAGGACTCCCTGAACTCCTATGACTTCAATATGACTTTGTTGCAGTCATTTAAAAGTTGCAGTGAAAAATTGTACTATAGAAACGACTTATAAGTGACTAAAGAATGACTTCTACACTACTAGCAACCGGACACTCATCTTGGCATCCCCATAGACTGCACCTTTGATAGTTCTAAAAGACTACGCACATATTTAAGTATTGCTTTGGCGCCTTGCACACTAAAATTCATTGTGTGATTTGTAGACGTCATGTGCAGTCATCATCACATTATCGTTGCATGAAGTGAAGAGACCTAGGACAACTAAATACGTCCAAGTTGAATAGGTGACCCTAGCACTCTTCTTGTGTTATTCTTTTTCAATTCCTTTAGCAAATTTGTCTATAACTTTTGATTTGAGGCTCAAAACTAAAATGGATTTTAAGAGATGAAAGTGAAATTAATTCACCAACTCTTGTTAGTTCAAAGTTTAAGAAAAAAAATTAATTAACTATGCCTCAATGAGGTTTCAAATATTTTTGTAATACAATTCCTACGTTTTACATATCCCACATGGATTGTCTTGCTTCCTACTATCCACTTCTATATAAAGCTTGTCATTTCATCCCTTCATACTCACACACAAGGTGGATTTGGAAGTCATGCGACACATATGACAAATATGATGTATGTTGTATGGTGTATTATTGTGGAATTTTGAATGTTTTCATATGTGATTGTAGAATGACTATTCCTTGTACAATTGTCATTACACTTGTTTTTGCACACATTGTCACAAATTGAAAATGACAAAAAAATGAGTTCACAATGACATACATAATGACAATCGCAACTTCTAAATGACTATGTAATGACTTCACAATGACTTATACATGACTCTAACGTGGATGTCCATGTCAGCAGCGCTTGGAATGTATCGCAACTGCAGAATGATTGCATAATTGGCTGACGTGGACATCCACGTCAACAGAAATTCTTCTAAAAATGGGCAATTGCCCGACCTTTCCCAAAAACTTGCTTGTCCACCTCATCAGCCACGTAGACCCTGTCATCCATTTTTCATCCAAGTCTGAATTGGATGGTGCTAATAGAATCGCCTAGTCATAAACAATGACTTGTCTACAATGACTGCAAGGCCCCTAGTCATTTACAAGTCATGGGTGTCCGGAATGACTCTTTTTGAATCATTCTTTGCAGTCACATTTGTGTCCATTTTCTTGTAGTGTTGGCATAGACAGTATTATATTGTCTGTCAAATATAACTAGTATCCTTGTTATTATCAGGTCCTCATTAACTCAATGCTTTGTTTTCTGAAGGTCAGTCACGCAAAGGTATTCAACTTCTGTAGACCGGACACAACGATTCCGTATCTCAACTTGCCCGAGGTTAAAGTTGCTCTTCATGTACGGCCCAATATCAACTGGACAGAATACAGGTAATTTCATGATTGTGTGCAAACCTTGTACCCAATTTTTATTTATTTTATCAATTGCTAGAGGAGGACGATTACTAACGAGTCTTTTGATGTGAAGTGAAAATGATTCTAGTGTTAATGGAGCAGTAATGTTCATGTGATTGCAGTCTAACAATCAATAGTCAATACGGTGTGACAAGCTTGGTAAAGATATCTAGACCATTCTCTAAGCCAAATTGTATTGCTTCATTTGTAATATGACTAGCATGTCCATCCAAAATAAGTAGGTGCTTTTTTTCCTTTGTAATGCCTCCAGGTACATAGTTCTTGAAGTGCACCAACCATTCAAGGAAGATTTCTGCAATCATGTAGCCATTCTCTTGGTAAATCATCACTGCCCCTACCTCACAGTTGTTGATGTAATCCATTAGAGGTTTGATTTTCCTCTTAAAGATATATAGGTTTGGTATGTAATATCCTGCTACATTGATGCAAGTCATAATGGACATCCATTCTCTACAGTTTGCAGTTTTTTGTCTCACAAATTTACTTCCTTTTTTTGCAATTACTTTCACAGATGAATTGCCCTCTATTGCATACACCCCAATTTCATCTGCATTCCAGATGTGGCTGGGGTGGTAGTTTTCAGTGTTGTAAATAGTCTCTAGTAGGTTGTAGAAGGCACTGGTGGATTTTCTTGTGAACCCTAGTGCTCTTTTTACTTCTAATCCACTAGCACTATCTTTGGGTGCCTCTTTTTGAAAAGTGCCCACCATTTGTCACCTGGTAATCCATCTCTAAAGGGGTGTTGTCTTGGGGCATCAATTGTGCAGGATTGTTTGTATAGTGTGCTTCAACATGTTCAAGGTAATACACAAGGCCACCTCTTGCATTGTGAGGCACCACTTTACTAGAGCCAGCTCCTCTACCTCTGTCAAGTAGGTTTGGTGTCCTATTAATTCTCTTAGATTTTGTCTTTTCCTTTTTCTAGTCTTGTATGCTAGAGGGTGGTATTCCATAGAACTCCCTTGCTTGTCTCATGGACATGATTTTAGATGCCCCGGCTACAAGTGCCAAGTGCATGTCTGCCTCCTTCTACTATAAGAAACCCGCGTCTTAGGTGACGTTAGCATAATTTTAGGAGACGGATTTTAGTGGACGTCCGAGAAAACAACTTATGTTTTTATGTCAATTAAAACATCCAATGTACATTGGACGTTTTAATTGACATAAAAACATAAGTTGTTTTCTCGGACGTCCACTAAAATCCGTCTCCTAAAATTATGCTAACGTCACCTAAAACGCGGGTTTCTTATAGTGTTCCATTGACCTCTCTTAATGTTCTTGCTTTTGGATTTTGTAGGCTGTTGGGGTTTTGTGATTGTGGATCCACTCCTATTCCTTGGAGGGACTGCAATATCAGGAGCTCTCATCTAGAAATCCAGGCATATTCATGCTTCAATAGCTGATGTAGGGTTCAATAGTTCATGTAGGGTTTAGGATTTTTAGCAAAAATAGGAAGTTTAAACTGCAATGAAATGTTGTAATATTGTATGTAAATTACCTTGCTGCAGCTTCCAACACTCTTTGAAGCTCCCAACAACTTCAACAGGCCACAACTCCTTGCTTTGTGATAAAAAAAACCCACATATTTATTAGTTTATCTACAAATCACAGAAACTCTTTGCCTAATACTAGAAGAATACTACATAGTAAAACTGTACTTTAAGAATATAACCTAGACAACAAACACAGATTTGCAACACCTCACCTTAAATTCCCCACTGCAAAGTGTCGAAGATTGCCATCTCCAGACCACTGTATCCTTGCTTCATACAATACTCCGTCCATTCCTGAAATTGTCCAGTCTTCATCTAAGTTTCGGGAGGGTTTCATCTATAGACTAGTGTTTCCAATGTTCCATTCGCGAAGTTTCAAAGTGTCCGGTTCGTGTCCGGTCATTAGCAAGTTTAGTATGCGGTGATTAAGTGTACAGTCAATGGCGGGTTTACTCTAGCCAAACCCTTCACTTTGTGTGCTTTATTTTATCATTACGTGGGAATAATTTTTTTATTCTAATTTTGAGAGATGGAACCACATGTCTTCTATTATTCATAAGTAATTATTTTAAGTCTTGAAAGACTCAAATTACTATAAAATTTTAAAGAAGAGAGAAAAAAATTCATATCAAATTCAAAATGTGCTTCAAAAAAGAAAAGTTCAAAATAGGTGTACATAGTTATATATAAAATATTTAAAAATTTAAATTCTAAACTTTAAAAACTGGTTATAGACTCATAACTTCAAATAGCAACAAAATACTCATTTTTAGAAACTCCAATTTCTTACTACCTACTTCAAATCAATAAAATAATAGAAGTATTTACTCTCTTGGGGGAAATTATCTTTTCTGGATTTATTTTTTGAATGTATTATGCTGTCCCAGAGAAATTTTATAAATATATGATATCAATGAAAAAATAGTGATCTACAAAAATGAGAAACGACCATTAGTAGAGACTTAATGGTCAAGATCTAACATGGAGTGAGATATTCTTTGGTGAAATACATTTTGCATTTTCCATTCATTCTTCCTTCATAAGTCTTTACATGTGTTGGGTTAGAATCTAAGATGATGCGTAATCTCAATACAATTGAAGTTAGAAAAAGTCAAAATGCAAATGATTTATAACATAATGATGCAAAATTCAAAACATTTGGTCTGTTTTTAAATTTTTTATGAAACACCAATTTCAAATTAGTTGTTTAAGATGAATTACCAAGTAATGCATAGTCGCAGCTTCTACACTGAATAGGGGTATTAAGGGGACCAAAAAATTAAAGGGACTTATCTTGGAAAACTGTAGATGTTTGAAACATGATGTACAACCCCGGGACACTTCAACAACTATTGATGTACATAAAAGGTAGATATTTATATAGTGTGAAATGTCGATTAATTAGTATGGGTCCCCTTAGTACCCCTATTCAGTGTAGCATATTTATTTTCATTAGATTTTAGACATTTAAATGATACTCCCTCTATCCCTCTAAAAACCTCCAAATCAAGCATAATTTGTGTCCCACTAAAAAGCTTTGTTTATTGATTTTGCATAGATTTAGGGAATGGTTTACAAGTATCACTGGTCTAAAGACTAAAAAATATAGTTAATCCCTCAAACGGAAGGTTTTTGGAGTTTTTTAGAGGGACATAGGGAGTATTCTTTATGCTTAAGCCAAGATTTCAAGATTTAATTGTCAGATTTCTATTGTGATTTGAAGATTTGAAGAATTATCTAAAATTGAGTGACTTATAATTATGAAAATTATACAAAGCAGAAGGTGAGTGTTTTTTGGTATATCATATATGAAGGGTAGGTTCATCAAAGAAGTGCCAAATTGAGTTTCTAAATCATATTTGAAAGGTCCACGCCACCTCATTCTACTCACAAGATGACGTGTGCATTTTTTCTTCCAAAATTGGCTTAATTTTTGCCAAATTTCTCTCAAGTAGTGTATATAGTATTTAAATTGCACAATTTTGTATATGAATTTTCAAATTTTATTATACATAGAGGTGTTTGATTTTTCTTATTTTCAATATAATCCACTCCTTAAATCAATATGATGAGAAACCTTCAATTAAATCATTTATTTTTCAAGCGATTTCCTATGGTTCTAAAACACCTCTAATAATTTGAAGAATACCTAACATGATTTCAAAAACATTTCCATTGGTTCTAAAAGCAAATATTAGAAGTGGTTACATCCCCAAATAATTGTGTTAAGTATTCATTTATTCAAGGGACAATGCCATAAATTTGTATAGGATGTATTGTTTAGAAACAATTAAAGGGACATTTAAGGACCAAGCTGCATTCTTTTGGCAACATAGCGATTTTGGGCACATCACTATGAATGAAATTTTTATTTTTTTATTTGAAATTTTCACACAATATGGCCCAACAAGGTTTTCTTAAAGGCACAACAATTTTCATAACTTTTGACTATATGGTTAAAAAAACTATTGTATGATAGGTAGTTTTTTTCAAGGTGAACTCCAAACCTAGCATTTCAAGTAATCCACAGGGAGTCAGTAGTCTGAAAGTCTGTTGATCGCCATGGCAGTTGGAGCACCATGCCCTCTTTGAAATTGTGTACAAAAAGAGCTTTGAAATTGCTTGCATATCAAAGAAAGTTTAACTAGCATTGCAAGTAATTCACAGGGAGCCAATAGTTTGAAACCCTATCGGTCGCCGTTGAAAGAAAACACTACGCTGGCGAAAACCTCAGGCAAGAGCTCAACAAAAGCCGCCACCTTTAGTAAAACCTAGTGCGCAACAGCTGCCTTGAAACCCTAGTTGCCAGAATAACTCTTCATCCATCCGTCGGAAGGTACATTCATCCGGAACGAAGATCAAGGAATGCATTGGGAACGCAATTTTGGCACATTTCACTGTCAGTGCACACTGTGCAGTGAAGGGTTGGGTTTTTTGTTTTTTTAATTTCAAGCCTGTTGCCTTAAAATTTCAACCAAATCTGCAAGAAGGAATCATCTTGCATCTATATTTTTTAAAGTGAATCTTAACATGCCATTGAATAATTGTTCCAAAATTCACAACTTGCAAGTTCCTACTGTACTGTTGTGGGCGCTAGATTACCCACCCTTGGTAATACAGCGAACACCGACCAGGTTCTATGCCTTTATCCACAATTTTTAATATATGGGGGTGATGTGAGCGCCGTCCACTGTGCCTTCCAAGCAATGGATCTTTTTTGCTAACGTTTCCTAAGTGTCGTGGATGGCAGCGAATAATTAGAATGCATGTAATAACTCACAAGGTAACTGCAAGCTCAGGGGTAATGGTAAACTTCTAACTCCCTAACTATCTATCCTATGTCGAGGGTCGATTGGGTAGTTGGCGTTATTTCTAATGTCCCTACCTACGTAAAAAGGGGAACCCCTATGTTCCTTCCATGAACCTCCAAGCCTATCTTGGGTTTTTAAAACTCCACCTAGAAGTTCAACTTTTAAAAGCTACCCCTAAAGTTCCAACTTCGGAATGTAACTCTAGATTTTACTTCTTTAACTTGATTCTAAATATTAACTACCAACTTTTGCTTTATGTTTTGACTTTTGCCTCTAGGTTTCTATTCCTAAATTAACTCTAAGATTTACCCTTGAATTTTAACTCTATGTTTTAACTTTTAACTCTAAGTTTTTACTCCTAAACTAACTCTAAACTCTACCCTTGAATTTTAACTCTAGGTTTTTGACTTTTAACTCTAAATTTTACTTCTAAAATTAATCCCAAATTTTAACCTCTAGGTTTGACTTTACGTTTTCACTTTGACTCTCGATTTTTTCTACTTCCAACAACTAACTCTAACTTTAACTTCTACCTCTAACTTTTAACTTCTACTTTTAGCTTTTCACTCTAACTTTTTACTCCCCAATTGACTCTAAAGTTTAACCTTTAAATTTAATCTTAACTTTTGACTTTTGACTTTTGACTTTCTACTTCCAACTTTAATCCTATCGTTTTAATCCTAGTTTAACTCTAAGTGTTATCCTCCTAAATTTAATTCCAACTTTTAACTCTAGGGCTTAACTTCTAAACTTACTTCCACAATTTACTCTGAGTTTTGACTTCTAATTTTAACTCTATTTCTAACTCAAAAATCTACTCGTAATTTCTACCTCCTAAATTTAGTCCAAAGTTTTACTTTTTAATTTCTACTTCCCACTCGGATTTTTTACTCCTAATTAATCCTAACTTCCTTTTCTAAACTACCCTAAGGTTTCACTGGAAATTTTAACCCCCTAAGTTAAACTTCCAAATTAATTCTATTTTTTAACTTCCCAAAGTTAACTCTAGATTTTGACCTTAGAATTTTAACTTTAAGAAATAAAATGTAAATTGATTCTAATTCTAACCGCTAATTAATCCCTAATTTTAATCCTAAATTCTCTTTCTAATTTAAACCCCTAAGGTCCGTCCATGATTCTTTTTGGATGATTTTTACTCAAAATTCCTCTGTCCTACCCCCTACCGCTTAACTTAGCCTAACGCGGTCAGTTTACGGTCGAATCTTAATTATAAGATGTTTTTGGAAACCTCTATTCCTAATCTATCAACTTTTGAATCTAAACTTCTAATTTACACTAATCTCGGATGCTAATCACGCTCTAAGGGCTGATTAGGAAAATAAATGCTAATTAGGGAGAAACATTAAAGATTAAATCAAAAACTCACCTCTTCACTACCGGTTTCGGAAATAACTTCGTCCACGTCCACGTGTACATCCTCATGCTCCATGGTAATCTTTGGTTTTTGTTTGATTTTCCAAGCTCATCGCTTATTTAGAAAATATTACAATTTTTGATGATCTAAACTCTTTCTTTCTTCTTCTCCCTTCTTTTCTTTCTTCCTCTCTCCTTCTACACTAGTACTATTCCACCTAAGCTTTTATGAGTCTTACACTATGGTCTCAAACTTCAAGGAGGTTTTTAAGATGCCAACTATCCTCTTACACAATTTTGCCTTTATGTCATCCTAATCCTTCTCTCAACGGTCACCACAAATTCTCAAGATTTTTTCTTAGGTCGACCTACTCTAAGCCTAGGTCACTATTCATCGTTTCTCTCACCTCTCCCCTATTTCATTCGATTTTTCTCTACCCTTCCTCCATTGTGTGTAGAGTGTTTTGTAGTTGTTGGTGAGGGTGAGACTTCCTTGTGTGTAGGTACGGTGGTGTTCCGCTCTTTTCTCCCTTCTCCCTTTTTGATTTTAGACCCTAATCCCTACCCCAATCCCTACTTAGCAATAGGTCAGCCCCCCATTCTTCTTTGTTTTGTTTATCTTGTCTTTATTTTGTTTTGGTGAGAGAGAAACCAAAAATCAAGAAAAAGAAGTCCAAAAATGGGGACCGAACTGGGGCCCAACTACTTGCCGGACCAAGCCTGGCCTCCCGACTGGCTGGCTAGCTGCTGGGGGGTCGGGTTCAACAAAATAAATAAATAAATATTTATTTATTTGTTTTCTTTTGATATTCTGATGATGTGACCTGGTCTGGTTCGGTTCTCGACTTGATCTGGTCTCTTCTGGCTCTCGACTTGATCTGGTCTGGTTGGTTCTCGACTGATCTGGTCTGGTTGGTTCTCGACTTGATCTGGTCTGTTTTGGCTCTGGACCTTGACTACTAAGGGAAAACTGGATTTTTGGCAAACTGGATTTTTGGTGAACTAAGGGAAAAAACTTGGGGAAAATAGAACTTGGGGAAAATAGGACTTGAGGGAAATAGAACTTGGGGAAAATAAACTTGGGGAAAATAAACTTGGGGAAAATAAACTTGGGGAAAAATAGGACTTGAGGGAAATAGAACTTGGGGAAAATAAGACTTGGGAAAAATAGAACTTGGGGAACAACTAGACTCACTAAACACTTGGGGAGCAACTTAGACACACTAAAACTTGGGGAACACCCAGACTCACTAAACACTTGGGGAACAACTAAACTAAAGAAAACTTTGGGATTAACTAAACTTCACTAAATGCAAAGGAACCTACATATCTTGGAAGCTAAACTCTAGAGATTTCCACAAAGGTCTTGGAAACTAGACTTTGGAACTAAACACGGGGGAGGTGCAAAGCTTCGCCGTTAGATTGGTTATAACACCAACTTTAGGACTTCTTGACACCTCGGGGGTTCAAAGCTCCATCGTCTACACTTTTAACACACGCTTTAGGACTTCAACTTTGTCACTAGTTCAAAGCTTCGCCGTCCCGGAGGGAGGTCCACTCAACAAGGATAAGATTAGAAGAGGGTTTGGGATAACTTTAGAAAACATGCACAAAAGAGGTTCAAAGCTTCGCCATCCCGGAGGGGGGTCCACTCAACAAGGAGAAGGTTAGAAGAGGGTGTAAGAAAAACACAAAAAGAAAACACACAAGTTAGACCACGTGGCACCACAAAGCTCACACGCTAGAGGCCCCCCAAAGCGGCATCGCCAAGGTACAGTGGGGGGTGACTTTAGGATTAGTGCAAGATACAAAAAAAACTCTTAAACTTCACAAGTTAGACCACAACACGTACAAGAGGGAAAGAGAGGCTCTCCACTTACAACAAGGTACCAAAAACTTCACAAAAGAGTACACAAAGCAAGGTAGAAGGACCTCCAAGGACCTTCAAAGCTTGAAAATAAGCAACAATGAAGCCAAAAGTGCTCCGAAAACACCGTAAAGGTTTTTGGCTTCAAACGCCAAAATATCCAAAATAACTTGGACCCACGGACCCAAAACAAGAATTGGAGGTGTTTTAGAGAGAGAAATGGGGCCCTTATATAGGTTTCCCAAGGGCTCATCCCTCTCTCTAAAGCTCTAAGGTAACCTTATCAACGGAGATTTTCATCCTCATCCTCAAAGATTTTCATCCTACATCCTAAATTTCTACTTCTACCATCTATGCTGGACCAACATCCTAACTTTTGGAGATTAGCTCCAATCGCCGAACGGATTGCGCCATTGGCTCCACATTGCCGTACTTAGTTGTAGATCCTCCAACCCCCCGTATCGAGGCCAAAAACCCATCGTAGGCTAATTTAGTTTAAAAAACCAAATCGTGGTAAAATCCTAGATCTTGGGGGTCTCCGATTTTGAGAAATGTGAATAGCCTAGGGTCTCCGGTAGGTGCGAGAGAGTCGGGAAGGACTTTTGATTGACTTCGTTTCGCCATCGTATGGGCCCGGAATGCCGGTCAACGTGGCGGGGACCCCTCCACGTGGTTAATTCCCAAGGAATCTCGCCGGTTCGGGTACTTGCCGCTATCGGAATGTCGTGAAACTTCACGGAGTGCATTATTAACATGAAACAAGCTAGTCTAATTTTTAGTGAGATTTTATTGTAACCTGGGTAATTTTCATGAAATTCCCGTTGGAGGTTAGGAGGGTTGACCACCCGGAAAAGGTTCTTCTGCAAGTCGGAAGATGCCGGGATTTTTCACGTGACCTCTCAGGGAGTCGTATGAAAGACGTGAGGGTGTGTTTCCGTACCTAGCACGATTGGTCAATGGAGATTAAAATTGGCCATCTCCTCGAATTAGCGACGGTGCAGGAATCTTCTGCAAGTGGAGGAATCTTGGCGAACCGATTTCGCTGTTGAACTCTTGGCATGGGATTTATCCTAGAACACCATACTTGGGCTGTAGATTCGTCCACGGGCTCGGTCTTGCATGAGTGGCTCATGCATGCTAACAATCGGGATTTTGGGAATTCGTCGATCTAATGGGGAATTCTAAATCTAACTCTAGGACCCGACCTAGTGGCCTCGTTGTGGATCCCTCGGACCGACCAAGCCATGAATTGCCACATTCATGGTGGAATTTAGCCCTTTTGGGGCTGTGTGACTCAAATCCTCCAAATCTAACCTTTTCGTTATTTCTATACTATTTTTAGGCAAGGTTTGGGGGATTCTGAGTAAAAAACACAAATTTAGACCAAATACTATAATGGATATGACACAACCCTATTTTGGTTCTACACTCTTTTTATGGCTTTTTGTATACTTTTATCAACTTTAAATTGCAAATTTCCAAAAAAATAATTCTACGAGTCCCAAGTGACAAATTGGGAGTTCACAACTGTCAAGAAGGATTTGAAGTTAGCCTATGCAGTCATGGGCAAGGTTACTCTAGAAATGGCAGTTTTTTATATGGTCATTTGAATTATTCGTAAAGTACCCAAAACCGGGTTTTAAACCCCGCAGTTTTGTGAAAAAGCAGGTTTTGGGCAAAAAGTCAATACAAAAGTGGGTATCAAACTTTCTTATGCACCCAAATCGACCAAAAAGAAGTTTGGTCCAAACTTTGCCTGCGGTTTAGTGGTCGCCTGCGGGATTGTAGTCGCCTACGGGATCATCTGTCAAAGAAAATTTGTTGGAAAAAGTCCCCTCTAAATTGGGGGGGACTTTATGAATAACTCTATTGGGCTCAGTTATAACTTAAATCTTCCCAATTCACAATGGAGCTGGAGCCCCTGCCCAACTCTTCCTATGGCATGTGAAAAGTGGTCCAATCATATGGAGACACCTCAATATATATTTATCCAAAAATTTGTAATATATGAGAGAAGAAGGTTAACCCCCAAAATGCCCAAGGCCTTTTTTGGCTTATAAAACATCATTGCTTTAGAAGTGTTACAGGTCTAAATGTCACTAAGGTACAAAAATTTCAACCATATAGTACTGTACATAATGTACAAGTTGTAGATGACGTGAATCAAATATATAGTCATTTGACCACATAGATTGCAAGTTTATAATGTCTTAGACAAAAAATTTCCTAGCAAAACATTTGATTGAGGTGAAATTTGATTTCTAAATCTACTCAAATGAAAAACTTTAAACTATAAAGTGCTTCAAAACCAACATACAAATACAAGGGTGAATGAAAAAATCATTCAAGTGACTCATTGTGTCTGAAATGTCAAAAAATAGGAAAAAAAAAGTTGTAAGAAACACATCAAAGGATGAACTTCCTTCTACTAAAATGCTTCTTAGACACTCATAACTTCTTGGATTGATATTAAATTTTAACCACAAAAATAGACAAGTATCTCTAACTTTTCCAATTTTTTTATTAACAAATACTAAATAAATAAATAAAAAGCTGCCAAAATTCACTGTAATCCAAAAATGTCCGGATTTTGAATTTTGAATTGCTCCCAAACATTCAATACAATTTGGATTTACATGAAAGTTTTACCACAATAATTAGACCTCAAGGGAAATATAATCCAGTAAATTTTATTAGAAACAAACATTGGATGAAGGAGATTCAAGCCCCCAAAGTTGCAGCCATCAAAATATAGTTTGGTGAAGTAAAATTAAACCTTGAATTTCACATGACTTCCAAAAAATCAGAAAATTTGGATTGATTTGGAAATTTTACCTCACAAACTAGAAGAGAGAGTGAAAAATTTCCAATAAGTTTTATTAAACTTGTGCATTAGATGCAAAAGTTATAACACTTTAAGTTGGACTCCTAGACTATGTGGGGACACTTTTGGTGCCCTGAAGCACTTAGTAATTAAACTTAGGCATGAATGAAGCATCTGCTCAAGCTGGGTCAACTATCTAAGATGGTTCTAGATGGCGAATTCCATCCTTAATTCTTAATGTCATAAGGGGGTGTAGTTTCAAAATAGACCAAAATAGCCAAAAACTTGAACAATTGTTTTGCTCATTTTTTTCTTGAGATTAGATAGAATGTAACTACAAGATTTCAAAGTTTAGATTGAAAATGAGCACCTTAGAAAATTTCAAATTATTTGGTTGCAAAGTTTAGTAGATATTTAAATTTGAAGTTTTATTTGTATCAATGGAAAAACAAGGTAGTGCAATTTGAAGGAGCATATCTTATTGAGAACTAATATGCCCTTTGCTATTGCTACAATTTAATAAAATAAATATAAAGATAATATTATAAGTTTTTAATTCATAAAAACTTTAAAATTCAATAAGTTTCACACCATAGGTTCAAATGCCACAAAACAAAGCTTGTGTATCCTTCCTCACAAAGAGCTTTCCAATGGTACTAAGAACACGACTAGGAGATGCATATTTTTGGAGACTTTACGATAACAAACAAAAAATAAACAAATAGCCCCATTTAAGGTCTAGGCTATTAGACTAGTGTGCCCTGTGCCATTGCCTCATTCAAAAGAAAAAAAGTAATTTTTTAATTTTAAAACTCAAAACTAATTCAAAAATCCACAATTTTGATACAATAGGTTGAAACGCTACGAATAAGAGTATGTGCAATCTTCTTTATAGAGAGCTTTTTAGCAATACCAAGAACGCAATTGGGGGACTGTGAGCCCCGCTGTGAATGCTTTAATATCCACCTTTGATATTAAATAAGCACAGGTAGGTTCTTAGTTTTCAGTTGCAAATGTCCTACGTGGGTGACTAGGCGTGGTCCATTGTGCCTTCCAAGCAATGGATCTTTCTATGTGTTTAACCCCTAAAGGACCAAGTTGCGTTTTTGGGCAATATAGCGATTTTGTGCAGCTCACTACGAATGGAGTTTTTATTTTTTTCTTTGAAAATTTTACACAATATGTGCCCGAGGAGTAGCTTCAAGGCCCAACAATTTTCATAATTTTTGATTGCATAGATAAAAAGTTATTGCATGATATGTGATTTTCTTTGAATTTTGGGCAGTCTGGGCAGCTCTGAAAATTTCTTTAAAAATGACTTTAAAAAAAATTCGAAATTCGAAATTGGTTATTTAGATTTATATATACGTGGGAAGCTTTGAATCATTCAATTTTGATCAATGAGTCAAAAGTTATGAGGAGTTTAAGTTTGCAGGTAGTTATGGTTTTCAAAGACTCCATGCCTATCCGCAAACTTAAACTCCTCATAACTTTTGACTTATTGATCAAAATTGAATGATTCAAAGCTTTCCACGTATATATAAATCTAAAAAACCAATTTCAAATTTTTTTTTTTTAAAGTCATTTTTAAAGAAATTTTCAGAGCTGTCCGGACTGCCCAAAGTTCAAAGAAAATCACATATCATGCAATAACTTTTTTATCTATGCAATCAAAAATTATGAAAATTGTTGGGCCTTGAAGCTACTCCTCGGGCACATATTGTGTAAAATTTTCAAAGAAAAAAAATAAAAACTCCATTTGTAGTGAGTTGCCCAAAATCGCTTTGTTGCCAAAAAAACACAGCTTTTTCCTTTAGGGGTTAATTGATGTAAATTGTAAAAGAATCCAACTAATAACTCAAATCAAAGCCAAATTTGGCCAATTGGCCAAACTAAACAAGGATTTTGTGTCTTTGAAGCAAAGAGTTTATAGATGAGATCTATCCAATACAAGTTGTAGATCAAATCATGTGGTTTCTAAAATGATAAAACTCATCCCAATCCAACCTTCCTAGAAGAAGTTATGTCTAGATGAAATCTAGCTTTTGGAAGGGTAATTCAAACTTCATCCAAGGTTTTCTATAGACTCTTAAACTCAAATTGACTTAGGAATTTGGCTATGGCCTTAAGGTAAAATCTACTATCTGAGCTCTAAATTTTACCTTAGATGGATAGAAACTCTCTAAGTTCATCCAATTTCTATTCTAAACTTCAACCTTCATTATCTTATGGAGTTTAAGTTGATTCTCTAAGTCTAAAATAGTTTTAGACTCCTCTAAACTTTTTCTATATGAATGTAAGCTTTAATTACTTCTTGTTTATCTTCAAAAAATTCTAAAACTAACACCTATCTCTTTCTAAAGACAGTGAATTCCTTCTATCATTTTTATTCTTTTTAGACCTTTAGATTTTTCTTCTTTTAGGGATAAAAATCACCTATTCATAATGCTAAGGCATTTGAAAGTCAAACTTTCCTAGTGAAACTTAAGAATAGATGAAGTTTGAGATATTTCAAACTTCATCCATTAATTACTTTTAATCTACAATTTGAAATCACTTTCTAATTAATTTTGCAAAATTTGTTTTTTTCTATTTCCTAAATTATTATTCTTGTTCCTTTTAGATGAATTTTTCTAAATTTCATCCATCATCATTTCCAAACTTCATCCAGTCCTATCTTATTTGTTTTAAATCTATATTTTAAGTGTCTTATGTTTTTGAAAAGATTTGGACTTCTTCTACAAGGTTTTTAAGCTAAAATTGGAATAGAATCTAGTCCTTACCATCTAAATCTAGATTATCACTTGACTATGCTTTAAGATTTCTAATCAAAAGATTCAGAGGAAAAAAGAGGGAGTTATATACTTACCTCGGAGTGAACCTCATCGAAGAGGTGTTCAAAGATGCCTTTGGCGCCCTCCTTGTCAACCATTTTTTCCCTTCTAATTTGTGCTTACTGCTTAATTTTTAGATTTTTCATACAAGTTGTGGAATTTAACTTCCAATCTAATTTCCACCTCCTTTTAAGTTTCCCTTCTTCTACTTTCTTTTTAACTTTCCTTCTTTTTCTTTATAATTCCTTCTTTTCCTTCTATTTCTATTCTTTTTTCAATTATTGAAGCCTACTAGTTGGCTTCGCTAAAGAATAATTATTCACACTCCAAGACAAAGACTTGAATAATGCAATATTTTTGTCCCACTACTTGATCAGCAATTCAATAATTGTCTAATCTAGACTTCTAATGGCTAAATGGAATTCTTTTGGATTTCTGCCTAATCTTCTTCTATTGCTAAACTCCTTCACATTCAAGACACTTTCTCATTCTTTGCTAGATTTTTACAATTGCAATTTCCCAACACCCCAACTTCTTTTCTTCCTTCTCTCTAGTTTGAAGTTCTATGCATGTGGTTTCTTTTGATTTTCTTCTTAGTTGCAAACAACAGCCCAAACTTTCTTTCTTTCCTTTTTCCCTTCTTCTCTTTACTTCTATACTCTATTATCCTCCTTTCTACTCTCTCTTTTGCAAAAAATACAAAAAAAAAGTAGAAAGTATTCAATCCAAAATTTAACCATTGCTCTAGAAAATTCAATCAAGTTTTGGGACATTTGAGTGAGCCCAAGGCTTGAGCTGGTCAAGGAACCCAATATCTAGCTGGTCAAGGAGCCCGTGGCCTTGCCAGTTGGGGATTGTTGGTTGAATTAAATACACTTGGTGATTGTTGGCTGAAATTAAACACATTGGAGACTGTTGGCAAAATTTTAAATACATCAGAGGGACTATTTGGCTGAATTCAAAATACATTGGGGGCTCGGTTTGTTTGTAGTTATTCAATATTAAGCATAGGACTAATTTGTAATATTTTGGAAACTAAACTTTGGTATTTGGCAACCAATTTATGGAAACAAACTTTGGAAATTCAACTTAGAAATTGAACTTTGGAACTTGAACTTTAAGACACTAAACTTTGAGACTAGACTTTTGGGCTTGAACACTACTCGGGTATTTTTTGGTACCTAGGTTCAAAGCTTTGCCATCAAGTGTAAAGAAACTAAAGATTGAGACAAGTAAGTTTCAAAGCTTCACCGTATACAGAAAAATGTGGAAAGTAATAGTTTGACAAGGAAGAGTTAGTGAGATGTTAGTACAACCACATGTTAATATAAACATATTTCATCAATATAACACTATGTTATTAATACAAACAATTATACCACTTTTAGGAAAATTCTCATGATCATTGTAGGAAAGAGTGTACAATTTTGTTATTGTTTTAAACTGGTCTTTCGCTAACGCTATAACTTTTGAATTACGAACCCAATGCCAAAATCAAAAAATGTATCTCTAGGAATTTTTTATTATAATTGTATCCCTTATTTTTCAAATATATTTGAAAAATCAATTTATTTATAAAAGTTATTTTTGTTAATTTGTCACAAATTCGGATTTTTTTTTATACAATTGAGTAGTTTAATTAACAATTTCTAGTTGAAATTTTTGTGGTATATTTCTATAGTAGGTGTACATGTTCCCACTAAAAATCATTTAAAAATATATTATTTTATGTCCTCCACATTCGTGCAAATAGGCCTCCCTTGCGCGTGTATTTTTTAACATTAAATATGGTTTTGACCTAATTTTTTGGTCAACTTTCATCACCTTAAAGTCTTCCCAAATTTCCAATTCTTAGTTTTGTCAAAAATTAATTTTTCTACTTTAAAAAAAATTAAAATGTCCAAAGATGTATTTTCTTCACCAGATTCTATGTATTTTTTGTCAAAAAATATGTTGCAAAAAATACATCTTCGGATGTTTTAATTTGTAAAAAATAGGAAAAATAATTTTTGAAAAAATTAAAAATTAGCCATTTGGATAGACTTTGTGGTGATGAGATTTGACCAAAAAAATTAGGTCAAAAGCATATTTAATTTTCAGAAGTGCGCGCACAAGGGAGATCTATTTGCACGAATGTAGAGGACATAAAAATATGTAAGGTAAACCAGCCCATGACGGTCAAATGGCCCATGATGGACACCTAATGACCCCATTGTGTTTTTTCAGACCACAATCAATGCCTTACATGGTAGTTATGGAGTAATTAGTGACCTCAATAGGTACTTCCAACTTTTCAGTGTAAAATTCTTTGTAAAAATTGATTTTTTAGGTCTTCCATGTTTGAAAATGTTGTGATTACATTGGGTAGGAAGATGACCATATTGGATTCAGATTTTGTTGGTCATGAGGTAGCCTACAGACCCCTATAGGCTGATCACTTCAAAAATCCATAGCAAATTCATACTTTGTCAAAAAAACGTAATTTCAATTGCTCTTACTATTTCTCACACTTGTACTATTGTAGGAAAAAAATTGAAAAATTTCAGCAACCATATGAGGTCAAATTCCTAATTCTGACCGTCATGGGCTGGTTTACCTTATTCAGATTACATAGCTTTTGGTGGGAACATGTATGCCTTTTAAAAGAATATACCACAAAAATTTCAACTGCAAATCATTAATTTAAACCACTCAATCATATGAAAAAAATCCTAAATCCAAAACTGTGACAAATTAACAAAATTGAATTTTGAATTTTTTTAAAAAAGGATCACAATTATAATGAAAAAAATCCAGAAATTGATTTTTTTGGTTTTGGCATTGGATCCATAATTCAAAAATTATAGCATTAGACAAAGACCATTTTTTAGAAACGGCTATAGAAATGGTCACCCTTTCTTGCAATGACCCCTCAATTAAAGATTTCCAACCAAGGAGTGTGCAAACCTTAACAAAATATACACTAGAGGGCCCCCACAAGCAGCATTGCTAAAGTATAGAAGAGGTTAATCTCTAGGATTAGTACATATTAGTAATACAAACTCCAAAGACAATTTGCAGTTGACCGTACATTATTCCATCAAGCATAACATTCACAAATTCAATTTCAAATGAAGCGAGCCATGCATTTTTGAAATTGCAATAAAAAAAATGCTTGATGCACAGAATTTCATTACAAGCCAAAATATACACAAGTCGCCCTCATTCCTCCAAACACACAACTCCCAAAACACACTATGAGAAAGAAAAGAAAGAACCCCTCCTTATCCTTGACATCATCCATCCAAGCAATTGGATTTCATCCTATACCTTAACCAAATGGTCAACTTAACATCCATTGGCTATCATTTTTGCCTCCACAACTAATTTTTTATCTTAATCTTAAAGCCACATAACTTCAAAATTCAACTAGAAGATAAAATACCTTCATCTTTCCCTCCTATAACCATACACACAAAATAAAAGTTGAAGCCATCTTTAAGTACAAAAATAAAAGAACTATGATCTAACAGTTGTCAAATAAAGAGAAAATAATAGAATACTGAGAGAAGTATTACTCCATCTACAAGAACTTGAGGGTGATTGCACGAAATACTTATACTATTTTTTGTCCCACCTTGTGTGTTGATTAGTTTTTTGGCTTTAACTTTTGTATTATGATTCCAAATGACTCAAAATTCACAAGCAAGGTACTTATCACTATTATACACCTTTTCTAATTTTTTGGAAATTTAAAAAAAAATGCTTTAATATTTAATAATAACCCCCAATTTTATGTCACACTTGCCAATTGTGGGTTTTTTTGGACAAAGTAGTATCTAGAGAAACAAATTTGGAGTTGAAATTTGGTGAAGATGGTTTTGTAATGTACTTTTAGCTACTACTCAAAGAATTTCTAAAAAAAATTAATTATATATCATTTAGAAGTTCACAAAGTGAGCTTCTTTCTAGTTGCATTTTGAAACATGTAAAAATAATTTATTTATTTTTTGGTAAATGAAAATCTCCATAGAATTGCTACAAATGGCCAATTTTTATTTTTTTATTAATTGCTAACAAATGGCCTATTTTTTATTATTAAAAAATTAAAATATTTTTTTCTTGAGATTTGGCACTATTCTAGTTCTCCTACTTAGAGAATTTCTTAATGAATTTTCTATGGTGGTTACCTTCATCTTAAAGGTGCATATATTGACTATATTTTTTATTTAAAAAAAATTGGTTTACCAATTTTTAAATACTCCAGAAAAAATCATGAGTATTGTTGCAAAATACAACAAATAGTTTAGGTGTTTTGAGAATACATTTAATAGTATTTGCAACATATTCTATATTATTTGTCTTAGTTGAAGGATTGACCAACCTTTATATCCAACATTGATGGTCATAACTGCCCTTGATAGGCCTAATCATACAATTTTATTGATCATCATTGAAACCCTCAAAACACTCTTTAAACGTCATTTTTTGGTTGTCGAGTTCAACACATCTTATTTGCAACAAAATCACCAAGATCCAAGAATATTGTTGAATATTCACATGCCATCTTTGCTCTATGCAAGGTTGTTTTGGTAGTCAAGAAAGGTCCAGACTTTTTTTGTAGACGCTCTTGTGCCAATGTAAGATCCGGTAGTAGAAAAGCTCATTCCAACAGTTGCAATAAAGAAAATTTAAACTTAGACTCCCATTGAGATCTTGCATCTTGAGATTCCAAAAAAAATTCCAATCTGACATACTAAAAGTCAAGAAAGTAAAAACGGGGACTAATCTTAAAAACAATGTGATTTAATAATTTAAAAATCTTACTTATAAATTGGTAAAGCTCTTTGACCGGTGGTTCTTTTCTCTAAAGAGATGGTCCATAATTTATAGTGAGAAGGCAATTACCTTGAAGCCTCTACATATGATGCCATTTTTCTCTATTTACTATTATAATCTAAAACCATTGAAATAATATATAAATATACATTTTTACACAACTGAAAATTGTACGCGAAGTCAAACCTTTGCCGTATGAGGTGCAAGCTACAAAAAGACACTAGTAGAAAATTCAGTTTTTCTGTTGTTTTGGTCGCGTTGATCCGGTCAAAATTTGACATAAATGTATTGAAATCAACAGATTTTTGTCAGATTTTGACCGGATCAACGTGACCAAAACAACATAAAAACTGAATTTTCTAGAAACAAACAACTAAAACAAAATAGAAGAAAAAAGTAAATGTCACAATGAACATAGTGAAGTCAAACTGCTTCGCCGTTGAGTAGTACTAAAACATAAATGAGGTACCAAACATAAAAAACATTAATATGGACCACTTGCCTTGTAAGTCAAGGATTGAAAGGAAATTTTCCAAAGTGAGATTTTCTATGCAAAGAGGCTAGTGTAAGATCACAACAAAGAAATAATGCCTCAAAATTCAATTGAATTCTACAAGGACACAAATGTTAGCAATCAAACCCACAAAAAGCACTTAGATAAGATAAAAAAAATGAGAAGGTTTGAAGGGACCTCCACGTCCTTCAAGATTCAAGAATGCACTAAAATACATAAAAAAATAAGCAAAATTGTTCCAAAACACAATATGGACACCAAATGGGTAAATTGGCGAAAAGAAACATTAGAAAGAAAATCTAGCCATTAAAGGGCCGCAAATTCTCTGGACATTCCCAAGGCAGGGAACTTTGTTATGCTTAAAGATCTACATCACACATAGGTTGCTGACATAGCATAAACATTGTCATGTCAAATAATATTGTTTACTTAGTTTTTTTGTTTTTGTTTTTTTAAATCATTTAATATTTTGACTAGCACTAGGCTGGTTCACAGTATGGAAAACGGACTTGCAATGCCCTTTTGTGGCTTCATTTTTCTTCTAATGGCTATAAAGACAAAAACGTCAAAGGTTTGACAATAGAAAAAAAAAGGGTGGTTTGAGAGAGGAGGGTGTAGTTTTTTATACATTCTCCAAAGGCCTAATCCTCCTTGTTTAATTTATAGAAATTTTTAGGTTTAACCACTAACTATTGCTAATTACTAATAAAAGTCAAATTTATTGCTAGACCACACCTAATTTTTGGAGAAAAGCTCCAAATACAAAATATATTGCACCATTGACTTCAGAAGGCCCAAATTGATCTTGGGAAATGTCTTATTCCCCACGTGAATTGGTTAATTTCAAAAAAAAATCTAATACTAGTTAAGGTGATTGACTTTCTAAAAAGTCATCTTTTGCATTTTGGAAAGGTCTAAAACTTTTCAGGTAACTTCTCAAAAAGTTTCAAACATTAATTGCAAACCCACATTTCTTACTCTCTACTTTCACAAGAAGACTTGATTTTAATTACTTCTTTTTACATCTGGTGGACCGTGAACCTTTTGGATGGAAAAGAACCTTAATGAATTGACTAAATTGTTGACATGTTTTTATCTCAAAAAATCCTTTTTTCAATCTTTGGTTGCGTTGTCCTTCAAAGTGGATGTATGGTTTGGTGTCTCACCGTTGTCACTAGTTGACTCACTAAAGAGAGTTTTCATAAGACTAAAATCAACCATCTAAAGAGAACTTTCATAACAATCACAAGTGGTTGAGACTTCATAATTTTTTTCCCTTTTTTTTGGAAAATATGTCCATTTAGAACTTCAAATATACTACATGATGGAAAGGAAAAAAATTAAAAAAAATTAAATCCATAAGAAAATGACCTTCAAAGATTGGACCTAATTTTCACTCTATAATAGTCTATAATAATATGAAATACAATGATATTGGCACCAAAAAATTCATTTTTAGATAAAAGAATGTTTTCATGTATTCAAATATCAGTCACTACATACCATTTCTATGTGTTTATGTTTTAAGAAAGTCCATATACATGTATAAAAATGAATTGTTGTGACAGTCCATACATATATCTTTAAGAGTTCATAAATCAATGTTCATAGACATTGGTTGTCAAAAACAAATACAAAGATGTGTTCTTAATCAAGTTCTTATGTTTTTTACCCAAAAAATATTTAAAAAAATATAATACATTGCATAATATATACTTTGGTATATATATCTTTCCCTGAAATCAACCATGTGACAAGGTTATTGAGACACCAAAGCATGCATCTACCCTTCACATTGCTTGAGTTTTTATTTGCAAAGCTTAACACTAACTTTCTACTCTTCTCTCAAAATGGATGGTAACCCTAATTTCAATTGACTACAAGTATATCTAAGCCTAAAAGGAACCCTCTACTATGAAATACTAACTTTCATTTAGTCAGACTTTGTCACATACACTTGTAGGTCTAGGTCAATTTTTAATTTAGAATGAGAATCTTGCATTTGCTAGCTAGGCAAGGCCTCCCTTCAAACATCTAATCTTTTTCCTAAACACTTAATTTATCTTAGAAGCATAGAATTTGAGTGTCCTTAGGCATTCCAAGATTCTAAGGGTAAAACACCACATTGGTGGAAACTTTACCAATTCCAATTTAACACTCTTTTTATGGTTTATTGTCTATAAAATCTAATACTCCCTCCGTCCCAAAATGATTGTCCCATGAAAAACTTTTCTCAAGATTAAGGCAAAATTTGAGAATTTGGTAAAGTAATGAATGTAGACATGTAGATTAACTCTTGGTATGCTCAGTGGTTTGTAAAAATGGCAATATCAAGTTTAAAGCATGAACTACTTAAAGCGGGAAAATTGAGGCTGCAAGTTCACATCAAAAATCACCCTCTGGCTTACGATCTTACACCGAAAATGAGTATTGAGCACAACAACTCATTGTTTTTCATCTTGTCTTTGTACTATGTGAAGATTTCGTGATGATAGTTTAGCATTAGATTTTTCTTGAGCAACTTGTCAGCAGCTTGCTGTGAGCAACTTATGTAATACAAACTGACTATTTCATGAATTGTGTCTTTGTGGAGTTGACAGTGATTGTTTCATGAATTGTACCTTTGTCTAATTGAAACTCTTATTGTAACATACTGACTATTTCATGAATTGCATCTTCATATAACTAAATTTGAAGTAGTGGACAATCATTTTTGGACATCTATTTTTGGAAAGATGGACAATCATTTCGGAACGGAGGGAGTAAAAAATTGCATGGAATTTTTAGGGGAAAATACATGGGTTTTATAACATTTTATTTTGGGCTACTGGTACAAGGCTATACTAGTCTATATAAAATACAGATACAATGTAAAAAATAAACTTTCATTTTAACCCCTACAATCATATAATGATGTGGGATCCAAAATTGTTTCAAAATGCTCATGTCTAAAGCAAGGCTATTCTATTCTTCTACATTCATTCTCTAATAAATCCAACTATAGAATCTTTCAGTGAACTTGTTGAACTACATCCTTACAAAATTGAAGATCCTAACCATTACCAATTGCAATATCATTTAGAAAATTAGAGAGAACTTCAAAAAATAGGTTTAGATAATAGATTTAGTTTTTCATACAACATATAAAAATTAGATTTATGCTATGTAGACCATTCATGAAAAAGTTTGAAAGCTATATATTTTGCAGCGGTGCTATTCTATGAGCGTGCAAGCATGAGCTTGTAAGCATTGAGTGGGGATTATATGATCATTGAGCTCAGATATTTGAAAAAGTATTAGAAAATTCAATACAATTTCTAAAAAATGATTCTATTTAAGAATTTTGGTCAAATTTTACTATTTTTAATAAATTTGAGTACCTAGTACCATAAATTTAGTATTGTAGAGTTATTACCATGGTTACATAGAATTCATATGAAAACTCTAATTTTCAATAATGTCTAGTATATCAGCGTGGATATTGGAAGGGATGCATTACAAAGATGGAGAATTTAATTGATGTGAAAGAGAAATGGAGATGGAAATAAGGTTGTATAGAATTAAAAATTATTATTCCATCAAATTACAATATTTGATCCCAAAAAAAAATTAATGCTTTTGAAGCTAAATGTGTAACTTGTGTTTAAAGTCTTTCAGTCTCAGATTTCAAGCACTCACAAATTGTTGGTCTTCTAGGTATGTTGAAGACTCTTATGTGGAACCTTGATAATAACAACCCTAATAAGGAGGCGCTTCACTTCATTGAAGCTAAAGCTTGGCGAATGTACAAACTTGACTTCCTCTAGGTTCAGTTTGTTAGAAGTAACAAAATAAGTAATAAAGATGTTTGCAGTTAACGTATTGATGGTATCCACCAATCACTGAGACGGCCGTGTAAACAAAATTGTTGACACATTGTACATGCCCAAAGTTAGTGAGCAATTCGAATTGTTTTTGATATTAAGATCACTAAGCTTAGGCCCCTAGCTTCCATTAGTGCTACAAAGTACATGGATCTCAAACCAATTGATCCAAAAAAATAATCAAATGCTACAATAAAGAGCTAAATGAAAAAAAAAGAGTACAATTTTTTTGAATAATTATTGGCTATATGGCTAGGAGATCCCATTAGTGCCGAGGGTTCCCTTGAACAATCTAGCATTTGATTTATTTATTTTTTAAACCTTTGCACAAGTATAGTCCAATTGAATATGAGCTTTAAGCCAAACTAAAAAAAAATCCATATACACAAATAGGTCCTCAATAGTTGAATGAAAGAGTTAAAAGCACATAATTCACCATTTTTGCACTTGGCCATATAAAATTGCACTTACTAATTGTATAAATTTTTTGTCTCATTATGCACCAATAAGCATTAATCCCATCAAACAATTTTTTTTTGAAAAATTATAAAAATTGCATTCAAAAATGAATTCTATAAGTTATTGTTTCAAGAAGATGCTTAGATTACCTAAAAAACAAGATTGTCTATAACTTTCTCATCACTAGTTCAAATAGAATGAATCAAAGCTGCAAAATTAGACAAAAATATAAATTTTGGGTGCCCCTTTAAGGGTTTTTTTTTAACTTAGGGTGGCATAACTTATGCTCCTGAGCACTGATTGAAAAAAAAATTGATTTCCTATCTTTAAAAAAAATTCAAATTTTTTAATAAAAAATAGAGATCACACAAGCCTATCTAAAATCCCAAGAGTCCCCTTCAAGGACTTTGGGACTTTCAGTTTTAAATTATATAATATATACTATAATAAAATACTATGATAAAAATGTTTCACTAGTTCTATATAGCCTTGGAACAAAAAAATTAGCAACATGCTATGCAATAAAAATTGAAAATCCCTATATATCCTTGTTATTGATGACTAGCCCATGTTGGTTTGGGATGAAAAATTGTAAAAACTAATTACGTTGCTCTTCACTCACCCTACTTTGCCTTGCTTTGAGATTGTTTTGCCCCTCCATTGTAGTGCCTTGGGGGATATTCTTCACTACACTGAATAGGGGTATTAAATGGACCAAAAAATTAAAGGGACTTATTGTGGATAATTGTAGATGTTTGAAACATGATGTACAACCCCCAGATACTTCAATAACTATTGATGTATAGCTAAGATAGATATTTATAAAGTGTGAAATGTCAATTAATTAGTATGGGTCCCCTTAAAATCCCTATTCAGTGTAGATATAAGTTAAATCTTCTCATTTCATTTGAATCACATTGAGGTATCTACAAACAAGTGTTCTTGCAAAGATCAAATGAGGTAGGCCACACTTTGCGGTTCATAAGGTATGGGCACCTAAAAGCGTCCCTGCATCCAATGGAGTCCCTTTTGAGGAAGGGGAGTCATTTCAGAACCTAAATGTAGACATACCATACATAGCTTATGATTTGTTGACCAAAATGATAAGCCATGTATGGTCCACCTAGATTTACGTTTTATGATGACTTCCCTTCCTATAAAAGGACGCCATTGGGTGCCTCTACCTTATAGAAAAGGCTCCTTTACTTTGAATGTATAGTCTTGGGCGTTCATTGGTTTAGTGGAGATAGATTAATCTCTTTGGAATGGTATACTAAGAGAAGTTTGAGCCAAACTATGCTGATTTGGCCTATTTGTGCATGAGACACTAGTTTACAAAAGTTACACTATTTACAAAATAAATAAATAATTTGGTATATATTGAAATAATTTTGTATTATACTTGTAATTTTGTATTATTTGGTATATATTGAAATAATTTTGTATTATTTTTTCCATAGAAATTTCATTCAAATAATAATAGGTCTAAATAAGGTCCATTTAAAGTGAAATTACACATGAGGGTAGAATTCCTTTTGTACAACAACATGTCTATATTTCACTTCATAAATCTAATTTCTCAATTTATGAGAGCAATTTTTAGGGTGACCAACTACTTTGGGGAGTCACTGTAGCAATTTCTTCAAACTTTAAACATTATAATGATAGGAAAATTGTAGGTGACACTAATTTTGTACCATCACTAATAGGACAATTTAGTGTAATCATTAGTTTATTAGTGAAGTTCTTAAGTATTACAAAATTATTCCATGGTATGCTTTATTTTTCTTTGCATATTTATTTAATGCAGTAAAAAATTTCAAGGTACACTGACGAACAAAACTGAGTACAGAATTGGAGCTTTTTATTCAAGCAACCATACCATTAGCATCAATGGGCAAATTACAAAAGTAGATACACAAAAGTTGTAGTATGCAACATGTAATACATTTCTATAGAAGTGCCAAAAAAAATTAGTTGTTATGTGAAAGAAAATTAATTTCAAAGTTCGCTATGTTAGAACTCAGTTTTGTACGCTATAATTTGTAACTACTTTATATTGAGTCAATTTTTTCTCAAACTCCAAAAAAACTTTTTGTGCCTTAGCATGTTGGTATACATCATTTTAGATTGTTGTATACAAAATTTGAAGGAAATTGACATTTATAGAATTTAAAATATCAACAATTTGACAAACATGCAAATGATGTTGGTTCTCACAATATTTGAATTTTTTTTGGAGTTGAGAGTATGGGATTGCATTAGCTATTGTTGAAAGAGTATAGGTTGCAATATGGACCATTGTTATAACTCAATGCCCTTGCATTTACAATATTTGTTGAAACAGACAATTTGTTTAATTTATATTTCATAGCCGTATAATTCATTTTTAGGTTCAATTTTTTTGTCCAAAGACCTGAGTTCATGATGCAGATGATTGATCCAACAAATCCAATAAAATTAAAAATATCATTGTCAATATCATTAAAAAAACTGCTAATTTTATGAAGGCCAGTGTAATTTTTGGCAATTTTCAATCTTTTTATGATATTGACAATGATATTTTTAATTTGTTTGATTTGTTTGATTAGTCATGTGCATCATGAACTCAGGTCTTTGGACAAAAAAATTGAACCTAAAAATGAATTATACGGCTATGAAATATAAATTAAACAAATAATTTGTTTCAACAAATACTTCAAATGCAAAGGCATTAAGATATAGCAATTGATGGTCTATTTTGCAACCTATACTCTCTCTACAATAGCTAATGCAATCGCATACTCTCAACTCCAAAAAAAATTCAAATATTGTGAGAATCAACATCATTTGCATGTTTGTCAAATTGTTGATATTTTAACCCCTTAAGTTCCTTGACTATGTTTTCTCCAAAAACGTTCGAAAATTGCCATTTTAAGCACAAGTAATAAATTCTTGGAAAAAAAATATTTTTGGACACATGTAATTATAGGATTTTGTAGTATGCTGGTTTGAGAAGATGTGGAAAAAAATCAGAATTTTCTACCGTGGGGATTGCAAGATATTAGCATTTGAATTGACTAAAATCCTTTTTTTAGCCTTGCAAAAAACCGGGCAGCTGCACTTCACAAGCTCACATTTGTATGAAAAGATATCCAAAATAGTGGTTACTCTTTGAATTCATTCTTCAAGGAAAGTTGGCTACATGCTTAAAAAATTTTAGATCATTTGGAATTGTACAACATATAGGAAAAAAATAGTAAGTAGAAAGAAGTAGAGAATGATTCAAGATACTAAATTGTTAAGAATTTTATTATGGAATTGAAAAATGCCAATCCCAATGGTTGTTACGTTGTAATAAACAATTTACACCCTATTTTTTGGGTTTTTTTCAAAAACATTGAAAATTGAGTGAAATAAACAACTTCTATAACATTCAGTAGCAGTCACTGGCTCTGCCCTCCCCCGAACGAAATGGTGTGGAATATACCAAACCATTTCATCCGAGGGATGAAATGGTGCGGTATATTCTGCACCCAATCAGTAACTACTAATTTGGTGCGGACAATTGTCAATAATTGTTAGACATCACTTGGTGTCCGCGCCGCGACTATACACTGCTAGTGGCAAATTCAAAATTTCTAAGTAAAACTAAAAACTAAACAATAGGATTTTTAAACAAAATGCTAATGGATTCATTGACATTATTGATTTCAGTGTTATTGTAGAATGGCCTCACTTTGAATTGGAATCCATTTATGCATTGTGCTTTAAAAGTGAGAAGACAACTCTTTATATGCACATGAAGTGGTAGGATGTAGAACAATCCATGTGAGATATGTAAATTAGAATTTGTAGTCTCTCAACTACCACTCATAGTTAAGTCAAAAGTAGACATTGTGTCAAAAGTAAAATTTCAGACCTCATTTAGGCATAATAGAATAACTTTTTTCAAAAAAAATTGAACTAAAAAAAGTTGGTAAATGACAATAAGTTTCACCTCCAAAAATCCGTTTGGGGTTTTGAATCTCCAATCAAAAGTTATAGACAAATTTTGGAGAGGATTTTTAATGGACATTTTCTTTTAACACTTTTAAAAATCCATTCCAACCCCTCTCCGAAATTTGTCCATAACTTTTTATTGGGGATTCAAAATCCCAAACGGATTTTTGGAAGTGAAACTTATTGTCATTTACCAACTTTTTCTAGTTCAAAGTTTTTTGAGAAAAGTTATTTTACTATGTCTAAATGAGGTCTGAAATTTTACTTTTAACACAATTCTTTGTTTTTGACTTAACTATGAGTGCATGCGAACCTACAAATTATAATTTATTTATCCCACATGGGTTACTCTACCTCCTACCACCACATGGGTATGTATAGAGTTGTCTTTCCTCTTTAAAATCCAAAATAAGTTATTGATTGCAAAGATTAATAATGCATTAGTGTATCTCTCACTGGATTTTTGGCCAACATCTTTCACTACAAATATTTGTTGATTTGTATGTCTTGTCCTAAAATTAAGAAAAGAAAATGGAACATATCATAATGGATAGTCACTGTCCCGGTACCGAAGCTTACATTAAATATGTGGGGATGAAAGTCGTGGATGAAGGCTCCAAAGAGGAAAACATCAGGAAAAATCCCCCAATTGCAACAATATTGATGCAGTATTATTTCAATGGTTACGCAGTATAATATTGAAAGCTTACTATTGCAGTACTACCTCAGTACTGCAACAATATAGTTTCAATAATGATACACTTTACTCTTAAAACTATACTATTCCAGTACTGAGACAGTACTGCAATTGTAAGCTTTCAATATTATATTGCATAACCATTGTAACCATTGAAACAATACTGCATTAGTATTGTTACAATAGGGGGGTACTTTCCTGATGAAGGCAGCCTCTCTGAAGGCTACTGAATGTTATGTCAAAGTTTATGTTAGAATAGAGAATCCATAATTGCTTGTAAACTAAAATTCTTCATAACTTTTAACTCATTGATTGAAATGGAATGATTCAAAGCTTTCCACACATATATATATATATATATATATAAATCTAGAAAATCAATTTCAAATTTTTATTTCTAAAATAAGTGATTTTTTTAATTTGACCGGACTGCCCAACTGAGAAAAAAAATAACATATTAGTCATAACTTTTGACTCATATTTCCAAATGTCATAAAATTTTATTCACATGAAAGATATTCCTTGTCCACAACTTCTATTAAAGTTTGGGCCTAAAGTATGCAAATTTATAGTCACATGTACCTGCCCAAAAGTGCTATGTTGCTGAAAATAGCAAGCTGGTCTTTTAGGGGTTAAATTTTATAAATGTCAATTTCCTTCAAATTTTGTATACAACAATCTAAAATGATATATACCAACATGCTAAGTCAAAAAAAGTTTTTTGGAGTTTAAGAAAAAAATTGACACAATATAAAGTAGTTACAAATTATAGCGTACAAAAGTGAGTTTCAACATAGCTAACTTTGAAATTAATTTTCTCTCACATAATAACTAATTTTTTTGACACTTCTATAGTAATATATTACATGTTGCATACTACAACTTCTGCATATCAACTTTTGTAATTTGCCCATTGATGCTAATGATATTGTTGATTGAAGGAAAAAAGTTCCAAATTTGTACTCAGTTTTGTTTGTCAATGTACATATTGGTTATTTGCCTACAATTGTTATTTTAAATCGGCTCTTCTTAAGAAAAATCTACTTTATTTATGCCTAACTACCAGTTGTCCCTACATTATGCTCCATTATGGTAAATTTGAGCATCCGAACTACATTATAGTATTTGAGCATGGTTCTTAAAACTACATTGATTTATCCTATTACTGTGTATTACCAAATATTCTAACACGTATAAGATTATTTTTTATAATTTTAAAATAAATTTTAAATTTTAAAAATTTAGTCAAATTTATTAGTGAAAAAAACTTTTAATACAAATAGTTTTTTTCAAGATTCTTTAATAAGTAGAACGCATATAAGGGTTAAGCGTTCATACCACATTTTTTTTTAGCATCCCCAATCCATGAGCAGAAACAAACACAAGATTGGAATTTTCAAGTAGAGGGGTGCCGACCTCATTCTATTCCTGACCGGTGACTTTTGAAAAAATTGACCCAATGTGAAGTCAGCAATCCCAAATTCAAATGGACTTTTTTGCATTATAAAAAAAAAGATTATGTATTAAAAAAAAGACTTTTTATGCAATAAAAGACAGGTTCAATTTATTGGCACGCAAAAAAATGCTTGAAAAGGTATGACAATTATGAATCTTACCATTGAAGCACTCTTCGTATTTTACCAACTTGCTGGTTTTGAAAAGGATAATGGTAGATTCTAGAATAAAGAAGCCATTTGCATTGGAGAGTGTTCTTGGCATGATGGTTTTGGGTTGGATTGGGTATGTTCCTACCAAACAATGATATAGTGGTTGTATAATACATCATGTGAGGATTAGGGATGCTCTTAGCTTGTAGAGGCAATTCCAAGGAAGCTAAAGTTTTATTTTTATATAGTTGTGTTGTCTACTTTCAATTTCATTAATCTTGAATCCTTGAATTAACTTAATGGACCACTTTTTATTACTTTATTGGCTCTATCCTTTATACAGAAACTATGGCATCAACTATCATTTTTGGAAAACAATTTCTAAATCCTATTGAGGTGGGAGCACCCATAACCTTCCGTTTAAGCCATGGGGAGTAGACCATGAAGCTGGTGTGGAAAACAAATAGAGAAAAGGGAAGGCAAATGAGAGAGTGGAAGATCCCCCCAAAGTAATCTCTTGAATTCTAAAAAATGCAATTCTAAAAGAAATCTTGGTCAAAGTGCAAAAAGGAAAAACACCCTAAACCAATACTTAGTGGCCCCTTTTCCAAACACAAATCACAAAGAATCCAACGGCCACAAAACCACCTGATGGGCGGATTGGGGGCCAGTAAAAGGAAACGGGTTCTGATACATGGAGAAAAGTGGATGTTCCTACCTTACAACCGCATTCACAATGCACAAACTCAGTTAAACCCTAAATGCCCAAGGCACCCAAATGTGGTGTCAAAGAAACTTTGAAATTAAATAAAACCTTATCAAATTGCTATATTTAGTAGTTTATATTTTTGAAAGATTCTTTTAGAAGTCTAGTTTTAGCGTCAAAAATCCGATTTTGAACATGAATGATTATGATTTTTCTATTCAAGATTTTGTGCAAGGGTACCCATTGCAATCTTGACTTTCCGTAGTGTTGAGGGCTCTTGGAAATGAGCCTCAAATACACTAGATCTTGGAGAAAAAATCACGCTAGAAATTCATTTAAAAAAATTATAGAAATTTTGAGAAGTCATAAATTGATTGGGATTATATTTGTTAGTCCCTTCAACCTCATATTTTTTTGGTCTTGAACTTTTTAGATTTGACATGCAAAAAAAAAGCTCAAAGATTTTCATAGTTTTAACCCCCTGATGATCAAACATTATAATCTTTAAATCTTTAAATGATATTGTTATGTTTTCTTTTCCTATGTGATTTCCAACATGTCTAGTTTGAATTTGTACAATTATAATTCAAAATAAATTGATTTAACTTATCAAAATGTTGTCTTTTTGTTCAATTTAGAGCAAATTCCAAGAGGCTCAAAATAGGCCTTGGGCATTTAGGGATTAAGTTTAGAGGGTTTTTTTTTTTTAACAAATGGAAAGAACCATTGCATTAAAAAGTAACCAGAGAACAACAGCTAAGCCAAAGCTGGTGAAAGAAGAGAATAAAAGCAAAAAGAAAGAACAAACCAAACAGAAGAGAATTAAAACAAAGAAAGGTACATGAAAGAACAGATGTTGGGACCCTTTCTATTCCACACTATGGTAGGTCCACTCCGAAAAGCTCACACTGGAGATTGGAGCCAAATACTATCAAACTTGGACTAAATGGTATCTTGTCGTTGGAGATGCTGCCGGGCACTAATTTGGGCTTTTAGTTGCGTTGCCTTGCCCGAGTCCGAGAGAGAATTCCATAGGTTATCTTATAAGAGAGATGGAGGCCAAGTACTCCTAGAGAAGACGGTGTCGTTACGGGCGATCCATATAAGGTAGGTATCCTAAAACCGCCACTAATTGCTACTGTGCCTAATTACTACTATTAGACTGTTCAAATTCTTATATACTCTTATTGGCAAGGGAAAGGAGGTTCCAACGCACCAAAGGACGCGACATTTGGATACCCTATGCAAAAGTTATGAAGGAACAAAGTTTGGTTCTAAAAGCGTTTCTTTCACAGAGGTACATGACTGATTTTGGAGATGTACACACAATGAAGATGGCGCTTTAAGTTCAGTGACGGTTTGGGGATACCTACCTTAAGCCACAGGGAGGACCCCCTAAGTAAGGTCCAAATAATACGAAGGCTGGTGAAATGGCTGGGAACATCAGAACCAAAGATACACTGAATGGCATCGAGCATGGTGTGAGGACCCATAACACCTTGAGCTCTTAGCATGTGGTGAAGAATAGACTCAGCTTAAAGTTTGGTTAGAGTGGGATGTACTGATAGAACCTCACAGTTACACCGTCCTTGTTACCTAAATATATTCCACATTTTTAAATTTTCGATGATTCTAAGTTACGTACTGTAAATAGAGCAATTATTCAGTTTTTTAAATCTTCATTTTCACTGTTGATCTAGAATATACAGAGGGTGACTGAGTGATCTCCGTCAGTCAGGCTGCTGGAGTAATTGCTGCCTGTACGGGCGTCTGTTCATGTGCTGACCGAGGAGTAAATGATTGTGTGAGAAAATAATTTTTAGACCCAAGTCACCCAACTCGAGGTGTTCTGTGTTCAATTCGTTTTATATTAACGGTATTATTTTTTGAAACACATGAACAATTTCTATTAACGGATTTATTGAATGCTGGAGACCTGCCGTGGAGTACTGTAAGTACCAAACTGCCTGCAGATTCTACGGAGAAATATCAAAATCATTTGAATGAAAAATGTTAAAAAAACAAAAAAGCTGGCTTCGCTTACTTTGAGTGACACACTGGCTCCATCCAGGCACGTAAGCTTACTGAAAAGTCAAGGTCTGTTTCAAGGTGTGTTATCGTTTTCAAACTCAAGTTGGGATGCATGCGTCAAATGGCATTGTCCAAGTGCTGGACGGACTTTGACAAAAACAACCAGTTTTCTAAAACAAGCATTTGTTAAAAAAAACAGATTGGGGACCACAGGAGTCACCAAACACATTCTAGCACCCACCCATTTGGGTGCCAAAAGTTGTGTAGTGCCTTTTGACAACTTGGGCTCAAAGTTGCAAGGGTAGGGTTAATAGTCCAATTTGGATAAGGAACCAACCCAATTGGATGCAACTATAAGGTGTTGTCATTCCAAAAGTTACAAAGTTAATTTGAAACACGGACTCAATCCAGGTATTGTCAAGGTCTGTTTGATGGAGTATTATTGTTTTCAAACCCTAATTTGGATGCATGCATCAAATGTCATTGTCCAAATGTTTGACTTTGACAAAAACAATCACTTGCTAAAAGCACAAATTGGTAACCAAACACATTCTAGCACCCATTTGGGTGCCAAAAGTTGTTTAGTGCCTTTTGACAACTTGGGCTCAAAGTTGCAAGGGTAGGGTTAATAGTCCAATTTGGATAAGGAACCAACTATAAGTTGTTGTCATTCCAAAAATTACAAAGTTGAAGAAGAATCCAAATGCAATTTGAAGAAATGGCATGTGCAAAAAGAGGAGTTTCAAATAAAATAATGTTGCAGCTTTTCAAATACTTCTAAAGGTATATCCACCAAGGTGAGAAATATAGAAATCAAAAGGTTAAAATATCAAAATCAAATGAAGTGTTTGAATCATGAGAGGAAATCTTCACCCTATTCTAAAGTGTTGCATGATGCGATCGGTGGGTCGTATCATAACCCCTATTTGACTAAAGAGCTCACTTTGGTGTTTTTTCACAACTTTAGAAGCTTCAATTGACTTCATGATTTAGAGTTTTTGTATGACTTTTTTAGGGTGGATGCCAATCATCTTGATCTCAATAACAAACTTTGATTCACATCATTCCAATAAACATTGCAAAAATAATAGTTTTCTAAAACTTTCAATGTCAAAATATGCAACTAAAAATATATTCTAAGAGAAGATCAATTAATATTTTTTTTAATGTGTAGGCTGACAACTACTCAAAAACACATTTGAACCATTCAATTCTAAATAATTAGACAAAAGTTACAAAGAATTTTATTTGTGAGCAATAAAGATTCAAAAAACATATGAAATTATTTTTTATTTCAATTTTTCAAAATATCCACATATATATATATATATATATATATATATATATATATATATATATATATATATATATATATATATATATATATATATATATATATAATTAAAATACTTTCACCATTCAAATAGACAATTCTCATTTCTTGTCAAAGTTATTAGCAATTTAAAATTTTCTTTCATCCAATACTGCCTTCCACTTTATAATTGTGTGAAAGATGAATACAAAAGTTTTTGTGTAAATTTATTTCCATGTATTTCCAATTGATTTTTCAACATATTGATTAAGAAATTTTCTCATCATTGAAATTATTGTGTTTCAATTCCATTTGAGACCAACGGTGCTAGTATGTGAGACCAAGAATGCGAGCTTGTGAGCATTGAGCCCACAATATAGGTACCTATAATATAGATACCACACACTATAGAAGGTGTATATATCATAAACACCTATAATATTAGGTATTTGTAACAAATATACCTTATAATCATAGATAGTTTCTACAATATAGACACTTATAGCATAGGTATGCAGTATTTTAGGCTCATGAGCTCACACTTCTATGCTCATATAATAGCAACCCTCCATTTGAGACCTATTAACCCCTAAAGGTCTGAGACTATGTTTTCACCAAAACCGCTCCAAAACTGCCATTTCTAATACAAGTACCAAATTTTATAAAAAAAAACATTTTTGGACACATTTAACCATAAACTCTTATAGAACACTGGTTTGAGAAGATGTGGAAAAAATTTCAGAATTTTCCACCATGCGGATTGGAAGATATTAGCGTTTGAATCGACAAAAAACCTTTTTTTGTCCCTGCGAAAATCCGGGCAGCTGCACTTCACAAGGTCACATTTGTATGGAAAAATGCCCAAAATGGTGGTTACTCTACGGATTCATTCTTCTAGGCAAGTTGGCTACATGCTTGAAATTTTTTAGATCATTTGGAATTGCACAACATATAGGAAAAAAAATAGTAAGTAGAAAGAAGTAGAAAATGATTCAAAACACTAAATTGTTAAGAATTTATTTATGGAATTGAAAAATGCCAATCCCAACGGATGTAATGTTGTAATAAATAATCTACATCCAATGTTTTTATTTTTTTTCAAAAATATTGGAAATTGAGTGAAATAAAGGACTTCAAAGTTTATTTTAGAGTAGAGATTCCATAACTACCCTCAAACTAAGAATCCTCATAACTTTTGACTCATTAATCCAAATGGAATGATTTAAAGCTTTCCACGTACATATAAATCTAAAGAACCAATTTCAAATTTTTATTTAAAAAAAAATGATTTTTAAAGAATTTTTTGAGCTACCCGGGCTGCCCGCCGCGCACCAAAAATTACATATCATACAATAACTTTTTAACCATGTAGTCAAAAGTTATGAAAATTGTTGGGCCTTAAAGATACTCCTCGGGCACATCTTGTGTGAAAATTTCAAAGAAAAAAAATAAAAACTCCACTCGTAGTGAGCTGCCCAAAATCGCTATGTTGTCAAAAAACGGTGTTTGGACCTTTAGGGGTTAATAATTTATTTTTTCCTTCAATTTTGAACCTACTTCTACTCAACAATTTTTTAATGATGAAAAAATTAAATGTTTTTTTGTTGAATATTTTTTCCAAGATTTTCAACTCAAAAATTAGAAAATCAAAATTAACAACGTAAAAAAATCTAGTTGAGGAAGTTGTAAAAAACTTGTTTTCTTTACTTTAAATGCAAATATCTTGCTATCTATGCGGTCAAAGTTTTTGAAATTTCTTCCATACATTTTAATACTAGTCTAGTGTAAGATTTTATGGTTAGACATGCAAAAAAAAGACATTTTAAAAAGTTTTTTGCTCTTTGCGTAGAAATGGCAGTTTTGAGTGATTTTTGATGGAAAAAAGGCCTTGAGATTTTAGAAGTTGAATGGATCAATGTAGTTAAAATAGCATATACGGATGTTCATCTTGTAGTCTATAGTGATTGATTGACTTTAGATCTTGCTGTAATTTGTAGTTCACAATCCAAACTATTCATTCAATAAGCTATTCAAAATTACAATCAATCCCAATTTTAGAGACAAAATATGTTTACAAGTCACAATTGCAGCAAAACAATCACATCAACACTATATCTAACATTCTCATCATCTATTCCAAGGTGGTAAATCCGAGGGCCTTAAATTACTATGAAAATATATTGTTGAAGCATGCCAAACTACTACATTGTTGTTGCTCTCAATTCTTGCTTCTATTTCAATTCATAGTGGAAGCACCTTCATTTTCCCTTACAAAAAGGTAGGAACCTTTGAAATAAGGAGGGCACCTCCAAATGTGCCACTGACCCCAAACCGCCATCTTCACTTTGTGTACATCTCAAAAATCAATTATGTACCTATATGGAGAAAACGCTTTTAGAACCAAACTTTGTTCCTTTATAACTCTTGTATATAGTATCCAAATGTCACATTCTTTCGTGAGTTGGAACCTCCTTTCACTTGCCAATAAGAAAATATAAATTTGAACAGTTTAATAATAGTAATTAGGCATAGTAGCAATTAGTGGCGGTTTAGGGGGCACCCACCTTAGAAAAAATCTCTCTATTGCTTCCACACTCTTCTATTTACAAAGCTACAATAGGGGTAGTTACACCTTCTTCGCACCCCGCTCAAAATTTGAAGAATGGAGGCATGGCAGGTTATGGTTGGATGGTTACTCACGGAGTATATTGTTTCTAAGTGCCTTCGCGTCTGTCATTATTCTCTTGTGGAGGTGAATATTGGGCGTGGCGAGGCCTTTGTGAATGAATGTTTTAGTCTCACGCTCCTTGTTTTAGCCTGCGCTCCTCGCTTTTCTTGCAGTCCTTGTAACATTTGTAATTTTGCAAGTTGGCTTGGAAATTTTTAGTTCAAGTGAATCCATTCTTCTACGAAACCCTCAAAATGACACAAAAAGGGTGTCACAACTTCTTCAGCAATTATGGGTCCTGATTGGCTCCTAGTTCTTCTGCTCAGCTACTCATTCTTCAGCAAAATCTTATTTTTGGAGAAGGTGTGTCGTGCCAGTGTTTTTTTAGCGAAATTTCTCTGAAAAGCCGTTTTTTTTAATTTTTAGGGAATATTTTAGCAAAATATTCTCGCTTTTCAGCAGATGAAATTGCTATTTTGCTACCAAATCTTCGACCAATATCGCTCTATTTTGGATGAATGTGCATCATTTATGATGAATAAGTGGAATTTCATCCATAGATTGCAAGTTTCATCCATTTCCAGTGATCATCACTTTCTGCACTGCCTAAATTAACCCTTGAACGTCGACGCAACCATTCTATGGCCGATGGATGACAGAGAATCAAACTGTGTAGGACAGAAGTGCAACTATTCATCCTTGGAATTTGTTGTGAAAAGGGAAGATCTTCTACAGTAGCTTGACTTCCAATGAGCGCTTTTGCAATTTTTTAAGCCAATAATTCTCACGGTAATGCAAAAGGATGATTTCGAGGTTCACCCCTTTGTCCTTTAAGGGTTAAATGAAACCCCCCCCACTGGCCGTGACTACCCCTAATGTGTGAACAAGCCTTCAGTTGATCGCCACATGAGCAATGTGTAAAATCCAAAAAATTTACGTTGATGGGGGAGACATGGCGCATTTCCAGCGCCATCATGTGAAGACGAGACAGAAGAGCAGTTATGACTGACAGCCCCCCCGAAATGGCGAACTCCAGCACAACAGTGCCATCTATTGTAACTTAACTTAGCCTATCCCCATTCCTGAACACACGCACACGGTTTTCCAATTTCCACAAAGTACCTTCCTCGAACCTCGACGGTCCTCCCCCGCACTGTAGCCTCTGCCAGGCAGTCCACTTGACCCTCTTCTTCTTTTGTTTCTTTTGTTTCTTTTTTAGAAACAAATGAAACGGGATTTCATAGCAAAAACGGAGAAGAAAAACAAGCGCGCCAGCCATAAGTGGCCTGGCGGGGAATCTTCTTCCTTTATTTCAAATGAAGAGAACGTTTCGTTGCAAAGGAAGATTGCTCCGTCCAGGAGTGCTTTCAGCTTTACCTCAACGGCAAGGGAGACTCAGTGACTCACAGGACGACAGACCACTTACTGTAATTAACTGAACGTGACACACCTTGACCCTCTTTTTCAGTCGTGCCTGCTTGCGGATCGCAGTCGCTGCATGCACACTGTGCTTGGCAAGCACTTCTTCGATCCGCATAAACTTACACAGCAGGGATCCAGGCGCGTCTCCTTAGCAGGAGTTCCTGGGATTGCCGGGATACTGGGAATTGGATACATTGACGTGCCAAGCCAAGCGAGCTCTCTGTGTATGCTTCTGTGTAGGTACGTTTAGCTGGTGGACAGAGCCTCAGAGGCAGGGATTGTCAGGTGCATAAGTGAGCTCAGGAGTCTGCCTGCCAAGTCGTGTACCACGTCTGTCTCCCAGAGTCCCAGGACCCAGGTGGCGTACTTGGATCGATCAGCAGTTGCAATCAGTTACGGAGGTGTTGCAGCAGCAGCAGCAGCCGCAGTCGCAGCCGCATTCATGTCCTCATCAGGGTCACAGGCAACCTGGTATCATTGCTGAAGCTGGGTTGACGGTGACGGCCGCGTGAGTCATGGTGAGGCAGTGACGTGGAGTTGAAGTCACAGTGAAGCCCGGACGAATTAATATTGCTGCTTTGGAGTGATGTTTCGTTGTGTTTTTCAGTGCGTTGTGAGGTTAACAGTCAATTAGTAGCTAGTCGACTTTGGTGGCAAGTGAGCTCAATGCCGTGTGGTTTCGTTTTAGTTCCAACTCTGTTTAAGCGCAATATACTGTATTTACACGTCGAATCATTAGTGCAACCCTTTGTTGAAACCGCATTGAGAAACCGACAGAGTGAGTGAGGGGGAATCTACCTTGGGGGAGTTGAAACAGCTTTGGAAGTGCAGAATGCAGTAGCGTGGATTTGAGCAACTGTGGATTTGAGCTTCCATTAATAGCTCACTATATCTTATCTCTGCTATGGCGGTTACTCATTTACAGACTGTTTCATTTGTTGTGAGACTTGCAGTGCGAGGAGGTTAAGGGTGAAATTTGGGGGTTGAGGAACATTGTGGAGGTAACCATCAGAAAACGAAGTGGCGGAGTGTAACATTGGAGCTCCCAGCTGAATCAGGACGGGGAAGAAGGGCGTATTTCTTGGTCCTTGGTTGACCTATTTCAAGAAGACCAGGGTTAAGGGAAGCTTTAGGTTTTGTGGTTTGGCTGATACTGGAAATTCGTGAAGTGGATATGAGCAATTGAAGAGTGTGGTTCGGTTGCAAGACGGTTGGAAATCTCAAAGCTTGAACAATGTTAGGGATTCGGACATGGCTGAAGCACGCGCCTGTGGTTTGTCCTTACACAGACTCGGTGAGCATTTCACCTTTTTGACACTCTTGTATCCCCCTGTGATCGTTCATCTGATCTTCCTTGCAACTCCATCTTGGCTATTGGTTGAGATTCAATTGCTGCCAGATCGAAGCTGTACTGGGGGGAGTCGTCACAGCATTACTTTCCTTATAGTATTTTTTCCTATTTCTTTTTTATGAAAAGCATTGCAGGTTCTGTTACAGTTTGGAAATGGTCAATAGTAGCGTCCTTGCTACGTTTGCATATATAATGGGAACGTTTCAACTTTCAACGATTATTTGGCTTGAGTAATGGAGATTGGGTCTGAAAGTTGGTGAATGACTATTTGCATATCACTTGGCATGTTCTAATTTTGAATTTATGATTCAAGTTTCACTGTGACGTTCGTTGTTGTAGTATGGCCAATTTTGTTAGCAGTCTTTTCTTTGGTGGACAACAATGAAAACCTGCGTTGCTTAAATCTACTGGATGAAGAATTTGTCCGGACGTTGATGTTTCTACCATGGCTACAGATAGAACTTTTTATATAATATTTATACATTAATGATTACATTTGCTTAGCCAATTACACTAGTTGGTTTCGCCTTGTTCTGGCCTTAAAATCTTTAGCCGTGACACTTAAATCTTGAATCAAATACAAGATTTCCTTTTGGAATTCTGAAACTACGACTTGACGCTTCCGTTGACGAGTTTGAATGCTTGTGGTCATGCAGCTGTCTGGCAAAAATGCAACCATGAACAGCCGGCTGACGAAAATCTTGAGGCAAACCAGACTGTTCTACTTGACTGCACTCTTGATCGGAATTACACTCGTTTTCAGCAGTATGGTAGCCAATGAGAAAAGTTTCAAGGTATGCTCCTCTGTGTTTATACTCTCCTGCCTTTGTTTCTCCAAAGCATGAGTTCTAGGGCATAACAGACTTTAGGGCATAACACCACTATTTTCGCCGGACCCAGTCCACATGGCCTTAATAATAAATTAAAGTTCTTCCTTTCCCATTTCGTGAACTTCCTAGGAATAGTGTTTGGAAGAGCACTTGCGTTTTCATAGCTATGTCATTTTTCATGGGCCTCATGAATGCCTGAAGTATGTCGAGGGGACTCCATCTTGCTGTCCTCCAGTGTGACAGTCACTTCGTCTAATAGACCAACGAACTGCTTTCACTTCATTCCCTTTCCTTTAGCTTTCCTTTCGACTAGTGACACATTCTTAAGTCCTGAAAAATTTCTTCACGAGACCACATTTGAGAAAGGGTAGCAATCTTTTCGGTCAACATGCCCAGCGGACTCAAATGACTTATTGTTGTCGTTGCAGAGCCTGTTTCTCAGCAGATTGTCAGGATTTCAACAAGAGAATGTAAGTTGCCCTATTTGCTTTCAGGAAGTGATTCTGAAATCGCACTACTACTTTACTCTGCAATGCGTTGGTTCATTAGTATGTGCGTTTTCAACCTTGGGAGTAGAAAATATTGTACTATTCTGATTGCTTGGTTTTCCCTGCTCAGGAGAATGAACCTTGTTACTCTACGAAGACTCACTGTAGCAGAGGTGGTGCCGAAAGCCTGCCAAGGGGAATCGCAGTGGAGACAAGTGACCTGCAATTTCGCTCTCTTGGACTGGAAGAAGAGAAAAAGGTAGACACAAGTTACACTGTGGTTAAGCAGAGGGCTTGCGTTTCGTTTGAATATAGTTTTACTGCAGCAGATTTTATGAAGTTATGTGCAAGGTGCATTTTTTGTTCGGTTGATATCCTTCTCTTCGAGCAGTGAGTAGCCCTCAAGAACTGAAGAGACCTAAACTGTCGTAAGCAGTTATTTTAGCATCTTTGAGCAGGTCATAAAAGGGCTTTGTTGCGTTCAATTTGGCCCGTCTGAATTGTAAGTTTCAATCAAGTTGGTCATTTTGAAACCATGAAAATACTGGATGTAAAGACGGCAAGGATTGGTTAAGTATGAAACAGACACATTTAGACTGAGGAATGTTTGTGTCTTGTTTCTTTCAGGTTGAGAAAGTAATGACCAAGAATCTGCTCGCTATGGCAGTGGGTATTACGCAGAAGAAAATCGTTGACGACATTGTCCAAAAGGTTTGTTTCTGTCTCTTTTCATTCTTCCGTCGTGGTATTTCTGTCCCCCCGCCCTTTGACTCCCTGTAGTTTTGCATCGGGAGATTGGGTTGTATTCTAGTACTAGTATTCGCTAGCCTAACCCAATTCACTGTTTTGGGCTTAGTTTCCGTTGAGCAACTTCACAATCATGCTATTCCACTATGATGGGGTAGTCGATCAGTGGCATGATCTACCTTGGAGCAGTCAATCTATTCATATTGTCGGATTGCATCAAACTAAATGGTACATACTCCTTTCCAGATCCTTCTCCATGCATTGGTTCGTCTTTCTCCATTTCAGCCAATGGCCACTCTCTGTAGTTTAAGTTCCCATGGCATGTTACTGCACCTTCATTCAAATTCAAGTTTAGATATTGTCCTGTTCATCCAATTGTGTGCACTTTTACATTTTGTGATCAATTATTCTATTTGAGCATGGATCTCTCGCGCTTTCATTAGTGGAAGCTGTTCACACTCTCACTGTTGTGGCAATACACCAGGTGGTTTGCAAAGCGTTTTATGCACCCAGATATTGTTGCACAATACAACTACGTCTTCCTTTGGGATGAAGATTTGGGGGTACAGAATTTTCATTCTGACAAGTGAGACTACTTCTCTTCTATATTCTGGGATTTATATGGGAAGTCCTCAAAGAACAGCGTATACTTTCCTTTCTTCAGCTTTACGATTGGTAACTTCAATGCATATGTTCCAGGTATCTAGAGATTATGGAAGCAGAAGGACTTGAGATTTCTCAGCCTGCTCTGGATTCTGCTTCTCTGGACATCCACCATGCACTTACTCGACGGCAAAAAAAGAAAAGAGCTCACAAGTACGAACTCTTCCTGCTCCACCCCTGAACGATCTAGGATTTATGGTTTTGAAATAACCAATTCGATTGATCATATTGTGAAAAGCGCGATTCAGATTGGGCCAAATTTTATATCACCGAAGACGGTGAAGATCATAGCATGTGTTGATCAAAAAATTAATTAAATTGGACAAAAGGAAGCCCTATATAACATTCTCAAAACTGTCAATAAAATATATGGCACAAACTTGGACCTTTTCTTATAGAAGTTTTTTGTCTGCGTGGCTCAGGAAAATCTTTAGAAAGCGTGGAGGATTGGTTTGCACAGCGGAAAGCAATGGTCCTCCATGCACAGGGTGAGCACTTCCTTCTTGAAAGTTTCTGGAGAGGGTGTTAATTTTGAACTCTTCTACTGCTCAGGATTTGTTAAAGACTATGTAAGGCTGAGATATTTTATTCGCTTTTGGTCCTTTTTTCCACCGCCAGAGCCCTATTAGTACTGCACTTAACAGTATGTGAGGAGCATATGTAGCTGACATCAGAGAGGGTTGAATGCAGGTATGTTGAGGTGATGGCTCCGGTTTTCTCTAGGGCCGCTTGGCGTTGCGTTTGGCACATGATTCAGGTGCGTATGATTCGCTAATGAAGTTAAATGGTCTACGGTTGCCTCATGATTCGGGAACAGTTTTTTTATTTTCTAGTTTGTGTAGGATTCCACTTGAGGTTGATTTCTGGCAGTAGACTTTTCTGGGACCGAGTTCAGCATTTCCTATTGCAAGCAAGTAGATTAGCTGTATAGATTCATTTTAAGGAATTCTGATAAATTTGCACGTGTGATTACGTCCACAGAATGATCTGGTTCATGGGTGGGGTATCGACTTCAAAATTGGTTATTGTGCACAGGTGTGTAGGCCAAACTATGTCTTTTGTTGCTAAAATCCGATTCGTTTTTCCTCCACACTTCAAAATTACATCACGGTTCTGCATTCAAGTACGAGAATCTCTATTTGACTGCAACGTGGATTTGTAATTTATTAAATTCCATCAGGTCATGTATTGATCCTCTGTCTACTTGTCACCAGGGCCTCCGCAGTGAGAAAGTAGGAGTTATTGATTCTGAATATGTAATCCATAAAGGCATTCCGTCCCTTGGAGGTCCTCGTCTCAATGAAGTATGTGTGGTCACATTGATACTTATTCCATTTCACTGATCTTGTGTTTTCCTATTATGGACTTTGTTTATGACGTTTGGAGGTACTTTTAAGGTATATAGCAGCCTTGGCGTGAGAAGTTACCATGACTTGTGATCGTTATTTATTGAAAAGAGTGTGACATGAATGTTCTCAAAATCCTTGATATTGTAGACACTTGAAGAGGAGAATGCCCAGAATTCCCTTCGGAAAGGCGAGAAACGAGTAATTGAGGTACGTCAACATTGTATTCCCGTTATTTCGTGATGTTTCCTGATAGAAAAGATTTGATCATCCTCTATTACTTGGAGCCAAGTAATTAGTATCTCCTGTGACGTCCTCACAATGAAATAGCTTATCACAAATAACACTCTTGCAGATGACATGTGCAAACAGCGAACAGTTAAATGCAGGTTTCCTTGGAGTAATAAAATCTTGAGGAAAAGTTATTTGTTTTCAGAGCAGTTGTAGGATCATCTCCGGCACAGAGCTCCGTCATTGTATAGGATCGAGAAGCTCCAATTAGCAGTTTTAGGAAGGTCATTTGGGGATTTTCTTTATCCAAGTTTATTTATTTATTGGCCAACGCATACAGTGCCCCCCACTTATTCAGAAGATATAAGATTTGATCCCATCTGAAATATATTGTTGACAATCAAACTGGTCGTTTTCAAAACCATGAATCCCTATTCCTTTGTGGGTTGACTCATGAACTGATGTCTTGGAAACTGTTGAGTTTCGGCATTTCCTAACTCTTCGTTGCTTGGTTGCGTCTTTCTTGTCTTTGCACAGAAGCGAAATAATCTACGTTATCAGGTGAGTACCATTATTTCTTGTTGCTTAAATTCCCCCTTAATTGAGAACATACCATCTTGCCCTTCACAGTGTCGGTATCGGGACGCTCAGTGTCCTGTCTCCAGAGCAACAGGATGAAAGAAAGAAAAAAATCTGTGACGAGGATGTAGTTTCTGTCCATCTGAATAATCGTCTGCCCTTCTTAGTTAGTGTTGGTGCCACTTTAGATTTCACAGGTCAAAGCAGCAGTCTTGAGAAAACGAGGAATCTACACCTTGGTTGATGCAAACTCATGTTTTATTCATTTGGTTAAGTGTTGATGTATCAAGTGAACTCGAAAGGTTGTCACTTGTGTCGCGTGCTTAAAACAGCTATTTGATATCGCAATTTCAAGCTACCTCTTTGAGATGGATTGGACATTTGATACCTCAAATGTTTCATTCTGCAATGAATTCTTTTAAGCTTCCCCCCCTAGTGGCACATGGTGTTGGTTCCAATTTTAATTTTGGTGATTATCTGAAGATTGATACATTGTCGTATATATTTTAAGAAGGCCCTCAGATCTTTAAGTTCTGCTGCTAACATGGCCACCTGCTTGTTGTGCACCAGGTTCGGAAGCGGAGTCGTGGCGAAATGGTCAAATTTCTGAAACGATGGAATGCAGCTGTCAAAGAGGATCCAATATGGAAGGACCCTTATTACAAAGTCTTGAACGACTCGTCAGGAAACTATCACAGAGTGAGGTGAAAAGCTGTGATCGAGAGGTTTGCAAGGGGGGCAGTTTGGAGGCTGATATGCACATTTGCACATTTGTTTGGGAGAACTTGGAGTAGGAACTCTGTGCTAGCTGGAGTCTTGACAGCCTCGAGATCCAGGTTCTGTAGCTTTGCGATTTTCCCGGTTCTAGGGCATGTAATTGTAAATAGGTACTAGCACCCTGGATTCTTTTTGCAGTGAATTGGTCATTTGGAGACTTTCTCTTGTCCAATTTTTTATTTATTTACTAACCAAGACATGCAGTATTCTTCACTGATCCTGATAATATAAAATTGGTTCCATGAATTCATGGCATAATTCAATTGATCATTTTGTGAAAATTATAATTGCACTCAGCTGTTGATTACCAAGAGGGACCATTACCACACTGCATTCAGACGAGCCTTCTCTGAATGCAACCCCTGTTTCATACTGCATCTTTCAAGTTACGTAGATTCCACTCTGGAGCATTTGCAATAAGCGGCAGCACCATTTGATTTCAAATACAGTCACTCGGTATCTTTGATTGCGTCAACTACACCTTTTTAAAATAAGAGGTTTTTAAAATTATAGCAACATTAGATCTCTTAAATCGAAGGTTATCTTTATGGAAAAAACCGCAGTTTTTCTTGAGAAAACTTTGTTGTTTCTGGAAACATGAATGTCTACACGTAGTTCCAAAAAAGTTCAGTTGAATTTCAAAGTTAGAAGGCAATCCATTTCAACTTATATTCACCTCTAGCACTAAAGGACTTGTTTTTGTTCAGAAAAAGTCAGATCTACTGCCTAATCATGAAATTCATGATCTCCAAATTAAAAAACGTTCAAATTCCATTACATGTGCTGTTAAAATGCAACAATATATTGTTGTGTATGAACAAATGTTGTGATGTACTCCGTACTTCCATTTACTCCCTCTGATCCAAATTGATCTTGTTGGACGAAATGTTCTAGATTAAGGTGGAAAACAACATTAAAAAATCCATTGCGTATTGTAAGTAGAGCTCGGTGCATTCTTTCGATCCTAGAAATTTTGATTTTCAAAGCCCTTTTCAAAGCGCAATTTTGAAGTACTAGAAAGTAGACTTTGGGGGGCATTTTCAAGTAGCACCAATGGGCATTTAATTGTTGAGTGTTAGGTTGTCATTTTGTGTGCAATTGGTATGGGTCAAAGACTATGCATAGACCTTTGTTTTGCTTGCCAGAGCTTCATCTCCTTCAATCGGAACGAACAATGTTGATTGATCCATTCAATCATTTTATTTGTCTTTTGATTGATGATTGCATGGATGGAAGGGGGAACTACTACTCGGAGTTGTTTTGTTGGTCCCAAATAGCAATCAAAAGTCAAATCTGAGCGATTCGCAGTGTCACAAAGTACAACAAGATCATTTGGGGACAAAAAATTAAGACCAACAAAAAGATCATTTGGGGACAAAGGGAGCATATTACCATAGTACTGTGTATTGTGATATTGAGAGATCTACATTGTGGGATGCAACAAGTCTTGTACCATTTGATGTAAGTTAGTTTGAGATTTCTAACACCTGTGTTACTGTGTAGTTGACACAAAGTTCTCAATCTGGATCGATTTCACAATATTTAAAATTAAAGCCTTCAAGTGACGACTTCTGACTCCTCAGGGATCTGCACTTCTGCAACCAAATGTGCAAGCAAATTAAATGTGCAAGCAACCGTGAATCATGGCTGGAGGTCGGTGTCTACTTTTGTGATTAGGTTTGACTGCCAAAGCTGATCGTAGGTCAGATTGCAGATGCATTTCTTTCACATTCAGCACTTAGCTTGTCGGAAACTCTGCGTGTATAACAGTGGCTGGATGCCTTAACCGGGCGTCAGAACAATAATCGAAGTGGTGATCCAAACACATGCTCGTCATTCAATCCTGTAACATCGCTGTGGACACCAAGTGTCCAATGGATGAGAGAGAGTCCCTTTATGTAAGATAAAAGTGCAGATGGAGTTTGTCCTTGGAATTTTGTGCGGAAAGGGGAGGGCTTGCACAATAGTTTGACTTCCAATAAGTGTTCTTGGTTTTTTTTAAACAAATGATTTGCATGGTATTGAAAACAATGATTTTTTTTTCTCTTGAAACACATGGACCAATTCCATTGATAAAGGAACAAGTACACAGAACCAAAGGACTGAGTCCTTGGCGAAGATTTTTACATTTTCTAAAACATTTTCTAGCAACCTCTATTTGTACCTAAACAAAACAACAAGTCGAGAGGTGACAAGCTGAGGTTGAGGCACAATAGCAGGCGAAGCCTGCCATTGGAGACCCAAAGACCCCAATAATCCTTGCCACTTCAGTTAAAAGTACCCATCTTGGGCTGAGCTAGTCTCCAGCTCATCAAAAGAAGGGAAAAATGATGATTTTCATTGTGACCAACCTGGCGTGCTAAGATTAACCTTTAGATGCCAAGTCTGTTTTATCAAAGAATGAGAATATTGTGAGAACTAAAAGTTTTATTCTTTAACCTTAGAACCTTGATTAGCTTTTGGTGTATTACTTTTCAATTCACCTGGTTGTTTGGTCTTGGGTCCTTGGTTTGTGGTGTTGTTTCCCTCCTTTCAAGCATTGGGCCTATCCTTTTGTTTAAAAAAAAAAAAGGAATAATGTACCAACCATTTGGAAATGTGTATTTTTCTCATGACTACGGTAAATAATGTCAAATAAAACAATCTAAACATGTACAATCAAAGATGGGATGAGGCATTTGTGATTAAAAAATGACCGTCATCCGCCCCATGAATTGCAAAAACATTCATAGCAGAATAAATGTATAAAGGTGCCATTTCAAAATTGTATACAAAACTTTGAAACAAAAGTCCCACCACTAATCATTAGAAAAATACATGGTGTGAGATTTTTTTTGGATTCACAAGATATAGAACAAATCTTTGTTACAAATTGTGACTACTAGCAATTGAACTCAATTCTTGTAGAAATACAAGCATTATATGCAAAACCATACTCAATAATCAAGAATGATAATATACATAATTCTTATATTGCCTATGTTTTATACTCAAGAGAAATGATAATATACATAAATTCTTATATTGTATGTTTTATACACAAGAAAAGTTCTCAATCTAACATTACTACAATGAGTCTCAATAGAATTTGTTTTATATGTCCGGAATTTCATTTTTTAAAAACATAGGAAAATTCCTACTACAATTATGCATTTATACAAAAAATGGTTATAAAATTCTTACACTCTATTTCTTTCTCTTCTTTTGGTTCAATATAATGCCTCATGGATGTTCACACACATTTCCAAGGATTTAGGTACCACTTATATTGGGCCTCAAGTGATGGGCCTTACCAAATAATAACTAGTCATACTAGACCTAAGAAGAAAACTCCACAACCAAGCTGATTTTCAAGAGTAGGCCTTTCTCTGACTTCTCTGTGACACTTTGAATAAAAAGAAATTGTGGCCTTTACTTGCCAAAATCTTTTAAAGGTTCTCAACCATTTTCATTAGACACTTCCAAGACCACTTTTGGGAAGCATGGGACCTAAAAGGGTGAACTCCAAAGCATTGAGAAGTTCATATTTTAGATGATGAATAGAGTGCATCTAGACAATGTTTCATCCAAATAACTTCTCAATCATCCAAGGTAATATTGGGATCTTTAAAAGACATGGGTAAAAGATATAGTTATACAAAAAATATGAGCAAAAATGTGCAAATATTCAAAAATAGTTTCAAGTTTTAAAAGAGTTAACTCGGTCACAAAATGAGCGTCAATTTCTTCTAAGCTTAGTACTTTGGCAAGGCTTATATGCAAACTACCGTATATTTCATTCGGTTTTATTGATTTTTGACTAACACATGCAATGTTCATTATTGACTCTGGTCATAGCCCCATCGGCATTAAATTATTCACAATATGATCAATCAAAAGGGTCGTTTTATTACCATGAAATCTGTCCTGGGTTTAAGTATTGAAGACCCAAATTGAAGCAAGTCTACAAGCTGTCTGCTTTTGCAAAAGATTATACAAACCTCAACCGCTAAAAGATTATTTACAAGTTGGTTGAGGGTTTGACTACCTGAAAAATTCTCTCAAAGATCTGTGAGCGAAATGTGTTCTAACCATGTAATCAGTCCTACAGTGTTCACCAGAAAAGCCTACAGTGTAATGCAGAAAGTTGAACTATCACCAATTTTAGAAGCTGGAAATTGAAACCTCAATGTCTACGATACAATCCCGTTCACCGTAAGACACTTGCTCTCTTGCTCTTCAGGACCAGTAACTCGACGATGAGTGCGAAAAAAGGAACGAACTGCAGATGCCATAATTAAGCACAGTTATTGACCCACATGAAATATGCTACAAATTGGGGAGCCAAGATCATTCCTCGTATCACCAGGTTGAGTCTCCTGTATTCAAATACGTTCATGATGTCAGTGGCACTCTCCTGGATTCATGGGCAAATTTAGACAAAAGAAGACCCAAAACAACCTGCCTAACTTCACTCACAACTTTCAGACATCATACACCTCCCAACTAAGGATACTAGAAACGTTACGGACCTGATCCTGTTCCTTATACTGACCCCTGTTACCAACAGTAACTCATCTATTCATAACGTGATTAGACTCATTAGCAAGAGGTGTGAGCAGACTTGGCCACATGTCTATAGCCACTGATCTTTGAATGAAAATGTGGTGTCTACTGTCTCTTAAATAGTGGTGTACAACCTCAGATTTGGCAATAGTACCGAAAGTGATCGCTCCAAAGCTCTACAAATCTCCCAGAAATCACACTCGTACGTACGGTGAGTTGCAATGCTTAAAGATACGCAGGTAGTATCCTCTCCCTTAACCGTCTGATCAAAACCTGTGCGAATAGCGTGAAAATGAGTACCAGATATGGCTCACCTGGTTGTTTCAGTAGAACCTCAGCAGCAGATACAAGATATTCAAAGCAAACGATGAGAGCCTCGGAGTCGAAGCAGACTCTGAATTGAATGGAGAAAAATTCACATAGAGCAACCTTCGACTGCTGTTGACACGTGAAAAGTCATTCGTTAGGACTTGGCAAAAAAATTCATATTGCAAGCGACGAGATTTTATTTTACAAATGTAGCCTTTATCTAATTGTTGCTAATTCTCCATCAAATCATGTGATATTGGAGTGCAGAATCTGAGCACACATGTTAGAGTGGGCTAGTGCACCGTTTTAAAAAGTATCGCTAAAGGTCGACGAAGCCTCGACATCGTCCCACTCGAGTTCTGCACCTTTGTCTTCCGGCTCTAGCACGGTCGAGGTGATGCTCAGAGGGACGTCAAGAGGAGGAGGTGTCTGTTGCACAACAAAAGACACCATAAACATACCGTTCAGAACAACATGGATCATACCCCCCTGAGCCCTAAGCCCTAAAAACCAAGAGTGGTTGCTTTCATATCTATACGAGTCAAAATTTCATTAAAGAAACTTCGTTTGAGGAAGTTCAAGGAAGGTAACAAAAATACCAACAGAAAGAAAAAATCATACCCAGCAATTTTAAAAGATACGATATCAACTATCAGCTTCCAGAGCGGGGTCTCTAAATCTATTATAGCTTAGAAATGTAGGAGATCAGAATCTCATAGCCAAGAGGATGATGAAACAGGATAACTGTGAGGGAGCATTGGCATCAGTGCTTACCATCCTGCGTATAAGGGACCATTTGAAGCCTCGGAAAAATGGATGGTTCTTGATTTCATCTGCACCACGCTGAGAGCCCAGTCGCGTCATAGGGTCCCTATTTAGAAGGTCCCGTATCAACAATTTTGCTTCCAGACTCACCTGCAATTTGGTCTTGTCAATAATCGACTCCACACAAGCAACTCAAAATCCAAATAACAAGAGCATTTGAGGATTCAGCAACGGGATTCTATTTGAACGTGCTGAGCGCGCTTACAGGGATATTGGATGGGAAGTAGAGCTTCTTGTCCAGCACATCGGCGAAGGTCTTCTGTCGATTCTTTCCTCGGAAAGGTGTGCGCCCAAACAGCATTTCATACAGCAATATACCTGCAACGGTCACTGAGTTTTCAGACTTGTAGGCAAGACTAATACCAAGATGTAATTTGGACGCAAGTGCCATGCATTGAACTGAGTATTGAGCAATAGCCAGATCATTGTCAGCCCTGCTTCTTCGTGACGTGCACTCAAACGTCTTTATAATGGCTATCTCCAAAACGACATTCTCGAATATTTTGCACATTTGACACACTCGCAATGATTGTACCACACTTGTCACACGTTCAAACTGTGTCATCGTAAAAAAGTTGGGTTTAAACAACTACCAGGTTGCAAGATTAAAGCGGTTTGGGTGTACTCAATGAGACCAGCAACCAAGTAAACAGAAGCTAGCGGGACGAGCCTCACCTAAGGCCCACCAATCCACGGCGCTGCTATGCCCTTGACCTGAGATGATCTCCTGCACAGCAAATCCTTTAAAATCACTTCCAGAAATGAGCAGCCAGAATCTCTTTGAAACTTGAACATGAATCTACCCGAGGTGTTCTAGAAAACCTAGCCGCTTACAATTGGTAGGGATTAATACAGTTAGATTTTCTAAAACATCTCTGGGTGGAGATGTCGTCATGTGGGCATAAAAGACCAACAAAGACGCAGCAATGCAATCAACGAACTACAGGGCGTTCTTACAGGGGCTATATACTCTTCAGTCCCCACGAAAGAGTTGGACGGTATCTCTGGCTCAATGCAGATCACAGGGCGGCTCACGTCCTTCGATTTCTTAACTTTCTTCTTCGACTTCACAGGAGGAATCAGCTGCATGACATACGCCAATACCTCTTAGTATAAACGACCAGAGGGATCGAGTTCAGCCATGAATTACGAAGCGTGTGAAGCAGTGTGTTTCGCAAGAATTGAATGTAAGGTAGTGTAAAAGTTTAGGATCAGAGTGAGGACACCAACCTGCACTCGTGGTGAGGTCATAAATGACAGGTCAAAGTCTGTCAGTTGAACATGCCCACCCTCTGTGACTAAAATGTTCTCGGGTTTCAAGTCTCTGTAGACCACCCCTGCAATCGGAAATTTCAACAAAAAGCGCGTTAAATACCTCCAAAGAATCCTTCACCTTCCACGCACTCGTACCAAACTCTCTCACAAGAAAAATTTTAGGAACACTAAACCCTAAACCCTAAACCAGCCAATCCGAACGGTCTTCAAGGCTGATATCGCACTTACCTTTACAATGCAGGTACTCTAATGCAAGCACCACCTCTGCAGCGTAGAACCTGTCCCCCCCAAATGGCTCAACAATTGCTTAACCATGCAGTCTGCGACAGAAGCACTGCATACGGCGCAGCCACAAACTGACTGAAACACATGTTGCAGAGGACGTATACACACCATAGCCACGCAGAATGCCATACCTGGCGGAGTCTTCCCGGAAATGTTTTAAAGGTTGTCTCTCTAACACCAAGAACAGCTCACCACCCGCACAGAAGTCCGTAATCAAACAAACATGCGTCGCAGTCTGCAAATTGCGAATCCCACACCGTCCTCAAGCTCTGCACTTCGACTTCCAACTCAACACTTGGATCCAAAACTAGGATTAAATCCTAAAGAAGCGAAATTTCATGGTTTAAAAATGATCAATGTGAGTGATCAAATTTCAAACGGAGCCAAATTTTATATCGCCGGAATCAGTGAACATTACATGCGTTGGTCAAAACTAAAATAAAAAATTGAACAGAGGGACGCATAGGAGTACCTGGAAAGACGCATAGAGAGTGGGCAGGAACGGATGGTCCATGAGGTCCAAGATCTGCCGTTCAGCGCAAGCGCGGTGCACCTTGTTCCGATCCAGCATTACCATCTTGTCCATGGCCTTCATGGCATACACCTGGTCCGTTCCCCGCAACTCCACCAGATGGACGCTTCCCGTGTCACCACATCCGAGTGGCTTGATGGGCTTGAAGTGCTTCAACCCCAGCCTCTGTCCTCCGCTTCGAACCTGCTCACATCATCAACACCAAGCTCATCAAGCAAACTCTCACTTCTCTGCCATCCTCCTTGGTTGCCCCAAACGGCCGAATGTTCCAGATTCAAGTCTTTTGGACTGCGTTGTTGCTAACTCGTTTTGCACTCCTGTCTATTTCTATTCAACATCCTGTGTTCCCGAACTGTAACCCCTCAAAAGTAATTGGACAACGCTCTAAAAACGTTCAGATTATCGAACGCCATTCTTAGTAGCTGTCCTACAATCTGCAATGGAAAATGTTCTCACTGCAACTACGATCGCATGCAACCATGATTCAAACATTCAAGCTACCTTTATAATGGCTTCCCATGCTGGAGTCCCGGCCATGTGTGGCTTAGGGCGAACCCACTTTGAGTGACTCGCCCACAAAAGTTCCGGTTTCTGCAAATTACAGGTCCCTCCCAATCAGAATCAGGAAGTTACATCGAGGTTTCAAACAACAAAGGGTTCACAGAAGTGGACGTGAACGCAAGCGCACCGTATTCGCGTCGGGCAGCTCACGAACTGCGACGTCGATGTTCTGCGCCGTCTCTCGCACCTGAAAAAATTCTCCAAAAGCAATGAAGTGAGATTTCTTACTAGCATCGTATCCGTCACGCTTGAAGTGAACTTTGGGTGATTTCTGACTCACGAACTACGAAGTGAACTTCCATGTTTTCAAGAAGCCTGCCACGATTGTAGAGATTTTCGATCAACTCACCAGCCTTGCATTTGCTCTCTCGGCATTCTCTGACAATCGATGACGCACAGGCTCCACAAGCTCACTGCCGTCCAGTTGCACTCCAATAAAGTACTGCAACTCGCCCTGAGCTCATCAAAGAAACATGCGTGAGCAATCGTCGTCTTCACTTAATTCCAAAATGCAATTGCCGAGATCATATTGCAACCCTAAATCCGTTTTGCATGCAACTTAATCACAATTAGCTGTCGAGAGGAAATCCACCTTCTGGTCACGCATAGCCTGCAGGTGGAAGAGGTTCCAAAAGGGTTTTCCTGCAACAGTCACCACGCACGTGCATTGCGCGATTTAGGCTCCATGAAATCACACTCTGGTTGCTTCTACATGTCTTTGTCTTTTTCTTTTTGTCAGTCTATCTAAGATAGTAATAAAATTTCGTGGCATAGATGGCGAATTAAGTGCTGGATAGCAAGTACCGCTCTTGGTGTAATTCAGCAACTGCACTGTAATGTCTCTGCTCTCTTTGATTGCGTCTCGTATCAGCTGCACTGTCCTCTGATCCGTGTCTGGCCCTTGCAAAAATCTGGCCATTTCGCAACGAGGTCCATTATAGTTCACAACTGAAAAGTCTCATAACTCCACAAACACGCAAATGTCAAGCTAGTTGAACCTGACTACAGAAATCAGATCCATCTTGGAAAAAGCAAAGCTGACCTGCAATTGCGACCCAGAATCTCCTCACGAGTGTACTCCGTCAGCTCCAAGAACTCATCGGATGCGAAAATCTGTACAAAACACGGACCATTAGAAATCACTCACGGGACTACTAACATCAGCAGGTGGACTACAGGTGGGACTTGTGTTCGTCGTGTGCACGGTCTTGTGCTCAAGCAATCGGAAACGACACAGTATCACCCACGCGCTTACAATAGGATTGTCAGGAAGACGCGGATCTGTGATGACGAAATTCTTCTCAATTCGCTCCAGCGTCGTGGCCAAGTCAATTCCGCGCCGAATCCCCAAAGTGCGATCGAAATCATCTCGGCTCGGAGGCCGCTCGGCTCTCACCATCGATTCTAAATCCAAGTCGAAATCCGTCGTTGTCTCAGTCTCCCGTGCTCGCTGCGACTTCCCAAGCCTGTGCACAAACCTCATCAATTAGCAACCATCTAAACAACCGACAGCCTGCATGCAATTGTGTCCAGATTGTGTACGCAAGTGAGAATTTAGTAATAATATATGTGAGGTCGGTGGTGGTTCAGTGACGGGAGAGCATAATTTGCTATTTATAAAATTTTCGTAGTTCCTCTTCAAATGCTTCATAAATCATAAATGATCGAAGACAATGTAACTTAGTTGTAGAAAGACCCTGTAACTTTGCATTTGCTAAGCCATTTGAAACTGGAAGCGTGCAGTGAGAGAATGGCAAGTTTGCTATACCCGAGGAGAGATAAGAATCCGGAGGTGCGCTTGCTGCGACTGAGGCCAAGCTCCGAGACGCCGGAGAGCTTGGGAGTGCGATAGCTCGCGTAGGGATCATTGGAGCGATGCTCTCCCGGCGCGGGAAGCGCCATCGGAGGAAGAGGGGAGTCGAAGTCTCCGTCGCCTTCAATCGGTTGCTGCGCCGGCGTCGCGGGCGACGGTTTCTTAAACGCACCCACGAGCTCCGTCACGGACTCCGTTGCCTTGTCTTTCTGGCGCGCTGTGATCATTCCACGGCTCCAATTATTTCCACGGTCAGGAAAACCACAATTCACTCACAAATCCAGCAACATGGCATGTTTCAAAACACGATCACATACTTTAAACATGGCGTGGTTCCCCAAATTGTCATTCCAAGTGCACAAACTAGGCCGTTCATTGTGACAGGTGTCTGGAAACTAAAGTGACACTTTCTTGCAATTTCACCACTTTAATAAACATGGCAATCTGCGTTCCAATCAATACAAGAGGAAATGCGGTCATATCCGTGAAGATAGTGAGTTTCAGAGCTAGCGCCAAATTTGTGAAGTGCAAGGACCCAGTCTAGCTCTAAAAAATAATTCGAACTAACATTCGTGGAGACATGAGGGTTCAGCGTTTCAGTCGGCCCAGTGAAGCGTGCGCCTATCTTACTGATATCTGCCATTCCTGCGAATATGAGATTTTAATGTGAAGCGCAGAGCTAAGCAAAGAGATGGAATGATGGGATAAGAGACTAACCATCGTAGCGAATGAGCGACTCTGGCAAGCCGTTGGGGCGACGAGCTTTCTCCTTGGCACCCTCCGTGTGCTTGCTCACTTCCACCTGCATTCTGGTGGAGCCAACAACCTCGCCAACAATCGATCAGCTCGTACAAAACCAACAACATAGGACATGTATGCACTGGCAGTCAATGGCTATTGAGATTGAATTCTATTCCACCCACGTTGCGACTTACCCGATGAATTTGATGACCTTGTCATTTTCATCCTTGATGGGGGTGATGGTAAGCAGGTTCCAGAACATGCTTCCGTCCTTGCGGTAGTTCAGCAATCGTCCGCAGAAATTCTTCCCCATCTTCACGGCCTGCCGGATCTTCTCCACGTCCGCGGGGTCCGTTTCGGGGCCCTGCAGGAATCGGCAATTGCGTCCAATGACTTCCTTGGGGCTGTACCCCGTCATGGTGAAGAACCCGCTGCTGGCGTACACGATCGGGTAGTCCGAGGTGGTCGCGTCTGACACCACGAACGTCTGCTTGAACGATGATAACACGTCCAGAAGCCCCGCGGAGACGCGCACGGGAACCTCCCGCGCAGATGATTCATTGGAGGTTCTCGACGAGCGCGGGACGTACTCCGCTTTCTTGTAGTCTTCCGAGTAGCGGCGGTAGCCGGAGCTCGAGTGGCGTCGTGACAGCCGCGAATCCTCTGGCAGCCGGAAATCGGAGTCCGACCGCCGCGTCGTTACACGCCGTGGCGTCGGTTTCGACAGCACCCGCCCCCACTGTGCGGTGCGGTCGGCAATCGCATCCTCGGACAAGTCGCCGGAATCAATCGTAACGGCCATTTCGTCGCGGCGGTCCAGCGGGCGCACCAAGCCGTCCACCAACATCGCCCTCTCGGACAAAGACTTCTCGATCTCCGCCAGTTTGCGGCTGCTCTCGCGCAGCGCAGAGACAGAGTAACTCACTGGCAGCTTCGGGGCAAACGCGGGTGGCGTGTCTGTCCCGAGCAGCGGGATTTTTGCTGTGGCGAGGCGATTGACGATTCCCGGTGGCTCGTCCTCCTCGAGAACGGATTGCCCGCCATAGACTCCTGCTTGCAACAAACGAGGAGCGCCACCAAAAACTTCCAGCGAGCTTCGGTTCGTTTTGCCCATAGGCCTCCTGCCTGCTTGCGACCCGAAGCTCGTCGAGGGTTCCAATGTCGTCATCTTGTACAAATCTTCGAATTCTTCGTGTTCGTCACCCTCACAATTCGCGCATTTCAGCTCTCTCGATGGGTCAGCGTGGCTGGAGGATGAAGGGGCGGTCATGAACCATTGCATTCACGCCGGGGCTTACCATCGCAACACGAACGGAACGTTGTCGCCACCTAGCTAGCAAAGGCAAAGGATTAGTGACGCAGTTTTTTGAATCAAAGCTCGAATTGGGTTACCCTAAAGTGACCGGACGCCGGATCACACAATTTGACCAGGAACATGCACACAAGAGCTCGAAGACTTAAATCTTCCCGGCTAAGCTACTCCCTCTGTCACTAATTTCTGAGTACGAGTGTCTAATTGCGATTATTCCGAGACGAGAACGTGATTGAGAATTATGGAGTCCCAAGTCCACATCTCCAAAGGAACTCACTCAACTCGACTCTGCACTAGCTCCATTTCGGTTAAGGACCAACTTCCGCGTAGTCTGGAAAATTCCTGTCACTGTGTCATAAAAAATGCAGCGAACCAAAATGCAGCATCCGCAGCAGCGTTCTTTCGCTACCAAGTTCCCGAATCCATCAATCTTTATACGACATAATGCCTACACGTAAAACACAGTTGCTCTCGTCTCAGTTACACCGAACGCTGAGAAATTTACACCAAGTATGAGACATTATCCAAAAGTATGCTTCGTCGTCTCCAGCCAAATGTCGGCATTGCTCCCTGTTGTGCATTGTGGGGTACCCACAATTTCCCTTCAACTGACTCTAGACCATGGAATGAATGGCATATGCGCCATGCTACTCCCCACTAATTGCTTCCAAGTGCTATAACTAACTCTAGTCTCCAAGTGTGAATTTGGAAGGTTTTAGCCTAAAGCGCTTGCAAGCCTCCCCTGGAGCCTCAAACATTGACCGACTCACAAGATTATGTACAACCGTCGTGCATTCCGGCTTATCAATTACAATTTCCTGACTACAACACCCCAGTCCACGGTCACCATTGCGCCAAGGAACAGGAAAGGAGAGATTCACAACAAAATAGAATCAAACGTGACTACAGGATTCCAACCTCTCCAGTACTCAAATCCTGAATTGCTAAAAATGCGACACTTCAAGCACACGAAAATATGGATCTGGAGAATTCAATTTGCAAGACTCTCAGCAAATTCGAGCGGTTGAAGAGGAAATTGACAGGCAGACAGACAGACACAGACACAAAAAGAGAGAGAACTTACAAGTACAAAAGCCAGACTCCCACCCCACCGATACCTCGTCTTCTCCGCTCGCTGCTACCAGAACAAGCCAGCCTCTGCTTCCCAAATGAGCCCGCAAACAAGCAAACAAGCAAACAAGCTTTGCCTTTTCCCCAGTGTCGAGCTTCAGAGTTCCAAGGGCCAGGTCGACAGGAATGTGGCCACGAACCACGTGCACGCAGCGAGGAAACCAAGGCAGGTGAATTAAATTTGAGTAAGTGGGAGAGTCTGAGCGTTTGAATTTCAGGAGACAGGGAGGGGGATGGGAAGAATAATGACTTCACTGACTGGTCTGCCTGCGAGCTTGCAAGAGTCAGAGGCTGCAAGTGAAGGAGAGAGAGAGCGAGAGAGACGGAATGAGGGTGGGTTCGTTCAGCGGAAAGCTTGGCTTTTGGAGACCATTGCTAGACAGCAGATGCAGAGGCTTTGCTGCAGTCGTATTTCCAGCTTGTATTGGATCTGGCTCCTGGGGGAGCAAGTGGATTGGCTCATTGGCCTCATCTATCCCTACAGTACATGTACCCAGTATAACCCCTAAAGGACCAAGGCCTTTTTTCTGCCAAAAAACACTCAAAACTGCCATATCTACAGTGCAGAGTAAAATAAATTAAAAATTGTTTTTTCTTTCACATCTAACTGTAGGATCTTACACCTAACTAGTATAGGAGTGTGTGGAAAAAATTTCAGAATTTTTGACCGCACAAATTGCAAGATATCTACGTTAAAGTGAAAAAAACAAGTTTTTCAGCACATTGCGGGACTAGTTTTTTTTACTTTGAACATTTTTAACTTAAAATTTCTGCGCTACAGAGTTTTGAGCTTTAAATCTTTATAGTGGAGAATTGAGTTGAGATTCTAGGAGAAAAAAAAATTCAAAAAAATGAATTATCATTCTTAAAAAAATTGTTAAATAGAAGTAGGTACGAGATAGAAGGAAAATCTAAAATATTCATGTATTTTAGATGAAATTTAAATGCACTAATCCCAATGGTGAGATTGTTCTAGCAAGTAAATCAGACTATGTAAAAAAAAATTGAAAAAATTGCATTCAGAAATGAATCCTACAAGTTATTTTTTTCAAGAAGATGCTCTAACTGCCCAAAAAACAAGAATGTCCATAACTTTCTCATAACAAATCCAAATGAAATGAATCAAAGCTTTCCAAATAGACAAAAATATAATCTATGAGGCAAAAAAAATATTCAAATTTTTGTCTATTTTGTTTTGCTGCCCGGGCAGCCCCCCGTCCCATGTTTTGAGCTTATTTGGTTATAATTTTTGCTCCCCTGGGCACCGATTGTGAAAAAAATTATATTCTCACAAAGCTTATCAGTTTTTCTATCTCCAAAAAAAATTTCAAAAAATCACAACAAAATTTCAGCCCATAGGTACCTGCCCGAAAACGCATTTGTCCCCTAAAGGGACAATGGTCCTTTAGGGGATAAGGGAGCCAACCCATTTCCAACCACTTTAACAATTACCTATATTTGGAGCACAATTTTTTTTAGTGCGGAATTTTTTCCATGTACAGAAATAGAATTTGGAAGGATTGCATATTTTTCCAGAATTTTATTACACAAAACGTAATTATTATGAATTTTTTAGTAGAAGATTCTCTTTGACCTATAACACTAATATAGTCCTTTCTATTTGTGACTACAGGCTAATTGCAAAATTGAATAAAAGTTGGTTGCAATATTGAGAGCCTAGCAAACAATCATAATGTGCCACAACTGTTCTAGGAATTGAGCAACAAATTCACAGAAAGAGAGCAACCTATAGATTGGAAATAGGGGGGTGATTAGAAATGGGTCGGCTCTCTTGGTGCCCCTCTCAATTGGAGTTCTCAAGTAGGGATTCCTTTTTTCCATTTATTTTAGGCAATGGAGAAAGTCAACGTTCAAGAGTTTTTTTTTGTTTTATCAGCTAATTTCCTCCAATTTCCACATACAACCATCTTTTCAAGTATCCAATCTGATTATTTTCACCATTTTAAATTCAAAATAGAAATATTCTAGATTTTGGAACTTGAATCTTGGATTGTGATCTTTGGCTAAGTTTTTAGGATGAATAATCTTGTTAGGAATGATTTTATATTTAATAAAAAAAGAAGAGGACAAAAAATTGTTCATGCCTTTTGCCTTAATTTATATACACTATGCATAGACTTAATAATTACATCTCTAAATTGTCTTTCTATAATTTGAGATAGGATGATCCTTTTACATGCTTCAATAAATAAATAATGGACCAATCTTGAAACATCTTATTAAGAATGTAGAATAATATTTATATCTTAATTGCATCAAGTATAACTAAACAACTAAATTTGAATGTTTGGATGGCTTAAGGGCTCATTATAATAAAGAAATACAAAGAATTAACTTAAGCTACTTGGCAAAAGAGACTATTTTCAACTTTTTTCACCCAATTTTGAAAAATGTCAAATGGTTTACAAAACTACATTGCAAAGCATCTCCATTTCTGGAACAAAGTTCATCACATCAAAATACTTTTGAAAGTAAAAGTGGATCACTTGTTTATTCTTTTGTGTAGAACTTACTCTATTAACTTCCAAACAACAATAAGTCTTCTAATGTGCAAATTGCAAAAGAATCTCTATCATTTGTTCTACCGTTCTACTAATTGTAGAAGAAAAAACAATAGTTGGTGGAATTGCCAGTCTTAAAAAAGCAACAATTCTTGCTTTGCCAAGGGAAATCTTTTTGATAGATACAAACATTAATTGTACACTTTTCATCCAAAATATGACATTCTCTCTTTAGTTCTTTGGAAATACTTGTGGGTCATTGCAAGAAAGGGTGGTCCTATTTCCCGTCACAATGAGAGTGACTTTTATGTTATCTTCTATAACTTTTGAAGCACAAGTCCAATGAACATGAAATTTTTATCAAAGATGCCTAACTTGATGGTAATCAGATCCCTTATTTTTTAGAAATTAAAAAAAAAATCATTTCATATTTAAAAATCATTTTTGTTAATTTGTCACAATATAACGTTTAGGGGTTTTCACTACGTTAGGAGTCCCCAAATTTAATGATCTGGAGATGAAATTTTCATGGTCTATTTGCATAGTAGAAAAGCATGTTCCTACCAAAGCAAAGCTAAAAATACATTATTTTGTGTCCTCCATATGAGTGCAAACAGCACTCCTATTGCACGCACGTTTTTTGAACTATGAAGATGGTTTTAAGATTGATCTTTTGTGAAATCTCATCACTATAAACTCTTTTCAAATGGCCAATTTTTAATTTTTTTTAAAATTGCTTTTCCTATTTTTTACAAATTAAAATGTGAAATTATAGTGACCAGTCCTATTTTCATGAGATTTAGGGTTTTTCTAGTTCAACTACTTAGAGAATTTTTCTATGCTTTTCCTTCCTAGGGTACCTTCTTCTTAAAGGTGTACACATTAAACATATTTTTCACATTTTTTAAAAATTGATTTTCTAATTTTAAAGTATTCCCGAAAGAAAAAATGAATATTGTGGAAAATGCTACACTTTTTGAACACCCTTTCTTGCAACGACCCTTGTAGTAGTGATTGAAGGGAGTTTTGTTTTCTTGCTCCTTTAGATGTGCAATTCATCTCCGACGCTCCCTCTTGGATGTTTGTGAAGAGGTTCCAAATGGTAGCTACAAATTAATTGTGGTCAATCATTCTCTACAACATGCATTTAGTTGCTTAAGTTTGACCAACCCAAATAAGCTACAAGAAACCACATTTGCAGTTACCAAATCTAAGTTATTTGACAATGAAATCTCAATTAGAATTGTTTTAGTTTGCGAAGTTTGGATTGTAGAAGTCAAGGTGAAAAACTTGAAAATAATAGCAACAATTAGAACTTGAGATTTGCAATTTAAAAGGAATCAACTATTACTTCATCTTAATTATCTCATTTAAATTTCACTTTGCTCTATGTGCATGTCATAGCATTTTTCAAGCACAATGTTGCAATTTATGATCCGATATGATTTCAATTCAAAATGAACTTGGTGTCCATATGAACCTTTGGAATCATATCTTTGCACTATAGCTTGGCATTCTATGACTTTCTTTCTAGTAACTTTTTCTACTCCAAAGTGTTGGAAAGTATGATCCTAACCCTTATGAAGACATAATTGCAATTTGATAATCTCCACTGAATATCAAAAATTGATAGTTTGTTAGATATGAGCCGGTGTATTTTCCCATATAACAACATACAACAACTTTGGACTAATCACCCAGTTGTGTTTCAAACAAATACTATTTAAATTTAAAATGCAAGGATTAATCAGATCATCAGTACTAAGAATTGAGAGAGCAATTTGGGTGAGTATTGGCAGTTGGTTTGGCTAAATTTCTCCCCCAAACAAGCAATCACAAATTCACAACTAATCTACAATCAGAAGAAGCTCGCCATTGGATTTGGATCATCGTATCGTGCAGGTACACGATTGGAATCATCTCGATTGCCAGGTATGTCAGTGTGTGATTATCCGACAAGACATTCGGATTTGTTTGCCCAGCTTTGCAACAACTTCCACTGTTCCACCTGATTTTTTACTTCAGTCAAATCGACCTACTTTCCAAAACTGCCGGCAAGGGGAACTGAATTGGCTTGGCCCGACCACTCACTGCACAGCTGCAGAAGCAAGGACCGGTGAAAGTTCATACTGTGAGTCAACCTGGCCAGACCCTGTAAAGAATGACTGATGTGGCCATTTGCTCTGGCAAAAATAAGAATACCAACTCCAACTATCTCCGTCCTTCAGGTTGGCGACTTGGTGTAAATTGAGACGGTCTGTACTGTACTGTACATCTAAGGGCATACGTGAGTGTCTACGTGAGTGCGTGGTTGCACTTCGTTTTCCTCAGTCCGTCTGAAACATTGAAAGGCCTGAAGAAATAGGTGATGCAGTGAAGTTGACAACAGTGTGATGGGAAAACGTCACCTAGGTCACCTCATTAGGTCGAGTGATGTGAGGCTCGCAAGCTGGTTCAGTACCAATTTCACAAGACTAATGTGGTTGTCATTGGATTGCACACTATATTGATTTTGCATATCTTTGTCAAGAGTACAATCCATCCCTTATCAGTGCATCTGCATTTCAAGGTGTTGGGCCACTAGAGCTTGGGGAGCATATTTTCAGCTATTGAGAGCTTCTGAAAATTCCGAGTGTGAAGCACATGATATTCCTTGGTCCAAGGAATATCATGTACTTCACACTTGGAATTTTCAGTCCCAAGTAACCTCAAAAGGAGGTAGACAGCACCATTAATTTGTCCTTCATGGCAACAAAAAGTGCACAAATTTGAAGTCCCTTAGGACTTGCGGCAAGCTCAGCAAGAAAGGTAAACACGTAAATTGCTTTACTCTACCTCCAAAGGTCGACCTTTTAAATGCAAGAGTTTATCTATGGCCCTGCAGCTTGAATGCAAAGAGGGCTTGAGAGCAAAATTCTATGCACTTAGATCGGCCAAACCTTGCAAAAATGTCAAAAGAAATTCCATTATTTTGCATGGAAATGTGTAATATTTGCAAGAGGAGAATCAAAATTGTTGACTTGCCAAGTTTTGGGGGAAGGCTCATGAAAAACATGGAAGACAAGTTCTTGTTATCCAAAATATTATTTTTAACATTGAACCTAAACTCTGGGGTTGCTTTTAGTTTGACAACAAGGCAAAGCTATTCCTAAATGTAGTTTCTCCCAACTCCCATCCATTTCCTTTAAGTTAGGCTGTTTGTTTTGTTTGTTTGTTTTGTTTGTTACGTTGAGATCTTCCAAACCGTGTATCCCCCAATCACGTTCTTGGTACGGTTGGAAAGTCCTTGTCGAGGAGGGATGCACGGGCTTTGTTTTCAATCTACGGTTTGAGAGTTATTGAATTTCAAAGTCTTTATGATTTTAAAAAATTAAAAAATTGGTTTTACTTTTCTTTTGACTGTGGCACATAACATTATTAACCATCACTGGGGGGGTTCCCTTTTGCTCCCCCCAAATCAAGGACCCCCCAGCGAATGAGATATGGATCTCTGACATCGCGGTTAGATAGTCAGCACGTCCAACGAATCAGATTTGCCCAATTTATAACTTAATGCTCCCCCAGGTATCTTGGGGGGCATTATACCTCCACCTGGGGGGAGCCTTATGAGCCAGTCAACAATGTTATGCAACGGCACAAGGCACACTAGTAGAAGAGAAAGCAGCAAAGAACTCAGCAAAACCGATTTCGACTTTGAAAAACTCAATTCCTAGTCTATCACAGCATGGAAGTTCGCCCTTATTATAATTTGCATTGCTTTGCTCCCAGAGTGATCACTCCGTCTTCAATCCAGAGTCCAAACGTGAATCATGAGTCCATCAATGCGTACACACTCACGGAAAAGATGGAAGGAACGGGTGTTGCGGAATCGTCGGACCTACAGCCCTAGTGCCCTACACTTTCGTTTGATAATGATGTGGCTTGCATTGTCGCCACACGGACGTTGGCAAGCCGAAGGAGCTTTCGGCAAAGATGACGAGGCCTTTGCTATTTCCCCTGATCGCGTGCACATGGCCGTGAGGCTGAGATGACTCCACACTCGTGATTTCGCTGGCAGTCCTCCATCTGAGGAGCTGACCCCACAAAATCATAAAAACTCAAGCTTATTTTAAAACGGGAGCACCAGAAGGTCGGAGTCTCGGACTCTCGGAGACTCGGGACTCGGGAGGGTCAGTCAACCGGGAGGGTCAGTCGATAGAGTGGTAGGCCTACGACACTGACGACAGGTCCTCATCAGAGTGTTTTTTTTGTTTTTTTGTTTTTTTTCTGGTGCACATGAAGAGGGCATTTCATTGCAAAGAAAGAGTATATCTTAATTAGAGTAAGCTTACAACCAAGCCCAAGCCAGGAGTGCTGTACCCCAAGGGCAAGGGAGACTCACAGGACGACAGACCACTACCTGTACTTGAAGGAACGTAACACACAAATCAGACAACAAGAGGAAAAGAGCTTCCACCTAACAGCAATTTCAGTTCTACTGCAAGAACCGGAAGATTTTATATCCTCTCACGATGTAAAATCTATTTAATTGGTTGGTTAATTCTGGAATTCATGAGCAAATTCAGGGTCTTTGATTCTAAATAAGAACTCGAATTTTCTAAATTTAATCATTCGTGGAGCTCCACCTCTTTCCAGTTCCAGGAAGGTAGCGTAGTAGCGACTACTTGAGGGAGATCCGGTCAAACCCGTACCAGATTCCCCTTGGCTACAGTGGCCCCATTATTTCCTGTTCAGGAACTTTGGCGGCATCAGACATCCACCAGAAATTTGCAGCAAATATGTCCCTGAGACGTGGTCCATTCTCTGCCAGTCTACCCTTTTAGTCAGAGAAGGGGCCAGTGAACTGCGTATCAGAAGGTTCATGATAGTAACTGTCTCAGTGATAAGAGGCAATCAGGCAAGTGACTTTCTGCCGTTAGCTCTCAGAACTTCACTGCAATGTCGTATAACTTACAGTAAGTTAATAATCTTGTTAACATATATCATTTGGATATCACTCAGGTTCTCTGCTCTCAAGCGGCAGGGTGAATGAAACCCTCATCAGGAACTTCAAGGCATGTGAACATGGTGCCACAATGGTGCATTGAAATGCAATTAAGTTAATTTGGTGCCAACCTCTGTACCAACCTAGTATGGACAAAATGACACTAAAATGACCTGTATGCGGCCTTTGCTGTCAGAATGGCAGCAGAACAATCTGGCCCAACTTTTCTGATGCTGTTTCGTCGCATGATTTTTGCAGTGAGGCAAGTAGATTCAAGCGACAACCTTATGAAGTGCAGAATGTAGGTGAGGATATTGCTATGTACTCCGCATCAAACAAAAAAACCAACATTGGATATACAGTATATCTAAAGCAAAACATGCCTATGTTACTGGAGATTCGTGTATTCTGGTTTCCTCCGGATTTTGAGTATGAATATGGGGATACAGAGTATAGTTTAGGAGACAGAGGACTCGTTCAAAGTTGAGTGTTTCCAAAGTTCGAATGGGAGGACCAGGAGCAGGAGCAGAACTCACGGCCACTCTTTGAATTGAAACCCGCATCTTTTCTCGATTTTCTGTGTAGACTTTAGAAGCAGATGAGCCTCCCCGTTGGCCCATTGGCAGCACGGGTACTGTGAAAACCACTGGCTGTGTGTTCTCAGTTTTTATAGTTACAATCTGATGAGCCTCCCCATTGGCAGCATGAAGATTCACGAGCCTCCAATCATCAGGCACACAGATCAGGTTTTAAGGTTGAAAACTGTCCCCAGGAAGAGCTGCACAACATGGCGAGTTCTGTCCAAAGATGGAAGTGGCGGCTACTCTAAAACCCACTGCGGTAGGATCAGCTACTACTGAACAAACTTTGCTAACGACCATGATTATGTGTTAATGAGGTCTGATATTCATGAATAAATCGCAACTTAGATTAAGCGAGGTCCAAACTGACATTTTAATATTTATTCATTTGCTAAAATTATAAGATTGGTAGATTTTCTAAATAAAAAATAAAAAATAAAAAATAAAATTTAGTGTACCATGTTGACATTGGCAACCAGTGTCTATATATTATCTACACTGAATAGTGAAATTAGGTTGCCTCACACTGATTTTTCGACATTCTACACTATATCAATATGTACAGTTACTTTACAACGATGCAGTAATGTAAGAGCTATGTGGGTGGTGCACTAGTTCATGGCTCGGGATTAGAGATTGGCATGTGCCTCCATTTGGACAAGCATTAGCCCTGACATAACTTCTCTGGGGTAAGGCAACCTAATTGTCAAGGCAACCCAATTTCACTATTCAGTATAGATATATTAGGACACACTTTCAGGTTCAAGCCTTGGAATAGTAGAGCAAACTTCAATGTTGTGTCAAAGAATTTCCAAGTTTTCGAGAGTTGGAATTGCCTTCGCCAAGTTTCACAATGCTTTCTTGGATGCTTTCACTTCTATGTGAGTAGAGAAAAATGACATTTTAAGATTACCTTTGCCTTGTGATCAACTAAGAGCAACCCAAAAGTTCAAGTCCAATATTAAAAATAGTTTTCCAAAAGTTAGGAAGTTGATTCTGTTGCTTATCACGAGCCTCTCCCTAAAATTTTGCTCATTAACAATGCTTGTTTTCCTCTTGCAAATGTTGCACACTCCCATGTATAATTCTAGAATTTTCTTTTTTTCTTTGCGAAGTGTAGCCAATTGTTGTATATAGAAGTCTACTTTTAGTTCATTTTACCTTAAGAAGCAACTTAAAGAGGCTCTATCTCTATATCATCATCTTGCTTTTTTGAAAAGATTCTACAAAAACTTTGCATCATTCATTGTAAATGTATCTTTTGTAGCTTCTTCCTATTCGGTTTAGAAAAAATAAGCATATTCACTCACAAACTATAAACCTAATGTTGCATGCACCATAAGGTAGGTACACCTAATACCAACACCTAGTAGGGAATTTATACACAGGCCTCCTATCATAAATTTAGAAATAGTCACATTTGTCTTACAAAATTGTGCAACATGACTAAGTGAACAATGACAACCTTAAATTTAGGTTCTCAAATCAAGCTTGGATTCATGATTTTTTAGGGGCATAATACCTAGTTGCATATTCAGTCATATTCCTTGATCCCAAGTCCCACTCCCTCCAAAATCAAAGAACATATAATTGGATATGCCACTTTGTATATCACCCTTCCTACAATCCTATTTTAACCCCTAAAGGACCAAGGCCTTTTTACTGCCAAAAAACACTCAAAACTGTCATTTCTATAGCTAAAAGTTAAAAAAATTGAATTTTTTTTTACATCTAACCATAGGATCTTACACCTAACTAGTATGAGAGTGTGTGAAAAAAATTTCAAAATTTTTGACCGCACAGATTGCAAGATATTTGTATTTAAAGTGAAAAAACAAGTTTTTCAGCACATTGCGGGACTAGATTTTTTGACTTTGAACATTTTTAACTTGAAATTTTTGCACTACAAATTTTTAAGCTTTAAATCTTTACAGAGGAGAATTGAGTTGAGAGTCTAGGAAAAAAAAAATTTTAAAACTTAATTATCATTCTTAAGAAAATTGTTAAATAGATATAGGTATAAGATAGAAGGAAAATCTAAAATATTCAAATATTTTAGATGGAATTAAAATGCACTAATCCCAATGGTGAGATTGTTCTAGCAAGTAAACTAAACCATGCAAAAAAAAATTGAAAAATTTGAAAAATTGCATTCAGAAATGAATCCTACAAGTTATTTTTTCAAGAGGATGCTCTAACTGCCCGAAAAACAAGAATGTCCATAACTTTCTCATAACAAATCCAAATGAAATGAATCAAAGCTTTCCAAATAGACAAAAATATAATTTATGAGAAAAAAAATACTAAAAAAAAATCAAATTTTTGCAAATTTTTTTTTCCTGCCCGGGCTACCCCCGTCCCTTATTTTGAGCTTATTTGGTCATAACTTTTGTTCCTAGGCACCGATTGTGAAAAAAATTATATTTCCACAAAGCTTATCAATTTTTCTATCTTCAAAAAAAGTTTTAAGAAATCACGACAAAATTTCGGCCCATAAGTACCTACCCGAAAACGCATTTGTCCCCCAAAGGGACAACAGTCCTTTACGGGTTAAGTATGCAAATTGATTGAATTTAGTAGGGATTGCAATTAGATGTACTTATTTTAGTGTTGAATTGAACAAGTCAATAAAATTAGAAGCAAAAAATCCACTACTAATTAGATGTACGTGAATCTTTTACAAAATTATCTTTCATCCAAAAATTGGAACATAATACATTTGTATTTGTCAAGACTCTACATTCAAATGGGAAGTCAAAATTGTTAAAAGTGAAGCAAGATTTCATTACTAGTCAACATGAGATGTGCTGATCTAAAAGTGCCATCACCCATTTTACACAACATATATTTAAACCTTAAATGGCCACCTCCTTTCACTCACCACCACCACAAGCTTTCAATAGCAACTAAGGTAGGTAACCTTAAACCGTCACAAATTGCTCCTGTACCTAATTACTACTATTAGACTCTTCAAATTCTTCTATATTCTTATTGGTAAGGGAAAGGAGGTTCCAACGCACCAAAGAACGCAACATTTGGATATTGTATGCAAAAGTTATGAAGGAACACAGTTTGGTTCTAAAAGCATTTCTTCCACAGAGGTACATAACTGATTTTGGAGATGTACACACAATGAAGATGGTGCTTTAACGGTTTTGGGATACCTACCTTAGTGAGAGTGAAGAGTTTTCTAATCCCTAAAGACATAAGGGTTTTGGACAAAAGGCAAATATATTATAAAAGTATGAATTACAAATCTTTTTTAAAGTTTGCCTCAATGTAGGCAATGTGAAGCATTAAGAATTGAAAGTATTTGGATGGTCAAAAATTTAATACTATTTATAGATTTGTCACAAATAAATTTTAAAGATTTAACTTCAAAATCCACCTGAAATGCAATTTCTATCTTTAGCGTTTGAAAAATTCTATGATTGATAAAAATTACAATTTTAATTGATTCATAAAAAAACCATGAGATAAATGATTGAAGCATCAACACTTTCTTCAAATAGTTAACTTTCCAACATGAGGCAATTACTAAACCCTTTAAGCTATTTTCCTTATAATTTTTGTTTGACAATAGTGATCTTAGTTTTGAATACGAAAATAGAAAGAAAAACAATTTGGTTTGCATACGGGAAAAAAATAATTTTTTTGCATAAAAATGTTGTACAAAGTTGGATAGTGACTATAAAATGGTTATTTAGATCTCTAGGGTTAAAATAAATAATGGAAAGGTGGAATATTTCATTCTTCAAGGGCGGCCATGTGCCACTTCACTATTACAATTGTCAACAATGATCCAAAACAACATTTACAAATTAGGAATACGTCACCTTCTTGTAATGGCCTAATAGCTTTTGAGAATCAAGCTATAAGATTGCCTAGTGGGGATTTATGACAATGGGCAGGACTTTCTGAATTCGAGGCAATGGACTTTTCGTCGACAATTTGGGATCCAGGTCGAGTTATGCGATGTGATCATATTCACGGTCATTGCAATCAGTGGGACGAAGCAAATAGAGGTCCCATGCCTCAATTTCGAATATTCAGCTAATTAGAATCAGTCTTGGACAACTGTGTGATGCTTGCTGTACAAAGTCTAGGTTTGGGCATGAAACCAACGTGACGAGATACCAGACCCGAGTCCACCCAGACAATGGAAATGGAGACGATCGGCGAGCAAGCACATGGAAGACTTCTAGCAGTTTACAGGAATTGCCATAAACCGAGTTCATGCGGCAACGCATTTATTTTCCCAAGCCAACTGTGCAATGATCACACTCCGAACTCTCGTCCTCTAAACTTTTGTATAGCATCATTTCGTAACCTGACTACGCACTGGCAGCATGACGGCTCAAATATTTCGAGGAGAAATCTCACAATCAAATGAATAGGAAGATGCAAGTAAAAGGTAAAAACATCTTCCTTCCACGTGCTCAAATTGTGCCTTTCAAAATACAGCCTCTTTCCAACTCTGCTCCAAAAATGAGGACAAGCTACTGCCTACTACATAACTGCAAAGAATGCAGTTAATATGGCACTACTAGGACAGATTCTACTCAGTCACCACGAGTAAACAGATCACTTGAAGCACTTGGCCTCCAAAAGCTTCTCACCTTGGATAAGGTCGGGTTCCTCAAAGTAAGCGTTGACAAGATCCTTCTGAGATCCATTGTTGATGTCGACCTTGGTCCAGTCATAGAGCTCCGCATCATAGCACTCCTCCAACACCATTTGTGGGACGTCCTGACCCCTGAACAGCCAAACTCCCTTGATTTTGAAGGGTGGCTCCTCTCCAAGAATGCACATCTTCCCGAAAGCATACTTACGTACCAAGTCCATTCTTTGGAGGAACCCTCCAACCTTGTTCATGGTAACGTAGGTTACTTGGTTCTCGTCATTATGCTTATAATCACAGAACCACAATGAATAACCTTCAGCATCAAACGTCTCCCAGAATCCTGCAACATTACACACAGGGATTACATTAGAATCTCTGCGAAGGACTGCAAGGTGTCCAGCAGTACAATCAAACTTGTTCACAACGAATGGAGAGATTATCCCCTTGGGAGGGAATGAAAAGGCACTACCAAGCAAATCAGATAATCAAATCTATTAAAACCAGAAGTCATTCACGAAGACTTCAAGTCAATACTAGTCAACAGAAAGAAAATGGCTAAAGTAGCAAATAATAAGTTATGGAGAGGACAGGCACTCACCACTAATAGCCAAATGAAAGTCTTTCGCTTTCGTGTTAGAATATAAACGCTTCCAGTTATCAAGGACCATTGGGCTAGGTGGCAGCAGGTCCAAGGTGTTCTTCGTTTTCTTCACTGGAGCAGCCTCTTCGTCATCATCGATTGACTCTGCTGCCGGTGCGGCCTTTTTTGGTGCAGGTGCAGCTTTCTCTTTCTTCGGTTTGGGCGCATGTTCCTTCTTCGGAGAAGCTTTATCTTTCGCATGTGCAGCAGGAGAATGAGTTGGATGGTGGCCCTTCGCAGGAGGTGGTCCCAATGGCTTGTCTGCTTGAACGATCTCTCCAACGATCTTCTTAAAGTTAGGCTGGTTGACCATTGTCCAGAAATACCTCTCAACGTGAGGATATTCCGCAGTGAACTCCTTGGTAAGAGCAACGTGGAATGGGTTGACTAAGTTGCAGGTCATGATAATATCAGCAAGGGTTACCGAGTCGCCGACAAGGTAAGTTTGAGACGCCAGGTGAGTATTAAGAGCAGTGAGACCTCTCTTGAAGTTGGTGATGGCAGAAGCTTCCAACTGAAATCAGTTCCAGGAAACTAGATGTGAAACTCGCATACGAGTTAACAAATTGAACCAAGAAGTTATTGAAAAAGTCTAACCATATACGATGTCCTTTTCAGATATATTCCAGTGTAAAACATCTTTCACTATCTTCAGAGGGAACGACAAATTACTTACGAATCCTCTACATCGTAAAACCATGACTCAGATTTGGAATTGCTATAGAGTGTTATATGATATAGTGGAATCGAAGATTACGGTCAGTCTGAAGCTTCCGAAGTAACTGGGGAATCACAGGTTCGAAAGACAAACCTCCTCATTGAAGAGTCCCATTCCAAGACGAGGATAGACCCATTTGGAAACGTTGCCGTCGATTTCAAGAGTCGCGATATCAATCCACTGGTCGATCAAAGCCTGTCATATTGCTCTGATGCAAGTCAGAATTGTAGCAAAATGTTCTGAGAGGACCTAAACGTGAATAAGACGTTGCAGACATGGAGTCAAGATTGACACTTACCCTCTCGTAGTGAGATGAGCCGAAGAGACCGACATCCTTCAGCCCAGCCACTGCATTCAATACAACACAGTAAGATATCGAACCAAATAAAAGAAAATGGTAAAGACATGAAAGAAGTCGGACGAACGTCACATCGGTTTAAATGTTAAAAACTCACCGTAGCGTGCAATAGCGTTGCTTTCAAATACAGTTCCCTCCGGAGTCTCTAGCACAGGAACCTGTTAACATATAGTCCACATCAGTACTTAATACCCTAACCACACCGAAGCGTACTGGGCATTTTATAGTTTGAGCGTAGTAATATTTTGGGATTCACTTAATCTTCGTATCACAAGTTCCAAATCGTCATTGGATTGCTGCACCACAGTAGCGGGTAGATAAGGAAAGAGGGTACCACTGAAGGAATCGGACATAACAACCATCTAAGAAGTGAACTAGCAGATGATCCACAATAAATTGGACCGTCATAGCGAAAGGCGAACGTTCCAAGGTTAATCTGAACGGCCCATCTAAACAACAGTAATCATGCTCCGGCAACCACCTTGTAATCATGCTTCCAATAGTTCACAGTAAAATTCCACAGGAAACACTGACATAGAATCAGTAATATTTACTCCTCCGTACGACTCTCAGTATACCTCAGAATAGACGACGAAAACAGAAACTAATTCGTCTTGTTCATAAGATCTGAGCCGAGCAAAGAACTAAACGCCAAGCATAGAATCACCAAGCACGAGGAAGAAAGAACCGTTACCTTGCCCATGGGGTTCATCTTCATGAACTCCGGTGACTTAATGGTGGCCCAATCGAAGTCGGGCGTGGTCGCCACCTTCACACCGACATACTCGGCGACAATCAACGTCTTGTAGGCATTCTTGTTCACCTTATTCGCGTGAATCTTCTGCTCACACCATAATTGCAACAACATCAGCAAACCAAACCTAAAATAAACTCCCAACAACAAACCCTAGAACAACAGCAATACAACAATCCACCAAACGCCATTCAGCACAGTAAAGCGAAATGTGAAACATACAAGGCCAGCCATGGCTGCAGAGCTTGCGACGGAGAAAGAAAACGGCAGAGAGGAAGCCCGAGAGAGCAAGTCGCAGACAGAAAGCAGCTGCTGCTGCTAAGCAAGGCGGCAATATCTGAACAGGATAGTCGAGACCTAGAAAGAAGTAAGGCGGCTGCAAGGGGCCCTTTGTACACCCCCAAACCCTAAGCTTACAAACGCTTCTGCCTCCGTCGTCGCTGCCCGTCTTTCACTGGGATCGAAACCACAGTGGGGAGAGAGGCTCGCGTCCTCCTGGCCCTCCGATCTGCCTCTGCCAGTCGGCACCGTCGATTGGAGAATATACCTGATGCTGGTCGCGAGAGTCTGCCGCCCGCTCGCGACGTCGGCCGTCACGCATGGCCGCGTCTGGACTCACGCCGGGCGGCAGCCGGCACAGTGAAGGAAAATCCCACCGCCCGGACAAAGAAAATTCTCCCAGTTCAATTAGGGGATTTTTTATTTTTTATTTTTTTTCAATCAAATGGAAATCCATTACAAAACACGTCAAAACAATAGCCAAGTCACAAAGGCTGGACAAGGAAAGAACATCAAAGTGTTCATTTAGGGGATTCATGTCCCGTCTTCTCCAAATTCAGTGAAAAATACATTTGAGGTATGAATAAAAGTTGTATTGTACATTACTTAGGGGTAGTCACACCTTCTTCACCCCATTTTCTATCTTCAGAGAATGGGGACATGGCGCTCTTGTATTGGCTCTTTGTGGCCTCCAGAGGTCCCATTCTCTAAAAATTGAGAATGGCCACTCTTTTCCTCTGGAGGTGAAGAATGGACTTGAAGAAGATTTAGCGAGTTAAGTATATTCTCACTTTCACTGTGCATTGCCCATATTTTGCGCCTTCATCTTGTAGTCTATAAACCTTCATTGTGCGTTGTGCATTGCTGGCGTTCTACACACCCATTGCCACTTGAGTATCCTGTGTTCTGCGGATTCCAAGTTTTGTGCATTCGAGAGCTTCTCGTTCTCCACACCAACAAAAAGGGTGTTGCACCTTCTTCATGTAGAATTGCTCACCATTGGCTCCTCTTTTTTCTCACCAACTTCTCATTTTTCATAGAAGTTTGTTCCTCAAAGAAAGTGTGACTACCCCTATTATGAAATTTAGATTCAATCTGTACAATTAGATCTATGATTGCAATCACCAATATTTTGTATAAATTTCAATTTTAAAATCCAAAATTATTTTGTAGTTCAATTACAAATAAGATATTGACTTCTGGATGAGATTTTTTGTCATGGATTACAAAGAAATTGGTTGCTTAATTTTATGAGTTGGTTTTTTCAAGAGCACTTTTGATTTATTTAAACTAAGATCTTAGAATTTTTTGGTGGAAAATAGTGGTATAAAATGAAGCTTAAAACTCAGTTTTACAAATCATCCCTTTTCTAATTGAATCACACATGCATGAAGCTATTTTACCATAGACTTTTGTAGTATTTTTTACTTGCAAAAAGTGCATTATGGATGTGAAAACAAAATTCGATTTGATATGTCCGAAAAAGACTAGTTAGGCAGTTAGGGATTGAGGTAGAAATTCCAATGTTGTGACTTTTAGCTTTGGGGTGCATTTTCTTCTTCTTAGAATGAATAACTTCTTTATGATTTTAATCTCCAATTTCAAAGAGGAATTCATTGCACTCATAAAATTCATTATTCAGGATAGTGTATGAATCTATACCTTAAATGATGGGCTATTTGTTTTGTTTGTTTGTTACAATGAGATCTTGGGAACCATGCATCCTGTAGTTGCGTTCTTGGTACCGTTGGAAGCTCTCTGCATTAAGGGATGCATGAACTTTGTTTTGTGGCGTTCTAACTCACATGAAAAAATATATTGAATTTTGAAAATTTTATGAATTATTTTGGCTGTACTAATAGCACAATAGTGCTTTATGAAGTTTTTTGTATGGCATAAAGAAAATCTTAAGTAGACTTTTGCTCTTTAATTGCTAAATATTGTCATAGTTATTAAATGTTATATATGTGCATGTGTGTGTGTGTATTTGTGTGTATTTTTGACATAGAATTACATTTGTCAAGTTGATGTACATTAATCTATTTAGGTGTTTTTTTGAAAACAAATGGCACCTAATTCCATTGCAAGGAAAAGAATACAACAAGCACCAAGACTGAGTAGACTTTAGCTTACTGGTGAGTTTTAGCTAGCTATTCATGCTTTTGGAACAGTCACTTTTATGAGGATATTATTTTATGTAGATTCAATGATAGGGTTTCATTTTGCGTAAGCAAATAGGACAAAGTGGAAAACACATGAGGGAGTTTTGAATGCAGTTGTATGATATTATATCCTAAAGTTTTTAAGAGCCATAAAATACATTAGGGTTACATTGGATCAAATTGAATACCATAGAATGCATTAGAGTCAAAATTGTAGTGTTAGTTTTTGAAAGGAGAAGCATAGTAATTGTTTATACTTAGAAGCCGTACCTTCTTTGAATTCTGCCTTTTCAAAATAAATTGCCTACCACCTCACAAGGTTATGCTCCTAAAACTCATCATTTGGTTTGGAGAGAAGAATTGTCTTTGAATTTTGGTGAAAAAAATTAATGTTACAAAATGTATTATACCATAGTTTATTAGCAAGTTTTGGTAGAAAGTAGTTTTAAAAATAGATGCCAAAAAACTTGGGAATTATTTTTCAAAAATTCTTGGGGAAAAAATGGATTTCATAGAATATTTACTTAGGCCAAAATCTATTTGAAAAATTAAATGAAGTTCAACAGAAAGGTGTTGAACTTGCTCATAAACTATAATGGTAGTTCACTATCAATGAAATTATGATAACGCAAGCTGGATAATTTTTTCACAAATATTAGGAGTTCAACAAGCATAAGAATAGGATTGTAAACCACCTTTTTGATTCCAACTTACACATAATCATCACTATTTTTCATTGTGCTAGCATTCTGGGCGCTTATGTTGTGAAATTAAAAGTGACTACCACCCTTTATATGTTGCCCTTGCCTCTTTGGTACACCATCTTGAGTTCTACAATAAAAAAAACAATCAACTTTTCTATTTTTATGATATAGTTTGGGAATCTCTCATTCCACTCATCCTATACAAAACCTAAGTAGAAAATACTCCTTCCGTCTTGAAATGATTATTGTCCATTCCGACTATCATGTTTTTTTAAGGTTGTTTTGAGTAGATCGTATGAAAACTCCCTTGTGGTTAACTTTATTTAAGTTGCAATGAACACTCATGCAATGTTCTTCATTGCTTCAATTCTAGTGATATAAAATTTGTGACCTTTCTTAATTATGGTTTTCCACAATATGATCAACAAAATTGGCTCAAAAAATACCAACAAAATTGTGGACAATTGAAGTACTACGGTGATGTGCTGGATAAAGTGAGGAATTAGATAGTCAAAAGTTGAAGCAAATTTTTGGCCAGGAAAAAAAACAGAACTTGATATTTTCCTCAATTCATAGTGTGTCAAGGATTACTATTAGAACATTTTTGGTGGTATCAGATCTCATGAAGCTCTGCTACTTTATGATACTACAGTAGATGATAATGCAAAATGGTAATTAAGAGAAGGCATGAACAAAATAAATGTCCCTAGAAATTAAGAACTAGCAAAGAAAGCAATGCTAATCAAGGATTTCTCCTTTCAAATGAGAAGCTTACCTTTGAATCTTGGAATATACCAAACTCTCTTGCCAGCATTTGAAACTCTGTCAAAAAGTTGTAAGGTAGAGCCCCCCATAACCAACCGAATAAGGAAATCCGACATGATTTGGAGTAGTGAAGGCAAAACAAATATTTTTCAGAGGTACATTGATAGAAATGACATGGATTGCAAAAAATTTGGTAATTTTATCGCTTGAATTGAAATTACTATGAATTTTGGGAGGCAAAAAGTGCTCCAGACCCATGGCCAATGTTTAGACTCTTCCTCTTCCGATCATTCAAGAACTTTTTATTTAATCATTATTTCCTACTTTTTTTTTCACAACTTGGGACATGTCTCATGTATTTATTAGTTCCAACCTTGAAAAGGCACAAAAAAAACATTCTAAGCTTGGTTAGAAATATGTGCACCTATAGGTCGGGAATGGATCAGTGGTCGGGAATGGGGGTCTACCTTAGTAACTTAGACCGAAATGTCTTCTTCTCCAATTGAATCTATCAGTTTCTCAATGCCAATGATGCTAGGACAACTTCTGCTTTAGAAACAAGGGCACCAAAGGCTTCAATGTATTACCTGTGCACCAAATGCAATTGAAACCAACCTTGAATTTTCTATTTATACCAAAATATATATGGCAAGCCTGGATTTAACCCCTAAAGGCCCAAGGCATTTTCTGGCTCCGAAACCACTGAAAACTGCCATTTCTGCTGCGATTACTTCCTAAACCAAAAAAAAAGTTTTTCTTAGAATCTAACCATAGGATATTGTCCTTCACTTGTCTTAGATCATGTGGTAAAAATTTCATGAAGTTTGACCGTACGGATTGGAAGATATTAGCGTTTGAAGTTGGAAAAAGAAGTTTTTTTGAACTCTAGATTGCAATTTCAGATGACTTTGACGGCCATTTGTAGACTTTTTTTGCACTACACACCATAAATTTAAAATTTTTTATGTTGAACATTCGAGTTGAGAGTCGGGGAAAAAAATTTCAGAATGTCAAAACTTGATTTTCACATATAAAATAATTGCTAAGTAGAAGTAGGTCCAAAATTGAACAAAACACTAAATCTTCAATAGCTCTTAGATAAAATTAAAAAACCATAATCCCAATGGTGGGATTGTTCTTGCAAACATACTTAACCTTTTCAAAAAAAAAATTTGAAAAAATTTGAAAATTGCATTCAAAAATGAATTTTATAAGTTGTTTTTTGAAGAAGACGCTTAGATTGCCCAAAAAACAAGATTGTCCATAACTTTCTCATTCTGAGTCCAAATAGAGTGAATCAAAGCTTCAAATATAGACAAAAACATGATCTTTGAGGAAAAAAAATAAAAAAAATAAAAAATTCAATTTTTTAAAGTTTTTTTTCTGCCCGGCAAACAGTTTTTTTGACTTCGGGCGGCATAACTTTTTTTCTTGGGCACCAATTGAAAAAAAAATTATATTTTTGGAAAGCTAATGTGATTTCCTATCTTAAAAAAAGTTTCAAAAAATCAGGTCGAAATTTCAGGTCGCACGAGCCTGCCCGAAATCCCAAGTGTCCCCAGAGGGGACTTTGGGCCTTTAGGGGTTAATCTATCTTCCTCCCCAATTATGATCCTTAAAAAATTACTTTCTAATTACTCCAATTTTTGATTTGAGGATGCTTGTAAACAAGTGTACTATGAATTTAACCTTTATTTTTTTTATGGTCTAAGGATAAGAAGCAGTACTTCTTCCATGTACGTCAAATCCTTGGACTTCCAATCAACCAGCACATACAAAGTTGACAATCAGATTCATTCACCAAAGTATTACTTACTAGAAACAGGAACCCAAAACTCCATTACCTCTAAACAGGAAATGTACATAGACTTTTGAGTTTGAACAATGGCCAACAATGCTCATAGTTGCCCAAAAGCAGTTTGTAGACTCAAAAAGATGTATGCCACAGTTGAAGTTGGCGGGCATAAAAATTACTGAATGCTCTTATATCTGCTAAAGTAACCAGACAAGCATTTCAACAGAGTTTTTGAAACAAATGTTAAGAAAGACCCAATTGACCCAAAAGCATGCCACAAGATTCACTAAGCCTTTAAACTTCATAGAAACCTTGTATACTTATGCTTATATTGTTCAATTTGATAGGCTTGAGGTACTGTTCATAGAACTGCCCTAAGCTTGAGCCCTGCAATTCTCATCAGAGACAACCAGATGCTTTGATTATATTTACCTAAGACCGGAGTGCAACGTGTACACTTGATAATCCTTTGAACTCTCTTGTGCAGAGAAGATGAGTTTTCCATTGGCTCTACGCTGTGTTATTAGTGGAAAGATAGCAATTCAGCATGAAGAACTTATATAAACCGCATTGGATAGAATCTGAATGATGGATTCTTGGGTGCAGCAGTGGGCCTCTCAAGAATGTTATGTTTTGGTTTATAAACAATACTTGTTTGTTTTGAAATCAGTCTAATTTCAAATGCAGTCAAAACCAAAACCACCACCTTATTTTGAATTGTATCTTAACAAAAAAGTAGAACAAAACAGGAAAAAATGAAGAAGTTAGACTCTTACATCTCCTGCAAATTTGAAGGTGTGGCACACTTCTATTCCCTAGTTTTGGAGGCATGCTGATTTTAGGCCAGAGGATGTTTCAGAAGAAAGTTCACTTGAACATCTTTGTAAATTTTGGTGTATTTGTTGCCATTTTTGAATGTCAGGAACTACACATCCAAAATGTTTGATGGTATGGACAATAAAAACATCCAAGAAGACATGTAGATGTGAACTTTTTAACCACTGGAGCAGTAAGGGCTCATGTTTTTTAAATTATCAACTGAATTGTTCCCAGTGTGGTTGAAAATAATTAAAATTGGACAAAATGGAATCCGCATTCAGTACTGAACCAACTTCCACCAAAAAAAAAAAATTGTATTGCCACAGTAACTAATTTTACAAAATACACAAAATACGCAAAATACCTTGTCCATAGTGAATCAATTCATGCATTCCCAGTGTTAGCAAGAGTTTTATGATAATTTCCTCAGTGCAGATGGTTTTGAAGCGGGGGTCATATTTAGACAAGCTCACCATAACCAAAGGTCACATGTACAGCTCTGCCATTGTAAGATAATTCATGTAGCTTACATACCTTAAAATAGTAAACAAAATTGCTTTTGTTAATCAGCTCATCTAGTGTGTGCTATGCAAAGCCCTGGTCATGGCAGATTAGAAGAGGGAGGCCATGACTTGATGCTGGATGCACCCATGAGATTGTAATCTCGCATGCAAGACTCTAAGGAATCTCAAAATATATGCTCCAATTGGGTTCAATGTAAGTAGCAATTTCTTATTTGAACTCCATTCCCATTGTGAGATTAAAGAATTTTCCAATATGCAAGCATAAAGAACTCAGGGAAATTGTGCCCATGTGTTTTGAGTGCCGCATGATAACTGCACTCACAGAAGTGATAGAATGTGAACTGGAGTGTAAGCCATTGAATGGAGTCGAAACTCATGTACGCCAAGACTTGAGCAGCAAATGGTTAAGATAACTAGCTTGTTCATACACATCAATTACATTGACTGAACTGATTTGTACAAACACAATGACGATATAAAAGACTCAGCAATATACTCATCAAAAATCCCTCAAGTAACTTGACTGCAGAAGAATGTGACGTAAAGCACCCTTCCTAAACATCCTGAGGACAAGATGGTCAGCATATTTTGGGATGATACTCACAATCGTTGCACAGATAATCAGATCAGTTTCTGGGTCAAACTCCTCTTTTGTTCTTCCAGCAGCAGCCATTCTGTGCATCATAAGGAACGCTTCCTCAAAAGCTTTGCTAACCTCCTCAAGCCCCTGGTACTGACGAATACCTTGCTCCAATGCCGCTGCCGCTGGACAATCACATAGAACGCGCTGGAAGTCCACTTCGGGGCCAGATGATTTATCCGTCCATTGCTTCCACAAGCAGAATTTGTGTAGAAACTATACCCACGACCACGCGACGTCTCCTAAATCCGACGTACATGACTCAGGCACAAGGGGAAGGCTTGATAAACCAGTACATCCCACTGCAGAAACCTCTTCGAGACTTACGAATGGTCGTAAATCTGGCAAGCTCGTCAAGCGAGAGCAGTTCACAAGATCAAGCACATGTAATTGCGACAGATTCTCCAACCCAGGGAGACTCTCAATAGCGGTACTGGACAGGTCAAGGCGTTTTAGATTGACCAGTTTACCCAACCCTGGCAGAGCTTTTAGCGCCGAGCACCTGCTCAACAGCAAATCCTCCAAAGAAACAAGGGCCTCAAGTCCTGCTATTGAACCCCTGATTGGCAGGTTCTTCAGTGCCAATCTTCTTAAATGAGTCAAGGAACTCAAGCCCCAAATGACAATGGAGCCGCTCGAAAAATCAAGATTGTTAACAATTTCGACCACCTCCAAAGTTGGTATTCTGCCCAGCACAAGGAGCGCCGGGAATTCCCTGTTCCAACATGTTAACCGAAGGACTTTCAAATTATTAGCCAACGTGTCTACGAGGCAAATGGCAGCAGGATTGGCAAACCGCATATTCAGCTCCCGTAAATTGGCGCAAGTGGTGAAATCGGGTTCCTGCACCAAGCGTTCGCATGAGAGCTTCACATACCGAAGCTCCTCCATGTTGTCAGACCATTTCAGAGTCTCCAGAGTGAAACTTTTCAGTTTCAGACTTCGCAAATGTTTCAGCGGGCCGATGTCGAAAATCTTCTGCTTTACTAGGTTGATGTCGAGGACCACCAGATTCGCCAACTCCCTAAACGGCTCAGGAAAACTCATCTCTGAATCTATTTGAAGCCTGAGCCTCTCAAGAAACGACCAACACGGACCTGGAGGAGCATTCTTCAGACACGAAGGTAAGGTCCTCCCGTTCCTCTCATACGCACACCATCTTTGCGACTCCTCGTGAATCTGATGCTCAGCAAACTCGACATACAAATCATGCATGGTGACCTTCAAAGTCTTGTTCTTCTCCCAGTCTTCAATTAGCAATTTCGTCCGCAAATTCTTCATCTGCAATGCACCATCACAATGCAACACCAACAAGCAATTCAATATTGCCATGTCCTTCAAATTGATAGAATGAAATACTCCACCAGCGCAATTGAAACGCCAAACGAAATGAACAACCCTCCGAAACGTCATACTATGGATCTCTCCTTTGACCCCAACTTTTAATGCGTACAATTCACGAATTGTAGTTATCCTCCAACAATTGGACTTTCGATTGGAAATACAAACAATAGATATTAACAGGGGGGCCAATGTTCTCAGCTGTGATCGAGGAGCTCAAAAACTTCTCGCCCTTCGTTGCAAGGGTGAGACCTAATCCACAACTGTGGGATGCGAAAAGACCCCTTGAGACTATGAGTTCTTGCCATCTCGAAAAGCACAAAACTGGGACAACAATTTACAATGCAATCGAGAAAACGAATCGGCAACAGGAGTGGAGGCAACACACCATTATTTATAAAATGGTTCTAATAGTTGGATAAAATGTAAATCAACAATACTTCAGCAAGATGTCGAGTGCACTCACCTTATATATAATCTGCTCTTCATCCATGCCATAAATCGCAACTAACCAGTCGCAAAGATCATGGACATTATTCAGCTTTCCACGAGGTGCAAAGAGGGCGATATCAAGAAAGAGGAGTTTGGCTGATTCACTGGGCAAGGCATCATAAACTGCTCGGAGGATGTCAAATACGGAGTCATTGTGAAACCATCTTCTTTCCTGCAAGATCTTTGACTTGTGGAGCCACTGGAGGGGCTCATATGCATCAATGCCCTTCACATAGGACCCCAACGCTTGCAAGGCCAACGGATGATAGTGTCCGAGAAGAGGCCTAGATTCAGATACCACAACAGGTTCATCCTTGTTCAGAAAAAAACACCGTCGGAGACAAGACTTCAGAACTTTCATCTCCTCAACTGTGAACGGTGAGACAAGCCGGGCAGGCGCGAGTGCATGCTGTAGAAAGATTCTCGAGGCCTCATCTTCATCCAAAGTTGGAACTTGGATACAAAGTGCATCACTGTTATAAACGATCTTAACGGCGTTCCCTTCCAACACATTTTTCAGACACTCCAGGCTACGAGATGTCAAAATTACTTTGCTTTTGGGGCTCAAGCAGTCGAGAAGGATCTGAACCCATTCTGTGCTTTCCTCAATCACATTGTCCAGGGCCAGAAATACATGTCGCCTCGGCAAGGCCTTTCTTAAGATGGCATTACCCTGCGAAAAGAACAACAATCCTCATGTCAATGAACGTATACTCGTTCTTAGCCAACATCTCGAAAAACAGACAACTTCAAAGTCAAAAGACGTGTTTCATCAAATCTATTAACGTGCTTAACATTAAGTAGAAACAACTGAAGTTGTGGAAACCTGTTCAACGCTTGAAATTCTTCTCATTGGTCTTGCTACAGTCAGCGAATCCAGGATCAACTTTTGGGCTTCGATGATATTTTCTTGCTTGAAGCCCTTGTAACCCTTCAGCTCAATGTGGGAAACCCGTCCAGCAAACTCCGCATAGAAATTATCGCACAGAGCTTTACAAAGGGTTGTCTTCCCTATACCACCCATACCATACAAACCTAAAACGCTGGTATGCGCCATACTCTGCTCCGAATAAGATACACCGTCTGTATTTAGTTTATCAAACTTCTCAACTACAACCTGCCAAGTCACAACAACGATCCTCAAATGTGTTGGTCATAAATTGATAGATTACAGTTCACACAACATGTGAACTCAGATGTCAATTTGAAAACTAGCAAAACAAACTCAAAGAATCATGAGAAATCAAAATGAGGAATGCAGAAAGATCGAAGCAACAAGGAGAGGACATACGTCACACAATCGATGCCTGCCCTGCATGGCCGAAACGTCAAATTGAACATCTGGTGGATGAAGTTTGCAAATAGAAGCCACAACCGCTTTCCTGTAAGCCAACTCGGAGTCTCCTGCAAACACCGCTCCATTTATAGAAGAAAGGAAGTGAAGAGCTTCAACTACATGAGAGAAATGCAGCTTCTTGTCCTTTTTGCAATGTTCCTTCACTGACATTATACGATCAAGCTCACGTTTGAGGTCTTCAACTCCGATCTTGTAGTACAACGGCAAGATTTTCAGATTGGTGCAGGAATACTTGATTGCTCTTACAAATTCAATCAGTTCTATAATGGGCCATTCGGAGAGGAGATACTCCATAGACAGCACCACCACTGCCACATGACACTGGCGGGCAGCATCCTTGATCAAAGCGTGAAACTTCTCCCCCTTCGACAAGCTGTCAGGATGAAGATCAAAGAACGGGAAGCGTCCGGCATTTTCCAAGTCTTGACAGAGTTGCTCCACAAATGACTTCTGTGCACTGCTATGGCTTAAGAAGATCCTGTGCTTTGGTAACAATTTCACTTCCTCGCTGCATTGATCACCTCCAACACACGCTAGTCCATCGGTCTCATTCTCCAAGTCTTCACAGAGTTGCTCCACAGACGACTTTTGTGCACTGCTATGGCTTAAGAAGATTCTGTGCTTTGCTAACAATTTCACTTCCTCGCTGCATTGATCACCTCCAACACACGCTGGTCCATGAGTCTCAGATAGTAGAGTATCAAGTTCCCGCACCAAACCTCCATCAATATGTTGAGCAGACATTACAGAAGTACAGATGCATGACAACTTCGATTTATCTATCAAGTTGAGCTTGTAGATAGAGATCAAATCTTTGATGAGATCTTCTGCCTGAACACAAACACACAGCTTAATACTTTAATAAAATTGTATTTGCTGAAAATTTCTTAGAGTAGGCTCCAGTATGTTACAGAGTCTATGAATGCGTTCATTTAGCAAAATTCCTAAATGTTCAAGAATATCCATCTACCTGAATTGAGAGCCATGAACTGTGCCCATCCCAACTCCAATCAAGATCTTCTAGATCTTCTGTAAGTTCACTACAAAAGCCTGAAAATGGATTCCCAGCTCCAGGCTCCCAACTCCAATCAACATCCACATCATCATTTTGGGTTTCATCGTCGGAAACCCAACTCCAATCAGAATCTCCACCATCATCTTCGAGTTTATCTGGATTAACACTGCCACTGCTCGTAGCACCCTCGCTAATGACTCCACCGCCCCTTGCATTGTCCCCTCGACCAATACCCTCTCCCCCTCTCCCTCCGGTCCCTCCTCCCGAACCATTGCCCCCTCCTCCTCCCGAACCACTGCCCCCTCCCCCTCCTCCCGAACCACTCCCCCCTCCCCCTCCTCCCGAACCACTGCCTCCTCCCCCTCCTCCCAAACCACTGCCTCCTCCCCCTCCTCCCGAACCACTGCCTCCTCCCCCTCCTCCCGAACCACTGCCCCCTCCCCTTCCTCCCCCTCCAATCCCTCCAATCCCTCCTAGTCTAACACAAATCACATAATTCAAAAGACGATGGATATCCGCCTGTATCACATTGTAACAATCCCCAAGTATCTTTCGGACACATTTTACTGTCACTTGCGCTTCAATTAATGAAGCATATGAATCTTTAGGGAGTTGCGGCTGAATGGTGATGGATGGATTCATTCCGTCATGCCAAAGTGGGTTCACTGGGACCCAAGTATTATGCAAAGCGTTTTTTGGGACGCCAGGAAAACAATCTGGGCTGTCAATCGATTTACCCCCAAATGTACTCAATGGAGAAACTTGAAACGTCTTGGTGTATAAAACTCCGTGCGGCATCATAATGCATGGTCGAAACCTTCCCCTCCCTTGACTTCTCATGCTTCTTCTCACTTCTGGTGTCAATATAATCGCACCAGGACAAACTTGGTTGATTACCGCTTCAACACAAACTCTTGCCCCATATACCCTGCCCACCTCAGGTGGACTATTAATGAATTCATCAAAAGAACCCATGGCATCCCTCTCCATGATCGCAAGCTCCATGATCGCAAGCGCAACGAAGTAACGACTTAGTAACCCAACCGAACAGTGTACAGTAGTCGCTGTGTGACAGGCCTTGCACGGGATGCACGGGATTCGCAAGTTACCTGCAAAACTACGCAGCCATGTCAATTAGGATGGCTTGTTCATGCCGATTATTCCGATAATATTTGATCTGGCTTAGCCACACCAAAACCTGCCACAATGGCATCCATGCTAATATGCAATGCTAGGCGTGACCACTCTTAGAAGAAAGTCAACAAATGCATCCTAAAACAGAAGCAAGTAATAACACGGATCGCATTCGATCGAAAACATGGCGGAATACAAGAAAGACATCCATCCCGGCAACAAACCCTGAAATCGACAGACTTGGAAAATGACTTCGCCGCACCAGCGGATCACAAACGATACACGCTAGAGAAGCAATTCTAAGCCAATTGTGCAACCTGCAAGTCCTGCGAAGGGCAATCCACACCCTCGCAAGTTCTACAATCCAGGAACCCCCAAAAGACGAGCGACCACAGCTCATCTCGAGCGTTCACGACACCGAAATCTTGACCCCTACAAAACCTCCACGAGTATACCAAAGCGTCGAGAAAATCAAAATTCCCTACCACGACGATCCTCAAATGCTCGAATCGTAAGGGAAACGAAGACCGATTAAGGAATCGCGTTTCGTGCGGAGACGGAGAGGAATGCGGACAGTAGCTGCACCGCAACGCGAGTGTGCACGTAGCAGGCGGAAATTAAAGTGGAAAACAGAGCATCGGGTGCATGAGAAATGCGAAAAATCCCAATTCTAGGGTTTGTCGCCCATTCTTGTAGTGAGACCTCACTAAGGTGGGTACCGATCCTAAACTGCCTATACGTCTTCACTCTCTGTACTGTACTGTACTGTACTGTACATCTCCAAAATCAACTACAGAGTATGTACCTACGTGGAAGAAACTGTTTTAGAAACCAAATTTTGTCCCTGTATAACTTTTGCATATGATATCCAAATGTTGTGTTCTTCTGGTGTGTTGGAACCTCCTTTCACTTGCCAATAAGAAAATATGAAAATTTGACCAATCTAATAATAGTAACTAGGCATTGTAACACAAATTGGCGGTTTTGAGGTACCCACCTTAATACTATAGTGAGGGTGTCAAAATTAGTGACATCTATAATTCTACAAAATTTTATTTTTTTCAAAATTGGTACTCCCTCCATCCTAGGTTTGTGCTAATATAAGTGTCCAATGTGCCTTCTATAGCTTCACAAGCACATTGAACAATGTTTGCATTATAGTGGGACGTGAGTAGGTAATTCCCCAATTGCTCTAGTCGATCTTTTTTTATGGTTGTACATTTTGAAGCACTCTCTTCCACTCTCTACAATCATGTTGTTTCAACGCCTAAAAGACAACTATATTTCAAGATGCATCGACTATATTTTAAAGATACAAAAATAACTAAATCAATTCTAAATCATAACTTCTTAAATGTCAAAAAAATTAGTCTCTTTCATAATCTCACAGACTTTCTTGAAATGGGACACTTAATTTGGAACTAAGGAAGTACAATATTATGTTGCACCCTTGGTTAGAATCAACATCTACTATTATATATTTAAATCTTTAAAGACCAATATTATTATTATAAAGATATAAAGATATATTTCTCAAGCTCTATATCATTACCTAGCAATTATTGCAAGGTGGAGTTGACTCCAAACACATGATTTGTGAGACATGAGATACATCTATCTACGTTCTATGAAACAGGTGCTTTTATGAGATACATTCTAAATGCAAGCAATACAAATGGTTCAAGGGAAGCTTGGCTTGGCATTGAGACCTTGCTACGTTATACGTCAACAATTCACAACTTATTTGCACGATTTTACATAAATAATACATGCTGCAGTGTAAGCAGACGCTAAGAGGATGAAAGACCCGCAAAAAGAGTGACAATCTAATGAACGAAATGAAGCCAAGGGGATCTTTGTAATCCGCTTCTCTCAGCGTCTGCTAACTTTTCCAACACTTTTATTATTTTTTGCCGAACCGGGAATAGTTGCTCGGCTTTCCTCCACCGCCACCCATACCAAACTTCAATGGCACAACAGGCCTCCCCAGTGGAATTTCGCTGGTTATGAAGCAGCTGCTTCAAGCTTGGAAGCCAATGTGCTACGTACTCTCCTTCTGGGTCGTAATTTGCAGACTGCAAGAAACAAGTTGCGAGTCACAAAATTCCATTCCTCTGCGATGAACCGAAGGATCAAGCAAGATGTGCATTTGAAGAGGAAAAAACACAGATTTACTAAAACATTTTTACCTGCTTCGGTATGCTGAAGTATCGATCTTCCTGAGGGTCATTGCCACACCTACACTCCATGGAAATATGTCAAATGCATGCAACTTAATATGCACAGGAGTCCACTGTGACCATGACCCCCAAGCGCCGTCACTGGAATTCCATCTGCTGGATGGTGAAGAGCTTCTCATTCATCCAAAGGAATGCTCAAATCTCTGATAATCAACTTTGGTTTATTACGTCCCCAAGGCTCCAAGACCTTAGGAGGGCTTCAAACTGAATGTTCATTTGAATTTACAAAGTTGAAACTAGTCTAATCTATTTCTTACAATCTTTTACTTTGTTTCTTGTACAACTTTCAAAATTGGATGAACTCATCTAACTTCTATATTTCTTTTTCTATATTTTCTAATGTTTCAACTAATTAAAAATTTGAACATGTAGGAGTGCAATTAGTCTCTAATGGTAGGATGTACTCCATTAATTAATAATTCTATTAACTTATTGGAGGTCAAAGAAAAACACAATGTGGATTTTTGAACTGGACTAAAAGGATATATCTATTTTTTCCTGGTTACTTGGGCTTTCTTCAAGTTAGCCCCCAAAGACCGGAACTTAATGAGTTTCATTCCTTTCTAATGGATTTTTTGATTTGGATGCTTGCTGACTTAGAAATTTGGATTACCCTCATATTGAAGGACCTCGGTAAGAAAGCAAAATCCAATTTCTCTTCAGTCAAATGCACACTGACAATGGAAAAAGTAGGTATGGATATTGGATGGGATGACATCCTCATGAACTTCACCGGTAAAGATGACTTGGCAATGAATTGCAGAAATCCTACCAGGGGCCTTGCTCGAAGGATCTAAGGTTTTTCCAACTCCTCATTGAAGCGACAACTGATGAAGGAAATCTGATTTTAGATCTACCAGTGAATTTTCAATTCAATTATTGTCTAATCTCAACATGCAATAGCAGATGCGGCAACACAAGATCCGGATGCCATGACCGTGGTGCCTAAGAAGTTTGCTTGCAAGTCTAAATTCAATAAGTAAGTTTACTTATTTTTTAATTCTTTGTATGCATGTTAATTCTTGTGTTTTATGAGTCTAATATTCTTTAATATGTGTTTGTAGCCCTTGTAGATTGATGTTGCAAGATGAAACCATGAAGAAACAAAGTCTTCTATTTAGTCCGAAGAAGACTCTTAAACTTCTAGTGTATGCTGAGTAGATGGCATTGGCATTTGTAGATTTATGGTTGCTCTAAGCCAAATTTTTATAGAGATAGTTTTATTCTTAATGTTTTACAATTTGTTGATGGTCAGCATCCAAGGGTGGAGAATCTTTACATTTATCAACTACTAAAGATTCCACGACCAAGTCCATTGTGACTTAGACTCATGGGATTGACATATCTTGTGAGTCGAACTATTATGTGTTGATTTTTATTATGATTGGATTAGTGCATTTTATGACTATATCTTGAATGTGTGTTATTTAACTTTTAATTTTTTCATTGCATGATTATGTAGAAATCAAGAACATTTGATTGTTGCAAAGAAGATTTTAAAAAAATATTTGCAATTTATGCCCCAAATTCCAAAAAAATGACCTGACATTTTCTAAACTTCACAATTTCTTAAAACCATAGTTATAGGTCCCTTAGCCTTTTTTTAAATAAAAAAATTTCAAGCTCACAGGTTCATAGACTCAAGGGCTCATGCTTACAAGCTTGCTTGCTAGCAACCCTAGTATAAGAAGCCCTCAAGATAGAGCTAAATATTATGCTAATAAAAAAATGAGTCATTGCAAGTTTGAAGTAGGTGATAAAGTGTGTTTGAAAGTTACAACTCATTAATTAGGATTAAAACTTAGTAAGTCAAGGAAGTTATCTCCTCGATTTTGTGGTCCATTTGAAATTATCAAACAAATAGAACCAATGGCTTATAAATTGAACTTGCCTAGCAATTGGAAGATTCACAATGTTTTTTCATGTGAGCTTATTGTAGAAATATATTTGTAATCCTAGCTGGTGTTGCCTGTGATTTCTAAAGTTGCTCCTGAAAGAGCATTACTTGCGGAACTAGAGAGAATACTAGAAGTTAATATGTAGCATTTATAGAATAAATGATTCCATAGGCTATTAGTAAAGTGGAGGAATTATCCCAAATATGAAGCCTCTTGGGAAAGAGAGAATGATTTTTAAAAGGATTACTGTAGCTTTGTCATTGTAGACAATGACTAATTTTGAGGGGGAGATTAATTGTATCATGACCTTATGCATTGATAGAAGAAAGAATTTGTGATGATTGTATCAAAGACCTTTGATGGATGAATTAATTTATGATGAAATGTGCACTAGTGGATATCTCCAGATAGTAAATTTGTGCACTAGAGTTAGACAACTCCACTTGGATGACAAGTGCATTAGATAGTGCAGTGGTGTTAATTAACAACTCCCAAATAAAGACAAGTGTATTGGAGCTTAGAATTAGACAACTTCAAGTGGAAGATCAAGATTTGGATAAGATAAAAATTCATATTTAGAATACTTTTAAGTATGACTAAGACTTTTATTGTAGGAGATGATCCAAAATAGAACCAAGAGTAGAAAGCTAAAGGTATAAAAAAGTCTTAATCTATCTAAAGGATTAATAGTCTTCTATTGATAATCTATATTATATAAGATAGAATTTGGGGGTGAAGATTTCATTTTCAAATGGAGATTGATCTCTCTCTCTCTCTCTAGTTGGGTGGTTTGAGCTCCTTGGGAAAACGTTTTGTTAGTAACTATATTTTTGTGTCTTATTTGGAATCCATTGTGGTTTGAAGTTAAAAGTTGTGGGAAGTTTGTAATAGACCATGTGGTCCTATGATCATAGATGTGATTTCATTAACTTCAAATTTGGATACCATGAAATCAATATAGTGCACTCAACCAACAATATATTTTATGTGTAAGGAAGAAGGTTTAGAATTTTCACTAAAACATTGAGTCTAAGATTAGCTAGCTACTTTGAAGTTTCAGGAAATGGGTTGCCTCTCCTAATTGGAGCATTTTGGTGACTACCTTGGGGATTGTGTCAAGGGTTAATGATATCATACCAAGGCAACTCCGTGACCGGTGGCGTGGCCCAACACTCTTCTCCTAGGAGGCAGGACACGTGGCAAACCAGTGGACAAATGCCACCGCTGCCTTGCCCAAGTAAAAGAGCAAAAGAGCTCCAAAAGCAAAGCAACCAGCCCCCACAACTGAAGCCGAACGCCCATGCAGCCCGGCCCGGCCCGGCCAATCCCGCCCGTTGCCTTTTCGAACCAAGCCCCCTTTGCCAATCAGCCAACAGGCCACTCGCCGGGGCATTACGCCACCTGCCCACCCGTCATGCGAATCGCGGGCCGGGTCCCACACGACCACCCCAGTCCGGCACGCCCCGGCCATGGCTCCGAGCAGATAAGCCTATCTCTCTCTCTGCCCGCCCTTGTCGACGTCGACGTACCACATCACTCGCATGTCAATCAGGCGTGCCGCTGATCTCTCGTAAGCTTATTGCCTCGTCGCAGCATTGGCACATTCGAGCCATCGGTGGGGGATTTTTTTACTGATTTTTTTGGAATTTTTCGGTGAGGATTGAGTGTGGCTATGGCCTCCCTGTCGACGATGGCGCCCTGTTGCGTCAAGGGCTCGGGCGTCGGCGTCGGCGTCAGCCGAGCAGCGAAGAATGCGCTGCGAAGCGGGGTGTGGCAGATGGGGTGCTGTCCAGTGGAGCAGCTGCGCTGTGGGGCGAAGATGGGAGCGACGGCCGTCGTTAGCAACAGACGCGGCGTGGTGGCGCGCGCGGCTGCGGCTGGGACCAGCACTGGTATGACTCAATTTCGCGTTTTGGAATTTGAGGAGGGTTTTGTTGTTGTTGGGCGCCGTAACGTTCTTGAATTCACCTCCTCGCAACCTGGACACCTTTGCTGTTAAAAGGGAAATTCGCTGTATTCAAGATTCAGTGATCTTTTGATATTAAATTTCTTTGACGCAATTTCATCCTAATATGTTGAATTAAAGATTTGAAGGCAAATTCATCGAGATTCATAAATTCTCACATTTTCCTAGCGATTTGTTGGTCTTCAGTGCCACAGTAGAAAGGGTGGGAACTCAACACTAAAAAAAAATATGCCATGCATCGTGGGAGAGCCGCGTTTGATGAAATTTGAAATGGCGCTTTGGTCAGGGCAGACGTACCGACAGTGGCTGATACCAAGGGAAAGTTCATTCAAACCTACCGAAAGCCTATCCCTAGCATTTACAGCAACGTAATTCAGGAGATTTTAGTGCAGCAGCACTTGATGCGGTACAATACGACCTACAAATATGATCCCATCTTCGCCCTGGGATTCGTCACCGTATACGATCAGCTCATGGACGGGTACCCGAATGATGCTGACCGGGATGCCATTTTTAAGGCTTACATTACTGCGTTGAACGAGGATCCCGAATTATACAGGTTCTTTTCCTCCATTTCTATGATTCATTGATGTTGTTATGTTTGATGAAATTTAGCAAAATTATTATAGACCTTCAATGGTCATGTTGGTGGAATATTTGGGATTCTTGAATATCTATGTGCATACTTAGCATGCTTGATTCATTTTTGGATCATTTTGACACTTTTGGGGTAACTCATCCTGCATTTCTGGTTAAGTGGGTCGAAAAGCTCCTTTAGTGAAATTTTCTAAGAACTTTCTCTTCTAGCCAATTGACCAAAATCGTGCAAGCCATTTTCAATGTTATGAGGCTTCAAGCACACGTTTGAATTCTGCATACCGGTGCATCAATTATCGATTTTGGTTCCAGGCAATGGAGTTTTGTCATTTTCTGACCAAGTTTATATCCGATGTTGAGAAATGCAGAAAAGATGCTAAAAAGCTAGAGGAATGGGCGGCTGCTCAAAGTGGTGGCGGAATTGCAGAGTTTGCAAGCAAGAATGGTGAGGTGGAGACTGCTCTGAAGGACATTGCTGAGCGAGCGGCAGGCACAGGGACATTCCATTACAGTCGATTTTTTGCAATAGGCTTATTTAGGCTTCTTGAATGCGCGAACGCTTCCGACCCGGCAGTTTTGGAAACGGTAAAATATTGCGATAATTGTGTGCTCTTTTATTGTAGTGTGTCTTAATCTATCCTCTTGGCATGGTCTCATGTCCACGAAATATGCTTAGATCGGCATGCTGGTAATTCGTAACCGGACTTTCTGGGAATCTGCGTGCTCTCTTTTGAATGTAAAGTAGATTGTTTATGCAGTCGCTTTTATTGCAAGGAACTTCGACGCGAGATAGTGAAACCTTGAGGTGGAATTTGTGACACATGTGGCGCTGTCTGAGTGGCTTTCTACGAACGTTTTGCTAATTTGAGGACTGGTGTTTGCCTACAGCTTTCCAAGGCGTTGAATGTAAGCAAGAGAAGCGTGGACCGTGACTTGGATGTGTACAGGAATTTGCTGTCCAAGTTGGCTCAAGGGAAAGAGCTGATCAAGGAGTATGTGGAGAGGTGGGTTATACTGATTCCCTTTTCTCTTGGACATATAATTTTAACATGCTTAGTCTTGAAATTGAGCCTGTTTCCTGGCAATTGAGCCCTGGTTTGGAGAGTGCTTGACCTGCAGTTTCTCACATATTCTTTGCTTCTTTATCAGGGAGAAGAAAAAGGCAGCAGAGCGGGAGGCCTCTGCAGCAGCAGACAACGCGAAGTCAGCCGAGGCTGTTGCATCTACGGAGGGAGCCAATAAAGAGTAGCCAGGGGGAGTTGATTTGTCGAAGTAATCGCCTGCTCACTGTCCGTCCTTTTGACACTTATTATTCTTCCAGTTGGACCAGGTCTTCATGGCAAGTATCTGCTCTTAAACTTTACATTTGCGGCAACATTGAGCATGCGAGAAAGCAACCACATCTGCGGTGGATGTAGCATTCTTGACCTGTGGTTAGGGCAGTGCCAACGCACTGTCATGCAATGACTTTTTTTAGCCTGCCTGTACACATGTAAGCGCTCCATGCTCTCTATTAGATATGCAAGAGAAATAGGTTGTGTTAGTGTTTCTATTAGCAGGCAATTAGGATCTTGTACCTTGAGGTCTGAACCTGTATTCTGATTCGTAATATGGCAGTTGGCGGACCTTGTGTATCACCTGAATCGAATGTGTGCTTGTTTAATCATCCGAATCAAAATACTTTCGATTTTCACATCCTGTTAGCTCTAATATAACCTACAGCCTCCATTTAATAATCGTTCACTTGTTGCCCAGTTAAGGTAGCCTAAAATCACCCAAATAAGCATTTCTTCTAATCGGTTGACCATAGGTGTTGTCCCAAAATCGACCCTAGACTCATGTTTAGAGAGTGCACAGTTGATGATGGGTTCGGTTTTAGTAACAAGGTCGAAATTAGGAGTATTTTCCTTATCACTACTTCCTCTTCATCGTGAAGTTCCTGGACCCTATTTGCACTTAGAAAACCTTCCATATAAGGTCCTTCCTAATTTTAGATGGCTGATTGAGAACCCAGTGATCGTATGTGGTGCAATGACCAGAGATTACAAATGCAAATTAGCTCATGCAAGTAACCTGGGATCATGGCCAAAGTGGGCAAAGCATGGAGCACCTTCAGGTTCTTGAGCTTGTCTCTGAAAATCCACGGCGCACAACACACGAGAAGGGAGCCTCTTCACAAACCATGCTCTGATTGAGCAAAAAGAACGTCCTCTCAGTAAACGCAATTATTACAGATGGAATTAAACCCGATAATAAGCACACCCAGGGTTTGAGTGAAACTTAGAGCTATACAAATGAAAGGCCTGTAGAAAGCTCTATTTCCCCTATCTGTGAACATTGGCGTTCTTTAAAATACATCTTAGTACAAATTCAGAACTGCTCTAAGCTCCAGAAGCTCACCGGTGGATTGATTAGAGCCCTCCTCACAAAATGGATGGTGGAGCAGAATAACGGATTCACAAATTTCATGCGATCCAACAAACTCATCCGAAGAAAAGAAGTCCGAGCTCTTTGGGTTTCATTTCTCTTCTCCAGAGTCAGTTGCTGAAACCCATCAAGTTATACTTTGATAATGAGTAAGCTCGCTGAGAAGATGGCCTGTGGTTGGATTTTACATACTATACCAGGTTTTCATATCAACCCCTTTCAGCATGCGTCTTCTCTGGGCTTGAATCGATTTGAACGTACACATTGTGAGAATCCTCATCTCTTGAGTCCTTAGGCGTCTTTGGTGTCCTTGGTGTCCTGGGACGGTCCTGCACTCCTCTGAACAAGTTGCAAAACGGATTGGTTAGACCACAAGGCAGCAATAGTAACGTAGAATTTATTTTGTTGGATTTAGTCACTAAGTTCCAATATAACTCTCATCAAGATTCATGTTATTTTTCGGTCATGGTATACGTTTGTCATCATGCCTAAACCGAATCTCTCCAAGAGCTCTGCAATAGTGAACACATAGAACTAAGACTTTGGTGCGAAATGACTCAATATTCCTCGAACTAGTGCATCAAGAAGTCAATACACTTATCAAGACGCAGAGCTTGTGTTTGCAAGGTGAGATTTTTTGGGTCACGTAGTGCAGTTTTGTCATAATGTTGAAAACCAATGTTCTCCAGGAGCTGTGCAATAGTGGAAACTGGGAACTAAGAGTCTTGGGGGGCCTGGAATTTCTTCGAATGTTGATTACAGCGTGCTGCTGAGGTTGTGACTTGATTAATGGTGCAAATTTTATTAGGGCTTAGGGTTTAGTTTAAACATTACCTAGCACTAGAGAAGTCTCGATCAAAATCACGATACACTCCAGTCTTTGCAATGAAAGAGAATCAACATGCACTGTTGGATTGTGGTGTTGTACCTTTCCATAGTGCTAGCATCCATGATGAGGCTCGTTGGAGGCGAGAGTGAGTTGCCCTCGGGGTCCTTGGGAGAGAGGGCCTGCTGCTCTCCATGTCCAGATTTGTTTCCTTTTCGGCCAAAACTAAAGAGTGAGCCTATCTTTACCCGTTTTCGGGCGTCTTTGTGCCAGGCATTTAAAGCTCGCCCCACACGGGGTGGCAAAACGGCTCGCTGGTAGTTGCTGCCCATCTGAAACCACCAGTAATTAGAGGACACTCAGAACTATTAGGGACCTGATTAGTCTACAATTTCCCACTTTTAAATTGCAAAGAAATTCATATAAAGTGACAAAAATTTGATCTCTGCAGATTTTGCTCTTTTGCCCAAAGTGCTCTCTCCAAAGGACCACACTGGTCTCCCCAAAATCCATTTCTTACATAGGTTACAATGCTTAAAGAAAGGCAATTACAATCCTCTACCTACCGACTCAAACATATGCTTGAGATATTTGAAGGACTGGAACAACTCATAACATTGAGATTTTCAGTTGTTCAGACGTACCTGAGAAACAAGTTTATACAGGGGCAATGTGCTGAGACTACAGAAGAGTTGCACTGCCAATCTGCGAGGAACAATCCTGATGATCTTAACATACAATTCGAGTGCTAGAAAGGGATCTGCTGAATGATATTGCCATGAATCCAGATTGATTAGCAACCGAAGCACGTACCCCACTGACAGGCGGATGTAAACCATCCACTTATTACGCTCCAACAAGCACGAGTGAAATCCAAATGTCCACTGCCACCACAACATCCAAGATGAGTACCTCCTGGGTAAATTCAGGTCTCGAAAAGAATCAACTCATCCAATCCGCTAATTCGTAGACGTGATGTACCAAAGTGTGTGCTTCAAATAAACTGAAATTCAGATGGAGCTTACCAGGTGCCAAAAGAAGGTCGCCAACTCAAACGCATTCTGTATCAAATTGAATGACACCCTCTTGGTATCAGAATGGAGACACAATGATATTCAATGCAAGAATTCTATGGAAATACTCTGGATCACCCAAATGCATTTGAATTCCTTCTAAATATATATTAAATTCTTTGCACAACCAGCACGCTTAGAAAACAGTGTCCTAATCAACACGTTTTGTTCCTTCAGATATCTTGATTTGGACATGAATTAACGGAGTTGTGTTGATTAGGACATGTTTTGTTGCTTCGGAAAACTTGATTTGGACATTGTTTTTTCTACTAGTGCGACCGTGTTGATGTTGGGATGCGAGATGTACGTACTTGGAAAAAGACCAAGTGCAGAATGGAGAGGACTAAATCTGGTCGACGGAACCAAAACAACTCGTCGCGCGGCCTTAGCAAGTGACCCACATATGCCCCCGGAGCATCAGCGACCTCCAACGCCAGAGTGGACACCACATACTGCAGCTTTGCACCAATGACCAGAACCATCTGCACATTCCCAACCAGTATAATTACACAATTATATAGATTCCAAATGCAATGTTATTAACAGGGTTTTCAGTAAAGTTATATGACTTCAGGGAATATTAAGACAACAGTACAAAGATTATCTTCTCCGCAATTCATCCTCATAGTCACGTTGATCAGACTTCCTTCTTTAACATGGGGAGGCTTCCGTATGATCCAAAAGTTCTTGATACAGTCTAAGTTTAATTAAAACTCTATGTATTCAGAGTTAGTATTCTTTGATCCAGTAAAGTTTTTGGGTGACCAGTATGTGCTTACGAGAACGGGGATGAATGACGACCAGAAATACAAATAAACGCCTGCACAATCACCAGAGTCGATAGATTAAAATAAAATAAAAAAAGAGTTCAGTAAGGAGAGAACAATAACGGAAATGACATCACTTAGGAGGACATATATTGGCTCATCGCTGAGGAATTGGGACATGCGTACCATGAACATTGAAGAGCAAGAACAGGATGACAAATGCCCACAATTTTGCACTGTAAGAAACACATCAGTACTTCAGAAATTAATAACCACTTGAAGATGAAATATAACTAAAGTACCTAGTAGAAAACCTCCATTCCAAAGAACCTGGCACGCTGTGTTTATCCCTAGTACCAAACTACCAATTGCAATGCCATTTAAGACAGTTTCTAATGAAAACCCTGCCAAATTTTCTAGAACACATCTGGGGGTGGATTTTCTACTAGTGAGAGAGGACAAAAAAACAAAATAGATCCGAGCTCAACAGTGTAGCTAGCATGAATTCTTTAGTACCTGATTCCGACGATTTTCTGAAAATCATCCTCCATACTCCGGATCACATAAGCATGGAAGTCGTAGTCGTCTCGCAGATGATGATTCTGCACAGTTTAGTTCACTGGTTAGGCATACTAATTCTCCACAATAAACATCTAGCAGTTCTACGTAATATTGAAGTCACTAATATTTTAAGTGCACGGGAACTTGGATTAGAGAATTGGAGCAAACGTACGGATATGAAGCACTGGCGGAGAGTAATGTAGTCGGCCCGAGGAATATAGATTTGTTGGAAGAAGCAGATCTGTTGACATGATAAATTTTAGTATCTGATTGGTCTGATTCAGTGACCGGTTAATGAAATCTATGCATACCACAGCTGTTAAGCTGTTCATTCCTATTTACTTTCCACCTCCACCCTACCCACCCAATTTCAATGATAACATGCAGCTACTAAATCAATTCATTCACAAAATGGAAAGGTTCAAAACCAACTTACCACCCACACAACGAACGTGTTGCGGCTGCAGCACATAGAGGTGTGGTATTTTTGAAACGTATTTTGACGAGAAAAAGTTATGCTATTTAGAATATCTGCGTCATTCAGCACATTAGATTCAATCAGCGATTTCAATCTTTAATTGCCTGTCCAATGCCATGATTATCATCTTTCACAAAATAGTAAAATCTTCAATCTGTCGACAACGTTAACAAGACATCAGATACGTTCTAGGTACCCTGGAAAATGATTTTTCAAAGTTGCGGCAGGACTGACAGAGCAGCAACTCACCTTCTAAATTCACTCCACTGGCAGATTGTTGCGCTTGGATCTCCCACTTCCTCCAACTGCGCACCTGCCAAAACTCATCGCCCACAAAATCTAAGCGATCATAGCTGTAATCGTAACTGCGGAAAAGGAGCTCGTTGACATGAACTCTGACAAAATTAATTTCTTTACCGCGATTTTCATGACCTTTAATTGACTAATTTGATTCATCTTGCTTTGAAATATATTACTCATAAAGGACCACATTTTACATTACCAGAATCAGTGAAGAACATTGCATGCCCGGGCCATGGCCAATAGTTAAATAAAATTGAATAAGAGATCGAAAGTCCCCGTATGACCCAGCGCTCGCCATTCGAAGTGAAAGTGCTTACAATACAGTAAATCCAATTTGGACCTCCTGGTCCTATTCCAGCCTATCTTCCACGTACCTTGATGAAAGAAAGAACCATGGTAATGCAAGAGTAGGCGACATGGACAGCAGCGAGGATGAAAATGAAGATATGTAGTTGATGGAGACTATTCGCCGAAATGAAGGGCTCCATTCCCTGAGATACCAACAAGTTTCGCAATGAGAAAAAACCCAAAGTCAAGGCTAAGGCAGAACACCGACAAGCTTACAACCCTAAACCCTAAACTAATGCTTGCGAGACTATTGAATGATTCAGCAAATTGTGTGCGTGCATTACCGGCGGACAACCAGCAACCCCAGCTTTTTCTTCCTCCGCCACTTCCTCCGCCAAAAGGCGACGCCCATGTTCACCAATGAGATGCGCAGCAGCTGGGTTTTCCCAAGCAGAGTACCCCCAATGCTCCACAGGTTTGGGTCGGTCGTTGATATGACACGGCGTCCACTTATCATACGTCTTGGTCTTGATGCAGATTTTGGAGATAGGTGTTGCCATTAACGCCATGGCCAAGGATATGAAGCCCACCAACATCAGCTCTGCCAATCAATCACGTTCACAATCAATGCAGATATTCAGCCACTCCATACATAAGCAACGAGCTAGACTCACTCACTGGAATCACAATGACCTAATTGCAAAACTCTAACAATCTATTCTCAGACGTACTGCAATGGGGCTTCACAAAACTAAGCAGACAGTAACAAGCTGCAAGAATCATCACCACCACAATCCACTCACCATCTTTGATCTTCATAAAGGCTGCAAAGAGCGCCTTCCTCTTGGTTTTCGTCAGAAACTGCAACATACACGCAATTAGAGCATTTAACGGGGGGGACCAGTCAAGCTACGAAAATTGACAAAGTAGTTCACAGCAAGCCAGCTTCAAATCATCACGCATTCCTTGCATTGAGAATGGCATTGAAAACCACATTTGTTACATACATGGCCAAGCCAGTGCAAAAGGCGCTCCACAGCGAAAGAGATGACGACGAAGATAGTGGCCACTGTGGCGAGCGCCCAAGTGGGCGCGAACTCCAAAGACCTCTCGCTGGGATCAGCATCTCCGGCCATATTGATATACTATATAGTACACACTCTTGGTTTCAATCGCAAGTAAAATGCGGAGCTAGCTCCACTCTGCAGCTCCACTTCAATAAGGCTAGGTAGTCCCTCCTTCCTTCAGTTTCAAACCCAGTCGATCAGTTTCTTGTCACTCCCTAGCTAGCGCGCTAGCTAGTTATCAATGGCCGGCAGGCAAGTGCAGCTTGGAACTGTCAAACGATTTCTCGAAATGCAGCTTCAATTCAATTCAACTGCACTTGCGTTCGACTACCTCGGTCTCCAACTCGGGCTACAACTACTGATGAGCTTGCAATTGAAGTGAGGCAACTGGGAGTGACGCAGAGAATATATCCATGAGTACATACAGGTAGCTTGCGAGCTTTGAGACCGGCGGCTAGCTAGAATCACGCGTCCATGTAGTCCCCTTGCGTGTGGACTAACTGCTGCAATCTGCACTGATCGAAGACCAAGAAAGAGTTAAGGTTCTGTTCGTCATGCCGAGGTCGCGCTTAACTTTATTGCTTAGTAAACAGTCAACAGTGCAACTCTGTTTGAGGCCACGAGACTTTGATGTCATCAAGGAATTGTAGGCTTGTGTTCAGTAATTGGCGGGGCTCGGACCACTGTCCGGGAAGTATCCTTACAGTAAACGGACCATTTCCTTAATTCTTGAAGCTGGCTCGGTTTTTTTCAATTTTACTCGGAAGTCAGCCTGAGAAGTGGATTTTTTTCCGGTTGCAATCCTACATTTTGAATTTTCATTAGGCAATTTGCCGGATTTCTGTATTTCCATTTGGCCATTTTCCTGAATGTGGAAAATAGAGCCAGTTTTTTGTTTTCGTGGGGGAGTTTTATTTCTACTCCCCATTTTTTTGTTTGATGTATCCTCGGCAGGAATTGAATTTGGCTAAGCCCCTACCAAACTAGGGCCAAGGATGTAGCCTTCTAAAAATACAAAGATCCCAAAGAGGGTCCAAGTATTTTCCGGAGGCTCCCCACTTTTTTGTTTGATGTATCCTTGGCAGGGATTGAATTTGGCTAAGCCCCTACCAAACTAGGGCCAAGGATGTAGCCTTCTAAAAATACAAGGATCCCAAAGAGGGTCCAAGTATTTTCCGGAGGCTCCCCACTTTTTTGTTTGATGTATCCTTGGTAGGGATTGAATTTGGCTAAGCCCCTACCAAACTAGGGCCAAGGATGTAGCCGTCTAAAAATACAAGGATCCCAAAGAGGGTCCAAGTATTTTCCAGAGGATGGTTAGCACTGTAGATTTTCAATTTCACACTTTTACAGATTGACAGTGAGTAAAAGCCATTCACTGCTGATGCCTCTTAACAAAGGATAATTGGTGAGTTGGTGTGAATGTGTGATAGACTTATAACTTTATAAGAATATAAGTATACTATGTACACATTAAAAAAATTTCCTAGAAAGTATATGACTAGTCGGCTACCCGCCGAGAAAAAGGTATTTACATCAGTAATTTTCCTACATATCCCTAGGACGGACGGCCAAATTGCCGAGGTTTAATTTTCCTACCCCGTCCATTTCCGAAAATATTATTTTTTCATTCGGTAACCCATCCTAAACATTTCTATGCCATTCGGAAATCTTCAAAAAATTTCGGCTAGGTTGTAACTAGATGCCGGTACTTCCCGTTCATTGGCTCGAACTGTACGCTGTCGGCACGCAATCCAAAATAGAGCAGGCAATGCTGGCATGGCTGGGCCGGCTTGACAATTTCAACCTTTCTAAGGTGAAAACGCCCAAAAAACGTCAAAATATTAAGCAATTCAGCGTAGCCGGAGGCACCTTTTTCAAGAATTTTTTTGGTAGTATTAGTGACTGAAAATCATGAATTAAAAAAAAAATAGAATTTTGGGTGAGACATGTAATTACTATGAATTTTAATAGTGGAAGCTACTTAGGTCATTGAAACCGTCACATAACTTGGTCATAGAATCAAAATTTAGAGGAGGAGGCTTTGAAGTGACAAAAGTTACATATATTTATGGTGAATGTGACAAAGTTTGAGTAGGATCTTACTTGAAAAGCAACCCAATGCTATACAAACATCAAGCCTCTATAGTATAGTTGTTCAATATTTTGGATTTTTGGTAGGTGCAATACCATTATTTTTGGTGATTTGCAACACATTTGTAACGCAATGTATTAGGTATTTAATATTTGAATGGATCAATGACTAAATACTACACACTAAACCTATACCGAAACCTTTTGTAGTAGATAGATGAATATACTAGTACTTTGAAGCATTTTCACTTTGAGACCCTCTACAAAGCATCAATGGCTACTATAAATAGTAGTGGATTTTATTTAGAGAAAATATTTATTCAATTTTTCTATTGTATCACGATGTTGTACTAATTTTGGCTTGGTTAGGTAGGCAAATCTATACTTGCATGTTTAACCTCTAAAGGCCCAAGGCCTTTTTTTTGCCAAAAACCATTGAAAACTGCCATTTCTATAGCAAAAAGTAAAAAAAAATTAAAACTATTTTTTTTCCACATCTAACCGTAGGATCTTACACCTAATTGGTATGAGAGTGTGTGGAAAAAAATTCAGAATTTTTGACGGCACAGATTGCAAGATATCTGCGTTTAAAGTGGAAAAAACAAGTTTTTCAGTACATTGCAGGACCAGATTTTTTGACTTTAAACATTTTTAACTTAAAATTTTTGCACTACAACGTTTTGAGCTTTAAATCTTTATAGTGGAGAATTGAGTTGAGAGTCTAGGGGAAAAAAAGAAACTCAAAAAAACTTAATTTTCATCCTTAAAAAAATTGTTAAGTAGAAGTAGGTATGAGATAGAAGGAAAATCTAAAATATTAATATCTCTTGGATGGAATTAAAATGCACTAATCCCAATGGCTAGATTGTTCTAGCAAGTAAACTAAACCATGCCAAAAAAAAATTTGAAAAATTTGAAAAATTGCATTCAGAAATGAGTCCTACAAGTTATTTTTTTTCAAGAAGATGCTCAAACTGCCCAAAAAACAAGAATGTCCATAACTTTCTCATAACATATACAAATGAAATGAATAAAAGCTTTCTAGATAGATAAAAATATAATCTATGAGAAAAAAATACTTAAAAAAAAAATTCAAATTTTTGTCCATTTTTTTTTTGCTGCCCGGGTTGCCCCCCGTCCCTTGTTTTGAGCTTATTTGGTCATAATTTTTTTTCCGGAGCACCGATTGAGAAAAAAATTATATTCCCACAAAGCTTATCAGTTATTCTATCTCCAAAAAAAAATTCAAAAAATCAGAACACAATTTCAGCCCGTAGGTACCTGCCTGAAAACGCATTTGTCCCCCGAAGGGACAATGGGCCTTTAGGGGTTAAGGGAAATGGGTACTGGGAGGATTTGAGGAAACTAAAGAATACATGCATACAATTAGCCTTTTCACAGCTAGTCCGTAGACAACAAGAAATCTTGAAATAATACAATAGAAAAGATTTTATTCAAGTTCAAAGTCAGGATTACTAGCTCCATAAAATCACATGTAGACCAACAATATATTGCTTGAAGTCTTTCCCTTGACTAAGTGTTGTTGCAACTAAATGTGACCAATAATTCATCCTATCTTGACCCCTACAAGCCCCTGACGCAGTGATGTCATCACCTTTGAACATGCAACCAATATTGTTAATAGAGCCGTGGAGCATCCAACTAGGAGCTTTGAAATTCAACACATTAATTGTCACCCCCTGTGTATGGAAAACCGCAATGGTCAATGCCCAAATTTGTCCCCTTAATCTGCAAATGAAAATCCACTTGATCTCATCAATGCTCAAAATATTAGGGGCATATTTAAAAGCTCACCAACAAACACTTAAAGGGACTTATGTAGGGTGCGGAATAAGGAACCGGTCGGAAATGCGTCCACGTACCTTATGTAAGTTAGTAGATGATTGGTTTTGCCTTCTGGATAAATTATTCACACCAAAAAGGCATATCTCAATCTTTGAGAGGGACTTAAAGATCACGTTGTCCTTTCAAGCTTCAGATATTCTCATTGCTGCGAATGCGGGCTAATTAATGCAATTATGACCTTCAGTCTCGACGCAATTGCATCGACTTTCGGTACACCATCACTTTCACAGAAACTTTTTCATTTTTTTTAAACACATGAAACGGAATTTCATAGCAGAGATTGAGAGGTAAAATACAATACCTGCCAGCCACAAGCAAGAGGCCTGGCAGGGACTCACTTTCACAGAAACTTGCATTCCTGCAACTCTAGCTGCAGCACTCTACCTTCACTGACACAGATGCTCTGCCGTGGTGGCCTGGATTGAAAAGAAGGGGCATGGATTGTGTGTTAGAAACTTCAAATAATACCGACACCCAGAGCTACAGACTGCAGGAATTAAGTGCGTGTAAGGGTTTCCCAGTCTCTGGAGCTAGTCTTTTCGTCACGAATTCCACAAGGCCTAGTGTTTGTGTGCGACATTCTGTACGTATGACATTCTAGCTGGTTGCCAGGGGAAACTGAAACAATTGTCAAATGCAATTATCCCGGATAATTACCTTTTATTCAAACGGACGAAGTACGTTGCTCACTAGGGTGTTTTTTTGGTGTTCTTTCACACAAATGAAACGTTGCTCACTCGTTTGATGATCAGAGAGTTAACTTAACAAGCTTGGTGGTCTACAAACTTACATTTTGAACAGTGGGTTTTGTCAATGCGCTGAAAAATGGCAGATTTCGAGAAATTATTGCTGAAACGTACTGTACGTACCCCAGTCCGGTAGGAGTTAACCAACCTCCTCGATCAGCCCAGGCAAGCTGGCAAGCCTCAACGTACGTCCACGTGATAAGAGCATCGCCACCCATTCACGGCCAAAACGGCTAGGGGAATGGGGTAGCCCGGGCACGGAAGAAGCCGGTCCGCTTCCATCCGCCACCCATTCACGGGAAAGAAGACATGCTAAAGGGAGTCAATTACAAACATTAATGCTTTGTCATTGTAAAGAATCATTCAACATGTGGGTTTATTAAAAAAGTATAAGAAATAGCCCCAAAATTGAGAAATCTGACAAGATCTTGCAAAGTCAATGCAAGGCGGGTCGGGTGGTGGGGACGCTCTCCTACCGTTTGGAGAGAAAAATTTCCCGTGACCGGTCTCTTTTTGGAGCTTTCCCGTGAATGGGTGGCTCATTTTTTCCTCCCGGCCCCGCCCAAATCCCCGGCCGAGAGCTTGACCGTGAATGGGTGGCGATGCTCTAACCCCTGTTCCTATGAGAATTTAAAAAAAAAAAATTTAAAACAAATGAAACGGAATTTCATTGCAAAGTCACAGTACTGTGCAGAACTGACAGCCACAGGTGACCTAGCAGGCAAACAAAGAAACAGACACTAAACACCCGAACCCGACACAGGACCGAAAGAAAAACAGCAGAAGGGGGCGAGTCACAGGCCGGGAGGGGCCGTGTCGATCCTACAAGAAATTTGACAAATGTGGAAGCTCACTTTGGGAAGGACTGTACCATAAGTAATCTACAGTTTGGTAGAAGGAGCAGGAGAATTAGAAAGGATATTCAGGTGGAACTTATTCGGTTCTTTTGGTCAAACTTGACAGGCGAAAGAAGTCTGGGATCAGTGTCTTGAGTAAGCTTACTGTAACTTACTGTAAGTTACAGTACTTGTACAGTCGGGTACAAGAACCTTACGAATTTTTCAGGCAGTTTTCACTAGAAAGTTCATCAACTTCAGGAAGCTCTAGCATGCTCAAAAATGAACCGATTTTGGAACCGCAAATTGCGTTGGAATTGAAATGAAGTGCACTTCAACTTCATAACAAGTTAAAAATGAATAAATTCAAATCATACAACAATTTGAATTTCTTTTATACACTATCTACCATTTTATAGAGAACCTTTGGAAGATATTCAAAGTTTTTTTGCAATGGGGTGAAGAACAAGCAACAAATTATACAAGCAATTCAAGTGATATGAGATCAAGTATCTCTTAAGTGAAGGTTCATTTCTTATATGTACCATTGAATACAAGTTGTAACTTTCACAAATGCTGGCAACACTAGATAGTACATAGTAGATAGAAAACATCAAACTCTTCGTATGATTTTCAATTACATATGTGTGTTTGTAATGATGATAAAGTAGACTTCAGTGTGATTCCAACGCAATTTGAAATTTGAAATTCCGTTCAATTTTGAGCACACACGGGCATCCCAAAGTTGACCTAATCTAAACTGGATGCAAAAATTTGTAAGGTTCCTGTACCCAACTATACAATGAGTAACCAACCTCCACAAACCGGCCGGGTCAATGGATACTCTACTTATCTTTGTCTTTCTAACTTATTTGTTTTTTTCCATCACTTGAAATTGGAAGATTAGATCTTATTTTCTGCTACCAACCCGAACAGAGGAACTTCTTGTTGCCAGCGTTGAACCAAGCTGCAAGTCTGACAACGCGAATATGTACTAAAGGTAACAGGTCCAACAAGCGACCCTTTACCACGTGCATCAAAATTTGGGTCAGTTGGTGCAATCCATGAATCTTTAGTGAATTATCAATGAAAGGAGAATGAAAGTTTCTCATAATGTCTTGAAGAAACGAAAGCTTGAGTTGATCCAATTCTGCCTTCTCTTTTGGATCTTGAGACAGGGGCATCCGATGTTTGATTATGAAGTTTGTCGTGAGTTTTTTCAGCAACTTCAAGTCCCAAAGTGTCCCAGGAATACTTGAGCACCAATGTTAAGGTGGGATATGGCCAACAACATGAGTGTTTTCCTCTCCAACCACACAACGCAGGTCATCTCCCAGGCGAGGTATTTTGCCATTTCTGCAGAATGATGAGATAACCATTGTTGGTGGAGTGTCTTCATTTACATCTGCATTTGGTTTTTCAAGCTTTTCAACTTTGTTGGTTTTATTTTGGTTGCTTCAAGGCAATGGAACTACAGTACTGTAGTTAAGGAAGCTATCACTACTTGCATATCTTGGCTTGGTGGATTGTCTGAGAATGCCATGGCAGAGAGGTTGGTGTGTTTTGCAGCATATGGAGTTTTGGTATTTCAAAGTCCCCAAAGCAGTGTGACGCAGAAACTGAAGGAGAATGACACTTCTTTCATGATTGATGTACACTACATGGCACGCTAAACAAGTTTTGCAGTTGAACCACTTTTGAATTTGGCAATGGTTGAGACACTCTATCAAGCAGTGTATAGCTACTTCATCATGAGTTCGAAAAAACATCTTGAGTCTTAGGGCCGCTTCACACTATGCCCGAAGGTTGAGAGTCCGTCGGTTTCCACCAATCAAAATCCAGAAAACCAAGAGTTTGGACTCTCGACCCTTCACACTATGCCCGAAGGTCGAGAGTCCATCGCACTCAAAACTGCCTACATGGCAGAGAAATGCCTACATGGCGACGGACTCTCGATTAGAGTTTGGGTCTCCGTTTTTGGTCGACCCAAACTCTAATCGAGAGTCCGTCGAATTTTTTTCAGAAAAATGTCAGAAATTACAAGACTGGATTTGCAGTTTTGGCAGTAGGTAGGTAGTAGTACACCCCATTTGTTATTTGTTATTTGTTATTTGTTATTTGTCGCCGATGGGGTTTGAAACCTAGTCTCCACCATGACAATGGAAAGTCTTTGCATTCAATGAACCTACTTCCCTTGAATTTCCTTGGACTCTCACCAAAGTTTGGACTCTCACTTCCACGGACTCTCGACTTGGTCAGGCATAGTGTGAAGCGGCCCTTAGAAACTTGTTGATGTCATGGAAACATAGGGCTTACGCATGCTGCAAAATGTAAAGACTCCGTGGATCAATCTTCTAGAGCTTTTGAGGAAGGTCGACCTTGGCAAGTACAAGACATCGGTGGTCAAGATGTGCAACGGTAAAATAAGTAACCCTTACCCCCAAGCAGGCAGCTAGTAAGGAGTCTGCAAAACATAACCTTGACTTGCTTTGTGATATCAAACCCTTGTTTGCTTTGTTGAATTTGTTGAATGTTAAGGTAGGAAGCTCAGAAATGGCACATCTAAAGGTTGGTGTGCCTTTTTCGTGTATTTCATTGAACGGGAAATATTTTTAGCTCATTTTTCAGACAAAGAGAAATAGATGAGGATTCTAACACAAGTGACTTCATATTTTTCCAAGCATTTTCAAATAAGTTGGATTGTAGGTCCCTATTTATGACCCTAGGTCTTTCATAAATGGTTCACTTGCAATTCTAAAGAAAGATGGGGAAAGCAAATAGAATGATTGTCTCTTGCAATTAATAATGTTTTTTTCCTTGATTTATTCAATGACTATAGAGGTCAATTTTAGAACCACCTCATGTCCATTTTACAACCATTTATAGGTTTCGTTCTTAATGCCCGTGCCATTTTAGAGTCTCCCACCTTATGCCTTTGCTTGAGTGTGTAAACTCTTTGATGAATTTCATTCAATCATCAAATGTATTCATTAGTGACTATATAGCCGTGGTAAAGATTTGTCAAGCCGATTTATGCATGATGTATATTTATCCAATGTCTTGCTTCCCAAATTTTTATTTTTAGCAATTTTGTGATGTTATAGAAGACAACTCATAGACCATCATGCAAAAATGGGTTATTGACTTAAATGATGGTTGTGAGAGCTTGGCCTTCAGAACTAATGACAACACATATTTAGTTGATAGTCTGTGGCCACTTATTAAAAATAAGCCTAAATCACATAGTGACTTTGAAGTTGCTCTAACCTCCATAAAGGATCAATGCCAAGATGTGGCAAAGGTTCTTATAGTTAAACTTGATCGTTGGTTTTCAAACTTGGAAATAAAAAAATGCTCTAGCTAACATGATTCCGCAATATTGGCTCCAAATTAAGTAATTGTGACAAATTCTTTGCCTTGCACGTAAAGACACTTGGAATTTAATCCATCATAGCGCTAATGATGAGCTAAAGATGGTTGAGATTGACCCTTTGCTTGATGCATAGACCTTAGGGCTGCAAACTTTATTGTTGAAGCTTAGTATGAAGTGAAGTGTGAAATGAACTATTTATAGAAGAGCCATAGGATTAAAATCCAATGACTAGATTGTGGCAAAAGGTTGACCAAAATGCTCTTATGCAAAGTAGGGGGGCAAAGTTCTTTAAGTTCGCAAAATTTGCCATCATTGCTATTCTAGGGAGTGTTGAAAATGAATTTCCATTGAGGGATTTTTTAAGTACAAGCTCAAAAATTGTCTTGAGGGGCACTTTGACAGTGTGTCAAAATGTTTTTACAATTTATTTTCCAATAAGATAGTTTCCTAGTCAATTCTATCACTCATTGGCATGAACAGAGGACAAGGTTGGAAACCAAACAATATTGCTCTGTTTACTCAATGACAATAAGTTTATTTGTTTGAGTTTTTTCCAAATCATTATTAATTGGACTTGGGGATGCCTACTACAATAGGCAAGGTGTTATTGGATTGGGGGTCAATTCTTCTTGGCAATAATACTTTGTTTGTTTGTTCTAAGTGCAGGTTGCTCTTGTGGAGATGTTCTTGTTTTTATTTTTGAGGGGTTTGTATCTTTGGATTTTTTTTGTGTAGAGTTAGTTTAACTTGAGTGCTTGAATTTTGTGCAATAGTCTTGCTATGAAAACATTTATGGAAGAGGTAGTAGCTTTAATCTTGGGATTGCTACATGAGATCAGTTTGTTCTACCTTAAGTACCATACCTTTACCTCAAAGTTTGGAGGTGTTTGATAATTTTTATAAAATTGGATTCTCTAAATCACAGGGTTAACCCTACTCCTTAAAAAAATTGTCACAAGTGAACTCATTCATTTACAAAACAACAGCCATCCAAGCGTACAATTTTTTTAAAACAATAACATTCATCCTTATCTTTTGTATTAGTAAGTTGCAATGTGTGCTACCAACCATTTTTTACAATAATTACTTTGACAACACCTAAATTTGACCCCTTTTTAAAATTCTCCTACAAATTCTTATCTAAAATGTACTCCCACTATTATTGGGAGTCTTGGATCATTTTTAGAAACGACTATTTTCAGAAATGACCATAGTTTATTCATACATCTAAAAATGCATTTAAAGAAAATTTAGAGTTCTCTTTTGACTACCAATAAGATCCTACAAAAGCTTTCTTAATATAATAATATAAACTATGGTGAATTTTTTATTTAGATGCTTTTACATGTAGTTACTTTAATGGCCTTTAATCCCTAAATGACGGAAGGTGTTTCTCAAGAGAAGTCAATAAGAATTGCCAATTTTTGGTGCATTGGCCAAAATTGAAATTAAAACATTTTTTAAAATTGAAACCTTAAAAAGTGTATTAAACCATTATTTTGATGTATGGAATAATATTCAAGCCATTAATTTGACTATGTGGATTGCAAGATTTCAACATTGAGGTTTCAACATATAGTTTTTATTTGACATTGTTGGATAAGGACAATAGACTTTGAGACCTCTTGGATTAAAAAAAAAATCTCTATTTAAAAATGAGTATTTTTACCATTCAATAGTATACAATGATTAACAAAACTGAATACAAATCTAAAATGTTTTTGTTCAAACAACTATACCATGAGCATCAATGGACAAAGTCCAAAAGTGGATATATGAAAGTTGTAGTATGTGACATATTGTACTTTACCATGGAAGTTTGAAGAAAAAATTAGTTGTCATTTGAAAGAAAATTAATTTCAAAAGTAGCCATGTCTAAAACTCAGTTTTGTTCACTATGATTTGGAATTACATACTTTATCTTTTGTCAATTTTTTCTTAGAACTCCAAAAGAACTTTTTGTGCCTTGGCATGTTGGTATATAAAATTTTGGATTGTTGTACATAAAAATTGAAGGAAATTGGCATTTATAGAATTTAAATATCAACAATTTGACAAACATACAAATGATGTTGGTTCTCTCAATATTTGAACTTTTTTGGGGATTTGAGAGCATGGAATTGCATTAGCCATTGTAGAAAAGAGTATAGGTTGCAACATAGACCATTATTATATCTTAAGGCCCTTGCATTTGAAATATTTGTTGAAAAGGGCAATACGATTCAATTTATATTTTACAACTATATAATGCGTTATTAGAATCAGATTTTTTGTTTGAAGACTAGAATTCATGATGCATACCATTGGCCCAAAAAATCCCCCCCCCCAAAAAAATATCGTTGTCACTTTCATCAAAAAATTGCCAATTTTATGAAAGTCAATGTAATTTTTGGAAAATTGGCAGTGGGATCACTCTTAAGAATAGTAGCTTCCTAGCAGTTTGGTCAAAAAATAAATAACCAAAAGGGTGCCTAAATTTTTAGAAAATTATTGACCTAGTTTGCCCTCTCTCAAGTCCTCTCTACAAATATATATATATATATATATATATATATATATATATATAAAGATTGTCTAATTCATAGAAATTCAACTTGCATGTGTTGTAATCTAATAAATTAGCATTTAACTTGATTTCTAAAGTTAGTACAAATATTAGTAACTGTATCCTAACATCTCAAATTACACTAACAAACACTAGTCAAAAAATTGATGCTTTTCAAAATCTATAAATATACATTGCAAACCTTTTTGCCCCGCCATTTTGACTATTCTAAAGCACAATCTCACACGCAATAAATCCTGATACTTAAAAAACAACTAACACATAATGTAAAGAGTTTAGGATTTGAAGGTCAATATAAAGATTTAGGTAAATGTAGCCGCCTTTGCTAAAAGTAGTTGCAACCATCCCAAAATTGTAAAAACAACTTGGATGAATGCCTAACTTATTTGAATTACATTTTAAAATTTTAGAATTAAAATAATTTATTTTTTGGATTGCTTAACAATATTTTGCACTTTAATTAATTATAAGGCAAAAAATTGCCCAAGTTGCTAAGAAGCTATGGTAGTGGCCTTTCATAATTTTGTGAACCACTATTTTCATTCATCCATATAATGCCAAACCTCATTATTTACTTTTAAGAAGCTCAAAGCCTAATAACCCTAGGTTAATATGAGCCCATAAAGTCCACATGTATTACTTCCTAAGTGTCCCAAATGGACTAGTTAGTGACAATTAAGTTTCATGGAGTATGAAAGAAAATAATTATTGAAGATGTTTAAAAGAAAATCACAAACAAATAATAAATCATATCCTAAGTTTTTAATAAGATGATTTTTTTTAGAATCATTGCCAAAGTTTAAAAAAAAAGATTATATTTAATATATGCGCTAAGAAGTTAACCTCTAAATGCTTGAAGGGCTCGATGTGTACATTGAAATAAATCATTTACAAAATTTCAAGGAAATAACAAAATGTATCATTAAAAAAGAATTTACTCCTTAAATTTTTGAATCAAAAAATACTTTGTTAAAATTACTATAATTGGATTTGAGCTTCCATCATAGGACACCTCAAGGTCTAGGGTTTAGGGTTTTCCTTTCGCTTCAGAACGGCCTTGGAATCGCGTCGTGGAGGACGAGCGTCTTGCCCATCGCCACTGCGGAACTTCACGGGAGGAGGTTCTTTCGCGCCGTTGCTGCCTTCGGGTTGCACCGCAGTAAGTTCTTTTCTTCGATTTGTGACGAGGTGATTTTTTTTAAAGTATTTTGGAGTTTTTTTAGAGCCCTCCGGCGCTGTAGTGTGGAGCCCTAATTTTTTTCTTAGAATCATCGGTTGCTGATCTCAAGGTAAATCCGCTTGAACGGAAACTGTGGTTGACTAGGCGCAGATACCATGTCTACCTCTGCTGTACGAAATTGATGTGATCTTGTTTGTACCAAATATCGGGGTTTTGAGAGCTTAGTTTTGCAATTTTTGTTTTGTCGGTGTATCGTGTTCGAGGTGTCGAGTTTCTGTTTTTCCGTTTCGGCAAAGTAGATGCTGTAGCTCCTTGAATTGCCAGGGAATATTACATTTGTTTAAATATTGTTTTACTCTGTGGGATCATCTGGATTCTATGCTGGGAAATGAGGTGGGAAGGTTTTGTGTTATTGCTGGTTGTAGTTTGTTGTTGAGGTGCTATCGAGAGCACGATTCTTCTAGAGCGCGTTGCAGGATGGCAGTGTTGTGGACTACATAGAACGCTTTGCTGCTTGCCCTAGTTTGAGTTGTCCAAGTTCATCCTCCACGTTGAGCAGTCACCTTTGAATGTAATTTACTGCTTTTCGGGATTGTATAGTAATTCCTGAAAGCCAAGATGCCATGTCGTTCACTATTACTTTTAAAGACAGCTTTAGATTGAAATGTGTCTAGGTACTCTTTATTCACCCCTCATGGCCTCTTTATTCACGATGGTTTTCGGGCCAGTGTTATTATTATTTTTATTATGAAAAAATGTCTCTTTGAGTGTTTTCATTAATTCCGAAGCCTTGAATGACGAGTGTGCACATTCTCTTCGACGGGCGTTTTAAGCTACTTTACATCGAAACTCATTGGAGGTTATTTGAATTTTTTAATTTAAATGTCGTGCACATATCTATTTCAGGTTAATACCCACTATGGAGGCCGCTAACTCTGCCGAGCTGCAGCAATTTCTTGAGGTATGCTACGATGCGTTTCTAATTTTTATATGCAGTACTCTGATCAATTGTCGACCATGTTTATGCTATGGATTGTCCGACTTGCATCTTTTTTTTAGTCGCTCATCTCCTGATTAGACTCACCTATTTTTGGCAGCAAGAGAAACAAAAAGCTGTGCTCAATGAGCTCGTAGGCAAGTTGACGGATGTCTGCTGGGACAAATGCGTAACATCCACCCCAGGAAGCAAATTCAGTTCTAGTGAATCGTCTTGTCTGACCAACTGTGCACAGCGATTCCTGGAGACCAGTAGCCTCATTCTTCGTCGATTTCAGAGTTTGCAACAATGATTGGGCTAGTTCTCAGGGGTAGGATGGATTTTGTGTTTCCAGAAAGGTTATTTGGACTCGCAAGGAGGATAGTGTTTACTTGAAGTTCATGTATCACATGACAGATACGGTATAGTCATTACGTTAAGGTACTTCATGTCACATTGTTCTTTCTCAAGTGGAACCTGGCTGTCTCTTCTCTTGCTTCTTCACTAGTGTTGAAGCCAGAAGAGCAACCAGTGTGGATCGAGAGTTGTTACCTGCTCGTAGAATTATGCTGAAGCTTTTATAATATTCTGTGGATTTTTGAGCAAGTTTTGATCGTTCTCTATCTGCATTGAACTTTGTCATGTAACATCAAGAAGTTCGAGATATTGTAGTTGGATGAGCTTGACCGATAGAGCTTAAACCAGCTACCAGCAAGCTCCTTTGCTCCTTTGAATTTGGCCAACCGTTTTGTTTCCTTCATGATCACAGTCTTTCATGCATGTTAACCCTGGAATGCCGAGCAAATCATCCTTTTTGGTACTGTGTGAATTGTTTGCATAAAAGAAACTCATTGAAGGTCAAACTATTGTGCAAGACCTCCCCTTTTTACACAGAATTCCAAGGATGAACATGTGCACTTTTGCCTTGTGGTACAGTGTGAATCATTTGTTAAAAAAAACCCTAAAGTACTCATTGGAGATAAAACTATGGTGCAAGACTTCCCCTTTTCACAAAATTCCAAGGATGAACATTTGCACTTTTGTCTTACAGTACATAGGAGGATTCTCTCTCATTCATAAAGGTCTATAGTGATGTTATAGGGTTAATTTTTAAACTCTAGAGGAGCCAAAAAGTAGATGATGAATGGTCAAACAATTATTCTTCATTTATGTGTGGCAACATCATGTGTTTTCTTGAATTTAGATATGTTGGATTCTTCATCCATTTAACTTTATATGAGTCCCACAAGTGTCATCCTGAAAGCCATGAAATATTCTTTCTATTTGGTCCCATTTATTTCGTATATTAAATTCAATTTGAATTTTTATTAAACTTTTTTTTTTGAAACGACACAAGGTAAGAGTATGTGCAACCTAACGCTTGGTTAACATCAAAAACAAGGGACCAAAAGATTGAAAAAGCTCCCTTTCCAAGCCCCCACACTTGCCATTGAGAGGTTCACCTTTGGATTGGTGCAAATTGCCCAAAGGACATGCAATGGTCCCCATAAATAGAATAAGAGTATTAAAATACTAAAAAATGTTTAAAATGGTAATTTTCAATGATGACCCTTGGGGATTTTAAAATTTTAATCCAATGATATTTCCAGGGCTCTAAATTTGAGGACTTTCAATACTACATAGGGAAAATACAAACTCTAGATCATTGGAGGCCCTCCCTACTTTAGATTTGATGCAAACGCCTATTCACATTGCGTTGTCTTCTTCCTAAAATCAAGGCATTGGTCCCATCCCTACAAAAAGTGAAGATCTAAAGTGTTTTTGAACAACTTGAGTGTAAATCTGTCTTGAGTGCAAATCTGTCTTTATTCTATGACAAATCGTCTTTGAGTAAAAAGCAAGCTAAGATTTTTTGAATTTCCTGAATTTTTGCTGAGTCAGCTCTTGAAAGGGATGTACACCCACACCTCCTCAATGTCACATCTTAGCCGCCCAAAATAGAAGTGATAAACCAAAAAATGATGACTTCGAATATAATTTCATATTTGTGTTGTTCAATAGCAAGAAAGTTCAATGCCAGAGAATTTTGGCAATATCAGTTGAAAAAATGAAGCAGGCCTTCCTACTGTACATACAACACAACTGAACAGAAAATTCTAAGCTTCATCTCCCTAGTATCTGTTCTTGCTGTTGCCCTAATTCTTGTCCACATATAAGTTTGCATCACGAATTGCACACCTCTCAACCTTCCCATTTCGTAGCTCCTCCTCTACAATTTTTCCTATGATAATGTGTCGGCAAATCGATCAAGCTGACAAGCAGTAACCTACGTACATGAGATGTGGGAAAAATATACACTTCACCTGACTATTCAAAAGAAAAAACTAGCAGGCGTCCTTGAAGATTCTTTGCCATTCTGTGGTTACGAAACAAATTCTTCAACCAACCGTGGCCGTCTCTCCGAGCTTGTAACTTCAAGGGCCTCACGAGGCTCTGCTTTCCTTTTCCCAGAAGTGGAGCCAGAGCTGTCACTAGTTCCGGAAGACGAAGTTGTGCTCGGAGGCCTAATATGATCTCGCAGCCGCTTCACATCTGCCATTTGAACTGGCTTGATGATAAATTCCTCGGCACCTTCCGCTAGACATCTGTGAGACGATGTGTATGTTTTAGTGCCAAGGCAGTCCTAGAATTTCGACGTCTGCAAAGAATGGAGGACTAGTTTGCAATACAAGTCTACGAGTATTGAGTATTGAGCACGAAGAAGAGATCGCCCAAAAGATTTACCCAGGACGTAATCAAGAGGGTAGAACATCTTTACCTTTTAATGCGAGCACTGTCATTCTCTGATGACATGACAACGACGGGAATATCCTTCAATGCTGATGTCTCGGCCTGAAAAAAAATAAAGACATTTACGGAACTTAGTTTCCATGTAGACCACAATAAAGACCAGCATAAATTTAAAGCATACTACATATTAAAAGCTTCATTGCATATGTTTGAAGCCAAAATGGAGATCTAAGTAGAGCTGGACTAAGAGTTTGTAAGCTTATTTACATGCCAAAAATCATATGTAAGGCCCTATTGCACCAAACTGTAAACCAAAGGCATTTAAAAAAATCTGATCACAGGCATCTCAAGATCCTGCTCAGGAATACAGGTGTGACCTCATAAAACAAGAATTGCCAGGAAGAAAGAAACTATACCTTCACGCGTTTGAGTAGGTCATAACCAGTCATCTCTGGCATGCAATAATCTGTCATAATTAGGCTGATATCCAGCTTCTGCAGAATCACACCAAGCTCAAATTCAATAGATTGAAAATTTAAAATAAAACTTAAAACATATTTAACATAAAACATTGTTATGTATCAACGGATATTTGGTAATAAAGAACGCTGGAGATGTGAATAGGTACCTTGATAGAGCTGGGGCGATTATCTGAAAGACCCAATACCTCTAAGGCCTTCAAAGCACTGCTGACAGTTGTGACTGCATAAATTTTACAAAAAGCAAGTATTTTAGGCCAGGAGAAATTATCCACCAAAGTAACATTCATATCCCATGAAAGTCGCAAAAATGTGTATTCTAGTACGTTCCAGATCATATCCTCAACCCCTAAAGAACCAAGGATTCAACGTTTCAAAATGACCTATTCGATTGATCATACTGTGAAAAATAGAATTTTGAATTTTCCCAATTTTAGATCACTGTAATCAGTGAAGCAAATAGTACGTTTTGGTCAAATAATAAATAAAACTAAACGAAGAGAACTCCCTGCATGCCTACTCAAAATTGCTTGATAACTAATTTGGGCTCTTCAGCTGACCTTTATATGACGATGTCTTTAGGAGCTTCTCGATAACTCTTTGGTCAGTGCGGCTGTCATCCACCGCAAGAACGTGATACTGGAAGGTGCTGGCAGCCGGCATCGGTTTTATTCCAACCAGCTCAGATCGAAGAAGGTCGATCTGGCCTAAATCGGGACTAAAGTTTTCTACGCTAGCAGAAAGGAGGCTCATTGTCTCAGCTATTGTTTCCCCGACCACTTTTCGATGGCCTGCGTCTTCAAATGAATGAGGTGGTGGCGATGATGAAGCGATCAATGTCTCAGCATTACTCTGCCCAGCCTTCTTCGAAGTATCTAGACCCATGTCCTGAAACATGGGCTCCGAGATAACCAGAGGCTTTGAATCTTGGAGAGAGAGCAAATCATGAGGAACCTCTTCTTCAAGAGATTTCTGCAACATTGCCTCCAGAGCACCGGGATGTGCCCTTACAGATGGATCTCGCGTCCTCTGTTCTTCTCCTGCTTAAGGTTTACGACAATTCCCAACTCCGTTCATGTTTCAAAAGTATGAAACCGTACATTAAGTTGAACTGTTACCCCAAAGAGTTTCAGAAACTCTTTGTTTTCTACTAATATGAGACCAAATGCAGACATTAATAACACAGTTCCCCCTCAGGTTTTGGTGGTTGGAACCATCTCAGAGTGCTTAGGTTGAACATCTGGGCTTGTCCCCGGATGACTGCACACACAAAGAAAAACAAATCACGTTAGAAACTGTACAGAACAACGAAACAACAAGAGCCCATCGTTTGAAAAGACCATGATCTCTGCATCAAAGTCCAAGTGCTGCCATAACAATTTCAAGACGTGGTTCCGGAATGAGACGACAAATGAATTACTACTTTGAGCAAGCCTATCTGAAGATCAAGGGTCCCCATGTACCAACTGCATGCACATGTAGTCGTTGAAAGCTGAAAGATTCACAGCAAAATGTCAATCAGGACATACTAGCGTGCACTAATTAGCTGAACGAAACCAATATCTCCACAAGCACCCCATCGAATCATTTCATGCCAAATCGCGGATTCTAAACATGATCACTTCCATACCCGTCTGAAAAATTAAATTGTTGGGAAGTTGTACTTGATTTTGACTAAGCGCTGATGCGATCCGCCACAGAACAAGCACAACTCCAAGCAAACTTTTCTACATTGTGCGCAGCAATGAAAGGGACTCCAAAACGCGCACTCACATTTACACACTCCTTCTCATCATTTCCGATGCCTGCAGAGGACTAGAGGGCGTTCAATATTCAAAGCGTCGACCTTCACCTCGTTAAGCACGCCTCGCTCGTTCAGGACATACACCACCACAGCAAATTCCAAACCAATGTAGCTCCCTCCCAGTACGTTCATCAAAAGCTCTCGGACTTGCATCCGCACGAAGTGACTTCCTACAATTCCCGCCGACTCGTCTACAACCGAACGTTCCCCAATGGACCTAAATTCTCTGCCCGTGAGCTGGCTTCTACCCGTAATCCCGCTGCATGAAGCGTTTTCCTCGCCATTTATCTCTCAAATTCGGCAACTACAGCTCCATCGACCCCCCCCTGGTTGACTACCACACAAACTCGATAAGCACCCAAAGAAAACGGAGAAAAAAGAGCCCAAAGAGCCAATCTCCTCCAATCTGCACCCCCCGAAAGATTTTACGCCAATCGCCCTCACCTCAGTCCCACGGCGATGAATTTCGACTCTACTTCCTCGCTTCCTCCACTTCTCTCCTTCGACTGATGAGTTCCAGCAGCACAACTGAAACTCTCAAGAATTAATAAGGCCCCCCTCGGCCCCTCCTCTCATCTCATCCCATCCCATCCCATCCCATCCCATCCCAACAATCCCACGACGGACCCCCCGAACGACACAAATATCCAAACCAGAGGCTCGAAATAAGGAATCAACGAACAGATTCCAAGTGTGTGGAGTGTTCCGAATAATAGAACATCCGATTTTCGAAGCGTGTTGAGTGTCCCAAATAAACAAACATCCGATTTATGTCCGTTTTTCAAAAAACAATAAAATACGCTTCAGAAGAACCAAAACCCGGGCCACGAAAAGTACCAAACGACAAAACCCGAGCCCGTGTACGACAAAACGCTCCCCGGATGCGACAAGGCCCGGCCCTCCCGAGAATAGCAAAAGCCACAGCAATGCGACAAGAGCCCGGGCCCCCTCGGAAATGGCAAGATCGCCTATTCCACGGCGAAATCTCGTCGAAAATGGCAAAAGCAGGGGTCCGAAGATGCGCGTGGGGCCGAGCACAAGATCTCAGTATCCGCAAGGCCGCGGAGGAAGCCACCAGGGCGCTTCCCGTTGGCCCAACCCCCAGGCAGGGTCCCAGCCAGACTCCCAGACTCCCAGCCAGCCAGCCAGCCAGCCGTGCAGTTCCGAACGTGGGGCGAGCGATGATCCGCTCCAACGATGTGGGAGACCAAATTCCGCAGGTAGGCACGCCTGGAGCTCTGTTCCGTCCGTAACCGAACAGAGCCTCAACTTTAACGAATTGCGGAGCTTCTCGCCACCCCAACAGGTGCAAACCAATTAGGGCTGCGAAATTTAGGGCGCGAGGAGAGATGGTTGTGGCGATGCTGTGCACGGGCGGGGGGAGGGCATGCGGCGCAACGGCAGGGGACTGCAGGGGGCAGGGGCGCCTTCCGTCGGGAATCCCGGGTGCGGTTGGCGACTGTAGCGACGGAGAAGAGAGGAGCGGAGTCCGTCGTGTCAGGGTCAACTGTACTATTTAGGTCACATTGGACTGTACCAGAATAGGGTCTTAACTCCCAACTGGGATTTCGGAATGACAAAAGAAGTTTTTTTTGAAGTTTTTTGTTTGTTCTTTGAGAATTCTGAAGTCTAGAGTTAGAAATTTTGGGAATAATTTGACAAAGCAAAAATGACATTTTGAGCAGTTTGAATTTGAAAATTAAACCATTTTGACACGCAAGTGTTGAAATTGAATTAGGAGTTCGGTTTCTACTCTAGTTGATTTCAAGGCTTTTACTCATGATGAATATTTTTACCAAGATGGGGGGTTGTGGCACTATAGAATATCCAAGGTTAGGAAGAAAGAAAGAGATGATGCGGTTTAAGGTTTGACTGACACAAGGGAGAATATCATTTATCTTTGAGTTTTTGAGTGTCACAAGGATCCATGATCACTCGTATAGAATGTTAAAAAGGGATAAGCCTGATGTTTAAAACCTAAGAGCATCTCCATCCGCCCGCATCATATGAAACGCGCCAAGTGGTAGGTGGCATGTGTCAGTGGTGTGGAAGGGGACGAGGAGTTGGCGTTGCCCCACCAACACCCTCCAGAGCTCAAGACAACAGAGGAGGCGTAGGGTGGGGAAGATTTCCCAACATTGAAGACTTGACAATCCAAATAGGTCGGGTTTGAAAAAAATGCAAGCTCTTTTCCCCTTGGATGTTGAAACTTGCTAGTACCGTGCCAAGTCAATCTTGCGAGGCACGGGAAGTTTCAGTGTTGTGACGAAAATATCAAGTGACATGCGTTGACAAACCAAAGAAGTTGCAACTGGTGGGACTATGAATGTCTTCCAAGCACGCTATAACGCTTATAGGGGCACTGTGGCGTGCCTCGACGAAGATGCTCTAAAGGCCCAAGGCATTTTCTGGCTCTGAAACCTCTGAAAACTGCCATTTTTGCTGCAATCACTGAAAAAACAATTTTTTTTTAAAGAATCTAATCATAGGATCTTGTGCTTCACTTATCTCAGATTATGTGATAAAAATTTCATGAAGTTTGACCAAACGGATTGAAAAATATTAGCATTTGAAGTTGAAAAAGTAAGTTTTCTTGAATATTGGCCTACAGTTTCAGATGACTTTGACTGCCATTTGTAAAAAAATTTGCACTACGGACCATAGGTTTTAAAAAAAAATTGTTGAACATTTGAGTTGAGAGTTGGAAAAAAAGATTCAAAATATCAAAACTTGATTTTCACAATTTAAAAAAAATTGTTAAGTAGAAGTAGGTCCAAGATTGAACAAAACACTAAATTGTTAATAGCTCTAAGATGGAATTGAAACATTTTAATTCCAATGATGAGACTCTTCTTGCAAACAAACTTCACCCTATTACTTTTTCCTTTATCAATGGAATTTGTCTGTGTGTTTCAAGAAAGAAAAATAAATAAACTTCACCCTTTCAAAAAAAAATTTGCATTCAAAAATGAATTCCTATAAGTTATTTTTTAAAGAAGATGCATAGATTCCTTGGCCAAAAGATAAGTTTCTTGTTAGGAGATTCTTATCTCTAAATAAATGATGAATATACATTCCATTCCTCTTACCAAAAACTTTTTGACTGAATTTTTATAAAGAGTATGTATATATTATATATATTATTTTATATTCAAAGAATATGATCTCTAAAAACATAGTTTGTGAAAATATTTCATGAAAGATATTAAAAACTTACAACATTGTTGAATAAATTAGTGTTAGTTACACTAAATATCATCATTAATGTAGTGATCAAAATTGCTTAAAACTATAACTAAATATGAGTGCTTAGCGTTATAATTTAGCAATGTACTAGTAAAGGTATGAGCACCCACTAGTAAAATTAAAGTCTTTGAAGACTTAATTGCAAGACAACGGCTCAAGTTTGGTCTTCCAATCAATTTTATTAATAAAATTTTGTAGATTTGTTTGTAATCAGTGTTCTCCATTTTTTTGTTGGATTGCAAATTTTTGTAATTCAAATTAATCAATTGTTGGATTTGACAATTAGATTAAGTTTGATTCAATAGTTTTGCTTTCAAACCCTCTAAAAAAATACTTCACCAAATCAATACTATGTTCAACACATCATGTGGCTAAGGTTCATTATAGCTTGGAGCTAAAGAGATTGATAGACTTGGGGATATATTAACAACCGATCTCCCTAATTTACTAACTTTTGTTGCTATAATCAAATACAAGCCTAATTGCAACTATTAGATAAGTTCAATAGGTTTTAATCAATCTCTAATCTTACCAAAAAGTATGTGAGTAATTTCATCATGAGGTATGTGAATAACGTGAAACATTTATATAATGCATCCTAGAGTAGTTGACTGATTGATCCTTGTTCATGTACTTTAGTAGGATTCTACAAAAATCCACACTCAAAGATGGATGGTATCAAAGAGTGAAGCTATGAGGTGGTCATGCGTAGCAATCAAAATTAGATATTAGACACACCAAACCATCAAAAATTGGATATTAACTATGCATACAAGAAAAAATTTAAAGATCTACATGGCAAGCTAAAATTATCAAATATTCATATGAATGATAGAGAAAATAAGCATGTCCACAATTTTGTTTTTCTAAAATAATCTTAGCAAAGCTATTAATGCTTGATAATGCGGAATTTGATATAAACACCCTTCTCCAAAAGAGACCTAGATCTACATATCAAAGAGGCAACAAGGGTTTGGTGGCCAGCCACTATCAACTACAATTATACTAGAAGAGATTCCACTTGGGTTTGGTCGCATCACCCTTACAAATTCATATTTCTTTCAAAATTGTGATATATATTCAAATTTTTCAGCTAAACTCTAACAATTGTTTGTGATGTTTGTGACAATGCTGATTTTTTTATTTAGAATTTAAAAAAAAATTGGCTCACTTATATAAAAAATGTTGAATTGAATCAATTTAAAGTATAGATATGCAAGAGCAGATGAAGACAAACATCGAGGGTCAATCTCCTACAAAGCGTAAAAAGAAATGTATCGGCAAATCCACATGTTTTTATCGCAACATATAAGTTAACTTTAAAATTCCTTTGAGAAAAAATAAAAGGAAAATTGACACACTGTGAGTTAAATTTGAAAAAAGCTTAGGTACCTAATATACTATAGATGAAGTTGAATCTAAGTGTTTCTATAAATTTTTACATATCCCTATAATTTTTACTAGCTACTCCCAATTGTGTGCTTTAAAAATATATTGCTAGACATCTTAGCAATATATATTGCCACTAGTAAAAAGCATGTCCGCATAGCCACTAAGCTTTAAGACCCACACTTGGTCAAACTCATCATAAAAGGAAATTAAGCCTTAAGCCTTAGTCTACACAAATATGTTTTTCACAAGTGTACCATAGAGTTTAGGAAACTCTCTCTTTCATTTTTAAGGCAACTGCATACTACAATATACAAAATCTCATCATGCACTCAAGGTGCACAGAAATGCTCAATTTTGTACTAATATTGCATTAAAATTTTGATATTTGCACCTAAATTTGCATACAATTTGGTATATACTGTATATAGAGAGAGACATAGACATAGACATATATATATATATATACCTGAATTATTTTTTAGATCCTTGAAAACTAAGCAACGGCTTTGAAAATTCAAATACAAAAAAATACTAAAATAAAAAGAATACGAAAAATACAATTTTTGTGATATTGAAGATTTACATTAATTACTATCAATGAGATATTTTAATTTTGAATGCACGATGCATAGTGATAAACACTATTTTGGGTGCAAATTTCTCAATTTTGAGCACTTGAAGATTATTATTTTTTTTCTTGGATGGTCATATAGCTCTAATAGTCTTGGTCTTCCAAAAGAACTCCTCTACCCCAATTTCAATGTGCGTTTAGCACGGGATTTTTCAAGTTTATAAAAGACTACTTTGTAGTGCATTGTGATTAAAAAAACTTGTGAAATATAGTTTGCAAACACCATTCTTCCAGAGATTGTTGCAAGGAACATTTACTATTTTTGTATCAAATGATATGAATGTGGCAATACTTTAAACTTTTGGAGAAGTGTTAGTATGTGAGCATAGAATCTATGAGCCCATGAGCCTGAGAGTCTGTATTATAGACACCTTTTATGATTATAGGTGTCTATATTATAAGTACCTATTTTATAGACACTTTCCATATTATAATGTACCTGTAGTATAGGAACATATGTTATAAACACCTTCAAATGGTTGTAGGTACATGCCTACAATTAGATCCAAGGCTTATAGGCTCACGTCTTTGCACTCACTTACTAGCATTATTGGCAATCTAGAGAGCACCCTAAAATGATGAGATTCTAGTACAATTTTTTTTAATTTTTTGCTCTTTGCAATAGAAATGACAATTTCAAGTGTTTTTTGATGGAAAAAAGACCTTGGGACTATAGGAGTTAAAACCATTACATTGGAATGTCTTCATATTTACACACTACACAACGTAGTTGTAAAGTAAAGTAACAATGCGTCTACTAAATGGTTTTCAATCTTTACAAAGACCAGTCTTGATGCAACTATAAAACACTTTGAAATTATTGAAGTTTTGGAATTTGAAATATTCCCCCCAAATAAGAGTTCATCGTAAAGTTTGTCCTAAGTTTGCGAACCAGTGTTAATGAAGGTTTACCTGATAATAGTACAAAAAAAAATGACATAAAATTCCATCACACCCAAATTTTGATGCTCCAGGGAGTTTTGTCGTGTGTTTTTCCCAAACTCCGGCTTCTAATCCCACCTTGCACACACTTTATAATTAACTCTATTCTCTACTTTTTTCTATCAATTCTATTCTTTATTTTTGAAAGGTTACAATTTTCATTAGCTTTCAATCCCATTTCCATTTGCGAGAAATTGCATTAGTAATTTCCACTCTCCATCACTAAAGTAGGAGGTTGTAAAATAGAGCGGGCATTAAGAATGGACCCTATAAATGGCTGTGAAATGGACATGAGTTGGTTTTGAAATTGACTAGTATAGTCATTGGATGAATCAAGGAAAAAAACCATTATTAATTGCAAGAGACAATCATTCTCTTTGCTTTCCCCATTTTTATTTAGAATTGCAAGTGAACCATTTATGAAAGACCTAGGGTCACAAATAGGGACCTACGACCCAACTCGTTTGATAATTCATAAGTAATTCAAAAATGCTCGGAAAAATACAAAACCACTTGGTTAGATTCCTCATCAATTTCTCTATGTCTGAAAACTGAGCTAGAAATATTTTTCTCCAAGGAAATACATGAAAAAAGGCGGACCAGCCCTTGGATGCTCCATTTCTAAGCCTCTTACCTTATCAATGCATCACATATCATTCAGCTTGAAGTTAGATATTTCACCGTCTTAATAAGTTCAGCCCCACCGAATCCTTGAGCAAATCGTTCTCTCTATCCTGTCCACCAGTCTGGTTTCCCACATGTTTCATGCTCCTCCCCCATTTTAAGACTTAGTGCCTCGAGGAACTTTCCCTGAGCCACATTGCTGAGATTCTGGAGCCATTCATGATGAGTCATTGTGCCCTGATCAACCGTTCAGTTAAGACAGATGGTTCATCACTAATAAATTGCAGTGAAAATTGTCAACTGAATTGTGGCGAATTGCGCTCACAACTGAACACATCGAAGTATCGAACTTAAATATTACATACTCACTCCGTATCTATTTGATGAGAGCAGCATATTCTGTCGGAAATTCTGTACATACAGTAGATGGATTCAACATAGTTCTCGAAATGAAATGATGAAATAGAGGTACCTACACCTAAAATCGACTGTTTAACCCCTAAAGTTCCATGACTATGTTTTCACCGAAAACACTCAAAAACTGCCATTTTTAGTACAAGTACCAAATTTTTGAAAAAAAAACTTTTTTGACACATATAACCGTAGGATCTTATAGTAAACTAGTTTTAGAAGATGTGGAAAAAAATTCAGAATTTTCCACCTTGCGGATTGGAAGATATTAGCATTTGAATTGGCAAAAATCCTTCTTTTGTTCCTACAAAAAACAGGGCAGCTGCACTTCACAAGGTCACATTTGTATGAAAAAATGTCCAAAATGGTGGTGCTTCTTTGAATTATTTTTCCTAAAAAAGTTGGCTACATACTTAAAAAATTTCAAATCATTTGGAATTGTACAACATATACAAAAAAAATAGTAAGTAGAAAAAAGTAGAGAATGATCCAAAATACTAAATTGTTAAGAATTTAATTATGGAATTGGAAACTGTCAATCCCAATGGTTGTAATGTCGTAATAAACAACCTAAATCCTTTGATTTTTTTTCTTCAAAAAATATTAAAAATTGAGTTAAATAAACAACTTCAAAGTTTATTTCAAAGTAGAAAATCCGTGACTGCCCGCAAACTAAAAAACCTCATAACTTTTTACTCATTGGTCAAAATGGAATGATTTAAAGCTTTCCACGTATATATAACTCTAGAAAACCAATTTCAAATTTTTATTTTTGAAAAAAGTGATTTTTTCAGATCTGCCCAGACTGCCCACCCGGTGAAAAAAATAACATATTAGGCCATAACTTTTGACTCCTATTTCAAAATGTCATGAAATTTAGTGTACATGAAAGATATTCCTCGTCCCCACCTTCTATTAAAATTTCAACTTAAAATATGAAAATCTCTAGTCACACGTACCTGTCCCAAATCGCTATGTTGCTAAAAATAGCAGGCTGGTCCTTTAGGGGTTAAGGAATTCAGCATGGTTCTTCTTTATTGTATTGGAATTTGTGTGGGGTCTTATTGGTAGTCCAATGGGCATTCTTGATACTTTGAAAATGCATTTTTTGGACACTGTATGAATAATCTACGAATATTCAAAGTGCTGAAAATAGGTGTTTTTAAATCCGACCCTAGACTCTCATGAATGGTGGGTATACATTTTAGGCAAGAATTTGTAGGGGTCGATTTTAGAAAGGGGTCGAAGTAGGGTGTAGCTACCTTAGAGGGACTTCTTTGCTTGTTGAGTGATGAAATATTTAATCCAAATGGATGAATATAGTTAGATATTGCATAATAGGCATTTCAAGTTGATTTGATTGTCACATGAACGATTGGGTTGGGCACTCCAAAATAAGATTGATGCTTGTAGTAAGTCGGGTACAATATTCGAGAAGAAAAGTCGGGTAAGTTTATTGTTAGGTGGTAGAATTGGGGGGGGGGGATGGTTGCAAATTGAAAATATCATAAAAGACATGGTGAAAAAATCTACTCTCTCTATTTCTAAATAATATGGGTGTTTCTTTATTTCAAAATAATATTAGTGTTTCCTTGTTTTTAAATAATATCAGTATTTCCTTGTTTCTAAATAATACAGGTGTTTCTTTGTTTCTAAATAATACTAGTATTTTACTTGTTTCTAAATAATATTGATATTTTATTTGTTTATGAATAATACTAGTATTATTTAGAAAAAAATGAAGTATAAAATTTCTATTTAGAATAAAAAGTGAAAAATAACTTTCACAAGTTAAACAATAAACAAACATATTACACTATTCAACACTTGATTAAGGAATGAATTAAAGATGTTTTTAGAAGTCATTAATGAATTTTATTATTCTAACTTGTAACAAATTATCATGTAGAAATCAGTTTTGGGCTTCCTAATAAACTTCTAATTTAATTTAAGAATAAGAACATAATAAAGTCAAATTTTATAATATAAAAAATGAGTTTGTTGAATTTATTGACATTGATAGAATAATTTGCCTCTTCATTATGCATCTTGGAAACAATAATAATGTTGTAGTCTAGCTAAATAATATTGTGCAGTTTTCAACATGTCATTAATCCCTTAAAGTCTAGATGTTCAAATTTCAAACAATAGACGAATGCGTACATGTTCCAAGTATACAAAGCCCTAATTTTTTCATCCATCTACATGTTTGTGGATTTTTGTGTTAGTTCTCTTATATTTTATGGTATAAATTTTCAAAAGAAACTTTCCAAATATCCTGTAGCCTAAGGTTTGTAGATATAATATACATCAAAAAACAACTTTTCTACTTCAATATTAACCTATCAAAAACCACTTGAATAAGTAAATAAAATAAAATAATTAAAAAAATACTATAGTTAGACATTAACTTTTTAAATTCAAATTGCACTTATTCTAATGATGATTGATTTTTGGAGGAACTTTCTATTTTCTTTCAATTTTCTTGAAAATTATTGGCAAGTGTCGTGGTAGATTGAATTGCTTTAATTCATGCTAGCTTCATTCTTTTCAAAAAGTCTATGACATTCAAAGGCTAAGCAAAATAACATATTAAGAAAGTGAATTTCACCAAAGTTTCACAATTCAATTTTCATTCAATTCCATAATTTAGATCATACTTCCACATACTAAAAAAGTTTTACAAATGGACTTAAATGACAAAGCATTTGGTGACATTCACGGTAAGCTTAGCAAGCATGGTTTTACAAAGAATTCCATATTTCAAGGAATTGTACTAACTAAGGAATTTGGCCAAACAACGGTGCTAGTATGTGAGCCCAAGAATGCAAGCTTGTGAACATTGAGTCTACAATATAGGTACCTATAATATAGATACTACATACTATAAAAGGCGTATGTATCATAAACACCTATAATATGGGTATTTGTAACATATATACCTTATAATTATAGATGGTTTCTATAGTATATACACCTATAACATAGGTGTGTAGTATTCCAGGCTCATGGGCTCACACTCCTATGCTCACATAATAGCAACCCTCTTTGACCAAAGTCAGAATTTAAATTTGACCAAAAGTAAAAAATACAACAATAAGTTGTATCTAGGATTGAATATTAATGCTAAATGCTTCTAAATTAAGTGTCTAATATGCCATGAGAAAGGCATTTTCAAAAAACTCAATGACTCTATTTGTATAAAAATTGTACCCATAAGAATCTATGAAAAAATCAAAAGTTGTACATTATTTCAATTGGCAACAAAGCTATCAAATCCCTTCACTTGCCATTGTCTCAAAAGTGATTGATGAATTTAAATTTGTTGATATGGAAAATCACTTTGCCCGATCCAAACAAGGTGTGGGGCCTTTGTTCACTTCACCAATACATAGAATATTGGTATATATGCGTGACAAACCCTTGCAAAATTAGTGCAACTACAAAATAGTAACCATGTGTAAACTAGTACAATATAATTGTATGTCAGCCATACCAATCTAAAATAATGTGCCTTAGATAAATTAGTGTCACATATATCAAATAGGCTAAATCATTGTGCTAAAAGTGACATAAAATTTAAGATAAAAACTTACCAAGAATATCTTATATTGCTTGTAATACATATTGATAAATCCATAAGAATACATGATTGTATAAAGGCACCAACCTTGTGTTAGTATATATTTTTCCATGAGAAAAAAGCTGACAAATATTATTTAAATTTGTAATCATGAAAATGAAATGGTTCCAAACAACTTCTAAAGATTGAAGAAGATAAAAAAACAAGGCACATGATTAAGTTTTATAACAAAAGATATTCACAAAAGGTAGTAGAACTACAAACATTTATAATTAGACAATTGTTTGTATGATATGGTATTTCAAAGCCAAATTTTGTTGTTTTTATAAAACTTGTCTTTGATGTTATTACAGATCTTTATGTTTTAGGTTTTCAAACCTAATCTTGATCCTTAACTTCTTGTAAATGGATATTCACTATATGATTAGTTATAGAGCACCGTATCATTGTAAAAATTATGAACTTTAAAAATCATTACTAATTGCATAGGACAATGGAGCATGTGTTTAGTGTGTCATTTTTGAGTTGTCAAGTGCATGCATTCATGAAACCATCTACTTTTATATTTGAAATAATTTCCTCGCACTTATTGCTCAATAAATTAAAGAACCTCTTTTAATATTTGTATTCCATTTTTGCAATATGTTTTGTACAAATATAATATTTTTGAAGATGCATTGTCTTATGATCACATAAATTTTGTAGTAGATGCAACTCTAAAACATGTCTAGTTCTACAAGGTTATTGAATGATTGAAATATTCAATATTGAAATAACAATATATGTATTTTAATCTTCAAAGGATCAAAGCACATTTTGGGCAAAAATTATAAAAACTACCACTTTTAGGGCAGTGGAAAAAAAACTCTTCAAAATTGAACCATACAAATTTGTACTAGATTATTGTGGAAATGTGTAGAAAAATTCCAAAAACTTTGATTGCACAAATTGAAATATTATTATGCTTGAAGTTAGGAAATAAGATTTAATTTCCAACTTTGCATGATAGGGCCGACAGACTTCAATCCCTCTAGAGTGAGTTTTTTACACTAAACTTGGGTTGTTTTTCTACATTTGTATCATGTATTATGTAAGTTGTGTACTTGCCAAATTTCAAATTGAGAAGAGGAATTTTGCACATGCCGTTCAAAGCTATCCAAGTTGTATAAAAAATTTAGAGCAACATAACTTTTGATTTGACCACCCGATTGGAAAAAAACTATTTTTTCATTGAGGGGGTACATATTCACACCTTGTATCAAAAATTTGTGAACTTCCAACCAAAATTGACGTTGTTCATAACTATCCAAAATCTATTGTGTATGTTGAACAATCACTTGGTCTTCTAGGGATTAAAAAATAGTTTAAAAATATGGTCATTTCTTGCTACTACACTTTAGGCGCTACTTGGTTAAATAATTTTTGTTAGGCATTGTTATTGTATTTGTAGTGTTGACCTAAAAGTTATGAAAGTCTGCATCTTTTCAGTTTCTACCTTATGTTTAATTTTAAATTGCATTTGAATTTTTATTGAATTTTTAGAATGACAATAAGGCACGAGTTCATGGAATCTAATCACATAGACTTGTCTTCTTTCTAAATTGAAGTTTAGGTCAAACCTTTGCAAATAGAAGGGATCAACCACAATCTAATCGGTTGTAAAAAGAATTTGCTTTTAAACTATATGAACTTTCAAAATTATTTCAAATATGATTTATAATTTTTACTTTTAGAATTCTATGAATTTTTTTTGGTTCATAATGTTTCAAAAAATCCAAATTGACTAAATTATAGGCTTGTAAATTGCATTATTTAGAGTGGAATAATGCAAACCTAGAAGGAATACATATTATTGCGAAAAAATAAATAAAACTAAATTTGTTTGGATTCGCATGATGATTAGAGTCACAATATTCACTTATTTAATTTATAGATTTTTTGGACTTACATAAAATTGAAATGTTATCCTTGCCTTTATATATAAATTTTTTAATTTAAAAGTTTAACCTATAGAGTTTAAAGACCTTAATTTCATCAAAAATCACTCAAATCTATCATTTCTATTGTAGAGAGCAAAATTTTTAAATATTATTTTGTTTGCTTAAAGAATCATGCACTAAAATAATATAAAAATGTGTGAAAGAAATTTCAAAAACTTTTATCATGTAAATTACAAGATACTTGTGTTTACAGTGAAGAAAATTGGTTTCGTGCACATTTTGTAACTAGATTATTTGATTTTGAGTCTTCTCAGTTTGAAAATTTAGCACTAAACATTTTGATTTAAAAAAAATGTTATTGAAGATTTGAGTTGAAGATATCAGAAAAAAAATTCATAAAACACAACTTGATTTTCATTCTTCAAAAAATTATTAAGTTGAAGTTGGTATGAGATGGAGGGAAAAACTAAGTCATTAATAGTTCTAAGATGGAATTGAAACACATTGATCCAAATGGTGAGATTGTTCTAGCAAGCATACTCAACCTTGTAGAACATTCTTTTATTTGGAAATTGTGAAATTGAGTTCATAAACAAATCTAGTACATTATTTTCTCAAGAAATTTTTACAATTGCTCGCAAAACAAGAAGCTCCATAACTTTAACATCACTAATCCAAATGAATTGAATCAAAGCTTTCCATGTAGACAAAATATAATCTACAAGAAGAATAGTTTATTTTTATTTCAAGTTATTGTAGATTTTTTTTGCTCTTGAGTTTGAGCTTATTGTTGCATAATTTTTTTTCCGGGCACAAAATGGATTGAAATTAAAATTTTATTTTCCAAAAGATAATGTTTTTTTCTATCCTAGAAAAAAACCCCTCAAAAATCATGTCAAAAATTGAGGTTACACAAGCCTACACAAAATCCATTTTGTCCCCTATAGGCACAATGGAAATTTAAAAGTTGAGGTCTTGTTAACCCCTAAAGGCCCAAGGCCTTTTTTCTGGCAAAAAACCATCAAAACTGCCATTTCTATAGCAAGGAGTAAAAAAAATGAAAAGTTTCTTTTTTGCACATCTAACTATAGGATCTTACACCTAACTAGTATGACAATGTGTGGAAAAAATTTCAGAATTTTTGACCGCTCAGATTGCAAGATATCTGCGTTTAAAGTAGAAAAAACAAGTATTTCAGCACATTGCGGGACTAGATTTTTTGACTTTAAACATTTTGCACTTAAAATTTTTGCACTATAGAGTTTTGTGTTTCAAATCTTTATAGTGGAGAATTGAGTTGAGAGTCTAGGGAAAAAAAAATATTCAAAAGAACTTAATTATCATTCCTAAAAAATTTATTAAGTAGAAGTAGGTACGAGATGGAAGGAAAATCTAAAACATTAATATATTTTAGAGGGAATTAAAATACACTAATCCCAATGGTGAGATTGTTCTAGCAAGTAAACTAAACCATGAGAATTTTTATTTTTTTTAAATTGAAAAAATAGCATTTAGAAATGAATCCTACAAGTTATTTTTTTCAAGAAGATGCTCTAACTACCCGAAAAACAAGAATGTCCATAACTTTCTCATAACAAATCCAAATGAAAAGAATCAAAGCTTTCCAGATAGACAAAAATATAATCTACAAGAAAAAAAATATTAAAAAAGAAAATCAAATTTTTGCCAAATTTTTCTTGCTGCCCGGACTGCCCAGTTACAAAAAAAAGTAACATATTTGGCCATAACTTTTGACTCCTATTTCCAAATGTCCTGAGATTTAGTGCATATGAAAGATATTCCTTGCGCCCACCTTCTATTAAAATTTCAGCTTAAAATATGGAAACCTCTAGTCACACAGACCTGCCCAAAATTTCTATATGGCCAAAAAACGCATGCCGGTCCTATAGGGGTTAATAATCAAGATCTAATATCTAAAATAGTTTTAATCATCCCAACAATTCTTTTATAAAGGCATATGTTACATACATCTATTGTGTATATAATAGAACTTTTATAAAGAGCTGGGTCGGGACCAGTTTGACACATTACATTAGGTAGGGGCATTTGCATTCATTATGTTTATATGCGAGCCTGGCGAGGATCAACAATCAATATTACTTTAAAGAACTTTATTACTTTAAAGAGTGTTGTTTATTAGAAGTTCTATTGTAGCATTAAATACACATCCACATTTATTAATGACACAAATGAAAGATATTTCATTACAATAGTACATTACTACAAATACTATCCAAAAACTTACACATCTAGGTTCAAATTAAGAGATGATTGCTTGGAAGATATGGTGATCTCTCCAAATGCACCACTAACTCAAAACCGCCACCATCACTATGGGTACATCTCCAAATTCAATATGTACCTATGTGGAAGAAACAATTTCAGATACTCTACCCCAAAAAATTGCTACCCTTCATAACTTTTGCATATGGTATCCAAATGCCATGTTCTTCAGTGTGTTGGAACCTCCTTTCAATGTGTTGGAACCTCCTTTCAATGTGTTGGAACCTCCTTTCACTTGCCAACAAGAAAACCAATAAAAATTTGACCAGTCTCGTAACAAAAAGTGGCGGTTTTGGGGGTACTTAGTATAAATCCCGTACAAGCTTCTATGTAACTCCCAACAGTTTCAGATTGTGACAACATTTTGATCAACATCTGGAACAGTAAGAAATGATCTTGAAGAAGTGGATTGGGGAGATCTAGCGACTCGTACTCAAATGCAGCTGCACACTAATTGTTGCCAAGTCTTGAGCATTCTGGATCATAATGTAAGTCTCCATTTCACTTGCATGCCGCATGGCATCTCTAAGAAGTTTAGAGAAGAAAAACAACAATGAAGTTCAGTTACTTCATGCTTCATTCAGTTGGCAAAAGTTAGGTTATAAGTTAAGTTATAGGATTGATTTGAAAAGCCGCAAAATAATTCAAGAGTTGGAATCAGTTGTGAACTGCGTCACATTCATACCGACCTTACCTTACCGAAATGTTGGGGTCTACAGAGATTCCCACCTCTGCAACTAAGGTAAACCAGCCCATGACCAACAAAAACTTACTTTGCCTTGCAACAATTGACATGTCACAGTTCGGACTTTCACGACCTGCAACAATTAATAAGCATACACTCAGCAGGGTCTACAGTAGAACCTCTCTTACTGCATACTCTCTTAGTGCATAATATGCAGTAAGAGAGGTTTGTAAGTGGGATAAATTTCAAGTATTTAATCTGGAAAGTAGTGTATTTAGAAGCCACGTTAGTTAAGTCCCATTATTACAACTGTACAGTCGGGTACAGGAACCTTACAAATTTTTGCATCCTGTTGAAATTAGCTCAACTTTGGGAGGCCTGTGTATCCTCAAATTTGAACGGAATTTCAAATTTTGAATTGCGCTGGAATCAGACTGAAGTCTACTTTATCATCATTACAAACACACATATGCAATTGAAAATCTTACAAAGAGTTTGATGTTTTCTATACACCATGTACTATTTAGTGTTGCCAACATTTGTGAAAGTTACAACTTGTATTCAGTGGTACATATAAGAAATGAACCTTCACAATTGCTTAAGAGATACTTGATCTCATACCACTTGAATTGCTTGTATGGGTCAAATCATACTCAAAGGTACCAAAAAAGGGGTTAGACCCATTGAAATCTTCACTGTAACTTCTTTCTAGCTATTGTATTTCAAAGCTAATCTATTATTTATAGGTAGTTTAGTCCTTTTTGACTAGTATTTTAAGTCTTGTTAAGATTCCTATTTTTTTATTCATCATAAAATAAAAATTCTTTACTAGAGGTCCAATTGAAGTTCCAGTGTCAACCAGTTAGGTTTTCCAATGGACAAAAAGGAGTCTATTTTCTAATGAATAATAATGTGATTGAATCCAAAAAAATCATGTGAATATATAATCATATGATATAGTAGAAAAGGACTCTTTTGCTATAATTTCAATATTTTTCTATTTCCTATAATATTCAGAAGTAAAAATGTGTGAACATCCTTTTTAATATATAAAATTATCCAAATGATGATTGTGTCAAAACAAAAAATATATATTATTCATGTCAAGGGCGCTATGTAAGCTATTATTGAAATTGAATGATTAATTTTGTCTTTAGAATAAATCAATAATTTATCAATAATCAATTAATTAATTAAAATTAAAGCTATTTTGTGTTCAAGATTTAATCACTAAAAATCCTTTTTAATAGTTGTATGCTTGAGAAGTGTAAAAAATTTGGATAAAGATATCCTTTTCAAGTGCTATACTATAAAAAAAACACTAAATTTAGACTTAAAACTAGTGATTTTCTTCTTTATAAAGATTTTACCCATAAATTTTTTTCTTTAACTTATTAAAGAAGCTTATTGCAGTAAATTTAAAATTCATCCATAAATTTTTTTTTAAAATGACAACATCAAAGTAATTTACAACTTCAAAAGTTCAGAAAAGGACTCTATACCTAGTCCTACAAAAGTAATTCCAATGATACCTTTAAGTGTGGTTTGACCCGTATGATTTTTTGCTTGTTCTTCACCCCATTGCAAAAAAACTTTGACTATCTTCCGAAAGTTCTCTATGAAATGGTAGATAGTGTAAAAAGGAAATTCAAATTGTTGTATGATTTAAATTTATTCATTTTTCTCTTGTTATGAAGTTTAAGTGCACTTCATTGCAATTCCAACACAATTTACAGTTCCAAAATCGGTTCATTTTTGAGCATGCTAGAGCTTCTTGAAGTTGATGAACTTTCTAGTGAAAACTGACTAGAAAATTTGTAAGGTTCCTGTACCGGACTGTACAACTGCATAAAACCTCTCTTAGTGCATAGTCCCACACTATGCATTAAAAGAGGTTCTATTGTATTTGATTTCCGGGAACTTTCCTAATTTAGATTTCCATTCAAAGGTTGCTTGCAATCATTTTGGGATGGAGGGAGTATATAAACCAAGATATGTTCACAACAATTATTGCATTTTATTCCTTCAAAGACCAGAAATTAATCACCTTGCCAAATTTGGCTTGAATTTCAATGAGTATTTTTTGTCCAATTCTATTGAGGTCCTTCATGCGCTCATGATCTTCTCCTCTAACTCCACCACCATCATTCTTGATTTGATTGTGATTATAGCCATGTGAATGTGCATTATTTTGATAATCATGACGCCCATGAAGGTGCTTGGATTCAAGTGTGTCTTCAACATGATTTTTTGGAGAGTGCTTGTTTGTATATAAGTGTTCGTTGTGGTGATGTCCGTGGCTATGTTTGTCCATCTCGCTAGAGATTGATAGTGATGACTGTTCATCTACTGGATTTGAATAAATACCAAAGTTTTGGGCAACAAGGTGCTTTAGATTAATGCAAGAAAGAAATTGACATAATTATTCTTTCAGGGATGTCAATGTACTAAGTCTCAAATTCATTTTAAGTGGAACTGAACAATTTGTTAATAAACAACTTTTTTTATGTGACAAATTAACTTCATTATTTGTAGAATAGAATGAATGGACAAACCTATATGAACAAAACACTTTGAAATACTTGGATGATGTATTTGCATTTGTTGCCTCAACGCTCTTCCAATCGTATGAGCTGCGCTTACACTAAGTGATGGATCCACCTGATAAATAAACACAAGGTTCTGTAAATTTCAACTTCTTTGGGCATCACTTGTTATATTTAAGAACTATATGAGGCACTCTAATAAAAGGCATATTAGATATTCTTGCTACAATAGTAGAAAAACATATTAACAACTTATCTACAAATGGCATGAATAAGAGTAGCATATGAAGACTAGGACTTTCATTTCATACTAAAGGTTTTTAGATTACATATGAAGAATCCCAAACCTCTATGTGAACATCAACCTCAACAATAGAACCCATTTGCCCGCCCATCAATTGATGAATGCCCTATAAATACAATAATATATATTTTATACATTGCGGAACAAAAAAGCTTTTGTAATTTGCAATGTCATTTGTGTTGCTAACAACCTACATACAATTTTCTCTATATATCTATAATTTTTGCTTAGTGGTTCCAATAGTAAAACAAATTGGTTTTCTACAAGTACAAACAAAATTTTTATAGCATCAAGATTTGCTATTTAAAGTAGACAAATCAATTGAAGACTATTTAAAGTATTAGGAGAATATTATTGAATAAATTAATGATTTTTTTAAGTATACACTAAAGAAAAAAATTCATCAAAGTAACCATTTCATAATATTTAGAAAAAAACTTCAAAGGATTGCACTAGAATGAATTCAATGATGGTTTGAAATGGTTTTATACTCAATTTGTATTAAATCTATTACAATTGAGTTGCATTGAAAACTAATACAATTGCATTAAAGCAAAAAATTTATACAAAATCATGGGTATTTTCTTCTAGGTTGATATTAATAGTTGGTATTGATTTAGATGAATTCAAGTTCTAGAATTTAAGACCTTAACACCGTCAACTTGTAAAATAGTTTTACGAATGGATAAAAGGCTTGTTTGAGGTAATCCCTTGTCGAGAAGTTCCTGCATACTACACTTAATTAAATTTAAAATAAGTTGTATAGTTCTCATGAGAATTTTTGTGATTGATGCTAACAAGGTTGTTGACATATAATATTTGAAAAATTAGTATCAATCTTGCAATGAGTCTTACAATGACAATGAAAGAACCTTGAACAAAGAGGGAGCTCGGGGGGGTAGTGAGCGGTAGCAGTAGAAAACTACGTGTGAACAAATGATAGGGTGCCTAAAAAACATTTGAGATAAAAATTATAATTTGATTTTTTATACTATAGGGTACAAAAATTTCATGACATGTCTTTAAACTACTATAGGGTATAGAAAAATAGGTCCAATTAGAAAAAAATTAGACCTAGGATACCCCCCTTTTTATTCTTTTTTTTGGCCAAAAGTATTAAATGTTGCTGCCTTGTGAGTGGCATATTGAAAGTAATCAATAATTTTATAGACTTTACTCATTTCTACAATAGCCGTTGGTTAAGTGGCTGGCATTTAATTTTGCCATTTAATTTCATTTCATTTCGAAAATTGGCGCCCTGTTTGTTCTGGGTCCGCTCTGGGGTTTGGGGCAGGGGATCGCGTAGACACTGGCGGGCTAGTCTTTTCCTTCTCACTGTTCTGTGCTTGCGGTGTGTTTGCGGACTCAAGGTGGCGGTTTAGGGTTCAGGCAAAGATGGCGCTCAATTTCAAGACAAAGCTGTTTTCCCTCGCAGACGATAACGCGCGTCCGGAGCTCCTCAGTCCTTTCTTCTGTAAAGCTGGCGACACTTACACCGAGTTGCGATTGCGTCTGGAGGAGGGCGGGTGCGTTGATTGGGCGTTTGAGTTTTGGGACTTCGAGGATCAATGTCGCATCCGGAAGAGGTTCGAGGCGATGAATCCTGTCACGGAACGCATTTACGTGATCCCTGCGGTGGAGGAAGACGGGGGTGGACCTGGAAAGCGATGTCGTCAGGAGATCCGTGGCGAAACCGGGAGCAATGATTTTGTGGCGCCCCCTAACTTGGAGTTCCCCGATGCGCAGGAGTTCGAAGTTCCTGACGACTCGACGTTGCAGGAGGCAGAAGTGGGTTTAGGGTTTTCCCCTGAAGAGCTTCCAAACGATGACAGTCTGCTTCAATCCCAAATCCTTTCCAGTGAGATCATGGAGAATTATACAAGCGCTGCTGCGAAGCTTACGAGGGAGCTGCAGTCCATGGATTTTGCGGACCATCTCTGGAAGCTGAAGACCTACGATCAGCATGGCGTTGCAGTCGTCAAGATCTTCTGCGTGGAGTGCAACAAAGAAATCGGGGGTACAAGCGGTGATCACAGCCGGTATGGCATACAGAACCTATTCACGAATTTCAAGAAATCGCACTTGCATTCAGCTCTTCACATCAAGCAGTGGTGCAAGAGGAGGGACATCCTGTACAGCGATCACCCAAAGAAGGAGGGCAACTCAAAGAAACCCGTCATTTATACAGCAGCAGACCACAAGCGTCTCGTGGAGGAAGGTGTCAGCGTTCTTCAAAGCGTGAATGACTCCATCTCTTTAATTGATCCTCCGTTTGTTGTAGTAGGAGATGTGGGAAGTTCTCAGTTCAAGTCTTTCTGGTTCAAGGTGCGCTGTAAAATCGACGGAGAAATAATGTACCTGTGCCCGCAGAGGGGGAACCTCAGAGCTAACTTAGAGAATCACGTCCATGGGCTCATGCATACCAAGTGTTGTGAAGATCTGGCTGCGTCAAATAGTTCCTCTAAGAAATCAAGTGCAGTCAGCTCGGGAAAACGGGGTAGACCTACCGCAAGGTCGAGATCCACCACTGGAAATCAACGCGACCTGCATTCTTGGTTCACCAGTTCGGGCAGTGCAGATACCGAAACATCAGGCGAAGCTCCGTCAGGTCTGCACTCAGAATCCATCTTCTCATTGTTGTGCTGGGGATTTAGGAAGAAAATCGTTGAATACGGTGGGAAGAGCTATAGAGTGGATTCATTGCTCAATGATCCGAAGCCTGGATCGCTGTGGATAGCGGAGCCTAGCACAACTGCAGATTTCCTATTCAAAAGTGAAACTGTCGTTGTGAGGGGTTGCTTGCGCCATGCACACTGCAAACGTGTGTGTGGCACAGGAGAACCGTTCACAAATTTCACTTGCTGTAAGTGTAGAGAGATTGAGCAGTCCACGGATTTCAGACTTAGGGTGCTTAGGGAAGGTCGTGCTCTTGTTAAGCGCGGTTCTAGGGATACACAGTGTGGAAGAAGGGTAGACTACTTGTCATCCCTTGAGCTGGGCGCACACTCTAGGACTTTAGCTAGGAAATATCGTGAGGAAAAGGCCAGGCACTGGCTCATGAAGTCTAGGATTGCCCAATTGAAAGTAAGTCACCGTGGTCTAGAACTTAGTGCCGTAGAAAGTTTTAATAGAAAGGATGTTCTATCCTTCTGTAACAACATTTTGGCGGCTCACAGAACCAACGCCTTTGGGGGAAAGCCAGCTTTGTGGGACTTCCTCAGGGATGTTGCCACAAACTTGAATCGTGTGAGGCAAGGTCATAGATTCTCAAAAAATACAAAATCATTTGCACAAGCTATGAGGATCTATGGAGGCAGGCGAATGTGTGATTTGTTTTCCTTGAATTTTGGTGGTCCGTCCTATGATTGTACTAAACGGGAAAACAAGAAAGGGGTTCAGTTTATTGCCGGGGAGCATTCTTCGTTGTTTGCTGCTGTGGCTCACATTTACAGGGAGGCCAAAGCTACTCACGGAGTGGAAGGACCGGTACCAGTCATCTTGGCTGAAGACGAGACGAAAGTCAAGTCCCGTATTTCTTGGGATGCCCGATCTGATGGATTGGTGGGCTTCTGTGGACAAAAAGAGAATCATTTGTGCATCTCTACTTTTAGGCCACATGTAGGGAATGGTGAGGGTGGTTATTCATCCATAGTTGATTCTTTTCGGCTGAATGACAAGGGAAGTTTTGCACGGGTGATTATGGTCAATCCTTTGCATGATAAGCTGCCCAGACTTGTCCTTGCTGTGTCCTGCACTTGCAATCGTTTCAATTCCAATTGGGTCCGTAATCAGTGGAACACTATTGACACGCTTTGGCAAGACAGTTGTGGCACGGTTGTGGGACCTATTGTAGGGCATTCTTCAGATGGGGACTCCAGGAGAAGGCAGTTGATGGTTGAAGACTACCGGAGCAAGGTGGGATTGAGGTATGGAATTCCATGGGAAGGGTGGTCTTTATCTTGTGAATGGCTTTGGGAAAATAAAATCAAAGGCTTGCATGATCAGGATTTTATCCATAACGGAAAGAAATTGATCAATCCACTTGACAGTGCTGTCAAAAACCTTCAATTAGGGGCTGACGTCTGTTACCTAGATCATCTTGGTCAGGTTTATCAAAAGTTCGGTATTAATCAGCATGGTCTCAGAAAGGAAGATGTGCAGCGGACTGACAGACAGAATTGGGCTAGTGCACAACGCATTTGTGCAAAGAAGGCAAGGACTTGCTTGCACGAACTCAGAATTGGTAGGGATGCACATCAGGAGAGAACTTTGGGGACTGAGTTGTACTTGTCTATATGTGCTGATTATATCGACATCTTCCTTTCCGTGTCTTTGACTTTGAGGGAGAGGGTGGTTCTTGCTAGCAAAGTGTCATTCTTTTTTAGGATATGGAAGTTGTGGTTCCAACATGGTGACCACGGTGTAGGAGGAAATATGAAGAATCTGACGCCGGACCTCACGAGCAAGGAAGAGGGATATGGCTTTCCTTTTTTCAGTTTTTGAGCGTGCTCTTTTCTTGTTGTCTCATTCGTGGGCGTTGCAGAAGGACTTAGATGAGAGATTGAGGTGCGCACCTCTGGCGGAGCTGTCTGCTGCTGAATTGCAGACCCTTCGCTGCACTCTGCAAGATGGGTGGGACTGCTCGGAGATTCAGGTGCCTGCTGGAGCGAAACTGAAGCCTTCCAGCAGGAAGTGAGTTACACCGTCCCACCGAGCTCTTTGACGTTGCTGTACAAGCTCACGCCAGGTATTGAATTTCATCTCCCTCTCCTTTGCATGTGCTTACCCTTCCAGTGGTGCTTACATTTGCAAAACCGCTCTTCAAATGTGTGCATGATGTATTGTATGCTGCCAATGTGTGTGCTTGCATGTTGATGTTATTTTTGGCCATTTCCATTGATTCAAGTGTGTGTCTGCTGCAATGCAGATGCAGAACTGTAGGAGACTGTTAGAATGAGGCCAAATGCATTCCTCTTCGCATTTCCCTCTCATGTCGAAGACTAGATTTGTTTTATACTTTGCAGACATAATGGAAAAAGTATAAAACAAATCTATGCATGTTTGAGTGAGTTTACTTGTACAAGCTCAGTTTTGATTTGATCTCCATAACTAGACATTCTTGACATTCTATTTCATAACATAGTATGCACATTTTTTTCATTGATTGTGTTTGTAAACACAATGAGGACATTCTATTTGATAATACTACTGCATACTAACATTTCATATACCATTTCATAACTTAGTATGCACATTTTTTTCATTGATTGTGTTTGTAAACACAATGAGGACATTCTATTTGATAATACTACTGCATACTAACATTTCATATACCATTTCATACTACCATGATTGTTGACAAATATTTCTGACATTGAATTTCATACTATGATAATGCAAAATAGTTCTTACATATTGTTGTGAATACTGGGAAGACAAGTCATATTAATCATGTATGGACCTAAATGTAGAGTTCAGTTCGTAGCATTAAATAATCAGATACCTTCCTAATTTTTGAGCATCATTAACAATTTTTATGGAAGATGCAATATGGTAGGAGGCTCCTAAACTGTCCATCTAAGAGCTAAACTCCATTGAAACAATCTTCAGTAAATTTTAATAGGAAGAAAAATGGAATTTGCATCTAGTCCAAGTCTTTTCATATTTTTTAGACCTTTCTGGAATTAGCTATGAATTTCTAGAGTTGAAATGCAGTGGTCACTAAAAGCGACCACCCCTTGAAATGTACACAGTCAGTACATGGAAGAAAGCAACGTGTACCCCTACACCATGATCGATTTTATAGCCCGGTCGGTTTATGAGCCTCCTACCATAGTAGTATTGACTACACTTTTTTCTTAAGTTCTAGTTGTAAGTTGTCATTACTGGAAGAAAGAAAACCAAGTTTGAATGGAATGGACTATAGGACAGAATTTGTAGTAGATTTATTTATTTTTCTAAATAACCATATCATTTATTCATATGAATTTAGATTTATAAGTAATGCAAGCCCCTTCTCTAATAACCCTAAGTAGAAAATTATATAATGATAGCATGTTTAAAAAAAATAAAAATAAAATAATACCCCCCTAAAAAATACTTGGCGTTCGCACCTATCCCCTTATTTTTTTGACACACTACCCCCCCCGAGAGAGGGAGGCTTATCAATCAATTACCTATGATAACCATATTCTAGACCTGCTTTCATAATCATTCTAGATACAAGCAATGCGGCTATGGGATCTAAAGAAGGCATGCCCATCATAGCTCCACCTAGTTGAATATAATACCATTTGATTTGGAAGTATTAGCAAAATCAAAGATCCCAATAGGAATTTTATGCTCTAAAGATGCATCTACTTTAAAAGTACAAGTGATGTACCCTAAATATCACTAAAAGCTATCACAACTATATACTTATTAGCAACAAAATGCATATTAAGCCTTACTAACACCAATAAGAGCAACAATGGTTGATACAACATCAGCGCGGTGATGCCAAGCATTGGCTTTCAACAAAGCACTTCCAGACTTTTCTCCAGCTGCTTTGGTTATCCAATATAAACTGCCTTACCAAATACAATAGTTAATTGATATATAATAGGAGATTAGACTTTGTAAACATTCACTATGCAAACCAAAAAAATGCAGGTGAAAACATAGCAAGTCAAAACATACAATGTACTAAATTGAGGGTATTAAAGGTCCTCAAAGCCAAACAAGGAAAGACTAAATACTTTTGGTACCATTTTGCACACCAAGTCATAAGATGCATTGAAAGACTTCTTCCACATGGTAAGAAATTTAGCCACTTTCTAACGACTCTCTCTCTCTTTTTACAATCCTATTAAATATATTTGTAGTTCTCATAGTTCTTTCCAAGGAGTCTATAATATCAAATTTAGAATTCATGGTGGAGAGATGGAAAATAAACTATACAAAATGATAATCACTTAGAAAAGACAAGAGAAATCGGACATTGACTTTGGATATTTTCATGCATGTGTAATACTCATGTAATAATTGTTCAAGTGAAGCATATTGGCAAGGATACTTTGTAAACTTTGGAATACTATTGAACATTGAAGAGTATCAAAGGCACACAGTTGATATCATACAAAATGGAAAAATTAAGAATGTTTGTCAATTTAACATGCATTAAAGGTTTTCTTATTCAAGATATAAGCTTATTTTTCCCTTTTCTTTAAATAAATTCAGCATAGAATATGGACTAATACATAATGTGATACAAAATACATTCAATCAACAATCTTTGGCCAATTTCTAATAAATACAAGTTTTGAGACCTATGACTCCATATGAAGTCAATATTTGTATTATTTGACCTAGGTTCTTGATCATTAAGTGATTAAAGCTTCATTTCAAGCATGTAATGAGTAAATAGTAAGGCAAAAAAATTCTTTGACTTTGCAATTCTATCTAATTCAAGATGAATACTTTGAAGTTCTTTAAATAGAGCTTGAAAGAACCACAAATGCTAACTTACCAAAGCATTTAAAGGTTAAAATCTTGATCTATGGATTGGTAACTTCAAAGCCTAGGCTTAAAAAATACTAAAATGTTAGAAGCACACCTTTCTTTGGCCCCGATGCCAACAATTGTAGCAAGTAGCGCAACTTCCATATGCTCCTCATCAAAGACATGTTTAAGAGCTACAATGCCATGTTTGTGATTGACACCATGACTGTGAATATCTTGGTGTACTTCAGTGTCTAGTTTTCCTTGTATATTGGTGTCTTGATTTGTTGGTATAGCGGATATCAAAACCTTCATAAGAAAGAAATAAAAATGGAGAGTTTGCTAAGTTAGACAAACATTAAAGTAGATAAATTGCAAATTTAATTATACACTTCATACTACTTGAACATACATATATACATATTGACTTGTAGTTGATGTGTGTGTGTATATATATATATATATATATATGAGGGATTTAATAATACAAGTAGGCTCAAAACCATTTCTTGGATGATAAGTATTGTACAATTCTTAATGTGTGCAATTTTATATTGCCACTTTGATTGGCTTTGTTAAATGAAACAATCAAGGCTACAAAGTATACACAAAAGATGCACTTAGTCCCACTAAATACTTGAAATGTAGTGTACATTAATGGTTTAAAAACAAATGCTTTTGGGGTGCTAAATATGTTGAGGATGACTTAATCACTACAATGTTCTAATTAAAGTAGCAAAAATAATAAATATTGCTCTTGAAAAGGAATTTTTCCAAGAATATATTACATGAAGAAATGCAATCCATGTCATCGGGAAATTAGGTTCACTTGATTATTTTAACTATACATTGCGCAATTGATAAAATAGTAAAAAATTTGAAGGACACTTGGATACAAGCAATAAAAAATATAACACTCATGCCTGTAAAGCATCAATAGCATTCCATGCAATCCCACCACTGGTCATCAACAATAGGGACGATATGCCAAACGCACCCATAGATTCAATCTTCCCATAGCTTGCATAATGACAAAGAAAAAAAGGTATATACTAGCGTGTAAAATGCCATAAACAACTTATCGGGCAAGGTGCAATAGGACCATCAAAGTCTCATTTATGGTAGTATCAACCTGTCAACCAAGGATGACAACATCCAAAAAAACCCATGGAATGATCTTTATGAAAGTATTCCATTAAGTCAATCCTCACCTTTCTACTTGAATTCACTCTCAGTAACTCTATAATTTCACACCATATTAAATTTATGTGAACTTTAATAGATTCAATTATGTTATAATCTCATATAATATCAAATTTATATTGAATTAATAGATTTTATTTTTTATGATTTCATACGATATCAACTTCCACGTAGATTTAGTTCCATGCTCGGGGGGTTCACTCCCGAAAATTTAGAAAACTAGGTGAGATAAAAAATAGGGTCAATTTAATTCATTGAAGGTAAAATTTATACTTTCGTTAGATCTACCATAGCATTGGAAATATGTCTTGTTTTCCTTTATATATAAAATAGGGTGGCATATACTTCCTCCATTTTGAAAAGCGGTAGATAAAAAATAGGGTGCTATACTTAGGATGCTTCCAAAATTATTTAGTAGGATGAATAAGAGAATTGATGAGTTCTATGACTTGGATGAAAACAAGCGTATTCTCTATTCATTTTTTGTAATGAGACAACTGTACATGGAGGAAAATGATACAGTCTTCAGAGTTGGTGCTGTGGATGGCCGTTGGGGTTCTTGAATGTCTGGACTTGGCTTCAATGCAGCTTCACAAGCGCCAAGCCTCCATCGCCACCGGAATCTGCTACAATGAGGCGTGGTTTCTGTTTCCCCCCAGACCATTCGAACTGCTACAAGCTTGGTCACGAGTATGGCGCACATTTTCTTAGGGTTTTAGGCACGTCATTCTTGGGTTCACAGGCTTCGTCACCAGTATGGTGCACGTTTTCTTAGGATTTTTGCACGTGATCCTTGGGTTTAGGTTTTGGATATCTGTTTAGAGCTATGCACTTTTGGCAGCAACAAAGTCCTCTATGTTGATGCTCACCAAGCTTTAGGGTTGAAGATTTGCTGACGGCTATATTTTGAGAACGGTTTCCTGCTTAGGGTTCGGAACGCTTGCTTCAGGGTTCAGGCTGCTGCTGGAATCTCAGTCGCGGAGGTCCTTCACTCGGCTCTTGTAGCTGGATACGATCGACTCCGCTGGTAAGTGAGCAATTTACACGTTCAATTTCATTTGCCATTGTGAGTTCATTGAACACCAGATTTGAGCTTTTATCGTTTTCATGCACCCTCGCTGGACGCTCTTTTTCCTGTTGTTGTGATGGAAATTTGTTTTTCCCCATCTGAGCACATGGCTTTGCTTAGGGTTTCGCTTAGGATTTAGGTTTGTCTACCCTTACTTCCAGCCGGTTACCTCCGCGTTCAGGACTTGGAAGGCACGTTATGTCTTTCACGAGGTCTTTCATTTTAGGACGGTATGCCATTTCTAATTTATGAATTGCCTTGTCTGCTCCGATTTGAAACAAGTGCTGTTGCCGGTTTTTGCTGTGGAATTCGGTGGAGACAGAGGACGCCCACTTGCGTGACAAAAAACTCCCGCTTTTGTTGGTGAGTGTTGTGAATATCCACTACCTTAGCTGCTTTTCTTCATTGTCCACTAAAAACAATCATTGTAAAGGTCTTCCGGCTCGTTGCGAATGTGTTCAACATTATTGGCACAATCTTCAACCTTGTTGTCAATGGCTTCTGATTCCACAGTAGAACATGCTGCTACAAAGTTGTGAATGCTTTGATTTCAAATTTTGTGAGGCTGCTGCTGTTTAGGTTTGAGGGTTGACTTGCGGATGCGATTTCTGGTGTAGGGTAACCAACCCCCATTTGGGTTGTTCAAGATTTAGGTGTTTTTCTTTCCGGCAGAACACGGTGCCAGGGTTACAGTTATTGGGTTAGGGTTTGTTTTTTGTACATGGTTTGTAATTAAGTTTTGATGTGGACTTCCACTCCAAGGCACCACTGCTGCTGCAAACCAGAGGGTGCTGCAATTACCTGCGTTGGTGACGACATTCACCCTTTCAGTTGGTAATTGGTTGACAACTTCAAAATTCTGTTTATGTTTTTGCTCTTCCTGTGCAATGTGTGAAGGGAAACATTCTGCTGTTTGGTTTAGGGTTCACGGTTTAGGGGATTTGCTATGCAAAGGGCTTGCAATTCTGTGAAACTGGTTTGGGGTCCTCTTTTTCATCTTACAAGGGCGGATTGCACGCTGGCAGGTGAACATGGGGACGCACAAGATCAAGCTGTACACGCTTACTAGCGAGGATGCGACTCCAAAGTGCATTGGCACAATGAAGGCTGCTGATGGAGAGTCCCTGGCTAACGTGCGAGTGCGCCTTCAAGAGAAGAATGTCCTACAATTCAATTATCAATACTGGGATCTTGATGAAGGTTGTAGAGTGACAGTTGCTCTAGAATCCCTTAACGACGTTGAAGGCATTGTTTACATGATCCCTGCCCTTTATGAAGAGGGTAAAAATCCTGCTCAAAAACGACAGCGCGTTGCAAATGAACACGAATTCTCCCCCACACCGGGGGCTGTCAACACAGGTGGGGAGGTGCCGGAATTCCTAGACATCGACGCTCACGAGAATGACGAATTCACCTGCGGTCCACCCTCCTGTTCACGAGTAAGTGGTTCAAGTACCGAATGCATGCTGCAGTCAGAAACTGTTTCCAAGGAGGTCATGGCAATGTACATGGAGGGTGAGGAAAAGCTGCAAAAATCTTTGAAAGAAGTGTCACTGGAGGATCACGAATGGGGATTGAAGTCTTATGATTGGCATGGAAAAGCAATTGTCATTCTGTATTGTCTAGAGTGCAAGCAAGACTTTGGAGGAACTGATGGGCAACATTCGAAAGATAGGGTGTCTAACCTATTGTCAAATTTCAAAAAGTCCCACATCATGAGTAATAAGCACATCCGAAGTTGGTGTGCTCGAAAAGGTGTAGACTGGTGTAATCACCCACAATTGGTTGCCAAAGGGAAGAAAATTGTGATACTTACCATAGAAGATCACCGGCGGTTGGTACAAGAGGGCGTGCAAATTCTGAATGCAGTTAATGAAGATCTAAATCCAGAGCGGCAAACATTCCAGGTGCTCGGAGGAGATCCACTCACAAGCGAATTAAAATTTTTTTGGTGGAAAACCAAATGCATGACATGTAACGATGTCTTCAGTTTGTGCCCTCCAAAAAAAAACTTGGAAGCCAACCTCTGCAATCATGGTAGAGGGAGTAGACACGCGCAAAAAGTGCTGGAGTGCGCAGCATCTGCCAAGGTTGCCCTTGTTTCCGGGAAAAGAGGAAGACCAACGAAGTCGGTTGCAGACAGCTCACATTCGAGCCAGCAACAGTTGCATGCGTTCTTCGGCAGTGTATCTGAAAGCACTGAGGTAAGTGGAGGCCAACCTATAGATCGGCAGGTACGAAAAACTTTTATGTGTTGGGGATATAGAGGTCCATGGGCAGTCTACGGTGGAAAAGTGTTTGAAGTGAAGTGCTTGTTGTTCGATATAAAACCTGGGCTGCTTTGGTATGCCGAACCATGGTTACAGGACGTTGTCATTGTGGATGGAGAATGCGTTAGAATCAGTGGGTCGTTTAGGCACCGTAGTTGTCTTCGTGTATTGATGAATAATGAACCGTGGCCAAATTTGACGTGTACTGCCTGCGAAACTGTTCCAATGCAGTCAGATTTTAGACAGAGGGTCACAAGGGAAGATAAGGCTGTCGAGAAACGAGGAACACGAAGTACTCAAGGAGGTAGACGAATTGGGTATCTATCGTTACCTGAACTGACTACGCACAATAGGATAATAACTAAAAAATTGAGAGTTGAGCGATTATGCCACTTGTCATCAAAGCTTAGGATCGCTATGCTCAAGGTAAAACGCCCGACTCTTAAAGAAGCTGCAGAGGGCGCTTCTACTGAACATAATTTGTTCAAGTTTTGTGAAGACATTCTGCGGGCTCATAGGTCTGGTGTTTTCGGTGGTCTGCTTGCACTATGGGATTTCCTTAGAGACATAGCGGCTAACTTGAATCGCAACAAAGAGGGCTCCAGATATTCTGAAAACACTAAGGCCCTTGCACAAATCATGAAAGTCTATGGAGGGAGAAGAATGTGCGATTTGTTTGCTCTTAATTACGTGGGTCCTAGTTATAGTACAATCAAACGGGATAATAAAATGGGCATCCAACACGTGGCCGGTGAGCATGGGGAGATTTTTGAAGCCGTAGCTGAGATCTACAGGGATGCAAAACTTGCTCACGGAATCACTGGACCAGTTCCAGTCATTCTAGTGGAAGATGAAACGAAGGTGAGATCTAGAGTAGCTTATGAGCAACGATTTGATAGCCTCGCAGGATTTTGTGGACAAAAAAAAAACCACGTTTGCATATCAAATTACAAACTGGTCGTTGGCACCGGGGAGGAGGGGTACAATAAAATTCTGGAGGGTTTTAGGGCTGATAAAGTTGGAGGTTTTGCCAGGGTCATCATGGTGAACCCACTGTACGACAAGCTCCCGAGGTTGGTGCTGTGTGTTTCTTGTACTTGCAACTCTTTTGACTCACAATGGGTTAAAAATCAATGGGGTAGAATTGATAAATTGTGGGAAAAACATTGTAAGGGTTTGGTGGGGCCTGTAATTGGGCATGCGAGTGATGGGGATTCTAGGAGGTGGCAGCTCATGTTGTCTGAGTACAAGTCTGCAGATGGACAATGCATGAAGGTGGACTGGCCAGTGTGGGTATTCAGCGCTAAATTTGATAGTGAGGGGAATGGGCTCGGTTTGCACGACCAGGACTTCATCCACAACGGAAAGAAGCTAATTAATCCCATCGACTCACCTGTGCGAACCCCGCAGCTGGGATCAGATGTGGTGACCTTAATCCATCTAGGATTGGTGTACAATAAATTTAGCTGTGATCAGCATGGGCTGAGACTGGAGGACACAACACGGAAGGACCGGCAGAATTGGGCCTCTGCACAAAGAATCTGCCAACAGAGGACCAGGGATTGTTTGGCTCAGCTGCGCACAACCAAAGATGTTCACCAAGAACGCACCCTTGGCACAAAGCTGTATTTGGAGGTTTGCGCAAATTATATTGACATTTTCTTGTCTCCTACGTTGGATTTGCGCTCTAGAATAGTTTTAGCGTCAAAAGTGTCTTTTTTTTTTAGGATATGGAAACTCTGGTTTCAGTTTGGTAATCATTCAGTGGGTGGTAATTCGAAGAAACCAACGCCTCAAGTTAATTTTGTATCCCAGCAGTGTTTTATAGATGTCCAAATGTCTTGTCATTTTGTCGTTTTGCTAATATCTCACTTTCGGGATAAGTACCCGCAGTTGGCAGTGCCCCTCCACCTGACCGGAAGCGACTCTTGTGAGATCTTCTTTTCAAAAATTGGAGGAATGGAAGGGCACGAGAGAGCCTATGATTTCCACCAATTAGTAAACACAGCCAATACATTAAATCGTTTGACAGCAACTGAATACAAAGACAATGGTCTGAAATTCGGGAGAGTGCATAATAAAATGCAAAATGTGTGGGCGAACCTACACCCCGTAGCTGATGGGGAATGCCCCTGTGATCTATCGGACTATAGGGCCATTGCCACTAACGACAGTGTGATTGATGCATTCAAGGAGGGTTTGAAAAAAAGCTCAATCCTTGCTGTGGGTTCTCAACATGGCACCTGCTGTTCAATGTGCGAATAAAACTTGGTTCGTAACACCTTGGGTGGTAGAGAAACTGGACCCCCAAAACTTTGCATTTGTTCCGTCTACAAGTCCAGTCAAAGGGGAGGATGGGGACGCTGAGGTTCTTCGTCATGATCTCTCTACAATTGCTACCGAATTAGGTACTACTGACAGCAATTCTGTGGCTCCACTTGAAGGAGAGGAAGACATAGTTGAAGACGGGTCCCAAGATCTTGTGGTATTACAAGGTGAGACTTGCGATGCAGTGTCGGAGGTGTTAAATGCAGCTGAGCCTCAAGTCAGCAGTGTACTATCCAAGGACAAGGTAATCCCATTTGTAGAATACGGTGGTCATCACATTTATAAGTCCACCTTAGTATCTCAATTGAATGCAAACCCTTTTTCTGTCAAAAGATAGACTCACAAGGGTGAAAAATTCAATTTATTTTAACCATTCAGATGATTACATTAGTGCTTCGTCTTCCACAGACACAATGTTATTGGGTCTAGGGATGGATTGTGGAGTGTATTTCATGCAGAGGAGCACAACCACTATCTCATCTTTAGTGAAGGCCGCTGTGAGAAGGAGCAGGGGAAGACCCTCGAAAAACTTGCAACCCACCTGTGTCCTCAATGGGGTAGACCGGGGCACTTGGTGTATAGGGCGAGTTCAGAAAATGAGGCGGAAGGTAAGCACAAGGTGGGAAAATTGCAGGCAGCCGATTGATCTTCAAAACCGCAATGTGAGTAAAGGTAAACGACCAGGGACGAGGGGAAGTGGTTTCATGGTTTTCCTTAATTACTTTCGCAAAGTCCCTAGCCACTTAAAGTTCAAATATGACCATTCAGATTCAATTTGGGTTGACATGGATAGCATAATTTGCACGGTCACTATGTCATTTGATAGAGAGCGTGATGTCTTCGAGCTTGATCTAGTGGATGCAGCGTCATTGAATGAATTTGTAGAGAAATCTTAATGACATTCAGTTTGTAAGTTTTTCATTGTGGTGGATTTTCAATCTGAAATTTGGAGATGGAGGGCGTCTGAGAAGTGGTACGTACTGAACCTTTTCTATTTTTTTATTTTTTTTGGGTCCGGGTAGCTGAATGCTGAATTTCAGTCGCAAGCAGATTTTTTTTCAGATTTGGCATGTGCGAAACAACTTTTGTATGTGACGGGAAGCCATTCAATCCATGAGATATTTTTCTCGATATTATTTTTCGATATTGCAGATTTAGTTAATTAATTAACACCTCAGAATTAATTAGCACTTGATTGGACTTGTACCATTAATCATTTATGGATACATCTCAAGTCATGAAGAGTCAACCTTCCATTTTTGTTGTCCACACTTGATAATTTTTGAAGCCCATGTTTCCAAATTAGCACTTGATTAGCCTAAACCCGTGTTTCATTAGTGGCCTTACTTCATGATATTTTGGCCTTAGTTCATCATGAACATGTGATTAACTAGTACTCAGCCCTTGAGTGTTATTGCTGATTTTGAATTTCTTGCACTCCTAAATCCATCATGCGCCCTTAGTTAGTTCTCCCTGCGTCATGAATAGTATTCATTCTAAATTTGTTCTCACACTTGGTTATTCTATGGAACTTGACATTTTGCTAAACCAATTGAGTAGTCTTTGAAAGCTGAGAGTACAATTTAGCTGACTGGGCGAATGTTTGTTCTAATTTTTGTAGTTGGAGGTAGATTTGCAACAAATCCTCACGGCAATTCTAAGGATTCAGCAAGTTAGCATTCCTTGAATGCTGAAATTGTACAAGTATCCCCTAGAATTTGTTGCAATTATGTGGATTTCAGGAGGTGAGAGTTTCTGAACCTTGAATTCTACAGAACAAGGCGCGCCCTGCTGCATATAAGCGTGTGAGCTGGTTTGTTGTGTCTGCACGTCTTCCCGCTTGGTTTAGATTTGAATGCGGCTTGTCTTTGTTTTGTTGCTGCTCCTCCACTTGACATTTTTTTGGACTTTCTGTGACTTTGTGACCTACTGCCACTCCCCGTGTTTGTCTTTGATCGTCAGCAGGCCGTTCCTACATCGCCCTGTTCTGCTACTCGTGGAAGTTGTTTTGTTCTTCTCATGTGCTTATTGCTGCCGGTTCTAGTGTTTCTCCTTGTTTGTGTTGGCCACAGCTCCGTTATTTTGCGTCCGCTAGTTTTATGCAGTCATAGGAACTTGTCGCCAGGTGCTGAGGGCTTCTGGGGTTGAAGTGGTTTTCCAGGCCGCTTCTTTGGTGGTGTCGCTTTGTATTTTGTTTTTTGCTGTTTCACCTTTGTGTCCAGTTTGTTGCCCCCGCCATGGACTCTCACAGAGATTCGTTGGATTCTTTCACCCTACCGCCACCTTTCAGCCTGTCATGTGACTCTTGTATGGAGTACCCAGTACGAGATGTTGTACTCCCTTTCCTTGTCCCACAGGTGTACAGGTCGGACCCTTGGGAGTGGGAGAGAGCGGTGGAAGCCAACCCAGTCATCTTTGGCACCATCGACAGCATTAGGGGGACCTGCCCTTCGTGGAGGGAGTTCGCAGAAGGCACGGTGGAGTGGGGGGCGATCAGATTGGCGCATCAAGAGTTTCAGGAGCTGCAACCTCCACGGTGGACCCCTGACGAGGAGTTTGTGCTACCTCAATTTGAGCAGTATCGCAGCCTCTTCATCAAAAGCTGAGTTCTGGAACAACCACTTCCAGTCAACCGTTGGCGCACCACAACGTTTGGGGACTTGAGTGTGTCTGATTTGGAGGGGTTGTGGTTGTCCTTGCAGGAGCTGGCGTTGTACGAAGCTAATACGCCTCCTAGCGGTTTTTTGGCGTCGTCTCCAACTCTGTGGGTGACACCTGTTGCTCGATGTTACCCTGCTTGAAGATTACAATGCAGGTTCCCTTTTTTTTCCATCCAACAGACAGGGAACAGTTTCCCCTGCTGCAGTGATTCTGAGCGGCCTTTGTGATTTCCGGCTTAGGACATGTTAGCGGCCTGGACCAGTCTCCTTTTGAACTTGTAGTATTGCAAAATGAGGCATGTATATGTTCACAGTTCTTGTATGCCCTGTTTATGGGCACGCTGAGGTCTTGGTACTGATTTGGTTGCCTATGACTATGTTTATGAACACAATTTTGATGTTAAATTTTTTTCCCTTTCAGTCACTTGTGTTTGTTTTCAGTATTGTTTTGCCTGTCAGTTTCTTGGGTCCAGTTTCAATCTCACGTGGTTGCTTTCAGTCTTCATGTCTTCTATTTGCTATGAATGTGTTGTGGTTGTAAGTATGGATTGCAGAAATTCTGGAATGGTAGCATCCTGTCATTTTTCATGTGTTGAACATGTGAACGTGTGTTACCTTCTGTTGTTGATGTGTGCAATTAGACTGTGGACAATTTTTGTGTCACATGAAGTTCTGTTTGGTCTTGTGGTTCTCCTTGCAATGCAGTCCATGTTTGCCAAAGGTCCATCTTGCAGGTTTTTTTGTTTGTGAACATCTTTTGGTTGTTGGTTTCAAGTTTTGTTGTTTTCCAACTTCACTTTTGTGAATGCAGTGGGTGTAGAAATGAGAAGCAAAAGTTGGTGATTCTTCATGCATTGTTGTAGAATGGTAGTCAGAATTCTATTCAATGTTTGTATTAGCATAGTAGTTTTTCCAGTATTTTCCTAAAGCTACTGCGTATAAATAAAATAGGGTGCCAAAGATTAGCCCTACAAATCAAATATAAAAAAATAGGGTGCTGAAAAATACAAGGCAGTAGTTTTTTATCTAAAAATAGGGAGGAAAAAAATACCCTAAAACACATAAATACCCCACAATAAAATATCCCATTATCGCACGTGACGTCTAAAAATACAAAGGAGTGAACCCCCCGAGGTTCCATGTAGAATTTTACCATATGGATGTTCTTGATTTGGTGGAGCTTTTGATACTTTTGAACACCACAATGCAGCTCCACTCAAACCCTAAGCCAAATAATGCAAGTTAAAATTGACAACCACTTCCTTCTAATGGCTCATGTAATGTGTAGGTTAAAGCATTTGAATGTAAAGCTAAGTCCCTAATCAACTTTTCAAAGCATCTATGGTTTCAATATTGCATTTTTGATGCCCAAATTTCAAACTACCAATGCAATAGCTTCAGTCATGATCGCAAAAGGCATGATGATTTATCATGATTAAAAAATGTATTTTCAAAGTGTTCAAAGAAAACTACTCCTCTATCAAGTCGACTAGTGCCCTAAATAAGGAATTGGACAAATTGCAATTGAAAAATCAATCAAACACTATTGTTGCAAATTGTCCAAACCTACCGTGTGTAAGAGGATTTGAAAAAGACATCAAGCAAATCTTTTGCGTGGAATGATCAATGATCACATACAATGTTTGACATAGAATGAGCCGCGTTTGCAATAATAGCGGTACTTCCAGATACATAGCCTGCTACAACTTTGCTCATGGTCAATAAAATATCTTACCAAAGTCCCCATCACAAGATTTTCTCCCCATATGCTCCAAACTTTTCATGAGACTCGTGGTTGTCATGCCCATGGGCATGACCCATGTGAGTTCGCCTCCCAAAATTCCAATATTGTCTCCACTCTTGTGTTTTACCCATCGAAAATTTCCATTTGCACATTGAAAATTTAACACATTTTCTTGACAGAAAAAAGTGATTGTGATGCAATGGTCCATATTGAGAAATACACTTGCTAATTTCAACAAGATCACTTGACCAAGAGACACAAATCCATTTGTTCCCTATTTTAGAAAATGAGTTTGACAATATTTTTGTGGACCCCACGTTTGTTCTATCTTCAAGCTTTATATAACATGATGATTTCAGCAATTAATCTTTCTTAGGTTATGAGTTGAACCACAACATGACCAAGTACTAATAAAAAAACAATATTTTGAACTTTTACTTATGAAAATTCTCTGAAGACTGAGTTCAAATTAGTTTTGCTTCGCAAGTCCAAAAGACATCTTCAATACATCAAAAATTAAAGCAAGTGTGCATATAGAAAAGTCCTTAGCTGAATTGAAGTGGCATCTATTTGAATGTTGTCAAGCAAAGTTTGACTTCCTACCTAAAATCACTGAAGGTTCTACAAAATTTTCAAATACTCCATCTTTTTGCCAAAATTAGATTACTCTTCAATATTCCTTCCACTAGAAGAAAATTGCGTTGCACTGAACAAAAAGTGTGGGGTGGATTTTGTTGAATTTTCCCTTCATAATGTAGAATTTTGCATTCTAATACAAAATTCTGCGTTTTACTTGTCAAATTTTGTGTTGAAACGGTGGAATGCAAAATTTTGTGTTATGAAGGGAGAACTCAACAAAATCCACCCCACACTTTTTGTTCAGTACAATGCAATTTTTGTCAAATACAACGCAGATTTGACAAGTACAACGCAGTTTTTGACAAGTTAAATGTAGTTTTCTTCTAGTGTTCAGTTGTTCTTGAATTGATGTAGCTACCATAATGACTAAAAATATGTTCACACTTGGTGTTAAAGAATCTTTGTCTGCGCGCTGGTCACTGCTGTGCACGGTCAGAGCGACGGAGAGGCGGACCGGGTGGGGAGGACCACTGGCTCAGCTTGACCACCACAGCGGCAGCGGAGCTTGGTCACCCAGACTGGCCAAGTGAGTTTTCTATCCCTCTTCCCGATGCCCTCCTACATGAATGCTATCAAACGGTAGAAGGCCAGTCATACAATTCTTTTCAGTTTATTTTTTGGTCTGTCAATTCCTCCTTCTGAATTTGGGCATGTGACATGAAGTCCATGATGAAGCACAAGCCTAACAATCAAAATAATTAGTGATGCTCCTGTCACATTTTCCTTTACTTTGTAGAAGTATGTAGAAAACAGTTACATGAATATTGGAAGGTGGTTGAGGAAGTTTGAATATTCGTTGAATTTGTAGACAGTTGTTTCTGACACGAAGGCCTTCAGAAAGAACAAAATGAAACTGTCTTGACATAAAATGACTGAAACCTTATCAGAAGTCATCCATTCAAATTCCACTACAAAGAAAGGAATATAATACTGATGGGGTAGTCCATGATAGCAGTCCATGATAGCAGCCCATGGCAGGTCTTGGCCTTTTTCTATATGTGTCAGTGCATTTATTTCCAGAGTCTCTGAAATTTGAGGTTTCATAGGAAGTCCACAATGGAGTGGTACAATATATGACAAGGCAAGGAAACGGTCACTCAAACATGAATGACTCTTTTTTTCATACATAGCTACACACAACATGTGCTGGCAAGTGCTACTATTAATCAGCAATGAAACTGTCAAAGCAATTCAAGACTACTACAATATTTATCAATGTGCTCAGTGTCCTTGTTACTTCACATTGAGGATGCTTTCAGTCTCTCTTCTTTATATGGACTAGTCCTTTGCTCTTTGTAGGAATTCTAATTCTTGCATTCCCCACTTACTGCTCTCTGTGGGCCACTCATATGTTCCCTTCTAGAATTTGATTTATAAGTTATATACATGCTCTAATTTCATAGACTAACTTTGAGTTTGTTTTCAATGACCTGCAGATGTGGGGGGCAATTCTCCAGACCAGGCATATGCTAGAAGGCGCAGTCGGACATCCAGGCGTCTGCCTATAAAAATTCCAATGGTCGACTACGATAGTGCTAGTGATGCGGAATTACCAGAGCTCCATATTTTTAATGATGAAAATGAGGACGACGGTGGGAGTATTGAGGACCACGACAGTGTGAAGTACATTTATTGGAATGAGTCATGGACCAGAGTTTCATGACATTTTCCTCCGATCACGTACCGTTTGTGGGGGCTCCTTCTTCTAATGTTCATTGGCGGTATTTCCCGGCATTTATGCAATTATTTCATGTCTTCTGGCCGTTCAATGTTCTACAAGACATTGTCACTGAAACTAATAGATATGCCACTGCACCAGATACACATGGGAAGACTGAGGGGGAACCCGCATGGACACCTTGTTTAGTGAAAGAGCTACAAGTATTTATAGACATCATTCTGTATATGGGGATGAAGCAACATCCGAATATCAAAACATATTGGCATAAGAAGGGTTCCGTATTCCACTGAGCTATAATTTTTGATGTCTTGTCCCAACGTCGTTTTATGTTATTGACACGGAGCTTACACCTTACAAACCCGGCTCATTATGTGCATGACAAGGCTCTTCCGGGTTATAATAAGATGGGGTAGCTGCGGTGGTTGCTAAATGAAATTAGAGATAATTGTCAAACAACATGGAATGTGGGCAAGTTCAAAAGCGTGGATGAGATGATGATTAGATATAAAGGCACATATTGTCTAGCAAGGTAGTACATGCCGCAGAAACGGGAGAAATGGGGAATTAAAGTCCGGTGCTTCGCGGATTCTATTTCGGAGTTTGTATCCAATTTTGAGGTATACTGCGGTAAAGATCAATTGTAGTGAACGAAGCATCAACACCACATGGCCAATAAAGATTGGCACATAAAATTATTCTACGGCTGTTGGCGTCCAATGGCAGATGAGGTCATGTCATAGCCATGGAGGGTCATTGCAAGAAAGAGTGGTACTGGGTTTCTGTCACAACAAGAAAGTTGTAGCTTCCACTTGCAATAACTTCTGCAGCATGATTCACATGAATTTGAAATTTTTATTGAAGATGTTTGTTTTGAGTGTCATCATTTATATTTTTCAGAATTTTTTTAAAATCATTTTATACTTAAAAATCATTTAAACTAATATGTCACGTTTTGAGATTTAGGAGGGTTTTACTACGTAAGGAGTCCCCAAATTTAATGATTTGGAGCTGAAATCCTTATGGTCTATTCCCATAGTAGGAAGTCATGTTTCTACCAAGGCACATTAAAAAATAAGTTATTTTATGTCCTCCATGTCCATGCAAAGAGGGTTCCCTTGCGTGCACAGTTCTAAACAATGAAGATGGTTCAAGATAATTCTTTTGGTGAAATCTCTTCATTATGAAGTTTTACCAAGTGGCCTATTTTTGGTTTTTTTGAAAAAAAATTTTCCTATTTTTTACAAATTAAAACGTCAAAGTATATATTTTCTTCAAATTTTTAGTTCACACTTTTTTGTGAATAACTTTTGACCTAGACTTTTTTTAGGTCTAAAATTTTGGTGATATGCTATTTTTAGTGTTATATTAATTATACTTATTTTATTTTATATAAAAAAAATCATATGCATAAAGCTCATAGTACTGGAAGTATTAGCCGAAAACAGCCAAAGTGGAACAAAAATGGACAATCTTTCTTGCAACGACCCTAGATAACTTCTTTTTAAGCATACCACTGTTGCAAGATTTATTACAAAGGGGTATTTATGCAATGGGGACAGTGCGGGCAAATAGAGTAGGTCTTCCTTTGGTTATTAGAAACACGAAGGCATTTGCAAAGAGTGCATAGGGCACTCTTGAATGGTGAATGCACCAGTCCCGTTCTATCAGTGCTATTGTCTGGAAGGACAAAATGCCAGTTGTTGTTATGTCCATGCACATGATACCATTGCAATTTTTGTGTCAATTTCCTGCGACTACAGCGCCTCGACGCAATGGTGCTAATCACGAAGACATTCAAACATCACCTATGCACCTGGAGTATACTACTCACATGAGAGGCGTCGATGTCGCGGACTAGCTCCGAGCTTCTTACACCTACCAGACCCGGTCCCACAAGTGGTGGCACCGGGTTTTTTTATTCCTCATTGACACCACCATCCTCAATATGTATATCATGTACATGGATACATATTAGAAGAAAAACCCTCCCCAACCACCAATGACGCATCTCCAATTTTGTACACAACTCTGTGAGGCTCTTACAAATAATTGGGACCGCAGAAGATGCATGCTTGATCCAGTGCCAAATAGGAGAGTTTGCTATTCAGCGACAAGTTTCATGAGGGCCCCTTGTGTTGTATGTAATGATGGCTCGCATCCCGTGAAGCATCCAAAAACGTTTTGTCCATCCTGTATTAATAAATTCATGTACTGGCATAGTGGTTGCTTCCAAAGGTACCATGAAAATCTCCGATGACACAATGTACATGAGGTCAATACCAGTTTTTACAATCCTCGCATTACATGACAAACTTTTGTTTTTCCCACCTAGAAATGTGCTCATGCTAATTACATTATATGCAAAGCCTTTGCAAGCACTTGTGATTCTTAGACACTTTAGCCATATGGAATAACTTGAATTACTTATTTGAAAATGTAAATCATAACATAACTTCCTTCCCTGGACTAATCACTTGATTTTTGGCTTCTACAAGGCATGGCCTAACACAAGAAAGGCTCAATGTTTCATCCATGCCTAATCTGTAGAAGGCAATTGGGCTGGACTAGCACTAGAGCAGCCACATATGAATACTTCGCCGAGAACTTGGAGAACACGTGGGGAACGTCTTCATGGCAAAGGGAATTCGAGGGAACGTGAGCGGCCTCCCCTATCAGAAGGGGTCGTAGCTATTAGCCGCTCCCGTTGAGGAGGGTTGCCCAACGGGAATTCGAAAAGCGGCAGTGGCCAGGCCAGGCCTGCCGTCTGCTGCCTGGGCGGTGGCCACATCACCAACCCGGGCCTGCCATCCCTCATTGTACAGAGGGGGACACGGCTTCCAGCTGGGCCACCCTTCCATTTTGAATAGCCCTAGGGAAATTTTGCTTGTTGCATTGCCTTTCCTTTTTTGAAATTCCTAAATTTTTTTTTTTTTTTTTTCTCTCCAGGTTATAGAAGAACATCATGTCTTCATTTTCACCGAACGGATTTTAGTTCCTCAAATTTCTAAAATTTATAGAATGCTTCGAAGTTCATCCAATGTATGTGCACCATTCACTAGGTCATTGCATTGCAAGAATTTTTTTTTATATGTTCCAAGACTCTAAATCATTTAAAATTGTACCACACATACCTAACATGGTGTACTATATGGAAAAATAAAAGCTCGACTTTGCGTAGAGTAATTTTTTGAAAATATCATTGGTCAAACGCAATTGTAAGTTTCGGGCTACAAGAAAAAAAACTTTTTCTTCATCTTATGATGTGAATATCTCACTCCAATTCATCTGAAATGGTCTGATTTTTTTTTGCACACACAAATCTCTTAGACCAATACCAGATCATACGGTTGGATCATTGAAAAAAACAAAAAAAACTCTACCTTTTTTTTGAATCCCCTAAAAATGGCAGTTGTCACTACATTCTTGCCAAAACATAGTCATGGTCCTTTAATTTAGGGGTTAAAAAGTTAAATTTATTTAATAAAAAAAATAAAAGTATAATATATAAAGTACTATTATGATAATTAAAAATAATGAAAATAATTGATAGAGCTCCAATACAATAGTTATCACTAAATCTTGAAATACTATTATTTTTATTACCTTTATTTTTTATAGATTTTTAAATCTTTAAAGTTTGACTTCTGAAATTCAAAAACATTTCAAATGTTAATTTTGTACATATGGAAATATTTGTATTTTAAATTAATCAATTTAAGTTCAATTTTGTATACTCTTAGGTATTGTCTTTTTGAATTGCTATGAAATTTACCAATTTCCTGAATTTTACCAATTTCCTAAATATTGCGTCTTAGATTACTATCTTTTCTAATTGTAATTGGATTTATCTTGGCACTTGATATTGCATACTCTTAGAAAATAAATTTATAAAATAGTTGTTGAATTTTATTGTTTTGTTATGTACGGAGTATTACATCTTTTTAGTTATTAAGTTATAGTCTTGACCTCTAAAGGATGCTGAAAACATCTGCCCTCTTGATGTAGAATGTATATTTATGGGTAAAAAGATGTATATGAAGGTGTGATGAAGCCTTAATTGACAAAAAAAAGGAATGTGAACTTATAAAGTGTCAATGATATTACAACATATAAGTTATTCCAACATTGTTGTGCACTTTTCATAATTTGACTGTGTATATGCCCACAACATGCAAAAATGACTCATATTCACTTATATAGTCTCACTTTATCATGGCACAAGAAGTTCCAAATGCCTTAAGGTGCTGAGACATGTGAGTCATGCGTATGGCCATGCTTTTATTTAACTAATAAATATTGCTTGAAAATTTCGAAGATTGTATATACGACATTGGACTTGAAAGCACCTCACAATTGGTTTATGCAAGTAGAATGGCATATGCCTACAAGCTTACACTAATTGAATTTGAAAATAGTGACCTTGTGGCATTTAGAAGTAACCTTTATTTCCATTTATCAATGTTTTGTTTATTAGAGAAGGAAGTTTATTTCTTGTAGGATATGTGAACAATATGTGAGTGGATTTAGACATGGGAGCATTTTGTAGGTGGTAAGATATATAATGGTTCTATGCTATGCAAGTTTTCTTTGGAAGTACCACAACCTTAATATGTATATGTGATTATGTTTTGTATTTGAATTGTACAATTGTGCTTGAATTAACTTACATGCTTCATTAAATTTTGTAAGTTGTATTTGAGCCAAAATACCAACATACGGTCACATGATTGACTATGAAATACATCTCAAAGTTCCATTATTTTTCTTGAATTGACAAACTTGCAATCTAATTTGATGCATAGTTTCATAGTTTGTGCGGAGATCCAATACAATTGTTTATCTTGTCAAATTTGGATTTCCAAACATTTCAAGGACAATATTAGTTTCTAATTTCTCTTAGGGATTAAAGTCTTTTTGAGAATACTAATATCATTATATAACCTCCACTTTCTTTGCAATGTTATTTGAGCTAAACACCATATTTGGTCACATTTTCTACTAATTTTTCAAAAAAGTTTTTTGATGATCTTGAAAGAAAAATTTAATATCCTCTAATTAACAAGTTACAATCATGTAAAATTTTTCATACAATCATCAATGCATCCTTGTCATTGAACCCTTTCAATAATATAAAAGTATCCTTATCAACTATATTGCTTCATAATTTATGGTAGAATTACAAATAATAAATCAATAAAATTACTTCCAAAATACAAAAGGATTGAGGCAATTATAGTAGAATTAACATACATTTATCTTCAAAAGATAGTACTCTGGTGCTTTCAATTTCAAACTAATGCAATTTTGTATTTGATAATTAAAATATAACTTAGTTAATTTAAACATCTTAGTATTCAAAAATATTATTTTAAATAAAATATACAATCCTATAATTATTTCAATAAAATATACAACCTTAATTTTTTTTAATTAATAGTAATTTATATCAATTAAGGTATTTATTATATTATTAAAAAATAAAAATAATTGTCTTCAATATTCAATTAACTGAAAAATCCATGAAAAGAGGGTGTACATCATTGAAAAGTGATCACTATGATGTTGTACAACATGAACAGAACCATATAAATCTAAAGAACCAATTTAAAATTTTTATTTTTTTAAAAAGTGATTTTTAAAGAATTTTTTTGAGCTGCCCGGGCTGCCCGCCGAACGCAAAAAATTACATATCATACAATAACTTTTTAACTATGTAGTCAAAAGTTATGAAAATTGTTGGGCCTTAAAGCTACTCCTCGGGCACATCTTATGTGAAAATTTCAAAGAAAAAAAAGAAAGACTCCACTCGTAGTGAGCTGCCCAAAATCGCTATGTTGCCAAAAAACGGTGTTTGGTCCTTTAGGGGTTAATATCAAGTTTTAGTTATAGAATTATTTAAAATTGACAAATGTATTGAGTATTTATTATTGAAGATGTCAATTTGTTACATGCTATGTTTACATAAAATTGCATATCTAAAATATTGATAATCTCAATACATACATAAGAGATTACAGATTTAAAATAATAGAATGTTATATTCAATTGAAATATAAAAAGTTCATGATCAAAATCAAGTTTCATACTAATGTAATGAAATGAAAGTACTTTGTTATATATAAAAACATCAATTTTTATCAATGCCATCAACACTTTCAAATCAAAAAGTAAATAATAAAAAATGCTATATTCTCTATTTCATGGTATTTTTTATAGTTTTTATTTTCTCTATTGAAGTCTATTATCATGTTACATTCAAAGACCAAATCGAACAAGTTGTTGTATTTCCACTCTATTCAACTTTTCCACAATACAATTTTAGAAGAAATTACTTAGCAAATTTACCAAAAATACACAACATTACAAAAATTGACCAACACAATAAAATTCGAGGAATTAAAACTACAATAAGATCTGAGAAGTATTACCCACTGAAATTGGGTGGTGGATTTACACACTCAAATTAGTCAGTATTAATACAAAATGTATAGTTTGTTTTGCTTTAGATTATCAAATATATTTATATATAAAATGTTGAACTTATAAAAATGATGTCCTTGTAAGTAACATCAAACAATCATTAGTGATTATACTACCAACAAAATGTCATTTTTCAAATAATATCATATTTGTTATTGCAAGCTTTGTAAAAGTTTGATAGGTCTCTTTTAATGTTGTAGTGATATTGGATATTATATAAAGATGGCAATTGGTCAAGCAAAGACTATATACAATTTTTATATTGACACTGGGAATCAATTTACATGGCTTTTTTGCAATTGGCCTCAAGACAAAAATAACCTTCAACTAATGGTAAAACTATTTTACATTCCATATAGTAAATGAAATGTATTTTAATAATGTAGATTTCAAACTTTATTTGAATTTTATTTTCTTAAAATTTATTGTTGATAGAACTATTTTTATATTTGAATGGCAAGGGATGACTCAATCATTTTTATATGAAATATATTAATTTAAAAATATTCTTAAAATGTTGTGATTGAAGATATGATTTAAAAAAGTTATGTCATCTTTATCTACAACTTATAATTTTAGAATCAAACAAATCACAAGATATATGGCTTGTATTTGTTTTTGTATAAAAACCCAAAACCCAAAACATCTTCAAAGCATTTTCTATCAAATTTTAATATTAAAAAATTAAGGCAATGATTTATAAAAAGGGATGTGCTTTGGCTAACCTTGTTTCTAACTTTCAATTATCCATTTTAGGTAATTGAAGTAAACCATAAAATTAAGTGTATCAATTTTTCTTCTATTATATTTTAAAATTTTAGAAAAATCCAATTTTTTTGTAAATTACTAACATTTAGGTTTAAACATTTACAAACATTTAGAATAATGTTTTTAAAAATAATTATTTCGCTTGGAATTTTTCCCAAATAATCTCATAATACTCCTTATACTACCTTATTGGAGGGCTAGGGTTGCCAAAAATCATTTTTTAAAATAGAAGCCAAAGTTTTAGGCTTTTGTTTTCAATATTCTTCAAGCACAAAATAATCTTTTTATTTGTAGGCATTGCCTAAAGCATATTTACTAGCTTCAATTAATCCCTCTAAGACCATACTGTGTTCTTGTGGCAACAATATGATTTTGGGCAACTCACTATGAACAAAATAATTCATTATATTTTTTTGAATTTCTTTTAAGATGTGGGGACAAGGAATACATTGCTGGTGGAACTAGGTATTTGTCACAGACAGAGTGTTTCAACTTTTGTTTGTAATAACTTCTGAAGCTTGACTCACATGAATTTGAAATTTTTATTGAAGATGTATGTCTTGAGTGTCATTATATCTTATATTTTTAAGAAATTAAAAAAAAACATTTTATATTTAAAAATCAATTAACTTAATATGTCACGTTTTGAGTTTTAAGGGTTTTGAGTACTATGGAGTCCCCAAATATAATGATTTAGAGCTGAAATTTCTATGGTCTATTCTCATAGTAGGAACTCATGTTTCTACCAAGGGGCATTTGTAAATATTTTATTTTATGTTGTCTACGTCCATGCAAAGAGGGCTCCCTTGTGCGCGCAGATTTGAATAGTGAAGATGGTTCCAAGATTTTTTTTTTGTTGAAATCTCTTCATTATAAAGTCTTCCCAAATAATCTATTTTTATTTTCTTTGAAAATGTTTTTTCCTATTTTTTACAAATTAAAATGTCAAAGTATGTATTTTCTTTAAAATTTTGGCTCACACGTTTTTGTGAATAACTTTTGACCTAGGTTTTTTTAGGTCTGAAATTTTGGTGATATGCTATTTTTAGTATTATACTAATTATCCTTATTTTATTTTATTTTAAAAAATTCATATGCAAAAAGCTTATAGTACTAGAGTACTAGCTGAAAACAGCCAAAGTGGAACAAAAATGGACACTATTTCTTGCAATGACCTTGCTACTCCACTAAATTTTTTTACAATTGGATGTGCCCATATTAAAGAATTATGGGAAAAAATGCCGTTTTTTCATGGATGGGGGGCAATACGGGCAAGGTAATTTATGCTACAATCAAATTTGCATTGCAATGCCCGAAAGAACTTGGGCATGGCCTTGGGCAACTTCTTGCCCCAGATTCAAACCGAGGTAATTCTTTGACATTTTTCTGGAGTAATAAATTTGACACAATGTACAAGGAGGTGGTGGCAAGGAGGCAGGTGCTCTATGGCTTTCTAATTGCCACATTTGAAAATAAAGAAAAACACCCAAAGAATCCATTGAATCAATTACCAATTTATCACTTGACAAACTATCATCCAAAAAATATTTGCGGGTAGAATGAAACAATTGCTTCTTTGACTTTTGTAAGAATAAAGGATGGAGAGGTCATTTTTATAATCAAATCCATTGTTTGTTATAAATCCTCAAAGGGTATGGGATAATTTGCAGATGAGAGCTTGATCACTCATTGTTAGAAATTAGGGATTATGTTCAAAGTAGAATTTTAGACCTCATTTTGGCATTATAAAACAACTTGTTTCAAAAAACTTTGAACTCAAAAAAATTGGAAAATAAAGCTAACTTTCATCTCCAAAAATCCATTTGTGATTTTGAGCCTCCAAAAAAAAATTATGGACAAAGTTCAGAGAGGATGTTAGAAAATGTCAATGATAATGTCCCGTCCAACCCCTATCTAAAATTTGTCCATAATTTTTTATTGGAACTCAAAATTTCAAAAAGGGTTCTTGGAAATGAAATTTAGCTTGATTTCCCAACTTTTTTTAGTTCAAATTTTTTAAAACAAGTTATTCTACTAGACCAAAATGAGGCCTAAAATATTAGTTTGAACACAGTTCCTATTTTTTCACTTAATTTTGAGCGTTTGAGCTCTTAATAATTCAATTTGCATATCCCTTACGCGTTGTTTTACCTCCTACCACACTACTTGTACCATTGAAACTTAATGTTGAATATTTTAAAATTATAGTTCATGGAGCAAGGAACATCTTCAAAATTGAGGAAAAGCGGAACATCTTTAAAATCAAGGAAAATATGATCTAGTGTGAGTGATTCAAGATGAATCACGCTTTACAAACCCTGACCCAGCTTCCTCCCATGCCAAGCCCAATATGCCCAAATGCCCTTCACTTCAGCTTGGACACGGATTGATTAAGCTTGCCAAAGTTTGATATTTTGGATTCTTTTTCTTTTTCTTTTTTTCCTTCCTCTAGAACTAGCTGCAACTAAGAACTCCACCGTTTATATTTTGAAGAAATTACTATATGTACAAGCCATAAAAAGTTGAAAAAAGGGCTTTGTATGAGACTTTTCTTCAAGCTAGTTCCCTGTTGGAATTTTTGGTACATGTTCTTCAATTTGAAATTTTATGAAATTTTTTGAACATGTGGCCAAATTTTATTACAAGAAGCGAGAAAAAAGGTAAAGCAAGAAAGTGAAATTAACTTGTGCAAAAGCCTCCTAAATCAGAGCTGCATGGAATTTGGATGCCCTCCAAAAACATGTTTTTCAACTTCAAATACTATAATCTCACAATCCGTGTGGTCAAAACCTCCCATTTTGTTTTATTGCAACATAACATAGTATTCTACCACTAGAATTTATAGTTAGATGTAACAAGATTTCATTTTTTTATTTTTTGGGGCCTTTGCCATCAAAACTATCCATTTTGAGTGTTTTTTGGTGAAACATAGTCAAAGAACTTTAGAGGTTAATGATTTGATAGAAAATGCTAAATTTGACAATTGACTGTGCTGTTCTATTTGGCAACAAATTTTCAAGCACTTTTCACAATGTCTTAGATAAAAAAAGATTCTACTTTTCATAACTCTGGCATCTCAAAATTATTGTTCTTAATAAATATCAATTAATTTCATATTTAAATTCTTAAATACTTTCAAAGAAGTGTTGGTGATTTCATTAGATAGATCTTTAAGAAAAAATTGTAATTAAATTCAACTAGTATTAATTAAGTGTTTATAAAATTCTAATAAAAAACATTACACATTATATGTGATGCATTTGATTGCGATGATGTATAAATAAATAATATATAAAATATTAATACATATAATTATGCACAATTTTGTTATACACTAAAGAAAAATTTAATAAATTACATAAGTTTATAGGATATAATTAAAATTGTAGATTTAAGGATTCTTTTCAATATTATGAAATTTAAAATAAAATACATCATGTACATATATTAGTTTTATTGATTTTTAATAATCTAAAAATATTTACATTGAAAATATTAGGGACCTAATGGACTTTATAATCCGCATAATGGGGCTAAATTAATAAAAAAAATTCTCCTATTTGTGATCAATACAAGTGGACTAAAGAAAGGACCCTACTAAACTTTGCCAATTGAAAATTGAACATCTAGGCAATATGGATATCTTAAACATTATGGTTCAAGAAGAAGTTGAATTATACAATCAATTTGGCCAAAAGTTATCAACAGAAATCAATCTTGGGTACAATGACGCACTAAGTATTCAATAATTACAAATTTTATAAGGTATATTTTGAAGTTGAGTATTTTTTGTCTCTATTTTTCTTTTGGTATTGAAGTTTGGTATTTTTGTTGGTAATTGAGATAGTTTTTTGAAACAAATTTTTGAAGTTGGTTCTTTGTTGTATTTTTAAATTTAAGTCTCAAATATGTCAAATAGATTTAGGCTTCGATCTTAATAGATAATTATACTGTTCTATTTACAAAAACAAAATCAAAGCTACAAATTATTCAATTTTATTCTTTAATCATTAGTACAATGTTGGTTTTATGTATAAAAATGCTTTCAATAGCTTTTATCTTGTATTTGGCAAAAATGAAAAAAATCTAATGCATAGATAATGTGATGAATCCCTAAAGGTTCAAAATCTTCGAATAGTTTCTTTAGGATTTTTGACAACTTATTCTTAGAGATTTTATGTTTATATTTATTTAGAAATTATTTTAGAGATCTATTAGAAATGGATATTTAACCCCTAAAGTCCCAAGGCCATTTTTTTGTCAAAAAACACTCAAAACTGCCATTTTTGCTACATTCATCCATAAAAGCAGAAAAAACATTTTTTAAGAATCTAACCATAGGATCTTATACTTCGCTTGTCTGAGATCATGTGGTAAAAATTTCATCAAATTTGACCTTACGGATTGGAAGATATTAGCATTCAAAGTTGGGCAAAAGTTTGTTTTTAAGATTGCCCTAAAAACAAGATTGTCCATAACTTTCTCATCACTAGTCCAAATAGAATGAATTAAAGTTTTACATGCAAACAAACATATAATATTTTAGGAAAAAAATTTTAAGAAAATTATTTTGACTTTTTGTGATTTTTTTTTGGGCTGCCCGCCGACCTCCATATTTGGCTTTTTGTACAATAACTTTTGCTTCCAGGCACCGATTGAAATAAAAATTATATTCCCAAGAAGCTTATGTGTTTTCCTAGCTTTACAAGAAGTTTTAGAAAATTATGCTGAATATTGAAACTGTGCAAGCCTACCCGAACTTGCATTTTGGCCCCCATAGGACCAATGGGACTTTAGAGGTTAAAATCAATCAATTATTTAGAAACTTAAAGAAGCTTATAATTATTTATTCAATAATTTTTATTTTTGTTTTATAGAATGGACAGTCCAAAGATTAGTGTTTTGATATTTTATGAATCAATTTAGCCATTAGAAGGCCATGTTCGATACAAATTTTTATTGCATTGAATGTTTTAATTGAGATGTTGTGAAAATTTCAGTTTTTAAATAATCTTGTACAATAGGAAGAATAGCAAGAATACTACTAGCAAAATTTTGTGCCTTCTTTTTATGCAAGACTTTAAATACTATATCCTTCACGTAATTCTAAAAATTGATACACAAGTAGCTATTAGAGGATATTTGGCCCATTGAGAAGGTCCCTTAACTTTGAAAGGACAAGGCCTATCACCTCATTTTTAACCCCTAAAGGACCGTTGTCCCTTCGGGGGACAAATGCGTTTTCGGGCAGGTACCTACGGGCTGAAATTTTCTTGTGATTTTTGAAACTTTTTTTGGAGATAGAAAAACTGATAAGCTTTGTGGGAATACAAGTTTTTTCATAATCGGTGCCCGGAAAAAAAGTTTTGACCAAATAAGCTCAAAACAGGGGACGGGGGGCAGCCCGGACAGCAAAAAAAAAAAGGACAAAAATTTGAATTTTTTTTTAAATATTTTTTTTCTCATAGATTATATTTTTGTCTATCTAGAAAGCTTTGATTCATTTCATTTGGATATGTTATGAGAAAGTTATGGACATTCTTGTTTTTCGGGCAGTTAGAGCATCTTTTTGAAAAAAATAACTTGTAGGATTCATTTCTGAATGCAATCTTTCAAATTTTTCATTTTTTTTTTTGGATGGTTTAGTTTAGTTGCTAGAACAATCTCACCGTTGAAATTAGTGAATTTTAATTCCATCTAAGAGATATTAATATTTTAGATTTTCCTTCTATCTCGTACCTACTTCTACTTAACAATTTTTTTAACAATGATAATTAAATTTTTCTGAATTTCTTTTTTTTTCCTAGACTCTCAACTCAATTCTCCACTATAAAGATTTAAAGCTCAAAACTCTATAGTGCAAAATTTTTTAATAAAAAATGTTTAAAGTCAAAAAATCTAGTCCCGCAATGTGCTGAAAAACTTGTTTTTTTCACTTTAAACGCAGATATCTTGCAATCTGTGCGGTCAAAAATTCTGAAATTTTTTCCACACATTCTCATACTAATTAGGTGTAAGATCCTACGGTTAGATTTGCAAAAAAAACATTTTTCATTTTTTTTATTGTTTGCTATAGAAATGGCAGTTTTGAGTGTTTTTTGGCAGAAAAAAGGCCTCGATCCTTTAGGGGTTAAATTTTAAGGTCCTTCCCTTTGTATGCTCAAGCATTATATATATACATACCCACACAAATGAAATTTCTTATGAAGCATAATCACATATTTTATATAATTTAAAATTTAATTTAAAAAAATAAATCTATATCAAATACAAAATATTTTTAAATATCTAAAAAATTCTCTATAGGTATATGTTATTGAATGGATCATCATGGTGCATATTTACTTACTATGTCATTCTACAATAAGCAAATCAAAATTTCTTGGTTATGTATCCAAAGTTTGAATTGCAATAAAATATTGAGTTTTTAGATGTTTTCAAAATTTTAAATTAGAGTAGAAACTAGACTTGATAATTTCTTTTCATTTGGTAGTCTCAAATTAGAAAACATCCTTGTTATGAATAAAATTCAAATCAAAAGAAAAAAAAAAATTGCCAAAGTATACTACATGGTGATCTTTGGATTTGTCATTACTGCATGTATGTAAGTCTAAAAAATTCACAAAGAAGGGATTTTCAATACTATTCAATGAAAATGAGTCCAAGCAACTCTCCCCCTCCAAAAAAAAATTAGGTGAAGAAATTTTTTATGCCATTCTTAAGGCCTTTCCAAAATCATCCCCAGGGTACAAAATGCCATCTTTCATGTTTCAAAGTTGACTTTATAAGCCAAGCTATTTAAAAAGGCCTAAGCACCTGCTGGAAGGACCACAAAAACCTCAACTTCTTTAAGCATAATTAGGCCACTAATACATGTTAGGTCCTTGAATTATGCATCATTATTCATGGGCCTAATATATATTTACTTGTACAATGTTAATCCCTAAATGCCCAAGGCCTGTTTTGAGCTTCTTGAAATTTGCTCTAAAATGAACAATAAAACAACATTTTGATAAGTTGTATCAATTTAAAAAAATTGTAACCAAACAAATTCAAACTAGACATGTTAGAAATCACATAGGAAAAGAAAACACAACAATATCACTTATGGTTTGAAAGATTATACAGTTTGACCATGAGGGTGTTAAAACTGAGAATTTTTTTCAAGCCTTTTTTTCCATGTCAAATCTAAAATTTGGTCACCAAAAAAAAGTGAGGTTAAAGGGCCTAACATGCATAACCCCAATTAATTTATGCTTTCTCAAAATCTACTCTACAATTTTTTTAAATGAATTTCTATTGTGATTTTTTCTCCAAGATCTAGTGTATTTGAGGCTCATTTCCAAGAGCCCTCAACACTACGGAAAGTCAAAATTGCAATGGGTACCCTTGCACAAAATCTTGGATAGAAAAATCATAATCAATAATTTTCAAAATTGGATTTTTGACGCTAAAAATAGACTTCAGAAAGAATTTTTCAAAATATAAATTACTAAAATAGCAACTTGTTTAGGTTTTATTTAACTTCAAAGTTTTGTCAACACCAAAATTTGGTGCCTCGGGGATTTAGGGGTTAATCACCCCTTATATATAAATGTTTTTCTTCAATTGTTGTAAACAATCTTGATAATTTTCTTGAAGTTTCTTATATTAGAATACAATAATGTAAACAAGCTTAGTAGAGCTTATCATAAGTATTGAATATATTAAATCACGTGTTATCGTCTCCAATAGAATTTGTAGAAAGAAAAAAACAAGTTGAAGCCCCCTTCTTCTACTATCATTACTTTCTTGACATAAGGTGAGCCAATGTAAGTAATGTGATTATTTTGTAACCAATTTATATAGAATAGTAAATAGGGTCTTCTATACCTTCTTTACGGGCCTTTCCAAAGGTTCAAATATCCTCTATTCTAACATGATTTTCATTATAATATATTAAAACTTCATTTTATATCATGTAAAATTTTTGTATGAAGAAATATCAAAGATTCCTAAATCTATTAGACAAAGTATAAAAGGTGTTCTTTTTCATGTCAAACATTAATATCTTGCACTTCATGTGGACAATTTCAAAAAAAAATTGTATATTTTAATGATAGTTTAACGCAAAATATTAATTTTGAAAAAAAAATGATTTTTTCTCTTAGATTGGACTCTAGAAATATTATAGTTTTGAAATGATAGTTTTGAAATCAATCTTAAATAATATAAAGTAAGAAGTGCTAGTAGCCTTCTACAAGGGTTGGTCCAACTTTTTATATGGCCTAAACACCTTTAGTTTCTTAGAGTAAAATGTCCTTAGAAGACAAATGGAAGCAACCTCTAAATATTATCAATTATTATTGTTGAAAACTTGTTATGAATTTGACATTGGAATGACACAAAGCTCTTAAAGTGTCTCCATCTTGAATTATTCTTTATTGGTACATTAGAAAATTCTTTGTAATCAAAGATGCTTTTAGACTTGGGACACTTTTAGTACCTCCTACCTTATATCACATGAATATTAATATGTTAAAAAGTGTTTTATTTTGATAATGTGAAATAATGTGAAGTAATAAGTTGTTTAAGATATTTATAAAAAATATTTGAAAATAAAAATTTATGAAATATCAGATGTGGGCATTTTGTACAAGGAAGCAAAGTAGATCAAGTTTTATTAGACCATGAATTATATGGATATGATGGATATATAGGCATAGGCACAAGTACAGAGCCCAACATTTTACAACAACTTAAAGATAATGGAATTATCAAGTCTTTTGTTTTAGTCATATGTATTATAGAAAAACAAGTTTTAGATGAAGCAGTTGGATATATCATCTTTGGAAAACCTTCATTTCTTCCATGTATGACAAACCAATTGACATGGACTAAAATGATATCATTTGGGTATTTATTTACTCTTTAAATTTTTTAATGTGAATATGGTATTATTGTATGAAATGTAATATATGATTTTTTTTAATATTGAAAATTTGAGACTATTTTTTTTTATGATTGCAGTGGCAATAAAGATCATGGATATATTATAAAAGTAGGTGAAATAAAAATGGGAAATTTGAATACCAAATATGAATTTCCAAATATTAAATTTATGTATTTAATGATTGATACTAGTGCAACATCTTCATATTTTCAATAAGATTTATACAAAAAAATTTGTGATAGGGTAACTATGCATTGTCTACATTTGATCATCTATAGGTTTCATTTCAAATATTTATTAATAGATTCATATCTAATGTGTAATTAAAATCAACACAATATTAAAAAAAATAAGCTTGAAAATATAATATGAAACATTTTTGTAATCAATGAAAAGAAATGTTCTTATAAATAATATTTGCAAAGCCCTTCTATACAAAAATCACCAATTTTTTTTTTAATAATATAAATTCATGTTTAATAAATTTATATATCTATACCTTAAATTATTTAGTTAGTTAGTTTTGTTAGTTTAATACGCTGATATTTAAGAAACCTTGAGTTGTCTTGCAACATTCTTGATAACATTGAAAAGCTCTTTGCAAGGAGGGGTGCACAAACTTTGTTTCATGGCGTTTTAATCTACAATGTGAAAGTTATTGAATTTTAGAGTTTTTAAGAATGAAAAAATATCTTTTATTTTGGAAAACCATAACTTTTACATTGCATGTCTAAACACCATGAAACAAAGCCCTTGCACTCTTTTGTGCACAAAGCTTTCTATTTGAATTAAGAACGCAACCTCTTAAACTACAACGCCCTCGCACTCCTTCAAGCATTAAAAAATTATTTTTGATATAAAAAATCAAATAAATTGTTTTATTTTTATTTTGATTGTGGCAATGGCATAAGGCACACTAGTTTTATGAAGCCCACACCAAAAAATGAAGTTAGTAAATTCTTTTTAATGATATAAAACATAGACATTGACATTTCTAGTACATTCAACATTGTGTTTTTCAAAGAAACATGTAGTTTCTGTAAAAATATAAATAAAGTATATATTTTTCATAATTTTGTATTTTAATAAAATTTTGTGTTATCTATTTTAAAAATGAAATAGAATTTGACTACCATAATTCATATTTACCTTGTATATAACAATTAAATTTTATAATTTGAATCTATTAGAAATGATGTAATGATATGTACGTTCATCTATTGCATTGGCATTATATGTTTGACTTGCAAAAATTAAATGAATTCCAATAGATTAAAAGAATAGGTTTGAATAAAAAATATCAATGATACGTGCATAGGTATACTATAGTACAAACTTTATGGTCTATGGTTGGAAGGTTGGTATACTATAGTATGAACATTTTCTGAGGAAGCTCAAACCTCCATTGACATTGCTCCGCAATAAAGAGGAAGGATGTTCATATCTCTTGTCAAGAAGGTTCCACACCTTCTTTCGCTTTTCGCTTTTGCTTTTGTGTGTTTGTTACCAAAGGAAACACGCATGGCCAACAAAAGACATGCCTACACGAAGTTGCAACGGGATCAGTTGGGGGCTTCAAACATATGTGGCATTCTAATGCATTTGGAATTGGCCCTAGTTTTGATTTGTCCTAATTGGCAACAACATAAAAAATGGTGGATAATCCAATAATATTGCTTCTTTTCATAACTACCTCTTGATCTTCTCGCTTAATGATGTATTCAATACAAATTTGACTCTGATCACACTTATTTGTATTTAGTCTTGACACTCAAGCACTTTTTTTCGTCTTTAACATCCCGTACCGTAGCCTCACTAATTGAGGTTTGACATGAAATTTCTCTATGTTGGATCTACTTAAGACTAGCTCAAGTTGAATCTCACAACTGAGGCTTGCACCACTCAGCCTTTATAAACAACCACCTTGACGCCATGGACACCACATTGAAGTAGAATATGAGAGCTTCTGGTTAGAGCTTGTATGAGGGATTCTAGCATTGGACTCTAATTTCTTAAGCTTTTCATGCAAGAATAGATCTTGGAAATACATGTTTAAGTTTTCCACCAAAGTAGGTTTTTGACAAATATCTTTTTTTAATTTTATAAATTTTAAATGAATGTAATTATATAACATAATAAATATATAACATTTGAATCAAAATATAAAATAACAAAAGACAAAAGACAAATCGAATTGATTTGGTGTAAATCAAAGGTGCCAATCCTCAATTAGATTTTGAGTAGTTACATATTGGTATTTTTGGCTTAAATGGATTCAATTATTTATCATTATTGCCATATCAATATCTTCGATGGAAGGTATTTCATAAATCTCATGCATACTATTAATTATTTTATAATTTATAATATTTAGATAAACGATTTCATTGAATGTGTAATATAATCATAAAATTATTTAACAATTCTACATATTCAATAGACATTAAAATGACAAATAAGAATTCAATATTTTCTTGTAGCAAGATTATGTGAATTATGATTTATAATCAAATGTCCAATAATATCTTATGAACCGTATACGAAGTACAAAATTAAAATGACTAACTATTAGTTTAAACATTTGTAATAACATGCATGGGTTGAAAAAAATCAACATTTTTTGTATATTTTGATTTTGTGATCATTTTCAAGTTTAGCTGATGAAAAAGGACAATTTGTATATACAATGATTTATAATGATGATGATGATCCTTATTCTCCAAATATTTTTGGGTCTTTGGGTGGTAAAATATTATATTTCAATATTTTCAATATTTATTTGTATTTCAAGTATTGACATTTTTTTTTTTTCAATGTTTGATCATATTTTGTAACTAACACACTTGAATTGATGCATGCATAAATAACAGCAGAAACAGTACAAGATAGACTTCTTGTTTTTGACAATGAAAATGAAATAATTGGTTGGAAAACAAGTACATGTAATGAAGTAAAAAGTGAATTGAGTATCATTGAAAAAGCAAACAATCCTCGTCCTCATAAGAGACCAAAATATAATCCTCCATAGTTGTTTAAAAAATTGAGGCTTTATCATATCTAAGGCCAATGCTATAGCTACAAATCTTTCCATTGTTTAGGAACTCCCTCAAAAGCATAGAAAAAGTAGAATCTACAATAGAGAAGTTTTCCATCTATGAGATAGTTGCAAACTTACTTCATATGCCACAGTTTCATGCCACATGGACTAGTTCAAAGGTGACATCCAACCCTTGATTTTGATCAATTTGACCGATCATGTTTCTATCTATGCTTGGACTTGACATAGGAAAACAGTTTTATCCCAATTCACATCTATCTGCAAAAACCAATGACGATGACTGAAGAATTTCAGTTATTGTGGTTGAGACGGCATCAAAAAGCTTCTCATCAAGAATAAAATTCCTTCAAGGGATCATAGGGATTATAACAACCTTAAGCAAGCCTACAAAGTTCTCATGAAGATACTATTGTTTAATTTGAATGAGATCATGAAAATTCAATACGTGGATGGGTCAGAAAGAGCTACTCACAAGATTCAAAACGTAACAATTCATAGGCACTTCGACAGCACTTCCCAGCTTCATCTGCAAGAGGGCCCAAGGGGCCAATTCTGTTCGCTAAACGTAACAGTCCGACCGTGCAATTGTGGTCGAATATTCACCAGGGAACCTTGGGTGTTGGAATCGTGCTGTCATATGGAGGGATACCACTGTCTTGAAAAGGAAGTTGGCAATTCTGAATATTGGAATCCAACTGGTTCACTTCCATGAGAGATGCAAGTTTCTCTTTAACAATGACCAAAGGGTGCTTGTCGATAAGACCATATTCCTTACGAGATCCAGATATATGGATCTTCTCAAAAGCTCCCCTCAGAAACACAGTGTCACGAGAACCCTTTCTTGAAACATAAAAGTACTCGGGATGGCGGATCAGCATGCCATGCAACTGAGACAACCACAAAATTATCATAAGTTGAATTGGACCATTACTGCTCGGCCACCTACTATTTTCGTGCATATAAAAGCAGAAGAAGTTTCAGAGCTCATAATCACTGAAGGCATAGACTCTACAGGACTTGGGAGCTCTGACATAGACACCACAGTGAGATGCGGATGAGAAACCCAACAAACCTTTTTTGAAAAATTGAATTCTTTGCGGAAGTGTGTGAGATGGTCCACTAACACTCGCTTCTCTAAAGTGAGAGACAAAAGCTCTTGAACAAGAAGAACTGCGCGCTTTTCAAACTGCAAAGATCGACGGTGGAGGTGGTTCGCATCCTGATACGGTGAAGGGCAATCAATTTCGTCAAATTTAGAAACCCGAAGACGTTTAGGTGTGTCAAGTTCCGACATTGACAGAGAGTCTGCAAACATAGGCACGGACACGCTGCTTAGCCATATGAAAGCAAAATTGTGGAGGAGAATAGAAGAAATTTCATAATGCAATAATAAAACAATCTGCAAAAAAGCAACCGACTTACCAGTTCCAAGTTCTTGCTGTTCTCCTTGAGTTTTTCTCTCGTGTTCTGCCACAGCCAATCGACCGCTCCATCGCACGAGCTCCAATTTATCACCTTCAACATCAAGAGGATCCTTGCTCTCTATCACCCGAAAATACATTGGATACTCGCACACAAAGCTTTTTCTGAAATCATCAGGCAGACCTAAATCTCGCCCTAGATGTACAATCTTTGACAATGCAAGCGTTTTGTCACTTGACATCATAAGAAGCTTCCGCAGCTTGATGACGACCTCGGCGTCCATCCCCTTCCGTATTGCTAATTCTTCATCAAAAACTGCTTCTGCCTCGGGTGTAAATTGAAACCAAGGCAGCTTGCCGAATTCCGCAGTCTCGTGGACTCTAAACACAGACGGATACCGTTTCAAGAATGCGATAAGGCGTCCATCGCCCTTGAATCCTACGTCGTCCTTGCGCTTCCCTAGCTCCAGCAGAGTCATGCATCGACTTGGCTCGGCCCCAAGATGCTCCTTGATTCCCAAAACGATTTTAAGCTTCTTTTCTTTCTCAATAATGTCATCGAAGCCCTGCTCTTTCAAGTGCCTAACAATTGAGCTGGTTCGACCTAATGGCCTAGATATCCTAGGAGCCTTCCTTAGGGTTTCTACCCCTGTTTCATCGGTTAACTCTCTTGCTCCAGTAATTGTAGCAAAGGATCTCCAATGATGTCCAAGCTCTAACGCATTTCTGGAGATACAACCAGCGATACATTCCATATCAAATCGAAGGCGTCGCTGTGAGAATTGAACAGAGCTGCACCTCATCGTGAAAATTCAACGCTGCCAACACATCAACAAGAACCGTGAGCTGCAAGAACCACCCTCAAAACCCAGGCATAAGTCTACCATCCCAAACAAATACACAAAACCCCCCAGAAAACCAAACCCATTCTGACCCAAACTCCTACACCATTTCAAACCCAATGCACCCCCCTGGAGCCCGCCCTAACGCCATTTCCAAACCCCCAAAGTTCTCAAAACATGCAAAAAAACATCTTCAAGAAGCAGTTCAGTTCAGTTCAAGAAAACACCGCTTACCACAATGCTCCCCAATTCTGCCTCTAGGGTTTATATTCCAAACGCATCTCACAAATTCCGACGAAAGTCAGATACAAGTTGACTCGTACACAATTGGAATCGACTTGACACACACTCCACCTCAAATCGCACATACAAACTCGTCCGTGATCAAAATCGCCTGCAAGGGATCCAGAACCGAGCTCCCAACCCCCCAAATCCTCGCTAAACGTCCGCAAACCCGCAGACTCCCCAAGAACTCAAAATCACGCAGACAGACAGCCCCTGCGCGCATCCACAATGCGAGCGAGGACCGGGAAGAGCGATCTGCGTCGACTTAACTCACACAGCTTACAGAGCTGTGAGAACGAAGTGAATAGGGGTAGTCACACCTTCTCCGAGAAGCAGAATCCTACGAAGTCGGAGAAATTGGTGAGAGAAAAGAAGAGCCAATAGGGGTAGTCACACCTCCTCCGACCCTGCGACACTTCTCCGAGATTGGACGCGTGGCGCTGTCTGCGCAGGTTTCCGTGGCTTGCGGAGCTCTCAACCTCCGAGGTTGAGCAAGTGCCGTTCTCTTCCTCGGAAGGTGAAGAAACGTCCTCGAAGAAAAAATTTCTCTGAGAATTGCTAGTTTCATTGGTCATGCGTGGCAGGTAACACATTCTCTGAGAATTGCTTCAAACAGGAAAAAGGGGTGTCACACCTCCTTCATGTGGAACGGCTCACCATTGGATCCTCGTTTCTCTCGCTTATTTCTCCGACTTCATAGATTTGTGTTTCTCGGAGAAGGCGTGACAACCCCTAATGGCGAGCCGTTTTGTGTGAAGAAGGTGTGACACCCCTTTTTGCTGTTTGGAGCAATTCTTGGAGAATGCATTACCTACAAAGCTAGATGGGAGCTCTGCAAGTCAATGAAACTGAAAAATTCTTCGAGAATTTTTTTCTTTGAGAATTGTTTCTTCACCTCCGAAGCATAAGAACGGCACTTCAAAAACCTCGGAGGTTGAGAGCTTTGCAAGCCACAGAAAACCACACACAAAGCACCATGCTTTCAATCTTCGAGAATTGTCTAGGGGTCAGAGGAGGTGTGACTATCCCTAATGTAGGGTTGAAGGGTATGTGTGTAGGTAGAAGGACAGACTAATTTCAAGCCTCATTGCCTATCACTCAGTTTTCTACCATTTTGCAATTAGATATGAATGAAAAATTTTATATTTATTTTTCAAAGATGGAACTACATGTCTTCTATACTTCATGAATTTTTTAGATTTTTTTTGTAAAAAATTGATTTTTTTGAGAATTTTTGAAGAAAAAGTGAAGAAAAATCATATCAAATAGAAAAATATTCAAAAAAACAGAAAATTTCACCATGTGTGTATATTACAATGACAAACAAGATGGTATAAATTCAAATTCTGTATCATTGTATAATTAGAAAGTAATAGACATTGAAAATGCATTTAAAGTTCAAATTGCAATAAAATATTCAATTTTAGGAATTTTTTCAAAATTCAAATTGGTGTAGAGACTACAGTAGATGACTTTCATTTTATAAGTTGGGCTCAAATTCAAAAACTATCATTTTTGTAGAGAAACTTTAGATTTAGAGCAAGGAGCAACAACTTTCCAAAATTCACTAAGATAGCATATTTTGTGATCCGTTTTTTTACTAACTTTCATTTAGTTGAAGACAAACACTGGCAAGACCACAAATTCTAAATTGAAGACTCTTCATAACCCACCGTGAAAGGTCAACAACAAAAAAGTGGATGAAAAAATGCTTCCAATCTCTCTATAGATCATAATATTGTCATCTAGAACCACAAAATGGCTCTGGCACCATTGCTGGATTAAGTTCCGCACAATTTTCTTTTTAAGGCTATTAAATGCCCAATTCCTATTAAAAAATGGGCACTTCGGGGGGCAGCTTCAAGTCTATACTAGGAAAAGAAGAAGGTAAATGTGTAAAAAAATGCTAGACTATAATGATGTCCCTGCAAACTGTTGCCACAATGTTTTCAAAACCTCATTCATCCACTTTGTAGAGCCAACACATACAAAAAATACATTCAAAAATTACAAACTCAAAATAGTGCCTCCTTCAATTCAAACCCCTAAAATGAAAGAGCCAAGAAACTCATAACCTTCTTAAAAAAAAGGTCACATAACTATTGGTCCAAAAAACAAAAAACACACATTGATTCCACTGTATGGATGTAAGTGACGCGATTTTTGTCGAAGGGGGGGGGCAAGGGGGGTGTTGAAAATGAAGGGGAGTTGCGCTTGGGTACAAGGTTGATACCGAGCAACCTCCTTACTAGGCATACAAATGACACGGTGGGCTAACTTACTTACATGGAAGACTTTACAAGGGAGGTTCCTTAGTTAGTCTTTATCGGGCGTGATTCTACAGGGCTAGATCCTACTGGGTGGTTTCCTTATCCGGCGGGATTATTGCAGGACGAATTCCAACAGGGTGACTACCTTACCGGGTGGGATCCATCCTTCGCCCAGTAAAGGTGGTCGCTCTGTTGGACTAAAAAAACTTGCCTAGCTTTTGTTTTATTTCATTTTTAATGGGTTGTGGAGAAAGCAATCTTCACTGCAGTATTGAAGTTATTTACATGCACGGTTATTGATGAAACATGAATAATTTAGAATAGAATTCAATCATTCATCTCAAATTGTTTATGCTCATTCCAAAAGTGGGTATATTCATCTCCAAGAGAATGGTATCATCTCAAGGTTTAGTAGCAATTTAGTGACTTATCTTTTGTGAAAAAGAAAATATCATCAAATATTTTCTCAAAATATTTTGGTATTGTTGTTTAGTGTGTTTTTGCACTAAAATCAGAAACTTGTATATGATGACATCTTATTGCTTTGGTAAGTGTGTCTTGTGTAAGATAAGCCTTCCTACTATGGCCACCTAATTATTTTTGTTGCTCTCAAAATGTCTCATTATTGTCATTCAAAAAGCCTAAATTGGTCTTTGTTGATGTTAATGAAGCAATGGACATTTTGAGGAAGAATAGTGGTTTTATTGGAGAATGGAAGTGACGATTTAGGAATGACCTCTTAGGCACAATAGGTACATGCATTTTCAAAACACATCAAAATACAAAGGAGCAGTGCACATTGGAATTTCTATTGCCAAATTTTTCTTTATGAAGAAATGAATCCAAAGTGTATAATATTATTGAAGTGTTAAAACTTCCCTATAAGGCAACCGTAATGATGTTTCCATGATCAAATCTTTGATTGTTTTGTGCTAATTAATGTGGGACGACATTTTCACCAATTATATGAGAATTCATATAATAAAAATATAAGTTGTATTTTTTTGTGAACCATCAAAGTGAGATGCTTTAATATCAATTTTAAGAATATTTATATATGTTTTTCAAATTTGACCATATAGATCATTTATATCTATGATATATAATATAATCTCTTTTGAGAAAAAACTCAAAAATTATAAAAGACATATGCTATAGCACGCTGGAGACTTGATCTAAGCTTTGTCCAAGCTCCATTGTAGCATTGGAGGTTTACCAATGTTTGCACTTGGTATTAGGAATGGTGTTAGCAAAGTGAAACTAGTCACAAAATGTACATAAATTCATTCTCAAGACTTTCACTAAATTACTAAAATCATTTTGAAAAATAATCACACAGTAAGAAAACACCTTAAGTAGTTTAGGAACCTATTTCAATTACTGTAAGTTGGATTTTTCCTACTCTAGGACAAATTCCAAGGATACTAATGTAGAAATTATTTATAAAGAAAGGTCAATTAGTCTATTGTTTTGTTGTCTAGGGTTGCTTTTCAAGTAGGCTGTGGTTTGAAATGTATTTTTATTTGTCAATTAGTTCATTATTTCCATTATCTAGCCAGTGCAGTCCATTACAGATGCTTAATGATTTGAAAAGTTAGATTAATAGCAATTAGTAGATGAAATTTAAAGCACCAATTAGCAATCAAACTTCAATCCATCAACAACTTTCACTAGAAAGGATCAAATCTAAAGTAAGTTAGCATTTTGCAAAGGCAAAGTAAGACTCTTTGAAGAACAAGTGTTTAAAGTTTAAAAATAATAATTGATCTAAATTAGTTCAGCTCCTTAAGTACTAAGGGATTAGCGAGTCAAATTAGGTTAGAGTTTATCAAGGAAGAACTTAACCCCTAAAGTTCCTTGACTATGTTCTCACCAAAAATGCTCCAAAACTGCCATTTCTAGTACAAGTATCAAATTTTTGAAAAATATCATTTTTGCACACATGTAACCATAGGATCTTGAAGTATTCTGGTTTGAGAATATGTGGAAAAAATTTCAAAAATTTCCATCGCGTAGATTGGAATATATTAGCATTTGAAGTGGCAAAAGTCCTTTTTTTGGCTCTGCGAAAAAACGGGCAGCTGCACTTCAGAAGGTCAGATTATTATGAAAAAAATTCCAAAATGGTAGTTCTTTTTTGGATTCATTCTTCAGGGCAAGTTGGCTACATTCTTGAAAATTTTCAGATTATTTGAAATTTTACAACATATAGGAAAAAAATAGTAAGTAGAAAGAAGTAGAGAATGGTTCAAAACACTAAATTGTTCAGAAGTTAATTATGGAATTGAAAAATGCCAATCCCAATGGTTGCAATGTTGTAATAAACAATCTACACCCTACAATTTTATTTATTTTTGAAAAATATTGAAAATTGAGTGAAATAAACGACTTCAAAGTTTATTTTAGAGTAGACAATCCATAACTGCCCGCAAACTAAAAATCCTCATAACGTTTGACTCATTGATCAGAATGGAATGATTCAAAGCTTTCCACGTATATATAAATCTAATAAACCAATTTCAAATTTTTATTTTTGAAAAAAGTGATTTTTTCTGATCTGCCCGAATTGCCCAAGTTGACCAACAAACAACATATTTGGCCATAACTTTTGACTCGTATTTCCAAATGTCATGAAATTTGGTGCATATGAAAGATATTCCTCGTCCCCACCTTCTATACAAATTTCAGCCCAAAATATGAAAATCTCCAGTCACAAGTACCTGCCCAAAATATCTATGTTGCCAAAAAAGGCATGTTGGTCCTTTAGGGGTTAAGTTTAGGTTTGGGTAGAAGGAACTTAGGGGAGTCCGGAATCCCTTTAAACTTGGAAAAACATTTAAAACTCTATAAAGTAACTAGGATGAAATTTGGATAGGATGTTGAATGAACTTTGTTACAAATTGTCCATTTGAGCCTAAATTCATGTTTTAGATAGCCCTCTTTAAGCTAAGCAATTAGCCAAAAAAGATTCATTATTTGGAAGGCACAATGGACTGACATTTAGGCACCTATTAAGATAAAATTACATCTAGAACCTAGAACGTGGTTGTGTTCCGCTTCTATATGAAGGGTGGATAAAAAAACACTCACACCACCCAGTTGAGTAGATCCCAATTTGTAACAAACCATCCTAGCAACGAACCTTAGTTTTTGACAAACCACCCCAACCACATGCCTAGTTTGAAACCCCTAGTTGACAGACCTCAATTTTGATGAATCGCCTCGGCCCAACCAGCTCAGTCACTCAGCAACCAGGCGGGATAGCAGTCCAGTGACTCCAAGTGGCGACTCCAGGTTCAAGACTCCATGCCATGGATTCTTGGGCAAAAAAATTTGGATTTTAGGCCTAATCTTGTCACCTCACGCCTAATTTTGTCAAATTAAGGGGAGAAGAAGAGGGAGTTAGAGTAGTATTAGCAATATAGGGAAGCACTACTTATGATGAAGTAGCTTATGAGTAAAAAAATAGGAGAAAGTAGAAGCTTAAAAAACACAAGTTGCATAGAGCTTTCAACTAAAAAGAAAAGAAAAAACAAAAATGAGAGAAGCATGTACACTTGAGCAAAAAAAAAAGTGTAGGAAGTGAAGAGTGTGAAAGATCTTAATTAGAAGTAGAAGAAGAATCTTAGATTAGAAAGAATTTTAGAAGTATTCTCAAGTAGCTATTAGCAAGTCAATTAGAAAATAATTGAAGGGAATGAAGGAATAGTAACTCAAGTTAGTCTACTATTTTCTTAGGTTTGTATTAGTATTCTATTCCGTCCAAAGTCAACCATTGTGATAAAATAATGGAATAGAATAGTGCTTATATAAAAAGAGGAAGTATAGAAAGGAAAGATAAGTTAGGGAAAGAAGGAGGGGATAGAAAGAGTAGGATTACCAAAACTTTGTATTGAAATTTCTTATAAATTAAGTGGTGAGAAAATTGAAAGAAAGAAAGATATGGAAAATGATGGAAAATTTGAAGGCATATTTAATCACCTCCTCAACAAGATTAATGACGAGGTAAGTTGCTGAATTCTATGCTTTCTATTTAATTGGCTTGATTAGTAAGTTAAAACCATAGCCAAACTTCAAGATAGATTCAGACCTCAAAGATTAGGATTAATTCCAAATTTAGTGTTGAAAACTGATAGAATAGATCTAGAAAATTCCATAAATGTATAATATTTAGGAATTAGACTTAAAACAAATAAGATATTAGCAGATGAAATTTAGTATATAGATTGGATGAAAAATAGCTAAAATCATCCAAAAAGAACAAGATTAGAAAATTATTCTATATATCAAAAAACCATAATCAAATCAACAGAAAATCAACTGATTTCCGTTGTTTGGGGCACTGGAATGACTACTTCTGAACTTTCTGTAAAAATCAACAAAATGGGGTTTACTTTCTGTTGATTTGAATAGTGCAATGACCAAATCAACAAATTTTTGTTGAATTTGGAATCTCTTTGGAATCTTTGGAAATCTTCAGACATATAGAGTTTTTTGGGTGTAGCCATGACTAATAGATGTAATATGTTTGAATTTCTTTTTACACGTACACTTTTTATAAAATTGTTAACAAAATCTCCAAAGTTAAAAGGCATATAAGCATACAATTTTTCTCTATGTTCCAGTGTATTTGACACTCATTTCTAAGAGTGCATAACATTAGAAAATGAAGATTAGCAATGGACACACCCTTGAATTAAATCTTAAAGAAAAAAAAACATAATTAGTCATTTTTAAAATTGAATTTTTGATGCTATAACTATATTTCAAAAAGAATTTTTTGAAAATAGGAACTTAATGACTTTTAATTTAACTTCAAAATGTTGTTGACACCAAAATTTGGTGCCTTAGGCATTTAGGAGTTCAAACACCACAATTAAAATTCTAAGTGTAATGATTTTTATTTTTTTTAACTTAATCATTCAAAATTCAATGTTTTTTCAATTCAGTAATCTTTGGCGACCATTTTGACATAGTAGAATAACTTTTTTCAAAATAGTTTGAACTAAAAAAGCTGTCAAATCAAGCTACCTTTCACCTCCAAAAATCCGTTTGCAATTTGACTCTTCAATCAAAAGTTATGGACAAAATTCAAAGAGAGTTATTGACATTTTCTTTTGACATTTTCAATCATGCGCTCTGAATTTTGTCCATAACTTTTTATTGAAGAGTCAAAATTGCAAACGGATTTTTGGAGGTGAAAGGTAGCTTGATTTGACAACTTTTTTTAGTTCAAAGTTTTTTGAAAAAAGTTGTTTTACTATGCCAAAATTAACTCTAAAGTCTGCTGAATTGTAAAAAAACGAATTACAAGTGCATAAGTAAGAGAAATATACCTTCATATACATGCAAAGGTTAGTGGTGGTGGAATGGCTAAAGGCCTTTGGTTCACAAGCCTAAGGTCTCCGGTTTAGGGCTGCTCGAAATTCTTGGGCAGTGTAAAAAAAAGTTTTGTTGCCCAAATATTTTGGGCAGCAAAAAAAAAATTGTTTTTTGTTTTTTAAATTATTTTGTTGATTTGACCAAATCAACAAAAAAAATCAACAGATTTGAGTGCAATTTTGACCGATACAACGCGACCAAAACAACAGGTGCAAACAATACTTTTTGGTTGTTTTGGTAGCTAATTTTTCTACTAGTGTTAAGAATTAGAAGTAAGTCACATTCCAGAATTGAAATTATAAATAATTTTGAAAATTTAGGTTAATAGCAAATAGCGGATGAAGTTTGAAGTACTGATCAGGGGTCAAACTTCATCCATTAATAACTTTCACTAGGAAAAGTCAAATTTAAATTAGGTTAGCATTTCGGAAAGGCAAAATAATTTTTTTTAAGAAACAAGTGTTTAAAGTCTAAAAATAATAATTGGCCAAAAGTAATTCAATCCTTTAAATAACAAAGGATTAACAAATCAAATTAGGTTAGAGTTTACCAAGGAAGAATTTAAGTTTAAGTTTGGATAGAAGGAACCTAAAGAAGTCCAAAATTCCTTTGAACTTAGAAAAAAACTTAAATTCCCAAGAGTTAATAAAGGATGAAATTTAGACTAAGAAATGGATGAAAATAAGTAGAATTTGCCCATCCAATCTAAATTTATTATTTGATCAAAAGTTTTTAACTTATAACCCTAGTCAAAATCCTAAGTCAAATTAAAAATAGGAGTTGGTAGAAAAGGGTGGAAGAAGTTTAATTAGCCCTTTCAATATTCCTAAACTTCATCTGATCATAATTTTTTGTAGAATTGTCCAAATTACATGAATTTTATGTTTTTAGAAATGGCATGAGTTGATTTTGAACTTAAATGGATAATTTTATATTATAAACACTTTGACCTCAAAACTAGATTGGCCTTAGTTAATTCAGCCTTGGGTTAAAAATCACAATTATGTTAGGTTTTGATTGATTTTTTGCAAGTTTGTGATATTTAGGTACTTAGAAAAGCTCCATTACTTGGAAGGCACAATGTCCAACTTCTAGGCACCCATATAGCACAAATCACACAAAATACAAAAACCTAGTTGTGTTTGCTTGATTACCAAGGGTGGATAAATAAGCACTCTTAGACTCACATTGCAACTAGCCTACAATCTTCTAGTCACTTCCTCATTAACTTGATTGGCCTATCTATATACCACCACATCAACTTGAATGTGTATAATTGTTGCAGCATATCACCAATGGTCATCTCCAACTGCGTGTGTTTGTTCCTAGCTAATTGAAGGGACTCTTTATCCGCTAGAGGGGCATTTGAGGTTGTATTTGTTATGCATTCTTGCTTAGTTTTGATTGCATATTTGATGTTGGTTGTGGCACTTGATATGTTGTCTATTACAATCTTTGTTCACATGATAGCTGTTAAGTGAATTGACATTGAGGCCATTCCACATTAGGTCAGAGAAATACTGACATTGAGGCCATTAAAAGTAGGAGCTAATTTCTTAGCAGTATTTCTCTGACCTATTTCTATAAAATTTTCTACTGTGAAATTGTATGATTTTATGATCTGTGATCTAATTTACTGTTGCATGTATCTTTCTTGATCAGTTCAATCCTTATGAGACCAAATGGTCAAAAGTGGCTTCTTTGAGCTATAGCAATTGAAAAATTCATTTAGAAAAATTTCAAAGAAGTCTCAGGCTAACCAAATTTACCAATAGAAATACAAATGATACCCTTGCTATCGTTTCAACTGCTATATTGCTATCATTTCAACCTTGCAAATAGTTGAAACGATAGCAATATGATTTGAATGTTACTGCCATTGACTAGTTCAATTTCATTTGTTTTAAATTTTAGCTTGGTTATTTAGGGGTTAATTATTGCTCATTGACCTTGCAAATAGTAGTACTTGTGTAAACTATGATGAATTATTGGATTTTACAACTTATTACAGCATCTAATGTAGGGGCCTGGGTTCTAGTAAGTTTTGAAGAAGCTCAATTTGAGGTCCAACTAAACAAACGTTAAAGGGAACCTATTGGAAAATGTATTTATAGAGTAGTTGTTGGATTTTATTGGTTTGTTATATATTACATCTTTTTTGTTATTATGTTATAATCTTGACCTCTAAAGGATGTTGAAAACATTGCCGTTTTGGTGTAGAATGTATGTTTATGGATATAAAGATGTGTATGAAGGTGTAAAGAAGCCTCAATTGACAAAAAAAAATGAATGTAAACTTATAAAGTGTCAATGAGATTGCAACATATAAGTTATTTAAACACTGTTGTGCAGTTTTCATAATTTGTTTATATGCCCACAACATGCAAAAATGAATCAAATTGACTTATATAGTCACTTTATCATGGCACAAGAAGGTCCAAATGCCTTCAGGTGCTTAGACATGTGAGTCATGTGTATGGCCATGCTTTTATTTAACTAATAAACATTGTTTGAAAATTTCAAAGATTATTTATACGACATTGGGTTTGAAAACACCTCACAATTGGTTTATACAAGTAGAGTAGCATATGCCTACAAGCTTATATTAATATAGTGCAAGAATAGTGAGCTTTGTGGCACTTAGAAGTGACCTTCATTTCCATTCAGTAGCGTTTTGTTTATTAGAGAAGAAGGTTATTTTTTTGTAGGGTATGCAAACAATGAGTGGATTTAGAGATGGTAGCATTTTGTAGGTGGTAAGATATAATGGTTCTATGCTATGCAAGTTTTCTTTGGAAGTACCACAACCTTGACATGCATATGTGATTATGTCTTGTATTTAAATACAACTGTGTATGAATTAATTTACATGCTTCATTAAATTATGAAAGTTGTATTTGGCCCAAATACCAATGTACAGTTTTATGATTGACTATGAAATAGATCTCAAAGTTCTTTTATTTTTCTTGAATTGACAAACTTGCAATCAAACTTGATACATAGTTTTAGAGTTTGTGCAAATATCCAATACAAATTGTTTACCTTGTCAAATTTGGATTTCCAAACATTTTAGGGACAATACTAGTTTCTAATTTCATTTAGGGATTAGAATCTTCTTGAGAATATCAATATCATTATATAACCTCCACTTTCTCTACAATGTTGTTTGAGCTAGACACCACATTTGGTTACATTTCTACTGATTTTTTTAATGTTTTTGATGATCTTGAAAGAAAATTTAAAATCTTCTATTTAACAAGCTAGAATCATGTAAAACTTTTTATACAATCATCATCGCAAACACAATTTCTAAATTGGACAAAAACTACCTACACATACTGAAGGCGTCCACCAAATTCAACGGTGGATTTGCATACATGTGCATAGAAAAACCAGTAGGTCAATTCATCTGCCTGTTGTTTCTAAAATGTCCTTGTCATGTTGTCAAGGTTGGAGTGGTGAGAGGTTAATATCCTCTATTTAACAAGTTAAAATCACGTGAAACTTTTCATACATTCATAAGTGCATCTTTGTCATTGAGTCCTTTCAATATCATTAAAGTAACCTTATCAACTTTATTTTTTAATAATTTATGGTAGAATTACAAATATAAATAAATAAATAAAAATAATACCAAAATATAAAAGGATTAAGGCATTTATAAATATATTAATTTAAATTTATCTTGCATTTATCTTACATTACTTTAGTGCTTTCAATTTTGAATAAATGCAATTGTCTGTTTGATAATTTTATTATGATTTAGTCAATTAAAGATCTTAGTGTTCAAAAATATTATTTTATATAAAAATATATAGCCCTAATTTTTTGGTGGTTAACAATGATTAATATCAATTAAGGTACTTATTATATTATTAAAAAATAACAATAATTGTCTTCAATATCCAATTAACTGAAAAATCCATGAAAAGAGGGTGTACGTCATTGAAAAGTGATCACTATGATGTTGTGCAACGTGAACAGGTTAATATCAAGTTTTAGTTTATAATATTATTTGAAATTGACAAATGTATTGAATATTTAATATTGAAGATGTTAATTTTTTATATGCTGTTTTTATATAAATGTTAATAATTTCAATATATACATTAGAAATTACAGTATTAAAATAATAGAATGTTGTATTCATTTGAAATATAAGAAATTTATAATCAAAATCAAGTTCAATACTAATAAAATGAAAGTACTTGGCCATGCATAGAAACATCAATTTTTATCAACAACATCAACGCTTTCAAATCAAAAAGTAAATAATAAAAAATGCTATATTTTCTATTTCATGGTATTTTTTATAGCTTTTATTTTCTCTATTGAAGTCTATTATCATATTACATTCAAAGATCAAATCGAACAAGTTGTTGTATTTCCACTCTATTCAACTTTTTTACAATACAATTTTAGAAGAAATTACTTAGCAAATTTACCAAAAATAAACAACATTACAAGAATTGACCAACACAATAAAATTCAAGAAATTAAAACTGTAACAAGATCTGAGAAATACTACCCAATGAAATTGGGCGGTGGATTTACACACTTAAGCTTGTTAGTATTAATACAAAATGTATAGTTTGTTTTGCTTTAGATAATCAAATATATTTATATATAAAATGTTGAACTTATAAAAATGATGTCCTTGCTATCAAACAATCATTAGTGATTATACTACTAACAAAATGCCATTTTTCAAATAATATCATATTTGTTATTGCAAGCTTTGTAAAAGTTTGATAGGTCTTTTTGAATGTTGTAGTGGCATTGGATATTATATAAAGATGGCAATTGGTCAAGCAAAGACTACATACAATTTTTATATTGACACCGGAAGTCCATTTATATGGCTTTTTTGCAATTGGCCTCAAGACAAAAATAACCTTCAACTAATGGTAGAACTATTCTACATTCTATATAGTAAATCAAATGTGTTTTAATAATATGGATTTCAAACTTTATTTGAATTTTATTTTTTACGCATTTGTTGTTAATAGAACTATTTTGATATTTGAATGATAAGGAATGATTCAATCATTTGTATATGAAATATATTATTTTAAAAATATTCTTAAAATGTTGTAATTGAAGATATGAAATTTAAAATTTTGTCATCTTTATCTACAACTTTTAATTTTAGAATCAAACAAATTACAAGATATATAGCTTGTACTTGTTTTTGTATAAAAATCAAAAACTAAGAACATCTTCAAAGCATTTTCTATCAAATTTTAATATTCAGAAATTAAGGCAGTGATTTATAAAAAGGGATATGCTTTGGCCAACCTTGATTCTAACTTTCAATTATCCATTTTGGATAATTGAAGTAAACCAAAAAATATAAGTATTATAATTTCTCTTCTAATACATATTATCATTATTTTTAAATCTAAAAATTTAAAGAGATGCTACACTTGGAAGCTCTATAGGTTTGAATCCAAATTACACAATGTTATATACATTCATTCCCGCATTCAATTTTATCTTCTTCTTCAAAATTGTTATAAAATTTTAACCATAAAATGAAAAAATTTCATTCTAGCCTTTAATTTGACCAAAGTCTCAAAACTATTTTGAAGCATTATTCTAATTATTATGATTTAATGTACATATTACACTTTCAATTTATATATTACATTTTATTTTTCTACCAAATTTTTTGAAAAATTCAACATCTATAAAAAAGCATTTTTTCACACATGAAAATTACAAAAAATTTATCAATCAATTATATATAGAGTGACAACTAAATTTAGCTCTATAGTAGTAATTTGACTTTAAAATAATTGCCAAGGACATTTTGGGTTTAAAGAACAAAATAATAATTGAATTTTTTTTGCACTATTTTTCATTGCTACTTGTCCTTCTTGAAGAAACTTTAATTGTAATTATATATTTGTCAATTTATTTGTAGTTATTACAAAACTAATAGAAAATTTTCAAATTGATAGAAACCACATAGTTTAATGTATTAAAAGTACAAGATTGAAACTCAAATATAAATCAAAAGGGTAAATTGAGCTTAGAAATGGTATTTCAACATTAAATAATAAAACTACGTGTTTAAGATCAATCCTTATAATCCAAAGGCCATTCTTTTGTCAAAAACATTCAAAATTGTCATTTCCAATGTAAAGAGCAAAAAAATTTAACATTTATTTTAGTTGCATATTGAACCAAGGATCTTGTATAAAGCTAAAATGAGAATACTTAGAAGAAATTCAAAAACTTTAATTGTATGCATTGCAAAATAAAAGCACTTAAAGTGAAGAAAATGAGTTTTTTGTACCTAGCCTAACTACATTATATAGCTTCAAAATCTCTTAGTTTGAAATTTTGTACTAAAATTTTTAATTTGAAGAATTGAATTGAGATTTTTTTTTTAAAACGTAATTTTTATTCTTTAAAGAGCTGGTAAGTTGAGGTAGGTAGGAGGTAGAAGGAAAAACTAACTTGGTTAATAGCTCAAAAATGGAATTGAAATACACTAATCTAAAAGGTGAGATTGTTTTAGTAAGCTAAGTAAACCATTTGGAATTTTTTATAATAAAAAATTGTGAAAATTTAAATGGATCCAATACATCATTTTTTCAAAAGTTTGTTGAGATTAGAAGCAAAAATAGATGCTTCATAACCTTCACATTACTTATCCAAATGGAATGAATCAAATCTTCTTACAGTGACTGACAAAACCGAGTACTTTTGTGAAACGTTTTCATTCAAACAACCATACCATAAGCATCAATGGATAAAATCCGAAAGTATACACATGAAAGTTGTAGAGCACAACATACAACACATTACCATGGAAGTTTGAAGAAAAAATTAGTTATGATTTGAAAGAAATTTTTTTCTTAAAACTCCCAAAAAACTTTTTGTACCTTAGCATATTGGTATACATCATTTTTGATTGTTGTATACAAAAATTGAAGGAAATTCACATTTATAAAATTAAAAATATTAACAATTTAACAAACATGCAAATGATGTTGGTTCTTACAAAATTTGAATTTTTTTTGTGGAATTGAGAGCATGGGATTGCATTAGCCATGGTAAAGAGAGTATAGGTTGCAAAATAGACCACTTTTATATCTAAATGCCCTTGTATATGAAATATTTGTTGAATTGGGCAATGTGTACAATTTATATTTTGCAATTGTATAATGCATTTTTAAATTTAACTTTTGTATTCAAAGACTAGAGTTAATGATGTATATAATTCATCCAAAAAAATCCAAAAAAATCCATCATCATTGCATGTATCATCCAAAAACTGCTAATTTTCTGAATGTCAATGTAATTTTTGGAAATTAGTAGTTTTTGGATGATACATGCAATGATGATGGATTTTTTTGGATTTTTTTGGATGAATTATATACATCATTAACTCTAGTCTTTGAATACAAAAGTTAAATTTAAAAATGCATTATACAATTGCAAAATATAAATTGTACACATTGCCCAATTCAACAAATATTTCATATACAAGGGCATTTAGATATAAAAGTGGTCTATTTTGCAACCTATACTCTCTTTAAGATGGCTAATGCAATCCCATGCTCTCAATTCCACAAAAAAAATTCAAATTTTGTAAGAACCAACATCATTTGCATGTTTGTTAAATTGTTAATATTTTTAATTCTATAAATGTGAATTTCCTTCAATTTTTGTATACAACAATCAAAAATGATGTATACCAACATGCTAAGGTACAAAAAGTTTTTTGGGAGTTTTAAGAAAAAATTGGCAAAAGATAAGGTAAAGCCAAACTATGTTGAACAAAACCAAGTTTTTGACATAGCAAACTTTGGAATCAATTTTCTTTCAAATCACAACTAATTTTTTCTTCAAACTTCCATAGTAATGTGTTGTATGATGTGCTCTACAACTTTCATGTGTACACTTTTGGATTTTATCCATTGATGCTTATGGTATGGTTGTTTGAATGAAAACATTTCACAAAAGTACTCGGTTTTGTCAGTCACTGTAAATAGACAAAAATATAACCTATAAGAAATATATTTAAAAATTTGTTTCAAGTGCTTGTTGTTGTTGTTGTTGTTGTTGTCGTTGTTGTTTGCCCTTGCATATTTTTAATTTTGATTGTATAGTTCTTATTTCCAAGCACTAATTGCAAAATATGTGTTCTTAAAAAGATAATCAATCTTATTATTTTGGAAAAAATTCAAAAAATCATGCCAAAAATTGAAATTATAGGAACTTGCTTGAATCTTCAAGGATATTCCCAAAGAGACTTTCTAGGCCTTTTGGGATTAAAAAAGTTGAGTTGTCAAACTTGAAAGGCCATAGAAAATAATCACTTTTGACATGATTTGCATGGATAGAAATAGTGTGTTTGTTCTTCATAAAAATCATGTAAAATAGGCATGATATACAGAAAAGGCAATCTTTAGTTGATTTTTTCATTCTTAAGTGTATATTTTTATTTATTTTTTTGAAAAAATAGTTGCAGTATATTTTCAATTCATATTAAAAAAAAATTATTTAACCATTGCCCATTTATATTATATTCATAATTTATACTATTTTCATTCATTTTTTACCAATAAATAAAATAAAACCTAAAATACAAGCACTTACAATGCCCTTCAAGATTATAAATTAATAAAAATAAGTAAGCCATTTCTTCAATAAAAAATCCAAAAGTCCTTATAGGTATTTTATATTTATTTTTTAATGTATATAAAATCTTAAAATAGAAAGTGCATTGCAAAATATAATACTTTGTGATCAATTACTACAACTATTATTATGGTTTTATCAATTAAAAAAATATAAGATATATATTTTTTTTATCATTGGCTAATTTTTATATTTCCTCAGAGCATCCTAAATGATCTATTAGAATTCTTGTAGACGGATATTGAAACTTTTGTTCTATTTTTTGTCTTAAAGATCTAGATTTTCATAAAAAGGGATGTTTTGAACATAAATTTTGCAATATGCTTGCACTTACAAAGGTCTAATATTCAAACTCACTCACATAAGATTGTCATTCACCTTGCAAGATTTGTTGATTTTTTCAATAATACCTTGCTATGATAAACAATACCTCAAAAGATGCCTATTATTGCCAATAGAGGTGGGGCCTTATACCATTTTAGCCCCCCCAAATTATAAGTTTAAAATTGAAATACAAGATTCTTTGTTAGGATACTATAAATTGTTGAATAATTTATTATAAAAATGATAAAACTGCATGTGCTCAAAGTGGGCCTTGTGAGATAAACTATGACCAAATTTAATCAGAGGATATTTTTATTGTAGATGTGTCTGATTGATTCACATCAAGCTCTTTTAAATTAATAAAATGATTTTTTAATATATTATATTATTAAATTATCAACATCAAATAATCTATTTTCTTGAATTTTGTTCATAACCATTTTTTGTGCATTTAGAAATATATGGTATAATGTTTTTTTAAATAATTCTTTTTCTTGAATTTTTTTCCTAATAATCTCATAATACTCCTTATACTACCTTACTAGAGAAGTAAGGTTGCCAAAAGTCATTTTGAAAAATTTAAGGCTATTATTTTCAATATTTTGCAAGGACAAAATAATCTTTTTACATGTAGGCAATACCTAAATCACATTTATCAACTTTAGTTAATTAAATTTGATATGGAATACTAAACCTAACAACTAGGTATGCTATTCTATTTGGCAACAAATTTGCATACACTTTTTACAATGTCTAAGATATAAAAAGATTATACTATACTTTTCAGAACTTTTGCATCTTAAAACTATTGTTCCTAATAAATATTAATTTATTTCATATTTAAATTCTTAAATACTTTTAGAAAGGTTTGGTGATTTCATCATACAGACTTAAAAAAAATTGCAATTAATTTCAACTAGTGTTGAATGTTTATAAAAATTCTAATGAAAAACATTTATATGTAATGCACTTGATTGTGATTATATATAAATAAATAATTATGAGTAAATGTAATTATGAATAATTTTGGTACACTCTAAATTTTTTTAATAAATTACATAAGTTTCTAGGATATAATTATAAATGTAGATTTAAGGATTCTTTTTAATATTATGAAACTTTAAATAAAATATGTCATGCACCAATATTAATTTTATTGATTTTTGATAATATGAAAATATTTACTTGAAAATATTAGGGACCTAATGGACTTTACAATCCGCATAATGGGGCTAAATTAATCAAACAAAATTCTCCTATATGTAAGCAATACAATATTTTTAAAGAAATGGACCCTACTAAACTTTGTCAATTAGAAATTAAATATGAAGATGATTTTTGTATCTTAAACATTATGGTTCAAGAAGAAGTTGAATTATACAATCAATTTGGCCAAAAGTTATCAGGAGAAATCATTCTTGGGTACAATGACAAACTAAGTATTCAATAATTGAAAATTTTTATAAGGTATATGTTGAGGTTGAGTATTTTTTATCTCTATTTTTCTTTCTGTATTGAAGTTGAGATCTTTGTTTTATTTTTAAATTAAAGTTTCAAAACTTGTGTATTTAGGCTTTGATCTTAATAATTAATTACATTCATCTATATTTACAAAAATAAAATAAAAACCACAAATCATTTTATTTTATTTTTTAATCAATAGCACAATGTTGGTTTCATGTATCAAAATGCTTTCAATAGCTTTTATCTTGTGTTTGGCAAAAATGAAAAAATCCTAATGTGCATAATAATGTAATGAACTTATGAACTCCTGAAGGTTCAAAATCTTTGAATAGTTTTTTTAGGATTTTTGACAACTTGTTCTTAGAGATTTTATGTTTATAATTATTTATAAATTATTTTAGAGAGCTATTAGAAATGAATATTTAAAAGGCAGTCAATTATTTAGAATTTTTTTAAAAATATTTAAATATTTATTCAATAAAAAATATTCCTTGATAGAATGGTCAAACCAATGATCAATGTTTTGATAAATTATGAATGAAAGTAGCCATTAGAAGGTGTCTGGTATAAATTTTTATTGCATACTAGATTGTTTTTTGTTTTTTGTTTTTTGTTTTGTTGTGAAAGCCAAAAGGTTGAGCGAAGTGGCCTTTGGCCCTCCTTTAATTAAAACACAAACTGAAGAACCAAAAAATTACATAAATAGGGGTGGCACCGTGAAGTGCCAGCCCCTGGTTCTAGACAAACAGAAGTGTGGTGCCCATTCTCCTTCAAATTCTATTTCTAAATGTGCTAATCTTTCCTTGTCTTTGATCACTAAATGTATGTGTTTTCACGTGGCCATCCCAGCATGAAGCGTGGAAGTCCACGTAGAAGCGAGGATTCTCTACAAGTTAACGTGCACATTGATTGTTTTAATTGAGATGTTATAAAAAATTCAGTTTTAAAAAAATCCCCTTATGGTAGGAAAAATACCAAGAATACTAACAAAATTTTGTGCCTTCTTTTTCTTCAAGACTTTAAAAACTATTTTATATCCTTCACATACTTCTAAAAATTTATAAACAAATAGCCATTAGAGGACTTTTGGCCCTTTGAAAAGGCCCTTAACCTTGTAAGGATAGGGCCTATCACCACATTTTGAAATTTTAACCCCTAAAGGACCAAGGCCTTTTTTCTGCCAAAAAACAATTTGAAAAATGTTTTTTTTGCACATCCAACCATAGGATCTTACACCTAACTAGTATAAGAATGTATGGAATTTTTTATAGAATTTTTGACCGCACAGATTGCAAAATATCTGCATTTAAAGTGGAAAAAACAAGTTTTTCAGCACATTGTGAGACTAGATTTTTAAACTTTAAACATTTTTAACTTAAATTTTTTGCACTACAGAGTTTTGAGCTTTTAATCTTTATAGTGGAGAATCGAGTTGAGAATCTAGGAAAAAAAATTCAAAAAAAACTTAATTATCATTCTTAAAAAAATTGTTGAGTAGAAGTAGGTACAAGATAGAAGAAAAATCTAAAATATTCATATATTTTAAATGGAATTAAAATGCACTAATTCCAATGGTGGGATTGTTCTAGCAAGTAAACTAAACCATGCAAAAAAAAAAAATTGAAAAATTTGAAATATTTCATTCAGAAATGAATCTTACAAGTTATTTTTTTCAAGAAGATGCTCTAATTGCCCAAAAAACAAGAATTTCCATAACTTTCTCATAACATATCCAAATGAAATGAATAAAAGCTTTCCAGATATCCAAAAATATAATCTATGAGAAAAAAAATATTAAAAAAAAAATTAAAATTTTAATCCATTTTTTTTTGCTGCCCGAACTGCCCCCCGTCCCCTAATTTGAGCTTATTTGGTCATAATTTTTTTTTCCCGGGCACCGATTGTGAAAAAAATTATATTACCATGAAGCTAACCAGCTTTTCTACCTCCAAAAAAAGTTTCAAAAAATCAGTTTCAATTTTTTTTCAAATATACTTCATATCAAATACAAAATATCTTTACAAAATCTAAAAATTTATCCATAGGTATATATTACAGAATCAATCATCATGGTGCATATTTACTTAAATATTATGTCATTTTACAATTAGCAAATAAACATTTCAACACACCAAAGTTTGAATTGCAATAAAATATTGAGTTTTTAGAAATTTTTCAAACTTTTAAATTGGAGTAGAAACTAAACTTGATGAACTTTGTTTCATTTGTTAGTCTCAAATTAGAAAATACCCTTATTGTAGATAAAATTCAAATCAAAAGAGAAAAATAAGAAGTTGCCAAAATATACTACATGATGATCCTTGGATTGTCATTATTGCATGTAGGAAAGTTTAAAAAATTCACAAAGAGGGTCTTTTCAACACTATTCAATGAAAATCAGTCCAAACAACTTCTCCTCTAGAAAAATAAAATTAGGTGAAAGAATTTTTTATTTCATTTCTTAAAGCCTTTTCAAAATTATTTCTAGGGTTGGCAATACCATCTTCAATGTTTCAAGGTTGACATTAAATAAACCAAGCTATTTAAAAAGGCCTACGGCACCTACTCAAAGAACCACAAAACATCACCCTTTATAAGTACAATTAGGCCGCTAATACATGTTAGGTCCTTGAATTGTGCATCATTATTCAAGGGCCTGATATACATTCACTTATGCAATGTTAATCATGCCTTATATATATTAATGTTCTTCTTGGTGTGAATAATCTTGATAATTTTATTGAATTTTTTTATTTTAGCATTCAATAATGTAAAAAATTTTAGTAGGTCTTATCACAAGTATTTATATATTAAATCACGTGTTATTGTCCTCAAAGAGTTGTATAAAATAAAAAGCAGTTTTGGTACCCCCCATTCTTTTACTATCAATACTTTTTTTACATAAGGTGGGCCAATGTAGGTAATGTGCATGATTATTTTATTACCAATTTGCATAAACATTTGTTCAATGGGGTCTTCTATATATACTTACTTTGCAGGTCTTCCCAAAGGTCCAAATATCCTCTAATGTAATATGATCTTCATTATAATAGATTAAAAGCTTCAATTTATATTATGTAAAATTTTTACATGAAGAAATATCAAAGACTCCTAAATCTATTGGGCAAAGTATAAAAAGTCTTTCTTTTTCATATCAAACATTAATATCTTACAATTCATGGGGACGATTTTTTTAAAATTTGCATATTTTAATGGTTATTTAATTAAAAATATTAATATTGAATTTTTTTCCCTTAGATTGGACTCTTGGCACTAGAAATGATAGTTTTGAAAACGCTTTTCGTAAATTATAATCACAAATCCTTAGAATTTTAATGGAATAGATAAAAATCTCTTTCTATGAGTTAAAAAATAAACTTGAAAATTTTGTAAGTTTTTATTGATTTCAAATAACATTATTGAATTGTTAAATTATATAAAGTAAGAATTGCTAAAAGCCTTCTACAAAGGATGATCCAACTTTTTACGTGGCCTAAACACCTCTAGTTTTTTATAATAAAATAAAAAAATGTCCTTTAAAGACAAATGGAAACTACCTCTAATTATTATCAATTATTTTTGTTGAAACTTGTTATGAATTTTTGACATTGGAATGACATGAAGTTCTAAAAGTGTCTCCATCTTGAATTATTCACTATTGATATATTGAAAAATTCTTTGTGACTAAAGATGCATTTAGAATTGGGACACTTATAGCACCTCCTACCTTATACTACATGAATATTAATATGTTAAAAAGTTTTTTTTTTATAAGGCTTCAATAATGTGAAATAATAAATTGTTTAAGATATTCATGAAAATTATTTGAAAATACAAATTTATGAAAATATCAGATGTGGGCATTCAGTACAAGGAAGTGAGGCAAATGCACTTTTAATAGAACATAAATCATTTGGATATGATGGAATGATAGGCATAGGCAAACATGAGCACAACGTTTTACAAAAACTTAAAGATAGTGGAATTATTAAATCTTTTGTTTTAATAATATGTATTATAGAAAAACAAGTTTTAAATGAAGCAGTTGGATTTATCATCTTTGGAAAACCTTCATTTCTTCCACGTATGACAAACCTTTTGAAATGGACTGAAATGATTTCATTTAGGTATTTATTTACTCCTTAAATTCTTTAATGTGAATATGGTATTATTGTACGAAATAAAGTATATAATTTTTTTAATATTGAAATTTTAAGACTAATTTTTTATGATTGCAGTGACAGTAATTTAAGCGGGTATATTATAAAAGTAGGTGAAATAAAAATGGGAAATTTGAATACCAAATATGAATTTCCAAATATTAAATTTATGCATTTTGAGATTGATACGGGTTCATCAGCTATATATTTTCAACAAGATTTGTACAAAAAGATTCATGATAGGGTAACTATGCAATGTTTACATTTGATCATCTATAGGTTTCATTTCAAATACTTATTAAATATTCATATCTAATTTGAAATTAAAATCAACACAATATTTTAAAAATGAGCTTCAAAAAATAAAAATAAAAAAATATTTTTTGTCAATGAAAAGAAATGTTCTTATAAATAAAATTTACAAAGCCCTTTTGTATAAAATCACCAATTTTTTTTATTAATACAGCTCATGTTCAAAATAAGATTCTATTCTTTGAAGTTACACCCAAAAATGAAGCTAGTAAACTCTTCTTAAATATATAAAACATAGACATTGACTTTTTGGGTACATTCAACATTGTGTTTTTAAAAGAAGCATATAATTTTTATAAAAATAAAAATAAAGTGCATATTTTTTGTACTTTTTTATTTTAATAAAATTTAGTATTGTTCTATTTTTAGAATGAAGTGGAATTTGACTACCATATTTCATTTTTACCTTTTGTTACAACAATTAAATTTTATAATTTGAATCTACTAGAAATGATGTAATGATATGTAAGTTCACCTATTGAATTGTCATCAAATATTTGACTTACAATAATTAAACAAATTCCAATAGATTAAAAAAATAGGTTTGAATAAGAAATATCAAGAAGATTCAATGATAGAGCTTGGAAATACATGTCTAAGATTTCCACCAATGTAGGTTTTTCACAAATATCTTCTTCTAAATTTCTAAATTTTAAATGAATTTAATTAATATAATAAATATAAAATATTTGAATGAAAATATAAAGTGATAAAAGACAAAGACTAATCAAATTAATTTGGTGTAAATCAGTGGTGCCAATCCTCAACTAGATTTTGAGTGGTTACATATTGGTATTTTGGGCTTAAATGGAATCCATTATTTATCAATATCACCAAATCAGTATCTTCGATGGAAGGTATTTCATAAATCTTATGCATAATATTAAATTTTTAATAATTTATATATAGATAAACATTTATAAACATTTATAAACATTTATATTATAATAAAATATTATAATATTTTATTAAACATTCTCATTGGATGTGTACTATAATCATAAAATTGTTTAATAATTATGCATATTCAACAGATATTAAAATGATAAATTTAAATTACTATTTTCTTGCATCAACATAATATGAATTCTTATGAACCTTATACAAAGTACAAAATTAAAATGACTAATTATTAGTTTAAACATTTATAATAACATGCATAGGCTGAAAAAAATAATATTTTAAATATATTTTGATTTTGTGGTCATTTTCAGGGTTTAGGTGATGCTAATGGACAATATTTATGTACAGTGATTTATAAAGAGAATGATAATCCTTATTTTCCAAATTTCTTTGGAGTTTTGGGCGGTATAGTATTATATTTTGAGATTTTAAGTATTTATTTGTATTTCAAGTATTGGCTTTTATTTTTTTGCAATGTTTGATCATATTTTATAACTAACACATTTGAATTGATGTATGCATGAATAACAGCACAAGCAGTACAAAATACACTTGTTGTTTTTGACAATGAAAATGAAATAATTGGTTGGAAGACAAGTACATGTAATGAAGTAGAAAGTGAATTGAGTATCATTGAACAAAGCAACAATCCTCGTCCACATAAAAGACCAAAATATAATCCTCCATAGTTGTTTAAAAAATGAAGACTTTATCATAGTAAGGCCAATGCTCTAGTTTCAAATCTTTGAGATTTGTTTTAGGAGGTTCCAATCATTATTCTCCTAAGAGAATATTCGGTCGAACCTTAGGTGACAACGCGACGGAGGAATTTTTTTATTTTTGTAAACAATCACAAATTTTCTATGAATTTAAAAAATTGCACAAGAGTCTTTCCTCTGTTTAGGAACTCCCTCAAAAGCATAGAAAAAGTAGAATCTACAAGGAGAAGTTTTCCATCTATGAGATAGTTGCAAACCTGGTTCATAATCCACAGTTTCATGCCACATGGACTAGTTCAAAGGTGACATCCCAACCTTGGTTTTGATTAATTTGACCAATCACCATGTTTCTTTCTATGCTTGAACTTGACACAAGAAAACAGTTTTATCCCAGTTCACATCTATAGTTTTGACCCTGCAAAAAGTAATGATGATGACTGAAGAATTTCAAGTACTATAGTCGAGACGCCGTCAAAAAGCTTCTCATTAAGAATACAATCCCTTCAAGGGATTGTAGGAATTATAAAAACCTTAAGCACACCTAAAGTAGGAGGTCCATAAAGTGATCATCCAAGTGTTGAAACTAAATTTTGGGGAGGTAAAACATCTTGAAATGTTTTTCAGTAAATTTTCCTTGAAAGACAAGAGGAAATGGCATCTAATCCAAGTTGTTTCATATTTTTTTAAGCTTTGTGGAATTAGTTATAAAATTTTGAAGTTGAAAGGCATAGGGCTCTAAAAGTGACCACCTCCTAGAATGTACACCTTTTGTACATTTTGGAACATTGAAGAAAGCAAAATGTACCTCTGTATCATGTTCAGTTCAAAATGCCCGATTGCAGTTCGAGCCTCCTACCTTACAAAGTTCTCATGATACATGGATGGGTCAGAAAGAGCTAAGGTAGACGCACCCATTCCCGTCCCTTTAAGAATTCCTCCCTCATGTACTAATGGTGCACATTTTCTTTCTAGAATGCACACCATTGGTACATGAGGATGGAATTGGGTGCTGAGTGGAAATGGGTGTGTCTACCTTACTCACAAGATTCAAAACGTAACCGGCAGTTCATAGGCACTTCGATAGCACTTCCCAGCTTCATCCGCAAGAGGGGCCAAGGGGCCAATTCTGTCCGCTGAACGTAACAGTCCGACCGTGCAATTGTGGTCGAATATTCACCAGGGAACCTTGGGTGTTGGAATCATGCTGTCATATGGAGGGATACCACTGTCTTGAAAAGGAAGTTGGCCATTCTGAATATTAGAATCCAACTGGTTCACTTCCATGAGAGATGCAAGTTTCTCTTTAACAATGACCAAAGGGTGCTTGTCGATAAGACCATATTCCTTACGAGATCCAGATATATGGATCTTCTCAAAAGCTCCCCTCAAAAACACAGTGTCACGAGAACCCTTTCTTGAAACATAAAAGTACTCGGGATGGCGGATCAGCATGCCATGCAACTGAGACAACCACAAAATTATCATAAGTTGAATTGGACCATGTGTAGTTGAATTGAATATGTGTAGTTGTGAGAACGATTTTTTCAACCCTTGGGATAGTGTCATTTTTTTAACAAAATTTTATATGGATGTAGAAAGTCATTCTCACAACTACATATGTTGGTAGAATTAGAATATAATTTTTTCGGTAAATCTTTTGACTTTGAAATTTGGCATACATTTGATCAATATAGAGATGATCTCATGCCAAAAATTTCATGGTAAAATGTTTTTTTTTCAGCCCTTGGGATAGTGTCAATGTTGGTAGTAGCGAAATTTTTCTCATAGCTGTACACATTGGTAGAACTAGCATTTATTTTTTGTGTGATTCTTTTGAATTTGAAATGTGTCACACATATTATTGACATAGAGATTATTTCATCATAAAAATTTCATAGTAAATAAACAATTTTTCAACCCTTGGGATAGTGTCAAAGTTGGTAGTAGTGAAATTGTTTCTTACAACTACACATGTTGGTAGATTTTGAATATCTATTTTTGTGGGGGTCTTTGGGACTTGAAATTTTTCATAAATGTAATCAACATATAGATGGTACTATGCCAAAAGTTTCATAGAAAAAAAAAATTTCAGTCCTTGGGAGGGTGTCAAAGTTGGCGGTAGTGGAAAAAAATTCAAGGCTACACATGTTGGGAGATTTTGAATATCTTTTTTTGTGTATATCACTTGGCCATGAAATTTGGTACACATATAATTAACTTAAAGACAATGCTATGGTAAAAATTTCATAGTCGAAGATCAATTTTTGAGCCCTCGGGAGGCTGTCAAAGTTGGCACCACTGAAATTTCCTTCACTGCGATTTCGAAAACGCCATTTTGATTGGGACCCCACTATACAAGTACCAACTTTTAGAAAAAAAAACATTTTTGGATACATATAACCATAGGATCTTGTATTACACTAGTTTGAAAATATGTGGGAAAAATTTCAAAAATATCCACCATGTGGATTGCAAGATATTAGCATTTGAATTGACAAAATCCTCTTTTGGGCCCTCCAAAAAACAGTGTAGTTGTACTTCACAAGGTCACATTTGTATGAAGAAATGTCCATGTTGGTAGTGCTTCTTTGGATTCATTTTTCAAGGCAAGTTGACTACATGTTTGAAAATTTTCAAATCATTTAGAATTGTACAACATATAGGAAAAAAATAGTAAGTAGAAAGAAGTAGAGAATGATTCAAAATACTAAATTGTTAAGAATTTAGTAATGGAATTGAAAAATGCCAATTCCAATGGTTGCAATGTTGTTATAAACAATCTACATCCTAAGATTTTATATATTTTTTAAAATATTGAAAATTGAGTAAAATAAAGGACTTTGAAGTTTATTTTAGAGTAAAAAATCCATAACTGCCCGCAAACTAAAATTCCTCATAACTTTCATCTCATTGATCAAAATGAAATGATTCAAAAAATTTCATGTATATATAAATCTAGAAAACCAATTTCAAATTTTTATTTCTTAAAAAAGTGAATTTTTTAATCTGCCTAGACTGCCCGGCTAAGAAAAAAGTCACATATCATATAATAACTTTTTAACTGTGTAGTCAAAAGTTTTGAAAATTGTTGGGCCTTCAAGCTACTCCTTGCCCCCATGTTGTGTGAAAATTTCAAAGAAAAAAAATAAAAATTCCATTTGTAGTGAGTTGCCCAAAATCGCTATGTTGCTAAAAAACGCAGCTTGGTACTTTAGGGTTTTTAATGCATTAGAGGAGATTTGAGCCTCTAGAAGACCATTTCAGGGCTATTCTCAATGCTAGGAATAGCGCACTGCTGTCGGAAAAAAAATTATTTAAAAAAAATAAAAAAATTTAAATGTTAAAAGAATACTAATTTTTTTTTAAATAAATAAATCTGATGTGGCAGTCGCTTGACCACGTCAGATTGATGATTTGGCAGCGTTCTAGCATTCCTGCAAAGTTTCCACAGTCCGGGAACTCGCAGTCTCTTAGGGGCTCGAATCTCTACTAATGAATTGAAGTACATTGCTAGACTAGTTTCACTTTGCTAACACCACTTCTAATACCATTTGCAAATGTTGGTAAACCCCCAATGTTACAAGGGGGCTTAAACAAAGCTTGATCAAGGCTTAGATGTGCTATACAATATATCTTTTATAATTTTTTTGAGAATTTCATCAAAAGATATTATATTATGTACGTAGTATTATAAATAGATATTATCTATATTATCAAATTTAAAAAAATATATGAAAATTTTTCAAATCAATTTTAAAGAATTTTACTGTGATAGTTCATAAAAAATATAATTTACACTTTCATTATGTAAATTCTTTTATGATTGGTTGAAATATCATTTTACATTGATTAGCGCAAAATGGGCAAAGATTTGATCATGGAAGCATCATTATTGTTGCCTAACAGGGAATTTTTAGCACTTCAATAGTATTGTATCTTTTAAATTAATTTTGTTATAAAGAAAAGTTAGACAATAGAAATTTCAATCCTGAACGCACCTGTGAATTTCAATCACAATCTAGATTCATGTCTAAATGTAATTTCACTATTCATGAGAGTCTATGGTTGGTTGCCCTAACTCCTATTTTAAACACTTTGAAAACTTGTAGTTTATTCACACAGTGTCCAAAAAATGCATTTTAATAGAATCTAATTTTTGACTACCAACAAGACTCTACAAAAAATAATTCAATATAATAATGGAAACCATGCTGAATTGCTTAACAATGCAATTTTAGGGGTAAGTTGATTACTTTATACTACAATGAAGATTGCTTTTTGTACAACCTGCAATAAATGAAATAAAAAAGGTTGGACAAGTTTTTTTATTCTAACAAAGTGGCTACCTTTATAGGGTGGAGGGCGGAGCCCGCCCGGTAAGATGGCCGCTCTATTGGAATTCACTCCACAACGAGCCCACTAGATAAGAACACCCACATTGTGTTCTAGAATCATGCCCCGCCACAGCATGACAATGGCCCTGAAGTGAAATATTTTTTCCACCCCCCACGCACCAATGGAATACAATTTGGTGGGCTTGCCAAATATTGCCCTATCCTTGTAATCCTTTCGTCCCTAGGTTGACATTTGTGCACCTACAAAGTGGAGGATCTTTGTCTTTTCGATGTTATAGCAGGTGTTGAGCAGTCAAGGGTGACTTCATTTGGCGTGAATTCATAGAAATCTTAAAAAAATAAATTAAAATGCCACAGTGAGAATCAAGTCACCTATCCTAAATTTTGTACGCCCGGTAAGGAGCCTCCCCTATAAAAGCCTTATTTGTAAGTAAGTGAGCCCATCATGTTATTTGTACGCCCAGCAAGGAGCCTCCCCTGTAAAGAGCCTTCCCTGTAAGTAAGTTATGACTAGCCCACCGTGTCATTTGTACGCCCGGTAAGGAGGCCGCCCGGTATCAACCCCAGCGCAACGCATGCCATTTTCAACGCCCCCCGCGCCGCTCCCCCCACTTCGACGAAAATCGCCTCACTGCATCCATACTGCGGAACTTCCACCTGCACCCGAGCCCCCTTTCAATCCTGCATTCACTTCCTTCACACAGCTCTGTAAGTTGTGTAAGATAGTCGACGCAGATCGCTCTTCCCGGTCCTCCTCCCTAGTCGCTCGCATTGTCCACGCCCTTTTTCTCACTCCAGACGACTTGCATTTCCACCTTGAAAACACACCTCTCTCTTCAAGCTTTCGCACGCACGTGGGCTGCGCATTATTCGCATTCAGAGATCGGAGGGAGCTTCCAGGTTCCTTTTCTCACCTCACCCACGCAATGTGGATGCGCGCAGGGGCTGTCTGTCTGCGTGATTTTGAGTTCTTGGGGAGTCTGCGGGTTTGCGGAGGTTTAGCGAAGATTTGGGGGGTTGGGAGCTCGGTTCTGGATCCCTTGCAGGCGATTTTGATCACGGACGAGTTTGTATGTGCGATTTGAGGTGGAGTGTGGGTCAAGTCGATTCCAATTGTGTACGAGTCAACGTGAATCTGACTTTCGTCGGAATTTGTGAGATGCTTTTGGAATATAAACCCTAGAGACAGAATTGGGGAGTATTGTGGTATGCGTTGTTTTCTTGAACTGAACTGAACTGCTTGAGGATGTCTTTTGCATGTTTTAAGAACTTCTAGGTATGGAAATGGCTGTAGAGCGGGAATCAGGGGTTTGCATTGGGTTTGAAATGGTGTAGGAGCTTGGGCCAGAATGGGTTTGGTTTTCTGGGTCTTTTTGTGTATTTGTTTGGGATGGTAGATTTATGCCTGGGTTTTGAGGGTGGTTCTTGCAGCTCACGGTTCTTGTTGATGTGTTGGCAGCGTTGAATTTTCACGATGAGGTTCAGCTCTCGAAACGAGTGGTGTCTGGTGCTCCTTTTGTTAGCTCAGACCGTGGTCTTTACTACGCAAGACGCGACATGTACCGGCGTTATGGTCGAAAAATGCAAAACTAGCGTTTGCGATGCTGAGAACACCTGCCAGTGTGTTCCAACTGTCTCTAATTCTATGGGGTAAGGATGCCTTCTTGTTGCTTTATCAATCTTCCAAGCCTCCGCAATCAGTGATCACTGCCTTAGATAAGTTAGAGGATACTATCTCCATCACTTTAAGCTTGTTAATCAATTTGCGGTGGTGTGATGTTTGGAAGATCAGTGTAGAGCTGTGGAGAGATCACTGTGGGTGCAAGAGCCAAAATCATGAGATCAAACTTCTGTTACTATGTATGAATTTCTCATTCAATTTCAAAGCGAGGTTGCAGAACACTATAAGTGACTGTAGGCAACCCGCTTTCCGTTCAAGATCAGTGATCACAGACATTTAGCCAAGTCATGATTACACTACTTGCTAACGAATCCAACAAAGTTGAAGAGAGAAGTCGTTGTTGGTAACAGGGAGACGGTATATTTTGGAAGTTTTCGATGGAACCAAGTTTGCGTTGTTTTGCTCGAAGCTTACATTATGGTATGCGGTAATTATTATATCATCCATTGACCGTGAATTGTCATTGTTTGCAGAGGGGAATATTGTGATCAGCCGGCCCATTACTGCGCTAATTCCACTTTCTACTGTTTGGACAACAATGGCAACAGCACTTGTGGCACGACGGCTGATGGAAGTTCGACATGTATCTGCAGCCCTGGATATACTGGTGCGAAGTGTGAGATCGTTGGCACTGCTTGTGGAGTAGGTTACTGCTACAACAATGCAACTTGTGTGAATGACGCGACCTGTGATTGCCTACCCAATTGGAAAGGAAATGCCAACTGCTCCTTAGCTACTCCTGCCGGCGACGATTCCGGTGGTTCCAGCATTAAGGTGCGTTGCTCACTCACTCAAATCTCCTTCTCATCTCTCTTTAATATCATATTTCCTTAGACACGTCCCGAGGTTTACGCTTATGATTGGACAACTTCCATATGTCTCTTTCTAAACACGTGTGATAGTTTTTTGGTCCTAATCATGTGACATGAAAGAGTTCTAAGAGTAGGAGCTAATTTCTCAGCAATATTTCTGTGACCTATTGCCATGAAATTTGCTGCTATGAAATTTTATGATTGTATGATCTGTGATCTAATTTACTGCTGCATGTATCTGTCTTGATTGGTTTAATCCTTATGAGACCAAATGGTCAAAAGTGACTTCTTCGAGCTATAGCAGTTGAAATTTTCATTTAGGAAAACTTCGAGGAAGCCTCAAGGTAACCAAATTTACCAATAGAAAGACTAATGATACCCTAAATTTTTTATTGATGTACCCTGCAATATGATTTGAATGTTACTGCAACTTCCATACTTCAATTAAATTTTTTTTTTAATTTTTTAGCTCGGTTACTGAGGGGTTAATTATTGCTCATTGCCTTGTAAGTAGTAGCACTTGCGTGAACTGTGGTGAATTATTGGATTCTGCAATTTATTACAGTATCTAATGTAGGGGCCTGGCGTTTTAGTAAGTTTTTAAGAAGCTCGGTTTTTCTTAAGGCCCAACTAAAAGAAACGTAGAAGGGAATCATGTGGCTTCACTATATGTTGTAGTGAAGATGAAATTCAAAATCTGAAGTTTACCTCTCCAGCGTAGTTTTGACATAGAGCAGGTTTGATAAGGCGCATTGTTATGTTTTATTTATTTATTTATTTATTTATTTATTTTTCTCTTCGTCCAGTTTTTGTTCTTAACATCATCTGGACACTTTGGGTGGGATGTGCAGTGGTGGGGAGGTCTCCTTATTGCAGGTGCAGTCGCGGCTGCAGTGTCTGTAGGAATTGTTTTCGTAGTGAAAAAATATAGGGAAAGAACGGAGGGTGCCAATCGCTTCAATGAGCTGAAGAAGTCACAAATGAGGGCCAGAGCCGACTCGGATGAGGAGTATGACAGTGACCCTTATGAAGATGAAGTTCACGCCAAGAATTCTACGACCGCACAACCATAGTATCTTCTCTCTACTGGACTTCCATAAAAAAAAATAGATCAATTTAGACAGCAATGTGAATTTCCAACCCGCTTGATGCAGTATAATATCATGCTGCATACAGCTCCTTTCTCACATTTACAGACATACCACTTCCGAGGCTTTGTGCAGAAAATAGGTTTGCCAAGTACTGTACTCTACATTCGTTCATTGCTTCAATTTACAGGTTCATGTTCTTGTTGATTTCAACTATATATGATTTTGATTTGTTTCAGTGTTGAAATTTTGTCATTGATAATGATTGGGTTGCTGTTGGGGTTAATTTGTGTTGTCTCCTTATGATAACTAGTTTTTCCATGTGAGGGATAAGCTTTCTGCTGTAGAGGTTTTCATTTTCTTTGGTCTAATAGTGGTTCTTTGACAAGGTAACATACGGAATGTCATAGTACTGGAACCATGATTTCAAACTTTACAGTACATTCAAAGTGCCTCGCCAAATCAAATACATAGCTCAAAAACTTTGAAAGGATCAGCTTGTGGAAAGCACACCTAGAATTTTCCTAATAAGCATCTCAGCAGCATTTGAGGCTGCGTAAGAGCTTGACTGCTAGTCATAGCAGTGTTTTTCTTTTAGGTTTTCAGACCAATGGTTACGTGGCCTTTCTTTCAAGAAGGTTTTGAGTTTCTTGGCTTCTTCATTTTGAGGACTTGGATTGAAGGAGGCCAATTTTAAGTGCACAATTTTGAATATGCAATTTTTGTATGGACAAGCTCTGCACGATGGATAAAATGAGGTTTTGGAAACATTTGTGGCAGCAATGTGCAAGGCCTAGATTACTATCAAACATTTCTCTACACATTTACCTTTTTTTTAAAAATTTGCAAGATTGAAGTTGCCCATTTTTTTGAGGCCATTGGGCATTAAATTGCTTAAAAAAAAACACTGACTCATAGTAAAAGAGGAGGTTGATAAGCATACAATACCCATTATGGACCTTCTTCCCAATTGTGTCCTTATCTACATTTTTTCAACAATTCAACCCTTGAAATGTTGGATAGATGTAGGTAGGGACACAACTATCCTTGTCTATTCCTACCTTAATTGTGTAGTGAACAAATATTGACTTATGTATGGGAAAACTATTTTTTTATAAATTAACTATCAAAATGTTGGAAATCAAGTTAATTTTATGCTCTTAAAATCTCTTTGTGATTTGGTCCTCTAGTCAAAAAGTTACAAAGTTACAAATAAAGATTGGTGAAAAACATTTCATACCTCCTCTTTGAACTGTGGCTATTACAAAAGGACTATTGGAAATGAAACTCAAATTGGTTTTCCACATTTTCTTAGTTGAAAAAATTCCAAATGTTTTCATCGGGAAGAAAACCTAGCTCCTTCTACAATACAATAAAGTCTACTTCATTTACAAACTGCCAATGTGAGCCATTCCAATTTTTATTGCGTAGTATAAGAAAAAATTGGAATTTTTTGCCTTGCATAATTAAAACCCAATTCCTACACAATTGACAATTCCAAACTTAGCTTCAAAAAAGAAAAATTCCATTTTTGATGAATTTTTAAAGTCAATTTTCATAGTTTTACATAATATTTTATTGTAAACAATTGGTGATGAATTTTTTTAATTTGATTGCACAATTATGTAGGGAACATCCATATGCACATTTAACATGATTGAATGCCTCAAGTAGTCAATTTGTAAATGAAATAGACCTTAGTGCACAGTCCCCTACCAAAAGTTTTCATGATTGCAATTCAAAGCATTTCGTTGTCTTGGCACATGTAGAATGCACTTGACATTTTTAGTTTTGCACAATCAACAATCATATCTTACGCAATCCTAATCAAATATCAATTTTTAGTTTTAAAAAATCCAGAATTCCATTTTTGGTGATTTTTTCATTTAATTTTTTTCATTTTACATGATAATTCATTGAAAAATATTGGTGAAGAACTTTTTTAATTTGATTACGGATATATGTAGGATACATACATACATCTTTCCTTCAACAAGCATCTCCAAAAAAGATATAGAGATTTCAATGTTGAGGTGACAATGCCCTAATTTTGGAAAATAAATATTTCTTTATTGTAATTAGATTTTGGCAAAGTAATTGCACCATCATGTTCAAATGTATGAATCAGTTACAATGTGAAGGACAAATTAAAAAAATCTAATTACAATAAAAAAATATCTTTTTTTCAAATTTAGAGTATTGTCACACCAACATTGAAATCTCTCTAGAGGGAATTGTGAAACTTTTTTGGAGATGCTTGTTGAAAAAAAAATGTGCATATGGATGTTTCCTACATATATCCGCAATTGAATTAAAAAAAATCGTCACCAATATTTTTCAATGAATTATCATGTAAAACCATGAAAATTAAATGAAAAAATTCACCAAAAATGGAGTTTTGGGATTTTTGAAACAAAAATTTGGTATTCTTGATTAGGATTGCATACGATATGAATGTTGATTGTGCAAAACAAAAATATATAAAGTGCATTCTACATTGTGCAGAGGAAAGTGAATGATCCAAATTGCAATCTCGGAAACTTTTGGTACAAAGAGGAGCAGGGCAGCTCCGAAAACTTCCCGAACGCTGCAAAATTGAAGTTCACAGCCAGGGGTGAATTATCGTCCATTCCACTTCGTCTGCTCCTCCTGATGTTCGGCAGGTCTAAATTGAGGCATGATTTCCTTGAATGTGATCTCATGTCTGGCTCTAAATTCGATTTTCCATTGGAGATGTTCTGTCTGTTCCAGTGACCTTCGAATTGCTTGAATTGATGGAGCACTGGGCTTGATTGCTTCCTCTCCGATTTCCACACTCTCCACTGGCAGATGGATCCCACTCGACGCTTCAACCTGGAGGTGAAGTCGCCGGTGGTTGCTTGCCCATGGTGTCGCTGCAGTGGAAAAGGAATGGAGCGGAAACAGAGAGCCGACCTCCATTCTGCGAAGTTGAACAGAAGTGCCGTGAGAATCACATGAGCTTCGGACACCTTGGTTGAATGTCAAGGGATTAGGTTTTGTGGCGATTCTTCAGACGGTAAATTATTGTGAAGCTTGAGGTTTGAGGGTTTAGGGTTTAGGGTTTGAGCAGTCTTGGCACCATCGCTAGTATTGAGATTGCTGTGATCGTTTGGTTTTGGCGAGGTTTGATTTTGCACCGATCATGGAAGGATTCTCAGAGAGATTACGGAAAGCCGTGGTGCGAATCTCAGCAACGCAGAAGAAGGATTTGCGTTTATTGCCGGGGCTGGAGAAATCTCTCGTGCCTATACTGGCCGTGGCGAGCACGTTCTATGGATTTGGCATCCTCATGCGACGCCTACTTTACCAACTCGGAATTCTACGTCGAACTAGGTATGCTTTCTGTCTTCCCTGCTCTTTCAATGGATGCTGCTAATCTGCAAGAGAAAAAGGGAATTAAACTATTGCCAGATGCACTTGTTTGTGTGAATCTTGTTTTTCATCCAATTTCTATGCGAAGAAGTCGAGCTAAGTGAGCGGTTGCTGATTCCGTGACGCTAATTGAACGATGCCCAATGCTGGCTGTGTGTCCGCAGGCTCCCTGTGCCTGTGATTAGTGTCGGCAACTTGACATGGGGAGGGACAGGGAAGACTCCCATGGTGGAGCATTTGGCTCGTCATTACGTTGCAGCTGGCCTGTGTCCGTTGATCCTCTCTCGGGTGCCTAATCTGTACCTTGACTTCTCCGTCGAAGTTATTCTGAATCTATTAACCAAGATTTCATGCTTTCTGAATGACCAAATTGATGGATCGTATTTTGAAAATTATAATTCAGATGAGGCCAAAGTTTATATCACCTGAATCAGTGAAGAATATTACATGTGTTTGTCCAAAAAAACAAATAAAATTGAACGAAAGAAAAACCCCATATGGCCTACACAAATGTGCTACGAATCATGAAGCCCGCTCTGGGCCTCGTGGTCCTTGAGGGGTTAAGGAACGATGCTGCGTAGAAATGACTACAGTGTCCAGTGTCTCGGGTTTAGTTTTTTTCTCTCGTAGAAGTTTATCATGTAAATTCATGTCAAACATGCCACAGACGTGTCGAATGACGGCCTAAGGTAACAGCCTGCAGGGTTACAGAGGAGGGGATGAAGTGCGTCTCCTTCAATTGCACCTTCAAGACACCCCTACCAGGTTTGGTGTTGGGTCAAATCGGGCAAAGGTAGCGCTTTCCATTCTCCAACAGAGTGTTGAACGGAGAACCTGCAATGGGCTTGATTCAATAACCACGGAGAAATCAAAGAACCATATGTGGAAATCCTGTGAAGAAATCACCGGGGTCGCAATTCTTGACGATGGGATGCAGGTCAGGGTCTCACTGCTGGTATTGTTTTTTTGCTTGTTAGCTGCTTCGTTTCATTGATCCTGGTTGCTGGTGACCGTGACATCCATTTGAGCATTCTGCGTTTTGAGCTTGAAATTTGTGCATATTTTTCTAGCACTGTGAGAGAACTTGTGCCAAAGAAAGAAGATGCCGTAGAATTGGAGCATCTTGGATATCCTGATTATTCCTTGAATTAGCAGTTCGGCTCAAGGTGTTTGCCACTCTTTCAAGAATGTTATGATACTGTTGCATGCTTATTAACTGTGTTGATTGGATTTAATTTGACTCACACGTACTGAATGCTTTGGTTGATGCAGCACTGGGCACTGGAACGTAATTTGGAGATTGTGATGATCAACGCTGTGTCGTTGTGGGGAAACGGGAAACTTGTACCACGAGGACCTATGCGAGAGTCATTTGAAGCACTCAGGCGGGCACATGTGGTGGTTCTCCACCATTCTAAATTGGTACGCCCACTTCTTTTTCCTGCACTAATAGAAACCCTCAGCCTCTCTTGAACACCCAGTCATGTAAAACCTGTGTCAGTCGTCTCAGAATTTAAGTCAGTTTCAAAGTAAACCTTGCCAATTGTAACACTTTTTTTAACCCCTAAAGGCCCAAGGCCTTTTTTCTGCCAAACACCCATCAAAACTGCCATTTCTATAGCAAGGAGTAAAAAAAAATGAAAAATGTTTTTTTTTCACATCTAACCGTAGGATCTTAAACCTAACTAGTATAAGAATGTGTGGAAAAAATTTCAGAATTTTTGACCGCTCAGATTGCAAGAAATCTGCGTTTAAAGTGAAAAAAACAAGTATTTCAGCACATTGCGGGACTAGATTTTTTGAATTTAAACATTTTTCACTTAAAATTTTTCCACTACAGAGTTTTGTGCTTCAAATCTTTATAGTGGAGAATTGAGTTGAGAGTCTAGGAAAAAAAATAATATTCAAAAAAACTTAATTACCATTCCTAAACAAATTATTAAGTAGAAGTAGGTACGAGATAGAAGGAAAATCTAAAACATTAATATATTTTAGATGGAATTAAAATACACTAATCCCAATGGCGAGATTGTTCTAGAAAGTAAGCTAAACCATGAGAATTTTATTTTTTTTTAAATTACAAAAATAACATTTAGAAATGAATCCTACAAGTTATTTTTTTCAAGAAGATGCTCTAACTGCCCGAAAAACAAGAATGTCCATAACTTTCTCATAACAAATCCAAATGAAATGAATCAAAGCTTTCCAGATAGACAAAAATATAATCTACAAGAAAAAAAAAAAATTTAAAATCAAATTTTTGCCAAATTTTTCTTGCTGCCCGGACTGCCCAGTTATGAAAAAAAAAGTAACATATTTGGCCATAACTTTTGACTCCTATTTCCAAATGTCCTGAAATTTAGTGCATATGAAAGATATTCCTCGCACCCACCTTCTATTAAAATTTCAGCTTAAAATATGGAAATCTCTAGTCACACGGACCTGCCCAAAATTTCTCTACGGCCAAAAAACGCAGTCCGGTGTGGGTTCTCTACTGGTGCTTTTACCTTTTTCTGCTGGAGTGACAATACCGTGAGCAACTCTTATAAGTTACTTATTTTAACATGTGGGGATATGCAGGTGCCAGCTGACAAGCTAAAGTCAGTGAGGCACACATTAGAGCCTTTTTTGAAGAAAAGCTCCATTGTGCTAAGCAGTCACATGCGTCCTCTTTCCTTCTGGAGTCATACAAAACCAAGCAACTCACTATCAGAGCTTCCTTTACTGATAGTCAAAGACGCTGTGATCCTTAGTGTATCAGCGGTGGGGTGCCCAGAATCTCTTGAGCTCGTCCTTTTACAGGTGCTTACAATGGCCTGGTTATCCTGTAATCTTTTCTTATGAAAGTTATCTTGGATAAGATGTTTGATCCTGCACATGTCAACAAGAGGTGGCCAGAGAATAAAACAGTGCTTCCAGTGCAATCACTCTGTTTCAGGAACTTGTTGACAGTATCGTAAAAAGAATATCCTCCATCCTTCATGGGGAAGTCTCCCATGATTACAATGATTATATGGAGGCCTCGCTTTATGTCGCGGGGAAGTCTCCATATGATTTTTGTGACCTAGAGTCAGTTAGTAAGAAAATGATACGAGATTATCAGGCTTATGGATGGGGTGGGCTTTTGGGGATTGCCAGGAAGGAGCTTCTCATGTGGAGCGGTTAGATTTTAGTGATCATCACACGTTCAAGCATGAGGTGAGTTGTGCATTCCACTTTGTGCAATTGATGCCATAACTTTATATCGTTAGAGTTTAGCAATAACAAATGAATGAAAAATTGTGTACAGTAGATGAAAACATGATGGATGAAATTGACACAATTTGTATTTAATATATAAGAGATCATAGATAACACGAGGAAATTTGCAGGAGCTGAGAGAAATTGGCGATGTGTTCAAGCAGCTCCAATTGAGGTTTCCGTGCAAAAGGGTTATGCTTGTCACTACTGAGAAGGTGCGTCGACTTCGTCTTGAAATTGCAAGATGACATTGCAAATTGGGAGCCTCATGAAGGTTATCAGGCATAGTAACTAGGTCTACTGAATCAAGATCATCCATATATGTACATTTCAGTTGATTTATGGGCTCACATCAAGTAGGACTCTTGGTTTATAGCCATCTTTTGCCTCACTGATTTATCGTATTAGTGTGTGTGATTAGTCACTATATTCGTAATATATTTTAATTAGTGCAGGCTGAAGTAAACTATCACTGTATTGTGCAAATTTCATATTCTTCGTTTTAGTGACACTAATTTTGCAGTGAAAGTCATATAGAATAAATCAGTGTTGCAACTTAGACAGCCTCAACAACCGGACTTAGCATTGTGTTGTTTAGGAAAATGAAAACTTGATTTTGCAATGCCAATAGAATATGCAAAGGAAATGGTGAGTTTAGTGAGTTTAGTGAGTTTAGTAAGGAGCCTGTTGCAATGCAACACCACCCAAATGGTTACATCAATATGCAAAGTTCCGTTGAGATTGTCATTAGAGTATAACAAGAATTGTGCGGGTGAGAACGTTTTGCATTTAACATACAATTTGCATTTTATATAAGAGATGGCAAGCCTAACTCAAAAGGGAAAACAATGTTGTGTTGGATGAAGGACTACATTCGGGATCCAGCTGTCATGATTGAACTTGGACGTATGGGAGGTGGCGTCTTTGTACTTCATTCAGTTCTGGAGATTATAGACCAGCATGGCAATAATGAAGCTTTCAGACAGCTTCTGACCTCTGTTTGCTGTCAGTGGAGTGCCAAATCTATGTCGCTGTTTTTCTATTGACCACTCATAACTTCACTTGAATTGTACCGTCCTTGTGACTGACATGGTCATATGGTTGTGACATGATCGTATGGTTGGAACTTGGAAGTTGGAACATCAGCTCGTTCAGTGCAGCATGGTAGCGCTTTGCACTTTAAGGGTACCTCCATGTTTCAAAAAAATTTATGAACTTGCGCAATTACCAGATTAAATAGGTCAAATGCATTGTCACTGTCCAGGTGCTTGCAATTGTTGAATGATGTCTACTACCGGTACTGCTCACTAACGTTCTCCGGGAGAATAGATTTACGCGTAGAAACAGGCACACTGACAGTGGGCCGGTCTTTTAAATTGTAAGACAATTGAAGGCAGCCTCTGCTCATGGACATATGTACCATTCGTCTTCCATTTACCATAGGAAAGTGGTGGTGGTTCCAATAGTGAGATTAAGAGCTAACTGTTTTCCAGTACTCATTCCCCAACCTTCAAAACTCCAGTGTTTCAGTGCTCCAACGAATGTTCCCAGTAAATGTTCCCCTTTCGACACTTCGAAGATGAAGTGCAGTCAGAAGTGGTCTGGGAAGTACAAAGAGGTTAACTGACCGTCGTAAAGTCGGTGTCTGCCATCAGCCTTTCCATTGGCTCTTCTTTTAAGGACATGAAAACATTAACCGAGCCAGCGCCAACATGCCCCGGCAATGCTAAATTCCATTGATTATCTGCAGGACCTGCGAACATTGGCTTGCCGTATCCAAAATCTGCTTCATAGAACGGCATCCTGTGCCAGCACCCTATACAAACATCATTTTCCGAAATGGACGGGACGGGTAGGTGCTCCTGCGCCTCGCTCCACGCCCAGAAAGATTTAATGTACGCATCCGTCATCTTCAGAACACTTTCCCTGACCAGTTGTGCTGTAAAAGAGAGAGGCTTGTCAAGTATGTCGCCTACTCTCGCGGGCATGCATGTTAGAATGATGGCGTTGCCAAAGTAACCCTCCGGCAGATTGGGTTTTATTCTCTTCCTGGCGTCGAGAGCGGTGAAAAATCTTGCTTCCTCGGAGGCCTCGCCCGACTTTGCACGGATGGCCGCCCTGAAAATATGGGCAGACAAGCTCTCAAACGTGGTGTAGGAGCCCTGGCTTCCGTCGCCGCGCGCGTCTGCCTTGATCTTTTTCAGCATCTCGGGGGTGAATGTGAACATTTTCTGCATCTCGGGAGTGAACGCGAACATCTTCTGCAGCGTTTCGGGCGACGTTGGTGGTTCCTGCTGAAGCTCAGGAGGGCAGGTTTCAGGCTTCGCCCGTCCATTGGAGGAGAGGAGGTGGTGGTCGAAATTTGGCCACTGCGAAATCTCCTCCCCTTGTGCCAACTCTGTCCATGCTGTCACGAAGTTTTGTGCAGAAATGCCGTCGGCAACGGTGTGGTGGTTGGCCATTCCCAGCGCGAAGCCACCGCACTTGAACTTCGTCACCTAAACAGCCGACACGCAACAACGGTTACATCAATGTTTCGTAACGCGAAAACGAATGAATTAACTTAAGTTACTCTCGTTCTCCGGGTTCCAATTCAGCAACTATTTGAACGTCCTTTAATTAACGTTTTCCCAGCGTTGTACATGTACTCGTACCTTACGAACAGAATCTTTAAAAACGAAGTTGGAAAATCCGGGATGAGACAATTAAAAACGAAATTTGCAAAAATTATGAGAACAGGAATACTCTGTTTCCAGTAATTAAGTAAGTATCGTTGACGATTTAGTGAACAATCCATGATGGATTCTGCAATATTAAATCGTACTGTAGAATAACGTATGCGTACGATCTCACTTGTATGTACTGGACGGGCTGCTCCTCGACGCGCATCGAGTAGGCAGCCTTGGGCGCCAACAGCTTGCCAGCCATGTCGAAGGTGATCGAACTGGTCGATTGGAAGTTGTGGAAGTCGTCGATGGTGCCATCAACTTGGGCATCTACCCACACCACTCCCTTGTCGTTGCAGACAATTTCGTATCCAAGCTTTCGTTCTGCTGGCCGTACTCGACCAGCCATGGGGTAGAAGACCACCAGAAGTTTGGCCAATGCTGCCTTGAGCTTGGCGGCCGCATCGTTGTGGGCGCCACTAGAGGCCTCTCGGTAGATATACATGGTGCGCACATAGCTGATGCTGATGGAGGACAAGTTGTCGCTGATGGAGCACGGAAGGATGGTGTGCTCCGGAGTCGGAGTCTGCGGGTACACCATGGAAGTTTCCCGAGATATGATCTGCATCCTCAGAGAAGAGTTTGCTGCCTCCTCGAAATCTGCCACAATGCAATGGAATGCAAAGCTGAGAGAAATTAAGTCGACTTAACACAAAAGCATGTGATGCAACACCAGCTTAAAACTACGACATGTAGTAGCAAATGACGTCTTTTCTTACGTAAAATCGAAGTTGTCATGCAGTACGCTTAGCATATGCCTTCAAACTATGCAAAAGGAAGTGAAAAGCATGAAGGATAGATACCGCTCGTCAATGCTACAACAAGGCATTCCAGATCTACCGGCAGAAATTATCAGAGGGGAAGAATCAACAAATTAAATCCTGAAAAAGCAATGATTATGCCCTTCGCTTGTTGAGCATAACAGAACTTCAATTAGGATCGATGAATATACGCGACCTTACAATCAATCGAGAATACGATGCACATGCAAGCTCATAGTTACTTAGGAGTGAACAGAATCAGCTTATGAAGATACCGCAGAGTGATCAGGAGGAACTCGATACCTCCAAACGCTTCCATGAGCGCAATACTATTCCAAGAAATATCTGTCCTTAAAGACAACTTCCTCTTCAATTGGTTCAGGCACCACGTATTCACGTTTTAGGTCGTTGAAAAAATAATTTCCAGCAGTCACAACGGGAAAGGGAAAAAGAGTCCAGACAAGCAAGAACACATCAAAGATACAAGTAGACTAAGTAAGAATGCGATGTGTCTACTCATTGCTTAACAGTGCACAGAATATCCTCCCGAGAATCCCGCAGAGTAATAAAGAGTAACTGGAAACCTCCGATTGCGTGCAACAAGTTTCCACGAAATACGATCAGTCCTCGAGGACACCTTCTCTTCGTTGCAAGCACCACGTCTTGCGTCGTTTCCACAATGCCCACAATGCAGCTGGAGCAACAGAAGGAAAGAAGAAACTATATAAGCAGCGACACGGCCTCAGTGACGTCGTCGACTGGAGGCCTTTCGAATGATGTGAGCATTGGAGAATTATACATTCAACCGATCGTATATGGAAACCTAACTACTTATGTATAAATCTGCCTCGGGACTCAGCCTTACAGAAACACTGACATCGAAATCACTGCACTAAAGAATTTGATATGATGACTGAAAGAGATTCGGAATTCATTAACTGCAAGAAAATTAAAATTCGTAATGGCCAAATGCTGGCGGCAAGGACTATTATTTTTTTTGGAAACAAATGAAACGGAATTTCATTGCAAAAGAGAGTCACTATACAAACCTGCCAGCCACAAGTGGCCTGGCAGGGAAAGACCGAACAAAGACCGGACGACAGGAACTCGACACAGAGCAGGGAAGGATGAATCGAAGGCACGGGGTGCCCAGCACAGACTTCGACCTCGCCAGGCCTGTGGAACCGCCCTTCAGGGCGGCTGAAACGGCATGGCCTATTGAATGCTGATCACAGTCCAGACAGTCCATGCCAACCATCCTTTATTGGCTAATTATCACTAGATTTCCACAAATATTTTGGTGTTAACAGTCGATCTGTGTACTTACGTGCAACAGCAAGCCCTATAAAAACTTTATGTACAAAAATTCGACTATCTCATAAGCCACATTTTAAAGAAATATTGTTAAGAAATGGTTTCAAATCATTAGAAATTGTATTGTGTAGCTACCAAATAAACCAAAATAATATTCAAAATTTCCAGAATTCGTAGTGCCACCCCTTCGAAAGACTGGACTCCACAACATCGGTGCCATTCTACCATAGCACAAGTAAATTGTGATACGAATACCTGAGACATTCATGCGTGCACTCCTGAATTCAACACGTTCTACATTTCGCATATTTGAATTATATCAAAAATAACGAAAACTACAGCTGGTTGCTTCTTCGTACCGATTTATATTAAAGCTCGACGCACCTGAGCCCTGAGGCTCACCTGAAGCCGAGATCGAGTGCCACGGAGCAATGCATGCACGTACGTACGTGGACTTCTGCAGATTTCAAAGCCCTCGATCGCGCCAATTGGTGGAATCGGTTGAAATGAAAGTGACAAGACATTCTGGCAATAGAATTCCGTTACATTTGTCTCAGAAAAAAATAGAAAAAAAAAAAAGTGACAAAACAATGACGAGACATTATTGCTGATCTCATGCGGCAGCACTGAAGTCGCTCCCGTCACTACAAATTGTACAGGACTAAGTTATGGCAGAGCTTCCTCTACTGCAGCGAAATTTGCAGAGCCATTTTGCAGCTAAGTTCTATATGAAATTAATGTAAGGTAACAGGTTCAGAAATTGCCCACCTAAGAGCTGAAACTGAATTTTGGGGAGGTGAAACGTCTTGAAATATTTTTCAGTAAATTTTCCTTGAAAGACAAGAGGAATTGGCATCTTACCCAAGTCGTTTCATATTTTTTGGAGCTTTCTCGAATTAGTTATGAAATTTTGAAGTTGAAGTGGCATAGGACTCTAAAATCGCCCACCCCCTAAAATGTACACTGCTTGTACATCGCTGAAGGCTATGGAGTTAGTTACATGTACAGGCAGTGTGCATTTGAATAGGGTGGGTGATTTTAGAGCCTGTGCGATTTCAGAGCCTGTTACTGTTAGTACACATCAATGTAAATGCACGCATACACGGGCGGGTCACTCGGCTAGTCGGCTGCTCTAGTGCTCAGGAGCCTGGACTCTGGAGTAGTTCTGACTGAACGACTGCACTGTACTTCTGCAGTTAAAGCTTTCATGATTTTGTACCTGCCATATCAGGCTTACAGGGATTCGTTTGAGGGTTTTCCGTGATCATCAGAATGACACGTCCCTCCGAAACACGGGAGGGCAACTGTGCAAGCGGATGGGACAGGGAAGCGCGGGGACACACCGGTAGCCGTCGGATGATGCACCCGAATGGACGGCCCCGATGACACCAGGTCGATCTCTGTCATCAAGCCATGGCGGCCTGGCGGAAGCCACCACGGGAATTGGGGGCCTCACTTTCACCTACCTACCAAAGAGGGTACCATTTTGGCACCCATGTATATACAGTAAGTTTAACTGTTAATGCCTTTTGAGGCACGATTTCAAGCGATTTTTCACACTATGAGATACACTTTCTTCAATGCAATATTTGTTGAATTCTTGTGAATTTTTTACTAGAGGTGTGTTTCACTACTAGTTTAATGCCTACAAAATCTGATACCAATTTAAGTTGCCATTAAAAATTTATGCCTCAAAAGAACTATTTTTTTGAATTCTAATCAATTTTAGGTCGCCATGTTACAATAACTCCAATTGTACTAAAAAAATTTATACATACTCTCAAACTAAACCTCGGTCTCACCTAAACCCAAAGTTGAAAGGCATACAAGCACATGATTTTGACTTACAAGCCTTTGAAATTGGGCTTCCCTTCTTCGGGCATGTTTAAGACATACAAAGCCCAATTCAAAAGCTTGTAAGTCAAAATCATGTACTTGTATTCTTTCAACTTTTGGGGTTAAGGTGAGACCGAGGGTTGCTATTATGTGAGCATAGGAGTGTGAGCCCATAAGCCTAAAATATTACGCACCTATGTTATATGTGTATATACTATAAAAATTGCCTATGATTATAGGGTATATATATTACAAATACCCATATTATGGATATTTATGATACATATACCTTCTATAGTGTGTAGTATCTATATTATATGTATTTATATTGTAGGCTCAATGTTCACAAGCTTGCATTCTTGAGCTCACATACTAGCACCATTGGAACTAATAAGATCATGACACATGTCCCAAAGTACGTAGGAAGTAGTAAGCAAAAAAATAGGAAGTAGAGAGCAAAAAAGTAGTTCTTGAATGATCAAAAATGGAAGAGTCTAGACATTGGCTTTGGGTTTTGAATACTTTTGGGCTCCCAAAATTCATAGTAATTTTGATTTTGAATTTAAAAATACAAAAAATTTGCAATCCCTATATTTCCTATTTCCTTACATGGAAATTTTGCATTGCCTCATATTGCTTGTGATTTGTCTTAGAATTGCTTAAGTGATTGGCTATGGGAGGTCCAATTTTTATGTTAATAAGCTTGTTGAGAGTATGTATAAATTGCCCATAACTAAAAAAAAAGTCTTTTTGAAACATAACATTTCCCTGTAATGGTATTGAAAGATTTAAAAAAAAAATTCATTTCATTAAATTTTTTGAAATTATTAAAAAGTTAGAATAATTCGTAGCATTCTTGAACTATAATTTTATTTCAGTTACTGTATGATGTGAGCTTACAATTTGTCAAAGTGTTTTTCTTACAATTTTATATTTTATTGTTGTGTCTATTAGGTAAAAATCCCTAAATGGAATAATAAATTATAATAAGTGAAGTACATATCAATGTTATATTTTGTCCATAAAATCCCAAAGTGTCTAAAATACTCCAATATCTCGCTTATATAGTACATAGGTCAGATGTCCTAATTTAGCAAAAAAAAATCAAGTTAATAGATTCTATTGTTAATACCTTTTCAAACTAAGATTGATGTCCAAATTTAAAAGTGCATATAGTGACAATTTTCGGATAAAATAGAATTTTATAGGTGGAAATCTCCTTTACTCTTAGATATTATTAAAGGAACACAAACCCAAATTACCAATCATTCCAGAATCTAGATAAAAGTCAAATTGTTAGCCCTGCAAATAAAGAATTTAGTGCCATGAAGAAGAAAGCATCCAAAGACTATGGGAAGTGTTTTTATAGTAGAAACACACTTGAAGTCCAACAATACAATTGGTTTACCAAGATTTGATTCCAATCAAAAGATTTTCAAACTACTTTGGTAACTCTAGAGAAGGTAATAAATTATGAGCTTCTTTGGAGCAAAAGCAAAGTAATATGAGCCTGCACTTGGTGTATAGGATCATTTGGAGGTCACCTGTTGAATTTGGGATTTTTTTGAATAGCAAAAGTTTGAATTTTGGAAGGTAAACCGTTTAAACTAACCTTGATAAATTCTTAAAAACTATCCAAGTTGCTGTAAAATTATAATAAAAATTAAGATAGCATTTTTATAATAATAATGCACTCCAACATTTCAAGTTCTTTGGACAAATTTCAAGGCAATCCGACATCAACAAGTACCCAAATAGACAACACCAACTATTTACAATTGATTTTAAATATATTTGAGGCATTGACTAGAGCCCCAAGAGCATATGACATCCAAGCGAAGCTAAAGAATAGTTTTTTCTTACTTCTACAAAACTCTTGACTACTTAGATAGATAAGTCAAAATCTTTGAAAAGTTCAAATATCATCATCTAAGGTTTTCATAGTTCTTTATTTTGACAATTTATGACTTTATAGGTATAAATGACCTCAAAGTAGGGGAATGGAGTCTTTCTGGCTAATTTGAGCCTTCAAAAGTCAATGACACAAGCCGTGTGTCATTTGGAGCTTTTCTCCAAAAATTAAAAATATATCCACTAAAAAATTTGACTTATTTTAATAACTAGTAGTCATTAGAGAAAATTTTGACTCTCCAAAAGGCCGCTAAGCTTTGACAAGCAAGTCTATATCAACAACCTTAGTTGAGCTAGAAAATGACAATATCTCTGATACAAAATGATATGAATTCACACAGGGTGAATATTTGTGTTCCAATCAATCCAACAAGGGGAGCTTTAACATTTTGGTGTTCCAACCAATCCAACAAGAAGAACAACAATAGAGGAAAAGTTCTTGTACAACAAAATAAATGTCTTTCTGGGTCCCTTGCGACACTTCTTAGCGGCCTTCTGGAGAGTCAAAATTTTCTCTAATGTTTTTCTAGAAAATTCTTGAAATTAAAGGAGAAGGGATGGCTCTTTTTACATTTTTGAAAGGAAAAAGGGAGGCCTTTCTAATTCTAACCATAGAATCTTGCAAAAATGGTGAATTTGAATATGCAAAAAAATCAAATTTTAAATTTAAATTTTTTTGTAATTCAAATGGAAATTTTGGGTGTTTTTTCACAGAAAAATAGCCTTGGAACTTTAGGGCTAATATATTTTGTTCAGATGTACAATTCAAAAAATTGGAAAAAAAGATTGGTGACTTTTAGATAAAAAGGGAAGAAGTTCACTCCAAAACTTTATTTCAAAATGAAACAAAATTAAAGTTTTTTTTTGCTTTGTTTGATTAGAAAATGCCTGATATTTTGACTTGGGGTTGAACTCTCCTTGCTTATATTGACAAATGTGTATATTTTGGAATGAATGAATATGAGGGTTGGTGTTTCTTGCATACTCTACTATTTGCATTTAATATAAGATAAATGAGTACATTCTAGATAAATAATGTATTCGTTTTAGATAGCTAGAATGGGCATGAATGCAATTCAAATTCACCATTTTTGCATAAATGAAATTTGGGTCACAATAGGGTGAGTTAGCAACCACAATGAACTTTTAGAGTGCTGGTATTGGAAGCAAGGCCTTTTTTTCTGGCAAAATTTCGCCAGATTTTGCCAAATCTAGCTACTACGGCTATGTCCCTCCCAAAATTGGCCTGTGCAGTGAAGCCATAGGGAAGGACACGGGTCCAAAAAAAAGCCCTGATTGGAAGTTGTGAAGTAATGACCACAATAGAGTTGTACCATTGGATGTAAACCCATCAAATAAGATGGTCATTTGGAGGACTCTATATTGTGGACATTTTAGGTGAGTTAGATAACCATTGATTTATTGTGGATGCATTTTTTTTAAAAAAAATTTAGAGGGATCTAGTGACTCTTTTGGATTATTTGGTACAATAAACTTCAAAAATTCATAACAAATTCATACTTTGTCACAAAACTCATGTTTGTCTCTATATATGAAAAAAATAATTAAAATCCTCCATCTTGTCCCAACATTTAAATCAAAATTAGCACATGTCAAGATGGAAAAAGAGAAGGTGGCCATTAGATTTCCAATATCCATTAAAAAAAATACTTATACCCAGTTGTTGTTTTTGAAACCCCGCAGCAAGGGTATCAATATAAACCCCGCACAACTCGACAAGTGAAGGGTCGCTCGTCTTCACTGGTGTGAACGGGATCAGGGTTTCAAAGACGATTTCAAACAGAACTGGCCGTTCAGAACTGTCCTTCTGCTCCGTCGTGTCATAATCATGTGTGGCGTCTTCGTGCTTCTCCATGTCGACGGACCGACTGCCGCATGCCTGCGGGCGTCCTTCGTGTTCCACTTGGTGCTTCTTCTTGTTCCACTTGGTGCCCCTTCTCTGCAGCCAAGTGGAGCTCGCCTAGCTTGCAAGAACAAGTTTCTCCATGCCTGGCACAGCCTTCTTGCTATTTGAAGCACTGGAAGAGCCTGACTCCTGTGTTTTAAGCTTATTAAATAGCCGCTTCAGTTGTTTCCCGTGTATCAGTAAACTTCATTATTCGAGACAGTGCATTAGGGTTTCGTAATCACTTACCTTTCTTGGACGTTCTTTGGTGATATCGTTCGTCTTTGAAACGCATCGTGATTTCGGCTTATCGTAAGGTTAGCGATTGGAACTAAGTCTCGTGACGGTCCGGGTTCTGGATTTGTGAGTGGCAAGGGATTTGATTAATTAAGCATTAGTTGTGCGGGATTTTTTGTATGCGCTGCGTTTCTTCCTTAAGGTGAATTGGTCTTTGGCCGGACGGGAGTTAAGGTAGTCGTTGTCTGTGTTGCGCATGTTCGCTCACATTTTTGGCTAGCTTTGGATTTCGTAATCATGTACCTTTCCTTTGACGTTCTTTGGTGATATCGTTCGTCTTTGAAACGCATCGTAATTTCGGCATATCGTAAGGTTAGCGATTGGAACTAAGTCTCATGACGGTCCGGGTTTGATTTGTGAGTGGCAAGGGATTTGATTAATTAAGCATTAGTTACGCGGGATTTTTTGTATGCGGTGCGTTTCTTCCTTTAGGTGAATTGGTCTTTGGCCAGACGGGAGTTAACTAAGGTAGTCGATGTCTGTGTTGCTCATATTCGCTCCACATTCTTGGCTAGCGACAAGGACATTTGCCGAGGAATTTGTTTGTGTTGTTGCGAAAGATCGTCACGCTATATTACTTGTGATGTGTTCAGGAAAAATGGCAGGGAACGGTGCGCAACTTGCTTACGTTATCACATACGTGCCAGATGTGAACCAGGCTGCCGAGTTTTACAGCAAGGCATTCGGTTTGCAGATACGACCTCAGAACAAGTCCAACTCGTGAGTAACAGTTGCTTGATTGGAATTGTGTTGGTTTTTGTTTGTTATCCTTGACGCTCGGTATTTAGTTGTCGGTAGCATACGGGTATTGCAAAGAACAAAGAATTGGTGCGGTCGGCAATTACTTCAGTTGCTGATTCCATGAACGAATGGTAGCCAAAATTCCTGAGAGGGTAGTATAACCACATGTTTGCCATTGGATGTGAAGATGGATTGAGATGGAAACTGGAGCTACGACACTGGCATTCACGCCCTTGAAGCAACGCGAGACGGCGTTGATTGGAGGCGTGGATCAGTCGCACGTCGGAGGAAATAACACCGTTGATATTTGCCTCGACTACCCCGATGTGGAGGCTGCATTCAAGGTATGAAGAACAGATGTATTTGAATAGTGTTATGTGTAATTACTTTTTCGAATTTCATGGAGGCTTGTTCTTGTTTGTGAAGTTCATGACTTAATAGTGAGTTTAAGTGAAGTACTTAATAGTTTTCTACAGGATTTTAGGTTTGAGATGCGTGACATTTGAAATTGTCACTTCTTTCATGATGTGAATGGTTTGTGTATATACAGCATGCTATATCGCAAGGAGCAAAACCAGTAGCCCAACCCGAGGATAAGGTCTGGATGCAGAAAGTGTCGTATGTCGAGGATATCTATGGGAATATTGTACGCATGGGTTCCCTCGTTGCGAAGTAGAGTTGAGAGTTGGAAATTATGCCTTACGTAAGCGAGCAAGAGGTTGAATTCCTCAGACTTGAAGGTTCTGAGAACAGTTGTAAATGCTTGTAAGCATGGGAGTTTCATTCATGTGCAGTACAGAAATCGGAACGGATTTTTGATGAAAATATTGCTGAGCCTTATATATCGTCATTGTTTTGTACAAATCAGTTAGGTCAATGTCATTGAGGTGTATGTTCAAGCTAGTTTTCTTAACTATTTGTGCACTTATTCCTTTTATTCATCAAAATTGATGATGCATTTGTACTTAAACACTGAAGAATTTCTGAGCGAACAATCAAGACAAATCAATCTGATATGTAAAGTTGATGATTCATACAATTATGCACCTACATTTTATCAGAACAAGCTTGTTCCAAACACTTCGAGCAACTCAAAAACTGTAATTTCGCAACAATTTCCCTTCAACAATTTGACTCTATGTAAACAACCTTTGAAAAACTCTAAAATATTGGCTGTTAAACTCTGAATTGAAAGATTCTAAATATTGGCTGTTAGACCATGACGTTCAGAGAGGCTGCCTTTTCCTCCCTGAAATCTTCATCCACGAAATTCATCGTCAAATAAATAATGTAAGCTTGGGTACGGGAATTGTGGCTATACATTAGGGTATGTTCCATTTTCTTTTGTTAATTTTAGGATCAATCATACAAATCAACAAGTATTTGTAGAAAAAGATGTTGGCATAGAATCCAATGAATAATGCTATATATCCATTTGCCATCAATGACTTACTCTGGGATTCCAAATGAGAAGACAACTCTCTATATATACATGGTGTGGTAGAAGGTAGAACAATCCATGTGGGATAAATAAAATAGAACTTGTAATTTTTCAAGCACTCATTGTTAAGTTAAAAAACAAAGAATTGTGTTAAAAGTAAAATTTCAAACCTCATTTACGTATAGTAGAATAATTTTTCTCAAATAACTTTGAACTAAAAAAAGTTGATAAATGAAGATAAGTTTCATCTCCAAAAATCCATTTGGGATTTTGAATCTCCAATCAATAGTTACGAACAAATTTGAGAGGGGTTGGAATAGACTTTTTCCGTTTAACATTTTTTAAATCCTCTTTGAAATTTTGCCAAACGGATTTTGGGAGGTGAAACTTATCTTCATTTACCAATTTCTTTTAGTTCAAAAGTTTTCTAAATTTTTTTTAACCACGCATAAATGAGATCTGAAATTCTACTTCTTTTAACACAATTCTTTGTTTTTGACTTAACAATGAGTGTTTGAGAAACCACAAGTTCTATTTTATTTATCCCACATGGGTTGTTTTACCTCCTACCACTCCATGTATATATATGTAGCTTCTCTTTTCTTTTGAAAACTTGAAATATAATTGGTTTTGTATGAATGCAAGTTAAATATTTGATTCCTTCAATTTTTATTTATTTTTGTATTTTGTAACATTACAAAAAAAACCCAATTAAAAAAAATAAAAATGAACCAAACATTTAGCTTGCATTCATACAAAACCAATTATATTTTGAATTTTTAAAACACACAATGTATGGGCGTAGAACGTTGGTTATTGTGTGTTTGGTTCAATGGGTGTATGGACTTTGGTTTTGTTTTAATATTTTAATGTACCTTGTACAATTGTGGCTAGTTGACTTACTCTTTAATAAAATTGTCGTATGTAAATTAGCTATTGATGGTGTGGTATACTCCACACTATCTCATCCGACGGATGAAATGGTGTGGAATATATCACACCATTCCGTCCAGGAAAAGGCAGCCCAACACTATGCTATTGAATGTTATGACCGGACAACTTTTCGGCTTCCTAAATTCTAACAACTTTTCAGCTTCCAAAAATTATAGGAATTTCAATTCTGGGAATAAAATTTCGGAAAATTTCTAGTCCCAATATTTCCTATCTTCCTACACGACAAAAATACTACTTATGATCTGTTTGAAAAATGCTTAAATGATTGACTATAGGTGGTTTTACCATACTAACAACTTAACACATAAGCATTCAAGTGTCCAGTTTTAGGAAGATGAACAAATTAAAACTCAAGTTTCATCTTCATTATTGCTTGGATGAAAGTCATCCTAATTTATGGAGATACTTTATCAAGTCTTTGTCCTATCCAATGGTCGGATTTGGTGTTAATAGAATACATATTTTTCTAAAATTGCAAATGTGGAAGTATGTCAAGTGGTTGACCAAGCCAAAAATTGCATTGACTCTAGTTTAAAATTGGATTTGCAAAAAGGAGGTCATAGATTTAAAGAACACAAAAATGTCAAAAAATCATCATGTCAAAAGAACTTCATTTTAAATCCATTCCAACAATTTTTAGTCAAAAAATGATACTACCTCCATCCCAAAATGATCTTGTTGGACAAAATATTCCGGATTAAGGCAAAAAATAACATTTTAAGAACCCGTTTTCCGCTACAAAAGAAATTTGGTGTACTCCTAGCATTCTGAGTTTCAAAGCCCTTTCCAAAGCCCTTTTCAAAGCCCTTTTCAAAGCCCTTTTCAAAAGTCAAATTTGACCAATTTGTAAGGTCACAAAGTACAACAAGAAGATTATTTTGGAATAGAAAATTAAGGCCAACAAGACAATCATTTGGGATGGAGGGAGTAATATTTTGCTTGTAATTGAATTTAGAAGGAATTTAGAAATTTCCCTTTCAAAATTATAAAAAAATATTAGTGATAACATTGGTGAATCTAACCGTATGGATGAAGTCTACAACTCAAAGTCTACAACTTTCATTTGTATATCACTTTCAAAATATTCTTCCAAATATCACCGTTTATAATGATTTTTCTCAGACCGTGAATTCTACAGAAGGCTCTGGACGTTTAGGGGTTAACAAGTAATATTACAACGCTTGCATGGAAGTGCAAATAAATTCATAGTGTTATAATCTCCCTTCCAAACCTCGTCTTCAGCAGACAATTAGAGACGTAATTTTTTTTGTACATAAGAATAATCCCTAACTCGGCAGCTTCAAACTGCTCCTGATCAGAAGCAAATAGTTCTTCTGAAACTTGTAGCAATTAAATCACAGATTTGTGCTTGCAACGTTGCATTCCTACACATCAGAAAGACAGGATAAATTTATGAGAACAGAGTCCTGGGCCTATAATTTAACCCCTAACACCTTCAACGTCTAAAAATGACCAGTTCTGTAGGAGTTGAAATGAATCATCCAGAAATCATTTTAGGAAGGTTGTAGAATTGATCATTAGAAAAATGAAATATGATCAATAAAACTGAATGGTTTGAATATGTTTAAGAATTTGATCTAACAAAATACGCTAAGACTTCATTTTCAATTTTAGCACTTAGAATTTAAAACATGAGGAATTGCTCAAAAAAGATCACTACATGATGCGGAATTTGTACCTGAATTTGCGTTCTTCAAGGGTCGTTTCGATGCGACGCATCAGTAAAGCATGATTTTCTATCAACGTCATAAGCCAATTGCCCCATGGCAGGCACTCGAAGACTATAATCTTCACCACTTGCACAAACAGCGCCATCCAGGTGCAATACAAACGACCCTTCAATAATGGATTTGTCAACCATATGTAGCAAATCCAGGGGAAGAATTCAGTGGTAAAATCTATAGAAACTCCAACCTCCGTTCTTCTATATCCATAGCGCATGTCCACCAAACATAGGTAGAAAAAAAATAGAAGAATACGAACGCCAATACCAACCAATGTTGTGAAGCTCGGCCACAACTTGTGCTCATTTCAGCTGCTGCTGCAACAAACCATTCCGCAACATGCAACCCGTCGGAAGATCGTCTCGAGGGAAGAAACCATACGTAGCTTAATCTTGAGCATCCTCGCAATAACGTAACTTGGAGTCATAAAAATGAAAGAGGATGATGTAACCAATAAAATGTCTAAGAGAGAATTGAGAAGACCCTGTAGGAACGAAATAGGTGTACAAAAGTGTTGTTGTGCACGAAGAAGATGTCTCTCTGGAAGATGGGGAAGAGTGTGAAGAGATTGTTAGCAGCCTGCGAGCCCGGGGCTTTCATCGCTCCAACTGATTCCTTTCCTCAACAAAGCCCATGGCTTCCGACGCCAGAAACTCCTCATCACGAAACCTGGACAGAAACTGCACCAGTCGGTACACATCGGAGAAGCTCGACACGGCGCCGAAGGAAGCCCTCACGGCCATGAACCCCCAGTTCTTCTCCAGAATGCCCACGTCCACATTCGACCTCTCGTGCGCAGCCCCTCCCAGCAGATTCGCCAGCCCCGGGTTGTTGAAGTTCCCCACCGCCACTTTGATGTTGCTCCGGGCCGCCATTTTCCTCACGATCTCGGGGGGGAGTACCGTCCCTGAGAAGTCGATCACATTGAAGCTCACGATGCTTCCCCGGTCCTTCATGGAGTGGGAGCCGTACACGCGCACCAGGTGACGCGACTCGTCGTCGTTGTGTCGCAAGTTCCGGAGTTGCTTGAGAAGCCATTCCACCAGTGCGCGCGTCCTCTTCTGAATGGCGACGAAGCCGATGCGTTCCAGGTGGAGGAGGCCGAGGTTGAGCGCTGCGAATTGGAGGAGGTTCATGGTGTTGTCCGCGGGGCACATGATGTGGCAATCGGAACCGTCCTCGGGTGGTTGGTTTCGCAGCAATTGAAAAGTTCCTGAAGGTGATGGTTGCACACAGAAAGACTCGCGGCGGATGAGGAGGTATCCCAGTCCGGAAGGGTAGCCCATCATGTGATGGAACGAGCCCACGACGATGTCGGGTTGGTGAATCTCCAGGTCGAGGGAGTTTGTGGGGAGGAGCGTGGTGGCGTCGACGCACACATGCCAACCAGATTGCTGCGCTTCCACCACCCAGCTGAGGGAATGCTTGACTCCCGATAGATTGGATTGCGCCGGGTAGATGAACAGGCCGCCGTTGCTAATGTGGTAGCGACCAGATTGGCGACGGAGGAGCTTGTGAAGCTCGTGACTGTGGAAACAAAGCTCCCGCTCCGTGACGGGAGCCAGAATGGCTTTCCCGCCGGCACGAAGAGCGGATTGGATCACGGGACGCACTGCGGCGTGGTTGTCTTGGCAGACTAAGAGCGGGCTGCCTCGCTGAAACGGGAAGCTCTCCGCAACTAAGCGAAAACTCTCTTGAAAACCCGAGGTGAAGATGACGGAGTATTGGCTCGACGTCGTGTTGAGCAGCTTCAGCAGCCGCTGCTGCGTGTCGGTAACGTGCACGAACAGAGGATTGTCCGATTCGGGTACCACCGCGGCTGAGCCCAGGCACGGACCTTCGGCAAGCAGAATCTCAAGGTGTTGTTCCACCTATAAGTGCGATCAAACACCCGAACACACAGTCATCAGCAAATTTCTCGAAATCATTATGCCACAAGGAAATTGCTCTACTGGCAAACGATATGAAAGCGGGAGTATAACTTACAGAATTCAAGACATGAAATTTGACAAAATCTCATGAAAAGTGGTAATTCTTATGGGTTTCAAAACGCCAATTATCATCGGTTCGCGTCAAATTTCTCATGTTGGATTGAATTAATAAATTTGTTATTTGCCTCGGGTGCCATGGATCAACACAGAGCAAATTAGGTCACCCAGTTATGGCAGCGATCGCAGATGGAGCATTACCTGGAAATTGGAGAACAGGGCGAAACTGGCGTAATCAAGGTAGACGAGCTTCTGCAGCTCCAGCTTGGGATACTGCTCCCGGCGGTCCTGGTCGACCTGCAGGTAATTGAAGTAATCCTCAAACTCTTCCAGAAACTCTTCCTCGGCGTCGTCGTAGGGCGGCACCACAGGCGGGCCGCTGTCCATCTCTTCCTCCTCCGCCACCGACGACGACGTCCAGTCGCTCATCGTCGTCCCCACTCGGTCTATCCGCTTGGGGGTCGCGTCCCAACTCGTGTGCTTGCTCTCCACCGCATCCCGCTTATACTCCCAACTCCCGCGCCGGCTCATTTCATGGACACTCTCCACCTTCCCATCCGACGAGCTCCAGGAGCTTTCACTCGACCTGCGCTGCACGGCGCCGCCGCTAGGGGTGACGGGGAAGAGCGACTCGGCGAAGGAAACGTTTTCATCCGTGTCGTCGGTGTCGTAATTCGGCTCCAGGGGCGCCGCGACGGATAAATTAGGTTTCAAGGCGTCCTGCTTGGCTGGTGATGGCAACGGGCTGGTCGTTCTACGGTGATTGAGCTGTTGCGGGGGCGCCATGGGAGGCGTGCGAGGCGCCTGCGGGGAGGACGAGTGCGGGGATTTGCCAAAGCTCCGGAAGTAGAAGACGTCCTGGTGATCGTCATCGTCGACGTCGTCATGCTGCTGAAGCTCTCGCCGAGGGGGGGCGGTATGAGACCCTCCCTTGGACCGAAACTTCGAAAATTTGGGAAACATAGCTCGCTCTTGCCTTCAATCAAATACTACCCCAATTCCGTCTCTCTTGCATTTGATTCCCTAAACCCCCAACTAATAACGCCCTCAACTCCTTGAAGAGTCGATCCACTCGAAGTCAAAACTCGAACTCAACACCCGCCTAAGCGCTCATCCAAGAGCTCATCACAAAACGCTACCGAAAATGAAAGCCGGATCGAGCTGCCACTTTCAACAGCGCACGTAACACTAACTGCAACAAAACTTCAAAACCTCAAAAACCTCAATTCACCACCAACTATGGACAACGCTCGCAATTGGGCGCTACATCAGAGTCACCGCGTGCAGCCAGTGAGGCCCACAAACCCACGCACCGTCCTCGACATGCAAATTAAAAAAAAAACTTTCCCTAAAAATCTCTCATGATTTCGAACCCAATCCAACGCTTCAAGCACAACAAATATCTCAATTTTCAAAGCTTATATTTCTCAACTCTCATCTCTTCACTGAGTGGACCTCCCTGTCGATATTCGACCAACTGAAACCAACCTCATCGACATGAAACAAGGACAAACATCAGAGAATTCGCCACCTGCCTGCGCTGTACGTGAGTTGCGAAGAAATGGTAAGCGCTTGCTGCAATTCCGCGTTGAACAAAAGCTGCGTGTCAACGCAACGAGAGACCAAAGCCAGTGCCCCAATTCCTGAAACCTGCCAGAGACAGTGTGGGACCCTGCAGGGCACTGCACATGGCGGAAACTGAAATCTCCCCTGCAGCTTCTCGTTCTTTAGCTAGTTCTAGACTCTTCTTCTCCAAAGTTATGATGGTGTTTCTGGATGGACAATTCCGTCCAAGTTATCACTTATCACCAGAAAACTGCAAGCTAGCTTATAGCTAACTGCGTATTATATTACAATTGCAAGGAAATATATTTTTGTTGTATGATTCTTGGATTCCCCGCCTGTTTGCACATGCAGGCAGTAGGCACGGGCGTCCCGGGAGCATCTGGCGTCCTTCAATTCAGGTGCCGACCGAGGTCGGCATTTTGACTCGCCCGGTAAATTCTCTGTTTGGGAGAAAGCCGGGCGGGGCGCACGGGGAGTCGGGCCCGGCGGCGGGGACGGACTGCGCTGGGAATGGTGCTGGGAACCGGGCGTGGAATGGGGCGGAAAGAAGCGCGTGCTCACGGGAAAGAAAAGCGGGCCGCGGGGTCCGCCGGGGTGGGTGGGGCAGGGAAAGGAAAGCCGTCCGTCAGCTGGTTGGAAGGTTGTTGTCGTCAAAGGGAGGGCCCGTTTCGCACGTTCACACTGACAGACTGACAGACACGGGAAAAGGAGGGCCCTCCGCTTTCAGACCTACTACCCTAGCCCCTACGTGAAGGTCAGATTCAGACATAAAGGAAGTATTTTTTGGAATGTCTGAATGTTTGGAATATTACAAGTGAAATGTGCCAAATGCTGCAAAAAAAATTCGACCATATTGTGTATTTTTTTGAATATTTTTGAAAACCACTACATCACGCCTAACCCCTAAAGGACCGGCATGCATTTTTTGGCCGTATAGAAATTTTGGGCAGGTCTGTGTGATTAGAGATTTCCATATTGTAAGCTGAAATTTTAATAGAAGGTGGGCACGAGGAATATCTTTCATATGCACTAAATTTCAGGACATTTGGAAATAGGAGTCAAAAGTTATGGCCAAATATGTTCCTTTTTTTCGTAACTGGGCAGTCCGGGCAGCAAGAAAAATTTGGCAAAATTTGATTTTTTTTTTAAAAATATTTTTTTCTTGTAGATTATATTTTTGTCTATCTGGAAAGCTTTGATTCATTTCATTTGGATTTGTTACGAAAAAGTTATGGACATTCTTGTTTTTCGGGCAGTTAGAGCATCTTCTTGGAAAAAATAACTTGTAGGATTCATTTCTAAATGCTATTTTTGCAATTTAAAAAAAAAAAAAAAATTCTCATGGTTTAGTTTACTTGCTAGAACAATCTCACCATTGGGATTAGTGTATTTTAATTCCATCTAAAATATATTAATGTCTTAGATTTTCCTTCTATCTCGTACCTACTTCTACTTAATAGATTTTTTAGGAATGATAATTAAGTTTTTTTGAATATATTTTTTTTCCCTAGACTCTCAACTCAATTCTCCACTATAAAGATTTGAAGCACAAAACTCTGAAGTGCAAAGATTTTAAGTGAAAAATGTTTAAAGTCAAAAAAACTAGTCCCGCAATGTGCTGAAATACTTGTTTTTTCCACTTTAAACGCAGATATCTTGCAATCTGAGCGGTCAAAAATTCTGAAATTTTTTCCACACATTCTCATAATAATTAGGTGTAAGATCCTACGGTTAGATGTGAAAAAAAAATATTTTTCATTTTTTTTACTCCTTGCTATAGAAATGGCAGTTTTGATGGTTTTTGGGCAGAAAAAAAGGCCTTGGGCCTTTAGGGGTTAAGCCATGCATGATAGGTTTTCTTGAGGAGAGAGAATTGTAGGTTAGAAATTCAGTTTGCTTGTCAAATTCAAATTTTGAGCAGTTTCTTGGGACTCGGTTGCACTGCACCTCAAGTGCAAGAGAATTTCATTTTTCTGGAGAATTATAGTTGCCAGAATCCCCTTTGCTACTTAGGTCCTACTCTTTTTGCAGAGTTTTGCTTTGGGAAACTCAATCTGTAGTTTCCGTCGTACAGTGCAACGACAAAATCAAGTGTTGCGGAGAAGTAAGTCTCATGTGAATTTACTTGTTAGTACATTGATTACTTGTTATTAACAAGTGTGATCTTCTTTCAGCAATACCCTTAGACTGGAATTGTTCAATTGGCAATCCAGAGATATACAATATGACGTACTCTGCATACGTTTATAGTTTTTGAGATCACTAATTTCTGAATATTTTTTAAAGCAACATCTTCCAAAGTTTTTTGAACCATATAGAGTAGAGACATCCAAGACACTAGGGAAAAGAGCATTTTCTGGACGTGATGTCCCATCTACTAGTGTTGTTGTCTTACCTAGATCTATTAAAAGAGCTCCTCCTATCAACCCAGGTTCAAGGCCTAGTGCACGTACTTTTTTCCTAGGCCTTTGGATTCAAAATAAGCAAAGACGTTAAAGGCAAATGAAAATGCAAGGGCGTATAGTCTACATCGAATTGCAGAAGCTGCTACTTCATTGTGTGCAGATGTGGCTGAGAGAAATAGACTACTGGCACAGCAAATCCAATGCATAGCTGATCAAACAGCTCTGAGCATCTTCAAAAAAGCTGGGGACAGAAATCCGGCTTCAGCAGATATGTACTTCCTAGAGCTTATGGAAGAAGATGTTGAAGGAGTACAAGAAAGGAGAGCCCTCCGAAGAACCGAAAGGCAGAGGACGCAACAATTGGCTATAACTTTGCCACCACAACGTCTGCCTATCATAACCTTGAAGAATTTGCAGAAGAAGAGGAGGAAGAGGAGGAGAACGAATTTGCATAAGAGAATCTTGACCGCTATGGACCTTATCAACAACGTAGAGAATGGGAGGGAGATGAAAGGAATCTTGATTTGAACATGTAACTCATTTCCACTTATGTAGACACTTATTTCTAATATCTATTGTGACTGTTAGTCCACTAATATATAAGAGTCATTGATGAAAATGTGGAATTCTCTACTTTATGTGCACCAATTCTATTGTTTGAAGTGTTTCATATGTGTATGTGATGAAACGCCACTAAACAAATCCCTAGCACTCCTTTATGCATAAAGCTTTCTATTCGTATCAAGAATGTAACTCCTTACACCACAATCCTTTGTGCATAAAAGATATTGACTTGCAAAGTACTTACAAATTGGAAAAAATAGAAATTTACTTTTACTTTTATTTTGGTTTCGATTGGGAAGAATATCTCAAGGAGCTTGATGTCAGTGAGTTCAAATTAAATGTTAATGGTAAGAGTTTCATCTGATATGCAAATTTTTCTTCTTGCTCAAATTCCGTTAATCATAGTACATGTTATAGGGTAGTCCTAAACTGTGGTAGTGAATAGCAAATTTTGCTTCTGTACAAGAATGAAGCGTGATTGAGCCACACTGATTTTGCATTAGTCTTTGATGTCTTATTGAGCATCGAACACAGATGACAACTTACAGTCACTTATACAATTGAGAGACCTTTTGCAATTTTAAAAACGAGATTGCAGCCAGGTGACCTCGGTAGGAATCTCTTCGGGAAGAAACAAAAATTCTCCATCAATAGAGAACCTTGAGTACCACCTTAAATCAAAAAAATCCTAAACCTGTTGATGCTATCACAGCCAAAGGATCCAAAGAGGCGAGATTATGGAATTTGAATCATTACAAAGATTCTTTTCTACTTAGGATGTGATTAGCTATTGAACTAGCAATTATCCTTCTAAATACACAAAAATGCACACTCATAGTCTTCAAAATTCTGATAAGCATTCAAAATTGCACATTGATTTTTTGTCGACTCCATTCTTCAATATTTGTTGCATCTTTTGTCATCTTGCTTCAGAAAATATTCAGAAATTAGTGATCTCAAAAACTATAAACGTATGCAGAGTACGTCATATTGTATATCTCTGGATTGCCAATTGAACAATTCTAGTCTAAGGGTATTGCTGAAAGAAGATCACACTTGTTAATAACAAGTAATCAATGTACTAACAAGTAAATTTACATGAGACTTACTTCTCTGCAGCACTTGATTTTGTCGTTGCACTGCTCGACAGAAACTACAGATTGAGATTCCCAAAGCAAAACTCTACAAAAACAGTAGGACCCAAGTAGCAAAGGGGATTCTGGCAACTATAATTCTCCAGAAAAATGAAATTCTCTTGCACTTAAGGTGTAGTGCAACCGAGTCCCAAGAAACTGCTCAAAATTTGAATTTGGCAAGCAAATTGAATTTCTGACCTACAATTCTCTCTCCTCAGGAATCTCCAGCTACTCCATCATCGATAGAAAACCATGAAATTTCAGAAATTCCACCAAATGCACCAAGTTTGCTCCAGAATTGAGAAACTTCTAAATCAAATTACGTGCAAATTCAATAGTCTATTTAAAGGTCTAATCATCCCAAATTTACATTGGCTAGCAACACAGCGTCACAGCCTAAAAATCGTATTGCAAAACACAATTTGAAAATTCCACAAAAAACATGAGCCTTACATTTCCGCAGCACTGACATGTATGAAGGCAAGGCGTCCAATCTTGAGGCTTTCGCTGATGAGTGATTCTAAAAGCTTCCCGAGTTGCATAGAAATGCACAAGATTAATAAAGTGCAAAACACAATTAAAATGCACAGAAACCCCAACCAATCCGCCGATCAAAATCCCAGAAATGCACAAGATTAACACACTTCAGAACACAATTAAAATACAAAGAAACACAATGATAATGCGTAGAAATGCACCTAATGAACAAATTGACCTAATTAACAAACACACCATCTCTGTAAACTAACCTAATCTTTGCAAATTGAGCCTAGAAGAGCTCATTTTGACAAGCGGTAGGGTCGGCTACGGAGAGGTTAAATTCATTGGGCCCGATAAAGAAAACAAGTGCAATGAGGTTAAAGCAAGGCAATTGTCGGTCTTCGCAAAGCTTGTCGTTTCTTCTTTTGCAAGCCAAATTGTGGCTGGCAAAACGACCTCCATTTGCAAGCCGAAGGCGCTTAAGAGGCTCGGCCGCTTAATCAGCCATCCAATTTGCCAAGCAGGTAGAGCAGTTTTGCCAGCCATGACGAACAAGTCATCTAGTATGGCAACTGGGTGGGGATGCTTGAAAAACTTTCTCTTTCATGGGCAAAGGGTTTCAGCAATTACGCAAGGCCCAATCATTAGCCTAATTTCAAATCCATTGATATCAGTCAATAGGAATGCTTAGGGCTAGTTTACACCAAAGTCACTCCCTGTTACACTTATAATGGTAATTAGTGTTATGTTGTAAATAGCATTACCTATACTTTTACCCCACCCACTCTAAACTTCAATTATTTGATATTTAGTGTTAACTAAAATCCTAAACCCCCTGTCGCCTCCACCTCCACCTCCACTTGCTGCCTGTTGCCTCCGCTTGCCTTCCGCCCTCCGCCTCTACCATTAGCCCCTCCGCTTCCATCCTCCACCTTTCGCCTTCTGTCCCTCCTCTCCTTGTCCCTCCACCTCTCCTTGTCCCTTTGCTTCCTTCCTCCATCTCTCCCCGCCTCTCTTCACCTCGCTCCTCCCTGTCCCTTCACCTCCCTCCTCCTTGTCCCACCTCCCTCCTCTATGTCCCTCCACCTCCCCCTTCTATCCCTCCACCTTCCCTTCACTGCCTCCCCGTGCTTTTTAATTGCCTCCAGGTGCTACATTTTTTGTTTCTCCTTTTGGTAAGAGATTTTTTTTCCTTCTTAAAACCCCACTCTACTCTTTGCACTTCATTCTCTTCTAATTTTCTAAACTAATCACCAAACATGGAGATTTAGAATTCTACGGTTCACATTGTTTGCACCACTCTTCCTGTAAATTTTACAATTAGGCCCCACTCTACTCTTTGTACTTCATTCTTTTCTAATTTTCTAAACTAATCACCAAACATGGAGATCTAGAATTTTAGGGTTCACATTGTTTGCACCACTCTTCTTGTAAATTTTACAATTATTTGTAAAAATTGATTTTTTTCTGTAGATTATTTATCAATATTTTTCTTCTACCGCCATGGATGTCAATGCAGTTCCCTGGTCTCCTCCTCTTCACGACTTGGATCCAAATGTTGGCAATTCACGTGCATTGCAACAAGTTTCTACTATTGCAACACGTAAATATGTCATTGCTTGGATGATTGAGGATGAGTCATTGTATGGTCTTAGAGGCCTTTGTGCACGCACAGTTGGAGCTTTTTCACAATACTTTTGAGGACATAAAAGTGCCAACCTTATGAGAGCATCACGATGGTGAAAATTGCAAGATACATTTTCCAATGATGTAGCTGAAGACTTGAATTTGGCAGTTTCTTGTAGCAGAAGTTGTCTTGGGATTCGGAAGCAATTGTGCACAAAGGCTGCTTTTGGACGTAGTGCCAAATGTTCTGATTGGGTACTATGGCTTTATTCTAAACTTCTTGAAGCATTTGAACATTTCAAAAAGACCGGAGTCAAATTTTCTTCGAGCTCGCTAATTGAGCTAACATTGAGCATATTATTGGCTGAAGACTCCATATACACACACCAGTCTAGGGATCCAGAAGATGATGTATTGCTTACAGATAAAATATGTCATAGTTGGATGCAACAATTTATGGATGTTCACAATATTGTTCTATTATCTCAACGAGGTAGATTGACATGTAGTGTAGAAGAAGAGTAGTCAATTGAAATGCATACAGCATACCATTTGGGTGTGTTGCAAAGGGGATTTCAATCTGGCTTGTTTGATGAAAACCTCATAGAAAACATTGATGAAACTCATTTTGTTGTCAACATTGACAACGGTCGGACTTTAGGATTTCAAGGAGACACTTCTGTCAAGTATGATGAATTAGTTTCAGGTGAAGATTTGATGACTATGGTTGTTAAAATCTCTAGAGGACGTCGGGCCATGATAGAAGCTCCTATGCTAATATTTACTAATGCAAATAGTAATTATCCCATCAGAGGCCTTAATGATGATATTCCAGGAGTGACGTATAGAATAGGACCAAAAGATTGGATGGATCAATCACTTTTTCTCCAATACTTTGAAGAACCTCGGGCTTTTCAAGCTGATGTGTAGCAACAAACTAAGATGGTTTGGGTTGATAATTGTACTAGTCACAATATCACTGCAAGATTGGGAATTGTTTTGGCTGCCAAGCAAACAATTTTGAAGTATTTGCCACCTTGCTCAATACATCTTTGTCAACCTGCGGATACATTTATCATTTCGAAGATAAAAGATGCTTGGACAAATCGGTGGGAAGCCAAGAAGACGGAATTAAATGGAGCAAACGCTTGACAAAATACTGCTCGTGGAGATGGTCAATGGTTTGGTAAACTTACCAACTTTAGTAAGAGATTTTTTCTTCAATTGGCTGTTGATAGTGTTGAAGATGTCAACATGCAAGTAGATTACAACAATGTGTCTTATGCTAGAAAGGCCATGATCCGTTGTGGCATGGCATTAGGTGTTGATGACTTTTGGAGTGTGGATCAGTTATTTCCACATCTCTAAGAAATAGTTGCAAAGCATTGTCAGTACTTTGGTGGGCAAAATGTTGCTCAATATGTTAGGCCAACTTAGATATTGGATTTGTTATTTTGGCATTGTTTATAAATGTAAAACTTTGTAAGTGTTTCCTTCAATTACAAGTTCTTGTGATACATTTTGTAATACCAAATGAGTATTTTGTATTTGATATTATCAATGAGTATTTTCTTATAAATTTTTTGTATATTTAATCAACTTTTTTTTCAATTCTCATTCTTATCATGTGAAGACAATTTTTTTTTAGGATTTTTTGCTTGTTTTTTGGAAATATAGATGTTAATTTGCAAATGGCTTTGAATTTTTTTTTAATAAAGTATTCATTTGGATAGGCATTTGTGTGTTTAAATTTATATTTTTTTCATTGCAATTTCATGAAATAATAGGTAACACTAAATATAAACTTGTAAAAAATTGATATCCGGCAATTGAGAAATAGTGTCCACTATGGTATTTAGTGTTGATAACATTAACATGATTGTTAACATTTAGTATTGTGCTTCATAATTAGTGTTGCCAACACTAAATACCATCATTAGTGTAGTGGTTCCCAACTTTGTTGGATGACAATATTTAATACAAGGGCCCATCAAAAATGAAAGTAATGTCCCTAGCAAAACCTTTGTCATGGTGAGATTTCTTCATCCAAAAATCATAGCACCATTATCCTCAAGGTCAATGTAGGATGCCATGTAGATTTATCATCTTTCAAATTTTCTTTGGGCTATGAGCCTTGTGTAAACCAAAGTTGGACCACTTCTTACTTATCTATCAAGCACATGGCACAAACTTTGAGAGATCACAAGGCTTGGTCTTAGTGTAAACCAGCCCTTAGATTCTTAAATTTGGCTATCAATTAGGCCCAAAGGATTTTTATTGAAAGCTAGCCCAATTTTCTTTTATATCACATGGTCATTGATATGGCGGTATTTTGATGACATAGAATTGGGCCCAAGTGCTAAAAAGTATTCTTGACCCAATTTTTCTAATTGGATCCAATTTAATCCCTAACCTTCACTTGGATAGTTGGATGGAATGGGCAAAATCACCATTAAAAAAAATTCCCATATTTTCTGTACTTGATCTTGTTGCAAAGGCTTAAGGCAAGTTAGTTTTTTGCAATAGATTGCCCCCCAAAAGAAGACATTGCCTCAAAATATGTTGTGAGGCATTGTGGCCTCTTCAACCCTTTATCACCGAAATCTTTTAGGATTTTTACAAGAATTTCTTTACGTTGTATTCCTAACTCATTGGCGTTTGCCAACAACAAACCTCAAAATATAAGGGCATCACCACACACCTTGAAAAACCTCTCTAAAAAAAAAATGATAAAGAAGCCAAGTGATGTGCTGGATAATCAATCATTAGTCAGCTGGATTTTTTCAGGCTATTGGTATTTAACGAGCTTAAAAAATCATCCATGTTTTCAGTTTTAGAGTGCTTCCTTGCCTTGCAAACAAGATGACCTCATTTGCAAGGTGGGTGGGCATGCTCTAATTCACAATTTAATGCTGGTTTCTTGGAAAAGCTAGTGGATTCAAGTTCGGCAAATTTGAAACCGATACTATTTTTTTTGGTGTTTGCACAAGGATCCCATTTTCTGTTTCAACATTTGAAGACAATATATTATTATGTGTTATTATTCTGTCAATGCCTTCAGCCTCCTCACTGTCACACCCGACTGAATTGAAGGTGATGATTAAAGGTGTCCATGCTTCACTCCTCCTACCATTTGCCAAGAATTCTTTCAATGTATGAGTGTCCAGCTGCTTTTCGATGTCCTCACCAGAGGAAACCCTGTCATTTTTCATTTAGAAGATCCAAAGTTGTGTCGCTTTTCACTAAAAATAATATAATGTTAGTATCCTAGTTGGCCCCATGATTTGTCCTTTATGACTTTTTTCACTCACCCCACGTTTAGTCACTATTTCAGGGAATGAAAAGTGACAGGGTTTGCAGTAGTACCTCCGCCACATTATCCCTTCTTCTTGGGCTTCCCGTGCACCAACAAAATGGTGTTGGTTGTTTCACAACATTGAAAATTGAACTTTGTTAAGAATGAAACTTGTTGATCACTCTGTTGTTGTGTGGAATGGAATGGCCAAGTGTTGCAAAAGCAAGTATTGTATACTAGATAGCGGGCAACTCCCTGCGCGTGGTAGAATATGCAGGGAGCTGTCCGCTCTCAAACATTAAAAGACTTAGGACAAGATTGCAGAATGAGTACTTCATTATCAGTGGTAGAATCCGCACCCTAAGAAGAATGTGAAAATGGGAGAATAATCCTGTACTGCTTTTAACGTGACCAATAATAACTTTGTTGAGCAACGCAAACCTTGAAAAGGATGAGCCACCTAACCATTCAAGCCAAACATTTGGAGAACTTAGGAGAGTCAGAGAGTCGAAGAATCGGCACTCATATTCTAAGTAGGCTCATCGATTACCAAACAATACATGTAGAAACACCAGACTAAATTGTGAGATAAAACCACCTAGGAACACCACATGAAAAAGGACCATTCTATCTTTTGTTATATAAAAATGTTATTTAATTTATCTCAATTTCATCAAATAGGTCATAAAAAGGTCTAATTTATAAAGACAAAAATGTTATTTTGGATGAATGAGAAGCTATTTGGATGAAACATCACCCAAAAATATTATATTTGTCATGATGAACATGGCCACTTAAAAGCACTCAAAGCAATCAAGGTTTGGCTTTGACACCTTGTAGAAGCATCTCTACTAGTGTGGCAAAAAGTCTTTACATCAATACACTAGTAGATAACATTATCCTATTTTAAATAATATTTTTTTGATTTAGCCACTTGTATTTTCTACTAGTGATAAGGTGGGTCCTTTGTTAAGGTCTATAGAAAATGTCTCCCTCATTGCTCTTTTTTAAGACCAAAATCCTCAAAGGAACTTAGTATTTACAACTAATGAAAAAATTTGGAAAATTTGAATTCATAAGTAGAATCAAAGACCTTAAATGAGATTGAAAGGTCAAGAAATACAAAATTAATTAACCACAATATATGAAAAAAATTCACTAGTACAAAACCACCTTGAATAAAACATTTCAAACCATGGTTTTGTATTAAATCTACATTTCTTAAAATATAGTTGTATTTATTCTTGTCCAAATTTAACACAAAAGCATAGTTTGAAATGGAGTTTTCCAATATAAATTTGTACTAGAGTTTCTACATTTATCACCTAAAGAACTTAGTTGGGTTTGATTTTCCTTGGCTTTTATATTAAAGGGTGGATTACTTTTTTTTATCCCATTCAAGCAAAATCTCTATATTAACTTCAACCAATCGCAAATCTTTCAGTGTACAAAAGCTAAGGGACTATCAATTATTATGCCAATGTACTATTTATAAAAATAAAAATAGCATTTTGCAAAAATTGCCAAATCCTAGCAAAAAATAAATGCATGCATTTTTTGTTGTTTGTTGATTCTTTGAATATTGATGAAGGCTATTGTTATTTGTACTATACAAGGATAAGACTATCCACATGAAAATAGAATTTTTGAACCAATATGAGGATCCCACAAATATTAGAAAATAAACATATTATACTTATTCAATGGCATAAATTATAGTGTCTTTGACTAATTGCACCCATATAAAATTCTATTTTTACCTTCCAACCTCCATTTTTTTTAGTATTATGCACCTTCAATGTTTGATGTGATCAATTGAGGGTTTGCAATGGATCAAAAAAGATATTGTGTTTGCTTCAGGAGTTTATCCCTTCTGTAAACAAATAAATGTCCACAATGTTGTTTGGAAACTGTTTTGCCAATTTCATTAATCATATTGTGCAAAGTATAACTTCATGATAAATTCAAAAATTCATTGATGATCCAAATTTTATATAACAATAATCAATGAATATCATTGCAAACGTGCATGTGAAGCTAAATAAAATTAGACACAAAAAGTCTCTATATATGCCCTACTATAAGGGCTACCAACACCGTGTTTGGGTATTTAGATGACTTTTGAAAAAAATTATATAAGGTATTTATGGCTTTTGTACATCAAAAATGTTTTCAAAACAAATCACAAAAAATGTTTTTTAGTGTATTCAGGATACTTATAGCTCCATGCCATTGATATAAATTTTGTCCCTGAAAATGGTGATTTTTGAATTAAGGTTTCTACTCAAATTTGAAATATTGAAAAAAAATCCTAAAATTGAATATTTTATTGCAACTTGAAAAATTGGCATTTACCAAGGGCTACTAATGTTCTATTTATAAAAAATTATAGAAGTTTTGTATTTGCAATGATGCCACTAGTAAAAAGTTGGACTTGGAGCACCAATGAGAGCACTAGAGCTTGGTGCTAGAAGCCTATATGGGCACCAAGCTCTAGTACTCTCGAAGGTGCTCCAAGACCAACTTTCTACTAGTGTGCTCTTCACTATAATATACACCAATGGTGAAATTTTCAGATATTTTGAGCAAATTTGTATTTGATATGAATTGTGCTCTTCACTACAAAGTATAATACAGACCAATGGTAAAATTTTCAGAGATGTTGAGCAAATTTTGTACTCCGTATTTGATATGAATTCTCCTTAGTACTTCAAAAATTCTTGGTAATTTCAAATCTTCACAAAAAACACACCAAAGACACATGATTTCCTCTCTGAAAAATAGAAATAAAAATTGCATTCATGTGTAGCCTGTACTTTGCATGCATACAGAGCAAAGGAATTTTGAAGTTCAAGGTTTAGGGTTAAAAATCAGGAAGTCCAATAATGACACTTATTTCTGAAGGGAGTATCAATTATCAACTGCACTCACTTCCATAAGACAAAAGTGAACACCACAAGGTGAAATCTTGTACTCAAATACAATGAGCCCACACCTTGGATGTTTTGTAGAATGTAGAGCCTTTTTTTTCAGCACTTCCTCAGTGATTTTGAAACAAAATTGCTCCAGTTTCTCATTCACGCAAACGTGATGTTTGAGGATGCACTATATCATGATCCCAACCCCTGAACAGAAATTTATAGGTGAGTCCATATCATCATGAAAGCAAATGTGTTCATATTTAGAACACATGATTATATCTTGCCGTAGGAAACATTAGATCACGCAAGCGGTGACGACCATTGAAACTGTGCCACCTACTGCTTCTAGCTCAATGCCGCAGGCGTGCAAGAGCGCGGATGCCTCAGGTCGGACCCTAAATGCAAGCTTTCAAGAACAGCCAGTGATATCAACTAGCAGACTATCCTCAGGTGGCTACAAATTAAAACAACAACAAAACACTACGTCCAACATGATTTCCCTAGAAACATCAGCCAATGCACAGAACCCTACTAATCTAGACATAACTTTTGGCATGCCCTGTCTTTGAAATGTAGCATTTTCCCCGTATCGTTAGCCAATCTCTTATTCTCTTCCAAGCATATTGCCTGTCTGCACCACATGACATCACGGAAAAATTATTCCGCGAGTCTTCTCTCCTCAATCAAATGTGTGATGAGGCTAATTTCTGAATATGTACAGTACACTAGATTACTGCCGCTGTCAGACAGACCGTGCAGACTCCTCAGCTTCACAGCTTGTGCAATCGCCTGCAATAGAAGCACAAATTAAAATGTGCGGTCCAATAGCTCATCCTCATGTGGCTTAGTGTTAATTCAGCAAACGTTTATTACTATAAGGATCACACAAAAAGAAACTAGCCTTGGGTCAGTCGGTTGATTATATATTTCAAACCATAGTTAAGTGAGAAAAACCTGGATAAGAGAGTCGAGATGGAAGAGTTAATACTTGCGCTTTTTTGTCTGCTTGCTCCACCACCACGCGACAAGCAATAAACCCGAACCCGCCATAAGAATGCCAATAAAGGCCCCTTTTACTAGTGAACTACCGCCGCTGACAATCTCAGCTTCCGCCAAAGTTGGACGTTGCAGTGATGGCCCATACCAATTTGTCATGAATTTGTAAACAGCGTCATGGTTCCAATCTGGATCCAGGACATTGGTCCCCGAGAAACAGTCACTACATAGAGGCTTGGTTGGCCAAACAGTCCTTGGAGACTGAGAATCTTCTTTTCCAGCTTCTAGATCTTCTTTCGCCAGACGTTTATTGACCTGTTAAGCCCAAAACAGAAATGTGAGGAAATCCATCGCGGTTTCCCAAATCCTTACATTACTAATCACGCAGCCACCAGAATCCATTCAGGAAAATATACCACGACATTTCCCTCTTTAGGGAATTACTACCGAGGAAAAAGGAATAAGAAGCAATACCTCATTATGTGCCTGCCAAAGCCACATCACCAAGTCCCTTTGTGTCTTCGTTGTATTCACCACGCTGAATTCATCGTAACAAATGAATAGGTCAATCAAAATGCAATCGCAAAATCTTAGGTGAAATGACTGCATAAAATATACAAAATAGAGAGAATCCATAGAAGTAGGTCACCGCGCAGGAAATGACCCTTGGGATTCAACTGTAGAGTTTTCGCAAATTGGGCTGAATTTGGTGATTCTAAGTATCCAAAATGTGAATTAAAGGATAGCATAGATTGAGAGAGCAGAAATGTAAGAAACATTTAATCATAGCGCAGAAAAGGTGCACTATTTGGTTAAACATCTGAATCTATGAGCGTGCTTTTCGACAGCCTAGCCCCCAACCCTACCCCACCCCAGCCAAGATCTACTATTTCCTTAACAATCTAGGTGAAATTTGTCGATACCTGGAGCTCATTTCCAGAAAATGTTCTCGGCACTCTTGGCACTTGAAGAAATGGTCAACAAAACCGCGAATTGCCAAAAATGCTTCTGTGCTTTCAGAATCAGATACTCGAACACTCAGTGAGTGAAACAGAAGCCACATCCCGCAGCTGCATGCCCACACCTTGGGGTCAGATTGCTCTTCCACTGCTTATAAGGCCAAATTGGCTAATCTGCGGTACAAGACTCAATTGAAGTGATACCTAATCCCATATGACATAGAAATACTGAGCGGCGAAACTTTCAACTACGCAGAAAGAAGGCTCATGTACGAAGTTGCAACTTCTGAAATGGATAACGAAAAAACGAAAGAAGGTGGTGATGGTTACTTGTAACCCCGATTGTCACCCCGGCAAGACACCTACAAAATTATGGAAGGTCCCATCCCGAGTACTCAGTCAATAGCCTAGCATGAAGTAGATCTGAAGTTTGGCAAATATTGCAAACTAGAATCTCACACTGACGATATAAAAAATTGGCAGAATCTAATGATTCATACGACAATCACACTTAAATTCCAACTGATAATACATATCTCCCACGTATAAACGACGAGTTAGGCGGTCATTATTGGCAACACACTGACCCAATAATTAGAAGGAGATGACTTTCCACAAACGTTATATTTGCTTAGGGCCTCCATCGATGGCTCACCCTCGGACCATATATCAGCCAAATCCACTAACAGGCCCGCGGAACCCTTCCTGCACCTGATGAGCGAGCACCAAGACAAAATCCCTTAAGATAGAGTAGGAATCCGATCCAAATACAACACAATCTAGAGAACGTACTTCTCTGAGCAAAAGATACATACTTTGCACAATAAATACAGACTTATGAGCACAAAACATACTGGCCTCGGTGCAGCAAGGGTCCACACTTATGCATTTCCACAACAAATAAATGAAAACATATCCACACAAAAGAAAAGATTCAAACCTTCTGGAGGGATGATGAGCGACAAGAAGTTGCAGATATCGAATCAAGGGCCCTCGGCTCTCCCAACGCAGGAGCTGTCATTCCGTCGAAACAGGTTAGAGGAGAGCACATTGTGTATGCAAAATCAAATTTTGCATACAAGGTCAAAATTTGCATTATGAGGATTAATGCGACACTAAAATTTCAAAAAGAGAAAACTTCAACTTGATTCAGAGTCTCAAAACGGTTCCGTTCATATCAGTATACTTTGCAGTTAAAGGCAGAAAGGGCAAACACAACTAATCCCATTTTATTTATAGTCAGTTAAATCATTCAAGTACAAAAAAAACTTTGCCAGATGCCAGCTCACTTTTTCGTCCACGATTATCTTGAAAGCTGTGGCAGTGGCTTCTTCAGTGTCATGGACAGTTGCAGACATCTTCTCTAGCACAAACACAATTAAATGGGTCAAGACAAACAGTGAAAATATAGCTGACAGCAGAAGCAAACAAATAGATGACGTCCGGTTACAACAGGAAATTGCAATGCACCAAAAAAAGATAGGATAAAGACCTGCACAATTTCACGAACCGGTGTGTTGACAACTCCAACGGCATCTACTGTAGCTACATCACTTAAAGAATACGCTCTAATCCAAGCATAAACAACAACATGTTAGTATGCTTCTGGAAGGTTGCAGTTGATGTATTCGTGAAAATGTCCCCATGATGCAACAAATCATCTAATGCAGAAGATGAGACTAGAGATCAGAAATTCTAAACAATATTTGCATACACTTACTTAGAAATTCGCGTGTTAATCCACCCAAGAAGTTTCTCTGCAGAATAGGCTTTATTAATCTCCTCCAGCTCCTTAGACTTCGTTACACGATCCCCACGCGCAATGGTGGGGGGAGAAGCCCACAAAAGAGTCGGATAATATTGGACTCCAAATCTCGTACACACATCTTGATTAATCTGCTCTGTCATGTCAAATGATAAGCACACATCCTACAAAGTTGCATAGGACTAATACCATAATCAAGCCACTTTAAACAGCCAACTTCCTTGTCCGTTTTTTCCTCAAAATACTCGGGACTTTTCCAGGAGATCCAAAACAAAAAGTTCCCGGGTTCGTTCTAGGCAGTCCGATGTTGTACAATCCCCAAAGCAAAGAAATCACTGACCATCCAAAGGAAGACACACCGGAAAGCTTTTTCTGGTCGAATAAAGTCTTCGTAAAACATTTAATCATCACAAAAAAAACTCTTATCAATAGCTAAAGAAGAGCAAGTTGAGAGAATCACATTGTTGGCGCAATCCACCCTAGCGAGGTACACTTCTCCCGGATGGACAGCACCGGGACCATTGAAAAGTTTAGCAACACGCTCGTAATGAGGCTGCACAAGGGTCCAAGTCCAGAAGTGCAAATTTCAGAAGAAGCGGAGCACAAACTACGAAATCACGTAGCATGAAAAAGGGAGTGCACGCACAAATAATATATGGATATATGTCCATTTTAAATTAAGAAAAAGACGAAAAGACCAGTACAAGAGCTGAGGAGAGTGATGACCTTGTACGATTTGCATGCACCGCACCTGCACCCTCCCAACAGACAGAATTACTACTGAGCAAGGCAAGGCAGGCCAAGGCAAGGAAGAAGTGGACAGAGGAATGGACGGTGGGGGCAGACGGGCCATACCAGTGAGCGTAGAATTCGACGATAGCCCAAGGAGCAGGGGCGGACGCGAGCGTGTCGTTAAAAGTGGCAGAAGTGAGCTCGTAGACAGGGGACAGGGGATCCAGGGGAGAAGCGAGCGCAAGTTGCTTGATAGCACCCGCGCGCGCGTAAGACAAAGGCAAAGGGAGGACGATCGCGAGGCAGAAGACGAGGAACCGCGCCATGTTGGCCATAGCCATTCCAATAGAGAGATAGGGTTTATGAACTACGGAATTAGGGCTTAGGGATCATGTTTCTGCACGCCATACCAAGTGGCACCACCGGCCACACAGCAACCTCACGACCTTCCAGCACAAATGGACTTCCTCACTGGAATTGTCACTCGTCACTTTCGACTTCCCTGTCCTGAAATGCATCAGATACCACGTTACTACAAGACACCCCTTCAAAATCGAATACCGCAAAGGATCCCTCTCAGTCTCCACTCATCTGCATACCAAATCCTGCTAGATACCGCAGTTTCTAAAGAAAATTTTAACTACCTAATCGCAAAATTCACTGTTAAGAAAAAAATTCGACATTCCGCTTCCGCTGATCCGAGAATACACAGATTTAACATTCCCTCTTTAAATCACCTTTGGAACTGACAATCTCTACTACTTGATATCTTCCCTCACAAACAATGCTCCCACAGCCCGAACCAGTTTGAAATTCACCACAAGAAACCAGATCAACCATTCAAACCTAGTTGTTACCCCGAAGTCGCTACAATGTAGAGCAAAATTTCGGCTCAAACTGCAAATCGAGGAAGCAATTCAAAGCTCACATTCGAGTGTCACCCTGTCATGGATCCGCAGCCCTAGATTCTTACGAATGGCGAAGAAAAACCCTACCTGAAGGAAACTAGCACCGTTGGACTCGCCCAGCACCTTGAAATGACGAGCTACTCCGCGCCACTTACTCCTTGTCCGCAAACGGGAGCTCCGTCAGAATTGCTCCCAAAATCAACAGCAAGAGAATGAAGAGCAGGCCAACGGACTAATGAAGGGGACGGCGTTGTGCGACCAAAGAGGTCCAGGAACATGCCCCTGTGACCGCCACGGTATTCGGCCACACGGTATCAGACAAGCCTAATTCCGAACACGCCATGCGGCATTTTAGGGACGCTTTACACCTAGAGGCTGGCGGGATCAATTTGTTGTGTAAGAGCATCTCCACCCGTCCGCGCCACAAGGGATGCACCAGATGGCGCATGTCAAGTGGCTAGAAGGGGCCAGGGAGGTAGCGTTCCCCTACTAGCACCCTCCACAGTGTGAGGAACGAGGTGCAGGGAGGAAGTTGCCTCTCGAGCATTGAAGACCTACCATTATGAGCTTGTTTCTTTGGGGGGTTTTGAGCTTATAATCGGGATTGGTTACTCCTCGATGCTTGCTCTTCCATTAAACACGGGTCCCAACGCTCTTTTTTGTGTCATACTGTGACCCAAGTCAAATGCTCCACACATTGTAGCTTGAAGTGTTGGGATGGTTTTTTGGTGTGGCATGCGTTGACATATTCACACATCTCCAACTAGTGGGACAAGAAAAGAAGCTCAGGCATGCCAAAACATTTAGCGAGGCAATCTGGCGTGCTCTGGTGGAGATGCTCTAAGAGGCCCCAAATCCTCACCTGTAAGCCTGAAATGTGTGCAATCAGTCTTTAGGGGAATAGTCCGGGCTTAGGAACTAAGAATAAAATATATATTTCCTAGATATTCCCTCTTGTCCCAAATTGATCTTCCAATTCCCGTGAATTTTTTTTGTCCCCAATTTGTGATCTTCCGGTTGCTCAAAAATGATCTCTTTTGTTCTTGAAGATTCAATCAATGGATAGCAATGCTTTTGAACCACTTAGAAATGGTTTTCAATGACGTTATTTTCATCCTCAATTCCAAATATTTGGAAGATCATTTTGGAATGGAAAGAGTATTTACTGGGATAAATGAAGGGATGTATTTTCCCCTCATCCACCCAATGTGTCAATTGGATAACATCTGGTAAAATCATATAAGTTCAAAGTTGCAGTAGTTGAATGTTTTAACCCCTAAAAGTCTAGAGGAAAGGTTTGTGAAATTTAACCCTTAAACAACAAACCCAATCTCAAAGTCTGGATTTTTAAAAAATTTCCAAGAAATCTCCTCCACTACTCAAACTCATGTGAACTTCCTTAACCCCTAAAGGACCATTGTCCCTTCGGGGGACAAATGCATTTTCGAGCAGGTACCTACGGGCTGATATTTTCTCCTGATTTTTTGAAACTTTTTTTGGAGGTAGAAAAGTTGATTAGCTTTGTGGGAATATAAGTTTTTTCACAATTGTTGCCCGGGAAAAAAAGTTATGACCAAATAAACTCAAACAAGGGGATGGGGGACAGCCCGAGCAGCAAAAAAAAATGGCAAAAATCTGAATTTTTTTTTTTAAATATTTTTTTTTCATAGTTTATATTTTTTTCTATCTGGAAAGCTTTGATTCATTTCATTTGGATTTATTATGAGGAAGTTATGGACATTCTTATTTTTTGGGCATTTAGAGCATCTTCTTGAAAAAAATAACTTATAGGATTCATTTCTGAATGCAATTTTTCAAATTTTTCAAATTTTTTTTTATTTGCATGGTTTAGTTACTCGCTAGAACAATCTCACCATTGGAATCAGTGCATTTGAATTTCATCTAAAATATATGAATATTTTAGATTTTCCTTTTATCTTGTACCTACTTCTACTTAACAATTTTTTTAAGAATGATGATTAAGTTTTTTTGAATTTTTTTTTTCCTAGGCTCTCAACTCAATTATCCACTATAAAGATTTAAAGCTCAAAAATCTATAGTGAAAAAATTTTAAGTTAAAAATGTTCAAAGTCAAAGAATTCGGTCCCGCAATGTGCTGAAAAACTTGTTTTTTCACTTTAAACGCAGATATCTTGCAATCTTTGATGTCAAAAATTCTGAAATTTTTTACACACACTCTCATACTATTTAGGTGTAAGATCCTATGGTTAGATGTGAAAAAAAAACAATTTAATTTTTTTTTAACTCTTTGCTACATAAATGGCAATTTTCAGTGTTTTTTGGCAGGAAAAAGGCCTCAGTCCTTTAAAGGTTAATATCATTTTCTTGTCTTCACAAAATAAATCTATCAATCTCAATGTTTAGTTTCAAATTACAATTTGATTTTGTAGTTTCTGCATTAGAAAGTTTGATAAAAAATTTGAATAGTGGCTTTGAGGTTGCCTACGGCCTTGAGGAGGGTGGAAGCTCACCATTGACTAGTCATTTGAATAAGCTACATGATGCCCATTTATCCCCTAAAGGACCAAAGGATGTCCATATTTCCAAAATTGTAAGGATCTATTATAAAATACAACTTAAAATAATATTTTATTGATGGCTCTCAAATAATAGTTGTAAAGTATGATTTATGAATCACATCCATACGGTTAGATCAAGATTACACAAACCAATATTTTACAATAAAAGTTGAAACCAAAAATTGAAAATTCCTTCTGAAATCACTTGTAGATTGAATATTTACAATTTTTACAAGAATTTTTTTTTATAAGTTCAAAATGCTAAGTTCTAATCATAATGATTTTTGAAGATTTTTATTTTATTTTTTTGATTCAAGTCGTTTCTAAAGGGTCATTTTTTGAACTAAAAAAGTTACTTTTTGAGGCAAAGCAAAATCTTCATGTCGAATCTAAAATTGAGGTCGTAAAAAAATTATGAGGTTAGAGGACATATAGTAATATCCATAATTACAATCAATTTACGGCTTTTCAAAATCCTTATTATAATATTATTAATGAATTTCTTCCCATAAGATCCATTGTATTTGAAGGTCATCTCCAAAAGCCCCTAATACTAAAAAACAAGATTTGCTAAGGATACCCTTGCACAAAATCTTCAATAGAAAAATTATAAACAATTTTTTCAAAATCAAATTTTTGGAGTTTGAAATATACTTTTGAAGATATTCAAATCAAAGAAAAACTATCAAAAATATTACTTTGGTAAGATTTTATTCAAATTCAAAATATTGCCAACACCAAAATATGGTGCTTGGGCATTTACAGTTATGTATCATACTATGCCCTTTAACCCTTTAGCGCTGTGACGTCCAATTTCTTGTTATTCTTGTTTCTTTCTCATTACTGCTTGGATCAGAAAGTCTTCCTAATTTGTGGAAATACTTTATCAAGTTGTTGTCCTATCTTATGGTTGGATTTAGTGTTACTAGACTAATTTTTTTTTTTAAATTACAAATGTGGAAGTATGTCAAGTGGTTGACCAAGCCAAAATTGCATTGATTTTAGTTCAGAACTAGATTTGCAAAAATGAGGCTCGAAATGAGGAAGTAGATTTAAAGAAAAAAAATTCAAAAAATCACTATGTGAAGAGAATCTAAATTTCAAAATTTATAAAAAATATTGGTAAAAACATTGGTGAATCACTGTACGGATGGAATCTAAAACTCAAAACCTACAATTTTTATTTGTATATCAATTCCAAAATATTCTTTCAAATAGTACTCTATGAAGGTTTCTCTCAAATTGTCAAGCATGTATGTACACTCTACACCTTTACTCCTAAGCGCCTAGCGCAAGTTTACAAAAAATCAAACCTTTTGGAATTCATTCCAGTCAAACTACACCTAAAAAGATATTCACATCAATTAACCATACCAATTGGTAGTAGAAATAGGCCTAGAGCTTTAAGGAAAGGGACAGGTCCTTTGACCGTACCATTGAAAAGATTATAATGGTCAAACAAGGAAATCTTTCATAGCTGAGAGGCTAGATTTGGGACACCTAGGCTAGATTTGGGACGCTTGGACGCTCAGGGATTAAAGAATTAACCTCATATTTTTTTTTTCATGACCACAATTTTAGATTTGACATGTAAAAAGAAGATTGAAAGACTTCAAATCACTTTCACAATATTAACACCCCTTTTGATCATTCAAACATTATAATCTTTCAATCCATAAGTAATAATCATGTGTTTCCTTTTCCCTGCATGACCCCACAACACGTCTACTTTGAATTTGTACCATTACAATTTTGAAAAGACTTATCAAAACTTAAACTTTTTGATTAGTTTCAAGCAAACTCTAACGAGCTTAGAAAACTCCTTGGGACTTTCGGAATTAAACACATAAACACATACTCCGTACTATTGTTTTAGTGAATTTTTCTCAACTGATTTGACAAAGATCTATGATCTATTTTTTCAAATTAGATCATAAAGGTAATTCTAAAAATCATGTCTAACATCTGGTCTTTTACTGCGAACTTTGATGAGGAAGGCATAGACCATAGCACATCCAGGTTATCTCCAAAACCCTCATAGATCAAGGGGTTAAGGTAAACCCATGCGAAGATGCATCAAACAAGTTTGATGACAGAGCATTGATGCACTTCAAAATGCTACACAAACTCTGACAAAACTTTTCTTTTTGGAGAAAATAAATTACAAAAGCACGTCTTCAAAGTGTTTTCTGTGCTCTGACACACTTGCACAGTTCAAAGCGACCTGCGTGTAAACCCAAAAAACATCCTATATCCGCCTCAACACCACCCAAAAGTTGCACATGGCTTTTAACCTAACTCGTACAAAAGGAAAACATCCGCTGAATAAATCTTACATCTGGTAGCAATATTTACTAACATCAGTTGATTTTTTTGGTAAGTTGAAATGTAGGCATTGATGCGCTTCCACCAACATCCGAGCCACTCCCACAACTTGTCACCGCAAGTGCCGAGCATTCAAGCTTCTGAATACATCATCACCCAATGCTCTCTACAAACAGCAAGAACTCAAAGCTCCAAAAGTATCAAACCTTTGCCGAATAACTCAAATCTCAGCCACCTGAAACAAGAACAGTTCTGGGTGTTACCAACATGAATACGTGGAGCAAACTCACAATTAATCAGTTTCATCAAACTGCACATTCTAGATAACAAAATGCTGTACCATTGCGAGAGGTAAGCCTCCTGAAATGAAGCAATGAAGCAGCTCAGCAACCATTTGAAGTAACAAGAAACTGCAGAACTTGTCCTGAAAATGCTACTAAATTTGTTCCGGGCTTTACCAATTTATGTAGTCGATTGGCTGTCAGTATTGTCAAGGCCGACGATTGGGTTTCTATTGCACCAATCGTTCACTTCCTGAGATGTCACAACAGGATACTGCATACAAGACCACCCCAGGAAAGCACAGGTTAAGGTTCGTGTCAATCGACCTACTTGACAAATAACCCCATCCAAACGAGTAACAGCACTAACCTCCAGAGGAGTGTCCAACAAGGGAGGAGTGCTCAGCATCTCTGGAGGAGTGTCCAGCTCAATGCCATCCAATGTGCATACTGGGTCTCCTACAGCACCCGTTTCGCCTCTGAATGGCTCTTCCTCAATGCTGCACCCCACGTCGTAGGAAAGGCTTCGGAAATTGAAATCTTGGTAGTCCGCATCCTGCATTTTCATCCAGTGATACATGCCATCAAAAGCCTTTGATCAGAAAAAAAGATACTGTCATTAATGTCCAAATTCAAACAGCTCCCTGCATAAAAAAAAAAAGGATAGCATCAACATAGGAAAGCTTCGGAGGCACCATCATGTAAGAATATTAGAACAAACCTCCGCTAACGGGTCACCATTGAGATGCTCATCGCACAGAAGACTCAGAATAGAAGGGTCCTCCTCCACGTGTTCAGCCTCCTCAAGACCCCAGGACTCATGCTCATCGTTAAGATTCACAGTTTGAAACGACTCGGCTTCTCCCTCACATGATACATGGCCACCCAACCCACCATTTGTGTGTGTCATTTGATTCTCTATATACACTGCAGTTCCCAGCCCGTCTCCAGGTGCTTGAGGTTCATAGCCATTTGTATCCACATTCATATCCACACCAACACGCTCCTTGTCGTTGAACTGCCCCTTATCACTCCGAGCCTATCCAGTTCAATAAGCTCAAATGCATCATTTTTCAAGCAATGAAACTTCATATAAATAATCGGGAAAACTCTCTACATAAAAAGAAACAAATAAGTATCTTATACTTACAAAAAGTGCCTTCTGTTTGGATTGAGTCGCAAGGGCCTGAGGGTCGAAAATCTCCGAAATAGACTCTGTTGGCTCAGCATAAAGCTGCTTCGCAGTGCGCGATGTGGCGTATGACCTTGGCGTTGGAGGGGGCAAGCCTCTTGTCACTACCGATGCAGAAGGTGAATCTCCACTCACGCCCGTTGGTTCCTGGAAACCAATGTCGCTTTCTGACGGTTCGCATTCTTCCTCATCCACTGCAGTGGCTCCTGATTTGCGGCTTGGGCAGCTGCGAGGGGCTTTCTGGAAGAATACCTTGCACACAACCAGCTCTCCATCTGTCTCTTCTTCGTTACCTCCCAGGTGATACTGATGCATTACCCAGTTGGTCTTCAGATTCTTGGACTTCTTACCCGTGGCTCGATACAGGACCATGATCTTCTTGTGCCCCAACACCTTTCCATCCTGTGCAAGACAAACATTGTTAGCACGTCTGTCCAGTCATGAAACTTGACAACCATCCAAGTCATTTGTTCACACCTTATCTTAACCCCGGAGGACCAAGAAAGTATCAGGTTTTCTTGACAGTTTAAACCGTCAGTATCTCAAATTCATGTGAGAACACAAAGGGAAGGATGAGGTCCCAACCTGAGAGACAGGCCGAGTTTTGCCTGTTTTGTGCCAGCGAACATCAGCTCCTCCATCCGGAACAACGTCAGTCTGGATTTTTCGTCTCTTGCGTGTTCCAGTGGTATAAGCCATAGAAGGTCGATGAAAATAATGGCAGCTACTGCCATCCTGCCTCACCCCTGCTTAGCCAATGTCTACATCAGATATATGAAGAGCAAATGGTAACCATTGTAGAGGTTTGACTGAAAATGTAGAATCAGTGCAAATCTTAAAAGACAGATACTAATTCAACTCTCCTACCATTGAAGAGAAAAAATGTTCTTTATGCAGAACCGCACCTGGCAAATTCTCTGGATGTGTCCGACAGATGCCGTCCTCCTCTTCCAGAGTACGAATGAACTGATCAAGAAGAGGATGTGGCGGCTTCAAACCACGACCAATTTTCTGTGCTAAATGGCCCAGCAGTTCTTCATCGCTCGGATCAAAGCGCACTCCAGCTGGCAAACTATCCAATTTCACCTGCTGCAAACATGAGGAGCACATTACATGGTCACACCACATAGCACACATAATAGACCTGGTCATAATGTCACCTAATAAAATTACTAAATAAAACTTGTGCTGTTGAACACAAAACAATTTTTCATTGCATATCCTACTTCTTACTCACTAGAATGGCTCAAAGGAACGAGTTTCATAACTAAACATTTGGCAGAAAACAACGACATCCACAATCAAGACAACCTCTATCTTACAAGATCTTATGCTCCAAGTAACAATGCTCAATTAGAATTCTAGGATAATCGAAGATCTAGAAAAAAATTCGACATCTTTGTCGATAACCTATTCCAGACAAAGGGATGACAAGGTGCATACATGAGTGGCCCCATTGTGATCGCAGCACACCTTGGACTGACTCAGTGTCCTTTTGCCTGTTGCCCTGTTCAGAAAACAGCTTCAGGACAGGTACAGGCAAAGCAATCGTTTAGAAATATTCTGTTGGGGCATAGACCTTGCATTGCACAGTTCAGGATATATAAACGCATACAAAATTTCCGGTAGATCAGTAGCAACATAAACCACAATTTCTCTCTAATCTCTTACTGACAAACTTGAGCACACAAGCAAATCATGTGAAAAATAATAGTAGCTTATAAGCCCTAGTTGCATGTCATGTTGGAAATAGTAGATTAAAAGCCCTAGCTATGTCACCGACAAAATTGTGAAGCATACCTGTCCATGTCCATCCTCTTCCAGTAAACCCTCCCTACTTCACCGAAAAGCTCGACACTTCTTTCCAAGCCCCGAAAGAGGTGTTCTCGTCGAAAGTTTCTACTCAAGAAAAACAATGCAAAGTGCAATGACTGCTTCGATCCTCACTCTACAAGAGGGCGATGGAACGGATTTTTTTTTCTTTTACGGAGAGCTGTGCAATTACTCACAATGAGAGAAAGGTGAGAGCTGAGTTGGGACAAACAAAGAATCTTGGGCAAAAATGGGACGACTACGTTCACATTCTAGGGTTTGGCGAAAGCGAGTCTGTAACTTCAAGTCTGTAATCACTTTCGTATAAAGCGATCGACCAGAGTTCCAACGGCTGTAGAAACACCTCACCCAACACGAAAAACACAGTGACCAAGTTTGCTTGCAACTCAAGCAATCGACCAAATATTCCACTTTCCTACAGATTTACAAAACACACAACTAACCTGCACACAAAGGTAACCAAAGGAGGACAACAAAGACACACAAAAGGGGAGCTCAAGCTCTCCTTCACAAACTCTTATTTTTCTTTCTTTTTCACACCCTTCTTTCCTCCCAAACAAAACCTCTCACAACTACAGAAAACACAATACACAAGCACAAACACAGCTCTCTACAAGCTATCACTTCCCTGAAGCCATGCACTCCAAAAGAGAAAACCCAAAACCTAACCCAAACCAAGTACGCACACACACACAAACCCAACCCTCGAGACTATCTCCTCGAGACTATCTCCTCGAGACTATCTCCAAGCCATTTCAAAACTCACAAACAAGAGCTTCTGAAAACCTTCGAACAGGAAGCACAAACCACAGAATGCGAACTACATACCACAAAACTACAAAACGGGAACAACGGCAACAAGCAAACTGAAAACTAGGCAACTCCAAAGGCTTTCCGGCTACACGCAGACAGCCAGTTCCCGGAAAGAGCTCCGATTCCGAGAGGGTCCAGGAGGCCACCCGATAAACCTCTTTCGAGCATCTCCGAGACTAAAATTTCGCCTGTGGGTACCGTCCGATTGCCAATCCTCCTCTTGCACAGATGTCACAGGTGCCAGCAGATCCACGAAACCCACCGTGGAATGCGTGCAGGTCGGTATATTTCAACATGCTCTATTCTATTGTACAGACATGCAGACACTCGCCGTGGACTAAAAGAGCGCTAGGCTCGGGCATTCAGGACTGGATCCGAACCGAAGACAGAATGTTTTGAGGTTCGGGATCAAAGGTTTGGAGCCGGACCGGGGGCTGTTCGGAGGTTGGGGCTCGGACGTCAGGTGATGGTTCGGGGAAGAATGTTTTGAGGTTCGGAAGGGGGACGTTGCGGCTGGGGATATGTGGACGGTGAAATCTTCGTTTGGGGTTTGATTGTGTTGCTGAATCTAGGTTTTTCTGGTTTTCAAGTGGGAGAAGGTGCTTCACCGGTAAGTTTGAAGTGGTTGAGTTAAGTTAGTGAGTATGTTGGAAGCTGAATTATTTTTTATTAGCGGTAGACTGCCACTTGGAGTGGGGTGAGGTGCTCCTCATGTTGAAACTCCTAAAGTTTGTAAGTCTGTAGAATTGTTGGAAAATATAAAATTGATAAAAAAAACTCGGATATTTTTAAAAAGTTGTTGTATAAACAACGTGAGACCTATTATAGGGTACATTTTAAATGTTGAAGCTAATAATTTAAAAAACATTCGAGTTACCATAGCATCACTTTCTTGAAGCATGTTGTATTGCAACTACTGTACAATACATAGTAATGATTCATAGCACATAATTTGTAAATCTACTAAGGGGGTAGTCTAAAGGGGAGGGGAAGAATTTGCATGAGGAGTTTCCATTTTTCATCTACAAATAGACAAATTAATGAACAACGTCTCATTTTGGGTTGTCTTCGCAATATACATATATTATCATCCTATTTATCTCATAAATAACAGAATTATCAATTTCATTTCAAAAATTATGACTTGAAAAGATAATAATATAATTTTTAGAAATAAATAGTATTTATATCAAAAAATTATTCATATATTATTCAAATGGTCTACCATAGTACTATGATAGATTCAATACTTATTGATTAAATTGACTTACACATGAACAACAATATTTCATTCATGATTGTACTCATTTGACATATGATCTTTTACATAAAATTTCAAATGTTGAAATCAATGTTATAATATTTTTAAATTCTTGTTGAAGTGCGTTCTTAGGTAACATTAGAAAATGTAATATGATGCACATTGATAATTATAAAAAAGGGATGCAAAATGAAGAAAAAAATGGCTATAGAATTTTAAAAGGTGATAGCTTACTAGGGAAGCTTCTTTAATGCAAGACATGTAAAACTGGGGTAGGTTCATAATATTATTTATCATGATTGAATGTACCTCTACTATAGTAAAGGCCCATGGCAGAACATTAAATCTATGTTAGAAGTTGAAAAATCAACCACCAAATTTATTAGATAACTAGTGGTAGAATAATATAGTTTTATCATGTATTGAAAAATCAACCTCTAAATTAATCAATTAATTACAGTGCAACATAAATCCAACTTTGATGTAGGTTCAAAGAAAGTTGGACTATACTTTAAGTGATATGTACAATTAACCAATTCTTTAAATTCAACTATCACTTTTAGTATAAAAAATTGTTAAATTGATTTTTTCTTGAAAAATTTATATATTGAGGTAAATGTTTTTTTTAATATGTGAATGAGACATTCATCTCCAAAAGGTTGTTAATATTTTGAAAAAGGTCTCAAAAAAGTAAGTGTGTGAATCTTCATCACTTCAAAATAAATATGTAAAAAAATACATCAATAAAGGAAATTTTCATGTTACCTTTATTAATCTCCCAGATATGAAAAGGTATGCACTATATATAATTTTATGTTCTCATGCATATGTAAGAATATTGTAAATTTTTTTAAAATATAAATTGATAATTTTATTTTTTAAATTAGTTCTTACACATTGTTAATATTGTTTGGAAAGGCAATGGCAAGCCTATTTTTTTAAAGGGATTTGGAAAATGATTGCATAGAATAATATTTTCATTAATATGCTTGTAAATATGCAATCCTAATTTTAGAAAGATATCAGATGTAAAATGTATTTGAAAATTTGATAATAGTAACATCTATGTTTATATATAAATTTAATATTATTTAATTTAATACAAAAATACAAAATATAATTTATAACTTGTAAAAATATCACATCTTAAAAGCAATTCAAAGGTAATATTCATTTTTAAAATTAATGAAAATTCTTAAGCAAATACAATTTTATGAACATTTATATAATATTTATAAATGTTCAAATTATATATAAAGATATAGAATATTTTGGTTAAGACATGTTTAGATTAATATATTTTTTAAGCATTTAGTAATCATTTTAAAATATCAAATAATGCATACTTTAGACCTAAATTATTCAACCAATGAATTATAAAAATTGTGTCAAAAATTTCATACTACGATCATCAATAATAATCAATTGTATCAAATATTTGTGGGCTAAAATTATACAAACTATATTGTTGTGAGAATCATAGAGACACAAAGATTTGAAAAGGTAATACAATAATTCTATATTTTATTATTATTATTATTATCACTAAATCAAAATATCACTGAATTAATCAAAATATCACTGAATTAAAAAAGTAAATTTGCCATAATTATAATACAATCTCATGTCATATATCCAACTTCTCTTTTAGCTATTGAACTTCAAACTTTAATAATTAAACATTGAATAATTTGATAAATAATTGACTAATAAATTAAATTTATATGACTTTTCAGATTTTTAATATAAATTACTTCAATGATGACTTCAAGATTGTCAAGAAGATTGTAGCTAGTTTAGAACTTAATATGAAATAATTGTATGAACATTTCTTGTGGAGAAATTATGGAATTTTTTTGCAATTGATTAAATGCAACAATTTTGCTAAGTCCCCTTGACACATGTGAGGCAGCATGATTATACTAAATCTAAATGCTTTGATTTAGAGATTTTGAGCACTATGGTGGAGGGAAGAGTTGACACTTATGGTTGTAGGAGAAAGAGCATAGTTTGGCATTCTATGGGCTATTATTTCTTTGAATAGAAAAATGGAGTGGAAGATAGGGTAGTAGTCTTTTTGTAAGAATCTTCTACAATATTTTGTTGTATATCCTATTTATCATTGTAATGAAAATTTTGCAATTATGAGAATATTGTACTTAATTAGAAGAAAAATTATAGTGGGATTTTTAATAGGAGGTGGTTTGACAAAGGGCTCGGATTGACGTTGGAAATTAATTTTGTTTAGTAAACATAGCCACGGCTATTGAAAGATTAAGTTGTTTTTTGTTTTTTATGATCATAAGATTACTAAGAAAATGGTTGATCATAAAATTACAATGTTTTCTTATTTGTACATGTGGCTTTAGAGGGATGGTGACTAATTTGTGGAAATGGCATATGTCTCACTTCTTTCCTACTGGTAAGAATTGTAATCCAACAACAACTTGTCACAATTTTTTATTAATATGAATCAAGTGATTCAACATTCAATTTCAAATAAATAAATATTTGACATTTTTTAACACAATTCAACCGTGACTTGCTGTAATTACCGTTCTCAGTGAGTTGCCCAAATCTATGATTTATTGTGACTTGCAAACTAGTATTATTGCAAGCTTCACAAGCGACTTTTTTTATACTATTTTTTATAAAGTAGTAGAGGGATAGAAAGTACAACATTCTATGTGAAATATGTAGGACTTAACCCCTAAAGGACCAAACACGTTTTTGAGAACATAGCAATTTTGGGCAGCTCACTAAGACCGGAGTTTTCATTATTTTAAAAAAAAAACTCATACAACATGTGGGCACACTACAAGAGAAAGGGGAGTTTTAAGTAGTGTCCTAGACATCACGTCTTTACAGTAACGTCTTTTAAGTAAGTTTTTAAGTAAAATTTTACTAAAAAGACAATCTTTTTAGTAAAATTTTATTTAAAAACTTACTTAAAAGACGTGATGTCTAGGACACTACTTAAAACACCCCTTTCTCTTGTAGTGGCAAGGAGTAGTTTTAAGGTACAACAATTTTCATAACTTTTGACTACATGGTTAAAAAAAAATTTGTATGATATATAGTTTTTATTGCTCCACAAGCAGCTCCGACAAATGACTTTTTTTAAGAAATAAAAATTTGAACTTAGTTTACTTGATTGTATATACGTGGAAAGTTTTGAATCATTCCATTTTAATTGGCAAGATGAAAGTTATGAGGAGTTTTAGTTTGCGGGCAGTTATAAAATCTCTATTGTAAAATAGACTTTGAAGTGCTTTATTTAATTCAATTTTCAATATTTTTGAATATAGATTTTTTATTACAAAGAGTAAAACCATTGCAATTAGAATTGTTCAATTCCATACTAAATTCTTAACAATTTAGTATTTTAAATCATATTCTACTTCTTTCGACTTATTATTTTCTTCAAGGATAAATATTAAATATTTTTTGTTGAAACTTTTAATATGAATTTACAACTTATTTCTTCAACATATTATGGAGAATAATATAAATTGTAAGATCTACACATTTTTGTGTAATGAATGATGAAACCTAACCATTTGGGAAGAGTTGAAAATACTTCTTTTTGAAATTCAAGCATCACAATTTTGCAAGTAGTAAGGTTTTATATTCTAAAATTTTAGGAGGGTATGCACTTTAACACGTGAACTAAAGGATTATAGGGTTGGACTTGTTAACCCCTAAAAGCCTGTTGTCCCTTCGGGAGACAAATGCGTTTTTGGGCAGGTACCTACGGGCTGAAATTGTGTTCTGATTTTTTGAAATTTTTTTTGGAGATAGAAAAACTGATGAGCTTTGTGGGAATGTAATTTTTTTCTCAATCGGTGCCCAGGAAAAAAAGTTATGACCAAATAAGCTCAAAACAGGGGATGGCGGGCAGCTCGGGCAGCAGAAAAAAAATGGACAAAAATTTGAATTTTTTTCTTAAATATTTTTTTCCAGATAGATAATATTTTTGCCTATCTAGAAAGCTTTGATTCATTTCATTTGGATATGTTATGAGAAAGTTATGGACATTCTTATTTTTCGGGCAGTTTGAGCATCTTCTTGAAAAAAATAACTTGTAGGACTCATTTCTGAATGCAATTTTTCAAATTTTTCAAAATTTTTTTTTTTGGCATGGTTTAGTTTACTTGCTAGAAAAATCTCATCATTGGGATTAGTGCATTTTAATTCCATCTAAGAGATATTAATATTTTAGATTTTCCTTCTATCTCATACCTACTTCTACTTAACAATTTTTTCAAGGATGAAAATTAAGTTTTTTTGAGTTTCTTTTTTTTCCTAGACTCTCAACTCAATTCTCCACTATAAAAATTTAAAGCTCAAAACGCTGTAGTGCAAAAAATTTAAGTTAAAAATGTTTAAAGACAAAAAATCTGGTCCCGTAATGTGCTGAAAAACTTGTTTTTTCCACTTTAAACGCAGATATCTTGCAATCTGTGCGGCCAAAAATTCTGAAATTTTTTCCACACGTTCTCATACCAATTAGGTGTAATATCTTATGGTTAGATGTGAAAAAAAAAAAAATTAACTTTTTTTAACTTTTTGCTATAGAAATGGCAGTTTTCAGTGTTTTTTGGCAGAAAAAAGACCTTAGGCCTTTAGGGGTTAATGAACAAAAATAGATGAAGATTTTAGCCTTGCTTTGGGTTTGGGTACTTTGAAGTAGTTTTGGGTCTAAAAACATCAAATTGCTTTAGGGTTAACCTCTTAGAGTTAAATTAAAAGGAATGATCAAATTGCAACAAAATTTTAAACTTTATTTATACATAGTTAACCCATTTCTTTCAAAATATGTTCGATTGAGAAAGTAGGAAGTTAATCCCTTTAGATTCTACAATTTGCCTAAGTGGTTGCAAAACCATTTAATGCAAAAAAAAATACAAAAAAAATTAGAGTTCGATGGAGAAAAGAGGTCTCTAATTCTTTTTGGTAGATCATCAGCTGTACAAATTTGATCCAAAAAATATGGACGTACGTATGTAGAAGTTATAGAGGTTTACACTAGACCATGTCAAGAAATCACCGTAGAACACCTAGAAACAATGCAAAAGATATGAGATGTTTAAGCTCGGTGTTTAAGCCATATGTGCATCTAAAGGGAACAATGACAAAAAGATGTCTATGTGACTTGCCAATATAGCAAAAGAAGAGGGCTTAAAAGAAATATGTTTTCATCTCTGTACGACAAAGTTTTGTGAATAATCAAAGTTTTGTAGGGTTTTATGACATTTCCTATTCATCTACTCCCAATGTGGTATTTGGAACCTATACCTATGCTGTTGTAAGCTTTGATAAATTAAAAATATTGCATTGAAGAAGTCATAGGCATTTACAATAAAAGATTCTACTTACTCTAAATCTAGTTGTTTCTAATATAATGCTAATATTTTTGGGCGCTAAATATAAATTCAAACATTTTTTTTAATTTAACACCGTTACCACCATATATTCATAATTCAAAAAGTCTCAATCTTGCCTTTTTTCTTTATGACTATATTGACATTATATTTCATATTTTTTTGTTCATCATAGATAAGACTTATTTATACTCTCACTTTGATTACAATTTTTTTTCAATGCAAATGGTGGATCATGATCATTTCCTACACAAGACATGTCCATCACGTGATTTTACATTTTATATAGTGGGAATGTGCACATTTGCCTAAATTTTTTCTAAACTAATGATTAAAAAAAGATTCCTTCAGTATTTTTGTTTAAGCCAAAATTGCATTCAATTGGGATTGAAAGGGATAAACCTTGAGTAATCCACTATTCTTGGTGAATGCATTGTTATTTTAGCTTTCTCGTGTTTTAGATACGCAATTTAATAAAAAAAAATTGAGTGCTAGGTGTGTGCCGAGATTTTTAGCATAGGCAGATGGTATGCATGACAGTTAAGGTTTACAAAAATCAACAAATTTTTCAAACATTATCATCTAATTTGAAATATTTTCTACACATTGCAAAAACATAAAAACCATCTTTTGTGTAATACAAGCTTTGATAAACAAAGGGTCTAAATCATAAGAAATTATCCAAATGCAATCATTTAGCCCCCAATTGATATTAAAGCCCTCTAGTAGAAAACATCAACACCTCTCTACACATTCATATGCACTAATAGCCAAAACTGAGAAGTCTTACTTGATCTTTAATAAACGCTGTGAGTACACATATATACAACCTTCTTGGCCTACTCCACTTCAAGAGAACCCATTGTGACCATTATTCACCTCACCACTCCCAAGCAGTCACATAGTAGATCATGTACAATTCTTTCAGACTAATTTATTTGACCTCTATAAGAGCTATCTTCTCAACCACTTATTGAGGCTGACATGGAGAAGTACAATATGTGTATACCCAAACAATGTATCTGGTTACAATAGAGTTAATTATAAATTGGTGTGGACTTGGTCTTGAATTTCAAGCTAAGTTTAAACTATGGTCCCCAACAATAAATGCATTGTGGTCCACTATTTCATCTTGAATTAAGGTCTAAATTCATGATTCTTGTCCTAAGTTACAATTCCTAGTCCCACATGTTGCATGCTCTTGAGTTCTCCTTGGTGGAAGCAAAACGAGGGGCGACACTCAAAAGAGCTCCATTTTAGACCCAGAAAGAGATTGATCATGAGTTCTCTACTTTTTGCTATCAAAGAGAAAGAAACCGTAGATTTTTCTCACTTTATAATAAACCCTAATATGTAGAGCAACTCAGAAGCACAAATCTGCTTGTGTGGGTAACAATAGTCAGATTGATCCCAAAAATACTCTTTAGAGCTATTTTACAAGTCAATAGACTCTATATCATTAGTCAATTTTTTTGTAAGAACATTGGAAAATCAATTCATCCATGGCCAACAATTTTGTTGTTCAGAGAGCCTGCCAATACGTGACACAACCTAGAGAATTTTGAGCTTTATCTGATTTTGAAGACAAAATATGTCCAGTAGATCATTTAGAGTTAATGAATTTTAGTTGATTTTGGAGACAAAATATGTCCCCTAGACCATTTAGGGGTTAATGTCTAGATTTGCGAGGTAAGGAAACAATCACAGAGGTGTATATCATGCCATACATGATGTAGCCAATGCTCTATTATTGTGCATTAGGTACCTCAAAACTTTCACTGCATTATTCAGAATTGAATGGTTCAATTTTTTTTGAGCATGTATTAATCTATACAATCCAAAAAAATAATTAATTTTTTTTAGAATATATTTTTAGCTACCTGGTTTGACATTGAAATAAGTAAACCTTCTAACTTTTGAAATATTTATTGGAATGACAAGAAACAAAGCTTCACACATAGATTATGACAATTAGCATCCATTCTAAACATTTTATGCAAAAATTTCAAATTATGAAGCCCATTATAGAACGTACCCAAGTTACCAAAAAGCTCAAAGTGGGCTTCTTGATCCTTCTTCTTATTGTGCATTATAATTTGAGGATGAGATCTTCAGTAAAAAGACCACCATACCCAGCTTATAAAGGTTGGAAAAAGTTAAATATGTAACAAGAGTTGAATTTTTTGGAAATTATTGCAAGAACAAGTTCGAAAACAAAAAAATTACTATTGGAGTCTCTAAATTACAAGTTTTTTTGAGGTGGAAGTTAGCTTGATTTTCTACATTTATTTTGTTCAAATATTTAAGAATTTTTTTAGTATACTATGCCTAAATGAGGATTGAAATTCTGATTTGAATGCAATTCTTGTTTTTGACTTGACTATGACTATGAGCTCTTACAAATCCGAGTACAAAATTTAATTTACATATCCCACATGGTTTGTTGTACCTCCTACCACTCCACTTGTATAAAGCCAGCTTGTCATTTCACCACTAACACCTCAAACTTTAAGTAACCATTTTTTGATTGTCTGGCCAATTCGACAATAATGATGTATATGTTTTTTCAGTACTTGAAGGAATTTCCATAAAAATTCAATTTGGTTTTTTCATTCAACCCTGACCGACTTGACCGACCACTGGTTTGTACAGGGAAAATACAGTGAGCACTACAAAAAAAACTGAAAACATCTTGTACTAGAGTAAACTTGCCAATCACCGCACAGACAAAATTCAACCCTTCTCCACATAAATGTTGAGACTTGCATGTTTTGAAATTTGGCATGATAATTAAATGTCATGTTAAGATTCACCTTAAAAAACAAAATGTAAAAAGATTTCTTCCTACAAATTTTATTGCAATTTAAAGGTGATGAAGCTCAAATCTAGTTAAAAATTCCTTGCATCCAATCACCGCACAATGTGCGGTCATTGGGCGGTAATACAAAATTTTGTTCACATCACAATTGAATTGGTAGTTTAATTGTATGGTTAGTGTTTTGATCATTGGAAGGATAGTTGTACAATTTGTATTTGGTCATTGGGAAGTGTTGTTGTACGGTGTTTGGATGTGTGTGGTAAATGGCCGGTTTACTCTACCCACGCAAGTAAAAATTGGTACAATTCTAAAAAGTGACCACAAGAAGAATTTCTTCTACAAGTGGCCTTCATGGGAAGACTACTACAAGTCCCCATTGTACACCTCATTTTATATAGAGATAAAAACTCCAATCTGTGAGGGTTTTGTTTAAGTTTAAAGTGAAAACACCCATAATTGTCCCTATATTCATTCATGTACCCTAAACTTCCACTAAATGTGTCTTTAGACTTCGATTAAAGTGTCATTCAAAAGCGTCATTAAACTATCCTCTTACTTAACAACAATTAGTTGACTATTGAGTTTTGTCAAATTTTGGTTTCAAGTCCAACTATTTGGCGGTTTTAGTGGTTTAGGGAGCTTCAACCTAGAAAATTCATAGAAATTGCATGCCATATCCCCCAAATCCAATTTTTTTCTTTAAAAATTCATGATTTTCAATTTCAATTTGCAAATACTACCAAATATTATTTTTAGGAAAAATTGCCTCCAACTATGATGAATTGCTTATTTTGATGGTTTTAGGTGTCTCCACCATAAATGAAGAGTCTATTTACTGAACCTCGTAAGGATAGGTCCATGACCATTAAGTTCTAGCCTCACTGTCCATTAATCCATTTGTTGCCATTTTCCAACTAGATATGAATGAAAAAGTTTTATATTTATTTTTCAAAGATGAAATCGCATGTCTGCTAGAAGTTGTAAAATTTCAACTTTTTTTGGAAAAAATTGAAATTACTATGAATTTCTTAAGAATTAAAAAAAATTCATATCAAATACAAAATATATTAAAAAAATCTAACATTTTCACTATAGATGTATAATATAGTGTACAACATCATGATATAAACCAAAGCTACCTTATCATTCTATAATTAAAAAATCAATGAACCATGGCTATGGTCCCAAAGTTCATATTGCTATAAAATATTGAAACTTAGGATTTTTTCAAAAATTACAATTAGAATATAAAGTTCAATGCATAAGCTTCATTTCATTAGTTGAACTTAAATTCAAAAAATACCTCTTTTATTGCTAAAATTCACATTAAGAGTAAATAGCAAGAAATGGCCCAAATACACTACAAGGGTGATCCATGAATTAAGCATCTTCTTCTTTAGAAAAGTGAATGAGATCACAATGAGGGACTTTGCAGTACTATTCACTGAAAATATACTCAAGTACCCTCCAAATAAATAAATGGGGTGAAAAAACATTTTTTTCCATCCTCCAGTCTCAGCTAAAGTCATCCATTGGACACTTAATACCCGCAACACCGGTATAGGATTAAGGTTCTACAATTGACTCCAAGAACTGTACACAAGTGACATTTATGCTACATACCTTCCCTCAAAGGGAGACATTTTCTAATTTTCTAATAACTAATTTTTGCAGTTTGGAATAATGAGGATGGATGTAAATATTGGTGAGAGGGGATAGTGATTTTGGCAATGGATGTGAGCGTGGTGGTAGGTGGGGAGATGCTCTTAGGTTAGATTGGGTAGAGGTGGTAGTACTTGGTTGTTTTCTATTTTCTGTTTGTTAAGCAAAATGCTTTTAGATTGAGATGGCATCCTTGTTCATATTATAAAATAGTGGAGATGTGTGATTTGGGAATGCTTAAGTCTTGGTTATAGCGTCGTTGTGATGTGGGCTGTCTACTAGTTTAAAACATGCATTTCACTAAATTTAAGTGGGATTCCAAGTTGAGGAAGGATTAGGCTGCTGGATGGTTAGTCTTATAAGGAGGCTAGGTTCTTTGGCGTTTAGCCTCGTTGGGGGGGTAGTCTCTTGAGGTTGTTGGCCTCATTAGGCAGCTTGGTTGGAGGGTATTTAAAGGCTAAGCTCCCTTCTTTGGTAATCACTTCTCACTTATTCACTCTTGTTTCCAGTTATTGGAATTATCTTTTTCAGAGGGTCATACTTTTTGTTGAGTGTTGTTGTGTTTGAGTTGCTTTACTTTTATGTTCTTTTGAAGGTTATTCTTTCTGCAGAGTGTTGCAATTGTGTTGTGAGTTATTATTTCTTTTTGTATTTACGTGAGGATTATACTTTAGAGCTTGAGAGGGTGCGGTAGGCAAACTTAAGAGGGCTTCAAGTGCTATTCCATCTTACAAATTTCGAGAGTAGACTTCTAGGGTTTAAGTTCTAATTTACTTTTGAAGGATTTTGCTAAAGCAATAGCGTTATTGACAGGCTTGTTGGATACTAGTTACTTTTGGCATTTATGGTTGGATTAGGTGTTACTTTTAGGATTCTTAGTTTTTTAGCAATCCTTTGCTTTTAGTAAACACTTATCATAGCCAAGAGCTTTGTGCTTTTCCGAATAGGCAACAAAACCTCATGAAAACGTGTTACATTTTATATATGATATATTGTGTAAATAAAATATGGCCAACAAGATCAATTGACTTTTGAAGAGTAGTAGTATATGCAATAGATACATCTTGGCCCGCTTTTCTTATTCCCGTGAATGATTCTATGGAACTAGTCCAAAATCTTCATGGGCACATGGAAATTTCCAGGAATTTATGAAATATATAGACATTTGACAATGTCCAAAAATATTCACGTTCTATATCTATGCATTAAATTAGCTTGGATTTTTTTATATTATATTTAGGAACCATATTTTGTTTATTTATTTTAAATCGTTTGAGATGTTGAGATGTAGCAAATTGTGAGGCGTTTGGTGGCGCATTTGGTACAGCTCAAAAGCTCTTGACAAGGAAGAGTGCACGGACTTTGTTTCGTGGCGTTTGGACCTTTGGTGTGAAAGTTATTGAATTTCAAAGTTTTAGATGGATCAAAAAATTGAATTAAATTATCTTTTATTTTGGAAAAAACGTAACCGTTTTGCATTGCGTGTCCAAAGGCTGCAAAACCGCAAGGCCCTTGCACTCCTTTACACATAGAGCATTCTATTCACATCAAGAACGCAACCTCTCCCACCGCAACAAAGCCCTTGGCTAGGACATAGTTACAACAAGGTTATTGCGGGACGCACTACAACTCTTCCACAAGATGCGAAGACGCTATTGGAAGAGGCTTGGGGGCTTGACCCTCAAAATGACTTTTCACGTTGCAAGTGAAATTGAAGCAATGAGGTACTGCGGTGCTCTTAGTCACAAAGGCCATATGAAAATGTCAGTACAATAGAATCTCTCTTAGTGCATACTGCCGTAGTGCATATATGCACTAAGAGAGGTTGTGATATTTGTGAACAGTAGTTGGAGGCCCCATAATGAGAGGCCACGTTAGCCAAAGTTATGACAGAACCTCTCCAATTGCATAAACCTCCCTTAGTGCATAGTCCCGACTCTATGCACTAAGACAGGTTCTAAGGTAGGGGGCTGTAAAAGCAACCCTTTAAGAGCTGATTGCATATTTGGGAGAAGCTAAACTCCTTAATACAATTTTCAGTAAATTTTCGTGGTAAGAAAAATGGAATTGGCATTTAACCCAAGTCGTTTCATATTTCTTGGACCTTCATGGAATTAGTTATGAATTTTTGAAGTTGAAAACACAGTGGTTTCTGAAAGCAACCCCCTCCTGAAATGTACACTTCTGGTACATGTTAGAGGTAAAATGTACCAAATCGCTTTTGGAGACAGGTCGCTTTTACAGCCCCCTACCTTACTGTACTTCCCAACCTAGATTGGTTCTCCACATAAAACACCTGGCCAACGAGGGAAGGCCACATGCCACCCACCAAATTCCACCAAATTCTACCAAATTCCTATTGAATACTGCAATCCTCCTGACAACCCAAAAAACACCCACCCACACGCCCACACACACACAGTCTTACTCAATTCCCCAAGCAGGGGTCGGGGGTTTAGGGCAACCTTGATTCCCACCTTGTCCTACTCTGCCTCCCATTTGGCTCCATCTCTCCCATCCTTCCCCTTCTGCCCTTTCGCCGGCAGTTGCTGTCTGAGCTGCTGCTGCTGCCACTATTGGAGCCAACCCATGTAAGTGGCAGCCAACCCTTGGGTGGGATTACATTCATTAGGGTTTGTGCAGTACGACTGTGTCACTGTTTGTGGTGTACAATTGCTGGGGAGTTCGGGGTGAAGTGAAGTTACAGATTGTGGACTGTGTGTGCAGACGAGCTTGCTTGTGGGGCAGGCAAGGGCAAGGGAGGGAAGAGCGGATTGCTGGGTGGCGATGGCGATGGCCGGGGTCCCTCCCGTCACAATGCAAGGAGGAGTGTTGCAGCAGCAGCAGCTCCAGTTAGCTTCGTTGCTGCCAAGTTCGTCGTATTTAGGGTTGCAGCTGCCGTCGTCGCTGCCCTGCTTGAAGGTGACTTCCAGGAGGAGGAGTGGGCTTCGTTGCCAAGGGAGCCCGACCTCCACTACTCTGCCTCAATTCAATGTCGACATCTCTGGTCCGTGAACTTTTTTGTTCCTTGTCACAATTTCTCTCCTCATGGTGACATTTCTGAACCACGAATTTTGTGGGATTTTCTCGAATTCCTGAATTCTCAAAGTTTTGCGACATTTTTGCTATTTTGCCATTCTTGATACATTTTTTTGGAGAATGGTTGTGAAACAAAATGGCAATCCCTTGTATCTGGATCTTGATTCAAACCACCGTTTTATGCCATTTTAGAATATCCTGCTCGCTTGCCACACTATCTTTGGATGAGTGTAGCACACTTGTCACACATTCAAATTATGTCACGGTGGTAAGATTAAAAAGGCTTGCTTGTACTTCTTGAAACCAACTTCGGACGGACACTGCACGTTTGATGGGCTGTGGTGGAGATGAGTGATGAGTAATGCTGAACACGTGGTCCAGGATCTGGCAAGCCGACTCAGCAATTGGAGCGGACAACTATTCGGCTGGCGCTTCCCAGCAAAGGGCGTATGGCGGAAGACACACTTGGTCTCATGAAGGTTGGGAATTACCAGATGCTTTCGTGCTGAGTTTTGAAACTTCCAAATCTGCTTTTGATACATTGAAAATCTTTGTACAGCAAGTTGCTAACGAAATATTGAATGGGCTGCTTACTTACAGGATTGTGAGCTTTCAGTGCGCAAACTGAACCCTCGCCAGTACATAGCAGATATTTCTGAAGTAAGTTCCACTGTTATGACGAAGCACTTGGTACTTCATTATGCTAATGTTTGGGGTATATTTCAATGCACGAGAAGTTTCTGAATCATGACCTCTCTTTGAGCCATGAGCTTATTCTCCTTATTAGACCGTAATATCTTCTTGGAATCTTGTTTTGTAGATGTGTTCTTATTTGTTTTTTTCAAAATTGTAATGAGCTTGCATGTCCTTCGGATGTTCACAGCTCAAGAATGTGGAGGTGTGGTTTCAACGAGCGTCCGATGTTGTGAGAAAATTGAAAACTGGGGATGTAGATATGGGAATTGTTGGCTACGATATGGTTCGGGAGTATGGGGAGGTAAGAGCATGCTGTTCCTTGCATATTCTTCGCCTAGGTGCCAGGGTTTTTGACAAACTGCAACGTGCACTAGTGCATCAAGTATTTTCTATGCTAAGAATTTGAAAACATCCTGGACTTGAAGCTGCTACCCTATGGCTTTATAGTATATTGAAGGTCACTTTGTTTCTCGTTCTGCGATTGAAAAAACTGTACGCACGGGAAGTCATCGGTACTCATAAACGTTTCTTCTCTATATTCTTGGCCAGGATGACGAGGATCTTATCATTGTTCACGACGCTTTGGGGTTTGGACAATGCCACCTTGCCATTGGGGTGTGTGTTCTCTTCTGGATACTTTGTAATATACTTTCAAAGACTCTAGCAGTGACTTAGTTTGAGCAGTGGCTCTTCTTTCTTCTTTCCGAATTTCTAAAAATGTCATAGCGTCAAAGACATGAAAGCAGTTAGTCCGCTAGTTTTTTATTTTATTTCTACATTTCACGCTGAAGTGTTTGCAAGTAGATTGACTCTACTTAAATTCTCCCTGCAGGTTCCTACTTATGGCATCTTTGAGAATGTAAACTCTTTAAGTGAGTTGGCTGCCATGCCATTCTGGACTGAAGAAAGGCCTTTGCGTGTTGTCACAGGATATACCTACGTAAGCAACTCTTTGGATCGTACTACTCTAGATACACAGTTCTTTTAGTATGTACAAATACACATTAGTTGCCATACCCAAGGCATAATTTCAACTTTTTTCCGATTCACATCAACAAGGATACTCATTCCAATATATATTTTTAAATTGCAGTTGGGGAAGAGGTTCTTGCAAGAAAATGGGTTTAAGCATGTGCAACTCACCACTGCTGATGGTGCTTTGGAAGCTGCACCAGCTGTAAGTGACATTGCTCGACACTCCTCTGTGATCTACATTATAATGATTAAAGGGTCTGTTTATTGGATTACTCTGTGATGTCTGCATGCAGTTCGTTGCAGTAACTGTTTCTATTGCTACATGTCAATTCTTACACGGATTGACTTGGAATCTTTGTAGATGGGGACGGCCGATGCCATATTGGATCTGGTGAGCAGTGGAACCACTCTACGTGAGAACAATCTGAAGGAGATTAGCGGTGGAGCTGTTCTCAGCAGCCAGGTTTCTTTTCTTTCCTCTTATTTCTGCGGTTCTGTTTCTCAGAATCACAATGCACCACTGTATTCTTAACAGTTAGATTTTTGTTGTTTTATGTTGCTAATTAATCAAGTTCTAGATTGTTTCTCAAATTTATTGTGTGGCAACTGTTACTAATTTCCAGATTGCCTCCAAATAGCTGTGTGATACAGAAATGTCTTGAATTCGCAGGAATTGTGTCTTTTTTTTCAAAAATTGTCTTAGATTCAGTGCTACATAACATTGTTTCTAACATCAGGTATGTAGTTGTTGAGACCGTGTTTTGTGTTTTTTTCTTTGAAGGGTGTGTTTGTTGCCAACAAAAAGGCGCTGCTGGAACGTAAGGAGGTGCTTGATGTTGCTCATGAAATGTTGGAGCGATTTGAAGCTCATCTTACGGCCCAAGGACAATTCTCGGTAGAGATTGAAACACTTAACCCGTCTTTTGAACAAACAAAATGAATGTAGAATAGAGTAAGAAACTAAGGACTCCATTACATATACACAAAATGATCTAAGTAAGAATATTGGTATGCCGTCTTTGTTGATGGCTCCTTTTTTGTAGGTTTTGTATCTACTCACCATGAACATATATTTTTTGTATGTTCTGCAATGCTAGTCTATTCACATGATGGCCAAAATGACAGGTCGTGGCCAACATGAGGGGTAGTTCTGCGGAAGAGGTTGGAGACAGGATACTCAACGCTACTGGTTATTCCGGCTTGCAGGTTTGTAGACAAATTTGTGTATATGCTCTCTTCTAGGTGCAGCAGTTCCTTGCCATATTTCTTGTTTAAGGATCAGAGTTTACTACTAGTGGCTGAATGTTTTGTGATTTCCTGCAGGGTCCCACAGTTAGTCCTGTTTACACGAACAACGGCGGTAAAACAGCCGTGGACTACTATGCGATAATCATCTGTGTTCCAAAGCCTCAATTATACCAGGCTGTCCGGCAGCTAAGAAAGGTATAACGGTCTTGACAATTTGGTTATTTTGACGATTATGTAGCCTGTATAGATCTTCCTTTTGAGTGTGACGAACTTGTAGGATTGATCACAGGTTTTTTCTTAGTTGTTGTTTCTTTGAAATCTCCCGTATTGCAAAGGTCTTCACTGTTCGAAATTGATATTCAAGAGTCTGCATAGGTACTAACGTTCCTTCTCATGTCTTGGGTTACAGGCTGGAGGTAGTGGTGTATTGGTGTCGCCATTGACGTACATCTTTGATGAAGAGACTCCCAGATATCGACAACTCCTGGAAAATTTGCAGGCTTAGATTTGCATATATTCATTTCAGTATTCGACCTACCATTATATGTTTTGGTCTTCAATTTTGTGAGAGCTGGATAAATACCCCTTTGGTATTGTTATTGCATGCTGAGTATTTAATGCAATGTCCCTACCAATTAGCTCATTTTGCCGTTCTGAAGTTGTCGGTGTCAACAACCAGTGTCCTGGCTTTACTTCGCCTGTTTGTGACTCTGTAAATGACTCAGTCTGAGGAATGCATTAGATTGAAGCTGTTTCCAGTTATCTACTCTCTTGATATGCGATCCTGATACTGTGAATGTGCAAGGTAGCTTTACCCATAAATTGTAAAACTTCTTGTGTTTAAGCTCAAGGCCAAACCCCTATTCTCAAGGTTTGTTTTCCTGTACAGTCAGGTCCAATAAACCTACGAATTTTTCTTCCCAGGCAAAAAGTTCATGAATTTTAGGAAGCTCTACCATACTAAAAAATGGATAGATTTCAAAACTGCAAATTGTGTTGGAATTGTAGTGAAGAGTACTTGATTATGGAGTATCTTACAACAACTTCTAAAGAAGTGGAGTCAAGCTCATGGTACGAAGAAGTTAGTTTGGCTTCCTAATTCATGATAGATAACCTTTGGAAGATGGTCAAAGATTTGTTGCATCACCAAAGCAAATTGATGAACAAGTAGGAAATGATACAAACAATTCAAATAGTATGGGAATCAAGTATTTGTATAGCAATTGCAAATGTTCATTTCTAAGATGCCCAATAAAATATAAGGTATAATTTCAACAAAGGTTGGTAATGCTAGATGGTAGATAGTGTATAGGAAATATTCATATTGTTGTATGATTTTGAATTGTACATGTATGTATTTGTTATGATGATCAAATAATCTTCTCTACATTTCCAAGGTAATATGCGGTTTGGAAATCCATCCATTTTTTAATATGCTATAGCTTCTTGAAATTTATGAATTTTTGTTGAATTTGCTTGGAAATAAAGCTTGTAAGATTATTGGACTACGCTCAAAATTTCAAATTCTAAGTGACACTCAAAACAAAGTGCAACTTTGATTGATCCTACCTCTCCTAACTTCATGAAACTACCACTTGTATATTGAAGAACTAACTTATATAACCTCTAATGATTCAAGCAACCATTTTTTGGTCACTGCTCCTCTTTTCTAAATTGTACATTTTCAATTTTTATTTCATTTAAAATAAAAATCATTCCTAAAAAATAGACTGCGTTATGAATCCAATGGTGGTAGTTTCATCAAATTTCAAGTTAAACTTTGCCTTGTGGAATTTTTCAAAGTTAAGTGGTGTAGTGTAGTTTACAGCTCATTTTTTGGAGTTCGGTTTGGGTATGGACTAAAAATCAACCAACTAATGTAATTCTTCCCACCTCAAAAAGGGCATATCCAAGGAGTTCAAGGAGAAGACAAGTGGCCCAATCTTTTTTTTCTTACAAACACTACTCTCAGTTCAATGACTACTGTGCATTGCAAGTTCCACTATGAATTGAAAAATGCTTGGAATTTGTGAAATATTACATAACTCTCTTATCTTTCACTAAGTGCAAAGAGGGCATCATTTCAAAATACTCTCACAAAGATATGCTCCTTCCAAGTGCGTTGCCCTATATTTCCATTGACTCAAATAAAACTTCAAACTTCAATATCTCCTAAATCGTGTGGTCAAATAGTTTGAATTTTTTTGAGGTGCTCACTTTCAATGTGTACTTTAAGATCTTATGGTTACATTCTATCCAATCTCAAGCAAAAAAATTGCTCAATTTCTTGGTTGTTTTGTGTTCTCTAGTTGCAGCAAGTGGTAGAGGGTGATTGCAAGAAACACTTGCTGATTTTGTTGCATTTTTATGGTACTCATATTTTGCTTTTGGGAGTATTTGAAAATTTGAAAAATAATTTTTGAACCATTTTTAAAATGTGGCAAATGTATACACCTTTAAGAGCATTGTATCTTAGGAAGATAAAGCATAGAAATTCTTTGAATAGGAGAACTAAAAAAATGCAAAATCCCAAAAAATAGATACTTTAATGTTTTAATTTGTAAAAAATAGTTTTTTTTTTAAAAACTATCCATTTGTAACATCCTTTTAGAGATGGTCATTTGCCAAAAAAAGCACCAAAATAATATTTTACATATTTCAAAATGCAAGAGGAAAGAAGCTCACTTTGTAGATTTTTATACAACATACAATTATCTATTTTAAAAATTCTTTAAACAATTATAGCTACTAGTCTACTAGAATATCATCCGCTCCCTATTCATTATTTTGTACTAAAAATGATACTACCCCCTCAATTGGCATGTGTGATATAAACTTGGAGTCTATTTTGAGAAATGGAAAAAAATTAGTGAAGGTTTATAGTAGTCATGACTACCTTACCTATAACTCTTGAGTCCCAATTCTAAAGCCTACCTTACACTAGTACTGAAGTTGCTTATTACAATCAAGAACACCTAAAATCTCACACAATTTGTTCTTGTCAATCTCTTACATAATTATTTCTTGCTAGCAAAGAAAAGATATTTGTCATGGTTTCATTTCTCAATTGGATACACCTTGTGGTACATTGTTTTTTTCCCTGGCAAGCACCTGGGCAATCATCTGATAACATTGTAAAAAATAAAAATTAGAAAGTACCGGTCTCTTTGGCTTGGTCAAAGTGAACCGACCCACTTGCTTGTCCCCGATTTTATCCCTACTGAAAACACATGAACTTTTTATTTGCTACGTATGATAAAATTTTGAATTCATATTTGGAATCAAAGGCATCAAATTAGCTTGGAGAAAAATTAATGAAGCACAAAATAGGGGGTATGTTTTCATTTACATGCACCCCAAGAATGATTTTGGGAAGACAAGTGAGGGAGTCAATTCACCCCACTTGCATATGGTAGGACTAGTATGCCCTTTGCCATTGTCACAATTATTAGTAATTCCTTTGTTTTTGAATAATCCCTAGTTTCTTTTGAAAAACACAAAGGAAGTACATGTATTATTCAAAACCAGAGGTACTATATAATTTGTAAATGCCACAAAAGTGATGGCCATTTTTTTATTCCTTAAATTATCTATAACATTTGAAGCATTGATGAATAATTTATTATATTTTTTTAAATAATTTTTTTGGGCATAATTTTCAATTTGATAAAACTTTAAAATTCAATATCGTTTGCCCCATCTGTGAAAACATGGTGAAACTCACTTTGTATCCCCCCCCCCTCCTTGAAGGCTTTCCTTTGATACCACTGGCACCCTGTCAATCCGACAATTTAAGAGATTCCAAAACATACAAACAAACAAACATCTGTCTTTAATATATTGAAGGTATGTGCACACCTGGTGTTTGATAACAACGGTCATAAAATTATAATACTAGTCTGATATAGACGGAAAGTTACAGGTTTTAAGGAAATACTCCCTCCGTCTCGAAATAAATTTGGGGTTTCCTAGAAATGGCTAGATTAATGCATGAATTGTTCCTATTTTCAAGAGATTGCGGAGACATTGTAGCTTCTACTGAACCCCACTAGATGTGAAAAAATGGAAGTTAAAAGTGAAGCAGCGCATGTTGAAAACAAGCGGCGAAAGTGAAATTTTTTTGTCCTTTTTGAAATTGCTCCAGTGGTATTAATTTTGATCATTCTTTGAGCAATGTTGGTGCAATGACGTTCATTGATGTCTATTGTATTCAATTCTAACAATATTTTGTGATTCAACTCCAAGAAATTCTCAACAAGAGATTTGTTAGTAGCTGTTTTTGTACAGTTTTGGATTGAATTTTTTTGCCGTTGATTGGTTAGAAGTTGCGTTTTGATTCCCTTTGCAACGATTGAATTGCTATAAAGTCTTTGGAGTGTGACATCTACAGATTCTTTTGCTTCAGGGTGTTTGAACTAGCTTCAATTGTTGTCCATCAAGTTGTGGAGAGCCAATCCCGAATTTAATTTGAGACAAGTATATTTGGAAAACCCTAGATTTATTTCGAGACAGAGGGAATACTTTTTTAAGTTGGTTTGGGACTGGTTCGACATAATCAGGGTCATCTTAAGTTTAGAGTCATTCAGACATGGGGCATAACATTCAATAGGTTAGTAGTTACAAAGGTTACATGTTCCTCCTGGAAGTCTTCATCCACATCATGGAGAATAAAATAAGCTTCAATACCAATGAGTCATTTCACCAATTACTATTTTAAAATTAATAAAAATGTAATGGCAAAATGAAGAGAATGCTCCATTGACAATTATGGGAACAAAGGGTGGAACGTCATTTTTATAAGGAAATCCATTTTTCATCATGAATTTTCAAAGGGTATGGGATAAGTGTGAAGATGAGAGCTTGACCTCTCATTGTCAAAATGCAGAAATTATGTTAAAAGTAGAATTTTAGACCTCATTTAGGCATAGTAAAATAAAATTTTCCAAAAAAGAAAAGTTGGGAAATCAAGATAAATTTCATCTCCAAAAATCCGTTTGACATTTCAAGCCTCCAATGAAAAGTTATGGACAAAATTCAAAGAGGACGTTTAAAAATGTCAAAAGAAATGTCCCTTCAAATCCCTTTTTGAAAATTTGTTCATAACTTTTGATTGGAGGCTTGAATGTTAAGTGGATTTTTGGAGATTAATTTTAACTTGATTTCCCAACTTTTCTTAGTTCAAAGTTTTTTGAAAAAATAATTCTACTATGATCAAATGAGATCTAAAATTCTACTTCTAATGCAATTCCTACTTTTGACTTAACTATACGCGGTTGAGCTCCTACTATTTCCAAATTACATATTCCACATTCTTTGTTCTACCTCCTACCACCCCATATGCACATAAAGAGCTTGTCTTTTCAAATAGAAAAAAAAATAATGAATGCCTTTTGCAGCAAGCAAGGTAATTCATTTAAGTTGGTTTGGCAGTACTATGTATATGCTCAAATTTCCTTGCATTATGGAACACCGTAGTTAGTACTCAAGAATCTATGAAATTGGATGATTTTGACTTAGGTAACAACAACTTGTAATGTCAGAGAGTTAAGGAGAAGTCTTGGAAACATTGCTCTAATAACCTTTGCCAGCTCTGCAGCCACGTAGGTTCGGCAGTTACAAAAGAACGATGGTCTGAACACCCACCAAAATAATCACCTAACATCACTGCAAAGAATGCTTGCTAAATCCAAGTGTGCACATACCTTAAGACGACCAAATATTAACTTTGAACCAATTGTGACCCTAAAGTTGGACCCAATTTCACTCTGTTCTATTGTAGTGTAGTGAAAATTGTATTCTATTCACATAGAACTAAATTGATTGTGGAATGAGGGCTTGATCTTTGGTTGCCCTGTTGTTCTTGTAGGAAAAAGAAATTTGTGAATCCAATAAGCCTAAGGTAGAGGTACCCATTGTCAACTACAACCTATACCCAATTAGGGTTGGAACAAATTATGCAGTTATTTCCAACCAAGGTTGGAACAAATTTCCAGCCAAAGCCTTGGAATGTTTTTTTTTCTCCTTTTCAAGGTTGGGACTAATAAGATCATGGCACATGTCCCGAAGTAGTGAGCAAGATAGTAAGAAGTAGTGAGTGGGAAAGTAGTTCTTGAATGATCGGAATTAGAAGAGTTAAGACATAGCCTATGGGCTCCGAGCACTTTTTAGCTCCCAAAATTCACAACAATCTCAATTTCGACAATAAAATTACGAAAAATTTGCAATCCCCATATTTCCTATCTTCCTACATGGGAAAAATTTGTTGCACCTAAAACTACTCATGATCTACGGGTGAATGCAAGAAACACTTAAAGCGTTTTGTCACACCCTAGTTTTTTATTCTTTTTTGGCTATAACTATTGTGTTGTAGCTCCAAATGACTTTAAATTTATAGGAAAGCTACTTATAACCATTATACAGTAGAACCTCTCTTATTGCATATTGTCTTAGTGCATATATGCATTAAAAGAGGTCGTGATATTTGTGAACAGTAGTTGGAGGCCCCATAGTGAGAGGCCACGTTAGCCAAAGTTCTGACAGAACCTCTCTTATTGCATAAACCTCTCTTAATGCATAGTCCCGACTCTATGCATTAAGACAGGTTCTACTGTACACCTTTTCCAATTTTTCAAGATTTTTCAAAAATAATTTACTATTTTTAAACAGCCCCGATAATTTCTCACAATGGATGATTTAGGGGGTTTTGCACCTTTTATAACCCAAAAAAATGAATTTTGAGCTGAAATTTGGAGAGAATGGTCTTCTAGTAGACTTATAGCTATTGTCCAAAGGATTTTTAAAAATACTTATTTTTATGTGGTGTAGAAGTCCACAAAATAGCTTCTTTTTGCATTTTTTTCAAAGGTATGAAACATTATTTTGGTGAGTATTTTGGTCAAATCCCATCATCAAATTTTTTTCTCAAATGTAAAATTTTTAGATTTAAAAAAAAAATCCTATTTTTTACAAATTAAAATGTCAAAAGTGATATTTTCTTCACCAGTTTTAGGGTGAAATCTATGTCCAAAATTCTAGTGAAGAAAATACCACTTTTGACATTTTAAATTGTTAAAAAGAGTTTTTTTTTTCAAAAAAAATCTAAGAATTGATCATTTGAGAAAACTTTTTGGTGATGGGTTTTGATCAAAAAACCCACCAAAATAATGTTTCATACCTTTGAAAAAAGATGCAAAAAGGAGCTCTTTTTGTGGACTTGTACACCACATAAAAATAAGTATTTCTAAAATTCATTCGAACAGTAGCTATAAATCTACTAGAAGACAATTCTCTCCAAATTTCAGCTCAAAATTCGTTTTTTTGGGTTTTAGAAAGTGCAAAACCCCCCTAAATCACATGTTGTGAGAAATTATCGGGGCTGTTTAAAAATAATAAATTATTTTTGAAAAATCTTGAAAAATTGGAAAAGGTGTATAAAGGTTATGAGTAGCTTCCCTATAAATTTTGAATCATTTGGAGCTAAAACACAAAGTTATGGCAAAAAAAAATCAAAAACTAGAGTGTGACAAAACGCAACAAATAGTACAAGTGTTTCTTGCATTCACCCCTACCAAAAAGTCCCTTTAAGTGATCGACCTTGGGTACCTCTACCTTAAATATTTGCAACAAGAAAAGGGATGACAATTGGTCAATCTGGATTATCACTTCCAGACACAGCTCCAGGCACACCTTCAGTCGGATTTGCAGAGTCCACTATTCAAAGAAACTCAAAACTGTAAACCCCTGTTCTCTAGGAGTTTTGAGAAAGAGGCAAGTACAATAAAACCTCTCTTAGTGCATAGTGTTGAGACTATGCATTAAGAGAGGTTAAGTAATGTTCACTGCAAGGCCTCCAACTACATGGCTTCTAACTATAAGGCCTCCAACCACTGTTCAGCAATAAAGGCTTCAAAGTACAATCTCTGTTAGTGCATATTATGCACTAACAGAGTATGCACTAAAAGAGGTTCTATTGTAGTCAAGTAGAATACAATATCAACACTTTGTAGACACTTATAACGACTTTGGAAACCTTTGCTGTGACCTTGAAGAACTAATCTTAAGATTAACCCCTAAAGGACCATTGTCCCTTCGGGGGACAAATGCGTTTTCCCGTAGGTACCTACGGGCTGAAATTTTCTCCTGATTTTTTGAAACTTTTTGTGAACATGAAGAATTGAGAGAGGTACGTGGCAGAAAAAAAAATTTGAAATCAGACCTTTGAGCAAGAAGTTATGCCATTTCTTGGAATGCGTGGGGATGGGGGGCAGCAAAAAATTTTGCAAAATTTTGAATTAAAAAAAAAAATTTCATAGATTATATTTTTTTTCTATCTAAAAAGATTTGATTCATTTCATTTGGATTTGTTATGAGGAAGTTATGGACATTCTTGTTTTTCGGGCAGTGAGAGCATCTTCTTGAAAAAAATAACTTGTAGGATTCATTTCGGAATGCAATTTTTGTAATTTTTCAATTTCTTTTTTTTGGAATGGTTTAGTTTACTTGCTAGAACAATCTCACCATTGGGATTAGTGCATTTTAATTCCATCTAAAACATATGAATATTTTAGATTTTCCTTCTATCTTGTACCTACTTCTACTTAACAATTTTTTTAAGAATGATAATTAAGTTTTTTTGAATTTTTTTTTCCCTAGACTCTCAACTCAATTTTCCACTATAAAGATTTAAAGCTCAAAACGCTGTAGTGCAAAAATTTTAAGTTAAAAATGTTTATAAAGTCAAAAAATCTGGTCCCGCAATGTGCTGAAAAACTTGTTTTTTCCACTTTAAACGCAGATATCTTGCAATCTGTGCGGTCAAAAATTCTGAAATTTTTTCCACACATTCTCGTACCAATTAGGTGTAAGATCCTATGGTTAGATGTGGAAGAAAAAAAAATTTAATATTTTTTTACTTTTTGCTATAGAAATGGCAGTTTTGAGTGTTTTTTGGCAAAAAAAAAGTCTCGGTCCTTTAGGGGTTTAGTAGCCTGCTTCTGAATTGCAGGCAGGTCAGACGTTCTAGCCCTACAATTCTATGGTTCAAATGTATTGACTTCTTTTACTAGATGCTTTTGTTATGTTAATTCTCTCAAGAAATCTCAAAATCTTGACTAACCAGTTTTACCATACACCATCTCAGGCACCAAATCTAAGACTGTAAGCTTGCACAGATTCAACCATTGCCTTTATTGACACATTTGAGTTGACAAGTGTCAATCCACTTCAGAGAGGTTGCTTGAAATTCTGTTATCCTAAAATGTTTCTAACATGCTACATAGGAGTTCGTTGTGTATGTGTCACCATGGTACTCTTGTCATTTAAGCTTCCATTGAACAAAATGGAGTAAAGCAAATCAATAAGAATTTTTGCACCAATTGAGGTGCAGATTCACTTGTTATCTCAAACTTCTTTCTTTGACTTGTGAATCTAAGTTTAATTAATTTTCCTTTGACTTGTGAATCTAAGTTTAATTAATTTTCCTTTGACTAGTGAATCTAACTTCAAAAGGTTCATTAGAATGATGCACCTGAAATAGAAAGAGACTCCTGTAGCAACAAGTTTTGAAATGAAAACCATTAATTTGAAGAAAATATTTTAATTCCACTGGCCTTCAGTTGATCAAATGGAGCAATATAGGGGTGACCAATCCATGATATTATTCAGTCACTGAGTTCACATTTCCTTCTTGCACACACACGGCAGGTCCACTTGCTATCACCTTGGCATCTCAAGTACTTTGTGAAGAAATTTCAATGATGCCTGCCATAGAGACTACCTGAGCCATACAATGTGGTAGCTTGTAGATACATTGTACCGTAGAACTTCTCTTAGTGCATCTTGCTGGGACTCTGCACTAAGAGAGGTTTTCTACAATAGTTTGGCTAATGTGGCCTCTCACTACTACTGTTCACAAATATCACAACCTCTCTTACTGCATATTCTGCACTATGATAGTATGCATTAAAAGAGATTATAAGGTAGCACTACCCAATACCGTCATCTACCTAATTCCGACACCTACATGGTCCTTCCATTTGCGTCAGTGATCAATCCATTATCACAATCTTAGTAATCCTTTGCCATGAAGGCAATGCACTTGGGAAGCGGACACGTCAGCCCACGCTTTAAGAAAGATCAGCCCATGCTTCAACAAGGGTCTATTCATGCATGCTTTAACATTTTGTCTTTGAAAAATCACAGAAAATACAATTCTTGTCAGAATCTCTTCATTCTTTTTGCAAATGACTTCTCTCAAACTTTTCTATCTCTGAAAAATATGGGAGCTGACAAACATCTTCTCCAAAGTACCTAGATAGCAAACATGTATGGTAATGGGCAGTTTTACCTTACTGGGTATGTGTTTTAGTGAGTAGGTGCACTTTTAGAGACAGGAACAAATTGTGTGAGATTTTAGATGTTCTTGATTGTAATAAGCAACTTCAGTGGTAGAGTAAGGTATGCTTTAGAACTGTGACTCAAGATTTATAGGTAAGGTAGTCATGACTACTATAAACCTTCACTTATTTTTTTCCATTTCTCAAAATAGACTCCAATTTGATATCACACATGCCAATTGAGGGGGTAGTATCATTTTTAGTCCAAAATAATGAATAGGGAGCGGATGATATTCTAGTAGACTAGTAGCTATAATTATTTAAAGAATTTTTAAAATAGATAATTGTATGTTGTATAAAAATCTACAAAGTGAACTTCTTTCCTCTTGCATTTTGAAATATGTAAAATATTATTTTGGTGCTTTTTTTTTTGGCAAATGACCATCTCTAAGAAGATGTTACAAATGGAGAGTTTTAAAAAAAAAAACTATTTTGTACAAATTAAAACATTAAAGTATCTATTTTTTGAGATTTTGCATTTTTTTAGTTCTCTTATTCAAAGAATTTCTATGCTTTATCTTCCTAAGATACAATGCTCTTGAAGGTGTATACATTTGCCACATTTTTAAAATGGTTCAAAAATTACTTTTCTAATTTTAAAATACTCCCAAAAGAAAAATATGAGTACCATAAAAATGCAACAAAATCAACAAGGGTTTCTTGCAATCACCCTCTACCACTTGCTGCAATTAGAGAACAACTATGCTTAAAACGATTTCCTTCACCACATTAAGAGTATTGGATTTTGTAACTAGATTGCTGCAAAAATACCATTTTTAGTCAAAAGCACAAGGCGAAGAAGTTGGCATTTACCAAAGAATGCTAACACTGCACAACAACCGACTAAAAGGATGTAATATAGACAGTAAAATCTTCATTTAAAACTGGAAAAAGATCAAGGTATGTGAAGGTATGGCGAAAGTTACACAAACCACGTTTTTGGGATTTTTAGCACCAACTTTTAAATTTGGTCGCTCATTAGTGATGGTCTAGGGTGCAATCTTTGGTTTTTATAAGTATCCTCTCATTACAATGCCACTTGATAGACTAAGAGGTAGGGACTTTATCAACTCCTAATGATCCAAGGGGGGTGTACTTTCAAAATGGGCCCAAACTGCCAAGAATTGGAGCAACTTTTTTGCTAATTTTTTCTTGAGATTGAATAGAATGTAACCATAAGATCTTAAATTTCACATTGAAAGTGAGCACCTCAAAAAAATTCAAACTATTTGACCACACGATTTAGGAGATATTGAAGTTTTATTTGAGTCAATGGAAATATAGGGCAACGCACTTGGAAGGAGCTTATCTTTGTTAGAGTATTTTGAAATGATGCCCTCTTTGCACTTAGTGAAAGATAAGAGAGTTATGTAATATTTCACAAATTCCAAGCATTTTTCAATTCATAGTGGAACTTGCAATGCACGGTGGTCATTGAACTGAGAGTAGTGTTTGTAAGAAAAAAAAGATTGGGCCACTTGTCTTCTCTTTGAACTCCTTGGATATGCCCTTCTTGAGGTGGGAAGAATTACATTAGTTGGCTGACTTTTTAGTGCATACCCAAATTGACCCCCAAAAATGAGTTGTAAACTATATTATGCCACTTAACTTTGAAAAATTCCACAAGGCAAAGTTTAACTTGAAATTTGATGCAACTACCACCATTGGATTCATAATGCAGTCTATTTTTTAGAAATAGTTTTTATTTAAAATAAAATAAAATAAAAATTGAGAACGTGCAGTTCAAAAAAGAGGGGCACTGATGAGAAAATGGTTGCTTGAACAATGCTTTTGAATACAGCTCAAAATAGGACATTGAGGTTTTCAACTCCTAAAGCTCCTTGTAAGTCAAATTGATTTTGGAGAAATTTGGGCATTTGAATAAGATACTAATATTTTGATTTTTTTTCTCTCTATTTTCCTTTAGATTGGTAAAACAAACAAACTTTGAGGGAATCTAGTTTTTATGGACATCCAATGATTAAAAAAAATTCATTCGTTTTTTTTGTTTAAGTCAAAGTTGGGCAAAAGAAGCATACCATCATTACATATAAAAAATTTACTTACTTCTTTTTTAACTTGAATCTCTCCTCAAATATGAAGTTCACATATCTTTTGTGCAAAAAAAAATTGAATTACGGTGCTAGAGAGCTTGGCATAGCTACATTGTAAAACAACCAAGCAGGCTTCAATTACGTAGGTATATTACCCATAGACTCTAAATTTATTATGTATTATCCTAAATATTAGTCAAAAAATATGATCATACTATTAGAAATATTAAAAAATGAATAAAAATTGATTTATGGCCCATTTTTTAAGAAAAATTTGATTCGTGGAAGCTTCACTAGAATTGTCAATTTTGACACACAAATCTTTAGGAATAAAGTTCATTTCAAGTGCTTTGCGACATTGTAGACATGCATTGACTGCCTATTTTGAAGAAATATCACTCCATGTGCCCATCAAGAGCTTATTAATTAATAATAAAAATTAATAAAGGGGCCACATGTCACTAAAGTATTGGTGGTTGATTTTTTGCAGAAATTCCCCATATTTTTGAAAGAAAGTGTGTAAAAAAATTATTTAAACAAAAAAATCACAAATGTTTCAAAATTGTTTCAATTCAATATAGTGACACAAACAAGTGACACCAATCCCAACCAAGGCTACACGACACAAACACAAATACAAATTCTTCAAGTAAGATTCACCATCCTGCAATAAGATTCAACATCTTCTCCTTCGCCAAGGAAAAAACAATCTAGCGACATACAATCTCATATTCCCTTCTTTGTTGATTCTCTCCAAAGGAAAGGAAGATACAAATTCATCGTGGTACAAACAATTTCTTCTTTTCCACAGTGTTTACAAGGAAAATGAAGCCAGTGATTGTCCAACGGGCCATTTAGAATCCTACAATGACAATGAATTCTCAATTGGAAACTCCTACACACCATTATCAAAAGCACAGTTGCTCAATTTGCACTCTGGTGCCCAAATTTGAACCCACATTGTGACTTATAAGGCAAAAGAAATCATGTATAGAATACAAACCTTGTCAAGCGCAATGACTTGCCCAAAACTTGCAAAACTTGCAAGTGAACTCATCCATGTTTTGCTATGCATTCTCATTGCTAAACAATTGGTTAATCAAAGCACTAGACAAAGAAGCTCCATCTTGAATGTGGGAAATGGTAGGAGATGCAATTCTTAAAACCCTAAAAAATCCTAGCAAAATCCTAGTCCATAGTAATTCATCCCTAATTTATCAGTGTGCCAGCGTGGACCCTCAATTCAACTTGATTTTTTCACTTTCCAGGAAAACCCTTTTTAGAAGACAAATCGCACAATCTTACTAAGTATGTTGGTAGATAAAAAAAATGACGTTTTGGTCATCTTTTTTATTTTATTTTACTTTAATTTCATTAATTAATTTAATTTTACTTTAATCTCAACTTCTTATTTTTTTTACTTTAATCTCATAGGATTGTTTTTTAACAACAACTTTTACTTTTGGCTTACTTACTTGAGAGGGTATTTAAAGAGAAGTTTGATCTTTGTCTAGTTATTGTATTCTAAGATTCATTCAATAGTTATTTATTCATTCTTTCTATGTAAACAAGGTTTTTTTTCATTGGAATTTTCATTGTGGAGTTTCTACATTTAATTTTGACTTTGAGCATACTTTGTAGTACAAGATTTTGTATTACTTTCTAAGATTTCTATTACAATCACAGACTAACCTCGTGATTTCTTGATAGGCAACAAACTTTGTGACATATTTGGTGACATATTTCTTGTGGAGTTGCAAGTGTGAAAATAATCATCGCAAGAAATGGCAATCTTCATGAATTCGTTAAATCAAGTGAAGAATAATCAAAAGATGACTATCGGGAAGCAAACAATGGGCATCACCAATGAAGGATCTTGGCAGGCCAAATGCAAGGATTCAACATATATATATGTTGGGAGACTCCATTGTGATCTCACCGAAGGTGATGTTCGGGCCATATTCTCTCAATGTGGAGAGGTTGTAGATGTGAAGCTTGTGAGAGATAAAGCTACTGGGAAGTCCAAAGGCTTTGCATTTTTAGCATATGAAGATCAAAGGAGTACAGTATTGGCAGTGAACAATTTGAATGGGACTCGAATTGTAGGTAGCACAATTGAAGTGGACTATGTTTATTATATAGAAGATTATAAGAAGCTAGAAGAAGACGAGGTAGAAAATCAACAAAAGAGAGAGAAGCAAAGAGTGTGTTGTATATTTAGTGGATGATTGTAAATTTCACATGACAAAGAGTGAAATGCCAACTTTGGAATGCCAACTTTGGTATGAACATAGGAATACTTTGAGTCAAGTCTATGAAACTTTCTAATGACTAATGAAGAAACAATGACTAGGAAAGAAGGGAGATGTATATTACCACCTAAAGTTCTTTGACTTTAATTCACCAAAAAAACACTCAAAATGGGCCATTTTGATGGCAAAGGCCCCCCCCCAAAATGAAGAAAAAAATCTTGTTGAATCTAGTGGTAGACTACTTGATTATATTACAGTAAAAAAATTGAAAGGTTTTGACGGCCCACATTGTGAGATTATAGTGTTTGAATTTGAAAAATTGTTTTGGGAGGCATGGCCAAATTCCACAATTCAAGGAGGCTTTTGCACAAGTTAATTTCTCTTTTTTTCTTGAACTTTTTTGCTTTTGTTGAATGATAGAATTGGCCATACGCTCAAAAAAAATTCGTAACATTTTCAAATTGGGGAACATATATCAAAAAATTTCAATAAAGAACTGACTTCAAGAAAACTCTTATACAAATTCTTTTTGTCAACAATTTATGGCTTGCATGTATAGTGATCTCTTCAAAATGTGAATGATGGAGTTCTAGATTTTAACTAGCCATAGAAGACGGAAAAAAATCAACCCAAATATCAAGCTTTGGCAAGCTCAATCAATCTATAGCCAAGCTAAAGTAAAGGGCAATTGGACATAAGGTCGGACCACCTATTCTCAATCAGGGACCTATATCCAACCTATAGAGCAAATCTATTTCCAACCAAGGCTAGAACGGATTTCCAATTAAAGCTTGTAATGTTTTATTTTCATCCTTATCAAGGTTGGGACTAATAAGGTCATGACACATGTACCAAAGTGCACAGGAAGTAGTGAGCAAGAAAGTAGGAAGTAGTCGACAGGAAAGTTCTTGATTGATCGGAATTAGAAGAATCTAAACATTGGCTATCAATTGTGAGCACTTTTTGGCTCCCAAAATTTATAGTAATTTCACTGATTTATTTATTTATTTTTATTTCTTTAATCCCCATATTTCCTATCTTTCTACAGGGGAAAAATTTGCATTGCCTCATACTGCTCATGATCTGTCGCAGAATCATTTAAATGATCGGCTATGGGTGGTTCTTCCCACATTCAACTACTGCAGCTAAAATCAATGAAAGACTGTAGTTCGGAGTGAAGGTCAAGGTGCATACCTGATCGAAAGAGTAGCGTCGACGTCAATAATGTAGAGGAGAAGCACTTGAGCGGAGAGGATACAAAAATCAGTCCCCGGTGCACCTTAATCGTGAACTCACGCAGCAGCAAATGATGGCTCTGAAGAATCAGTCTTCAGTACTTTTCCGAAATAAGGGCACAGGCATGCACAGGATGCGCTGCGAAACTGTCTTCGAATCTGTTGTCCTCGATCCATAAGTGGCACCTGTTAAACCGTGAATCGCAATCACAGCAAGAGCGGGAGCAAGAGGGAGTGTGACGGAGGCCATAGCCGGAGGACGTGACCTGCAGAACACTGGGTAGCGTAAATGCGTGCAAGTGACAACCTTAAAACCTGAAGCAACCGTACGCACTCGGTCGGTGCAGTCCTGTGTCATCCATCAAAGACTCAGACAGTCGGTGCAGGCCTAAACCTGAAAACAACCGTACGAGTGTGACTGCACCGGCCAGCGCATCCGTCAAAGACTCAAAGACGAGCGTGAGGGAGTACCTTTCGAGGAGCTTTTGTTGGGATAAGTGAGAATGGAATGTGTGGGTGAATGAGAATGATCGTAACTGGCTAGGCTGACTTTACCTTTTTCGGAGTCCTGGGCTGGGACTCGGGGAGAACTCACTGAAGTTTCCTCTTCAATAGTTCAATCTCACTTAGTAAGGTAGTATTGCACCAGGGTTTCTGTGCACGTTGTGCTGTTTTCCTGACTTGCTATTTCCCTCACCGCCGTTTTCTCAGCATTCGGTAGACTGCACTGGAGGTTTTACAATGTCCTTCCTGATCGATCTGAGTAGCTCTTCCGCTTCTGGGACAATCATCTATCAATAGTCTTTTACAGGTATATATGGGATCCATTCAAGACTAACTGGTGAAGACAAACCCGTTCATGGCAGCAGATCTGAAGTAGCATGTTGATAGAGTTGATGTTCTGCAAGAGCTAGGCTCTGCTACAAGAGCATATGTCCCTGAAATATTGGCTCGTGTTTTAAGTAAAATCCTTCTCAGAATTCCTCATTTTCACTGTAAACATAGCTTTTGTCAATGCAACGCCTCCTCGGCTTCAGTCCGGAGCCAACAATCAGGATAGTTTTTAGTTCCACAGCACCGGCTGATTTCGTTACCAAGCTGCCGGCATTTACTTATTTCTGAACCAGCTACTTGAAGACTGGCCCTGTAATGGCAGCTCCACAGTTTACGTGATGTCTTTCTACAGTATTCTCCTTCCAGACCTCGTTGTCATCTAACCCGCCATAGAGCTAGAATTGAATAGAAACCTGTTGTGTAAACATCAAACCAAATGCAATAGACCCTTGAATGGCAACATGGATCTGAGCCTGACTGGTGTTCAGAGGTCCCATCTGACGGAATGTGTGTGTGGATTATCAGATCATATCAGTTTGGAAGCAGATAAGTTAGTGTGAGGATGGGGCCGCAGAAGAAGTATCACTTTGTGTTGGTCCACGGCGCTTACCATGGCGCCTGGTGTTGGTACAAGCTCATCGATTGCCTACAAAACAAAGGTCACCAAATAACAACTTTGGACATGGCAGGTTCTGGCCAGCACCTTGCCGACCCGAAGACCATCGCCACATACCAGCAGTACAACCAACCTGTGACAGACTTCTTCGAATCCCTGCCCAAGGAAGACCCCTCCAAGGTTTCACTCCAACCTCTTGAATTCATAAACAAGTTTGACGCTTGATCATATCCTAAACTCTAATCCCCGCAAACTTTCACTGAATCTTGAACATTTCAGATCATAGTTCGCAGGGCTCTAAGTGAACACAAGCTTTCTGAATTATGACCTTCTGATAAACCTATGAGAGTGACTGACGCCATTGCCTTGAAGCTTGGGCTTTGGGCATTTTGACAGCAAGTTTCAAGTGCATTGGCAAGTTTTTCCCATTGGCAAACTGGCTTTTTTTTCTTTGGAAAATCCCGGCAGGTGCGGATTTTAGTTGAGTACCATTGTAGAAAAGTTTGCTTTGGAAATGGCAATTACTAACTTTAATGGGAAAAATTCCCTTTCATGATGTAATTCGACATAATCTTGGCAAGTTTTCTGATTGGCAGACAGTGGTTTCTTCATTTAAAAAATCCAGCAGGTGTAGATTTTTCCATTGTCCAAAAGTTTGCTTTGAAATGGACAACTGTTCTGAACATCTTTTCCACTACCCTTTCATGATGTACAGTACAGTACAGTAACTTGCAGTAGTTCAAATTTTGTGACATGTTGCGGTGACACGGCAGGTGGTGGTGATCGGCCATAGCATGGGGGGCTTGAGCTGCATGCAATTGACGGAAAGGTTCGCCCACAAAATCGGTCTGGTGATCTATGTTGCCACTGCGATGACACCCAGTGGAGTGTCTGCTATGGACTGCCGCCAGCTTAACGAATTGGTAAGCTGACTTAACCTAAAACTGTCTGAATAATACTCCATAACATAACACCTAAAAGAGCCAAATGTTTGTTCAATGGACAATTTGAAATTTGGATCAATTCACACTACATCAATTTCAAATGGATGTTTGAGAAATCTTGGCACAATGTGTAGACATTTACCCCTTGTTAATCTGATTTTTTATTTGATTGGGTACCCAGATCATAAATTATGTTTAAGTTTTTTAAGCAAATTGAGCAACTTTGAACACCGTGTGCAAAAAATCTCACTCTACTTTTGTGATGTGGCAAATATGTAACTAACATGATGTAGGATGCAACTTTAAAGATTAAATAAATTAACTTTAAAGAATAAATTCTTGTTGCAAGAATATTACTTTTAGAAGAGTTGAAGCATGGTTGTAAAAATCTTTTTCATCTGACTTCAAATGCTACAAATCTTTCAATCTACGGGGTCAAATTTTTCCAAATTCTTTCCTACACATTCCCATAGTTGTCTATTTTTGGGGGAAGGTTAAAATACAACATCAACCAAAAAAAAAGACATGTTTTTATTGCCTAAGTTTTTTTTGACAACTTCTATCCAAAATGCACACTAATACTCTAGGGACAAATTTACAGAGAGCTTGAGTATCTATGAAAGGATGCTTTCCCATTCTTGATGATTCTTTGCATGAACCTATATTCTCAAGAATGATAGCCGGACCCATGTAAATAAATATACAATGTTCATTATCCATTTCCTATTATTGAACTATATAAATGTTTGTTGGGTCCGTTTTGTCTGGAACCAAAAGGAGAAATTCTAGGTTCTTTTCCCTTTGCATGGATATTTTGGACACCCTATGAATAAACTATATAATTTTCAAAGTGCTAAACATTGGTGTTTCTTAAATGACCTTAAAAGTTGTACATTTGATATCCGTAGGGATAGGTGGCAATTAATGTTGGTAGTTTCCTCTTCTATGATATTCTTGGGACATTTCTTGGCCGATACTCTTGGGATATTCTTGGGCAAGCTGAGACAATTGCATTGAAACTTTTGAAAAGAAAGCAAAGAATGTTCTTAGTAAACTAATGCAGGCTGGGAAGACAGAGTGATGGTGCTTCAAGGTTCTTACTCTTCTTAGGAACCTAGAATTTGAGTTACATATAATGCTGTTTTAACACCCAAACTTCTTTCTCCTTCCCTGTTATAGCATCCTCTGTTAGTTTTTTACCAAACTCACCTCACTCTATGCTCTCATATACTAAGTTCAATAAGTGTGAAAAAGGTCAGTTTTAGACTATCACTCGAAGTACTTCACTCCTATCACCCCAAGTACTTCGTATGCTACATCCAACACTATTGATTTGGTTGTCACAACGTTATAAAACTCCATTCATACTGGTATTTAAGTGCATTTGGGGCACTTGTTCTATGATGTAAAAGAGCCCCTGGTACATGCTTTCGTTGGTCTTCTTCATCACTTGGAGTTGTCAAATTGTGGTGCACAGATCTTTGTAGACACACAAATCGGTAAAGCCATTCAGTACAATTTTGCCAATGGAGATGACAAGCTTCCAACGTCTCTCGTCATCCCCAAACCTCAATTGAAAGAACTCTTCTACTCGGATTGGGACTCGGAGGTAACTTACAGTCTAACCACCAACTGAAACAGTGATTTCCTGGTGATTTGAACGTCTACGTACTGTCCGTCGTGTCTTCCCTGCCAGGCCACCTGTGGCTGGCAGTTTTGTATTCTATTTTTATTGGCAATGAAATCCCGTATCATTTGTTTAAAAGAATAAAACACGTCTACGTACAGTGGATGTCGGTGGGTGGGTGAGATAGCAATTGATTGCAGCTCTGTGCTGGTGGATGGTATTGAATGCAGTGTTTGAAATTATTTGGCCCTGCAGGATGTTGTCCTGGCAACAATTTTGGTGAGGCTAGTTCCCAGTCAGATGGTGGCAACACCGATCATTTGCACCCAAGAGAAGTATGGGCAGGTGCCCAAAGTGTACATCAAGTGCCTCCGAGACAATGCGTTGAGCGTTGCAGCACAGGATTGGATTGTCAAGAATGCTGGTCCTTTCAATGAAGTTGTGGAGGTCGATGGCGGGCACTTCCACTTTCATGTCAGAGCGGACGATTTTATGCAACTTGTTTACAGACTTGCAGAAAACCACTTTCGTCAAGGGTAACTGTACAGTACCTTACCTTAAATCAATCATCTGATTAAGCATTTGAGCATGAGTACTATAGTAGAACCTCTCTTAGTGCATACTATCTTAGTGCATATATGCAATAAGAGAGGTTGTGATATTTGTGAACAGTAGTTGCAAGCCCCATAGTGAGAGGCCATGTTAGCCAAACTACTGTAGAGAACCTCTCCAATTGCATAAACCTCTCTTAGTGCATAGTCTTGGCACTATGCACTAAGAGAGGTTCTCCTATACTATTAACCCCTAAAGGACCAACATGCCTTTTTTGGCAACATAGAAATTTTGGGCAGGTACGTGTGATTGGAGATTTGCATATTTTGGGCTGAAATTTTTATAGAAGGTGGGGACGAGGAATATCTTTCATATGCACCAAATTTCATGACATTTGGAAATACGAGTCAAAAGTTATGGCCTAATACGTTGTTTGTTTCTCAACTCAGGCAGTCCGGGCAGATCAGAAAAAATCACTTTTTTCAAAAATAAAAATTTGAAATTGATTTATTAGATTTGTATATACGTAGAAAGCTTTGAATCATTCCATTTTGATCAATGAGTCAAACGTTATGAGGATTTTTAGTTTGCGGGTAGTTATGGATTGTCTACTTGAAAATAAACTTTGAAGTCGTTTATTTCACTCAATTTTCAATACTTTTCAAAAAAAATAAAATTGTAGGATGTAGATTGTTTATTACAACATTGCAACAATTGGGATTGGCATTTTTCAATTCCATAATTAACTTCTTAACAATTTAGTGTTTCGAACCATTCTCTACTTCTTTCTACTTACTATTTTTTCCTATATGTTGTACAATTCCAAATAATATGAAAATTTTCAAGCATGTAGCCAACTTGACCTGAAGAATGAAATTAAAGAAGCACAATCATTTTGGAAATTTTTTAATAATAATCTGACCTTGTGAAGTGCAGCTGCCCGATTTTTTGCAGGGCCAAAAAAGGACTTTTGCCACTTCAAACGCTAATATCTTCCAATCTACACGATGGAATTTTTTGAAATTTTTTTCACATATTTTCAAACCAAAGTGCTACAAGATCCTACGGTTACATGTGTCCAAAAAATGATATTTTTCAAAAATTTGGTACTTGTACTAGAAATGGCAGTTTTGGAACATTTGGGTGAGAGCATAGTCAAAGAACTTTAGGGGTTAACTTGTAGAAAAGATTTTCGTTACGGTCTTATTTTTGAGTTGAAAGGGGATTTGAGATTCTCATAGCATGTTTTTTTAATTGATTGTATGAATTATTTATGGATTTTTAAAGTTTTGAAAATAGTTGTACCCATAATTTATAGACTATCATTAATAGAAGTTGTTCATTTTAGGCAAGAATTTGTAGGGTTTGTAATTAGGCGTTGTTATCTTAGGAACCTGCTTCTTTCATGGGTTTTCACTTCATAAAGAGTTCATTTTCATAGAGGTTGTATTTTATAATCTCAACTTTCTTTAGTGTTTTGATATCCTTTTGAGAACTTGATTACGAATGTTTGAATAAATACAACTATTGAGTTTCTGTCTTGGAATATGAAAGTTCAAACTTCTTTTAGACATGGCGTTTTTCTCACTTCTGTGTTTAGTATCTTGTTTTCATACTGAGGTTCTACTTTCACTTATATTTAGTCTGTAATAATTCACTGTACCACATTCTTTGTTAGGTCAAGAACATTTTATTTTGTAGATATGTTTAATCTCCTATCCATGGTCATTACAGTTCATTTTTTCTATGCACAATATATTAAATTATTAATGTAGTATGGAGAAATTTGTGTGGCAACTTCATCATTGAAGGTACTTGCATCAAAAAACTATATTCGGCTTGGTCAATATTTGATCATAACTTTCAAAATATCCACTTTTGGTATTTGGTTTAAGCTAAAAAAAATGATGTCTAACTAGTTTTGTTTCTATTTCATTTTTTAAAATTGAAAAATAGAAAATTCAATGAATTATTGCAATTGAAAGCTCCAAGTGTTAGAATCCAAGGTACACAATATTGTTTTTTCTTTTTCTTTTTAAAAATAGATGATGTTTAACTTTAAATTACAAAATATTATTTTCTGCTCTATCTTTTGTTTTTGGAAAAAATGATGGATTATTATTATATGCAGTGTACATAAAAAATGGCTTTATTTACACATAATACTTTATATAAAATCTCAACAATTTATTTTCCACCAATTCTTTTGGGAAAATCAACTTATATAGAATAAATGATTTATTATGCATAAAATATTTCAGGTCTATACTAATATACCACAATAAAAGAATCTTGCTAATTGACCCAGGAATCTTGCAAATATCCAACGGATTATATAATTAAGCTCCTTTAAGAATTGGTCAAATCAACAGTTCCAAAGTTCCAAAGAACTGCAAAAGACACTCAAAACTGCATAATTTAACCCCTAACTGCCATTTTTACAGCAAAGAGTAAAAGATTTGAAATTGTTTTTTTCTCACATCTAAATGTATGATCTTACACCAAACTAGTATGAGAATGTGTGGAAAAAACTTCAAAATTTTTGACCACACAGATTACAAGATATCTGCGTTTAAAGTGAAAAAACAAGTTTTTCATCACATTGCGGGACTAGATTATTTGACTTTGAACCTTCTTAACTTTAATTTTTTGCACCACAAAGTTTTGAACTTTAAATTTTTATAGTGGAGAATTGAATTGAGAGTCTAGGAAAAAAAATTCAAAAAAATTCAATTTTTATTCTTTAAAAAATTGTTAAATAGAAGTAGGTAAGAGATAAAAGGAAAATCTAAATTATTAATAGTTCTAAGACGGAATTAAAATGCACTAATACCAATGGTAAGATCGTTCTAGCAAACAAACTAAACCATGTGGAATTTTTTTAATTGTACAAATTGCATCAGAAATGAATCTTGCAAGTTATTTTTTCAAGAAGATGCTTAGATTGCCCAAAAAACAAGATTGTCCATGACTTTCTCATATCAAATCCAAATGGAATGAACCAAAGCTTTCTATGTAGACAAAAATATAATCTATGAGAGAAAAAAATTTAAAATTAAAATTTTGAAATTTTGAAAGTTTTGAGCTTATTTGGGCATAACTTTTGTTCCCACAATGCTTATCAATTTTTATACCTTCAAAAAAAGTTTCAAAACATCAAGATAAAAACTGAGATCGTATGTACTTGTCCGAAATCCCATTTGTTCCTCAAAGGGACAATGGTCCTTTAGGGATTAAATATTTTGCTCAAAGAACAATAATAATCTTTGGGAAACTCAAGGTCAAAGTAACTTTTTAGTTGGTCCACAAAAAGTTCTCTAAGGTAGTAAGGTCATACTCTCCATTCAAAATGCAACTTTATGTCAAATTGTAAAAATTCAATGTTGGTTGAAACAAGAATAGCATAACATTTCAGTAGCCTTCAAGAAAGGCCAGCCTTTCTCTATGTGGAGTCCTCATCCTTGAAGGTCATCCCATACATATCGTGAAGAATTAACCCTTAAAGGACAAACGGGTAGGTCTAGAAATTATCCTTTTTCATTACCTGTGAATCATTGGCTTAACCCCTAAAGTACCAAAGTCCCCTCGAGGGACACTTCAGATTTTGGGCAGGCCCGTGTGGCCTCAAATTTTGATCTGATTTTTTGAAACTTTTTTTGAAGATAGGGAATCACATTAGCTTTCTAAAAATATATTTTTTTTTTCAATCGGTGCTCGGGAGCAAAAGTTATGCCATGCTAAAGCAAAAGAGCAGTTCGGCGGGCAGAAAAAAAAAACACAAAAAAAAGTTTTTTATTCTTTTTTTTTTTTCCCTCTCAAAGATCATGTTTTTGCCTACATCTAAAGCTTTGATTCATTCTATTTGGACTAATAATGAAAAAGTTATAGACAATCTTGTTTTTCGGGCAATTTAAGCATCTTCAAAAAAAAAACCCTTGTAGAATTCATTTTTGAATGCAATTTTCAAATTTTTTCAATTTTTTTTTTGACAAGGTCTAGTTTGTTTGCAAGAACAATCCCACCATTGGGATTATGTTGTTTTAATTCCACCTAAGAGCTATTAACAATTTAGTATTTCGTTCAATTTTGGACCTACTTCTATTTACCAATTTTTTTATATGTGAAAAATCAAGGTATGACATTCTAAAATTTTTTTCCCCGACTCTCAACTCAAATGTTCAAGATAAAAAATTACAACTTTTTGTTGTGTAGTGCAAAAAAAAATCCACAAATTGTCGTCAAAGTCATCTGAAACTGCAGGAAACAGTTCAAATTTTTTTTTTTCCAACTTTGAATGCTAATATCTTCCAATTAGAACGGTCAAATGTCTTGAAATTTTTACCACATAATCTGAGACAAGTGAAGTACAAGATCCTATGGTTAGATTCTTAAAAAAAATTGGGGGTTTTAGGGAGTGATCGCAGCAGAAATGACAGTTTTCAGTGGTTCCGGAGCCAGAAAATGCCTTGGTATTTTAGGGGTTAAGAAAAATCAAAAGCATTCATTGGAAGTCAAACTAATGTAGAAGGCTTTCCCTTTTCACAACAAAATTTTGAAGATGAATAGCTCCACTTCTGTCCTACTAAAAAGATTTCCTATCATCCAGTGGAGGCCAAACATCTATGTCGTTGTTTAAGGATTAAAGTTGGTTGCAATACTACTATCATGGTGAAAAAATATACTCACCATTCTCTTGCTTAATGCCATGTACCCTATAGCTAACAATGGAATGTGGAATGTTCCACATCATTCCGTTGAAAGAAAGATTATAGTAGAGCTACATACTATTGAAAGTTATAAGCAATTACAACTCAAATAAAACCATGCTTTATGATTGGACAAAAAATATTTTGATAATCAACATCTTGACATTGAGAATAATTAGGTGCCAAAAGATAGATTTTGTAATGTTTAATGGATTTGTCTGCACAAATCTTTAGCTTAATCCTAAAAGGATGGACTGGTCACTATGGAAATCATCCCTTTTAGTACCATATGAACCATTGGTTTAAAAATATCCAAAAGCACTCATTGGAAGTCAAACTACTATACAAGATCTCCCCTTTTTACACAAAATTCTAAAGATGAATAGTTGCACTTCTATCCTACATAGAAAGATTCTTTACCATTCATCGGCTGAAAAATGTCCATGATGTACGTCTTTTAAGTATTAACCTTTGAAGGACGAGGCCCCCATGACCAAGGTAGTCATCAAAACTGCTAAAATTATTAGACCAGTAGGTGCATTCTTCGTTTCTACAATGAACAATGAAGTCATCTATAGACCACTTTTTGGCCTCAGCATCCTTCAAGGGTTAAAGATCTATGTATAAGAAATGTAATGGCAGTTGATAAAGAGCAATTGGAGAGTCCAAGTCAGTTGTTCATCAAAGAGCGAAATTCTCCATCTATCACAAAGGAGAAGTGCTTGATGTTTGTGCACATTAGGACTTTCTTTTTGGCTTTTTGGTGCTATATTGCACCAAAAAATAATAATTTGGCAAAAAAATGGCAATAAATCTTGAAGTTTTTTGCCAAAAAACTTCAATTTAAAAAAAAAAATTGGATGAAATCACCAGATTGTGGATGAAAACATAATTATAAACATGTGATATGTGCTAATGTGATATTTTCTAACCAATATGTGGATGAATGTTGAAATTTGGAGCACCACTATAACATTTTATATTTCCAGTTTGGCACTTCATAAAAGATGAAAAAAAGACCTTGTGCACATAGTTGCTTTATACATTGTAGGCTATCTTTTGAGTGGATAGTGACAAAAGAGGTGAAAATTCAATTAACATCCAATCTAAATATTATTTTCGCACATGTGGCGACTAGTGATAGGACAAAAATCTTATTTGGTACCAAATGTGGAGAATGAAACTGAGAACCTTCATTTCAAATTGGAGTTTCTGAATTCATATGTTTTAGAAGAGTATGTCTAGCACTCGGGGGGGTCACTTAGAGTGTCCATTAGAAAACACGTGCGAACAAAACTTTGGACCCCCTATATTATATCCTAAAATTTAAATAAAATGAAATAAAAAAAATATGACTAGATTTTCCTACTTCAAAAGTTTATGTTTTGAATTATTGATATTTTTATTTGTTAATGATAATTAGTTACAAATTTTTGAAGTAATTAGATACACTGTACAACTGAAAAATAACTTTCACACCCCTATATTATATCCTAAAAAATTATCTAAAAAATGAATAAAAAATTCCTAAAAATAGCTCTCTATTGAAAATTCATTTTGAGTTGAGTATTGATGCAATGGTCATCTAAATGTGATCTCTATAAATATTTGAGTTGAAAAACATGCCGTTTTAGGCCATTTTCAACCTCTTGTACAAATCATTTCAACTATTATTTTAGTTTGAAATTTTGGCAATAGAAACCTATAGTCATTATTAAGCAACCCTCAAAATTTTAAGTTGAAATTATAGTTCATTAGAAACCACTTGTTCGCATGTGGTTTGTAGTAAAATACTAGGTGCCCCCCCGAGGTCTAGCACCAACATGATGCAAATGACACTTGTTGATTGCAACAAATTGGTGCTCAAATTTGAGGTAGTGTTACAAGCTTCTCAACTGCACAGTACATTACAATTGAGAGCCTCAGTCGTCTACCATAGTCCAATGGTGCTCAACATCTGACCCAGAAGAAAACCTCCTGCGAGCTTGATTCCTTGAGAGACAGCAAGCTCTAATCCCTAAGCTCAGGATATTGCAACAAACAAACAAAACCCTAATGCGGTCAAAACAAATTCTAATCCAAGTCAGCAGACCCCCAAACTTCGTCTCTTCAGAAGTCAAAACAAAACCACAAGTGTAAAAATAAAAATTCTATCACATAGTTCTAACTTATCACACAGATTTTTCTGAAGAGCTTCCCTCACGCACCCCAAGATGGATTGATGACTCTGACACCAATTATTCTTCGAAACAACAAAGTCCTCGTTGATAACCGCAAACACATGACTCACTGAAAATCAATGATGCAAGATTGCTGCAAGGTTCAACTTGCAAAACGATCCTTTTTGCTAAGAAACTCGACAAGATTCGACGAACTCCTACCTCCATCATCGTTGATGTCGATTTCCTAATCGCTGCACAAAGTTCTTCTCCAAATGCCAAGAGTCACCTTCTCATTAGTGAAAATTTCAGGCCTCTGGAGGACTGCTCCATAGCCCTCCGAGGTACCCTAAAATTTGCTTTTTTTTTGCTGAAAAATTTGGTTTTCCCCTATTCCCACCCACCTAAAACAATAGTGGTAGTGGCACAGGAATCGAGTTTTACGAGTAAAAAAAAATGTTTTTTTTTAATCTTACAAAAATTATTTTAAAAAAAAAAAAATGGCGAAAATTGATTGTTTCGGCGAGCTGTCAGCCAAGCTCGCTGCTCACTGCGGCAGTTTTTTGGAGTGACAAACCAAGATTTTTAATAGCTTGGTTTGTCACTCCGGAGCAGTCCTCCGGAGGGTTGAAAATTCCTCTAATAGCATGCCACACCTCTCAAAACTCCATAGAAACTTCCACACCACAAAAGATAACAACTTGGAAAGCGAATTGACAAGCTCAATAATGAAGGAGATCAAAAAAGATGCTGCAAACTTCAAGCCCTAAACCCTAATATGAATTTACAAGAGCAAAACGAGATCAAAACACAAGACTCAAAACCAAACTCACGCGGCGGGCAACCTGTTTCCCCATTTGCACATTGAAGTTCGCAGTGTTCGTGGAAGAACTTACCAAGCGAAATCATAAACAAAGCTCTGGTGCGACTCCAACAGACTCTCCGCGCCAACAGTGAAACCCTAATTGAATCGACGGTGAGAGATGCCACCATTCATTCAATCGACGGTCTTCGATTTTTCTCCCAATCAACGGTAGGGGCAGGGGGAGCTTTTATTTATTACCCGATCAAACGGCTCCTATTTTTCAAGGCTGGGCAGGGGGGCATGCAAAAGTGGGTGGCGTCATCATTAAGAAATAGTGTGTATGTGTGTGGGGGGGTCATTTGAATTCTCGATGGCACATACAATTGAGCAATATATTTATATGTTTGGAACACATGTCAAAATTGGTACAATGTCCAAGTACTAAATGGGCACATGTAAGAGTCAAGATGCACATGAGTATAGGTACACATGCAGAGTTGGCTACAATTGCACACTCGCAAGATCCAAAGTTGTAAGGTGGGTATCCCTAAACCACTAGTTTTTACTACTGTGCCTACACAAAATAGTGAAATTGGGTTGCCTTAACAACTAGGTTGCCTTCACTAAGAGAAGTTAGCTCATGAATCACTGCTTGTCCTCATGGAGGCACATGCAATTCCCTAAACCCGAGCCATGAACAGTGCACCAATCCATATAACACACATAGTTCCCTCATTATTGCATCCTTCTACAGTGATTGTACACACACACACACACACACACATATATATATATATATATATATATATATATATATATATAGTGTCAAATGTCAAGAAATTAGTATGGAATAACCAATTTTCACTATTTTGTGTAGTTACTATTATAATACTCATTAATTTTTTTTTATTTTTTTGTTGGCAAGTGAAAACAAATTCTAACACAAAAAACCCCGTTGCATTTGAGTATGGTATGCAAAACTTAGGAAAAAACAAAACTTTGGTTCTAAAATTGTTTCTTCCATATATTAGGCACATAGTTAATTTTGGAGATGTTCAAAGAGTGAAGATGGCAGTTTAGGGTCTATGGCGCATTTGAAGGTGTCCACCTTATATGTATTAATGTTATCAAAATCAATATTATTACAATCATTGGAAATGCCCCTTGACTAGACTTGTTCATGTTTGGAAAACGTTGAAGATGCATGAGGTGTTGGCTATTTGAGAATTGGAGATGGCTAGGCAAGATCATGAGCAATTGGTAAACTGGAAACTTGGGGTAATATGTAGGATCAAGTAGGATCACCAAGACCGTAGTACAAAGGCATTAGAGAGAAATTCAGGTCTCCAGATGCCCAACTAGCATCCTCTAATTTTGGGCTAGAAAATTGCTGAAAATGCCACCTTGCACGTTGCTACTATGGAGTCTAAGGTGATGACATGAGATTTGAGAGTAGGTGCCACCAATCAGAGTAAAGTGTTGGATATAATATATTAAGGGTGTACCATTGTATATGTCCTCATTTGAGATTAAAAAAGGAAGTTGGGAAGTGTTGTACTGCATCTAGACTTGTCCTGCATCCGGATTGGTAGTGGAGTCGCTGGGGTTTGGGTCGTTGATGTGATGTCTTGCCAAATTTGGGGGGAATTTCAAACGTCATAAATCTTCTCTTTTAATGTGAACTGGGCCAAAACGTCACAAATTGGTGCAAATTACTGTCAATTCTTCTTTTGATCAATGTGTGATTTCTAATGGCATCATGTGATCAATGGCAACTGTTAGGACTTGGTATCTGAGTTGTTGGCACCAAGTTCACATGTGGTCACACGACTGATAAGGATGCAAAGCGTTTCAAAATCCCAATTCTGAAATTGCAACATGTTTCAAGTACTCACAAGTATAAATTACAATTTTTTTTTTTTCCCTTTTCCTATGTGGTCGATGATCCTCCACCTAGGATTGCTGATATGTAAAGAGTTTTTAATTTTTTTGTACTCCATCTTCATCATTTTGCATGTCATAAAGATAGAGTACAAATAAAAATAAAAAAAAATAAAAAAATATATAAAAATATAAAAAAATCCTGCTGACTGCTGCAAACTACTGCAGATTGCTGCTGACTCCTGCAGTCTGAAAATTTCAGCTGATTTGGGCAGATTTGGATTGATTTTAGTTTAACAAAGGGAAGAGGCCTTTTGGAGGCCTCATTTCTCTCCTAATGCAGAATCAATCTGGCCGCAAATCAAAAGAAATAGAGAATTCTCTCGAGAGCACTCCCAACAGCCTTTGCAAGGATTGGAATCGGCACGCATGATTCCAACTCCATGACTCACACGTTTGTTACCAAATTAATTGTTACCAACCTAATTCTTCAAAGATACAAGCCCATTGTAAGGTTTTAGTACACGATTCTTGAGTAGGATTGAGACATAAGGTCTAGGGCAAGTCCACTTGAGATTCAGCATGCAAGCAAAGTAATGGCACCAGTTGCAACATTTGTAGAACTTGAGATCCATGAACAAAACCACGCATCTAGCAGCCAATAGGCCCATCAACAAGCACCAATGCCAACGACCGCAACACTTGTTGTGACTTGGAGTACATGCCCACAGGTGGTAGGCCGTTGGGCTCATTGTTCACAACGTACGCTTCTTGCCCATTGTTCACAGCCGTTGCCACGTAGGCCGGGTATGAGTGCTCCAATGCCAACTTGTACCACACAACCCATGACAGCATCCCATTGGGCCACAGTTTTGATGGCAACATGTGACAATGACCAAATAAATGGAATTACTCCTATTCTAAATACCAAACAATCAATTTCCAATCCAAAAGTACCAAGCATCTAGAGACCCGAATTTTGTTCTAATGTTTAATTTTTCCCCCAAAAGAGATTATTTTGGTAGTTTCTCAAGTATTTGTAATTTTTGATGAATAAAGTTTTAGAAATAAAGTTTTTTGGAAGTATTTTATGACTTTGAAGATAATTTAGAAGACGATTACACAATCTAACTAATTAAAAAGTTTGGTAGGTCAAGGATTTACACTCATGGTCATCTTCTTAAATTAAATTAAATTTAGTTCATTGTATTGTTTTTTTAATAAGGACTTTTACTTCTAGCTCACTTACTTGAGTGGGTATTTAAAGAGAGACATAACATGAAAAATTTATCTCTTTCTAATTATTGTATTAAGTTGTGTAGAATATAGATATTGCAAAGACTCCATTTTGATCTCACGAAAGGTGATGTTTGGGCCATGGTTTCTCTATATGGCCGGGAGGTTTTGAATGTGAATCTTGTCAAAAATAAATCTACTAGGAAGTTTTTAGACTTTGCATTTTTAGCGTATGAAGATCAATGGAATACTATGATGGTAGTAGATAATTTGAATGGAACTCAAATTGTAGGTAGCACAATTAAAGTAGACCATGTAGGAGATTACAAGAACTGAGAATAAGATAAGGTAGAGAAGGAATTCTAGAAGCAAGAAGAGCAAAGAGTGTACCATATACTTATCAACAAGGGAAATGCAATCGCAGAGATGATTATAAATTTTCACATGATACGAAGAGTGTGATATATCCCAATACTCTTTGAACAAGTAATTGAAGGATGATTGGACTAGCCACAAATTGGATATGGCCAATATAAAAGTAGAGGATGAACTGACGATTAGCAATCTTGAGATGGATGAAGAATGCACAAATCAAATGGATGAGATGTACAAAAGAATGAATCTTCTCCTTATGTGAAGTAATAGTAAGTTCATACTATAGAACTAAAGTGGTAAAGGAGTGAACCATCTCCAATAGTGATAGTAAGTTTTAATTTTGGAAAAAATTAACCCCTAAAGGACCAATATGCATTTTTTGGCAGTATAGAAATTTTGGGCAGGTACGTGTGACTAGAGATTTCCTTATTTTGGGCTGAAATTTTAGTAGATGGTGGGGACAAGGAATATCTTTCATATGCACTAAATTTCATGACATTTAAAAATAAGAATAAAAAGTTATGGCCTAATATGTTATTTTTTTTGTAACTGGGCAGTTCGGGCAAATAAAAAAAAGCACTTTTTTTGAAAACAAAAATTTGAAACTGGTTTTCTAGAGTTATATATACGTGGAAATATTTGAATTATTCCATTTTGATCAATGAGTCAATAATTATGAGGAGTTTTAGTTTGCGGGCAGTTATGGATTCTCTACTCTAAAATAAACTTTGAAGTTGTTTATTTCACTCAATTTTCAATATTTTTCGAAAAAAATTAAATCATAGGATGTGCATTGTTTATAAAAACATTACAACCATTGGGATTGACATTTTTCAATTCTATAATTAAATTCTTAACAATTTAGTATTTGAATCATTCTCTATTTCTTTCTACTTACTATTTTTTTCTTGTATGTTGTACAATTCCAAATGACTTAAAATTTTTTGAGGATGTAAAAAACTTGTTTAGAAAAAAGAATCCAAAGAAGCACCACCATTTTGAACATTTTTTCATAGAAAAGTGAGCTTGTGAAGTGCAGCTGCCCGGTTTTTTGCAGGGCCAAAAAAAGGATTTTTGTCAATTCAAATGCTAATATCTTGCAATCCACACGGTGGAAATTTTTGAAATTTTTTCTACATCTTTTCAAACCAGTGAAATTTAAGATCCTAAGGTTATTTGTGTCAAAAAAAATGTTTTTTCAAAAACTTGGTACTTGTATTGAAAATGGCAGTTTTTGAGCAGTTTCAGGGAAAACATAGTCATGGAACTTTAAGGGTTAAAGTCTAAATATAAATTTGAAGTAATGAAGGATTACAAACTTACTTAGTGCCGGTCTAAGATTAAAAGATTGAAGGGAAGGACTCTAATTTGGATGGAGAAAACTAGTGGGATCCAGTGACTATAAGAACAACACCTGGGAGAGAAGTGAACAATTTTTGTTTGTTTGCTTTGTCTTGTTGCTCAAAATTTCCAACTAACCAATATGCTTCACTCAAAGTATCAGGTGCATATGCATTCACTTTGAATTTTATGGAATCCTTTGATATTTTCACAACATAATCAACCCTAGCACTTTAAATCTAGGAAAGAAAGTAGTTAGGCACAATTTTCATCATACTTAACCCCTAAAAGCCCGTTGTCCCTTCGGGGGACAAATGTGTTTTTGGGCAAGTACCTACGGGCTGAAATTGTGTTCTGATTTTTTGAAATTTTTTTTGGAGATAGGAAAACTGATAAGCTTTGTGGGAATGTAATTTTTTTCTCAATCGGTGCCCGGGAAAAAAAGTTATGACCAAATAAGCTCAAAACAGGGGACGGCGGGCAGCTCGGGTAGCAGAAAAAAAATGGACAAAAATTTGAATTTTTTTTTTAATATTTTTTTTCTGATAGATTATATTTTTGCCTATCTAGAAAGCTTTGATTCATTTCATTTGGATATGTTGTGAGAAAGTTATGGACATTCTTGTTTTTCGGGCAGTTTGAGCAACTTTTTGAAAAAAATAACTTGTAGGACTCATTTCTGAATGCAATTTTTCAAATTTTTCAATTTTTTTTTTGGAATGGTTTAGTTTGCTTTCTAAAACAATCTCACCATTGGGATTAGTGCATTTTAATTCCATCTAAGAGATATTAATATTTTAGATTTTCCTTCTATCTCATACCTACTTCTACTTAACAATTTTTTTAAGGATGAAAATTAAGTTTTTTTGAGTTTCTTTTTTTTTCCTAGACTGTCAACTCAATTCTCCACTATAAAGATTTAAAGCTCAAAACGCTGTAGTGCAAAAATTTTAAGTTAAAAATGTTTAAAGACAAAAAATCTGGTCCCGCAATGTGCTGAAAAACTTGTTTTTTCCACTTTAAACGCAGATATCTTGCAATCTGTGCGGTCAAAAATTCTGAAATTTTTTCCACACATTCTCATACCAATTAGGTGTAAGATCCTACGGTTAGATGTGGAAAAAAAACAATTTTAATTTTTTTTTGCTTTTTGCTATAGAAATGGCAGTTTTCAGTGTTTTTTGGCTGAAAAAAGACCTTGGGCCTTTAGGGGTTAATTAGACTTATATTTTGACATTGACATGCCTCCTCTTCTAAGCGCATACACACCTTGACGCATTGATGATTGGAAGTTACTACGAAGAAATTGTTGGAGAAACAAATCCTTGAAGGTTTTCCGAGTCCAAACAATTCTAATTCCTCAGTTATCACAATCTCTCTTCGAGTTTGTCAAACCAAACAGGAGTTTTAGCCTTAAATAAGAGGATGGCAGCCTTAATCTTATCTCCCTCCTTGTACTTTTCCGTAAACATGTCCTCCAAGATTGATAAGAAAGAGGACTTCCTTGAGTTTAACATTACGCCCTCCAAAGCTGGAACAATATACAAGGTTTCTCTCATCCTTTTCAAATTAGCATATTGTTTATCTTTATAGCTATAGAACTGGAACCTATGATGGTGAATTGAATCAAGACTTCTATCAAAATCATCATTAGGCAAATTATGAGAAGCAAAAGATGATGAAATACCACTTCTCCTAGGTTGAAGGTTGCTATTATGTGAGCATAGGAGTGTGAGCCTATGAGCCTAAAATACTACACAACTATGTTATAGTTGTATATACTACAGAAATTGTATATGATTATAGGATATATATATATGTACCTATATTGTAGGCTCAATGCTCACAAGCTCGCATTCTTGGGCTCACATACTAGCACCGTTGCTCCTAGGTCACACACGCCTTGAACTTTGTGGTGCACTCCAAGTTATATAACAACTTGTAAAACTTGACCTTCAAAAATTTGGAGATCTTAACTTCCTTCAAGGTCTTAGAGATCTTGACCTCCTCCAAGCCATATGTCTCTTTCCATGCATCCTTCCATTTTTGCCATGAATAGCATCAATAAAATATATTTTACTTATGCTAAGAAGTAGTATTAATCTTTTTTTGGAATAAATTTTTTGCAAGATCTTTTGAAGTGAATACTTAATCCTTAAATGTCAAAGCCACCCCTTTGGACTCGAGTTTGGATTAGCTTTTCAACATATTTTCAAAAAATTGTAGAGTTAAAGGATTAATCACTCTTTTAGATTCAAGAGGAGCCAAAACGATCACTCCAAGCAAAAATTTGTTAATAATGTGAAATCATTTTATATCTATAACTGAAAAATGTTATTAGAAATCCTTTTGTAACGATTTATGAGAATAACAATTTATTAGAAACGATCTTATGAGAATAATGATTTATGAGAATAAGGATGTTTATAGTCTAAGCTAGGAAGGTCTCCAAACAGCAAGATATACATTGATGATCATAGATTGGTAAGCAAAGGATAATAATGCTACTTATATGCTCATATTCCACAATACATGGATATATATGAATATACTATTATATATTTGTAGCTTACGCAATGGACTATCTTTGCTCATAAATCACTGTAAACCTCATTATTTTTTATTATTACAAATTGAAACCCTTCATCAGATCATAGAGTGGTAGCACTTAGGCACTTGTGACCTTGGTTGAATGATTTTGACCTTAGGCACATTGGTCAGATGGTCATGAATTCAAATCCAGGCGTTGGTAGGGTGCTTACCATAGTAGTCCACCCATCTATGATGGAAGGTGCAAAAATAATAACCTTGCCATCATATGGGAACCTAAGAATTTTTCAAGGAAAGAAATATGTTGGTCCCTTACAATAGGGTCTCCCCCCTAACGGAGGCATCAAGGATGAAATTTGTCATCTAAGTCCATAATGCTTAGATCAATAGTTGAGCCATTCACAATAGATGCTCCATTCATGCTAGTCTTTCAAACCGAAGTTACACTCCTACTTCACAAAGTAGTTCTCTGTGAGTCTAAAAACAAGTTGCGTGAAGTCATCAATGTTTAGATGAAAGTCAAAGTGGCCACCATCAAGTTCCACAACTTCTTTGAAGGGGCCAAGATTCTTTGTAATCCAATCTTGAGCCGAAATAGGCAGCGTGTTGTCTCGGAGGTATTTGACATACACTGCAGGCACTTGTCCGTATTTCTCCTTGGTGTGTGTGATAGGCATCTCCAACACCCGTATGGGATAGGGCCTTACCAAAATTGATGCAAGCACAACATCCTGCACATGGAAATATTTCCTTCAAAATCCTAAATACTCCTATAATAAACCCCACCCCACCAGATAATTACACAGATGCAATCAATTAGAAAACCACCAACCACATTAGTCAACAAATTCAAATAAGGTAACACCACCTCCTTCAATGTCTAAAACTAACCCTGGGCCTGGGGATTCTGACCTAAAATGTAAAACTTTTATTCATGAGGGTCTAGGGTTGTATTTGAATACATCTATTTTTAGCACTTGAAAGTTCACATATTCATACGGAAAATTAAAATTGAAAAAGTTTTTGTGGAGTCTTGCTCACAGAAGGGAAAGCAAGACAAGGAAATCCCAAAAAGCCCCTAGTGATTTACTGTAGTGTGCCATATTAAAAATGAAACAATTAAATAAACCACGTTAGCCATGTCAATTGCCTTACAAATCTTAGACAATTTAATGATGACATGTGACACGTGATTTGCAAAAATTATTTTATTGACAAATATGAGAGCTTATTATGACAACCAATGCTCTTAAGTCTATCTTCTATGGGGCAGTTTATTTTGCATGATCCTTAATTGTGCCACTCATCTTGCATCCACCTAAGTACTCAAATTTAGTGACAATACCATTCTCACTCCTACCCTTCAATGACACATAAGGTGTTCACCTTACTCTGAACCCATACTAATTGTAGAATTGAATTGTGTAGTTTAGTATCACATAATTTTCAATGTAGAATTTTGTACTTGCATGCATAATAGAATGTAAATATTTGCTTAATATAAGAAGCTAATCATATATGCTAGGGGAGATTTTGACATTTTTGGAATTCCCTAAATAGCATATCCCTAGTTTTTTTATAGTTTTTAAAAAAAAATACATGGATTTACACTGAACATAAGCATTTTCAAAATCAACACAAGATCTACTAACCAACAGTATCTATAAATGGAATACATTTTGGGTTGTTCATGAATGAGTACAATACATAGTGTTGGTTTTAGATTCCATGTTAGTTAAATTCTAGAGAATAGCTACCTTCCCAATAATAAAAACGATAGCAATGGAACAGTGGGCTGTACCTTCGAGTCCCAATCTGTATACCAAATTTCTTTCATTTCAGATTTGAAGAAGATGGACGAAGTCGGAGGTTTGTCAGGTCCTTCACCAAAATTGACCTTTGTGGCTTTACCAGTGGGAGTGTCCTTGGATGCCTGCCCATGACAAGGAACTCCAAGTGATCAAGCCAACAGACAAAGGAATGGTCAAGTACTTGCTAAGTAAGAGGTGTTCACAAACTGTCCTTCAACAAGCGATTTAATTTCTTACTGTAGGATGTTAAAGCCCAGGAAACTTTATTCCATAAATTTTCTTGGAAAGACAAGCAGAAGTGGAATTTAACCAAATTTGTTTCAAATTTATTAGTCCTCGTGGTATAACTAGTTATGGAGTTTTAAAGTTATAACCAAGCTCAAGGCTTTGGCTTTGGGGTAACTGCACTACTTTCGTTGCTTTATGTGGTTCTGGCAGTACACGGTGAGAAGTGACCCCATTATTTCTTCCAGTGGATGACTGGCCATTCAAGGACAATATGGACTAGGTAAGTTAACGGTTAACAACAAATGACTTGCAAGAATTGAGAGAAGAAAGTGTCAGTTGTATAGAATTGCAATAATACCAAGTCCGAAACCGCGCACTCATTCAACAATACTCCATTGGGCGTGAGGACAGCTGCAACAAGGATCACCAGGCCAAGTTTGTGGGAGAATTGCTCCATCAGCAGCATGCAACTTAAGCCTGCCAAGCAGTGCCCTATCAACACCACCTGCAGCAATCCAATCACCACAAACAGTGATCAAGTGTGGATGGCTAAGCAGATGCGCGCTGCAGGTTGTGCACATATGGTAGTTCAAATTAAGTGCGAAGTTTCAAGTCTGCCGCGCATGGGCACATTTGCTGATTCGGCCATGACTCTCTGAAAAACGCGATTGTTACGAATATGACCATTTCTGGTAAACATAGAATATATCAGGAATCGCAAACATATCACGGTCCTTTCTTGAGTTTCCTAGAGTTGCAGTAAAATAAAGGTGCTGCTTCAAGGCTGGGACGGAGTACGTGAACTCAACCTTGGTGTGAATTTCCCCGCACAATCAAATGACGACCATTTTCGATGTATAGACACGATACAGAGTGTCTAGATTGTGACTCTCAGCGAGACAATCCTTTCAAAACGAGGACTGGTATAGACGCCTGCCTACAGTAGCTTGAAAATGGTGAGCCAATAGTGATTAGCCGCCATTTGTAACTGAATGGACAAGAAATTTGACTGAGAAAATGAAGTCTGCACCTTGTCGCTCTTGCAAATAAATTAAAGACTAGATCTAAATCGAACATTTGAAAGTTGGAAGGGTGATGTTGGGGACACCGACGTACGTAACGCATTGCATGGGGAAATCAAACTGACAGAATCGAAGTGGTATCCTTGGGAGATACCTTCACAAGGAGATCATCTCGGGTTCCCGGCTGGCCATTTCTGGTTTAGATACAGTGTTGCAAATTGACAGGGAGAATTTCGTCCACTAATTTATAATGCTTTTCGATTCCCCCGATACTAGTGAAAAAAATCCGGGGAAAAAATTATCTGGGAAACTTCTGTTATTCCTTTAAGAGGATCAAGGACGAGAGAATTAATGTAGTGTCAAAAAAATTCCATGTTTTTGCTGCTCTTCCCTGATTATCCAGTTCCTTGATTCCCTCGTTCCAACTACATATTCATCGACGAAACATCTGATACTCCAGTAAGGAAAACAAAGATATACAATTAATCTCCCTGTGAAATCTAGAGACCGAACTAAAGAGACTGTACCCTGGAGGGGTCTTCCTTGGGCAGGGATTCGAAGAAGTCCGTCAAAGGTTGGTTGTACTGCTCGTAAGTGGTGATGGTATTCGGGTCGGCAGGGTGCTGGCCAGCCCCCGCCATGTCCAGAGCTGTGACCTGGTGACCTTCCTTTTGCAGACGATCGATGAGCTTGTACCAACACCAGGCGCCATGGCACCCTCCATGCACCAATACAAAGTGACACTTCTTCTGGAGCACCATGGAGCTAGCTCGCCTTTGATTCAAAGCTCTCTCTGTCTCTCTGATCTCTCTCGCTACACGGCTCAGTCTTCCGGTTGCTTGCTAAACGCAAGGTTTTGGGTGTTTCAGTTTAGATGAGACGAATTTGAGTTTCCATGAAATGCCTTCCTGCTGTGAAAACCCTGAAAGCACCAGTAGTCTTTTATTTAAGCAATTTTGGAGCAGATGGTGAGTAGGAGGAGGCGGGGGATCTTTTTCCCATGTAGGAAGATAGGAAATATGAGGATTGCAAATTTTTCAGAATTATATTCCCGAAATTGAAATTACTGTGAATTTTGGCAGCCAGAAATTGCACTTCACTAGTAGACCATCTCTAGAGTCTTCCAATTTTAATCATTCAAGAACTATTTTTTTGTTCACTGCTTCCTACTTACTTGCTCACTACTTCCTGATATGTGTCATGACCTTATTATTCCCAATATTGAAAAGGACCAAAATAAACATATTCCAAGCTTCAGTTGGATCTCTTCCAACCTTGGTGGGAAACAGTGCACCCCTATAAGGTAGAAGCACTCAAAAGTAACAGGATTCGTTTGCGGACATCTAAAAAACTACCTAAATCCACGTGCAATTGGACCCAAAGTAGACAGGTGGGGTTTCAAGAAGTTGTCATTATCATGATGGAGGTTCTTGTGTTGGCCAATCACTTGTGCATGATCCAAGATTACAATGTACGGAGTATCCCTTTGGGTGTTTCCCTACCCACTTTGGTATTAGTCTAGTGTTCACAATAGGTGCATCTATGTAGTTGTTTTCCAGAATTTGTATTATATTCATACAAGCTCTAAAAAATACAAAACTAATTTTGTTGGTTTCTCAAACCATTTCTTAACGAGCACATATCATTTTATTTTGTAGCTACCCTCAAGACCTACAGATCTCGAATAAGTGTCACATTTAGGTGCTTCTACCTTAGGGAGAATGCTGGGTGTGGTTGACTACTGGTGCTTCTACCTTCAAGGAAAACGCGAACACTGACAGTCACCCCCGAATGGCAATGTTCCAAGCATTGGAGTTAGTATCCTCCACATTCGCTCCAGGGTCAGGTACGTTGCTGGTCACTCCGATGTGAGCCCTCGTGTGAGCCACGGATTTACTGCTTTTTCTGATTCTGCACCAAAGAAGAAATTTGGGCATTTGAACTATATAACATTGCTAACTGGGGAGTTTTGTTCCCTGACATACAAGGTATAATTCCCCCCTGGATGCCTGGGGGGAATTTAGTTTAATTGTCAAACATGTAATTCGTTGGGCAGTAGTTGGGTTGTCAAGCTCTGGTTGCATTTGCTATGCAGACCCCAACCTCAGGCCCATCCCTTCCAGCCAGGTGTAACGTAGAGAGACTTGTCAGAAACTTCCAGGCTTGGGGGCTTCTCCTTTCTGCTCAGGCAAAAGGGAACCCCCCAGGCTTGGTTAATAATGTTATGTAAAGAATAACAATTTTATTTATTTTTCTCACCATTTTTCTTTAGATTTATAAAACAAACAAACTTTGAGGGTATCTAGTTTTTATGAACATTCAATGTTTTCAAAAAAATCATGCATTTTTTTGTTTAACCCCTAAAGGACCATTGTCCGTTCGGGGGACAAATGAGACTTGGGGCAAGTACCTACGGGCTGAAATTTTCTCCTAATTTTTTGAAACTTTTTGTGAACATGAAGAATTGAGAGAGGTACCTGGCAAATTTTTTTTTTTGAAAATCGGACCTTTGAGCGAGAAATTATGCCATTTCTTGGAATGCGTGGGGACGGGGGGCAGCAAAATTTTTTTGCAAAATTTTGAATTTTTTTTTTAATATTTTTTTTCTAATAGATTATATTTTTGTCTATCTGGAAAGCTTTGATTCATCTCATTTGGATTCGTTATGAGGAAGTTATGGACATTCTTGTTTTTTGGGTAGTTAGAGCATCTTCTTGAAAAAAATAACTTGTAGGATGCATTTCGGAATGCAATTTTTGTAATTTTTCAATTTTTTTTTTGGAATGGTTTATTTTACTTGCTAGAACAATCTCACCATTGGGATTAGTGCATTTTAATTCCATCTAAAATATATGAATATTTTAGATTTTCCTTCTATCTTGTACCTACTTCTACTTAACAATTTTTTTAAGAATGTTAATTAAGTTTTTTTGAATTTTTTTTTTTCGTAGACTCTCAACTTAATTCTCCACTATAAAGATTTAAAGCTCAAAATGCTGTAGTGCAAAAATTTTAAGTTAAAAATGTTTAACCCTGGAGCGTCTGGATTCATCTCCAAAATTGACGATTTGAGAAAAACCATTATAAACTATAATTTGGAAGAATATTTTGGAATTGGTATACAAATAAAAGCTGTAGATTTTGATTTTCAAATTCTATCCGTAATGTTAGATCTACTAATGCTATCACCAATCTTTTTCTATAAATTTTGAAAAGAAAATTTCAGAATTCCTTCTAAATTCAATTACAAGTAAAATATTATCATTTTTGAGTAAAACTTGTTGGAATGGTTTGAAATAAGGTTCTCTTCATATGGTGATTTTTTGAAATTTTTGTGACCTTTACATCTTTGACCTCATTTTTGCACATCTAGTTTTGAACTAAAGTCAATGCAAATTGACCACTTGACATACTTCCACATTTGTAATTTTAGAAATGTATATGTTCTAGTGACACCCAATCCAACCGATGGATAGGACAACAACTTGATAAAGTATCACCAAAAATTAGGATGACTTTCATCCAAGCAGGAATGAGACAGAAACAAGGATCTGAATCTGTTCATCGTCCAAAAAATGGACGTCGGAGCGCTCCAGGGTTAAAGTCAAAAAATCTGGTCCCGCAATGTGCTGAAAAACTTGTTTTTTCCACTTTAAACGCAGATATCTTGCAATCTGTGCGGTCAAAAATTTTGAAATTTTTTCCACACATTCTCATACCAATTAAGTGTAAGATCCTACGGTTAGATGTGAAAAAAAAAAACAATTTTAATTTTTTCTTACTCTTTGCTATAGAAATGGCAGTTTTGAGTGTTTTTTGGCAGAAAATAGGCCTCGGAACTTTAGGGATTAAGGCCAATTTGGGCAAAGGAGGCATAGCATTATTACATTTAAGATTTTTACATAGTTCTTCCTAATATCTCTCTTCAAATATGAAGTTCCCATATCTTTTTTGCAAAGATAAATTAAAAATTATGGCGCTAGAAAGCCTTGCATAGCTACTTTGTGTAACAACCAAGCAATCTTGGAAATAAAATCTTGCTCCACTTTGCAAGCTCCAAGTACATAGGTATATTATCCATAGACTCTAAATTTATTATCTATTATTCTAATATTAGTCAAAAATAGATCCTGATATTACAAATATCAAAAAATGAACAAAAATTGATCAATAGCTCATTTTTTAAGAAAAATTTGATTCTTAGGAGCTTCAGTAGTATTGTCAATTTTGACATATAAATCTTTAGGAATTAAGTTCATTTCAAGTGCTTTGTAGCTTAAAAGATAATTTTGAAAATTTTGAAAGTTTTGATTAAATGGGTTGGTAGATCAAGAAATGGCGTTTTGGTCATCTTTTATTTTATTTTATTTTACTTTCATAGGATCTTAAAGTTGTAATTTTGCTGAAAATCTCCTTAAAGGTCATTACTTAAAATCATGTATCTAGGACTATACTAAAAACTCACTTAAAACACCCCTTTTTCTTGTAGTGTTTAAGAAAACTTTCATACAAATTCTTTTTGTTAACAATTTATGGCTTACATATATAATAATCTCTTCAAAATGTGAACGGTGGAGTTTTAAGTTTCAACCAACCATAGAGGAAGAATGTAAAATTGCCCCAAAAAATGAATTTTTGGCCAAGTTGAAGTAAAGGGCAGTTGGGCATAAGGTCGGACCACCTATTCTCAACCAAGGACCCATATCCAACCAAGGCTGGAATAGATTTCCAACCAAAACTTGTTTTGTGTTTTTTCTTTTCTTTTCAAGGTTGGGACTAATAAGGTCATGTCACATGTACCAAAGTGCACAAGAAGTAGTGAGCATGAAAGTTCTTGAATGATCGAAATTGAAAGAGTCTAAATATAGGCTATGCATTCTGAGCACTTTTTGGCTCCCAAATTTTACAATAATTTCAATTTTAAAAATAAGATTACAAAAAATTTACAATCCCTATACTTCCTATATTTTGACACAAGGGAAATTTGCATTACCTCATACTACTCATGATCTGTTGCAGACGGTCCCTTGAGATCGGCTGTAGGTGGTTCAAGAACCGTGAGGTTCTTCCTACATAAAACTCATGCAACTAAAATCAATGAAATAGCTCGGAGTGAAGGTCAAGATGCATACCTGAAAGAGAATCGTCGACGTCAATGATGTTGAGGAGAAGCACTCGAGCGGAGAGGATAAAAAAACTAATTCCCCAGTGCACCTGAATTGTAAACTCATGCAACAGCAAATGATGGCTATGAAGAATCGTCAGTTTTTTCCAAAATAAGGGCACAAGCATGTGCTAACGTTGCAAAATCGTCTTCGAATCTGTTGTCCTTGATCCACAGACGGACCCTCCTGAAGTGGCACATGTTAAACCGTGAACCGCAATCACAGCAAGAGGGAGTGTGACGGAGGACATAGCTAGAGGACGTTACTTGCAAAACACTGGGTAGCATAAATGTGTGGAAGAGGCATCCTTAAAACCTTAAGCAACCCGACCCCGGAGAATGGAAGTGGAGACTTTCTCAAGCCTCCCAACCTATCCCCTTCTTCAACTACTCAACTCGCAAGGGATACCAAATCGGCCTTCAGCAAAAAGTAGGCCCCGCCAGACTCATCACCAGATTGGGAAGACTCCAACTCTCTGAGCAAGAAACCAAAGAAGCGATCAGCGTGATCTGGGACGGACGCCGCCCCAAGAAGCTACAGTTTTTCCTATGGCTAATAAACTCCGGGGGACTCCCGACCGCCAGTTGGGGCGCGGTTATGGGCTTTTCCCCAGACTGCAAGAGATGCAGGAATCAAGATAAGGAAGACACGGAGCACGTTCTCTATGGATGCCGATATGCCAGTAGGGTCTGGGCGCAATTCGGCAGCATCAGACAGAAGCTTGAGCAAGACCCGTCCCCCACCTGGCAAGATGCCCTTACGGGCATCCCGCCTGGGTCCACCAACAGTAACGGGACCTCCATCCCTACTCCGCACATCTTCAACATCGCAGGCGACATTCTCCACTCCTTCATCCTCTGGCACATCTGGTGCGCAAGAAACAGATTTGTCTTCGAGGGAGAAACTACCAACACCGCGCAAGTCTGTACGATGGCGTGGCGCGACACCATCTTGGCCGGGATGGACCAAAGAAACAACTTTCTCACCTTCTTCTACCGCTGCGGTGAGGAGAGGAAAGAGGCAATTTGTGAGGAATTTCAAGACACTTGGTGTAAAAACGAGGTGTTTTGCAGTGGTAGTTTTCACAGGCCTGAATGGCACCTTTCCCTTAACCTACCTCCCAGGTTACTTCGGCCTAGAGAGCCAGATTAATTGTTCTTTCTGTGTTTTTTAATGCAATTGCCACCGTCTCTTTGAAAAAAAAAAAACCCTTAAGCAACCGTATACATGAACACTACACTAAATAGGGTATTTAGTGTTGGCAACACTATTTGCGAACCATGACACTAAATATCATTTACCCTACTAAAGTAAGTAACACTAAATGTAATTTCTAACACTAAAAGTACTCTATGGTAAATCTGAAATATGAAGAGGTTTACATTTAGTGTTAGAAGGTAAAAAAATAATTTGGAAAGAAAAAGATTAAAGACTTGGAAAATGATGGAAGGAGTAGAAAATGTGGAAAACATGTGCAATAAAAGAAGTCTTTGAACATCAAATAAGGGAAAAAAAAATAATATTTAGAGCCAAAAAAATACAGATTTCATACTTGGGTTGGAACTTGTTGTCCATGGAAGTATGGTTCATGCTTGGCTACAATTTCCTGCAAATGTGGAAAAAGTTGATTGACATTCCAAGTGCCATCAACACTCAAAGCCATACCCGATCTAATCATAGCTTTCCTAGCATATGACAAATTATCACAATCTACCTCTTTGTTCATATCCTCAATGCTATCCACAGCCAGCTGTAGGAAAAATCTTTTTCCTGGATTTGTGAGTTTTCCTGACCACTGCCCATCAACCCGAGGAGTATTTTGCCAAGCATTGGTTGCAATGAGCTCGGCCTTTTTTGCTTCCCATCGCTTGGTCCAAGCATCCTTGACCTTGGAAATGATGAATGTATCTGCCGGTTGACACAAATGTGTAGAACAAGGTGGCAAATACCTAAGAGTGGCCTGTTTTGCTTCCAAAACAACCGATAATGTTGGGGTCATACTATGGCCTGTACAATTGTCAACCCAAATGACTTTTGTACGGCCATGAACATCAGCTTGGAAGGCTCGGGGTTCAACAAAAAATTCAGCAAAAAGTACTTGGTCCATCCAGCCCTTAGGCCTAGATCTGTAACATACTCCTGGAATATTGTCTTCTAAGCCCCGAATAGGGTAACTGTTGCTGGAATTGGTAAAAATCAGCATAGGGGCTTCAATCATTGATCTACGCCCCCCGGAAATTCTAATGACCATGGTCATAGAATCTCCCCCCGAAACCACTTCGGCATACTTGACACTCGTGTCTCCTCTAAATCCCAATGTCCGACCATTGTCTAAATTTACAACAAAATGAGTTTCGTCAATGTTTTCCATGAGATTTTCATCGAAAACACCGGCTTGGAACCCTCTTTGCAGCACACCTAGATGGTAAGCTGTTGCCCTCTCAATTTGTAGTTCCTTCTCGGGACTACAAGACAATCGTCCCCTTTGTGACAACAAAACAATGTTGTGCACATGCATAAATTGTTGAACCCAACGTGAGGTCAACTTGGCCGTGAGTAGGACATCATCCTTTGGATCACGAGACTCGGCTGTATATGGAGAGGTAGGATCTAATAAGATGGTCATAGCCAGCTCAATGAGTAATTTGGATGAAAATTTGACCCTAGCTTTTCTAAATCTGTCAAATGCATCCAAAAGTATAGGATAGATCCAAAGTACCCATTCAGCTCGCTTGGGCCCACGACCGAGAGCTGCCTTTGTGCGGAGTTGTTTTCGCCTACCATCCCGGCTCCGACTGCATGAAAGTGGTGGAGATGTGTTGTCCGCCTCTCCTTCATTGCAAAATTGTTGACGTTGAGCCCACCAACGGGAAGCGCAAACAAGGTTGGCACTCCTTTGAGCTCGAAAATGCTTGGGAAATGTATTGATTGTGCGAATGTAGAGCCCAGGAAAGCCGTGCACAAGTTCATCTTGAACCATCCAAGTGATGATGCGTTTGCGAACAGCAATTGTAGAAACTTGTTGTAAGCGTCGGGGTGTGGAATTGCGTGGTGGGGCGTCGGCCATGGCGGATTCCTAGAATGGGAAGCAAAAGATCAGCCCAAAAACACATCGACAGGTCGCATGAGTAAAAAAAAAAAAAAAAAAGGTCGACGGATCAATGAACAGGGGAAAACAAACCTGGATGAAAATGCCGCAAATTGCTGAAATTGCCACAACAAGGAGCGATCGGGAGCGGGAATAGGCGGGAAATTCAAACCGCTCACGGGAGGCGGGAATGCGGGAGTATAACCCCCCCCTAAAAAAATTCACTCATTCCAGGAATTCTAAGAGCGGAGAAGCGGGAGAGCGATAGAAGAGAAGAAGCCAAGCCATAGGGAAGGTAACCAAGTCGGAATGGAAGAGAGGCTCAAAAGGCAACATACAAGGTAAGGCCGCAAAAGCAAATTGCAAAGGAAATCCAAGGAAGAAGTCCAGGGAAGAAGTCCAAGGAAGGAGTTGACAAAACTGAAGACAACACAAAGGCGGCGCATTGAAGTTTAGCACTACACTAATCATCCTAAAATTGACATTTAGTGTAGGGTCAAGTAGGGTGGTAATTACACTAAATGTAATCCAACACTAAATACCCTATTTAGTGTAGCTAGGAGAGCAGTCGGTGCAGTCCTACGTCTCTGTGAAACACGGAAGCATTGGCCATGACCAAGACCATGATGGCATGCGGGATGGCATGGGTAAATGTATGGATGAACGATGGGGGAGGTGGGTACTATGGCAGGGAACACTGCGTAGGAACACTGCAAGTTTATCGAGAAATTCCTCTTTGGTCCATTGTTTGTCCATTCTACAAGAATACCAGTAAGTTCGTCCTTTTCAGGAGCTTTTGTTGGGATAAGTGAGAATGGAATGTATGAGTGAATGAGAACGATTGTAAGTTATTGGCTAGGCTGACTTTATCTCTACTGGCTGGAATGGGGGCACACTTCCACGTGGGCTGGGACTCGGGGAGAACTCACTGAAGTCTCTTCCACCTTAACAGTAGTTTTGCACCTGAGTTTCTGTGCACGTTGTACTGTTTTCCTAACCTGCTATTTCGCTCACGTTTTCTGAGCATTCGATAGAATGCATTGGAATTTTTACAATGTTCTTCCTGATCTCAGTAGCTCTTCTGCTTCTGGGACAATCATCAATAGTCTTTCAAAGGTACGAGATCCGCTCAAGACTAACTGGTGAATACAAACTCGTTCATAGCGGCAGATCGGAATTAGTATGTCTATTGATAGCAAAAATGGCAGATTGTAATGTATTTCAATGAATCTCAAATCTCTATGAGTCCTAATATATATTCAGGCTTTAGTCCAATTGAAAGTCCTAGTTTTCAGAGCACTTGGAGCGTCACAGGCCACTTTAGAACATATTAGTTCAACAGAGGCTCTGCTACAAGAGCATTTCTTTGAAATATTGGCTCGTGTTTTGAGTAAGATCCTTCTCAAACTTCCTCATTTTCACTGTAAGCATAGCTTTTGTCAATGTAACGCCTCCTCTGCTTCATTCCAAAATCAACAATCAGGATAGTTTTTAGGTCCACAGCACTGGTTGATTTCGTTACCAAGCTGCCGACATTTATTCATTTCAGATCCAGCTATTTGAAGAGTGGCCCCATAATGGCAACTCCCACGGTTTATGTAATGTCTTTCTATTCTCCTAATAGACCTTGCTGTCATTTAACCCATCATAGAGCTAGAATTGAATAGAAATCTATTGTGAGGATTATGAGATCATATTACTCTGGAAGCAGATAAGTTAGTGTGAGGATGGGACCGCAGAAGAAGTATCACTTTGTGTTGGTCCACAGCGCTTACCATGGCGCCTGGTGTTGGTACAAGCTCATCGATTGCCTACAAAACAAAGGTCACCAAATAACAACTTTGGACATGGCAGGTTCTGGCCAGCACCTTGCCGACCCGAAGACCATCGCCACATACCAACAGTACAACCAACCTGTGACTGACGTCTTTGAATCCCTGTCCAAGAAGATCCCTCCAAGGTTTCTCACCAACCTCTTGAATTCATAAACAAGCTTGACGCAAGATCAAATTCTAAACCTTAACCCCTAAAGGACTGTTGTCCCTTCGGGGGACAAATGCGTTTTAGGGCAAGTACCTACGGGTTGAAATTTTCTCCTGATTTTTTGAAACTTTTTTTGGAGGTAGAAAAGCTGATTAGCTTCATGGCAATATAATTTTTTTCACAATCGGTGCCCCGGAAAAAAAGTTATGATCAAATAAGCTCAAACGAGGGGACGGCGGGCAGCCCGGGCAGCCCAAAAAAAATGGACAAAAATTTGAATTTTTTTTAAATATTTTTTTTCTCATAGATTATATTTTTGTCTATTTGGAAAGCTTTGATTCATTTCATTTGGATATGTTATGAGAAAGTTATGGACATTCTTGTTTTTTGGGGAGGTAGAGCATCTTCTTGAAAAAAATAACTTGTAGGATTCATTTCTGAATGCAATTTTTCAAATTTTTCAATTTTTTTTTTTGCATGGTCTGATTTACTTGTTAGAACAATCTCACCATTGGGATTAGTGCATTTTAATTCCATCTAAAATATATGAATGTTTTAGATTTTCCTTCTATCTCATACCTACTTCTACTTAACAATTTTTTTAAGAATGATAATTAAGTTTTTTTGAATTTCTTTTTTTTTCCTAGACTGTCAACTCAACTCTCCACTATAAAGATTTAAAGCTCAAAACGCTGTAGTGCAAAAATTTTAAGATAAAAATGTTCAAAGTCAAAAAATCTAGTCCCGCAATGTGCTGAAAAACTTGTTTTTTCCACTTTCAACGCAGATATCTTGCAATTTGTGTGGTCAAAAATTCTGAAATTTTTTCCACACACTCTCATACTAGTTAGGTGTAAGATACTACGGTTAGATGTGGGAAAAAAATAATTTTCAATTTTTTTTACTCTTTGCTATAGATATGGCAGTTTTGAGTGTTTTTTGGCAGAAAAAAGGCCTTGGTCCTTTAGGGGTTAATCCTTGCAAACTTGAACATTGCAGCTTTCTGAGTTATAACCTTCTTCTAATTAACCTATGAGAGTGACTAAGGGCCACTTCACACTGTACCCGACCAAGTCGAGAGTTAGTGGAAGTGAGTCCAAACTTTGGTGAGAGTCTAAAGAAATTGGCAATAAATAGGGCCTAAAATTTAGGAATTGGAGCGTTTGGCCGGTCATAGTGTGAAGCCTCCAAAGGCCAAGTTCAAAGTCCAAACCTCACCCATGTGTCAATTTTTTTCAAGTAAAAGATTAAAAAAAACATGAGAAAGGAGTCCAAAATGGCCTTGGAAAAAAAATCACAGCTCATGTTCTTTTCATCAAACAAGGAATATGAAGGGTATAAATGGAATAAAAGGGTGGCATAACAAATAACAAATAACAAAAGGAGTGTACTACTACCTACCTTGTGCCAAAACTACAAATCTAGTCTAATCTAACGGCTGCGATCTTGTCATTTCTAACATTTTTCTGAAAAAAGTTTGACGGACTCTCGACCATAGTTAGGGTTGCCATTTTTACCAACCCAAACTATGGTCAAGAGTCCGTCGTGAGGCCATTGCCATGTAGGCAGTTTTGAGGGCGACGGACTTTGGATCTTCGGGCACAGTGTGAAGGGTCGAGAATCCAAAGTCTTGGTTTTCTGAAATTTGATTGGTGGAAACCGACAGATTCTTGATTTTTGGGCATAGTGTGAAGCAGCCTGATACCATTGCCTTGAAGCTTGGCCTTGGGCATTGTGACAGCAATTTCAGTTACATTGGCAAGTTTTCTGATTGGCACATTGGCTTTTCTTTCTTTGGAAAATCCTGGCAAGTGTAGATTTTAGTTTAATACCATCGGAGACAAGTTTGCTTTTGGAAATGGCAATTGTTAACTTTAATGGGAAAAATTCCCTTTCATGATGTAATTTAATTTTATCTTGGCAAGTTTTCCGATTGGCCTGCAAACTGGTCTTCTGTGGAAAAAACTGGCAGATGTAGATTTTTAGTTGAGTATCATTGTCCAAAAGTTTGCTTTTAAACGGACAATTGTTCTATACTTCTTTTCAACCACCCTTTTATGATATACAGTACAATAACTTGTAGTAGTTCAAATTTTGTGACATGTGGTGACACGGCAGGTGGTAGTGATAGGCCATAGCATGAGAGGCTTGGGCAGCATGCAATTGCCAGAAGGGTTCACCTACAAAATCAGTCTAGTGATCCATGTTGTAACTATGTTGACACCCAGAGGAGTGTCTGTAATGGACTGCCGCCAGTTTAATGAATTGGTAAGTCGACTTCCTAAAGCAAGTAGGAATCTGAATGTGGTCTAAGAGCATCTGCAGTGGTGTAACTATAAATAGTCCCTGTATCGGCAAATGCAGGGTCTGAAAACAAGGCCTCCATAGTGGCGGGTTGTTTTTTGACAGTGTCGCCCTAATGCGCACCGCTTTACAAGAATTCTATCTGTAATTTTTGTCAAAGTCAATCAAAAGGTGGTGAAGGTTGCTGAATTTTGGAGCAGATTCTGCAGCTGTTCACGATTCACAAGGTAAGCCTATATACAGTTGCCGTTTTTTTAGCTCGGCTTTGGTATTGGCCAATTTCAAAATTTTAAGCTGTAGTTCTTTTAGGAGACTTTTGAATTGGTGAATCATGTTATTCACCAATTCACCATTTGTTTTGTGACACTCCAGGGTGTTGAGCAAGATTGAAGTAGATCTTTCACATATCTTATTTCTAAGTTTTTTTTAATTTAGGATTTCAATACTTTTCAAAAATTTCACTTGGCAATTCTAAAGTACTGAGCAAGATTCAACTAGATATTTCACAAATCATATCTCTAATTTTTCTTCTTCTTAGGATTCCATTACTGATCAAAAACTAGGCATGGCAACTCTAAAGTGTTCAGCAAGAGGGAACTTGATCTTACACAGAGAAGGATACAGATATGCTTCGTGCTATGGATTTTCTCTTTAATTCTTTTCCATTTGAACAAAGCCTATGGAAACATGTCAGTGTTGGTTTTGAAATAACTTAATCCTAAATGGAGGAGTTACAGTGTTATGGGTGTGTGGATGCACGTTTAGGAGCTACACAAGATTTTTAAATGCATTTTAAATTGTGTGGTTCTCAATCCGAAGAACATTGGAGGAAGTCTAAATTACCCCATACCACATGCAATATTGATATAGACCACACCATAGCTTGCTGGTAAGCTTCTAGTCTTGTTAAAATACCTAGACTTGATATCTCTAGTTTATAAGAAAAATTGAAGAATGTATATTAAAAAATGCAACATTGACCCAAGTTCAATAAAGAATTCTAATTACTCAATTGTCCATAGAAGATCACGTTTTGTCAATGTCTCATATAAGAATCAGTTATGTCAGCTGCACACACAGTCGTCAAGTAAGTATGTACCCACTTCAGACATGCTTTCTTGGCTGGGGACTCCAGTATCCACCCAAAATCACCCTCCATCTCATTTCAGGTTGCTCAATATTTTCAAAGCCTGGCTACTGATTAATAGGCTATTAGCTACCTCCAATCCAAACTCTAAACTACAAAACAACCACAGTTCTCCACTTTGCTATCAATTGAGTGCCTAGCTTGTTAAAATGAAGTCCAAATGTATTGGTGGCAGTATATTCAACACACACAATTAGGCTTACTACATATCCATGTAGCTCTCCAAACATGAGCAAAGGAATGCTAAAGTTGCAAACAGATCACCACAATTCCCAACCTCATCACCAATCAAGAACAACAAGGTTTCTCACTAGAAAATTTCAATCCAATTCAACTCATGGGATCCATCCCCGCAATGTGAATCCAGGAGCTACTTACTATCCCCTAAGATGGTGTTGACAAAATCAATTTAATTACGAAACCTATACAAATTTTAGCATCTGGAGAAGATTGAAAAACATTAATATCCTTTTTTTCCTCATTCTAGACCCAAATTGAATTCAAAATCCCTTTAGCCCACAATTTCTAAACTCACCAACCAAGAACAACAAGAGTGATGTTTCTCATTGTAAATTTAAATCCAATGCAATTCAAGTATGCAAAACATTCTCCGCAATGTAACACTTACTAATGATATTTTCCTTAGTAGAATCAATCCAATTACCAAACCTCTGCGAGTTTCAACATATGAAGAAGCCAGAAATGCTACAAGATTGTCAAGAATTGCAAGCAAATCTCTATATGCTAAACAAGACTGCCAAGAATTGTAGAGGGAGAAATTTTCACATTTGTATGAGCAATGGATCAGCGCCAATTTTGGAATTCTTGTGGATGGAATTCTACTTGTGATGATTGAGAGTTTTGGTAAGCAACATTGGCTGCTTCGGGGGTCCACGCTACATTGCCAATTTCGGAAACCAAGCCCTCATCGACAACCAAATTGGAAGCACTCTGAGTTTCCAAACCTTGGAATTCATAACTAGGAGTGGGCAATGGTGAATCGTCTTGCTCATCTTTGCTCTCAGAAAAATCAGGCAGAGGAAAAGGGGGTTCACGCATGGAAGCCGGAGGAACCCTGTTTCTACTCGCTTGGCGTAGCTCTTCGGCATTCTCCAGAGCTTCCCTACCTGCTTCGGCTTGTTGCTCCGCCACATTACTATCCCCAATGGCGATTCGGCCTCGTAGCTTTTTCAGTTCTTCGGAGCAGCGTAGGTTAAGATACTCCTTGACTTGTTGGGGGTCGGCTCCGGGCATCGTAAACAATGAGAAAGCGGCCTGGTCTTGAAGAACTTTTGCCTTCTTCAAATTTGCAATGGCCATCTCCGCAGCACCTTTTGCTTGAGCTCGAATTGCGCACTCCCGTTGTTTTTGAAATTTCTGCTCTTCCTTTGCCATCTTCCCACCTATTGGGCGGCTCCGCTTCCGTGAAGTCATTCTACACTGGTGACCGAAAAATGGAGCTTCAGCATCTCATTCTAAATTCTCTTGTCCATCACATCGTAAGCCTGGGCCCAATTCTGCAACCCTTGTTGATGCACTTGGAGGTGGTGTCGATCTTGTTGACGCGCTCTGCCGTTGTTGCCGTTGTTGCTGCTCTACTGAAGTTTCCATCCACCTCAGATGATCCTTCAATATTGTCCAACAATGAAGAAAAATGAAACTTTGTTGTTTAGGGTGCTTGACTTTGTATAATTCAAGCGCATTTTGTTGCACCTCCTCAAGCGTAGTACTAGACTCCTTCACTGCGTAACAATGACCATAAATTGCTATCAATTTGGCAACATTGTGTTTTATAATGCCCCATTTAGTTTCAATAGAACAACAAGGACAAGAATCACACCCAGTAATCCTATTTGCATTCATTTGTAGTGATCTTCAATCCTCTTCCAAAACATATCCTTCCGCTGGCCATTCCCTTGAATTGTATCCTGTGAAATGTGAAGCACGCTCAAACAAACTTGACGCTCTTCATCGCTTAAATTTTTTTTTCTTTTCCTGCCATGAGAAGACAAAGTTGTCATCATGATGACATCACAAATCAATTTGGCAAGACGCTTCAAGGGACAAGCAAAAAGACAGAAAATGCCGGTCCCACGAGGTCCCTTGCCGAGGCCATGGAACTACAGTTGGCCATAATGGTCCCATTGGGGCGTGCATTCAATGATAAATTGCTTTTCAAACGGCACAGTGCAAATATAGTCACTAATGCAAGGACCACTACAGATGCTCTAAGGTAGGAGGCTCGAATTGCAAGTGGGCAATTACAATTGCCCAGTAGAACTGTCATGAATAGTGTAGAGAGTTTCAAAAATGGATCATAGTTCCTTCAATGCGCTTTTTGCTTTTTAATTGGGTTCTTAAAGCCCTTTGAGTAAAATATATATTCATGTAAAGCTAAAATAAATGAAAGCATGATGTGGATGATTCTCTAAGAGCCAGAATTATAGAAACTTCCTAAGTTTGAAGTGTTCCATTCAAAGGCTGATTTTGATTAAGATTGGTCCATTCTATGAGCACCAATAGCTACCTAAGCACCTTTCCCTTTGAAAATTCTTAGTTGATTTATTCTAAGTCAAAAAAATTACGATTTAAATTGTTAGTGAATTGATCTCCTTTTCTCTTTCTACCAAAAATATGTAAAAAAATGCTAGGTTCTACTGATTTTCCTATAGAGGTCCATTGTCCCTTAGATAGTCAATTTATGAGCCTCCTATCTTATTGTTTCAAGGTTTCTTCATTATATGGTCTCTATATATCAAATTCCAACCTGCATCAGAGGTTAACCTAAAACCCTCTTAATAATAACATTATAGACCACTTGTTAAATGGTCCATTTTAGCCCCTAAAAGAGCCAAATGCTTGTTCAATGGACAAATTGAAATTTGGGTCAATTTCTACTATGTCAATTTCAAATGGATGTTTGAAATTTTTTGGCACAATGTGTAGACATATACCCCTTGTAAATCTAACTTTTCATTTGATTGTATACTTGGATCATAAATTACATTTAAGTTTTTCAAGCAAGTTAAGCAACTTCAAACACCTTGTGCAAAAATCTCACTCTACTTTTGTGATTTGGCAAATATATAATTAACATGATATAGGATGCAACTTTAAAAATACAAAAACCTATCTTTGTTGCAAGAATATTACTTTTCAAAAAGTTGAAGCATGATGAATGCTAGGCATGGTTGTAAAAATTCTTTTCATCTAACTTCAAATGCTATAGATCTTTCAATCTACATGGTCAAAATTTTCCAAAATCTTTCCTACACATTTCCATAGTAGTGTACGGAATATTTTTTTTTGGAAGGTTAAATTGTAGCATCAACCAAAAAAGAAACTAATTTTTTTTCACTACCTAAGTTAGTTTTTTTTCATTAGAAAAAATTTCAGCCCTCAAAGAGGCCGCAAGTTTTGTACCCCAATGGTGCAATTATGGAAAAAAAATTATATTTCTTTTTTTGAAAATTTGAAGCTGACGTGGCACTGTTGGTGCAACATCAGTGTTACATCAAATTGGATTTTTTTTTTAAGTTAAAAAAAAATCTTTTTTTATTTTTTATTTTATAATTTTATAATTGCACCCCGGGGGGCCAAAAATAAAAAATTGGTGGCCCTTTTGAGGGCTGAAATTTTTCCTAATGTTGGAGGTCGATAGTTATATATAAAATGAAGCATCGACGATTCAAACTTCATTGTGTTTTTGGAGATTCCAGAAATGAAATTTGATAATAGAAGAGAAGTATGCATAACAAACATTCAAAGGGCGATCCAAATGTTTATGACTTTATGGCATTTCACTCCTCCAATCCTACACCAAGCAAATTAGCCATAATTTTAGCTCTCTAAATGATTTTTTAACGTAAGATTCATTTAGACATGGCAACAGTGACAAGGCAACAAAGGAGGCGGGACGTTAAATCGGGCTCGCCAAATGGGCCCCATGCTAAGCTGGTCTGAAATGGGCCGATCCAGACTACGGGACTTGGCCGGGCGCACGGGGTGCAGGACCGCGATCCTATAGGACCCCTACCTTGCAGGACCTAAACCGTGTAGGACGACAACGACGATGACCATTCACATCCTGTGTAGGGCGGCGGCGGTGGCTAAGATTTTGGGGTCTTCTTTGTACTAAGAGCGACTAAGCTCTTCCTAATTCTAACTAACATATCCCATATAGGTTATTTTAGGCCCTACCACTTTTCAAGTATATAAGAGCTTGTCTTCTCAATGTAAAATGCAAGTAATGAATGATTTTTAAAGAAAAATGAGGTACACATGCCACATCAGCCATTTCAAATGGACAATTTAACGTCCTGCCACTACAAGAGAAAGGGGTGTTTTAAGTAGTGTCCTAGACATCACGTCTTCTGAGTAACGTCTTTTAAGTAAGTTTTTAAGTAAAATTTTACTGAAAAGACAATCTTTTTAGTAAAATTTTATTTAAAAACTTACTTAAAAGACGTGATGTCTAGGACACTACTTAAAACACCCATTTCTCTTGTAGTGTGCAGAGAAGGACAACATCCAAAAAGCTTTTTCAAGTTAAACTAAAACAACACTTTGGATTTTTTAAGTTCTACTAAAACAATACTTTTCAACAATGAAATTGCCATAAAATACAAGGTCATAAAAATGCCTATACAACTTTTTCAAGTTCTACTAAAATATTCTATAAAAACATTTCAAGTTCTATTAAATAATGTCTTTGCAACCTTGTACTTCGTGGCAATTTTATTGTCAAAAAGTGTTGTTTTAGTTTAACTTGAAAAAGCTTTTTGGATATTGTCCTTCTCTACAGGACGTTAAATAAAACATTTGAAATGGCCGATGTGGCATGTGTACCTCATTTTTCTTTAAAAGTCATTCATTACTTGCATTTTACATTGAGAAGACAAGCTCTTATATACTTGAAAAGTGATAGGGCCTAAAATAACCCATATGGGATATGTTAGTTAGAATTAGGAAGAGCTCAATTGCTCTTAGTATAAAGAAGACCCCCAAAACCTAGCCGCCGCCCTGCGCACGACGTGAATGGTCGTCGTCGTCGTCGTCGTCGTCCTGCACGGTTTAGGTCTTACAAGGTAGGGGTTCTGTAGGATCGTGGTCCTGCACCCTGCGCGCCCGGCCGGGTTCCGTGGTCTGGATCGGCCCCATGTCAAGCCAGCTCAGCATAAAGCCCATTTGGTGAGCTCAATTTAACGTCGTGCACAAAAGAGGAATCAAAGTTAACTTTGCACCCACCAACTTCCAACAATGAAACCATTGACAAATTACTTGTTCAAAATTTGGAATTAGAGGTCATAAATGAATGTAAATCAAGTACAAGATAGTTACTGGAATGAACACCAGTTTGCTAGCTGATACTACAATTTGGACCTTTGGCAATGAAGACTCTCTTTGGAACTCCCAGTATTAGATGTTACTTAGCAAAAGCCAATACAGTATTTCTTTTTATCATTTAGTCTAAATCAAATGAAGCCGTAACAACCTAAAATTGAATTGTGTGCGGTCTGCTTTTTGCAGTTTCCAAGGACAAAGACCTCATAGGACAAGGAGCTATTTTGCATATGTAAACATTGGATAACTTCTGATGACTGCATTTTTACCAAACCAACGCAATAAATACGTTTCCATAAAAAAAAAAAACTTCTTGTCTTTGTGCAGAGCTCTTATCTCTTAAGAACCATTGTTACCAAACGCTAGGTGTGAATGTACCATTATATGCATTAATATGGTCAAAATCAATAATGTTAGGATCATTTGCAAAATGCCCCTTGGCTAGCCTTGTCTCTGTTAGGAAATGTTGGAGATGCATGAGGTGTTGGCTATTTGAGAATTTGAGATGACTAGGCAACATCATAAGCAATTGGTGAATTAGCAACTTGGGGCAAATTGTTGGATCAAGTAGGATCACCAAGACTGCAGTACAAAGTCTATTCAATTTTTTTCCCCCAAAAGAGATTATTTTGGATAGTTTCTCAAGTATTTGTCATTAATTTGATCAATGGATTTTTAGAAGTTAAGTTCTTTGCAAGTTTTTAAGACAATTTAGAAGACCATTACACAATTTAACTAATTAATAAGTTTGGTAGGTCAAGGATTCACACTTGTGGTCATCCTCTTGTATATATTAAAATTTACTTTAACTTATTGTGTTGTTAATAAGGACTTTTACTTTTGGCTCACTTACTTGAGTGGATGTTTAAAGAGAGACATAATAGGAGAAGTTTTATTTCTTTCTAATTATTATTGTATGGAGTATTCAATTGTGTAGAGTACCAATATTGCAAAGGCTCCATTTTGATCTCACCAAGGGTGATGTCTCAACTATGCTTTCTCAATATGGGGAGGTTGTAAATGTGAATCTTGTGAGAGATAAATTTACTAGGAAATTTCTAGCCTTTGAAATTTTAGCATATAAAGATCAATAGAATATTGTGATGGTAGTAGATAATCTGAATGGAACTCGAATTGTAGGCAACAAATTAAGATAGACCATCTACTACTAGGAGATTACAAGAATTGAGAAGACGACAAGATAGAGAAAGAATGGAAGCAAGAAGAGCAAAGAATGTGCCAAACGAGGGGAATGCAACTACGGATATGATTATAAATTTTCACATGATCCAGAGTATGATGTATCTAAATATTCTTTGAATGAATAATTGAGGGATGATTAGACTAACCAAAAATTGGATGTGGCCAATGTAAAAGCTAAGGATGAACATAAGGTTAGCAATCTCGACATTGGTGAAGGATGCACTAATCAAATGGATGAGATGTGCAAAAATGTTAATCTTCTCCTTACCTAAAGTGATAGTAAGTTCTTAATATAGAACTGAAGTCATAAAGGAGTGAGCCATATATCTCCAATAGTAATAATAAGTTTTAGATTTGGAATAAAAACAAATTCTAAATATAGAACTAAAATGATAAAGGATAACTTAGAGCCGGTCTAAGATTAAGAGATCGAAGGAAAAGACTCTAGTATGGATGGAGAAAACTAAAGGTATAAGAACAACCCTTAGGGGAATAGAGAACAATTCTTTCTTGCTTGCTATATCTTGTTATTCAGAATTTCCAACCAACCAATATGCTTCACTCAAAGTATCAGGTGGACATGCACTCACTTTGAATTTTATGAAATCCTTAGTATTTTCACAATATATTCAACCCTCTCACTTTCAATCCTAGAAAGAAAGTAGGCACAATGTTCATCATACTTAATTAGAGTTATATTTTGACATTGACATGCCTCTTTGTCTAAGTGGACACATACCTTGATGCATTGACAAATGGAAGTTACTACAAAGAATTTGATAGAAAAACAAATCTTGGAAGGTTCCCCAAGTCTAAATATTTATAAATCCTTGGTTATCAAAATCTCTCTTTAAGTGTGTCAAACCAATCACAAATTTTACCATTAAAAAAGAGGATGGCAGCCTTAATCTTATCTCCCTCTTTGTAATCTTTCGTAAACATATCTTCAAGATTGATAAAAGCAAAAAAGACTTCTTCTAGTTTAACATTACACCCTCCAAAGCTAGGACAATATAGAAGGTTTTTTTCATCCTTTTCAACATTAACATGTTGTCCGTCTCTATAGCTATAAGACTAGGACCTATGATGGTGAAATGAAGTAAGACTCCTATCGGAATCATCATTAGGCAAATTATAAGAAGAAGAGGAAGATGATGAAGTACCACTTTTCCTAGGTCGCGCACGCCTTGAACTTTGCGATGAATTCCGAGTCATATGACAACTTGTAAAACCTACCCTTCAAAAATTTAGACATCTTAGTCCCTAAAGGACCAACGTGCTAATTTTGGTAACATAGCAATTTTGGGCAAAAAACATATTAGGCCCATATTTTAATAGAAGTTGTGGACAAGGAATACCTTTCACATAAACAATATTTTATGACATTTGGAAATATGAGTCAAAAGTTATGGCCTAATATGTTTTTTTTTCCGTAAATGGGTAGTTCGGGCAGATAAGAAAAAATCATATTTTTCAAAAACAAAAATTTGACATTGATTTTTTAGATTTATATATACATGGAAAGCTTTAAATCATTCCATTTCAATCAATGAGATGAAAGTTATGAGGAGTTTTTGTTTGCGGGTAGTTATGGATTCTCTACTCTAAAATAAACTTTAAAGTCTTTTATTTTATTCAATTTTCAATAATTTTTGAAAAAAATAAAATCATAAGGTATAAATTGTTTACAACATTGCAATCATTGGGATTGGCATTTTTCAATTCCATAACTAAACTCTTAACAATTTGGTATTTTGAAACAGTCTCTGCTTCTTTCTACTTAATATTTTTTTCCTATAGGTTGTACAATTCCAAATGAAGTGAAATTTGTTAAGCATGTAGCCAACTTGCCTCAGACATTTTTTCATACAAATTTGAGCTTGTGAAGTGCAGCTTCCCTGTTTTTTGTAGGGCCAAAAAGAGGATTTCTACCAGTTTAACCACTAATATCTTCCAATCCGCATGGTGGAAAATTCTGAAATTTTTCAATAGCTTTTCAAAGAAGTGTATTAAAAGATCCTAGGGTGCTATGTGTCCAAAAATGTTTTTTTTCCAAAATTTGGTACTTGTGGTCAAAATGGCAGTTTTCAAGCGTTTTTGGAGAAAACAAAGTCACGGAATTTAAGGGATTAATTTCCTTCAAGGACTTCAAGATCTTGACCTCCTCCAAGCCATATCTCTCTCCATGCATCCCTCCATTTCCACCATCATCAGTTCAAATCTAAGCGTTGGTACGGTGCTTCCCATCATAATCCACCCATCTATGGTAGGGGTTGCAAAAATAACCTTGTCATCATATGAAAACTTGCAAATTTCTCAAGGGAAAGAACATGTCGGTTCTTTATTATAGCCACGGTCTACATCCTAGCGGACGCATCAAGGATGGAATTTACCATCTAAGTCCATGAAGCTTAGATCAATAGTTGAACCATTCCCAATAGATGCTCCATTCATGCCCATCTTTCAAACCGAAGTTACCTGGCTTCTTTTGTAGCACACTCCTACTTCACAAAGTAGTTCTCTGTGAATCTAAAAACAAGCTGTGTGAAATCATCAATATTTAGATGAAAGTTAAAGTGGCCACCATCAAGTTCCACAACTTCTTTGAAGGGGCCGAGATTCTTTGTAATCCAATCTTGAGCCGGAACAGGCAGCGTATTGTCCCGGAGGTATTTGATATACACTGCAGGAACCTGTCCATATTTCTCCTTGGTGTGAGTGATAGGCATCTCGAACATCCGCATGGGATATGGCCTTACCAAAATTGATGCAAGCACAACATCCTGCACATGGAAATTTTTCAGGCCTTCAAAATCCAAAATACTCCTTCAGTGAACCCCAACATATAAGGTAATTTACACAGACTCAATCAATTATAATACCACCAATCACATCAGTCTACAAATTCAAATAAGGTAACACCACCCTCTTGAATGTGACCTCTTCTAAAATCCATGCACGTAGATTCTGATCGAAAATGTACAACCACTATTCATGAGAGTCTAGAGTCATATTTGGATACATCTCTTTCAACACTTTGAAAATTCAAAGTTTATTCATACAATGTCAAAAAAAATGCACTCTACAAGAATCTAAAATCCTCATTTCACTACAAACAAGATGTACTAAAAAGCTTTCCCAAATTAATAATAGAACCCATGTTGAATTGCTTATTTAGACGCATTCAGGTGTTGAAACAGACCTCACTGAAGTGTATTTTAGGACTTTTGAACGTGTGAACAAAGTGTGTAATTACAGTATTAAAGGTTGGTTTGCTGGTTACAATCAAGGAATATAATAGTGGTACTTGATTTATTGTAGTGTGCGACATTAAAAATGAAACAATCAAATATACCTTAGTCATGTCAATTGCTTTACAAATGTAAGGATGACATGTGGCGCATGATTTGCAAAAATTATTTATTGACAAACCAGAAACCTTATTATGACAAACTATGCTTTTAAGTTTATCTTCTTTGAGATAGTTATTTTGCATGATCCTTACCTATACCACTCATCTTGCATCCACCTGAATATTCAAATTGGGTGACAACACCATTCTCACTCCTACCTTTCAATGTCACATAATTAAGGTATTCATCTTATTTTGAACCCATACTAATTACAAAATTAAAGTGTGTAGTTCAGAGTTGAAGTGTGTAGTTTAGTATCACATAATTTTCAATGTAGAATTTTGTACTTGCATGCATAATAGAATAAATATTTGTTTAATATAAGAAACTAAACATATACACTAGCAAAGATTTTGACATTTTTTAGATTCACAAAATGGCATAATCCTAATTTGATTTTTTTAATTTATTTTTAAATACATGGATACACTGAACATAAGCACTTTCAAAACCAACACAAAATCTACAAACCAACAGTATCTATTAATGTTATACATTTTGGGTTGTTCATGAATGAGTACAATACATAGTGTTGGTATTAGATTTCATGTTAGTTAAATTCTAGAGAATAGCTACCTTCCCAATAATAAAAACGATAGCAATGGAACAGTGGTCTGTACCTCCGAGTCCCAATCCGTATACCAGATTTCCTTCATTTGAGACTTGAAGGGGATGATCGAAGTCGGAGGTTTGTCAGGTCCTTCACCAAAATTGAGCTCTGTGGCTTTACCAACAGGAGCGTCCTTGAATGCCTGCCCTTGAAGGAACTCCAAGTGATCAAGTCAACGGACAAAGGAATGCTCAAGCATTTGCTAAGTAAGAGGTGTCCACAAACTGTCCTTCAACAAGCGATTTAATTTCTTACTGTAGGATGTTAAACCCCTGGAAACGTTATTCAATAAATTTTCTTGAAAGACAAGAAGAAGTGGAATTTAACCAAATTTGTTTCAAATTTATTGGTCTTCGTGGAATAACTAGTTATGGAGTATAAAAGTTATTTATAACCAAGCTCACTGCACTCCCTTCTGTTGGTTATTGTGGTTCTGGCACTAAACGGTGAGAAGTGACCCCATTATTTCTCCCAGTGGAGGACTTGCCATTCAAGGACAATATGGACTAGCTAAGTTAACGGTTAACAACAAATGACTTGCAAGAATTGAGAGAAGAAAGAGTCAGTTGTATAGAATTGCAATAATACCAAGTCCGAAACCGCGCTCTCATTCAACGATACTCCATTGGGAGCGAGGATAGCTGCAACAAGGATCGCCAGGCCAATTTTGTGGGAGAATTGCTCCATCAGCAGCATGCAACTTAAGCCTGCCAAGCTGTGCCCTATCAACACCACCTGCATCAACCCAATCACGACAAAGAGTGAACATGCGTGGAAGGCTAACCAGATGCTGCAGGCTGCACATATGGCAGTCCAAATTAATGGCGAAGTTTCGAGTCTACCGCGCATGGGCACATTTGCTGATTCGGCCATGGTTCTCTGAAAAACGCGATTGTAACGAATATGACCATTTCTGGTAAACATAGAATATATCAGGAATCGCAAACATATCACGGTCCTTTCTTGAATTTTCAGAGTTGCAGTAAGAGAAAGGTGCTGCTTCAAGGCTGGGACAGAGTACGTGAACTCAACCTTGGTGTGAATTTCCCCAAACAATCAAATGACGACCATTTCCATGTGTGGACACGATACAGAGTGTCTAGATTGTGACTCTCAGCGAGACAATCCTCTCAAAACGAGGACTGGTATAGACGCCTGCCTACAGTAACTTGAAAATGGTGAGCCAATAGTGAATAGCCGCCATTTGTAACTAAATGGACGAGAAATTTGACTTGAGTCAATGAAGTCTGCACCTTCTCGCTCTTGCAAATAAATTAAAGACTAGTTCTTAATCGAACATTTGAAAGTTGGAAGGATGATGTTGGGACAGTTACGTACGTAACGCATTGCATGGGGAAACGAAACTGGTGGCAGAATCGAAGTGGGTCCTTAGGAGATGGACCTTCACAGGGAGATCATCTCGTGTTCCCGACTGGACATTTCTCGTTTAGATACAGTGTTGCAAATAGACAGGAAGAAATTGGTCCACTGATTTACAATGCCCTGTTAATTTGCTTCTCGATTTCCCGGATACCAGTGAAAAAATCATCTGGGAAACTTCTGCTATTCCCGTAAGAGGAACAAGGACGAGAGAATGTAGTGTCAAAAGAATTCCATGTTTTTGCTGCTCTTCCCTAATTCCCTGGCAGTTCCTTAATTCCCTCGTTCCAACTGCATATTCATCGACGAAACATCTGATACTCTAGTAAGGAAAACAAGGATATACAATCTCCGTGTGAAATCTAGAGATCGAACTAAAGAGACCGTACCTTGGAGGGGTCTTCCTTGGGCAGGGATTCGAAGAAGCCAGTCAAAGGTTGGTTGTACTGCTCGTATGTGGTGATGGTGTTCGGGTCGGCAGGGTGCTGGCCAGCTCCCGCCATGTCCAGAGCTGTGACCTGGTGACCTTCCTTTTGCAGACGATCGATGAGCTTGTACCAACACCAGGCGCCATGGCACCCTCCATGCACCAATACAAAGTGATACTTCTTCTCCTGGAACACCATTGCATCCACGTCCCCCAGCTAGCGCGCTCGCCTTTGAATCAAAGGTCTCTCTGTCTCTCTCGATCTCCTGCCGAAGCTTATATTCTACACACATAATCTGTCAATCCACCCACTCAGTAATAATACCATACCAGTGCTGGATGAGGAAGAAATCGAATCTATATACGTCTGAATCAGAATGATGACGTACGGTACCTACACACGGACACCTTTGAAAGCGCCGAAATCACAAACCTGTTAGAGCATTGGCAGTCATTCTCGGGAAGCTCCCCGGCCTGGGCGTGGGCGTGGCCCGGAACATTCATCTCCTCCACCGCAGTCACTGCGCGCCATTGAAGAAAAGAGCTAGGGTTCATCAAATACAACACTCCAACCACCACCCTGACGGTCCCGCTAGTTGCTGACTTTGAGTGCTTTATTGTCGTGATCCTCTTAACAATAATATTTTAGTGCTAGTTGGGCTACTTAATAGTAATCTGTGACGCAGTGACTTGTCTGACGTGGGACGTGGGGATTTGTAAGTGTGGCGGGGATGGGCGGCTGCGGAGTGAGGCGGGACCGGAGGCAAAAGGATGCCCATAGCCCGGGGAGCCCATTTCCTGAGCCCTGTTTCAAGGGAATGGCTGTCGGCTCTTAGAGCGCCAGACTGCTCTTTCGGTTGCATGCTAAACGCAAGGTACTTCGCATCTCAGTTTAGATGAGACGAGTTTGAGTTTCCATGAAATGTCTCCTTGCTGTGAAAACTTGGAAAACTGATGACTGCAAGCAGTTCGCGAACACTGACAGTCAGTCAGTCACCCCCCAGTGGCAATGATCCAGGAAATGGAGTTAGTATCCTCCACATTCGCTTCAGGATTCACGTTCCTTGCTGGCCACTCCCATGTGGGCCACGGATTTACCGCTTTTTCCAATTCTCCAGTGAGGTTCGTAGTGAAAAATCAGGTGACAAACGTCTGATATTTCTGTAACGGGAACAAGGACAATCTCCCCTTGTCGTACATGATGACAATCTCCCATGACCTGCCCAGTGCCGACAGACAGTAGAACAAGCAGCTCCGTTAACCCTGTAACGCTGCCGCGGACTGAAAGTGTCCGATGGATGATTTCGCACCCACGAAATGCGAACAGAAAATCAATTATTCATCCATTTAAATTTTTTTGGTTCATTAGGGGGGTTTAGAGAGTCGTGCAGACTTGTATTACGGCTCATTGAATGCACAATCTATTTGCAGGGATGAAAGATTCGAAAAAAGTGGCAGGATGGCATCTCCAGCACGGCAGTAGGGCAAACGTGCCCAGTCATGAAATTCTCAGCGTGGGCAAGTTTGTTTTCTAGCCCTATTATCATCAAAGCTGGTCTAAATATGGCGGAAGGCTATGGTCGTGCCAGACAAGTCAACAGGAGGCCGTTTCCTGGAGAGAGGAAATCAACAAGGGCAGTTAGTGTCCCTAGGTGTTTTGGAGGCCAAATTTAGGCTCCATCTGCAAAGTATCTGCAAAGCATGGACCGCAGTTGTTGATATCCTTGAAATGACGGCTACAACAATAAACAAATTATTTGCTAAAAAAATTGAGACATAACAAGGAGAGAGTTGTGGAAGAATGTCACATTTGAAGCTTCAATCTTGTCCTACGTTGTTGGTCTTTCAATGCCTCGCCACAAGAAAGATTATCTACATCTCCCACCACCTCCTCGCATACCATCATGGTGTGTGCCCCATGCCACACACTTTCTTAGCCACCTCAAATCTTCACAGCATGCTGAGCCTTGGCAAATTGACTACATCTGTGGATGCCTCACGGAGAGTTACCTTGTCAATTTGCCTAGGCTGAAGCGTGACACAGCTGACCCTCTTGATAGAAGCCCCGACAGACTAAGATGGCTTCTCTACAGTTGGAGTGCAAAAATATTGGGATGGACAGAGAGAAGGCCTGAAGGTCATGAGAATGGATTCTCTCAGGAGTTCTATCATTTTGTGAGGCAAATAGTGTACCCCTCCCCCAAAGTTGAAAGAGAAGATGAGTATGAGCTACATGAGGAGGACTTGCTACCTACCATCACAGAACCACAGTTGAAGTCACCAAATTGTCCTCAGACTTTGCTGGTGCAGGCCACCACAACTGCTGCAAACCCATCTTCCCATACTTTGACTAGTTTGGAGTGGTGGAAGCAAACGTGCCGTGATGATGGAGACGTTGACAATGACGGGTACATAGTTGAAGAGCGCTTCCACAACAAGCTCCGCTTCATTCAGGTATTTTTGACAAACACCTTCTTGCTGATATCTCTACAACACCACATTGAAAAATACACGAACATGATGGAATACACTTTCACTTGAGTTAGTTTGCAAGGAAACAATGAAGCACAAAAGCTTGGCAAGGGTATATCAGTTACAAATGACGTCAATTATACCCAATTTCATGACTTCCCTGAACTCTTTCCATAACTTAACATATGTGCCCTTCATTTTAGACACTTCATCCATTTTGTCTTCATTATCGTGATTAGAAATTCAAAGTTCACAAGACTCAATGAACGTACTATACCAACGGGTCGAAGCATTCAATTACAAAATTGAAAGGTCAAAGCATTCAAATAACTAACCATTTCATTGATGATCACACTTCTCATTGTCAACCTCTTCAACAACTTGGCGGATCATATCGAAAGCCAAGTGAAGTAAGTCCTCATTCATGTTCTACTTTTAAAGGACATTCAGAGATCTCAACATGCGCTTCAACACTGAAATGCCTCACATCGAATAGTTGCAATCCTGTAGCAACAAGAGAGAAAAGAAAAATGAAAGTAAAGATATTTTTTTAAGTGAAACATGTATTACTTGGTACATTCTAGCTCTTGGAACATAGAGATCGAATGAAAGGAAGCTAAGAAGTTATTCAATTCACTAATCAGCTTCCTCATATTTATCAGATGTTGAAGTTAGCACAGGCAATTCAACCACCATAGAAACAGATGAGAAAGTTATCTACATCCAGTAATGGCCCACACAATACAGAGCTATTGGATTCAAAGAGTTGACTTTCCTAACAGGCGAGCTCATAAGAATGTATGGGTAGACGAGGACAGGCTACTGAAAGTACAGGCTAGAAACACAAATTGTGATGACGAACTCATATATATATATATTGGGCGTCCTGTCAGTTATATTCTGACGTCTTGTAGCTGGCTCACGCCAATATTCCCGGACTGCTGACTTTCAATCTTTTTGTGCTACCTGCAACTGGTAACTAGTTGTTGCTGAAGCTATAGTTTCGTGTCACCATGGTTTCATTATCTGAAATTTATGGAATGTAAGTTCTTTGCAATGCTGACGACTGTATGCTTCTGGTATACTGTTCACCAACACTTGGTAGGTGACATAAAAATGACCTGTCCTATAAAGCTCATCTTCTGACTGCCACGAACACTGATATTTGCATTCTCACTAACTTCCGCTTATGTTATATGTGGACATCCCTACCTAATAGCATTACTCTGTGATTTTGCTTGCAGAGACGACTCCTCGACAATTTCAAAAGGCGACCCCTAAATGTGATTGACGGAACTCCATTCCCACCTACAGCACTACTGGAGACCTCCAGCATATGCGGAACTGCCAAGTCCTCTGGAGGTGAAAATCCTACTCCTCCAACCAGAAACCCTCATCGGAAACCACGGCGCCTGCCGACTTGGATGCTAAAAGGCCTCAACTCTAAACCAACTATCACAAGCCCAAGGGAAGATTTTTCAATCCATTCCGAAATAGTCAAAACAAGCAAAGAGAACGTGATCACCTTCTGCGACGATGGAAAACGACCGTCCAAACGAGGTCGGCACACAGCAAGCAGTCACACTTGCAAATCTGCCTCCACCTCTGGTATGTCTCCTTTTCTCCTCCTGCTCACAAACTAGCAACTAAGGTTGTCAAAAATTCAGTTTCTCAATAATAAGAGAACGTAGGCTAGAAACTTGAGACAGTCGTCACATGAAGAAGCCGTAGCTATGTTTGCAATTCGAAGACGACTAACATTACTTCCAAACTAAGAGTACTGAACTTTACATCAAGTGAGCTCATCTTCATAGCTTCATTTATATTAATCTTGCAAGAAATCCTGCTATCAGTCTTATTAATCAGCCTAAAATACTCAAGTGCTCTAGTGATTTTTTAGTCCATCGCCAGTTCCTTTTCATGTGATTAAAGTAAGAAAATGTCATTCACCAATGCTAGACACTTACAAATGAATGTGCATAGTGATGCAGCAGCACATACAATTTGGAACAGAGTGACTAGCTGTGAAAGCAAGAACAACAAGATTGGTCTTAATAAATACTGAAATAACACTTGCTTCAATAACGTTAATTTGGATACAATACACGAACACTGCCTACATTCAATTACATCAAAGCACCATGATATCATCCTTATTTGACCTCAGAACCCACAAATAACAAACTAGTCAATCTTACACTGTTCACTTGTAGAAGCAGAGGTAACATAGGATATGAAAAAAACCTAGAGCAAATGCAAGTGTGGGATGTGTAGTTATTCGTGAAGGTCCCAGACTATCGCAACTGAAATTGAGCCCGTTCCTGAAAATCACGAAATAGCCGTACAAACTTGCTCAGTTACAAAGAGTATCCTCAGAGAAAGAACATTGTCGAAAGATATTGATTTGCATGACTAATCACTGCAATGCGAAGTATGGGAACATTTCTATTTTCTTTACTTCCTTCGTTTTAGCAGTGACGTGTTTGTGATGAACTTGGCATTGCAGAAAATTCTCACTTTTGAACATAAATTAGGGTTTTCCACGACTTATTCACCTTCTCATTACCCACATACTGCAGGCTTATACATCGGCGGAGAAGACTGCAAGTCGACGCCGACGCTTAACTCGCCAACCGGGTCATCCGCCATTGCCACATCCGCCGTTGAGGCCCTCCCTTGCGACGACCAGAACACAAGAACACGACCCTCACATCCCGACAATGCTGCGAAAAAGGAACATAATGGGCGGTGCACGTCTCCAACCTCTCGGTGCTGATGCGATGGACAACGCCTCCACTGTTGCCAGTCTGGTAAGAACTCCGAATCCTAGACCTCGTCGTCCCAAACCTGTGCCTGTTGTCCCCACTATAGAACCCGTCGTCCGAATCCAAAGGGCTCTGTGTGAGCAGAAAGGCAACAACATGAAAATGAAGAGCATTGACAAATGGTACTTAGCCCATCTTGTTCGGGAATACGTAGACGAAAAAACAAGCGAGCAAAGAGCGGTCTTACGTTTTGAAAGTGGTGAAGAGCTTGATGTGTGTGCCGGAGCAGTTCACTTCGTACATAGGGAGAAGCGTCCGCGACAGAAGCAAATGGTGAACGACAATCATGAAGACCCCAACCCATCATGCCCTTCCTTCGAAAGCAATGACGGCAGTGTGGCCCCCAACCGCGATGGTAATGAGTCTTCTCTGGATGATCTCACTTCAGACGAAGAGGAAGACATGGACAGCTCTTCAGAGGAGGACGATGACTTCAATTTGAGCGTGCCAAGCACTTCCGCATGTCGAAGCACTTTGCTGAAGGAACTCTCATCTGAGGTTGGGGGCCAGGGCTGCCCCCAACCTCGCATTGCCCTAGGAGAGTTAGCCGTTAACCTATTTCCGTCTACTTCTGCCAGTAACGAGCTTGGAGGACTTTCATCCCCAATGGCCAGCTTGGAGCACAGTCTTGGAACAAGTCGTCCGGATACGTCATTGAGATCCATGAAAAAAAGGGCTAGGTCCTGTCCTCATTCTGAAGGTTCAAAGATGAACGATGTTCTGGGTTCACAAAGTAGGCAATGCAGAAGTAATGCAGGACACACTCCTGGACAGAAACGAACACAAAAGAGAAAAGAAATTGATCCCCTCTTAGAACAATTTGCACCTTGTACATGGGAGTCGAAGTCTACCTCTTATTCCAGTGATCCCTTGCCTTTCACGGGTCTAGAGCCTGGTTGCACATTTCCATATGGGAAATTGCCTTCTTGCATTGGCATGTTTGAGAAGTTTTGGACTCCTACCACAATGGTGAAGATAATCAAGGAGACCAACCGGTATGCCTCTGTGGTGAAGAATAAGGAGACAAAGGAAACCTATGGAGGTATCGAATGGATTCCACTTGAATATCATGAATTCAGAGCTTTTTTGGCAATTACTCTATACATGGGGATTAAGAAACTTCCAAACATACGATGTTATTGGGCCGTTGATGAGCCTTTATATCATTGTCCTGTTATTTCACAACTCCTTACAAGGGATCGCTTCGAGGCAATATCAAGGTGTTTACATGTCACCAACACGGGAGTTTATGGAGGCAAGTCTCAAAAGAAAAGAGGGGACAAAATATTGCAAGTACGGTGGCTAGTAGATGCCATCAGAGGAAGATGTGAAAGGATGTGGAAGTTGAATCAACAAATAACCGTTGATGAGTCCATGGTGAGGTATAAAGGAAGGTATTGTCCAATAAGACAATATCTTCCCAACAAACCGGTGCGGTTCGGGATCAAAGTGTGGGCATTGGCTGATGCGGTGGTGAAATATATATGGACGTTTGATGTGTATTGTGGCAAAGAGTTGGCACCAAGTGAAGAACGCATCGAAGGGACTATCGGTGAATTAGGAATTTCAAAGGTCAGTAGTGGAAAGGGCTATGGAAAGAAAGGCATGGATGTGGTGAAGGAACTCACACATAATTTGCAAGGGCGGGGTCACATAGTGACTACTGATAGTTTTTTCACTTCGGTTCCGCTATTCATGCAACTTTTGGAGTGCGGTATAATGGCCACTGGTACACTTAAATCATCCCGCAAGTATGTTCCACGTGAAATGTGGAATTTGAACATTACAAAGAAAAAAGAGATGGGTTGGAGTGATTGGTGCATGCATAGTTCTGGCAAAATATGTTGCCTAGTGTGGAAGGACAAAACGGCGGTATTACTTTTGTCAACTCACGCTAATCCAGTGCCACCTAGAGGGGAAGAGCAAACAGTGCTGCGGACCCGAGACATTGGACGAGTTCCAGTGCAGTCTGGGCCTATGCATATTCAGTACCAAAAAAATATGCGAGGCGTTGATAGTGCAGACCAGTTGAGAGGCACATACTCAACTTTGACACGGAGCCACAAGTGGTGGCATCGATTATTTCATTATCTACTTGATACCTGTATTGTCAATGCGTGGATTGTGCATAGTGATCTCAGTTTCAGATTTCTTCAAGACCCTATGTCTCATCTCGATTTCCAAATGCAGTTGGCAAAGGACTTGACATCCAAGTGGAGCGGAAGAAAAGAATGTTATTCCACATTTTCACCAAGTGTTCGTTGCACGCATGGCCCATGGCCTATGGGGAAGTCTCGAAGGATGTGCAGATTGTGCCGCCAGAAATGTTCGCACATGTGTCCTGGTTGTGGGGGATTTTACATGTGCAAGTTTCCTTGCTATTGGAATTGTCATTGGACATAGTGCCTCGTGGTTGAAGATATACTTCATGTGTTTATGCTACCTAATTATGTTCAGTACATAAGTTTTATTATTATGTTTATGAAGGGAGTTGTACATGTTGGCTCCAAAGGAGGAGATGACAAATAAGTTTTTGTTTGCAACAATAGCGCTAGGTCATCCAGAAACCTTTGTAGCAGTTTGCTTGTTCCCAAATAAAAAGCGCAAATTATTGTTATATGTGTATAAGTCTTTTATGTTGTTGGTGCAAGAAGCACAAATTATTGTAATGTCTATATGAGTTCTCTTTTGTTGTTGGTGTCAGCACGTGATTGATTTTTTTTACAGATAACTTAGTACCTGTGAGTTCTTCCTCGAGGGTTCTCTACTCCTGAAAGCCTCAGGGATTCTCTCAGTTCATGGTGGAGTAGTTACTGGTACGTTTCCATTCGGAAGGAGGGCCAGCATGGCGACCGAAGACAAGCTGGCAGTGGGGAAGAAACATTTGCCGAACTAGACAGGGGCCAACTTGGCGGACCGCACTGTTCATCTCCAGCTACAGTGTCGTCGCCTTCTGTGCTACAGTACCGTGAAGCCACTTTTTGTCACTGCCCCTCTCACCGAGCTAACTGTCGCAGAGATACTGAAGAAACGACTCATTTTTGCCTTCATGGAGCGATATAGGAAGTTGTTGCCTTCTGTTTGCAATTGATGATGGTCACGCAAGTGCTTATTGACACTGCCAAGTCTTTTTTGAGCGAATCTAGTACTACACATGGATGGTGATCCTGTTTTTAGCTTGAAGTGTTTTTGGCTCATGTAGTGAATGCAAGCTCAGTATCTTCCAATTCTGGACTCACTTGAAGAAAAGTTGAAAGATATTCCCTGGCTTGTTTTATTGTACGTCATTTGTGGTGCACACGGTCTGAATTGGTGGCCTGTCCACTTCCATGCTCCTTTATTTCCGTCTCTGCCCGCCATTTCGTTGTGTGAGAATTTAGCACTTTTCTAATCCAAGATCATTCCTGAACAACACAACATGCTGCAAATCTCATTGCTAGCTCATGCCACCCACCCTATGGTCCTACTCACAGAGTTGCTTATCCTTGTGACGATTGACGTTGCTGCAAACACTGCGTGAATCAAAAAACACGGTTTTAGGTCACCCTTCATCTTCTTCCACACGGTGACAGGCTCGTCCTTACAGGGTTAAGAGAGGCTCCGTCCCCATCACGCTAACATTCCACGCTAACAACGTGGAATGGGAATGGTGATGACGGCGGAATAGAGTCTCTCTTTGTCATTTTTTGAATCTTTAAAGTGACTCCATTTGCGAGCAACATCGCTGGTCAACGGCCCTTTTTTTTTCACTTTTTTGAGAAAGTCCAAGATGGCAATCACTTAAAATTTGGTGAAGCCTTGTATTTCTACATATGTCCATCATTTGGAAAAAAAAACACTTTTCAATTATAATCATGCACTTTTTCATCCAAATTTGGTGACTTTATTCACATTTTTAACCCCTAAAGTCCCAAGGCCATTTTTCCATCAAAAACCACTCAGAACTGTCATTTCTACAGCAATGAGCAAAAAAAAATTTAAATGTGTTTTTTGCATGTTTAACTGTAGGATCTTGTACTAGACTAGTGGAAGAATGTGTGGAAGAAATTTTAGAAACTTTGACTGTGTAGATTGCAAGATATTTGCATTTAAAGTGAAGGAATCAAATTTTTTTTCACCTTGCTCAACTACATATTTGGGCTTTGAACCTTCTTAACTTAAAATTTTTATTCTAATGATTTTGAATTTCTAATTTTATATGATGAAGAATTGAGTTGAGAATCTAGGAAAAAAAATTCAAAAAAGAAACACTTGGTTTTCTCTCATTAAAAAATTGTTAAGTAGAAGTAGGTTCAAGATTGAAGGAAAAATTAAATCATTAATAGCTCTAAGATAGAGTTGAAATACACTAATCTCAACGGTGAGATTGTTCTAGCAAGAAATCTTAACCTTGTGAAACTTTTTTTTTTGAGAAATTGTCAAAATTGGATTCAGAAATGAATCCTACGAGTTATTTTTTCAAGAAGATGCTCTAATTGCCCGAAAAATAAGAATGTCCATAACCTTTGCATAACAAATCCAAATGGAATGAATCAAAGCTTCCCATGTAGATAAAAATAAAATCTATATGAAACAAATTTTTAAAAATTTTAACTTAAAGTTTTTGTGAGGTTTTTTTTCTGCCCGCCGAACTAAAATTTGGAGGTTTTGTGCCATAACTTTTGCTCCCGGGTACCGATTGAAATAAAAATTACATTTTCGGAAAGCTAATGTGATTCTCTATCTTCACAAAAAAATTCAGAAAATTATGACAAATATTGGAACCGTAAGAACCTGCCCGAAATCCATTTTGTCCCCCGAGGGGACAACGGGACTTTAGGGGTTAAAATGGAAATGGAAATTTTTTCAAGGCAAAAGAAGATTACTTTTATCTGGCAAGAAGTAGACATTTATTTTGAAATGGTGCAATCTGGCCCCATGGTGCCCAAAAAAAAAGGTTGTTGGTCACATTATTCAGCTTTTGTTGATGCAAAGTCTCCTCCCCTATGGTCCACAAGCAATAAAATTTCATCACGTGACTATATGGACTGAGATCACGAGGTGATGGAGTCCATCAGCTCTATTGCAACACAAACAATAGTACTTGTAGGAATTGTGGATGGTCAAATCAAATTCTAAGACATGCTTGGAATATAAGTAAGGTAGGAGCACCCATTTCCTTCTACAAACCACAACCCGTTCCCTTCACCTACCCCCCAATCCGCACATCAGGTGTCCAAATTTCAAACATCAGATGGTTTTGTAGCCGTTGGATTCTCTGTGATTTGTGTTTGGAAATGGGACCATTGAGCATCATTTTAGGGTGCTTTTCCTTTTTGCACATTGACCAAGATTTTTGAAGACATTTTTAGAATTTAAGAGTTTTTTTTTTTATAATCTTATACTTTCCCATTTGCCTTCCATTTTGTCTATTTGTTTTCTGCATCGGCTTCATGGGCTGCTTCCTATGGCTTCAACGGACAGTTATGGGTGCTCCCACCTTGTGCATGGACACAAGTTATGGCTTTTTTGGTCATGCATGCACTACACTGAGTTTTATTTATTGTAGTACGTGGCTAAGTTTTGACACCATATAACATTTAGTAGCAATCAGAGAGACCGCCTTCCTGTAGATGGAATGATATGGAATACTTCATATCTAATATTAGCTAAATATCACGATTCAAAAGCTGTTAGAATTCAGCTGGGTGCCAAGGTCACAACTGTACATTTGGGGTACTAAAAAATCAAATACTTTCAATTAAAACAAGACACAAAATAGAAGCTTTAAACAAAATGGAAATCAATTCATTGAGGTCAATAATTGCAATGTTTGAATTTCCCAGAATCACTTTACTTTGTAAGCCATTTATGTTTTGTGATTTGGAAGGAAAAGACAACTCTTTATATACTTATGGGGTGGTAGAAAGTTAAACAAACAATGTGGGATATGTAAATTGAAATTAGTAGGAGTTCAACCACTCATAGTTTAGTCAAAGTAAAGGAGGAATTGCATTTGAAGTAGAATGTCAGACCTCATTTAGGCATAATTAAATAATTTTAAAAAAAAATGAACTTAAAAAATTTGGTAAATTAAGTTAAGTTTTCTCTCCAAAAATCCGTTTGGAATTTCAATCCTCCAATCAAAAGCTATGGACAGATTTGAGAGAGGGGTTGGAAGGGAATTTGTTTTTGACATTTTCAAACATCCTCTTTGAATTTTGTCCATAACTTTTGATTGAAGGATCTAAATCTCAAATGGATTTTTGGAGATGAAATTGATCTCAATTTGTCAACTTTTTTTTAATTCAAAGTTTTTGAAAAAAATTATTCTACTATGCCTAATTGAGGTTTGAAATTCTATTTCAATTTAATTCCTACTTTTGACTAACTTACTATGAGTGGTTGAGAAACTACAAGTTCTAAATTATATATCCCACATGGATTGTTCTACCTTCTACTACCCAATGTGTATATAAAGAAATTTTCTTTTCACTTGAAAATTGAAAACAATTTATTGATGGTCACATGGTAGATTGCATTTGTATGTTACTCAATGGATTCTAGCTTTGGGGTTTTTTGGTAAACCATTTTTCTTTACAATTATTTGTTGATTCATGTGGGCAGTCCTGAAATTAGCACTAAATGGAGCACACCGTAAATGTATTGCTACTATCCCGGTACTAAAGCTTAAATTAATGATGTGTGGATGAATATGGTGGATGAGGACTCCGGAAAGGAAAAGGCAATCTTTCTAAATGTTAAATTGTTGCTAATTCTGAATATCCAAAAATTATTCTTGAATTTTTTTAGAAAAAAGAATATAATTATGTATGAATAGAAAAATCAATCCAAAGTTAGAAGTATAAAAAAACTAGGAAGGATAAGGTGCCAAAAGCCAAGAAACCAAATCAAGCTTCCAAATTGTCCAAATTATAAAATGAAATTATTTTGGCACCAAGGTGCTAAATTTGACCTAAACGTACAGTAAATGTATTCAACTACTATAACCTCAATGTTGTATTGATTTTCTAAAGAGCTACCTGCAAATCAAAAAGAAAGTGGTCTTCTTTTAACCTTGTAGTGCCTCCAAGGACAAAAAAAATGCCCTAAGGTAAAAGCACTAGTAGTCAACTAATTAAGCAATTTTGGCAAAAATTGTGCGCACTAAGAGGTGGTGGAAATTTTTCCCATATAGGAAGATAGGAAATATGGGGATTACAAAATTTTCAGAATTTTGTTCCCAAAATTGAAATTACAATGAATTTTGGGAACCAAAAAATGCATTTCACTAGTAGCCATTGTCTAGAGTCTTCCAATTTCAATCATTCAAGAACTACTTTCCTACATACTACTTACTACTTTTTTGCTCACTACTTAGGGGCCTGTGTTATAACCTTATTAGTTTCAACCTTGAAAAGGGCCACGAAAACACATTCTTAGCTTCCCTTGGAAATTTGTTCCAACCTTGGATTGCAAATATTTCACCCTTGAAGGTTGGGTACTAGGCGTGGTTGATTACTAGTGCTTCTACCTTGGTGATGCATGGAAAGCTCTATAGGGGACAAAGAACGACTGTTTTTCAACCACAATTTTTGGACTCATTGGTTGGAGTAGCATGTTGGTGTGGGCACCAAAAACTTAGTGAATGATGATAGCAATATTTTTGGAGAAATCTTGATGGATCACCCAAGTAGTGTTTTTTGGCAGTTTGTACTTCTTTTTCTAGATTTAAATTTAAACCACAAAAATGATATTTTTGAATTTGAGACAACTGCAGTAGAACCTATCTTAGAACATACTATCTTAGTGCATAACATGCAATAAGAGAGGTCGTACTATTTGTGAATAGTAGTTGAAGACCCCATAGTGAGAGGCCACATTAGCCAAAGTTCAGTACAAAACCTCTCCAATTGCATAAACCTCTTTTAGTGCATAGTCCCGACACCATGCACAAAGAGAGGTTCTATTGTATTGAGATGAAACTTATCAAGTTTAGTTTCTATTGCAATCAATGTAAATTTTGAAATACTCTTAAAATTTGGTGTATTATTGGATTTTGAACTTTGGGCCTATACCCATGGATTGCTAACAAGGTAAATTTTTTGGTACCATGATATTCTAAACTATAATATACACCTATGCCAAAAATTTAGATTTTTTAAAAAGATGTTGTATTGTTTATGATTTTTGCACTTCTTATTGAAAACATCGTAGTAACTTCAAGTTTTCACCAAAAAATCTAGAATTTTTAAACCTTATAAAAGACATGTGACTTCATCTTTGAAAAATAAAAAATAATAGTTACAATAAGTTTTAATTTTGGAATAAAATAAAGTCTAAAAATAGAACTAAAGTAATAAAGGATTACAAACTTAGTGGTGTTCTAAGATTAAAAGATTTGAGGGAAGGATTCTAGTTTAGATGGAGAAAACTAGAGGGATCTAATGACTATAAGAACGACGCTTGGGGGAGAAGGAAACAATTCTATTAGTTTGCTTTGTCTTGTTGCTCAAAATTTCCAACCAACCAATATGCTTCACTCAAAGAGTATCAAGTGCACAGGGCACTTGCTTTGAATCTTGTGGAACCCATTAATATTTTCACAATATACTCAATCCTATCAATTTAAATCCAAAAAAGAAAGTAGGCACAACGTTCACCATACCTCTAGTCTAACATTACTTCCTTCAAACCTAGGATGATATACAAGTTTTTTTGCATCCTTTTCAAAACTTATATGCCATTTGTCTCTACAACTATGGGACTGAGCTTATGATGATGAAATGAAGTAAGACCTTTATCAAAATCATCATGAGGCAAATTATGAGAAGAAGAGGAAGATGATGAAATACCACTTTTCTTAGGTTGCACACGCCTTGAACTTTGCAATGTACTCTAAGCCATATGACAATTTGTAAAACTTGACCTTCAAAAATTTGGAGATCTTAACCTCCTTCAGGACCTTAGAGATCTTGAGTTCTTCCAGGCCATAATTATTTCTCTCTCTGTGCATCTCTCCATGTCCACCATCAATCTTGCCATCAGTAGCATCAATATAACGAATGCATAATTGGTCAATTTCTTTTTTGGATTGAAATTGATAGGATTGAGTATATTGTGAAAATATTAATGGGTTCCACAAGATTCAAAGCAAGTACCCTGTGCACTTGATACTCTTTGAGTGAAGCATATTGGTTGGTTGGAAATTTTGAATAGCAAGACAAAGCAAACTAAAAGAATTGTTCTCTTCTCCCCCAAGCGTCGTTCTTATAGTCATTAGATCCCTCTAGTTTTCTCCATCTAAACTAGAATCCTTCCCTCAAATCTTTTAATCTTAGAACACCACTAAGTTTGTAATCCTTTATTACTTTAGTTCTATTTTTAGACTTTATTTTACTCCAAAATTAAAACTTATTGTGACTATTATTTTTTATTTTTCAAAGATGAAGTCACATGTCTTTTATAAGGTTTAAAAATTCTAGATTTTTTGGTGAAAACTTGAAGTTACTACGATGTTTTCAATAAGAAGTGCAAAAATCATAAACAATACAACATCTTTTTAAAAAATCTAAATTTTTGGCATAGGTGTATATTATAGTTTAGAATATCATGGTACCAAAAAATTTACCTTGTCATTCTAAAATTATAATGTTAGCAATCCATGGGTATAGGCCCAAAGTTCAAAATCCAATAACACACCAAATTTTAGGAGTATTTCAAAACTTACATTAATTGTAGTAGAAACCAGGCTTGATAAGCTTCATCTCAATGGTTGTCTCAAATTCAAAATAGATCATTTTTATGGCTTAAATATAGATTTAGAGAAAGGAGAACAAATTGCCAAAATATGTTGTTTGATGATCCATATTTTGGGAATCAACATTACTTTAAAAATATTGCTATCATTATTCACTGAGTTTTTGGTACCTACACTAGCATGCCACTCCTCCCAATGAGTCCAAAAAATTGTGGATGAGAAACAATCATTCTCCATCCTCTGCAGAGCTTTTCATTTGTCAAAAGGACATTTTGGCACGGTCCTAGTATGGGGGGCCTCCTGATATCCAGATTCACAAATTACAGGTAGTAAGCTACTAAATGCAATGAGTGAGACTTCAAACAAGGAGAGACTTTGAGAGGAACTTGAGAAATTAGAGTTTCAACAGAGAATCGGCTCCCATTTTGGAAGCTGCAGTTTGTCAAAAAACTGCGGAAGTCTGCCAAAGCTTTCCAAGAGAAGTTTGGAAGACTCTTGACTTGGCTGCAGAGCGGGTGCAATCAGATCCAAGGGGTCTGGATATCGGGGACCCCCTATATTAGGTCCGTGCCGACATTTTTTTGGTTTTTGCAGGCACTTCTAAGTTAACAGGGTTAAAAGAAGACAATTTGAATTCCCTTTTGACTTGCAAGCAACTCTCAAGAATACAACATGGTCATAGACAATATTGAATCCATTTAATTTGATACTAGAACGGACTCCGTTGCAATGCAACGGCTCTGCAAAACGACAGGGGCACGATGAAATAACGAGATGAGAAAAGCGGGATTGAAATGTGATCGTTTTTGTGACATCGGATTGTAATCGGGGTCGTGACCATTTGTACTTAATATAATAGATGTAACTTAGATCTAGATCCATGGTGAAATTCAAACTTGAGGACTTAAATGGTGCCATGGAACTCAGGGATGGAAAGGGAAGCTCATTCCACTACTAGAAAATCATGATCAAATGAACTGATTTTTGTTGTTTCGTACACTACAATGACTATTTTCACTAAATGTTGATCTTTCTGTGAAAAGCAACAAAATGGCGGCCAATTTTCTATTGATTTGAATAGTGCAATGACCGAATCAACAAAATTTAAGGGAATATGGAATCTTTTTTAGAATCTTTGGGAATCTTTGGGAATCTTTTTGAAATCATATAGAATCTACTGGAATCTTTTGGAATCTTTGAATTCTACTAAGCACATTCATAATACTTTTTAAATATTCTTGTACCATAGCAATAGGACGAGGTTTTCACATTGATGCCAAATAATTAACATGCCTTTAAAGCCTTAAGGCATGATTTTGAAGCACTTTATACTTTTAGGCAGGCCCTTTCCAATGCAATATTTGTTGAATACGATTCTTGTGAATTTTTTACCAAAGTTGTATTTCACTACTAACTTGATGCCTGAAAATTTTTAGACCAATCCAAGTTGCGGTTAAAAAGTTATGTCTGAAAAGATCTTTTTTTTGGGTGCAGGCAATTTCGGGCAACCATGACAAATTGATCCAATTGGCTTCAAATTCTTTATAGAAAAAAAAATTCCAGTCCTTGGGAGGGTGTCAAAGTTGGCAGTAGTGAAAAAAAATTCACGGCTACACATGTTGGGAGATTTTGAATATCTTTTTTTATATTAATCATCTGGAATTGAAATTTGGTACACATATAATTAACTTAAAGATGATGCTATGGTAAAAATTTCATAGTCAAAGATCAATTTTTGAGCCCTCGGGAGGTTGTCAAAGTTGTCAAATGCAAAATTTCCTTCCCTTCAATTTTGAAAACGCCAATTTGATTGGACCCCACTGTACAATGAAAACTTTTTTTTTAACTTAATCATTCACAATTTGGTCATTTTTAAACTCAATGGACTTTAACGGCCATTTTGTCATAGTAAATCACTTTTTTTAAAGAACATTGAATTAAGAAAAGTTGGAAAATAAAGTAAACTTTCATTTCCAAAAATCCATTTGTGATTTTGAATCTCCAATCAAAAGTTATGGACAAAATTCAAAGAGAGGTTGCAAGGGACATTTTCATTGACATTTTCAAACACCCTCTCTAAATTTTTGTCCTTAACTTTTGATTGAAGACTCAAAATTACAAACGGATTTTTAGAAATGAAAGTTTATTTTATTTTCCAACTTTTCTTAGTCTAATTTTTTTCTTAAAACATTATGCTACTATGTCAAAATGGGTGCCGAAGTCTGCTGAATTTAGTAAGCATTGAATTGCAAATGCATAAGTGAATAAAAATACATGTAATGTGCATGTGATTTAATAGTGGTGTAGTAGTTTGTACCTTGGCCTCTAAGGATTGAGGTCTTGAGCTCGAACCCTTGAGAGGGCATTCGGATGGGTTGTGTAGCTACTTGAAAATCTCGGGCAACAAAATTTTATTTTTTTAAGTCCAGATTGTGTCCAAATCAATAGAAAAAATTAACAGATTTCAATGTAATTTTGACCGGGACAATGCGACCAAAACAATAGGTGCAAACAAGTGGTGCAAACAACAATTTTCAATTGTTTTGGTCGCAAATTTTTCTAGTAGTGTTCTAGTGAGAACAAATCCTTATAAGTCCATATGAAATGGTATACAATGGCCTTAATAAAGGTGCTAATTTTTTTATAATTCTCACAAAATTGAAAATGATGAATGCTATCACCTTTATTGATGAAGAAAGAGACCAATACAATAGTTAATCCCTAAAAGACCGTCCTACTATATTTAGCAACATAGCGATATTGCGTAGGTACATGTGACTATAAATTTGCATATTTTAGGCTGAAATTTTGAAAGAAGGTGTGGACAAGGAATATCTTTCATGTGCACTAGATTTCATGACATTTGAAAATATGAGTAAACAATTATGGCCTAATATGTTGTTTGTTTCTCAACACCAGGTACTTTAGGTAGATAAAAAAAATCATTTTTTTCAAAAATAAAAATTTAAAATTGTTTTTTTAGATTTATATATATAAGGAAAGCTTTGAATCATTCCATTTCGATCAATGAGTCAAAAGTTATGACTGGGTGTTTTGATTTGTAGGTAGTTATGGATTCTCTACTCTAAAATAAGCTTTGAAGTAATTTATTTCATTCAATTTTCAATATTATTTGAAAAAAATAAAATCATAGGATGTAGATTATTTATAACATTACAATCATTGGATTGACATTTTTCAATTCCATAATTAAATTCTTAACAATTTAGTATTTTGAATCATTCTCTACTTCTTTCTACTTATTATTTTTTTTTCAATGATTGTATGTTGTACAATTCCAAATGATTTGAAACTTTTTAAGCATGTAGTCAACTTGTTTAAGAAAAAGAATTCAAAAAAGCACCACCATTTTGGACATTTTTTATACAAATGTGACCTTGTGAAGTGTAGTTGTCCTGTTTTTTGCAGGGACAAGGAAAGGATTTCTGCCAATTCAAACACTAATATCTTTCAATCCGCATAGTAAAAAATTTTGAAATTTTTTCCACATCATTGAAAACTATCATACTATAACAAGCTTGGAAGTTTATTATGACATTATCACAAAATTTCAATGTAATAAATGGAAAGCTTTCTTTCTATGACGAAATTACCTATCATAGCCATCTTTCCATTGTGACATTTATTACAAAATTCCGATGTAATAAAATAATGGAAAGCTCTCTTTCCATGATGAAATTACCTACAATTGTCATCTTTCTATTATGGCATCCCTAAGAATTTCAATGCAATAAAATATTGGAAAGCCCATTTCCCATGATGGAATTGCATATGATTGCCATCTTTCCATTGTTCACCTTCTTGGGATCATATGATATAAAGTAGAATCATTCTAAAACTGACAGGAATTCATGACTCTCTCCCACTACATTGTGAACTTTGGTGTGCAATCTTGACCAATCCCACTCTGCTATCAAGGCTGCTTGCAGACGGATCGGTCAGAGTGTCGTTTTGCTTGCCATTTTCACTCCCACCCAACAACAACACAAACACAAACCAAACAATTCCGAGTTTTTAAACTGGAATTGTTCTGCCTTAACTACTTATGTACTCCTTGTCAAAACTTGGTCACTTACTGCAATAAATAATGTTGTAAAACTCAGTGCAGTGCAGGCATGAGCAAAGAAGCCGCAACTTGTGTCGATCATGTTTCGAGCATGACTTAGAGCTTGATTTGACGACCGACAATTCCTGCAAGCACTACTGTCCGTGCTGCCACAGAGCTGATGGACTCCATGATCGATCTCATCATCTCAGCCCATACACAGGATGAAACTATACACTACTGCAAACCCCGTCGTTTTTCATTCCAGAAATTCGGACCTCTGTTGCTTCTCACTCATCAACCGCTGAACTGATCTAATCTTAGTATGTTAGTGGGACCCCAAGACTTGTTGTTTGTGACTCTTTTTACTCGCCCTAACTTTAGTGCTTTGACGAGTGAGAAACATGTTGCATGCTTGCTATTCTGGAGAATGAAAAATGACGGGGTTTGCAGTAGTGAAACTTTATTGGCTCTACACTCTGAACCACAGGGGAGGAGGCAGTTTGCATCAACAGAAGCTAATGTGAGGAAGTTTAAGTAGTGATCTTACTTGAAAATGGAGTCACTTTCAAGATTAAAAAATGAAGAGAGACTATTACCGCACGTGAAGGTCTGATTTGGCAGGTGAATGCCGAAATAGTTTCTTTTTCGCGTGCAAATTAAAAGTGGATTGAGACAGTTGAAAGTATTGGTGGTAGTGTATTAAATGTTGGTAATATCTCACTTGTAATATTCCAAACACTCAGACACTCCCAAAATACATAATTTATGTCTGAATCTGACCTTCACGTAGGGTACTTCATCACCATTCCCATTCCAAACTGTTAGCGTAATGGGGACAGAGCCTCTCTTAGTTGCTTGTTCTACTGTATGTACTAGGCACTGGGCAGGTCAGATTGTCATCATGTACCACAAAGGGAGATTGTCCTTGACTCCTTGTTCCCTTTACAGAAGTTTCTCAGCTGAACCCTGGAGCGAATGTGGGGGATATTAACTCCAGTTCTTGGATCATTGCCATTAAGGGGTGTCAGTGTTGGCGTCTGGCTAAAATCAGTTTTCCGGGTTTTCACAGCATGGAGACATTTCATGGAAACTCAAACTCGTCTCTTAAACTGAAATGACGAAAACCTTGCATTTAGCATGCAAACGAAAGACTGAGCTGTGTAGCGCTCTACTAGATTTGTGACTTCGGCGCTTTCAAAGGTGTACGTGTACGAGTGGGTGATCATTTTGCTTTCATCAGCGTGTGCAGGTACGGTACGTCATCATTCTAATTCAGAGTATTTCAGACGTATATAGTTTCAATTCTTTGTCGATCCAGAACTGGCTTGGTATTATTATTGAACGGGTGGGTTGACAGATTATGTGTGTAGAGTGCAGGCCTCGGCAGGAGATCTAGAGAAACAGAGGGAGCTTTGATTCGAAGGCGAGCGTGCTAGCTAGGGGACGTGGATGCAATGGTGTTCCAGGAGAAGAAGTGTCACTTTGTATTGGTGCATGGAGGGTGCCATGGCGCCTGGTGTTGGTACAAGCTCATCGATCGTCTGCAAAAGGAAGGTCACCAGGTCACAGCTCTGGACATGGCGGGGGCTGGCCAGCACCCTGCCGACCCGAACACCATCACCACATACGAGCAGTACAACCAACCTTTGACTGGCTTCTTCGAATCCCTGCCCAAGGAAGACCCCTCCAAGGTACGGTCTCTTTAGTTCGGTCTCTAGATTTCACAAAGAGATTGTTTATCTTTGTTTTCCTTACTGGAATATCAAATGTTTCGTCGATGAATTTGCACTTGGAACGAGGGAATCAAGGAACTGGGGAATCAGGGAAGAGTAGCAAAAACATGGAATTTTATTGACACTAAATTCCCTCGTCCTTGTTCCTCTTACGGGAATAGCAGAAGTTTCCCAGATGAATTTTTCACTTGTATAGGGGGAATCGAGAAGCAAATTAACAGGGCATTGTAAACCAGAAATGTGCAGCCTGGAACACGAGATGATCTCCCTGTGAAGGTCTATCTCTGAAGGACCCACTTCGATTCTGCCACCAGTTTCATTTCCCCATGCAATGCGTTACGTACGTAACTGTCCCAACATCACCCTTCCAACTTTCAAATGTTCGATTAACCCCTAAAGGCCCAAAGTCCCCTCGGGGGACACTTGGGATTTTGACCTGATTTTTTGAAACTTTTTTTGAAGTCACATTAGCTTTCCAAAAATATAATTTTTTTTTCAATTGGTGCCCGGGAAAAAAAGTTATGCCACCCGAAGTCAAAAAAGCAGTTCACCGGGCAGAAAAAAAAACTTAAATTTATTTGTTTATTTATTTTATTTTTTCTCAAAGATCATGTTTTTGTCTATATTTGAAGCTTTGATTCACTCTAATTGGACTCAGAATGAGAAAGTTATGGACAATCTTGTTTTTCGGGCAATCTAAGCATCTTCTTCAAAAAACAATTTATAAAATTCATTTTTGAATGCAATTTTCGAAATTTTTCAATTTTTCTTTTTTGAAAAGGTTAAATTTTTTTGCAAGAACAATCCCACTGTTGGGATTATGGTTTTTTTAATTCCATCTAAGAGCTATTGAAGATTTAGTGTTTTGTTCAATTTTGGACCTACTTCTACTTAACAATTTTTTTATATGTGAAAATCAAGTTTTGACATTCTGAAATTTTTCTCCCCGACTCTCAATTCAAATTTTCAACATAAAAAAATTTAACTTTATGGTGTGTAGTGCAAAAAAAATCCACAAATGGCCGTCAAAGTCATCTGAAATTGCAATCCAGAGTTCAAAAAAACTTCTTTTTCCAACTTCAAACGCTAATATCTTCCAATCCGTATGGTCAAACTTCATGAAATTTTTACCACATAATTTGAGACAAGTTAAGTAGAAGATCCTACAATTAGATTCGAAAAAAAAACTTTTTTTTGGTTTAGAGAGTGATCGCAGCAGAAATGGCAGTTTTCAGTGGTTTCGGAGCCAGAAAATGCCTTGGGCCTTTAGGGGTTAAGAACTAGTCTTTAATTTATTTGCAAGAGCGACAAGGTGCAGACTTCATTTCCTCAGTCCAATTTCTCGTCCATTTAGTTACAAATGGCGGCTAATCACTATTGGCTCACCATTTTCAAGCTACTGTAGGCAGGCGTCTATACCAGTCCTCGTTTTGAGAGGATTGTCTCGCTGAGAGTCACAATCTAGACGCTCTGTATCGTGTCCATACATCGAAATGGTCGTCATTTGATTGTGTGGGGAAATTCACACCAAGGTTGAGTTCACTCTGTCCCAGCCTTGAAGCAGCACCTATCTCTTACTGCAACTCTGATAATTCAAGAAAGGACCGCGATATTTTTGCGATTCCTGATACATTCTATGTTTACCAGAAATGGTCATATTCGTTACAATCGCGTTTTCAGAGAGCCATGGCCGAATCAGCAAATGTACCCATGTGCGGTAGACTTGAAACTTCGCCATTAATTTGGACTGCCATATGTGCACAACCTGCAGCATCTGCTTAGCCATCCACGCATGTTCACTGTTTGTGGCGATTGGGTTGATGCAGGTGGTGTTGATAGGGCACAGCTTGGCAGGCTTAAGTTGCATGCTGTTGATGGAGCAATTCTCCCACAAAATTGGCCTGGTGATCCTTGTTGCAGCTGTCCTCGCTCCGAATGGAGTATCGTTGAATGAGAGCGCGGTTTCGGACTTGGTATTATTGCAATTCTATACAACTGACTCTTTCTTCTCTCAATTCTTGCAAGTCATTTGTTGTTTAACTAGTCCGTATTATCCTCGGCAAGTCCTCCACTGAAAGAAATAATGGGGTCACTTCTCACTGTTTAGTGCGAGAACAACAAAAAGCAACGAAAGTGGGTGCAGTGAGCTTGGTTACAACTTTTTATACTCCACAAGTCCATAACTAGATATACTACGAGAACCAATAAAATTTGAAACAAAATTAGTTATGATTCCACTTCTGCTTGTCTTTCCAAGAAAATTTATGGAATAACGTTTCGGGGGGTTTAACATCCTACAGTAAGAAATTAAATCGCTTGTCGAAGGACAGTTTGTGAACACCCTCACTTAGCAAATACTTCACCATTCCTTTGTCCGCTGGCTTGATCACTTGGAGTTCCTTCTCATGGTCAGATGTTCAAGGATACTCCCTCGGGTAGAGCCTCAGAGTTCAATTTTGGTGAAGGACCTGACAAACCTCCGACTTCGTTCATCTTCTTCAAATCTCTAATGAAAGAAATTTGGTATACGGATTTTGACTCTGAGGTACAGACCTATGTCCCATTGCTATCGTTTTTGATATTGGGAAGGTAGGTACATACACTAGAATTTAACTAGCATGGAATCTGAAACCAACACTATGTATTGTAGTCATTCATTAACGATCCAAAATGAATGACAGTAATTTATAGATACTGTTGGTAATTATTATATCTTGTGTTGCATCTGCGCAATTATCTTGTATGGTGGGGTTCATTGAAGGAGTATTTAGGATTTTGAAGGAAATATTTCCATATGCAGGATGTTGTGCTTGCATCGATTTTGGTAAGGCCCTATCCCATGCGGGTGTTCGAGATGCCTATCACACACACTGAGGAGAAGTACGGACAGGTGCCTGCAGTGTATGTCAAATACCTCAGGGACAACACGCTGCCTGTTCCGGCTCAAGATTGGATTACAAAGAATCTCGGCCCATTCAAAGAAGTTGTGGAACTTGATGGTGGCCACTTTGACTTTCATCTAAATATTGAAGATTTCACACAACTTGTTTTTAGACTCACCAAGAACTACTTTGTGAAGTAGAAGAGTGCTACCAAAAGAAGGGTAACTCTGGATGGTTTGAAAGACCAGTGTGAACAGAGCATCTATTGGGAATGGCTCAACTATCTAATTTTCATGGACTTAGATGGCAAATTCCATCCTTGATGCCTTCGTTAGGAGGTAGACCCTAAAATAAAGTATTGACATGTTTCTTTTTCCAAGAAATTCTTAGGTCCCCATAGGAAGTTAAGGTTATTTTTGCAACCCCCACCATAGTTGAGTGGATTATGGTAGTAACCACCCTGCTATTGAACTCATGAATACCTCACCAATGTGCCAAGACTAAAGTGGTTGAATTAAGGCCACAAGTGCTTGTGTGCTAGCACTTTATGATTGGATGGGAGAGGATTCGATGTCTAATAATTCAAAATAATGAGGTTTATAATGATATGAGCAATTCCATAATTCCATTGCATAAGCTACAAATATATAATAGAATATTTACTCATGTGATATCAACATATATTGTGGAATATGAGCATATTATTAGTATTAGCATTCTTTGCTTATTAATCTACTACTCCATATTAGTGCAAAAATCATATAAAATACAACGTATTTTTGTGTATATATATATATATATATATATATATATATATATATATATATATATATATATATATATATATATATATATATATATATATTTGCATATATGTACATTATAGTTTAGAATATCATGGTACCAAAAAATTTACCTTATCATTCTAAAATTATAATATTAGCAATCCATGGGTATAGGCCCAAAGTTCAAATTCCAATAACACACCAAATTTTGGGAGTATTTCAAAATTTACATTGTTTGTAGTAGAAACCAGACTTGGTAAGCTTTATTTCAATAGTTGTCTCAAATTCAAAAAAGATCATGATTATGGCTTAAATGTAGATCTACAAAAAGGAGAAAAAATTGCCAAAATACACTTCTTGATGATTCATATTTTAGGAATCAACATTTCTCTAAAAATATTTCTATCATCATTCATTGAGTTTTGGATGCCCACACCATCATGCCACTCCTCCCAATGAGTCCAAAAAATTGTGGATGAGAAATACATTAGAGGGGATTTAGGGGCAAGAAAGGGCCATTTCAAGTCTGTTCCCTAATCTGTCTCCATATTGTGAACCACAGTACAGGGCTGTCAGAATAGTATTTAAATAAAAATAAAAAAACTTCCAAATCTCATTTTAAAAAGAATTTTTTATTTTTTATTTTTATTTATTTATTTTTTGAAAATTTGATGTGGCAATTGTTCGGTCATGTCACCCTGCTGCAATGGTGTAGTTCCAATAGTCAAGAACTCAGCAAAACTTGTAACTCGCGGCCCTTTAGAGGACCCTAATTCCCTCTAATGGTTGTTCGAGCCATTCTCTGCAAAGTTTTTCATTTGTCAAAAGGACATATGGGCAACTTCATTAAAATGGCGGAATTTCAATTGCCGCTTTGATGAGGTGCCATTTTCACCATCTAAGACAAGTATAGATTTCAAAACAGCCGTTTTGAATCATTTGGAACAGGTATAGATTTAGAACTGCCGTTCTAAACTATTTTCATGCCATTTAAAAATAATATCGCCATTTTAATGAAATTGCCTGCACATCTTTCTTGGTCTCTGTAGGCACTACTAAGTTAACAGGGTTAACCCTTCAACGCCAGGTTGGTGTCCGTAGAAATCATCCATTCATCCCTTTTGGCATCGGATGACATCATCTTCTTTGAAAAAATCAAAAGTGCTTACTAGAGGTCAAACTACTATTCATGATCTTCCCTTTCCATACAAAATTTGGAGGATTAATAGTTACACTTTTGTCCTATACAAGAGATTCTCTTGTCATTCATCGGTTGCAAAACGTCCTCTTCAACATTTAAGGATTAAGAGAAAATGATTTGAATTCCCTTTTGACTTGCAAGCAACTCTCAGGAATACAACATAGCCATAGACAAATTAAATCCATTTAATTTGATATGTAACTTACATCTAGATCCGTGGTGAAATTCAAACTTAAGGACTTCAATGGTGCCATGGAACTCAGTCATGGTAAGGGAAGCTCATTCCATTGAGAACAAATCCATGTAAATCCACACAAAATGGCATACAATGGCCCTAATGAAGGTACAAACTTTTTTATAATTCTCACAAAAATAAAAAGCATGAATGCTATTACCTTTGTTGATGAAGAAGGTGACCAATACAATAGTCATGATAGTGAAATTGGAGTTACAAAATTTTGAAGGGACAATGCATGTCCTCCTATCTACTTAGGGTTAAAAGAATATGATTAATATTAGATAGAATAGGGAGAATGAACACATTTCATAGATAGGCCTCTTTATGATCAAGAAGTGACCTACTTCAACAAGCTTGGAAGTTTCTTATGACATTATCACAAAATTTCAATGTAATAAATGGAAAGCTCTCTTTCCATCATGCAATCACCTATGATTGTCATTTTTCTATTATGACCACCACAAAATTTCAATGCAATAAAATATTGGAAAGCCCACTTCCCATGATGGAATTACATATGATTTCCATCTTTCCATTGTTCATCTTCTTAGGATCACATCATAGAAAGTAGAATCATTCCAAAACGTAAACCACTCCTAGGAAACTGCCCGTTCATTTCCTGGGAGGCTTCTACAGCATAATGCCCGATTGCGCGGGTTTTCTTGCGTAATCAGGCATTACGGATTTCTCATCCGACTTCGATTTCTCATCCCCGATTTTCATCCTTTTCTGCTCGTGATGCTCGTGATTTACACCGGGTAACGCCCTCGTCCTTCGGGCATTACCCTATACAAAACTCCCAGACAAGAATTCATCAGTGACTCTCCCACTACGTTGTGAACTTTGGTGTGCAGTCTTGACCAATCCCACTCTGCTATCAAGGCTGCCTGCAGAGGGATCGGTCAGAGTGTCGTTTTGCTTGCCATTTTCACTCCTACCCAGCAACACCACAAACCCAAACCAAACAATTCCAAGTTTTTAAACTGGAATTGTTCTGCCTTAAGTACTTATGTACTCCTTGTCAATACTTGGTCACGTACTGCAATAAATAATGTTGTACAACTCAGTGTAGTGCAGGCCGGCGTGAGCAAGAAGTCGCTGCATACTCATGTTTTGAGCATGATTTAGACCTTGATTTGACGACCAACAATTCCTGTGGCAAGCACTACTGTACGTGCTGCCACAGAGCTGATGGACTCCGTGATCGATCTCATCGTCTCAGTCCATACACAGGATGAAACTATACACTACTGCAAACCCCGTCGTTTTTCATTCCAGAAATTCGGACGTCTGTCACTTCTTACTCATCAAGGGCTGAACTGATCCCAAGACCCCAAGACTTGTCTTTTGTGACTCTTTTCACACACCCCAACTTTAGTGCTTTGACGAGTGAGAAACATGTTGCATGCTTGCTATAATTCTGGGAAATGAAAAACCACGGGGTTTGCAGTAGTGAAACTTTATTGGCTCTACAGGGGAGGAGACAGTTTTTTGCATCAACAGAAGGCTAATGTGAGGAGGTTTGAGTAGTGATCTTACTTGAAAATGGAGTCACTTTCTGAAAGATTAAAAAAATGAAAAGAGAGACTATTACTTCATCACCATTTCCATTCCAAGCTGTTAGCATAATGGGGACAGAGCCTGCCTTAGTTGCTTGCTCTATTGTATATATGTGGGCACTGGGCAGGTCAGATTGTCATCATGTCCCACAAAGGGAGATTGGGGTGGTTGCACAAAATACTTGTACTATTTTCTGCCACACCTTTTATGCTAATTATTTTTTTGGCTATAATTTTTGCATTTTGAATCCAAATGACTCAAAATTCATAGACAAGATACTTGTGACTATAATACACATTGTGGATTTTTTTGGAATGTTTTAAATTTTTTTTACTATTTAATAGTAGCCCCCAATATTATATCACAAATGCCAATTTGGGGGGTTTTAGTATTATTTAGTACCCATACAAACAAATTTGGAGCAAAAATTTGGTAAAGATGGTCTTCTAGTAGACTTGTAGCAATTGTTTTAAGGAATTCTAAAAATACTTAATTTTATGTGGTGTAGAAGTCCACAAAGTAAGCCTCTTTCTACTTGCATTTTGAAACATGTAAAAAAATATTTTGGTGGTTTTTTTGGTGAATGACCATGATCCTCAAAGAGTTGCTACAAATGGCTAATTTTAATTTTAATTTTTTTTTCCTATTTTTTCCTAATTAAAACATTAAAATATGTATTTTCTAACGATTTGGCACTTTCCAAGTTCTCCTACTTAGAGAATTTTTTAATGAATTTCCTTCGGTAGTTACCTTCATCTTAAAGGTGCATACATTCGCCATATTTTTTTTAATTTTAAAAAAAATTGATTTTCTAATTTAAAAATACTCCAGAAAAAATCATGAGTACTATTGCAAAAAACAACAAATAGTACTGTACACGGGTGTTTCGTGCAATCACTTATTGTCCTTGACTCCTTGACAGAATTATCAGAAGTTTCTCAGCTGAACGTACCCTGGAGCGAATGTGGGCGATATTAACTGCAGTTCTTGGATCATTGCCATAAGGGGTGTCAGTGTTGGCATCTTGCTTACATCAGTTTTCCGGGTTTTCACAGAATGGAGACACTTCATGGAAACTCAAACTCGTCTCTCAAACTGAAATGTCGAAAACCTTGCATTTAGCATGCAAACGAAAGACTGAGCCGTTTAGTGCTCTACTAGGTTTGTAATTTCGACGCTTTCAAAGGTGTTCGTGTACGAGAGGATAATTATTTTGCTGTCAAATTCAGACGTATATAGTTTCAATTCTTTGTCGATCCAGAACTGGCTTGGTATTATTATTGAACGGGTGGGTTGACAGATTATGTGTGTAGAGTGCAGGCCTCGGCAGGAGATCTAGAGAAACAGAGGGAGCTTTGATTCGAAGGCGAGCGTGCTAGCTAGGGGACGTGGATGCAATGGTGTTCCAGGAGAAGAAGTGTCACTTTGTATTGGTGCATGGAGGGTGCCATGGCGCCTGGTGTTGGTACAAGCTCATCGATCGTCTGCAAAAGGAAGGTCACCAGGTCACAGCTCTGGACATGGCGGGGGCTGGCCAGCACCCTGCCGACCCGAACACCATCACCACATACGAGCAGTACAACCAACCTTTGACTGGCTTCTTCGAATCCCTGCCCAAGGAAGACCCCTCCAAGGTACGGTCTCTTTAGTTCGGTCTCTAGATTTCACAAAGAGATTGTTTATCTTTGTTTTCCTTACTGGAATATCAAATGTTTCGTCGATGAATTTGCACTTGGAACGAGGGAATCAAGGAACTGGGGAATCAGGGAAGAGTAGCAAAAACATGGAATTTTTTTGACACTACATTCTCTCGTCCTTGTTCCTCTTACGGGAATAGCAGAAGTTTCCCAGATGAATTTTTCACTTGTATAGGGGGAATCGAGAAGCAAATTAACAGGGCACTTTAAATCAGTGGATCAATTTCTCCCTGTCAATTTGCAACACTGTATGTAAACTAGGGGTAGAATGTAGCAGCGACGACCTCACCGCCATTGCCGGAAGAATGGCTGGGTGGCTCCTTCCTTCATCCAAAAAATAGATGAAACCTAAACCCTACGGAGCAGAGTGAGTAGGGTCTAGGCCTGTAGGGGAGCGCCATTAGGCGCATAGTTATAGTCCTCCTTAGGGTTTGTTCAAGGGACTTAACCCCTAAAGGACCATTGTCCCTACGGGGGACAAATGCATTTTCGGGCAGGTACCTACGGGCTGAAATTTTCTCTTGATTTTTTGAAACTTTTTTTGGAGCTTGAAAATCTGATTAACTTCGTGGCAATATAATTTTTTTCACAATCGGTGCCTGGGAAAAAAATTTATGACCATATAAGCTCAAAACAGGGGACGGGGGGCAGCTCGGGCAGCAAAAAAAAAATGGACAAAAATTTGAATTTTTTTTTTAAATATTTTTTTTCTCATAGATTATATTTTTGGCTATCTAGAAAGCTTTGATTCATTTCATTTGGATATGTTATGAGAAAGTTATGAACATTCTTGTTTTTCGGGCAGTTAAAGCATCTTCTTGAAAAAAATAACTTTGGAATTCATTTTTGAATGCAATTTTTCAAATTTTTCAATTTTTTTTTTTTTTTATGGTCTGATTTACTTGTTAGAACAATCTCACCATTGGGATTAGTGCATTTTAATTCCATTTAAAATATATGAATGTTTTAGATTTTCCTTCTATCTTGTGCCTACATCTACTTAACAATTTTTTTAAGAATGATAATTAAGTTCTTTTTTAATATTTTTTTTTTCCTAGACTCTCAACTCAATTTTCCACTATATCAAATAAAACCTCAAAACTCTGTAGTACAAAAATTTTAAGTTAAAAATGTTTAAAGTCAAAAAATCTAGTCCCGCAATGTGCTGAAAAATTTGTTTTTTTCACTTTAAATGCAAGTATCTTGCAATCTGTGCGGTCAAAAATTCTAAAAAAAATTCCACACATTCTTATACTAGTTAGGTATAAGATCCTACGGTTGGATGTGAAAAAAAAACATTTTTCAAATTTTTTTACTCTTTGCTATAGAAATGGCAGTTTTCAGTGTTTTTTGGCAGAAAAAAGGCCTTGGTCCTTTAGGGGTTAAGGTTGATTGACCAAGGTTTTTTGGTTTTATTATTAAAAAAAAAGAAATTTGAAAGATTGGGTGGGCGGCAGGGATGGATTCCGTTGCTCATTGGACAGAGACTTGGGGTGGGAGGCACTCACCCGGCCATTCTTCCGGTAATGGCGGGTAAGGTCGCCTCTACTACATGTGTCCCTAAACCAGAAATGTCCAGCCGGGAACACGAGATGATCTCCCTGTGAAGGTCTATCTCTGAAGGACCCACTTCGATTCTGCCAGTTTGATTTCCCCATGCACTGTGTTACGTACGTAACTGTCCCAACATCACCCTTCCAACTTTCAAATGTTCAATTTAGAACTAGTCTTTTAATTTATTTACAAGAGCGAGAAGGTGCAGACTTCAAATCCGCAGTCAAATTTCTCGTCCATTTCGTTAGAACGGCGGCTAAGATTTCACAATTGGCTCACCATTTTCAAGCTACTGTAGGCAGGTGTCTATACCAGTCCTCGTTTAGAGAGGATTGTCTCGCTGTGTCACAATCTAGACGCTCTGTATTGTGTCCATACATCGAAATGGACGTTATTTGATTGTGTGAGAACATTCACACCAAGGTTGAGTTCACGTACTCTGTCCCAGCATTGAAGCAGCACCTTTCTCTTACTGCAACTCTAGGAAAATTCAAGAAAGAACAGATATTTTTGCGATTCCTGATATATTCTATGTTTACCAGAAATGGTCATATTCGTTACAATCACGTTTTTCAGAGAACCATGGCCGATTCAGCAAATGTGCCCATGCGCAGTAGACTTGAAACTTCGCCATTAATTTGAATTACCATATGTGCACAGCCTGCAGCATCTGCTTAGCCATCCACGCATGTTCACTCTGTGGTTGATGCAGGTGGTGTTGATAGGGCACAGCTTGGCAGGCTTAAGTTGTATGCTGCTGATGGAGCGATTCTCCCACAAAATTGGGCTGGTGATCCATGTTGCAGCTGTCCTCACACCCAATGGAGTATCGTTGAATGAGAGCGTGGTTTCAGACTTGGTATTATTGCAATTCTATATAGTTTACGCTTTCTTCTCTCAATTCTTGCAAGTCATTTGTTGTTAACCGTTAGTTAGTACGTAATGTCCTTGAATGGCAAGTCCTTCACTGGAAGATATAATGGGGTCACTTCTCACCGTGTAGTGCCAGAACAACAGAAAGCAACTAAAGGGAGTGCTATGAGCTTGGTTACAAATTTTAAACTTCATAACTAGATATACTACGAGAACCAATAAAATTTGAACAAATTTGGTTAAATTTCACTTCTGCTTGTCTTTCCCAGAAAATTTCTTGAATAACGTTTCCAGGGGTTTAACATCCTACAGTAAGAAATTAAATCACTTATTGAATGACAGTTGCGTGCACCTCTTATTACCTAGCAAATAGTACTTGACCAATCCTTTGTCCGTTGGCTTGATCACTTGGAGTTCCTTCTCATGGTCAGATGTTCAAGGATACTCCCTCAGGTAGAGCCTCAGAGTTCAATTTTGGTGAAGGACCTGACAAACCTCCGACTTCGTTCATCTTCTTCAAATCTCAAATGAAAGAAATTTGGTATACGGATTGGGACTCTGAGGTACAGACCAATGTTCCATTGCTATTGTTTTTATCCTTTCTATTAAGTTTGCATGGTATATTCTTTGTTTTGTTTTGTTTTTTTTGTTTGTCACGCTGAGATCTCCCGGACCGTGCGTCCCCCTATGGTGTGTTTGGTACCGTCGGAAAGCCCTTGGTAGGGAGGGGTGCACTGGCTTGGTGTCATGGCGTTGGGACCGACGGTGGGAAAATTATCGATTTTTGAGTTATTTTTTGTTCTTAAAAATTACTAAATCATGTTAAATTATGTATCTTTTGAACCGTGTGTCAAATTCTCATGTTCTTGATACCGTTGGAAAGCCCTCGGCGAGGAGGGGTGCACGGGCTTGGTTTCGTGGCGTTTGGACCTACGGAAGGAAAGTTGTGGAATTTTGAATTATTTTTTGTTCTTAAAAATTATTAAATTATCCTAAATTATATATCTTTTGAACCATGTGTCAAATTATCACGTTCTTGGTACCATTGGAAAGCCCTCGGCGAGGAGGAATGCACGGGCTTTGTTTTGTGGCATTTGGACCTATAGTGGGAAAGTTATGGGGTTTTGAATTATTTTTGGTTTTTAAAATGACTTTTACTTTTGTTTTGGATGTGGCAACGGCACAGAGCTACACTAGTTATTAGGAAGGTAGCTATAGTACTCTAGAATTTAACTAACATGGAATCTGAAACCAACACTATGTATTGTAATCATTCATTAACGATCCAAAATAAATGACATTAATAGATACTGTTGGTAGTTATTATATCTTATGTTGCATCTGCGCAATTATCTTGTATGGTGGGTTCATTGAAAGATAATTTGGGATTTTGAAGGAAATATTTCCATGTGTAGGATGTTGTGCTTGCATCAATTTTGGTGAGGCCATATCCCATGCGGGTGTTTGAGATGCCTATCACACACACTGAGGAGAAGTACGGACAGGTGCCTGCAGTGTATGTCAAATACCTCAGGGACAACACGCTGCCTGTTCCGGCTCAAGATTGGATTACAAAGAATCTCGGCCCATTCAAAGAAGTTGTGGAACTTGATGGTGGCCACTTCGACTTTCATGTAAATATTGATGACTTCACACAGCTTGTTTTTAGACTCATAGAGAACTACCTTGTGAAGTAGGAGTTTGCTATTAAAAAAAGGGTAACTCCAAACGGTTTGAAAAGACCGGCGTGAACGAAGCGTATGTTGGGAATGGCTCAACTATCTAATCTTCTTGGACTTAGGTGACAAATTCCATCCTTGATGCCTCCATTAGGAGGTAGACCCTTTAATAACCCCTAAAGTTCCTTGACTATGTTTTCACCAAAAACGCTCCAAAACTGCCATTTCTAGTACAAGTACCAAATTTTAGAAAAAAAAACATTTTTGGACACATGTAAGTGATGTAACCATAGGAACTTATAGAATTCTAGTTTTAGAAGATGTGGAAAAGATTTCAGAATTTTCCATTGTGCAAATTGAAAGATATTAGCGTTTGAATTGGCAGAAATATTTTTTTTGGCCCTACGAAAACAGGGCAATTGTACTTCACAAGCTCACTTTTTCTATGGAAAAATGTCCAAAATAGTGGTGCTTCTTTGGTTTATTTTTTCTAGAAAAGTTGGCTACATACTTAAAAATTTTCATATCATTTGAAATTGTACAACATATAGGAAAAAATAGTAAGTAGAAAGAAGTAGAGAATGATTCAAAATACAAAATTGTTAAGAATTTAATTCTGGGATTGAAAAATGTCAATCCCAATGGTTATAATGTTGTTACATAAACAATCTTCTTCCTATGGTTTTATTTTTTTCAAAAAATATTGAAAATTGAGTGAAATAAATGACTGCAAAGCTTATTATAGAATAGAGAAGCCGTAACTGCCTGCAAACTAAAACTCCTCATAACTTTTGACTCATGGATCAAAACGGAATGATTCAAAGCTTTCTATGTATATATAAATGTAGAAAACCAATTTCAAATTTTTGTTTCTAAAAAAAGTGATTTTTTCTAATTTTCCCGGAGTTGAGAAACAAACAACATATTAGGCCATAATTTTTTACTCATATTTTCAAACGTCATGAAATTTAGTGCATATGAAAGATATTCCTCGTCCCCACCTTCTATTAAAATTTCAGCCTGAAATATGCAAATTTCTAGTCATAAGTACCTACCCAAAATTGCTATGTTGCTGAAAATAGCAAGCTGGTCCTTTAGGGGATAAAGAACCAACATATTCCTTTCCTTCAGAAATTCTCAGGTCCCCATATGAAGTTAGAGAAGTTTATTTTTACAACTTCCACCATAGTTGGGAGGACTATGGTAGTAACCACCTTGCCAAACCATGGGTTTGAACTCATGAACACCTCAACAATGTACCATGGCTAAAGCCGTTGAACCAAGGCCGCAAGTACAGTGGGATACAATTCATTTACAAATTCTGCATCCTGGCAGTTTTCACTATGAAGTTCAAAAAGTTTAGTAAGTCATTTCATGCTCAAAAATGGTCCGATTTTCAAACCGCAAGTTGCATTGGGATTGTAGAGAAAAGTTCTTTATGATCATAATAAATATGTACATCTGAAAGTCAAAATCATACAACATTGTAGATGTTTTTTGTACACTACCTACCATCTAGTGGCACCACCCTTTGCCAAAATTATAGCTCACATTTGATTGGGCATGTTCAAAATGAGAATTTGTAGTTGTTGTAGAGACACTTCACTCCATACCATTGGAATTTGTTGAATCATTTCTTGCTTATTCTTCACCTCATTGCAAAAAATCTTTAGCTATCTTCCAATGGTTTTCTATGAAACAGTAGATAGTTCCAAATTGTTGTATGATTTTAAATTATTCATTTTTCACTTATTATGAAGTTGAAGTGCACTTCATTACAATTCCAATGCAATTTGTGGTTTCAAAATCGGTTCATTTTTTAGCACGCTAGAGCTTCTTAAAGTTGTCAAACTTTTTAGTGAAGTCTGACTGAAAAATTCGTAAATGAACTGTACCCCACTATGTATACTACCGCTCTATGATTGGATGGAGGAGGGTTCAGTGTGTAATAACTCAAAATAATAAAGTTTATAGTGATTTATGAGCAATTCCATTGCATAAGCTACAAATATATAATAGTATATTCATGAATATTAAAATATTATTAGTATTTATGAGCATATTATTAATATTGCATTGTTTGCTTACTGATCTTTGCTTGCATATTATTAGTGTATATTTTGCTATTTGGAGACCTTCACAGCTTAGAATACTAACATTCTTATATAATTTGATTTCAAATAATATATAATTTGATTTCAAACATTATTTGTCCAATTATAGATTTGAAATGATTTCACATTATTAACAAATTTATGCTTGGAGTGACCGTTTTTGGCTCTTTTAGAATCTAAAAAGTGATTAATCTTTCAAACACCAATATTTTTGAAAATATGTCAAAAAACTAGCATAAAAGTTGACTGTGACATTTAAAGATAAAGAATTCGCTTTAAAAATTGTTGCAAAAGATTATTTTTTTAAATGATTTATATTACTTTTTAGCATAAATAAAATAATTTTTGTTGCATTGAAGTATGATACATTCCTTTCTCGATTCCTTTGATGATATATTAAAGGAATTTTTCTATATACCAAAGGAATTCTAAACATTTATATTACAATGATCACTAAACATTTGAAATTTTTTATTCATCAAATCAACAAATAATGTTGTCTATTATAAACTAAATAATTGTAGAAATGGATGAAAATAATTTTGATTTGATTAAATTATTTATTTTCAAACATTTTATTGCAAATCATGTTTCAGAATGTTATTTTGTAATTTATGAAAAATTTGTGCTAATTTTTTAATATAGATTAATTATTCATATTGAACATTAGTATTTAGGATCTAAAGTTTTGACTTTAATTGGCTCCTTGAAGGCCTCAAGATACATTTTAGAGATTCAAAATCCACTTTGATTTTAAATTATTTAGCAAACCAACCAAAAAATCAAAAGTATAGAAACCTATCCAAAACTTTCATTTGTCTCTTGAAGGGATATTTGGTCTTTTAGGGGTTAAACCAAATTTGCACCTTTTTAGAGACCAAAGATGTTCTATGAGATCTCCACACAACCATATTGTGCCTCATTTGTCTTATATTTCACTTGTGCTTGTCACATACATATCAAAGCTAAACCCTCTTTCTATTGGCACTGTATTCTTTTGTAAGTTTCCAATTGTCCTTCAACCTCAACATCCTCTTCATTGTCAAAAAATCATATTATGCATGATACAACAAGCAAACATGATGTTTTGGATGACTTCCATGCTCTAGTAGTGGTATGGATTTTTAATGATGGCAAATGTGGCCTACAACATTCCAAAATACTACTCCACATCTTTGTGGATGGCTCCTTGTTGAGCAACAAAATGGGCCTATTTTCATTGGGCGACAAATTAAATGAATGGTTTTAACAAAGAAAATCCAAAGGGGATAGATTTTGTCTAGTAGAAAGTAGTATCAATCATACTAGCATCCATAGACGTCAAAATACATGTCCCTAACTTCTCTAGTGAGCATATTGCACACCAATAGAGAACATTCAAGGATGTTGAGATGTGAAACCCCCCATCGGTTGTGGCTTCTAAAATAATAGACTTCTTCTCGTCCTTTTCACCAAGATCACCATGCCAAGCCATAGGACAATTTTTCCATTGGTAGTGGATGCAATCAATGGACACAAATATATTAGAATAGCCTCCTGATTGAGATTCATAGAAGTTGCTTATGGAAATCAACATGTATCGATTGCCTCAAGTGGTATATTTCAAATTCAGCTATAATGGCAATGCCCAAAAGCTTCTTGAAACAATTTCTTAGCCTTACTCTCACTCATCTTACAATTCATTTGTGGCATGTGCAAAACAATGGTGAAGTGTTTTGGTGAAGAGATAAACCCAATGAACCACAAGTATTCCTTTTCAATACAAAATAACTATCATGAATTATGAGCCTCTCCAGGATTGTGAACAGTGATGATTGCTTCATCTTATAATGACACCGATGCATGAGAGTGTTACAAAAATAATCTTCCATCATCCTTTGATGCATTTGATGCCTAATTCTCTCAATGCTGGTAGCTTTTCCAAGATGTGACCCTCTCCAAACCCGAGGCATGGGAACATCTTCATGAAATCAATCCATAAATCCAACTGAATGCAAGTTATGAGTCGATCTTCTTCATTGTCTTGAAGGAAAAGCTCTCTAGCAACCAACAACCGTGTCCTTCAAGCTTCCATAGCTCCCTGAAATTTTCAACAAGCCCACCAAGAAAAAAAGCAAAAATTAGAGAAGAGTAGAAACTCAAAAAAACTTCCCGACTTCCTCTTGCCGATGCAAGAGGAGGGCTCCGCTTGTCCTAATAAGTAGTTTTGGACTTTTGGCTCTCCAAAGGAAGCTGTGACAACCAACGTTTTTTATATTCTAGTAGCTCTTGTGTCCATGGTAGCATGCCATTGAATTAAATTTGAAGAACTGACGCCCCGACCGCACAAGATCCACATGTGTGTAGTGGGCTGCTTGGACCTGAGGCCGGCCATGGTAACGCGGCTAGTTCACGGGCGCCAGTGGGAGTCCTCAAAACACACAGACTGCCTTGCCATATTTCCGCCTTCTAAATCCCGTTGGCGTGTTTGGTTTTAAGGGGCACGGTGCGGGTGCTTAGTGGCAAGTGCTCCGCCCTGACAGAGAAAACTTGCGCAGGAATTTACAAATCTACAGTGCCACCGCCTACCGGTGCTTTTGTGACAAGAATTTCCCTCGTCCAAGCTGATCAGGATACTGTACACTCATACACGCAACTGCTGTTTGGTATACAGGCAAAGTCAGCGTCACTTGAATGAGCATTGGTTGAGACGTCCCGAATTGCTGGCCAAAAATTGACCCGGAGTTGCTGACAAAATCATCCGTTTCTCGACGTCCCGGGTGCTGGCCCGAACGTCCCGAAGTTGCTGGCAAAGACATCAGTTTTTCAACGACGTTTACAACTGCGTTACGGCACAGCACAATCCATGCTGCTCTAATAAATCTCACGACGTGACAGGACGGATACACGGGGAAAGCAATATTTACGGAAGACGAGTAAAGTAAAGCCAATGAACCAAAAACAACCTGTGCGTGTGCAGCATGCCCAAATTAAAGGACATTCCAGATGCAGGCGTGTGCATAAAATTGTTTACCAATGAGGCAGGGATCCCTTTTGCATCCTTGAAAGGGGAGCTTGCAGTGAACAAAATGTTCTTATCGGGCTCCTCAGCCAAACCCAATCCTTGAATTAACTGATAAATCCCTCCATGGTATCTAGCCTTCTCAACAGGACAATTACCTAGTTGTACAATGTTATGTGCCTCTCAGTCCAAACAACGATGAAAGTATTAACGTCAAACCCCTTTGTTATGTATTAGATAATGCTCTAGAATGAGGAGGCTTGAGAGCAGTTCACCGCAAATGTCCATATTTGTACTTTTTGTAAACCTAAAGATGTAGAAAGGGGTAATACACTATGAAGTTCAACACTTTTTGGACTATCCAATGGAATTACCCAAGCTCACTGCTTTTTGGTCCATCTCAATACTTTTTGTCGTTGTGTCCTCACAGTGTGTGTGAAAAGCGACACCATTCTCCCGGTGCATCTTCACTGACAAGAAATATTTACTGAAGACAAGTAATTGAATAAAATTAAGTCGATGAACCAAAACAACCTGTGCGTGTGCAGCGTGCTCAAATTCAATGACATTCTAAATCCAAGCTTGCGTCTCTTGTCCAGACAGCGAGGCCATTACAGGTATCCCTTGATATGACAATGAAATGGGCACAGACATTGTCTAGGTAATCCAGTCCGGAAATGAGAAACAGATGTTACACAGGACAACAAAATACTACATTTAAATATTTACACCAAATTACAGGTAGCCCCCACGAATTAAAAACTCTGATCAAATCTCAAGCACGCAATGGAAACCAATTCCATCTTCACAGACAGAGTAGCTATGTTTACACCAGACAATTAATTATAAAGAAAAAAACTGTGCGTGTGCAGCATGCTCAAATTCAATGACATTCCAAATCCAGGCTTTCGTCTCTGTCAGGACAACGAGGCAAGTACTCCCATCGACTAAACCCCTTGTTATGGTAATGGCTTGGAATGGGCACAGACATTGTCTACTAATCCAGTCCGGAAAAAGAGAAATACATGTTACACATGACATCCAAAGACTGCACTGTCTAATTTTACACTAGATTACAGGTAATCCCACAAGAATCTGATAAAAGAGTTCAATTCTTGGATCCAATCTCGTTCAAGCACGCTATTTTTCCAGTGGGATAAAGCTTCAAAATTAAAGTCTGTGCGAGGCCAGGTTGTGGAGCGCGGACACGGCGACGACGCAAGAGAGTGCCTGCAAGACCCAGCCGATGAGGCACGCGATGAGCGCGCCCGTGACATAGTCGCAAAAGCGGTCCACGGTGGAGCAGATGGCGCTCCACATCGAAGTCGGCAGGCCGTGCTTGCCAATCCACGCCACCGCGAGGGCGGCCGAACCTGCAGACATCAGCAACCCTTGCATCGCCTGGCACCAAGCACGCATCAATACTTTATTCTCATTGCTAAATAAAATGGCAGGGTTTCACGGAATTGGCGAGACAAGGGTTGCGGAGTCAGAGCAGTTTTCACTGTTGGTTAACTGAAATGTGGAGCCCACATGAAGCAACCTCGGCGTAGAACTCAGGGTTCCAGTCACCAGTGCAAAACAACATCAATTGGGATGTTGGTTGAACCTTTGTCTGAAGTCCTTGGAACAGCTTCTCAATGTTGTTCTCTAGAATGTTTGATTTAACAACGAGTTTGCACTGTGAAAATCAGGACATTTCATTGCTCCGATGTGTATTGGCCATTCGATATTTATCTGAGCAATGGAAAGTCCTGATTTTCAAATCTCTGGGCTATTGAAAGTACGGAGATTTTCAGAGTTGGAACACTTGAATGTCACATTTCTGGCGCCTTCTCTGAAAACCTCCATGCCCGCTCAAGAAAAGAGCAAGAAAACGCAGTATATGGCATACGTTCGAGCGCAGTAAGCAGGACAAGAATGGCAACGAAATGCGTTTTAATTAAGTAACGATGGTAGTGACTTCAGGAGCTTACAAAGTCGACGAAGAAGGTGAGCCAAGCTGAGCGCCGGTAGCTGAGCGGACCTCGCCGAGTGCACACCGACAAGCACGCCACCAGCGCGCCCAGGGCAGAGTACACCAACACAATCGAATTCGCCACCACAAACCACCTGCACGCGCAACCTCAGAAACATGAGCTCATCGGAGCCCAAGTTCAGATTACAAATATTACACAAAGAAGACGAAGATATCCCAGAACAATAGACACATTCATGGAGTGCATCAGAGCGTCAAACTTGCGACTTTCAAGTGCCCAAAGCTCTAAAACAAGGGTTGGACACCTACACAATCTACAATTACACAAAAACCCGTCACATGAGGATGAGAAAAAACAGAGAGTGGGCGAGAAGAGTCTCCAGATCATTTACTTGAACGCGGGGACGTGTCTCCATTTGGCGGTGTAAGGCCCCAAGGGCGTGGCCACGGTTTGCGTAGACTTCACCGTGACGATCACAGCAGCCAACGTCGCGCCCGCAGTGAGGATTCGCAGCACGAGTGTGAGCAAGTTGTGCAAGGGATGGTGCCGCACTGGCCCCAGCGAGCTCTTCGTCACGGGCTCCATAGCTAGCTAGCTTCCACTCTAACGCACAACTAATTTCTCAACAACTAGCTTCCTCAGTACGTGCGCTCCGCTCGCAATGCAAAGCTGCTCACCCAAACCATCACCACAACAAAGCTTTAAGTTACACCATGCAGGCCATCAGCAAGCAAATCAAGAGCATTGAAAGTTGAAACACAGGCACACAGCTAACTTAGGCAGAGAGGTAGACACAAAGTCTCGCTCTGTACGTGCAGACTACAGTACTCTTGCCATCATTTACTCCCTAGAACGACTAGGCCACGGCACACACGCTTCGCAGCCCGGCGTCCGAAAATTCGTCATAGTGCTGCGACTGCCGTGCTCACCTCGATTGCAGGAGGACTGGTGCCCGGACGAACTCGACGTGAATCGCACGTTGGTTATATACTGGCGTGGGAATACCGGTTGCGTTTACCTGTAACTTAGGTGGATAATTTTTATCTGAGTTCCAGCCAATTGGTGGAGTGGCATTCAGATTGGAACTGGTTCTCCAAATTGAGATTCTAACGAGCACTCAGGTATTTTAACACGCTTAACCCGTAAAGGTCCGCGCGTCCCCCAAAAGTGGTTGCACCTTGGTCAACCTTGGTTGTAACATTCAAAATATACATTTTTGGTCTTTGATTCAAAGTAAGTTAAGAAAATGAATCTTGACAAGTTTTGGTTCTACCTCAATTTAAAGTTTTGAAAGAATAAAAAATTAAAAGAATTATTGCAGACCTACTTGTAAAAGGTTTGATGGATGACTTCACTGTTAATTGTAGAAACAAAGAATCCACCAATTGGATCAATAATTAGAGTATTTTGGTGACTACCTTGATCATGGAAGGCCACATCCTAAGATTAATAATCCCTACCAAAAAACACTCCAAAGCGAGGATGGGAGGTATAGGTGCACACAACACGTCTACCCCATGTATTAGAGTTGTGTAGGTCTGCTAATTTCCCTTGTCAATCACAACTCTTGCAGAATGCAGACCCTAGCGCACTTGAACCGGGACTTGAACCACCTCCAAAGAGCAAAAACTAAACCTTTTGCCCGGGGGTTGCATATCCAACGGTAGGATAAGAACATGATTTGTCCTTGAATTGGTTCAGTTCTCAATGCTTACCTTCTAGAAAAAGCAAGCCTGTCTGCCTGCCTGCCTGCCTCGACTGTCAGCCGTCGCCGCTGCAGCTGCCTGGGTTGGCGTCCTGCACAATTCATACTGACGTCCAGACACATCCCCAGCCCGGGAGGCGTTTACAACGTGGGTTCGTAACCGAGACACCAACGGAAGTCTAGTACGGAGTACATTATTATTTGTGGATACCGTACGAGTGAGGAAGGTGTAGAATTCTTAATTTGTAGATTTGAGACAGGAAGATGTGGAATATTTTAGTGTAGATGTGCGAAGCTGTCATGATGTTTGGCAAGCTTGGGACAGAGTGGGTTGTAAATGTTTGCCTAGCGTCAAATGTTTTCAAAGTAGTTGATGGTACAGTTCTTCTTCGCCGTGCAAAGCAAAGAGTGCTTTGTCACTTTGTGTGCTTTGTGTGAGTTGCCCCCCATCTGATATATTTATTATTTTTGTCGTCAGTAGCACCAAGTATGGATAGAGTAAGAGCATCCCCACAGCAGCTCATAGTTTGATGCAAACCCGGGGAGGTGGCTGGGCCAGTCATTTTAATTGCCCCATGGTGACTCAAAAAATGGCTCAAAATTGACCGGCCATGAAATAATTTGATGAAGACTCCGCCAAATGGTGAAGCTTGCCTATGACTCAATATGGGCTCCTTTTGCAATTTCCGAGGTACTTTTGGAATGTTGGAAGCTTTTGTCTTGCCGGCATTGATTAACCCCTAAAGGCCCAAGGCATTTTTTGGCTCTGAAACCACTGAAAACTGTCATTTCTGCTGCGATCACTCCCTAATCCCAAAAAAACTTTTTTTTTAGAATCTAACCGTAGGATCTTGTACTTCACTTGTCTCAAATCATGTGGTAAAAATTTCATGAAGTTTGACCGTACGGATTGGAAGATATTAGCGTTTGAAGTTGGAAAAAGAAGTTTTTTTGAACCCTGGATTGCAATTTCAGATGACTTTGACGGCCATTTGTGGATTTTTTTTGCACTACATACCATAAAGTTAAATTTTTTTATGTTGAACATTTGAGTTGAGAGTCGGGGAAAAAAATTTCAGAATGTCAAAACTTGATTTTCACATATAAAAAAATTGTTAAGTAGAAGTAGGTTCAAAATTGAACAAAACACCAAATCTTTAATAGCTCTTAGATGGAATTAAAAAACCATAATCCCAACGGTGGGATTGTTCTTGCAAACAAACTTAACCTTTTCAAAAAAATAAATTTGAAAAATTTCGAAAATTGCATTCAAAAATGAATTTTATAAGTTATTTTTTGAAGAAGACGCTTAGAACAATCAAAGCTTCAAATATAGACAAAAACATGATCTTTGAGAAAAAAAATCAAAAAAAAAAAATTCAATTTTTTAAAGTTTTTTTTTTCTGCCCAGCGAACTGCTTTTTTGACTTTGGGCGGCATAACTTTTTTTCCCAGACACCGATTGAAAAAAAAATTACATTTTTGGAAAGCTAATGTGATTTCCTATCTTCAAAAAAAGTTTCAAAAAATCAGGTCGAAATTTCAGGCTGCACGAGCCTGCCCGAAATCCCAAGTGTCCCCCGAGGGGACTTTGGGCCTTTAGGGGTTAAGAGATGCAAGGTGGCGCTATGGTGATGCAAATTTAGAACTATGGGATTTGAGCCAAGTCGTGTAGCCGTGTAGCCGTGGGGCACACACTGGACACATGGGCCGGGCTCAAGCAATTGCAAATCAAAATGAGTGCTTTCCCTGAGTCTAGCTGTGGGGATGCTCTAAGTGTATAAGGTAATCCAAATCCAACAGCGCATCCAAATACACTACGATATTGTAGCCGTACATTTTAGGTCTAGTGTTTTCTTAGCTTTGTTGGTCTAGGAGGAGGCTTTTGCATCAATAGAATCCACTCTAAGGAAGTTTGAGTGGTTACCTTATTCAAGGAGAGAGTTGGTGTTGCAAGGACAGAGCCTCTCAATGTGTAATTGCATGTTGGGTTTGGATATTGCAATTTTAATTCCTTAACCACTAAAGTATGTTAAAAACATTTGCTCTTGTAGTGTATAATGTGTTCTTTGGGATGAAAAGATGTTAGTATTTGAAGATGCAAGAAAGGTCCAATTGACTTGATTTTTTTGGTGAACTCGAAAAACATCAATAGAAATGCTCCATAATATTTATGATTTTTTTGAACTTTAATCTACAATTTTCATAAAATGCCATACCATTATAGAAAAAACAAAAATGATGCAACTCCACACATACTTTCACTTTGTCAGAATCACATAAAACAAAACTTGACATGAAGAAGACACATGACACTAGAGTCCTTTGGAGTTAATTTGTAGGCATGTATACACAATGTCCGCATGGAGAAGCTTGATTTTGAAATCTTATTGCATGTAGGAGTTATTACAATAGAATTTATACATGTTTGTGCTTGGAGGTCCTAATGTGATTATGAGAAAGTAACTTGTCTAATGAAAGATGCTTTCAAATATAATATGGTTTCTTCAAATTTGGCAATGCCAACATGGAGAATCCAAGATACATTGTGCTTGAATCCTTGGAATGTGGGTGAAAGATTGCAATGTACCAAAAGAAGAAGAGAAAAAGAAATATAGTGTATATCCATTTTGTTGTATAAACATGTTCTTGTAGTAGGAGTTTTTCATAATTTAAAAAATTAAATTTTTGGACATATGTTCTCAACATGTTGAGACTCAATGCGGTGTTAAATCAAGAATTACTTTTGTAAAATGAGCATTTGAGCTATAGAATATGAAGATCATATGTATGTTGACTAAGTGTAGTTTTGCATATCATGTTTTCATTTTTGTAAGAATAATACTTGGTTGGTTATAGTCATTGGCTTATTACAAAGGTTGGTTAAATTCATGCCTTGTGAATCCAAAGTTTATTTTTGAGATCTATTTCCAAAGTGACTGGTGATGGAATTTGTATTTCAAAGTTTTGTATAGAATTTTGAAATGGCTTTTTTATACACTAACTCTACTGTGAATTTTCTTGGAATTTAGAGGGTGAATCATGGTCATTTTGAAATACAAAATCCCATTCTCTTTGATTTGATTATGTATAAGGTAGTCTACTCTAAAGGCAATCATTGCACAAAGGTACATTTTGCTTTCTTCACTGTACCAACAATGTACATTTCAAGAGGTGGTTGCTTTTAGTGACCGCTGCGTTTCAATTTCAAAAATTCATAAACTAATTCCACAAAGGTCCAAAAAATATGAAACAACTTTAGATAGTTGCCAATTCTATTTTTTCTTCCTACAAAAATTTACTGAAAATTGTTTCAAATGATTTTCACAATATTCCCGTTCATTGAAAAAGCAAGTATGGGACCTAAGTTACATGGTTAATTCCTGTACGTCACAGGGAAAACAACGTAAGTAGGAGCTTTTTTTTGCTGGATCTAGAAAATTCAGAACAATTTTAAAATCACCCGGTTACTAAAATTTTCATGGTTGAGATTTGAAGTCATCTTACTAATGAGTGTGAATCTGCAATTTATAAGAGACTCCAGCATGCAAATTTCAAGATTATAATATTTGATGAACATGGTATTCTACAAATCCTGGTTTCTCATTGTCCAAAAAACATCCCCCTCTTACGCATAGGGTTAACTTCTGTCTTCTTTTTCTTTTGTTCATTTATCCTTTTTTCAATACAATATATACAATTGGTGAAGCGGTGACGAATCAATGAGACTCACGGGGAGTCTCCTGTGAACCTAAAAGCAGGTGAGAGACTGATAGTACCTACTGAATAAATAAAAGTACAGACTCAACCCTGGTTCAAACTGAAAGATTTATTTGCAATTCATAGGGGTGGATGATGGCCAGTGTGTATGAACCTATCGTAGGACATCATTTCACTGTATTCTGGAACTGAAGAGCAGGTGACTTTCGGGTACCTTGGATATTTTTGTACTGGGATGCCACATTTTCTACTCTCTTAGGAAACTGGGGTCACATGAAACTTGAGTCACATGGACTATGAAAATGACTACAAGAAAAACACACTAGTAGTCAAGTTCATCACATGTCATCTTGTGCGTCATTTTCCTAGTCTCTATAGCCCAAGTTTGTACTAGTGAAGTGAAAGGTGGTAATTATTTTGACAAACAACTACTCATCAAGAGGTTGTCTCTATAGTATTGGATAGCTTTTCAAATAAGGTCCTACTCAAACTTTCCCATTTAGCCTTTAACCCTGGAGCGCGCCGACGTCCATTTTCTGGACGATGAACAGATTCAGATCCTTGTTTCTGTCTCATTCCTGCTTGGATGAAAGTCATCCTAATTTTTGGTGATACTTTATCAAGTTGTTGTCCTATCCATCGGTTGGATTGGGTGTTACTAGAACATATTACATTTCTAAAATTACAAATGTGGAAGTATGTCAAGTGGTCAATTTGCATTGACTTCAGTTCAAAACTGGATGTGCAAAAATGAGGTCAAAGATGTAAAGGTCACAAAAATTTCAAAAAATCACCATATGAAGAGAACCTTATTTCAAATCCATTCCAACAAGTTTTACTCAAAAAATGATAATATTTTACTTGTAATTGAATTTAGAAGGAATTCTGAAATTTTCTTTTCAAAATTTATAGAAAAAGATTGGTAATAGCATTAGTAAATCTAATCGTATGGATAGAATTTAAAAATCAAAATCTACAGCTTTCGTTTGTATACCAATTCCAAAATATTCTTCCAAATTGTAGTTTATAATGGTTTTTCTCAAATCGTCAATTTTGGAGATGAATCCAGACGCTCCAGGGTTAATAATGGAAAGCCTCCTCCCCTTTGGTCTAAAGCCAATAGTAAATAAATATTTTAAAATCTATTTTATTTTATTTTTGCAACCAAAAAGTTGATATTTGCTCATGGCAATGGGGTACCAATACTTACCAATGTGGCCTCAAATTGTGTTCCACAATCTTTAATTTATATAAGGGTTAACTAAAGAAACAATTTATATATATGCCATAAGGTGGGCACCTCCAAATGCACCATTGACCCTACACCACCATCTCAACTCTATGTACATCTCCAAAATCAATTATGTACCTATGTGGAAGAAACTATTTTAGAACCAAACTTTCTTCCTTTATAACTTTTGAATATGGTATCCAAATGTCGCATTCTTTGGTGAGTTGAAACCTCCTTTCACTTGCCAACAAGAAAATATGAAAATTTGACCAGTATAATATTAGTAACTAGGTACACTAGTTTGGGGGTACCCACCTTACAAACCAGTTCCAAGTGCAAGGAACAAGGAAAGAGAATGATGGAAATGTCAACATGATTGTCGTGTAGTTTTCCTTTTTTGTAAGAAAATTGAAGCTCCAGGCTATGAGAATGTACCCTAAAACAAAAACTAAGTTAAAAATACTGTCTTTAAGCTTTGACAATCAATCAGCCACAGCCTGTAGTCTGAAGGTACACTGATATATAATATCAGTGTGGGACACTAATTTACAAAAGTCACCAATTTATATTAGGCAAAATTATCACAGTATATTACAGTATTTAATTTACAGCGCCACTACGTCTGTGCTGACTAATAGGATAAATCAGAGCAGTCGCAGGAAGATATGCGTGGCCACAATTCCTCTTCGAACAGCAAAGCTAGGAAGACAAGAAAACCGGCTTTCTATATTGTAAACCATGTACAAGATACACGGTCGTGACTGCAGGTAATGATCAAATCCCGGAAGCTAACTTTTGGTCTGTAACTACGGCTTGTCGTGACATGAGAGTATGCAAATAAATAAATAAATAAATAACATCCCAGCCAGGTCAATAGAAACTATCCATTAGAAAAAATTATATTCAGTTGAGCCCCAAGACTCTGAAGTCCCTTGTATCCACTGTTATATAACCTGGAGAATTTCAGTTTCTTACTGAGTGGAGAAGTATGATGGTGATGGATTTACTACGGGACAAAAATTTACCTTGTTGGCAGGGCCAAGGGCTCATCAAGCACCCTATCCAAGGGTGCTAAAGGTGCCATGATGAAGCAGGTTGTTGGGCAGAGACTTTGAATCTTCCAAAGTGTATGACTGAAAGATGGATGGTCAACTACTTCGGGAATTGAATGACAAACAGATGTCCAGAACTCGATTCTGGTGACCATTTTCAAGAGTAAGAAGATGCACCATTCTCCAGAATGGAGAAGAGCAGTGAAGACCGATTGTCCTGCAGAAACTTCAGAGTCAGAATACACCACTGCCAGAATCTTCAGAGTCAGAATATACCACTGCCAGAATCTTGATCCGTCGGATAGCTTACAATAGTTTTCACCACAACCAAAACAGAAGTAAGGATCACGAATCACTTAAGGATAATGTGTGAAAAATTAAAGTCTAGCACATTGTGAAATTAGATTGCGTGAGTCCTAACAGAAGGTTCGTATTTAGGGATCAGGGACAAATTTTAGGCTACACTAATTACCGAACTACCCCATAATATCCCTGGCGTGATCATATCGTACGAGTGTCCTTTTCATCTATTTACAAGTGCTTAGTTAGAGCTTATGCATAAGATATAAGGCAAGATTTGAACCCTGTCATGGTCAAAGCATGAAGGCCAACAACGAGGTCCGCAGCACCTGAAATCAGAAATTCGCATTTGCAGGGCCTGGATAGGCCGGAATGGTCTGAATGCGTCGATCAACAGTGGGCACTCCAACAGTGAAGTGATAAAGGCTCTGGAAATTGTTGCCTTTCAAACCCAATACCTGGTGCACTGTATTAGCCCATAACCAACAGAAGTGTCAGCTTCCTAGCCACAAACATGTTGATTATTTGAAAAGTGCAAGGTTTAATTGAGGGTGATAATTAAGAAAGAATAGTTCACCTGGATCATCAAAAAAGCAGCCAATTCCTGTGGCCGAAACACCGAAAGCATGAGCTTCCAGGTACAAAACTTGACCAATCAAACCTGTCTCCCAAAACAAGCGAGGATACATTGAGGGGCCGAAGTCTCTCATTGCCGGCTCGAATCTTGCCAACATACCCAAGCTGAAAAACCCTTCTCCAGCTATCTCCTGCACATTGCACAGCTCAAGCCAATCAGTCACAGAAAAGTAAGCTAGGTTCCTGGTGTTATTACGACAGAGTATGAACCTTCAATAGGTTCCACTACACTGATGAATCCTATTAGTGAGTCACTACCAAAAAAATCAAATCAGAGTTACTACAAAGAAATATAATGCAATTAGTACAACACAGTAATTTTTCAGTCTGCGCTAATTTAAAATAGAGTAACTTTGGTAAATTAGTGTCACAGGACTAATAGGAGATACCAGGGTACAGAATTTTCAATCCATTTAAAAAATGTGTGACCTTGGATGAGAAGTTCCAATGTTCTCATAGATCACTAAGGAATTCAACTAGCAGAAACTCCAGACAGCTGAAGAGCTTTTTACTTGCAATAGGAGGCTGTGATAATTGTAACCCACCTGATCACAAGATAGACGCTGTGCCATATCAGTGGCATCCCCATACTGAAGTGCATAGAGAGGTAAGCTAGGAGGACATTTCTCAGGCTTCTCCCATACAAACTCCTCAGTCATCGCCTTCGCAAGATCTTTAGTATGTGTTTCATTTCTAACCAAAATGTAGACACCAGATCGCAACCCCACAACTCGATGCACAAAAATGGCTAAGTGAACTTCAGCGTTCCAGGGCAATACTCCAAACGGTAGTTGACGTGGAGCACCTTGGCTTTCTTCACCGCCAGTCGGAAGTGTTTTGGCGAGAATTTGGAAAAATACATCCGACAGCATGCCAAACGTACCGTCCATGCTCACAGCGCTCCGACGCTTGCGAACAACCTGCAAGTAATCAGATCAGTGAACATCCAGGGACTTTAGTTTTGAGGGACAAACAATTCAAAGGTCAAGGCCATGGACTGAGAGTCACAGAAATCAATATGGGATTGATAATCAACGTCCAACTGATCCCGTCACACTAACCCCCAAGAGCCCAAGCTAAAAAAAGGAAGTCCATTTTGGAAGTTAATAATCAGATTCAAAGCATATTTTTACTGTTTCAAAATATAGTGTATTAATTCTTCTTTCTATTGGTACATTTGTTGCCACCCTTGAAGCTTTCCGATTGAATTACTTCATCTGCAATAGACTATGGAAGCAGCCGCTTTGGGCCATTCGGGGTTAATAATGCTCAGATGAGCAGAAATCCGTCCAATGAAATCTAGTAATTGCTAAGAACCAATACGTTCAACAAATGTGTAACTTTCGAGAGAACGACAAGAGAAGCGCTTTGTCGAAGAAGCCAAAACAACCTGTCGCACGGTCAAAGGCTCGTACTCTGCAGATGTTATCATCGAATTAGGCAATGGAACTGAGCTCGTGAGCGCTGCAGCACTTCCCACATCCCGCTTCTCTGACGCTTGAGCTGCCTCGTAAATTATGCCCCATCTAACGTGTTCCTTGCTCAAAGGGTTCATTTGTCCCATCCACGTCACATCGCCCATATATTCTGAGACATAGTAAAATGGCCGCTCCGAGATCTTTTCACCTGACAACGCACGCTTGAGGTCAATCTCCACAAAATATGAGCAGTACTCAGGAATTCCCAAAAATAACGGAGCATGAAAACTTAGAAAGGTCTATTTCCAACAAACAATGGCAAGTCATTAAATGTATGATTGCAACAAAACTTTACAGTGCGACCACAGAACTCACCAGAAGGAAATACCGCAACGACACAGTCTGCATGCTCTGCCTCAAGCTCACGCATAACACCCTTGGCAGGGCCTCGATCTATGCTAGGCCTAACTTGAGGCAATCCAAGAAGACTTCCAAGCTCATGTCCGCTGTAACCGTCGAGCATGCAAGTATTCCAACCCAGCGATGCTGCGGCAATGGTTACTGCTCCCAGAGCGTGCCCCACGTCGTGATTGCAATACCTGCACGACATGCCGAATCCATGAGATGTATTGCCTCCCCCTGCATCTCCATCAATATATTGAATTACAGAACCGTACGTGGAAACATGTGATGCGCACCAACACGAGGAACTGAAAAGAGAAAATGCTGGTGATAAAACGATTCAGTTCTTCCAATTCCTCCATAAACCTACTCGGGACAAAGTAATAAATCAATCATGTTGACCAACAAATAGCGCTTGCGAATCCTTCAAAAATGAGAGTTACAATTACAGTATAAGAAACTCAGGATGGTTAATACTAAAGAACAACTACAGGTACGGCCTGCGTCTCTGACAAGGTAGAGGTACCTAATTGCATGTACCTAAAGAAGACACTTTACTTCTGCGCGATGAGTACATATTGATTTTGAGAATGCATACGACCTTAACATATGACTCGTGTTGGTTTGATTTTAGGTCATCTACCAATAAAACTTTGAAGCAAAAAGTGTCGCTTCGACGCGCGATTACCTCAACATCACTTGATTTTCCACCTCAAGTTCAAAAACAGGGGTAAGCAACCCTAACCTGAACGCGCGTTCGCCATATTTCCACGACTCTCTCCAGAAAATGGAGGAGAATCCGATCAGAAACGATCCGCGCGGCAAGCCTCGCGACAACTGATTCCAAAGCTCCACCGAAATATCTGCCCTAATCTCCAGCGCATGCTCCTTCGGCGCATAATGCGCCACGAATGGGAGCGTCGACACTCCTTCCATCGCATCGGAAATCACATACCCCTCCGTGGGATGCAAATTTCCACTGCTCGGATTCACTCGCAGCGACCAGGTTGATCGCCCGGCCACTTTCCAGGCCGAGAGCGCGAGGCTATCGTACAGCAGCTGGGAGAGGCTGTTTTCATCGAATTTCCTTGCAGCCACAGGCTCCTGGAAAATTCCGGTCCACAGCAAATCGCCGCTGCGAGGGGGAGATTCAGGGAAGTGCTGAAGCTGCACCACGCGGGCGCCAGTGTAGCGACGAAATGGATTCGGCTGGTTGGTCCAGTCCAGCCCGTGAGGTCCGCGCGCGTACCTCCGAAATGAATGCTTCGTCTCCTCGTGATAGTTTATCAGAGTGGCAATGTCTGCGTCCGTTGGAGCACGCTCCTGAATGTGACCTTCAGCCATGCCCTTGGCAGAAGACGAAGACGATGCCCGCAAAAACCCTCGAGCCCTCGGAGCGATGGTGCTGCTCACTGGCATACACAACCCTAATTTCGCAACCCTCATTGAATTCGCAACTCCGTGTCGCACTTCATGAATTGAAGCTTGTTAATTTGTCGAAATTCAGTTCTTCACGATTGTTGAGAAACGAATGGACGGAGCATTCGCATGTTCATTGGCATACGCAACCCTCATTGAATTCTCAGCTCCGTCTCGCACCTCACGAATTGAAGCTTGTTGTCGAAATTCAGTTCTTCACGATTGGAACAGACGGAAGCATGCTTGCTTGTCGTCTGCAGTCGAAATCGCCTTACGATGGCCACGGGGCAAGCTTCTCTCTTTTCTTTCTCTCTTTTCTTTCCTTTCTCTTTTCTTTTTCTTTTTCTTTTTACCTTCTTTTTTATCTTTTCTTTTCATTTCTTTATCTCCTTTCTTTCCTTTTCTTGGATAATTTATGTGATTACCCTACGTGAAGGTCAGATTCGGCAGAAATTAAGTCATTTTCGTAAAAAAAGTGCCACATGTCATCTTGTGAATGGCATGAGGTGTTGTGGTCTCCTGAAATCTGACGTGGAAATTCAATTTTGCAATTTAAGTAGTGAGTTAGACCTTCATGTATAGTATAAAACGACGTGTTTGATTGATTTGTACAAAATGTAGTTTGAATTGGATTGGGCTAGGCCAAATTTTAGTTTTTTTTTCATTTAGTTTAAACATTTATTTGTAGTTTATTGTATTAGTTCTCCTAACTGTATATGATGTAGAATAGCAAAAAATTCATTACAAACAATTCATTACAAAATTTTTCTAATTCAGAAAATGCACTTGAAAAATGAATTAAGTAAATAAGTAAAATAAAAAAATCTTTAGAAATCACCATAATTAAAACTTAATATTTTGAACTCATAAAATAAAATCTTTCAAAAATTACAAATATTCAATCTTTAATAAATTTTAGATAGAATTTTTTATTTTTTATTTTTTATTTTATTGAAAAAAATTAGTTAGTCCAATCATTAATTTAACCTTATTAAATATAATCTATGGATCATGTTTTACAACTTTGTTTGAAAGTCATCATTAAATTATTATTTTTAGTTGTATTTTATAATACATCTCTACCATTTGGAAAATCTAGTATATTGTTGAAGGAAAATAATGACCTAATTGGAAATTATCCTTTTAGTATAATAAGTTCGTTCTAAAGGAGACGGTCAAATAAGGAATCTATGCTAATAGGTTCTATTGTCGTGCACAAACACATCGTATCGAGATCATATCGAGCCAACATGAGAGCAAGCGTGCCATAAGTAACAATAGACCTCGTAATTGGCTAGCAACCTAACCACATCAAAGTCCAATAGCTCCTGACCAACGGTGAATACCGTGGTCATAGGAAAAACACCTCGTGACTTGTGATGTATATCACAATCACGGCAAATCCTGCAAGTAATGAAAGAAATGCGAAAAACATCCTATCATCACAAGCACTAAACACCAACGACATCCATAGCAAAGTAAAGAAATTAAACACCTATGATACAAGCGTACACCAGATGTAGCAAGTGGTTTGATAACCACTCCTTTACTTGTCCTCTTCGCCGGTGTCGAAGCCCCTTTCACACTGGCGAACTTAATGGCCTTCTCCGAAGAACCAACGAGAACTCAATGGAAAACCCTACAAAGATGAAGATGCTTGTCCATGCCCCAGCACACATTTGGGACAAACCCACCGATCCGCCGGAATTTCTTGCAATGGCGGTGTCAAACAACCTGTGTGCCATCCAGTCGAACAAACATCACACAATACCATAGTGGCAGCACTCTTGGCGCTTCCACACAATACGCATTTCAGCCCAGCCGAAATCCGTGACCTGCTGGAATCAATATGTCCATCAATGTGTGGCAAATGACACGGCGCACAATTGCGCGTGTGATCTTTCCAGATCTTGCCATCACGACCCTCCAAGAGCAAAACTCCCGACTTAAGCACCTCACGCACTCGTAAAGTAATACGCCCTGCAGTCACGTCGAGGGTGATAGGCGCCGTTTGTTGCAAATAGACATAGTCACTAGGCAGAAAACGTCGCACTTGAGGTCTATAGCCTCCTCCTCGTATCATGACATAACGCAGAGTGTTTCTATGCTGCGCAATAGAAAGGTTCTCCAAAGCCATGGGCATCACCCTCTTGAATAATTTCGCACGTTGCTCGCATACTCGAGCCCACGTGTTTGAACATCCATGTGATCCAATATCTTGTCTGCATCTTGTTTGATTGCCATCGGTAAAACCGGATGGCGACCAAACAATAAATAATAGGGTGAGAAAGAAGCCAAAGATGCTTGTTTACTAAACCGATAGCCCATTGCTATCCACGGTAGTTGTAAGTCCCAATCTCCATGATGGCCCTTCTTCAAACTATACTTGCGAAGTCCCCTCTTGACGGTTTGCACCATGCGCTCCGCCAATCCATCTGCTTCGGGATGATCCCGTGAAGTAGTGCGACGATCAATCATTGCTTGTTCGCACAAGGCTTGAAATTCTCCAAGAAACTCACGCCTTTGGTCAGTCAGCACCTCGGCTGGAACTCCAGAGCGACTCAACACTCGGTCCAAGAATGAATAAGTGGCCCCTTCATTGAACTTGTTAGGCAACGCCACCAACTCTATCCATTTGGAGAAGTGCTCAATCATCACCAACACATATTTGTAGTGTTATGTCGTGATGTTACCGGCAATGGTCCTGCAAAGTCCAAACTCCACCTATAGCCCAATTCCATGATTGACAACGGTTGTAGTTGAGGCATCGGGGCATTAAATGATGCCCGCACTCTATCACAAACCGTGCATGTAGCTACCAACTGTTGGACTTGCGTTTATATGCCCCGCCACCGATAGTGAATCTGCAGTAAGCTGTGAGTTCTTTGCACTCCAAAGTGTCCTAAGTCCTCGTGTGCATGCATAATTAACTTCACTCTCTCATGAGGCGTTGGTACCACCTTTTTGTTGCCATCTGGTCATAAATGAAGTAAGTGATCTCCCTCCCATACAAATCTCTTAGCTCGTTGTAGGATCCGGTCCTTCTCCTTGGCTGACACTGTGGGTGCCAATTCACTAAACTTCAAATACTTCATCACATCTCCATCCTCAAAAATGTCGTTGGTGCCTCCAGACTCTTCACCATCATCCGCATCCATCTTGGCCACGATGGCTTCCTCAGTGACGTCTTCAGTCATTGCCAACAAACTCAAATAGGCGGCAGCATGCCACCCTGGTAACGAATCTTCTCCCTCCTCCACGTGCCAACGAGCCCCCGTAGAGTCCACTTGGCTGAGATTTGGATTGCAACTCAAGCCATCAGCATCCATGTTCACCAAACCGACACGGTGTACAACTTTGAAGTCATACTCCATCAACATCAGGGCCCATCGTGTAAGCTTACTAGTAAGTTTGTCAGATTCCATGAGCTACTTCAGTGGTTGGTGGTCTGTCACCAATAGAAATTCGTTGCCATATAAATAACAACGGAAGTGAGCAATGGCCCAAATCACTGCCAAACACTCTCCCTCGTATGAGCTGTACTGTGCCTCCGCATTATTGTTGGAGCGACTAGCATAAGCTACAACAAACTCCCTGTCATCATCGTCCATTTGTGTCAACACTGCGCCAATCCCCAGTGAGCTTCAATCTGTGTGCAACTCGTAAGTTCTACTAGGAATCGGCCTCCTCAAGATGGGTGCCGATAATAAATGCTTCTTCAATTGCGTGAAGGCGGCCTTTTGCTCATCTCTCCACATCTAAGGTTGATAATTCCTTGTCAGCATGGTCAATGGCTTTACAATGGCACTGAACGTTTTCATAAACTTCCGATAGTAGTTGCACAATCCCCAAAACGCCCGCAGTCTACTCACATCCTTCGGCCTTGGTATAGAAACCATCACTTCCACTTTGCTAGCTACCACACCCAATCCACTAGGGTATATCATATGGCCCAAGTACTCTACACGGTCATAATAAAATTTGCATTTATTCGGATGCAATTTTAAACCATGAAGTCTCAGTCTAGCAAAAACCTCCTTCAAGTGAGCTCTATGTTGGTTCTGATTCATGCTATAGACAATGATATCATCAATGTAGCATTTCACAAACTCCAAGCCCGCAGAGATACGGTCCATGACCCTTTGAAACTCAGCAGGTGCATTTTTCAATCCAAAGGGGAGGAACCTCCATTGATACAAGCGGTCCTTTCCATCTTCATCAATCTCCCAAAACGCCGTCTTTCCTTTATCACCTTCTCGAATGTCAAGTTGGTGATATCCCGACCGGAGATCCAAAGTACTAAATACTTTGGCATGGCCGATGGCGTCAAAATTCTCCTCCGGTGTTGGCATCGCATAACAGTCGGACTTCGTGAATTTATTAATTCGCCGATAATCTCTGTACATCCTCTTTTCGGTCCAATTACCGAAAATATCCTTCTTGAATGGCATAACCGTTGCTGATGCATACTTACAGTCCGAAAGCGCTAACTCCACCAAACCGGCCTCCAACAACTCCTTAGTTCGGTCTTGGATCATCTTGCGCTCTACCTCACTGTACTTGTACGGTTTGTGATAAATCGGTGCATCATCCGTCAAGTTTATACGGACCTGTTGTCTCCTAAGGACTCCCAAATCCTTTAAGCTAAATGCAAAGCAATCCACGTAACTCTTGAGGAATTCTTCTTCCTGTTCCCCCTCTGTTTCATCCTCCAGGCCTGCTAATGGTTTCCAAGTTTCCTTCGTCACCACTTCCTTCCGTTCTTCCTTTGAAAGAGTTCTCTCTATTCTTGGTTGCTATTGCACACCAGCTGGAGCAACTTCATCTTGCTCCACACCCGCCATGCCATATCGTTCTTCCACTTGGCTCAAGCGCCATAGCTCCTCCAAGAAAAGCTTCTCTACGTCTTCCTCCAACTCCATCCTTGGCTTAGTCAATTGCTCCCAACTGCTTGAACTTGGCCTTGGAGTTGTGAAAAATGTGTTGTTTTTCCATATGTCCCATGGGTGAGTTGCACAGGCGTCTACGCCCCCAACCATCAAGTGTGGACTTCTAGAACTTGATGGTTTCATAGCCTCTTGCAGCTCGTGGAAACCTAAGTGACCATCCAACATGGAAGCTAATCGCTTCTGCTCGGTATTGACAAGGGACACAACCCACGAAAGACAATTTAAATCTATGGCTTAACCAATGAGATATCGCCTTTGAAACTCGGTGATGTCAGGTGCCTGAGTGATGCCTGTTTGGAATCCCATAGCCCGCTCTCGCTCATCCGCATTGGGTTTCACCATCTCTTCAGTGCGGGCATCCCACACCAGCCCAGGCCCATTGTCCTTGAAGGCATAAGACCTTGAAAAGCTTACCAATGTTGGTAAAGCTCTCTATGGCTCACCCTTGCAATTCACCACCGCAAGTGGTGCTTGGTCATCGTGATAAACACGCCGTGGTGATCGGTGAGGGTCCAAGATATCTTTCACGTAGACGTCAGGCCGCTCAATCCGTAGAATTGCTGCATGTAGTAACTCAGGCAGCGCCAAATTGGTCCACCACAATCGTGGTCTGTGAGCTCTCAAACCAACCACCGCTGCATCTATCAATACAGAAATCTCAAGCATACTATGCATATGATGAAGACTTTCAAGTATGCGGGTCCGAGATGTACCAACCACTAGTACATTCTCAATGATGTATCCCGGTGGCCGCTGCTGAGATGTTTGCACATACCGCAATATCTTCACCATGTCATGGAATTTTGAAGAACACTTGTCCTTTAATTCATTCTGTTTGCCAGCCATAGACATACCTTAGCATGGCCATCCCGCGATAACTAGATCCACTGACCCCAATTTAACAATGTCTTGGAGTGATATCAGTGAAATATCGCTTGGCAATGCAAAAAATGCGGTCGTGATAGCGCTCGTGTTCAACAACAATGGAAATGCACGACATAACCGCCGAGCATGGTGCTTGGCTACTTGCCGTGCTATGTCATCATTATCCACATAAGCATAACGCTTCACCTTCATGCCCGCCTGCAATACAGCCGCCAACTCGGTGCCAATGCCACCAAACAACTCCAAAAGAGTTATTCCTTCTTCTGGTGGTTTCCACCGGATCGTTGAAGTGTCCAAAGGAGGGCCTTCATTGTCCTCGCTTGCAACCACTTCATCTTCTTTTGGTAACAACGATTGTTGCCACACCTCCTGGATAACTTTGCTGGCAGCGTCTTGCAAATCCACGGTAGTCTTCCATGCAGCTTCTACGCCGGGTTGGTACAACTCGCCCCCAGCATCTTCACCCTTATGACGAGTCCGTTTGGTGAAATTTGTTGAAGCTGCAAGAGGAGGATCTTCGAAATCCTCCTAAAACCATGGTTGCTTCTCACCCTCAAGCCTAGCAAAACAATAGAGATCAGCCAAATTGCTGGTAAGAATTCGTATAAAACGAGCTAGCAGCTAAGCTCTACGCCCATCTCCTGCTTGCCATCCCGATCTATAGTATGCTGTCTCTTTCCAAAAGTCCAAGGTGAAGCCCATAGGGTATAACACCATAGCCCCAACCAAGGTGTCATACGACTTGGCCTCCGTAACTATGGCCTTCACTTTCATGAAGCTAGCATTCTCTACATCATCATGGCGCAGACGTAATGTCATTTCGCCCCTCATGATGCCACTTGCTTGCTCCGTCCCTCCCATAGAGGTACTAATCGTCCACGGACACGTTTCCAACATATCCTCGGTCAAACCCAAGCCTTCAATTGCTGACTCTCCCAACATCAAGGGTTGTGCCCCGGAATCCAATAGTACCCGTCGAGGCGCAAAAACTCTCCCCTTGGGCCCAACCAATTGGAAAATGCCCTGAGAGTTGTCCAATACCACTACTCCTGGAGTAATGGAGGACCGCTCTATTGCCGGATGCGCTAGCATGGTCTTCACCCGAGCAGCGGCTGCTAAGAGCTCGTCTGCATCAGCCCAATTACTGCCAATCGTCGTCTGTGGCTCAAGCACAGCTTCCATGGAGTCTGTCGATGCTGAGGCGCCATCCTCACACATAGTAGCAGCCAATTTAAAAACTGTTGCAGCACTAAATTGTGCCTGAGAGATCATGGATGCCGTGAATAAAAGAGCCTGACAAATGGCGGTAGCTGCGTCAAAGAGAACATTTGTACCTTGTCCATCACCACGAAGAGCCCGAGCAGCCCGTCGACTACTTGAATTCCGTTGTGGTGGATTCATGGACGTGGTAGGCACCATATCCTCCAACGCAAATGACTCTGGAAGTTTAGCTTGGCGGTTGGCTTCACTTCTCTATGGATCTAACCCCGAACTCGCTCCTCGTGGCGGGTCTTGTACCACGGTCTTGCTCCTAGTCAAGGCATAGGCATCTATGGGCGTGCCTGGAGCATCTGCCATGCCACACAATATATGGTCACTTCCCTCCGCCTAAAATGAAGTGGCCCCCGTGGTGGTCGTTGAGCTCATGGCCGCCATTTTAGCTTCCAACTCTATAAAGCGTGCCTTCCATGACTTTTTCTCTCCTCCTGTAGACTTAGCCTCTTTGGAATCACCTCCCTTCGCCTCCTTCGTGTTCTTAGGCTTCAATTCAGGGTGAACCTTCCAGCAATTGGCCTTGTCGTGGCCCTTGATCCCACAACCCGAGCAAAATGCTCTCGACTTGGCAGCTTCCTTGGTGAATTTCTTCTTACAATCCCGCCATCTGTGGCCAACGCCTCCACAATTGAAGCATATCATGTCAGTGTCTCCGGTATTAGCTGGAATATTGGCCTTAGCCATCTTGGTTTTTTCTTGCGATTTCTCTTCCTTACGCAAGAACCCCATGGCCGCCTTTTCCTCTAAGAGGTTGATCTCAATCCTCTCGAAGGTCTCAAAAACGTATCTCAAGGTTGGTAGAACACCTAACCTCAAGGCCTCACCTCGGACAAGAGTTTTTAGCTCTTTATCCAAGATGCTATACCAATGTTGAACAGCTTGCTGCTCCGTCACTCCTTGGGTGGCGGATATCAACCGTCTGAGCCTTGAATGCGCCTCTCGCAACGACTCATCACTGCCATGTGCAAACGTGCGAAGTGATTTCATCTTGTCGGTCCTCTGTCCGTAGTAATCCCGTTGCAGCTGCAAAAAGAATTGGGCCGTAGGATTGAAGGGAGGCGGGTTAGCCACTGGCACTGGGCTCGTGGTCACGGTGGCCTCTTGACCTTCCGCGCTTGCGCCCCCTTCCTCCTTCTTTCCTCTGCTAGCAGGTACTATGGCAATAGATCTTCCTCCCCAAATGTCTGCATAGTTTGGAGCGTAGTAATCCCGCCAAGCCAGGATCTCCGTGGAATGAGCAAGCTCAAATTTCCCGTAATCTGCCAATGGTGCTCCCTCGAGGCACCCAAACAGTGCCCTCCACACCATGTATAGGTTGAAGCTGGTATTTCGTGACTTTTGGAGTTCACACCACATGGTGAACTCCCTACGAAAGTCGTCCACTTCCATGGTGCCATTGGCACCAGAAAATCGCCTGACTCCCCGATCCACGCCTCCATATGGCGTAGTCATCTCGTCCCAAGCGAAGATAGATTCGTTTGGAACAAATTTCACCCCGTGGTTAGCTGTGGTAGCTGGTAATTCTCCTTCCTTACCAAGCTCAGTATCTTCCACCCAATTTGCTTGCTCTTCGCTTGAATCTTGGACCAACTCACTTTGATTCCTCCCACCCAAAAAATGTCTCTGACTTCGAGGTTGCACCGGCTCGACACTACTAGTTAATTTTGAAACGGTGTCACTGGCAAATGGAGTACCACTCCTAGTGTAACCCGGTCTCCTAAGTGAATCCAGTTTCACCTACAAGTCAACTTACACATAAAGTTGTCATGTCTCATGAGTGCCTTCTACAGCCTCACAGTAAATCGTGGGTGGTATCTCCGTGTCAAGGACACGTAGAGTCAATGAATCCCATAAACTCGATGTCCTTTCGAGCCACCAGCCTTGTTCCCACTGCCACGTGGTGTGAAACAATTAATCTCCCGCTTGAAACTCGGTGAAGATCAACGAGAAGGTTGGCAACTGAATTGCCTTTCCAAAAGTATATCTCGCCACTTCTCGGCGTTGTCCCTCGTTCTTCAACACCACCGCCACTTGTGGAATCACCAAGTTGCCTTCCTCCACTCGTCTCCTTGTTCGGCTCAACGGTGCTCCTATCACAAGCACCTCTGATCTCCAGTCCCGAATAAGGCGCACCCTACGCTGTTGAGTCCAAAACTTGATGGCTTTTGGACCCAACACTTTGGTGCCTGGATGCCTCAACGATTGAACTCCTAAACGGTCACGGGCCAACGGTACAAGAACAAATGGTGAAGCCGCTTCTTGAGGCTGAAATCGTGAAGCTGAGTCACTAGAGGACCCTATGTGAAGGGTTTGGAAGGACTCCAACACACCTTGAAGATCCTCCTTGGTCAAGTCAAGCTGCACCTCCCTTTCTGAGGTTTCCCCAACCGGAATTAGTCTAAATGGCTTAGGTACACCTTTGCCCTTGTCCATAGTGACTCCTCATGGCATCCTTTTAGACTAAAAAACTGTGAGAAATAACAGTGAACCCAGTGTAAGTAAAATAAAACAATAGGGATCAATCCTAAATGTCATACATAGTCTTTGGTAGTTGGTACAAACTGCTGAACTACCTAACTACGCTAGGCTAATGCTAACCTAAGTCCAATCCTATTCTCTAGGAGCACCGTGCAAAATCAATCATACGATCGCGGTCAAGGTAGATGAGCCCAACTTGAAGTATCTCCTCCTTCACCTCGTGAAGAAACTGTGCATGCATCAACCGTTCCAACACTCCTGTACGGTCATCATCCCAGCTCTCCACGGTAATGACAGGAGTCAACTCGAAACAAAAACGGTAAGCCACCAATCCCAGTGCCCCGACGTCATTGCATTTTGCCCTTGCTAAATCTGCACGCCACACCTTCCAAAACTCTGGCTCATGATGTTGAAGTCCTCGTGGCACTGGCACTCGCTTTTGGATGATGGTGAGCAATTCTGCAATGAAATCAGCCTCATGCAGCCATTGCTCTGCCTCTGATAGCTGGGAAAACACTGCTGGAGGCCTATATCAAGTCCTATCGGACTGGTGTGCCACTTGGGTCCTCGTGGTCACCATAAGCAACTAATGCTTTGGTCACCTATAACTACTCAAGTTTTGAATTTAAAATTTAGGGTTTAGGGTCAAAGCCAAAATCTCCCCTAAGATCACCCCAAAATCCACTCAAAACACTCTTCAACCCACCTATGAATGCTTCTAATTCATAGCACCCATTTTTCAAAGCCAAATTTGGATTTTTGGGCTCCCAAATAGGATTTCTAACCCTAATTAAGGTGCTGAAATTTTAGGGTTTGAAGTCAAATCCCCCCTATTTGACAAATTCTAAACACCCCAAATGGCCTCTAATCCATCTTGTTGTAATCCGTGATTTCTAGCTCTTCCAAACTGGTCAAAATGCACAATCCAGACTGATCTTCAAACCCGCATTGATTACGGAAGCCACTGATGGCATTGGACGTGCAATGACCATCCAAATAGCTCGAAAGAAAATCAAGTCTTATGGTAGCAATTTTAGAGAGCTTGCTAAGTAAGGATTTACTCCATAAGCGGCCCCCCGATGACCAATTCAGCCGGTCACTAAAACCCTAATGACCGGTGACCACCGGTCACTAGGTCTCAACTACCGGTCGGTCTGGTCACTATCCCCGTAACACCCAAATAGGTCCACGACACTAGTAACCAGAAACTTCAAATCTCCTCAACAAGAAGGATCCGACGAGTATGAAAGATCAATAACTACAGCAATCTAAATCTGCAGCAATAAACATACCTACGATCGAATGTGGTGAAACAGAAATTCCACCTGTAACGCTTGATCAGGCGCCTGGTCTGCTGGGTTTCTACGGAGGGCAGCTAGTTTGAAATGCTCGCAGCAGCGCGCTCTTCTACCTGGAGTTCACAGGGAAGCTTGGAGGATTCAGCGAGCCGTCTCTAAACAGTCTCATACTCGAGCTTTTAAATCGATCCCGTGAGTACTGCCATGAAGCTTTTCTCCAGTCGGTCCCTCTTCGCATTATGGCCGCGAATTCCTCGTAACTGATCCGCCCATTCTTGTCGATGTCGACCTTCGAAAGAATGCCTTGCACCACGTCCGTTTCACTCGGGGAACCCGTTAACGGCTCTCTGACTGCTTTCCCGTAACTCCTCTCTCTCGATGCCAGGGCAATTACACTCCAATAACTTGAACACTTGACCTTCGTCTGCCAGCTGATCGAAGCACAGGTTTGGGAAAGCAAGAGCTCCACAGTAGACTCAGGAGCTCCGGAAGATGCTGATATTCATTCAATGCGAAAGCTGGACCAGGAAAGTTGGACTAGAATCGCAAGGGTGCCAGCGCAGTCAGTGCACATCCTCGTGCGCGTCAGAACTAGCTAGTCACTTCTTCCGTAGACTCGCGCTGTCTGAGTACCTCCCGAACCAACGCGGCAACCGCGATCTCACACTTGACTGCATGCCGTCCCCAGTGCACGCAATTCAATGCCTCCCACCGTCCCACTCATGCACGCAGCTAGCAATGACGAATCTTGGGCGGTTTCAAACTCCGGGAAAAGCACAACAACGTACAGAGGCAGCAGCTAAGCTAAGTTACGAACCCAACCAGACGAGGGGCCCCGCTGTTGAAAATCCCAAACGCACCCCAAGCCCTGAAATTTGATAACAAACGAGCCTCAGATCATCCTCCCACTGGTTCACCACCAACGTCTACTCTTGCAAATATTTTTCTTTTTCTCTCACTCTCTCCCCCAAGCCCCAAGTCCTTCCTTGGAAGAAATTTAGGAGAGAGACAACTGAGGAGACAACCTTTTCCCCAAAGCCAAGTGAATAGTGAATTGCCAATGGAATAGTGTCGAATTTTCTCTTAGGTGGCGTGTTTCTAACCCACCCTTTTTCTATCCTAACCTGCAAAGCCGAGTGAATAGTACACCCAACTTCTAACTACGGGTTTAGGGTCCATTTCCAAAGCTAAAACACCCTAAAACCATGGCTATGGTGCTAAAACTTCAAGTTGTCTTGCAATTCCAGCACACACAAAACACCTCAAAAACACTCAAAAACTCACTTTTGAACTTCTTTAGGTGTCAAATTTCACTACGCTTATACCCATGAACGCAATGAGATCTTTTTCAAGTAATAAAAATGAGGAAAAGCTTCTAAAGAAACTGGAAAAAATTCATTATCAAACTACAATAGTCAAGCCAATGCCACTCTTTAAGAGTAAATGCATGTTTGGATGGAGTTCCGGGAGGCAAGCCTCTCATTCCATCACGTGGGAGACTCAACTTGAAAAAGATGAGTCTCCAAAACCTCCACGTGGAGGTCAAGGGGTTTGAGGTCCCCAACTGAGATGTCGGGACCCCGTTGACGTTTCGGGCGCTCCAAACCTCCTTTATCACCTCCACGACCCTGCAACCGCCATCCGATGCAGAATCCAAGCCCACGCAACTCTCATGACACTATATATAAAATCGAAATATCTCGACTTAAATTCAATTATCCAATTTGGAATTTCATAGCCAAAAACATTACTACAACGACATTGCACTCATATTTGCAATTTGTAATTTCCAAACTTTCTTAGAATTTGACTTGATTCATTTTCGGCCCATACACATCAACACCTTCCAATTAGAGTTCACAAGTACAATTTCCAGTTTCACTTACAGTTCATAATTCTCAAATCCATACAATTTCTCAATCACAATAAAATACACATCCACATCCACAACAGAGAAACCAATTCGACTAAGAAGACTTTCATATTAATTCAAATTGGTGAACACAAATATCACCAATTACAATTTAAAAAGTTTGCCTCACCAGCTTGTCATCCTCATGACATTTCACACATCTATTACTCAAAATTTTCATTAACTTCCAATCTCATCATCACCATCTCACTTATTGATCTACCACACAAAAAAAAAGAAATTATACAGTTGACTTGAGGTTGGGACTCGCACTTGACTCTTTCAAAGTGGGTGGCTTCCGAATTGAAATCACCAGCCTAGTAGGATTTGCACCCAGTTGGGTACCAGGCATCTAGCAGACGACCTAATTGCCTCACCAACTAACTTACCAACTGATTGGAACTACTATACTACATGAAATTGAAGCTCCAACTAGACACTTTGACACCTAATTGGCATCCCTGCCACCTAAGCACACTTAACCTAAAATCCCAATTGGCACTCAATCACCTCCTGCTTACTTGGCACTGGGTTTCCAAAATTAAACTACCAAACTAGCACTACTATGTGCTAATTGGCAAACTACAACACCAATTTCATGCATTACCTACCAAATTGTTACAAAAAACAACAAAAATGAACACAAAAATGCATCAAAAGAATCCAATTAAGAACTTTACATCTACTTCTTGGTTCTTGAAAGGATTAAAGATAAAAATCAGTCAAGGCAAAGTTAGATATTGTCTTGTTCCAATCAAAGATAAAAATTGATCAATGCAATTTAGATATTGTTCCAATTACCCTTGTAAGGACATTGCAAACCTATAAAAGTAGAGAATGCACCTATCTAATGGATGACTACTTGATGGAGAAACAAAGAATGCACCTATTGATCCAATAATCCTAATATTTTGGTGACTACCTTTGATTGCATCCTTCCAAGGTTAAAGATTCAAATCAATCAATGCCAAATTAGATATTATGTATAATTCAATTGATAGAAATTGTACCATTTCAAAAAAAAAAAACTTCTTGCAGACAAATAAAAGTAATCTTTTTTTGCCAAAAATTTCCATTTCTATTAAAAATGTGGATGAAGTCACCAAATTTGGATGAAAAAGTGCATGAATATGATTGAAAAGGGCTGGTGGTAATAGTAGATAGCAGATAGTGGGCAATAAACATTCACATTTCTTGTATTAATTTCAAAATTTTCAACAAGAAGATGCATAGACCTATACTGCAATGCAATTTTCCAGTATACTCCATGGTTCTTGGTTTGATGAATATTTGAGCCTATAGCCCCAATTTGAAGATTTCGTTTTTACTTTGAGCTGTGAAATGCAGATTGTGTACTTAGACCTTTCCTGTACAAAAACCAGAGCAGCATTCCCAAATGTAGAATCAGCAACAAGGTTTCAAATAGAATTAACATCACAGATTCGGTTCTACGCTGTACCTCCAATTTTCATGCTTTGTGATCATAGCATAGAGAAGCAGATCAACAAACAATTAAGCAGCACATCTGGTGACTACATATCTTTATTCGAAGTCCTTTCTTCACCAGCTAAGTCAGGAACACCATACGCAGGTTGCTATATCAACTGCAGACATACGCTACCTAATTCTGGTGCCAAAAGCTCCTATACAATTCAACTAGGTACTGCTACTTATATCTAATAAACTTGATAGATAGACACACAGACACGTATGCGCGTTAAGATGCCCACAAGATACACGGTTATATGTCAGGACCTTCACAAACAAATACGAAGTAATCCCTTCGTCTGAAACATTGCTACGCAATCTTGCACTGCATATAGAATTATTCGTGAAAATCATTGCAAGCTGGCTTGTGCACCATGAAATGTGAAACATATGGCGACATTACAGCTTGCAAATCCTCTCACTGCTCCTAACTAAAGCATGTGAAAGAAAATACCTGAAATCTCACACTTGGCATAGTGAGAGCAACAAGTAGAACACTATCCATAACGCAGGTTCATGTCACCATCTACTCCCAGGGGTGCCTGTGGAAATACAGTAGAAGGCCCCATAAGACCTGATCGACGTCCATCCATTCCAAACCATCTCTCAACACCTCCACCTCCACCGTAACCGCCAGTTGAAGAGTTTTTGATGTTAGTTCTCTGAAACTCTGACTGGAAGGGGAGAAATCCACCAGGAGGCACTGGGTTAGGTTGATGCTGCCCATGCATGAAATGACCAGGTACAGCACCAGCTCCTACAGGAAGTTGTGGTTTGATAACGTCCTGCTCTTGCATGCCCATTCCATAATGAAACTGGGGGCGCTGCAGTATCTGAGGTTGACCAATCAAATGGTTTGGTGGATGTGAAATTGGCCCGTGAAAACTTTGAGCTTGTGGTTGAATGTGTTGCGGTGCAGTAAACGCATCAAATCCCAGATCCAATCCGTTGTTAAATCCTGGACCTTGTGCTTGAGATCTGTGAGAAGGATGAGAAAAGCTGTTGACGTTAGCGTTACCAAGTGGTGGCGGTGGCTGGTTTCGCTGCACAAGGGGTGCGCTCATGTGTTGCATCGACACTCCTGGGAAAGGTTTGTTTTTCTTAACCACTCCATCATTGATGCTCGGTTTTAAAGAAGCGCCTCCAAAATGTGGTGTAGCTCCATTCAAGCTATCCATGAACGCATGATTGTTAGGCTTAATGGCGTCAGTGTTCCCCCATAATCCGGGCATAGGAGGTGCACTAGCCATCCTGTCTTCAAAGTCTTCGGCCACAGGGTGATTTAAATGGGACTCTTTAGAAGGATGGCCATTCAGGAAACCACCTGCTTCCACGTCTTTACTGTCGGGCCACATGGTATTCCATCCAGGTCCAGAGCTTGAAAGCCAATCCCGGGGACCATTCATGACATTCGACCGTGCTTTATGAATAACATCCTCAGTATGCATTGGGAAAGACGATATTGTCGCCTCACTCTTCTGTCGTGCGGAGTCTTCATCTGAAAACATCCGAGCCGGGGCTGGGTCTTCGGAGGATTGCAGCTCACTCATAAACGCCTTGCCAAACAATGTCTCTAAAGTATGTACTTCATTCACGTGAGTACTGCTGGGCTCTGATTTCTTCCAAGCCTGGTCGATGACTACACTTGAGTTTGCATCCTCCATATCCAGTCCACCGTTTAAACTAGATGGTCGCTTAAGCAGCAGTGCAAGCAGATGTTGGGAAGCACTTGCAGCATCCTTGGGAGGCTCCACTGCTGCAACTATTGGAGGAGCTATATTGCTCCCAAGGTGAGAATTAGATCCAGCAGCTTCCGCTAGCAATGCCTGCTCAATGTCTTCACAAGTCATAAACACCGGAGATGAACCGGGAGGAGGCTTGTTATGAGCAACGGAGTTTCCTGTGAACCCATTTTTCGGGGCAATATGGATATTCGTGTTCGGAGCTTCTCCCATGGCTGTCAAACTCTTTTCAATGTCCTCTAGGGATGGACCCACAGGCATAGGAAGTACCACATTAAATCCAGGTTTAGCAAGTCCACCAGTACTCTGAACGTCTTTCTTCAGAAAAACGGAGTTTTCCGCATGCTCACTACTTCCAAACAAAGACATGAGATTCTTTGAGCTGCTCGTTTGGCTTGTTGTGAACTTATCTTCTGCGATTTCCAATTGTGGACTAGTAAGAAACCATCCAGAAAATCTAAAAGTACCAATTAACAATCCAAGGCCATTCTCTGAGCTAAACTGCACTAGTTTGAACAAGTAAAACTAACGATAAGAAACAGAGATAAAAGTGCGAACAGGACGAACGGTGAACAAATAATGTGACAAGCTGTGATCAAAACAAATGAGCAATGTATAGCAGCAACAGTTTCGAACATACCTTCTGCATTAAACCAACGAGCGAATTTAGATGTTTTTGAGAGACTTCCTGACCAAGTATCTTCATCTGGAGCTGCTATAAGGGTCTGTCACGTCAAAGATGACAAATCAGGAACCAAATACTGCCTAAGAGGAGGTTTTCATGTGATGAATCTTTCAACATCCATAAGAAACATGCGGATGAGGAGTCGACGAATATTCTCTCTCCACTTTCAACCGCCAGATTTGTAAGCACGTAAAAAGATTTCCTACAAAGAAACTTCCTCCAAGAAACTCTTTGATAGGAGCATTGAAACCTAAAATCAATGATAGACGTCATAGAACCTACCCTTTCATGCACATTGGCAAAAACTATTACAGGAAATAATCTCGAAGCTGGGCACTTGACTTATAACGGACGTCGAGGGCGTCTCTTAAGGTAACTAAAAAACAGTTGCTCACAAAAGAGAGAAAATGACCGCATGCCCTGAAGAGTCACCCAGAAAAAAACAAGAGGACACGGAGGAAATCATGCAATATGTAGAATACCTCATCCCTTAGCAGATCAGAAGGAAGAACAACGTCGTCAATGATTGTTGGCGGGGCATTTCCAAAAAGCTTGTCAAGCAACGACTCTTTCCGAATACTACCTGCATCTTCGGTGGACAGGATATCACTTATTGAATCTCCATCCTGACCCTCCAGGCAAAAATTCCACATGTCTGGCACTCCCGCCGACCTCTTCCCACTCAAAATATCTCCAGAAGAATGGGAACCATTCATAGAAATGTCCTCGGTGCTTTCAGTAACTACAAGTTTCGTTTCAACAACATCCAGCTCTATGATCATCTCCTTGGCAATAGGAGTTGCACATTTGACTTCTTTAATGTCAGCTACACTACTGTTAGAATGAGCTGAAGAATCATCATCTGCCTTATCAGAATCCAACAAAGCCCGGTCCTTGACCAAAGCATCCTTTGAAAGAGGATTAGAAGCTCCTTGTGGATCATCCTCCTACACAACAAATTGAGCGATCAACGAATTTGAAAGCCTCAGGTATGTATCAATTACAGGGATTTCAGCTCCAATAATGAAGACAGTGCTTCTTATAAAAGTTAGATCGACTGAAAACTCCGTTGCATTGTACGATTACAAATAAATTGCATTTACATTGCAACATGATTACAAGTTACATCTGGTAGCACCTGAGCGTCTGAAATTGAATTGGGACATGCACTGGATCGCGAACTCGAGTACCTGTAGTAAAGATGTTTGAGTTCCATTAAATCGCTGTTGCACCACTTTTGAAAAACCAGGTGGCACAGCAGGGCGAGGAGGTGTTGGAACAGGAGGTACAGCAGTCTTGCCGATGGGTGAGAGGGGAGGAGATTGATGAGAGGGATTGTCCCAAAGACTATTCTCATCATGCTTGCGATTTACAGTCAAGTTTTCTGACTTTACTAGAGGATGCTTTTGCTCCTGCAGCTGCTTGTGCTGCTCTTTACGCATCATTTCAAAGGCCTCTGCATTCAGCAATCAACCTGTTCAGATGGAGTACACAATAACAAGAAAAACAAATTGCGCAAACGACAGGTATGAAGACCAGGAAGCTTTTCAGTTGAGCACAATGCGCGCAGCCTACGATTCAATGAGTAGACTTCTCAATCTGCTCATCATGTGTACAGCCGGTACAAAGGTTACCAATTCTCATATTTCTCAGAGAGTTCAGGAGAATAAGAAAAGTCAGTCATGCCACATTATCTCTAAATTGCACGTCACCTACATCAGAAACAAGTCAGACATAGAGTGCATATCTCCATATGTCAGGACCGCAGGTGGAAAGACCACCGCAAATGAAAACCACTAAACAGAACAACTTTCGTTGTAACTCCACATCAAAACAGTCGATGGCATATTAGAAAACAAACTGTACTCACCACGACGCTTACGCTCCTGATCAGATCTATCATCAATAGAGGATTCTAAAAACCCAAATGTTTCATCATTCACGATATCAGTATCTTCTCGACGTCCATACATTGGCGTCTGCAGCATGTAATCCATCATAGCAGAGAGTAATTAGAAAATTCAAGCGCGAACACAAAACACTATTGCCATTAAAAACGAAACCATCTCAACACAAATATTTGCCTGGACATGGCAATGTAAAAGCAAATTAGTGTAGTGAACGTTAGCTGTGTACGAATATGCCTTCATGTAGGCAAGATGGGAACTTCCCAAGACAGATACCTGACACTTTATATTGTAGTGAATTGTCACTCGAATTGTCGCAATATGAAAATAAACCAAATGTCGTATACAAGCTTTACCAATAGTACACTCTATTCACCGACCTTAATAAGAGCACGTGAAGGCTGGTAGTTGTCGGTTGACCGGCCAATGCGAGCATGGCCTTGAGGTGGTGGTCGATTTCCACTCCCTAGTAGACCATCTCGTTCCACCCAGGGGCGTGGACCAGTGTCTCCTTTACCCCCGGATCCTGCATGGCTCATTACATCAGGCATCCAGATCATCTGCTAGACTTAAGCCACTCAATAAGAAAGATATTACAACAGGAGAATTCAGGCACGCTGACCTCCTTCATCCGCATCCCATTCTTGTGGAAGGCGAACTCGTTCACGGTCTCGGTCTCCATTGCGATCCCATCTACCTGGTGGCCCATTCGGGCCAGGCCGATCGTGTGGTGGTCTAATAGGACCATTTTGCTCAACCCAAGGACCAGAAGGTCGAGGTGGATAACTGCTGGAAAAAGCATTGCCCACAGGTTCTTCTTCATATGGTTTGCGACGAGGACCTGACTGTAGAATGGGACCTCCGCCATTAGGTCTCCTCCATTCAGGAATATCATCAACCGGAGATTTACTGTAAGCCAAATCACTGTCCAACCACATCATACGAGGTTCAGAATCCCTGATATTCATCATCCTTACACAAATGTTGTGCCTTGACGGCTCTCAAAGCCACTTAGCCAGGAAATTCCATACTTTCCTTACATTAGTGGCAAAGCTAGAGGTCAAGTCCTTTGGATTTTCCTAAAGAACTGGGTCTTTAATAACAATCAACTTCCTGGAAGATCCTTCTTTGAAATGTCATCTTCACCGTTCTTAAAGAGTTACATCAGTCCTCATAGGGAATTTCGCATACAACAGGTGATCAATCCTAATCCCCTGGCCCAATCACCACAACCCCTAAGGTCACCCAATCTATACACTCAAGTTAACATCCACACTTGCTTGAATTCTGCGCATATATGTAGCATCCAAAAGAATCAACCATATGATTAACTGATTATTGATTTACTGTCGAAGCAAACGTAAACCCTTCAAAGAAGACCCGGTCACCACCTATAAGATTCATCGATTACAAACTACAAAGAGACTCCCCCCCAAAGACCAAGAGTAACATACCCTCATGAGCTTATTACTTAGAGCTCGTGCATTGAGGAACCCTAAGGAAGCAAGTCAGGTAACCACAGATGGTTCTCTTGTTGCAATGACTTGTCAACAATATCGCACAATCCGTCAGACTGCAGTACCCTTTTAACAAAATCTCACCTATCTCTGCGAACGAGACCACGGGCAGAAGGCACCACTGGAATTGCAATATTTCTCTCCACCACATCGGAAGTGATCGAATCTCTGTGTACAAGAGCACACGTAAAATAAATGAAGATATGAGGATGCTGAAGAATGATGCTGTACACAACATGAGAACTAAAACCTCCGATCTATCCTTCATGTGCTAAAACTTCAATATGTACGCTAAAGCCAACAGAGGAGAGACTAGGCTACGATCAAGATTGATGGAACAGAGAAGTACATGAACTGTGGAAAATCAAACCCTGTTGATCCAAAACTACCTGAAACAAGAGGGCTCTTCACCTAGAAATTCCCATAACACCAATTTGAATGATTATTTGACGACTCGAAAACGCCAGTTCACCGGCAAGAGGTTCAAACCAATGTTCCATACCAATAAAACAGCACTCTTGCAAAATAGAGTAACTCGCGTCTATGACACCCCAGAGTTAACTCTTCAAGATTTCTAACAGGAGTATAAATGTATAGAAGAGGTCAAATACAAAGGATTCGCAATATACCTCCATAAAACAGAGTCTATGTCATCCGGGCGAGGCTGGCAACTGGGCAGGCTGGCAAAGGCCAAAAGAGTATCCCTCGTATATCTGTACATCTTCTTGTTCATCATTTGGTTTTCGCGCGCACGATTGCAACCACATACGCAACCAGCACAAAACTATCTGCCCTAACAGATCTACAGTATCCGACACTGCTTAATTCTGCAAGTGTTCACGATGCTAAGTACCAGAAGTCAAGGCGACAGCATCCTCTCGGTACATCCTTTTCGATCGTTCAAAGGACGGGCTACAGGCCTGCGAAGGTAATCTACAACTAAAAACTCCATAGTTCTCCCAGGATTTAAGCGAACGCATGCTACTCAATGTACATCACTGATATATTTGAAACCTAATTCTATTTGTTCAGGCGCGCATTGAGAGAAATGCATGTAGCAAATCTGCATCTCAAGCAAGCATGGGATCACCCCCCCGCAAGTGCTTGAAATGATGCTAAAGAGCGAAAAATGTGGATGTCAAAATTTCGCACACTGCATGCGCATCCAGAATGTCGAGCCAGATGTAATTACAGAACCTTGAAGACCTAAAAACTCTCCTAATCTTGCTTCGGAATCTTTTCACTCGATTTGACAAACACGTTTCTCCGCGTCACTCAGGAGTCGACCAAAGAAAAGAAGGGATAGAATAGCTGCTAGGATCTGGACTTTCGTTTGCAGTAAGTCAATCGACTTGTGATCGTTGAAAATAGCGCCGACGATAAAACCTAAGATGTTCCTAACGACGCATGTGCAACTCGCTCATCGGTCAATTGAAAACTCCTTGTGAGACAACCTCGAAAAATGGAAGCGCAGGGATCGAAGTGCAAGGGAGGGAATCCTAGCGAACCACGACAGGCGCCTATCAATGCATCGACAATTACTGTAATTACACTGCGTTTCCAGATCCTCCTTCGCGGCTTCTCTCGTCGCCTCTCCGGTCTCCTCGTCCTCGTTTCCTTGACAATAACACCAGCGATGCGAATGACGCGCACAATCACAACACCAGGCGCAAAATCGGAAGAATCATTCAAAGAGACTCATGACCAACTCCCAGGCACACCACGTACACCACAGCAAAGCACAGAGCGAATGCGACCACTCAAACTCTCCAACTCTTCCCCGTCACCAAGCGCAACACAACAGAAGTGTCACTTTCAACAAGACCGTCTCGACTCAAAATACCAACCCCTCCGGCAACTCTCACACTCTCTCATCTCCAGTCCCCTTCGACATATCTCCTCCACAAGAAGTGCAGGAGCATCCTTCCGCTTGCGTCCGGAACGACGCAACTCCCCGTGTGTGCTTCTCCCCTGTACGTCACTCCAGCGCGGACCTAATCCTAAGGGAATCCCTCCCCTCCCCCGTCCGCCTCTAGCCTACGACCATTGCATCCCTAAAAATGAAACGAAACTAATAATCCTACACAAATCCTTCATCGTCTCCGCGTTTGCAAGCCTGTGCGATGCGAGTTAGTGAATGCGAGGGTGGTGTGGGCTTTGCGATGAGGTTGAAGAAGAATGCGACGACTGAGGACACCTGACGGAGAAGAAGACCTCAGAACAGAGACCTTCTCTACCCTTCTCACTTAGGCCCACTTGATGCCAGGACGTGACGGTGGCCTTTTCTTTCCTGACGTCCTTCTTTTACTTTCCCCTTTCTTTCCGGCTTTTTCTTTCGTGAGCAGCCAACACAAGTGTTCATCACGTTGGAGCTTATCTTCGCGTTCACGTTCAAACGCTTCGAAATCTTCACGGGATTTTGGAGTGAACCTCAAGTACGCTCTGATCTCAATCGCTAGGAGGTTGTAAAGAAGTGCTCTAAGGAACACAAAAAGAGAGACTTCAACATGTCAAAACTTGAGGAGTTAAAAGAGAGTTCTTCGTTAAGGGCCAGATTCATTCCTCTTTCGGTGTGAAGGCAAAAATGCGTCCTGGCTTGCGTCCTGCTTATGTAGTCTCTGCTTCTGTTTCTGAAAATTCAGTTCATTCAATGACGGTGAAGAAGGAAGCACGTGGCAGGTGATCTTCAATACGGAGTTTATTGCCTGTAAGAGCAGACACGCCGATACCTGATTTAGGTGAGGTATCGCGAGGACACTTTTGGCAACTATGTACTGAGCCCCTAGCTCGAAACAAAGAGCCAATCGCAGATCGAAAAAAATGTATTGATCCCAGCAAAACTTAAGCCTCTAGGTGATGACGATGAACAACCTCGTTTTCGAAACTGCAACATGATCACACCGCCAGAATCCCAAATCCATTACTGGCACAAACATGATTCACGTATAAACCTAGCACACGGTCTGGACGTTCCAATGAAATTATGCTCCATTGAAATCCTTCAGACGTGCTCTTGTTTCGTAATCGTCCCCACGGCAACCCAACCGCGAGAACTGAGTGCTCGTGTTTGGCATCAAGTCATGTTAATGCAAGAGTCAGGATGCTATGAACTTTGCTGCTTCAACGGCGATTCTCCGATTCGGAGGTTCTTCAGGGCTTGCTGACGTTTTTTCTCATGTTCTACAGCACGCTTCGCAGCCTCTTCAGCACTCAACATCTGAATGGGAAACCAATCAGGTGTCCTCCAAGGGTTATCCTCGCTTAATTTCTGCTCCGCTACAGCAGGAACCTCAGCATGACTCTCCGCTGTCAATGACTCCGAGGGAAGAGTACTCAAGAAGTGACGAATTCGATATTCTCTGTATTGGATGGCCCCCAGCTGCAATCCAGTGCCAACACTGGCAAACAGAATACCCATAGGAAGAGCTCTTGATCGTCCACCTGAAAAAGCACAAGACAAAATAAAAGTCAATACTTAAGTTGATCGTATACTTCCGTTATATCAAACAGAGAACTGTCAACAATCAGAGCTGAGTTGCAAATGTATTTCTGGAGAGGGACAAGGGGGGCACTAAAGTTAGCACGCTAGATGATGAAATAATCATTCCATAGGCATGGACTAAGCCACATACACATGATGCAGTGATCATTAAGAGGCCATCGTCACAAAGGAATTAAGACGACTTATTGCAAAATGTGACTTCAAGATGATGTGCACTATTTTAATATATGCAATAGTATGATGTCAGAATCCATCTGGTTTGTTACTCAAATTCAATTCACCGTTTAATGCTCAAATCCCTTCTGGGTCTTTGCACATATCTTTGTACAAATATATTTTGCACCTCAACCTCATGAAATCGGTCATAAAGGAAGGTTGTTTTTCAAAGATTAGCAATACTTTGGATAAATGAGAAATTATTTGGATGAAACACCAAAGTTCGGAGTTAAGATACAGAAAACGAAGTCACAAGAAATGAAAAAGTTTAACACCATGAAAGTGCCCCAGCAAGGCACCACTGGCAAGTCCTCCTATAGCACAATCCACCCAATGCTCCGGCTTAGAGGCTCGAAGCTCTCGTGAAATCTCTTGAGCACCTGAGTCCAAGCAGAAGAGAATACATCATCATGAAATGCCACTGCAATCGAAGTTAGAACAAAATTTATCTTAGAGACGACAACAGTTTACAAAACATCGCAGTCGTTTTTAAATTTCAAATTTCAAATTCTACACCTGAAATAGATTGTAAGACGGACTTTTAACTCACATAAAAGCATAGTACTCAAGATCAATGTTTTCAGATTCCAGAAATTTAACAATGCATGCAAGAAAATAAAGCAGCTGTCAGTAGGGGAAATACCGCCAAAACAAGAGGCTGCAACGAGAAAATTGGTGCCCACGGTCACTCCTAACCGGAGAGCAGGTTGACCCCTCGCTGCTCCAATTAAAACCCCTGCTACCGCACCAACACCTCCTGCAATCGATGCAATCACAATTCCCAGCATAAACATCCTCGAGCTCGCAAAACAAAGCATATACTCTTGAAACGGCCCGTTCTCAACATTTCCATCATTTTCGCCACAACCAAGAACAGAAATTCGCTTCTCAAATGCTAACGGCCTCTCCAATCCTTTGATTGCGAAACGAGAACAACTCGATCTCAATAAAACACGTCAAACTCCACCAATCTGCGAAAAATCACATGGCGAACGAGGCGCAAACCTGCTGCAAGGGATTTGGAGATGATACGGGAAGCCCAGCCTTCACTGCCACGGTAATCCAGCGGACGACCACCAGGACTCACTCCATGCCTTTCCGCTGTTCCATCCTCTGCCATCTTTTGCTTGCTGGCTTCCCGATCACTCCCGCATCTTCGGCTCCGGAATTCAAACAAGAAGATGCCTTACACGAATAAGAGCATCGTCATCGTCGCCGAAGAAAAAAAAGCATCGGGCTCGGGCTCCCATCGAAGAAGACGATCTCGCACAGAAGGGCAATTCTTCGCCAAAACCCTACTCACGGAACTCAGAATGTTTCTCGTCCACCATCAGCCGAGAACCTACTTTCGTTCGTGCATCGACGACGGTCGTCATGTCTGACTGCTGGTGGGCCTGGTCGTATACCGTACGTTCAGGTCAATTTGGCACCTTGGTAAATAATTTAATTTTAGAATTTGGACTCCTAGGGTATGTTGAAAGGTCGAAGGTCAAAGCTCCCAAAATGCCACTTTTTGTGCCCCTCCCATATCTGACACTTAGAGTCAACATTAATTATAATTAAAAATATATAAAATCAAGAGATGGAAATTACTCTTGGAGGGAGTTGGAAAATAAAATAAATTAATGCTTCAAATGCCTAAATATCAAGAAATGAGTCAAATGGTGAAATTAAACTCACATCATGTCAAAAATTCAACAATTTATTTTTATACATTAACCCTTGAAGGACCAAGGCCTTTTTTCGCCCAAAAAACACTCAAAACTACCATTTCTATAGCAAGAAAGAAAAAAATTGAAAATTATTTTTTCTTCACATCTAACTGTAGGATCTTACACCTAACTAGTTTGAAAGAGTGTGGAAAAAATTTCAGAATTTTTGACCGCACAAATTGCAAGATATATGCATTTAAAGTGGAAAAAACAAGTTTTTCAGCACATTAAGGGACTACATTTTTTGACTTTGAACATTTTAAACTTAAAATTTTTGCACTACAAAGTTTTGAACTTTAAATCTTTATAGCGGAGAATTGAGTTGGGAGTCTAGGAAAAAAAACTTCAAAAAAATTTGATTATCATTCTTAAAAAAATTGTTAAGTAGAAGTAGGAACGAGATAGAAGGAAAATCTAAAGTATTAATATCTCTTAGATAGAATTAAAATGCACTAATCTCAATTGTGAGATTGTTCTAGCGAGTATATTAAACCACGCAAAATTGAAAAAATTGAAAAATTTGAAAAATTGCATTCAAAAATGAATCCTACAAGTTATTTTTTTCAAGAAGATGCTCTAACTGCCTGAAAAACAAGAATGTCCATAACTTTCTCATAACAAATCCAAATAAAATGAATAAAAGCTTTCCACATAGACAAAAATATAATCTATGAGAAAAAAATATAAAAAACAAAATTCAAATTTTTGCAATTTTTTTTACTGTCTAGGCTGCCCCCCATCCCTTGTTTTGAGCTTATTTGGTCATACATTAGAAGAAATTTCAGCCTCTGAAGGGGCCACGAGTTTTGCCCCCCCGGGTGCAATTGCAAAAAAATTCAAATAAAAAATTATTTGATTTCGGGTGCTAATGTGGCACTACTTGTACCACTTCAGACTTTTTTATTTTTTTAATATTTTTTATTTTTTATTTAAAAATTATTTTTTTAATGTTCTGTAATTGCACTGCAGGGGTGCTGAAAATGATTTGTTAACAGCCTCTTTCAGGGTTGAAACTTCTTGTAATGACTATTGTTCGTAGGCACCGATTGTGAAAATATTATATTCCCACAAAGCTAATTAGCTTTTCTACCTCCAAAAAAATTTCAAAAAATCAAGAGAAAATTTCAACATGTATGTACTTGCCCGAAAATGCATTTGTCTCCTAAAAGGACAACGATCCTTTAGGATTAGTCATGCTAGAAATATAAGACTCAGGTCTACAAAGAGCAAGTCCTAACTTGCTAAAAATAGTAACTTGATGACCGTAATTCAGCCCCTTAAGTGAAATTAGAAAAGAAATTATGAACTGTTAGGGTTAGACTTAGGTTGTCGTGCACAAACACATCATGCCAAGATCACATCTTGCTAACATGAGAGATAGTGTGCCACAAATTAACAATGAACCTCGTAATTGGCTAGTAGTTAAACCACACTAAGGCTCAATAGCTCATGACCAACGGTGAACATTGTGGTCATAGGGGAAACGCCACGTGATTGTGAAGTATATCACAATCACGGCAAATCCTGCAAGTAATAAAAGAAATGCGAAAAACATCCTATCATTACAAGCACTAAATACCAATGACATCCATAGCAAAGTAAAGAAATTAAACACCCATGATACAAGAATACACCTAATGTAGCAAGTGGTTTGGTAACCACTCCTTTACTCACTGTCTCACCCCCTTCACCGGTGTTGAAGTCCCTTTCACATTGGCGAACTCAATGGCCTTCCCCGAAAAACCAATGAGAACCCAATGGAAAACCCTACAACGATGAAGATGCTTATCCATGCTCTGGCATACATTTGGGACAAACCCACCGACCCGCCGGAATTTCTTGCAACGATGGAGTCAAACAATCTGTGTGCCACCCAATCAAACAAACATCGCACAATATTATAGTGGCGGCGCTCTTAAAGCTCCCACACAATACGCATTTTAGCCTAATCGAAATCCGTGACATGTTGGAATCAATACGTCCATCAATGTGTGACAAATGACATAGCGCACAATTGCGCATGTAATCTTTCCAGATCGTGCCATCACGACCCTCCAAGAGCAAAACTCCTGACTGAAGCACTTCGCACACCCGTAGAATAATATACTTTACAGTCATGTCGAGGGAATAGGCGTCGTTTGCTACAAATAGACATAGTCACCAGGCAGAAAACATCGCACCTAAGGCTTGTAGCCTTCTCCTCGTATCGTGGCATAACGCAACGTGTCTCTATGCTGCAAAATAGAAAGGATCTCCAAAACTATTAGCATCACCCTCTTTATAATTCCGCACGTTGCTCACATATGTGAGCCAATGTATCTGGATCATTCATGTGATCCAATATCTTGTCTGCATCTTGTTTGATTGCCATTAGTAAAATCGGATGACGCCCAAACAATAAATAATAGGGTGAAAAAGAAGCAAGAGAGACTTGCTTACTAAATCGATAGCCCATTGCTATCTACGGCAGTTGTAAGTTCCAATCTCCATGATGTCCCTTCTTCAAGCTATACTTCCAAAGTCCCCTCTTGACGGTTTGCACCATGCACTCTACCAAACCATCTGCTTCAAAATGATCTTTTGAAATAGTGTGGTGATCAATCATCGTTTGTTCATATAAGGCTTGAAATTCTCCAAGAAATTTACATTCATGGTCAGTCAACACCTCTTTGGAACTCCAAAGCGACTCAAAATATTATCCAAAAATGAGTAAGCAGCCCCTTCACTGAATTTGTCCGACAATGCTATTAATTCAATTCATTTCAAAAAGTGTTCAATCATGACCAACACATACTTATTGTATCGTGAGATCATTGACAATGATCCTACAAAGTCCAAACTCCATCTATAGTCCAATCCTTTGATTGGCAACGATTGTAATTGAGGCTATGGGATATTAAATGATGCCTACACTTTATCACACACCGTGCATCTGGCTACCAATTGTTGAATTTGCATTTGCATGCCTCACCACCAATAATGAATCTGCAACAAGTTGTGAGTTCTCTACACTTTGAAGTGCTCCAAGTCCTTTTGTGCATGCATTATCAACTTCACTCTTTCATGAGGCGCCGGTACCACCTTTTTGTTGCCATCTGACCAAACTCAAAGCAAATAAGTCCCCTTCCATACGAACCACTTCACTCATTGTAGAATTTGGTTTTTCTCCTTGGCCAACGTATTGACCGCCAATTCGTCATACTTTATGTATTTCATCACCTCTACGTCATCAAAAATATCTTTGGCGCCCCTAGACTCTTTATCACCATCCACATCCATTGTAGACTCAATGGCTTCCTTAGTTATGTCTTCATTCATCGCCAGCATACTTAAATAGGCGGCATTACGACATAATGTCACCTTGGTAACGAATCTTCTCCCTTTTCTACATGCCATCGAGCCCCCGTAGAATCCACTTGGCTAAAACTTAGATTGCGGCTCAAGCCATTAACATCCATATTCACCAAACCGACACGGTGCACAATTTTGAAGTCATACTCTATTAGCATTAGAGCCCATTGTGCAAGCTTGCCTGTGAGCTTGTCGAACTCCATTAGCCACTTGAATGGTTGGAGTTCTATAACCAATAGAAATTTGTTATCATATAAATAACATCGAAAATGAGCAATGGCCCATATTGCCACCAAATACTCACCCTCATACGAGCTATATTGTGCCTCCGCGTTGTTGTTGGAGCAACTAGCATAAACTACCATAAACTCTTTGCCATTGTCGTCCATTTGAGTCAACATCACGCCAATCTCCAGTGAGCTCTAATCAGTGTATAATTGATATGATCTACCTAAATTTGGCCTCCTCAATATGAGTGTCGATGGTAAACATTCCTTCAATTGTTAGAAGGTGGTCTTTTGCTCATCTCTCCATATTCAAGGTTGATCATTCCTTGTCAACATGGTCAATGGCTTTGCGATGGCAATAAACGTCTTCACAAATTTACGGTAGTAATTACAAAACCCCCCAAAATGTCCGAAATCTACTCACATCCTTCGGCCTTAGAATAGACATCATCACTTCCACTTTGCTAGCAACCACTCCCAATCCTCCTAGATATATCATATAGCCAATGTATTCCACACGGTCATAATAAAACTTACATTTGCTTGGATGTAGTTTTAATCCGTGAAGTCTTAGTCTAGCAAACACCTCCTTCAAGTGAGCTTTATGTTGTTTTTGATTCATGCTATAAACAATAATGTCATCAATGTAGTATTTCACAACGTCCATGGCAGAGAATATGTGATCTATAATTTTTTGAAACTCAGCAGGTGCATTTTTCAAACCAAATGAAAGGAACCTCTATTGATAAAGTCGATCCTTCCCATCCTCATCAATTCTCTAGAATGCCGTCTTGTTTTTATCACCTTCTCTTATGCCAAGTTGATGATAGCCCGATTGAAAATCGAAAGTACTAAATATTTTAGTGTGGCCAATGGTATCAAAGTTTTCTTCCGGCGTTGACATTGCATAACAATCTGACTTTGTGAACTTACTAATTCTACGATAATCCCCACACATCCTTTTTTCCGTCCAATTTCCGAAAATGTCCTTCTTAGTTGGCATAACCGTCGCCAATGCATATTCACAATCCGGTGGTGCTAATTCCATCAACGTCGTCTCCACTAATTCTTTAGTCTGGGCTAGAATCATCTTGCATTCTACCTTGCTGTACTTATACGGCTTTCGATAAATTGATGCATCATCTGTCAAGTCAATATGTAACTCTTGTCTTTTTAAGACTCCCAAGTCCTTGAGACTAAAGGCAAAACAATCCATATACTCTCTAAGGAACGTTTGCTCCTCCATCATCTCTGCTTCATCTTCTAGGCCTACCAACGATTTCCAAGTTTCTTTAGTCATTGCCTCCTTTCGATTTTCCTTTGAAGCAGGTTTCTCCAACTTTGGCTGCTATTGCACGCCACTTGGAACAAACTCCTCTTGCTCTATACCAATCATATCCTACTACTCTTCAACTTGGCCTAATTGCCATAGTTCGTTCATCTAGCATAATATGTGCTTTTTGAAGAATAATTTCTCTACTTGTTCCTCCAAATCAATCTTAAGTTTGGCCAATTCTTCCCACTCAGGCCAACATATCTTTAAAGTTGAGAAAAATAAAGAATCCTTCCATAAATCCCACGGGTGAGCTGCGAAAGCCTCCCGCCTCTAACCACCAAGTCTGGACCGCCAGAACTTGATGGTTTCATGGCCGCTTGCAGCTCATAAAATTCCAAGTGGCATGATAATGAGAAAGCTAATCGCTTTTGCTCGGCCACTACAAGTTAAACGATCCATGAAAAACAATTTAAATCCATGACTTGGCCAATAAAATATTGCCTTTGAAATTCCATAATGTTGGGAGCGTTAGTGACTCTCGTTTGGAGTCTTATAGCTCGTTCGCGTTCATCGGCATTGGACTCTACCATCTCTTCGGTATGAGCGTCCCACATCAAACTAGGGTCTTTGTCCTTAAATGCATAAGACTGTGAAAAATCCACCAATGTGAGCAATGCTTGTCGTGACTTCCCTTTACGGTTGACCACTGCTAATGGAGCCTGGTCATCGTGATAAACTCACCGAGGTAAACAATGGGGATTTAAAATCTCCTTGACGTAGACATCGGGATGGTGAATGCACCTAATGACCACATGTAATAACTCCACCGGTACCATGTTAGTTCACCGAAGTCACGATTTGTGAGCTCGTGAGTCCACTGCTACCGCATTCAATAATATGAGGATTTCAAGAATCCTATGAACATGATGAATGCTCTCAAGGATGCGAGCCCGTGACGTACTCACCACGGGCACATTCTCAATAATATACCCTGGTGGTCGTCGTTGCAAAGTCTGAACATAGCACATTATCCACACTATATTATGAAATCGTGAAGACCAAGCATCTTTCAAGCCATTCTGCTTATCCGCTATAGACATACTTTGGTATGGTCACCTGCAATAATTAAATCCACGAGTCTCAACCGTACCATGTCTTCTTGTGAAATCAATGAGATATTACTTGGTAAAGCAGAAAATGCAATTTTGATGACATAAGTGCTTAATAAGGATGGAAAGGCTTGGTGCAATCATTGAACATGCCGCTCGGCCACTTATTGTATCATGGCATCATTATCCAAAAAAATGGAGCGTTTCACTTTCAATCCTGTCTGCAATACTGTAGCCAATTCAATACCAATGCCACCAAATAATTTCAATAGAGTAATACCTTTGTCTGCTGGCCTTCAATGAATTGTGGAAGTATCAAGAAGTGGGGCAGCATCTTCCACACCTCCATCTTTGATATTGTCCTCTCGTGGCAATAATGATTCTTGCCACGCCTCATGGATGACAATTTTTGCAGCCTGTTGCAGCTCGGCGGTGCTCTTCCATGCTACCTCCATACTTGGTTGATATAATATGTTGTCCCCAACCTCCAACATGTCCGAGTTGTCATTTTCTTGGACGTAGACAATCAATACAATAATAGAAGGAATTTCAAAATCCTCCTCGATCCAAAGTTGATCCTCTGCTACAAGTTCAAAAAAACAATAGAAATTAACAAGATTATCAGTGAGAACTCGTTTAAAATAAGATGGCAGTTGGGCCTTGCGCCCATTTCTTGCTCGCCATCCCGATCTGTACAAAGCCGTCTTCTCCCAGAAGTCTAAGATAAAGCCCATAGGGTATAATACCATAGCCTCAACCAAGACATCATATCATTTGGTCTCGGTGGCTATGGCCTTCACCTTCATGAAGCTAGCATCTTCAACATCATGATGATGCCATTTGCTTGTTTCGTCCCTCTCATAAAAGTATTAATTGTCCACAAATACGTTTCCAACGTGTCTCTGGCCAAATCCAAGCTTTCAATGGCTAAATCATTTAGCATCAAGGATTGTGTACCGAAATCCAAGAATACCTTTCAAGGCGCAAAAACTTTCTTTTTGGACCCAACAAGTTAAAAAATGCTCTGAGAATTGTCAAGAAGCACCACTCTTGGAGTGATGGATGACCGCTCTATTGTCAGGTATATTGGTATAGTCTACAGTCGAGCGGTCGCTGATAACAAACCCTTTGACTCAATCCAACTACTATCAATCGTCGCCGTCGGCTCAAGCACGGTTTCCATAGCATTCACCGTTGCTGAAGTGCCTTTCTTACACATGATAGCCGCTAATTGAAACACCGTAGCCGCACTAAATTGTGCCTATGCAATCATAGATGCTAAAAACAATGGAGCTTGACATACAGTTGTAACTACCTCAAAGAGTGTACGCCTACTTTATTTTTCCGCCTTGAGAAATCAACCAACTTGTCGACCACTCGAATTTGGACGAGGTGAAACCATGGATGAAGTGGGCACCACATCCTCCAATGTAAAAGGACTCTGACAGTTGAGCTTGGCGGTTGGCCTCGCCACGTTGAAGATCCAACCCCGAATTCGCCCCTCGTGGTGTATCATGCACCACGGTCTTACTTCCTGTTATGGCAAAAACATCCATTGGCGGTTCATAAGGATCCGCCATACCACACAATATATGGTCCTCTTCCTCTGCATAAAAAGATGTTGTCTTTTGTTGTAAAGAGGACCCTTTGGCCTTGGTGATGGCACTCATGGCTTCCATCTTGGCCTCTAATTTTGTGAATCGGGCTTTCCACGATTTCTTTTCTCCTCTCGTGGATTTAGCCTCTTCGGAGTCACTTCCCTTGGCATCTTTGGACCCTTTAGCCTTAAACTTTGGATGGATTTTCCAGCAATTAGCCTCCAAGTGACCCTTGACACTACATCTAAAACAGAACCCACCAGGCTTGGTAGATTCTTTCTTCGATTGCTTTAGACAATCCTGTTGATGATGACCAACGCCTCACAATTGTAACAAATAATATTGGAATCGATTGCATTGGTTGAAATGTTGACTTTAGCTGCTTTGGTTTTCTCAGACAATTTTTATGAGTGTTTTTCACCGTAGTGACAAAAAACACCCCTAGAAGAGTCCGAAGGGGAGAGTGTACTAACTTCCTAGCCTTTCAAGTGATGGAATTTTTCCATAACACTACAGATTACTATATTTAGACACTGTTTTTAAACTCCTAAGCAAATTTGAGAAAATACCACAATTGTAATCCATTCATAGTTCCCTTCACACTTAAATTATTTCATTCCTTCAAACAATTTAATTTGAGTTACAATCCTCTAGAAATGCACAAACATACAATCCATTGCACCATATCTATTCACTTGCAAATTGCACATACACCCCAAGGACTCTATTTTATGCACCTTAATATTTTATAAATTAAAGGATAATTTTTCACCTTGGTATTCACTTAGTAGTCTTTGTTAGTGTTGTCGTTAATAATGCTTTTTGATTCACTTGTATATGTGTTTCTGAATGCTTTTTCTTCATCTGTGTACAATTTCAGGAATCAAAAAGCACGACAAAGGAGACAATGAGATTGAAGATGAGGTTGTTCGAGAAATTAGGGTTTAGGGTTCTAGCATGGTCATTCCCAGTGTTTAGGGAAGCTGTGAAGCTTTCAGCATTCAAACGTTCCTAGTTTTTTGAATTGGAAATTGGGAACTTTGTTTTAAGAAAAAAAATTACATTTGTATCTCTTTCATATTTTGTAATGTTCAAGTTTTACAACCAATAGAAAAAAGACTTAATACCCCTTTCAATATTTTTGAAATAGTTTAACCACCAATGACAGAATGACACGTGTACCCATTGATTATTCATGTCAGGTTTTCACACAAAACAACACTTCTATCACTATGCACTCAAAAGACAGCCACTCACTACTTGTAGTGTGCTTGTCTTTTGAACGCATAGTGATAAAGAAGTGTTTTCTGAATGAATTAAACAAGAATAATAGGACAGATACATGTATCATGTTTTCATTGGTTGTTAAGCTTTTGATGAAGTGCTTAACATGTGACTCTTTTGTCCAAAATGTAGGACTGAATTCATATTTTGAACCCTGAACAAGATATATTCATGAAGTAAGAATTTGATGCTCTTCAAAGTCTGCAATCAAAATTTCTCTACATATGGATTCAACATTCAAGTTGTCATGTAGATGGCTTGATAAATTTTATATCTTAGTTCCTCATGCTCATCAAAGACAATACCAATATGTACTTCCAAAGCTTCTTCATGTTCAAAGCACATTGGAAGTTCTCATTGCAGCTCCAGCAAGCCGCACACAACCTCATCTTAAAGATTTCTTGGACTAGGGGGCACAAGAACTGTCGGAATTCTGGAGACATAACGAAATTGGGCATCCACAGTGTCTGGATCTCACAATTTTGTGACGGATTCTGTGACAGATTTACAACACCAGCGCTATGCAAACGAAAGAGAAACAAGCTCAAAACGAGAAGGTGAGACCTAAATTCTTCCACCTTGCCTGCACCAGACAATGAAATCAATCACCAACACAAATATCCCACTGAACGATCACTCTCGTGACTCCTTCACAACTGAAAAAATGATTGAAAACTCAACAATCAAATAATGTAACAAAAGACAAATCACCCGGTGTGCCGCATATGGAAAATTTTACCATCACAACACACTAATTCTGGCCTGAAAGACACGATCGAGGTTGCACATCAATCAACTACAGAAGCCATTTCCACAAGTGTGACATGCCTATTACCATTGATGGAGAATATATATCATCTTGTGCTCTTTGCCCAGAAGCATGATGTATTTATTTCTGATTTTGTGGTAGCTCTACAAGTTTGTCACGGGCAATTGTACAAGTTGTATGAGGATAGTGAGCAAGTGTTTGTCATAGAAAATTTCTAGTCGTTCAAACAAATCCTGCACAAAACTCCCGTGAGCAAATCCACCTCAAGTAGGTGTCCTAGACGATGGACTTTAATGTTGTTGTGACCAATTCGTGACCCGAGAATCATTTGCAAAAATCATGACTATTGTCAAAATTGAATGCAAAGGTATGTACTCTTTAGTGATTTTTGATTGCTTTGCACTTGTTTGTCTTTTAGAGAGGGTGGCCAAGTGAAGGGAGATCCAAAGATAATCTCCTTGCATTGCCTTGTCTTTTTTTTTCAATTTCTTGTGGTGGCAAGTGGCCACCATTGACCATTGTCGTTGCTAGCCAATACTTCCTACTTAAGGTAATCGATACATGAAGGTGAAGGTAAGATATAGGTAATTGATAATCTAGTACATTGTTTGTTTTCTAGTTTGAATTTTTTTTTGAATGGCCAACTGGTCACCACTTTGTGTCGTTTGTGAAGGTAAAGGTAGATGCATAGCAACTAAAGTAATTGAAAAGCCCTTGTGTTTTTTTCTTTTTTAGTTTGTATTTGGGGGGGGGGCATCAAGCCACCACTTTGTGTAAAGATAGACGCACAGCGACTGAGGTAATTGAAAAGCCCTTGTGTTTTTTTCTTTTCTAGTTTGTATTTTTTTGGAAGGGGGCCATCTAGCCAGCACTTTGTGTAAAGGTAGACGCATGTGCAGCGGCTTTAAGTAATTAATAAGCCTCTGCATTTGTTTGTTTTCTAATTTGTATTTTTTGGGGGATGTCCACCTGAGTACTTCATTATATTTTGTAATTCATATACCATAGCCAGAGGTTAGTTTCGGCAAAAAATAATTAAAAAATATTAAGCCGAATATTTTTGAAAATTAATAAGTCATTATGCCGAATTCAAGGGAAATTAACTATAAAGAAGCCGAAAAGTTGGTAAATATATCATTTCAGCTTGATGCCAACATGTCTTCTAAACCTTGAGTGGAGAGGTCGTTTTTATAATGAAGCCATTATCCATATAGAATCCTCAAAGGATATGGGACAATTTGAACATGAGAGCTTAATCACTCATTGTCAAAACGCAGGAATTGTGTTCAATGTAGAATTTTTGACCTCATTTTGGCATAGTATAATAAAAAAATTCAAAAAACTTTGAACTAAGAAAAGTTGGAGAATTAAGCTAAATTTTATCTCCAAAAATCCGTTTGTGATTTTGAGACTCTAAAAAAAAGTTATGGACAAAATTCAAAGAGGATGTTTGAAAATGTCAAAGAAAATGTCCCTTCCAACCCTTCCCTAAATTTTATCCATAACTTTTATTGGAGACTCTAAATTTCAAACGGATTTTTGGAAATGAAATTTAGACTAAATTCCCAACTTTTTTTAGTTCAAAGATTTTTGAGAAAAATCATTCTATTATGCCCAAATGAGGTCTGAAGTTCTACATTGAACACAATTTCTGCTTTTGACTTAACTAAGTGTGAGTGGTTGAGCTTCTACTAATCTTAATTTACATATCCCACATGGGTTGTCTTACCTACTACTACCCCACTTGTATAAAGAGATTGTTTGTACCTATCTACATGTGCACTTCAAAAGTGACTTCCACTTTTGAGAGGTAGTTGTTGAATATTGAACTGGAGGTACGCAATTAAGAAATCTTCATGCAATTTCTGAATTTATTTAAGGGTTGCTGAAAATTAAGAAAAAATATTCAATAATTGCCGAATAATTTAATAATTAAAAACAAACTGCCGAACCATCCATTCTGGTTTTAATTAATTATTCGGCAAATTTGTGCCGAAGGTGACCTCCGGGTACGGTATACGTGGATTATGTGCATTGATACTTTTTATTTTGGAGGCTATTTAGCTATTATTTCACAATAGATATGCCCCTATTTTTTCTACTTCTATTTTTTCCATTTTCCTAAATCCTGTGGTAGTTAAAATGAAAAATAATTTTGAGGCATTTAAAAGTGTCTCTATTATATGCAATTTTAGGGTCGATAAGTACAACATGTACAGTGGAGTTCCAATCAAAATGGCGTTTTTGAAATCGCAAGGAAGGAAAGTTTGCATCTGCCAACTTTGAAAGCCTCCCAAGGGCTCAAAAATTGATCTTTGACTACGAAATTTTTACCACAGCATCATCTTTAAGTTAATTATATGTGTACCAAATTTCAAGGCCAAATGATTTACACAAAAAAAATAATTTGAAATCTCCCAACATGTGTAGCTGTGAAATGTTTTTCACTACTGCCAACTTTGACATCCTCCCAAGGACTAAAACAAATATTTTTATCTATGAAATTTTTGGCATAGGACCATCTATATGTTTATTACATGTTTGAAAAAGTTAAAGTCCAAAAGACCCCCACAAAAATAGATATTCAAAATCTCCCAACATGTGTAGTTGTGAGAAACAATTTCACTACTACCAACTTTGACACTATCCCAAGGGTTGAAAAATTGTTTATTTACCATGAAATTTTTATGATGAAATAATCTCTATGTCAATAACATGTGTGCTAAATTTCAAATTCAAAAGAATCACACAAAAAAATATATGCTAATTCTACCAACATGTGTAGTTGTGAGAACAATTTTTTCAGCCCTTAGGATAGTGTCATTTTTTAGGTAAAATTTCATACGGATGTAGAAAGTCATTCTCACAACTACACATGTTGGTAGAATTAGAATATCTTTTTTTCAATAAATCTTTCGACCTTGAAATTTGGCATACATTTTATCAATATAGAGATGATTTCATGCCAAAAATTTTATGGTAAAGTGTTTTTTTTTCAGCCCTTGGGATAGTCGGTCAAAGTTGGTAGCAGTGAAATTTTTCTCACAACTGTATACATTGGTAGAACTAGCATATATTTTTTTATGTGATTCTTTTGAATTTGAAATTTAGCACACATGTTATTGACATAGAGATTATTTCATCATAAAAATTCCATGGTAAATAAACAATTTTCCAACCCTTGGGATAGTGTCAAAGTTGATGGTAGTGAAATTGTTTCTTACAACTACACATGTTGGGAGATTTTGAATATCTATTTTGTGGGGGTCTTTTGGACTTTAAATTTTTCAAACATGTAATAAACATATAGATGGTCCTATGCCAAAAATTTTATAGAAAAAAAAATTGTTTGTCCTTGGAAGGGTGTCAAAGTTGGCAATAGTGAAAAATATTTCACGGCTACACATGTTGGGAGATTTCAAATATTTTTTTTTGTGTAAATCATCTAGACTTGAAATTTTTTACAAATATAACTAACTTAAAGGTGATGCTATGGTAAAAATTTCATAGTCAAAGATCAATTTTTGAGCCCTCGGGAGGCTGTCAAAGTTGGCAGATGCAAAATTTCCTTCTCTACGATTTCAAAAACGCCATTTTGATTGGGACCCCACTATACATATATACTCTTCTTGCAATGTACTTCACTTGAACTTTTTTATTCATGATTTCATTCACCGGAAAACACTACAAGAGATAGGGATGTTTTAAGTATAGTTCTGTAAAAAATGACATTTTAAGAGATTTTTAGTAAAATTTTACTGAAAATATCCTAGAAGGTCATTACTTATAAGACTATACTATTAGGATTATACTTAAAACACCCCTTTTTCTTGTAGTGAAATCTTTGTTGCAGTGAAGGCCAATTGCATTTTATTTTTGTTGTTGTTAATGCCTCTAGGCTACTTTGAAAATTCCTTGCATTGCCTTCATGACAACAAATTTCTTAAGTACTTGCTTAGTGAATTCTATAGAAAAACAATTTAATGCCAATGGTTACATTGCCATTAAAAAAAAGGCCATCAGACTTCAGAATTTTGCACTCATGGGCCACCTTCACTTGTAGCCCAAAAATAGGGAAGGAACCAAATAACTCATAATCATTTTCAAACCGAGGCCAACAAGCTATTGGTCAAAAAGCAAACAAAAGACACTAACTAAAAGTATCTTTCCTAAGGCACATGTAGACATAATCCGTAGCCAAATACTTATAGACTTGTAGAGATTATTGTTGTCTCTTCTTTTGGCATAGATATGGCATGTACTTTATTAGTACTAGAATGGATCCCTAATACCTTTGTAAACAATTTTTAAATACAAATTGGAGGGAATTGCATACATGAATTTGAATGGATTGTGTAGATGAATGTGTTCATTGTTTGTATGAAGTCATGTTGTAATAAAATAAAATCTCACACTTGTTGCACAAGAAAACAAAATTGAAAAATAATTGCACAAAAGAACAAATTTAAAAAATGAGTGTAGCATAAAGAGTTGGAAGCCACAAATATAAGTCACATACAATTTTATTTTTCTATATGTTCTTGATTAGTGGAAGTAACCTTAAGGTAAGATCACCCAATACTGAAATGTTTCCTAGAGTGAGTCTTATTGCTCTAAGCAATTTAACAAAAAAATAGATGTTTGTTGCACAGTGTTCAAAATGGGGACATAGGAATTAGGGCCCGGTAACCTCGGTTTGGGGGAATCTAATGTGTAATTCAGGTTTGTCTTCTTATAACTTTTGCATATTACATTCAAATGTCATTCTTAATTTTTTTGTTCCCTTTATACTAAGTTGCAATTTGTCTTCATATGATTAAAAAATGGCAACTCCTACAAAATACTGGATGTTAGACAAAATCACTTGGTTTAAGGTGACCCTACCTTAAAAGTGATAATGCTTAATACAAAGTGTTATACCCCCTTTGATTTTAGACCAAACAAAGAATTGTAATATGAACCAAATGAAAATCATCTTTTTTTCAATATGAAAAAAATAAAAAATAAAAAATAAAGCTTTTTTGTACGAAATTACATTTGATAGTCTTATCTAGTGAAATTTTGGTTGACAAATAATTGCCAAAGTCTTACCTAATTTTCAAGTTGGCTCCTATATCACGAAAAAAAACAAGAAAAAAGTTCCATGAAATCACCAAAATCTATGAGAAATATGAGATTTGCTACTATTTAGATGATCTTTATTATTTTTAAATAATATTGTAGATGAGTGAAGGATGGATGATAAAGATTGGGCAATTTGTCTTGACATGCTTGCATTATGGACTGCGTGTGGCACTTGGCCATTTTGCAAAAAGAAATTCACTACTCCTTGAGCAAAACGCTATATTTTCCATTCAAAGTGGATCCAGGAAGGTGAATTTTGTGTTCTTTGGTATAAATGTAAAAAAAACAAAAACTATTTTGTACAATGTTAAATTTATGTTCATTCCCCTAAGATAATCAAATTCAAATTTATAACATTGCTAATGGGGGGGATTCCTTCCCTGACAAAAGAGGGATAATCCCCCCCGGGATGCCTGGATTGTCAGAGAGAAAATTGAGTTATAATCGTCGCCCATCCGATTGGGTCTGGCTAGGCTGCTTTGAGTGGCTGGAGTGTTGTCAGTACACATGTCCGCACAGTTGTGAGGTTCAGAGACTTTTTTAATGCTGGGGGGTTCCGGATCTGGGGGAGCAAAAGGGACCCCCCAACAAACGTTAACAATGTTATGTATGAATTCAAAATTTACAAATTTTTATTCGTGTGACAAAAAAAAAATTCCTGCATTTTTTCCTGGTGTAAATTCACCCTGCTGGTCCTCGGGTGACGATCTCAATAAGGACGTCATTTGGGACGCGGAATTGGCATCTGAGAATGCAAAGCCCTAGAACCCCCAAGTGAATTGCAAAGGTTCCAAAAGTTTTAGGGTTTAGGGTTTAACGCTCCGAACCATTGCGCTTGTTTGTTTGAAATTTCATCGGCATTCCATTAGGCTTAGAGGAGTGGAGGGCGGAGGGCGCTTCCTAGGTTGCGTCGTTTTCGAATTGATGTGATTTTCGGAGGGGCTGGGGCAATGGCGTCCGCGTTGAGTTACAAGAAAAACTTCAAGGTGTCGCCCGCGCTGCAGCTGTTCTATACCGGAGGTCCCGTGGTCGTATCTCCCGATGGAAAATTCGTGGCCTGCGCGTGCAACGATGATGTGAAGGTTGTGGAGATTGCCACCGGGGCAACCGCTAAGACTTTGAAGGGGGATACAGAACCTATCACGGCGATTATCTATAGCCCGGATGGGAAGACGTTATTTGCTGCTAGTCGGAGTCTTCAGATTAAGCACTGGGATTTGAGTTCTGACGCTTGCCTTCGCACTTGGAAGGTAAATTTGTCAAATTCGGAGGATGCAGTATGGATTGCTTGCTTGGGATAAGTTGACCGCGAAGTAGAAAACTTCGTAGTCCTGTTCGTGATTATGTCAGTCTTCTGGATTTCCTAAACCCTAAGTGCCTGCAGTTTCTCTTTTTACCTTCATTATTCTAGAAGCTCGCTCCATAAATTTTCTGTTGGTGGTACGTGACAAGTTCACCAGTTCAAGGTTATGTTTCGCACCCGAATTCAGAACCGGCTTTGCATGCCGGGAGAATCAAAACTTTAATAGTTGCTCACAATTTGCGACTGCAATTGCTTTTTCAAGTTCCTTTCCACAATAAAACTCTCAACTTAAAATCAACAACTAAATTGTTTATCAGAATGTGGTCCAATGTGATTTTTAGTAGCGTAGGAAGCCCCTTGCACGTTGAAGGAATCTCAAGTTTAATTAGATTATTGTCTTCTGCGATTGGATTTGGACGGGAGAGATGAAAATGTGTTATTTTCAGGCACATGACGCCCCTGTGGTTGCTATGGCCGTGGATGCCTCGGGCGGATTGCTGGCAACTGCCAGTGCTGATCGAAGAGTACTTGTTTGGGACACAGAGGGGGGGTTCTGCACACATGCCTTCAAAGGCCACACAGGAGTGGTTTCGTGCATCCAATTTCATCCTGACATCCACCGCCTTCTGGTACGTGTGCGGTTCAGAAGGATCAGCAGACTTCTGCTGTGAAGCACCTTGCATTGATAAGAAGGCTACTTTGTTATTGAATTTTACACCTTGATTTGTGCCTGCCTTTTCCTATTCAGGTTGGTTTCTAGATTTGAACGAGTTTCGGATTGCAGCTTTTTTCAGGAAGCGACGATGGAACTGTTCGGGTTTGGGATCTGGTCACGAAATCATGCACTTCAGTCCTTGATAAACATTTTTCAGCTGTGACAAGCTTATCTGTTTCAACAAATGGTTGGACTTTAGTGAGTGCCGGAAGAGATAAGGTAAATTAATACTGAATATGGTAATTACCTGGTCTATCTCTCAAATAGGTATTTGAGAATCCTTGGTGTCTTCTTGGATCTAGTTGTGGGTGGGTGTTTACCGAGGTTTCTGAGATCAGAGATAGTTGCTTAAATGTGCTTTTCTCCTACACTGTTTGTAGGTGGTGAATGTTTGGGACCTAAGAGACTACAAGCTACGCACGACTGTTCCTATATATGAAGCTGTTGAAACCGTTTTGGTGATTTCAGACGAATGTGGCTTACCTGGGTGCACTACTGAAGCTGCAGCGAAGAAAAAGAGTGGTCAAGCTCCACTGAAGTTCTTGACAGTTGGAGAGCGAGGAATAGTTCAAGTTTGGAACTCTGAAGGGTAGATCATCTTGACATGCTAATAATTCAATTGCAGAACGCGTGATCTTTTTTGTAGGAGAATTCAAAATGCTCAGTATCTGTAAGTGGAATCCATTAGCTAAGCTTTACCAATCTGTACATTCTCAATATGCGGCAATCTCCTTCTGCATAATGGGAAGGGTGTAAGAACTTTGGAGCTGGGTTTCTTAGTCTTTGTATTTGATGTCTTCAAGTTTTTCTAAACTGGGGTTTACATGATGATTTGCTAAAAAAAAGGACGTGCACCTGGTTTGTGCAGCGCTGCTTGCTTGTACAAGCAGAAAGTGTCAGACGCAACTGTAAGTTCAAACAAGGAAGATCTCAAGGGAGGTTTCATAGCAGCAATTTGGTTACCATCTCAGAGAGAAATAATGTGTGTCACTTCAGATCAGCGTCTCTTATTTTATTCGTCCGACACTCTCGAGAGCGGTGAGAAAGATTTGAAGTTGGTGAAGCGGTTGATTGGTTATAATGAGGAGATCATTGATCTGAAATTTGTGGGCGAGAATGATCGTTCACTTGCTGTTGCGACAAATTTGGAGCAGGTATCAGTTTTATACGTTTACTAATCTAAACGTCCAACTATATATTTGATCAATGATGAGTATATACAGTACTGTGATATCACAATATCATTGGGTTCTGAAGAAGCATTGACGCTTTAGTTCCAAGGACCTGGCCTACCAAAATGTCTATGAAGTATACTTTCTGTTTGCTAGCTTTCTCTTCGAATTTGATCCTTTAGTACAGTGGGCGCAATGCAGCTAAAACACAGATAGTCAATACTTTCATGATTTTAAAGCAGAGTTTTGATCGGGCAGGTGCGTATTTATGACATGACAACTATGACATGCCAACAAGAATTGGTGGGACACACCGACATAGTGTTGTCTCTGGACTCTTGTGTAACTGCTTCAGGTGTACCCCTTTTGGCATCTTCTGCAAAAGATCACACGGTACAGTCATTTCTCACATTTTTGCAAGACACGTTTCAAATATTTACTCTTGTGTCTTTATTGACTGGTTTTGCAATTCAGAGAAGAATTATAATGCCTCATGAGTTATAATCAAGGAAAAGTCAATAGCACCCCTCCCCCCCACTATTTTTTGTGAATAACCTGTTGATGTAAATCTTAATGTTAATTTACAGGTGAGGGTCTGGAATGCTTCAACCGGGTTGTGCTTAGCTGTGGCAGCTGGACACATGGCAGCAGTTGGTGCGGTTGCCTTTTCCAAAAAGAAAAAGAATTTTGTAGTCAGTGGTAGCAGGTGCAGCATATATATTACCTTGTTGCCTCTCTTATTTCTTTTTATGTCAGGCAGCTCGCCAAAGCAGAAAGATTTGAAATTTCAGTAGTGCATTTCATCACATATTGATGAGAAACATATGCAACATTGATCAGTTTAACATCAGTTAGTGGAGCTTAATAGTTTGCTATGTATTATCGGAGCTTCAATTACAGCTGATATAATTTTTTTCTTGTTTTGTGCCAGTGATCGTACAATTAAATTCTGGAATATTGAAGCGGTGGTTGGAACTGGACACACTGAGGAAGTAGTGAAACTCTCTTCACAAGCGGTTGTAGCAGCTCATGACAAAGACATTAATTCTCTGGCTGTTGCTCCAAATGACAGCCTTTTGTGCAGTGGCTCACAGGTGCAAAATAAATCTGCATTCTGTTCTAGAGCCTTCACGTTCTTACTGACTGCCCTCAAATCACTCTGTTAAAGTTGTTTGGTGGGAGTCCGCATTTGTTGTCAATTGTTCGGGGGTCCACTCTTGTATTTTAAAAGGCTTTATATAATATTTTATTGGTAGCCTTATTTTATTTGCTGTAATTCATAATACCCTTCACGTGCTGTCTATTTTATTTGCTGACGTGGTCACTGTTTTTCCCAGGATCGAACTGCTAAAGTATGGAGGCTTCCTGAACTAACTCCAGTGCTCACACTAAAAGGGCATAAGCGAGGGGTGTGGTGTGTGGAGTTCTCTCCCGTAGACCAGGCTGTTCTTACAGCATCAGGAGACATGAAAATCAAGATCTGGTCCCTCACCGATGGATCGTGCTTGAAAACATTCGAAGGCCATACGGCTAGTGTGTTGAAATGTTCATTTATTACTCGAGGCACACAGCTAATTTCAGCAGGTATGGAGATTGATTACTACAGTTTCATTTTAGAGGAAGGCGATATTTAGACTGGAAATTGCCTTTTACTGACTTCTATATGGTAGCGATAAATGGTATATGCGAGACATTGGAGGGATGTAGACATTTTTAATGTTTAATGGTACATAGCAACTTCTAGATTGCAAAAGTTGAAACTTTGGTAATGGGAAGGCTTAATCGTATTTTTACTTTAATATTCAGGAGCTGATGGTCTGGTGAAGCTCTGGACCATTAAGACAAATGAATGTGTGAACACTTTCGACCACCATGAAGACAAGGTACTCGTTTCATTCCTGCATGAGAAATACTTTATTTCTTGAATTATAGGGTTCTATGACTAATCCCTGCTGGTAGTTAATTCCAGATCTGAATCTTTCGATCTTTAATTGTGCGTTTGGATTTGGCAATCGCTTACATAGCATTCTTCCATGCAGATATGGGCTCTGGCTGTGAGTCCAGAGACGGAAAAGCTTGCAACTGGTGGTGGCGATTCAGTGGTCAATATGTGGACAGATTGCACGATTGATGATGAAGAAGAAGCCATACGTCAAGAGGTAAGAGTCAGGAGAAGTCCTTGGGCAGTCATTGTTGTCAGTGTGTTTTGAGTGATTCTTATCACCTGTCAAATTCCAGCCGAGTAATCTTTCGAATACGTGCATGTGTCGACACCAATCTGTTCCGTCCTCTGAGCTACTGTGTATTGTTCACTTTGTAAGTTGTAGGTGAATATTTTGTTATTTAGCCAGGGGGCATGTTCTTGCGGCTCATTGATCTCAGAATTTGGTGTCATACTGTCTTTGCATTCAGTTATATATAAGGTCTAATATTTGTGCTATGCTTTTTGGACAATGAATAGGAAGAGGAGGCACTAAAAGACCAAGACTTATCGAATGCCCTGGCGGATACAGATTGGGTGAAAGCAGTACAGTTAGCATTTGAACTTCGACGGCCTTTCAGGGTGCTTAAAGTTTTCACAGATCTGTTGGGGTACTTTCTCCAACTTCCATTTGTTTATTTTATTCTATTCTATCTCTCATAGTTGCTTATTATGGGGATTGTAAAAGATCCCGTCATGTCTGTTACGAATGTATCGTCTTCTTACTCCATATGGTGTACTGCAGGAGTGATGACGCCAATGTGCACATCCGATTGATATTTCAATCACTTGATAAGGAGTATTGGAAGCTTTTGTTAGAATACATTCGTGACTGGAATGCAAAGCCGAAATCCTGTCATGTGGCACAACGAGTTCTATACGAATTCTTCTCTGTGGTTCCTGCATCAAAAATTGTGGAGGTTCGTGTGCTTTTCCTGTCCGAACTTAGATTTTGCATGTAGTGCTTGGCCTCATCATCACATTATAGATGGTTTCTGTTGGCATCTTTGCTGCTGTGCTGCTATGCTTATCTGAACAGCACAGTGAATCAAAGGAGAAGATATGACGGGATCTTTGTTTCACTCTCGAGTGTTCAACCTTGTATTACAGAGTAGATTTTTATGTACCTTTCGAACAAGCTAATCAGAAAACGTTGAGTATTTTGAACAAATGCACCTTTACATACAGGATCTTATCTGGTTTTATAGCTCCAGAATAGCAACGTGTAACTAACACTTATTACCCTGTGCTGACCCTGCCTCTCTTTACTCTTGCAGATACCTCAAGTACGAGAACTCATGGAAGGATTAGTCCCGTACACAAAGCGACACGCAAGCAGAATTGATAGGCTCTATCGCAGCATTTTTTTGCTGGATTACACATTAGCCCGTATGAATGTGCTTTTGCCCTCAGATGAGCCTGAACATAAGGACTCAGCGCTGGCACTCCAGGCAACTAGTTGGCCAACTATTGGAAATTTGGATCAAGTAGAATTAGGGTCTGAAGAACAAGAGACAATAATGACAGATGCTAATGATGGTGATAGCAGGATAGCTTCTGACAATGGCGGCCAAGAGATAGTTGAGCCGGTTTCTCCAGAAAATGTCGAGGAGGAGATGGTTGAGCCGGTCTCTCCGAAGTTACGTAGTACGAAGAGGAAGAAGAGCTTAGGTAGTAAGAAGAAGAGGAGAAAGTCTGGGGAGTTGAGATGAGCACTGTTTCCTTTGTATTCAACGCCGGTATTTTGCAAAGCAGAGTGAGATTTTTTGACCAGCAATGGTAATCTACTTCCTTAGAGTGAATCTGTTTTTCTGACTCTGGACTGCAGGGAGGGCCGGGGTGAACTAACCCCCTCGCTCGTCCCCGAGGGAAATCGCTGGAAATTTATCATGGCACGCATGATAAAATTTGCAAATTTTGAATTCATATCTGCAATTATAGGCCCCAAATTAGCTAGGAGAGGTGCAGGAGATAAATTAATCAAGCCCAAAATAGGGGGTCTTTTTTTTACACGTGCCCCTAGAATGACTTGGGGGATGAGCGAGGGGGTCAGTTCACCAGTTTTAGGGAGGAGGCCTTGCATTGACAAAAGCTATATCAAGCTACATTTGATTGTTTGGGAGGTAATTTGATTGGAGGCCTTCATAACATTGTTAAGCAACGTTTTTTGGGGAGGGGGTCTTTTGCTTCCCCATAAAGCATGAGTCCCCTAAGTGTTGAAGCTTCTAAAATTATTGTTGACTTATTCAAAGTAGCCACTCATAGCCCCATACATTGACATAGCCTGACCAAATTTTTTTGTTGAGCTAGCCAATAATTTTGATTACATTATAACTAAATCCTTCTCAGGTATCTAGGAAGGGATTATACCTTCTTGAAGGGGGAAGCTTTTTGGCTAGTTAACAATATTATGTTATTGTTGGTCCAATTTGGTAACAATCAAAATCAACTAATGGGATCACTTAAATCCTTGAATTGAATCAACTATTGGGCCAAAAGACTTTATGTTGAGAGCCCGCCAGCCCGCTCCTAATGGTTTTAGGGTGAACGTGATTGCTTATAGTATGTGGCACGCACTTAGAAAATATTTGGTGCCAAAAAAATTAGGCCAAACTACAAAAAATTGGGTACCTACAATCCAAAGACCCAATTCAAATGTTTGGGTGCAATTTCCACCTTATATGTTCACCATTGGATAGACGAATTCTCAACCACTATTTTACTATAACTTGCTTCTCTCTAATTCCTTCTTCTTCTCACTTTTTTTTATTGTTTCTTTATTGTTTTTGTTTTTGTGAAGTCTTTAGGATTTGAAGGATGGAGGATAGTAGTGATGCATTATAAATTTTATTGCTTTTGGTTTTGCTCTTCTTAATGTCTGCTTAGTTGTTGTAGGAACCTCTTCTACCTCCTCTACATCGTCTTCTTTGTCTTTTATGATCTTTCTCAATAGTATAAGCTTCTTATCATGAAGAAGATGGAGAAGCTTACACGGTCAACTCATGAGCATCTCATGCGATGATGGATAGAACATTCTATAAAGCCAAATTGAAAAAGGACATAATAAGGTTCAAAGTTCAACTTATGGTCATATTCACTAAGCCATACAAATTTTTAGTAGTTGATAGACTGAGTGCATACGTTGACAATACCCTCTCTAGCATCATCTATGTAGAGTTATTAGGTCACAAGAGCCAAAAGGTGGCTTATGAATGTGGCTTCTGATTGGTTTGATATTTCATTTTTAAATTGGGAATGGATGGTTTTCTTTCATTATTTTGTATACAACTTTGTTAATGACATTCACATCATTGACTTGAATTCAAATCATATTTATTGTAGTTTTTATTTTTATTTTTTGTCAAGTAGTGTATCAAAAAATAATATACTTAAGTGATGTGTTTCATCATGTTTCACTTTTTTTTACTCAAAGCTTGATTTTGACATTCAAAACGAGTCATTTAGCTTTTGAGCAAAGCCAATAAATTGAAGTTTCCTAAGTTTAATTTCTACACTATTTGAAACTTTAAAACTTCCTTGAAAATTATTATTTTATTATAGTTTGAAGTTTAGAACCTATAACCATGTTTCTAAATATAGTATGGTACAAAAATATGGTTTAGATGAAAATGATATTTAATAGCTTGAGGTAAAAGAAAATAGATATATGAGCCTATTTTGCAAATGACAAGATTACTCTTCACGTTTCCTTCAAAACTTTGTATATCTCTTCAAAAAAATTATGAACTTTTTATAGAGGTCAATCATGTGATTTCTTATTTAGAGTTTTAAAAAAACTAACTAAAAGCATGTAGCAGAATAGAACATATTAGATTGTAGGATACTGATACATGTTTCTGGTCAAACCTCACTTTCAATTACATTTGCTTACCTCCAAGTTTAAAAAAAAATTAGAGTTCATGAAGTAGATATTTAATTTAATATTTAAATCTAAAAGTTTCTAAACAAATAAAGTAGCATTTTATGGCATTTGCAAGTTTTGTTCATCAAAGTTTAAATTGCACTACTGGACCCAATAGTCAAGGTAAGCAAAAAAATAATTCTTAAAATACATGTCAAAATTTGTGGGATGTTTTAAAAAAAAATTGTATGTTAATTTAAAAAAAAAATCCTATTTTAAAACATTTATCAAATCACATTTTCCAACTTTTAGTAATCATTTGGCAAGGAATTCATTGTAATTTGTCACTCTTTCAAAAAATTAATTAATTTTTTTGGAGAATTCAATCAATTTAAAATACCAAAGATCAATACCAATTTATCCCACTTGTATGTTTGACAATAATTTATCAAAGTCACTCTATTTTAAATTAGTACAGGTTAGAATATCAATATTGTATTGTAATGATTTTCACCATTTTTTTAGAGATGATATTATTCTTTTACTCCCTCTGTTTCTGGAAAAAACATGGGATTCAGAGAAGGTGCTAATTTAAGGCCAATTCCGGGAGTTGTGAATGTGTAAGCTGCTTATGAGAAAGCTAACAAGCTAATGTAACACATAACACACTTTCCAAAGAGTTAGCACGCTTTTTGAAGAGGAAACAAGCTTATCGAAGGAGTGTATATAAAAATTTGATGCTTTGTCACCGAAAGTCTCCAGTGTCACGAAAGGTTTTTTGTATGGCTATTGCGATTGAAGTTTGTGTTTCATCATGCCTCCAGAAATAAGTGCCAATGAGAATTCTCATTGTCTCCACATTGCCAAGTACTTCAACCCATGCTGCCCAACATTTTTTCACCAATAGATTATTGATTCCATTCTTCGTGTGTTTATTGCATTGACATTGAAAGTTTGTTGTTTTGACACGATTTTTGCGAGAACTCGTGCATGTATGCATGTCTCAATGAAAACCAGCAGTTACGATAGTCAGGTACTTGTCATATTGATTATCTCCATCATTCAGAGCTTGGATTGCAAGAAGAAGCAAATCCAGGTTTTAATTTGAAACACAAAAAAAAGTACAAATCCCTCTCTTATTCAAAAACAAAGGGAGTATTGATTCCATTCTTCGTGTGTTTACTGCATTGACATTGAAAGTTTGTTATTTTGACTCGACTTTCGCGAGAACTCGTGCATGTATGCATGCCTCAATGAAAAGCAGCAGCTATGATAGTCAGGTACTTGTCATATTGATTATCTCCATCATTCAGAGCTTGGATTGCAAGAAGAAGCAAATCCAAGTTTTAATTTGAAACACAAAAAAATGTACAAATCCCTCTCTTATTCAAAAACAGAGGGAGTACTAATTTTGATCCTTTACAAATAGGACAAATCAAATTGCCATTTTCTAGGCCATTCTCTTCCAAAGTCCATCATCACGAAGTTGGAACCCTACGAAATGTCAATGTCAATGATTATCGATGCCCACGATTTTTGCACAAGTGTGAAAATCCTACAAAAATCCTACAACCCGCCATGTGCCAACCACCACAAATAGTGATGCCACCAAGGTTTGAACCATGGACCTCCAAGTTGAGGCCCAAGGTTCTTAATAATCCAATGCACCACCAACTCACACATGTGTCCAAAGTAGGAGTTGGAAGTTATTTACCAAGTTTTTGCAATTTTTTTCCAAGTGCTTTGTAAAATCAGCAGACTTCAGACCTCATTTAGGCATAGTAAATCAATTTTTTCCAAAAAACTTTGAACTAAGAAAAGTTTTAAAATGAAATTAACTTTCACCTCCAAAAACCCGTTTGTGATTCATAGATTTTTATAAAAAGTTATGGACAAAATTCAGAGACAGGTCGGAATGGACAATTTTTTTACATTTACAAACCTGTCTCTGAATTTTGTCCATAACTTTTTATAAAAATCTATGAATCACAAACGGGTTTTTGGAGGTGAAAGTTAATTTCATTTTAAAACTTTTCTTAGTTCAAAGTTTTTTGGAAAAAATTGATTTACTATGCCTAAATGAGGTCTGAAGTCTGCTGATTTTACAAAGCACTTGGAAAAAAATTGCAAAAACTTGGTAAATAACTTCCAACTCCTACTTTGGACACATGTGTGAGTTGGTGGTGCATTGGATTATTAAGAACCTTGGGCCTCAACTTGGAGGTCCACGGTTCAAGCCTTGGTGGCATCACTATTTGTGGTGGTTGGCACATGGTGGGTTGTAGGATTTTTGTAGGATTTTCACACTTGTGCAAAAATCGTGGGCATCGTAACAGTGCGATAAAATTGTAAATTAACGTGCGCAACCATGAAGCAATAATAACCACACGATAGTCATTGACATTTTGTAGGGTTCCAACTTTGTGATGATATTCATATGGCAAAATTTAAACTAAATAAATTTAGGTAATATTCTTGAACTTCAAGGGAGGGTAATTTAGGTTTTTCATGAGTCAAATCTCTTTTTCAGTGTTGAATGTAAGATTGTCTATGTATTGTGGGCAATTATAATAAGAATATTTTCTTGTTATAGTGATATTGTAGAAAGATTCCTACCTTCCCACCAAAGATAGTAGCACACTTCAAAACGACATCATGTTTATAAATCACTACCAACCAAGGACGTATTGACAGTAGTGTTAGGCTTGGGTTGAATTTGGAAGATACTAGACGACATCATGTTTATAAATCACTACCAATCAAGGACGTATTGACAGTAGTGTTAGGCTTGGGTTGAATTTGGAAGATACTAGACCGATAATGATATTCATTCTTAAGAGGTATCATTGAGCTTGAGGTTATTGGTTTTAAAACATACTTGAACAAAGAAAAAAAAGGTATTAATAAAATTAGAAATGCCTTATAGACATCAATATATTATGAATTTCAGCTTCTGAAAATGCATACCAAATTGGTATGTTCAATGGTAACATCCAAGACTACCCAATTGTTAAATAGTTGATGGATGTTTTTAATTCATGAGTACTAGCACCTAAGCTAGTACATTAAAAAATTGCACTATAAGAAACCCGCATTTTAGGTAACAAGCCCCAATTTTTTTTAACGGATTTTATATGATGTCAATATTGACAACCCATTGCAATGTTTTTATGTCAATAAGAATTTTCAATGTAACATCAATGTTGACATAAAAACATTGGATTGTAAAGATTGACATCACCTAAAATCTATTTAAAAAAATTGGGGCTTGTTATCTAAAATGTGAATTTTTTATAGTGTTGAAACCTCTAAGGTCATTTTAACAACTTTGGTACTTCAATTGAATATTATTACTGCAACACTTGTATCAAAGGTATTGTACATTGGGATCAAATTCCTTTGATCCCATATAACATCTTTTTTTCTTTGATTGAATTTTCATCTGTTAATTCACTACAAGAGAAAGGGGTATTTAAGTGAGTTTTTAAGTATAGTCCTAAACATATGATTTTAAATAATGACCTTTAAGGAAATTTTGCTGAAAATCTCCTTAAAGGTCATTACTTAAAATCATATGTCTAGGACTATACTTTAAAACTCACTTAAAACACCCCTTTTTTTCTTGTAGTGATTCAATTTCAAATTTCTAGAAGTTCATTTTATAGGGTTCAAAATATTACGTTACCTTCATCTCAGTTCAAAATATTTCATGACCTTTAGCAATACTCACAACTTTACCATTACGCACGACTTTATCTATATTCACAGCTTCAGCTTCTTGTATTTTTTGAGGATTAAGATTATTTTTATTAATATTTTCTACACTATTCAATTATGACACCGATTATAATTTCTGAAAATTTCAGTGGATGCCATATTTAATTATATATTTAATTATATTTTAACAAATCTGACCCTGAGGGTAGTACGCTAAATTTGAACCCAGCCTTTGTGTGGGGTTAAGAATTACATTGCTCAGGACCGACATGATACCCGGATTACAGTGACACCGGGTATCCTATCGGTTCACACCGCAGAAGTGAAACTGGATAAGAAGTTCCGCGAACGTCGTCGCCCTGTTCGCCATAGCCAAGCTCGCCACAGTCACGTCGACGAGGAAGCTCCTCTCCGTCGTCGACTGCCACCAGGCCACCGCCATTCTTCTCATCTCTTCGAGTTTTCAATTCCGTAACGAAGAATCCTCTTTTTTAATTTTCAGACTGTACGATTGAATTTTTGTGTTGCCTTGAGAATTTGGTAGTGGCGGAAAATTTGACGATGGCAAGCACGGCTTTGTCCATGGCGTCGTCGAGAGCGGTGGCCTCCTGCGCGTCGCCTTCGCTACGACGGACCTCCGCTCCGTCCTGTAGCATTGCCCCGATGCGGTTACGAGCTTCCTCGCAGGAGTTTCTGAGCTGTGGCTTCTCTTCGGCCTGTGCACTTCGGAGCTCGAGGATTCAGGAGCTTTCTAGGTCGTCTGGTGTGGCAGAGAAGAAGAAGCGCACCGTGGGTCTTACTGGTGAGGTTCGACTGCTCAGTGTTTTTGATTGATTGGAGAGTTCTGGTCCAATGCCGGATGTGGCTTCCGTGATTGTCAAATTCACCGTCGTTGAATATCTGTGGCTCTCTTCTTGAATATCGCATTTGTTGTCTTAGTGTTATTGAGTCGAAATGCGGATCCGTGATGAAGAATTTCTATAGAGTCGGTTTGGTTCAATCAATTATTCAGTGGATGGTTGCCGTGACCTCGTAGCTCAATTTTGCTTAACTCGTGGAGTACCAAGGGGCCCAAATTGAGTCTCACATTTTGAATCTTCTGTCCAATTTTCCTGATTGTTTGACCAACACGTGCACTGTTCTTCGCTGATTCTGGTGATATTAAAATTTGTCTCCATCTGAATTGTATGTTTTGTCTATATGATTAATCAAATTGGTCATTTTCATGCCTTGAATGGGGGAGGCATGAAAGTACGCCCCTTGAAAACCAAGTATTCAAAGGTGGAATGGCTACTTATAAATCATATGTATGTGGAGGCTATAGAGTGGTTACTGAGTGCGTTGGAGGAGACGTCTGAATTTCAGTTTAGGTCAGTGATTACAGTTTTGATTTTACCTCTGATCCGTGAGTACGGTGATGGTTTTATGTAATTGTTTGTAAAAAGTGAACATTTCGCATTTAATTGATAAGAGTTTTTTGGATGTAATTGTTATATCAACCGGCATTTTGAGTTGTGAATCAGTCCAAGTTTTTTCCTCGTAATTTGTAAAAAGTCTTAGGTTTTGTACTTTCAATGTGACCTTCCATTATTGTACACTTAGCTAGCGATGGATTTGGGAGTGCAGTAGGAGCAGTGGCAAATCCAGTTGAAGTCAGTAGAGGATTTGAGGAGATGGTAGCAGGAACGACACGGAAGTATTACATGTTGGGAGGAAAGGGTGGTGTTGGGAAGACCAGCCTTGCTGCTAGCCTAGCCGTCAAGTTTGCAAACAGTGGCCATCCAACATTGGTCGTCTCCACAGACCCAGCCCATTCCCTCAGTGACTCATTTGCGCAGGTAAACTTGCAGTGCCGTTTTCATTTTTTTCGGTTAGTATCGCAGAGAAAGTGTGTTGGCTTATGTTGTTAGGACCATCAAATGACTCTAGGTTGTCTATTTGAAAATCTCTTTCTGATTAATGTCCTGCGACACTCTTCATAGTTGGATTTGGCGTTTGATGCAGTCATGCATATGTTAGTTACTCTCCACTTTTCTTCTGTTTTCAAGGAGCTGCGTAAATAATGCTGTGACGGCTCATCTAGTTTGTGTACGTCAGGATTTAGGTGGCGGAACAATTATGCCCGTGGATGGTGTTGATTTGCCACTCTATGCAATGGAGGTTTGTCTTTACTTTCACTGTTGACGTTTATGGAATTGCATTGGTTGGTTTATCGCCTTGTGGCTTAGACTAGTACGTCGTCATGCATTAGCAATAATTAAGTGACCTCGATCAGGAAACCTCGTATTAGAATTGGCTGTTGCATCTACATGGCGAAACTAATTGTGGGGAAAGGCTGAATTATCCTTGTAATGCTGCCATACAGATAAACCCAGAGCAAGCGAGGGAAGAGTTTCGTGCATCGGTCTCTAAAGATGGAGGCAGTGGCGTCAAGGATTTCATGGACAGTGTGGGTCTAGGTGGTTGGGTGGGCGAGGTAATGATATTCTTCATTGAGTTGTCCGAAAATGGTCGCGATGCTGTCAACGCTAAAATCAACGTATTTTGATACATGACTATTGAAGGACGTGAGTTTAGGAACTTATCTTTGCTATGTGTTCTGTTGGGTTAATTCCAGTTAAGTGAGCTGAAACTTGGTGAACTATTGGATACACCACCTCCAGGCCTAGACGAAGCTATGGCTATATCTAAAGTATGTGCTACTCGATACCAACTCTTTTCTTGACCATGACTTGATTGCGTGAAGTGAAATTTTTGATTTAGTCCTTACTGCATCACCGGTTGTTCTGTCCGATAAGTGAACAATATGCTCCGACACTTGTTATGGAGACCTCTCAAACTGTTCTATGCTGTTCAGGTTGTCCAATTTATGCAAGCCCCTGAGTATAGTAAGTTCACAAGGATCATCTTCGACACTGCACCAACGGTACTACCCCCACCTTTTGCCTCTTTTATGTGAAAAAACAGTCTCTTCATGAACTTGCTGACAATGACGACGTAAAAAACACTTTTTATTAACTTGCCGTGGTTGTCAGGGACATACATTGCGTTTACTGTCATTGCCCGATTTTCTGGATGCTTCAATTGGCAAAATATTGAAGGTACTTATCTCCATCAAACCGTATTTTGCGGTACATTCGTGATATACCTCATCCATCTCTCTGTTTGCGATTAGATGACGTGTCAAGTAAAGGCACTGTATCAGTACTATATTCTTTCTTGGTTCTTATATTGTGGATACTGAATCTTAATGTTGACCCTGGCAGCTGAAAAAGAAAATTCAAAGTGCAGCAGCGGCAATCAGATCTGTATTTGGTCAAGGAGATGGTCCCGATAAGGCTGTGAGTATTAGCCCCATCCTAGCTTCTAAATATACTAATGCTACAGAAGTTGCTCACCACACTGACTGTTTATTGAAATGCTCATTGTGACCTTGTTGGATGGCAGACGGACAAACTCGAGGCCCTTAAGGAGAGAATGATAATGGTTCGGGAGATTTTCAGGAATAAGGAAACAACTGAGTTCGTGATTGTGACCATTCCAACGGTGAGCATTCTTCCTAATAACCTCACCGTCCAATTTATTGAGTTTGACAAGTGATTCGGTTCTTTTTCCTCCCGTCATGATATTTTCTCTCTTGACCGAATATTCTTGCAGGTCATGGCTATTAGTGAAAGCTCCCGGTTAAAGAGTTCCTTAGAAAAAGAAGGTGTTCCTGTGAAACGGCTTATTGTGAACCAAGTACTTCCTCCTTCCAATGTGGACTGCAAGTTTTGTGCTGTAAAACGGAAGGTATGACTGCGTGGTATCTCTTCCAGTTTTGGTGCTATGTGTGCTCAAGGGCTACTGTTTTTTTGGTTCTTGTCTAGCTTTTGAGGATTAATATTCTTCTCTACCAATGATTTTGCAGGACCAAAAGAGAGCAATTGACTTGTTAGCAGATGATGTCAACCTAAAAAATTTAGAAATAGTTCAAGCCCCATTGTTTGATCTGGAAATTAGAGGTGTTCCAGCCCTCAAGTTCATGGGTGACATTGTCTGGCGTTGATGTACTGCACAGCGTTGTTGGGGTTGTTTATATTAATGTTCATAATGCACCCCATATTGTAGTTTTACACGGAGATCAACAGCCATTCACTTTTCTGTTAAGAAACGAGATTTTCCTCGAGAGACGTATTTTATTGAAATACAAACAACTCTATGTTACAAATTGCAGTTTTTACAAATATTTTGTACTCTGGTGGTCGAATTATTTCTATCAAATAAATCGTCCAGACTCCTCAGCAGCCATGAAGGCAGGCCTCATGAGTGAAAAAGTTGCATCATTGATGAAGTTCAACTTGTGGATGGAAACCAAAAAAGTGGTGATTTCTTCTGCCTAAAAACACACAAACACACAATTATTAAGTAAAGTAATATACACACAAATACCTTAGAGGTATATTTTCAAGCCCATGAATGCATTCAAAATTACTAAATGATCAAGAGCATTCATTTACCTTAATTGAAAGCCATGGCTCTTCTCCATCTCAACTCCGATTATGATCGTGGAGTATACCCTTGTCACTTGAACCTCCTACCCTTGAACCCTCTTTCCCTTGCAATGAACCTCCTCCTCCGGTTGAATCTCCTCCCGCTCAACCCACTGATTCACTAATTGAACTGACTTTGATTTTATTATGATTTTATTATTTTGATTAAAAATATATATATCCCAAACTGTTGAAATAATATTTTGTTTATTGTTTTTGTTATTTAGAATTTTGTATCTAAAAGTGATTAAATTTTATTTATTTTTGATTCAACAAAACTAGTTTCCAATAAATTTAAATTTTTTATTTATTTTAGGTTTCTCTCTTTTTTTCATTGAAAATTTTGACCAATTAGTTTATAATTATTTACTAATTTATTAGAAATTTTTATTTTATATAAAATATAATTTAATATATGATATGAGATTTTTGATAAACTTTTATCTGATCTTAAATTTTTTTTCCACTATATAAATTTTTTGATTTAAATAATTTTAAATCTAATTTCCTTTTATTAATATTAACTTTACTTAAATCATTTCTGTATTTAAATTTTTTTAAATTATATAATTGCCATATATAAAATTTAGTATAGTTAATTTTATTTTTTTAAATCTTCTTTATTTTATTAAAATATAAGATATTGCAATAATTGGATCCACTTCATTCCAAAATTTTAAATCTTCAATGATATTTCTTCTTACTAAATAAAATTGTTCAAGATATATTTTCATTTTATGGAAAAAAAGATTTAGCATTAAAATTATTGTTGTCAAATTTAACTAATGAATTAAAACTATTTATTTTTAACGGATTTTCGATTTAGAAAATTAATTTTTCACAAAAACCTGAAAATACTTTAATAATGAGAAATCTTCCAATATATTTTCATACTTACTTGATTACTGTTTTCTTATTCTTTTCTAAACCATTAAAAAAATGAGAATTAAATTTTCAAATTTTCGTATAGAATTGGAAGATGTATATCATTTGTATTTCTTTTTAACAAATTTTCCAACTAGGCAGAATTTCTTTTATAAACCAAAATTTCCACCATTCTGAATATTTATTCAAATTTTCATTGAATCCAGGTATAACATAGGGTTTTTTTTAATTTTATTCAACCCCTAAATGCCCAAGGCACCCAAATGTGGTGTCGAAGAAACTTTGAAGTTAAATAAAACCTTACCAAATTGCTATTTTTAGTAGTTTATATTTTTGAAAGATTCTTTTTGAAGTCTAGTTTTAGCATCAAAAATCCGATTTTGAAATTGAATGATTATGATTTTTCTATTCAAAATTTTGTGCAAAGGTACCCATTGCAATCTTGCCTTTTTGTAGTGTTGAGGGCTCTTAGAAATGAGCCTCAAATACACTAGATCTTGGAGAAAAAATCACACTAAAAATTCATTTAAAAAAATTGTAGAGTAGATTTTGAAAAGTCATAAATTGATTGGGGTTATATTTGTTAGGCCCTTCAACCTCATATTTTTTTGGTCTTGAACTTTTTAGATTTGATATGCAAAAAGAGAGCTCAAAGATTTTCATAGTTTTAACACCCTGATGATCAAACATTATAATCTTTCAATCCTTAAATGATATTGTTGTGTTTTCTTTTCCTATATGATCTTTAATATGTCTAGTTTGAATTTGCACGGTTACAATTCAAAAAAAATTGATTCAACTTATCAAAATGTAGGCTTTTTGTTCAGTTTAGAGCAAATTCCAAGAGGCTCAAAACAAGCCTTGGGCATTTAGGGGTTAATAATTGAATATTGTTTCCTTTTTATATCTCCTAAAGGATAGAGACGCATTTTGGACAAAAATTGTCAAAAATTGCCACTTCTAAGGGCAATAAGAAAAATAATTTTAAAAATAATTTCTTTTGAAAATTCAACTATACAAATTTGTACTAGACTTCTCTTGGAATGTGTGGAAAAAAATTCAAAAACCTTGACCACACAAATTGAAAGATTATAGTGTTTGAAGTTAAGAGAATTTTTTTTTCCAGACCTCACCTATCAGGGCCAGTAGACTTTAACTCCTCTTAAAGTGAGAATTTTACACTACACATGATTTTTTTTTTTAAAATTTGCATCTTGAATCATGTAAATTACATACCTACCAAATTTCAGAATTATTGGAGGAGTTCTGTACAAGCTTCCCAAAGTTGCCCGGGCTGTCCAAAAAATTTAGGGTAGCATAACTTTTGATCCAAGCTTCCGATTGGAAAAAAACATTATTTTCCCACTAAAGGAATACGTGTTCACACCTTGTGTCAAAATTTTAAGAACATCCATTAAAAAATGACTTCATATGCACCTACTTAAGATCACCTACATATGTTCAACGAGCTGTCAATCCTTTAGGAGTTAATCCAAAATTTTCTTGATGCATCAAAGTCAAAAAAAAATTTATTAACCCCTAAAGGAAAAAGCTGCGTTTTTGGGCAACAAAGTGATTTTGGGCAGCTCACTATGAATGGATTTTTTATTTTATTTTTTTGAAAATTTTACACAACATGTGCCTTAGGAGTAGCTTTAAGGCCCAACAATTTTCATAACTTTTGACTACATAGATAAAAAGTTATTGCATGATATGTGATTTTCTTTGAACTTTGGGCAGCCCGAGCAGCTCTAAAATTTTCTTTAAAAATGAATTTTTAAAAAAATAAAATTTTGAAATTGGTTCTTTAGATTTATGTATACATGGGAAGCTTTGAATCATTCAATTTCCATCAATGAGTCAAAAGTTATGAGGAGTTTAAGTTTGCGGGTAGGTATGGAGTCTTTGAAAACCATAACTACCCGCAAACTTAAACTCCTCATAACTTTTGACTCATTGATGGAAATTGAATGATTCAAAGCTTCCCATGTATATATAAATCTAAAGAACCAATTTCAAAATTTTATTTTTTTTAAAAGTCATTTTTAAAGAAAATTTCAGAGCTGCCCGGGCTGCCTAAAGTTCAAAGAAAATCACATATCATGCAATAACTTTTTATCTATGTAGTCAAAAGTTATGAAAATTGTTGGGCCTTAAAGCTACTCCTTGGGCACATGTTATATAAAATTTTCAAAGAAAAAAAATAAAAACTCCATTCATAGTAAGCTGCCCAAAATCGCTATGTTGCCAAAAAACGCAACTTGGTCCTTTAGGGGTTAAAGGATTCCTTTAAAAAAAATTTATAATAATTTATAATAATTTTTATGTCCAAAACCTATTTTAAATAAATATCAATAATTTTTGTCAATAATAGCTATATTACTTAAATAATATAAAAATGGATAATAAAAGGAATAAAAAAATATCGAACATTGAACTTTCATTATTATTTTTAATTATTTAAAGCATGTAAAATTATTAAAATAATAATTCAAAAGTAAAAAATTTAATGAAATTTTCTTTACAAAAAGAAGTCTAGTAAAACATTTAACCCTAAAGGATCGAGGTAGTTTTTCTGCCAAAAAGCAGTGAAAACTGGCATTTCTACTGCATTCTCTAAAATAAAATAAATTTTTTTTTTAGAAATCTGACTATAGGATCTTGTACTTACTTGTTTGAGATGAAGTGGTAAAAATTTCATGGAGTTTCACCATACGGATTAGAAGATATGAGTTTCCAAAGTTTTTATTTTTTATTTTTTTAATGCTGCCCTACAATTCCAGCTGACTTTGACCATGGCTACCGGAAAGAAATTGCTCTACACAAAGTTGAGCTTCTATTTGTCCATGTAGGAGAGCATGTTAGGTATATCATGGACAAATTTCAGACAATTCAGAGTGTCAGAACCTATGGAAAAAATTCTTGTAATGCAATGAAGTGTTGAAACTTCCATATACATAAGAGAAATTTGCAAGCGTTTTTGAAATTGCAAAAAATGGAGTTTTTGAAATTTGGACAGTGAAAACAACAAGATGTTCGCCTTGTACTTCATAGAGGGAAAAAATAAAAATAAAAATTTTGCAGCCTGAAAAAACAAAAAACAGTGGCCCGCCTAATTTTGAGATGGGGCTGCTAGAATTGGAGGTCCGGCTGACGTGGCCGCCGGGCCCCTTCCATGGCCCCGGTGACAGTAGCCATCGGGGAAGGCTGGCAGGCCAGGTCGGCATCGCAGCAGGCGCTGTTAGCCCCTCCCCTTTGCTCTGCCGACCCCGGCTTGGGGTCCTAGCAAAGGCACCGCCTATCGGCCTTCCCCGCCTCCTACGGCAACTGCACGTGGCCCTTCCCCGACAGGCGCGGCAGTTGTCAGTGGTCTGCCCGGAGCAGGTCCCCACGTTCTCAACGGTAGGCTGGACTGCTCCCTCTGTTCCCATTCTAGCTCTTGCCGTTCCCCAAACATAATTCGTATTTATGGAGAGGCTAGAGAAGTTGTAGCATTACTGGCATTCACGAAATATTTCAATTGAAGATTGTGGTACTATATACTGTTACCCCTTGCAATGAATATGGCCCACATGTTGTCCCCCAAAGAAGTAAGTGGGAAATGTGTTCAATAATTATAATATTTCTTTTGTCAGACATGTGAAACTTATGAATTGTACAAGTGTTAGTGAAGCTTTCCATATAATATAAGTTTCACAACTCCATAGTTATGTTGGAAAATGAAAAGGCTCATAATTTGACGACATGTTGGTGTGTAGGTGTAGTCACATTCATATACGTCGCGCTAGTGCAGGTTCTCGTGGTACCTTTGAAAACACCCATAATGCCAGTACATTAACTTATTGTCACATGATAGACAATAAGTTCTAGGGCATTTGATAGGACGAGAGCCATCGTTACATACAACACAGGGACCCCTCATGAAACCAGTTGCCAAATAATGTGTCACTAGATCTGGTAAACGTGTCTTGCGAATCCAATTCCTTGTTAAAGCCTCACAGAGCTAGGTCCGAAATTGCAAATGCGTAATCGGTGGTCGGGGTGGATCTCTTCTCTTACACTGGTCCATGCATATGATATGCATATTCACGATTGTCGTGTCGATGAGAAAGAAAAAAACCCAGTGCCATCACTTATGGGACCGAGTTTGACATGTATAAGAGGCTCGGAGTTGATCCGCCACGTCGACACCTCTCACGTGAGTAGTGTATTCCAAGTGCATAGGCAATGTATGAATCTGTTCACGCTCAATCCCATTGCAACAGGGAATAGTGGCTGCTGAGAACTAACAAGGAAACTGCAGTAGTACCATGTGATCGGATATAATGAGCACAAGCCTCTTATCTTTCCACACTATAGCATTGATGGACTACAACTGATGCATTCGCCATTCCAAAGTGCCATGAGCGCTTCTTGCAAAAGCCTTTGTGTTCTTCAAAATCAATGGAAGCCCAACTCTGTTTGCTCGAACAGTCCTTGTTGCATAGATTCCCTTCTACAATAACTCTTGGAATAGTGGGATATTGGAAAAAAACTTATCCATGGCTATAATATGACCTCAACCTTCATTCGCTGCCAATAATTGCAACACAATTTTATGTGCCAGTTTGGATTGCCCATGTGGTGCCGCTAGTTCATTTGTTATTGTCGGATCTTTTCTACAGTACACCTCAAAATTAGATACAAATTTTGAGGCAAAATTTGCTAGGCACCAAACTTTTATTCCCCACTTCTATGGCTTCTAAGGCATATATTGCTTGGTTGGGCAATAAGTGCCTTTGCATCTAATCATCATCTCGTCCATAGTACCAAACTTGCCCATATTCCAAGCTCTTTGACAAGTAACTCTGATTTCATTTAGCAACCACCTTAGCTGACCCATCTTATCATATCCCAGAAGAGCCCTATCTTGCATGTATCTTGCCAGATTTGTAAGATGTAGGCACCTCGTCAATAACATGAATCGACGCCGGGAAAGAAGGCTCAAAATAGTGTTATAGTGGAATATAGAATCCTTTTTATGCCAATATGTTTTCAAATTCGGTTGCCACTTCATTCCCTTGTACAGAATGATCGCTATAAAAACTTGTAACTCTTTGACGAAGCATGGAGTCCACGTTGGCCCCCCTTCTGTTTTGCCGTGTTCATCAAGTGTTGTGGCATACCGATTGGTCTCAGTGACAATGTCCCACAAAACATTGAATGGCCAAAAGACATGGAATAATTGCATAAACGTCGGGGAAAAACACCAATGAACATTAGATGCTGGAGCTCCCCAAAATGGAGCGCGTCGTGGATCATACGTGAAGTAATCTTGATTCCACAAATTGTCCCAAAAAATGTAATTCAAGCTGTCATGATCCTCTATATTCCCACCATCCTCATCATTTTCATCATCACTGACATGGAGCTCAGGTAATTCCACATCACTACCACTGTCGTAGTCCACCATTAGAAATTCCATATTCAAACCCCTAAAAGGACGGCCTTGTATCCCAACATTGGATTGGATGGGAGAAGCAGCCCCAAACTCTGCACTCAAGGAATAGGAACTCATTCTTAGTAGGTAGACTTAGAAATAATTCTTATTGGAATATGAAAGGACAGATCCAACTATGGATGAAGACCTACTCCTTATAGTGCAAACATGAACGGAATGCCAATATTATTTTAGAGATGTGTAACCTTCGTGACCTTCTTTGAAAACTTTCTCACTCACTACTAGTACTAATTTGCAGAGAAGGCTTCATAGATTGCGTACATACTGTGTTCATTCCTCTGACAATTCCCCGACCAGTGTTATCTAACGTTCAGTAAGGTAAAGTACGCTTTCTGCTTTCACATACAAAGAGGCCAATGCAACCACGTGGCAAAACATTGCAGGATTGCTCCAAGGACAGGCTTTGGAAAATTCAAATAAATGACATGTCAGGTCCTCATGCTCACATGTTGGGCGCACTATTCTACTAAAGTTAGTGTAAAGAAATTTTTCTTCATTCTTTTAGAAATGCCCACCTTCTTAGTATTGAGTTGCAGTATTAACTCACTACTTCATGCTAGGAAGTCTATTAGCCCGAAAGGAGGAGGACAACAAAAACATATATAATGACAACATATGCATAAAGGGAAAATAATTTCTGTATAGAAGAAAAAAATTCTTTATTGCTCTATAAATTCCAAACAATTCGCTTGACATAGAGGAGAAATAAGAATTTCAAAATGTCCAGACAAAGTGAAACAAGGCGTAGTCATTGATATAGTGAACTTCAATGTACGTTCTAAATGACAAACCTTTGGACTTGGAGAAATTACTAAGATTTTGAAAACCAAAAAGTCTACAAGGACCGAGGCTAGCAAAGGAGACTCTGTAACTGGAAAAGTGCTTCATCGACATTGTAATTACCTCTTCTTCTAATGAGAAAATGAACAGTTATGCTGGAATTAGGGTTTTTACAAATTGTCTCATGCCCAGTCACAGGCCACTGTGTGCATAGACCACGATCTCATGTGCTACAATCTACCATGGCTAATGATTTATGAAAATTCATGTAGTCAAATAACATACTTCCTTCAATTCTTTATGTCGAATTTCTAAAGCATGAACTGGAATTTCAAGTGAGGCGCGACTAATTCTTCTCATCTCATGACTACCAGTAGGAATGCTTGAAGATTTGGGAAACAGGTGTCTCCCCAAATAATTTCTCGGCCTTGACGACCACCGTTGTCACCAAAGTCGGAATGTTTGTGGAAGAGCACAACAAGGACAGTAGAGGGAAAAACTACTCAGGGACTTTACTAGACCATTCCGGCAAACCGGGTGGCGATATTGAGGCGCTATTCATGCGCTGCCGGTGCTTCGTCCCTGCCTACATGCACTAGAAGAAAAATGCACTGTTCACGCCCGAAATTGCGTTCCAGTGCGTTGGAACTAACAGAAAATGTCATCTGGTTTTTGTTGAGTTCCAACGCGCTAGAACGCAGTTTTGAATTGGAATGCAATTTCCAACACAAAATTCTACGCTGGAATGCAAAATTCTGCATTCCAACGCAAAATTTTGCGTTGGAAATTGCATTCCAATTCAAAACTGCATCCTAGCGCGTTGGAACTCAACAAAAACCAGATGACATTTTCTGTTAGTTCCAACGCACTGGAAAGCAATTTCGGGCATGAACAGTGCATTTTTCTTCTAGTGATGAGATCTCCGTCACTGCAACCACTAGCTCTTCTCTCCGTGAACCCCTGGATCTGATCATCGTCGATGTCTTCGTCGATGTCTACGCCCCGTCCATGTCTTGCAGTGGCATTGGGAAGCTGTCTGCACTATCTTGGACACGCCCCGCTTGAAGGATTGAAGAGCAATTCGGGGGCCATATGAGTTACGTTCCTCCAGTAATCTACTCTCAGGATCAGCGTATATATCCTCGTCAAAGTTATCTTCTGATAATTCTTTTGCTGATGAGTTCGTCCTTGCAAGAAGTTGGCCTTGGCTTTCGATAAATTCCGGGTCAATGTCGCCAATTGCATCTTCAATACTACTAGGCATGACATTGTTCAGAAGTTGTGCTACAAGTAGCACGTATAGTGGCGTTGGATAAGCTGCCGATGGAGACAATGGCGGCCCGACATCTTCTGCAAGAGGGCTTGTTGATGCAAGCACTGGACTTGTGCTCGTAGACGCCTCTTGAACTCGGATGCAGCAGCTGCGACGCACTGGCAAACCGTCCCATGCAACCTACAGAATGGCACTCAACATTGTCAGAATGCTGAGACAATTCTAGTTTCGGTAGTTGATTGTAGCACTTGGGAAGGCACAATTCCACTCATTACTGACCTCATTGCATTTTTGTTTGCCGTGTCTAGGTCTCGGCATAATTCCTATAGTGAATGTCGATGGACGTGACGACCAGTTGCTGTGAGGAAGCTATGTAGTGCTGCAATTCTGGAATGATGAGGAGCTGAACTACAAAGACAACAAGCACATGAATGGAAAACGCAAGAGTGATGACAACATGGGAATTGTTGTTTCGGAAATGGAGTTCTCGAAATTGCCTTGCAAACAGCGTGGACACAAAACTACACACTCCTTGCACACTGTGAGCATCGCTAGTGCAAAGGTAGACGATGTATTAGATCCGTAATGACATGAATGCGCAGCGTACTAATGTTCCTACTATGTAGGCCGCAATTTCCAACATTTTGCAATTTGATAACACTTGCTATCAGGATGCGTTAATTTGAAGGTCGGTTTTGTAGTTAGAGGTCCAATTTCCAAACCGTGGACGCTTTTTTCAATGCAATTACAAGGATTTGTGAAACACTTGTCGTGGACTTGGGGAAAAATTTGCCACGTCTAGAGCAAAAGGGCAAATCCACATTCACTACAAAATTTGTTTTCTAATCATGCAGTCACGGAATCGCAAATCTCAGTTTTTTAAGTCTCTTTCTTCATGGCCACAATCTCTCTTCCTTTCTAGGCGGCGGCGCTCCACCTCCTTCGCAACTGCGCCAAACCAATGCCTGTGGTCACATGGATACTTTGCATCTATAGCCGCGGCCCTTCCACCACACTCTGCCACTTCTACGCGGCGCCGCGCCTGCTTGCAAGCCCCTCCCCCAAGCTGCCAAGAAGGGCACGGTGTCCCCCCTCCCCCGCTTGAATCCTTCCCGACTTGCCAAACGGATGTCAGTCCAGGCATGAGGCCCCTCTCCTCCTACCTGACTTTTGCCCAAACCAAGTGCCCTTCTGTCAGTTAGTGCCCTCCTAGTGGCCACAGGCATTGCCCGAACTGACCCGCGTCCTCGATTTTGTTGAAAAATGTCTATAGCTTTCCACTACAAGCTCCAAATGACAAATTTTTTTTACCCCCACGTAGCTCTCTGAATTCTGCACCTCCAATAAAAGTTTCAAAAAATCTCATAAAGAAGTTTGTTTGAAAGTACATGTCCAAATTCCAATTTGTCCCCCGAAGTGACAATGGTCCTTTAGGGGTTAACTAAATCTAATTCTAAAAATTATTGAAAGTTTTTTATTTCTCTACATGGAAGAAGCTCGTGAAACACATTGAGTTAGTTCCACCTACTAATGCATCTGAGATTCTCTCTACTAGCATTTGGTGGTCAATGAGCTTTATAGGTTCCAACTTCAATTTCTAGAGCACGAGTCTTAGCGAGGGCAGGACTTTGGACCATTAGAGACTTATGGGATGCCAATGATAGTGAGTTTAAGACATGGGAGACCATCTCAGAGGAGTTCCCTTTTACTACTATGGAGCGCCACCACTGGTTCTTTCTGATCTCTCAGATCCCTCATACCTAACTCCAATTCTTAACTGACCAGTCTGTTTAGCTTCCATAGGGGATTGGGTTGGCCTCTACTCCATGCCCAACGACACACTTCTAGAGATCACATGGCTGGTGTCTGAATCCAACTCTATGTTACTTGGTCCCCAAATTCAAGATATTTCCTTGGGGGGTGATTCTACACATGCCACCATGGGCATCCACTCTAAACAACTCTCTCTCTCCTTCCGGATGTAATAGCTGCTTTGGTTCACAGAGGCGTTGTGCGGAGAATTTGTATTGCCCAAGTCAAGAAAGGGAGAAGACGTCCACCCAAGCTCTTGTTCTCAGGACCCATTCATTTTCTTCAGTATGATCCAAGGCGATGGAAGTGGTTCATAGCAAACCACTCATGGAGTATATGGCTGCCCTTGGTCGTAAGTTACTTACGACCTCAAGTCAATTGAAGCGTCCCATAGTAGCAAAATGGCCTACCCTCCTCCCGGATACCTATGCCCACGTTTGAGAGACATTTGGATCAAAGCCTGCCCTCAGAAGGACACAGCCTTTATTTGGTTAATTTGGCATAATGCTGTTGTTGTTAACTCATAGCGGGCTTAAATTGCTTTAGAGATTGATGCAAATCGTGTTTGTTACAAATCTCTTCTCTTCATTTGTCCAACCTCTAGCTCGGCAGTTACTTTTTTCTCTTAATACAATGGTTTTTATTTGTTATCAAAAAAAAAAAAATATATATATATATATATATATATATATATATATATATATATATATATATATATTTTTTTTTTTTTTTTTTTTTTTTTTTTCTTTTCTAATTTCAACTCTTCTATTTAAGTATTTATTTTTTGATATTTCTTGTTTCATTTTTCTTAAAGCAATTAGATAAAACTTTATAATAACTAGATGAAACAAGAATTATCAATGTTGAAAGCTTTAATTAAATAACTTTAAAATTTTAAATTTTTTTACTATTTTAATCTTATATAGAAATTTTAAATGTTTTTAGACATTGGTAATTCTTTCTATTTATTAAAAAAAATAGCGAGTATTCTAACTAAAATTAGATTTTAAAAAAATTTCATTAAAAACTACTCCCTCTGTCCTACTAAAAACCTCCATTTAGTGATTTTGACTGTTGAGTAAGCGTTGCTTGTATTGAAAGACCTCGTGGGAGTAAGTGGCAAGCAATTATTGAACATCCCTCTCCTAGAAAGCTTAGCCTTGCCCATATGAGGCACCTTGTACTTGCTGCTTCGTCAAATAGTTGTATTGACAATGGATTTAGGGACTACTTTGGTGCTATGGAGATTTGTTCATGAAGGGGGCTAGGTTTCATAGATGTGGTATTTAGGTTGGGAGCATATATTTCTACAATCTCGCCAACCAAATCATCAGAAATGACGAGCTGGTGGCATTTATAAACAATGCTCAAATACGACATTTTCCACATACTTAGATTTCAGGTGCTTAAACGATGGCGCCTAAGTTGGAGATTTTGCATAGATCTAGGCAATAGATTATTAGTTCTAGAATGTATATATCATAGGCACAAAGACTAAAAATATAGTTAATCTTTCATAGGGAAGGTTTTTGGAGGCTTTTAGTAGGACAGAGGGAGTACAACTCATCTCAAAAAGAAATTTGCCCCAAAAAATAGCACATCATTTTTTTATTTTTTATGCTGAAGTCAATAAAGCTAATGGATAAAGCTAAATTGCTTGAATCAAAAGTAAAACCAGATGAATGAGCTTCTATTAAAAAAATACATTTTGAATTTTTTGTATTAATTAAAAGGTTAGAATAAAATTAATAGTCAATATTAAAGACGTTTGGCCTTATATTACAATATAAGACTATTTTTACTAAAAAAAAATCCTAATATTTTAAAAAATGTAAATAAATCACCAGTTTGTTGACTAAATTAAAGGAAAAAATTTAAATCAAGAAAGCAATCAAAAAAATTTAATAGTTTTTACGAAGAATTTTTTTTTTCAAAAATAGTTTAGTTTTATTTTAATAGATTGCACTACATATCATTTTATATTCTAAGAGGCTGTTGGGATGAGAAGCATAGCAAAAAAATTGTACAAAATAGAAAAGCTATACCAAATAGTGAAATTAAGTTGCCCTATATTAATTTCTCGGCATTTTGACACTATATAAATATTTATTGTTATTGTATAAGAATGTACCATTTTTGAATTAGGTATTGTTGTAATTAGGACTCATGAACCTCCATGTGTACAAATGGAAATATTTGTAGAAGCTAGTATTTGTTGACTTTAATGGTTTATGAAATAACTTTCTTGACGTAAGGCAACCTAAATGTTAAAGCAACCTAATTTCACTATTTTGTGTAGATAAAAATAAAAATAAACTTGTACAGCAACAACGTTTTTTATACCTCCTTTTATTTCAAGACAATATTTATGCAATTGCTTATAATTATTCTCTTAATAAAATGAAGTTAAAAAAATAAAAAATAATAATTTAAGTGAATGTTTTAGTTTCTTAATATAAAAAGGTTCAATTAATAGGACACGCCTAAAAAATAATTAAAAAATTAAAAAATATATAATAAAATCTTTAATCTTAATTATAATAACCATTTTTATTTGAATGTAATTCGAGAAGGTTTTGCTATAATTTTCAAAATTTTGTTTTGTGTACAATTAGAAAAACTTTCACAAAGGAATTTTACCAATGGACTAATTATTTGACCCATCAACTCCACCACAAGACCCCCCAACTGCACCGCCTGACCCCTCTAAATCTCTAATAAACAACTACTATCATAATAAAATTTATTTATGAAAACTTCAAATGCATAATAAGCTACTCTAAATGTTTATGATTATAAAATAAAAGCTTTGATTTGAAAAGTGCTTTTCAAGACAAATTCAATGATATAACATTTGATAAATATAAAAATCTGTAATATAAGTTAAAACAATTAACAAGTAAATAATAAGTAAAATCATAAATACATGAATGCTCATGTAGAGGCTAGGTCATCATTTTAAAATAATTATTAAATATAAAATAAAATAAAATAAATTTTATTATTTGGATGAATGTACATGTTATACAATGTTTTATGTGAGATTGTAGGGTTCATTAAACATCCCAATAAACAATTGCATAAAGTTGCCACATAAACTCCGTGAAGTTGTTTGTTTCAAATTTTGAGAATCCTAGTTTTGCAGACGCATTCTTCCGATGCCTCTTTTTTGTTATTCTCTTTTTCACTTGCCTACTTTTTGCTTCCTACTTCCAAAACCTTGCATCCCATTGGTGCTACTAACAATAACAAGCACAGAGAACATGCCGTAGACAAATGCCAAGCTTTGAGGCTACATATACAATAAGGCAATGGTTGATGAAAAAGAAATTTCATTGTTGGCCTTTATTCATTGGTGTTGCGACAGTTCCTTTTGTTTGGGTTATAGTATATTGATGCTTTGTAGGCATTCACTTGATACAGTTTAACTTTGATAGACAAAAATCTTGTTAAGGCAAATGTTTGTATTACACCAAACAATGATGTCAATGTGATTCAACTTAATGTTCCTCAACTTACTACAGACAAAAGGAAAGTATTCAACAAATCATCAATTTATGAGCTTTTGCAACTGCATGTAGTGTTTGTCTATTGAATTTTTAATTGCTTTCTTCTCAAGGGCCATGACTTATATTTTGTGGTTCGTTGATTATGTCCGTGCTTTTCCTTTTGATGAACTTGATATTAGTGTCTTGCCTAGATACAACAAGCATGTAGTTGGTTATTGTTATGAATATGGTGGTTTTGGGTGGTGAAGAGATTGATTTGATGAGATTAAATTATGTCGAATGATTGTTTGGTTTCTCTAACACTTGATGAAGGCACTAGAGTCCATATCTTATCAAAAGAAGATTAAAAAAAATACTTTATAGTTTTATCAAGGAATGCATCAATAGTTTGAAAAAGAAAAATATAGGTATTGGTTCAACAAAGAATAATCAAAAGACATTGCTAATAAGATGGCGACAACAATACAGAAGAATGGAGGTTATAGGATGGCAACAAAGACTAGATCAAAGCGGCTTATAATGAAATTTTAATTTGTACAATCACAATAATTTTGCTCACACAGATTCATAGTGGTTTGTAAATTTTTCTACAATTAAACTTTAGTAGCAAATTCATACTAATCATATGATATAGGTGGTTTGAAATCATTCTTATCACATTGGTCGAGTTCACGGTCGAGTTAGGATCATCAGACATTCTAGACTGGCAGACATATTGGACAGTTAGGGCAGACAAGATGGACAATGTAACTACCTTGAAGTAGTCAAATTGGGTAAGTTGAGATCATCGGATGTCCCAGATGGGCCGGCAAATTAGAGAGTTCAAATGGACAGTCTGTCCTATGTCACAATTATATTTGAAATGGTAGTTTCAACTACCAATTAAATGTGTATTTCTTTCTTTTAAATACAATATCTTATTTTAAAATTCAGATTAAGCTATATTATGTTTACCTAGATTTTTTTTCAAAAAAATTTATTAATAAAATTTATATCACTTATTATAATTATATAATTAGGTTGAAATTGGATTTATGATCCGAGCACCTTTGCAAATTATAATGGAGTTGTTTACCCAAGGTCTGACCCACTTGCTGCACCGCAAGTCCTATTTCTATTAAGAAATGAGATTTTCCTCATAAGACGAATATTTTATTGAAATACAAACAAATCTATGTTACAAATTGTATTTTTTACAAAGATTTTGTACTCTGCCGGTCAAATTATTTCTAGCAAATAAATCGTCCAGACTCCTTGGTAGCCATGAAGGCAGTCCACACGTATAAAAAATTTGCATCATCAATGACGTTCAGCTTGTGGATGGAAACCAAAAAAGTGGTGATTTCTTCTACCTCAAAATACACAAACACACAATTATTAAGTAAAGTAACATACACACAAATACCTTGGAGATATATTTTTAAGTCCATGAATGCATTCAATTAAAACTACTAAATGATCAAGAGCATTCATGTACCTTAATTGAAAGCCATGGCTCCTTGCCATCCCAACTCCAATCAAGATTGTGAAGGTCTTTAGAAAGCTCAACACAATAAATCTCAATCATACAATCTTAAAGTATACATCTCCTTTGCGCTAGGATTTTATTTTACTTTGCCCACTTCACTGCGGTGTGTACCCTCATCACTTGAACCTCCTATTGTTGAATCCTCTTTCCCTTACAATGGACCTCCTCCTCCGGTTGAATCTCCTCCACCTAAACCTCCTCCTCCAGCTGAACTTCCTCTTCCGGCTAAATCTCCTCCCGTTAAACCCCTTGACTAAGTTTTACTCTTAGGGAACTAAGTCCGTAGTTGTCACATCATGCAAGTTAGGATCACTAGATGTCCCGGACGGGTAGACATATCAAACGGTTTGGACGGACCAAACAGATAGTGTGACTACCTTAGAGTAGTCACATTAGATAGATTAGAGTCAATGGACATCCCGGACAGACGAGCAAATCAGATAGTTCAAACGGACAGTCCATCCAATGTGGTAACTATGATTGAGCCTGTGAAAAAATAAGAATGCAAAACTAAAAGCAACATACTTTCCCATGAGATTAATATAAATATTTATTTACAAAAGAAGAAATAATTCTAATTCAGTGTCCGTGCTAAACCCTAAACTCCTATCAAGCGTTGTGCATCTTTTATCTATGTGGTCAAAGTTTGTGAAATTTCTTCCACACATTCTTGTACTAGCTAGTCTAGTGCTAGACCATACGTTTGGATATGCAATAAATACAAAATAAAATACATTATTTCTCTTTGTACTAAAAAAAGTAATCTTCAAGTGATTTTTTTGTAATTTTTGTTATAGAGCTTTAGAGGTTAATTCTAAAAAGACACCGGCCTCTGTAATCACTCAAAAATGATATGATTTTTGGACCAATATGTGCACTCTTCATCACTATAGTGATTTAAAAAGTCATCCAGTGTCCACTTTTTGACCTCCACGTCCTTACAAGGTTAACAAGATTAATAAAAAAATTATTGTATTTTAAAAAATGAAATTTAAAAAAAAATAGATTAAGCATTGTGTACTTACCAAGGTGAACTAGTAGCCATTCCAAGCACTTTGCGTACAACCAAGTCTTTGGTGATAATAATGAATTGATTCAATGACCATAATATAAACTTCTACCTTTTAAATGTACAGTAAGGTCTATTTCATTTACGAATTTTTGCATCTTGCTAAGATTAGGTCAACTTTGGGAGGCCCATGTATGCTCCAAATTGAATGGAATTTTGAATTTTGAATTGCCTTGGAATCACTTTGAAGTTTACTTTATCATCATTACAAACACACACGTGTAATTGAAAATCATACAAAGAGTTTGATGTTTTCTATACACTATGTACTATCTAGTATTGCCAACATTTGTAAAAATTACAACTTGTATTCAATAGTATATATAAGAAATGAACCTTCATAATTGCTTTAGAGATACTTGATCACATACCACTTGAATTGATTGTATGATTTCTTGCTTGTTCTTCATCCCATGGCAAAAAAACTTTGACTATCTTCCAAAGGTTCTCTATAAAATGGTAGGTAATGCATAAAAGAAATCCAAATTGTTGTATAATTCAAAATTATTCATTTTTTACTTGTTATGTAGTTGAAGTGCACTTCATTGCAATTCCAATGCAATTTGCGGTTCTAAAATTGGTTCATTTTTTAGCACTCTAGAGCTTCCTAAAGTTGCTGAACTTTCTAGTGAAAACTAATTGGAAAATTCGTAAATGAAGTAGACCTTACTGTAGATCCACTAATGTAACTACACTTATTTGTGACACCTTTTTAGTTTTTAGAACCAATCCTTGCAAATTTTTGTCTAAAATGTATTGCCTCTTTTTATGAGAACCTAAGGTTGTTATTGAATACATCTATATTCAACACTTTGAAAATTCATAGATTACTCATATAATGCCAAAAAATGCATAAGAGAATCTTGAATTTTTTTTTTTGACTTCCAACAAGATCCAACAAGAAATTATGTAATTTAATAACTAAACTATTGCTTATTAGATTTAGGAGTGAAGTTAAGTCTAAAGTACTTGCACCTTACAAAAAGTTGCTATCATCTATACCTTAATTTTGTTTGTTTTATTTGTTTGATATACTAAGATCTAAGAAACCGTGAGGCATTCGGTAGCGTTCTTGGTACCATTTGAAAGCTTTGCACAAAGAGGGGTGCACGGACTTTGTATCGTACCATTTGGACCTACGGTGTGGAGGTTATTGAATTTTACAGTTTTCATGAGTCAAAAAATTGAATTGAGTTATCTTTTATTTTGGAAAAACATAACTTTTACATCGTATGTTCAAACGTCACAAAACAAAGCCCTTGCATTCCTTTGTGCATAAAACTTTTTAATTATACTAAGAACGCAACCTCACATAGCTACAAAGCCCTTGCACTTTTTTCTATATAAAAGATATTGAATTTTAAAGGGTCTTTTAATAGATTAAATAATTAAAAAATTATTTTGATTTTGATTTTGATTGTAGCAAGGACACAAGGTACTCTAGTCTATACCTTAACTTAGGTTGGTTGTTTTGTTTGTTTGATATGATGAGATTAAAAAAATCGTGAGGCATCCGGCCGCGTTCTTAGTTTTGTTGGAAAGCGTTTTTCAAAGAAAGGTGCACGGACTTTGTTTCATGGTGTTTGGACCTACGATGTGGAAGTTATTGAATTTCAAAGTTTTTATGAATCAAAAAGTTGAATTAAATATATCTTTTATTTTGGGAAAATCCGTAACTTTCACATCACATGTGAAACGTCACAAAACAAAGCATTTGCAATCCTTTGTACATAGAGCTTTCTATTTGTGCTAGTTTTGTGGCATTTGGACCTATAGTGTGAAAGTTATAGATTTTTTCAATTATTTTAATTAAAAAATTGCATTAAATTATTTTTATTTTGTCAAAGTTAATAACTTTCACATTGCATTGCTATTGTGTGCCATGCTATGGATGGAAAAAGGCAAGCCCAATAATTTAGGAGAGACCAACGCCATGACATTGGGGCGCCTTTTTTTAGTTGCCCCGTCATTGTGCAGTTCCCGTGCTTGTTCCAGGACCGCATTGGATCTGCTCTTAGTAAATGAACTGTAGAGGTCAAAGTATTTATAGCACATCTCCGTTTGTCCAAAATTGATTAATGCCATATTCGCGAACAGCATAGATCGACACAAATCAGGTGCATTTTGGAAACCTTTAGACAGTTTTGAAACGTGAATACTGTATATGCTCTGAAGAACCCACAGAAAAAGCCCTCTTCTATGCCCTTGGATTGCGACATTGAAGAAGTCTGAGAGTGAAGAACCTGAAACCCATCAAAATGACCTGCATCAACTCCAATTATACATCTGAGAGTTTTCCCAACTGCCCTCCAATGAACATTTCTAAAAGAAAACCAGGAGTCAATTCACAACATCACTGATAACACTATCCCTTAAAATGGACGTTGAATAGGAAGAAAGCCCGAGTATAACACCTATGAATCTACAGCTACGGTAGTGACGAAGAGCTTACGATGTGTATACATAGACAGATAAAATAAATTGTATACGATGTGGTGATGATCACACTACAGGCCATCGTGTGACATTGACTAGGGGGTCAAAAACTAATTTACGGCCTGAAAAAAATCCATAAGAGCCCTGGCGTATTGGAGGGCTTCACCAAATTAAATCTTACTCTGCAAATACAGAGCTGCTTGCTCGACGTTCACTTGATCCCAGAAAAGTTGAAGATGATCTCTCCAAGAAACGTGCCCCAGCTGTCACCTCCATAGATAAACCAGCAGATCCAACGTTGTGGTCGTGATATACGTTGCACCATGTCACGAAACCCACTTGCTGTACAGAAGTCTGATAAGAGCAAGACCTCTAAACCCAATATCCGCTGTGAGAAACCTCTAACATCATCTGGGAGAAAAATGCACTATAAGAACCTGCCAGGTAGGTCAGACACTGGATTCTGCAACCAACCAAGAATAACAGCTTCAGCTACCTTTTCTCCAGGTAGCATAAACTTGATAAAATAGTCTTGCAGTTTCCATATCGTTATTCATCCAAAAGACGCACTGCTCCTGTGGGTTACTGGAATGGTTGACCCTTCACTCTCGATAAAACTGCTGGAGAGATTAAATGCACCGCGCTGCATAAAATCAGAATGCATCTGTTGTTGCGAAGACTGCTGCTGCTGTTGCTGCTGCTGTTGCTGAGTATTCAATGCTGATTGTGCTTGTTGCAGCTGCTGCAATTGTTGTGGGTTGAAGGATTGATCTTGTATCTGAAATAGTTGCCCACCCATGCTCATGTTTTGGCCGCCTCCGTTGGTGACTTGGCCTGTTGCTACCCTCAGTCTCTGAACCTCTTCTCGCAATGCTTCATTCAGAGCTGTCAATAACAAAGAACCAGAGTCAGTACTGGAGATCGGATCCATCATCATCAATTGACAGTCATATCAAACCCTTCATCCGTTATGGCTTCCCGAGCTGGACGATAGACAAGGCAGAATGTCTACATGAAGACGCTGCAAAGTTGTGAATTATAACGCGATGAAAGATCAATAGGAAACACAGGAAGCATAAGCAAAGACGAGCAGTGACTTCAGAAAGCGGTGTGATACCCCTACTCATATCATTAACTTCAGGACATATTATCTTTGCTTAAATTGAACATGTTCCTCCGAAGATTAACAGATCTCATCACTAGCTGACACTTTGACGAACAACTACAACATGGAAGAAACGAATCCAACCAGAACAGGTGATATTTCGAACCACCATAAGTCACAACAAATAATGAGACCGACCATGTAGAGGAACAATAAGAAGAGAAAGGTATTCGATGGAGAATACTGAGAAGGAACTTACATTAAACTTTAGCCTTGGCACTTGACCTCTAACCATGGTTTTGCACCACTATACTAAGCAATATATGCTAAGACTGAAACGCTGCTGCACACTGAACCAGAATAACTATTCGCAGTCCCTACGCCCACAAAGATAAGTACCATGAAATGACAATAAAAAGATGTTAGGAGAATGATTGTACCGTCCCGTAGATGAGCTTGCTGCTCCATAGACTGCAGTCGCAGCTTAAGCTCGCTGTTTTCAGTGGTCAGACCTGTTGTATCTTTCTGCATGATGAACATTCATGAGATTTGATTATCAGAAGGAAGGCGTGGCCACCTTCCAAGTATACGGGTTTCCCCTCACAACAAATATGACGGATTCCAAAATTATCTTTTATACAGTAAACAGCGAGCAATGTTGAAAAAATATATCTTAAAGCAGTAGCAACGAAAACAGAGTAAAAAGTGAAGTAGGTAAACAAAAGTCAGGTGGATACAAACCTGCAACATCGTCAGTTGCGCAGAAAGCGTTGTAGCTTCTGTTTGCAAACCCTGCACCTTGCGTTCCAACTCTGAAATGTAACGCATCTTCCGCTCCTTCGAACGTGCAGCTGATTGGCGATTCGCCAAAATCCTGCAGTCATAAATTGGTTTTAGAATCGCGCACACTGATCTTACACCAAGAGCGAAATGTTACGGTATACAATAAGCTCCGCTCACGAAGTTTGAGTATGACATGCTCTACCAAAAATTAAACAGAAGCAACGTAGCACAATATCCTCCCCATGTACTGGTAATGTCACAGTATTTAAGAAACTTGTCAAGAAAAATGTAGGAGAGGACGAATTTAATATGATGAGTACTAGCTAGATGGTCAGGCATAAATACTTTTAGGGTCACTATAAATTGTATAGGTTGAAGCAATTAGATTGAGATACCTAGGTCGCAAATTAATGGTCAATTAAGGGAGCAAAAACAATTGATGGTCATTCGCACATATGACGCCTCACGAAGCATTTGAGGTGACGATTGTCCAGTCCATCTCAAAGAGTTACCTTGATACCTTGTTATTTCAAAAAAATATATCATTGCGAACAGGATCCATGAAAGCGCCACCTCTCCATACTCATTCTTGTGAAGTTAACATTGAACAAAACGAGGTAAAACAAAAAAAAGAATGATTTTAAGGCCATCAAGGTGCAAGATTTCCAGTTATATCAAACTTGTTGCTCCGACTAAATTAACCCTTACAGAGAATGTACAACATTTTGTGATCTTACTATAGCTGCAGCTCAAACCGTAAGAATCGTACCTCTTGGCACGCTTTGGGTCAATGAGAGCAATCTCCGATAGCTTTGCAGAAGCCGAGACTTTTTTAGCATCCCCTTCGAAGTCACCCGACAGCATCTCGTGCTTGAAAGACGTAGAGTCATCCATTGAGCTGCTGTGCTGATGCCGAGGGCGCCGTACTTCCGAGGGCATGAAGCCTCCACTACCACCCACTCCCGTTCTACTGCCAGTCAGACTCACAAGGCCTCCATCCACAGACAGGCTTCGAGCATGATAGCCCGAGGGAGGAGGCGTCCCTGCGCTGCTGTTGTTTCCTTCCTTCGCACCTCCTTGCTGTTGTTGCCCTGATGTAGCACTGAACTTATTAATCTGGTCCATGTCAATGTACATGGAGAAAAGATCCTCCGCGCCGTCGTCCGACAGCGTGGGCATTTCGGATCCGTGCACGCCAAGCTCACGCTCGAACGAGGCTTCATCGGGTAGGCGAAATGCGGTTTCCGACTGCGCGCGGCGGTGGCCTCGCCGTCGAGGAGGCGCATCAGGCATCTGGTTTACATCGGTGCTGAAATTGTGTGCAGGGCTGGGCATCCGAGGCGGCGGCCCGGAACCCGAAATGCTGGCGGGGCTGGGTGAGGTTACGGCGTCTTGCATGCTGACCTCGAGTGAGTAAGACTCGCGTGATCTCATTGAACTCTCCGACAACGAAGGCGAGGCTTCCCTCTTCACCGTAAAAGGGTGCGAGGTCGAGGGGTAGCCTACGTAGCGTGACTGGTGGAGCTGAGACTGTGTAGGATGTGGCGGATGCGACGCACTAGCAGCATTGGTTGTGTTCGTGTTCCCGGAGCCCTTGGCCACGCCTGTTGCCGCGCTCGTCGCTGCGAAATCCGACTGCAAGCGTTCGACGAACGCCTCGTAGCCTTCCCCTAACCCTTCCATCGCGTCAAACCTATTCCTCTCTGTCCACTTCAAACCAAACCCCTCAGAATGGCGAGAAAACTAATCCGCAACACAAGCTCGTCGTCCCACTGCTCGTCAGTGAATGTACGCCCGTACCGACCAGACGCCCTGCGCATACTCCCGACTGGTTCCTCCACTTCCACGATCAGCTCAGTGCCAACTCCTTACTCCTTAACTACGATCCCTAATCCCTCAGCAGATCGAAACAACGGCACTACACGCCGCTCCCTCCACCAAAGCTCTCACACACACTTACACTCGCAATGACGTCACTATCAACTAGCATTACTCCCTTAAGCACCGCCTCTTGCAGTAATCAACAAACCACGGACATCTCTCACCTCCAGCCAGAGCATGCGATTAATCTCCCGCAAACTCACAGACACACACGCAAACCTCACACGACCCCACACACACAAAAAAAGAACAGAATATCAATTAAAAAAAAGAGACGCACACCGCACCAACAACAAAACTAAACACGCGTGCTCAGACTGAACTCTCTAAACTTAAAGCTGCTTCTACCTCCCAAATAAGCTATCACCACGAAACCCTCCCTTTCCCCCCTTCCTTTCCTAACTTAACCCCAAGGGAAGCACATTCGAGCTCCTGCACTTTAGCTCTCCCACTCTTTAAAGAATTCCCGCATGCTCGCCGCGGTGGGGTCCCGAAGAGCGGATAGAATGGGACATGGCCATGGCCATGGCCGGAAGAGAAAAGAGGCGGTGCGGTGCGGTGCTCTTCCGATCAGTGCATCAAACGGGAGCCGCCATCTCTCGAGCTGTGAAATTGGTCGGGCAGCGCAGCTTCGAGAGCATCTGCCGCTGGCGGGGCTGGCTGGCTGCAGGGCGAAATTGACGAGGACAAATTGGGCAGCTTAGGGTTTCGTGCAAAGGGGCTTGTACTGTAGTAGCCATGGCCATAGCCGTCGTAGGGGTCGTGATGCCGCGGCTTCGCTAAGCGCGTCGGCACTACTGGGAAGACGACGATGTTCGCATCCAGGGAAGCCCGTGTTCCCACGAGGTGGGATCCCGTGTTCCCTGTCCAGTTGAAGAATTTCTTGGCTCCCACCTCGCAAGACTGGTGAAGGTAGACTTGGGTGTTCCCCAATGGAATGGAAGCCCTTCTAGAACGAGACTTTGAGAGCTCTACTACTTGAGGGCCTATCTAGCATGGTTGACAAAGACTTTTGGAGCTTAGAATCACACAAAGGGCAAATTGGAAATGAAAAAAAAATGGAGAAAGTTAGAGAGTTTCAGGGTCAAAATTTTCTAAGACTTCCTATTCGACGAAGGAACTTCTAAGAAAAAAGGAAGAAAGTTCTTGGAATGTTCAAATTCTTTTTTAATGAATAAAAGCTTGGAAGTCAACTTGAACTCGTCAAAATTTGTTATAAATTATAGAATTAAATTAAATTAGTCAAACGACAACAACAAATGGACTATTGTATAAATATGGAGATTACAATATTTGTTGTTTAAAGGTATGTTCTCACTTGATGTTAATCCCTAAAGGTCTAAGGCCTTTTTTCAGTCAAAAAAACACTCAAAACTATCATTTCTATAGCAAAGATTAAAAAAAATTGAAAATTGTTTTTTTTTGCACATTTAGCCATAGGATCTTACACCTAACTAGTATGAGAATGTGTGGAAAAAATTTCAAAATTTTTGACCACACAGATTGCAAGATATCTACATATAAAGTGGGGGGAAAACAAGTTTTTCAGCGCATTACAGGACTAGATTTTTTGACTTTGAACAATTTTAACTTAAAATTTTTACACTACAGAGTTATGAGCTTTAAATCTTTACAGTGGAGAATTCAGTTGAGATTTTAGGAAAAATAATTCAAAAAAAATAATTTTCATTTTTTTTTTAAATTGTTAAATAGAAGTAGGTATGAGATAGAAGGAAAATCTAAAGTATTAATACCTCTAAGATGGAATTAAAATTCAGTAATCCCAATGGTGAGATTGTTGTTCTAGCAAGCAAACTAAACCATGTGGAACTTTTTTTTTTAAATTGTAAAAATTACATTCCGAAATGAATCCTACAAGTTATTTTTTCAAGAAGATGCTCTAATTGCCCAAAAAGCAAGATTGTCATGACAAATCCAAATGGAATGAATAAAAGCTTTCCAAATAGAAAAAATATATAATCTATGAGGAAAAAAAAATCAAATTCAAATAATTGAAAAAAAAAATTGTTGCCCCTTCTCCCTTGTTGTGAGCTTATTTGGGCATAACTTTTGATCTTGGGCATTGTTTGAAAAAAAATTATAGTCCCACAAAGATGATTAATTTTTCTATCTTCAAAAAAATTCAAAAAATCAGGACAAAAATTCAGCCCGTAGGTACCTGCCCAAAATCCCATTTGTCCTCTGAAGGGACAATGGGCCTTTAGGGGTTAAAGAATGTTGTTACTGAGGGTACTAAGAACAAATTTAGACCCACTTCTGAACAAGATTCACATTACAAACATTGCCCCTAATACCAAGTGCAAACATACTCTAAATTTGCATTGCTTCAATGAGCTAATTCTTGTAGTGTTATTTATTTACTATGCAATGGCTCTGATTAGAAATCATTTTTATTTCTCATAGAATAGGAACTATATGATTTTATGATGCATTTAAGGAAATTTAATTTGCTTCACAATGAAATGAATTTATGTGGTCTTAGTAGGAACATTATTGTTTTCTGTGTCTGTATATGTATATAAGTGTGTGTAAATGTGTGTGTGTGTGTGTCTCTCTCTCTCTCTATGAATCCTAAACTTTTGAAATATGATTGGAATGACAGTAGAAATGGCGGCACAATTAAAGAGAATGGAAGAAACTAGTAAAGCGGAAAACATGGAATTGTATAGGATATATTCATATAGAAGACAACTTTAAGCAATATATGGAATTTTTACAAGTCTTCCTAGGACTTTTTTTCAAATATTCCAACAACTTGATGTATGAAGACTAAGTTATTTGGTGAAGTTTTCACGGCTCTAAAATCGTAGAATTGTATAATTTAACCCTGGAGCGTCTGGATTCATCTCCAAAATTGACGATTTGAGAAAAAACATTATACACTACAATTTGGAAGAATATTTTGGAACTGGTATACAAACGAAAGCTGTAGATTTTGATTTTTAAATTCTATCCATACGGTTAGATCTATTAATGCTATCATCAATTTTTTTCTATAAATTTTGAAAAGAAAATTTCAGAATTCCTTCTAAATTCAATTACAAGTAAAATATTATCATTTTTTGAGTAAAACTTGTTGGAATGGATTTGAAATAAGGTTCTCTTCATATGGTGATTTTTTGAAATTTTTGTGACCTTTACATCTTTGACCTCATTTTTGCACATCTAGTTTTGAACTGAAGTCAATGCAAATTGACCACTTGACATACTTCCACATTTGTAATTTTAGAAATGTATATGTTCTAGTACCACCCAATCCAACCGATGGATAGGACAACAACTTGATAAAGTATCACCAAAAATTAGGATGACTTTCATCCAAGCAGGAATGAGACAGAAACAAGGATCTGAATCTGTTCATCATCCAGAAAATGGACGTCGGCGCGCTCCAGGGTTAACAAACTAACTACAAGATCTTATAGTTGGCAGATTTGCCAAAAAGAAATTAAAAAGAAATTCAAAGATTTATAGCATTGTACAGTCAAAGAATGACGTAGAATAATTTTTGGTCAAAAGTAATCAAAGAACTTCAAGGATTAATTTTTGTATAGTACCTGGCTCATTGGATATCATTTTTCCAAAAAGTTCCATTTTGTGCAAAAGACAAATTTTAAAGGTGATTAATTTTAATAGATTTTTTTTATTATAACACTATTTTTTAATTTATTAATTTATTAATATTTTAGATCCTAGATTTTTTATTATTAAAATTCTACAATTAGTGATTCTATAATAATTAAAATAAATTATAGGTTTTAGTATTAAATTAAAAAATTTAATTAATTTTAATATTCAAACTAAACTATGGAATTTTAGTTCAGTTTTTTATGTTGGCAATGCATCTTTTGTAAATACATGAATATATTCAAAATCCAAACTATCTATTATTAATCCCTTAAAGACTAAGGGATAGTCCAAATTTCCAAAATTATAAATTTATATTATAAAAATGCAACTTAGTATAATTATTTAATTATGACTCTCAACAATAGTTGTAAAAAATAATCCATATATCATTTTTTAATATGATTAAATCAAATAGTACACAAACCAATATTTTTCAATAAAATTTGAAGCCAAAAATTAAAAATTCTTCCTATAATCAATTGTTGATTGAATATTTGTGATTTTTACAAGAATTTCTTTCCTTAAAGTTCAAAATGTTAAGTTCAAATCAAGATGATTTTTGAAGATTTTTTATTTATTTATTTATTCAAGTTGTTTCTAAAGAGTCAATTTTTAAATTAAAAAGGCTACTTTTGAGGCCAAGCCTACCAATGCACTTTGAACTATAGAATATTTGCAAAGCAAAGTCCTTAAAATCTATACCATATAAATATTAAAGAACTAACACAAGAATCTTCAAAAAAATTGATGGATGAAAAAATGCATTTTTGTGTGCTTGGAATGTGTTTGTATTCATCTATTGATCAAAATTTGAATGCCTAGTTGTTTAGGGGTTACATTAGATGTTTTTCAGCCCCTTTGGAGGGCTATGAGTTCCCCAAAGTTCCCAGCCTGTAAAACAGGCGGAAACTACACTGCAGCAGCTGCGCTAACGTGGCCGAGAGTGCCACGTCGGTTTTCATGGGGGGGAAAAAACTTTGTTTTTCATTTTAAGAATTTTTATTTTTATTTTATTTAAAAAATAAAAAATAAAAATCTGGCAGCGGCATTCTTTAAGGCCTGGGGGAATAGAGCTGGGAACAAGCCTAAAACAGCCTCCAAACCCCCCGAATCTCATCTAATGATTAACTATAGTCTAAAGACCTTTTTTCATCAAAAAACACTCAAAGCTACTAAGGTACCCCCCCATAACCGACCAAATAAGGAATTCCGACAAAATCTGGAGTAGTGAAGGCAAAACAAATATTTTTCAGAGGTACATCGATAGAAATGACATGGATTGCAAAAAAATTGGTAATTTTATCGCTTGAATTGAAAATACTATGAATTTTGGGAGGCAAAAAGTGCCCCGGACCCATGGCCAATATGTAGACTCTTCCAATTCCGATCATTCAATAACTTTTTACCTAATCATTATTTCCTACTTTTTTCACAACTTGGGACATGTCTAATGTATTTGTTAGTTCCAACCTTGAAAAGGAAAAGAAACATTCTAAGCTTAGTCAGAAATACGTGCACCTATAGGTTGGGAATGGGTTAGCAGTCGAGAATTGGGGGGGGTACTTATATCTATTGCAAAGAGGAAAAAAATTAAACATTTGTAATTTTGCATATCTAACCATAGAATCTTATACTAGACTAGTATTTTTTAAATTTTTATTACATAGATTGTCAAATATTTGTGTTTAACCCCTAAAGTTCCTTGACTATGTTTTCACCAAAAACGCTCCAAAACTGCCATTTCTAGTTTAAGTACCAAATTTTAGAAAAAATACTTTTTAGACACATATAACTGCATGATCTTATAGTAAACTAGTTTTAGAACATGTGGAAACAAATTCAGAATTTTCCACCATGCGGATTGGAAGATATTAGCATTTGAATTGGAAAAAATCCTTTTTTTGTTCCTGCGAAAAACAGGGCAGCTGCACTTCACAAGGTCACATATGTATGAAAAAATGTCCAAAATGGTGGTACTTCTTTGAATTATTTTTCCTAAACAAGTTGGCTACATGATTAAAAAATTTCAAATCATTTGGAATTGTACAACATATACAAAAAAATAGTAAGTAGAAAGAAGTAGAGAATGATCCAAAATACTAAATTGTTAAGAATTTAATTATGGAATTGAAAAATGTCAATCCCAATGGTTGTAATAAACAACCTAAATCCTTTGATTTTTTTTTTCAAAAAATATTAAAAATTGAGTTAAATAAACAACTTCAAAGTTTATTTCAGAGTAGAGAATCTGTAACTGCCCGCAAACTAAAAAACCTCATAACTTTTTACTCATTGGTCGAAATGGAATGATTTAAAGCTTTCCATGTATATATAACTCTAGAAAACCAATTTCAAGTTTTTATTTTTGAAAAAAGTGATTTTTTCAGATCTGCCCAGACTACCCGCCCGATGAAAAAAATAACATATTAGGCCATAACTTTTGACTCCTATTTTGAAATGTCATGAAATTTAGTGCACGTGAAAGATATTCCTCGTCCCCACCTTCTATTAAAATTTCAGCTTAAAATATAAAAATCTCTAGGCACACATACCTGCCCAAAATTGCTATGTTGCTAAAAATAGTAGGCTGGTCCTTTAGAGATTAAAGTAATGAAAAACAATTTTTTACACCTTGCATGACTAGATTATAAGACTTTTAATTCAATCTTTTGAACATAAAATTTTTGCACTATAGATTCTGATTTCGTAATTTTTTATGCTAAAGAATTGAGTTTAGAGTTCATGAAAAAATTTCAAAAGAAAACACTTGATTTTCATTCTTTAAAAAATTGTTAAGTAGAAGTACAAGTTTGAATGAAAATCTTAATCATTAATAGCTAGAAGATGGAATTTGTGATTAATGGAATTTGAAACGCACTAATTCCAACAATGAGATTATTCTTGAAAACAAGTTTAACTAAGTGAACCTTTTCTCTTAGTATTTTTTTGAAAATTGAACTCAAAACTAAATCTTATAATTATTTTTTGAAGAAGATGTTTTAACTGTTGAAATACAAGAGTCTTCATAACTTTTTAGTTACTAATCCAAATAGACTGAACCAAATCTTACTGCACGTGAAAGTTTTTTGTATAGAAATAGAAGATTTTAAATTTTATTTTCGGAATTATCCAAAAATTCTTTGACAAAAATACTACCCGGTGATTTCTTTGGTACTATCCGATGAACTCATTTTTGAGTTTCGGATGAAATAAATTTTAATTCCACTTACCAATTGAAATAAAAATTATATTCCTAGAAAGTTATTTTATTTATTTATTTTTAAATCCAAAAAATTACATCAAAATTTGAGATCAGAGGAACTTGCCTAAATCTTTAGATGTTCTTTAGGAGACACTTAGGACTTTAGAAGTTAAACTAACCAATAAGACTCAAAAGTGGAGAACCTTCATTAGAAAAAAATTCAAGCCATGGGAGAGCGGCTTTTTTGCATGAAAATGTGCATTTACATGAAATATCATCCCAAATTGGCCATCAGAGAATCTATAAGGTGAGTAGTCAATCGGTATGTCCCATCATATATTTGATTTATATATATATATATATATATATATATATATATATATATATATATATATATATATATATATATATATATATATATATATATATATATATATATATATATATATATATATGTATTCACTGCATTTGCACATCCACAGGGCCCAGATTTTTTGTAATGATACGTATTAAGGATCCAATTAGAAGAATCTATATATATAATAAGCAAAGTTTTTATCAAAGCTCTTAAACAAGCATTTTGGCTTAGCCACCAAAGTAGAGTGTTTGTTGGAAGTCCAAAACTACTATTTTTTGATGCATTGTTCCACATCAATTTTTTTTTGCGTTCGAACTATACAAAAGTTTATTACAAAATATTTAAAAAATGTGTGGAAAAAATTTCATCATGTTTGATAGCACGGATTGAAATACTATTATAAATATTTCAAGGTAAGAATTTTTTTTTCATTATGCAAAACAAGTTCAACTGACTTCTTGGAGTGGAATTTTTGCTCTACAAAAAAAATGAGGACTTTGACCACTTATAAGTATATGATTTTAGGTTCACTTATGAAAAATCTCATTAGCAAATATGGAGTTTAACTTACTGTAAGTCAATGTGCAATGCAAGGAAGTTGAATGCGTTGGCAATACACTAGTCATTTTGTGATGAATTTTTGTGCAAGGAGGAAATTTCTCATTTGAAATCCAAAAGTCAGGTAGAAAGTTAGAAATAAAAATTTGGAATATGTGGTAAAAATTTTGAGAACTTTGACTTCACAAATTGCAAGTTAATAGGGCTTAAAGTTAGAAGAAAATATTTTTTTCTTGAAGCTGCCCCAACATTACTAATAAAGCTTGACTCCTCTTAAAATGTGATTTGAAAACTAATTTTTTTGGACAATTGTCCGCCATATTTTATTAGTTACATACAATCATGCCAAATTTCAAAAGTCAATGCGCGTTTTTGCAAAAGACGCTAGAAAGATGTCCAAAATGCTTGGGCCCCACAAAAGTTCAATGCAATATAGCTTTTGATTAGGGCACTTGATTATGAAAAAAATTATATTTTCACTAAGGGGGCACAACAATTCCAAAATACACACTACCCCTTTTTTGCACCACCCTCATTCACCTCCAAACCCCACTAACTTTCAAAAATATTGTTCATGGAAAATGAAGAATCCTTTTAGGCAACCAAATGGCAAGTCAAAACTATTCATGCCTAATCTTCAAAGGGCACCGGCCTATGACCAAACTAGTTAATAAAAATGATTTTTGGCCCAATAGATGCATTCTTCATTTCTACAATGATTTGGAAAGTCATCTATCAACCACTTTTCAACCTCCTAGCGTCCTTCCAAAGTTGAAGGGACTCTTGTGGCATGGACATGCACTCTATGTTCAACTTTGATAATTCATAAAATATTGCGTGAGTGTCTTAAAATTACTAAAAAATTTGGCTTTATTTCTTTTAAAAAAATTAACATTCTTGAAAAAAAATCATCATTTGGGTCCCCTGTCTAGGGTGATTTTGTCTTAATCCTTTAGCACTCCAATGTCCAAAATCTACACGCCATGAATAAGGGAGGCAACCCATTCTTGATTAGCACCCCATTATGGCAAAATAGGCTTCTCCTTTTCCATGCTTGCAGAGATGAATAGTGATCAATGATGGTGCAGTTCTTGGCGTAGTTGTGGCATATTATGATTGGCTACAAGACTTTTAATATTGCAACCAACCCTTGGTTGATTTTGCAACTAGTCCTTGGTCAGAATAGCAAGACCTATATTACTAGTATGGAATGGGCACAATCTCTAGCTAAATGATTTGTAATAATTTTGTTTTGAAAAAAACAAATCTGAAAAGTTTGAAAACTCTCCAAACTCTATTTATGCACACGGGAAAATCCCCCCGGAAGAAACCGCTCTCCAAATACCTATAACTCCTTAACCCTTGAACGCCACGGAACATTTTGTATTTATGGATGACACGGAATCAAATTGTATAGGACAGAAGTGCTCCTGGGTGATTGCAAGAAACACTTGTACTATTTTCCGTCACACGTTCAATGCGGAAGTTGTTTTGTGTCATAAGTATTGCAAAAATGATTGAATGAACATGAAATTCAAAAGCAAGCTTTCTATAGCAATAGAAAATGCACTTGAATTATTTCAAGTTTTTCAAAATTAATTTGATAGGTGAAACTAAATTTTGAATATATGTCACACATGCGGTTTGGGTGGTTTTTAATACTATCAAGTACCTTTTCTGAAGAGTTACATCATCAAATTTGGTAAGCTAGCTCTTCTAATAGAAATACACCTTCTTAGAAGAGGGATTTCCAAAAACATTTTCCAAGTGTGTTTTATATTGGCCTATAGTGTGCTATATTTAGGTTGAATTTATGTTGAATTAAAAATGGTTTTTTAGTTCTAACTTTGATCTTCCTACTTTGCTCTTAGTCGGCAATAATGGCCATTTTTAAAATAAAATTTTCAAACTCATTTCCTAGTTTTCAAAAATAGAAACGTGAAAGTCTCATTCTCTAAGGTAAATTGTAGCATGTGGCTCAAAATAGTACTTCATGGTACACAGAAAGACTCAATAGTACTGCTGGGGCTCGTAATACCTTCTATCTGCCAATGTAAATTGTTTTTTAATGGCAAATTAAGTATTTCCATCCATTTTTGTCATCCAATGATGAACATCACATATTGTCAAAATAGTAAATTTGAAATCCAATTGCCCATTCAAATTTTATGTTCCATGCCTTCAATAGTACTGAAGGTGATTCATAGTACAAAAAATACTAAAAGTCTAAAAATGCAAAATGCAACAAATATTCATCCTCAAAATTTGTTGTGGAAAAGAAAGATCTTCTACAATAGTTTGACTTCCAATGAATGTTTTTGCAATTTTGGAGGCTAATGATTCACAAGGTAATAGAAAAGGATGATTGCGAGGGTCACCCCTTCAACGTTCAAGGAATAAGTGGTCAGAAATAGGTTGCCTCTCCTAGAAAGTTTCCAAGGGCTTTCCTAGACCACAAAACTTCTCATTCATCCCAATTAATGCTTGACTTTTTGAAAAACACGCTATCCGTATGATGAATTTGATGAAATGGAGGTAAATAATGTGTATTTACAAAGATATAAGCTAAAATATACTACACAAATTAATTCAAGAAAGGACTGAGGCGGTAAAGGCTTAAGTGAAGTCAGGGGTTGGTTTGCCTGGGAGCCTGGTCCCATTATTCCACCTGAATAATAATATAGATTCACGGCGTCGGTGCATTGAATGCCTGCGCAGGTGTGTGGGCGCACAGAGGCCGAGGACTCAAGTAGTTTCCAAAGGCAGTCGCTTTCTTCTATCACTGGCTCACTGCAACATCCGTGCCCGGCTCAGTTTTTTTTAGTTTCGTTTTTCTTTGGGCAGCCAGCGGAGATCGAATATGGTTAGAACCACCTATAGTCGACCACTTAAGCGATTCCGCGCATGTTCTGGAGCAGTATAAGGCAATGTAAATTTTTTGCTATGTAGGAAAATAGAAATCAGAGGGATTGTCAATCTTTTGGTAATTTTTTTGTCTGGAATTGAAATTACTATGAGTTTTGGAAGTGAAAAGTTGGCCTGAACCCATATATATCGTATAGAGTCTTCCAATTTCCATCATTCAAGAACTATTTTTCTGCTCACTACTTCCTACATTCTTGCTCACTACACTAAAAAGGGTATTTAGTGTTGGCAACACTATTTGCGAACCATGACACTAAGTATCATTAAGCCTACTAAAGTAAGTAACATTAAATGTAATTTCTAACATTAAATATACTCTATGAAAAATCTGAAATCTGAAAATGTTTACATTTAGTGTTAGAACTTATTAAAGGAAGGTAGAAGGGAAGAGAAGGCGAAGGTGGCGCATTGAAGTTTAGCACTACACTAATCGTCCTAAAATTGACATTTAGTGTAGGGTCAAGTAGGGTGGTAATTACACTAAATGTAATCCAACACTAAATCCCCTTTTTAGTGTACTTTGGAACATGTGTCATGACTTTATTAGACCCACCCTTGAAAAGGGAAAAAAATACATTCCAAGCTTTGGTTGGAAACCTATGCCAACCTTGCTTGGAAATAAGTGCACCCTATAGGTTGGGCATGGCTCTGACTCTGATCAGGAATGGATAGTTCTACTGAGGTAGGTAAACCCATTTCCGAGCGGTCCCTTTTATTGAACCCTACAAAAGGCCCTTTTAGCGTGCAATGCAGAGTTTTAATTCAACTGAGTCCATGATTTCTTCATGCTTGGGGCACACTGCCTGCATTTGTGGCAAGCGCTCCTAGTTTCTAAAGCGGATGAAATACGGTACATTCTTAACCCCTAAAGCCCGGAGGCATATTTCGGACAGAAATTGTGAAAAACAGCCATTTTTAGGGCAATGAGAAAAAAATGAAAAATATATTTTTTTTTTCAAAATTCAATCATACAAATTTGTACTAGACTACCATAGGAATGTGTAGAAATTTTTTCAGAAACTTTGACCGCACGGATTGAAACATTATAATGTTTGAAGTTAGAAGAAAAATAATAATTTTTAGCCTTGCCCGACAGGGCTAGCAGACTTTAACTCCTCCTAGAATGAGATTTTTACACTACTCATGCTTATTTATTTTACATTTGCATCTTATATCATGTAAGTAACATACATGCCAAATTTCAGAAGTTAATGAGCTTATTTGCAAAAGATTCTCAAAAGATTTCCAAACTCCCCGAGCTGCCAGAAAAGTTTAGGGCAGCATAACTTTTGATCCGGGCACCCGATCGGAAAAAAAATTAGATTTTCACTATCATGGTTCATATCTACAACTTGTGTCAAAATTTCATGAACATCCAACCAAAATTGACTTCATAGGAATCTACCCGGATTTTCAATTGTCCATTCAACGGACAATTGTCCTTAAGGGATTAAATATGTATGTGTTTGCAATAGTCAATCATGAGTTAGTAAAGGGTTCAACATGCTACTGGTCTACACTGGTAATAGGGATCCTATAAATCCTCACTTTGCTCTAGAATACAAGGTTTTCCACTTTATTATTTTTCAATTTTTTTTGTCGTTGGATTTAGTTCAAAAAGGCTAATCTCCTGAATACTTTCTCTGATTCTCTGGAGTCTTGCATGCACCCTATCCTCTTAAACAGACGGGTATGGGTTTGCCTACCTTATACATCCATGGCTATTCAGTTGGTGAAACATGCACAGGTTGAATGAAATATTAAATCTTCATCTAAGCGTGAGGTATATCCAGCTGGAAGGAGCAGTAGTACTCTTGCAAGATTTTTAGCAATTTAGAAACTGATTCATACGGCTCCAAGAAAGGAAGAGACCGTTGTCAGATGTTCCATTGAAATTTTGTTTGTATGACTTTTGAGTGGAAATTTGCTCAAAAAAGGAACCACTTTCAACCTCCCTTCATGAGCTGCAGTTATCCTGCAACATCTTTCACTCCAGGGTTTGAAGACCAGGCCACACTGGCACAAAGGTCAGCACAAATGGTGCTCTAACCGACAAACCTTCGTTTGACTAACCAAATAAGATTGTGACATACATTTAGTTGTTTCATAATCTCAGTGCAGACAAGTTTCACTGCTGTAGCAAAGTGTAATTGAGATATATAAGTGCCAAGTTGAGGGTTTAAACAATGGGTCTAAGGTATGTGAGCAAAAACATCAACTGTGCACACAATAGCATAGCAGTAACATAGAGTAGCTAGTGCTTTGCTGTTTCTTGTGCAAGTGTTATGAGATCTCATGCAAGACAATCAAAGGGCTCACGAACAATGTGGATGCATTTGGAATTCAATTTCCTGTTGAATTTCCAGCTCAAGCAGTTGTGCCGGTCCACAAAATATTTCTTTTGGCACCTCACAAAGTGACTTACATTTAATTGCCATCTTGCAAAACCAAAATAAATGGAGTGAGTGAGTGACTGAGGCTGGGAATCCGGTTGCTTTTTGAAAATGACAGACCTCCTGAATTTGCTCCTGCAAACGCGGTCAGTGACTTGCAGATCTTATGCAGAGATCTTCGCAAGTCACACAAGTGAGCCTACAGAATTGGGCCTAAGTAGAGCCTTGTGCAAAATTGCAGTGAGATTTCTAAATTCTCTTCCAACATCGCCGTCTCCTGACTTCCGCTCCTCAGAGCATGTCGAACACAAGTCAAGTGAGTGATTAGCTTGGAATCGAGATAAAAACTGTAAATGCGCACATTCAAGCCCGCATTCAAGAGAGTGTATGGTGACGAAGTCGATGGCCTTTCAACAAAGACTGTTTCCTACCAGATGTGTGCTGCAACGACAGATCACAGTCGTCTATGCCAAGTCTTGAAAGTTTCTCTCAGTTTCTTGTGATTTCTTGTGGAATTAATTGCACACACCATTCACCGACAGATCTAATGAAGGAAGAGCACCGTCCAGCAACAGCCATGTGAGACAAAAGCTCTGCTGAACGGAACTCACGTTGCCTTTCCGCCACCATCAACAAGAATGCAGATGCAGAAGATTTTAGAAGATCTTACAGGAGCTCATGAAGTGCATGTTTTGTTGTCTCTTTGGCACAAGCGAGTTGATGGCACACAAGCCAAGCGCGTGTGGTCGCAGCACTTTCATGGAAAGAAAGAGGGCCACCTTCACAGTACCTACCAACCCTTATAAAGCAGGGTTGATAGGTACTCCTTCCACGGAAATGGATAGTTTTTTCTTCAATGGTCACCGGTGCATGCTCTCCACGACAAAAAAGTTTCGATTTATTTCCTACATTATCAATTTCTCACTAGCCCAATTTCCTCCAAATTGAAATTGACATCAAATAAATTGCTAGATTCCTCTAAATAAATGTGAAAAAACAAAGCAATTTCAAATTGGAAATATTGCACTTTTGGCAAGAATTAAACTTGGCATAGTCTTTCACCACATGAAGGCCAAGGATTCTCCCAACTCATCCAGGATGGAGTTGTGAATGGTAATGAAAAGGTTGCATGAAATTAGTAGAATTTAGGCATACAAGTTTCCACCTTCTTCAAGTGTTTCTTTTGTTGTCCTTATAAGTTAACACTCAAGGTTGGTAAATAAGCGATGAAACTTAGTAGCATTCTTCCACAGGACAATGGCATTCACTAGTGTATTGTCAAAGTCTTTTTCTAGTCCTCTATGGCCAATTGCATGATAATATTTAGATTTGTTGTCATGCGATTTTAAGCTTCTATGATTTCAAACTTCTGCTTATTGTTATTATGTATAGAGAAAGTCTTTTCACACGTCACAGTACTCACACATTAACACTTCGCAATTTCAATAAGGATTAGAAGGTTAAAGTACTTCAATTTTAAAGATGGGTTTCAACTAATTAAAGCCCTAATTAACCCCTAAATGCGTGAGGCACCAAATTTTGGTGTTGACAAAACTTTGAAGTTAAATAAAACCTAACCAAGTTGCTATTTTTAGTAGTTTATATATTTGTAAAATTTAATTTGAAGTCTACATTTAGTGTCAAAAATCTGATTTTCAAAATGATTGATTATGATTTTTCTATTCAAGATTTTGTGCAAGGGTACCCATTGCAATCTTGACTTTCCGTAGTATTGAGGGCTCTTAGAAATGAGCCTCAAATACACTAGATCTTGGAGGAAAAATCACATTAGAAATTCATTTAAAAAAATTGTAGAGTAGATTTTGAGAAGCCATAAATTGATTGGGGTTATGCATGTTAGGTCCTTTAACATCATATTTTTTTGGTGACCAACTTTTCAGATTTGATATGTAAAAAAAGGATTGAAAGAATTTCTTAGTTTTAACACCGTTATGTTCAAACATTATAATCTTTGAATTCATAAGTGATATTCTTGTGTTTTCTTTTCCTATGTGATCTCTAACATGTCTAGTTTGAATTTGTACAGTTACAATTCAAAAAAAATTGATACAATTTATCAAAATGTTGGCTTTTTTGTTCAATTTAGAGCAAATTCCTAGGAGTTCAAAACAGGCCTTGGGCATTTAGAGGTTAAAGCCCCAAATATCTATCTAGTCACTTAGTCCTTTCTTGTAACTTGAAAGCAAAAAATTCTTGCTCACAAGCTGTTGCATCTACCAAGGGAGGAGGAGGCCTTCTTCCTTGGTTTTTCTCTAATGGGTATTGCTACAAAAGAAAAGCCAATAGGGCAACATTCCATGATGCTAAACGAAGATGCCTTTAAAGCATATGAATTGGGTTGAGGACCTTAAAAGCATCAATGACATTATTGTTTTCAAACCTAACTTTAGAGCCATATAAATTGTCTAAGTATAAAACTTTTGAAATGTTAGGGCAACCTTCCAATCAACACTATGGAATTATATAAACATTGTGGAATTTGGACCTTCTAATTTGGCTAGGCAAATGATGGAGGTAACTACATCACAAAGTTCCTCTGCCACGAATTGTCAACAGTAATCATACGATTATCGTTGAGCACTGCTTTCGTGTTACATTTATTCATTTGGAAACATTGTTACAATACGATATTGATATTCATAAATACCATGCAGTTGAGACATGTCATTCATATTTGAGTTTGAAATACTAAAGTTGCACGATAACTATGCATGATGAAATATGGATGACTTCAGTGGTTTAGTGATGAGTGACTAACTTCGTGTAGCATTAGTGCTTTTCTAAGACATATAAAGTTAGTGCAATAATCACACAAAATCATGCCCGTGCATAGTTATTGTACTAACATTGCATTTTCTTATTTTTCACAATTTCAATACTAAGTCAATTGAAAAGCAAGAATTGTGTTCAAAGTAGAAATTCAGACCTCATTTAGGCATAGTAGAATAAATATTTTCAAAAAACTTTGAACTGAAAAAAGTTGGTAAATTAAGATAGCTTTCATCTCCAAAAATCCGTTTGAGATTTAGAGTCTCCAATCAAAAGTTATAGACAAAGTTCAAAGACGGCTTGGAAGGGACATTTTTTTGACATTTTCAAACATTGCCTTTGAATTTTGTCCATAAATTTTCATTGTTGGCTCTAAATCTCAAACGGATTTTTGGAGATGAAAGCTAAATTCATTTACCAACTTTTACTAGTTCAAAGTTTTAAAAGAAAAGGTACTCTTCTATGCCAAACTGAGGTCTGAATTCCTACTTTGAACACGATTTATACATTTTCAAAACAACTTGACTATGAGAAGTCAAGCTCTCATTTTTAAGTTATCCCATATCTTTTGAGTGTTCATAGAGTGGATTGTAGTATAAACAGGACTTCTCTACCCTCAACTCTCACCAATTGCCAATGAAGAGATTTCATCACTACACTACCAAGTTTCTTGGTGGCTTAGTCATGGAATCAATTCAAGCTACAATGAAGTAATTCTTTCACTATGCTATCAAGTTTCTTGGTAGCCTATTGATGAATTTAGTTCAAGCATAAATTTGATGGCCTACAGTATTGATGAATGATGGATTTAGTTCAAAATGCCAGAAATTTAGTTAAGAATTTTTTTAAATTAGAATGTGATCAACAATTGAACATTAAAAATACTTTTTGGAACATTAATTGATACTAGTTAATAAGCATTATTGCAGTGATGACTCCAATGATATTGTTGTTAAGGATTTTCCGTGTCCTTCAATGCACAGAAAATGCACGATAAAGAATGTAAATTTTCGTGCATAATTTGTGTCTTTTGCGCACTTGTGATTAACATATAGAAGTTACATAGTTAATATGAATTTCAAAGTAGTGCCATTTCTTTGCAGTAATTGTGTGCATCGTAATGATGCTATAATTTGCAAATTAACCTACGCACCCATGAAACAATAGTAACTACATGATAATTGTTGACAATTCGTTGGTCTTGAACTTTGAGATGTAGTACTCAGTCTAACTTTGGAGATGACATGAAAACCTATAGTTGGATTGAAAATACCTTATTTCAAAAAACATGATTCTATAAGAAAACACATCTTAATGGATGTCATCTCCATTATCACAATAAACCCAGTATAGAGATTTCAATAAGCTTACATTGAAAAATCTTAGACAATTTTGAAAGCATGTTAAGAATATCAATTTTAAAAGAGAGGACAAAAATAAACTTAAATTCATGAAATTTATCAAATTATTGACGGGTGACAACATCATCCTTAGAAAGAGTATTACACAAATAATAAAGGACAAACTCTAAGGAATCACAAGAAGTTGTTACAATTTGCCATCCAGACCACCAATCCAGAGGGGGTGACTTAGAAAAATTTAGCATATTATGTGTGGCCAAAGATATGGTACATTTTATTCATTGTTCCTAAATTTTTGACAAATATTTGAGATAATCTATAATGAAGAAAATAGGTGAATCACAATTATAATAAATATATGGACATAAAGAATTTGGTGAATTTATTTATTTTAGATCTAATATACCATGAAGAAAAAGTATCCTAAGCTGGGGCTATGAGTAGGGTCATGTTTTAGGATCATGTCTTGGAATTCATGCTTGAATGATTTAATTGTATATCAATGTCATGTGAAGGTTGTGGTACAAATGAAGGTTGTATTACATGCTGCATTTTAGTTGATTTGTTATTTTATCTTGGTGTTTTGTGTTGTTTGGATGCAAGAGTCACATTTATTGTAGACACTAAACATGTTTTGAATTCCTATGCAATGGTATTTACATATAATAACCTCATTATGTCCACAACCTTCATTTGTAACTTTGTTTGTTAAGTGTTTAGCAATGTTCTATAATACCATTGATATCCAACGTATTTTGTGGTATTTTGTTATTTATACAATATAGTTTTGTTACACATAGGGTGTTTCTAATTCAACATCCTTTAATTATAATGAAGTAATGGTATAAAATATTGGCCTATCTTTCAAATTCAAAGTAAGTGAATGGTACTTAAAATTATGATAAATTAGAAAATTAGGTAATGATATGGTTTATTTAATTAGTCCCCTCTATCAAAAGTACCTCTATAAATAATATCCCTTGGTCACACGTGATATGCAAACCCCCTTAAGAGTCACCCCCCGTGCAACCAATGAATTTTGTAGTCTTTTTTAAAGTTTTTTTTGAGTATCATTAAATCATGTTGGAGGATTTAGAAGGCATTTTTATTTGATGTTTCTTAAAGTGATCAGTCAATGCATTCAATACAGAAACAAACATTTTATTGCAAGATTTGTTTTTAAAAGCCTCAAAGGCAATTAGGTTAGTTCTATGCGAGGTTCTATTAGCAACACAATGAATTAAAGTAAGGATTTTATCATTTTTAGTTGACATGTATTCTTCTCAACCATAGTCAGAAGCTTTGGCAAATCCAAGAAATGGTCAAGTAGCCCCTAAACAACATATTTTCCATGCTCATTTATTGCTTAGCCATCCAAACACACTTTTAAAATCCTTATAAAAATTAAGGTTAATAGATTCTTTTTCAAAGCTTGTCGTAAAGGAACAACAACTATTAGAACCCAAGAGTTGCAACAAAAAATAATAAATTATTTCAACAATTAAACAATAAAGTTAGTAGCAAGAAATGATTAATTAGCCCCAAGCAACAAAAAACAACAAAAAACAATGAAGCAATAATAGTATGCATGAACAACAAGGAGCTTGCATCAAATAAGTCCAACTATCCTAGCATCAAGCCAACAAGCTGCACACGAAGCTTGTTAGGATTGACATCAAGGAGGATGTGGCAACAACAACAAATAAAAAATTGGTAAATAACTCTATATGTCACCTAAGCCCAATGGCCTACTATTTGCCCCCTCCCCTCGGCTGATATTCTATTACTCTCAATACCATGGTCACCTTAGGTATGTATGTTGCTCCACTCAAAGCTCAACCACTAACAACTATCCTAACTTAGCTTAAATTTGTCAAGTGTTGAAAAAAATCAATTATAATATCCTTCAATTTTTTTCATGCACTAGTTCGTTTCCAACCCCACCAATTTCCTTCTAGTTTTGTATCCTTTGCTTTCAAAATGCAACTTGTTTTATTTCCAATTCCACTAGCTAATTAGCACTAGCTACCGATTTTTTTTAGCCATTGAGGAAAACCATATGCTCTATAACTAGTAGAAAAGTTAAAATTATTTATTCACCATGGTTGGAAATATTGTGTTCATGATTGGAATTGGAGACCCCAATTACTACTAAGAGGTTACTAAATACACAAATAACCAACAACAAAATATAGAATAGGTTTTTACTTAGAAACCCTAGGGAATCTTCAAGATTGAGGGTATGGAGCTATGGGCTAGTTTATCCAATTTTCACAATACCTAATTGAATAAAGATTCATTTGGCATGGTGGCAATGACATTTGATATAAATTTGGAGCTTCTATGGTTATTTATTTCCTTCTAAAAAAATGGACTAGCTTCTTCTAAAGGTCACCAGTTTCATCTTTTCAACTTCAAAAATCTTCTAGCTCATTTCTTCCAATATCATTTTTTCACAGTTCAATTTTTTGTAATCCCAAAATTGTATGGGCTAAAATCTACTTATGTCTTAAAACTGTTGGTTTTAGACATAAAGTCTATTTGAAATGGAATTATGAAAAAATCCCTCTCATGGGTGCCGATTATGAAAAAATTGCTCTTCACTAGAAAAAAATTAGAATCCATCCAAATTTGGAATGAAAATTACAAACTTTCATCAAAAGACTTTATCTTGGATGAAGATTGATTCCTCTAGAATTTTCTTTGGCACTATGCACCTTAGATTGATTATCCTAAACGTTAAATACAAATTTTCATAAAATTCTTGGCAAAATTTGAACTTGGCAAAGTCCTTCACTAAGTGAAAGTATGAAACTCTTTTATCATTTTGTGTCACAGATTGTGCGGCCAACACAAAATTGAGCATAACTTCTAGGGATTTTGCTAGTTATATTTGACAATTATATCAAAGGTAAATAGTATATTGCCTAAATCAATCAATGTTTTTGTGTAATTTTAAAAAATTACTATTTTTAATAATTTTTTTAAATTTATCACACATTAGATTTTAGAGGGTTTTAGTTTTGTAATAAAGTCTAAAATGATGATTTTTTTACTTCAAAATTTAGACACCATTGATATTCCTCTATCAAGGTTGCAAGAATTTACTAAAGAAATTCTACAAAATAATAATTTATTGTCCTCCAAATAAATGCCAAGAAGGTTCTATTGTGTGCGCATTTCTAGACATCTACAAATATAAAATTGATCAATTCCAAAGTTAAGCTTGATAGTTTTTAACTTATAAAGTGGATAATAAACTAGACATCTTGTGCTTCATTTCATTACTTAATGTCAAAACAAAAGAAATGATCATCAAATCTAAATTAAGTCTAATTAATAGGGAACAAGTAATTTGGAACAATTTTAGAAACAAAAAAGACTAATATTATGGGCTAGAGGTAATATTGCTCTTGCAAACCAAGGGCAAGGATTTTTTAATTATAAAAAGAATTATAAAAAGAAGGAGAGGAAAAGACCTTTCATGGAAAAAAAAAGTTTCAATTTATTGGCATACATAACAAAGTTTGAAAATATATGACAACCATGACTTTTCCTATTGTGAGCCAAATTGTGGGCTCTCTATATTTCGCCAAAATGTCTGAACAAGGATAGAAAATGGCAAGTCTAGGAATCAAAAGAGACCAATGCCGGCCGGTTACATTTTTTTTAGTTGCCTAATAATTAGGCCTATGGTGTGGTGGATTCTGGTTGCATTGGAGTTGATCTGAAGGAAACATTTGCTGTACCCAATATCAACAGGGGAAGTCACACTGTCTTCACTGCACGTCCATTCTCTGAAGAATTGGGAGGTGGCAGATCCACATTAGCTTCCCGAACGCAGAATATACTTGTTCTGCTAATCTTCTCCACATCCATTATTTTCTTGCGGAGGTGTATAATGGGCGTGAAGAAATTTTGTGAGCTAAATTTTTGATCGTCACTATGTTGTTGTTTCACCCCGGTGGCACTCTACAGTTTCACACCAATCAAAATTTCAACCTGGTGGCACTGCGTAGTTTCACCCCATTTAATTGGGTAACGTTAACCCGTTTCTGATTTTCCATACTCATGGTACCAAAAAGGGTGTCACACCTTCTTCATCCAAAATTGCTCCGCATTGGCCCTTGTTTTGTCTCACCAACTTTTCATTCTTCATAGAAGTTTGGTGCCTGAAGAAGGTGTGACTACCCCTAATATTTACGGTACAGTCCATGCGTTGGTTCCTTCTCTTGTCCATTCTTGTGACCCGCACTGTATGTATTTGTAGTGATGCTGCCCCTCTTACCGGGGCCCATTGAAGATGCTCTTACATCCTTCGTTTTCTAAATCCAACCGGTGATGTTCCCAATTCCGCCGTACCGGAGTAGTTTGCCGGCTTTCCCAAACGGTAGGTGGCAGTGTACCATGCTTGACTTTCAAAATTTCTTGACTGCCAGCATCCATACCTTAATTCAGGTAGCATCAATGGATCCTGTCGAAGAATGTGCTGTAATTGAATCTTGGGTTCTGTTTGTTTCGAGAATTCCAGAGATAGCGAAGACATTCGGTGTTGGTCCTAATTCCTAAACCCCAGTTCCGAGTCTGTAATAAACCCCTGGCTCTCTGTTCTCTTCTGTTTATGGCGGTTTCCTGGTTCTTTTCAAGGGATAATTTGGCGGTTAGCGTGACGCAGACGAAATAGTAGTGTGCAATTGAACTTTTCCTTTCGTGGAAACAAATTAGGGTTTCGATTTCGCGACGAGGTAAGGGTCAGGGATGGCAGTCGTTTCCATGCGGTAGTGCCCCTGGGAAATGGTAGAAGCGGAGACCATCATGGAAGCGACGACAGCTCATTTCTCCGGACTGCACTTTGACGATGAGTATCCGGTGCCGACGTACAAGGGCGCCAACAAAGTCCCCTTCGTAATCGGTAATTTTCGTGTTTGCAAGCAGCAATTCGATTGCGCAACGGCCAATTTGCAAGAATTTCGTTTCCGATGGTTCTTTTTTCTGGATTTGTGGTGTGAGTGCAGGTGTAGCGGGCGGGACTGCTTCAGGGAAGACGACGGTGTGCGACATGATCATTCAACAGCTGCATGATCACCGAGTTGTACTTGTCAACCAGGTACAGCAATGTGCAGATTCCTTTAATTTGTAGCTGCTTGTGAAGAGCTTGTGATTATTTGATGCGCCTGCCGATTTTGCTTCCACGGTCTGTTTTTTTCGAGGGGAAGCTTTGTAACATTGTTGGGGAATAGGATTCTTTCTACCGCGGATTGACACCAGAGGAGATGGCGAATGTGGTAGAATACAACTTCGATCATCCTGGTGAGCTTTTTGGTTCAATGCAATGAGTTTGTGGTTCTTGTACTTGCGGCAGTGAGCTTGAGACATCGAGACAAGGTTTTCAGTGGAAGTAGATCGTTTCAGAAGCTATTAGACAACATGATAAAGATAATCTTGATGGGGAGTCCTCCGTATGGTCGTAGTAATCAAACAGAGACTTCCTTGTGTATCATGTGGCGGCCTCCCTTGTGATCACTGTGACCATTGGATAGATTTTCTTAATGATGTCTAAAAGTTCTTGAAAATACTATAATTTTACTGAAACTCATGTAGTGAATTGTCAATGTGAATCTGAGAGGTTTCAGCATGCAATGTTGCAGATGCATTTGACACAGAGCAGCTAGTGGAATGCCTGCAAAATTTGAAGGACAACCGGCCGGTGCAGATACCTATTTACGACTATAAAAGACATCAACGTTGCAGTGATAGGTTTCGCAAGGTAGTTGCATCATTCATCAGTGAGCGATGGCTATGGTTTATGATTGGAGCTTTGTAGAATGGTCAGTGTTGTGGTTTCATACATTTTCTATTAATGGTCTTGTGCGTGATAGGTGAATGCAGCTGATGTGATCATCATGGAAGGCATCATGGTCTTCCATGATGCTCGTGTGCGGGACCTGATGAACATGAAGATCTTTGTAGATACAGGTCCGCTCTGTCTTCCCGCTTAGGTTGCTTGGTTCCACATGGCTTAAGATGACTCTCTCTCTCTCTCCCTCCCTTTTCAGGAAAACTTGACCTATTTCAGGAACTTCTTGACAACAGTATAACAAGAATCTTATCATGATTCGTGGGGAGGTCTATCCAAAAGCTCTTGAAACAATCTTATTTTACTGAAAACTCTGTTCTTAGCTTTCGTTAGTAATTTTCTTACAACCCATGAACAAAAGCCATGAATAATGGTCAGAGTGTTTCTATTTGAGGACTAAAGATCTTTTACTGTGCAATACAGATGCGGATGTCAGGCTGGCACGACGGATAAGGAGAGACACTCTTGAGAGAGGCAGGGACGTGAATAGTGTGATTGAGCAGGTGAGAATGTTGTATCAGAGGTGATATCTGGTTGTGTCTGAAATAGATGTAGTTGAGTATACAATATGTCAAAGTTGATTAGTTCGTTTGTTTGAGGTTGTCGTAGAGGAGTTCCTGCCGCGTTTCTCCTATGCAGAGTTGTGCAACGTTGTTTTAGGGCGATGGAATGGAATCTTCTTCAAGTTCGTTTAGAAGTTTACGTTTTTTCACTGCGTACCTGAGTTTGATCTGATATGGTTGGAGTAGTATCTGTTTGCTATCTGATGACCGTGATACCCGATGACCATGGTAGCCTAATTATTACAGATGAACCACGTAGCACACGGAATAAAAACGAAACTGATTTTGAAGTTGTATGCAGTACGCCAGGTTTGTGAAGCCAGCATTTGATGATTTCATATTGCCAACAAAGAAGTTTGCGGATATAATCTTACCCCGTGGAGGAGACAATCATGTGGCAATTGATCTGATAGTGCAACATATCCGCATGAAACTTGGTCAGCATGATCTTCGCAAGATATACCCAAACGTGTTTGTTATACAGTCCACTTTTCAGGTATGGTCAATTCATTACAACAATAACTCCATTTGAATGATACCGCAGGTTACCAATCTGGCCAGAACTGTAGGAATTATCTATGGTTAAAGGATTTCCTCTTCAGTTGGTGCTGAAATTTATATTGAATATTGAATTGTGGGTAACTCGCAGTCATGGAGCTCTTTTTTGACATGATGATTGAAGTCTGCCTACACTAGGTGCTTGTGACAATTTTAGAGAGACAATCGGAACATTATGCGTTGATTGTTCGCAGATTCGTGGAATGCATACTCTCATTCGAGATCAAGAAACTACCAATCACGACTTTGTCTTTTACGCTGACCGCCTTATCCGCTTGGTGAGTATTGTTGAAGACCATTCAACCCCTAAGTGTCCATACCAAAAGAATAAAATACTTTGGAAGCTAATATTCAATTATAGTAACTTTCAAAGCATATTTCTTCAACTCCTAAAGATATGGAAGCGGCCACTTTTGGGTCGTTTGGCTCTTGAGGGGGTAATGACTATTTCTTGAAATCGTGCTGTAAAACTATTTTACGAAGAAATTTCTGTGACCAAGTGCCTTTTCTTGTGTAGATAGTGGAACACGGACTAGGACATTTGCCTTTCACTGAAAAGCAGGTTATCACGCCAACAGGTAGGATCATCAATCCTATGTCCTTCTCGAAAGAAGTTCGTCATGACTTGGAGGCAAGGAGTCTGATGCTGCTTTCTCTTTCTTTAGTTTACTTATTGAACAAACGATAGTGGAAATATATTTCACTCGTGACGGATTTGGAAGTTGAGATGCTCTGTTTAGCTTTTGAAGACGTTTCTCTGCAGGTTCAACATATGTTGGAGTGGACTTCTGCAAGCAGCTTTGTGGAGTTTCCATCATTCGCAGGTAACTTTTTCATCTGTTTTACCACTGATGGTGTCTTTAGCCTAGCTGCAGATATATGTTCTGAAATTTGGCACAGTTTATAACTGCTGGTAACCTCAAATCATCTTGCCACAGGGTCATTGATGGATGGAGTGGAATATCGATATCTTCTTGTGGTTAGGGTCTTGTATTTATTGGTTTCAGAAGAATTATAAAATTAGTTTCTACAGGCTACTCGAGTTGGGTTGCTTGTTTAATCTGGAATTCCGAATCGGCTCATTCCGACACGGCAAGTCACCCTTTCCAGTTTAGGTTTCGCATTGTAGGTTAGAGCCTAGGGCCAACCTTTCAGAAATTCTGGGGCGCCCTTGCGGGCACCGCAGGGGGGTTGGAAATAGTTTTCAATCAGCAATTGACGCGTCTCGGTATAACCTCACTAACTGCGTCATTGCCCCAAGCGCAAAGATATCCAGACCTTTCAAACTTCCCCTTCTTGTACCTTTGAAGGCAGGTAGAGATGACAATGACTATGGGATATGTAACTTCCCATTCTTTCTGGGCTTTGAGTGAAGGACACTCAAACTCCATAAGTCAGACTCTCCACAGAGACTGCTTATTTCAGCTATCCTGGTAGATCTTTTCAAGGGGCATATGTCATTCATTTGACGGATGACCTTGAACAGTATACGAATTGATTTTCCTGGATTTGCGCCACTGAGAGGCAAGGGGTTCCAGAGTATTCATCTGCCCACTTCTGCTCAATGTGTGATAATGTTGGCTGTCCGGCTCAATAGTTTCCCCCACAAGGTTGTTTTTGATAAGTTGATGATGATCTGATCGGACATTAGATAAATGTTAGATTAATGATAAAATTAAAGTGAAATTTATCGTGACTTAGTGCTAACTTACTATTTGCCTACTTAATTTCTCATTAATGTTGATGACACTAACATCACACTAACATGGACATCATTACGCTATAAGAACACTAACTTAAGAATAACTCAACTATATGAATCTAATGCTTATTAGCTGAACAGTAAAATCCCTGTCAATATCTTATTCATGGCTCTTTTATTGATTCGAGCCGATTTAAAGCTTAGGAATTTTCTCTCCAATATGAGATTGCTGAACATGGGTCAGCCCATTTTTTTTGGCCTGTGTTGCGCAGTGGGGAGAGTATGGAGAATGCCTTACGAGCATGTTGCAAGGGCATAAAGATCGGCAAGATTCTGATACACCGGGAGGGAGATGATGGGAAGCAGGTACCTGTTATGTGATATCCTTGCAGCCTAAGATTATTCTTTCCTTTTTCTTCCCGTTCTCTAAGTCGAGGCTGAATGTGTCAATCATTCTTAAGAAGACTATTTCGTCATCTGTATTTCATCCATCTTCAAGCTATTAATTTGCAATATTTATGTTGAAATCAGGTTGCACAGATTTGATTGTCGATTTTGTGATATGATGATTATGCAGCTAATTTACGAGAAGTTACCTCATGATATTGCTGACCGGCATGTGCTTTTGATGGATCCCATCCTTGGGACAGGTACGTCTCTTTTGCTGTTCATTGTCAAACTAGCGATCCTAATCAATTTCTTAACATAGCTTCTTGGTTGCTGACTCTTGTATCTCCATTTCCTCCCCATGATTTTGTATGAAACACAATTATAAGACAGTATTTACAACACAATGCTATTATTGGTGCATGCTACTATGCGTGGCACAAGTGCTGCTTTTCGAACGTGGACCAGATATACCTAACCTGAAAATTAACGGAGAGTTCTGTGTGGTAACTTGTTTTAGGAAATTGCGCTGTCCAAGCCATTGACTTAATACGTCAGAAAGGTGTTCCAGAGTCTCACATCATATTTTTGAATCTTATTTCGGTAAGTGTTGTTGGATGCTAGAAGACTTTTGTTTACTGGTATTGTGCGTGCGTTCCTTTCCATTTAAATAATATGATGATGGTGAATGTCCATCCAGGCACCTGAGGGCATTCATGCAGTGTGCAAGCGGTTCCCGCTTTTGAAAGTAGTCACATCTGAAATCGACGCAGGACTGAACGAGGTGTACCGTGTTGTTCCTGGGATGGGTGAGTTTGGGGATCGTTATTTCGGAACAGATGATGGGCCTGACCAAATATTCAACGCTCCAGTTGAGATGAAGCTTCAACGCGACCATTTTAGGCCTTTGAAGAGTCTGGGTGACGTCTAGAGAGATAATTTGTCCTCATTCCAAGGTGAGTTGTAACGCATAACATTCTTGATCTAAAATCTTCGAACATCGAATGAGAGCCAGCTTGGATTCCTGGGGTGATAAGTTCGTGATAACTTGATACAGGAAAGAATCAGAATAAGATCAGAATTGATTCAACTTTTTGAGATTGCCTGTCAGATGGGCTATACAACGATATGCTAGTTCTCATTGAATGTAGGAGTAATTTGCACATATTCAAATCCAGAAACTCTTTTCAACTTAAGAAGCTCAATGAAGGGTGGCGTTGGTGGGTGCCACTATTTCACTTTCTCTGGGCATCTAATTCTCTCGCGATGACTTCGTTACTGTGTGTTGCATTGTGACCTCCACTTTCAAGCCCACTCCATTTTCGTGAATGGCTTGAGTTCTCATTTTGTTTCACTTCTAGGGAATCTTTGAAATCTGTGATATGAGCCACATCATAGAGGTTGGTGGCAGCCTTGTTTTTAGATTTCCAAATCTTTCTGACAAGTTGTGAAGCTCATATCCTTCACTGGTTTTCCAGTAGCATGTGCTGTACAAGTGGTTGCTCAGCAAACAGCCTTATTCATCTGAGAGCAATTTGTTATCTTTCTGATGGGGATGGCCAGAAACTGGTGTCGCCATCAGAGATGTTTCAATCCAAACTTTGAGGCCAATCAATCACTAATTTCAAAACTCTTCCTGTGATTACTTTACCTCTAAAAGGACCCCGGGGTACAAAAGCGACTGAATGGATGAGAATCACCAAAATTGCAAAATAAATGAATTAGTTTAATGATACCATCATACAAGACTTTTTATGAGACTATTCTTTTTGTATTTCGCAAAATTCTGGAGACTGTCTGGTTTTGTATAGTTTACAATAAGTTATTGGAGATCTAAAGTGAAGCTAAAGTGTATCATTTGGATTGGCAAATTTAATTGTGTGTGAATCTGAACTAAAAAGGTTTTGTACGTGATGCTTGAATTCCAAATAATATTTGTGGAACAGGTTCATGTGGTTACGTCTTTCTTCAGGTGCTGTCTCTTTATGTAATTGCAAAGTTTTTCCATACAATATAATTTGATTTGATTATATTGATATTTTGATTATAAATTTTCATTGAGTTTTAAGTTATCATTTTTTCATTCATTCTATCATTAGTAGAAAGGTGGTGTTGAGGTCTCAAAAGTCACCAAGCTTTTGTGACTTGATGTCCTTAACCTCCTTTTATAATAGTGTATATCTAGAACACGTTTTACAACCTTGCCATTGTTTGTGACAATAGTTATCCTAGATAATTGTGTTGTAGAGGTTGGATTTATATTGTAACTTTACCAAAGCACCTCAAAACCAAAGATTTCTACAAAATCTCTCAATTTTGAATGAAGTTCTTCCAAAACTAATTTCCATGTTCACTTGGAGATATGTCAAACTTCATGTTGATCTTCAATGCAGAATCATTTTCAACAAATAATTCAAACTGTATTGTAGTTTGTTTCAAACTCTTCAAGTATATAAGGTAAAACCACCCATTCCCGACTAGGGAAGCATACCCAACTTGTAGGGGGCAACTATTTTCAACCAAGGTTTGAGCAGATTTCCAACGAAAGCTTGGAATGTTTTTTTTTTTCTTTTCAAAATTGGGACTAATAAGGTTATGACACATGTCCCAAAGTAGTGAGTAAGAAAATAGGAAGTAGAGAGTGGGAAAGTAGTTAATCTATGATTGGAATTGGAAGAGTTTAAATATTGGACAACTTTTTGGCTTCCAAAAATCACAATAATTTCAATTTTGGGAATAAAATTCTAGAAAATTTGCAGTCCCAATATTTCCTATCTTCTTATATGATAGAAATTTTACTTGCCTCAAACTACTTATAATCTATCTGAAAATCGCTTATTTAAGTGATTGACTATAGGTGGTTCTACCTTAATCTATCAATAGTAATTAAATGTGAAACCAACCCCTAATAGAATATTGACCTCCACTTGATTATGGAAAACAAACAAGTAGATTACTCAAAATGATTAGTAATAGAACAAAAACAAAGTGCAACAACAATATCTAGTAGGTGATGATTTAGATTTATGAATGCTCATTTTTAGTAATGTTGAGGTGGCAACTTTAAAAGGGATATTTTTTAATAATGTTTCTTTCAATTTAACCTCTTGATTGGGTAATGTTCTTGATTGAATGTCATTTTCTAATATGCGTCAAATGAATCTTGATTAACCTAACCTCCACATATAAACTCCTATAACGTTTATCTTTGAAAATTCATATATAATTTATGTTGCTTCCAAAATTTATGCAACAATATGCATTTTGCTACATAAACATTTATTAATATGCAAGAATTTCTTCATCATTTTCTTTTACATGCTCATGATGCTATACCGGCTATTAATAAAATTAGTTGATTCCATGAATGCTTACGTAAGCGATTTGTAATTAAATTACAATGCGATGATATGCAATACTAGTATTGTTGGGAAAGTAATTTAGCAATTAGGTTTGAAGAGCTGAATTGAATAGAAAATTTACTTATTTAGTAATTTATTCCGAATTTTTTAGGTTTATCAACAATAAACAAACTTTGAAATCAAGTATCTCCTTGTTTGTGTGTAGGTTCTAACTTTGTGAAACAACCTTTTGGCTTATTTTCATTTAATTTTGAGGCATTTGGACATAATAAACAACACAAGTAGACTTAATCCTTTAATGACAAAGTGACCACTTTTTAGTCATACAATCTATTTTTGGGGTAAAGTGATTTTGAAGGTTTTAGAATTTAATTTGAACTAGTGGCGGCAATGGACAAACTTTATTGGGGTAATTGTTTAGGCAAAATCGATCTAAAATTGAGCAAAGTCTGCGATCCTTGTGGACACATATATGATTTATCACACGTCGAGACAGACGGAGCTTGTCATGTCCCTGTGTTCCTACCTAAGTAGAATAGTGGGACACCAATTCCAAGTGTATACAAAAGAAAAGTCTCCAAGTTTTGATAGAGCAAGCCTAAATTAACATGCCTAGATTACCCTATCATTTAGTACAGTAGTTTGACTTGAAACATCACTACCTTGTATCATGTATATAGCTTCTGGGTATGAGAAAATGTGGACCATGTACTTCATTTTGAATTAACAACTTCTTTTACAGTACTAAACATCACTGTAAACTTGGTCACACATGTCAATATGACACAAAATTAATTAAAGCAATATAATAGATTGTTTTTTCAAGTACACCATGCAATTTAGATTTTAATTTCAAGTGAACCAAAGCAACACTCAGCCAAGGAGGACACTAAATCCTCCATTCAAAGTGGGCCTTGTGGACCAAATTTATCCCTCAAGAAAACACAGGAATTTTTTATTTGCCACATACGTAAAAATTTGCGAATTTTGAATTCATATTTGCAATCAAAGGCTCCAAATTAGCTAGGAGAGGTCTAAATTATACCCTAGACACGGCTCAAAATAGGGGGCTTTTTTTTACTTTTACCTCCGGAAAATACAAAATTCACCTTGTTGGTCCCACTTCAAATAGAGGATTTAGTGTCATGCCTCAGCCAATGACAAAAAGCTTTGTGTTTGTGCACTGTGTACTTGAAGCCATGTTGATTAGGACTATGTGTACTTGGAGTCGTGATGATTTTGACTTTGCATCCCAAGCGGAAATAAGGGAATTGCTTTGGGGAATTAAAACCAAAGTACAATTAAAGCAATTTCTTGGGGTCTCTAGTTTTCATTTTGAGGGACTCTTTTTGAGTTCATAATTTTTGTAATGTCTTATAAAATTGAATGTGTGGTAGCAGAAAAATGTGTGGTTGGAATTCTAGCATAAAGAGTATGCTTCTTGTCTCAAGTGCAACATGCATTTCCTTTATTTGGGCTTGCTATTTATGTGACTGATTTGAATTCGCTACACTTCAAATCAAGCATAAATATGACAATCTTTCCTTTATATTTCTAGCATGTATTTGTACCCACCTATGAGTGATAACCTTTGTTGTTAAAGGATTAATTAGGATCCAAGAGATCACAAAACAATTTAACATATAGTATAAAAACAATATGCTTTATTCATTGACTAATAAATGATTTTTTTTTATCAAAGCTACAAATTTAAAGGATCTAACTCATATTCAAAAGACTTCTTTTAGATATTTTTTAAATTATTTCTAATTTTTTATTTCAAGAATATTTTGAAACTCAATAGTTCATGCCTTGCATATTAAATTTTTTATTAATTTCTTCCGTACATATAACTTTCTTGAATCTCTTGTGACTATATTGAAGAAACATTTATTGACTTCAAGGTCTCAAAAATTTAGGATCATATCTTTTCAAAACCAAATTAAATCCCATTTATCCAAATGAATGAATAATCATTGCTCTAAATTTGATACAACTTTCAATATTTATTTCTTAAATTCGAATTTAATTTTTGTCTTTATGGCTAGAATTTAAGACTTACTAGCTATATCATATTCTACTTAAAGTTATTACTATTTTAAAGTTCCTCAAGGCTTAAAGTATGATTTTTTATTTTCACAAATTTAGACCTTATGAAGTGTGTAATATTAGATTTAGAATTTGTTGAATTGTCAATGGGGCAATAATACTTGCAATCAACTTGATTTAACAAGCTTAAAATAAATGAATCATTACATTTATAGATGCTCTATGATACATTTGTCGTAAACAACATCTAAATCATTGTGAAAAGGTAGTTTAAAACTAAAATTGAATCTATTAAATATGATGTTCGATATCTTTAAGTCTTGTTTGAAATCAGGAAGGTACTTTAGTACTCCCTCTGTCTCAAAATAAAACCAGTGTTTCCTTTGCAAAATACAAAGGAAACACGGGTTTTATTATGAGACAGAGGGAGTATAAAATTGCTTTCCTCCAAGTGTCTTTAATTGGACTTTGGTTGTTAAATTGTCAAATGCTGAAAATTTCAACAAACAATCTAGAATAGGGAAAGAACTACCATGAAGCACTCAAGGAGCATGGTGATGGCTTGCTTGTCATGTCGTTAATGAGCTGGCTAGCAAGTATGGCGATGGCTTGCTTGTCATCTGGTAGCAGGGAGAGCAAGTGTCATAATGAAAACAAAAAAGTGACTTGGGTGGGTAAAGCTTGTAGCACTGCTTACTACCTCTGCCAATTCAAAGGTTTTCATGGAACTTTTCATACAATAGTAGTTAGGAAAGGGTCATTGAAAACTTTTCAACTTTAAAACCATGTCATAAAAGCATCAATCTAAAAAAGTGGTGAAGTGTGAAGGACAATAAAAGATTTATTCAAAAACTCTTTAGACTTCTTCTGAAACCTTGCCACTTAAGTAAAATTTGAAATTTTATTTTCATTCTACATTTAGGATCATATGATTGGGATGCACTTTCAATGACTATTACAACCCAATTTTATGGGGTCCAATTTGATATCACTATTGAATAGAACATTTTTCCCTTGTACCTAAACGTTTTTTTCACTCCACACAACATTATCAAAAAGTTCTTGATACTCAATTGTAATAGAAATTAGTAAAAGAGAAAATAAAAGATGACTTTGAATCTTTTCAATATTGATTGTATATCATTGAAGTAACAATCTACAAAAGTAGTGACAAATTTTCTAATTAAACTCACCCTTGTGTGACACTTCATGACTTTTGAGCCTTGTAGGCAAAGAATATGGATTTTCATTTTTTTAAATTTTCATTTACAATGCAATAATGAAGATACATATTTAGGTATTTGACAATATGCCTTCTCAAATTGGATTTCTAAATTTGGCTAGAATCAATGCTCTTCCACTTAGCAAATGGGACAATCTATTATTCAATTGAATATGCATTTATTACAACTAGTGCATCATCCTACAATAGGAAATGGATTGCATGTAAGGAAACATTTCTTTTTCAAGGGCCGTATTGTATAATACTCCAATTTACAAACTAAAGTCCAAAACAAACTTTCAAATTACCTTTCAACTTGGTCTTTAAGCCATGCCAATTAGGCATTCTACCTTCTTATACCTAGAAGCTAAAATTTAATACCTATCACCTACATTTAAAATCATATTTCGGAATTATAACATCCATTTGATCCATATCAAAGACTCCACTTACCAATTGTACAATTAGTTCAAAGGCAGAATAGACAAATAACATTGAAATAACCTTGTTCATCAATAAACAATTGTTAAAATTGTGCAAAATCTAGATAACAGGATAGGTAGGAGTTCCTAAAAACAACATTATTTATGATGCATGCATTCCTATAAGCATTCTGAACTAAATACCATTCCTACAACATGTAGAAATTAGGTACTCCTACCTTCTTTTTTCCCCTCATGTGCTGGGCGGTGGAAGCTGCAAAGAATTGAAAAATTCTACCCAAGATGGAGCTTTCCCTTCCTCAAGCATCCGGGACCAAGATTTTAAAATCTGAAACCACCTGCAGTGGCAGACCTCTGACGGAAGTCAGGCCAGCTTAAGTGCAGTACAGTACCAACAAATGCAACCTTCCAAATCATCTCTCATGAGGTCGGGTGTGGCTCTCCCCCCGCCTCTTCGGCTTGGAAGCGCTGCAAGAGACCGTCTATGGCGACATCAAACGCGTCCTTGGCAGTGTACTCCCCTGTGAGCGTGGGATTTCGGTACAAGAGCTTAGGCAGCAGCTGCACAATATTTTCCCGCATGCGTTCAATCTCCGATTCTGGAATTCGGGATAAGTGATCCATCACGTCGTAGTGACGGAGGACTAAATCATCCTCCGGAATGACGACGGAGTAGTTCGTTCCGTTGCCTGGAAGATGGAACAAGTACTGTTGCACTGCTTGTTGCTGATTGAAGAGAACTGGAATGCAACCCGCTTGCAGGCTGTCGAAGATCCCCTTCCGCGTGGGGCTATCCCCGGGGGGTTGCAGGCAGAAGACGGATTCCAGGCCCAAGCGGATGATGGTCTCGGGCTTCCCCACGCAGAGTGCTTTCGTGCAAAAGAGCTGATTGCATTTCCTGGAATTCGCACACTGGTCGAACACTGCGTCGCGTATCCCCCCTGTGAGGCTCTTCTGGCGCTTCGCGCCCGCCACGGAGACTAAGTGGCGCCGCGGGGAGGCTCGTACTGTGGCCTGCCATGCGCGGAGGTCGGCTTCCGAGGAGGGGTGGAAGGAGGTCGGGTAAGGGATGCCCACCGTGTCTGACTTCCATGGGCTTCGCTCGATCAGCAGCTTCGTGACGTTGAAAAGCTCCGTATGCGTGACGAGGTTACTCCCCCAAGTGCCGTCGTTCGAGTCCGAGCGGCAGAAGTCCCAGTAGATGCGTCCGAGCACCAGCACATGGCGATGGCCGTGGTGACGCTGCCAGGGTGCCTGCGAGCGGAGCCACGACACGAACTTGTTCCCCAAGCGGTCGCGAGCCGGAATGTCGTGCTTGTTGTACAAGTTGCGGATCAAGTCCAGGGTGTGGTAGAAGGGGATGTAGAAAAGGGAAGCCTCATCGGGGTTCGTCGTCAGGCACGAGTAAACCTTCAGCCGCTCGTGCATTGTGACCTCTAGAGTGAACTGATCGGTGCGGTACCACGTATCGGAAGGTTGAAGGGGGCTCACCTCTGGCAGGACTCCGAAACCATGGTTGCTGATGTCCTCGCACATGGCCGGCCAACCGGACAAGTTGTGGCAGTTTCGCGCAAGTTCTTCGTTGAACTCCGCCGGCATTTGGTACATGAAGATTCGACGGCCGTCGCAAATCGTTGAATTTGCAGATGTAACCCTTGTGTCTGGAGATACTTCAGCTGCAGTCCCAGTTTCTGGAGGAACGTCAGTTGGAGCCTCCGAGCTTGCAGTAATGGAAGCCCGGGTGTCTGGGGTCTCACTCACCACAGCCAGACTTGGTGCTGGACTGGGCGCCTTGAATTCTTCCGCTGGTACAGGAATCGGAGAATTCTCCTCCGGCTTGCTCGATTGAATCAGAGCAGAGCTAGGTCTCAGAATTGTTCTCCGGTCTGCCCCGATCGCCACATATAGAAGGAGCATCACAATAGTGAAAGTTGTGAAGAGGATGCACCGTCCGAGTATTGAGTTGAAAGGGCGGTGTGCGTATTGTTGCGTCCTTCCATGCCATAGCGTTTTCATTGCAATAGGGGTGTCGGACCTTGATTGCTATTCCTCCTCTGCAAATTGAAGGTTCTGCTACCAGATCAGGCACAATGCGATTCTCCTTGTAGAGTTCTGGAACCGTTCTTCAGCGGGCTAGCTCTGGTAGCCGTACTAGATTTCTGAAGGCCTCAAAGACCTGGGTTTCCCGAAAGTGATAATTCTATGCTACAGCTACCATTGGCAAGAACTAGATTTCCACATATCACTTTCGTGATGCCTCTGAACCTCTCAATATTCCAATAAGAGCACTGCTTAATACACCTGTTAATAGAAGCACGCTTCAGGCTTACACGAGAACCGCATGATACATCCCGGCATGCGTACTAGCCCAGTCACCGAATCGTGAGGCCTGCAGCAACAGCCATAAGCAACAGCCATAAATTATGGGAATTATTTAAAAAAACAGCAGAGCGTGGTGAGGCTCCATAAGTTCAAAAGATTAAATTAAACTGAACGGTAAGCACTGGCAAGGATCTGTCATGTGCCACCTGAGCAGTCCGCAGCTCCCACGAGATCTATGTTCTGTGAATTCAGTTATCTTCCACGATTGCAATGAAAACGCTATGGCATGGAAGGACGCAATAGGGGCGTATCAGTTATCATCAACGACAAGGCTACTCTTAGGGCAAGTCCGCCTAGTTGCGACCCTAACTCAAAAAGGTCCGGTTCAGATTCTCGCCTGAAATGTACACAATCAGAACCAGACAGAGAGCCTAGGGTTGGTTTCGGGCACTCGCTTTCGAATCCTCTTTCAATGTGTCCTTTAAGAGGAGCGAATGGAAAAAGAATTGAGCGATTTGCAAGTTGAATGTACCTAATGGATGACCAGCTAGCTCTATCCGCAACGACTGCATTAGATGGAAGCCGTCATTGAGTCGATCGGCCATCTAGGCATTACGCACCACCGTGCAATCTCCCCCCAGACGAAATCTAAGCAGATGTACTGTACATTCTACTTCAAAACAACCGTAACGTTCTCTAGAGACTTAATTTTGCCTAAAATCCTGAAGCTATGGATACTGAGAAGAGACAAAAACGTAGTGAAGTGTCGTAAACCCTAAACCACAAAAATCAACTCCTAGCACGATTAAATCCACCCTATGTGGGAAATCGTAACGCAGCAAAGAGCCAACAAGATAAAACCTCCTTAACAACTTGAAGCGACCCTAAAAATCTACAAGAGGAGAGAGAGGGGAAGTTAAACTCGAGAAAGAAGTCTGCAAGAGTCTTGAAAATCTGCAGTCACGTTTTCTACAATTCTTGACTGCTCACAGGACAGGAATGACTCGTGATTCGGAGGACCTTTCAGAACCACGCAGATTACTACACGCTCACTTCGTTAGAATCTAGGCACCTAAAGGCAGTTTACACCAATTTCTCAGCTAAGACTCCAGAAAGTAGCTGGGAAAGGAGTTTGTGGTGACAAATCCGTAACTTGCATCTGCAGCGATTATTGCACTCTGCTGCAGGTGCCTAATACTAAAGACCTGCATGACTGCCAGTAATCAAACAGATTAGTACAGCTCGACATGGAAAATGAGCTTTCAATTGGGCTTGGAGTCAACTAGCTCAGGGAAGTACCTTCTTTGGATCCTCCCCTCGAAATTCCTCGCATGACAGAAACCGAATCAATCCTTCATCCTCAACACGGAGATCACTTGCAGAACCTCGATGCTACTTGAATTACTCGCACACACCCGCCGATCGATCGATCGACGCATCCATCTCACTACTGTAGAAAAGTTTGGGCGCGATAGCCCCACCGCAAGCCTCACAAAAGCACCTAGACCGGCAATTGCAACCCACGTCAAGGGAAAACCGTCAAGTCAGCAAGACCCCCCGGCTCATCAGGCAGAGCCCACCAAGCTAAGGAACCCGGCAGGCTTTAGTACCGGGACCACTACCTAGCAGCTCCAGGAAATTGGTCGGCTACACAGGTTGAGCCCAGAGAGGTTCTTCACCTGCTACAGAGCGGAAATCAAAACTCTCCTTGATTTATTGAGAGCAAGGGAGAAAATTGCATTAGCTTGAGGCAGCATGCATGCTGTGGAATATTAGTTCTCATAGCGTAAGGTAGGAGGCTCGAACTCCGACAGGGCATTTTGAACCGAACAGGACACAGAGGTACATTTTGCTTTTTCCAATTAACCAAAATGTACAAATGATGTACATTCTAGGAGGTGGTCGCTTTTGGAGCCCTATGGCTTTTCGACTTCAAAATTTCATAACTAATTCCACAAAGCTCCAAAAAATATGAAACAACTTGTGCCACATGACATTTCTTCTTGTCTTTCAAGGAAAATTTACTGAAAAATATTTCAAGATGTTTTACCCCCCCAAAATTCAGGATCAGCGCTTAGATGGTCGCTTTATAGACCTCCTACCTTACCAACTTCCGCCGCTATGGCTACTCGCGCAACGAGCCTATCAGGGAACCTCCGCGCCGGAGCTTTTGGAGATGGAGTTCAACGGAGACTTGGTTGCATTCAGGAAACCTGAATGCGACGGCCTTAATTTGGAGCTACGTTTGGCTGACAAACACTATTTTGGACATGGCGACGTAATTCACGAGATTGCGGCAGAGATCGAGAAGCCCCAGGGGGTTATAGCAGGTCGCCAGGTCCAGTCCCAGAAACACGAACGGCTCCGTGTTCCGGAGGTCACCAAGACTTGCCCCAGGTGCGCCAGAAAATGCGCTCTCTAGTGCGTACCTGGGGATACACTTTTTGGCACCTATTTTTGGTGGCCCCCCCACGCTGCCATGCCCGTCCGCACCATCTTTCAGTTCCTTTGACTGTCATGGAATTCTTTTCCTTGTTCATCAACAGATGGCTCACTGGATGGTGATCTCGCACGGCGGGTCACGATGATATCCATTGCACGATGAAAATCGTGTTGTAACTGCGATGTAGCTGCAGTACTGTACATGTACAGTAGTTGTCTTCCTCTAGTTGTCTTCCTCCCTCGGCTTTCCTGATACGTGTACAAAAATTTATAGTGATAAGTGTTTGCCTATCTGTAACGTTACAATTGTTATTATATGTAAGTCAAAACAGTCATACTGCAAAAGTCAAAACTCGTCTCATAATTCATTCACTAAAGTCTGATACAGCAGTGACTAGGTTCAGTACTTAGTCCAAACTTTCTTTGGACACGGTTTCACAGTTTGACAATACTCGGAAAAGTGATCAAACATGAGCAGGATTCCTCCTGGTTTAAGGGTGCAACCATCCAAACAATCCCACTACATTAGGACCCTTTCTACGTTGCAAAGAAGTCATTATTTTACTAAGAAGTCTTCTCCTAGTAAAAGGGGTACTATGATTCCAAGTATTTTCGCTAAAATACCTATGATATACAGTTTTATTTTTTATTTTTTTAGAATCAATTGGCTATAGCCAGCGCGTTTTTGAGTTGTGGGTTGGTAGGACCAACTGAAGGAGACTTTCCCAATCTTCGTTCGCCTTTGTTGACTGGAAAACAATTTATTGCCTGCCGATCCAAAAATGACTTTGATTATTGAATCGCTGGAGTAATCGTAACATTCCCTATGCAGTAGAATTTGCTTCTGCAGGGAGCAAAAAAACTTCTAAGTAGAGGACTCGTGGTGAAATTAAATTTCATTTGCGTCTGAGTCAGGAGAGAGAAAAAACAAACAATAACCAAGTCTCCTTTTCGTTTAAGAAACACATAACAATTAAACTTCGATATTGATTAGTGCTTGCTTATAATTTTGTTTTGAACCATGATGGAGGGTTGAGATTCGAGGGAGGAACAGTGGGGTTATTTTGACCCGTCCTTCATGTGGGGTTATTTTATCGCTCCCTCTTGGTGTGATTGTACTCTCAAAGTCCTTCCGCTATTGCCAAGACTGTCACAAGAACAAACTCGTTTAAAGAGCCTTTTCTATCTCTACCTCCAGAAACAAGAACCAACGATACGGAGCGATGTTTCTCATGTACCTACCTACTAATCAACAGGATCATAGTCAGGAAGATCATCTGGGTATGCATCCATTAGAAACTGGATTAAACCTGAACAGCAAATTGTAATGGTAGCCACCATCACACGCCATTTTGAGTATTGTGAAATATACGTTGCCTGAACCTGAACCAACCACAACAAAACAATCTAAAGCTTTGTTTGCTTGATGGAATTCAAGATGACCACCAGGTACTACTTTTCAAAAAATAAAAAACGCTTTGAGACATCTATGATTAAGAAAGCTCAGAAATGTGGTCCCAATCATAATCATGAAGTTGCAAGCTCACCTCAAGTGCTGACCGAGCCTGAGGAAGATCCGGCTGGACAATTTCTAGCAAAGTGTCTTCCAACAAGGATGTGGTACCGTAGGATGCGAATTCGCTGATTAATCGAACCTGTACAAAAACCTCATATTTTATCAACATAGAACTACTGACAACAAGCGAAATGATCAAGTTCGATGAAAAGTCAAGTTCATCCCATCTGCATTTCGAACAATCTTACATTAAAATCTAGTGATCAGCTGAACAAGAAAAAATAACGCATTCAAATGCCCTAAGAAAATCACTATGTCGAGTAATCATGGCAGCATGCTATGTCCTAAATTCCAGAACAAAACGTTTCATGAGATTTAATTCATCTACAAGTCTTGTCAGAGGATAACCTTGTTGGCGTAGTCATTGCCATTTGATGTCTGAGAGCCTGCCATTCGCAAAACATCATCCCTAACCTCAATGTCCATTGCTACTATCAGGTCATAACTGTCCAGATCACTGCAAAGAACCAGATGTGTTTATGTCGAACATTAAGTCTTCAATTAAATCGGAGGTTCTTTTACCAAACAATGTATTTCTACGCGATCATTGGTCATAATGGGCAATCTGGACGGTCTTGCAATAATTAAAGGAATGTCCAGCATACTTATATGCTGCTATAAATCTTCAGTTTTTGCCATATACAAGCAACGAGTTATGCCTTCCTGTATGATCACAGATTCGGAATGAAGAAGATTTACTTTTCAAATTCCAAAAGTCTACTGTAGTGATGCTAACTGGAAGCATAAACTAATGAAGGAGACAACATAAAAATGTCTTTAACTTTGACCTGTTGAATTTAAAGAAGGAAACCAGACCTACGATCAAGAGTGGTTGCTGGAGCTTTAAACACATGACGAGCGACACTAAGTCTCTGTGCTTCACCCTGATAGCTCATAGATGGGAGTTCACCCTCTTTTGCACTGATTCCACAAGAATGCTGCAAAATAGAAATACAGCTTTATAACTCATATGCCTTCAATAGACACAGAGAAACAATGACCCGAATTTATGCATAGGTACACTAGCTTAATGTGGACAGAGCACGGTTTGAGACTAAAAATGATGCAGGTAACTAAGAGTTTCCAAATTTCAAATACTCGGCGTTGAGAAAGGTCCATACACCATAGAGGATAAGGCCAAATCCATTCCAGGCAGCAATACGTTCAAAAAGCCCTTCTGCCAAACGAGACCGCGCCCTGTGTGACCTGTCCACAAACATAACCTGTTTCTTACAAATCAGATAAGCATAGAAAGGAAAGAAGCAACATGATATCATGAACCAGCTTAAGGTGTGGAACGGCTGGTGTGCTCCGAGAAGAGGTTCGAATGTAATACCTGCAGATAAATCCTTACGCATTTAGAGCTTATTATACAACAATTCATTATGTAGAGAGTACACAGATAATCGTCATGAACAAGGCCAAAATTAAAACAAATAAAATTACCTGGAGATGGTATCGTCCCCAGTCGACAATATCTTGGCCACTTCGAGTGCGAGATGACCGCCACTCAGACAAGGCACCACTTGCAGTTGTCAAACTCTTGTTCGTCCACAGAATTTCCTCCTGTAATGCAGAAAGATGGTACGCCACTCATTCTCTCAATAGGTTACTTCTGGAACTGCAACAAGGATCTTTTTCTCCAGCCTACGAAATAGAGCCATAGCGAAACACAATTGACCTATACAGCGAATTTCATCAAAATTTGACTAACCTTTCCTTCATCACTCGAGTCCGCGTTGCAACGCACCCCCAAGTACAAAGACTCTGGTTGGTTAATGTAACGATCAACTGCATCTCTGCACTCTGTGATGGCCGGAAAGCAAGGGTCCTGGTTACGGACAGTACTGGCGGACTCTACAGCTAATTGTCCTAATAAGCGCCATCCTGTAATGACATCAAATCCAGTATACGCATAACAATGAGGCCTCCTTGGTCTCAACCGCGAACTAGATGCTCTGAGAGATGTTCCACTGTAAATCATTGCTGTACTCTGTTCATACGCCCTTGGCTCGTCCACACCTTTGCAGAAATTCACAAATTGAAAATCTCCCTTCGAAATCTGTAAGTTTAGCCATCGCATTTCAACTGCTCCTCTGTGAAGAACCTTGGAATAGTTACGGCCATCGTTTCTCATCGTGCAGTCTTTCAATTGAACGAAGTGTCCATTCTGAAATTCACATGAACTACTTCCAAGTATTCTAGAAGCTAGTCCAAGATTCATCCCAATACACCGGTCACTAAAAACAAGAAATAAGAATCTGCCAACCCTAACGCGTTAATGGCGGACTCCGGAATGCATACTCGAATTTTTTTTCTCAAACAACGACGTGACCTGCTTCTGCTACTTAAAACTACGATATTATTACAAATTAAAAACCGAATCAACACCAGCTTCCTCAATGAAAAATCAGCAGCAGCCCGAGCACACAAATTCAGGCAGTATAGCATTGAGCTCCATTGCACAGACGAGCGAAACTCTGTGAAATTTCGTCTCTCAAGAACACCAGAGCACAATCGACGCCGCAATGGCTTTGGAGTTTCCACGATTCCGATACAAAGAAGCTGATGAACTTGGACGCTACTCAAGCGCCTGCGGTGAGCACAAGAATTGTGTACTCGAATTTTTCTCTCCAACAACGACGTGACCTGCTTCCGCTACAGAGCTTAAAACTATGAAATTCTTACAAATTAAAACTCGAATCAACACCAGCTTCCTCAATGCAAAATTAGCAACAGCCAGAGCACGCAAATTCAGTTAGTGTAGCATTGAGCTCCATCACACAGACGAGTGAAACTCTTTCAAATTTTGTCTCTCGAGAACACCAGAGCACAATCGACGCCGCAATGATTTTGGAGTTTCCACGATTCAATTCCGATACAAGAAACTGATGAAATTGGACGCTACTCAAGCGCCTGCGGTGAGCACAAGAAAACAAGAGCAAAATCACGACGACGTACTTCTCATCAGTCCAACATCTTGAGCTGAAATAAAAATGGCCCCAATTAAAGCTGTGAATGCGAAATGAGCACGTCGTGGACAACAAAGAAGGATGGCAACCTGCTGTGCTGTGGCGCTCCACAATTGAGAAACAGAAACAGAGAGAATTGACAACGCGGAGCAGAACTGAATGGCCAAATCCTCCATCGGCGCATTTCAGGGTGCCATAAGCTTAAGTTTTGAGCGGGTGGAGTCCACAATCCGTCAAAGGTAAGGTAGAGAGCCCAAATTGTTGGAGCAAAATGTATCTCATCCAAGTACCCAAAGGTGTAAAATCTACTCAAATTATAGATTTGACAGTCAGCTGAATGCTTGAGGTATCAATTGAGCAACTCAAAACTAGAGTAAATCGGCCATTTACCACCCACATCCAATCACCGCACAACAACACCTGCCAATGACCAAACACTAACCGTACAACCACCCCTCCAATGACCAAACACTAACCGCACAACTCATCTACCAATTTGATTGTGATGGGAACAAAATTTTGTATCACCGCCCAATGACCGCACACTCTGCGGTCATTGGTTACAAGGAATTTTTAACTAGATTTGAGCTTCATCACCTTCAAATTGCAATAAAATTTGTAGGAAGAAATCTTTTTACATTTTGTTTTTTGAAGGTGAATCTTAACATGACATTTAGTGATCATGCCAAATTTCAAAACATGCAAGTCTCTATATTTATATGGAGAAGGGTTTGAATTTTGTCTGTGCGGTGATTGGTAAATTTACTATACTCTTAACCCTTAAAGGACGAAGGGGTGACCTTTGAAATCATCCTTTTGCATTACCGTGTGAATCATTGGCTTAAAAAATTGCAAAAGCGCTCATTGGAAGTCAAGCTATTGTAGAAGACCTTCCCTTTTCACACAAATTCCGAGGATGAATAGTTGCATTTTTATCCTACACAAATTGAATCCTTCAGCCACAAAATGGCTGCGTCGACGTTTAAGGGTTAAAGTTGAGAAGCCTATTACCACCTTGATTTGCACTTTGAATATCTTAGGGCCAAGACCAAGAAGGGTATGTTTTTTAGAGGTGTGCACTTGTTTCACAAATCAAACCCAAGTGGAATTATGATTTTCTGATTAAAATTGTAATTTCTGTGAATTTTGAAGTGGTCTACCTTGAAATTACAAAACCGCCTATAGAGTGGAGTCATAAACATCTTATAAGCAACCCATAACCGCCTTTACATGTATATAAATGGCACTTAAATACTCACCAATAAAGAATTGACACGCTACTCCTTGTAGGCCTTAATGCACTAATTTTGTCATAAAAATGAACGGATTTGGATGTTTTTAGGAAAGGAATTGGGGCCAAAAGTAGGGATGGAATTGGGTAAGGTAGAGCCACCCATTCCGACCAGTGATCCATTCCCGACCTATAGGTGCACGTATTTTTGACCAAGCTTAGAATGTTTTTTTTTTCCTTTTCAAGGTTGGAACTAATAAATACATGCCACATGTCCCAGGTTGTGAAAAAAAAAGTAGGAAATAATGATTAGGAAAAAAGTTCTTGAATGATCAGAATTGGAAGAGTCTAGACATTGGCCATGGATCCGGAGCACTTTTTGCCTCCCAAAATTCATAGTAATTTTAGTTCAAGCTATAAAATTACCAAATTTTTTACAATCCCTCTCATTTCTATTGATGTACCTCTGATAAATATTTGTTTTGCCTTCACTACTTGAGGTCATGTCGGAATTCCTTATTTGGTCAGTTATGGGTGCCTCTGCCTTATGGAACCGAATTGGATTGGTCTACCTTGGTTTATTACGGTAGACTTGCCTATCATTGCGCACTCGCAGCTTCAAAAAGCTGCACAAATTAGAATTTTTAATTTTTTAACTTGCAAGTTTTACATCTTGATCTGTGATGAGGTGACATGCATGGATGATCATTACCAAGAGTTTTGATAAAATTTTGCTGATGGGTAGCTGCCTAAATGTGGGATATTCGAATATTTGAGAATTTTAATTGGAAATAATCCTAAAATAGTGCGCACTGTAAAGCCAAATTTATATTCATGCTTTATTATGCAATTAGCAGCTTTAATGGCAACCACTTCATTTAATCATGTGGCAATCTCTGATAGCCTTGCATAATATTGCAGTGCTTGGGAAATTTTTGGAGCACATCCGTTAGAATCCTTTACTGTAATAACAAAGTTAGTTTCAAACTGAACGTACTAATTAATATTGCATTCTTGATTTTGGAGTGGGGTCCTTCCTACATTGGGTGAGATTTTAAAACATATTTTGTTGTGGTTGGGTCACATTTCAATTAGGCCAATGGATGTCAAAGGTATGGGTATTGAAGCTCTAATGTGGTCTTATTGTTCTTTATAGTTTTTAATGGTTCAAATTAAATTCAGCTACTTTTTTCAAATTTTCCTCTTCCTCATTCGCTAAGCAAGGCCATTTATTAATGTTTTGCTCTTCATGGTCATCAATTTCATAGAAATTAAGCAATTTTGGGCAATGCATCAAGTTGATGATTATTGCAAAGTGTTGTTCTTGTCAATCCTCAACTTTAGACAATTATGTTTTCTAGGATGTCAAACATTGGAATGTTGTTGCTAAAGAGTCGTTTGGAAGTTTTTGAATGTGTATTTGGCTAAATGTTGTAGTTTGTGGAGGGGTATCATTGGCTTTGTTGTCTAATCATCACGGAGAAGGAGCAAGATTGGAGGAAGGCGATGACTTCCTCAAAACCCTAATCCAAGTCCTAATAGCCAAGCCCGCCTTTGAAAATTAGTACCTTGTCCATTTCATCTACACAAAATAGTGAAATTAGGTTGCCTTAACAATTAGGTTGCCTTACTTCAAGAAATTTACTTTACAAAACATCAAAGTCAACGAATATTTCTTATAAATATTTTCACTTGCACACATGGAGGTTCACAAGTCCCTATTACAACACTACCTAATTCAAAAGTAGTGCATTCTTGTACAATAATATGAAACATTTATATAGTATCAAATGTTGAGAAATTAGTATGGGGAAACCTAATTTCACTATTTTGTGTAGGTATCTTGCCCCACTTGGATATTAGCCTCTAATGACTATTTCATGGCAACTAAAATTTGTCAAGTGTTGAAAAGAGGTAGTTAATTATCCTTCAATTTTTTCCTTGCACTGGTTGATTTCCAATCCTACCAAATTCCTTCCAGTCTTACATCTATTGTTTTCAAAATGCAACCAGTTTTTTTTTCCAACTCCACCGGCTAACTTTGAACTAACTGCTAGTTTTTCTTGACCATTGAAATATTGTATATAATCCCAAAACACCAAGTATATTCACTCTAGTGCAAAAAACACACTCCAAACATGGAATGATGCACAACAACAAAACCTTCAAATGCACAATCAACCAAACACAAGCAAAATATAGATATGAGATTGAGACTCCTATCAATATCACGATTATGCATAGTAGCTTTCTATTTTAATTTAAAGGTGAAAAATGCAATGTCCCTAAGAGAAGGAAAGCTGCAAATGTCTAATTCTAACCCTAAACTCAAACTACCCACAGAAAATCAAATTGGGCTGTTGTGAGAAAGTCATACATGGGAGACAATAGTGAAAAAGTAGAAAACTAGACAAGTCCAACCTATATGGTGCATTTAAATCCTTCAACCTAAAAATGATGTTTTCTTAAAAGTAATACATGGTTTACAAAAATCATACAAGAGCATATTCTTGAAATATCCTTGGATTATTTTAGAATTATTTATATTTTAGGGGCATTACTTATAGGGTATCATAAATACCCCTAAGATGTACATGTATGTGCCCTCCAAGATCATATATTACTACACATCTATGTTTTGTCCCAAACCCATGCTAGGTTTCAATTAGATGACTCAAAACTAGTTCACATTTGCACCAATTTGTTGTTTTCAACCTTTGAAAGCCTAAGTTCAATTTCATAGATTTATGCCAACCTTTTGAATATGACAATTTCTTGTTTTTAAGCCAGTGCTACATGACTGAAGGTTCTCATAGCATACCTGCTAGTTTCATTGGCAACATTATATACATTAGATAGTGATTTCACCCCCCAAAATTGCATTTTCGTATCCTTGAGAAAATTGAAAAATTGAAAACCCCAAGAATTTTGTTATTTTCAAATATTTCAAATACGAAACTATCAGTTTGCAACCAGATACTCCGTACTAAATTTCACTAAAATTCCTCTCTAAAACTCTTTTTCACTTTGCCACTTACACTCCAAGAAAAAAATCGAAGAAAAAATAGTGATCAACTGATCATTCCAGCGAAACACAAGAACGGCAAAGGCGCCAAAAGGCGTGCTCAGCAGGATTCGAACCTGCGCGGGCAAAGCCCACATGATTTCTAGTCATGCCCGATAACCACTCCGGCATGAGCACAACTGTAGAGTACACAGATTCCCCATGGAAGATACCCCAAATCCGTGAATCTCGGTTCTCGAATGACTGATTTGTCTGGCAAGGGAGTATAACCGAGAGGGATAGAGCTTGCAAACAAGAGACTCTAACATCGAAAAAGTCTGTTTACCACAAGCAAAACTGATTGCTTCCCAGGAAGAAAAGAAAACAAAGAAACCAGAAAATTAAAAATTAAAATAAAGAAATCCTGGTAGCTTCACAAATTGCTTCACTGATCACTTTGTCTATGATTTTACATTTAGTATGGAATCAACAAGCTCAAATGATTCAAACTATTTTCTTACTTAGAAGATGATGCCTAATCATCTGAGAAGAAACTCTCGCAAGTAAACCCATAATTGAAGATTACTGTTTATCTACAGGTACAGTAAAGAACCAAAAATTACTAATACTAGAATATCCAAACTAAGGCTGTCCAAACTACTAAGACTAGGCTACAACTGCGGAAATTGAATGACATAAGTTGCAATCAAAGTAAACGTGTAACTGGTAATCGACCGAGAACAACCAAACTCAGTCCCCACCGGGTGTACGAGGAACAAATGTGATACTTACATTAATCCTTGATTGAGGACAGAAACTAACCTTGCAGATAGCAACGAATCTCAAAGTATATGCTCAATTGAAGAAATCTCCGCAGTATATTTTTACACGAACTTGAAGTGACAACCAGGTGCACTTCGTTTACAATCCGCAGGCATCGGCTACCTCCACTTACTAATATTGAAATGTGCGTTTCAAGAATCCTATTCATTGGCAGTTTTCACACCCTACACAAAAAAAATTTAAATGTACAGGTGACCTTGCGTTTACCTTACTTAGAATTTCAATATACTTGTACAACAGAAAGCAGCTGTTCTAGTGAACTGAAAGCATCTTGTTTTAGAGTTGAAAAAATCTTCAGGTAACCAATCACTTGCTATGAGGATTCTGCCGACGAGGTCCGCAGCTGGTTGATTTTTTTCTGCAGCTCCTGATTCGATCGTCGCTCTGATTCAAGTGCAACTTCCAACTGCAGTTTCACGTGGCCAAGGTAAGGTAACCTCTTCACAGTCAAAGCACCCAAGTTTTCTGACCTTGACGTAACCACTAGTGATGAATTCAGGTCACTGAATCATACATTCTCGATGTGATTCATGACATCTACTGTTTTAGCGAGCTTTCGCGTTTTTTGACAATTGATGCTATTGCTGCTTAATTACTTTCCCCAAAAGACAAGTGCAACAGTTCTGAATACCCTCGAGGTATGCTTGCCGTCAATTCAATGCAAGATCCACGCATCCAAAAAAATCCATGAGGCATACCTTCGCCGTACGAGAACTCCACTCGTTCAGCATGGCCCGAACTCTGTTATTTTCTTCCACATACTGCAAAGACACTGAGTCAATAAACCGCAGCTAGAGAAAAGAATACGGGTTCGAGCATTGTCTTTAGGGAATGGTTGCTGAATATACCTGATCATTAATAGAGCGGACTTGCAAGATGTCAGCGTCGCGCTCACCAATTAGACCGCGTGCAAGACGAACTTCTGCCTGCAACTGATCCCTCTGCGATCATCCATGCACAGAACCCAAAAAACATATTATGAAATCAGTGTAATGTGAAACCCGTTTCTAACATGCACCGAAACAAGGGTAAACTCATGGCGATGACTTGTCACATCCCCACAACAGCTCCACCTTGGAACTTAAAAAAAATTGAATCATTCCAAGTCTATCAAAGCAACGACGCTCTAAATCTCTTAAAGCTTCAAAGAACCATTAGATGAAGTACTGGTATACCTCAGCTGTTATGGCACGCAGTTCTTGCTCTCTTGCAGACAGCAAGTGCACCAAATCAACCTGCACAATCAAAGAAAAGCATATTAGAGTACCAATACCGAGTAAAAGAAAACATAATCACTAAGGTCTACTCAGTGATACCCTTCATAGTCTAAATTTGCACCTGTGGAGTACTGCCATCTTGTGTTTTCTCATACTTGCTCAAGATTCCTTGCAGCCGAAGAATCTGCGAAGAGAACACATCTTGTAAGTGATCTTTTTAACCCCGTAGGTCTACCACGTCTGCCCGAAGAAAGGGTTATAATCTTGAGCATATTCAAGAGCATACCTCTTTGCTGAGATACTGCAAATTGTCCTGCTGATAGTGAAGAAGAGCAGCCTGCTGCTCAGCTAAACCTCCTCCATCAACATATCTACAAAAGACGGTCACATTCTCGTGAGGTTCAAATTAATCATGATAAGCTATACGTGGTCAAAAATCTCACAGCACTAAAAGACAGCTGAAACTGAAGAAAGCATTAAAGAAAGTGAAAATCGGACAGGAAACGATTCGTCTGATGAAAACCTCTCTCCATTATGAGTACCGACGATACGTGAAAATAATTTAGGAAAAAGAACAACAACGATACCTGATATCCTCAAGCCCAGACGAAGGTCGTAGAGCAGAGCAAAGGGTATACATTGCATCAGGATGACAATTTGATTTGTTGTGTCCATAAACCTTACCTACACCAGTTACACGAACAAAATGTAATTTCAAAAACTAATCGCCTTCATTCTACTTCTAAGTACACGAGCAACCTCGAGGCATCCTACTAAAAATTCATCATCTCGAGGGCAATTTGTGCTAAACAAGGTGTCAAGATGATAGTTCTTATGAGCAATTACAAAGTTCCAAATCAAAGAAACCAAAGAACGAATTCTAACACACACAACCCCTGAGGTTCTTTGGCTTACATATAAACGCGAAAACTAGAATCCCAGTCCATGCTAGTTGCAACAATATAACAATCCTGTAAAACAATTGGTAACAACTGGTTAAGTGGGGAAGATAGTAGGATACCCTTGGCATGTCACGACACTGCAGAGGACTGCAACCTAGTGCAATAAACAAAATAGCATGACAGTATTATGTGTCTCCATTCAAGAGGACAATGCCAAGCGATTGGATCATTGAAGTTACCGAAGCAAAGGCAGATGTGGAATGCCTAGGTGGTGTTGAAGCGCGTCCGTGGTCACTACTAACAGGACTGCTGATGTTCCTGACAAGAGATCACATGCATTCGACCAGGTTATCAATATGATCTACTGATCTCGTTTTAAATCAACTCAGTAGGAAGGAGTTTATATTGATGCAGTATGCCTACTCAGAAGACTAAGAATGTCTGATCGACACACAAGATGCAAACAACAAATTTTTGAGATACCAGCAGCACGCTTTCTCTTCTGGAAAATTTACGTGAACTAGCAATGTAGCCTTGTCAACAAATACTCTTTCATTGAGTCAGCAATCTGAATGAAGTAATGCAGCAAGGGCTGGCAGGATACAGTACCATAAGCAACAGTTTGGAAAGGCTGATCAACAATCCATTCCAAAAGTGCACTGAACTTCAAATAGCCCTACAACAGTGTCGCAAAACACGTGGTCAGGGTCAATCTCGTAACTGAGTAGGAGATAATGTGCTTTACAAAAACCCAGTGCGCCCACTCGCCGTTGTGCTCACCTGCCGTTGTGCCTTTTTAAGTTGAGCATCAAGATGCCGTTGCAGGAGTCCTGAAATGTGAGAGTTGAAAAAGCTTCATAGTTAAGGGATTTGGCAGAATAGCCCGGTGACGAATGAGTACAAGCAAGTGAAATGAATAAAATCAGTGAGCTAGACTCGAAAGTCAGAAAGAGACGTACTTATCCTAATACCATAAGAAATTACCTTCACTATTCAATAAATAATGCCCACATCAATTCAATACTACGCAAATCACTGAGTACCTAAACCGCATAGGGAAGATATACAACAGATAGACCTGACCTGTAATGAGAAGCAGGAGGAGGTTACAGACTGAGAAGAGAGCAGCCTGTGATATTCGGAAAGGACTCAAAATCCAAGAGAAAATGACGAGAATTGCGTATCCGGCCTGCATTGTCGCCAAAATAGCTCACATCCTGATTAGTGTACAACTTTCGATGATACAGACCAAGTCAAAATTCTTAAAGGGATGAGTAACGCCCAGATCAGATGATGTATTATTCCACATTGAGAACAGAAGAGTTCGCACATACTTGGAAGAGCTTTGTCATTGTACACCCTAACCTTACATTTTCACCACCTGATGAGTGAGGTACTGCACAATCACTTTAAACTTCAACCAGAACATCGAAGAGATTTGGGAGAATTCAATATTAGGCCGTCATCACCCTCATTAGGAGCAAAACAAACGACTCTTTCAGATTATGAACTTACAAGTAACATACAATACAGGGAAGCCCATATTGTATCAGCTTTCTGGTGCCACGCCAACGCGGGGAATTCCAAAGCTGCATTCGTGAATCTGCATTCCAGAAGATTGCGACTGTGAGTCAGCTAACTGAATGAACTCGATAAGATTATACTAAGAACGTATCAGCAGCATTTCTGCAAACCCTAAACCCTACAATATTGTCAATAAAAAGCGATCTGATTTTGTTGAGAGTCTGCTGTTGTGCTTTGACCGGAAACTAATGCACAGTCGGGCACAGAACAGGATGGGATACTGATGACTCACAGCTCAGGATTGACAGGCACATTAAATGAGTCTGAATGCAGGTTGTTGGGGTTCCGAAAGTCGACCTCCGACACTGATGATTGCCATCTCAACATGGCTGGTTGGCAGTCTAATTCCTCTGACAAAAGTGGCCTTTCTCCTTCGTCCCATGCAAGATCACTAAGACACTACATTTAAACCTCAAGATGAAGCAAAATCCAGCAGTCTGCAAAATAATCCTTGCGTTCACCTGCACAAGCCCAGGTTCCACAAACATAAGTTCACGATGGCTATTTCACCTTAGGTCCCACTCACAGAGACGTCCCAAGCCTCCGACTCTCCCTTACATTAAGAACTCGTTTATTTTTAGATTTACCGTGGTTGCACACATCAGATTGACTGGATGTTCGTCAACAATTCCAACATAATCCTGCTATTTCATTGTCGAAACTCCACTCCCTTTCCTAGGTGTTTTGTCATGGTGCCATAGCTATTTCCCATTCGCGGAACCTGTTTCTAACACTCGATGCAGCATCCCTACCTAATCTAACGTTCACTGGATAGTCGCTTGGTAACGAGATTCGCGAGTTACCTGCAAACCCACGCGGGCATATAAATGAGGATGGGCAGAAAATGAATTCACCGCACCAGCGAATCACAAACGATACACGCCACAGAAGAAATTCTAAGCCAATTGTGTAGCCTGCAAGTCCTGCGAAGGGCAATCCACACCCTCGCAAGTTCTACAATCCAGGGACACCCAAAAGGCGAGCGACCAATGCGTGTTACAGCTCATCTCGCGCGTTCAGCTGCTTCTTCACAAAACAAAAGGTTACTGATACAATGAATCCACAACACCGAAATATCTGGAACCCTACAAAACCTCCACGAACATACCCAAGCGTCGAGAAAATCAAAATTCCCTATCTCGACGATCGCGAAAATTCTCACAATGCTCGAATCGTAGGAAAAAAAAAGAGTGATTCCGGATCGTATCAACGACCCACTCTACGTGACAGTGACAAGAAATTCGCCTTGCACGATACACGGATCCCTCGATACACGGAACAGAGCTCAATTCACCAAAACAGACAACAAGAGGCGGGAAAAAAGAAGAGGAATCGCGCTTCGTGCGGAGAGGGAGTGGGAGAGAAATGCGGGAAGTGGTGGGAGTCTATTACATGGAGCTGCGCGCCTGGAAAAGATTCAAGCTGCACTGCAATGCGAGTGTGCACACAGCAGGAACACCAGTCCAACAAGTGGACAACAGAGCAGAAATGCCAGTTCTAGGGTTTGGCGCCACTCGCGAAACATTCTTTTAGTGAGATCTCACTAAGTTAATTAGTGACACCTACGAAAATGTACTCCGGAGTACTACCGACGTACTAAGTATTTTTTTTTCAAATTGGTACTACTCCCTTCGTCTCGATTTAACCCCTAAATGTCCGAGGTACCAAACTCTGGTGTCAACAAAAACTTTGAAGTTAAATAAAACCTTATGAAGTTCAGGGCTTTTTTTTTGGACCCGTGTCCCACCCTGTGGCTTCACTGCACAGGCCAGTTCTTGGAGGGACAGAGCCGCAGTGGCCAGATTTGGCAGAATCTGGCGAAATTTCGCCAAAAAAAACAACCTTGATGAAGTTATTATTTATATTGTAGAGTAGTTTATATTTTTGAAAAATTCATACCTTAATTAGGCTGTTTGTTTTCTTTGTTCGTTTGTTACGCTAAGGTCTCTTGCATTGTGCTTCCCTTGGTCATGTACTTGGTGTTGTTGGAAAGCCCTTAGTGAGGAGGGGTGCATGGGCTTTGTTTTGTGGCGTTTGATCCTATGATGTGAAAGTTATTGAATTTCAAAAAAATTATGAATTAAAAAATTAAAAAATTATTTTTATTTTTATTTTGGCTACACAGGGTATATTAGTACTTATATAATATACAATACATCTATACCTTAAGTTAGACTATTTGTCATTAGATGTTTTTTGAGGCCTCCGAAAGACTATTTCAAGATTATTTCCTATGATGGAAACCAACGCACTAGTGTCAAAAATTTTAATTAAAAAATAATAATTTAAATTTAATAATAATTAAATAATATAGATGTCCTTAGAAAGCAACATTCCTCAAATAATCCTAAATATCTCCACCAAAAATATGTCTTTTTTGCTGAAATTTTGGACTTTGGTAGTTGAGTGATTAGGAAAGAGAACATAAATTATTTGATTGAAAAAACATTATTTTTTAAGGAATTATACAATTACAAAAAAAAAGTTTTATTTTGATGACTTCTAGCTTGAACTTTGATCTTGCTTTTCGGGGGTAGAATCCATCATGGGGAGTTGAGCTTTGGAAAGAAGAAAGCAATGAGGTAGGAGAAGCCACCAAATTTAGAGAAAGCTTAGATCATAGCATTTTCATAATTATAAAAATTCATTGTATTTTGGAGGAATGTCGGTAGTTGAGGACATCTATAATATCTGATTTGGCAGTTTCTTGACCATATCAGATTGTTGATGTGGCAATGTTCCTATGTTCCCTATAGTCCAAGAACTCACAATCTTCCAAAGGCCTAAAAAGAAATCATCTATTGTTGTTTGTTTTGTTTGTTATAGTGAGATCTTCTAGACCAACGGTGCTAGATTGTGAGCCTGCGAGCACGAGCCTATGAGCGGTGAGCAGGGATTATGTGAGCGTTGAATTCTAAAATTTGAAAAATCTTTAGAAAAGTCAATAATTTTCTAAAAATAGACTAAATTTATTATTTTTAATAAATTCTAGTACCTATTACCATGAACCTAATACCGTGGTTATGTAGAATTCAAATGAAAATTGTAATTTTCAGTATTGTCTAAAATATTAGAAGTATACATTACGACTTTGTTAGATTCTAAGAAGAAAAAACATTGGTGATTAATTAGGATTTGTTTAAAATTGAATGAAGTTGTTTCATAGAGACTTCAATTTTTTTGGATCAAACCCGTCTTGTTGTTGGACTTCCTCGGGGCCAAGGAGAGTCACAACCCCGGTGGGAAGGAAAAAAAAATTATATAGCCCCAGGGCTGTGGCGTCGAGAAGAGTCCAGCAGCAAAAGGGAGTTGATTTAAAAAAAATCTGAGTGGGACAACTTCATTCAATTTCAAACAAGTCCTAAGCACTAATTCCCGAGGGGAGTGATCAACCCAACAACTATCAGATTAAAAATAAAAGAATTGGATCCCCTGAAAGTTCCTACAAGAGGACAATGATCAACTAATATACAATTTGTTGTAACTAAGCTCATTCTTTACAAAAATAATTCCTATCAATCAAATATTTTCTTCTAAAATCTTAATAGATCTGATTACCAGCACATCAAGACAAAAGTATAGGTAACCCCCATCAGCCCCAAGAGGACCCACGCTACTACAAGAGGTACCCAACAACAAAAAGAAAGTGATCTTAAAAATTGAAATCTGAACGGGACAATCTCATTCAATTTCAAACAAATCTTAATTAATCATTAATTATTTTTCATCTTAAAATCCAACTCAGTCCAATAAGTATCACATCATTGTTGTTTAAAGAACCATGGTAATAGGTCCACGGTAATAGGTCCATGGTTAAAATTTACTAGAAATAAAAAAAATTGGCCAAAAACTTTAAATGGAATCTCTAAAAAGTTGTACGCTCACAGGCTCACAAAATAGCAACCCTGTCTCCTAGACCATGTGTCCCTAGGTTGTGTACTTCATACCATTAGAAAGCTCTTTGCAAGTAGGGGTGCATGGGCTTTGTTTCGTGGCGTTTGGACCTACAATGTGAAAGTTATTGAATTTCAAAGTTTTTATGAATTTGAAAATTGAATTGAATTATAATTTATTTTGGAAAACCCATAGCTTTCACATCAAATGTCCAAATGTTACGAAACGAAGCCTTTGCACTCTTTTGTGTATAAAGGTTTCTATTCATGTTAGTTTCGTGGTGTTTGGACCTATGGTATGAAATCTGTGGATATTTTAAATTAAAAAATTGAATTAAATTATCTTTTATTTTGAAAAAACCATAACTTTAACATCGCATGTCCAAATGCCATGCCAAACAAAGTTCTTGCACTCCTTTGTGCATAAGGCTTTCTATTTGTACCAAGAACGCAACCTTACACTACATTGTGAAAGATATTGAATTTCAAAGTTTTTATAAATTAAAAAATTAGAAAATTAGGTTGTTTGTTTTGTTTTGCCTGTTTTGTTTATTTGATACGCTGAAATCTAAGAAACTGTGAGTCCACTAGTGGTGTTCTTTGGTACCTTTAGAAAGCTCTTCACAAAGAGGGATGCATAGACATTGTTTCGTGGCATTTGGACCTACTGTACGGTGTAAAAGTTATTGAATTTCAAAGTTTTTATGAATGAAAAAATTGGATTAAATTTTATTGAATTTCAAATTGAATTTTATTTTGGAAAAAACTATAACTTTTCACATCGCATGGCCAAACACGAAATAAAGCCCTTGCACTCCTTTGTGCACAAGCTTTGTATTTGTATCAAGAATGCAACTTGTCACACGACAACAAAAATCTTTTCACTTCTTCATGTATAAAAGATATTTAATTTCAAAACTTTTATAAATTAAAAAGTATTTTTTACTTTTATTTTGGTTGTGGCAACAGTATAAAGCATATTAGTATCAAATAAAATCTACAAACTATTAACCTGGAAAATAAAAGTATATAGCCATTTTCTTAAAGTTTAAACATCATTTTGCAAATACTATGAATGTGATTTTTTGTATTTATTTTAAAAAAAGGTGAAACAAATTATATCAAATGTTGCAATTTATGCTCAAAAAATTTGAAATTTTTTCGATACATTTATATTAACCACTACAAGTTTGTAATTATATTTTGCCAAAAAAACACTTCAAACTACCAATTTAAGTACGAAGAAATATAATGAAAAAAAAACTCTACTTTTGTATATTCAATTGTATGATCTTGCAAATGAGAATGTGTGGAAAAAAAATGTATACACTTTGACCATGTACATTGTAAGATATTAGAGTTCACGTGGAAAAAAAATTGTTTCCACCTTGCATGTCTAGTTTTTTAGACTTTGATTCCCTCAAACTTAACTTTTTTGCACTTCAAAGTTTTGAGGTTTAATTGTCCCCCAAAATGTCTATGGCGGAAAATTGTTGAAAATCTAAAAAAATAAAATAATAAAAAAATAAAAAAATTCATTCTTAAGAGAATTGTTAAGTAGAAGCAGATATAAGATGGAAGAATTTTTTTTATTAGTAGTAATTCTAAATTGGAATTTAAATATGTCAACTCTAATGATAAATTTTTGGTATCAAGTAATCTACATCCAAAGGATAATTTAATTTGAAAAATTGTGAAAATTGAGTTTGAAAACAAATCCTATATGTTATTTTTATAATTGCCCATGATATGAGGCACTTTATGATTTTCATATCACTTATCCAAATGAAGTGAATCAAAGCTTTTTCATAAGAACATAAATATGAACTATAAGAATTTTTCTTTTTTTTATTTCATTTTTAACTTTTTGCATTTTTTCACTCCTACCCAAAGTCAAGCATTTTGTACTCATGGTAATAGGGTATAATTTTTCTCCCAAGCAAAAAATGAAATAAAAGTTATATTTTCATAAAGATTGTACATTCTCTTGGCCTCCAAAATTAAAAAAATAAATCTTTACCTTAAATTAGATTGTTTGTTGTAGAAGTTGAAAATTGTGAGTCACTTGGCAGTGTTCTTGGTACCATTCAAATTTGGAAAGCTCTTTGCAAAGAAGGGTGCACAGACTTTGTTTTGCGGCGTTTAAACCTACATTGTGAAAGTTATAGAATTTCAAAGTATTTATGAATTCAAAAATTGAATTAAATTATTTTGTATTTTGTAACTTTCACATCGCATGTCCAAACGCCACAAAACAAAGCCCTTGCACTCCTTAGAGCATAAAGCTTTCTATTTGTATTAAAGACGCAACCTCTCATACTATGGTGTGAAAGTTATTGAATTTCAAAGTTTAACTGAATTAAAAAAAATTAATTCTTTTTAAAACTTTCTAATTGTTTCTCTTACACCACAATAAAGCCCTTGCACCCCTTTGTGCATAAAAGATATTGAATTTTAAAAAATTGATAAATTAAAAAATTATTTTTACTTTTATTTTGGATGTGGCAACAACACAAGGGACACTAGTTGTAATAAAATTTGACATAGGAGCCCATCCAAAATTCATTCATTAGAAGAGATTTGGGCTTCTAAGAGCCCGCGAGTTCCCGGACTGTGAGAACTCTGCAGGACTGCTGTGACGCTGCCGCATGGCCAGTTTGACATGGCCAAGCGACTGCCACGTCATTTTTTTTAGTATTCTTTTAACATTTTAATAACTTTTTTTTTTTTTTTTTTTTTTAATAATTTTTTTTTTTAAAGCGGGGGCTGGTTCCCAGCATTAGGAATAGCCCTGAAACGGTCTCCTAAACACTCAGATCTCCTCTAATGCTAGAACTTTGAACTTTTTGGGCTAACCTTTAAAGGACATTTTATATCTGGCTTGGTCAAATTTCATTAGATTTCTGTATCAAAATACAAATTTCAAAAATTTGATATTTTTACATGTATTAATGTATATTTAAAATTTAATTTAATTTATTAAAAATTAAAAACATCAAATTAAATTTTATATGATTTTTTAAGGAATTTTTTTTATAAAAATCATAGTGATTATAAAAATGCTTAAAATAGTACAAAATAAAAAAAATAGAAATAATAGTGACAAACATCATGGTGTAATCGATGTACTCCTTGAGAAATTTGATAGAAAAAGTTTTAAAATGGTATCTTTTGAGCTTTCAAGATGATATCTTTAAAGGTATCACAAAAATAAAAAAATTGAAAATTTTGAAAAAAATTAAAATGGAGTAAGAATTAGATTATTGGAGCTATATTTTTTTAATAAAGCTTAAAAACATTTAAAATCAAGAACTATTTGAAAATTTAGGTTTTGATGCCCAAGAGGCTTGTAATGTTTTTTAGAGGTTAAAGTGCATAACATCCTCGTGATTTTTTTGTGTCATTCTAAAAATTTTAAAATTAGCATTTCATGGGTATAGGCCCAATTGCTATAAAATATTCAATTTTAGAAAATTTAGAAAATTTTAAATTGGAATAAAAACTAAAATTAATAAGCTTCATTTCATTAATTAAATCCATATTCAAAAAATATCATTTTTATGGCTAAAATCAAATCAAGAGAAGTTTCCAAAATATACTACGTATATTTGCCATTTTTTTATTTAGTAAAGTTGAAAATATTATTAAGAAAAGTATGCAACAACATTCATTGAAATTGAGTAGAGATATGGTTTTTTTCATCCTTGAGCTTTCTCAAAAAACATCTAAAGGACAATTTTCTTTTCAAAGGTGCCCATGAAGAGACTAAAGAAACTATCCATACCTTAAATTAGGTTGTAGGTTTTATTTTGTCTTGTTTGTTATAGTGAGATCTCCTAGACCGTCCATCCCCCAATCGCATTCTTGGTACTATTAGAAGCCCTCAACAAGGAGAGGTGCACGAGCTCTATTTCATGGCATTCTGACTCATGGCAAAAATAATATTGAATTTGAAAAATTTATAATTAAAAAATTAAGAAATTACTTTTACTTTTATTTGGTTGTAGCAACGACACATGGCACACACACGACACACTACACTAAAAAGGGTATTTAGTGTTGGATTGCATTTAGTGTAATTACCACCCTACTTGACCCTACACTAAATGTCAATTTTAGGACGATTAGTGTAGTACTAAACTTCAATGCGCTGCCTTCGCCTTCTCTTCCCTTCTACCTTCCTTTAATAAGTTCTAACACTAAATGTAAACATTTTCAGATTTCAGATTTACCATAGAGTATATTTAATGTTAGAAATTACATTTAATGTTACTTACTTTAGTAGGCTTAATGATATTTAGTGTCATGGTTCGCAAATAGTGTTGCTAACACTAAATACCCTTTTTAGTGTAGTCATCATGAAAGCAAATGTGTTCAAATTTAGAACACATTATTATATCTTGCCAAAGGAAACATGAGATCATGCTAGCAGTAACAACCATTGAAACTGTGCCACCTCCTACTTGTACACAAAAAAGAGAAATTAGGTTAGCTTGATACTAATTTCTTGACATTCGACACTATATAAATATTTTCCGTTATTGTACAAGAATGTACCACTTTTGAATTAGGTATTGTTGTAATTGAGACTAATGAACCTCGATATGTACAAATGGAAATATCTATAGAAATATTTGTTGACTTTGATGGCTTGTTAAATAACTTTCTTGAAGTAAGGCAACCTAATTGTTAAGGCAACCTAATTTCACTATTTTGTGTAGCTCAATGCCGTAGGCGTGCAAGAGCGCAGTCGGACCCTAAATGCGGGCTTTCAAGAACAGCCAGTGATATCAACTACCAAACTATTCTCGTGTAGCTACAAATTAAAACAACAAAACACTACGTCCAACATGATTTCCCTGGAAACATCATCCAATGCCCAGAACCCTACTAATCTAGACATAACTTTTGGCATGCCCTCTCTTTGAAATGTAGCATTTTCCCCGTATCGCTACCCAATCTCTACAAACTCTTCCTGCACCTGATGAGCAAGCACCAAGAGAAAATTCCTCGAGATATTTCATTCAAATACAACACAATCTAGAGAACGTAATTCTCTGCAAGAAAGATACATACTTCTCTGCACAATAAGTACAGACTGATGAGCACAAAACATAAGGCAACTACACTAAAAACTATATTTAGTGTTGGATTGCATTTAGTATATTTACCAGCCTACCCCACCCAACACTAAATCTGAACTTTGGAGTAATTAGTGTAGTGTTAGACTTGAATGCGCCGCCTTCGCCTTCTCTTCCCTTCTGCCTTCCCCTTTCCTGGTCTTCCCTTGCGATCGGACTTTGTTTGCTTCTCTTGCCAGTCGCATCGTCCCCTCCCACGCGATCCTCATTCCCAATTTGGTCTCTCTTCCCTTCCGCCGTTGCTCTCCTCCTCGCGATCCAACAAGTGATAGAATTTTTTTTTGGGGGGGGTATACTCTGCCCGTTCTCGCCGCTCCGGCATTGTTTGAATCTCCCGCTACTTCCTGTGCTCGATTTCGCAGGTTCTGCAGCTCGATTCTGACCCGTCATCGGGGTTTTTTTTGTTTTTTTGTTTTAATCTTGCTTGGCATTGCAGGAATTCCGTCATGGCTACCCTCCCAGAAAATTCCACACCTCAACGCTTGCAACAGGTTTCCATCATTGTTGTCCGCAAGCGCATCATCACTTGGATGGTTCAAGATGAAATCGCGCATGGCATCTGCGGGCTCTACATCCACACAATTACTGCGTTTCCAGAGCATTTTTGTGCTCAAAGGAGTGCCAACCTTGTCCGGGCTTCTCGTTGGTGGGCTCAACGTCAACAATTTTGCAATGAAGGAGAAGCAAATATAACATCTCCACCAATTTCATGCACTAGGAACCGGATGGGAGGGCAAAAACAACTCCACCCAAAGGCAAGTCCAGGTGGTAGTGTCAAGCAATCTCAATGGGTACTTTGGATCTATCCTAAGCTCCTGAATGCATTTGACCAATTTAGAAAAGCTGGAGTCAAATTCTCATCCAGATTGCTCATTGAATTAGCTATGTCGATCTTGATGGATCCTACCTCTCCATATACAGCCCAATCTCGTGATCCCAAGGACAATGTCCTACTCACGTCAAAGTTGACCCCAAGTTGGGTTCAACAATTTATGCATGTGCACAACATTGTGTTGTTGTCACAACGTGGACGTTTGATTTGTAGTCCCGAGAAGGAACTACAAATCGAAATGGCAACAACTTACCATCTAGGTGTGCTGCATAGGGGGTTCCAAACCAATGTTTTTGATGAAAATCTGATGGAAAACATTGACGAAACTCATTTTGTCGTGAATTTAGACAATGGTCGAACGTTGGGATTTAGGGGGGACAACAGTGTCAAGTACGCCGAAGTGGTTTCTGGTGGAGACTCTATGACCATGGTCATTCAAATTTCTAGAGGGCGTCGATCTATGATTGAAGCCCCCATGCTCATTTTAACCAATTCCAACAGCAATTACCCTATTCAGGGCCTGGAAGACAATATTCTAGGGGTATGCTACAGAACCAAACCTAAAGGCTGGATGGACCAAGTCCTTTTTGCTGAATTCTTCGCTGAACCCCGAGCCTTCTAAGCTGATGTTCATGGCCGCACAAAAGTCATTTGGGTTGACAATTGTGCCGGCCATAACATGACCCCAAGCTTAACGGCTGTTTTGGAAGTAAAACAAGTCAGTCTTAGGTATTTACCACCTTGTTCGACACATTTGTGTCAACCAACGGACACATTTATCATCTCCAAGGTCAAGGACGCTTGGACCAAGCGATGGGAAGCGAAGAAGGTTGAGCTCATTGCAAGCAATGCTTAGCAAAATACTCCTCGAGCTGATGGGCAGTGGTCAAGAAAACTCACAAACCCGAGAAAAACATTTTTCCTACACCTGGCTGCAGATAGCGTTGAAGATGTGAATAAAGAGGTAGATTGTGATAATATGTCATATGCTAGGAAAGCTATGATTAGATCAGGTATGGCTTTGAGTGTTGATGGCACTTGGAATGTCAATCAATTCTTTCCACATCTGCAGGAAATTATAGCCAAGTATGAACCATACTTCCAAGGCCAACAAGTTCCAGCCCAAGTATGAAATCTGTATTTTTTTTTATTATATCTAAATATGAATTTCTTTTTTCTTATTTGATGTTCAAAGACTTCCTTCATTACAAATATTTTTCACATTTTCTACTCCTTCCATCATTTTCCTTGTCTTCAATCTTTTCCTTTGCAAATTCATTTTTTAATATGTTCTAACACTAAATGTAAACATTTTCAGATTTCAGATTTACCATCAGAGTATATTTAGTGTTAGAAATTACATTTAATGTTACTTACTTTAGTAGGCTTAATGATATTTAGTGTCATGGTTCGTAGATAGTGTTGCTAACACTAAATATACTTTTTAGTGTACATCTAAAAGCAACCCTTTCCTAAAATCGTCCTCTAGATATTCTTGCCTAAAATGTACTTCCACCGTATTCATGAGAGTCTAGGGTCGATTTTAGAACAACCTATTTTCAGCACTTCGGAAATTTGTAGTTTATTCACACGGTGTCCAAAAAATGCATTCTAAGAGAATCTAGAATCCCCTTGCAACTACTAAGAAGACCCCACAAAAAAAAATTCAATATAATATGGAGAACCATGCTGAGTTGTTTAACTGCACGATTTTGGGTCACTTACATAATAAAAGTGAGAAAAGATTCCAACGACAAGAAGTTGCAGATATCGAATCAAGGGCCCTCGGCTCTCCCAATTCAGGAGCTGTCATTCCCTCGAAACAGGTCAGAGTAGAGCACATTGTGCATGCATCTTTCCAAAAATCTAATTTTGTGTACATGGTAAAAATTTGCATTAAGAGGATTAATGCGACACCAAAATTTCAAATCGAGAAAACTTCAACTGCATACAGCGTCTCAAAACGACTCCGTTCATGTCAGTAGTACTTTGTAGTCGGAGGCAGAAAGGGCAAACACAAATAGCCCCATTTAATTTTATAGTCAGTTAAATCATTCAAGTACAAAAGAACTTTGGTAGATGCGAGCTCACTTTTTCGTCGATGATTACTTTGAAAGCTGTAGCAGTGGCTTCTTTAGTGTCTTGGACAGTTGCGCGCAGACATCATGAAAATATAGCTGACAGCAGAAGCAAACAAATAGATTACGTCTGGTTACAACAAGAAATTTCAATGCAGCACAAAAGATATGATGAAGACTTGCGCAATTTCACGAACCGGTGTGTTGACAACTCCCACGGCATCTACTGCAGCTACATCACTTAAAGAATATGCTCTAATCCAAGCATAAACACAAACATGTTAGTGTGCTCCTGGAAGTTAAGGTTGCAGTTGATGTATAGGTGAAAATGTCCACATGATGCAACAAATCATCAAATCAAGAAGATGAGTCTAGGGATAAGAAATTCTAAACAATATTTGCATACACGTACTTAGAAATTTGTTCGTTGATCCACCCAAGAAGCCTCTGTGCAGAATAAGCTAGCTTTCTTAATCTCCTCGGCCTCCAGCTCCTTAGTTTTTTTTACAAGATCCCCACGCTCAAAGGTGGGAGGAGCAGCCCACAAAAGAGTCGGATAATAATGGACTCCAAATCTCGTACACATCTTCATTAATCTGTTGTGTCAAAATGATAAGCACACATCCTAGAATGTTGCATAGAACTAATAATACCACAATCAAACCACTTCAAACAGCTAACTTCCTTGTCAATTTGTTCCTCAAAATACTCGGGATATGTCCAAGAAATCCAAAACCAAAAGTTCCGTTCTAGGCAGTCTGATCATTGTACAATCCCCAAAGCAAAGAAATTACTGACTATCCAAAAGAAGAGACACCAGCAAGCTTTTTCTGGTCAAATAAGAATTCATAAAACATCTTATAACCACAAAAATACTCCGTTATGAATCGCTAAATAAGAACAAGTTGAGATAATCACATTGTTGGCAAGGTACACTTTTCCTGGATGAATAGTATCAGGACCCTAAATGCGGGCTTTCAAGAACATCCAGTAATATCAACTAGCAGACTACTCTCATGTGTGGCTACAAATTAAAAATAACAACAAAGCACTACGTCCAACATGATTTCCCTAGAAACACCAGCCAATGCACAAAAACCTACTAATTTAGAAACAAATTTTTGCATGCCATGTCTTTGAAATGTACCCAATCTCTTATTCTCTTCCAAGCATATTGCCGGTCAAATTACTGCCGTTGTCAGACAGAACGTGCCGACTCTACAGCTTCAGAGCTCGTGCAGTCGCCTGCAATACAAGCACAAATTAAAATGTGGAGTCCAATATACATGCATCCTCATGTGCTTTAGTGTTAATTCAACAAACATTTAGTAGTATGGGGATCATATAAAAAGAAACTAGCCTGAGGTCAGTCAATTGATTAAATATTTCAAACCAGAATAAAATGAGAAAAAATTGGATAAGAGAGTTAGTATGTTGGAGCAAACCTCCCATAGAGTATGTTCAGGAGGCATGAGTGAAGGCCAAAAGCAAGCTTGAAAAAGTTGAATCATCTATCAAGTTGAGCTTGAAGATAGAGATCAAAATATTGATGATATCTTCTACCTGAACACAAATACACAACTTAATACTTTAATCAAATTGTATTTGCTAAGAATTCCTTAAAGTAGGCCACAATACATTTACAAAGTCCATGATTGCATTCATTTGCAAGAGTATCCATTTACCTGAACTGAGAGCCATGGCTCTTCCCCATCCCAACTCCAATCAAGATCTTCAAGATCATCTGTAAAGTCCATAGAATAGCCCGTAAATGAACTCCCATCTGTAGGATCCCAACTCCAATCAAGATCCTTAACATTTACATAGTCATTTTGGGTTTTGTCTTTGGACCTCAAGCTCAAATCAGAATCTCCATCGTCGTTACCGCTGCTCAGAACACCCGCACTAATGCCTCCACACACACCTTCCGCATTGTCTCCTTCATTAATAACATCTCCCCCTCCCGTTGCACCCGCTTCAGCTGAATCTTCTTCCACAATTCCAAATCCTTTTTGTTTAGCATAAAAAATATACTCCAAAAAACGCTCGACATCCTCTTGCGTCACATTGCCGGGACTCTCAGATGACTCTCGGATATGCACCACTACCACACGTCTATCAAGTAATAGAGCATATGACTCTTCACGGAGCTCCGGAAGAATGGTGATGGGTGGATTCGAAAAACCATCATCATGCCTGCATGGTTTCACTGGAACCCACATCTGATACAAATCGCTTTTGGGGACGCCAAGAAAACAATCTGGGCTCTCAATTGATTTACCCCCAAATGAGATCATTGGACAAACATTGCAAATCCTGTCGTAGAAAACTCCGTCGGAAAGCATAATGTACGGTCGATACTTTCGTCTCGTTCCTTCAATACTCCTAATGCTTCTCCTCACTTCAGGCGTGATCGATGGCCAAAGTGTGTGGATTATTATTTCAATAGAAAATCTCGCCCCGTACACCCTTCCCATCACGACAGTATCACCCCTCTCCATGGTCAAGAAAGCAAAGTAACCGCACCAAAACTTGCCACAGCAAATGCATGCTGTTGAAAAAAAAAAAGCAAGTAATAACATAGATCGCATTCGGTGGAAAACATGACAAAAAATTCGCCTTGCACGATACCGGTACACGGATCCCTCAATACACAAACAAAGCTCAATTCACTAAAACAGACAACAAGAGGCGGAAAAAAACTGAAAAGGAATCGTGCCTTCGTGCGGAGATGGTGCGGAAGAGGAATGCGGAAAGTGGTGGGAGTCTATTACCTGGTGTTGTGCGCCAACAAAAGATTCAAGCTTCACCATGTTATTGGTAGAAGAAACACAAGCAAATATATATTGCTATGCAAGTAGAAAACAAAAATGAAAAACTTCAAGCTACGTTGCCCTTTCATATAGTACTCTATCTTTTACTTTGGCTATAAACAACTTCTAACTATAAGTAAAGTCATGATCAGTTCATACTATGAGCTCTTACTATATCATTCACTTCAACAAATGTGCATGCAGGAAAACCAATCTCTAAGTCGAAAACATGGAAAACAAGCTTTGGGTGTAAGAAAGGGCCAAATATGTGAGAAATCCCAGTTCTAGGGTTTGACACCACTCACGAAACATTCTTGTAGTGAGACCTTAGTAACTCACTAAGGTGGGCACTAATCCTAAATTTTCATCTTCACTATGTGTACATCTCCAAAATCAATTATGTACCTACGTAAAAGAAACAATTTTAGATCCAAACTTTGTTCCTTTATAGATTTTGCATATGGCATCCAAATGTCACAATCTTTGGTGCATTGGAACCTCCTTTTACTTGCCAATGTGGAAATTTGATCATTCTAATAATAATGATTAGGCACAATAGCAAAAAATTGTTGTTTTGGGAGTACCAACCTTAATATTGTGTCAAGGTGTAAAAATTAGTGACACCTACAATTCTATAAAAAAAAATTAAAATTAAAATTTGTAGTCCTTCTATCCTAGGTTTGTACCAAAATAAGTGTTCAATGTGCTTTCCATAGCTTCATGAGCACATTGAATATTATTTGCAAGTGAATAAGTAATTCTACAATTGCTCTAGTTGAATTTTTTTATAGTTGTACATTTTGGAACACTCTCCCCACTTTCTAGAATCAAGTTGTTTCAGCATCTAGAAGATGACTATATTTCAAGATGTATCAAATATATTTCAAGATGCATCAACTATATTTCAAGGATACTGTAAGTAGATTCTAAAGCACCAGTAGATTTAGCTACTACCTTCATGTTACAATAATATTTCACACTATATTAATTAAATAATAATAATAATAATAATAATATCCTTCCACTACCCAATATCCACATATAAAGTTAAATTAGGTTGTTTGTTTTGTTTTGTTTGTTGTGGTGAAATCTCCTAGACAATGCATCCCTTGGTTGTGTTCTTGGTACCATCGAAAAGCTCTTGTTGGAAGGCTTTGTTTTGAGGCATTTGGACAAATTTCTAAATTTTATGAATTAAAAAATTAAAAAAATATTTTAATTTTAATTTTATTATATTGTGGCAAAGGCACAAGGCATATTAGTCCATATCTTAAGTTAATTAGCTAGTTTTTATTTTAATTTTATGGTGAGATCTCCTAGAACACGTACCGTGTGATTGCATTCTTAGTATCGTCGGAAAGCTCTATGTGAGGAGGTATACAAGGGCTTGGTTTTTTGGCGTTTGGACGTATGGTGTGAAAGTTATTGAATTTCAAAGTTTCAATGAATTAGAAAATTAGAAAATTACTTTTATGTTTATTTTATATTATATATTGTAGCAACAACATTAGGCAAACTAGTCAATATCTTAAATTAGATTGTTTAATTTGTTTGTTTTGTTTTGCTTTGTTTATTACAGTAAATTCTCTAAGATTGTGGGTTTGCTAGTCATGTTCTTGTTACTATTGGAAAGCACTTTGCAAGGAAAAGTGTACAAGCTTTGATAGCCTTTATTTTTGAAGATATTTTTGTCAATCTTGCCCTCGAGTACATGCAAAATTGCACCCTAACTAAAATTACCATCACCACTCTATAAACATCTCAAAATCAATATGTACATATGTTGAAGAAATGATTTTAGAACACCTTCCAAGAACGCTTTGATCCTTCATGACTTTTGCATTTGGTATTCAAATGTTGCAAACTTTGGTGCATTGGAACCTCATTTCACTTACCAACTAAAAAATACCAAAATTTGACTAGTGTAATAGTAGTAACTAGGCACAGTAGCAAAAAGTGTCGGTTTGGAGGTATCCACCTACCTTAGCAAGTTAGCATACAAGTGTGGGAATTGTCCAAAATTAAGGTCTATTAACCTAAAATCGCCAACTACTTATTTCCACCAGGCTACTTTTGACCCCAATTCTACCACCAAACCCATCCAAGTCCATCCACTTTTTTGACAAAATCACAGTATTAATGCCACAAAAGATAATGTGTCAATCTTTCATTGGTCAATCACTTAAGTGCTAATAGATACATGGAAGGGTGGTTATGGGTTGTTAATAGAACGTTTATGACTCCACTCTATAGGCGATTTTGTCATTTTAGGGCAGCCCACTTCAAAACTTCACAAAAATTACAATTTTAATCGGAAAATTATTATTCTACTTCCATTTGATTCGTAAAACAAGCGCACACCTCTGAAATATGCGCCCCTCTAGGAATTGGCCCCAAGATATTCAGATTGCAAATCTAGGCTTGTCCACCTTATGAAACACAAGAATCCTGAGAAGCCCTGCCCGGCGAAAAAAACGGAGCTCTCCGTACACCGGTCCGTACCCTTGGATGCTCCCACCAGACCCAACCACTGAAGATGGAGATCGGAGACCCGCCTTGCAGTGCGCCAGGTTCATCAATCTGCGTCACTCAGCTTGGAGCAATTGAAGGGCTGTTCCGAGATTGAGGTTTTGGTCCTCGAGTCCCTTCTTTCTTGCAACAATTGGGTCGTTCAGCAGGGTTTTAGGGTTGCGAGATTCAGGATTCCCGATGGAGTCGCTCAGCATTTGGCTGCTCTTCGTTGGCTTCTGTCGCCTGTCCGCCGTCTACTTCGGCTTCTTCAACAACGGATACCTTCGCACCGCTGTCTTCTCCAAGCTCAAAGTCAGTAAGTCCACAGCTCCTCACTTCTCACTTCTCACCCCTACATTTCTGTCACCCCATTGCGGATTTGGGTGCGATCGGACTTGGCTTATGGTGTTTTTTCGTGGTTGGGTATTGCAGTGCAAGATGTCCATGGACGGACCTTCGGAGTGTGGACCTTGTTGACCTGCCTTCTCTGTGTCATGACGGCTTTCAACCTGGAGAATCAAGAGCTCTACTTAGTCACGTTCCTGTCGTTTGTGTTCGCTCTGGGGTACTTTTTCATCGAGTGCTTCGTGTATCACACCATGGCGGTCAAGTGCCTCGGCAGCATGACCTTCTTTGCTGGTTCGTTGGTTCCCTCCTTGTCCCTCTTTTTTTTTTTTTTTCCTTCGTCCGTGTTCTCAAGAGCAATGGCTGCTTCGGTGTTTGGCGTTGGTTATTGAGTTCGCTGTGGCTGTGAATTCCAGGGGGGTCGATTATATGGATGAGCTTGGAGTGGAATAAGCACCACGGGTTGGCAATCAAGTATGAAAATTGAAGACCGTCAACTAGTGTTGGCATTCTAGAATGTCGTTGGATAGCAAGATTGGAATTTACTAGCAGATTAGCAGGAATTGGTGTGTGCGAGAGGGTTTACTCAATGCAGAAAGAAGATTGAGGAAGAGATTCTTGGGGACTCGACAAAGTGTTTCATTATTATTCTCAGACCATTTCTGAGATGCGCCTGTTCAATTTAATCATGAATATCAGTTCATGCAACCTCTTGACGACATTCAATTCCCCCTTGTACCTGTGAAACTTGCAGTGCATGTAACAGGTATGTTCAAAAAAATTCTGTTCAGGGCATGATTCTCTGTCACAAGGCAGTTCTCGGGGACCAGCACAGCTGTTGGCAAAACGCTGGCATCTACATCTCTAACCTAAGGGAACCTGACAGGAGGAGGGGGAATGTAGATCGGGGACTTCTGAAGTACATTATACCTTCATTTTTGTAAGTTCTCTTCCTCCCATCTTACATCAATTGACTCAAAACAAGACAAAATCAATGACTAGACTAACTGCGTTCGCTGAATTGGATGAAATTGTTTCCTGTGTCACAACTTTCACAGTATGTAAAATCTGAACCTTCAATTTCTCCTCGCCTCAGAAAACCAGCTACCAAGAATCAGAGAATTTAAATGTAAGCTGAAATACGTTTTTCTGTAGGTCCATTTGTGTGCGTACCTATCCCGTGGGTTTAAAAGTCGCCCATCTACAATGCAAGTGCCTTCCATGATTTGTGAGACATGAGATACGTCTAGTTTCTATCGAAAAGATGCTTTCATGAGCTACGTCTACGTTCTATGAAACAGGTGCTTTCATGAGATACATTGTAGATGCAAGCAATTCAAATGGTTCAAAGGAAGTTTGGGATTGGCATTGGAGACCTTGCTACGTTATACATCAACAATTCACAACTTATTCGTACGATTTTACATAATAGTACATGCTGCAGTGTGAGGCATCCTCTCAAAAAGGGATAAAGACCCGCAAAAAGAGTGACAGTCTAATGAAGGAAATGAAGCCAAGGGGATGCCTTGGTAATCCGCTTCTCTCAGCGTCTGCTAACTTTTCCGACACTTTTATTCTTTTTGCCGAACCGGGAATAGTTGTTCGGTTTTCCTCCACCGCCACCCATACCAAACTTCAATGGCACAATAGGCCTCGTATATGCCTCCCCAGGGGAATTTCGCTGGTTGTGAGGCAGCTGCTTCAAGCTTGGAAGCCAATGCGCTACGTACTCTCCTTCTGGGTCGTAATTTGCAGCCTGCAAGCAACAAATTGCGAGTCACAAATTCCATTCCTCTGCGATGAACCGAAAAATCAAGTAGGTTGTGCATTTCAATAGGAAAAAACACAGATTTACTAAAGCATTTTTACCTGCTTCGGTATGCTGAAGTATCGATCTTCCCGAGGGTCATTACCTACACCTACAGTCCATGGAAATATGTCAAATGCATGCAACTCGGATAGCAGACTTGCAAGTAGCAGACAGTCGTACCAATGATAATAACAAGACGCAAACGGTTGTGGTTAATTATTAAGGATAACATTCGAAAGAAAAATCCACTTAAATCACTGGTTCGTGAACGCATAAGAATGATAACGATTGGAAACTTACCGGCACCATATGTCCAGTTACCATAATTAGAGCAAGGATCATAATCGAGAAGGCATGTCTCAAACCACTCAGCTCCCATTCTCCAATCTAAACCTAAATCACGGACCATGAACGAACATACAATCTGCGCATATGACAAATATCAGCAGTTAGGTCGAGCATTTAATAAAAAGGGAGGAAACCAAACTCCTCGCTTCTACACGATATATCCACAAGGAACGCGGCTGAGGGCCAAATATAACCTCCCATGCTAGATTCAGTAACAACTCCAGAACAGTAGAGAGCGCTACCTGGCGTCCACGATTTGACATGAAGCCGGTGGCTGCCAATTCCTTCATGTTAGCATCAATCAGTGGATACCTGTACAGATGATATGTATTAGAGACACATGAAGTCCATGACATACTGTGTATTAGTACCTCTTGCCAAGGCTGGTCATCGTAAGCTCTTCATACTAGAAATTTCCAGCATCTAGACATACGCATGTATACAAATAGTTCTACATGCATAGACACGCCAAATGAAGCCAGAATATTGAAATAAAAAAATGAAAGCATTGCGCTGGTTTCAGTAAAAGAGATGTTTGTTAAAGTACCCAGTTCGTCCCTCTCTCCAAGCTTCAAAGAGTGTTTGGTTCTGACTCCAACTCTTGCCTGCAACTTTTCGTGGACCACCTATGTAGAAAAGATGGGAATCGTAAACATCAAGTGTAAAATAATCAAGTACAGAAATTCCGGAGGGATTGACCATCATGAAGACAAAGGATAAGAAATAAACATCCCGAAAGGAACGAAAGAGATGATTTACCTATATGAAAGAAGAGATTGCCATATTTGATAGAAACAAATCGAAAGTAGTCACGCCATATCAGTTCAAACAACACCCTGTTGCAGGATGACGAAGGTCAAGTAATCACGTTTTGAGGAAGAAATGTCACAGATGATCTCATAGTACACTAGGTTTTCAGTGACCAATCCCGCAAACTGATTACCAAGAAAGTGCAATATATTGTTGGGTAAAGAGCAGTACCAGTAAGTAGAGTCATTGGCAACTCTTTCACTTTCATACCGCTTAACCTGCAGCCAATCATAAGCACTTCCCTTGGGATAACTTCCACAGTATCTAGTCAAAAAATATATTCTGATAGTTGCAATGAATAAAGCATCCCAGAACAGCAATTGAGTAACGAAGGGAGGAGCAAGGTACCTCATCATGTATCGTCCTTGGTGACAGGCAACCGTGAGCAAGCCAAGGTGAGAATTTGGTCGAGTAATCAGCACCAAGCATCCCATTACGCGTTTCCTTGTAAACCTTCAGTTTATCCTACAAGACCACCGAATCCAATTTCACATCAGTGCGTTCCTTCAAAACAAACATACAATGGTCTCGCACCATTTTTAAAATTAAAGAATACGATTATATGAAAACTAACTGAGGAAAGTCAATTGGGTTGAAAGGCTAAATGTCACCTTATTCCAAAAGTAATCTTGAAGACGAGCCAATGCTGCAGTTTCCCCACCTTCGAAATGCATTACACCTAAAGGGCTCTGGACATAAGCAAACAGAGTGTTTGATCATCAATACAATGCCTCAAACCCATCAGGACATGATTCACCAGTTTAAAAGCACCACTAACCCTAACAGCATACCTGCTCACGATACTTCAATCCAAGATCAGCCAAAGTTGGTATGTCTCCGGGTCCTCCGACTTTTTCAGACAAGCTTTGAGGCAGAGGGCCCATTTGAGCTGGCATTTTAAGAGCTGGTCTAATCTTGCAGTTGTATTCAACTCCCTGCAATTTGAACTGGCTGGTTAGCGTCGGAAGAACGAACGATGTCGTGGTTTCAACTTATGATAACTTAGCTTTTAAGGATGAACCGCTTAAGCAGAGAAATTACTGCCTAATTCGATTCCGTATAGGACCACAGCAGTCTCCTTCAGAACCTTACCCAGAACGCAGTCCAAGGGAAGTATACAAACAGGATTTACAGGAATTCTAGATGGGTAAATACAGTAACTCAGCTATAATAGAAGTCGATGATGTAATCCGTGAAGATAGCAGCTGATTAATTTCAACATGTTCTCGAATTTTGACTTTCTGTACCTTTCGGAATTGCGTATAAACGTCAGGAAGTTCAGCTGGACTGAAAGGCAAGTCCTCCAAATGATACAGTGTGCCACCCCACACGAAATCCAAACGAACGCCAGATTCCGGCCCTCCATCCAATTCGGCAAGGTTTCGTTTCACACCTGTCTCTACAGCTGTCTCTTCACTACAAGTTTCTTTATGCGCAAAGACCTGTATATAAATTCCTGTGTGTAAGTGAAATACAAAGTACTATGTGCACAAGCATTAACAGCCATCATAACCCTTGACGCAATTAGGATCATAATAACTTTAGAGATGTAGGATGAAACCCAAAAATGTGTCCATTTCGAACCGATACATGATGCTTCCGATGAGATGAAAACAACCATACATGGTCCTGCTTTGCTTCAAAATTTTATGACAAACTTGTGAAGCGCAGCTTACAAGAGAGGTAAAGTGAAATTACTGTGAGGGCGCCTATTGATTTGGCAATTGACGGAATAATATCTTCAGGTTTCCCTTGCCGAACAATCAAATCCAATCCTCGATGTCGCAAGCTATCACGTAAGTCCGCGACGCTCTCCATAATGAACTGTGCTCGCAATTCTATTCACAGCATCATCCACAACACTTCACTGTGGTATGCAACATAACGCACTAAACTCTATTTGCTTGAATGTAGGAAGGATACAAAATAGTGTGCTAGCCATTTCTTTCTATTGCGCCTGAATTCTGCAAGACATTCTGCCACCTCTTTGAATCTTACATCTTCACTAATCTTGAAATAAGTCAAAGAACCCTTGGAAAATTATTATCAAGTCTCTGCATGTTTCTCAGCAAAAGTGCACAGCAAGAAGAGGGACAAGAAAAGGCTGACAGCGATAGAGTGTGCTCGATTAAACTTATTGCAGATTCTGCTCCGAACATGTAATGCATTCGTTGGTTCTTAAAAAGGGTTTAGGAGGATGCCTTCATTAACCCACCTCCAGTTTTTGGAAATCCAAAGGTATAAGTTGTGCCATACAAGCGCGGGTCAACAATGTACAATGGCACCACTGCCTCAGAAGATTGCCAAGCCTTCAACAGCGCCTCATTATCCGAAATGCGGAGATCATTTCTAAACCATACGATAGCTGTACCCGAGCCTTTCCTGGATGTCGTCATGGATCGATCCCCGCTTGCAGTCAATGTTACCGCCAATTTCTGGACTTTCCAACTTCCTGCCAAGCCGAACACACCTCAAAAGAAAGCAAAAGTACAATAAATCTAGAAGGTCAGGTTTGACTTAGCGATACTTGAAATGCTGAATTTAGGTTTACAAGTTTCCAACCCAGAAAGAAATCAAGAAGAACTTCGAGCTCATGGTTTCAAACAAGGACTTCCATAGCAAGGCCTGTTCCACTCTACACATCAAAAAGAGATCATCCAAAATCTCATTGAGTGCAACTCTAAACGCGGAAAGAATGAAAGACAATACAAAAATCCGTGTAACGACAAGAACATCACCACTGCATTCAACAATGCCGCAATGCAAAATCACTAATCACCACGCCTTCTCATTCACAAGTCACCAATTCTCAAAGTCAAATTCATTCTCAAAGCACACATAAGCAATAAATACCCATCTCCACTATGATTCCGATTAGTAACAACGACATATCCGGGGACATATCACACTCTTCCTAAAGAACCAGCATTGAAACTCGCACCACGAATTGTCCAAGACACACGATGAAAACTGCAATTCTCCACCACATGAAGCACCTCAAAACAAGAGGATAGTTTACCAACAAAGTTTCGAGGACGGGACCAAGTGGTCAACTCGAAAACAGCAGGAAGGAAAGTCGAACTCAAATGGCGATTGCCGGGGAGAGCGCTCAACGATGGCATGGCTCCCTCTTCTCTCCCAGCTCCTTCACCTCGCTCCGAACCTGAGAGCGACGCCAGTACTGAAATCTATGTACCGCCAATGTTTCCGTGGTTGTGAATCTCGTGCATTGTAGATTCAAGTAAACGCTAAATCTACGAAAGAGAAGTAGACTGGCAGAGAGCCCAATTTCCTTATTCCACGTCGGTCGGAAATTTGAAGGACGTGGCCTCATGACTGCCAGAGACGGCGAGCAAGAGCCAGATCTAGGGGTGACGTGGAAATCCGAGCTGGCTGCCAAACGGTCTCGTCTCTCTCGCTGATCCAGGCGGGAAGTTCAAGGTGCGAAGTTCAAAGTTTCCTTGCTGATATTAGAGATAGATTTGTAGATTTGAAGGTGATTTGACGGTGAGTGTTTGAAACTGATGTTTGGGTTCTAAGTTAGTGGTTCCTGAAACAGATTTCTGAAGATTTCGCTCATAATTGAAGCTCTTCCAAACATTGGGATTGATGTTGAAACACAATGTGGTGTCTGATTTAGATTGTCCGATTTAGGGTTTAGATTTCAGAGCGTTCAGTTGTGCAATTTAGCTCACAGCTGAACAAGCCCCTCGATCACTTCAGCTTCACATCATTCTCGCTGCTCCGATCATCCGCATTTTCCACTAAACCTTCTCTTCCACTAAAGCACTGTGTTCGCCCACCATGTATTTCAGCGACTATGGCAGTGACCCTGACAGCGACCATGGCAGTGAGCATGAGTATGACAACCCTTATGGCAGCGAGCAGGAGGTAATTCAGATGAAACACTTGCCACATCCATGTCTCTGCTAATGCTTTTGTGAAATTTAGGTCAAAGGTTTTTAAGTGGTCTCAGACACTGACGTTTCAAGAGGCAATATCAAACAAATTTGATATTACATAGAGTAAGGGGGCATTAGACCTCCAAGTTGGAAATAATAATCATGTTGATCAGGGGTCGGGGACGATACAATTGCTCTGCATTCATTGGGTGGTTCCTCTCGGTTCACCCAACTGGAGTATATGTAGCGGCACAGGCACCGCACAAATGTGCTGCTGGTGAATCCGCAATGCCAGCGTCGCTTCCTTATCCTTCAAATGCATTCTCTAGGTAAGCAGAAATTGAATTCTGTTGATTCAAATAGAAGAGATTCGGAAAGGTGGAGACCTTCGAATCTTGCTCGAAGTGTTTGAAACTCGAGACACAAGGTCGGAGTGCCGATACTGAACCATTAATTCACCGAAACCGACAACCACTATTACGGAGGCTCGACTGGAATGCAGATCATATGAGATGATTGGAGGATTGCTGACAGTCTTGGCTCCTTCAGGGCCCGTTCCCAACTTCCCGCCGCACTGAATTCGTCCGTCAACACACACCTTCCTGACAAATTGATTGTGACACCGACAGTTACGGATCTACAGGAGACCTTGGACCCAACTTTGAACTCAGGCGCTCGATTGAAAGGGGACTAAAGTGATACTTTCGGTAAGAGGTCTGGTCAAATTTTCTAGCAGTTACCATGCTTAGGAACTTGCGATTATTCAAACCAACACTGATTACATACTTGCCATACAAACTGGAAATATGGAACGCTGGAAAAAAAACATCCTGATCCGTGGATTTATCAGTTTCTACTACATTCTTGACAAGAAAAATTATAGCTTCCACTCATATGTGGGAGAACCTGCAGGCCTTTTAGCCATGGACATCCCACTTTCGATTGCGACCTCAATTTTGAAACCCATTGCATTCCAAGGATTCCGAAGGTTTATCACTCTCCCAGACTTGGAACTACCATAGATGAGCGGCCTCGTTACTCCTACATTGGAAGAATCACTAAACTAAGCCTGCATAGTTTCATCGGGTCTATATTTAAGTGCAGGCACATCCAAGCTCTGCAAAGTAGAGTCGTTCTTCAGAACGATGTGAGACGGACAGTACCTGTGCAGGTACTCTCCAAGATCCTCAGTGGCCACTTGCATGAACATCTAGTATACAGTTTTACTTGGTACTGCTATCAATTTTCAGGGGCATCCTCAAAAGATTTCTTTTGGGGTTGATTTTCGGCCCTTTTATCGTCAAACCATTGCAATATTTTCTTGCGGGGAACGTGGGTCAAGTTGACGAGATTCTCGATCATAGTGTTCTGCACACGAATGCAACAACACGTCATCAGCGGCCTGGTACGAGAGTTGAACAGTAAAATACTCTCCATCCAGACTTCGGCCAAAATCTCCGCCTAAGACATGCAATGAATTGACTGATCTGCATAGCCATCTCTCTACGAACCAAAGCCAATTAAACGAGTGAAATAAATACGAGGATCATCCGACGTCAAGCATCTGTTACAGGGATGGGATGGATGGGAATGTGCAAGAGAACACTACTGCAAACTATTGGCGTGTTTTCACTACACCCTTGAGAGAATTAATACCAAGCGAGTGTACAAGGAGCCATGAAAGATGAAAAGACGAACAGAAAAGCAACAATAAACCCTTTCAACGTAAGGAAGCTGAGAATTATGTGATGAGGTTCCCATAACGGATAGAAATAATTACCGATGGACGATTCGTCTGCCGGTACACACGCTCAAATGTGGCTACATGCTCCTTTTTCAGTCTCTTATTACCATGCCAGCTCCTCGGGCTTTGCGGACCTCCAGAAGGGGTTGGTGGCGGCACTGATTGCTTGCGAGAGGGAGCTTTCTCAACTTTGGCTTCTACTTTTTTGGGTGCTACTGCTGCTGCTTCATCCTCTTCCACTAATTGAGCGCTCATGAGCAAAAGCTCTGGAGGTGGATCTCGAAGAAATGAGAGAACGTCCGAACGGTCCATCCCGAGCTCTGCAGCTAAGGATTTCACCTGCAAAGAGCAATCACAAGCAAGAGACATTAAGGAAAGTCACAGTAAAACGCTTCCCCATTCCTCCATCTCAATAAATGGGGGACGTGGCCTCCTCAGAGTCCTCTAATAGCACTTCTGAAGAACTGGCTGAAACCCAATTCATCAAGCATTGAAATTGGAGACAAAGAATGGAAGTCGATGAAGTAGTTTGCCTGGAAGGAATGCACTATAGATGTTGACACCTAACCGTCCATTTTTTGTGCCAACAGAGTAGCAAGTTCACAGAAATCTATTGTCACTCCCCTACGGAATTCCCACACTGTATGCTGCAACCCAAAGAAGACTGAACATCACAGAAAACAGAGGCTTAGATCTAAGACTTAAAACCAAAGATCAAAACACTTGCATAACACAGATAAGCAACACAAATAAGGTTTCAAATTTTCATACATACACTGCCACATGAGTTACGCGCAACAAACACACTCACATTCACATTTCGGCGACCTTGCTCAACAGCAGCGGCCAGCTTGCGAAGCTGCCACTCCTCCAGCGGCACCATTCTCGGCTCGTCATCGTCCTCATCCACAAAATCCTCAAAATCCTCAAAATCCTCTTCCTCGTCATCATTATCCTCGTCCTCACTGCCTTTCGCAACCCTAGAACCTTGAGAGTACACACCATCGTTCATCACCATGTCCACAAGCCCTGAATCCTCTTTCTCCTCCCCCTCCTCCCCCAATTCCCCTTCACGCTCCAAGTCTCTGAACGCCGCTTCGAGCTCCTTCGTCATCTGCGCCAACTCCTCATCCGTAAACTCCGCATCATCATCGCCCCCACCGCCACCATCACCATCTTCGGAACTCAAGTCCATCTCCAGTTGTGCGAAGAGCGCCTCCAGAGCTTTCTCCACGTCGTCCTCGTCCTCCGGTCCTATTCTTTGGACCTTCGGTTTCCTGCGGGATTGCGTTCCACTCCTCGGTCTTCTCGATCCCGCATTCCCCTTCCCCGCTGCAAACCCTATAACATCTCTTCTAAGCGCTACTCCACTCGTTCTCAACCCTGTAACCCCCAATCGCACTACTGCGCCAAAATCCTTGCAAGGAAGTGAGCTAACGGAATTCTGAATATCAAGACCGCGACTCCGGCATAGCCAAGCACTGCCTGCCGTCATGGACAGCGTGCGCGCAGCCATGGCGACTGAAAATTCTGGAAATTCTGGATAAACCCAAAACCCAAAACCCAAAACCTTGCTAAGACTAGAAATTGAAGGTCCAGCAGCTCATTTCAGTTCGAGAAAAAATTTGGGAGATTGGAATTCAGAGACGCTGCTGGAGGGGTTTCAGATGGAATTGAGTACACCGAAATCCCACCCAATGACCCAAACATGCAAATTGGAAGCTCTTTTCTACGCTTGCGAAGGCATTATCCAGTTGCACAGGAGCCCTCCTTCAGCACTGTGAGCATAAACCCCAAGAATTCCATCTGCTGGATGATGAAGAGTTTCTCATTCATCCAAAGGAATGCTCAAATCTCTAATAATCAACTTTGGTTCATTACCTCTCTCTAAGGCTCCAGGACCTTAACCCTTAAACGTCGACAAGGACGTTTTTTGTCCCATGGATGACAAGAGAATCCTTCTAATAAGACAAAAATGCAACTATTTAGCTTCAAAATTTTGTTGTGAAAAGGGGAGGTCTTCTACAATAGTTTGACTTCCAATGAGTGTTTTTGCAATTTTTTAAGCAAATGATCCACATGGTAATTAAAGGGATGAATATTCCACAATCTCCAATCCATCTTTTAAGGGTTAAGGAGGGCTTGAAATTGAATGTTCATCTGAATTTACACAGTTGAAACTAATCTAATGGATAATATTTTAATATTTTATTTTGTTTCTCAAACAACTTTCAAAGTTGGATGAACCGTCATCATCAATTTCCAACCTTTGAATCTCTTTTTTCATATTTTTAATGTTTCAATTGATTAAAAATTTGACAATACAATAGAACCTCTCTTACTGCATACTCTCTTAGTGCATAATATGCAATAAGAGAGGTTCATGGGTGGAGCCAATTTCAAGTATTTAATCTGGAAAGTGGTGTAGTTACTTGACATGTTAGTCAAGTGCCATTACTACAATTACATAAAACCTTTCTTAGTGCATAGTCACAACACTATGCACTAAGAGAGGTTTTACTATATAAGGGTCGGCAATTAGCCTCTATTGGTAGCTAGGATGTGCTCAATTGATTATTAATTCTACTAACTCATTGGAAGTCAAGGAAAAACACAATGGGGATTTTTGAGTTGGACTAAAGGATATCTAGCTATTGTTTTGTGGATATTGGGGTTCTCTTCAAGTTAAATATACCCTACAAGTGGACAATAATGTTATGATGTTCCAATCTCAATCATTCAAGAATGAGTACAAGACTATTCTAAGCCATTTCTAGCTCTTTGGAACATGGAAAATATCTTGAATGGTCCTTTCTAAGATGAAAACACCTAAAATTGTCTCCTTTTTCTTTGGTGCATTTATTAAAAGGACTTTAATTTAACAATAAATTGTCGTTGAAATCATCATTTGATGCTTGGAATATAATGAGGGGGTATTTGAGGCTATGCATGGGACACAATAAGAATATTTCAAAATGATTATTGAACAAATTTGTTGATGATTAAGACAATAATATTAGGAACAACTAAGTAGTTGTTACTATGTCATTAAGGTAACTAAGCCCATGCAAACTACCAAGGTAGATTACCTCTAGTTACTTGGGAATAGATTCTAATTAATTTTGGCACAGTTTAACCCCTAAAGCCTTGAAGTACATTTTTTTGGCAACAAAGAGTTTTTCAGTCGTCTATTTATGAATGGAATTTTCTTTTTTTTTCTTTAAAATTTTTACACAATATGTGGTCAAGGACTAGCTTTAAGGTGCAAAAAATTTCATAACCTTTGACTACTTGAATTAATGTAGAATGATATGTAGTTTCTTTCAAAGAGTCTTGACAACTTAGAAAAAATCACTTTTATTTTAAACAAAATTTTGAAATTGATTTTATATACTTATACCGGTATATACTTGAAAATTTTTAATTCATTCTATTTTGGTTAATGAGATGAATGTTAATAGGAATTTTTATTTGCAAGCAATTATGGAATCACTAGAAGAAAATTGCGTTGCTCTCAACAAGCTCTCAACAAAATTTAGCTGATGTTTTTTGTTAAAAACAAAACATGTTGGTTTCAACACTTTAGGAACGCAAAAACTAATTATAAACATGATTCTCAACGTAAGAGTATCATGTTGATTGTGTTGAAAACTGTGTTTATAACTTGTTTTTGAATTGAAGAGGTGTTGATACCAGCATGTTTTGTTTCTAATAAAAAAACATCAGCTAGATTTTGTTGAAAGCTTGTGAGAGCAACACAATTTTCTTCTAGTGAATCTCTATCCAAAAATAAACTTTGAAGTCTTGTTTTAGGACATGCACTTTTTTAATTAGAAAGTTTGAAAAATGAAACTTTTCAAAATTCAAGCATCACAATCTTGCAATTGGTTCCTCTAAAGACAGTTTCTTCCTCTAAAATTTTAGAAAGGTGTATTCTAACAAATTAACTAAAGTATCCTACAGTTGGATTTGTTAATTAATGAATAAATATAGATAAGTGTGGATTTTTGCTTTGCTTAAGATACAAGTAATTTGAAGCAATTTTGGACCCAAAAACAATTGTCATGTAGGGGTAAAGGACTCCAACTGATGCCCCTTTTTGACTTTTTATAGGTGATGAGTGGCGTTGACCAAGGTCAACAATAGGTAAGTTGAAGGTGGGTTTGAATTATTTATACATTTTCCACTTTGAAAAATTATGGAGCTAACATGGGTGGTTCAAAAAATATAACTTTTTTTGATAAATTCATGATTTTCATTTACTAAAAAAAAAAAAAGATTCCATCCACTAAAGACAACTTGCAATTGTGATAAATTCCTTATTTTGATAGATATAGGTGTTCTCACCTTACCAAAAAACTTCATTAACTTAAGATATGTTTGCACTTGGTGTTAGGGGTGATGTTTTTTATTTGTTCTTGTTTTTGTTTTTATACCCCTCATGATGATGTTTGCAATGTGAATCCAGTCCAGAAGTAGGTCTAAATTTGTTTCTAAGACCTTCAGTAACAACACTTTCTTAGGAGAAAGAATTGGGAGCATAATGATGAAGAATTGGGAGCATAATGATGAAGAATTGGGACTACGGTACCTTTCTTGAAATTGGCTGGTCAAAACTGTATTACTCGAGGAGAATTAGCCTGTACTTTACAATTAATTAATAGTCTTTTTCATATATCAGAAAACATGATACTTCTGAATTTAGTACTTGTAACTGCAGGCTTAGAGTGTCTCAGGAGAAAGCATAAGTTTATTAATTTATGCAGAACGCTGTCAGGGCTGATTTCATCCCATCACATGGGATGTACAAAAGTGCTCCCAAATGAATAATAAATAAATATGTTCAGACTGTATGCCTGTCCACTGTCCAGCTGCTAAGCTAAAAGTTAGCATTACTCAACCTTTACCCCTTCAAAGTGAAAGTCCTACCATAATCCTGACAACCTAAAATGGAAACTAGAGTTACTGATTAACGCTGGCCCCTAGAACACTTCATAGGATGTCTAATGCAATATATATACCTGAAACTAAATGTCAGTTTAAATAATACCACAAACACACAACAAGCTTCTCAATTTCCTCACCCAGCAACACACTCGAAATTGAAAGATTTGAGAAGACCGGAGTTCTAATCCTCTTTATTTTCTATGTACTCTTAATATCGATGCAAAAAAATTATATGGAAGCATCCAACATGGGGTCTACGAATAAGCCCCGTATGGAAAACTTCAAGAAGTTGGAGCTGAGCGGGCACTTAGGAAGCCACCGCCACTCAGTTTGTTCCTTCGAGAAATCACAAACCAACACCTGCAAACAACGAATTGCAGGGTAAGACCATTTGACATATCTCGCAACATCCATTGCATCAAATGAGTCTTTCACAATTAAGTTAACCCAAACTGCTTTCAGATCTTACAGAGATGCCTGCTTTGCTAGCATACTGATACAACTCCAAGTCGTTTTCAGGCTCTCCAGAAAAGCTATAAATATGTCACAAATCGTTATAGATGAACGAGGTACCTGGGTGTGTGAGTCTTTATAGAAGTAAATCAGATCACCATGTCCAGCGCATTTCAGATCCGAGGCCGTCTTCTCCTTGAAGAAGAACCGGAAATATTGATGAGGCATTTTCTCCACCTCCACCCACTCCTTCTCCTCTCCTTCAGCTTGTTTCAACTCCCAAATGTGGACATGTTCACAGATTCGCTCCGTTCCAACCCCGCCCACGAGAAACAGTTGGTCTCTTCGCTGTATAAGAAAAGAACAGAACAGAAACTCTGGCGGGGGCACAGAAACTTCATTCCAGGAGGCTGACTTCATGTCATAAGCTATGATGCTGTACGGCCTCCCAGATGTAAGGCAGTAGAGCACTCCATTACAGAAAACAGTCTTTGATGTCCACCACGTAATACGCACTGTAAACTCCCGGCGCACTTTGCTTGTGACCTGTCACAAAGGGGTGTTTCTTCTGTAAGTTACTTTGGTACAATGGAATATAACATCAAAGAAACAGGAATGTCAGAAAGTGCAAAGCATTTTAAAGACAAACCTGCCACGAATCGGTCACAGAGTCGTAGACTTCAGTGGTGCACTCATAATCACCCCCACATTCAGAGGTTCCACCAGCCACAACTATCTTGTAGTCCTTGGTGCGCTCGTCTTCATAAATGCCCACAAGAGAATTCAATCGCTTGTGGATCATACATGGAAGCTCCCGCCAAGTCCGGGTCATGGGGTTGCACACTGCCAACACTCCAGCGTTTGTCAATCCCCCACGCACAAACAGCCGGCCTCCAACTGACTTGAGAGGAAACCTCATGTTGGAAGGTAGAAACGTAAGGGGAAAGTTGTGCCAACGGTTTTGCACTGGATCGTATGCACATGTGTTGTCCCTGGCATACAAGCAACACAATGATGGTGTCAAGGCCAATCAGAAGAAGTCTAGTAGTACGAATACTTAAATAAATACATAAAGAAGTGTCTGCAGTGTACTTTGAAACGTTTAACACCAATTTCATTGATCATATAATTCAAGGGTTCAAACTACACATCACCAGAATCAATGTAGAACATTGCATATGTTTGTCAAGACATAAAGAAAATTGGACGACAAGAAAGTCCACATGTAACCTACCCAAAACTCCTAGAAAAACATGAGTTCCAACTTCTGGATGGAGGGATTATTACAAACGAAACTCAACATGGCATACATGGAAGGAGAACTTCACATATACAAAGAACAGAGCGAAGGAATGTACCGGCAATTGAACGAGGAGCACAAGAAGAGCCACGAGGGACCCCGAGATGCCATTGACAGGTACATCCTGTTGAAGCTGGTGGACCTGATGGTGGCATCCCATGATTTCGAGACGCACCGCAGGCAGAACAAGTTGGAGATCGGCAAGCAGAGCAGGATGCGGTCTACTAGCTCTCCATGCAACCTTCCCCAGATGGCTGGATCCATTGTGGTACTACCTGACCCATCTTTAACCTCCTCAGGTGGTTCCTCAGTCTGTTCAGCCCTGAGCTCTGTGGTGGATAGCTCCATTTCTGTATGCACGGGGAAGTATGATACATCATATAGCAAACCAAACCAAGTTGTTAACAGCCTGCTGATGTCCAACTTCTGAGAGAGTGGTGTCGTTGTTCCCGATGCACAGAGCTGCTCAGTGGGGCATCAGATCGAAAATGTGCCAACAGTCGCCTATGCGTATGAACTTCCACGAGCGTTGCGTGTATGGAGATGTGCCATACCACGACCTCTTCGGTCTGCCAGGCGAGGATGAAAACAGCCCCAGATTCCTGAAATGTAGTCTGAGTACGGGAAGCCTCGCTGTTGCCTCTTCGAAGGCCAGGGTTGCCTCAAACTCTTCAATATGCACTGATGCCTGGCTGTGGGTGATAACAAAGCATGCTACAATTGTTCAAATCGTTTCAAAAAATTTGCACCGTCTTCGAAAACTGAATACACCTTCTGCAACATTACATAAGCAACATAGAGCTTCAAAGCGTTAACTCTTGCGATACTTAGAAAAGATTCCACTCCATGAGCTGATGACACAAAGCCCAAGTCCGAAAAACCAGCACCTTCACACCAATAAACTGAAGCGAAAGATTCAAGCCACGAAATAAGCCTCCATCCAGACAAATCAGGCAAGAGTAAAAACTGACAGGATTTTACCACAGCCAATCGAGGTTAAAGTAAAGATCCCAAAGGGGTAACTTTCCATCGTGACTGACATCCAGTACAGTACCAACATGGAGTCAACCGGAACTCAGACAGCAAAAGCCAGCACCATTAAAACCACTGAAAGCGACGGTCTTCAAACCTCCTCGCCACTTTCGCATCCAAGCCACAAGCTCCACATGCGCTTCACAAGATGCTCTTCCTAACGTACAGGCAACCATTCCATAGCTTTCTAGAACACCTACATAACCTCTATGAAGTATGAACAAATGCAAGCAGAACAAAACAAATTATTGTTGTGCAGCTCTCATACTCTGTCTCCTCTTCGAAAGCAGATGCTACAGCACATGGACATCCTGCAGACTAAAATTTGCCAAAATCTCGGAACCCAGCATCGATATCACTAATTTCGCACTTCAGAATCATGCTCTGGAAAACCATTTCAGCTCGAGAACCCTTAATAACATCATCACCACATCGCTCTCTCATCACCCAAAACAACAGTGGACATCAAGAAAGATTTCCACACAAAACACACAATCGGTGACAAACCCATAAAAATCAAAGCAAATCCGCACCTTTTCTGAAGCTCCGAGATGAGGCACCTTGGGCGTGGGCGTGGAACCCCGAACGGCAAGAGAGAGAAGCTAAGAGCGAATACTCCACGAGAGAAGGTGGTTTGAAGGTGGAATTGGAAGCAGTGGGAGAGAGAAGAAGCTATGGAAGCTCCATGATTGCACCCAGGCAGCCTTTCGGCGAAGACATTGTGATCTCGCCCGAGCTTTCCCTGCGCTGCGATTAGCACGAAGAAAAGAAGGCGAAGGAGAAAAAAGAAGACGATGGAAGAGGGAGAGTATATATAGGGACCCAGCTTGCCGCTTCCCCCATTCTGGCTGGGGCAGGATAAACTACAAGAAGAAGTGAACGGGCAAAAACGAAAAAAAGTAGAAGTGGAGGCAAAAAGATTGATGACAGGAAGGGCCGGGCAAAAACGAAAAAGTGAAAGTGGGGGCAAAAGGACTGAACTGGAGTGGCCAACCACTCTACTGTAAGTTACTAGTACACTAACCCTGATACGTTGAAGGACCATAGGGAATACTAGATACGTTGGCGTATATGTGGCATTAGTTGTTAGTAGAAAGTTCCAAATTGAGACCTCAATAGTTCATTAGAACCATATCAACATGAATTTTAATTTCACTCTTGAGATTAAACCTATAGGAGGTGTAGAACCATGCCAAATACAATGAAATATTGTTGTATACTACTAGTCGGAATGGGCTCTCTGAACCTTTAAGGGCTAAGTTAGTCCCATTTGATGGCCGGGGTGAACTGACCCCCTCGCTCGGCCCCTCGGGAAAACGCTGAAATTTTTTATTTTCCACGCATGATAAAATTTGCAAATTTTGAATTCATATTTGCAATCAGAGGTCCCAAATTAGCCAAGAGAGGTGTACAAGGTAAATTAATCAGGCACAAAATTAGGGGCTTTTTTTTTACTTGCACCCATGACTTGGAGGGGCCGAGTGAGGGGGCCAATTCACCTTGACCTTGGCCGGGGTGAACTGACCCCCTCGCTCGAGCCCTCAGGAAAACGTTGAATTTTTTTATTTTCCATGCATGATAAAATTTGCAAATTTTGAATTCATATTTGCAATCAGAGGCCCCAAATTAGATAGGAGAAGTGTACAAGGTAAACTAATCAGGCACAAAATAAGGGGGCTTTTTTTTACTTGCACCCATGGAATGACTTGGAAGATCTGAGCGAGGGGGCCAGTTCACTCTGTCTCATTTGATGGAGTCCATCAAATTGGTCGGGATCACTCGGCCCCTCCAAGTCATTATGGGGGTGCAAGTAAGAAAAAAAAACCCTATTTTGTACTTGATTAATTTACCTTATACACTTGTCCTAGCTAGTAGTGCCTCTGATTGCAAATATGAATTCAAAATTTGCAAATTTTATCATGCATGGAAACTAAAAAAATTCAACATTTTCTTGAGGGGCCAAGCGAGGGGGTCAATTCCCCACGGCCATCAAACTTGATGAATGCTTTTTTATTTACTTTATGCTCAAATTTGTCAAGACCCTACAGACCTTGAAGGTCCAATAGATGACTTCATTGGTAACTATGGTAATTATAGAACCAAATAATGCACCTATTGGTTCAATAATCAGAATATTTTGGTTATTACCTTGGTCATGGGGATCGCGTCCTTCTAGGGTTGACCATGAAATGTTATGGAGGACAATTTGGAAAAGTCACTACAAAGATTTATAATAGTATATCACTAGGCAATGGTCCTCCTCATACTGGGAAGGCATTATGCTTTGAAAGATACTTGGGAGGGATTCACCCGGTAATTCTAGAATTCTAGTTTGCTAAAGAGGCATATAAGACAAGTTTCTCATTGTGAAGGTCTTCTTTTTAAGGATGCAAAAGGGACCTCTACCTCATTAGTAAATTATGTCATATTAACCCCTAAAGGACCAAGTGTTCATTCAGCGTACGCAAGAAATCTCAGGTAGGTTCCAACGAAGTCATTTTTGGTCAGATGCTCATGAAATTTGGACTCAATGTGTAAACATGTACCTCCTTGTTGAAAATCTAATTTTTTTTTTGATCGGGTACCCCGATCAAAAGTTATAGAGTAGCTCAGGCAATTTAAAAACCTTTGAAGAATCTTTTGCAAAAATGCTCATCAACTTTTGAAATTTGGTAGGTTTGTAACTTACATGATACCCTATATAAAGGTCTGATTCAAACATAAATTAAGTATTTTTTGGGATGTCTAAAAAATTTGAAAATATTACAAGTGAAATTTTTGGAAGATTACAAGTGAATTTCTAGAATATCCTAGAATATACCACCTGCCGAATCCCTTTGCGCCTGAAAAAGAAACTAATTTGGCACTTCACTACCACATCAGACCTTCACATACGGTACAAGATGCAAATGTCAAAAATATAACCAAGTGTAGTGTAAAAGTCTCATTCTAGAAGGAGTTAAAGTTTACTGGCCCTATCAGGCAAGGTTGGAAAAAAAATTCTCCTAACTTCAAACATTATAATCTTTCAATCCGTGTGGTCAAAATTTCAAAAAAAAAATTCCGCACATTCCTAGAGAAGTCTAGAATAAATTTGTACAATTGAATTTTGGAAAAAAACTTTTTTTTTTCATTTTTTTCGTGCTGCCCTAAAAGTGACAATTTTTGACCAAAATGTGCCTCGGTCCTTTAGGTTAAGGTAGGAAGCATGTTTAATCACTATGCATAGATGCAGTTATTGGATTTCACATTTTTTTTTAGCAAATTAAGGTTTATTTCACATATATTTTGGTCAACTCCTTTTGAAGAGACTTGGTTCAATATAGGCAGTCAAAACAAAATCACATAGCTTCCCAATGTGGTTCCAAAGGGGGAACTATTTTTGCTGTTTGGGATTCTAATGTGGCTCTTTTACTTCCCTAAACGGGACCAATGGAAATCCAAAAGCACCTCTTTGTATATTGAAAGAGTTTCACCATGTGTAAAAGCCGCATAGGTGACTTCATTGAGTTCTTTAAATGGTGACTTTCCAACCTAATTCCAACCCTTTCATCTTCATTTCCAAAATTTTGAGTTCCAATCACACACCCAATGCAATAAAATTTACATTAGAATGCGATAAAACTAAATTGGATCCAAAAATAGGGCTCCAATTAGACTACAGTCCATCATGAGTATGCTTACAATAGGTATAAAGGTAGTAGTAGTTGTTCTTTAAGTTTGGAGAAGGGACACTCACCATTTTAGTCAAGTACAAAATCTTTGTCGAATCTGGTGAATAAACCAATACATTCCAATCTCAACATTCTTCAAAAAGCCTTTCACCAAGTCAAAGGAATATGCGTCAAGAGAATTCTGTTATTGTGACTCCGGTCAGTGCCTAATGAATGACTTTTAAAGAGATTGTGGAAACAAAGAATAAATTTGTTGATCTATGGATTTGATTATTTTGGGTTGACTAACCTATCATCAAGGTCTTGTCCTTCCAGACTTAAATGGCCATAAATGGTCGCTTAGAGCATTGCCACTGGTATGCCAAAATGGTGGACATTGGCAAACTTTGGATGAAAAATGCACATTTAATATTTGGATTTCTCCTAAGATTCTCTCTGCCAAAACAAAGTTGCTGAATTGTCAAGGTTGGCAAGTAAACATTTCCATAAAATACTATTTTTTTCTTTATTAATTATTCCTATAGCATAATAAACTTGGCCTCCTCTTATCTTAGTACTACTAGTGATTACATATAGAGGTGTAGTAGCTTTAAAATTCCATGGTCTTTGTCAAGTAGATTAAAAAGTTTATGGCTACAATAATATCTTCTCGCATTGGAATGTCAAGTACCTCAATTCCAAAACTTTGGCACAAATACACCTTATATATTAATACAAAAATCAAATCTAACATACATTGCCTAAAATTGTGGATGAAAAGACACACACAAAAAAAAACTACTTGAAAGGACAATTCGTACTTGTCACCTAAAACGCAGGTTTCTCATAGTGTGATGAATATTTTTACCAATTATGTTTATAAAGATCTCCTTCTACAAATTTTTATTATTGATGAATGTTTCTACTAAGAGCATAGATATTTGTTCACTTGGTAAAAACCTTCATTTATAGCAAAAAAGTATAGCATTCTCAAATCAATTATTGTGGTAATACTATATTTCATTATTGGTGCAGAGTAGTCCTATAAACAATGCAAGTTATACAACTTATTGCATTCTTGTAATTAGAATAGCATTTGCTTTTCATCTTTGGAGATGATAGTGTGTAGCTATCCGTTGTTTCTTGATGTTCCCTTGCATGCAAAATTAATCCTGTTATCTTCTCAAAAACCAAAATATATACTACTAGTGCTAAAATTAAGGAAATTAAAGTTAAGTAATGTTAAAAATTGAATATTTTTAATCAAATATTGATCCATCAATTAACCATCTACCAACTAGAAGTTTTTCAATGCCAAAATGAAGGATTAATTTCATTGACACTTCATATAAACAAATAATGGAGAGGTCATGTTTATGATCAAAGTCTGTTTCTGGTCATAAATCCTCAAAGGATATGGGATAATTGAAGATGGAAGTTGGACCGCTCATTGTCAAAACATAGGAATTATGTTTAAAGTAGAATTTTAGACCTCATTTTGACATAGTAGGATAATTTTTTCCCCAAAACTTTGAACTTAAAAAGTTGGAAAATCAATATAACTTTCATCTTCCAAAATTTATTTGTGATTTTGAGCCTCTAAAACAAATTTATGGACAAAATTGAAAGAGGATGTTTGAAAATGTCAAAAAAAAACTAACTTCCAACCCCTCTCTCAACTTTGTCCATAACTTTTGATTGGAGGCTTTATATGTCAAACGAGTTTTTGGAGATGAAAATTAACTTGATTTTCCACATTGAGTGAGGTCAAAGTTTGAAAAAAAGAAGTTATTCTACTATGCCTAAATGAGGTCCAAAATTCTCCTTTGAACACAATTCCTTCTTTTGACATGACCATGGACAGTTGAGCTCCTACAAATTCTAATTTACATGATCCACATGAGTTGTTTCACCTCCTATCATTCTAGTTGTATAAAAAGCTTGTCTTCTCATTTCTCTACAAATATTTAGGCAGCTTCTTGAAGCTAAGTGAGAGACTCATGCTTAAGGTGAATAGCCAAATTTTAAGCAAATTGAATTTCCAAAAGTTGAAATTATTACAAATTGGAATGTGGATGCCAAACCTCTCTTTTTCAGTTTTAATATTTATTGCCCTCCTAGTGCTTGACCTACTCGGTGCCGATGGTAAACAAATTGAACTTCTTCAACAATATTTGAACCCTAGCACTATATTGCACCCAATCATTTATTGGAAGGCTAGAAGCTGAATCGCTTAACACCCCCCTTAAATTGTGAAGGCCTTGTTTGAGCTCCTTGGAGTTATGCAAAAGTAAACAAAAGCCCAAGTTTTCATAAATTTTATCAATTTCAAAAAAATTGAAGCCATGCAAATCCAAAATAGATGTCCCATGGATCATATAGGAGAAGAAAACACAAAAATACCACTTATGGATTGAAAGATTATTATGTTTGATCAAGAAGAATTAAAAGTGTGAAAGTGATTTGAAGTCTTTCAATCCTCTTTTTACATGCCAAATCTAAAATTGAGGTCATGGAAAAAAATATGAAATTAAAGGATATAACATGCATAAACACAATTGACTTTCAACTTCTCAAAATCTACTCTACAATTTTTTTTATGAATTTTTATTGAGATTTTCTTCCTTGGATCTAATATTATGAGGTTAATCTCAAAGCATCTATACCACTAAAATATCAAAATTTGCAATGAGTTGCACAAAATCTTCAAAAAAATATCATACACAATTTTTTTCAAAATCAAATTTTTGATGCTTAAAATAGACTTCAAAAATATTATCATATCAAATAGATACTAAAAATAGTACTTTGGTAAGATTTTATTTAACTTCAAAGTTTAAAAGATACCAAAATATGGTGCCTTGGGAATTTAGGGGATGAGGATCAAAGATTTAATTTTTGAACAATGGATGAATACAAACATGGCCAAAACATATGGAATCTTGATTTTTTTTCATCCATTTAAATGTTTGTAAATTCTTGTGTAATTAATTGTCTTACATTTTTATAGAATAGATTTTTAGAACTTTTCTTTACAATTGTTCTATAAATTTAGAAGATGCAAGCATGTTTGACCTCAAAAATTTATTTTTTTAGCTCAATAATTATCCTTGAAAAACGACTCAAATGAATAAGTATAATAAAATCTCAAAAAATTATAGTAACCAAAACTTAATATTTTGAACTTAAAGAAAAAATTCTTATAAAAATTACAAATATTCAATCTATAATCAGTTTTAAAAGAAAATTTTAGATTTTAGATTTTAGATTTTGAATATTATTGAAAAATATTGTTTAGTTTAGCAATTGATCTAATTGTATGGAAATGATCTGCAAATCATTTTTTATAAAAAGAATAGGAATTCTTCATTAAATTATTATTCTAAATTTTGAATTGTATTTTATAATATATCCTCGCGAATTTGGAAATCTTGCACTAGACTCTATTTCTAGTCCTCAAAGATTGAGGGTTAACAAATATCCCTAATGTGGGATTAATTAGAGCATCGCCACCCATTCCCCCCAAATAGGGCTGGGAGAAATGGGGTGGCCGAGCTTTGCAACTACCGGACCGCTTCCATCCCCCACTCATCTCCACCCTCAAGGACACGCCAAACCAAGTCAATATCATGCATTAATAACTTGATTTGACAGAATTGAAAGCCAACCAACATGCAAATTGATTAAAAAAATAGTATGAAATGAAGTGTTGCAGTTCACAAACCAACAAACCCAACAAGATCAAGCAAGAGTCAAAGCATGGTGGGAACGCTTTCTTAGTGTTGGAAAAGAGAATTTTGGAGTTAACAGTCTCCTTTTGTCCCTGGCTAAGTCTACGGTGGACCACTTTTTCTTGGCCGGACACGCCCAACAATGCTAGTATGTAAGCCCAAAAATGCAAGTTTGTGAGCATTGAGCCTACAATATAGGTACCTATAATATAGATCCCCCACACTATAGAAGGTGTATTTATCATAAATACCTATAATATGGGTATTTATAACATATATACCCTATAATCATAGACAATTTCTATAGTATATACATCTATAACATAGGAATGTTGTATTCTAGGTTCATGGGCTCACACTCCGATGCTCATATAATAGCAACCCTCCAACCACGCCCAAGTTCAGGCCGGGGAGCTTCCCCAAGAATGAGTGGCAAAGATCTTATATATACCATTCCATAACTTGCAATTATATGCAATACTGTGAAAGGATACCTACTTCTACTTTGTTTTTGATTGATCATTTTTCTATTGAAATGAGTATTGAAAACATGGTTGACATATGTTAAAGCAAGAAAATGACCAAGAAAATGAAGATGTGATAAAAATTTCACATCTACATTAACATGTCCTATTACTAATAGTAAATGTGACACTAATTTATCAAAGTCGCACTATTTTAAACTTGAACACATTGAAATATTATTGTATTGTACCAACTTCCACAAAAATAAACAACTAAACTACATTACAAAAGCCTCTATCCTTGTAGCAGTGACTTGCCTTTAAGTAAGATAAGTACTCAAATTTCCTCAAGAAGGCTTCTGTTAATTCAAAGCTATCTCTCATTTGTTCTAGAAGCAATAAATTCATACAGTAATACTAAATTTTGTGGACAACATTAATTTTGCACCTTCAATAATAAAACAAATCAACGTAACCTAATTTGTCATATATTAGATCTTCTTCTTGTTCATTTTCATAGTCTATGCAAATCATATTCCTACAAAAATTCAACAAAAATAAGATGAAAACACCCCAAAACATTCCTATATCCATTCTGGGCAAATAGACCTCTAGTAAAAGTATCTCCAAAAGTTCAATTACATTGTTCCCATCAACCTTTTTTGTAGCTCTTGTGTTCCTAGTAGCATGCCATTGCATTAAATTTGGAAGGACGCTAGGGTATTCATTCCTTTTTGTCAAAACTAGCAAAACTTCAACCCCCCCCCAATAAGCGACGGTTCCTATACTTAATTACAATTGGTGAATTGCTTGATATTAGAAACAAGCTATGTGACAGTTTCAGAGGTCTAGGGAGTTCACTTAAAAAATTCACAGTATTTACATGTCTTATCTAGAAATTATATATTTTTTCCTTTCGAAATTCATTATTTCCAATTACCAATACTATAAAAAAAAAATTGTTTGTTTGTTTTTCTAGAGAAAAGCGCCTCCAATTATGTTGAATTGCTTATTTTAGGCCAGGGTGAACCAACCCCTTCACTTGTCTTCTCGAAGCGCCCAACCCTTTTTCCAAGGGTCTATGTTGGAAAAAAATACCCCTTCTTTTATGCTTGATTGATCTCTTTTCTACACCACCCCTAACTAATTTGGGGCCTTTGATTGCAAATATGAATCCAAAATTTCTTAGTTTTTCATGCATGGCAAATAAAAAGGTCATGTGTTTCCCCTGGGTAAAACTGGGGATGAGCGAGAGGGTCGATTCACCCCGGTCCTCATTTTGACGGTTTTAGGTGTTTTTCACCTTGAGTTAGCAGCAGCAAAAGGAACCATCGAAGAAAATGACTTGAAAACAAGTGTAAGCTTATTGCAGAAGGAGGGAATGCTGACTGTGACCCATGGGACGAGTAATTAGCGGTGCACAAGAGCCTTTTGTGAGAGGCCTTGGTGAGTGTGAAGGGGCTTGCCGTTTCATGCAGCTTGTGGATAGGTGATAAGTCTTGCTGTCGAGCTTTGGAGCATAAGTTAGAAAGGGACTGACAGAGGCACAACGGAATGGAATGCGTCGAAGTTATTGCACTTGAATGAATGGTGTGAATTATGAAAAAGGAGCGGAGGAAGCATAATTTTCACATGAACCATCCACCATGAAAAGAAGAGTCAACTCATCATAGAGTTGGTGAGCTTCCACTTTCAACAAGGAAGGAATGTAAGGTAGAAGGCTCATAAACCGACCATTTAAGGGCTGGTCCACCTTTTTCATGTATTTTCTTGGATGGGAATATTTTTAGCTCAACCAATATTTTTAGGAATCTAACCCAAGTCGTTTCGTATTTTTCCGAGCATTTTTGAATTACTTATGAATTTGCAAACAAGTTGGGTCATAAGTCCCTATTTGTGACCCTAGGTCTTTCATAAATGGTTCACTTGCAATTCTAAATAAAAAATGGGGAAAGCAAAGAGAGTAATTGGCTCTTGCAATTAATAAGTCTTTTTTCCTTGGTTCATTCAATGACTATAGTAGTCCATTTCAGAACCAACTCATGTCCATTTCACAGCCATTTATAGGGGCCATTCTTAATGCCCGAACTGTTCTTGAACCTTCTACCTTATAACGTAGGCTGCTCTCAAAGCAATCTTTGAAGAGCTGGTTGCATTTGGAGAGAAGCTAACCTCCTTGAAAATTGGCAGCTTGGATTTCTATAGGAAGAAGAATGGAATTGGCATGTAATGCAAGTCGTTTCATATTTTCTGGACCTTTGTGGAATCAGTTAAAAAAAAATTTAAGTTGAAACTTAGGGGTCACTAAAAGCGACCCCCTCTTGAAATGTACATTGTTGGTACATTAACCCCTAAAGGACCAGAGGGGTGTCCAGATCTCCAAAATTGTGAAGATCTATTATAAAATGCAACTTAGAAGAATATTTTAATGATGACTCTCAAACAATAGTTGTAAAATGCTATTTATAGATCACATCTATATGGGTAGATCAACAAAAACACATATCAATATTTTTCAATAAAATTTGAAGCGAGAAATTGGAAATTCCTTCTAAAATCAATTGTAGATTGAATATTTATGATTTTCAAAATGTATTTTTTCCTATAAGTTTATAATATTGAGTTCTAATTATAGTGATTTTTGAAGATTTTTATTTGATTTTTTGATTCAAGTCATTTTTGAAGGGTCATTTTTTGAACTAAAAAAATTACTTTTTGAGGCTAGACCTCCCGATACCTTTTGAATTATAGAATATTTGCAAAGCAAAATCTTCATAATCTGAACCGTACAAATGTTAAAGAACTAATATAAGAATCTTAAAAAAAATCGATGGATGAAAAAACGCATTTCGGTGAGTTCGGGATGTGTTTCCGTTCATTCATTGTTCAAAATCTGCACTCATGGTCCTTTAGGGGTTAAAGAAAGCAAAATGTATCTTTGTGCTAGTGGCTTTTTTTAGAGCAGGGACACTTTTAGAGCATCCTACATTATGTCCATTATGGACCTGCAATCCAATTGTATCCTTGTGTACACTTGTCCTACATTAAAGACCTTGAAATGTTGAATAGATGTAGATGAGGTCGCAATTGGCTTGAGGGTTCATATTGGATATGTATAAAGTGGGTACCCCCCAGACCGCCATTGTTTACTACAATGCCTAGTTATTATTATTATAATAGTTAAATTTTCATATTTTCTTATTAGAAAGTAAAAAGAGGTTCAATACACCAAAGAACATGGCATTTGGATACCGTATGCAAAAGTTATAGAGGGTCAAAATTTTGGAGGGGAGAGGTTCTAAAATTGTTTCTTCCACATAGATACATATTGATTTTGAAGATGTACATGGTCTGATGATGGTGGTTTTGGGTCAATGGCACATTTTTGTGTGCTCACCTTTCGTTAACATTCCCAAATCGGGATGTAGTTTGTAACTTAGAACTTGCTTGATACAAACGATAAATTTGCTAATTTGAAATGAAAAAAAACTTGTGTCACTTTAGAATTGATTTGGTATGAATGAAGACTTGAGCCAATCTTGTGGTTCATATATTTTCCAATTGGCACCTATATGAACCTTTGGCATGAAGCTTTGACACTTTATTTTGGGATCTATGAATGTCTTTTCTACTAAAATTTTACCAATGTAAAAACAAAGTGACTAAAACACTCTTTAATAGATTGCTTAACCCAAAACCACCGGCCTATGACCAAAGTTGTCACTCAAAAATGATTTGATTTTTGGACCAATAGGTGCATTCTTTATTTCTATAGTGATCTAGAAAGCCATCCATCAGCTAGTTTTCGACCTCAACATCCTTACAGGGTTAGGCTATTCATATCCAAGAGTACAAATGATCATGCAAAATAAAGATGAAAAATGAGTTCATTCATCCCAAAGTGTGCAATTTAATTAAGTAGAGCTCTACCATCTCAAGCATAACATTGCTAACTCAGATCATGCGTTCCCCCTAGACAGAGTGATAATTCCTCCCTACATACCAGGGAGGAAGTTTAGTTAAATTAAAAAGGACACCATTGGCCAGCGAGTTCTGCTTTTGCCCGGATGTGTCAGAGTTCTGACAATTCAACAACAACCTGATTGGTGAGCAGAAAGTTAACAGTGCCTGCAACTACGCACCTGCAACTTAATTGGCTCATTGCACTGCTGGGGGGCTCCGTATTTCCGGGGAGCAAAAGGGACCCCCCCGCATTGCTTAACAATGTTATGAGGTTTTGTAGCAATTTTGCAATTTCATCATTTGAAGAAGGGGTAATGGTTACGGCTGCCAAAATATTCCCTCCCCAAAAAATTGGAATAGCTTTCTAAGATTAAAAAAAAAAATTCCAAAGAAATTTTTTTCTTGCCAAACCCCGCCCCCCACTGACCTTGTCAATCAACATTGACTAAAAAGTAGCCCTTGTGGTCAAGGGATCGATCTTCATCCAAGCATTGACTAAGCTTTATCCCGGGGATGGACCCTCAAGGCCTCACTCAACTGCCAGCCTTTGTGGATCCTCTGTGGATCCTTTGCAAATGGGATCCCCAAGCTGACCAACTCTGTCACCCCACTTCCACTTCCACTTCGGCAGTGGCATTTCAACTGCTTTCTAAACAACCCGTCCACACTCCACATGGTGCAAATTGCACTTTCCATGCATTTGGCTCCTCACTCAATGTGTGACGGACCCTCCGTCAGTACAACTTCTGTTCCTGGCCTGACGGGTTGACTGTATTCAACATTTGGGTTTACCTTATCCGAGTCTGCAAAGGAGGGACTGAGGGAGGTCAAGTAACAGACAGAAAACAGTCAATAACTCGTGAGTGGTGGAAGGGCCCCCAAATCATTTTCTTACAAGAGTTTCAATTGTTGAAGCAAAAAAAAAATGGAACAAAGCCGCCTCTTTAGACATCATGAACTTATCCCCAACAGGCTCTTCATTCACACTGGTCATGCAACTGGATTGTCCATTTTGGGACTCCCCTTCTTCACAAATACTGTATGCAACAACAAGCGGTGAAACTCATTGGCAGGGACACTACAGTACAATACAGTACTTCACCCTCCGTACCTATTTTATTACCAGTACAAAATTACAGATGAGTGATTCCAGGGCAACGGGTTTTTTTTAGTGATTTAGCTTTTTCTAAGTAGTGGCGATAATTTTGGGTGAACTTTCAATGAAGTGGCTACTTCTATCCATCCTTGGGTGAAAGTAATTTCGCTAAGCAAACGAACATTAGTGAATTTTGGCTATACATAGATTTTGATGAGGAAAGCAAAGAGGCGACATATCTGTCTTCAAAGTAGATGTATAGTGATGGGAACTAAAAATTTCCAAGTTAATTTTTGGCTTCTACTTGTTTTGAAGTATTGAAGTTTGGTGACGGTGTAAAGGAAAATAGTGACTACAGAGGTGACAAGGAATGCTAGAGTATCAAATTAATGAATGAGTGCAAATAAAAAATATAGCAACACCTACCAATGACCATTTCTTCTCATTTTAGTAGCAAATCTAAGGCCATCATTTACAAATAAGATTGTAAAAAATGTAAGTTAACTTGAGAGTTCAATTACCATTTTTAAAAAAGAACTTTCTAACTACCCAATGACTACATTGTTCAAGAACTATACTATTCAAAAAGAGATTGGATCCTATAGTCTCCCATTCTGTCCTGAATTGATCTATAATTTGCACAAGGGCCAAATGAACTTGGATTTCAAAGTTCAATATCCAAACTAAAAAATCCTTCATTCAAGGTGGATTGTGACATTGGCTATAAAATAATGAAACTTACAAAATCATCACAATGGCTCTTAGTTTATTTGTAAGAAAGACTAGCATGGTGACACATAAGTGCATTGCAAAGTGTACTATAGGGTATTGGATATTGAAGTACAAATTAGGGTAGGCGATGAGACGTGATCCAATGCATAAGATTTGGCGACCTTGCTTGGAATATATCACCATGATGAGAGAAGTATAGGCGATTATAGACTGGTACTTATCAAATTCAGTGGCGATGTGAGCTTTTGGCACGAGGCCAAATGGCTAAATACAATGTAGTGGATGGTGAAATTAGGCGAAAAAATACAATTTCTGCCCCTTTAATTCCTATAGTAAAATCGAAGTACATGGACAATGGGTGAATTTTGGCGATTTTTAGCCATTAAAAAAAACACTGTTCCAGGGAGTAAGTTTAGATTGGGCCCCATTGTCAAATGCATTGTGAGTGAGTCATGAATCTTGAGATTTGAGGTGGGCACCTCCAAAACTGCCACTCACTTTTTGGTACTGTGCCTAGTTATTAATATTAGAATAGTCAAATTTTCATATTTTCTTGGTGGTAGGTGAAAGGAGTTTCCAACATGCCAAAGAATGCGGCATTTGGATCTTGAATGCAAAAGTTATGAAGAATCAATGTTTTTTTAAGGAGAAGTTGTAAAATCGTTTCTTCAACATAATAACATATTGATTTTGGAGATGTATTGTGGGGTACTTATGAGTGAAAATGGCGTTTTTGCATTCCTAGGAAAAGAAATTTCACTACTGCCAACTTTGACACCTTTACGAAGGCTGAAAGATTATTCATTTATCATGAAATTTTTGGTACGGAATCATCTTCATATATATAACATGTGTACTAAATTAAAAAAGGTCAAAAGATTCCCCCCCAAAAAGATATTTGAAATCTACCAACATGTGTAGCTGTGAGAAAATTTTCACTACTGCCCTCTTTGACATCCATCCGAGGGCTAAATTTTTTTTTCTTAACATGAAATTATTGAAATAAGATCATTCCTATATTGATGACATGTGCGCCAAATTTCAAAGTCAAGAAATTCACAGTAAAAAGATATTCAAAATCTACCAACATGTGTAGTTGCAAGAAACAATTTCACTACAGACTACCAACTCCATCACTATCTCAATGGTTGCAAAAATTGTTTATTTACCATGAATTTTTAATTATGAAATTACCTCTATGTCAATATTATGTGTGCCAAATTTCAAGGTCAAAAGATTTACACAAGAAAAGATATGCTAATTCTACCAACATATGTAGTTGTAAAACATAGAGGTGATTTTATAATTTAATCAATATATTGCCATAGCACTTTGATACAATTTTGTACTGTTGTATTTTCTAAAAAACAATTCTCAATATTACAAGAAGTCACTAAATACCAATTAGTGTATTGTCGGGTTTGGGGGCCTCCTCTTATTGCAAGGTCCTTTTGAATGTGCTACACCCATCACTTCCTTCTGAAATTTGGCATGCCTAGAACTAAGATGATGTTGTACTTAATGCAAAAAAATTCTTATGTATGTGTAGTGCAAAAATCTCATTATGAGAAGAGTCAAAGTTTGTTGACATTGAACGAAAGCCCCCCCCCGGAAACTTTTCCTCTTACTTCTATATCAATAATCTTGCAATCTACAATTGGGTTGAATTTTTTTCACACATTCACTTAGTGGTTTGCTATACTTTTGTATACAAAAATTTAGAACTTAAAAAAAAAATTAATCAATTTTACTCAACGCATTTGAAAATGACACTCTTGGACAATTTTTGGTGAAATGTACCCCTAGTCCATTATGGGCTAAACTAAGTTGAAAGTCGAATAAAGAAAAATGAGAAAGTGGTTGAAAAAAACCCAGGACGTGGTGCTCACTAGAATATTCTTTGATCCCTAAGTGCTCAAGCGACCATTTTTTGGTTGCTGCTTGACTTCGAGCAAAATTTTCAGGCAGAAAAAAATATTTTTTTCAATTTAAAAAAAGAAGAGGAAGATTGGGTTGTTTTTCAAGATTTATATTCAAAACTAAGATCGCTACGGTCAAACAAAAATTACAAGAGAAATAGCACAAAGTGTTTAGAATTTGCCTAGTGTTGCAAAACTTACTATTTGAAAAAAGTGTTGGTGTTCTCATCACTAGATCTTATGCATTTTTTCACAAATCAATAGAAACCACAATTTTGACCAATAAAAAAAATTCAAATGCTGAAGATAGAAATTGCATTTTTTGGTGAATTTTTGAAGTTATATCTTCAAAATTCATTTGAAGAGAATCTAAAAATAATTTTATAATATTGACCACACAAGTACTTTGTACTTTTTGTGCTTCACATTATCTTAGTTGATGCAAACTTCAGAAAAATTATAGAACTTGTATTTTATAACACATTTGTGTGTTGTCCAAACCTCTTGGGCTTTTAAGGTAACAAGCTCTTAAATCACACAAGCTCTAAAACCACCCACATCCTCAAATGTACACGGTGTGTACATGTTGCTTTTTCATAGCCTTCAACAATGTACAAACAATGTACATTTTAGGAGGTGTGTGATTTTAGAGCCCTATACCATTTCAACTTCAAAATTTTATAACTAATTCCACAAAGCTCCAAAAAATATGAAACGACTTGGATTAGATGCCAATTCCACTTGTCTTTTGAGGAAAATTTACTGAAAATTATTTCAAGAAGCTTCGCCACCCCAAAATTCAGTTTCAGCTCTTAGGTGGGCGATTTCTGAACCTGTTACCTTAGGGGTTAAATCCAAATAGCCATATCTAGGGTCTATTTTATTTTATTTTATACTATAAATGGATAACATAGGATAAAAAGGTGTTTTGGAGCACCGAACTACAATACGATATCTTAGTTAGTGCCCCAAAGACCACAGTTCTACTACCGTACTCGACATTTCTGCGTCTTCTTCACTTCAACTGAACTGAAGCTTATCAGGAATGTTGCCCACTCCGGTGATGCCATCTGAACCTTTTGTTGCACACAAATTATTATTTTAAAGCCCAAACTGCTGTCAAAGTACAATGGTCATGTGACTTGGGCAGACAAGTGGAAGCCACGCAACCCTGAAATTTGGACAATTAGTCTTCTTAATTTTTTTAATTTTTAATTTTTTGAAAACAAACAATTAGTTTTCTTAGAAAACCGCTATTTTCGACATGGGGATAGTAGACGACCGCCATTACTGCCGTGTGGATAGGACCAGTGATCGGGTGCATCATCATGTGCTAAGAAGCTAATCTAGTCAACTAGCTGAGCTGGCAGGCATGCTGAGTTGGCGTGCATGCTGTCCAGGTCATCACCAACAATCCTTGGTTTTGAAAACTGGAAGCTTTATCCATGCCGCTACAGACTCTGCTGGGGAGGCTACATTTGGACAATTAACAAGAACGGTGTGACTGTAAAGGCTCTATCCACTCCAACTAAATGCTAACCACGTTCTGCAGTGTGAATGGGGTTGTAGATAAGATTTGGAAACTTGGATTCCAAAACTAGAGAATTAATGCCATAACTTAGTCTTTGTCCAAACTTCAAAGTGTGGTGGAAAGGACAGAGCCAATAAAGTTGTTCATGTACAAGCTTATCCAACATTAGTCTTTGTCCAAAGCGTGGTCGAAAGGACAGAGCCAATAAAGTTGTTCACGTGCAAGCTTATCCAACATTAGATGCCGTGATTTGGCATTTCAATTTCATCATCGTTATCTTTTTGTTAGATTTGAATGAGCACATACTTAGAGGTAAAGGTGGGTACCCCCCAAATTGCCACTTTTTGCTAGTGTGCCTAGTTACCTTACTACTATTATTTTCATATTTTTCTTGTTTGCAAGGGAAGGAGGCTCTAACATACCGACTGAGAACGCGACATTTGGATACCATATGCAAAAGTTAGGAAGTGTTTTTCGGTAGAAGTTCTAAAGTCATTCTTCCACACAGGCACATATCGATTTTGGAGATGTACAGTATAGTACAGAGGGTGACAATGGCGGGTTTAGACCATTTTAGAACCCTGTCCACATTTTGCCACTATCCACCTTATTTCTTAGATGGAATATCAAAACTGCCGCTTGTTTTGCAAACCAGCTCTAACACCCTCAAAACAAATCTACAAATGCAAACAAACCTTGCAAAGTGCAACAATCGCAAGGTTGGACACCCTGAAATCCAGTTTCTTGTTCTCTTGGATACTGATGTTCATAATAAAATCAAAGTCTCAAGATCAGTTCAACATGCACGAAAACCTCACATATAGAAAATATATTCACGTCAATTGTTTGCTAAATTGTTGGAACTCCACTACCTTGGCACATTTCAGGGAGCGCGGCCTAAAAACAAAAATCTATACCAATTCTAATTTCTAGCTTTGTGTAAATGAAATCTTGGGACCCAGGATAAAACTATACTCAACCCTCTCGAATTGCACAATCTATTATTGCACATACTTACATATAATGATAACTTGAGAATCTATCATATTTGTTCAGTTTGAAATAATTTCATTGGTGAAATTGTGAACACTTGTGACAGGAGTCCATTTTCCCCCCCGAGACGGGTGTAGTTTTGGTCTTGCAAAGAAATTAGTTCAGCTGATCATCAACATAACACTGACCGAGGAAGAGTGCGTGTGAACTTTGATAGAAGTTGTGAGCCGTGTTGACATTCTAGGCGTCATCTCAATGAATTTCCCATCTCAATCTTTCTCAGGCACTTGAATTGCATTGAAGCTGAATTTCTGTAAAATGATGCCTTTGCTTTGGTATTCCCATGATCTCAGTTGCGTATAAGATTGCTTTGAACACAAGCTGTGTCCGAGCATATCACTGCAAGGAATCACCAAGTTTCATCACCAAGAAAATATCAAACCTGGATGCTTCAATTCAATTCAACAGACTTGCATTCAGTGCACACAAAGATCATGGATTGTCAAATGTCGATTTTGTTAAGTTGGCAGTATTCCACTACTTTGGCACTTTGCAGAACTCATGGAACCGATATTTCGTTAACACGGCGGCATTTCACAAACTTGCTCTTTCACGTTTAGACCGTGCGGTCTGGAATCTATTTTTGTCTTAGAAATGAATGGAAAATGGCGTATGGAATACCGCCTTTTTAACGAAATTTCCCATATGGCCTGAAACATAAATCTATAGGACTTCGTCCTAGTTTCTGTAGCTTTGTGTTGATAGATGTATGTCACAATTTCTGGTGCTGGAATCGCTCCGATTTCATGAAATTGGCGATTTGGGTCGTTTCAGAATTAGTTACACCTGCTCTAAGAAAGATTATAGATTGCAAATGGCCTCGAAATGTAGCACGTAATATCCTTCTCAGATTTGATTTTCAAGTGGCAAAACTTCAACTGGTGCTTGCATTTTAGGGGATGTACCAAGTGCTGGATTGAAAGGTGCACAATTATTGACTGCCACTTAATATGACAATTACACTGGAAGAACAGATGAAGAACATACTTGATTTTTTTAATTTTTTTTCTTTCATTTCTCTTTTATTTCTTTACGAGGCATAGACTTACAAAAGCCACTAATGGCCACTTTACACCTAGAGGCTGGGCCAATTCTCCTTCAAGCCAATTGTACAAAATTTCAGCCCCTTTTGGGCTGGAGGCTGGCCTCAACTACTCATTAGATTAAGATTATAATGGGGGCCAATTCTCCCACATTAGAGAAAATCAGGGCCCTTCGAAGGGCTGCTCCACAGCCCTCCGAGGGACCCTGAAATTTACTTTTTTTTTTCCAAAAAAATTATTTTTTCCCCTATTTTCGTGCAGCAGTTTCTGTTGCGACAGTGGCGCAGGAAACGAAAACTATGAGTAAAAAAAAAATTTTTTTTTTTAAATCTTAAAAAAATTATTAAAAAAATTTAAAAAAATTTAAAATCGTGAAAGTTGACTGCTCACCGCAGCAGTCAGCTTGGTGTGACAGACCAAGCTTTTAATAGCTTGGTTTGTCACATTCTAACAGCCCTCTAAAGGGTTCAGTTTTTCTTTAATGATATGTAAAGGCCTTAAGGCCAAGAAGCTAGTTCAATTCAATAAAACCTACAAAAGAGAGAGAGAGGGTTGAAATTTTTAGAACCACTTTACACCTAGAGGACGGGCCAATTCCCCTTGAGACCAATTGCACAAAATCCAATGGATGTGATTTGTTGAAAAAAATAATATTTTACAAAATAAATTTTTTTAATTGAAATCTGACATTGGCCCCGAGGCCAAGAATTGGCCTCCCATTTTTGGTGCACCCAATTCAGCAAGCTCGGACCATGTCAGATCATGTCTTTGTTGAATAAAAAATTCATTCCACCAAATTGGCCCGGCCTCTAGGTGTAAAGGAGTTGGGGCTGATTTCAGCCTTTTGTCCAATCACAAGTGAGGATTCTTGGCCTCTGACACACAGTGAATTGGTCCGGCCTCTAATTGTAAAGCGGCCCTTAACATGAAGCATTCCCGGGGATTGGGAGTTAATAATACAAATGTCGGGTTGGGAGTGAAGGCTTAAAATTCAGCCATTGAATTGTGGCAGACCTTTAGCAAGGAAGTTCTTTGGATGAGTAAATCAAACGACATTATTAGCAAAGAACATCAATTTTGTAAATTTGGAGTATTCCACTACTTGGCACTGTCAGGCTACACGGTCTGAAATGTAATTCTACCGACACCTGTCCCAATTCGTAGAGTTGTGCATAGAAATCACCATTTCTGGCGCCGGATTTGCGCCAATTTAAAGAAATTGACGTTCATGGCAGTAGGGTGTCTTTGGATTTTCACACCAAAAAAAATAAAGGTAATTTCTTTACCAACATGAACAAAGTAATTGGTGAATTGAAGATGATCATTGCGGCATGTGTTAAGACCCTCCTTCAATACAGACGCTTGCTTCACATGCTCCTTGAGCGCTTCATGGCGGCTCTTCCCCATCCTTGGTTGTTGAAATTTTCAGCACTGGACATTTGCGGGATATTTTGACACTTCCTTTATATCAAGGGCCAGGAAGCCTTTTGCATTCCTCAATAATGTTAGGCAGTGATCTTTACTGAAGTGGAGATTTTAGGATTCTTCTAAACGAAAAGAACACATAATATAATTCATGAATTTCTCGTCTTCAGAAGAAACGGGATTATGTGTATCTTGGTACTTTCATAATACAAACAGCTCAACATCCAAACAATCATGAATACGTATGCAAAACAAAGGAAGGTACCAGCCATGCCCGGAAGCAGGCCTCGTTTTATTGACGAGAGCATGGAGCTAGAATCACACAAATGCTCCATGCAATGAATGGAATCTTGCTGCTGCAGTCCCTATTTATGCAACAGATTGCAATTTCCAACAGAAACTAAAGAAGTAAACACGACGGAACTAGACACGTGGGGCCGGACACACACAGAATTTGAAATTCCAACTTAAGGTAGCCCATGCATGCAGTCACAGATGGATCGAGTGATGCAGAATTCAATCCTTGAAGCTGCCTGCCATGCATTCGATCACGAGCTCAAACAAGTATTCAGCGAGGATACGAGTCCTTGAGCTTCTGCACAGTGGCGGCGTCCACGCCGAAGGACTTCTCGATCACGGCGCTCGTGATGTTCGGCTCGAAGATCTGCACAGCCATCAGCAAGCACACGGGGTCCATCGACCGTCAATAATGGCAACGCAAATAACACTTCGATCATGGGGTACGGACGTGATGAGAAATTGAACCAAGACAGCAGTGAAGGCTCCATGCAATCGGAATCACACCTAGCTATATGCTCAGCAAACCTGGGTGGGGTGCCACTCAATTAAGGAATGATCTACCTATCCTGCCGTGGGTGAGATGCGCGCATACCTGGGTGACTGTGGTGAGGAATCCTGGGCTCTGCGAGTTGAACGAGTTGAAGGTGATGGAGGTCTCGTTGGCCACGTTGAGCTGGAAGTGCGACAGGCCTCTCGGGTAGACGATCACGTCGCCCGGCAGCAGCGTGGCGGCGAACAGCTGGTTGTCCTCGCTCACGAAGCCCGTGTACACGCTGCCCTTGACGACGAACAAAGTTTCGGCGGCGCGGGGGTGCGTGTGCAGCGGCACCACGCCGCCCAAGTCGAAGTCCAGTCGCGCGTGCGTGATGCCCTGCGTGTTGATGCCCGGGTAAAGCAGCGGCGTGGCTATCGCGGCAATGGCGCCCGTGGGGGCCTGGGTCACGTCGGAGGCTGCAGCAGATAGGAAGGTACAGTATATTAATTCACCACACATGAATTGCGATCCAATGAACTCTGAATGAATGCGAACTTCATCAGCAAAGTACAGGAATTCAGGACTCTCATGCATGGATGTGCAGCTAACTGATGAAGTACTCTAGCTATGTCCGATTATTGAATCATGAGCAGACACTTACGTAATCTCCATGAATGATGCATCATGGAAGCCTGAACTTCCACTCTAAATCCGGGTGGCTATAAATGAAGGCAGCCCACGAAAACGGAGGCACACACGATCAGGGATTAAGGTCTGAATTGACCGATGAGCATTCCGTACGTACCTGCCGCTCGGAAGCCAGTGTAGACGAAGTCGCTGATGGAGACATTGGAGCGGGGCTGGCAAGGGTAGCCATTTATCAGCGACGCGTTGGGCGAAAGATCCGCCACGCAGTAGTCTTGCAAGGGATCGGGATCCGCCGCCATCACCACGGCGGCCACGGACAGCATGGCGCACGCCATGGCGAGCATCTTCCAGCTCCCGCTGGTGGTGATCGTGCAACTTGCGAACTTCACCATTGCTACCTGCAGTGCTGATGTAATTCGGATCCTAGTCCGAAGTGAAGCTTGAGGTGAATGAAGACTGAGCTAGCTAGGTAGATGATGATCGAGTACGTACTGGAAGAGATTTCGCAGACCTGTAGCGAAAGTGGAACTTCTGGAATCCCAGAGTGGGTGCCAAGATCGATCGATGAGTGAGTGATGAGTATTGCAGCTCATTACTCGGGCGATTTATACTTGCCCAATGCTGCAGGACTCACGTACGTACTGGACGTCCTCGGGAGCAATCTACACGTTTCCTTGCACCGTCCCGGGCTTTCCAGGTGTCTGTTGGGAATGGTTGGGGAAGTGGCGGATCGTCCTCGCAAGTCCAAGAGCTTGAGGCACGCACTGAGAATTGAAGGCGCTCCGATCGTTCTTCACTCGCAGGACATTCGCGGCAGCACATTTCGTCCGAATGAAGTTAGTATTGCAGCGTTTCGTGTTCCAATGGAATGTGAGGCGACTAAATTATCTTATTCTCTCAATATGCAGATAGCGATTTTCTGAATTGTTCGTGGCAGCCGAACCAGTCTTAGATAGGTCTTGGTTTCATTTTTCACTACTAGAATTAGGTACCCTTTGCATCATCCAGGACGTTGCTCAATACACTAGAGAAGCAAACTTCTGGGGACCTTCAAACGTTGTTTTAAGGCTGACCAGAAACGTTGTTTAGGTGAAGCAACGTTTTGGTACATGCATTTAGCAATGTTTGTTGTGTGTATGGGAATGGCTGAACTTGAGTTCCCATTTAGTTTTATTTGTTCTCTTCATTAGGAACATTCGTTCCCAATAATTCATTTAATTTAGGGAGGACAGATATCTAATATTCTTGACCAATGAAACATCAATATTTATACTATACAAAACAAATAGTATCAAAAATTATATTTATATTATATAAAATATATACCAATAGTTTAAAATATTGTACACTACATTATACAATTATAGTATAGATTGTAGTTGTTAATGAAGAACATGTTGTAGACTACATGTGAGAGACAAGTGTATTATACTTCATGGTAGTCTCACCAAGGACATTCAATGCTTATGGGATAAAGTCCTAGATGGTGAACTCCATTGGGAATAAAGTACTTGGGAGTTCTCTCATTAGACGTTGCTTAGACGTTGCTTTGAAAATTGCCTCTTGCAAACGTTGCTCAAACGTTGCTCAAACGTTGCTCTATTCCTGGCAGCACTACAGATGTTGCTACCAAACGTTGCAAACCCCCCCTTATTCTAGTAGTGTTTTGAGGTTTCTTGTAGACCAAGTGGAAGGATTTGACTTGGCACTGTAGAGGAATTTCGGCGTGGTCGGTACATGGTCGAACTGAAGAGTTGTAGAGAGTCATGGATGTTCCTTCCTGGAATGCTGGTGACGTGAGCTCCTTGTGGAGTACTCAATGCCGCATGTGCAGATGATCCGTGCTCTCTATTCAAGTTCTCGGGAAGCTTCCATGCAATTTCACCACAGTTTAGGTCTGCTCCCAGTATTTTTTTGGATAAGTAATCTCTCAGTCCATCCAGAATTCCTATTAAAAACTATATCTCGCAAATCAATTTTCTCATATATGTAGGGTCAATGCTATTGTCAATTTTTTTGAAGTAGCACGAATTGTTACTTGTATACATTATGGTCTACTAGGATGCGTACGAATTTAGGTCAGGTACGAATTTTTCAGCTCACCTTCTGAAAAGTGTCAAAGCACTGAAATACTGCCATACTAACGAAATTGACGATAGAAGTCTCCTTTAGTTTTAATTACTACAGTACTATTTTTCGTCCTCGACCAAGCTTATACTGGAATTATTATAGACTTTCTGACTAAGGTTTCTAGTCGACCAAGTTGAAGGGATGTAGACTAGCATTCGAGAAGAATTCCGGCCTGGAGAGGCGATCTGAGTTGTTTATTGTCGTGGGTGTTCCTTCCTGGTGATGATCGACAGCGCCATGTGAAGTCAAAACCGCATGTCCCACAACGTTTTCGACGAATTGGCCAAGTGCGTAGACACGGGTCCTTTGCTGGACTGCTGATTCGTTAAGTTTTTATTTATTTTTTGCTGTGGGAACAGAAGTGAAGATATTCTTTGAAAATTAAAGACAAAAGTCCCACACACAACTGGCAAGGGCTTTTGCTCATAGCATTCTTGAACTAACCAAAATTTCGTTAAAATGGCGGTATTCCACAAACTCAGCAATTCAGAACTGAGTCAACTGACGCTGTGCGTTTCTAAAATAGTAAAATCTGTACGGTCAGTACTAGACTTTCGAGCTAAAGAAGGAAATGAATAGAAAAATGGCATATGGAATACCACCATTTTAACCAAATTTCCCATGAACCCACCATGCTTGATGTCTTTTCTCCGTACAGTTTTGGCATTGTTGTGTGTGGCAAGTCATTAGAAAAGAGTATTCAATTCCATGGGCTCGTGTGCCTCGCATCATTAACTTGCTTGGAGATATAGTTTTTAATAGGAATTCTGGATGGACTGAGAGATTACTTATCCAAAAAAATACTGGGAGCAGACCTAAACTGTGGTGAAATTGCATGGAAGCTTCCCGAGAACTTGAATAGAGAGCACGGATCATCTGCACATGCGGCATTGAGTACTCCACAAGGAGCTCACGTCACCAGCATTCCAGGAAGGAACATCCATGACTCTCTACAACTCTTCAGTTCGACCATGTACCGACCACGCCGAAATTCCTCTACAGTGCCAAGTCAAATCCTTCCACTTGGTCTACAAGAAACCTCAAAACACTACTAGAATAAGGGGGGGTTTGCAACGTTTGGTAGCAACATCTGTAGTGCTGCCAGGAATAGAGCAACGTTTGAGCAACGTTTGAGCAACGTTTGCAAGAGGCAATTTTCAAAGCAACGTCTAAGCAACGTCTAATGAGAGAACTCCCAAGTACTTTATTCCCAATGGAGTTCACCATCTAGGACTTTATCCCATAAGCATTGAATGTCCTTGGTGAGACTACCATGAAGTATAATACACTTGTCTCTCACATGTAGTCTACAACATGTTCTTCATTAACAACTACAATCTATACTATAATTGTATAATGTAGTGTACAATATTTTAAACTATTGGTATATATTTTATATAATATAAATATAATTTTTGATACTATTTGTTTTGTATAGTATAAATATTGATGTTTCATTGGTCAAGAATATTAGATATCTGTCCTCCCTAAATTAAATGAATTATTGGGAACGAATGTTCCTAATGAAGAGAACAAATAAAACTAAATGGGAACTCAAGTTCAGCCATTCCCATACACACAACAAACATTGCTAAATGCATGTACCAAAACGTTGCTTCACCTAAACAACGTTTCTGGTCAGCCTTAAAACAACGTTTGAAGGTCCCCAGAAGTTTGCTTCTCTAGTGTATTGAGCAACGTCCTGGATGATGCAAAGGGTACCTAATTCTAGTAGTGAAAAATGAAACCAAGACCTATCTAAGACTGGTTCGGCTGCCACGAACAATTCAGAAAATCGCTATCTGCATATTGAGAGAATAAGATAATTTAGTCGCCTCACATTCCATTGGAACACGAAACGCTGCAATACTAACTTCATTCGGACGAAATGTGCTGCCGCGAATGTCCTGCGAGTGAAGAACGATCGGAGCGCCTTCAATTCTCAGTGCGTGCCTCAAGCTCTTGGACTTGCGAGGACGATCCGCCACTTCCCCAACCATTCCCAACAGACACCTGGAAAGCCCGGGACGGTGCAAGGAAACGTGTAGATTGCTCCCGAGGACGTCCAGTACGTACGTGAGTCCTGCAGCATTGGGCAAGTATAAATCGCCCGAGTAATGAGCTGCAATACTCATCACTCACTCATCGATCGATCTTGGCACCCACTCTGGGATTCCAGAAGTTCCACTTTCGCTACAGGTCTGCGAAATCTCTTCCAGTACGTACTCGATCATCATCTACCTAGCTAGCTCAGTCTTCATTCACCTCAAGCTTCACTTCGGACTAGGATCCGAATTACATCAGCACTGCAGGTAGCAATGGTGAAGTTCGCAAGTTGCACGATCACCACCAGCGGGAGCTGGAAGATGCTCGCCATGGCGTGCGCCATGCTGTCCGTGGCCGCCGTGGTGATGGCGGCGGATCCCGATCCCTTGCAAGACTACTGCGTGGCGGATCTTTCGCCCAACGCGTCGCTGATAAATGGCTACCCTTGCCAGCCCCGCTCCAATGTCTCCATCAGCGACTTCGTCTACACTGGCTTCCGAGCGGCAGGTACGTACGGAATGCTCATCGGTCAATTCAGACCTTAATCCCTGATCGTGTGTGCCTCCGTTTTCGTGGGCTGCCTTCATTTATAGCCACCCGGATTTAGAGTGGAAGTTCAGGCTTCCATGATGCATCATTCATGGAGATTACGTAAGTGTCTGCTCATGATTCAATAATCGGACATAGCTAGAGTACTTCATCAGTTAGCTGCACATCCATGCATGAGAGTCCTGAATTCCTGTACTTTGCTGATGAAGTTCGCATTCATTCAGAGTTCATTGGATCGCAATTCATGTGTGGTGAATTAATATACTGTACCTTCCTATCTGCTGCAGCCTCCGACGTGACCCAGGCCCCCACGGGCGCCATTGCCGCGATAGCCACGCCGCTGCTTTACCCGGGCATCAACACGCAGGGCATCACGCACGCGCGACTGGACTTCGACTTGGGCGGCGTGGTGCCGCTGCACACGCACCCCCGCGCCGCCGAAACTTTGTTCGTCGTCAAGGGCAGCGTGTACACGGGCTTCGTGAGCGAGGACAACCAGCTGTTCGCCGCCACGCTGCTGCCGGGCGACGTGATCGTCTACCCGAGAGGCCTGTCGCACTTCCAGCTCAACGTGGCCAACGAGACCTCCATCACCTTCAACTCGTTCAACTCGCAGAGCCCAGGATTCCTCACCACAGTCACCCAGGTATGCGCGCATCTCACCCACGGCAGGATAGGTAGATCATTCCTTAATTGAGTGGCACCCCACCCAGGTTTGCTGAGCATATAGCTAGGTGTGATTCCGATTGCATGGAGCCTTCACTGCTGTCTTGGTTCAATTTCTCATCACGTCCGTACCCCATGATCGAAGTGTTATTTGCGTTGCCATTATTGACGGTCGATGGACCCCGTGTGCTTGCTGATGGCTGTGCAGATCTTCGAGCCGAACATCACGAGCGCCGTGATCGAGAAGTCCTTCGGCGTGGACGCCGCCACTGTGCAGAAGCTCAAGGACTCGTATCCTCGCTGAATACTTGTTTGAGCTCGTGATCGAATGCATGGCAGGCAGCTTCAAGGATTGAATTCTGCATCACTCGATCCATCTGTGACTGCATGCATGGGCTACCTTAAGTTGGAATTTCAAATTCTGTGTGTGTCCGGCCCCACGTGTCTAGTTCCGTCGTGTTTACTTCTTTAGTTTCTGTTGGAAATTGCAATCTGTTGCATAAATAGGGACTGCAGCAGCAAGATTCCATTCATTGCATGGAGCATTTGTGTGATTCTAGCTCCATTCTCTCATCAATAAAACGAGGCCTGCTTCCGGGCATGGTGCTTTCCTCTATACTTAACTATTTAAAATTGAGCTTTGCACCAATCGCAGTGTCTAGCATGCACATTATATGTACTTCAGCCTGCACCGCACTTGAGTACTTGCCACCGATGGATAGGAGCCCCAAATTGATTTGCATACTGATGGCGTTGAACGATTCAATTCAAGGGCTGAAGAGAAGCTGCTTATGTTTAATTCTTGCACTGCCGTGAAAGAGAAATACATATTCCCAAGCTTGTAGAACTATAGGTTTGGCAATGCAAAATTGATAACATATCGAAGTAGCTGAAGAGCTGTAAATGCCAAAGCGTTCAATCGTAAGCAAGCTACTTAGCATCCAATTTGTGGCACGAGATGGTTAAATAGAGAACAAAGCACAGGGTTTTGTGAAGGTCACCAGTTTTGCAAGTCCCACTTCCAGTATGGATTTCAGTAGCAGAGTGCGAAATTTGACGGATTGAAAGAGTTCATTGGAAGTGTCTGATAGCTATCTATGTCATAAGGCTCAAGTAGTTTAGATACATTGTCTAGAGGTCGTAACTCAGGAACATTGACACCGACACAGTCTAGGCGAGGAGAGCATGAGTGAGCTGTCATGTCGAAGCTGTTGCCGATGGACTGCCCGACATGTGCATTGCACTCGTGAATTCATTCAACGGAACTATTCTCAAGGTTCAAAGGATTGAATGTAAAGCAAGGCTTACGTCGAAGGTTTCAAAGGGAAAAAGCACTAATGTTGAATTAGAAATTCATCAGGCACTTTCTTGAATTTGCTTAGTCGTTGCTAACTGATTTGACTATTTAGGACTATGAATGCGCAGTCTTCTTTAATGAAACAATTTAAGGCTAATCAACTTTGTACAGATGGTGGCACTTGGTTTTGGTTTTGTATTCGTAATGAGCAATCTCTTGTCTCGGTAGCGACAAGTTCAATAGTAAGATTGTAACTTTACTGGTGGTTCTATGATGTCAACCGAGACTTAGAGTTGGAGGAGCAGGACAAATCAAAAAAGTGAACTAAAATGAGATTAGGAGATAGTTTGACAGCTCTTAGGATGAAATTTGAAACTGCGATGTTTCAAAAGCAATGCGGAACCCATCTCACTCTTACGTAAAATGAACTTTTTTCCAAGTTCTTGAGTTGTCTCGTTGATGCATGAAGTGCACTATGACTATGTTGTTTAGAATCCATGTGACTTTTCTTGAGCTGCCACATTCATGTGCTCTTTTTGCATCACTTTAACGTCCAATCCTATATAATTCCTAAAGTTCTTCACGTCAAAAATTAGAAAATATTCCCCAAATTATCAAAAAATATCTAAAAAGACATTATTTTATGTCCTCCACATTCATACAAACAAGCCTCCCAAGAATTTGTCCCCAAAAATACAACTTTGAAGTTTTTATTTGTAGAAAATAGGAAAAATAATTTTCAACAAAACTAAAAATTCTAATTTGGAAGGACTTCTTGGTGATGAGATTTGACCAAAAAAATTGGGTCAAAACCGTCTCTAATGTTTAGAAGTGCACGCGCAAGAGAGGCTTGTTTGCATGAACGTGAGGACATAACGTAATGTATTTTTAGATGCCCTTTGGTAGAAACATGTTTGACTACCATAGACAGAGGTCAGCTTCAGCAAAAAATAATTAAAAAATTTTAAGCCGAATAATTTTGAAAATTAATAAGTCATTATGCCAATTTCAAGGAAAATTAACTATAAAGAAAGCTGAAGTGTTGGTAAATATATCATTTCAACTTGATGCCAACATGTCTTCTAAACTTTGAGTGGAGAGGTCGTTTTTATAATGAAGTCCATTATCCATACAGAATCCTCAAAGGATATGGGACAATTTGAACATGAGAGCTTAACCACTCATTGTCAAAATGCAGGAATTGTGTTCAATGTAGAAATTCAGACCTCGTTTTGTCATAGTATAATAAAAAATTTCAAAAAACTTTGAATTAAGAAAAGTTGGAAAATTAAGCTAAATTTCATCTCCAAAAATCCTTTGTGATTTTGAGACTCTAAAAAAAAATTATGGACAAAATTCAAAGAGGATATTTGAAAATGTCAAAGAAAATGTCCCTTTCAACCCTTCCCTAAATTTTATCCATAACTTTTAATTGGAGACTCTAAATCTCAAACGGATTTTTGGAGATGAAATTTATACTAAATTACCAACTTTTCTTAGTTCAAAGATTTTTGAAAAAAATTATTCTATTATGCCAAAATGAGGTCTGAAGTTCTACATTGAACACAATTTCTACTTTTGACTTAACTAAGTGAGAGTGGTTGAGCTTCTACTAATCCTAATTTACATATCCCACACGGGTTGTCTTACCTACTACTACCCCACTTGTATAAAGAGATTGTTTGTACCAATCTACATGTGCACTTCAAAAGTGAGTTTCACTTCTATGAGGTAGTTGTTGAATATTGAACTGGAGGTATGCAATTAAGAAATCTTCATGCAATTTCTGAATTTATTTGAAGGGTTGCCGAAAATTAAGAAAAAATATTCAATAACTGCTGAATACTTTAATAATTAAAAATGAACTGCCGAACCATCCATTCTGATTTTAATTAATTATTCGGCAAATTTGCGCCAAAGCTGACCTCCGGGTAAGGTACTATAGAAATATACCACAAAAATTTCAACTAAAAATCATGAATTTACACCGCTCAAGAGTATAAAAAAACTCTAAATGTTTAAGTGTGAAAAATTAACAAAATTGACTTTTAAATATAAAATGATTTTTCAATTTTTTGAAAAATAAGAGATGCAAATTTAACCAAGACATCTAGAAATACATTTTTGTTTTGGGCATTGGATTCATAATTCAAAAGTTATAGCGTTCCAAAATCAAAACGCAACCAAATTGGCAGGTGTTTCTTGCAATCACCATGATGCCTATCCCCACTTTCATACCAAGCTTAAACCATTTTAATTACTTTGGATTTTACATAACACCCTATATCAGAAATAATGGATGCAAACATATCACTATGTAGTTTATTTTGGCAACTTCTAATTTCTCATCATTCATCTTAGATTTGAAAATCATGTCATGAAGACAAACCAAATGTGTAGCTTTGAAGGCCTCAAAAGACTCAATCCTCAAGGTGCACAAGAAAAAAAGGAAATGAGAGGTGACATGAAGAGATGAAGTGAAGATGGCAAAATTCCAAAATCTTAATCCTTGACACAACCCTCCTCAAAAAAAGGTAGGATTTACAAAACCACAAATTAACCTTATAAGAGCATTCCCACCCAGCTGCCATAATGGATGACTTGTTCATCATGGCTGGCAAAATTGCCCCACCCGCTTGGCAAACTGGAGAGCATATTAAGTGGGAGAGCCTCTCAAGCGCCTCTGGCTTGCAAATGAGGGTTGTTTTGCCAGGCACAACTTGGCTCACAAAACACAATACAACTAGTTCAGGATGTCTTTCCAAAGTCGCAGCAAAAGCCACGCACCAAGTCTTTTCAACTCCCCGCAATGTGTTTTACCTTTGGCCCACAATTTTTTTAGCCTGCGTTGCCTAGCTTTGTGCAATTTATCACCTTACTATTCACATTCAACTTGGCCTGTTAACAAGTCTTGCCAAACGGATGGGTTTGACACCTCATCCCAACCGAGCTCGCAAAGCGGATGGCCGGGCATTTTGCCAACCAAATTCCACCCACATTTTGCAAGCTGAGTGGGGATGCCCTAACAACACAGAGGCCTAAAAGTATTTAATGGAAATGGAATCCTTCTTTGTAGAAGAGAATTGCAAACGTTCATCCTTGAGATTTTGTGTGAAAAGGGCACATTTGGCATAATAGTTTGACCTCCAATGAGTGCTCTTGGATTTATTTTTTTAAGCAAATTATTCACGCGGTACCAAAAAAGATGACACCTGTTATGCTAAATTCTCCGATTCTAAACCAAAAGTAGCTGGATTCATTCTATAGGCTTCAACATTGGGCAAGGGTTCATGAAGGCGTGCACAAGGTGCTGTATGTGAACCCAGAATCGCCAATTGAAATGAATGCAATGTGTGCATTTCTGGTAGCAATTCTGGGTGCACATACCTTACCTCAGCAGCAAAGAGCATGAAAAGCTACCGGAGTGATACCAAATCGCTAGAAAACCCCAGACTACTAAACCCTAGAAAACTCTGAAGCAAGACAAACACAATATTTACGACCTAAAATAGCACAAGAAGCCGTCTTTCCGATTTTCAGACATACAAAGTAATACTACCACAGTCACACATGTTACATAGGTACCTCCTTGCACATCTACAGCAGACCAATGTGTCATGAATGCACCCTTTCTACAAAATTTAATCAGCATACACAAGTAGATTAGCTATGCAAAGTAGCAGATTCCCAAGTACTAAATCCCTCACTGTCTCAACCTACTAACATATTTACATGTCCACTTCTCCACCTGCAGAAGGGAAGAATAGAAATGTTCAACCAAGAATCAACCCAAACTAATCAGCAAAGAAGAACCCCAATAACGTAACAAGTTTGAACGTGTGCTTCTCCAGAACTCCCAATTTAATGTACACGTCAAGTACAGGCTGAGAGGCTAAAAAGCCCGCCAAACTGAAAACTGCCTCCGCTTCAAATGAAACAAAAAATAAAAATTGAAGAAACAAAACTGAATGCGCGCTGCACCGCGACTCCTGTTTACCAACCCACATGTACACATCCAGCAAGAACAGTTGCAAGCCCCACTTGAATCCACGATTCAACGGAAGTAGACGTCGCAGTAGTCACACAGGATTAGGGCTAGTGCCAGAAGAAAGCCTCGAACCAGCAAATCAGAAAACAGGGAAGAGTTTTGAGAAAAAACTTTTCAGGCGCTCTGAAGGCCTCAAGGATTGTAAAACAGGGGATAATCTGTTATAAGTCCCAATGTAAAGACTAAAGACGGCATAATGCAATGCCTATGGTACAGGCTTGAAGGGAAGGAAAGCTAAGCTAAGGGAAATGAACGGAAGATCAGCTAAGCCCGCATGAGGAAAATGCTAAGCTCAGGTCCTTCGCTGCCATCAGGGTTCATCATATAGAAACTCTCCGAGTCCGCGGACGCGATGACGCGCTCGAAGCGCGCGCGCATGTACATGAGCTCGCCTTCGAAGCCTTCGTTGGCCATGGGCAGCACGCCGGCGCCCATCGACACCGCCTGCACGAGAGTCAGGATGTGGCGATCGATCTCCGTGCAGTCGCGCCGCGTCGCGTACCCCGTCTTGCGTCCGTTGCAGAACATGGACCAGGTGGATTCCTGGAGGAGCAGCTTGCCTTCGCCAGCGGTCTTCTCGCACTCCAGGGCGATGCGGACTAACCCCGAGGCCATTTCCTTCACTAGGGAGCTCGTGGGAGTGGCGAGCTCTAGGATGAAGAGGGGGAAGCACTTGGGGTCGTCTTGAATCGCCAGGAAAACGTGACCCTTGCGTTGGCCGTACAATGTGCCTGCAAACCATTTCGACGGGGTTGGTGCTACGACATTTTCCTTGCGAAATAACGGCGCTAGACTATGTCTGGGATGCTTTGCTAAGCAGGTGAAGCCTCTACTTGATATTGCATAAGATGTCTTGTATCTTCTTTCTTAGACAGGACTTATTATTATTCAAACATTACTAAATATTCTCAAATATTTCGCTGACATTCTTCAAGTATTTTAGGAAAGTGCTTGTGTGACAGGATAGGTGTTCAGCGTATTACACATCGTGGAAGATGACCCTGTTCTATGGCATTGACAGACCTCCAAGGGGGGCGAGAAAGCTTACCGATGACGCAGTTGCCTGGTTGCGGGTGATTGTCAAGATTCGAGTCGGAGCCGCGGCACGAGAAAAGGGGATGAGGCAAGAGGTGGAAGAATGCGCGCAGCAGAGATGACACTTTCCTGGGCTTGGGGATTCGCTTGTCGGCAGGCACCAGCATCGACTTCCCGTTCACGCTGCTCGTCACCTTTCTACTATCCACAAAGCTCTTCCCCATTTGACTAGACCCGACGCCAACCCCAAATGAATGCACTCAAAACCGCTGATACCGAACTCCAATATGGCCTAAAATGCTGTCTTAAATCTTTTAGGTCTACGGATGTACTTCGCTTTAGTTTTCAAATGTCGAAGGGAGACTTAACCATAGCTCGCCGCCGAGATATTGCCCTGCTCAAGCCCATCGTGCTCTCCTTGCCAGCCAAGGATTCACATGTAATGTCGCCCTGAAACCAACAAGGCGGAAACCAGCGAATGCGGCCACGGAAAACGGATTACCAGAACACACACAACCGCAACGGCAAATCCGATGTTGTCGACTACCGAGACTCTATCGCGTTTTTTCCTCCCCGACGATGCTACGAAACCTCACAGGAAAATGCTGCCGAAACCCACACACGTGCAAAACGCAAACGCCCAGAAACTCCACAAGGTTAACGGATTCCCGAACATGAAAAAGAATGTCTCCAAGTCCTCCGCATGTACACTCACAACGCCGCCATGGAGGGGCTCCCTCTAGTCGGCGCTTAGCTCACTTCCGCAAGCACATACTCTTTCCGCAACGAGAGAATTGGAGATGCAGCAGACGAGGAACTGAACAACCCCAAGTCGTGACTTCAGAGACGAATGCAACCCAGCCACAGCAAACCACGTAAACTGCACCACATTTCCACTGGATCCCCCCGAAAATAACTTCAATCCAAAGGACAAGTGCAAGAGCAGCAATTGCTGAGCGCTCCACACACACAGTGCCCTAGCCTAGCTGCCACCTTCGTGGTCCCAGCTTCCAAGCCGGAGAGCTACAGCATCCCCTATCCTCCCCCCAACGGCTGCCTGCATCCGCGCGGGCCCTGGGGCAGGCCGCGACTTTATGCCTTCCCCCCTAAAATTAGCCTCCACGTCCCCGCAGCAGGTGGCGTCGCGACGAACGAACGAACAAACGAACAAAGCGGTACAAGCGGAACAAGCGGAACAAGCTGCGCTCACACTCGTCGTCGAGCACGATCAGCAACTGCGTGCACGCGCACAAGTCGATGGTCGACTGGGAACGAAGGATCTGAAGGCAAGTGATGATCAGCCACCCTGACTTCAATGCGAGATCCGTCCCGTACTCCGAAAGCCAAGCCGCAGGCGCAATGCAAGCAAGTTGTTCGATGAATCTCGCGAGGAGGGAGGGATTAATTCCGCAACTGAATCGAGCGGGGTATGGGTGCGACGGCCACACCGACGACGAGAGCACGCGCACGTATCAAGGCTCCCTTTGCTTCTTTATGCTCGTGGAGTCGTGGCCACGGTGTGAATCGGGGTTTAATCCAGCTGGTTCTCGTTTGCTCGTCGCGCCACTGCCGTATTATAATATAACTCTACTCAGTACGTACCGTATGGGGAGATTTTCAACCCTGCTGGTGTGAGGTCAACGTGTTTTAATGACTTAAATTATCAATCGTGCAGAGGTCTTCATTCTCTTGACTGGGAGAGCCTCAACAGCTGTGATGGAGTGGTGCTTTTGCATGTCCACATGGAAGGAAAGAGATGCTCCCTGAAATTTCTAAATTTTGCTTCAGTTGTGTGTGAAAATTAATTTTACTGAACTGGAACTGGCTGTGTGGGCACTCATGGCAAATACAGTAGAAGCTGAACTAGGACGTCGTGGGCGGCATGTGTGTGCATGTGGGGGTGGTGGTTTGGTGCAGATGAATGGTTTGGAGATTGGAGAATTGCTGAAGGAATTTGGACATAAGAGATTGGAGCAGACCCATCATGGTCGACTGCTTGCAGCCCAATTCAGGGAGCTCTGCTGTTGGATCGAATTCTGTTTTGTAGCATCCAGTTAGGTTGCATCCGAAGGTGGAAACACCCAAAATCATCAAAATAAGCAATTCAGCAATAGTTGGAGGCACCTTTTCTAGTAAAAAAAACATTTTTGTAGTATTAGTAATTGAAAATCATGAATTTTCAACCAAAAAAATTAGGATTTTTGGATAACATATGTCATTACTAGGAATTTTCAAAGTGGAATTCCTAAGGCCTCTAATATTGTCATATTAGATTGGTAATAATACTAAAATCTAGAGAATCAACAGTCAAGCAATTGCAGATAAACATGAAAATGGCTTAATTGCACTTGGAGGAACACTTTCAAAGAAGTCTACTTGTTAGGAATGGATAAACAAACAATTTTGGATGTTTTCAACATGTAGTTTTATTGCATTGAATGTAAAATTGGAGCTCAAAGTTTTGGATTTTGAGATGAAAAGGTTGGAATTGGGTTGGAAAGTGACCATTTAATGAATTCAATGAACACACTTATGTGGCTTCAACACATGGAAAAAGGTTAATTCATTGTTTACTACATAGAGGGGTGCTTTTGAATTTGGAATTTAGGGCTAAACTACATCTAAGCTTGTTTGGGGTGATTGCGAGAAAGACTAGTACTCCATACTATTTTGAGTCACACTTGAAGTGATGAAGTTGTCATGTGCTATAACTTTTGAAGCATGAACCCAATTAACTTGAAATTTCTATTAGAGATGGCTAACTTGATACTATTCAAATTCCTTATTTTTCAAAAAAATTCAAAAATCATTTTATATTTAAATTTCAATTTAGATAATTTGTCACACTTTGTAGATTAGGGAATTTTAGTACTGGGGAGTACCCAATTTAATGATCTAGAGCTGAAATTTTGTGGTCTATTCCCATAGTAGGAAGTCATGTTTCTACCATGGGAAATTTTAAAAGATTTTATTTTATGTCCTCCACATGCGAACAAGCAGGGCTCTTTTGCGCAAGCATTTTTGAACATTGAAGATGATTTTTGAACATTGAAGATGATTTTTGAACATTGAAGATCATTCTTTTGGTGAAATATCTTCATTATAAAATTCTCCCAAATGGAAAATTTTTAGTTTTCTTAAAAATTTCTTTTGTTATTTTTTTTCAAATAAAAATGTGACAGTGCCTATTTTCCTGAGATTTTGCTAGTTTGTGAGACTTTTCTAGTTCTTCTACTTCGAGATTTTTTCTATGATTTTCCTTCTCATGGTACCTTCTTCTTAAAGGTGTATACATTGAAAATGATTTTCACATTTAAAAAAAAAAACTAATTATACAATACTCCTGAAAGAAAACATAAGTACTGTGTGGAAAACACTACAAAAACTAGCCAATCTTTCTTGCAATCACCCTTTGAAGCCTAGAATCAAGGTGCAGAAATTTGAAACTTACTATTTTGCATGGCAATAAATGTAAAAAATCTATCCTTCTAATGGAGTGGTTAATTTTGTATTTTGTGCCCCTTCCCAATTCTTTCCATATATAAATTTATTTTTCTATATTCTATTATTTGTGGTAAATAATAAATTCTTAATTTTTCCTAGAGGTGTAAATTTCAAGTTTGATTCAATTAGATGTGGACTTGCCATATTCCGTATTGAGAATTATTGCATATGTCTCCATAACATTAATTAACAATGGTAACAAGGTGACTATTTACTAAAAGAAAAATATTTCATTTACTACACAAGTTATTTCAATTGGTGTAAATGTTTGAAAAGTGCAAGACATTATCATACTATATACATTCAAAAGCACAACATGTAGGTCTCTAAAAACATTGTTAATATCTCCAAAAGGCAAGCTCAACGCAAAAAATCATCCTTTCAATGAGCAAAGAGATTAGGTTTACTCATCTTATAGAAGAACATTTGTTCTTGAATGCCTAGTCCTTCTTTCAAGTTAGAAGGGCCCTTCTTCAATTGGTGAAAAATATTATTTAATTGAATGAACTTTAGATGGAAGTGGTCTAATTAGTGCAAAATTTTGGATGAAATTTAGATGAAAGTAGGATGAAAATTGGATGGCAATGACACTAGTGTAAAATAAAATACACCATAAATATATTTATTTTATCTAAGATACTATCTAAGATACTATGAACTTTTATATTTGTGCACCTTGCAAAATTGTATAATTTGCAAATTAAGGTAGTCAATGTTAATACTTAGGGGTGCACTAATTGAATTAACTCGAGCAATATGGAAAAAATAAAGCTAGGCATCGTGGCAAGAATCACTTGTCCTTTTTTTGTCATTTTGGCCTTAGACAAGTTGTTTTTTGCTCATAAATTTTGCAACGTATGTCTATTTCTATGAAATTTGAAATAAAGGTACATGTGGTAGTTGTAAACATTCAATAATTTTTTTAGTTTTTTAAAATAGTTTACTAATTTAAATTGTCTCCAATTGTATGTCTAACTTGGTCATTTGGGGGGATTTAGTATTATTTTATATCCAAAAATGTGAATTTGAAGGTCAACTTTAGAAGACAAGGACTTCTACTAAAGTTAAACAAGCCTATAAAGAGATTTTCTCAAAATAATATAGTGTCCACCTTCCACATGTACTCAAGTGCACTACCTTCGCGCACGTGCAGAGAATACAATTTTTTTTCTAAAGATGCAAATGGTTGAAAAGGAGCATCTTTAAGTTAGAAAAAATGGATATTTTTATTTTTTTAATGAAGTTTTAACTATTTTCTAAAAATCAAATTCCAAAACATCTATTTTCTTGGCATTTTCCATTGTTCTTTTTTGTGCATAACTTCTAAATATAAATTTTTAGGGGTTTGAATTTTTTCATATGTCTTATTTTGAATTCTTTACAAATTATCCATATTTTATTTCATTTAAAAAAAATTATTCCAAAAGTCACAATCCTCACTGAAATAGGCCATTTTGAGACAAAAACGACAAGTGTTTTTTGCAATGATCCTTAGAGCATCTCCACCTTGCCAAGTTAGGCAGGTCTGGAACAATTTTTCTAGGGGCTGGAGGGGTTAGACATGTTCCACCATTACCCTCTCAAACAGTGTAAACTTGACAAGCTCTTCAAAGCTAACTTGGAACTCCAACTGTTCAAGGCCTTGGCTTCCATCTTGCAACTAAAATTTTGGAATATTGAGCGTCAAATGTAGTCGGTATTTTGTTTTGAGAGATGGTAAGACGTTTAGATGAATAGGTGCATTCTTTATTTCAATAGGAACTTGAAAATCATGTATTGGACAATTCTTTTATGGTGTTAAATGTGTAAAACTAAAAGCATACAGCCCTATCACCAAGGTAATCAGCCAAAAATTACCAAGTTCATTGATGAAACAAGTGCACTCTTTTTTTCTACAATTCCTTGAAAATCATCCATCAAACACTCTTAGTCTTGAGTGTCCTCATTGTATAGTCCTTGTTGTCCTCATTGTTTAGTCCTTGGTATCTTCACTATTTAGTTACCTCAGTATCTTCACTATTCAGTCATTGGTGTCCTCATTGTTTTAAACCTCAGTATCTTCACTATTTAGATATTGGTGTCCTCATTGTTAAGTCCTTGGTGTTCTCATTGTTTAGTCCTCAGTGTCCTCACTTCACTGTTTAGTCCTTGGTGTCCTCACTTCACTGTCTAGTCCTTGGTGTCCTCACTGGGTTAACTTGCGAGGTGGTGCAACTTAATTGGGCCAGCAGCATATAAGTTAGAACAGTATCCTTCAACATCTGTAGTTCCATAGTCCATACCCATCGTGCTCTGAAGTGGATGCGCTGATGTTTGATTCTGATAAAAAGTTAGAAAGCATATCCGGTATCCTTCAACATCTGCAGTTCCCGTACCCATGGTGCAGTGAAGTGGTTGCCCTCGGATGTTGATTTTGATATTCTTCAAAGCAAAGGATATGCTGTAATCTCTCAACTTAATCAGTTTCCATGTTATTTTACAACAGAAAGACTCTTTCCTTTCATTCACCTTGTCACCATCAATGGCTACGTGCGCACATCCCCACTGCTTGCTATTGTGCAGCAGCAGCAGCAGACAAGTGCAAGTGAGGGGCTGAGGCAGGCATTCAGACGATTATGATTTTGAAGGACTTGAGATGCAGAAGGTGGTGATGGACAGCCATGGTGCTTGTCACACTCGAAAGTTCCTACGACATCCAACAGTGTCCTTGGCGATCAATTGCCCTAAACTTGTAGATGTTCGACCGTCCACTCGATGGATGGTCGGTGCAAGATTTGAAAAGCACACCTTCATCGGTTAATATTCATCAATTGAGGAAACTTCAAGAAAAATTTCACAAAAAAATTGTATAATATATCAATGGAAATAAAAAGGACTGATCTACTTGAATAGTTGTAAGATAATCTGCTCTTAAAGCGACCATTTAAGAGTTGTTTACCTTTTCGGGGAAGTTAAATTCCTTGAAACAATTTTCAGTTAATTTTTGAAGGAAGAAAAATGGAATTGGCATTTAACCCAAGTCGTTTCATATTTTTTGGATCTTTGTGGAATTAGTTACAAATTTTTGAAGTTGAAACGCAGTGGTCACTAAAACCAACCACCTCTTGAAATGTATACAGTTGGTACATTGAAAAAAGCAAAATGTACCCATGTGTCATGATTGCTTTTAGAGCCCGCTTGCTTTTAGAACAGACTACCTTATTCATTATTTAGATAGAAAAAGGACTAATCTACTTGAATAGTTGTATTCATTATTTAGATAGTTTGGAAGAATTGCCATTGATTATTATGATTTTTTGTAATTGGTGGAGTTTTCCAACAAATCTTTCAATTGGTCTAATCACATCTTCATCAAATTACCAAGAACACTCTTTTTTGTATTGAAGTTTTGAATTTTTTCAATATTTTCTAAAAGCTTGAACATCAAAGTCTGTGATTTATTTTCCTAAAACTTTTCATTATTCTCTTTCTTGCATTTTTTTTCTGGAAAAAAAGCCTAAATTTTTTTAAATACAATGTGTGGAGCGTTCTACTAATTTTCTATACTTTTTCATATTTAATTTTAGATTCCTCTTCCCAAACTAATACTCTGATTATTAGTATACTATCCACAAATGTAATAAATAAAAATAATAAAAAGTGTTTTTTGTTTTCAACTTAGATTAAGAAGAGATTTTGTAGTCGCAGAGAAAATAATCATTAATTCATACTCAATAACCTTGGATTGATTCCAGCTTCTAACTTCAATTTCACTAGACAAGTGTGCCTTGTGCCGTTGCGACATCCAAAACAAAAGTAAAAATAATTTCTAAATTTTTAATTCATTAAAACTTTGAAATTCAATAACTTTCACACTATAGTGTGCTGTGTTGCAATCTTGGTACAAATAGAAATATTTATGTATGAAGGAGCGCAAGGGTTTGGTTTGGAATAGATATAGTTTTAGAACGGCCATTCTGAATTGTTTTCATGCCATTTTATAATAATATCACCATTTTAATGAAATTTTCCATATGATAATGGCTTAGAATATCATCAATTTGTAAATTTATGGGAAATTTCATTAAAATGGCGGTATTCCAAGTGCCACTTTGATAGTGTGCCATTTTTGACATCTAGGATAGATATAGATTTCAGAACAGCCGTTTTGAACCATCTAGGACAGGTATAGATTTAGAACAACCGTTCTGAATTATTTTCATGCCATTTTAAATAATATCGCCATTTTAATGAAATTGCCCATAATTGTTCAATTTCAACTCCAAAACTATGACGTACATCTTCTACAAAGATTTTAAAAACTAGGACATTCATAGATTTCGTCAGGCCTTGCTCCGAAAAACGCCAAAGTACCCGGGCCAAGTGGTGGAATACCGCCAATTGAACGAAATTGACGCTGGTTGAGTGTGTTGCAACTTGTCAAGCATGGTGGCTAGCTGGTGATGATGATGAGCTGCGAAAGAAGATCAGCTAGCCAGTGTGAGTTTTTGTTCTGACGGATGGAGAAGCCTGATCGACAGTGCTAGCTCTGGCCATGCCAGCACGTACTAGCTAGCTCCTGCAGCCCCCCCAATTGCAAGCAGGCAGCCAAGAACCTTCATTGTCGATCAGTCCCACCGCAGAAGTGCAGTACGTGCAGTGAAGTGCATGCAGGCTAATATAATGTACTAGCTAGCTCCCCTAGAAATGACCGCCGGGTGTTCAGTTCCGGTACCAATTCAACGAACGAACTCAGGCCTTGTCTGTGCAAGTCTGTGACGACTCAGAACTGCACTAGTTCCGTAGATGTACTACTGTCTCTAGCTGCCTTTCGATCAGTACGTAAAGCTTCCGCATGGGACAGCTGCAATCGGTACCCAGCTTGCACTGACCATCGATCAAGCTCACTCGGATCCTCCAGCTTAATTTGCGTGTAAGCTATTGTCGACTGTAGCTTCCAGACTCGGGCTCGACCGCTTATAATTGCTTGCTTGATCGAACCTCCAGAGAAGAGTGAGGTAGCTTAATACTTAGCTTACCTTAGTTCACTGTTAGATTTAATTGATTTAAAATCAGAAGATTTAATTTTTTTTCCTTAATTAAAATCCTCTTCACTGCCCAGCCCTCGTCCCCCAGTTCTGGCAGAATGTACCACGCTTGCGCCGAATAGTATAAGCTTAAGCTTAGTACTTCACGTACTGCACGCCCGGCCATGCATCTCAACCGAGGAAATTTGGGGCTCGGGGATTGAAGCAAGTTTGAAATGGCTCAGCTGGCAGGGCTGGAATCCGTTGAGAGCACAAATTTTCTAGCTCAGAATTAATTAACATTATTTTCCTTTTCCCACACGAATACCAAGTCGTATGTAAGGCAAGAGGTCACGTACTGTTTCGATTCATTGTATATTTGGACAAGAGGATATATCATAGCATGCATATTCCTCGTTAAACCCGAAAGTCCCACTTGAGGCCAATTTTTTGTCAAAAAACATTCAAAACTACCATTTTCAATGCAAACAACAAAAAATTTAAGCATTTATGGCGATTTAATTAAAATGGCAATATTCTATGTGCCATTTTCAAACCGTAACATCTAGGATAAGTTTGCATTACTAACATCTAGGTTAGTTATAGATTTCAGAAATCCGGACTATTATAGATATTAGACCGCGCGGTCTAAATAATTTAAGGCTAATACATATTTCAAGTATCTAGGATAGGTATAAATTTCATAAATCTAGGATGGATAAAGATTTTGTATAGATAAAACAATTCAGACTGTGTGGTCTGAACTGTTAAAAGTGTCAAACTTAACGGAATACCGCCATTTTAACGAAATTTGACATATTTATTTCTTTGGCATATCCAACCATAGGATCTTGCACTAGACTAGTAACTATGAGAATGTTTGGAAGAAATTTATGTCGAATTTCATTAAAATGGAGATGTTCAGTATGCCATTTTTAGACCGCACGGTCTAAACTGTAAAAGTGCCAAAGTTACAGAATGATTGCCATTTTTTTTTAAAATCCCATATTTTAGAAACTTTGATTGTATCAATCACAAGGTATAGGTGTTTAAAGTGAAAAAAACAAGTTTTTTGCTTCTAACATGACTAAATTATAGGCCTTTGCATCCTCTAAAATTAAAATTTATATACTTTAGATTATGAATTTCAATATTTTTATGTTGAAAAATTGAATTGAAAGTTTGAGTGAATAGATTGAGGGCAAATAACTAATAGAAATATCAATACATCAATTTTGTTAGATTGACAACATTCCAATATTTTGGCACCTTTCTAAATGTGTATTCTGAAACATAAATACAATCATGTCCACATATCCTAGATTTTAGACCTTTTACGCACATATATATTATAGTTTTTTGACACTAGGATTGTGCCAATTCAACAAAATTGATGTTCATCTTTTGTACAAATCAAATATAATGCATGTTGAAAAGGATACCCGGAGCATACAACTATTGGATTTCTAAAGTAATACTAGTGCAACGACTTCCTCCAATGATATTCTTAGATGCTAACTACTCAAGAGTGTACCATTCAACTCATATGTTAGGTGTTGATATTAGCCCCTAAAAGACCAAATATTCAAATTTCAAACAACGGATGAGCACAAACATCTACTAAGCATACACCTATTTTGTTTTCATTCATCTAAATATTTATAGGCTCTTATATTAATTCTCTTACATTTGTACAATATAGATTTTTTCAACTTTCTTTGACAAATCTTCTATATTTTAAAGGACTCGAATACCTCTAATCTCAAAGCCTAATTTCTTTAGTTCAAAAAGTGATCCTTCAAAAAAAATACTAATAAATAAATTTAAAAATCCCCCTTAAATTATTATATTTTGAAATTATAATTATATGCCCAAACCAAAAAAATTAGTCAAAATTACAAATATGCAATCTATATATAATTTTAGGAAGATATTTCAATTTGGAATTCAAATTTTATTGGAAAACACTAGTTCATGTAGCAATTAATCTAATTGTATGGATATAACTATGGATCATACTGAGTTACAACTTTTGTTTGATCAAATTATTATTCCAAGTAGCATTTTATGATACATCTCCACAATTTTTGAAATCTAGACTACAGTCCTTGGTCCATCAGGATTTAATTTGGGTAAGTCAATTAGTACTTCGCCATCATTGCCCCAATATCTCCATATCAAAGGGACAATGCTTTCAGAAGTTTTCAGCCTTTTCAAGTATCTATCATTTTACTCAAGCAACCAAGTTGGGTATGCCACATTATGTGGCCACCTAAATTCAGACTAGGATATGCTAGCATTGGTCTGACTAGCTCTAATCAAGCTCTACACAAAATACTGAAATTAGGTTGTCTTTACAATTAGATTGCCTTACCCCAAGAAAGTTACTCTACAAGCCATGAAAGTCAACAAATATTTCTATAGATACTTTCATTTATACACAGTGAGGTTCATGAGTCCCAATTGTGCCAAAAACTAATTTGAAAGTAATGCATTCTTCTACGATAACAATAAATATTTGTATAGTATCGAATGTCGAGAAATTAGTGAGGGGCAACCTAATTTCACTATTTTTTGTAGTCAGTGACCCCTCTTACTTGCTTTCACGAAACTCCTGTGGCCAACCGTTGAAACACCTCTTGCCATTACCACTACAACTACCACCACCACCAAAACCACACCACAAGTTTGTGGCAAAAAAACCCCTCCACAATCAAGGGTGCACTGGAAGAATGACCGGACATTGCTAAATGGCATTGCTAGAGTGGTTTTTTGTGGCAAAAAACACACTTTCCATTGGCGACCGTGCGGTATAATTTTCTACGAGTTCGCAATAATCAACCTTTCAAGTATGTTTAGGGACAGAAGTGGCAATGCTTGAATAGATGCAATCCTTTTTTTTTAATGGTACTGTGGGTCCAAATTGCACCATTGCTGCTCAAAGTTAGTCATTTTTTTGCCAAATTCTTCTCATTTTCACAACAGATACGGATGAAATTGCCAAATTTCGATGAAAAAGTATACATACATAAAACTAAAAAGTGACTTTTTGTTTTGAATATGAATGAATTTAGCCCCTAAAAGCCCGTTGTCCCTTCGGGGGACAAATGTGTTTTTGGGCAGGTACCTACGGGCTGAAATTGTGTTCTGATTTTTCGAAACTTTTTTTGGAGATAGAAAAACTGATAAGCTTTGTGGGAATATAATTCTTTTCTCAATCGGTGCCCGGGAAAAAAAGTTATGACCAAATAAGCTCAAAATAGGGGACGGGGGGCAGCCCGGGCAGCAAAAAAAAATGGAAAAAAATTTGAATTTTTTTTAAAATATTTTTTTTCTCATAGATTATATTCTTGTCTATCTAGAAAGCTTTTATTCATTTCATTTGGATATGTTATGAGAAAGTTATGGACATTCTTGTTTTTCGGGCAGTTTGAGCATCTTCTTGAAAAAAATAACTTGTAGGACTCATTTCTGAATGCAATTTTTCAAATTTTTCAAATTTTTTTTTTGGCATGGTTTAGTTTACTTGCTAGAACAATCTCACCATTGGGATTAGTGCATTTTAATTCCATCTAAGAGATATTAAAATTTTAGATTTTCCTTCTATCTCATACCTACTTCTACTTAACAATTTTTTTAAGGATGAAAATTAAGTTTTTTTGAGTTTCTTTTTTTTTCCTAGACTCTCAACTCAATTCTCCACTATAAAGATTTAAAGCTCAAAACGCTGTAGTGCAAAAATTTTAAGTTAAAAATGTTTAAAGACAAAAAATCAGGTCTCACAATGTGCTGAAAAATTTGTTTTTTCCACTTTAAACGCAGATATCTTGCAATCTGTGCGGTCAAAAATTCTGAAATTTTTTCCACACATTCTCATACCAATTAGGTGTAAGATCCTATGGTTAGATGTGGGAAAAAAACAATTTTAATTTTTTTTAAATTTTTGCTATAGAAATGGCAGTTTTCAGTGTTTTTTGGCAGAAAAAAGACCTTGGGCCTTTAGGGGTTAGAAATGCGTTGCTTCACCATGGTAGTCGTGATTGCCATCTTCTTCTTTTTTTAACAAATGAAATGGGATTTCAGTGCCAATAATAAAATACAAACCAACCAGCCACGGGTGGCCTGGCGGGACAAACACAACAAGACTACACCCACACAACAACAAGACGTGATTGCCATCTTGGCAAAGAAGGTGCTCATTCCTTATTAGACTCACAGTCCGCACTGCTCATCAGGATGCCGTAGTAAGTTATGCGCGATTCCGTGCAAAATTGAAGAGGAGTCTTCTTCTTTTTTTCTTTTATATTTATTTTTTAACAAATGAAACGGATCGCCTGGAGTCTTCAACTGAATGGGAGGATACGGATCAATTGTAAGTTAATTACCGTATTCAAAATTTCAAATGCTTCCTCCTTTGAAGCAGACGGATCGAGTTTCTAATAACTTAGCAATCATCATGGGTTCCAGAGTTCCAGATTCTTGGCCAGATTACTGGCTACCATTCTGCAGTAAACTGAACTCCACTGCTTTCTTTAACTCTTACAGTCCTACTCTACGGCACTGGTGGAATGTACTTAATAAGCTTACTACTTTGGTTTTCTTTTACTGCACTACAGTACTGGTGGTAATGGAATGTATTTTCTCCATCTCTCTTTTTCTCGTAGAATACGGATGAGCCAGCTGGTCGTCAATCCCAAGGCGGTGACTAACCCGCACAATTCGCAGGCAACGTACTGTACTCACTGGAGGCCAACTGTTCGGGTCCGTCAGTGCGGTGCAGAGCTGCAGCACTCGGCCTTACTCCATACTATTTTAAATAATTTTCCGAATTGGGGAGGGGGGGCCTCTTGAGTCTTGACTGGCAGGGTGTATCGCACTAAATAACTCAATTATATAATTTTATGTACCTATTTCATATTCAAATTTTAAAAACCGAGACATGAAGGCGAGTCTTGCGAGATGGAAACAAATCACCTTGGTAGTCTGGAAGACTTGAAGTTCATTTGTTCATTGGACATGACCCAAATTACCATACCAGCTAGCTAACCAGTTAACGCTTCAAATCCTATTCAAAATGTTTGCACATTTTTGCTTCTAATGTATGATTTACTTCAAATTAGTCGAAAAGGAATGTTGTCTTTTAGTGAATCAAGTGCAACTTTGGATGCATACAAAATTATTTGGACGAAACAGGGGACAAACATGACTCTGAAACGCTTTGTTCATCATTCTGAAAATGGACATTGAAACACTTATGTTTAGAACCAACAAAAATTTATTTCGAAAGCTTGTTTGTTGAATCTTTCCTTTCGACTCCTCGGAAACAATAGTGTGTCTTTAACGACTTCATAGTGTTACATATTTATAGTGCAATTCGACTCATCGTGGATATTTGCTGTGAGAAACAGAGAATATATAAGAGCACGAATAATGGATCCCTGCCTTCGATTCATGTGAATTTATCAGGCTTGAGTTTAACTAATGTTATATGAACTGTCTGGAGTCGGTCAAACGCACATGCGATGCGCACTCAAGAGGTTTAATTTAATTTAAGTTCCTCTTGGCCAGCCCATTGATGTCCCACAGGGATCGCATTGACAAAAGCCGGGAGATGAGATATGATCCCAGACGGCCAGACTTGCCTGGCTGGGCAGCGATGCAGCATCGAGTGCATCATCTGTCTGAGAGCCTGTCCAAGCAATATTCTGTTTCTGTAGCTTGTAACTTCTCCTTGGGAGTGAGTAAGCAGAGATCTGTTTAGATTTTAGAAACACTCCAATTCGACAGCTGACGCACGCTTACGGAAGATCTTACTGTTGAGGTAAGTACTGACAAGCGCCCAGAGGAAGATCAAAAAGCCTGACTCTGCCCATGGAACAAGGCACGCCCCAAACCAAATAAGGTGGAAGTACCTATTTCGCATAACTTAAGAGCATCGCCACCAGTTGTCTTGGCAACGGCACACAGCACTTGTCGTGCTTGGGTAGCGGAAAATGGCTCCACACCAACACCACGTCACGGTACTATTTTTGCCGTTTATCCCGTCACATCTACATTTGCCCGGCAACGGAAGGCCTTTGTAGAGGGCAATATTACACTCCATGCTAACTTGGTCAACGAAGACTGTGGGCACAATGGATGTCAACATGGATGCGATGGATGGATGCGATGGAGGATAATGGGGGGTGCGAAGAAGGGGAAGAACTTTTGTGAGGATGAGGACAAGCAACTGTGCTCTTTTTTTTTAGTGGATGTGCTATTTTATTCATTACATTGATTAAGTAGCTACATATGAAAGACAATTTTTATTTTTATTTTTTGAGATGAAATCATATGTTGAATACAAGTCTAAGAAAATTCATATTATTTTGGAAATTTTTGAAATCATTGTGAATATTTAAAGGAAAAATAAAAAAAATAAAAATTTCAATCATAAGCTTTATCCCAATGCATAACCTTCAAGTATGTGGGGACGCTTTGGAACCAATTGTTCAACAATGCACACACCTCATACTCTTGAAGGAAGGAGAGAATCTTAAACAAATAAAAATAAAAATAAAATCACAAACCTTGATCCAATGCAAAACCTTTAAGTATGAGGGGACGCTTTGGAACCAATTGTTCAACAATGCACACACCTCATACTCTTGAAAGGTGGACAAAATCCTAAGCAAAAAATAATGAAAAAATATATAAATAAGAATATAAGTTGTATACAAATTTATATATAAATAAGATTAAAGATTCTAAAAATAATAATAAGTACGTGTGTATGTAATAGATATGTATAATGTAAAAGATATTTATATAAAAATAAAATTAAAGATTCTATAAATAATAATAAGTACGTGTATATGTAATAGATATGTAGAATATAAAAGATATTTATATAAAAATAAAAATAAAGATTCTATAAATATTAATAAGTACATGTATATGGAATAGATATGTAAAATGTAAAAGATAAAGCTTTTATTTTTGTGAGGTAAAACTTTTGTAAGATTGAGGAAAAACAACTGTGACTTCAAAGAGCACTATAGTGGCATTCACTGTGACTTGGCACCTTGGTGGCAATTGAATAGTGACAGTCAATCCAATTTTAGCGGGTTGTTGGTGGGGAGCAGTGGATGAACACAGCACAACCACATCTCACGGGGTAGTTTGTACCATGCCACTTGGTTGTGCCGTGGTCATTTGGAGAGCAACTGGTGGCGATGCTCTAAGCATTTCAGCCTGTATGATATGGGAAATTTGTTGAGAAATTGTTGCTCGATGTGTGCAAACATAAGGATGATGAAGAATGAAAAAAAAGGAATTATTTTTCCCAAGAATGAATATTTTATTCAATATAAATGTGGATTTTTCATTTGGATCCATTCTGGTCTCATAGACTCACTTACTACGGTTAGCTTTGGCACTTTCCCCAAAGTAAGGAAGGAAGAGAGATGAGTGGACAAGAAGGTACAAACAAAGAATCATTTTCAATGAACAATGCATCCAATTGTTGTTAAAAATAGGTCACTCTATAATGCCATTATGGGGGACTGTTAGAGATACATACTTCTACCTTAGCGTACTACATGAAGGTAAGATATGGCAAGGAAGTGCAGAAACTGGATTTCCACATCCGATTTTGAAAGGTTCGCGCTTATTTTGCTACATAGAGGGGCACTTTCGACAACTAGGTACTAGACAATGATGGTGTTCGGCAAGGGGCCAAGCAATATCCTATACATATAAGTACTTTAATCTACTATTTGTTTGTATTCAGCACGAGATCAATCTCCCCTAAATTTTCCTATTTGTGTAGGTGAAAAATTTGTATCACTTATAAAGTTAGAGTCACTATGACATTTTTGTGAGAGAAAAGAACATTTTATTTTTATTTTTACATACTATGCATATATAGATCAAAATGTATATAATTATTTTATTTTATTTGAACTCATACTTTTATGTCCTATGCGCAAAAACACTTTAACTACTAAGTGCCGAACAAACTACATGTTGGTGTCCAACATAGGTTCAAGCCAATAAACTGAAAGTTTCATTTTCATTTTGCACGCCTCATCATATAGATGTAAACAATTGCATGACTCCAATGAAGATCGCTTCTTGCACTATCCAAAATAAATGAAAAAAAGAAGAAATCTGGACATACCCATGCAATAGTGGAACATAATTAACCCCTAAAGGACCATGAGTGCAGATTTTGAACAATGAATGAACAGAAACACGTCCCAAACTCACCGAAATGCGTTTTTTCATCCATCAATTTTTTTTCAAGATTTTTATATTAGTTCTTTAACATTTGTATGGTTCAGATTATGAAGATTTTGCTTTGCAAATATTCTATAATTCAAAAGGTATCGGGAAGTCTAGCCTCAAAAAGTAACTTATTCAGTTCAAAAAATGACCCTTCAAAAATGACTTGAATCAAAAAATCAAATAAAAATCTTCAAAAATCACTATAATTAGAATTCAATATTTTAAACTTGTAGGAAAAAAAAACTATTTAAAAATCATAAATATTCAATCTACAATTGATTTTAGGAAGAATTTCCAATTTTTGGCTTCAAATTTTATTGAAAAATATTGGTTTGTGTTTTTGTTGATCTAACCGTATGGATGTGATCTATAAATAGCATTTTATAACTATTGTTTGAAAGTCATCATTAAAATATCCTTCTAAGTTGCAATTTATAATAGATCTTTGCAATTTTGGAAATCTGGACACCCCTCCGGTCCTTTAGGGGTTAAGTTGTATAAACCCAAAATCACAATGTACCTAAACCACCATCTCCACTCTATGTACAGTACAATACATCTCCAAAATCAATATGTATGTATGTTGAAGAAACGATTCTAGAACATCCATCAAACAAAACTTTGACCTTTCATAACTCTTGCATATGGTATCCAAATGTTGTGTTCTTTGGTGCGTTGGAACCTCGTTTCACTTGCCAACAAGAAAATATGAAGATTTTGGCAGTCTAATAATAGTAAACAGGCAAAGTAGCAAAACTGAAAAGTGGCGGGTTTTGGGGTGCACATCTATCCTTTGCCAGGGATCCCGGCTGCCTTCTCCCCTAAGTTACTCTTTCTCAGGATCCCTATTCCAATCCATGGGATCCCGGCTGATTGTACCCCTGTAGCCTTGGCAGAATATTGACTGCTTTTCTTTTAAAAAAAAGTAGGGTATTCTGATGCAAATTTTGAGACATAGTGAAAGGAGCCATTTCATTCTATTGGCCATACTGAAAGATGCCGGAGAGAGCCGCCAAATGACTCCTTAAGTGATGAGGTTCAAGCATCTTCTTTGCTGTTTAGATACTTTGGCACTGTTGGTGATATGTCCAGGTAGCGTCCTGAACAAATCGAGCGAAGTGGATTGTCTTTGATAATATCGGCATAGATGGAGGCAAACCGTTTTTTTGTTTTTTTTCCCTTGAAACACATGGACAAATTCCATTGATAAAAGGAAAAAGTACACAGAACCAAAGGACCACTTCCTTGGGTGGAGATTTTTACATTTTCTAAAACATTTTAATAGCACCTTTTTAGATCAAACCAACAGGGCGAGCAAATGCAAGACAAAGGAAGGATCCTAATTGCAGACAAAGCCTGCTATCAAAGCCTGAAACCCAAGGAGAACCCTTGCCACACTAGTTAAAGGTACCCATCTTGGGGTGAGCCAATTAGGCAAACCAATTTTGGCATGCCGTAAGTTATTGCACTTGAGAATTTAACATTGTTTACCAATGAGGCAGGGGGCCCTTTCTGCATCCTTGAAAAGGAACCCCTCTACTGAATAAAATTGTCTTCTATGGCTCCTCAGCCAACCACAATCTTTGAATTAACTGATAAGAGCATCCCCACTCCAAAATGGATGACTTGTTGAAATTGGACTTGCAAAATGGATGAACTTTTTTAGAAGCCATTCCAAAAACCTCGTGTGGCCTGCAAAAAGGGTCGGTTTTGCAAGCCAAAACCTGGCTTACAAACTGCATACGACAAGAAGTCCCGAAACATCAGTGCGCACGCAAATCCTATTCGACAAGAAACATGGAGTCGATCCTAGTAATCAAATTGATAGCTCGGTGACATTAAAAGAGAGCCGTCGATCTCACAAGTGGTTTGGCAAAAAGTCAACATGCTTGGCTTGTTAACAAGTGTAGCAATAGGGCTATCCATTTTCCTGGAACTTGGAAAGTGGATGCCCCATTAGAAAAAATTTCAGGCCTCCAGAGGGCTGCTCCACAGCCCTCTGAGGAACCCTGAAATTTGTTTGTTTTTTTGCTGAAAAATTTGTTTTTCTCCTATTCCCGCCCACCTGAAACTGCAGTGGCAGTGGCGCAGGAACTGAGTTTTGCGAGTAAAAAATAAATAAAAATTTAATCTTAAGAAATTATTCTACAAAAAAAAAAAACCCGCAAAAAATTGACTATTTCGGCGAGTAGTCTGCTCATTGCAGCAGTTTTCTGGAGTGACAGACCAAGCTTTTTAATAACTTGGTTTGTCACTCCGGAGCAGCCCTCCGGAGGGCTAAAAATTCCTCTAATGCCGCATTTTGCAAGTCAAATTACCACCCGTTTGCAAGCCGGGTGGTGATGCTCTAAATCCCTCCCTAGTACCTAGCAAAGCATGATACCTTCCTAACATAGGGAGGACTATGGCCTGATTATACGATGTTATGGAGTGACCCTTGCAGCCCATGAATTAATAAGTATGGGCTAGGGTGAATTGACCCCTTCATTCCCTCGCATTTTATCCCTTGGGGAAAACACTGGAACTTTTTATTTGCAACCCAGGATAAAATTTCGAAATTTTGAATTTATATAATGAATTACAAGCACCAAATTAGTTGAGAGAGACAAAGAAATACAAAATTAATCACACACAAAATAGGGGGTAATTTTTTACATATATCCTTGGTTGGAAGAATTCACCTTGGCCAATAACTATGATGCCTCATGGTGTGAATGGAAAAGGGGTGCTTTAAGTGAGTTTTTAAGTATAGTCCTAAACATAAGATTATAAGTAATGACCTTTAAGGAGATTTCTAGTAAAAATTTACTAGAAATATATGTATTTCTAGTAAATTTTTACTAGAAATCTCCTTAAAGGTCATTACTTATAATCTTATATTTAGGACTATACTTAAAAACTCACTTAAAATATCCCTTTTTCTGATAGTGTGTGAAATTGAAAATATTCACTTGTATTTGAAATACATGTAAAATAGCAACATTTTAACCTTGGATTATAGGGTTAGTCATCGTGGGAATCATTGTTTTGGGTACTATGTGAATCATTTGCTTAAAAAAATCCAAGATCATTCATTAGAGGTCAAACAATTGTGTAAGACCTCCCCTTTTTACGCAAAATTTCAAAGCCATGAACATTTGCACTTTTGTCATGCATAGATTGAGGATTCTTTGTCATCCATTAGACACTTTTAGGCCATTGTGTTGTTATAGGATTAATAAAAGTGATAATATGAAGAATTTCACTATCTTTTAGGTGAAATTTTGATTCAAACAATTAGCAAACTGTAGTGAAAGATGTTGCAAGTAGAATCTTAATTTTTTTGCTACTTAGAGAATATGTTATTAGTTTTCAGAAGCAACACACTACAGGCCCCTACAATGGGTAATAGACTTAGTATGAAACAACACATTTGGAACCTTGAAACAACAAATGTGATGCATGTTAGAAGCACACATGAATAGTGACTTTTCTAATCTAATCAAGCTCTAAGTCATTACAAAAAATCTAGGTCCGGCCTGTACTGTAGAAGGCCATCCAGTTTGGACGGATGTGCAAATACAATGATATTTTTTTTAATTTAAAAAAATATATCTGTGGAAAAAAATTATAATAAAAAAATTTAAAATAAAAAATCTAACAGGGCGCACCAACTGATTTTCATTGGCAGGATTCATTGTGTGATAGTTTGGATTGATATTTCTTGTAATTGCACATTTTTATGTAAGAAAACGGCCCTTTCGTGGCCTGAAATTTTCTTTAATGTTGAAGGCTTGGTGGTGAGGTTGTCTTCTATATATGCGTACACAATAGGTACTTGTGGGTGTGTAAGGGTTGTGGTTGACCTTAGAATTTCAAGGTCTACTCACTGTCCAAAATAGGGGAACCTTTTGAAGGGTGCACCCGCAATTGAATTCACCCTTGGTGGTTATATATGTAGATTTGGTTGTTATGAGGCAAAAAATAGGTGCTGTTTTAGGTGCTTGTAGCTCTAGGATACTTATAGCTTTTTAAGGTATTGCTACCTTATTTAGAGAGAATTACTCCAACTAGTTAGTGGCTCTGGAACGAAGAGGAGGGGGTTTTGCATTGACAAAAATTACTATAGGTAGTTGCAAGAAACACTTCACGTTTTTTCGTCAAAACTACGTTTTTTGGCCATAGGACTAACAGTACTATGCAATACTACCAATACTATGTTTTCGCAGCGCCCCGACAAATTTAGACCATCGATTCAAGTTGCCAGCAGATGTGAATCATTGATTTAGTATTATATTGTACTATGCAATACTACAGACTACTACGAAGTACTGCAGAAGCCACTAGAAGCAGAAAAGGGGTTTGTGAAGTTTTTCATTCTTAGTAATTCAAAAAAAATTCAAAAAAATTCCATAAAAAAAGCCATTTTGCTAGAGAAGATTGCTTTTGCATTGCACCAGAAAATTCATGAAGGAAATTGTTTTCCTCTTCGCAACCTTCGCGCAAAGGAAGGTCACTTTGACCCCATGTGTGCAACTGACATGTTGCTATTTTCAAAAAGCTTTGGTCAGTCCTTGTAATGTTAGCGGACCTCCAACATGTCCAATTTGTGGCTTCAAATTCACATTTTTGGGTTAAAAATAGGACTAAAATCCCCAAAATGGCCAAGGTAGACACCCAATTGGGGGCACGTTAAAAATAGTAAACTAGTTTGAAAAAATTTGAAAAAATTGCTCAATGTTTGCAACTACCGCATCTACCTTCATTCCAAATTTCATGCCAAATGGACAAACAATGCAAAAGTTATGAGCAAAAAGTCAATTCCCGAGGGCAAGGGGACAAAAAATAGGACAAATGTTTCTTGCAATCACCCCTATGAAGAAGTTTAAATAGCTATCTTACCCAAAAATTGAAAAGAGAGACACTGTGTAGGTTTGCTTATTCCACAATTCTAGTACTACAAGTACAAAGCTTCTTTTAGCATAGGTCTTTGCTTTAATTATTGACATACAAGGATAGTTTGTTCACACTAGGGCCCGCAATTGTCTTCAAAGAGACAGGATGAGTGATACAAGCATTACATACCTTTGCTAGAAGGGAAACTCTATACAACCTAATACATGTATACTTTGCATGGCTAACGTTATCTAATACTCCGTATCATTCAATTAAAATTGAAGTGAAATTATTATTAGATGTGTATTCTTTTATTGGGATTTGTTAGGAAGAGTTTGAACTCTAATGCATTTTAGTATGCATTATTTAAACATTATTTAAATAAATTATGAAATTTTAAAGTTCTAAATATAGATGTAATGTAAATCATTCTTAAAAAATTGCAATAGTTAGATGATTTACTTCCTCAAAATAAGCATCTTCATTCTAAAAAAGAACCATAGTTGTCAAATCAGACAAGTTAGGATCATCGATTAGGCGGACATATTAAACGGTTCGGATGGACCATACAGACAATGTGACTACTTAAAGTAGTCACATCCTACGCATTAGGATCACTGGACAAGTGGGCGAAACGGACAATTAAGACAAATGGTCTATATAATGTAATAATTATGCCATGAACAACCTTTGGAAGCAAGAAAACACCCTATGACCTGACGAGTAAGCCGTTTCACCCAATACAAGCCAATAAAATGAGTAGCCATGCATTCAATCTTCATTTATGTATAACTGAACTCCTCTTGAGAACAAATCAAAAAATTGATTCAGTAATCCTCTAGTTCATCAAAATGTATTTGCCCTACAAAGAATAGCGTCTTCTTCTAAAAGCAATGAAATTTTTATGTAAAAGCAACTTATTGAACATGATTTATTCTGAATGGCTTCATGCTATATATATATATATATATATATATATATATATATAAAGATTGAAATTTGGAAATTTACTATTTCATTTATTGCATAGCTTGCTAAATATGTCACGAAGATCAATAGGTGACATCATTGTGGGTTCAGCTTGGATAGTGCAAAACTAGTGAAAGTCTTTTTCAAAGCATTGTTGTCGCATTAGGCAAGTTAGGATCACTAGACCTCTTGGATAGGCAGACATATCAAACAATTTGGACGGACCGGACAAACAATGTGACTACCTTAAATTAGTCTCATCAAGCTCACCAAGGTCACTGAACGTCTCGGACAGGCGGACAAATCGGACAATTAGGACAGACAATCCGTTCAATGTGATGACAATAAACAGAATCTACGTGGTTCTTGGGTAAAGTGCACTTACTTATGATCTTGACTTTGTTATTGTTATGTGATTCAATATCTTACAATTTCATATCAACTGTATATGGGATGTGGAAACATAACTTCATTGTTGTAGATTTCATTGAAGACTCTTGATAACCCTTCCATCTCATAAGCTTTGCATTGCTGAAGAAGCAATAAAGATTACCAAACAAATTAAAGATTGTCAATATCATCAAATTGGGAAGATTCTTGTACCAAAAATTGTAACAAACATGTAAGGTCATTACACCTAATTGCAATCTGTACCTAATTGCACCACAATACACATTCCAATTTCTTTTCAGAACCTAAATCTAGGGTTGTAATTCTTTATTTAGTCATGTGGTGCAAATCTAACAAGACAAGTATAACTATCTTGAATTAAGGTTTTGAAATAAAGATGGGGATACATATTGGCACAACCAAGTGGAGAGGCACAACTAGGTGGGAAAGCACAACTGGATGTGCTTACCTTATACAAAGCTCTAAAAGCACTAGGATAGATACAAATTTGCATTCAAGCAGTGTATTATGAAAAATACCGAAGTAGTGAAATACCACTAGTTTAACATTAAAGAGATTACGGTCATCCACAATATTGTTGTTATTCAGTTACTGTAATTTAATTCCAATTGAACAAAATGCTGCTCTATGAGCATTTGCACTCTTTCACCAAGAAGGGGCCTAGCCCAACTGCCTAAATCTCTCCACCGAGAAAGATGCCCAAAGAAAAAAGAGCCCAATCTTTGTAAAATGAGCCCTCAACCCTCCATCTTGATGGGCCCTCCCATCTCTTCATTGGGTTTGAATTCTACTTGCCTCAATAAGTTTTTGTAACACATTTTGAAATGCCTCACAATTATAGCAACTCCCACCAATGAGAGTGCAAAGCTTCTTGGAGATATGGAAAAAAAAGGTGGGAACTGGAAAACTACTTTGTTGGTGGATCTTGGAAGGACAATTGAGCTTGCCAAAAGCCATTTGGCAAGGCAGTTTCTCCATGAAAGGGTGGAGATGATTTAAGTCGGTGTACAATACTTAATGAAAGTTCAGGCCCTTTGATGATTCCATTAATCACTGAACAAAAGCTGCCCTGCACCCCTGTGAATGCAGCTCTCAGTCTCAGTTGTCGGTGCATATGTATGAATAGAATAAACACCCAAAGCGCATCTCCAGTGCGTCCCCACAACATTGCCACCATGCCCACGGGAAGGAGAGCGACAAGAATTTCAGAAGTGCAGATCTGCCCATGCAAAGCCAACACCAGGCAGAGCTTGCTCTGTCAGGCCAGCCGGGTGAGCATTCGGCTCCATCAATTGGATCAGGTCTGTCACAAGCTGGTGTTGGTGAACCGTCCCAGCGCTGTATTGCAATTGCAAAAAAACTGATTGGTTTCCATCGCAATTAATCGCCTTTTTGTTGCGAGGTTTGGGTTCGAAACATGTGAGGTGCGAAACATGCCTTCAAGGTTTCGTTTGCAAGGACGTGACTAGCTGGAAGTGTTAGTGGAAGCAAGCAAACTCCTTATCACTACAACAACCAAAGAGTCCTGATTTTTAGTCAGAAATGTCGGTGTCAGTGGAAGTGAGAGCCGGTGAACTCGCTTTCCACTCTGAATTGGAAGCGAGAAGTGTGAGTGACAGTTGTTGTAGGACCTTCATTTGTACTAATTTGTGAGCAGAAGTTGTCGCCTAGTGTAAATGGAAAAGCATGTGTGAGTGAGCGGAAGTAGAGAAATATTGTTTTTTAACTCCCAAAGCAGAGTAAATGAGCCTGACTTAAATCTACCCCTGCAATGGACCTTGAAATGAACTCGTTTGCATCCTAAATAGACTCTTTGACGGAGTTGGGACAATAAGAAGTTCATCCAAGCGCACAATTGTGTATAACAAAGTTGAAGTGTGCAAATAGTAATGCTCATCAAGAATTCGTGAGAGTAGAAATATTACTCGCAGTCATGATGTGGGCTTATTTTTCATTGTGTGGCACAGATTAATTGTTTGTTGTCGAGTGAGTTTATTACAACAAAATTTGGAAGAGATGCCACCTGTAATTGATGATTACATACTGTAGAGACAGATTACCAGCACAGCGTCAATGACTCGAGATAGCAGCTGCACACTGCAAGAGTAGGAGACCCTATTCTACCTTACACGTGCTTGCAATTTCTGATACTATCAATGACTGGGGGACACAGTTGTAACTCGAAGCCGACTGAGTAGATGCTGCCGAGTACGCACACATTGCAGTCAGAAGTAATGAACTAAGGACGTCGATCATCAGCAAATATTATTGATCTGCAGAGACTCTGGCCGGGCCAATTGGTCGAACCTTGAACAACAGACACTTAATTTCAATAAGACGACCTAATCAACAGGTGAAAGGCAGCACATTGTCAATCCGGGAACGAGCACAGGAGAAATCCAGTATGGAAATTGGACTGTGTCCAAATTCCATTCGAACTGTATCCTATTCTACCATCACTGGACATCGACTCAGGAATCCTTCAAAATTTGATAGATGGACATTTGGGATTTCTCCTGTGCAGAGATCGCGTGCAGTTTTATCCAGATTAGATTCCATCATTAATTTTTTTTAATGTTATCTAACCAGTTATCTGCTAGATGATTCGAACTTCAGTACATGCAATTCCGGCCTGGTACTGTACAATTGGAGCGACATATGTGCCAAGGTCGGAAAGTAAGTAAGCTTTTCAGTTGCCTGTGGCGAATATGATGTGTCGCAGAATGCGAATTTGGTCACTGCATGCAAATCCCACAGCACTGCACATCACCACCAAATGGTCCAAATTAAGACTCTCAGGGCCGTATTCCTAAATTTGGAAATTCAGGGAATTTGTGCTCATGCTATAGGCTTGCATGTGACTGGAATCGGAAACCTTGCAAATAAGACAAACCATTTTCCAATTCCAGTGCATGGAAGTGTGCAATATTTGCAACAGGGGAATTGGAATATTTTGTTGGCATGACTATAGAGAGAAGTACTTGAAAAGTGGAGGAGTAAGTTTCTGACTTCCTTTTTATCTAATTTTAACATTAGACTTGAACTTTTGGATTGCTTTTAGTTTGACAACAAAACAAAGTTATACTTAAAATGTACTTTCTCCCTACTCACAAGATAAAGCCACTCCTAAAATGTAGTTTCTCCCTAGTCACAATAGAAGTGTAAACATCATGAAAATCAACCAAAACAATTCCAGTTTTGGAAAACTTGAAATTTGTTTTTTATTCCAACTACACATGGAAGTCCAACCTTGCAATAATGAATTGGCGCAATCTTGTGTGCACACCTAAACTAAAGTTTTAGAGCTCGAGGCACTTAATCGTCACATTTCAAACGCTTTCATTGAAAAATGCATTTCAAGCAATATGGGAACAAATGTTATATGAGAGACGCCAATCCCTCATATATATATCTGTGTGTGTGTACATCTTAGGTAAACCTTTGGAGCCTCCAAGGGATTGTCAACCTTTGCTTATTGGTGTGCTAACTAATTTTTTTCTTCTTAATACTATCTTTAAGTCTATTTAGTGTAGGTCACTTTAAATCCCGCAATTTTATTTTGCGCAAATCATCTAGCATCCACCTATGTAGAATTCAATGATCTCATGACAACACTAAGGTAGGAGACTCTATTTGTGCCACTCCATGACCACTATTTAATAGTAGAGCATATTTGAAAGTTGAAAAATGTACACTATTGATAAATAGTGATGCAAATAGGGTGGCTTTTGAATTGTGTCGTCAATATGGTCTCCTACCTAAACATGTTCACACTTCCATGCTTGATAAGGTGCCCACCTTGCTTCAAAATGAGCACTAAGCTAAATATAGAGGTCGTCAATTTCATTAAATTGGCATGACTCCAAGTGCTAATAATTGTGAAATTCATCTCCACAAAGCTTTAAAACTACAACTGGTACTTATGTTTCAGGCTGAGCACCCTGGAAATTGTCAAAGTACTGAAATTCTTCCAATTTACAAATCTGAGGTTAGAGAGTAGTGAAGATGAATTGTTGCAATGACATCCAGGCTACATGTGATATTACCAACAGCCTGGATTATCAAGCCCGTATTGCTCCTAATACATGTCACATGTTTATACTAATCCAATCCTACATGTGTTAAGATCGTAGATTTCACTAAATTGGTGCATTTCAGGCACCAAAATTTGTCTCGTTCTTCTCCCCGAAGCTCTAAAAACTAGAACTTGAGTAGATTTACGTTTCAGGGTCTTCCTTTCTGAAAAGTTCCAATTTAACGAAATTGATGTTGAAAATTGGTGACAGCCGAGGTCTCGAGAATAAAATTAGATGCACCATTTATTGGATTTACTTGCTAGCTACACCCATTACACCAGGTGCAAACTTACAATCAAAACTAGCTGCCACGAGTACCTGCATGAGGCACTAGAGATGGCCATAAGTTTGACAACATCCTCTAACATCAATTTTGTTAAATTGGCGATATTTCACAAGCCAAAAATTGCGACGTATTTTCACAATTGTCTAATTTCAGGTCACAAACTAAGACATGTATAAATTTTGGTTTCAGGCCCCGTAGCCTGAAGCGCATCAAAGTTATGGAATATCGCCCATTTAACGAGATTGACGTTTTCTATGCAAAGTAGTCCATTCATGTGATCCTTGACCAGCGCATCTGATAGCCAACTCCTGCAGGGCGATATTGATAATGGCCGCGAAGGATTCAACTTCAAATTTTACCGGTAGTTGATATGTTTTGGAGGGAGTTAGAATTGGTACAACACCCCCAAAACATCTGTAGTTCAAAGCACAGCGAACGCCACTCATTCCAGAAATAGAGTTTTGCTCCGAGACTGATCAATTAATCGTCTGCTTAGTGTGGGTTTCAAAATAAGGTGGGAGTCCTGCACTCCTACCTATCGTTCAGTAGCGTCATCATGTCATTAGATTCATTAATTACACGAATGCAAGAGGATTAATAGAGTACTACAATTCCTTGAAATAAAGGGACCCCAAAACACTAAATCGTTGAAAAAATTGTGGCATTCAGGTATCTCTAGGGCCAGTATAGATTTAGGTTTCAGGTTGTGCACCTTGAAAGAGTGCCAAAATCATGAAATTCTGCCAATTTAACAAAGATGAGCTTACCTAAGGAAGGGCACTGAGACTACAAAATGACTTCAAGATTACTGTAAAAATGAAGAATGCACCTACTGATTCAAAAACTGGATCATTTTTTAGTTGCCTGTCTTGAATATAGAGCCGAATCCTTCAATGGTTTTTGAACCCAGAGAGTCTGCATTTGTTACCCTGAGGAAGTCAGCTTGAATGAGTTGCTTCAGTCAGTCCATTACTCGCTCAATTATGGGCATGGTCACGATGAGCGTCGACGTCACCGGATCCCACTTGGCAGCGCTCCGCTCCATGTTCACCTTGTGCGGGAGAAACAAGGCAAGGTAACTGCAGGCACTCCCTTCCCAGGCACCCAGTCAGGTCAATCCAAGAAAGTCCATAACGTATACATAACTGCATTTGAAATCGTCGGATAACAAATGTTTGAGCACGGTTTGTGTTGTTAAATTATCTAAGTCAGGTTTTGTTAGATCTTGTTGCGAGTCCAAAAGGGATGATTCCAAACTTTCTTTGCATCCATGTTTTGGACACTGTCTGAATGAACTGTGAAGATTCAAAGTGTTGAAAAGCAGTGTATCCAAAATCGACCCTAAGTTGTGATGGATTGAGTATTTAGAGCAGAGTCTCTGCAGTATGTGTTTTGCTAGAATATGTAGGTGCCAGTTTGAGAAACGGGTTGCTAATACCTCAGACCCAATGCAATAGAGTCTCTATTGTACGTGTTTAGCTAGAATGTGCAAGTGTTGTTAGAGAAACCTATTGCTATTACTAAGGTGCAGTTGCCTTAGACCCAGTTCCATAGTGCAGGTATGGAATTTTTACAGTTTGAGTATGGAATTTGGGACTGTATTCGTCTGGAATTTCACAGGCAGGAGCATGGAATACTATTGAATATGTCTTGTGAGCCTCACTACTAATTATTTTTCCCTGGGATTCATGGGGTTGGTGTTGCTTACTATTGAGGGGTTATGAGCTTCAAGTAGGTTTTGTGCACATCCAGGTCGATTTCTTCCCGCTCTTCAGTTCCCGGCAGTTTGATCCGCATCACCAGGTCCTCACAACTCATGCTTCCGCAGTCCTTCTCGCTCTACAACAAGCAAACAATGTGTCCTGGGGTGTTGAATTCATTTCCATGAAGAATAGCAAACAGAAGTAGTGAGCGATTGAAGGGCACTTTATATTAGGATCTAATTGTTGACCCGATTTCAGTCAATAGGAGTGCTCAGATCCTTAATCCTTAAGCGTCGACGCAACCATTCTATGGCCGATGGATGATAGAGAATCAAACTATGTAGGACAGAAATGCAACTATTCATCCTTGGGAATTTGTTGTGAAAAGGGAAGGTCTTCTACATTAGCTTGACTTCCAATGAGCACTTTTGCAATTTTTTAAGCCAATGATTTACACGGTAATGCAAAAGGATGATTTTGAGGGTCACCCCTTCGTCCTTTAAGGGTTAAATGACGCCATCAGTCAGGCCCAAAGGCTTTATATTGAAAGTCACCCCAATTTTCTTTTAAATTATTTGGTTGCTTATGTAGCTGTATTTAAATGCCCAAAATTTGGGCCCAAGTGTTAAAAAGTGGGTGAACACCAAATTTGGTCATTATGAGTAGGATAAGAAAATAAATAGTTAATTATGCTACAAAAAGAGCCAGGGCTTCTTTTTTTGGCGAAATTTCGCCAGATTCCAACTCACTCTGACACATTTCTGCCACTATGCTTGGCTCCCTCCAAATATTCACCAGCAAACAGAGGGCACGCATGGGCTCCATTGTTCATCTATAGTGCGAAAAAAAAAGCCTTAAAAAGAGCCCGTTGCACTACAAATGAAAGGCTAGAGTGAGGGTGAATACCATCTGCATGTAAACATCATTGCAGGAGACGGCTTGCTTGTACACAAATTCATATCTACAACACACTTACACATCACGATTTGATTAGAAACATCTTGCAAATAAGGATGGAAGGTAAATTAAATTAAGTTAACAAGTTTTGATTGCCAAAAATGATATGCATAAACATTTTTTCCTTTCAAAAACTATAGTAGGTATAGATTTTAGTTTACTACAATTGTGCAAACCTTCATTAGAACAAATCTACCTTTGAAATTGCCACTTCTGAGTTAGCAAAGAGTTATCAATGTTCAAGCGTACAATATAGACTTTGTCAATGTTCATATAGTAACATCATATGTATTGTATATGCTCCTTTGAAAGTCAACATTGTACTGGCCTTTTATATGCCCTTTCATTTTATCTAGATGCCTTATTAACAAATGATTTGATGAGAACTTCTATTGAAAACTTAGGACCAACAATCTCTTAGTTCTTCTTGTAATGTGTCATTTTTATTGAAAAGTTGCCAAATCAAATTGAATTTCTCAAATGAATACTTTGCAAAATTTGCAATAGAAACAAAGAGCTTACTCCGGTGTAAACCGAGCCCGGCCATGTAAGTCAGCATCCTTCTCCAAGTCAATTTCAGGTTCTTCTTCTTTCTCCTTCTCCTTCTCTAAAAGTCAATACATAATCATGCTTCTAAGTACAAACTTAAAAATTAACCCTGAAAAGACAAGACCTACCACCAAAGTAGTTGGACCTCCAAAATGGTTCAATTGTTGAATGAATAGGTGCATTCTTCATTTCTATTACACCTTTAAAAACTATCAGACAATTATTATCTTCCATGCCTTCATAAGGTTAATAATGTCTCTGTTTCTCAAACCCCTAACTTTTTGTCAATGCAGAGACACTAGAAGAAATCATGTTCTAAACAACAAGCCACAAAAACTGAAAATAGTCCACGAGGACAGAAAATGAGTCGTTGTGGACAAGTCATTCAGGACAGGTTTTCTTCTAGTGAGATGAATATTCCAAACAATGAAACCTCCATATGAATCATGTAGAAGATTCTCTGATGTTATGATGTTTCATAACTTCTGAAAGAGTTTAAATTTGCTGTTAGCGGCTTGCAAATATGAAGAACAAATTTTCCTGTAGCTTACTTTCATCTTCCTCTCCGCCTTTCACATTTTTGCTGTATTGTGGACCAATGTGGCCGGGATTCAACGCCTGCGTTCCTAGATGAGATTCCTCGGAGTAGTCACGGTTTTCCTGCTCCATGCACAGAAGCAACAGCCACTTATCAAGCAAGATACATAAACGACAGACCGAGCTTGAGAATCTGGATTTTCAAAGAATCTTCAGGAAAACTTCTCCATTACTCAACTAAATGTAAATTTTTTTGGTATGATTCTCTTGTCTTCAGAAGATGAATCTATCAATTGAAGTCTTGGGTTTTGAATCACAATTTGAACTTGTAGTTTTTGCATTCAAAAGTTTGATAAATTCTCTGAATAGTGGCTCTGAGGTTGCCCATGGCCTTGAGGAAGGTGGAAGCTCATCATTGATTGGTCATTTGAACAAGTTATATGATGCCTATTTAGGAAAGCTTTTGAAATTCAAGTTTGGGTAGCCCTCTTAGGACTTAAAATGTCCTTTAGGGTTAAGACCAATATTCTCCAATTAACCATTATTCAATTAGGCTGGTTGTTCCTAAGAGTAATAGGAAAGAGCAGAGTATGCACTATAAGAAACCCCCATTTTAGGTGACGAGCCCTAATTTTTTATGACGGATTTTAGGTAGCGCTATCTCTGTCAATAGTTAAAATTCAACAAATAGGTTTACTAGGTAGTAGAAGGTGAGCTCTTATAGGTTCTAAAATTGAAGTCTAAATTGGAAGGAGAATTCAAAACTAATAGTTCATTGTGTGGTGATTTGATACATGTCAAATGAACAAAACTACAACTGTTAATGACCGCCAAAAACACTCCTAGCTCATAATTGGTGGATATTATGATAGATTATATATTGATCACCATCATTCATTTCTTCAACCCCAATTTCATTGATGCTAATCCATTAAGTTTAAGAGACTCAATTTATTTCAAGCAATTTTTTTAATCGCACGATTCACCTTGCATGAATTCACCTATTTTAAATCTTATGGCTTGATGCAACAACATTCAATCTCATATGCTTTAGTGACAAAGTAGAATACCCACTTTATTTTGAAATCCATAATAAAGAGACAAAACAAAAGTCTTTTATTACAAATTCTTTATTATAAACGAGCAAATTCAAACCTCTTCAGCACCTCTGCAAGATGCGAACAAAGATTCCAATGCCTTGATGTCGTTGAAGTTTGTCATTTTGACAAGGAACTTTAACTCTTCAATAACCAACCTTTAATTTGCAAAAGAATTAAGGTATGAGCACCCACTTTCAACTCCACCTAAATTTCAATACCTAAAAATATAGACATGAATGGTGACAGTAATGTATAGTAAATTGTCAATAGAGAATGCCAGTGGGAGAAGTCATGCTTGCTCATTGTCAACAAGTGATTCAACTATCAATTATTAGTGCTCTCTTCAAGTGAAATTGGAAGTGAATATTGCTTCAGTTTTATACCAAAATCCTCTACTTCTACTTTTGCATGCCTTTCTTTCTATTTGCTTAAAAAAACACTTTTCCTTCATCCAAATTCCAGTCATATTTTGCTTTATTGCAATAAGTAACAATTGTAGGTGCAAATACCTTAATCAATCATCAACGTCAACGTGAGTTTCGTTTTGCTTTTCTATGCAACCATTCTCAAATAATTTGTCTTCAAATTTGTAATGAACCCTAAGTCTTATCTACATGAGCTCTCTCATGTCAAGAGTGATCTTTGCAAATTCACAATGAAAAGGGTGATGGAAGTTGCTCATGAATGATGAATATACTAGGAGTGACACCACAAAGGGTAGAGCTTTTGGTGTGTATAAATTTGTAGGTTTTTTGGTAAGCAAAGGAAGAGGAGAAGAAGGCTAACTTTTGTCTCAAAGACCAATGTGAATAGAGCATATATTGCAAATGGCTCAACCATATAAATCTCATGGGTTTATATGGTGAATAGAACAAATGACAAGGAAAGAAAAGAGAGTACATTCATGTGTCAATAATGAGGCCATCTGACATCTTCAAGATCACTTGTCCTCAAGAACCTCCAACAAATGCATGATAATTTATTGTAAGGTCATAATGTATTCTTCTAAATATTATATTATATTTTCACTTGGTGTTAGGAATATTTTTTGCAAAGTGAATTTAGTCCCAAGGTGCACCAAAATGCACTCCAATGACCCTTGCTAAAGTTAATTTTAACACCACCGACAATATTTAATATTCATCCAATATTTAATATTCTATAATTTGATAACCCTTATCTACAATCATATACCCCTTAAGGACTAGAATTAGTCCACATTTAGAAATTAAGAAGATGTACTATAAAATGCAATTTAAAATAACTATATAATGATGGATATTAAACAAAAGCTGTAAACTATGACCAATACATTGTATCCATATAGTTGGATCTACTACTACACTTACTAATATTTTATTGGCAAAATCTCAAACCAAAAATTAAAAATTCTTTTAAAAAATGAATTATTAATTGAATAGTACTCCCTCTATCCCACTAAAAACCTCCAAAAAGCTTCCCCACGAGTGATTAACTACATTTTTAGTCTTTCTGCTAGTGATACATGCATTTGAAAACTAGCAACCCATCCTTTAGATCTATGCAAAATCTCCAACATAGGCACCATCATTTAGGCACCCAAAATCCATGCAAAAAGTACCATTTTTGACAAAATTTATAAACGCTACCAGCTCCATCATTCTTGATGATTTAAAGGTTGGTATCAACATTGGGATTCTGGAAACATCTACTACAACCTAAATACTTGCAAAAAAGATCCCTACACCACTTCAAGAACAACTCTTCAAAGTGATGAAGTTGTTACCAAATCCATTGTCAATACTACTGTCTAAGGAAGCACAACGAGTCCAAGGTGTCTCATATGGGCAAGGGCAAGCTTTCTTGGCAAAGAATGCTTCCTAATCACTTGACTTGCCCCCACAAGGTCGTTCAACACGGCCAACACTTACCCAACAATCAAAATCTAAAAACGGAGGTTTTTAGTGGGACAGAGATTGTGCTTGATTTGGAGGTTTTTAGTGGGACAGAGGGAGTAGTTATTTTTACAAAATTTGTTTTCTTTAAATTTGGGTTGTTTTTACAAAATGTATTATGCTAAAACATATTTTTATTTTTTGAACTATAGAATATTTGCACATTCAACAAAGTCTTAAAAATCTATGACATACAAAAGTTAAGAGAGTTAACGCAAAAATCTACAAATAATTGGATGGATTAAAAACAAAATATTACGTACTTGAGACATGCTTGCATTCATCCAATGCTCAAAATTTGGATGTTGGGTCTTGAAGGGATATAATAACAATTCACTAATGTACATGCAATTTTATTTATGACCAAGTTAAGATAATTAGCTAATTGCAACTCCTTGTGACCTCTTTCTAAAAATGCTTTCTACACATTCTTGCCTACTATGCATAGCCTCTATTCATGAGAGTTGAAGATTGATTTCGGATACATTCATTTTTAGCTCTTTGAAAATTCACAATCTTGAATCATGAATCTTCTTCTGACTTGAGGAATCCACAATTGACGTTGGTAAAAAGTCCAACCACTAGTAATTCCAAAGGCCATGTCGCGTGGCAATCCTTTAACTTGCAATGCCTCAATCCAAATTAGCACCCAAATTGGCATTAGAAGAGTAATTTAACTTCATACTTCAATATCCTTTATTGGGTTTTAAAATCTCATTTATTTTAAGTAGTGAAGAAGCTTCAAATAGAACCTTTCGTGCTTTTAATGCAAGATCTTTGAACATAGAGCTTTGTTCTGCACTTGGCAAACCTTATTCACTTTTGGACAAAATAGGACAAATGCAAAGATGGAAGAATATAAAGAATTGTAGCACATGCATTGGGGCCATTAAAAAACCTTCACATTGTCATTTGGACCAAATAGCAATTGCATAGTAGATGTTCTTATTCTTTGTAACTTTGCAAGTCTTCAACCTCTCTATCATAAAGAAAACTCAAGCAATTTCAGGTGATTCCGGTAACATTGTCCAAATAGACATTTCTACTGGTCATTTCTACAAAATTCACCACATATATATTAACCTGGCTAAAGTCCCATTGTCCCCTTAAGGGACAAAATGGATTTTGGACAGGATACTATGAGCTCAATTTTTGGTGAAACTTTTTGAAACTTTTTTATAAGATAGAAAAATTTATTACCTTTAAAAAAATATAATTTTTTATTTCTATTGGTGCCCAATAGCAAAAATTATACCACAATAAGCCCATATCTCAATTGGGTAGGCAGAAAAACAAATCCACAAAAACTTGAAATAAAAATTTTGAATTTTTTTCTTCTTATGATTGTATTTTTGTTTATATGGAAAGCTTTCATTGATTCCATTTGGATTTATAATGTGAAGTTATGGAGCATCTTGTTTTGTAGGCAATCATACTTTTTTTTTAGAATATAATATACAAGATTTGTTTTTGAGCTCTATTTTCACATTTTAAAAATGTTCCACAAGGTTAACTTTTATTATTAGAACATTCTCACCATTGGGATTAGTGTGTTTCAATATATTCCATCTCAGAGCTATTAATGATTAATTTTTTCCTTTATCATATACCTTCTTCTACTTAACAATTTAAAAAAAAATGAAAATCAAGTTTTTTTTTTAACTTTTATTTTTTCAATATTCTCAACTCAATTCTTTAAGATAAAAATAAATAAATTCAAAATCTATAGTGTAGAATTTTTAAGTTAAGAAGGTTCAAAGTCTCATAATTTAGTTTGCCATGGTGCCAAACAACATGATTTCTTCACTTTGAACTCATTAACCCCTAAAGGACCAACTTGCTATTTTTAGCAGTATAGAAATTTTGGGCAGGTACATGTGAGCGAACATTTGCATAATTGTTGCCCATAATTTAGTAGAAGTTGTGGACAAGAAATATCTTTCATGTGAACAAAATTTGAAGTGATTTGGAAATGTTGACTAGAAGATATGACCTGATGTGTTTCTTTTTTTCGTAAATGGGCAGTAAGGGCACTTTCATTTAAACTGCAGTAGAAATTTGTGCAACCAGCCCATGAGTGGGAGGGCAATTGAGAGGGCAGCTATGAATTGGAATAGTGGTTTGGATTTCATATTTTGCTCTTCTTGACAGACAATATGACTACTGCATGCAGTGCCTGGCAGACTACTGTATGACATGGCATGGCTGGCAGTTGCTATCTAGAAGCACTCGTGCCACAAGATAGAAAAAATCCAACCGCCTACCTACTTAGCATGATACTAAAACAATAACAATGGCATGAAAGGGCAATAAATAATAAATGAAGAATCAAAATGAAAAACCATTGAATGCAAAGTTGCTTCTTTTTGCTTACATTAGTCACATGTAATTATCAACCTAAAGCGTAGTATATAGCCTATGACTGTAAAGTAAAAAAATGGACTACTAACAAAAAAACAAAACCTTTCAGAGTCCCAGAAAGTCCTATGTAATGTAGACTTCATGTGAAGTCTTCCGAGATGTGAAGACAACAGTGGCTGTGTCAGGGCCGGGTTTGAGCATCCTAGAGCCTCCACCCCTTATTTGAAGACTACCCCATGTTTTCTTAGTCCTCAGATTTTATTTTTTTGTGGGAAATTTTTTTAATTCTGGTAGAGGGGTCTAGGAAGAAGGTCTCCACCGTTCACTTTCTTATTTGAGGTTTCCTTGAAAATTTATAAAATTCTAAAAAATGCATGTAAGCCTAGTTTGAACATGCTGCCATGACATAGCAATTTTTTCTATATGTTCTCCAATTTGAAAGTGTTTGAAATTTTTTAAGCATTCAGCGAACTTGCAAAGAAAGATGAATCCGAAGAAGCACCAGCATTTAGCAAAAAAATTCATGCAAATTTGAACAACTGAAGTGCAGCTGCCCTGTTTTGGGGAGGACCCCAAAAAATATTTCTATCACTTCAAACACTTGTATCTTTCAATCCACACAGTGGAAAAGTCTGAAATTTTTGCCACATCTTGTTCAACCAGCGTACTACAAGATCTAACCGTTACATAAGTCCAAAAGTTTTTAAATTTATTTTTTTGGTACTTGTATTAGAAATGGCAGTTTTGAGCGTTTTTGTTGAAATTAAACATAGTCAAGGAACTTAAGGGGTTAATCTTGCAATCTACGCAATTAAAGTGCTTGAAAATTTTCCCACACATTCTCATATTAGTCTACTACAAGATCCTATGGTTAGATATGCAAAAAATACCATTTTCAAATTATTTTTCTCTTTGCACTAAAAATGGCAGTCATGAGCAATTTTTTGAGGGGAAAAAGGCCTTGGGACTTCAAGGATTAAAAAGTGAAGCTTAGAAGAGTTCAAGGATATTCAAGGCTTATAAAGTGAAGAATTTTACCGCTTATTATGGTTCTTCCCCCTTAGACAAGTTTCATACTAAAAGCCTCCTGAAATTGCATGGAAGAGCATATATATAAGAGTATTTTTAATCGTGAATCCGGTTCTTCCCCCCTGGGCGGTTTCTGAGCCCGGTCATGTAGAATATTCCTTAGTGAGGCCCAGTAAGTGCTTTACTTGAAATTTTTTTTAATCAAAGTAATTAGTGTTTCACATCCAAGTGATTTTCTGTCAAGTAAGGTAGGAGGTCCAGAAATGGAGCATCTAAGCGCTGAAACTGAATTTTGGGGAGGTAAAACATCTTGAAATATTTTTCAGTAAATTTTCCTTGAAAGACAAGTGGAATTGAAATCTAACCCAAGTTGTTTCATATTTTTTGGACCTTTGTGGAATTAGTTACAAATTTTTGAAGTTGGAAAAAAGTGATCATTTGTGGTCATCAAAATGGACCACCTCCTGAAATGTGCATAGGTGGTACATTGAAGAAAGCAAAATGTACCTCTGAGTCATGTTCCATTTTAATGCCCGCTCCGTTTTATAGCCCCAAAATTCCACTTGTCTTTCAAGCAAAATTTATTGAAAAATATTTCAAGATGTTTTACCTCCCCAAAATTCAATTTCAACCCTTAGATGCTCCATTTCTGGACCTCCTACCTTATAGATTTTGTTTTTATGAACGTCAACAGAGGGCTCATGCACTGCCCCTGGAGTTTGCCACGTTGCTAAGAAGGCATAAGACTAAGAGTGATAAAAAAATGAGACAATCCTACTGTAATGAATCTAAAAGTCAAAGCACTCTTTAGAGCATCTGCAGTGGTGGCCCGGTATATGGCCCGGTATTGGTATAACTAACTTTTGAACGGTAAATAATTAGAACTTGAAAATTGTCTCATTGGAAGCGCATCGGAAACAACTTGGAGAAGGTACAAGAAAATTCAAAATTAAACATTGGACATTTGGTCATTGACCCTCTAAATATGGCCAAATGTGGAGGGTTAATGGCCAAATGTTGCTTTGGTAACCGTGATTTGCTAAGACCTCTATAATTACAGATTTTTACCTTGCTTTTGAAGTACCTATCCAATGTTTAATTTTGAATTTTCTTGTACCTTCTCCTAACTGTTTCCGATGCGCTTCCAATGAGACAATTTTCAAGTTCTAATTATTTACCGTTCAAAAGTTAGTTATACCAATACCGGGCCACCATTGCAGATGCTCTTAACCGACTATAAGGACGGGCTCACAACCACTGAGTTCTAGGCTTGCTGATTTATTTCTTTGTTTGCTACCATTTTCCAACTAGATGTGACAGAAAAATTTCCAGAGATGAAATCAATTAGTTTGCTACAAGTTGTAAAATTTTCACCCTTATTAAAAAAAAAAATTGAAATTATTGTGAATTTTATAAGAAAAAAATGAAGGAAATTCATACCAAATACGTAAACCACTCCCTGGAAATTACCCGTTCCTTTTGCACGCAAGTTCTCGTCCGCAATTAGGTTGTAATATCCAATTATGTGGTTTGGCCCACATAATTGAGCATTACAACTTTCTCATCCAACATCCAACTTTCATCCCAAATGTTCATCCTATTTTGTTAATTTCTTGGGTGTAGTTTGTATACGGCAATGGCTTTGTTGTTGGGGATTGCAGGAAGAAATGCGCCTCCTTGTCGGGCTCCGTCTTCTTTGTTGACCCATTTTTTCTAAAACCTTCTCCTTCTTATGCATCGCCCTATACCAAATACATTCAAAAAATCTAAATTTTTTATTGTAAATGTACTCTACGCATGTGAAGGTCTAATTCGGCAAAAATTAAGTCATTTGTGGTAAAAAGTGCCACATGTCATCTTGTGAAAGGTGTGAGGTCACATGGACCCTTCAAAATCTGATGTGGAAATTCAAGTTTAGCACCCGACTACTGAATCAGATCTTCATGTACAATATAATATAGTATATAACATTATGATATAAACCAAATTTACAGTATCATTCTATAGTTAGAAAATCAACAAACCATTGATATAGGCTCTAAGGTTCATATTGCTGTAGAATATCAAAATTTAAGATTTTTTCAAAAAATTTAATTGGAGTAGAAAGTGTAGTAGATAAGCTTCATTTCATTAGTTGGACTCAAATTCCAAAAATATCACTTTTATGGCAAAAATTTGCATCAAGAGTAAAGAGCAAGAAATGTCCTAAACGCACTAGGGGAGGCAACCCATTCTAGATTAGCACCCCATTCTCGTAGAATAGGCTTCTCTATTTCCGTAAAGGAGGAGAAGAACAATGATTAATTATGCCACGGTTCCCAAGGCAATTGTGGCGCAGTATGATTGGCTCAAAGACTTTCAATATTGCAACTAGACCTTGGTCAGAAATAACAAGACCTATATCACCAATATGGGATGGACACAATCTCCAACTGATTAATTTATAGTAATTTTGTTTTGAGACAAAAAAAATCTGAAAATTCTAGAAGTTGTCCAAACTCTATTTCTGCACATGGGAAAATTTTCCCTCGGAAGAAACGCCTTATAGATACCTGTAACTCCTAAAGTAGTCAGAAATGGGTTCTTCCCCTACAAGGGTGATCCGTGGATTAAACATCTTCTTCTTTAGAAAAGTCAATAAGATCATAGTGAAGGACTTCGCAATATTAGGGGAGGCAACCCATTTCTAACTATAGAAGCAGTTACACATATATGCAGGGTGGATTTCTTTAATGATGAAATTTGTGCAGAAATAGAGTTTGGAAGGTTTTCATAATTTTTTAGATTTTTAATCTTCAAAACATAATTATTGTAAATTTTTTAGCGGAAGATTCTGTTCCTTCAATATCGATGATACATGGCTTGCTATTTTTGACCATGGGTTGAAAAAAAAATCAACCAAGGAGTGGTTGCAATATTGAGAGTCTTTTAGCCAATCATAATGTACCACAACTGCTTCGGAAACTGCATCGTAATTAATCACTGTTCATCTTTTCTTACAAGGAAAGAGAACAACCTTCATAAGGTAGAAACACCCAAAAGCGTCCTTACTCCCATTCTTGTACCTTAAATTACCACTAAATGTGTCCCTAAACTTTCATCAATGTATCTTACAAATGCTTAACTTTGATTCGCTGACACATTTGAGGGACACAAACTTAACTTTGATTTGATGACAACTGATTTTTGCAGATTTTAGTGTAGGGTCCACCTATATGACAATTTCAGTGGTTTAGGAAGCTGATACTTTGAAAAATCATAGAAATTACATACCACATCTAAAAAATCTATTTTTTTTTTAATATTCATGACTTTCACTCTAATACTACAAAAATAATATTTTTAGAGAAAGTTGTCTCGAACTATGCTGAATTGCTTATATTAACGAATTTGGATGCTTCTGCCGTACATAGCCAAAATGGGGGGTGATCAAGAATGGGTTGCCTCCCATATTCAATTAAAAATGTACTCAAGTACCCTCCAAATACATAAATTGGATGAAAAGACAATTTCTTTCCATCCTCCCGCCAGCAGCTGAAGTCGTCCATCGGACAATTAATGTCCGCAGCAGCTGTACTGTACAGGGTTAAAAATAAACTGGTCAGTCAAAAAGGGACGCCTAAAACCGGGAGAGACGCGGCCAAGTGCCCAAGTATCCGAACATCTTCTTAATGGATTATGTTTCCATATTATAATGCAAACGAAGCAACCTTGAGCTAGGAGCCGAAGCTCTAGTCCTGACTTGCACACACCTGGCCATGGCGTCGTCGTCGTCTCTTCCAGCGTTTGTTCTGTTTCTCATTCTAGCCTCCATCAGCTTCACAGCGTCGGCGGAAGTGGACAACGTGATCACTCAGTGGCACTTCACGGCACAGAAAGTAACCATTCCTGCAATACAATTGTTTCATTCCAGTGCATATATCAAGCAATGCATTTGGAGACCGGGTTCAATGAATTATTCATGTGTCCCACAATACACGTACAGACATAGAGATGTGTTATGAATTGGCATTTGGTGTGCAGTCTGTCCATGAGCTTACTTGGTTTTAATTCCTTTTGCCGCTCAATCTCTAAAATGGATCTCGTTGTACGAAATGTGTCGATGTGTGGGGAGCTGGAGATTCCAAACTGGAGCAGTTTCGTTGTGTGATTTGCATAATTTGGTGTGCAGGTTGTGAGGACGCTGGGGGTGCCAAGCCAAGTTGCTTCCAGAACTTATACGCTGCTTCACCTTTCCCAGTACAAGGCCATTCAATTGGCGCACAAGAGTAGCGGCGCGCATCCGGAGGCGGCTGCTGCGTATGCCGCCCATTATGTGTTGTCCGAGTAAGCAGCCACGTACTTCTCGTGAACATTCGAGTTCTCAGGTTTTAGAAGCGTACTGGGATTCATTGTTTGTAGCGGGTTTTGTTCAGAGGATTTGCTGATAGATATGAGGCTGTTCTGGTTAATGAGGTGGACTTTTCAGCTATGGCGGTGGTGTGATGCGACGTGCAGAATCTACCCCTCGCAACAGTCGCCGATCTTCGATGGCGTCATAGACAAACAGATCACGCCTTTGAAATTGTCGGCGGCAGACGATGAAGCTAGTCGCAAGGCAGGTCTCAAATTCGCCGTGTCACTGCTGAAGAAAAGGTAACGGAACCATCCCTTGCAGCTACACTTTCAAGTCTCTCAAGTTTGGTCCTCTTTATTTCATGTGATGTTGTTACTGCACCAGTAGTCTTACATCCATGTGTTTAACATGACAAAGTTATTCACGCTTGGACTTGATTGACAACATTTCGTAACCTTTACTAAGTAGAACACCGAGTTGACAGAAACAGTATAATGCCACAAGGATTGGGAAGTTCACAAGACCGAATTCTGGCCGTTTGTGTCCAAATTCCATTCCTAGCGTATCCTAGTGTATTCTATTCTTATTTACCATCACTGGACAACGACTACGAAATTCTTCAAAGATTCCATAGATTGACACTTTGTACTTCTCCTCTGCTTGTGTATTGCTTCAAGGATTCGGAAGCTCACAAGACCGAATTCTGTCCGTTTGTTTCCAAATTCCACACCAAGTGTATCCTAGCGTGTCACCTTTTTTTTTCCTTCTCATCACTGGACATTGACTAAAAATTCTTCAAAAATTCCTTACACGGACATAATGTATTTTTCTCCTGTGCTTGTTTATTGCTGCAAGGATTAGGAAGCCCTCATGACCGAATTCTGCCCGTGTGTGTCTAAATTTCATTCCTAGTGTATGTATCCTATTTTTTCATCAATGGACACTGACTATGGATTTCTTCAAAAGTTCGATACATGGACATTTTCTATCTCTCCTGTTGTTTGCGTAATGCTACAACGATTGGGAAGCACACATGTCCGAATTCTGTCCGTTTCTGTCCAATTGGCCTTCCTAGTGTATGTATCCTAGTGTATTCTGTTCTTATTTATCATCACTGGACACTGACTATGGACTCCTTCCAATATTCCACACATGGACATTTTGTATTTCTCCTGTACGTGTTTGTGTGCTTGCTGCAAGAATTGGGAAGCTCACAAGACCGAATTGTGTGCACTTGCAGGTCATACGACGGTAGTCAGTCCTGGGCCAAGTTCCATCCGTCCCCTCCTGGAGGTCCAACAGGGAAGTACCAATTCACTCCGAATCAAACCTACGCTCTGTACCCTCAATTCGCCAAGACTCGCCCCTTCGTCGTCAAATCCTTGGCACCGTACGACAAGAACGGCGGTCCCAATAAGATTCCGAGCGCCAAGTACAATGCCGACTACGAGGAGCTCGCAACGATCGGTAATGCGAACTCGTCGCTGCAGACGGTGGCTTTCAAGAAAACTGCATGGTTTTGGGAAGCAGGCGCCAGTAAGACTTGCAATCCCCTTCTCTCTCTCAACCTCTCTCTCCCAAATATCTCTCCCAATTATCTCTTCCAATTCTTTTCAAAGCGTGAGCATTTGTGTGCGTTGGGTTTTGATATTGTTCGACTTGAATGTCGATCTTGCAGACACGTCCACCATTAATGGTCAGTTGTTCAATGCGACGTTGGCCATCATTGCGCACGACACTAGCGTCGATGACACCGCGAAGCTGTTCACGCTGATATCCATTGCGCAATTCGACTCGTCTATCGCAGGGTGGTCTCAGAAGTATCACTACTTGTTCTGGAGACCCATCACAGCTCTAAGGTACTAACCAATTAGTTCTCTTGTACAGATTCTCAAAGTTTGTTTCGTTTGATGACTGTTGTGATTGGGTATAAGCACATTCTTTAAGGTCTAGGAACTCATCATCGTGTGAATGTGAGTGACAATGTGCACATCACAGCTCTAAGATACCGACTAATTCTCTCGTAAAGAATCTCAAAGTTTTTTTTCTTTTGTTGAATGTTGTGATTGGGTATAAGCACATTCTTTGAGGTTTAAGGTCTAGGAGCTTATTATCGTTTGAATGTGTATGACATTGTGCACATCACAGCTTTGATGTACTTACTAATTCTCTTCTAAAGATTCTTAAACTTATCCCGTTTGTTGAATGTTGTGATAAAGTTTAAATAAGCACATTCTTTAAGGTGTGGAACTCATTTTCCTCTGATTGTGTATTACGTCATGCACAGGCAAGGAGACTCCGTCCACCAGCCGATCACGTTCACGCCATATCTGCGCACTCCGCCTCACCCGGAGTATCCGAGCACGCACTCGACGGCGGCTGGCTCCTGGGCGCAGGTGGTCGCCCGCTATTTGAAAATCTCTCTCTCGCACAAAGTGCCGTCTGGTACTTACACTGTTGCAACGGAAGGCTATCTTCTGCCACCGCGGACATACACTACACTTGGGGCTGTTGCAACAGAAATTGGATTGAGCAGGTTTGTGATTGTGCTTGTTCTTCTCTTTCTCGCCATGGACTTGTGAGTCTACTGAAATACGATGTGGACTGGGTGGCAAGCTGTGGGAGCGGCGAGACTGTGTTTTCATGTTATTCAACATAAAGCTCAATGGTTGGGTAATGTTCAATCATGTTCAATCAAGGGTTCAAACCGGACACCACATCACTAGATAATAGGAAGACGGAGGGCTGGGTGTTTGTACTGTACATTGCTTAAAATTCTAAGTTATATTACAATGTTAGATCTTGGAGATCTATGAATCCTGATAGAAATGTGCGGGGCTCGGATTGTGAGTCTAAACTTTTCTCCTCTTTTCCTACCGCTGTGTTGCAACTGCAAGGTGTTGTATGGCAAATGAGCTTCAGCGAGATGTTGAGTGATAACATTATGAGTGTTTTGTTCTGGAAAGATTAGAAAAACCGCTTATTTTGTGTATGATGTGGAGAGCTTGCAGAATATATGGAGGAATTCATTTTCGAAAATCAATTAACGACGGGTTGACAGTGGGATACGAGGTGAGTGTCCTGTCACCCCTCCACGACACTTTTGCTTTCACAATGCCAATGCTGGATTTGATGCGGCGGAGTCTCAACGGTTCAGAAGGACGATTGGGATCCATACTACTACTAGCACTTCTTAATTGCACTTTAGTACTAAACCCACTATAAAATCTGCATGGAGAAGATATGCAACCAATGCGATTCAGAAGCGTAAACTTATCCTAAGTTGAAAATCCAGTACTGGATTTTGCAGTCTAAGAATTTGATTGGTACGATATTTTAGCAATCTTAAGGTCAGCAATTGAAAAATTCAAGGGCAGGAGCAATGTGTTTGAATTCAAACACAATGCGGTCTTCATTTTGCACATTAAATATGAAAGTTGAATTTTGAAAGGTTCACATTTTGGTTGGAAATTAAAATTGTCATTTGCATTGTCATTATGTCCAGTAATGGCAATCAAGGCTATGATTATCAAACATAACTTGCAGGTGGGTTGTTGCTCAGGGCAGTAGGTACTAACTTAGAAGTTGTTTATGAGAACCATGTCCTTGAAATGCCATTAACTTTGATTGCCATTACCTTGTCTATAGCACCGAGAGGACATTGCAATCTAGACTTATGTACTGAACAGTCACAAACTATAGTCCCAAGAACCCATTTTTATGCTTGTTTGTGCAGGTTGCCGACTACGTGTGGGATCACTTCGAGGAGCAATACGGAGACTTGTGATGAAGAAACTTGAAAGCTTTTTCCGGTAGCCTGTAAAAGAATCCTTCAAAAGTTGGTGATTGTAGCAAGGTTGATCGTCATTGAAAGCTCATTGAATTTGGTTATTGGCGCGTTGCACTGTACAAACTTTCATTACGAGGACCTTATTTGACAGATGGTGCGATGGGTGTAGGAAACCAGATAATAAGTCAGTGAAGTTCGGATCCTTGGGAAATTTGTGTGGAGAATGAAAGAAGCAATGGAAAGCCCTTCACTTGAATGATCTGATCTCCTTATTGCGTAGTTGTTTATCACTGCATGATAACCTGGATTGCGGCTTTGATGCCTTCGTGTAACTTTGATGCCTAATAGGGGGATGGGAATAAGCACTTGTGATGAGTTGTGGATTGTGCTTGTTTCCATGATTTATTTTTGCTGAATTTATTGCAATAACACCCAAATCTCTTTAAGAAATAGTGCGCATGTTTACTCATATCTTTTCACAAATATGTTATTTGCCTCAATTTCATCAAATCAGGTGTAGAGGAAGGTTGAACTTTAAAGATCTGACCATTACTTTGGCATTACTTCAAAGATTTGAGCATTGCCAAGGAGAAATTATTTGGACAAAAAATAACCCAACCTTTGAGCGTACTGTACTCAATTTGGGCACTGTACGCAATTTGGAGTGTTCATATTTTAAGAATTCTGAAATTTATAAAAAAAAAGTTGGCACATGAGCTATAACTCAATGTTCCGGCTCAATTTTTGAATTTGTGGACTCCATTGCAGATGTCAAGTACTCTAAGAAAACATTCACAGTAAGGAGGATACCTTAACTTTGAGAGGGACAAACTAATCTCAATATTCTCTCTTCTAATCTCAACCTTCCATTGTGGTGGAAGTTATTTTATCCCTTTCAAGATATGTTCTCTTGGAGTGAGTGTACCCTAGGAGACCAAATCCGTGCAACTAATTAACCCAAATAGAATATAGACAAAAATTTAAGAATTCTTTATGTAGACCTTGTATATACGTGTACAAATCTTGCTCCAAAACTTGACAACTTTTGGTTGTACATATTACTGGGCAATAATAACATAGACTCATGTTTTAGACCTATGACATTGCAATGAGTTTGAAATTGAAAATTGATCTCAAACATTCAAAATTTCATGAAATTGAGGATAATAAAGTAAAATGGAATAACTTTGAGAGTCTATTTTCAAGTTATATAATTCTTGCCCATTAAAAGAATGAAAAAGTGCAATATTTTAACTTGAGCTTGATGTATATCATTTAGTACTAGCAACTTAACAAACTTCACTCTATGGGGCATTGTGGAAATGAAAACATCAAGCACGCCTTCCCTATTCACATTGAATTGTAACAACCATGTATCCATATTCCATGGCCAAAACTCATTTTGGATATGATCTTTCACAAATTTTCACAAATTTTCTAAGATGTTCAAATCTAGGGAATTTGGTGGACAATTTATCATCGAATCCAATGCAATGATAGCCACTTGGCCATAGATCCTATTCTAATTGTTTGATTTTTAGTAAGGTAGAATTTCACATGTGCCATTACCTTCCAATTGTAAGCTCTTGTGGAAGTTCTAATAGCATTTCTTTGCATCATGTTTGACTAAAACCATGATACAAATACGTACAACTTTGTAACATACTGGGAGTGAAAGCGTTCATGTTGGCATACAGATAGCGAAGCTTTTACTATGGGCCACCCACATTGACCATGATTCCAATCATTATTTTACAACTTGAAATAACAATAAATAACAATAAAGCTTGTGGGTACTCTTTGTAGTAATATAGGGACCTATTGAGCCAATGAAGCCAATGGGATGTCAAAAAGTTCTCAATGAGGGGAGATGCATGAAGACGATTTCATGAGATTAGGACCAACCAAGCTTGAGAAAAAAACAGCCAAAACATGGGAATTAGATCGTAGGTTTGGCAACCATAGTTGCGGCAACGACTTATGCGACAAAAGTTGTTGATAAAGAAACCAGCTAAAAACAAAATCATTCAATGCTAACACTCTCCAAACAACACATCATGAACTGCAAGGCAGAGTCCAGGAAATATCCTGCATGATCGTGGCAGGATGTCATCTTTTTACTAAAGTGAATGAAATGTCATTCGGAAAATGAATGTCAATCAAATGCATACATGAAATATACAACCAAACATCACTAAAGAAGTTAATCAAGACTACCCGGGAAGCGAGGCAATGCAACTGTCACATGATAAGCCGCAGCATTCCGAGACCAACAGCAGTGAGTGACACGATAGTACCTGAGATTCAGCAGACCACAAAGTGCATCAGCAATTTATCGGATTGTCAGCATAAGATAAAACCTAGGATGGTTGAAACATACAGTAAAGCAATGATTTCAACTTAGGGATTCCAACTTACTAACAGACTCTGGTTATCCAAATAGCAAAAGTGTATCTTCAAGAGTACGCATGAAAGAACAAATAAATAAAACGCAGTACCTATACAGTACTTGATCACATCAAACTTAGCTGCCTCAAGCTGTGTCTTCAGGGCATGTATCTCCTGCTCAACGATTATGAATAACATTCAATCATGAAAGATCTAAGGATTTGGAGGGCTTGAAGTACAAATTCACCAAGCAAAACAAAGTCGCAAGCATACACAAGCTCTAACTGGATGAGAATTACACGAAATTCTAAGCAAAAGACGTGTTCTTAACCTTAATATATTGCTAGTGGAGATAGGCTTACCCGGTCCAGCTTGTTGGTCAAATTAGACGTTTCTGTAGCTTGAGTGGCAAGTTCATCTCGAATCCGCCTGTTAAAATTAAACAATAATATCAACCGGTGCTTGTCCGAGATACTGCCAGCTGTTACAACGTGCTCGCAAAGGTTGACCTCACAACTAATCAGACCGTAAATTATCTGCCTAGATTAATTAACACACAGCAGCCCTCCAATTTGGAAACTGCTTGACTAGGTGCAAGTCACTGCATGTAGAAGCATTACGAATAAGCACAGCAGATACGACACTAAAGTAGCAACTTGAACAAGTTCAGCAGGAACATGTACAGCAAGATAACTACCTTACCCCCTTTCTAAATTTAAATCCAAACGTTGCCCTGAAGTTACTTTGTCAATCGCATATCTGCAATCACATAACGAAGTTAGTATGCAAATAATGACGTCGAGCAATAATGCAAAAATTCAAGCCTTAAGTATTATCTCATAAACGCAAATACTCATTTAAGAACTGCAAAACTCACAAATTTCTGGCAGAAAGTATCTAGTCTTTAATATGAAAGACCAAACTATTCACGGTATCATCTGCATGTGAGAGAGATGTTACAAACTTGGATTCATTGCGCATCTTGTCAATGTCAGTGCGCAGTCTCTCCGTCTCCTGCTGCAACATGGAGAAATGGTGCTCCTAACAAAAAGATTCGAACACTCTTTTTAAACACAGTGCATAAACAATCTTCCTCGAATATCCATCAAGTTCACATGTAAAATAAGCTTAAAGGACGGCATGCCACGATAAAATATTTTAAATAACAATTAACTGCCCACCAAGAAATGAGCTAATCATGCTAACATTCGAAGGGACAGTAAATATAAAATCTTTAGCTTGCCTCATTTTATATTTTGCGGAAGCAAACCGTCATTGCTTATCGCGTAAGGGAAAATACCTGCGAACTTTGCACCTGCCCTTTGAACTTCGATAGAGCAGCTTCTGCCATCATTTCACTCTGCAGAAAAAGATGCAATTCTTTTAACGATTTCAGTTCTCAAACGACTGAATCATACCAGTCATAAGACCTACAATTACATGAATGTACACTAAATATGAATGTAAAGAGATGCCAACAAAATAAATTTTATTATTAAGACTTTAAGATGGAGTTTAATCCCTCATATACCACTAGTGCAAATTTTGAAAGATGAATGAATTCGAACATGTCCCATGCGGACAAAGACTTGTTTTATTCATTTATCCAAATGTTTTTAGATTCTTGTGTTGGTTTTTTAACTTTTGTACACTACAGATTCTGTAGTTCAAAGAGTAAAAGTATGTTTCACCTAATTTCTCTAGTGCAGAAAATGACTTGTAATCAATGAATCTAATTAATAAGCAAGATGATCAACTTTCAAAAATGACAATCAAATTATAAACTTAAAGCGAAAAATTATATCGAAAAGCACTCATATTCAATCCACATCAAGTTTAAAGATGTCCTCAGAGTCGATGAGACAGCCTGAACCATAAACAGAGCAAGACTCACGCGCTGGGCTTCATGAATAGAGGTAAATGTCTGGCCCACGTTCTCCAAGCTATCATTCAGAACTTCTGTAATAACAGCAGTGATAGCCTCCGACTGTTTGGACGTCAAGCCCTGCGACTCTAACCTTTTCACCTGCAGGTAAGCCCATGATCATCGGCTCAGTGCAATTTCATGGGGATGATGGAGCTTCTTAAGACTCTTTATCAAGCTACTGTATGCAAATTCTGCCTAATTGATGATCCTGCAGAAGTTGAGCTCTCATTCTAGAATAACAGACATAACAATGATTTTTCCTCTAAAGGACTCAGGATTCATGGGTTTTAAAAGCCATCTTGATTGATCGCATTGTGGAAAGTATAACAGAAATGTGGATAAATTTTATACTACTAGAAGCAGTGAACAACATTGCATCAAATGTGTTGGAGAGAAAACAAATAATGCTGAATGGAAAAAACAAGCAAACATATAACCTACGCAAAACATAAAGACCTAATTTCAGCTTCTTGGAGCTTTAGGGCTTAACAAATATTTCCGATTAGCACTGCCGGATAGCAAACAAGCATTCGACTAGCCAAACACGATCGAATGACTTAAAGTAGTCCAGTACGGGACAATACCGCACATTCCAATGTGCGAATGACCTTACCAAACCCTAATTTAACTATCGCCCAATCCCGCAACCACAGCACTCCTACGGTTCAAAGAAGACGCAGCATCCTTACCAGGGCTAGGGTATCCACAAGAAACAGCCTCTTGTTCCCCTTGGGCGCCACCAGCTGCGAAACGTTCCGCGTATGAAAACTCCACGACCACGGCAGACCCGGCGGCATGTCCAAACTAGGTGCAATTTCACCAGCAGACTCTTTCCGACCGTCCAGTCCGTCCACTTGAGCCGAAACAAACCGCCGGTTCACGTTACTCAAAACACCGCCGGATAGTCGATCCTCTCCCGACCAATTCAGAGCCGATCTCTGTAACACCTGCTGCCGCACACTCCTCCCAATCGCATTTGCCATGATAGTACCGTACTCGTCTCTTCCAAGTTCAACGAAACCTTCCTAAGCTTAATCACTCACAACAATGGCACAAAGACTCATCAATCGCCTCATCACTAGGGCATCATCTTATAACACGAAACGCACCAAAACTCCATCAGCTACTGACCAGAGCTTTGATTTGACCACGCGATGAGAATTCAAATTTCGCAGAACCAAATGCTGGGGTTGAAAAATCTAAATTCCAATGTGACGGAAAAGAAAATTGTCGACGCCGTGATTTGTACGAATCCCACGAGCATTTTCCGGCGCAGACTGCGGCATTCCTTGAGGATAGTCTATCTACAGCAGCCTCGCAACTTCGTGACGGACGCGCGAGCTCGGCCGGGGCCCTGGCTGGTTTCCCGAATCTAGGAAATTTACTATAATTAGGGGGTTTGGACCAGGTCAGTAGAATCTAGTGTTACGGTAGATTTTGAATCGTCACGAGAAAGACATGGCTGTAGCGTTGCAATGCGGATGAGTGGCTATGGGTACGTGTCAGAGAAAGAAAGAGCGGTCATTGGTCGTTGCAAAGGAATTACTTATATAGCCTATTATATTATATTATCCGTACCCTGCCCAATTATAACTTTCTTTGCTTATAAGGTAAGTGCACCTAAAATTAATCGTCTGACTAAGCATTTCAGTACGGTTCTCTTTATTAATTTATCCAAGCTTTTGTTGATGTTGGAGGATCCTGTTGGGAATGTAAAGAGGAATCAAGTTTTTTCTTATGCTAGGACATTAGAGTTAATTGTGAAGTTCATCGTGTGTTTGAAATGGGTGGCAAAGAAAGGTTTAACCCCGAAATGCCCAAGGCCTGTTTTGGGTTTCCTAGATTTTGTTCTAAATTGAACAAAATGCCAACATTTTGATAAGTTGCATCAGTTTTTTTGGAATTGTAACCGTACAAATTCAATCTAGACATGTTAGAGATCTCATAGGAAAAGAAAACACAACAATATCACTTATGGAGTGAAAGATTATAATGCTTGACCATGAGGGTGCTAAAACTGTAAAAATCTTTCAATCTTCTTTACATGAGTCAAATCTAAAAAGTTGGTGATCAAAAAAATATGAGGTTAAAGGGCCTAAATTGTATAACCCCGATCAATTTATGGCTTCTTAAAATCTACTCCACAATTTTTTTAAATGAATTTTGAATGTGATTTTTTCTCCAAGATCTAGTGTATTTGAGGCTCATTTCCAAGAGCTCTCAACACTACGGGAAGTCAAGATTGCAATGGGTACCCTTGTACAGAAACTTGAATAGAAAAATCACTATCATTTATTTTCAAGATCGGATTTTTGGTGCTAAAATTAGACTTCAAGAAGAACTTTCTAAAAATATAAACTACAAAAATTAGCAACTTGGTTAGGTTTTATTTAACTTCAAAGTTTTGCAAACACCAAATTTGGGTGCCTTGGGCATTTAGGGGTTAACCCTTCAATGATTGTGGTTGACATAACATTCAGTAGCCTTCAGAGAGGCTGCCTTTTCCTCTCCGAAGTCCTCATCCATGACTTTCATCCCTACTTCATTTATGTAAGCTTCGGTACTGGGATAGTGACAGTACATTACGGTATGTTCCATTTTATTTTCTTACTTTTAGGACTAGACATACAAATCATCAAATATTGTAGTGAAAGATGTTGGCAAAGAATCCAATGAGTAATACACTAATGCCTTGTTAATATTTGCAATCAATAACTTATTTTGGGTTTCAAAGGGAAAGATAACTCTATAGATACACATGGGGTGGTAGGAGGTAGAGCAATCCATGTAGGATAAATAAATTAGAATTTGTAGGTTCTCATGCACTCATAGTTAAGTCAAAAACAAAGAATTGTGTTAAAAGTAGAATTTCAGACCTCCTTTAGGCATAGTAAAATAACCTTTTTCAAAAAACCTTGAACTAAAAAAAGTTGGTAAATGAAGATAAGTTTCACTTCCAAAAATCTGTTTGTAATTCTGAATCTCCAATCAAAAGTTATGAATAAATTTCGGAGAAGGATTGGAATGGATTTTTAAATGACTTTGTAGAAAATGTCCATTAAAAATCCTCTCCAAATTTTATTCATAACTTTTGATTGGGGATTCAAAATTCCAAACGGATTTTTGGAGGTGAAACTTATCTTCATTTAACAACTTTTTTTAGTTCAAAGTTTTTGGAAAAAAATTATTTTACTATGCCTAAACGAGGTCTGAAATTCTACTTTTAACACAATTCTTTGTTTTTTACTATACTATGAATGCATGAGAACCTACAAATTCTATTTTATTTATCCCACATGGATTGCTCTACCTCCTACTACTCCATGTGCATATAAAGAGTTGTCTTCTCACCTCAAAAGCACAATGCATAAATCGGTTCCAATTTAAAGTGAGGTAATTCTACAATAACATAGAAATCAATACTCTCAATGAATCCAATAGCATTTTGTTTAAAGTTCCTATTATTTTGTATTCAGTTTTACTTGGAAATTTTTAATTTTCCACTACTTCAATGTACAGTCGTGGCACGGGCTTGAAGTTCAATTCTGACAAATATTGACAATTGTCTGCATCAAATCAGTAGTTACTGATATGGTGTGGTATATTCCACACCATTTCGTTCCGGGGAGGGCAGAGCCAGTGACTGCTACTGAATGTCATGGATTTGGGGGGCGAGCGCAATTTTTGAATACAAATTTGGAAAAGGGAAATTTCATTACTACTCCAAGGAAGTAATCCTAGATCAAATCGTAGGAATTGATGTTGTAGGCTTTATCCATGAAAAAAACAAAAAGTAAAGATGATTTGACAGTGCAATTTGTTGTGAGTGATCTTCAAAGTGCGATGCATTGAAGTAGCCTTCAACTGAAGCAGCATAATATATTATTGCCCATAACTCTTGAAACATACCTCCACAATTCATGGGATTGCTGGGCAACATTTCTATCGTTCTTAAGCCACAATTTCAAATAGAATCACATGAGTTGCTGAATATATATGCGACTTAGAAGGTATGACTCAGATGGGCCCTCTTGTCTTTGGACAAACACATCTACCTTGTTACTGTATAGAATTCTTTGAAACTGGACTTGTTTGAAGCTCATGTTGAAGCTCTATATGCGCTACTCTTTGAGTTTTTTTACCCCTGTATTGAGGGCAGTAAAAGACAAAGAATCCAAAATTCAACCAAAAAGTAGTCAACTGGTCACTAAAGGGTTAACTAAAATAGTACAAAAGAAACATGACACCAAATTCTATCAAACTCCAATTTTGGTGCTCCAAGGAATTTTGTATTGTGTTTTTCCCAAACTTTGACTCCTGGTCCCGTATTGCAAACACTTTACAATTAACTCTATTGTATGAATATACTAAAAAATTTCAAAAACTAAAAAAATATGTACTTTGAATGGAAGCTATGTTCTTATGTACAAAGGTTCTTCATTCAAGGCTAGAATTTTATTGAGGTTAGTTTTAGAAACATATGCTATAATTTGGTGAAGTTTCTTAATAGTATTAAATTTTTTTAATTTCAATTGGATTCCTAAATCCTATTAGTAGAGGAAAATACCAGCAAAAAAACAAAGATTTTGAATGGGGTCTGACAAGTGTGACCCAACGTACGGTACCCGATGGCTAGGGATTGTAAAAAGAAAATCTAAATGTAGATGCCATATTTTTGGAATATAAATATATTAGATGTTCTAAAGGACATGGGAGGGCCATTTAAAGGTTGTTTTCCTTGTTGTGAACCAACGCACTATTGTCACAATATTAAATAATTAAAAAATATTTTTTAATTAAAATTTTAATTAAATAATAAATTAAATAATATTATCTAATGCGGCAATCTCTTGACCACGTTAGATTGCTGATGTGGCAAAGTTCCCAAGTTCCCTACTATCTGGGAACTTGCGGCCTTGTTTAAGCTTGAAATCTCATCTAATGTTTTTAATTTTTGTAAGGAAAAAAATTCTATTTTCAAGTATCTATTGAATCACATTTGATAAATTTAATTAATTATTTAGTCAAAAATGTTCAACTTAACCGCCACGTATACAAATTTGTAGTTAATCTAGTTCACCCCTAAAATTGTAGCAAAAAAAAATCTTCAAATTTGTTCTTTTTGCTAATCATATCAATAATAAATAGCCAATTCTTAGATCATTCCATAGATCCCAAACACCAATCTATATTATCTACAAATCTATTTGAAACCTTTTTTTTTCTTAAAGCTCAAATATTACTATATAACTTATTTTCAACATAGTTTTTATTAACATGACATTTAGTAGCATTAGTGTCATTGCCTTGGTTCTACAATGTTCGGTGTAGAATATCCCACACCCAATAGCCTTTGCATCTTCGACCTGTTAGTAGTTACTCATGAAGGATTTTTTAATGTGTAGAATATTTCACACCCAACACTATAGAGTCAAGGCAGTGCATAGGAAGGCTATTGAATATTATTAAAAGTGCAAGTTATATGCCTAAAGTGCTAATGAAGCAACAACCTTGCATAGAAAGATTAGCAAAATAAAATAATATCAAAATAAAACAAAATAAATATTTAAAATAATATCAAATAAATATATATCAATAACATATTTTTTGCAATTTATGGAGTAAAAAATTAAAAAGTCAAAATTTTAAGGTCAAATTTCAATCAATAACATTTCAATCAATATAAATCCAAAATTTTATGAAACTTGTAACATGTGATTCTAGTCAAGATGTACATTCTTCCTATAAAAAGAAATGAGACATTTTGACTTTTCACCAAAGTTAAGTTTACATAGAAATTTCATTTAAATAATAATAGGTCTAAATATAGTATATTCTAAGTGAAATCACACATGAGGGTAGAATCCCTTTTGTGCAACGACATGTTCAAATTTCACTTCATAATTCCAATTTCTCAATTTATGAGAGCAATTTATATGGTGGCCAACTACTTCCAGGAGTCACCGTAGTACAATAGTAGAAGATGTATCCTTCTAAATATTGTACGTGAAGGTGAGATTCGGCCTATAATTAAGTCATTTTTGCAAAAAAGTGCCACATGTCATCTTGTGAATGGTACGAAAGCGACGTGAACCTCTGGGAATTTGATGTGGAAATTCAATTTTTGGTACTTGATTGTCGAATTCGACCTTCATATAAGGTATTGGAGGAAATCTTCAAATTTATGCCTTGCTCTCAGTTTAGAAAATGAAATCAATGCTTCATTGGGTGATAACCCTATAAGAATGGGTTGGTCTCCACAAAAATCGTCCTTTTTGTTACAATGTGAATCATCTACTTAAAAAACCCGAAAAAGTACCCATTCGAGGTCAAGCTACTATGCAAGCCCTCCCCTTTTTGCACAAAATTCCGAGGATGAACAATTACACTTCTGTCTTACATGAAAGTACCCTCTTTCATCCATCGGACACTTAGTGTCTGTGGCAACGTTACAAGGTTAATATACAACACAAATTATTTACCATGAAAAAAAAATACAAAAAAATAGTTTGAGCAGAAGAAGAGCTGAAGGAGTCTCATTTCTCCAAGAACAAATGAATCATTTGAATGTGCCAAATTGCCAAAAGGTCGGGTAGTACTGCATGTGCTGTCTGGCAGTAGGGCTTTCCCTTAGTGGACTCCCGAGAGAGAGACAGAATCCCAACATCAATAGCTTGACTAATTCATCAGTGAGGCTCCAGCGGGTTCTGTCCTCTGCAGCAAAGGGGCACATACTCAAACACCCTTGCTACTTGCTATTTGGGCATTTCAATAAGGGGCTTTTGATTGAGGTGGGTACCCTCCAAATTGCACACGGCCTCGTCATCACTATGTGTAGATCTATAAAATCAATATGTACGTATGTTGAAGAAACGATTCTAGAACATCAATAGTACTTTAAAAAAAATTTGACCCTTCATAATTCTTGCATATAGTATCCAAATGTTGCATTCTCTGGTAGTTGGAACCTCCTTTCACTTGCCAATAGAAAAGTATGAAAATTTTGACTAGTCTAATAATGAATATTTAGGCACAATAGCAAAAAGTGGCGGTTTTGGCAGGTATCCACCTAAGCTCCCACATTGTTGTTAGGAATAAGTTATAATTTGAGGCTTGTTGCAATAAACCCTACAAAAAATGTGAGAAGAATAAAAACTATGACCCCTTTTCAAATTCAGCTTAATCCTTGATGGAGGGACTAGTGAATGTGGAAATCATCCATTTTGGTATAGTGTGAATCATTGGTTTAATAAAATAAATCCAAAAGTAGTCATTGGAAGTGAAACTATTGTAGAAGACCTCCCCTTTTCACACAACATTTGAAGGATGAATAGTTGCACTTCTATCCCGTATAGAAGGATTCTTTGTCATTCATTGGCCAAAAAACAGCCGCAACGTCGTTTAAGGGTTAAGTTTGTTGATGTTAGGTTCAACACCAATCCCAACCGTGCAATTATGGAGTTTCTACACAATAGAGGTAAAAATGCACTTAACTATTGTCATAACTTCTTCCTAAAGAGGTTGGAAGTTGTAACAATGGTTATCGACCAAAGTGTGAAGATCTTGAGTTTTAAAAAAGAATAATTCCATGGCGTACCCTATGTGAAGATCGGATTCAGCATAAATTAAGTCATTCCTATAAAAAAGAATGCCACATGTCATCTTGTGAATGGTGTGAGGTGACGTGGATCCCGAAGAAATGGAACTAGCATCTAACCTAAGGTGTTTCATAGTTTTTGGACCTTTTGGTGGAATTAGTTACAAATTTTTGAAGTTGAAACGCAGTGGTTACTACAAGCAACCACTTCCTGAAATGTTCACCATTGATACATTGAAGAAAGCAAAATGTACCTGTGTGCCATGATCGATTTTAGAGGTCAGTTGCTTTTAGAATAGACTACCTTACCTTGTTTGATACAACAACTGAGTGATACAGTATACTGTACCCATTTCCATCAGTGTAACATGTTCAAAGCAAGGAAAACCAAACGTAGGGGCAATTTGATGGGCCCCTATCCTGGTCCAGCCCAACCCTCTGTCTGGGGGTTGAAACCTCAAGCTCTCCCTGGAACCATGGCAAGCTCTTCATCCTACAATACGCGTAGCTTGTGGATTTCCAGTTTCTTTACTTGGGCCCAAAATTTCACATATAAAATGTCACATAAGCTGCCGTGTGGTTGAGGGGGAAAAAATTGGGCTGCCTCTCAATTTGAAGCCTTTCAGTCCAATTCATGGCCCAATTCAAGTGATCCTTTTTACTAATTTTGGCGATTTTAAAGTGGGATCAACAATTGGTCCCTAATGTAAACTAGCCCTTGTTCACAATTATGATGCCTAATGCATACACAGCAAGGAATTATGCTGTCCATAGAACACGGAAATAAACCCTGAAAGGGAAGCTCATGGAAGAGTGAGGGCAAAACTCAAAAGCACATGGTAGGTGGTTGTATGGTGGGTATGGTCCGGTCAGCGCGGTCAGCTGCTCGTGGCCCCTATTTGAGATTTCCGGGGGAGGCGGTCAGCGTGGGCGACCACGACTGGCTGTGGCCCGTATTCAGGCATCGTGGACCGGGCAACCCCCGTGATACCTAGGTACGGGGACGGGTATGTAGAGGGTATCGAGCGGGTTTGGCTGCCGGCCGGGCATCCTGGGTCACCGGGAAACCGGGCGACCGGGTGGAGCCGGTGGGCTTGTACTGGGGTTTGTTTGTTTCCCCGCCCTGACACGGTTTCTGGTTCGCTGGCCTGTCTTCTCGCACCCGGGGCTCTCATCAAGCGCTCTGTGTCTCTCTCTTCTCCCCCAAACCTCTGTTGCTGATTCTCCAATTTCTTCAGTCCAGACAGATTTAGCGTGCGCGCGGATTGACGCCTTCCAATTGACGCCAGCGTGAGCTTCCGATCGGCGTATTGTCCTCCTTGTTTGGCCCTGCATCGCGTAACCCTTGGCGTCGTGAAGGTGGGGAATTGCTGCGCCTGGCGATGTGAGGAATTTCGTTTCGTTTTGGTCGTGCGTTTGGTTTGCTGGGAAGAGTTGATGAGCGGGCGACGGTGCTGGGAGAGTACGAAGGGATCGTGGAGATAACGTGTTAATTGTAGATGAGTCACTTGGTTGGCGCGTTGGTGTGTGCTGGGCGTGATTTTTGCCTTTATTACATGTGTTGAGAGTTTAGACTTTTTGGTGAGAGTCTCGGCTTCGTGTGATTGATATGAGATTATGAGGTGGTTGCACTGGGCTTGGGAAAGCGAGGTTTATGATCGGGTTTTAGTTGGAAAGGTTTTTGTTTTTTTCACCGACTTCCGATTAGATTTGCATTGGTGAGTTTGTTGCCAAGACAGAGGTTTCATTCTACTTCTTACATCTCCTGCCTCAACCGCTGCATTCCTGAGTCTTCTTTTCTTGAATGCTTTGTTGTTGACCTCTCGAGCCATTCCAGGCCCTGTGTGTTGTGTCCACAAGGACGGTAAACTGACGCGTGAACCGGTGGTTGTGAGAGAGTTTGACTCAGTTGCAACGTGAGAAAACCTGGCCATGATGTTTAAGGTTTATGATTCGGCTTCGTTGTGACATGTCATGGCCGTTTCTTCCAGCTTTTCTTGGCACTTGCTTCTTTAATTGACAACAAAGATGCTTTCACTGACCGATTATGCAGATTGACACTCTGCAGGCGAAGAATTTCGTCTCTGTCCCGACTTGGTTTGATGTCGGTTTCTTCAGCTATTGCAAGGTCTGAACTGTTGATGAGACCGGTGAAATGTCTTTATGCATATTCGAGTGGCACTGTCTTGCCAAACGTCTTGGTCGAAGCCGGACTCTCCAGATCTACGTGTATGTTGGTTCTTATTGGAGAAATTGGAATACGTTCGACAGATTTTTGGTGCATCCGAGGCAATTGTCCTGGTTTGGTCGAATTTGTCTTAGCGATCATTCTATTGGATACTTGTGTTTAGTTTTGGCTATTCGGCAGAGACTCTGCGGCCTTGTTCCGACGCACCGATGAGAGCAGTTCTCCCCTTGTCCGGTTTCGACAAAGGCACTCGCTTGCTACCGGAATGTGAATGAAGCTGTGCAGAGTTGACGCACTGCCGACGTTTTAGATCTCTGCGAGGCTTCGGGACGAGCACGAAGCCACGGTAAACACCGTTCGAAATTGGACGATGCGCGTTGGTTGTCCTCGTCTTGAATGCCGACAGCGTTTTGCTGAGCATATTCCGCGTGTCGGATGTGTTCTTCAAACGACACTTTTGGCGCTTACGGTATCGGTGCTCTCGTTTAGCGAAGCAGAGGATCGCCGCATTGGTTTCTCAAAGCCCGCTTGATGGAGACGGTTGCTTAACGAGATGGCCTAGGTTTCACGGAGGTTTTGACGAAGGGTTGACGGGGGAGCGGGGTTTTTATTTGAAGGTTTACCGTGTAACGCCTCCCCAGATCTGTCCGCTTTCCTGTATGTTAGCGCGCGCGCAGTGTATTTGCAAGGCGTTTTTGCTCCCTCTGCCGCATTGAGAAGGCTCGGTTGCAGAGGCTCACGATTTTATATTGATCTCGCCGGGAGTGATGAAGCTTGGCCTGGGGTTAGTTCGTGTCGGGGGTTTAGTGTTAAGGCCTTTGCTCAAAGGCAGAGGCTTGCAAGCGGTCCATTGATAATTGGTGCTATACTGCGATGGCTTCTTATCCGCGAAAGTAATCGTGCTCGATCGCGACCATGGCACATGGCTTGTGACAGCGACCCTGTGTTGGCCGCGGTCGTATTTTCCTTGCGCACCCCTGAATGAGCGTCGGGGATTCTATGTTGACATGCTCCAGTTCCTTCGATTTCTGAGTAGAAGCTTGTGCAAATGCGATATGACTTCCCAAGAACCTTTCGCCACTCTTTCTCCATCTTAGAAAATCACCTATGACGTAGCGAGGACAACCATGGAATCCTGGAACGGTGAGGGTAGATCTCGGCATAATTGTTCGAATTTGACCGAGTGTTTACCCGTAAACATGGTCCCTCACGTCACTTTCTCCGTCCTCTTCACCTTTGCATTATGAAACGTCCGAAATGTATCCGCGAAGTCTCCTCATCGTGGTTATGCAAGGGTTTCCGGATTGGTTCTAGGAGATTCCTTTCTCAGACCCGACAAGCACACGTCCAGTGCAAGACAATCGCAGGCTTCTTTGCCAATCTGGTGCGTGCGTTGCTCCGGCAGCGTAGAGCCCGATTCTCACGATCGTATAAGGATGGTCCGTGATCGAGTGACTCGAGTCTGAGAACTATCCGAAGCCCCTTATCCCGTGGGGACCCTCGATGCGTGAGGCGGTGGTCCTGTACAGAGGCGGATGCGTTCCTTTTCTTCCCTTTCGTTTCCATTTTCGTGTTCTGAATGTTGCGTGCAGGATTTTTACGGTTAGGAAGTAATTTTTGTTGTGTGACGGTCACAGGCGGTTTTTCAGGGGAGTCGCGGTTGTTGTCGGAGAACTGCTTGCATAGCTAATGCCTTCGGTGTTTGTGAGTGTGCAGAATTTTTATTTGGATCATCTCATGCTACATTTGGTAGAGAAGATCGCGCGGGACGACGTTGAATTCTTAGTTCGGCTACACGAGCGGAACATGTTGTGAGTGGCTTGCATGCAGTGGTAATGTGAGCGAGGATGGAGGCTCGAACGCGAAGAGTTAGTGGTGGTTTTCCGGGGTATGACGGACCTGCGTTGCCCCGGGCTATGCGATCCCATCGGGTACGATGTGCGGTTGACATGGATGATCAGTGAATGATAGTCTTTTCCTGTTTTTTCCAGTTCTTTGGAGCGCGCCTTGTCCCCCTTGCAGCAGTTCTGACCCATTTGGATTGAAATACCAGGGTCGAGGAGGTGATGCTGCGAAGCGTCAAGGCAACAACCGGTCTGGCACCGGAGTGTTCGAACTGCTTGCCACGGTGGCGGGCCAGATACTGCAAGATGCGGGAAGCGAAGATCCGAACAAAAGCAAGCAGACTCAGCAGGAGGCTTCGAAAGAGAAGTCTCAGTCTGATTTGGATTCCCAAGTGACGAGTCTTGGGAGTGTGAGGGACTTCACATCTGTAGATAAGCCGCAATCAGATGGCAAGGCTCCGTCGGAGGGGGACGATCAGATGAACTTGAGCACAATCGAAGACGTCTTTGTTGAGGGCAGCAAGGGCCTGGAGAGCGCGAAGTGTGGGGTGCGGACTCCATCGCAGGAAGAGGAACGGAAAAGCTTTGTAAAGGATGCTTCGGCGAGCGAAGGCAATGTTGCACTTGTACATACGAATGCCTCGTCGCCGGAAGAGCAGGTGAAGATCTCGGAAACGTTTGCCTGTTTGTTACTCGAGTTTCCCCTGTTCCGTTGACCTCTGCCATAAGTTTCTCTCTTTTTCGCTGCTGTCATGGTGCTTCGTCGCCGTATCGAGTGCACAGCCCGCAGACTTTCTGTTTCCTTCACGTCACATGAGATCTCCATGTTGTCACATGTGGTGACACCCGATTGTGCCGGTCTATCATGAGAGTTCGATACTTGCACCAGAGTGCATCCTGAATTTGGTGGACTATGTTTCTGGATTGGGCCCTGTCCATGTGTCCTCACATAGGAGTGGGAAATTTGTTGCAGGTTGTGCCACCTCTGTGCGATAGCGACATGTCAACCACCCTGGCCGGACGCTGTGTGGGCTCTCCTTGTTTCGAGATCAAGGAGATGACGCCTGTTGTGGAAACGGTTGTGGGAATTGCGGAGGTAGAGCAATGCCGCGTGGATAAGGTTGATAAACCTCCGACGGTGGAAGGGTCGGTCTCAGGGACGACAGTGGAGGTAACGAGGCAAGCAGCTGTGGAGATTGTTGAAGAAACCCCTTGCAGCGAGACGGTTGTGGACGCGGTAGTGATCGCAACCGACAAGTCATCCGAATCTGATAAGGGCTCTTGCAAGCTGGTGGGCGAGTCGGAAGCGAAGATGGAGTGTTCCCTGTCGTTGGACGACGCAGAGGCCGGATCTGGGCTGGTGCAGGAGGGTCCCTACCAGGCTTCGAAGAACTCCGCGAACTCAACCCCGGAGATTCACATGCAGTGTAAGATGTCGGAGAGCGGGGAATACGGTGAATCGGCGGAGGCGATAGTCGAAGGAGCAGAGGCCCTGGGGGAGGATTCGGCGAGCATGGAAGTGGAGGATAAAAGCGTGGTCGCTTCGGGAAAGAATCGAGCCACCGCCGCGTCTTCTGCAACTATTCATGTCGCTCCCCCTGTTCTAGGGGAAGGCCGAAGCACGAGGCCTATGGTGAAGAGGGTGATGAGTGGAGGGATGGACGGGAAGTTCTACAAGAGGGAACATGTCCACCGTTCGTCTCAGCGCCTTCATCCCGAGATAATGACGAAGAAACTAGAATCGTACAGCAGGAACTTGAAGGTTCGGAGGGCCGTGAAGGTTGGTAAGCGCAACCACGTGGCTGTGGCTCGGCCGAAGCGCCAGCATGCAGAAATGGAATCGACGGATTCAGGTTCTAGCGAAGGTAGCAACCCCGTTCGTTTCATTTTTCTTTTATCCGCTGTGTGGGTGTTGCTGCGGTTCCTGAACATGCAATGTTGTTCGTCCGAGAAGGATGGGCGGACGGGCTAGAGGGAGTTGGTTGTTTATTTATTTGAACCCGTCCCCCTCGTGCAAAGGATTTGGTGTGCATGTGGGGTGGCGCTGTGGAGGCGGCCTCGTGGTTTCCATGAGGTTGAGAAGCAGTTTGCGGGGTTGGTCCGATTGTGGGGAAGTGTTTGGTTGAGTCCTGCTGACTGTTGGTGCTGGACTTCTATGAGGCTTGCGTACAGCAAGCTAAGGAGCTCTGTATTCAACTGTGTTGTGACATGTTGCAGACTCGAGGTACGAAAAGAAGTCGTTTTTCAGTGGTATCGCTGCTTACACGCGGCAGCGGACGACACGAGGACTGCCCAACAAGAGAAAGAAGATGGCCGATGGTAGCTCCAAAACTGCTCCAGATTTGCATTTGAACACGAGTGATCTTGTGGAGCTAGAATACGAGTGTGTAGCTGGTGAGCCTCCTGCGGCTGCAGCCAAGCTACGCAGTGGTATGTTTGCCTTTGTTTCAGCTTTAGTGTATGTGTCTGTGCCGTGTCCGGAAGGTGGTGGTAATTTAGTCGAGTTGTCTTGCAATAATGTGCAAAGACTCTGGTGAGTACGAAGTGAAGTGAGGAGACGTAGTTGCACGTTATGCCCAGTGCTCCTGAATTCGATGATGGCGCATCGCGGCGGTTGGCGGTGTTGATGAGGAGGCCCGTTTCCGGTGGTCGCTCCGGTTTGGTGCACACTTGTGAGGAGGCCCGGTTTGTTGGAGTAGGGTGCAGGGATGGATGTGATGCGTTCTCACGTGGTTGAGTTGTTTTTGCGACTTGTCATTGACTGGGTGGAGGAGCGGCGTGAAACTGACGGGATATGTGTGTTGGTGCAGCCAAAGCAGCCAGCGTGGCATCTTCTCCAACTGCCAGGACGGCTCGACTGGCCTCCAAGAAGTCCCTGGAACCGCATGGTATGGTGACGAACAACTGAGCTGCGTATAATTTCAGCGCGTTTCGGATGTGAGAGTGGGGCTTGAAGAAGCGTCAGTGAGCGCAGGCAGAGCTAATACGCACTTGCATTTTGTGTGTGTGTGTTGCAGTTAAGCTGAGCATTAAATCGTTTACCGTTCCAGAGCTGTTTGTGGATCTACCCGAGACAGCGAGTGTTGCAAGCCTGAAGGTAGGACCGCGAAATCATGCATCTGAGAATCCATGTGCCGATGAGTTCGTAGGGCTGGAGAGGCAGCGTTTGGTATTGATGGCGAGAGCTGGTCCCTGGATGCTAAGGTTTATTGGGTTTTGGCGAAGTGGAGGGTTGACGGGTGTTGGTGTTGTGTTCTTCAGAGAGCAGTTATGGATGCAGCGATGAACTTGCTGGGAGGTGGGCTCCGGGTGCGAGTGCTGATGCAGGGCAAGAAAGTTCCTGACGAGGCTGCTACTCTATCTCAGATTGGCATTTCTCGGAGTGCAAGGCCAGAGTCTCTTGGGTTCATGCTGGAGCCCAGTCCCGTGCTGACGTCGGCCTCTGCTACGGCGGAAGATCCTCTGCTGGTTCTTTCGCGCGCTGCCAATCAGCCAGCACCTAGGTACGCGAGTTCGTGGGTTGAGGTCGGAGGGGTATGTTTGGGGTTCTGATTACAAGTGATGAGTTGGCTGGGATGAGTTGTTGACTAGTGGGTATTGAGGACATGACGAGAGTTTTTTTGTGTCTCCCCTCAGGTATCCCGTTTATGGAGTTCCTGGGCTTTCTGGGGTGGGCGACGGGGGAGTCCGGTGCCCTTTGAAAGCGCGGTGTAATAAGGCCGGTGGGGCCGTGGTCGATCCGGACCCGTCTTACGTGCCACCGTCTCTGTCGAGTGAGGAAGAGGGGTACGTTGACGGGAAACGCAGCGGGGCGACATTCTCGGTGACTCCGGAGGAATCCGTGAAGGGATGCAATGGGATGAAGAGCAACAAACAGATGAGCGAGCGCATGGCGATCTCTCCTCATCCGACCCGTGTGGCTGCAGCGGGGGCTCTGGCAGCCATACGCGCACAAGCGGATGCCAGTAGGCGTGGAAGAAACGAGGCGGATTCGGCAGCCGCTGCGCCTCACACTTCTTCTCACGATTCTCTGGTGGGCGGATCAGGAGCCATCATCTTGCATCCGGGACTGGGCACGGGTGATAACGTCCCTGGCATGGCTCTGGTCCCCATGCGGAACAAGATTTCCCGTGCTCTGGATAACGGGAAACGCAGAGTGCGCCGTCCATTCAGCGTTTCTGAGGTGGAGTCTCTAGTCCATGCTGTGGAGAAGCTGGGGACTGGCAGGTAAATAGCCGACAAGCATTGGACTGTAGTGTTGGATGATGAGTTATGTGTTTGAGATTGGGCCGACGAGCCTTTCACCTGCCAGGCCGTTGGGACGGCGGACGTTTTGGTCGTCGCTTGTCGCAGTGTTTAGAATAGGTGTTGTTTCATTCAGATCCGAGTGCGTCCTGGAGGCCAGTTGAGAAGGCTGGTGGGACCAGGTGTTCGGAAGTGTTCCGAGGAGAGGTAGACGTTGATGGAGTTTTTGTCGTTTTGGAAGTGGTGGTTAACACGTTGCTTTGGAAGCAGGTGGCGTGATGTGAAACTGCGGGCTTTCGAACAGGCGAAGCATAGGACTTACGTTGATTTGAAGGTGCGCTGCCTGTCGATCTGAGATGATTAGTTTTTGGAAGCCAGCTTGGTCCGGTAGGACCGGTTTGGCATTTGTTGTTGTTGTTTTGCAGAGCCGTGCGCGTAGATTCGTGCACTTGTTGAAGTTATCGTGGGTTGTGGCTTGTGACGAAATAACATGACTTGGTTTTTGGATTCACAGGACAAGTGGAAGACGTTGGTTCACACTGCTCGCATCGCTCCACATCAGCGCAGGGGGGAGCCCGTGCCTCAAGAACTGCTGGAAAGGGTGACGCGCGCGCATGCATTCTGGACTGCGCACGCAGCCAAGCAGCAGGCGGATCTGGACTTCTGAGTTCCACGGCACATGTCGTCCGAGGAAGCTGTTCGGCTTCCTAACCACAGACGATTTCAGTCCGAGCGGCTGGGAGTTTTTGTGGGGGTTCCACCATGTGTATAGAGACGGATGTTCGCAGACGAAGTGCGGTACGACCCTTGCCGACGAAGGCAGACAAGGAAGGCAGACAATGCGGTGTTGGGCAGCAACCCGACATTGTGCGTGGAAGGGGCCTGCCAGCGCAGCCCGGGGTCGCCTGTAAAGTGTAACTTTGAAGAGCTCAGTTGTTTATTTTAGGTTTGTTCTTGTACCATCCATTCAAAAGCCTGTAGGACCAGATTAGCTGTGACCACTGTTCATGTTCATTCTTGCTTCGGAGAAAACCAATAAGAGAAACATCAGGCTGGAGGGCCGTCCTTTGTCAACGGGATGGTTGGGGAGCGCGGACGGGAGTCCTGTCGAGGTAAGAAGGATTCCGTTCTGGATGGCCATCGGTAGGACAGCCTTCCCATCTTTCCGTGCGGAGGACAGGAAGGTTGAAGTTGGCAGGGGCTTAGCTCAGCTGCGGTAGTACATAGAGAACGGCAGTTCGCATTCACACTGTAGATGGGTCCCCAATTTTATGCTGTTAATGTTGTATATCGATTGGCCCCTCCCCCCCTTAGCGTAGACCTGTAGTTTGTATCTTTGCACACTTGACACCGAATTTGCCGACATCACAACACCGCACCGTAGTCTGCTGTTGCCCCAGTGCCCCGTGCAGGTAGCTTGTCCTGAAAGGAGGGACGTGGGTTTTCCGCATTTCCATGTATAGGGGTTCAACCCCACTCATAATTCAATTCAGCAACCTGTTTCTTGGCTCTATTGGCACCTTTTTGGTTTTCTTCGTTGATGTCGTCAATGTCTTGTGGCGTTGCTTGGACGTTGGCTCAGATGTTTTGTGCTGTTTAGGGGAACTAGTAGTAGAACCGTTGCAACGTCTGCATTTACATAAGAAATTGACAAAGCCTTTTCTTTAGTTTGCGAATCTTTGGTCCGATGGAGGACAGAAATGCATATGTTCATCCTTGGAATTTTGTGTGAAAAGGGAGGGTTTTGTAGAGTAGTTTGACCTCCAATGATTTTTTTTAGTTTTTTTTAAGTAGATGATTCACAATGTACCAAAAAGGATGATATCCATGTTGTGTACTTTGGATGGGATTGAAAAAATAGTTCTACGTCCATTGACTCCGATGCCTAAATGAGTATGTACTTATGAATAAAATATTTTTGTTAGCACATATTGTACCTAGTGCTTATATATTTTTGGTTCCCATTGTTTTTGTTCTTCTATTTGTGATGCTACTTGTACAATGGGACTTGTACAACACAAACAAACACTCCAATGCCCAAATAAGAATTTATTTACAAAAAATTAGCAAATTTCTTCCATAATTGTACAAAGATAGATTCTATTGTATTTGCAAATTTCACCCACAATTGGCCCATCCCCGTGCAAGGAGTTCAGTTGGCGTACCTCGCCCGGCACAACACTTGGCAGCTCAAATCAGTCCAGGCAGGCTATAAAGGACCAAAGGCTTAAGAAATCATGGCATTAATTACATTGAAGAGGGAGATGTTTTTTGAGGAGCTTGATATCATAGATGGCAAAGATTTGATGACACTAGATGCATCAAAGTAGATTTGTGTTTTGTAGGAAATTACAAGGACAAACTTTTCTCCATGCATGCGAGCTAGCCTAGTATGAAAAAGGAAGTGGAATCAATTGATTCCGGACTACAAACAAATTGTGGACTCTGTATGTTGAAACGGGGAGAAACGCACTTAAGCATTGGGACATGTTTGCAAGGCCAAAGGACTACCATGATTCTTTGCACAAGAAGTATACGATGTCATCCACACTGAATGGTACGGGCCGGGAATCATCTATAGACTCAGCCTCTACATGTATGGAACTTATTAGCACCTAACGATTGAAATGATCAAACACACCAACAAATACAAGTACAATAAGAAGAGAAAGGGGATAGTGAATTGGAGGTCAACGATACAATGGATATGGTTCAACTTGATAACCGGAACCAATGAATGAGAGTACACTTTCACACCATTAGGGGATATTTGAACCCACAAAGAGGCTTTGAGTTTTCTTACTAATTTTAATACTAATGGAATGAGTGTGAGGGTGGCCATAGATTCATTACTTCCACCACGTGGCGTGGGCTCCATTCTTCATGATGAAACCATCATGAGATTTATAAGATCGTGGAGATGGATTGGATAATGATGACAAATGTTTGAGTTTAATATGCAATTCTTGGCCCGATTAGTAAGTTGAGAAGGCTCTTTCCACCTAAATTTATGAGATCATGGAGATGGATTGGATAATGATGACGAATTTTTGAATTCATCATGCAATTCTTGGCCCAACTAGTGAGTTGAGAAGGCTTTTCCCACACAACTTTTTGCATTACAAAGCGGCCTTTTTGGGGGTTCAAATATCCCCTAATGCTCACCTCCCATGTCGTTGTCTATATCAACATGGGCAGCAGCTGCTCTTGAGTTTGATGGAACCTCCAACTCCCGCTCCTATAGTGGTTTGCCTGTAGGAATTACACCACAAGTAATTAGCTCTTCAAACACATCTCAATTTACAATAAACCATAGAATTGGAAACACTGCAATACCCTGCAAAAAAAATGTCTGGCCATATAGTCATTGCCAAGGCTACAAAGGTGACCGGCAAGATTATAGCCCAACAAATGCAGGACATGTTGAAGCGTTGGTTGAGCTAGAAAGATCCAAAATTGAAGTCCAACTCAAACTATGTTTAGAGCAAATGGCATATTGGAGGGAGAAAGATTGTTGAATCTATGTGGCAATTGCGAATGAGAATGCACGACTTGCAATTTTAAAGCAAAGAGAGATGGTGAGCTGCCTCACTCACCTTTCTATTGTTTTAAGCCATGGATTGATAATGAACAATGGCTAAGGCTCCTCAAACGTGCCACAATTGACAATAAGTCAATAAGGGACTTACCATTGGCCGCAACACACTTCTACAACACTACTCCTCCCAACGATTCTACTGGTGGATCATCAACCAATGCTATTGCCTTACCCACCGAAACCACTACTCTGATTGACTTGGTAGGCTATGCAAGAGCTGTGGCCACAAATCACCCAACTTGTACACCCTTTGCACCTATACATATCCCTCCCATGTAGTAGAATTTTTCTACCCATTTAGTATTGATACGAGACTATATGGCTAGATACTTTGATGTTTCTATTCTACTTGCCCAACAACTTGGCAATGCTCCCACCTACACATGCCCAAAAGTGTAACATGCATTAGTTGTTGTACTTAGAGTGTTATTTTGGAGTGCATGCAATGTAAAAGATATGGTAATTCAAAAACAATTCAAAAAAACTAAAGAACTAGTCTTATATTGAATTATAGTTTCTAGGATTGTGCTATGAATCTTTGAATTAAGTTTACATTCTTACATGACTACAAGCATTCAATAATGAACATGTCATTGGTAGAGTACATACCTTTGGAACTATTGTCCATGTTGCCGCTGCATGGTAAGAAACACGCCTAGCTCTACTTGTTTTTCATCGCCAAGTGTTGTTGCCATGTTCTTTGCAAAGACATCTTCCGCTTCCTCTGGCCTTGCAATATCACTTACCACTTCTCCATCTAATCCCTTGTTGCAAAGGATTTATAGAAGTTGTTCAACTTCTTCATGTGAGTGTTCCAACAAAATGTGGTGCAATATTGCACATGCAATAATTACATCCGATAGGAATGCTACATTCAACTTTGATTTCTCAAGCAACTTTGGAAGTCTATTTAAGTATCTCAAATGCATTATGTACAACACAACGACCCCTCCTAAACCGCTGATTGAATAACACTTCTGCAATAGACAATTGCCTATGAGTCCTATGAGATGCCATGAGTCATAGAGGCAATGAATAACCTTGATTCCCAAATGAGGTACGGGGCAAAGCCATGCATTGAATGTTGTGCATCTAAGATGTTGCCATGCATGGCCAAATGGTACAATGAGGAACGCCGCAATATTCAAGAATCGTTTGTAGACCTAGCCGCATTCCCAAATACAAATACAAAAAATGCTTATTGCTATCTACTACAGTTTGGCAATTCACAGCGTAACGACTAGATTTGTAGTAGTAATAATCAACAGGAATATGCTAAGGTTTAGATATTGAGATATGCTTATTGTCTATGGCACCAACTACACCTAGCAAGACACACAAGTGGGAAAATTTTGCTCGTTTCTCTTGCATTCATACCCTAGTTGGCCACATAATCTCATGCCACATCTCAGTATTGTTAATTGTGTTTACAACTTTGCCCAGCAACATGGAAACCGTATTGTTTCTAATAGCAAACATTTCACAACAAATAAAAAGATTTGCACCGTGAGCCGCAACTTTAAAAAGGGTATACCCCACACGGATAAGAACGGGGATGGCAAGTTTGTACGTAGTGTCCTTTCAATAACACTCAAGCACAATGCGGCAACAGGTAACTAATTGACACATGAAGGGCTGCTTTATATTAAATAACTAAGATGGTTTATAGTCCCTCTTGAAGGTTTTAAATGTACAATATAGAACAAAATGAAAAAGTGGATGAATGAAATTACATCAAATGATAATGAACAAAAGGCTAATGTGGAAGAATGAGCGCAAAATGCCAACACCCTCCCTTGTTCACAACTTCATTTTTGAAGAGCAAATATTCCCAAAAAGTTGTGACGGAGAGAGATGTCTCGACGCAATTGGTTGCGAGAGGAAACCCTAGTAGAATTTTGTGATTAAGTCGAAATTCAATCGATGGTGAGGGAATTTCTTGAGAGAAAGGATTGCTTTAATTTGTTTGTCGATTGATGAGGATTGTTTGTAAGGGAGAGCAAGGAAACTGATGCTAAGTGGCTTGGAATTGCAAATGAAGACCGTGGCTTTGTGGATATGGCTGAGTATCTTCTTGCAACGCCAAATGAGTGAGTGGGTGTCAGAGTAGATTTTTCTCCTAGTTGGTAGAGTCAGAGCGGGAGCATTTCATTTTTTGTACATCATTTGTAGGAGGCTCTAGGTGCATTGGTTTGTGAGGCCAGTATGTTAGTGCCACTACAAAAGAAATTGTGGAATTTAGTGCAGTACCGATGAAATTTTTGAACATGGCCTGATTTGAAGATTTTTCAAGCTGGATGACTTTAGTTATCTTTGGTTGCGTGGACTAACAAGATAAATAAGTGTAGTTTTATTATTGGCCTTGGTGTTGAGACTTAAACAAATAGCACATATTGCAATTGTGGTGCTACGGTTATGGCCAAGTGCAGAGAGATGTATCAACATGTTGTTGTCACAAAAAATACTAAGGAAAGATACGAATCACAAATGGGCATGAAATATTGAAATGTGAACTAACTTAGAGCTTACCAGATTTTAAAAGCTTGTGCATGGGTCAACCTTGGATGTTGATGAGTGTTTGAAGCATCTGTTGGTGATGAAGAGTTTGCTTACAACTATGGATTGAAGTACATGCTGACACAAATCATCTACCTCCTTCAAATTGATCAAGTTAAATTTCTACAAAATCCGAGTTCCTGCAAGGGGAATCAATCCTTGATTCATGAATCATTTGAAAGGTATCTGCCAAGTTCGAAAAGAAATGCACTAGCAAAAGAGATTGTAGGACCTTGACGATTACCAAAATAAATATTCAAATTCTATTTCAACCATCTCGAACCCCACTAGGGGTGTCAACAAAGCAAGGGACCGTGACGTTGTTTCCACTGAAGTGCTTTTCTGATCTTGAATCCAAGTGCAGCTCCTCGGCATGAGATTGTGTCTTGCTTCCTATCCAGCATCATGTCCTCACCATTGACAAGTACCTAATTTGGTTGTACATGGAAGCCTGAGCTTGTTATCATTTGATTCTAGGGCAACATTGAGTTCGGGATCTTGTTTGATGGTTAGTCATTGCTCTACTGAAAGGTGTTGCTGCTATATTTTCTCGTCCATGTGAAAATCCTAGAATTCCAACTTGCTTCGCTGCTTTCCTTGTTTGCGTTTAATGATTACAGTTTCCTTTGCTCATGGTTGTTACTACATTACTACCCAACTAGTTTATAGACTAGAAGAAATTTGGAGCAAAAACCTCTAACAAAGTGCCTTGAACTCTCACGAGATCAAGACAGGTCTCCCAGGATCCAGGATGGGTCCAACCGTTTGGGATTTGGCGGGACTGACCGGCAAGCTTGGCATGTATTGCCTTGTTTGCAGGTGGAGATCCCTGACAAGCAGAACAAACGTCACTAGTTTCCTAACCACGTCACCTGCTTGCGTGTACGGCATCTTGTTCATGAAAACACAACTAGTGGAGCTTGGGAACTATCGGGGAACTCACGGCCATTCCAAAGGTCCATGTTCATTCTAATGGATTTCTATAGGCTCATTAGCTAATGATGATCACACTATTATTTTTTCTTGCATGCATTGTTGGATACTTGATCAAGATCGCCGCATTGTGGCAATTGGTCATTGTGATTCTTCCAACGGCTTATACTACTTTAAAGATCAATTACATGCAAATTTTGCAATATCAGAAGATTTGGCAATCTCTGGCATTGCTGTTATAGCCATTTAAGTTATCAAAGCTTATCTCATTTCTCTCAACAAAATTGAGTTATTGGACTTCCTTCCATTTCATTGACATCTTGTGTTTGTGAAAATTCTCTAACTAGCAGGCAACATTGACAATCGCTTCCAAAAAGTTCATTCACCAAAGCTTCTAAAGCTCGTGGAAAATGACATTCTGACTAGATGGGATCATTATCGTATCCTACACGAGCAGGGTCAAGATTCATTCTAGTTTTCACTGATGATTTTTTACGAAAGAGCTAGGTTTATTTTTTAAAAAGCAAAGCAAAGACTTTTGACTTCTTTTGTAACTTTATCACTAAGCTTGAAATAGAAATAGGAAAAAAACTTCAAGTCGTGAAAATTGGCAGGAGGAGTGAGTATACCTCCTATGAATTTGAAATTTTTTGTTGATAGCAAAGCATCCAAAAACAACTTACTCAGGCCCACACACCTTAGCAAAATGGAATGGCCGAGTGCTGCAATTGAAACATTATCAAACGCGCACAAAGTTTAGCCACTCATTGTCAATTTACTATCTATCTTTGGAGTGAAGTTGTATCTACGGCCAACTACTTGGTAAACCACACTCAAACTAGAGCCAACCAAGGAATGGTTGTCCAACGTCCCACAAGTTGTCACGGAAGCCCTCAAACGGCATTTTTCATCACTGCTCTCACTCCTGGAACTACAAGCAAGCAATCCAAGATTTATCCATTGGTAACGTGATAGAAGCGGATGGCATTCCTACCGACTTTTTTAAATTGTGCATGGAAGATGTCTAGGATGACCTTCTCGTAGCTGTCCAGAAGGTCCTGAATACGGGAGAACTATCATGCGGCCATAGTAAAGGCATCATTGCATTGATTCCCAAAGAGGGGGACGCAAACTTAATTAAAAATTTCCGTCCCATAACCCTCCTCTCTTGATTTTATAAACTTGTGGCCAAAGTATTAGCCAACAGATTAAAGAAAATCTTGCCCGAGATCATTTGGCCAAATCAAATTGGATTCCTTCCGGGAAGGTGCATCATCAACAATATTTTCATGGCATAAGAAGCAATGCACTTTGCGGAAGAATCTGGACAAGACCTTACCCTATTATTCCTGGATTTTGAGAAAGTATATGACCGCATTTCCTAGAATTTCATAAGATTGGTGCTAGTGAAGTTGGGATTCCACGACAATTTTATTAGGAGGGTAGTGGTGTTGTGTAGGAATGCCTCTTTAGTAGTATTTGTGAATGGAGCAGTGGGGAAGACTTTGAATTATCCCGCTCGGTCCGTTAGGATTGCCCATTGGCCCCTTTCTTATTCACTGTCATCATGGACTCACTAGGGTGCTTGAAGATAGGAGATATGACATTCAAGGGTTCGCCCTCCCATATGGATCGAAAGTGACAGACATCGAGTAAGCGGATGACGCCACATTATACTTACTCAGAACAACAGAACCTCACGGCCACATCTGAGGTTCTCACGACATTTTGCTTGGGGTCTAGATCAAAAATGAATTAGGATAAAATGTTCGCCATATGGGCGTCCCGGAATAAAAAGACCTTTAAATGGAGGGAAGATCTCGGCATTACATGGGTGCCTGAGGATACGGGGGTGCAATATCTTGGACCCTTGTCGCGTTCCACCTCCCTACAGATGCCAACACAACCCCGCTTATTACATCAATAAAGAAGAAATTGCACTTGTAGATAGCAAAGATGGTATCGTAAGCCGGGAGAGTGATCATCATCAACCAAGTTTTGTTGGCCACCTGTGAGAACATGGCAGTGTGTTGCGGGATCTCACTTAAAAGCTGCAACATTAGAAGGGGCTTGATGACCCATTACATGTGGACAGGGAAGGATGAGGGTTGAGGTGCGGCCAAAGTAAAATGGAATGCTTGTATCTTCCCCCAACAAGAAGGAGGGATTAGGCTAATCAACCCTTACCTTCAGACACATGCTTTATTAGCCAAGTTGGTGGTTCAAGGGCTTGCGCTTGGCAATGAACTCGAAAAAAAATTACTCAGACACCGGATCGATCGAGGAGGCCCCTCGGTGATTCCAAGTGGCATCAATCCTCCAATTGACTTTTCTTTAGTAAAAGCGTAATAAGAGCTAACTACTCCCCATTGATGACGGCATGCTTCAAAGACTTTCTCTTCGTGAGAAGGAGCCTAGTTCAAAGAGAACAAAACTCACATGGAATATACTGTACCAACCATTATTTGGCAATCCACTAATCAAGGAAGACAAGGGCATCCCTTTGGGCATAGAACCCAACATAGGGCTACACCTTTGGGCAAGTGCGAGCATCATCAAAGCGGCGGACCTTTGGAACGCCAATCGTCAAGATTGGAAGTCAATCAAGGATATCCAGAGGAGGCTTCCAAGAAATGGAGCAGTGTTTGAAAAAGGCTGGAACTAGCATTTGAAAATTTTGTCGCACATCCCGTGGGATCCCAGGGTATACCTGAGAGAGAAAGCTCTGCTTGGCTTCATTCACCCAAGAGCGCCCACTTTTACCTACACAAGATCCCTAAATCCAGCACTAAAATAGTAACTTGATTAAGCTTGGACAAGAACAACGGGCTCTTCTCACTAGAAGAAGGTGAATTTCCATTACCAGGCATAAGTCACCAGCAAGCACAAGTAGTGCTCTGGGAGGCACAATCAAGGTTCTTTCAAGGATGCAACCTGGAATACGTACCGGAACGCCCTAGGACGGTGTGGGCAGCACGAAAAGAGATGGTACAAAATCTGCCTTGGGACCATGTTGAGTGGTTTTGGTGCAGTACCAAAAAATTCAAGAGGCCCCATTCTTTGGATACACAACCCGTAGAGAATATATTCACGGGCTTAAAGCAAAGGCAGAATGGCCAATAGGGATTCATGAGCTTACAAACCAAGGCCCCTTAGCGTCAAAAATCAGGAGGTTGTTCCATCTCCTTTGGCACAATGCTAGACCACGGAAACAAGCCACTTTCATTTGGCTCGTATTGAACAAGGGAATAACAATAGGAGAATGGCTCTCCTGTCAAATTGCCAAAGCAACCACGGGGTGCTCAACGTGCGCCTGTACTATAAAAACTACATTCCACCTATTATGGGACTACCGCAGCTTCCGGGAGTTATGGTCAAAATTCAACATGATGGCAACCTTGAACTAGGCTCCCACTATTATCTTGCTCCAATATGCCCTTCTGGCCGGGAACCTTGTCAACTGGCAACCTCGACACCATTGTTTACACCCATCAACTTTGTGACCTCATGAGGAGTTTCCTGATCTTGTTCACATGGACTAATCGCTGTAGCGCTTGATACGCAAACTAAACGGTAAGCACACAATGGATTCTTGGTGCCACATGGATTGCTACCTTGTATGCTAGTATGTCTATATGGCGACACCTCCACTCGGTCATTAGAAACCAAGACAAACTCATTAGTCTAGAAAATTCTTTCACAAAGGCCTGGACCCTGTTGTTTTGTACCTCCAGGAACGAGACGTGGCACCTATCGATTGCAAACCCGTTCTTCTAACCTCCTTTTTGGGTTAATTATTATTTGAAGGGGGACTTTGGGCCCACCGCCCGCCCTTCACCTCGTTCATACAACCAAGAAATGACTCATTCATAGGTAAAAAACTCTCTGTTCATCACCTCAAAATCTTTGGATGTGTAGCATACTATCACATTCTTAAGGAATGTAGAAAAAAATTAGATAGCAAAAGCCAAAAATACATGTTCCTTGGATATGATTCCAAGGGTGATTGCAAGAAAGACCGACCGTTATTTGTCACACTTGAGTAGAACAAGTTGTCCTCTGCTATAACTTTTGAATTATAAACATTATGCCAAAAACAAAAAAAAACTATTTCTAGATATCTTAAATGTTATTGTATACCTTATTTTTCAAAAAAATTAAAAAATCATTTAATATTTAAATTCAATTTCTCTAATTTGTCACACTTTCAAATTTAGGGGTTTTGAATACTTATGAGCGGCATAATTTAATGATTTTCAATTGAAATTTTTGTGGTTCATTCCTCTAGTAGGCAAACATATTCCTACCAAAGGGCATCTAAAAATACATTATTTTATGTCTTCTACGTTTGTGCAAAGAGGCCTCCCTTGCGTGCGCACTTGTGAACAATAAAAATGGTTTTGACCTCATTTTTCTGGTTGAAACTCATCACTAGGAAGTCTTCCCAAATGGTCTATTTTTAGTTTTTTTTAAAATTGTTTTTCCTATTTATTACAAATTAAAATGTCAAAGTATGTATTTTTTGGCCAAAATTCTTGAACATAGAATTTGTCCAAAAAAATACATACTTTGACGTTTTAATTTGTAATAAATAGGAAAAACAATTATTAAAAAAACTAGAAATAGACCATTTGGGAAGACTTTCTAGTGATGAGTTTCAACCAGAAAAATGAGGTCAAAACCATTTTTATTGTTCACAAGTGCGAGCGCAAGGGAGGCCTCTTTGCACAAACATAGAGGACATAAATAATGTATTTTTAGATGCCCTTTGGTAGGAATATGTTTGCCTATTAGAGGAATGAACCACAAAAATTTCAACTGAAAATCATTAATTTGAACCACTCATTAGTATCCAAAACCCCTAAACTTGAAAGTGTGACAAATTAGAGAAATTGAATTTTAAATATTAAATGATTTTTTTAAAATTTTGAAAAATAAGGGATACAATAATAATCAAAACATCTAAATAAGTATTTTTCTATTTTTGGCATTGGATTCATAATTCAAAAGTTATAGCAGAAGACAACCCAGTTTGGCCAACATGTGACAAAATCGGTCGGTCTTTCTTGCAATCACCCCCAACAACAAAGTCTATAGAGTCTATGACTTCCAAAATAGAATAATTATACTCAATAGGGACCTTGTTTTTTATGAGTCAAAACTTGGACTTCATCATCTCATCAATGACGTAGCACATATCCATGATTCCTTTCCACTAGGTCTACCTTCTAATAGTGAAGATATTATAGAAGAACCAGCTAAGCCCATCTTAAATTATGTTCCTCAAGAATAGCTAGAGCCACCTTCCAAATCTTTCTCACCTTTATACCATAAGCACAGACCCTTTGCCGAAATTCCTCTTCCTGCAAATACAGATTTTTTCCACCTGCCACCAAACAACTTGTCCAGCTCAGAACCCTCAACTTCCTACTCCCTTCATCCCTCCACCAAACAACCATTCCATAGATACCATAGCAGACACCGCACACCTTCAACTAGATTGAAAGACTTTGGACCCTTGTCAATGAATTGCTCGATGAATCTTTGAATTATTCCAAAGCAATAAAGGATCCAAAATGGAAAGCTGCTATGGGCGCCAAAATCCGCTCAATACATCACAATCAAACCTAGGAAATAATATAGAGAGAAGATCACATGAATCCCATTATGACAAAATGGATTTATTGTATAAAAAAGGGCCATCAAGAAAAGTAGACAAGTTAAAAGCAAGAATTGTGGCACGAGGATTCCAACAAGAAGGTATTGATTATAACAACATTTTTTGCTCTTGTTATTCAACGGTCTACCATCAGGCTCATTTTTTCTTTTGCCGTACAAAAAAATCGGAATCTCCACCATATAGATTTTATTATGGCTTTCTTAAATGGCATTTTTGATGGAGATGTTATCATGGAAATATTAGACAGGTTTCTACACACTGGCAATTCAACCAAAGTATGCACAATCAAAAAGGTGCTATATGGCCTTAAACAGTTGCCAAGAGCTTGGTATCAAACAATTGATCAATGGCTAATCTCTCAAAGCTTAATCCATAGCCAATCTGACTCTAACCTCTACTACTCCAATAGTCACAGAAAATTAATCATAATTCTTATCTATGTTCATGATTTACTATTGACAAAAGACAATATTGAAAGTTTTTTGGCTCTCAAAGCTGTTCTACATAACAAATTCAAAATGACAGACCTCAGCGAGGCCACAAACTATCTAGGCACTGAGCTAGAGTATTATGACTTAGGATTATTCCTTCACTAGCTCTCGTATATCAAAAAAATGCTAGAGCAATTTACAACTCAAACTCTACCAAGCTCCTAATGGACCTCAAACTAATACTGCCAAAGGACACAGGGACACCGTTCGTTGATCCTCACACATATAGGTTTATTGTAGACACTTTGATATATGCAACAAATATCAGGCTTCATATTTGTTACGAAGTCAGTGTGATTAGTCGATACATAAATCAACCCCAATAGGTACATTTGCAAGCAACCAAGCACATTTTACGCTACCTGCAAAGGAATTTAGACTATGGTATCTTCATTCTACAATATAACTCTACCATACTAAACACCTACGTTGAAGTAGACTGGGGACACGACCTAGACACATGAAGATCAACATCGGGACTTCTATACAAAATTGAAAATTCAAGCATTATTTGGACGAGCAAGTTACAACCTACTATATCCTTATCGACAAATAAGGTAGAGTACCAAGTATTTAACACGGTGGAAAAAGACATACTTTATTTTCAAGCACTTTTAAGCAAGCTTGATGAATCTGCAAACCAACCTACCCCAAATATCTAGTGATAAGAAATCTTGCATCAGATTGGTCAGTAATCCCATTTTTCATTCTCGGACAAAGTATATAAGTATACATGACCACTTTATAAGAGAAACAGTTCAAAATAAGGACATCATCAATCATAAATTTTGTCCCCTACACCCAAAAAGAGGCTAATTTTCTCACAAAATCTGTACTTCACCACTACATTTCTCTCCAATAGGCATAGTGCAAGAATTAGACAAAATCCAAATCTATCATAGCTCCTACAAGCAACTAAAAAACCTAATTCTAGCCATTTCTAGGATATAAATACCATCCGTCCACCTACAACGCCTCCTTTGTCAATCTGTATTTCAAATTTGGAGATTGCACACTTTGCTTATAGCTACAATTGTCCCATAACAAACCGGAATCATCAAAATATTCTCTCCACAACCTCTCATGATTAAGATTTAGATAACCACTCTCCTCTGCTCACGCTAGTTTCCAAACTATTGGCCTTCCTTGTGGAATGGGACCCTCCCGCTCTGACTCTACCAACTAGGAGAAAAATCTACTCTGACACCCACTCACTCATTTGGCGTTGCAAGAAGATACTCAGCCATATCCACAAAGCCACGGTCTTCATTTGCAATTCCAAGCCACTTAGCATCAGTTTCCTTGCTCTCCCTTACAAACAATCCTCATCAATCGACAAACAAATTAAAGCAATCCTTTCTCTCAAGAAATTCCCTCACCATCGATTGAATTTCGACTTAATCACAAAATTCTACTAGGGTTTCCTCTCGCAACCAATTGCGTCGAGACATCTCTCTCCGTCACAACTTTTTGGGAATATTTGCTCTTCAAAAATGAAGTTGTGAACAAGGGAGGGTGTTGGCATTTTGCGCTCATTCTTCCACATTAGCCTTTTGTTCATTATCATTTGATGTAATTTCATTCATCCACTTTTTCATTTTGTTCTATATTGTACATTTAAAACCTTCAAGAGGGACTATAAACCATCTTAGTTATTTAATATAAAGCAGCCCTTCATGTGTCAATTAGTTACCTGTTGCCGCATTGTGCTTGAGTGTTATTGAAAGGACACTACGTACAAACTTGCCATCCCCGTTCTTATCCGTGTGGGGTATACCCTTTTTAAAGTTGCGGCTCACGGTGCAAATCTTTTTATTTGTTGTGAAATGTTTGCTATTAGAAACAATACGGTTTCCATGTTGCTGGGCAAAGTTGTAAACACAATTAACAATACTGAGATGTGGCATGAGATTATGTGGCCAACTAGGGTATGAATGCAAGAGAAACGAGCAAAATTTTCCCACTTGTGTGTCTTGCTAGGTGTAGTTGGTGCCATAGACAATAAGCATATCTCAATATCTAAACCTTAGCATATTCCTGTTGATTATTACTACTACAAATCTAGTCGTTACGCTGTGAATTGCCAAACTGTAGTAGATAGCAATAAGCATTTTTTGTATTTGTATTTGGGAATGCGGCTAGGTCTACAAACGATTCTTGAATATTGCGGCGTTCCTCATTGTACCATTTGGCCATGCATGGCAACATCTTAGATGCACAACATTCAATGCATGGCTTTGCCCCGTACCTCATTTGGGAATCAAGGTTATTCATTGCCTCTATGACTCATGGCATCTCATAGGACTCATAGGCAATTGTCTATTGCAGAAGTGTTATTCAATCAGCGGTTTAGGAGGGGTCGTTGTGTTGTACATAATGCATTTGAGATACTTAAATAGACTTCCAAAGTTGCTTGAGAAATCAAAGTTGAATGTAGCATTCCTATCGGATGTAATTATTGCATGTGCAATATTGCACCACATTTTGTTGGAACACTCACATGAAGAAGTTGAACAACTTCTATAAATCCTTTGCAACAAGGGATTAGATGGAGAAGTGGTAAGTGATATTGCAAGGCCAGAGGAAGCGGAAGATGTCTTTGCAAAGAACATGGCAACAACACTTGGCGATGAAAAACAAGTAGAGCTAGGCGTGTTTCTTACCATGCAGCGGCAACATGGACAATAGTTCCAAAGGTATGTACTCTACCAATGACATGTTCATTATTGAATGCTTGTAGTCATGTAAGAATGTAAACTTAATTCAAAGATTCATAGCACAATCCTAGAAACTATAATTCAATATAAGACTAGTTCTTTAGTTTTTTTGAATTGTTTTTGAATTACCATATCTTTTACATTGCATGCACTCCAAAATAACACTCTAAGTACAACAACTAATGCATGTTACACTTTTGGGCATGTGTAGGTGGGAGCATTGCCAAGTTGTTGGGCAAGTAGAATAGAAACATCAAAGTATCTAGCCATATAGTCTCGTATCAATACTAAATGGGTAGAAAAATTCTACTACATGGGAGGGATATGTATAGGTGCAAAGGGTGTACAAGTTGGGTGATTTGTGGCCACAGCTCTTGCATAGCCTACCAAGTCAATCAGAGTAGTGGTTTCGGTGGGTAAGGCAATAGCATTGGTTGATGATCCACCAGTAGAATCGTTGGGAGGAGTAGTGTTGTAGAAGTGTGTTGCGGCCAATGGTAAGTCCCTTATTGACTTATTGTCAATTGTGGCACGTTTGAGGAGCCTTAGCCATTGTTCATTATCAATCCATGGCTTAAAACAATAGAAAGGTGAGTGAGGCAGCTCACCATCTCTCTTTGCTTTAAAATTGCAAGTCGTGCATTCTCATTCGCAATTGCCACATAGATTCAACAATCTTTCTCCCTCCAATATGCCATTTGCTCTAAACATAGTTTGAGTTGGACTTCAATTTTGGATCTTTCTAGCTCAACCAACGCTTCAACATGTCCTGCATTTGTTGGGCTATAATCTTGCCGGTCACCTTTGTAGCCTTGGCAATGACTATATGGCCAGACATTTTTTTTGCAGGGTATTGCAGTGTTTCCAATTCTATGGTTTATTGTAAATTGAGATGTGTTTGAAGAGCTAATTACTTGTGGTGTAATTCCTACAGGCAAACCACTATAGGAGCGGGAGTTGGAGGTTCCATCAAACTCAAGAGCAGCTGCTGCCCATGTTGATATAGACAACGACATGGGAGGTGAGCATTAGGGGATATTTGAACCCCCAAAAAGGCCGCTTTGTAATGCAAAAAGTTGTGTGGGAAAAGCCTTCTCAACTCACTAGTTGGGCCAAGAATTGCATGATGAATTCAAAAATTCGTCATCATTATCCAATCCATCTCCATGATCTCATAAATTTAGGTGGAAAGAGCCTTCTCAACTTACTAATCGGGCCAAGAATTGCATATTAAACTCAAACATTTGTCATCATTATCCAATCCATCTCCACGATCTTATAAATCTCATGATGGTTTCATCATGAAGAATGGAGCCCACGCCACGTGGTGGAAGTAATGAATCTATGGCCACCCTCACACTCATTCCATTAGTATTAAAATTAGTAAGAAAACTCAAAGCCTCTTTGTGGGTTCAAATATCCCCTAATGGTGTGAAAGTGTACTCTCATTCATTGGTTCCGGTTATCAAGTTGAACCATATCCATTGTATCGTTGACCTCCAATTCACTATCCCCTTTCTCTTCTTATTGTACTTGTATTTGTTGGTGTGTTTGATCATTTCAATCGTTAGGTGCTAATAAGTTCCATACATGTAGAGGCTGAGTCTATAGATGATTCCCGGCCCGTACCATTCAGTGTGGATGACATCGTATACTTCTTGTGCAAAGAATCATGGTAGTCCTTTGGCCTTGCAAACATGTCCCAATGCTTAAGTGCGTTTCTCCCCGTTTCAACATACAGAGTCCACAATTTGTTTGTAGTCCGGAATCAATTGATTCCACTTCCTTTTTCATACTAGGCTAGCTCGCATGCATGGAGAAAAGTTTGTCCTTGTAATTTCCTACAAAACACAAATCTACTTTGATGCATCTAGTGTCATCAAATCTTTGCCATCTATGATATCAAGCTCCTCAAAAAACATCTCCCTCTTCAATGTAATTAATGCCATGATTTCTTAAGCCTTTGGTCCTTTATAGCCTGCCTGGACTGATTTGAGCTGCCAAGTGTTGTGCCGGGCGAGGTACGCCAACTGAACTCCTTGCACGGGGATGGGCCAATTGTGGGTGAAATTTGCAAATACAATAGAATCTATCTTTGTACAATTATGGAAGAAATTTGCTAATTTTTTGTAAATAAATTCTTATTTGGGCATTGGAGTGTTTGTTTGTGTTGTACAAGTCCCATTGTACAAGTAGCATCACAAATAGAAGAACAAAAACAATGGGAACCAAAAATATATAAGCACTAGGTACAATATGTGCTAACAAAAATATTTTATTCATAAGTACATACTCATTTAGGCATCGGAGTCAATGGACGTAGAACTATTTTTTCAATCCCATCCAAAGTACACAACATGGATATCATCCTTTTTGGTACATTGTGAATCATCTACTTAAAAAAAACTAAAAAAAATCATTGGAGGTCAAACTACTCTACAAAACCCTCCCTTTTCACACAAAATTCCAAGGATGAACATATGCATTTCTGTCCTCCATCGGACCAAAGATTCGCAAACTAAAGAAAAGGCTTTGTCAATTTCTTATGTAAATGCAGACGTTGCAACGGTTCTACTACTAGTTCCCCTAAACAGCACAAAACATCTGAGCCAACGTCCAAGCAACGCCACAAGACATTGACGACATCAACGAAGAAAACCAAAAAGGTGCCAATAGAGCCAAGAAACAGGTTGCTGAATTGAATTATGAGTGGGGTTGAACCCCTATACATGGAAATGCGGAAAACCCACGTCCCTCCTTTCAGGACAAGCTACCTGCACGGGGCACTGGGGCAACAGCAGACTACGGTGCGGTGTTGTGATGTCGGCAAATTCGGTGTCAAGTGTGCAAAGATACAAACTACAGGTCTACGCTAAGGGGGGGAGGGGCCAATCGATATACAACATTAACAGCATAAAATTGGGGACCCATCTACAGTGTGAATGCGAACTGCCGTTCTCTATGTACTACCGCAGCTGAGCTAAGCCCCTGCCAACTTCAACCTTCCTGTCCTCCGCACGGAAAGATGGGAAGGCTGTCCTACCGATGGCCATCCAGAACGGAATCCTTCTTACCTCGACAGGACTCCCGTCCGCGCTCCCCAACCATCCCGTTGACAAAGGACGGCCCTCCAGCCTGATGTTTCTCTTATTGGTTTTCTCCGAAGCAAGAATGAACATGAACAGTGGTCACAGCTAATCTGGTCCTACAGGCTTTTGAATGGATGGTACAAGAACAAACCTAAAATAAACAACTGAGCTCTTCAAAGTTACACTTTACAGGCGACCCCGGGCTGCGCTGGCAGGCCCCTTCCACGCACAATGTCGGGTTGCTGCCCAACACCGCATTGTCTGCCTTCCTTGTCTGCCTTCGTCGGCAAGGGTCGTACCGCACTTCGTCTGCGAACATCCGTCTCTATACACATGGTGGAACCCCCACAAAAACTCCCAGCCGCTCGGACTGAAATCGTCTGTGGTTAGGAAGCCGAACAGCTTCCTCGGACGACATGTGCCGTGGAACTCAGAAGTCCAGATCCGCCTGCTGCTTGGCTGCGTGCGCAGTCCAGAATGCATGCGCGCGCGTCACCCTTTCCAGCAGTTCTTGAGGCACGGGCTCCCCCCTGCGCTGATGTGGAGCGATGCGAGCAGTGTGAACCAACGTCTTCCACTTGTCCTGTGAATCCAAAAACCAAGTCATGTTATTTCGTCACAAGCCACAACCCACGATAACTTCAACAAGTGCACGAATCTACGCGCACGGCTCTGCAAAACAACAACAACAAATGCCAAACCGGTCCTACCGGACCAAGCTGGCTTCCAAAAACTAATCATCTCAGATCGACAGGCAGCGCACCTTCAAATCAACGTAAGTCCTATGCTTCGCCTGTTCGAAAGCCCGCAGTTTCACATCACGCCACCTGCTTCCAAAGCAACGTGTTAACCACCACTTCCAAAACGACAAAAACTCCATCAACGTCTACCTCTCCTCGGAACACTTCCGAACACCTGGTCCCACCAGCCTTCTCAACTGGCCTCCAGGACGCACTCGGATCTGAATGAAACAACACCTATTCTAAACACTGCGACAAGCGACGACCAAAACGTCCGCCGTCCCAACGGCCTGGCAGGTGAAAGGCTCGTCGGCCCAATCTCAAACACATAACTCATCATCCAACACTACAGTCCAATGCTTGTCGGCTATTTACCTGCCAGTCCCCAGCTTCTCCACAGCATGGACTAGAGACTCCACCTCAGAAACGCTGAATGGACGGCGCACTCTGCGTTTCCCGTTATCCAGAGCACGGGAAATCTTGTTCCGCATGGGGACCAGAGCCATGCCAGGGACGTTATCACCCGTGCCCAGTCCCGGATGCAAGATGATGGCTCCTGATCCGCCCACCAGAGAATCGTGAGAAGAAGTGTGAGGCGCAGCGGCTGCCGAATCCGCCTCGTTTCTTCCACGCCTACTGGCATCCGCTTGTGCGCGTATGGCTGCCAGAGCCCCCGCTGCAGCCACACGGGTCGGATGAGGAGAGATCGCCATGCGCTCGCTCATCTGTTTGTTGCTCTTCATCCCATTGCATCCCTTCACGGATTCCTCCGGAGTCACCGAGAATGTCGCCCCGCTGCGTTTCCCGTCAACGTACCCCTCTTCCTCACTCGACAGAGACGGTGGCACGTAAGACGGGTCCGGATCGACCACGGCCCCACCGGCCTTATTACACCGCGCTTTCAAAGGGCACCGGACTCCCCCGTCGCCCACCCCAGAAAGCCCAGGAACTCCATAAACGGGATACCTGAGGGGAGACACAAAAAAACTCTCGTCATGTCCTCAATACCCACTAGTCAACAACTCATCCCAGCCAACTCATCACTTGTAATCAGAACCCCAAACATACCCCTCCGACCTCAACCCACGAACTCGCGTACCTAGGTGCTGGCTGATTGGCAGCGCGCGAAAGAACCAGCAGAGGATCTTCCGCCGTAGCAGAGGCCGACGTCAGCACGGGACTGGGCTCCAGCATGAACCCAAGAGACTCTGGCCTTGCACTCCGAGAAATGCCAATCTGAGATAGAGTAGCAGCCTCGTCAGGAACTTTCTTGCCCTGCATCAGCACTCGCACCCGGAGCCCACCTCCCAGCAAGTTCATCGCTGCATCCATAACTGCTCTCTGAAGAACACAACACCAACACCCGTCAACCCTCCACTTCGCCAAAACCCAATAAACCTTAGCATCCAGGGACCAGCTCTCGCCATCAATACCAAACGCTGCCTCTCCAGCCCTACGAACTCATCGGCACATGGATTCTCAGATGCATGATTTCGCGGTCCTACCTTCAGGCTTGCAACACTCGCTGTCTCGGGTAGATCCACAAACAGCTCTGGAACGGTAAACGATTTAATGCTCAGCTTAACTGCAACACACACACACAAAATGCAAGTGCGTATTAGCTCTGCCTGCGCTCACTGACGCTTCTTCAAGCCCCACTCTCACATCCGAAACGCGCTGAAATTATACGCAGCTCAGTTGTTCGTCACCATACCATGCGGTTCCAGGGACTTCTTGGAGGCCAGTCGAGCCGTCCTGGCAGTTGGAGAAGATGCCACGCTGGCTGCTTTGGCTGCACCAACACACATATCCCGTCAGTTTCACGCCGCTCCTCCACCCAGTCAATGACAAGTCGCAAAAACAACTCAACCACGTGAGAACGCATCACATCCATCCCTGCACCCTACTCCAACAAACCGGGCCTCCTCACAAGTGTGCACCAAACCGGAGCGACCACCGGAAACGGGCCTCCTCATCAACACCGCCAACCGCCGCGATGCGCCATCATCGAATTCAGGAGCACTGGGCATAACGTGCAACTACGTCTCACTTCACTTCGTACTCACCAGAGTCTTTGCACATTATTGCAAGACAACTCGACTAAATTACCACCACCTTCCGGACACGGCACAGACACATACACTAAAGCTGAAACAAAGGCAAACATACCACTGCGTAGCTTGGCTGCAGCCGCAGGAGGCTCACCAGCTACACACTCGTATTCTAGCTCCACAAGATCACTCGTGTTCAAATGCAAATCTGGAGCAGTTTTGGAGCTACCATCGGCCATCTTCTTTCTCTTGTTGGGCAGTCCTCGTGTCGTCCGCTGCCGCGTGTAAGCAGCGATACCACTGAAAAACGACTTCTTTTCGTACCTCGAGTCTGCAACATGTCACAACACAGTTGAATACAGAGCTCCTTAGCTTGCTGTACGCAAGCCTCATAGAAGTCCAGCACCAACAGTCAGCAGGACTCAACCAAACACTTCCCCACAATCGGACCAACCCCGCAAACTGCTTCTCAACCTCATGGAAACCACGAGGCCGCCTCCACAGCGCCACCCCACATGCACACCAAATCCTTTGCACGAGGGGGACGGGTTCAAATAAATAAACAACCAACTCCCTCTAGCCCGTCCGCCCATCCTTCTCGGACGAACAACATTGCATGTTCAGGAACCGCAGCAACACCCACACAGCGGATAAAAGAAAAATGAAACGAACGGGGTTGCTACCTTCGCTAGAACCTGAATCCGTCGATTCCATTTCTGCATGCTGGCGCTTCGGCCGAGCCACAGCCACGTGGTTGCGCTTACCAACCTTCACGGCCCTCCGAACCTTCAAGTTCCTGCTGTACGATTCTAGTTTCTTCGTCATTATCTCGGGATGAAGGCGCTGAGACGAACGGTGGACATGTTCCCTCTTGTAGAACTTCCCGTCCATCCCTCCACTCATCACCCTCTTCACCATAGGCCTCGTGCTTCGGCCTTCCCCTAGAACAGGGGGAGCGACATGAATAGTTGCAGAAGACGCGGCGGTGGCTCGATTCTTTCCCGAAGCGACCACGCTTTTATCCTCCACTTCCATGCTCGCCGAATCCTCCCCCAGGGCCTCTGCTCCTTCGACTATCGCCTCCGCCGATTCACCGTATTCCCCGCTCTCCGACATCTTACACTGCATGTGAATCTCCGGGGTTGAGTTCGCGGAGTTCTTCGAAGCCTGGTAGGGACCCTCCTGCACCAGCCCAGATCCGGCCTCTGCGTCGTCCAACGACAGGGAACACTCCATCTTCGCTTCCGACTCGCCCACCAGCTTGCAAGAGCCCTTATCAGATTCGGATGACTTGTCGGTTGCGATCACTACCGCGTCCACAACCGTCTCGCTGCAAGGGGTTTCTTCAACAATCTCCACAGCTGCTTGCCTCGTTACCTCCACTGTCGTCCCTGAGACCGACCCTTCCACCGTCGGAGGTTTATCAACCTTATCCACGCGGCATTGCTCTACCTCCGCAATTCCCACAACCGTTTCCACAACAGGCGTCATCTCCTTGATCTCGAAACAAGGAGAGCCCACACAGCGTCCGGCCAGGGTGGTTGACATGTCGCTATCGCACAGAGGTGGCACAACCTGCAACAAATTTCCCACTCCTATGTGAGGACACATGGACAGGGCCCAATCCAGAAACATAGTCCACCAAATTCAGGATGCACTCTGGTGCAAGTATCGAACTCTCATGATAGACCGGCACAATCGGGTGTCACCACATGTGACAACATGGAGATCTCATGTGACGTGAAGGAAACAGAAAGTCTGCGGGCTGTGCACTCGATACGGCGACGAAGCACCATGACAGCAGCGAAAAAGAGAGAAACTTATGGCAGAGGTCAACGGAACAGGGGAAACTCGAGTAACAAACAGGCAAACGTTTCCGAGATCTTCACCTGCTCTTCCGGCGACGAGGCATTCGTATGTACAAGTGCAACATTGCCTTCGCTCGCCGAAGCATCCTTTACAAAGCTTTTCCGTTCCTCTTCCTGCGATGGAGTCCGCACCCCACACTTCGCGCTCTCCAGGCCCTTGCTGCCCTCAACAAAGACGTCTTCGATTGTGCTCAAGTTCATCTGATCGTCCCCCTCCGACGGAGCCTTGCCATCTGATTGCGGCTTATCTACAGATGTGAAGTCCCTCACACTCCCAAGACTCGTCACTTGGGAATCCAAATCAGACTGAGACTTCTCTTTCGAAGCCTCCTGCTGAGTCTGCTTGCTTTTGTTCGGATCTTCGCTTCCCGCATCTTGCAGTATCTGGCCCGCCACCGTGGCAAGCAGTTCGAACACTCCGGTGCCAGACCGGTTGTTGCCTTGACGCTTCGCAGCATCACCTCCTCGACCCTGGTATTTCAATCCAAATGGGTCAGAACTGCTGCAAGGGGGACAAGGCGCGCTCCAAAGAACTGGAAAAAACAGGAAAAGACTATCATTCACTGATCATCCATGTCAACCGCACATCGTACCCGATGGGATCGCATAGCCCGGGGCAACGCAGGTCCGTCATACCCCGGAAAACCACCACTAACTCTTCGCGTTCGAGCCTCCATCCTCGCTCACATTACCACTGCATGCAAGCCACTCACAACATGTTCCGCTCGTGTAGCCGAACTAAGAATTCAACGTCGTCCCGCGCGATCTTCTCTACCAAATGTAGCATGAGATGATCCAAATAAAAATTCTGCACACTCACAAACACCGAAGGCATTAGCTATGCAAGCAGTTCTCCGACAACAACCGCGACTCCCCTGAAAAACCGCCTGTGACCGTCACACAACAAAAATTACTTCCTAACCGTAAAAATCCTGCACGCAACATTCAGAACACGAAAATGGAAACGAAAGGGAAGAAAAGGAACGCATCCGCCTCTGTACAGGACCACCGCCTCACGCATCGAGGGTCCCCACGGGATAAGGGGCTTCGGATAGTTCTCAGACTCGAGTCACTCGATCACGGACCATCCTTATACGATCGTGAGAATCGGGCTCTACGCTGCCGGAGCAACGCACGCACCAGATTGGCAAAGAAGCCTGAGACTGTCTTGCACTGGACGTCTGCACGTCGGGTCTTAACAAAGGATCTCCCAGAACCAATCCCGAAACCCTCGCACAACCACCGATGAGAGACTTCGCGGACAAATTCCGGGCCTTTCATACCCAAACTGCTGCACGAAACAACCGTGATGGCCGCACAAGAGATTGGGAACCCTTGAAGAATTAGATGACGATAGGACGCGGCGATGTCGCGGTCAGAGTTTTGGGATATGTCGGAGATCTAACCTTAGAGTTCCAGAACTTCGCGATGTTTCTCGTTACGTTATACGTGATTTTTTAAGATGGAGTAAGAGTGGCGTGGGTATTCTCCGGGAAATCAAGGTACCTGAGCATGGGCTTCCTTATAGGAAACGTAAGAAAGGGAACACCTTAACGTGAGATCCTCGACGAACAGTCCAGGGTGGGCAAGGAATGGACGCCCCCGGTCAACTCAAGGTCGATCTCGCAAGCTATCGGTTTGACAGAGTCGTATCTAACTTAACACTGCGACGGTTGCAAAAAATCGGGACCCCGCTTACAGAGCAGAAGCCATCGCAGGATAGCAAAATTATCAAAGGACCGAAACAGATTGTTCCTAAAAGCTTCCACGCCTCCGTTAATGAGCAGGGGTCTGACACTAAACCCCAAACACGAGCTAACCCCCAGTCAAGCTTCGTCGCTCCCGGCGCGATCAATGTAAAATCGTGAGCACCTGAAACCGAGCCTAAGAATGCACCAGGCCGCGCAGGAAAAACTTGGAAATGCATTGCACGCACTCCAACATAAGGGGAAGTGGATAGATCTGGGGAGACGGAACGTGGTAAACCTTCACCCAAAACCCCCGCTCCCCCGTCAACCCTTTCGTCAAAACCTCCGTGAAACCTCGGTCATCCAGTTAAGCAACCGTCTCCATCCAGGTGACTCCGAGAAAGTCACACGGCGATCCTCTGCTTCGCCACACGAGAGCACCAGGTAACGTTCGCAACATAAATATACTACTTTGCGGAACAGTTCCGACACGCGGAAGATGCTCGGTAAAAAGCTGTTTGCTTCGAGACAAGCAAAACCTCCGCATATCGTCCATTCTCGGAAGGTGCTCTCCAAGTTTCACGCTCAAGCCGAGTCCTTGCAGAGATCTAAAACATCGACAGTTTATCATCTTTTCGCAACTTCTTTCACATTCCGGTAGCCAGTGAGTCCTTTCCTCGAAACCGGACAAGGGGAGAACTGCTCTCATCGGCGCGTCGGGGCAACGCGCCAGAGCCTCCACCAAATAGACCAAATCTAAACCGCAAGTCGTCACTACAATCATCGCGACAATAAGTTTTGCCCAAACCAGGCCAATTCCCTCGGATGGACCAAAAAATTGCCAACTGCATTCCAATTGCTTCACTAAGAATCAACAAACAGGATGCAACCAACAGATCTAAAGCCTCCGGCTCGGAGCACGACCTTCTGGCGCAAACAAACACAGAGCGCTAACACACAAGTCCCCGCACTCGACTGTATCACACAAATGTTTCCACGGCCACGCACGATGCATCAACAACAACACTTCGGTCCGTGCCATAGCCGCACCAACCGACATGACGGAGACCAAAACTCTTCGCCTATTCAGCGTCCATCCGCATGATCAATCAGCGGAAAAGCTTCATTAAAGAAACAAACAGCCAAGAAAAGCTCGAGGAAACGGCCACGACCAACGGCGATGACAAATCCTAAACCTTAACATCACGACCAAACCACTCCCGTTCCTACCAAGTCAAACTCGCTCCCTTTCAACCACGGCCAAAACCAACCAATTCCTTTGAGCGCGAGGCAGCAATTTCGCACCTTGACGAAGCCACGAAATGCGCGATGCAGGGCCAAGCAGCAACGATTGCAATCCTACGATCGGAAGCTCGCACGCTGGCGTCAATTAGGCGTCAATCCGGGGGCGCGCTAAACCTGTCTGGAAGGAAGAAATGGGAGAATCAGCAGCGACGGGGGTTTGGGGGAGAAAGGAGACGGACAGAGCCTGATGAGAACTGAACCCCGCGCAACGAACCAGAAACCGTGTCAGGGCGACTGAGGAAACAAAGGAAACGGAGGTCCGGGACGAGGCAAGCCCACCGTCGCCACCCGGTCGCCCCCCCTGGCCCAGTCGCCCCGGCCGGCAGTCGTGATCCAACAGACCCGTCTTTGGTCCCCGGGTTCGCACCGGGTTCGCACCGGGTTCCACTTGCGGTTCCCCGTTCCCGATGCTCGACGGCGGGCGATAGCCAGTCGTGATGACCGAACCTTCCTTGAAAGTGAGAGCGCGGACCAATAGCAGCGGACCGGGCTGACCGGACCATTCCCACCATACAACCACCTACCTTCAGGGATTTTCTTTTCCCATTTATTTTGGGCACTCCAGTGTTGGAGTGATGAATGTAAATGGATGAAACGTGCGATCTGTGGATGAAATTAAAATTATTCATCTAATAGACTGTAGATATATTCATCCAAAATATAGCAATATTGTCTTTAAAATATGTAATAAATCAGCGATTTCATACACTGAAAATGGAAGAATATATCATCTGATATTCCCTCAAAAAAATTGTATTTCTTTATAAGTGATATCTTGCTCAAAGAAAATGTTCCCTACCTTCCCTAACATTGTTCATCACTAAACTTTGCTCCCTTCAGCTTGAAGAAAAGTCAAGTATATAGGAAGGAAATTCATGAGGTGATCAATCCTCCATGTTCTATTGTCAGCTCTTGTCAGCTCTTCCTTGCTTCTCTTGCCTCTAATTAAAAAAATGATGATTAAAAAATAGTGCAAAAAATGTTTTAGAAAATGTAAAAACCGCCGTTGAGGCTATTTCCTTTGATTATGTGTATTGTCTCCTTTTATCAATGGAAATTGTCCATGTGTTTCAACAAAAAAAATCCTCCATGGCCTACACCAGAGATAATTCTATTTTCCTCAGCCAATATTTTTGGGCTGAATAGTATTTTAGAAACCATATACTATATTGGTAATAATAGTAGTACAGTAGAACCTCTCTAAATTAATAGAGTTGGGACCAGTCTGACACATTGAATTAGAGAGGTTATTACATTAAGGAGGGTCATCATGTTCGTATGTAGTTCATATTGTTAAGTTGGGACCGGCAATCAATACTTCCTGACAACGCTTTATTGACTTAGAGAGTATTGGGTTAGAGAAGTTCTACTGTACTCAGTTTGTTTATCAATGTTATTTTTTTTTTTCATTGGTTCCCTTGGTTCAATGTATTGTTTCCCTTGGTTCAATCTATTGTTTCCCTTATCAATGGAAATTGTCCATTTGTTTTTTTGTTCTTTTGAAATGTTTTATTTTTATTTTTTTTCCTTGTTTTATCAACTGAACAGTGTCGGTCCTTCCTTGGCCCAAAATGCATTATGTTAAGCAATAATTATTGGAGAATATAAGTGAAGTGGAGTTTCTAGTGGTCAGAGCATGTGCGAGGTTTTAGCCCCCTGGGCAGAGGTTTTAGCTGGACCAGGTCAGGGGCCCCCATCCAATTGCTCCAAGTGGGTGGGTTGCGGTACACCGCTGGAAATGGGGTGTCACACTCCCCATCAGTTGTTGCATGTACCGAGTTTCCAATAATTCAAAGGGAGAGCGGGAGTACAACGTAGATTGGGGTTTGGCTTTCCATGATACTCTAGTTTATGCATAATGGTATTAACCCGGGAACGCGCGGCTGGTCACCATGGAAATCATCCTTTTTCGTACTGTGAAAATCATCCTTTTTCGTACCGTGGAAATCATTTCTTTAAAAATATAAATAAATAAAAAGAGCATGCATTGGAGGTCAAACTACTTTGCAAGACCTCCTCTTTCACACAAAATTTCAGGGATGAACATTTGCTTTTCTGTCTTACATAGAAGGATTCTCTGCCGTCTATCAGACACTTATAGGTTGCCATGTCATTACAGGGTTAACCCAGGTTCGTATTCCTTGGAGTAATATGAAAGAGGCATACTATTCTACCTATTCAATGCCTAAAAAACTAATAGTCATGTTTCTAATGTTAGAAGAACGGCCTTTTGTAGGTGATGAAACTTTACACTGAATAAGAAGGAGAAGAGAAACCAGTAACAATCTGCATGGTGATTTGGTACAAGTCAAAGCAACAAAATTTAGTGCAAACCTAAGCAACTCTCAAAGGCACTTTTGATTAGTTGTTGAATAAACAAGTAATAAAAAATTAGGTAAATCAAAGTGGACACATTGGCATTATGCAGTTAAAGAACATGTGTAACAGTATCTACAATACAACAAACAATTGTGCTACATTAGGTCTTGTCTTTAGAGCACCAACTTTGTATTTGAATTAAGTCCTATTCAAATTTCCTCAAAAGTAGTTTTTGTCCATACAAGGCTTTATTTGTTAAGGCGCAAAGCCAACAAATGAGAATCTAACACCAATTGCAAATGGTCTCCTTTACATGTTTTGTTTTTTTCATATTTGCAAACAATCATCTTAATTAAAGGGAGACATGCTAATTCCTAAAGTTCTTTCGTGTTTAGAGTCCCAAAACTACTTCAAAATATTAGTCTCCAAAGCAAGGTTGAAAGCTTCATTTATATTTATTTTTTAACAAATTCAATTGTAGAATCCTTTAGTGAACTTGTTAGAATATATATCCTCCTAAAATTTATAAATAAAAACCTTTACAAATTGCAACATCATGGTGCTTGGATTTCAAAAAGAAGCATTTTCAATTCTTTCCAAATGGTTAGATTTCATCTTTCAATTTTTTTACCCAAAAATGTGTAGATCCTACAATGTGCAACTCTCCATATTGTTGAAAAAATTAATTGGGAATATATATAAAAAATTCATTAAAAAAAATTCATATTTATGCTTGAAAAAAAAATAGTAATAAGAAGTAGAGAATGATTTAAATTATTAAATTGAGAAGAATTTAGTTATGGAATTGAAAAATGCCAATCCCAACTGTTGTAATGATGTACGGAATAATAAACAATCTACATTCCATGATTTATTTATTTTTCAAAAATATTGAATATTAAGTTAACTAAAGTACTTCAAAATTTATTTTTGAATAGAGATTTTATAACGGCTTGCAAACTAAAACTCCTCATAATTTTCATCTCATTGATCAAAATCAAATGATTCAAAGCTTATCATGTGTATGTAAATCTAATAAACCAATTTTTATTTTTTATTTTTTTTAAAGGTATTTTTTTAGGTACCCAAGCTACCTAGGTTCCAAAAAAACTACATATCATACAATAATTTTTTAACCATGTAATCAAGAGTTATGAAAATTATTGCTCCTTTAAGCTACTCCTTGACCACATATTGTGTGAAATTCAAAGAAAAAAATAAAAATTCCATTTGTAAATAGATGACCAAAATAGCTATGTTGCCAAAAATGCTACTTGGTGCTTTAGATAATTAATGAATAGATAAGATTTATCTTGCATGAATCCTAAAGACATCATGCTACCATTTCTTAACCCTTAAAGGACATTTCATGTTTGGACTTGGTTAAACTTCATTAGATTTCTCCATAAAAACAGCATTTCAAAATTTTGATATTTTTTCACATATAGTGATATATGTCTAAAATTTAATTTAATTTTTTCATAATTAAGACATCAAATTGAATTTTATATGCTTTTTTAAAGAAATTTCTTTACAAAAACATAGTAATTACCTTTAAATTGTATGAGATTTTTTTTAAATAGAAATAGTAGTGACAAACATCATGGTGTAATTGATGTACTTTTTGAGCTCTTATTTATAGAAAAAATTTTAAAGTGGTGTATTTTGAGCTTTCAAGATGCTATCTTCAAAGTGTCACAGAAATTAGAATTGGAAAAAAAAATTGGAAAAAAAAATCAAATGGAGTAAAAAGTAGATTATTGGAGCTATATTTTCTTAGTTAAGCTTTAAAACTTTTAAAATAATAAACTTTTCAAAAATTCTTGACTTGACGGAGATAGTTCCACTTAATTAGACCACTTTGACCTATATATGATGTAACCCATAGATTTTAAGTAAAAGTGACATATTATTTTGAACATATTTATTTTCTATTTATATATGCAATCAATGTCGAAAAAACAAACCTAACAATCATAGATGTTATAGCATTGAATGTGCAATAATACAATTAGTTGTTTTATTTTTTTTAAATTTGCATAATACTATTATTAATTGTATTCATGGCTTATCCCCTTAGAGAGGTGGCATTCACTAGGTGGATTATAAATGTTTTCAAGAGCTTAAGGTTGGAGCTACAAGAAATGGATGAAGTGCATGCAAGTATGTTGATAAAGCAAATAATTATGTTCACCAACGATGCGATTAATGTGGTCCCTTGGTTCTTCTTGATAATTGTTCATGGTTGTGAATGAGTTTATGTAGGGATGGGATGAAAATGAAAACTTGCAAAAATAAAGATTTGATGTCTAGAACTCTAGATTCTATTCTTGCCATAATCTATTCTGCCCAAAAAACTCAAAATCTACATTTGCTTTCCTCCTAGGGACTCTTAGAAGTTTAGGCATTATATTTTATTTGCATGATCCATGAACTTAAATCATATCAATGTTTTGAAGGTTATTTTATTTTGTTTACTATCATGTTTAAGATTTTGAAATTTTGTAGAGCAAAGTGATTATATGATCTATTTATTCTCTAATTAAAAATAAAAAATAATATAGATAAACACGTGGTTTTGTCTAAAATAATATTTGACTTGTTTTAAATATAAATAAAATTTGAAATGGACATGTTAGTTGTTGTTCACTAAGTTGTATTAATCATTGATAAGACACCACATATAAAATTTGGAGGATGTAAATAATGATTTATTTTTAAAATGATTTTTAGTGTTACAAAAAATGCATAGTTTTTGTTTTCATTTTACAAAAATGAGAACTTTAGGGTTGAAGCATACTTAAGGACATAAGTATTTCTTAACTCAAAATTTTACATGATAATTAAATTTATTACAATGTTGATGGCTTTTTTTAATTTAATTTAATTTTTGTTTACATAACATGATCAAATTGACATGTATCTTTGAATTTCATATTGTCAACAACATTCAATCATTAAAAATTATTTTCCTTTCACATTGCTTTGAATATTAATATTCAAGAAAAGAAATTCAATAGGCTCTCCTTTTTCTTAAGCAAGAAACAGGAGTATTTTAAGTGGATGCCCACATACTGAATGTATATGTATTAGCACCATGTACCGGGTGATTGCATGAAACAAAAATATTGTACTATTTTCTGTCACACATAGCGTGCTGATTAGTTTTTTGGCCATAATTTTTGCATTTTAACTCCAAAAGAGTCAAAATTCACAAACAAGGTATTTATGACTATTATACACCTTGTCTAATTTTTTGGAATTTTTAAAAAATGTTTTACTATTTAATAAGAGCCCTCAATATTATGTCACAAATGCCAATTTGGGGGGGTTTAGTACCATTTAGTACCCATAGAAACGAATTTGGAGCTGAAATTTGGTAAAAATGGTCTTCTAGTAGACTTGTAGCTACTGTTCGAAGGAATTCTAAAAATACTTAATTTTATGTGGTGTAGAAGTCCGCAAAGTGAGCCTCTTTCTACTTGCATTTTGAAACATGTAAAAAAATATTTTGGTGGTTTTTTTGGTGAGTTGCCACAAATGGCCTATTTTTATTATTTTTATTTTTATTTTTTCCTATTTTCTAGTAATTAAAACATCAAAATATGTATTGTCTTGAGATTTGGCACTTTTCTAGTTCTCCTACTTAGAGAATTTTTTAATGAATTTCCTTTGGTGGTTACCCTCATCTTAAAGGTTTATACATTGGCCATATTTTTTAGTTTTAAAAAAAATCAATTTTCTAATTTTAAAGTACTCCAGAAAAAGTCATGAGTATTGTTGCAAAATGCAACAAATAGTACAAGTGTTTCGTGCAATCATCCTACCAAGAAATATCAAATTACAGCCATCAAAAGTGCCAAAGAATATGCACTACAATTTTAAATATTTTTCTAAAAATTGACAAATCAATACATTTATTTTCCCACACTTTTGTACTTGCACCCAAAGACGTGAATAGTATACAATTTTTTCAACCTATATTTATGCTAATTTTTTTGGGCAAATATTGGCAATGAGTTTACTTAAAAGTTAGTGATTTTTTACACTTACATGATCACAAGGGTGTTTTTATAACAAGCCTTAAATTTAGAGAGTTTCCTTCTATACACTTTCCCTTGTCCATGTCCTTCTTTAGGAAATTCAATTTGAAAATTTGCCATCAAATTATAGAGAGTAGACTTTCTCATTCCTAATTTCTACAAGTTATAAATAACTGCAAACAAATAATTGATTTGCATAAAATACAACTTGAATAAGCATGACGAACAATTGGAAATTTCAAACTTTTTTTCACACGTGAACTCACATACTACTGTAAATTACACCTAAAATAACATGTGAGATAACCACTAAGTTTACAAATGTCCCCAATTCCACTAATTGGTGGAAAACTCTATTAATAATCTCAGGTATGATTTCTACTAGTGTAAAGACATTAGAAGGGAATGTGCCTTCTTTCAAGAACTTATTATCTTTAAACTCCTAGCCTAATATACAATGACTTGACAAAGTAGATAAAAAGATTTTTATCCTTGTAACATTTTCTTGTATCTTTCTAAATAATGCGAGTTTAATTCCAAACTATGTCTGGCACATCCAAATTTTTAAATATGAATTGCATCAGACAAACTAAAGTTTCACAATCCAATTAGATCCTAGCATTTTTAATAAGATTTTGCATGCTCACACCCTCCCTAACACCTCAAGATCTTGAATGATCTATGAAAGTTTATTAAGTACATATTCAAGTTTATTTCATCTTTATTTAACCCCTAACATCCCAAGGCCTTTTTTTCATTGAAAATTGCTCAAAAACTATCATTTTGAATGCAAAGAGGGAAAAAAAACTAAAATGGAATTTTTTTGCATATCTAATCATAGGATCTTGCAGTAGACTAGTATTAAAATGGGTGGAAAAAATTTCAGACACTTTGACTGTATAGATTGCAAGGTAAATGCTTCAAAGTGAAGAAAATATAATTTTCTAACTCCATGGCAAACTAGTTTATGAGACTTTGAATCACGCTCTTAAATTAAATTTCTTGCAATACATATTTTGAATTTTAAAAATTATCATGAAGAATTGAATTGAGACTCTTGGAAAAAATATCCAAAAAAAATAAAGTGATCTTCATTCTTTAAAAAATTGTTAAGTAGAAATACGTACAAGCTAGCGGAAAAAACTAAATTGTTAATAGCTTTAAGATGGAATTAGAATGCACTAATTCCAATGATGAGATTGTTCTAGCAATTAAATTTAACCTTGAGGAATTCTATATTCTTAGAAAATGTGAAATTTGAGCTCATAAACTGTAAGTCCTATACATTATTATTTTTTAAATATGCTCTAATTGCTTGCAAAAAAAGATGCTCCATAACTTTCACATCACAAAATGAATCATCAAAGTTCTCCATGTAGTCAAGAAAACAATCTATGAAAAACAAATCTGAAAATTATATTTCAAGCTTTGATAGATTTTTTTTGTTGCTTGCCAAGTACAAAAATTTGTCTCATTGTGATATAATTTTTGCTCCCAAGCATCGATTGAAATTTTAAAAATTATATTTCTAGAATTCTAATGAATTTTTCTACCTTACAATTTATTTTTTAAATTGCCAACATTTGCGCTTATAGGAACCTGCCAAAAATCCATTTTAATCCATGTAGGAACAATGGGACTTTGGAGTTAGAACCACTTTATTTATTATTTTGCCAAAGGTAGTCCTTAAAAAAACTCAAATGTCTAGGGACATACAAAATGATTGGCAAGGGCCAATTGCACTTAATTTTATTAAATACTTATGAATGGAATTGCTAGACATTTTTTTAGAATTTTTAAAATTCTTCAAAAATTAATGATTTTTTATTTTACTTCATTATATTACTTATTTTTTAAACTATATTTTTATTTCTTAAAGATTGATTGCATTCACTTTATTCTAATTTTACCATCATTATTTTAATTTCTAACTAAATTCCTTCATTGAAGGGTCCTATCTCTATGACATATTTTCAATTTTTTCCAAAGCCAATGTCTATTTTAGTACCTACAGAGCATGTTTGGCAAATAATAATTTAAGAAATAGATACCAAAATCTCTACATAAATGTATTAAGAAAAATAAATGGAAGTTTCTATTTTGCCTCATATTCAACAAAAAGACTAAACTATCTTGCATAGATGTACTGATCTTGTCCTTCACTTGTAGAATAAGTCATTTAAATTGGCAATGCCTTCATTATTTTGGTGACAATGTCATTCATTTAATTATCAGTACTCATATAAAGGAAGTTAATTTTTATTATTGATTTAGAAGATGTGGTATTATGACCCACTTGTAGCATCTCTTTTCCACCTTTGTAGATTTCACTTAACCCCTTAACCCCTAAAGGACCGTTGTCCCTTCGGGGGACAAATGCGTTTTCGGGCAGGTACCTACGGGCTGAAATTTTCTCCTGATTTTTTGAAACTTTTTTTGGAGATAGAAAAACTGATAAGCTTTGTGGGAATATAATTTTTTCACAATCAGTGCCCGGGAACAAAAGTTATGACCAAATAAGCTCAAAACAGGGGACGGCGGGCAGCCTGGGCAGCAAAAAAAAAATGGACAAAAATTTGAATTTTTTTTTTTAGTATTTTTTTTCTCATAGATTATATTTTTGACTATCTGGAAAGCTTTGATTCATTTCATTTGGATATGTTATGAGAGAGTTATGGACATTCTTGTTTTTTGGGCAATTAGAGCATCTTTTTGAAAAAAATAACTTGTAGGATTCATTTCTGAATGCAATTTTTCAAATTTTTCTATTTTTTTTTTTTTGCATAATCTGATTTACTTCTTAGAAAAATCTCACCATTGGGATTAGTGCATTTTAATTCCATCTAAGATATATGAATATTTTAGATTTTCCTTCTATCTCATACCTACTTCTACTTAATAATTTTTTTAAGAATGATAATTAAGTTTTTTTGAATATATTTTTTTTTCCTAGACTCTCAACTCACTTCTCCACTATAAAGATTTAAAGCTCAAAACGCTGTAGTGCAAAAATTTTAATTTAAAAATGTTCAAAGTCAAAAAATCTAGTCCCGCAATGTGCTGAAAACTTGTTTTTCCCACTTTAAACGCAGATATCTTGCAATCTATGCGGTCAAAATTTCTGAAATTTTTTCGACACACTTCCATACTAGTTAGGTGTAAGATCCTACGGTTAGATGTGAAAAAAAAAACAATTTTCAATTTTTTTTCTTTTTGCTATAGCAATGACAGTTTTGAGTGTTTTTTGGCAGAAAAAAGGCCTTGGTCCTTTAGGGGTTAAGGACCATGAGTGCAGATTTTGAACAATGAATGAACAAAAACACATCCAAAATTCACATAAATGTGTTTTTTCATCCAATAGTTTTTTTGAAGATTCTTGTATTAGTTCTTTAACATTTTTATGGTATAAATTATGAAGATTTTGCTTTGCAAATATTTTATAATTCAAAGGACATTGGTAGATCTAGCCTCAAAAAATAACTTTTTTGGTTCAAAAAATGACCTTCAAAAATGTCTTGAATCAAAAAATAAAATAAAAAACTTCAAAAATCAATATGATTAGAACTCAACATTTTAAACTTATAGAAAAAAAATTATTGTGAAAATCATAAGTATTCAATCTACAATTGACTTTTAAGGAATTTACAATTTTTGGCTTCAAATTTTATTATAAAACATTGGTTTATGTATTTGTTGATTTAACTGTATGGATGTAATCTATAAATCATACAGAGTATATTGCAACTATTGTTTGAGAGTCATCATTAAAATATTGTTCTAAGCTGCATTTTATAATAGATCTTCACAATTTTTGAAATTTGGACAACCCCCTAGTCCTTTAGGGGATAAATATTTCACCAACTAAGCCATTCTTCTACATTGACAGTTACAAAGTGGAATTATATTTGGAAAGATTTGTTTTTTCAAAACATAATTAGAATGGCTAATATTGATACTAAATTATTTCAAAACAAGATCAATATAGTCAATCTTTTATAGAATTGAAAAAATCAGAATATCCAAATCAATATTTGTTTCTATAAACAGGATTCACAGTTTTAACCCCTACAATGCTAAAGCCTTTTTTTTGTCAAAAACACTCACTAAATTGACAATTCTATTGCAAAGAGCAAAAATACTTTGAAAATTATTCTTTTGCATATCTAGTCATAGGATCTTGCACTATACTAGTGTAAAAATATGTGGAAGAAATTTTAGAAACTTTCTCCACATAGATTGAGAGATGCTTGCGTTTAAAGTGGAAAAAAAAAGTTTTTGTTTGCATGTTTTCGACTAGATTATAAGATTTTGAATTTTCTTCACTTTAAATTTTTGCACTATAGAATTCAAATATAAATTTTTTTATCATAAAGAATTGAATTGAAAGTCTAGGAAAATATTCAAGAAAGAAGAAGAGGGTGATTGTAAGAAACACCTCTACTATTTGTTGCGTTTTTCAACAATACTCATGATTTTTTCTTGAGTATTATAAAATTAGAAAAATATATATTTTTTAATTTAGAAAATATGGCTAATGTATACACCTTAAAGATGAAGCTGGCCACCAAAGAAAAAGCATAGGAAATTTTTCTAAGTAGGAGAATTGGAAAAGTGACAAACCTCAAGAAAATAGATACTTTGATGTTTTAATTAATTAAAAATTAAAAAAAATTAAAAAATTAAAAATTCCATTTGTAATAACTCTAGGACGATGGTCATTCACCAAAAGAACCACCAAAATAATATTTTACATGTTTTGAAATGCCAACTTAATAAAGCTCATTTCGTGGACTTCCACACCACATAAAATTAACTACTTTAGAATTCCTTTGGACAACAACTACAAGTATACTACAAGACCTTTTCCTATAAATTTCAGCTCCAAATTTATTTCTTTAGGTACTACTTTGGTAAATAAAATAAAATTGAGTACTATGATATAAAATTGGGGCTAATTTGGATAGAATAATATTTTTAAAATATTCCAAAAAATTAGACAAAGAATATAATAGTCATGAGTACCTTGTTTATAAATTTTGAGTCATTTGGAGCAACAAGGCAAAAGTTATGGCCAAAAAACAAGATCAACCTGTGACTTGTGACAGAAAATAGTACAAGTGTTTCTTGCAAGCACCCAAAATGATTTTTATTCTTTAACAACTTGTTTAGTAGAAGTAGGTATAAGATAGAGGAGAAAACTAAATCGTTAATAGCTCTAAAATGGAATTCAAACATAGTAATCTCTATAGCGAGATTACTAGTCTAACAATTTAATCTAAAAGAATCTAATCCTTTGAAATTTTTTGTTTGAAAAATGTGAAAATTGAGATAAAAATGAATTTCATACGTCATTATTTCAAAAAAATGCTCCATAACTTTTTCATCACTTATCCAAATGAAACAAAACAAAATTTTCTATATATTATAAGCAAAATATTACAAATTTTAAATTTTAAATTTAAATTTTAAATTTAAATTTTAAATTTAAATTTTAAATTAATTTTCTTTTAGGTTTTGTTTTGTTGTTTGGCAAACTTAAAAAGAACTTGATGTAGCTCAAGCCACAAATTTTTTGTTTCCAAGCACTGATTGAAATTAAAACTATATTTCCAGAAAGCCAATCTATTTTTTTTGTCTAAAAATTAATTCAAAAAAATTTGGAAAAAATTGAAATTATAGAAATCTATCCTAATTTGTCCTTCAAGGGGACAAGTGATCCTTTAGGAATTAAACACAAGTAATAATTTTAGGCACTCAAACTTAAATGTGTAATCTTTGAAGTTTAATGGATTTAAAATTTTGATCCATAAAAACTTTAAATCCAATTTATTTGGTTGCGTTTTTAATTAACATGTTGAACAATTTTTGTTTATAAATATTGGGTTTGGAGTTCAAAAAATTACAAATCATAAATATATTAACCTTTTAATCTTGAATGTGTTGAAGCCGTCATGGGATCACATGGACTATTATAAGTACGTGATGTGACATCCTTTTGGTGAAAGCACGAAAATTCTTTTTTCATTTTCATTTAGCTGGAGTTTCAAAAATTTGTTTGATGATGATAAGTGTGGCAAATATATATATATATAGGCAATTACAATAGATTTTTTAGATTTTTTTTAATTCATTGAAATTAGGCCTTGAAAGTTGCATTTTCTTTTCAAGATTTATATATGCATAGCATGCATCCATTAAGATGCAATAGACGTGCATGTATTTTTGTTTATAGACAAAAAAATATCAATATCTAAATTTTTTTTATAAAAAATCAAGCTTGGTTTTACAAACCTTAATCTTTATCACACAGCTAAGTCCTAATATTCTAGTTGATTAAGGAAATGCTTTAGTATAATAGAATTAATTGTATAGTCACCTAAACCTTTAATAATTGTATAGGTGACTTTACAATTATCTCTAATGTTTAATCCAAATAAATTTTTTATCATCTTAAATGATATTTGAATCTTATTTTCAATCCTTCTTTTATAACTAATTTCATTAAATTGAAGTAAAAATATATTTGAATATTGATGTAAGCCAAAATATGCAAATATGCAATAAAAAAAAATTTAAAATATATTTAGGTATTAATCCCTAGTGACTGAATACCATTTATGATTGCTAGTGCAGGATTAGATTAATATTCTTCTATTGATTTTTATTTTTATTTTTTGAACAAATGGAAAATACCATTGCATTGAAAAGAACCAAAGAATAACAGCCAAGCCAAGGCTGGCAAATGAAGAGATAATGAGCAAAACAAGACAAAACAAAATATGAAAAGAAAAGAGAATAACTAAATACACTAAATGAAAGAACAAAGAGTAGGACCCTTTCTGCTTCACACGATGGTAGACCCACTCCGATAAGCTAACACTGGAGATTGGAGCCAAATACTATCAAATTTGGACCAAATGGTGTCATGTTGGTGGGGATGTTGCCGGGCACAAATCTGGGCTTTTAATTGCGCTGCCCTGCTTGAGTCTAAGAGAGCATTACATAGTTTATCTTGTATGAGAGCTGGGGGCCAAGTGCTTTGGGCGAAAACCACATTGTTACGGGCAATCCATATAAATTGAATATTTATTTGTTTCCAAAATTAAGGTTTGGTAGATGCTATAAATATATATTTTTTTAATATTTTTTTTATCGTACAAAGAAATCTGAAAAAATAAATTCCATATTTTGACATCTATTTTTAGAATCATCTTCCACCAATTTTGCCCTATTAGTACGATATCCAACTTTTATCAATATTATTGGATAGAAAATAAATTTTATTACATTTTTATTTTTATGAATCTCCAAAATCAAGATAATTTTCTATGTATATATTCCAAATTAAAACTTCAACAGTCAATATTTTTTTAATGAATTCATAAACAAAAAAATATTTATCATAAAGCTAGTACTACAATTTTTTTTCTTGCAAAAATTCACGAGTCTTCTAACAAATTTTTTATTTTTCCACTAGAGTTTGAATGCATTAATTTAGCCAATTAAATAAATAGATAAATTTAAACACACAATATTTATAGTTAATTTTCAAAAATGCTTCTGCAGTTATCCATAAGGTTTTTTGGAGTTCACCTAAATAAGTATTTTCTAAATATTATGCTTATCATCTTTCTTTGACGCAAGTTTCAAAAAAGTTGAAATATTATGTTTTATAATCCATCCAAGTTTGTTTTTTAACCTCTAAAGGACCGTTGTCCCTTCGGGGGACAAATGCGTTTTCGGGCAGGTACCTAAGGGCTGAAATTTTGTTATGATTTTTTGAAACTTTTTTTGGAGATAGAAAAACTAATAAGCTTTGTGGGAATGTAATTTTATTCACAATCGGTGCCCGGGAACAAAAGTTATGACCAAATAAGCTCAAAACAGTGGACGGGGTGCAGTCCAGGCAGCAAAAGAAAATGGACAAAAATTTGAAATTTTTTTTTGGTATTTTTTTTTTCATAGATTTTTTTTTTGTCTATCTGGAAAGCTTTGATTCATCTCATTTGGATTCGTTATGAGGAAGTTATGGACATTCTTGTTTTTCGGGCAGTTAGAGCATCTTCTTGAAAAAAAGAACTTGAAGGATTCATTTCTGAATGCAATTTTTTCAATTTTTCAATATTTTTTTTACATGGTCTGATTTACTTGCTAGAACAATCTCACCATTGGGATTAGTTCATTTTAATTCCATCTAAAATATATTAATATTTTAGATTTTCCTTTTATATCGTACCTACTTCTACTTAACAATTTTCTTAAGAATGATAATTTAGTTTTTTTTATTTTTTTTTCCCCCTAGACTCTCAACTCAATTCTCCACTATAAAGATTTAAAGCTCAAAACTCTAGTGAAAAAATACTAAGTTAAAAATGTTTAAAGTCAAAAAATCTAGTCTCGCAATGTATTGAAAAACTTGTTTCTTTCACTTTAAACACAAATATCTTGCAATTTGTGTGGTTGAAAATTCTGAAATTCTTCCACACACTCTCATACTAGTTAGGTGTAAGATCCTACGGTTAGATGTGGAAAAAAAAACAATTTTCAATTTTTTTTACTCTTTGCTATAGATATGGCAGTTTTGAGTGTTTTTGGGTAGAAAAAAGGCCTTGGTCCTTTAGAGGTTAAACAAGATGATCCTTTTGAGGTTAATCCCTAAAGGATTGGGAGTGTTTTTTACAAAAATATCTCAAATTGCCACTTGCTAGTGCATTGAACATAATTAGAATATAAAAACATTTTTCAAACTTTCAACTGTACAAATTTGTGAAAAACATTTTCAAACTTGTGAAAAACATTTTTGAACTTTCAACTATACAGTGGCTCGCATAAGTATTCGTACACTTCAGAAATTGCCATAACTAATTGAAAAAATAGATTTTCCCACCAAATTTTAGACAAGTTGAAGTTTAAGTAACATACTTGTATAAAATGATTTTTCAAAATTTTAAAAAGTCTTTTTGATATTTTATATAATTTAATCAAATTTATTAGTGAAAAAAATCTTTTATTAAAAGTAATTTTTTTTAAAGATTTTTCAGTATTTAGAATGAGAATTCTTTTTAGAATTTTTTGGTAGGAATTCTTCAAACTTTGAAATTTTATTGAGTGAAATATTATTGACTAAAGTATGGCTCCAAATTTTTATATTTCTTATAATTCAATCCAAAAATCTCCAAAAAATCATAGAAAATAATAAATGAAAGTTTCATACAATTTTCAAATTTTACACATTTTTTGGAGATTTTTGGAGTGAATTATAAGAAATGTAAAAATTTAGAGCCATACTTTAGTCAATAATATTTCGTTTCAAAGTTTGAAGAATTCCTGCCAAAAATTTCTAAAAAGAATTCTCATTCCAAATACTGAAAAATCTTTTAAAAAAATTACTTTTAATAAAAGGTTTTTTTCACTAATAAATTTGATTAAATTATATAAAATATCAAAAAGACTTTTTAAAATTTTGAAAAATCATTTTATACAATTATATTACCTAAACTTCAACATATCCAAAATTTATTGGGAAAATCTAATTTTTCAATTAGTTATGGCAATTTCTAAAGTGTACAAATACTTATGCGAGCCATTGTACAAATTTGTGAAAAATATTTTAGCCCATTTGGTCACGCAAATTGCAAGATTGTAACATATGAAGTTAGAAGAAAATAAATTTTGGGCTTTGTCCAACGGGATCAACATAGTTTGATTCAACTTTGGAAACTTAGATCATTGGGCAGGTAGTTACTTATATAACAATTTTTAAAGATAATGGAGGTGTCTAAAATATCCCAATTCATATTTCAATGAGACTATGTCCAAAAACAACAACTACATAAATATAATTTCAATTTTTTTTAATAACTCATTTTTTAGAAGAATCAAAATTGCAACTGTGAATACAAAGTTTTCCTTCTTTTAATAAAGTATCAAAATAAAAAATTTAATCTTTTAAAAAATCTCATGAGTTTACATTAGAATTTGTACTAATTTGAACCAAATCAATGTGACCAAATCAACAAGAAAAATAAATTTTCTAATAGTGTATTAGTTTCAAAGGTGTTTTAAAATTGCCATATTTAATGAATTGAGTGAAAATTGAAAAAAAAATCATTTTCAACCATGCATTATTTTTCTATACTAGTATGGGAATATGTTGGAAAGATATATTTGCATAGTAGAATGTTTTTCAAGAAAACCAACAATTATAAATGATAAAAATTCATGTACAAAAATATTTTTTTATTTTTATACTCACAACAATAATAAATTAAGAAAGATAATAGTAATTTAATTTAGAAGTCATAATAAGGGATGTTTTGGAGATGAATAGTAAAGTATTACACAAATTTTTTTAACTACATTTTATATTTCTACTTGCACTTAGAAGAAAGTTTGAACAATTATTTTTTGTTGTATTTGCCAATTTATACTAATCCTTTTCTATTGTAGTCATTAATGAAATTAATTGAATTTTTATATTGATTTCATAAAACAAGATTGTGTAGTATGATCCATTAAAAATACAAGATTGAAAATTATAAGTCAATTAATCTTAAAGGACAATTGTTTGTTCAAAAGACATTTGAATGTTTGGGTTGGCTCTCGTGAAGTCAACTTTGAATGGATGTTTATGAAATTTTAACACTAGGTACATTCACTAACCACCTTTGAAAGAAGGAAAAAAAATCCAATTAAATTCCCAAGTGAAATTTTTTTTTTGTTGAAGAAGATTCATGCAATTTTAGCATCTTTGGGTCATCTTTTGCTAAACTCCTAATTGACTTTTAAAATATATATACATATAACACTAGCATATTAGGCATGAAATCATTTGCAAAAAAATAATTCTAGTTCTAGAATCACACTCCAAGAGGAGTCAAACTTTGTTAACTATATCAAAGCAATTTTGACAAAAAAAACACAATTTCTTCTAACTTCAAGTGTTATAACCTTGCAATTTGTGAAGTCTAGTATTTTAAAACTTATTTCATTTGAGCAAAATGTTTGGTTCTATATTTTCATCATTTGAATTTTTTCTCAAATTTCACAGTGCACAAGAAATCATCAAAAAAATGACTGGTGTATTGCCGGATTACTTGACCTCCTCAAATTGCAAGGCGATTTAGATTAAGGCACACCCCTTAATTGCTTCTGATTTTTTGCGTGAGTTAACCTAACAAGATGCAACTAATTTTTTTTTCAAACTTCAAATTTTACAATCTTGCAATATTGTGAGGTCAAATGGATTTTATTTTTTTAGACATCACCATGATGATCAACTACAATTAAAAAAAATTTAAACAAATTTGGTGGATATACTAAAAATTTGGCAATTTGTCTGTAACAATTTCCTTTGAAAAACACCCTCTATCCTTTAGGATTTAAAAAGATTGAATTTGAGAATAATGTTTGATTATGTGGCTGTATAATCGACCTTAAAGGTATTAACATGTTTAAAATGATGTTTTAGAAATTAAAAAATCATGCTTAATTTTTTTTTTAAATTGAAATAAAACTTTCAATTATTGATCTACTTTTACAATTTCACCCCTATAGTGAAGTTCTTGAGCAATGTTTCTCCTCCAATCAATATTCTTTGAAGTAAGGCAACTTCATCTAAAATGGACATTTGTTTGAGATCCAACTTCTTTTACACAACTTGAGAAAATTATCACATTGAAATGTTTGCAAGTAAGAGTGGAAGTGAATGCAATTGATTTCAAAAGTTTTAGAAATAGTATGAATAAAATACAATTTTTTTAATTCAAGGTCATAGGGATACCTACTATTGGTATTGAGGTCCCTTAGTTGGACATCTTTGAAATACAAAATCTTCAATTCTCATTGGTTGCCTCAAAGAAGTTTTTTATTTGCATTGATTACTTTTTAGAAATTATGTTGAATTTGTGAAAGCACTGTGCGGGTTGTTATTTTTTATAGAAGATCTTTTTTTTATATCCTCAAAAATACGGTGTTGCTAATGGATTCTACTATAGTAGAAAGACAAAATAATAATCTATATGAATCAATGGAAAAGACATTTTGAAGGAGTTTCCACTCTTTATTTATTTTAAATTCATTTCTCTTTCTTTCATTCGAGCACTTAGGATACATTCCCACTAAGGGAGAAAACTTTAAGACATATGAAGTTAAGTTTTTTTGGATTTCAAACTCAATTGAGCTATTTGCACTAGGGGAAAAATCTTCACCCTAACATGATGTGGCACATGACATAGCTAATGGGTCATATCTTAAACTCTTAAAGATTGTAGCATAGATCATTGGGATTATAGTCCCCCAAATAATTTAATGTTAAAAGGAAATAGTGAGGGAGATTAAACCCACATAAAGGTGGGGATCTTTCTGTTCCTTACTCACCTCTTTGTTGTTACATTTCCTTGCTTTGTATCAACTAACTCTCAATCTCGAGAAGAGTAGTTATTTTCACATAAATTATATTTTTAAACTATTATTAACCCCACAAGCAACCTTTTTTTAATTGGTAGTATATCCCTAAAACAACAAAAATCTATTTCTAGATTTGCTAAATTGAAATTGGAATGTTTTTTCTTACAACCAATATTTAAAATCCATTTGACCACTTTTCATCCATTTTGAGTGATATTTCAATTACCTTTCATCTAGTTTCAACTCCAACTAATGACCATTGATTATCCTTGATGCTGAATTTAAAAATTCTCAGGACCAACCGAGCCACAGTGTCAAAAATTTAAACTTCACCTTTTCTCCCTCCTTGGTGTGAGTGATGTACCCTTACATATTAATTTGTTTTATATAAAATAGGCCCCTTCAAATCAGCCTTTAGCCCATAACCGCCATCATTACTCAATATACATCTCCAAAATCAATATATACCTATGTGTTAGAAACTATTTTAGAACTTTTACCAAAACAAACTTTGATCTGTCCTCACTTTTGCATACGGTATCCGAATGCCGTGCTCTTTGGTACGTCGGAACCTCCTTCCTCTTGCCAACTAGAAAAGATGAAAATTTTGACCAGTGTTTGCCTTCTGAAAATGAAAAAATTTGCCGCCAGGGACTTGCTCCCTTGGTTCAATGTACTTGTTTCTTTTATCAATGCAATCGGTCCGTGTGTTTCAAGGGGGAAAAGAAATCTGACCAGTCTAATAATAGTACTACATAGGCACAGTAGTACAAAGTGGTGGTTTTGGGAGGTGCCCACCTTATTATTATTATTTCCTTGGCGAGCCCATTTGAGATGTGGAACGAGCAAAGACGAGAGAAGTATAAGTTACAGCACCCGAGCGACTGCATGTAAGCTTATTATGTTATGTCAAGCTGTCCGAAGTTCCTTATTGTTGTTGTTATTGTGTGGTGATGCCATCCTTGGCAGAGCAGGCAAGCAGGCTCTGAAGCTAAATTGGTCAGTGGCATTATTGACTGACGGGAGTTGCGACGGGACCAATCAGTAGGGCTGCAATCTGCGCTGACGATAAATCCATGGCTAACATACAGACACTTTATCATACACAAGCGCTCACTCAGGGTCACACAAGCTCTTCAAAAGGGGCTCCGGAGCCTTGTTTTGAAGCCCCTAAGCGCTTAACCCAGTAAGGACGCCGCGGACCATAAGTGTCCGATGAATGACAAGGGATTCTCCAATGTAGGACAGAACTACAACTATTCATCTTTGGAGTTTTCTGTGGAAAGTGGAGAACATCTACAGTAGCTTGACTTCCAATGAGTACTTTTGGATTTTTTTTATTCCAATGACTCTCACGGTTATATAATGCATGATTTCCAGGGTCACCCCCCGCGTCCTTACAGGGTTAACCCTCCATCGCCGAAGGTCCAAACATGCTTAAAAGCATCTTGCCTTTGCAAGTGTTAAAAGTCTAAATTTCAGTAAGGTATGAAAATCTCAACTGTACAATCTTGTTGTGTGCATGTTGTAGATGGTGTGGAACAAATTTGGGGTCATTTGACCGTATAGATTGAAAGATTATAATGTTTTAGTGTTGGAAAAAGGTGCTGAAATTTTCAAAAACACATTTGGAGGTGAATTTCGATTTCTAAACCTACTCAAATGAAAAAACATCAAACTACCAAGTGATTCAAAAACAAAATTTAAACTCTTTGGTGAAAAAAAAATCACTCAAATGACTCATTGTGTTTGCAAAATGGATTTGAAATGTTAAAAAACAGTGAAAAAAGTAGCAAAAAATCACATCCATAGTTGAACCTCCTTCTACTAAAATGCTTCTCAGTCACTCGTAACTTCTTGGATCAATATGAAATTTTAACCACAAAAACTAGACTAGTATGCGCAACTTTGACAACAAAAATTATTGAAAACGGACCATGTATGAAGAAATTACGAGCCGCCGAAGTTCACTATAATACAAAAATGTCTGGATTTTGAACTTCGAATTGCTCTCAAACATTCAAAATAGCTTGGATTGACATGAAAATTTTACCTCAATAACTAGACATTAAGGGGAACAAAATCCAACAAATTTTATTGAAAATGAACTTTTGATGAAAAAGATACAAGCCCCCAAAGTTGCAGTCATGACAATGCAGTGTGCTGAACTCAAATTGAACCTGTGAACTTCGAATGGCTTTCACAAACTCAATAAGTCTTGTATTGATCTGAAAATTTTACCACACAAACTAGACTAGTATGCGCAACTTTTACAACAATTTTTATTAAATTTGGACATCAGATGCAAAAGTTAGAGCACTTCTAATTGGACTGTTACAGTGTGTGAGGACACTTTTTGTCCCCTTCGGCGATGAAGGGTTAAACGATCATTTTTTGGTCGCTGCTTGACTTCGGATAGATTTTTGGGTAGAATTTTTTTTTTTTTTTTTCCATTTTTCATTTTTTTAAATATTGGGTTGTCTTTCAATATTTATATTCAAAACTAAGATCGTTGTGGTCAAAAATTATAAGAGAAATAGCACAAAGGATTTAGTATTTGCCTAGTGTTGAAAAACTTACTATTTGGGATAAGTATTGGTATTCTCGTTACTAGATCTTATCCATTTTTTCACAAATTAATAGAAACCTTTAATTTTGACCAATCAAGAAAAATTCAAATGCTAAAGATAGAAATTATATTTTTGGTGAATTTTTGAAGTTATATCTTCAAAATTCATTTGAAGAAAATCTAAAAATGATTTTATAACTTTGACCATAGGAATATTTTTCTACTTTTTGTGCTTCACATTATCTTAGTTGATGCAAACTTCAAAAAAATTATAGAACTTATATTTTATAACACATTTGTGTTTTGTCCAAACCGCTTGGGCTTTTAGGGGTTAAGGTAGTCTACTCTTAGAGTGACCAATTAAGATTTGATTGTCTTTTCCGGGAATCTAAACTCCTTCAAAAAAAAATTCATCAAATTTTCTTATGAAGAAAAATGGAATTGGCATTTAATCCAAGTTGTTTCATATTTTTAGGACTTTTGTGGAATTAGTTACAAATTTTTGAAGTTGAAACATAGTAGTCACTAAAAGTTACCACTTCCTGAAATGTACATTGTTAGTACACTAAAGAAAGAAAAATGTATCTTTGTATCATTATCACTTTTAGAGTACAGTCACTTTTAGAGCAGACTAATTTACATACTGACAACGACCAATAGGTCCAAGTTGGTTATTGGACATAAGTTACTTGGACTTAACTAGGGTTGGCCTGCTTCCAAACTACGGTGAAAACACCCCAAAATCCGTCACTTATTTGTGACAAGTACATTTTTATTGAAAGGGTCTTCAAAAGTGCAATTAAATCGTTTCCAAACTTGAGTAGTGATTCATCAACTTTTGATTCTCTAAATTTTGGTATTATGACCAAGCTATGTGATGGTTTAGGTGGTCCAGATTTTGCTCATAGGGGGTAGAGAGCAGGTATTTTATTTTCATGTATTACTTGATGCATTTTTAGTGATTTTTTTAAATATTTAAACTCCAAATCCAAAGTGCACTACTTTAGTATTTTTTAAAATAGAATTTAACTTGATTTGCATGTTAAAAGAGCACACTATATAACCATGATGTTTATTAGTATAAAATCTCCATTTCTTATTTTTTAAACATACTATTTCAATAATTATTGTAATCACTATATTTTTTGCAAAAAACTATTTTTAAAAATATCTCTAATTTCATCTTCAATAGTGCGCCATGTGTTGTTGCCACAACCAAAATAGAAATAGAAATAATTTTTTAATTCATTAAAAATTTGAAACTCAATAACTTTCATACCGTGGGTCCAAATGCCATAAAACAAAGCCCGTGCACCCTCCTTGCCAAGGGCTTTCCGACGATACCAAGTACGTCAGCGGAGGACGCATAATCCGAGAGATCTCAACAAAACAAAACAACCAACCAAACTTAACCCCTAAGGACCCAAGTGACCATTTTTTGGTCGCTCCCCCTGTTTTTTGAGCTGCCCGTTCTCATATTTTGAGTTTTTTGAAAAACAAAATTTATTTCTAGAAAATAGACTTTGTTACAAATCCAATGGCAGTGGTTTCGTCAAATTCCGAGTTAAACTGCGCCTTGTGGAATTTTTCAAAGTTTAGCAGTGTAGTCTAGTTTACAGCTTGTTTTTTTGTGTTCGGTTTGGGCATGGACTAAAAAGTCAGCCAACCAATGAGCTTCTTGCCCACCTCATAAAGGTCAGATCCACCTTGAAAAGGTCAGATCCAAGAAGCTCAAGGAGAAGACAAGTGTCCCATTCTTTTTTCTCTTGCAAACACTACTCAAATTTCAGTGACCACCGTGCATTGCAAGCTTCACCATGAATTGTAAAATTCTTGGAATGTTATGAAATTTTATATGTACATTCTCAACTCTCTTATCTTTCACTGAGCACAAAAAATGCATCATTTTGAAATATTCTCACAGAGATATGCTCCTTCAAAGTGAGCTGCCCTGTATTTCCTTTGATCCAAATAAAACTTCAAAATTAAATATCTCCTAAACCATGCGGTCAAATAATCTGAATTTTTTTGAGGTGCTCACTCTCAATTTTAACTTCAAGATCCTACGGTTACATGATATCCGATCTCAAAAAAAATGGATCAAACAAATTGCTCAAGTTGTTGGCAGTTTTGGCCCATTTTGAAAGAACACCCCCCCTTGGGTCCTTAGGGGTTAAGGTACGGATATTTTTTTAAGTATGAAGATTAACTTGAAAAATTGAAGATTAACCTCAAATTGATGTGGATTGTGGCATGCGAATAATATGGAATTTTGAAATGTGTGTTTTCTTGTAGACCAAATAATGAAGTTTGACCAAAGGAGGGCAAGTGTGATTTGTCCTTTTGAGGAGGGATGAGTTAAGTTATTATTAAGGGGATGATGCCCCTACTTTTGCTTTTCCCCCACACAAGCGTGCCGTGAGTGTGGATTGCATGTGGCCGGGATGGGAGAGCTGCGGCTGGGCCAATGGGATGCTGAACAGCCCAATTACAAAAGGATGAGGCCTTGGTTCTGAATGGTGCCCCAGGATTATAATAATAAGGCCTGCCTTTGGCCCAAGACTTTTTATTTTTTTTTATTTTTTATTTTTTTATTTTTTTATTTTAACAAATGGAACGAGCCATTGCATTGGCCCAAGACTTTCACCAAGCCTGCCGGGACCTGTACCCAAGACTCTGCAAATGTAAGGAAAAGTCTGCTGGTAACATTACACCCCTAAAGACGTGGTTCAGTGGTCTATAACTGTGGACAGTTAGGTTTGGTTACAGGATGAAGGGGTGACCCTCGAAATCATCCTTTTGCATTACCGTGTGAATCATCGGCTTAAAAAATTGCAAAAGCGTTCATTAGAAGTCAAGCTACTGTAGAAGGTCTTCCCTTATCACAACAAATTTTGAGGATGAATAGTTGCATTTCTATCCTACACAATTTGATTCTCTGTCATCCGTCGGCCATGAATGGCTGCATCAACGTTTAAGGATTAACCCCTAAAGTTCCTTGAGTATGTTTTCACCCCAAACGCTCCAAAACTGCCATTTCTAGTGTAAGTACCAAATTTTAGAGAAAGACAAACAACTCTGGACATGTCTAACTGTAGGATGTTGTAGTATGCTAGTTTGAGAAGATGTAGAAAAAAAATTCAAAAATTTCCACCGTGTGGATTGCAAGATACTAGCATTTCAATTGATAGAAGTCTTTTTTTGGGCCACGCAAAAAATCAGGCAGATCATTTGGGGTTGTACAACGTATATGGAAAAAAAAAGTAAGTAGAGAATGATTCAAAAGACTACATTGTTAAGAATTTAGTTATGGAATTGAAAAATGCCAATCCCAATGGATGTAATATTGTAATAAACAATCTACCCTTAATGTTTTTATTTTTTTTCCAAAATATTGAAATTTAAGTGAAATAAACAACTTCAAAGTTTTTTTTAGAGTAAAGAATCCATAATTGCCCGCAAACAAAAACTCCTCATAACTTTCATTTCATTAATCAAAATAGAATGATTCAAAGCTTTCCACATATATATAAATCTAAAAACCCGATTTCAAGTTTTTGTTTCTAAAAATATGATTTTTTTAATCTACCCGGATTGCCCAGCTAATGGAAAAAACTACATATCACACAATATTTTTTAAACAATGTAGTCAAAAGTTATGAAAATTGTTGTGCCTTTCACAACTTCATTCCTCACCTCGTTCCTATGTTGTGTGAAAATTTCAAAGGAAAAAATTAAAATTTCCATTTGTAGTGAGCAACTCCAAATTGCTATGTTGCCCCCAAAAAATGCAACTTGGTCCTTTAGGGATTAAATTTGCTATCATAAATTAATAAAAATTCAAATTATATATAGTGGCTTTCAAAAAGTTCCTTATACCAACAAAAAAAAATGTCATAGCTAATTGAAGAATTAGAGATTTTTGGCAAAATTCGGACATGTTGAAGTACAAGTAACACATTTACATAAAATGTTTCTTTAATTAAAAATAATTTATCAAATTTATTAGTGAAAATATAAGTAAAATTTCCAAGATTCTTTAGTTAGTCCAATAAGAATTTTATGAATTTTTAAATTTTATTGAATTAAATATTAATGACTAAAATGTAACCCCAAATATTTATGCTTTCTATAGTTAACTCCAAAAATCTCCAAAAAGATTTTGATAATTTTGAAAAGTGTGTAATACATTTATGTATTACTTTTTATATTTTTTTGGAGATTTATGGAATGAATGATGGTCTAAAATTTTAAACTATTTATAGATTTATTTCAAATAAAATTTGAAGTCTTAACTTCAAAATATTATCAAAAATACAATTTTTAGCTTTACCATTTAAAAGTTTCTACGATTGGTTAAAATTTTAGTTTCTATTGATTTTGAAAAAAAACATAAGAATTAAATGATGAGAACATCGACACTTTCTCCAAACAGTAAACTTTCCAACACAAGGCAAGTACTAAACACTCTATGCTATTTTCCTTATATATATTTTTAATTGTAGCGACCTTAGTCTTGAATTAATAAAATTGAAAGACAACCCAATTTCATGTGCATAGAAAATTTGAAAATTTGAAAAGAAAGTTTTTTTCCCTCATGAAAACGTTACCCATTGTTAGACAGCAACCATAAAATGGTTTGATTTGGTATTAAGGGGGTAATAGGAAGGAAATCTTGGACACAAAAGTTTGATAAACTTGAGCTTGGTGCCCCAAAATCTCTCTAGATCAACTAAGATTGTTCATTAAAAATGGTTTATTTAGATTTTCACATGAATTGCAAGTTTAGAAGATTTGAATATTTTGATATTGTCAAGGGAGCTTGTAAGGAGGCCGGGGGCTTTGGGCAATAGAGATCATGTTGCTAACGTAACGATTCATAATTATAACCTCTAAATTTTTTTGCCTAAAATGTATTCACTCTATTCCTAAGTTCAATTTTAGAAACATCTATTTTCAATACTTTGAAGATTCATGGTTTAATCATGCAATATCCAATAAATGAATAAAAACATAATTTAAAATACTCTTTGACTTCCAACAAAAACTAATAATGCTTTCAAATTCAATTTCTAAAAGTAGTTCAAATTTATATTAACCTATTGGGATAGGTGAAATTTTTGTCATGTGGTGAATTTTTTCTAAAATGCAGTTTGCGAGGAGTTTTCAATTTTGTAGTAAAGAGGCTACATTTTAAAATTTTCCATACACAAGAAAGGCTACCATGGCTAATGATTTGTGAAACAAAATTTTTATCATTTTTTTTTTACATTTTGCAAATGTCACAAGTTTATGTATCAAAGAAGTTGCAACTTCTCTAATCTTTTATTTTTGTTTCACTTCTGGAAAAAAAAATGTTTGGAATTTTTGTTTCATATTTTTGGACCTTTGTGGAATCAATTTTGAAGTTTGAAGCTAGAATCATATATGGCACTAAAAGTGTTTATCCCCTCATATGTTCGATTGTTGGTACATTAAAAAATACAATTGGCACATTGAAGAAAGCAATATGTACCTATGTATTAGAGAATGCTCAAGAGCCTGAGCTATTGTAGGGCCTCCAACCTTACTCCAAAACCGAGGGCATAAAAGGGAATGAAGGCAATGCAACAAGGCGGCAAAGGAGAGAGAGGATTGACAATTCAAAAATAAGGGATCCGCACGTGGATAAGCTACATGGATAGCCCAAATTATCCCCTAAAGGACCGAGGCCTTTTTTCTGCCAAAAAACACTCAAAATTGCCATTTCTATAGCAAACAGTAAAAAAAAATTTAATTGTTTTTTTCTTTCAGATTTAACCATAGGATCTTACACCTATCTAGTATAAGAATGTGTGGAATTATTTTTAGAATTTTTGACCACACAAATTGCAAGATATCTGCATTTAAAGTGAAAAAAAATAAAATTTTCAGTACATTGCGGGACTAGATTTTTTGACTTTAAACATTTTTTAACTTAAAATTTTTGCACTACGGAGTTTTGAGCTTTAAATATTTATAGTAGAGAATTGAATTAAGAGTCTAGGGGAAAAAAAATTCAAAAAAACTTAATTTTCATTCTTAAAAAAATTGTTAAGTAGAAGTAGGTACAAGATAGAAGGAAAATCTAAAATATTAATATCTCTTAGATGGAATTAAAATGCACTAATCCCAATGGTGAGATTGTTCTAGCAAGTAAACTAAATCATGCAAAAAAGAAATTGAAAAATTGAAAAAATCGCATTTAGAAATGAATCCTACAAGTTATTTTTTTCAAGAAGATACTCTAATTGTCCGAAAAACAAGAATGTCCATAATTTTCTCATAACAAATCCAAATGAAATGAATCAAAGCTTTCTAGATACACAAAAATATAATCTACGAGGAAGAAAATATTTAAAAAAAAATTCAAATTTTTGCAAATTTGTTTTGTTGCCCGGGCTCCCCCCGTCCCTTGTTTTGAGCTTATTTGGTCTTAACTGTTGTTCCCGGGCACCGATTGTGAAAAAAAATTATATTCTTACAAAGCTTATTAATTTTTTCCATCTTCAAAAAAAGTTTCAAAAAATCACGACAAAAAATTCAGCCCGTAGTTACCTGCCCGAAATCCCATTTGTCCCTCAAAGGGACAACGGTCCTTTAGGAGTTAAACCACCCCAAGTGCAGATCCGCAACCCATGTTGAAACCTAGCTTGAATCAATGACCTCATAGATGGGAATCGACTTGTGCCCCCATCTACCAAGTCCTTTCCACCTCATCTCTCTAATGTCAATTTGTATGCAGAATGTAACAAAAATAACATGATTTGAGCCCCTCAGTAGTTGCATGATTTTCTAAGTAAAAAATTTGCTAAATTTAGCCAAATTTGCAACTACTAAATCCAACTAAACATTAAATAGTTGAATACTAGAAACAATGTTCAATTGCTTACTTGAATGCATGTAGGTGTAAAGGTAGTCTATTCTAAAAACGCCCATTTCCTTCAAATTGCCCCTATAATTAGCTATAAAATGGATTTGAGGTGACTCTTAAATAGACCACTTTAGCCACTGAGTGAATCGAGAAATTTTTGTTTTTTTATTGCAAGAGCCAATCATTGTCTTTGATTTCCTCACATCTCTTTACAAGTTGCAAGTCGATGGATTTTGGGAGACCTATGGTCACAAATAGGTGCCTATGCTCCAAATCTTTGAAAATTCTTAAACAGTTCAAAAATGCTTGGAAAAATACGAAACCGCTTGTGTTTAGTTGCACTTCTATTTTTCTTTCTCTGGAAATGAGTTTAAGAACATTTCTGTCCACAGAAATTTATGAAAAACACGGACCAGCCCTTAAATGGTCGCGTTTAGAGCAGATCACACTCGTTACCTTCAGCTTTGTGAGAAGGAAACCTACACGCACTCTACAACCAACTCGATCATGGTCTTCTCAGTTATCATGCTTCCTTTACTGTACATTTGCGGTTTGGAGTGCAACATGGGGCACGTTGAACCCGCCCAGTACGTTAGTTCATTGAAAATTCACGCCCACTGTAAGTTACATAGGAAACTGTGTCAGTTGTGCCTTGTGTTTTATGTGGTTTGCTGAGGAAGATATAACTTAAGCTACACTAAATAGTAAATAGTGAAATTAGGTTGCAACTCACTAATTTCTCAACAGTGTACACTATATAAATATTTATTGTTACTATGCAAGAATACACTACTTTTGAATTAGGCATTGTTGTAATTGGTACCCATGAACTTCCGGGTTTACAAATGGAAATATCTATAGATTCAGATAGCTTGTAAAGTAACTTTCTTAGGATAAGGCAACCTCATTATTTAGGCAATCTCATTTCACTATTTAGAATAGATAATCCTTAAGTAACCCTCAAATGACCACTTGACCACATGGCATAAGGTAGTATGCTCTAAAAGTGACCATTTAAGGGTTGGTCTGCCATTTTCACAGGTTTCCATGAATAGAAATATTTTTGGATCATTTTTCAGAGAAAGTAAAATAGATGCAAAATGTAACACAAGTGGTTTCATATTTTTTGAATCATTTTTGAATTACTTATGAATTTTTTTTTTAAAATGATGTAGGCACCTATTTGTTACCCTAGATCTTCCAAAATCTGATTTGCAACTTCTAAAGTGATTTGAGTAAATGGAGGCCAATGATTGGCTCTTGCAATATACAATGCTTTTCTCTCTCTTCTCTCAATGGCTTGAGAGGTCCATTTAAGGACCACCTAATGTCCATTTCAAATCTAAATATAGGGTCAATTTGAAGAGGCCGCTCGCTTGTAGAGTATACTACCTTAACTTAGTGAGGATCATCACGGAGTTCTCGGATTAACGATGGTGGCAATCCAACAGCAGATCCCATCCAGAGTTTCAAAGATTTTGCCTTGATATTTAACAATGTGGGGACTCAAAATATTTAAGATTGCTCTTGAGGTAGTATGCTCTTAAAGCGTCCTTTTAAAAGTTGATTGTATTTTTGGAGAAGCTAAACTCCTTGAAACAAATTTTTAAAGTTAAAACGTAGTGGCCACTAAAAGAAACAACTTCCTAAAATGCACACTATTACTAGTGCATTGAAGAAAGCAAAATGTACCTTTGCTTTATGTTCACTTTTAGAGCAAACTACTTTAGATGTACTTAACTAGTATAAAAATTTGTGGAAGAGATTTCAAAAACATTGACCTCATCAATTGTAGGATATTTGCAATTAAAGAGATTTTTTCTTGCACTTCACTAGATTGTATTATAAGGCAATGAATCTTCTTAATATAATTTTTTTGCAATATAGATTTTGAATTTAAAAAAATTATATAGAAGAATCTAGTCAATTTTGGTAAAAAACAATTTAAACAACAACAATTGATTTTCATTTTTTTTATAAATTGTGAAATAGAAGTACAAACAAGATAGAAAGAAAAATTGTTGTAAATTGGAGCAATTTTAAGATGGAATTAAAATACCTTAATTCCAATGGTGAGATTGTTTTAGCAAACAAATTAGACCATGTAAAACTATTCTTTTCAGAAATTTGTGAAAATTGAGTTAAAAAAAGGAATCCAATACATTAACTTTTTTTGAAAGATGTTCTAATTGCATACCAATAAGATGCTCTATTGATTTCTCATCACTAATCCAAATACAATGAATCAAATCTTCCTATGCATGTAAATATATATTTTTTAATTTATACAATAATTTATTTTTAATTTATACAATAATTTATTTTTAATTTATACAATAATTTATACAATAATTTATACAATAATTTATACAATAATTTATACAATAATTTATACAATAATTTATACAATAATTTATACAATAATTTATACAATAATTTATACAATAATTTATACAATAGTTTATACAATAATTTATACAATAATTTATACAATAATTTATACAATAATTTATACAATAATTTATACAATAGTTTATACAATAATTTATACAATAATTTATACAATAATTTATACAATAATTTATACAATAATTTATACAATAATTTATACAATAATTTATTTAAAATTTTTATGATGCTTATTCTTATTTAGAATTGAGCATATTTAGCTCAATGTTGCATAATTCTTGCTCTTGGGCATTGATTGCAAGAAAAAATATATTCTTCAAAAGATAATATATTTTGTTATTTTAAGAAAACTTCAAAAAATCATACCAAAAATTAAAATCATAGGAATGTACTTGAATTTTCATTTGTCTCTTGAAGGGACACTTGGTTCTTTAGAAATTAAGAGATTTTTTTCTAAAATAAAGTAAAAAATAAAGTCAATAGTCATATAATATGAAAAAATTTAAAAATTCATTTCAAGGGGAATCAAGTATTAGATTGAAAGGTGTACAACTATTGGTTGCCACTTAACTCTTTAGGTCTAGAGTTGTTTTAGTAAGAACGAGAATATTGACAAAATCTTTACCAAATACAATATTTTGAGGATAAAAGAGACAAAACAAAAAATGTCATCCTACCAAATTTAAAAATGCGTAATAGATAGTAGGAGTGCAAAAAATTAGGACAAAACATTGTTGTCATTGGGAGACTTCAAGATTTTCTGACAAATTATACTCCGTAGTTTACAACAATATATGAAAAAACTTATTCAAATATAGGTATGCAATACTATTAGTCTCATAAATGATTCACTTTGAGGACCTTTGAATTCTATAGGCATTATTTTCATGATTCATATAGATATGACACAATCTTCTTTCTAAAATTAAAGTGCATATCCACTCGTGCCATCTTTATACTCCGTATTTGTTCCCTCCAATTGCCAATGCTATTCAAAGCATAAAAAGGATGCATCTTTGCAATTTTTGCCATGTATTATATACAGACTAGCAGTTGTGCTTGTTTATAAATGAATATAATTGTTGTTTGCAATTGTATTTTCTAGATGTAATTGTTCCAATTCATTATCTATCAAATGAATTAGTAACTTTGATTTCCTAGCTCACTTTCCGTTTTTCTCAAATCATTTTTTACATTGCAAAAACCAATTTTTGGTTCCATAGGACCTAAAGGATTAATTAGTCTCGTGGAGATTATTTAATAGAAATTTTGGCACATATTGATATTATATTTGGCTCTAAATCAAGAAAAAAGAGGCTTTGCATCTATAAAAACTACCTTAAGAATTTTTTTTAGCTTTTTGGGTAATTATACAAATGAAACAAGAATAAAAACAATCCTCCAATGATGAATGAGTAATTACCTTACTTGAAAAGCGCATGAGTGCTATAAGACATAGCCTATCATAGAGTAACTTCTTATTTTTATTTTAATCCTTTACAAGGTAAGCTATCCCATTCTAGGCCAAATGAAAGTAAGCCCATTGTAGGCAAAAATTATATTAGTAGTGTACATCAAGTTATAAATTGTACACCACTAATGTAATTTTGCCCACAAGTGGCTTACTCCCATTTGGCCTAAAATAGAGTGGCTTATCTTAAAGCATGTTCGCACTAAGTCCCATGTCTCAAATCCCACCAAATTCTCAAAATATGATTGGTAGAGAGCTAAATATTAAGATTTAGGCTTTATACTACTCCTAAGACCCAAGGCCTAGTACATTCAAAAATGCATACATGGCAATATTTTTGGAAGGTTTTGCACCAAAATAGTGGAACGTGGAGCCCAAGTTGGATTTAACACTACTAGAGAGGGGGGCCCGAATTAACACAATTTCTGTTGGTTTGTGTTGATACTAACTATTCGCGTTGCAAGAATGGCAATTTTGCATCTAGTTTTGCAATTCAACATAGATTGCATGAACTTGTTAATTGTAAAATGTTTAGTACATGAGCCAACATCAACTGCCACATCATCAAAAATTATAAATAATAATAATAATAATAATAATAGTGTTAATAATAATAATAATAATAACAATATATTATTATTATTATTATTAATTAAAAATCCACAATAAATGCCATGTCATCAGATCCACCACGTGGGTAGGACTACCACATCAACAGATGATTTAATAAAATTCATTTAATTATTGTAAGGTTTCCATAGTAAATTAGGCACTTCAAAATTTAGGATAGAAAACTTAGCACTATTTTCAAAGTAATCCAATGTTGTTTTGGAATTGAACTTTGAATACCACCAACTTTGATGTGTGAAGAGAGTAGAAGACAAGGCCTTTATAGGAGTGGGGTGGTAAGAGGTGAGACAATCCATATGGGATATGCAAATTGAAGCTCAACCGTTCATAGTTAAGTCACAAGTAGAAATTGTGATGAAAATAGAATTTCAGACCTCGTTTAGGCATAGTAGATTGAGTTTTTTGAAAAAACTTTGAACTGATAAAAGTTGACAATAAAAGTTGACAATTCAAGTTAAGTTTCACCTCCAAAAATCCGTTTGAGATTTAGAGACTCCAGTCAAAGGTTATGGACAAATTTCGAAGAGGGGTTGGAAAGGACATTTTTTTAAACAATTTCAAACATCCTATCTGAAATTTGCTCATAACTTTTGACTGGAGTCTCTAAATCTCAAACAAATTTTTGGAGGTGAAACTTAACTTAAATTTTCAACTTTTATTAGTTCAAAGTTTTTTCAAAAAACTCAATCTACTATGCCTAAACGAAGTCTGAAATTCTACTTTTATCACAATTTCTACTTGTAACTTAACTATGAACGGTTGAGCTTCAATTTGCATATCCCATATGGATTGTCTCACCTCCTACCACCCCCCTCCTATAAAGGCCTCGTCTTCTCCTCTCTCCACACATCAAAGTTGGCGGCATTCAAAATCCAATTCCACATCTACATTGGAATACTTTGAATGTAGAGCTCAATATCCTATTCTAAATTTTGAAGTGCGAAAATTTGGGAGATTTTAATGAATTGGGTTAAAGTAAATTGATGATGTGGTAGTGCTTTCCACATTGTGTGTCTGATGACGTGGCATACTTGCTTATTTGGCAGATTTTGCCTACGTGGCGCATGTCCAAATAATAGATTTTTTTTTGTCAATAATAATAATATTATTATTTTAAGAATAATAATAATAATAATTTTTGATGACGTGGTAATTGATTTTAATTGACGTGGCACATTCCAAAGGCCCTTCATCCTACATGGCATTGTCAACAGAAGTATGCTAAAAAGTGTCCGAATCAAGCCGTCCTAACCAACTGTCTTTTTTAGTGAAAACTCTGCAGAAACGGACACTGAATTCTCTAGTAGTGTAACAAAAACAAAGATCTAATTCGGGCTTTATGTGCCATTTATTGTGTTATATATATTATAAAAAATAAAACTAAACTAAATCAAGCCTCCTCATAGGTGGTTTTACGAAACGTATTGTCCATTATAGATTCTATGCTCAAAGTGACTTCAAAATGGTTTTTTGACTTTTTGACTGATATACATTGCCATATAATATAACACATGAGAAAACCTTGGCACTTAGTGTAGGGACTTTGACTTTTATACTATAAAACTCCAAGTCCCATAGAATGCTAAACCTGTTCCATGAAGTGGGCCATGTAAGATGAATTTTGTGTTCTTGCGGGGTAATTATAATTAAAAAAAACCCTATATTGTGTCGTGTTAATTCTATATTCTTCACCTCCCCTAGCTAATTAGGTGCCTTCAATTGCAAATATGAATTCAAGTTTTGCAAACTTAATCGTATGTGGTAAATAGAAAATTCTTGTGTTTTTCCCAGCGATAAATTCACCCTCCATGACCTACTTTGTGGAATGAGTTTAGCATCCTGTCCAAGTCCCCCCTAGCATACATGAAGGCCTAATTGGACACACAGGTAACAAAAAGTTAAATATCCACGTCAGATTTTCAAGGATCCACATCACCTTACACCATTCACAAGATGACATGTGACACTTTTTTAACGAAAAAGACCTAATTTCTGTCAAATCTGACCTTCAAGTAGGGTATACCATAATATTTTTTCCCACCTTCTACAACTAGTTTACAAAATTAGGATTTGTTAGTAAAGAGTGACTTGGGAATCACGGTTGGAGGGCTGTATCGAGAATGGATTATACCTTGTGACGAATGTTTGATGGAGGTCCGAAGTAGGTCAAGGACTCTTGCATCATGGCAACTACAAGCCCCACATATGATTGACAACATTATCAGCTTCAAATTTGTTGGTGTTTTCCATAGAGTCCGAGTTACTCCAATGTTCCGTGGTCCAAAGAAAACTGAGACGTTGCTTTACTATGGTCGGATTGATAGCTTGAGATGGGACCCGAAGAAGTTCAATTGGGAATGAGACAAAGGAGCAACTCCTCTCTTAGAGTTTAGTGCGAAGCTAGGCCGTGATCTTTTAAGAGCTAAGCATGTGGTACCAAACGTAGTAGAACGTAAGTAGCAAGGAATCTTGCCTCTATCTCATCGCTTACGATGGAACACGGTCTGGATGAAGTCCCGTACGCCAAAAGAAGCAGGCTTACTTTGACTTATTTGGCATCAAGTGGTGGCGGTCAATGCTTGGAGGGGACGAATCCATTACGCTATTGACATGGGGTGTCCAGTATGCCCGATGAGGTCTCATGAGTCTGTTCTACATTGATTTTGGAAGTGTACGTTAGCACAACGAGCTTGGCAGTGGGGCATTCACATTCTAAATGTACTTATTGTTGGTAAGGACGCAAAGGGGCCGTGGCGACTTCTCACGTGGAAACAAGGGATCTTCTCAAGGCGGATTTCTCGCAAATTTGATTTGATTAGTGGCATTTGGGTGGCTATGTGTACAGTGATCATGTGGACGTTATGGATTGAACGGAACGACGTGGCATTTAATGATGTCAAGTGGCACCATGCCAAATTGGAATAGCGTATTTGGTTGGGGATGGTTGATCATGGACGCTGTGAATGGGATTTAGTTTGTAGGCTTAGAAAGGGCAGACCCGACCGCTAGATAGGAGCGAAGGGTCGTTTTGAGCTTTGTTGGACGTGTAATGATTTGTTTGCTGTGATGGTTGATAGTTCTCCGAGGTGGTCTCTTTCCGGTTGTAGGGTCGGGTTTGTTTTTCAACCGCCATAGGTGCTTGGCGCCATGGTGGGGCGGTTCCCGCTCCTCCTATGGTGGCGCTTAGTTTGTAGTTTATTGTTTTTGTGTCTTGCACCCCCCGGCCGCTTGCGGCTAGGGTCTTGTTCCTTTTTTCTTGCAGTAAAAGTCAACCTTTATTTGTGTCAAAATAAAAAAAATAAAAAAAATAGGGATTTGATCTTGAAGTGGGACTTGGGGAAACTAATAATGTGCGACACTCCCTAGTCTGTACCCTCCCAAATTTGTGGCAGGGCAAATCATAGGATTCCAGCTTGGTTCTGCCAGTCTGCCTCGTCCTAACTCCTAAATGCGACTATCAAATGATTTGTTGGTCCAAATATACACGCGAACATTGTCATCCACTGTAGCAGCATTCCCAACTGCAGACCAAGTCTTGCATGACCCAATGACCCAAAATGACCCTCATTCATCATTTTATTTTTTTATTTATTTTTAAATTTTTTGACACAAATGAAACGCAATGAATTTCATTGCAAAGGCCCTCATTCAATTTACAATACAACTGCTTCCTGCCAGTGATGAATCCTGACACGAAGTTATTAAGTTTTCCGAGAGTTTGGTAACCGTCCTCAATCATGGTCAAATGTGAAGTGAGCAACTTTTCCATGGGATTCTATTTCAGACATGTTCCATTGGGCAGCCAGCTCTGGACACAGGGGACAGACGGATGGATACTCCACGCATAAAAAGTTACAGTAGTGTTGTTTGTGTCCTAAGGTAAAAAGGGCTGATCCGCCTTTTTCATAGGTTTGCATGAACAGAAATATTTTTGGATCATTTTTCAGAGAAAGAAAAATGGATGTGGAACGTAATACAAGTGGTTTCATATTTTTCAAGGCATTTTTGAATTAGTTATGAACTTTCAAAAGTTTATGTTGTAGGCACCTATTTGTGACCGTAGGCCTCCCAAAATCTGTCTACTTGCAACTTCTTGCAGGATGTTAAGGTAAACTACCTCATTACGGATAAAATGGCAGCAAGCCCATTGCGGGCAAAATTGTAATGTTGGTATACATTTCAGAACTTGAATGTACACCACCGTTACAATTTTGCTCACAATCGGGGCTTGCTCCCATTTTGTCCGTAATGGGGTAGTTTACTTTAAATCCATCTCTTGAAGTGGGACCAACAGGATAAATTTTGTGTTTTGGGGGGATAAAAGTAAAAAAGCCCCCTAATTTGAGCCGTGTCTTGGGTATGTTGTAGACCTCTCTTAGCTAATTTGGGGTCTTTGATTGCAAACATGAATTCAAAATTTGAAAAGAAGAAATTGTGACAAATAAAAAATTCCTATGTTTTTTCTGAGTAAATCCCACCCTGCTAATCCCACTTTGTGGACATGTTTAACGTCCCCCCCAATTCTTAAAGTGATTTGAGTAAATCAAGGCCAATGATTGGCTCTTGCAATAAATAATATTTTATTCTCAATTCACTCAATGTCTAAAGAGGTCCATGTAAGGACCATCTCATATCCATTCAATAGCTTTTTATAGGAACAAAATACAAATGTATTATGAAATATAAGTCTTATAACTTTTTTGAAGCTTGCATGATGTGAAGCACAAGAAGTAGAAAGTATCCGTATGGTCTAAATTATAAAATTATTTTTAGATTATCTTCAATGAATTTTGAAGATATAACTAAAAAAATTCACCAAAAATACAATTTCTATCTTTAGCATTTGAATTTTTATTAATTGGTCAAAATTATGGCTTCTAGTGATTTGTGAAAAAATGCATAAGATCTAGTAATGAGAACATCAACACTTTTTTCAAATTGTAAATTTTTCAATACTAGGCAAATTCTAAATAGTTTGTGTTATTTCCCTTATAATTTTTGTTTGACAGTAGCAATTTCAGTATTGAGTATAAAAATTGAAAGAGAACCCAATGTATAGTAAATTTGCCAATCACCACACAAAACAAAATTCAAACCCTTCTCCACATAAATATAGAGACTTGCATGTTTTGAAATTTGGCATGATCACTACATGTCATGTTAAGATTGACCTTCAAAAAACAAAATGTAAAAAGATTTCTTCCTACAAATTTCATTGCAATTTGAAGGTGATGATGCTCAAATCTAGATAAAAATTCCTTATAACCAATGATTGCACAGTGTGCGGTCATTTGGGCGGTGATATGAAATTTTTGTTCCCATCACAATCAAATTGGTAATTGATTTGTACGGTTAGTGTTTGGTCATTGGAAGGTGTTGTTGTGCAGTGATTGGATGTGTGCGGTAAATGGCTGGTTTACTCTAGTTTGTCCTCCAAAAAATAATTTTTTTTGGTTCTGCCCAAAAATAATGCCTGAAGTTGGGCAGTGACCAAAAAATGGTCACTTGGGCACTTAGAGGTTAATCATGTAGTCAAAAATACGAAAATTGATGCACCTTAACCCCAAAAGTCCCAAGGCCTTTTTTCCATCAAAATTCACTCAAAATTGCCATTTCTATCGCAAAGTGTTAAAAACTTTAATAATCGTTTTTTCTTCAATATCTAACTGTAGAATCTTGTAGTAGATTGGTATAAAAATGCGTAGAAGAAATTTCAAAAACATTGACCATGTAGATTGCAAGATATTTGCATGTAAAGTGAAGAAAATAATTTTTTTTACTCCTTATTTGACTAAATTTTTTGGCTTTAAATCTTCTTAACTTAAAATTTTTGCACTATTGATTTTGATTTTACAATTATTTATATTGAATAATTGAGTTGAAATATATCCAAAAAAATTCAACAAAAAAATACTAAATTTTCATTTATTAAAAAATTGTTAAATAAAAGTGGGTTCAAGATTGAAGGAGAAACTATTTTGTTAATAGCTTTGAGGTGGAATTAAAAAACAATAATTCCAACAATGAAATTGTTCTAGCAAGCAAACTTAACCTAGTTTAACAATCTTTTTCAAAAAATTATAAAAATAGCATTCAAAAATGAATTCTATAAGGTTTTTTTCTAAACAATGTTTAGATTGCCCTCAAAATAAAATTGTCCATAATTTTCTCATTATTAGTCCAAATAGAATGAATTGAAGCTTTAGATGTAGACAAAAAAAATTAGAGAAAAAAATTAAATAATTTCACTTCTATGTGATTTCTTTTGGACTGCCCTTTGAGTTGCTTTTAGAGATTATTGTGCCATTACTTTTGCTCTTAGGCACCGATTGAAATAAAAATTATATATCCCAAAACTAATCTCATTTCCTATCTTCAAATTTTTTTTTAAAAAATCAGGTAAAAAATTGAGGTCACACAAGCCTACCCAAAATCCTAAGAATCTCCTGTAGAGACTTTGAAACTTTATGAGTTAAAGCTACTCCTTGACCACATATTTTGCAAAAATTTCAAAGAAAAGTAAATAAAAATTATCTTCATAGTGAGCTGCCCAACGTTGCTTTATTGCCAAAAAACGTAGTTTGGTCCTTTAGGAAGGAACTGAAAAGTTCAATATCAACAATGGGCAAGTCGGTAGCTACATCAGCCGCCTAACCCGGCTCATTAATCCCTAAAGTCCTAAGGCCTTTTTAGTCAAAATAAGCTCAAAACTGCCATTTCTAGTACAAATAAAATTTAAATAAAATTTAAATTGGCGTTTTTTGCATATTAAACCATAGGATCTTACAAATGACTAGTATAAGAATGCATGGAAAAAATTTCAAACACTTTGACTATATAGATTGCAAGGAAAATGTGTTCAAAGTAAAGAAAACATGATTGCTTGACTCCTTGACAAAATAATTTATGAGACTTTAAATCCTTTAAGTTAAAACTTTTGCACTATCTACATGATTTTTATTCTTTAAAAAATTATTAAATAGAACAAGGTATGTGATAGAGGAAAAAACTAAATCATTTATAGCTCCGACAGAAAGATGGAATTAAAACACACTAATCCCAATAGTGAGATTGTATTAACAATCAAAGTTAACCTTGTGGAACTTCTTTTTTTGAAAAAAATGTGAAAATTGAGCTAAATAATAAATCTTGTATGTTGTTTTTTCAAAAGAATGCTTTGATTGCCTGCAAAACAAAATGTTCCGTAACTTTTGTGACATCACTAATCCAAATGGAATGAATAAAAGCTTTCCACCAATAGACAAAAATGTAATCTAAGAGGATTTTTGTGGATTCTTTTTCTACGTGCTCAATGTAGTTCTAAACTTATTGCAGTAGAATTTTTGATCCTGAATACCAGTTGCAATAAAAATTACTATATGTTGCCCAAAAGCTAGTAAATATTATCAATATTATGATAAAATTTCAAAAAGATTCACCCAAAATTGAGCTCATAGGATCTTGCTCGAAATCCATTTTGTTCTTGAGGGGACAATGGAACTTTGGGGATTAAGTTGTTTACCTTGGATTTTTTTTTTTCTCTTTTTTTTTGACACAATCGTATTGAACAACACACTACGAGGACCGCAACCACGCAACAGTTATTGAACCCGCAACCACGCCATTCAGTTTGGGTACTTTACCACCATCATCCGGTAGTTTAGGGTCATCTTAGACCGTTTACCTTGGGTTTAGGATTCTGCTCCTAGGCAAGGGCTTTTCTACCATCTTCCGATAGGCCGTCCGGTTGACAAGCGGGGCACAAAGAGTAGGGTTCACTAGGCAATTCCCCTTTCCCCATACCTAGTGGAGAAACTCCAAAAGCCCTTCCATGTTTCACTACAAAAATCAGATGGTGTAAGGTGTGTACACCTTCTTTAGATGTTGATTTTAACCCCTAAAGGTTCTTAACTTTATTTCATAAAAAACACTTTAAAGATTACATTGAAAGTACAAAGAGCTGCAATGAAATAAAACTAATTTTCTTGAATATTCAAGCACGGAATCTTCCGTTAGGTATGTATGTAAATGGGTAGAAAAAAATTCACACACTTTGGCCATACATATAGTAAGATGTTCTTGATCAAAGTGAAAAAAGAAAAACATTTTTGCACCTTTTTTCACTACATTTTCAAACTTTGAATCTCCTTAACTTCAATTTCTTGCAATGCAAAAGTTTTGCATATTTTTGAGTTTTTATAAAACTTCAAAACTTCAATACTTCAAAACTTCAATATTTGCATTCCTTTTTACAAAAATTCAATATCTTTGTAAAAAGGAACTAAATTGAAAATTTCAAAAAAATTCAATTATAAAAAAAATTCAAGAACCATGAGTTGTGTTATTGGGAAGGAAATGCAACCAATGTTTTTTTATCTTCTATGTACATGCTCCTTGTATTTAATTTTCAGCGAAATTTCTCATAGTCACCATACCTTAAATAAATGGTGCAACAAGGGAGAAGATCCAAAATTTTCCTGTCTACTTGGAATATACAACTCACAAACCAATTGCACGTTTCATGTTACTCTAAAAACTGATGCCACAAATGGCGGCACTACGTTTTTTTGTTTCTACTGAATACGACTATGGTAAGTGAAATGTTTGTCATGTATGTTTATGAGTGCCAAAAAAGTGAAGAGCGGAGGAAGTCAATGGTGCATCTTCAATTCAATACGGAATTTTGCAAAATCCTTATAATTTATATATGATTAGAGAGGACAAAATCATGATGAACTAATAAGTTGTAATGGATATTGTTATCCTTCAACCTCAAGTTTGAGGAGTGCTAGCATGTAAGCATAGAATATATGAGCCCATGAGCCTAGAAGTTTATATTATGGACACCTTCTATGGTTTTAGGTGTCTATATTATAGGTACCTATGTTACAGACTCTTTCCGTATTATAGTGTATCTATGTTTTAGGTACATATGTTATAAACGCCTTCAAATGGTTGTAGGTCCATACCTACAACTAGGCTTAAGGCTCATAGGCTTGCGTCTCTAAGCTCACATGCTAGCATCTTTGCCTCAAGTTTGAGAGGGAATTGTGTGGTTTGCAATGTGGAGTGATGTGGCCTCACACATTTTGACGAAATTGCAATGGCAAATATATGTGCATTTGTAGAGGATGTTTTGAAAGATATCATGACAATCTACAGCCACAAAAAGAAGAAAATGTGAGTGATTTCTTAACTTTCAGTTTTTTGTATTTAACATTTTTTGAAAGGTGGTATTAGCCATTTTTAGTGAATTGTGGATATTCTTAGCAACGAGTCATTTGTTTAGATCTCTAAAACATACAAGTATGGTGATTTATCATTGAAGCATGGGACTAATACATGCGGGTGTTTTTTTGTTGAACAAGACAACATTTAGGAACGAGTAGAAAGCCAATCTTCTTTTCTACCTTGCCTTATTCATGAAGAAGACTAAAACAATGGATAGTTGCAAAGGTTGAATTAGCATAAGTTTGTGGATTATAGGATTTTTTTCCTCAAAAAATCCTATTTATAGAAGATATGGAATTTTATCATTTCACTGTTTAAATTTGTAAAAAAAAGATTCATGACTATGCAAGAATTTCCAAAAAATTGACTAGTGTGTAGTTGTTTTCCTTAACCACCTTGTAATGTAGGTTGATTTAAGAATAATTTAGACATCTCAATTGCATATGAAATTCTACATAATTGAATCTAACCACATATACTTATAAATGCCCTAAATCTTCATTTTTTTGTAGAGCAAAAATATGCAGCCTAGGAAGCTTTAAGTCTGTTGTCATGTCAAGAAGGGCCATTTAAAACTTTTTTGGGAACTTCAAATATTATATTCTCTCAATCCATGTGATCAAATGAATTGAAATTTTTCCCACACATTGCCATGCTTGTTTAATATACTTTTGTACAATCAAAATTTTAAAAAAAGATTTAATATTTTATTTTGGACAATGCATCAAAAATTAGTAGTTTTGGACTTTTACTCTTCCATACACCCTCCTTGTCCTTGAAGAGTTGAAATTTTTTTTGTGCCAATGTAGAGAACACAAGTTCTTAAAATGTAGACATGCCAAGGAATTTTTTTGTTAGTTTGGGCACATGAGCATGAAGTTGTTATGGAGTATCCGTTGCCATTTTTTTTTATATTTTGCAAAAAAAAGAACAAAAAACTTGAATGAGGATAGAAATTCTCTTTGACCAATCTGCATGGTCCCTAGAGCACTTAGAAAAATATATAAGGTGGAAACATCTAAAACCGTCAATTTAGCATAGTTGAAGACATATTTTTCCATATTTTTTTTGTAGCCTTAGCCATTGAAAATCATGAATTTTTGAATTTTTGAATTTTTATATATGACATGTAATTTCTATGGATTTTCAAAGTAGAAGCTCCCTCGGCTAGTGAAATTGTCATATAGCTGGATTTAAAACCAAAATCTAAAAAAATCAACAGTCAACCAATTGTAATTATGTATGGGGATGATTTAGTGAAACTTTCGAGGGACACTTTTGAAAGTCTAATGTGCAAAAGTGGATATAGGGACCGGTTTGGGGTTTTCACCTTATATTGGATGAAAATCAGTTTTTTTGGGTCTTCCACACAAAGTCAAATTCATCTATTGGACCAAAAATGGCCTACGCTTTGTTATAAGATTATAGAAACTACACAAAATTTTGACACATTTTTGCTTTAACCCCTTAAATTATGTGACTATGTGTCCCCCTCAAATGCTCAAAAACTGCCATTTTAAGCACAAATACCAAATTTTGGAAAAAAAAACATTTTTGGACATTTATAATTGTAGGATCTTGTAGTACGCTTATTTGAGAAGATGTAGAAAAAACTTTAGAATTTTCCACAACATGGATTGCAAGATATTAGCGTTTGAATTGACAAAAATCCTATTTTTGGCCCTGCAAAAAACCAGGCAGCTACACTTTACAAGGTCACATTTGTATGAAAAATTATCTAAAATGGTGGTTACTCTTTGGATTCATTCTTTAGGAAAAGTTGGCTACATGCTTGAAAATTTTTAGATCATTTGGAATTGTACAACATATATGAAAAGAAATAGTAAGTAGAAAGAAGTAGAGAATGATTCAAAACACTAAATTGTTAAGAAGTTAATTATGGAATTGAAAAATGCCATTCCCAATGGTTGTAATGTTGTAATAAACAATCTAGATCCTATGATTTTATTTTTATTTCAAATAGTATTGGAAATTGAGTTAAATAAATAACTTCAAAGTTTATTTTAGAGTAGAGAATCTATAATTGCCCGCAAACTAAAATTCCTCATAACTTTTGACTCATTGATCAAAATAAAATGATTCAAAGCTTTTCACGTACATATAATTCTAAAAAACCAACTTCAAATTTTTGTTTATGAATTTTTTTTTAATTTTCCCGGACTCTCTGGCTAAGAAAAAAAGTAACATATTGGGCCATAATTTATGACTCATATTTCCAAATGTCATAAAATTTTGTTCACATAAAAGATATTCCTTGTCTACAACTTCCATTACAGTTTGAGCCTAAAATATGCAAATTTACAGTCATAGGTACCTACCAAAAAATTGCTATATTTGCTAAAAATCATAGGCTGGTCCTTTAGGGGTTAAATGTACAACATATAAAGAGAGAGAAAAGAGCCCAAGGTTGACTTTTAGTATTGACATTGCAATATTTTCAACACTTTGAATATTCAAATTTTATTCATGTGGGGGTTCAAAAATGTCCACTTAGAGAATCTAAATTTCTTTTTTGACTTTCAATAATATTCAAGAAAAATTTAGATATTTTAGTTGTAGGCAACATACTCAATTGCTTATTTGGTCGATTTTGGTGCTTCTACTTTATAATACGAGTGATTGTGTTCTCTTACTAACTCAGAAGGACCCCCTGTGACCATTTTTTTCAAACTTCAAAGTTCTTCTTTCTCCCATTTTGCAACTAAGTATGATTGAAATTTTTACTTTTTATTTTTTTAGAGATGTAATCATATGTCTTTTGTAAGTCATAAAAAATTCAGAATTTTGGGTGAAAATTTCAAGTACTCTGAATTTATAAATAGAAATTGAAAAATAAATCATACCAAATACCAAATATGTTTGAAAAATCAAAATTTCTTTCTATAGGTGTATAAAATAGTTTAAAATTTCATGGTGCAAAAATACTTATCACATCAATTCAAAACTAAGAAATCAACACTCTTTAATAATAGGTTCAAAATTCAAATTGCGATAAAATATTGAATTTAGATTTTTTTCAAAAATTTAATTGGAATAGGAACTGCAGTTGATAAGCTCCATTTCATTACTTGATCTCAAATTCAAAAATGATCATTTTCATGATTCAAATTCACCTCAAGAAGAAGAATTCAGAAGATGTCAAAATGCACTACATGGTGATTTGTGGATCAAACATCTTCTTGTGTAAAAAAATAAAATATACCACAATGAGTCAATATTCAATACCATTCTCAAAGTATGTGTTCAAGTACCTCCCACATGTAGAATTAGATGAAAAACTCTCAAAATCATCCACTATCCCATAGTTGGCTGTTGCAAGGTTAAAGTGTTAAGCTAAATCAACCTATTACATCTTTTATTTCAATTCTGCCCTTATATACCCAAAAGATACATTTTTGAATAAAAATGTACACAACATATAACATTATAAATCAATGTTGGAGGTTTCTTTTGTTCCCCCCAACACTGCAACTTCCTAGTCTACTAACTCTCGCCAATCTATGGATTTATGCAATTCATGTTACTCTTCGACCAGCCAATGACTCTCTTGAGATTAAATTGAATTCATTCTTTAAAATCTCAAAAAGGATTATTTCAATCTTCAATGAGGAATGGATTATGGTGGTTAATTCCTAAAGAACCAAATGATTGTTGACCATATGTAGGTGATCTCAGGTAGGTGCGTATGAAGTCATTTTTTAATTAATATTCTTAACCCCTAAAGGATCATTGTCCCTTTGGGGGAGAAATGGGATTTTGGGCAGGTACCTAAGGGTTGAAATTTTGTCATGATTTTTGGAAACTTTTTTAAAGATAGAAAAACTGATTAACTTTATGGGAATATGTTTTTTTTTTCAATTGGTGCCCGGGAACCAAAGTTATGCCCAAATAAGCTCAAAACAAAGGAGAGGGGTAGCAAAAAATTCAGAATTTTTTTTTCATTTTTTTTCTAGGTAGATTATATTTTTGTCAACCTAGAGAGATTTGATTCATTCCATTTGGGTTTGTTATGAGGAGGTTATAGACAATCTTGTTTTTCAGGCAATTAGAGCGTCTTCTAGAAAAAACTAGTTGTAGGATTCATTTTTGAATGCAATTTTTACAATTTTTCAAAAAAATAAATTCCATATGGTTTAGTTTGCTTGATATAATTATCTCACCTTTGGGATAAGCATGTTTTAATTCCACTGATCTTAGAGATACTAATAATTTAGGGTTTCCTTCTATCTTGTACCTACGTCTACTTGACAATTTTCTTAAGAATGAAAATTAAGTTTTTTTTCGATTTTTCCCCCCCTAGACTCTTATCTCAATTTTCCACCATAAAGATTTAAAGCTCAAAACTTATAGTGCAAAAATTTTAAGTTAAGGAGGCTCAAAGTCAAAAAATCTAGTCACGCAAGGTGCTGAAATTCTTATTTTCTTCACTTGAAACACAAATATCTTGCGCTCTATATGGTCGAAAATTTTGAATTTTTTTCTACAGATTTTTATACTATTTAGGTTTAAGATCCTATGGTTAGATGTACAAAAAAATAATTTTCAAATAATTTTACTCTTTGCTAAAGAAATGGTAGTTTTGAGTGTCTTTTGGCAAAAAAAAAAGGCCTTGGTCCTCTATGGGTTAAACTTTTGATACAAGGTGAGATATGTATTCCCTTAGTGGGAATATAATTTTTTTGTCTGATCAGGTGTCTGGATTAAAAGTTATGCTACCCTGAATTTTTATGACAGCCTTGATAGTTTTGGGCAGCATCTACAAAACTCCTCTAATAATTCCAAAATTTGACAGGTACGTAACTTACATAACACAAAATGAAAATGTCAAGAAAAAATACCATGTATAGTATAAAAATCTCACTTTAGAGGAGTTAAAGGCTGTTGGCCTTGTCGGACAAGATCTAAAAAAAACACTTTTTATTCTAACTTTAAACGTTATAATCTTGTGAGGTTAAAGTTTCTAAAAAAAATCCACGCATTTTCATAGTAGTTTAGTACAAATTGGTATGGTTGAACTTTAAAAAGAATTTTTTTCCCCATTTCTTCCTCATTGCCCTAAAAAGTGGTAGTTTTTTCATATTTTTTTCCCAAAATGTGCCTCGTCCTTTAGGGGTTAATGTATAGGGTAATACCTGCAAAGGAAGGCATTGCACCAAATAATCAGTTGACGAGGAGGGCGGAACTCGACAAGGAGACCCAATTATTTGGCACAATGCCCGACAGTAAGGGGCACTGCCTGACGTAAACTACTGCATGAAATCAACAAAATTTGATGAAGAGTCGGGATGAAAATTTGATGTTATGTGAAATCCGTAATGCCCAATTACAAGGCCAAACCCGCAAAATTGGACATTACGGCTCAAAATCCACTTAGGAAATGAACAGTCATTTCCTACGAGTGGTTTACGATGTTATGGCATCTCCGCGAGTGCTAAATTAGAATTGGGGTGGTAATAATGTATACAAAATAGTGAAATTAGACAGCCTTAACAATTAGGTTGCCTTACCTCAAAAAGGTTATTATACACGCCATCAAAGTCAACAAATACTTCCACAAATATTTCCATTTGTATACATGGAGGTTCACGAGTCCCAAATACAACAATACCTAATTCAAAAGTGATAAATTCTTGTTCAATAACAAAAATATTTATATAGTGTCGAAAGCCAAGAAATTAGCATGGGGCAACCTAATTTCACTATTTTTTGTAGGTTGGTTCACTGTCCCGACCATTCCGGAACAAGAAAGGTACACAAAATTGTGAAACTAGGTTGCCTTACTTCAACGAAGTTACATTACAAGCCATCAAAGTCAACAAATATGTCTACACATATTTATTTTTTAACACATGGAGGTTCATGAGTCCCAATTACAACAATAGTTAATTCAAAAGTAGTGCATTCTTATAGAGAAATAATAAACATTCATATAGTGTCGAAAGCCAATAAATTAGCACGGGGCAACCTAATTTCACTATTTTTTACAGGTTGGTTCACCGTACCGACCACTCATTCCGGAACAAGAAAGGCACTAAGCTAAGGTAACAACAATCCTCCCCAACTGACCCCAATCTTGCCAAGTGTCTGTCCAGCACAAAGAATTCACAAACAAGTCACCAATCCCTGGTGGGAGCCGAACGCCTGCCACCTGGCTCCCATTTCCTCCAATCGGAATCTCGTGGTTCCCGACCACGTGTCCTATGCCAACAGGGCGAACCCATAGGTCATTCTACTGTTCTACTTAAAGAATGAATAAAGTAACCCGAGGTGAAAAGGTGCTGCATGCGCCAACCCTGGCTGTCAACGGGCGGACTGACAGGGACTGAATTTTGGAAGATCGGTGCATGGGTGTCTGTCGTGACCGTATTGGCTGCTCTAGGATTCCGTTGGACGACGGACGGAGGCCGGCGACGGAAATCCGTCCATCGTGAATTTCAAAAAGGCAGGATTTTTGATCCGAGATGACCCTAAACTACCGGATGATGGTGGAAAGGTACCCAAACCGAATGGCATGGTTGCAGGTTCGATACCTGGCGGCAACAGGTTGTGTTTATCTGGCGTGAAATCAGCCTATCTACTTGACAAAAACCCCTTGCAGTGTGTTGTTCAACACGCTTGTGTAAAAAAAAAAGGCAGGATTTTAAAAGTGGTCAAGGGTAACTATAAAAAAAAATTACCTCTATTTTGGCCCCCTCGCTTGGCTCCTCAAGAAAACGCTGAATTTTTTAATTTTCCACACATGATAAAATTTGCAAATTTCGAATTTGTATTTGCAATCAAAGGCCCTGGTTTTGCTAGTGGAAGTTTACAAGGTAAATCAATCAAGCTCAAAATAGTTTTTTTTTTTTTACTTGCAGTCTTGGAATGACTTGGAGGGCCCGAGCGAGGGGGCTAGTTCACCCTGACTTCTATTTTGTAGATGCTTGGTATCTTGATGCCTGGAACTCTTTACCTCGATCCTCCGGCTCATTCAAGGCTTGTGAATTCAAATTTGAATTCAAAAATTCCAAATTTTATCGTGGGTGGCAAGTAAAACATTCCAATGGATTTCAAGGGGGTGAAGTCGTAGACTTTGAATGACCACTTCAATGTCCTGCGATCAAAAGTGGTCATGTTAATGCCCAAAAGATGCACTGCTTGCATCTTTTGGGCACATAGTCCCTATCATAGTCACATTGTATTAATTTGTTTGATTTTTAAATTAACAACATTCATTGTTTGATTTTTTGATTTTTTATATTTTTTTGGGAAGAACATTGTTTGATTTTTAAAACTACACCCCATACTTTTGTAATTCCCAGGGAACAATCCACATGCAATCGATATGGAATATATTGCATGTATCCCATATCAATTGCATGTACCTGTATCCGTATCTGTTGTTGTATATGTATCCCATATCAATTGCATATATTTATATCTGTTTGTTGTATATGTATTCCATATCAATTGCATGTATCCGTACCCATATCTGTTTGTTATATATGTATCCGTATTCTATATTTGTAATTATATCCATATCCATCTTTTGATTTATGTACTCATATCTATATTATGTATTCATATTCAAATTTGTATCGTAGTTTGTATTTGTATTATGTATTAAATTGGATCAATGGTGATGAAGAGGGGGGGGAATTTATTTTTGAAAAGGTCAATGGCTTAGGATTTTTTCAAAACATGGTGTGTTAATTGATCAAAACCAGGATGTTTGCATCATTTTGCTACATAGTAAGAGCATTTTCCACCCAAATGATGATTTCATCTCATCAACAAAGTAGGTTATTCTTTATCCCAGATCAATTAGTGTTCAAGAAATTTTAAGAATTCATTTGGTTCATTTCTTCCTTCCACAAGAATGGACCGCGTTTTTTTTCCAATAATCACTGATTCAATCCTCTAAACTTCAAAATCTACCAATTTGTTGATGTTGTCCTTGGAACAAAGACAATGGCATCGACTTTGGTTTTTAAATCCAAATGTCCAAATCCTATTTACAACTGCATTCACATTGCTTGTATATTGTTGATTCAATGTTTTTTCTGTTTAATTTTTCCGCTATCCACTATTAATAAACTAATATTATTGTGAACCTAGGATAGAGCATCATGGTCAAACCATTTTTGTTTCTTTCAATATCAATTTAAGACTAGCCAATTTATTTCAAACTCAAATTGATACCAACTAATTTACTAAAATCCTTTAATGTAAAAATGATATCAATTGCAAATTGAAATTGTAAATCAATATTGTATCATTGGCAAGAATTGAACATTGCACAGCCCTTCATTGTTAGAAGACCAATATTGACATTTTAATTGACATTTTAATTTGCAAAAAATAGGAAAAATAATTTTGAACAAAACTAAAAATTGGCCATTTGGGAGGACTTCTTGGTGATGAGATTTGACCCAAAAAATGAAGTCAAAACCATTTCTATTGTTCACAAGTGCGCACGCAAGGGAGGCCTATTTGCACAATTGTGGAGGATATAAAATAATGCATTTTTAAATGATCTTTGGCAGAAATATGTCTACCTACTAGGAAAATATACCATAGAAATTTCAATTGAAAATCATTAATTTAAACCGCTCAATAGTACTAAAAAACCCTAAACGTCAAAGTGTGACAAATTAACAAAATTAAATTTTAAATATAAATTGATTTTTTTTTAATTTCTGAAAAATAAGGGATACAATTACAATCAGGACATCTAGGAAGTGTTTTTTTGGTTTTGGCATTGAACCTATAAATCAAAAGTTATAGCAAAAATTTTAGTAGTCCAAAAAAAACGCAACCAGACAGTACAGGTGTATTGTGCAATCACACCAAAATGCAATTTTTTTTTCTAGTTGCAACATCTAACCTTGAACTAGTTGCCAATTTTCTTGAATCATTGTCCCAAATACAATTTCCTCCCATGATTAACTCTTTGTTGCATGTATTTTGGACAAAATCTACATGTGCCATACATATAAAACTTTTTGAATTTCCTAAAGCCCCTAAAGGTTTATGACTACGTTTTATCAAAAAATAATCTAAAATTGTCATTTCTAGTGCAGAAATCTATAACAGAAAAAGAAATCATTTTTTGCATATCCAACCATAGGATTTTGCATAAGACTTGTATAACAATAGAGTTATTCGTAAAGTATCCAAAACCGGGGTTTAAACCCCACAGTTTTGAGAAAAAGCAAGTTTTGGGCAAAAAGTCAATACAAAAGTGGGTATCAAACTTTCTTAAGCACCCAAATTGACCAAAAATAAGTTTGGTCCGGACTTTGCCTGTAGTTTAGTGGTCGCCTGCGGGGTCGTCCGTCGGAGGAAATTTGTCGGAAAAAGTCCCCTCCAAACTGGGGGGGACTTTACGAATAACTCTAATGTATAGAAGTTTTTCAGAAACTTTGACCATTTAGATTGTAAGATATTAGTATAGAAGTGGAATTTCTTTTTTTAAAACTTAGCAATATAAGGTTTTAAGTTTTAAGGTTTATATCTTTATGGTTGAGAATTGAATTGAAAATTTAAGAAAATAAATTTAAAAAACAAACAAATTAATTTTCAAGTCATAAAATTTTCAATTTTTTGGAAAATATCTGAAATTGTTGTTAATTTTTAAGAAAAAAATGAAAAAATTCATATCAAACACAAAATAGACTCAAAAAATCTGAAATTTTTATATATTATAGTATATAACAACATGGTATAAACCAAAGTTACCACATCATTCTAAAATTAGAAAATCAAAGAACCATGGTTATAAATCCAGAGTCCATATTGCTTTAAAATACTGAAATTTATAAATTTTTCAAAATTTGTAATTAGAGTAGAACCTACAGTTGATAAGCTTCATTTCATTAGTTGGACTAAATTCAAAAAATATTACTTTTATGGCTAAAATTCACATCATCAAGAATAAATAGCAAGAAATGGTCAAAATTCATTACTAAACGAAGGTGATAAGTGGATTAAGCATCTTCTTCTTCAGAAATGTCAATATTACCATAATGAAGAAATTTGCAATACTATTCACTGAAAATGTACTCCAACAACTTCAAAAAAATCCAATTGGATGAGAAAACGCTTTCTTCCATCTTGTAGTCTTAGATAATGGACACATATTAGTGTTTGCAGCAATGTTGCAGGGTTAAATAAGATTAACTTAATCCATATGGGCTTGTGGAGTCTTGACATGCCGGAGTCTAGTAATCCCATAACTACTTTATAAAATTTAGTGCAAATGCTACCTTCAAGTCAGACATGCATAATCATCTTTGGCTACCTTGAGAGTGAGTACTATCACCGAAAAAAATAGAAAAGAAAGGATTTTGCAAGTTGTGAAGGATTATTGGGAGTACTATAATAAAAAAAACTGACTAAATAGATGCTAATTCCAATGTCATTAGATGAGATTCACCTACCAACAAGGTCGCGAGTTCCTCGGAGTTCTCGGAGTGTGGGAACTCTGCTGTAGCAACAGGCTGACGTGGCACAACGACTACCATGTCAGATAATAATATTTAATTATTTTTTAAATATTAATAATACTATTTTTTATATCTTTATTTTTTATTTTTTTATAATTATTTTATTATTATTTAAATATTCAGACTGTGGCACTGTTACAACAAGGGAACAGGGCTGAAACGACCCTCTAATGCCCCCAAGTAACATCTAATGGGAAGAAGTTGCAAATTGGCTGGGCTATCAAATTGTATTGTTTGTTGCAGTTTTGACTAAAATGTTTCCATTAGAGGTCCTTTCTTACAATGTACTAGTAGTGCAAGGAATTTTTTGGTAGAAACTCAGCGGATTTTTAGCCAGTTTACGGATTGCTGCGGGGGTCGGTCCCTTCCGTTCAATGTGGCGAGTGAATTCTGAGGTGAGGCGTTGGCTCAGCAGGTTCACTTGTCAGGTTCACGGAGTTCTGCGATGCAGCCAGGCGGTGCAGCTAGCATCGAGCTCGATCAGAGACGGATGGAATTGGTGTGGCACTGCGTCAGAGCGATCGAAGTTCAGCGAAGTTCAGTTCTGTCTGCACTGCGCCGAGAGTGTGAGATCTGCACGAGGGAGGATCATTCGACTCTGCAACCAAATATTCGGGCCGGGATGCAAGTGGCAGCAGGGAGAACTGAAGTGGCAGACTGGATGCTCGTGGTGCAGCCGGATGCAGTGGGGAGTCCACTGATTCATGATGGGAATTCGACACAGGAAACTAAGTTACACCCAAGTTGTTCAGTTATGGGCACTTCGTCGTTAGCTAACTTGCGCCACATCTAGTAACAGTCGGAATGGATTTTGAATCTTGGTGCCCACAATATGTATTGCAATTGGGTTAGCGTTATTGTATACTTGCCTTTCACCAAACACTTCTAATAACCGAACGACCGGACCAAGGCACTCCACATTGGATGTCCGGAGAAGGAAAAGGTGCATTGCGGATAGTAGGAGCATTGTGGATTGTGAAATGTGAAATGTGAACAAATGGACAATGGAATTTGAATTGTCCATTGTGAAGGTGGCAATGGCATTTTATCATAATAACTACAAGTTTATGTGAATTCAAATTGAGAAAGGTCACAACTTTTTTCCAAAGAACTTAATTTTCTTGTTGTACCTAGGAGCCAACTCCATTAGCTTTCACCATTTTGAAAGTAGTAAGTTTTTGGTAGTATCCACAAACTAAGACACTAGTGCTAAGTCATATGTGACCGGTCATTGACATGTGTATGATATAATGAAGTATATTAATGGGTTAATTTCCTAATAAGGATGTGAAGTTTGGTATGCTAATTGAGATAGAGTTAAAATGCTATATCGATTATGCATGACAAAGAATTCCAATTTTGTTCCAAATTATGGAAAAGAATTGATGGCACAATAGTCACTTTCTAAGAATATTGTACATAACTAATGTATGCGATGAAATCTTAATTTGAAAATTTAGGCATTGGAATGGCTAGTCAAAGACTAGCAAAACAAAACAAAAGTATGTTAGTTTCATATTAGGAACCAACAATGATCTGATAAACAAATGGAAATGGATGTATTCACCTTAATTTACTAGAACTATTTGTCCAATGAAATAAGGTAATTGCACCTAATTGCCACCCATTTCTAAAATTGACCCTACATACATTTGTCTAAAATGTGTAGCTTCTATTATTGAGAACATCTAGGCGATTTTGGACACACCTATTTCCATCACTTTGAAATTCATAGTTCATTCACATGGAAATAAAAAAAATGCACAGTACAAGAATTTGAAATCCTCTTTTGACTCCCAATTCAACAATACTCAATCAAATATTTAAAAATTCTATATCTTAAATAAGGTAGTTTGTTTTGTTTTGTTTGTTTGTTTTCTATAGTGAGATCTCCAGAACTATGTGTCCCCTGGTCACTAATGTTCTTGGTATCGTTGAAAAGTTCTCTAAGAGGAGGGGATGCACAGACTTTGTTTAGTAGAATTTGAACACATAGTAAAACAAATATTGAATTTCGAAGTTTTTATGAATTAAAAATTCAAAAAAAAACTTTTTTTTTTTTTAATACAATAGAACCTCCCTAAATTGATTCGTCCCGGACCGGTCTGACAAGATTACGTTAGGCAGGTTTTTTGGCTTCTAGAGGGTCATTTTTAGTCACAACCTTTGTTATGTGGCCCACTCCGGGACCGGTCTGACACGATTGGTTTACAGAGGTTTATTGGCTTATGGGGGATCGACTTAGGGAAGTTCTACTGCATACTGTGGCAACAGCACATGGCACTCTACGGTAGTTTTCAAGCGATGGAAAATCGTGTGCTTTCAAACTTATGCAGGGCTCCAGTGCTCCAGACTCAATCAGTCAGCAATTCAATGCATAAATGCGCTCCAGCCAGTCCAGGGATCCAGTCCAGTCGGGCCACTAGCACCACGGCAAGGCCTCCCTGGAGAGACGGAGACGGGAGACCCGAACTGAAGTCGGCATCCCAATAATACGAAGCCCGTCTGCCGGTGTAATAATTTGACATTTGCCGCATGGACAACTCCGTCGTGGCTGCCTGGACTCACTCACTCACTAGCAACTCATGACGGATCCGACTGATCAACCATAACTGACGGAAGCTGACACACATTCAACAGCCTGACCGACTGCTACAGCATCCGGCGGTGTAGCAGCATCAGTCTCCACTCTCCAGTCGCCGAGAGAGTTTTTTTTCAAAAATTTCATTGATTTGGGGCAGTGCAGAGAATGAATCACTGCTATGTACTGTACATCTGTGGACATGGATGAAACATGCAAATCATGGATGAAAACTCATTTGTTCATCCATTGGTGTAAGTTTTCATCCAAAGAAACACCAACACCGTTCCAGTAATTTGTAGCAAGTTAACAATTTTATCCACTAAGGAAGGAGGAGCCAAGTGGACTTTGGTGTTGCGTTGGAATTGGAAAATAATTTCCAAGCCTTTTCTAGAACTGGAATTGTTGTAGACGATGCTTATTACAATAGGGGTTGTCGCACCTTCTTCTCCCACTATTCTCAATCTTCAAAGAATGGAGACATGGCACTCTTCTTGCACATGCTTGTGGAGAGTTCATTCTTTGAAGATTGAGAATGGGGGTTCTTTTCGTGTGGAGACTGATGAAGAATAAGCATGAAGAAGTTTTTTGCATGTGAATGTTTCACCCCAAAGTGCCGCTTTCTTCACCCCAACTACATTGCTACTTTCACTGTGCTACCGCTTTCACCACTTTCACTGCATTGTCACTTTCATTTTTTCTACCCATTCTCCATTTTCATTCTCCACACAACCTTCAAGGTGTGTTACACCTTCAAGAGCTTTTGATTGGCTCCTCTTTATACTCTCAGCTTCCCATTTTTCACAGAAGTTTGATTCTTGGAGAAGGTGTAACAACCTCTTCACGTTTACATTTCAAGTAAACTTCTAGGTAATCTTTTGTCTTTTCTGCAAAAATTGACCAATTTTTGAACATCGAAGTCCACCCTCGGTTGTCAAAGATCCCCCCCTATTAGTTTTGGTTTCCTGCGAAAACAAAACCGCTGGTCCACGAGGTTCTCTCTCCAGTTCCCCACCCGCGCGATCGCGCGCGCAGTCCATCTCGAGGTTCCCACCTCATGTCCTCATCTGCTGCTCCGTCTTTCAGTTACTTACCGCTCCACCAACATCGTGCTGCCTTCCCCGTCATCTCTGGAGTCTCCGCTGCCAGTGCCGCCCGGGTCCGTCCGTCAGTCCGTCCATCTGACCCCGTCATCCGCATCGGAGGGTCAGGACCACTTCCCTTCGGACGGAAGGAAAGCCCGGTTGACGCAGTCGCACGTTACGCCAGAATCACATCCGCAAGTAGCGTATGGGTTGAGCTGCCAGACCATATCCGTCCGTCAGGACCGCTTCACAGTTACTACTTCCGAGCGTGAAAAAATTGGGAACGGACGGACGGACGGACGGACGGACGGAAGGAGTCGTGACGGAAAAGCAGACGGACGGATGGGACGAGACCGGGTGGCCCGGCCCGGCCCGGCCGGCGGGATGGCAGCAAGGGATTGAGGGAAAGGAAAAGTCGAAGGAGGCCGCGCTGAAAGTCGACGAGAAAGTATGCAGCGAAGGAAGTGCAGCCAGTCTTGACGACTGACTGACGGCGGGAAACTGACCCTGGTCGCTTTCGTTTGGGTGCAAAGAAAATTTTAAAAAGAAAAATTGAGGGTCACAAAGTCAAGGCTTCGATCACTTCCCTACTGTGAGTGTTAAGGTAGGAGGTCCATAAAGCGACCATCTAAGCGCTGAACCTGAATTTTGGGGAGGTAAAACATCTTCAAATATTTTTCAGTATATTTTCCTTGAAAGACAAGAAGAAATGGCATCTGGCCCAAGTTGTTTCATAATTTTTGGAGCTTTGTGGAATTAGTTATGAAATTTTTGAAGTTGCAAAGCCATAGGGCTGTAAAAGCGACCATTTCCTAGAATGTACATTGTTTGTACATTTTGGTAAGTTGAAGAAAGCAAAATGTACCTATGTATCCTAATCGGTTCAAAATGCCCTGTCGGAGTTCAAGCCTCCTACCTTACTTCAAATCAAATTGGTGTGTCTTGTGCCGTTGCGACATCCAAAATAAATAAATAACTTTTTTTTCTAATTTTTTTTTCTAATTTTTTTTATCAATTCTTTCAATTCTCTTTTGATATGTCAAGTCTAAAATTGTAGTTATGAAAAAAACATGAAGTTTAAGGATATTACATGTATAATTATAATTAGTTTATGGTTTTTCAATATCTACTCTACATATTTTTTAAATTAATTTCCAATGCAATTTCCCCCAAAGATTCAATATATTTGAGGCTCATATCTAAAAGCCCTTAACACTTAAAAATCAAATTTGCAATGGACACTATTTTGAATAGGAAAATCTTATTTTTTTCAAATCAAATTTGATACTAAAAATAGACATTTAAGACTACTAGTCAATTAGAAAAAGGTATTAAAAATGATAATTTGGTAGTTAAACTTCAAAGTTGTATTGACACTAAAATTTAGTGCTTTGGACATTTAGAGGTTAATAATGTGCATTTCACCTCTGTAGCTGGAAAATGTTTGGAGATTAGCATAATTTAGCCAAACTTGTAATCATTAACTAAGTGGTCTGGGAGAGCTAATAAGGTCATCTGGCGGTTGTAGAGACATTTTTGGAATTTTACTTGCTTCTTTTGGTGTCTTATATTTTTAACACAGTGGTTAATTGGTAAGAAAGATGGCCATCCGCTGGGTGAACTATGAATGCTTTCAAAAGCTTAGTGCATTTGTTCATCCATATATATTGAATTTTTTTTCCTATTCTACAATGTTGTGACTAGTTTGGTCACTTGCTACTTCATGACACTTTTATATAAGGTTTTGATAACACTTCATTGATGGAAAGAAAAATAAGTCTAGTATTTTTTCTAATATTTTTGAATTGCAAACTATGAATGTTTATTCCAAGCTTCATATTACCGGTAGTATGAAGCTTGGAAGACCATTGTTGACAAAATTATATTAATAATGTACATTTCAAAACTTGAATGTACACCACTTTTACAATTTTGCCCACAATCGGCTCACTTACCTTACAAACCTTCTCAGAACCTCGAATGTTTGGAGTGTAACTTTCTCAATATCACCGATTGTCCAGAATGTGTGGCAAGATGGCAAAGCGTAATTAATAAAACTGCTTCAGAATTTCAATGACAGCCAAGCGTCTGTGTTCACAAGAACACAACATTTAGGTAGAAATCATGAATCAAATCATTTTGCATCAAGTGCTATGAATCTGGTTCTTAACTTAATTTGAGGGTTTCATTCTTTCCTTATGCATTCGGTTTCACTCTTAAAAAGATATGAAGAGTAACTTACTAATCTTATGGTTTTCTTGCCAATTTCAATTGCAAAGGGAATTCAATTTCCAACATGGTACCATAGCCAAACAGCAGCTTCGTAAAAAATAAAATCAATAGATAGGTCTGCAAACTATTGAAGATTTTATTCTGATCTTAAGGAAATCAAAGGATTATATGTATTATTCAACATGAATACATGATGAGTTTTATGTTTTTGAAAAATAAGAACTTAATTTGCCACATGGGTATGTGATGAAGCTGTTGTTGAGCTGTGGTAGTGAATAGTACAAGTTTTTGGGCGAGAATATTCATGTTAGTAGTGCAAGCTCAGATTGTGCTCAATTCACCACAAAGCACCCTGGAGTCTATATATTTTGGACAATGAACAAAGTGCTTCAAAGTGGTGTTTTTGTTCAAATAACTTCTTCATTTGAAGTGATGCTTGACTCTTTAAAAAAACCTTTCCTTGCGGAACCAGTTTCATGAAAGTGAGGTCAATAGTATATTTGTACAAAGATATAAGGTGAACATGGGAAAATTCAAAAAATATTTTGAGAGTTAACTCCTTAAACAACACTTGAGGTCTTGGGAGGGCTACCCAAACTTGGATTTCAAATCTTTCTTAACACTTGAACGCCGGGCTAGTGACCATGAAAATCATCCCTTTTGGCATCGGATGACATCAAATTCTTAGAAAAAAACAAAAGTGCTCATTGTAGGTCAAACTACTATTCATGATCTTCCCTTTCCACACAAAATTTGGAAGATGAATAGTTGCACTTTTGTCCTACATAGGAGATTCTCTTGTCATTCATCGGTCGCACAACGTCCGCCTCGACGTTTAAAGGTTAAATGAGCATCATGTAGCTTGTTCAAATGACCAATCAATGATGAGCTTCTACCCTCTTCAAGGCCATGGGCAACCTCAAAGCCACTTTCCAATGCAAAAATTATCAAACTTTCCAATGCAAAAATTACAAGTTCAAATTGTGATTCAAAATCCAAGACTTAGATTGATGGATAGATGCATCTTGTGAAGACAGAGAATGATACCAAAAAAGTTCACTAGTAGTTGAGTATTGGAGGTGCTAAGTCTGTTGTTTGAGGGTTAAAAGGGTTCATTGAAAGAAGATGCAGACTAAGCCTTGCATTCTTTGTGTGACCAACAATCCTAATCAGGCTCTTTGGCAACAAATTTTGCATGTTTAACCCCTAAAGGACCGAGGCCTTTTTTCTGCCAAAAAACACTGAAAACTGCCATTTCTATAGCAAAGAATAAAAAAAATTGAAAAATGTTTTTTTTTCACATCCAACCGTAGGATCTTACACCTAACTAGTATAAGAATGTGTGGATTTTTTTTTAGAATTTTTGACCGCAGAGATTGCAAGATATTTGCATTTAAAGTGAAAAAAACAAGTTTTTCAGCACATTGCGGGACTAGATTTTTTGACTTTAAACATTTTTAACTTAAAATTTTTGCACTACAGAGTTTTGAGCTTTTATTTTTTATAGTGGAGAATTGAGTTGAGAGTCTAGAAAAAAAATAATATTAAAAAAAAACTTAATTATCATTCTTAAAAAAATTGTTAAGTAGATGTAGGTACAAGATAGAAGGAAAATCTAAAACATTCATATATTTTAGATGGAATTAAAATGCACTAATCCCAATGGTGAGATTGTTCTAACAAGTAAATCAGACCATCCCAAAAAAATATTTGAAAAATTTGAAAAATTGCATTCAGAAATGAATCCCAAAGTTATTTTTTTCAAGAAGATGCTTTAACTGCCCGAAAAACAAGAATGTCCATAACTTTCTCATAACATATCCAAATGAAATGAATCAAAGCTTTCCGGAAAGCCAAAAATATAATCCATGAGAAAAAAAATATTAAAAAAAAAATTCAAATTTTTGTCCCTTTTTTTTTTGCTGCCCGAGCTGCCCCCCGTAGCCTGTTTTGAGCTTATTTGGTCATAACTTTTTTTCCTGGGCACCGATTGTGAAAAAAATTATATTCCCTTAAAGCTAATCAGTTTTTCTACCTCCAAAAAAAGTTTAAAAAAATCAGGAGAAAATTTCAGCCCGTAGGTACCTGCCCAAAAACGCATTTGTCTCCCGTAGGGACAATGGTCCTTTAGGGGTTAATAAATTTTTTTTTGCCATTGAGCTGCATAAGCTGAGCAATACTCAGTCACCATCACGTACTAGAATATTAGGACTCTTACACATGAATATAAACATGTACCTTATGAGTAACCACCTACACAAGGTTCTTGCAAGCTAGGCATTGCATTCACACTTGCACTAGAAGAACCTTGTGTTTTTGTGGACATGTTTTAATTGGCATTCACTTGTTTTTATGTTAACAGTAATGTCAAATGAAAAAACCAAGATTGTTAACATTAAAAGAAGTGGATGTCAATTAAAATGCGTTTACAAAAAACACAGGTTTCATATAATGTTGTGTGCCAAAAATATGATACCTGCAAGAGCTCAATTTATACCAACTCACTTATGTGCAGTTCATGACTTGATTTGTCACCAAAGTAGCATCCCAGGGGGCACTTCTGAATCCGAAAAATAGACGTGATTGGAGCTCCAAACTTGATCCCAATTCAAAACTGAGCTTCATAAATTCTTCACAAAAATAAAACTTCGAATTTAAAAAAAATTCAAACTGAGATTTTGGGGTTCTAGTTTCAGGATCCTAGTAACACTCTTAAGTTATGAGGGCACTCATATTCCTGGTCATCTGACAACATACAAAGAGCTGGACAAAGAGGCAAGACATGATTTGGATTCAATCAATACGCTTGAGAATGCTGAGAATAATAAGTTGAGAATACTCCTTTTGCATGCTTACAGCTTACAAGTGTCGATGTAGAAGCTCTCCTCACAGTGGAATCTAACTTAAGTGTTTGATGTCAAGTCTGACTTCCTTCTCTCAAAGTCTTTGAATTCAAAAGTAAGGTAAATGCACCTAATTGCGACCCATTCAGGAATCTGACCGCTAATTGTTCTTGTCTAGAATGTACAACCTTAACTCCTGCTACACCAAGGTTGATTTTGGATAGACCTATTTTCAGCACTGAAATAATTTATATTTTTTCATGTAGTGTCCAAATATTCATGCTAAGAGAATATGGAATCTCCTTTTGACTCCCATCAAATCCAAGCAAAAACTAAAACAACTCAATAACAAGAACCATGCCCAAATGATTATTTGAACGAGTTAGGGTGTAGTTAGTTACCTCGAAGAACGTGTATTTCAATAAAATAAAATAAATGATGTACAAGAAACCGACCATCTTCATGACCTGATTTTTCCTTGAACAGGGAGATGGCTCACGATGTCACTGTGAGCTCTTTGAAGAATGTAGTGCTGGCTTGAAGAGTTTGATTAGTGCAGCTCATTCAGCGATTCAAATGTTGGCTGCTGCAGGCCGCTTGCGGCTGAGTACTTGTCACTCTTTTCTTGCAGTAAAGGTCACCCTTTATTTGTGTAAAAAATAAAATAAAATGTTGGCTGCTGCAGGTACAAAAAAAGGGTCAAAAAGGGTCTCTGGACGCTCGACTCCATTGATCTGCTTTTGATCATTTTGTAGAAAAGTTGTATTCCACTTAAGTGGTACCCACAACTTCTACATTTTGTCCACTTCAATTCAATGATAGACAGACCTCTCCAACCATCGCACACGCCATGTCTGTGCGACACTCCTCAACCCTGGAATTGCCACAGAGACAGAGAATGATTTTGTGGCAAATGAACGCTGCGAGGGGCTTGTTGTTTGAAGGTTATACAGCACGTCGGTGCCTGAAGATACAGATCGCAAATCAATGAAACGAGAGTGTGTTTTGAAACTAACGCCGCCATTTTCGTTGCTCCAGTGCTCAGAGACAGACAGCAGTTTGTTGGCAGAATCTTAATATTACTCGAAGATGGACTTCTGAATACCTGTCCTACACTTCTAACTGAAGTGATTGTAGCAGACAGCCCTTCTAAAATATCAGCTTTGTTGTTGTTGTGAGCACCTCAAATAGGTTACTAAGTCAGTCAGATTCAAAAATTTGAGAGCCATGGAGAATGTCTAGAGGAGTCGTCACTGCACATTATCACTGGAGTGCCATCAGTTAAAATTTCAAAGGTCTGAACAAGGATTCTTTCCGTTTCACTAGAGAGTGGAACCAAAAGCTGGTGAATGCATTCTTTTTGCAAGCATTTTCTGTGATCCTGGTTCTCTTTAGGTCTTAGAATTGCAAAAAGTTGAGGTTTTATTTGCTCTCATATGTGAACCTGAGAATTTATCAGGGGAGGAACATGTAGGTTCTTTACAAGGTCTACATCCTGACAGAGACATCAAGGATGAAATTCGCCATTTAGGTCCATGAGGTTTAAACAGTTGAGGCATTCCCAACGAACGCTTTGTTCACATCGGTATTTCAGACTTGAGTTAACCTAAGTTAACCTGAGTGAACCTTCTTCTGCCTGTTATGGGTTTCCAAAGGAATTGCAAGAAGAATTGTTGAAACAAAATGTTCCCTTCTGTGAGCACTGGTTGCATACCAAGTCAAGAGATGTTGGAACTCCATGAAGACGGCCATGAGGCAAATTTAGCTCTTCAGATCAGCAAGAAGAAGACGTAATCTTCTGCAATTTCTTATCAATTAATTTCAGTATAAATTTCATTCACCGAGGTTGTATGTCGCCAAAAAAAGCCAGGTTTCACTCTCTTTCAAACACGGGGCAATTGCTACTGAAGCTTGCTGGGTCGGTTGCACAACATTTTGCTGCTGTCATGTGGCTTTGGGGGGTCTGAATTCTCCTGCTTCCAACAAAATTTCTTCAGATTTTCTTGACAGGGTTCAGTGTGAAGGGTACTAGTACGGGTGTCAGGGCTGAATGCAGATGAGGGCAAATTTAAAATTGTGTTCCAAAGCTCTACAAAGGGATTAGTAGTACGTTGAGGAAAAAAGAAACGTACGTTGAGGAAGAAAATAAAGGTAGGTACCCAAATGTGTCACTGACCTTAAACTGCCATCTTTACTATGTGTATATCTCCAAAATCAGTTCTGTACGTATGTGGAAGAAACACTTTTAGAACCAAACTTTGTTCCTTAATAACTTTTGCATATAGTATCCAAATGCCACGTTCTCTAGTGCGTTGGAACCTCCTTTCACTTGCATATGAAAATTTGACCAATCTAATAATAGTAAATAGGCTCAGTAGCAAAAAGTGGCGGTTTTGGATGTACCTATCTTAAAGCTTGCTTTGGAAACAAACTTGTAAATTGCAGAGCAGGAACCTCTTATGATGTGCTTTAGCATGAGGAAATTGATATAAAAATGCTTAAGATTTGAGTGGGTTAGAGCATCTGCATTGATTGAAGAAATATCCCAGCATTTTTAAATTTTGGATGAAAAGATCACAATTAATGCTTGAATCCACCTTGAATTTTTTTTGTTATATCTACAAAAGTGGTTTCTAAGAGGGGATGCCACATTTTCCAAACATTACTTTGTTTTCTTATAATTTACAGATTTTTTGTAATAAATGAATGCTTACTATTTTGCTTTTGCACATTAAAAAACTTTCAATTGCTGGTTAGTATGAATAGAGCGTTGTAGAGGTAGCGTACATAAAGTGAGACATCTTTAGATTTGGTGATAATGAAGCTTTCTTACACTAGTTGAGATGTTCTTCTACCATGTAATAACTCATGCTCTACTTTGACATAAAATGATCTCTTCTATATGATTGTAGACTTGTCAACTTTGCATTGGGCCATGGGAGGAGGCGAGCATCGACACAACTATAAAATAGGGGTTGTCACTATCGACCCCATGCACACTTGACAAGCACATAACATTGTATAACCAAGCAATGGTTTTTCCTATACTGGGAAAGTATTATACCTCCCTAGATGCTTGGGATGGGTTTGTAAATTAATTTAAGGATTGGGGTTGGCTAAAAAGCCATACAAGACAATTTTATTCATTGCAGGGGTCTCCTTTTGAAGGATGCAAAAGGGTCCCTTGCCTCATTGGTAAACAATATTATATATACATGTAAAACAACCATACTTGTAATGAGCATTCTTTACCCCCCCTAAGTACTCAAGTGACCATTTTTTGGTTGCTGCTTGACTTTGGGCAAAAATTTTGGACGGAAGGAAACATTTTTCAAATTTTAAAAAAAGAAAAGAAAAAATAAATTGGGTTGTCTTTCAATATTTACATTCAAAACTACGATTGCTATGGTCAAACAAAAATTATAAGAAAAATAGCACAAAGTGCTTAAAATTTGCCTAGTGTTGAAAAACTTACTATGTAGAGAAAATATTGGTGTTTTAGCTACTAGATCTTATGCATTTTTCACAAATCAATAGAAACCACAATTTTGATCAATAAAAAAAAATTCAAATGCTAAAGATAGAAATTACATTTTTGATTAATCAGTTTTGAAGTTATATCTTCAAAATTCATTTGAAGCAAATCTAAAAATAGTTTTATAATTTCAACAATACGAATACTTTCTACTTTTTGTGCTTCACATTGTCTCAATTGATGCAAACTTCAAAAAAGTTATAGAGCTTATATTTCATAACACATTTATATTTTGTCCGAATCCCTTGGGCTTTTAGGAATTAAGGTAAGTAGTATTTCCAAAACCAACAAAGCATCCAAAATCAACACTATATAGTGTTGTTGTACATTTGATGTTCCTAAATGCAAGATTATTTAAATACCTAATGTCAACTTTCTTTAGTTTGGGTACATTTAGGCCAGAATTGGAACACTTTCTAATAAGACAAATCGTTTTCAAATTCCGGCACATGGAGGTTACTAGGAGAATTGCAACTGTCAGTTGAGAGTTTATAAAACATATTCCCTCCGTCCCCAAATGATCTTCTTGTTGTACTTTGTGACATTGCAAATTGGTCAAATTTGGTTTTCAATTGCTATTTGGGACCAACAAAACAACTCTTAGTAGCAGTTCCCCCGCCATTCATGCAATCATCAATCAAAAGATAAATGAAATGACTAAAGAGGTCAATCAATACTGTTCATTCTTATTTTTTGCATTTCTCTAAATATTGCCCAATTGAAGGAGATGAAGCTCTGGGAGGTGGAACAAAAGGTCACACATGGTCTTGGGTGTATATAAAATGCCTAAAAAATGACAACCTCACAATCAACAATTAATTGACCGGTAGTGCTCTTTGAAAATGCTCCAAAAATTATACTTTTCAATATTCCAAAACTACACTTTGAAAAAGGCTCTAAAACTCAAAGTTTCTAGAATGCTAAGAGTGTACCAAATTCTACTTATAGTGCAAGATTGGTTTTTAAAATGTTATTTTTAGCCTTAATCTAGAACATTTTGTCCAACAAGAAGATCATTTGAGGACGAAGGTAGTAACATTTTGTTGAATCAAAGTCATCCTAACATACTAGATTGCAAATTAATTTCAATGGCAAATCACATCAAAAATCCTACTTATAATTCGGGCAGCATCATGCCATAATCATAGCATGTAGATGAATTAGACTTACAGTAATTTCCAAAAAAATTATATATAAGCTACCAACTAAACCATCATTTTTTAAACTTTAGATTTTAGAGAAAGCGCCTGAAGCAGTTGGCTGCAAAAGAATAGTAAATACATGGGGAATGCTAGCATATGAGCATAGAATTTATAAGCTCATGAGCCTAGGAGTATATTGTAAACGCCTTCTATGGTTATAGGTGTCTATGTTATAGGTACCTATGTTATAGACTCTTTTTATGTTATATTGTACCTATGTTATAGGTTCACATATTGTGAACACCTTCAATGATTGTAGGTACATACTTACAACTAGGTTCAAGACTTGTAGGCTCATTTCTTTGCATTCGCATACTAGCATTGTTGACTTTTTCTTGAACCGCTTTTTCTTTTTTCAAAATTGCAAACTTTCTTGGAACATGCTTATTGAGGTCGGTGGAATTGTTCTACAATGAACTCAAAGAGTTTTTTTTAAAGAAAAATTGCATTATAGCTTGTCGTTTTTTATGGTTCTTTTCCCCGTGATTTTAGATTTAAAATATGTATTGAATGTATTAGAACACACTTTTTAAATGCACTTTTCTCATGCAATGCAATTGAACAAAGATGATCTTCTATGTATGTGTACTTTTTGTATATGCATAGAATTACCAAACTTTTTATTGGGCCATGGGAAGAGCAGCATATACAACCACAAAATAGGGGTCATATTCACATTGTGAGCCTTATGCATAATTAGTTTGCAAAGTACACATAGCCATCTTTGTGAGCACATAATTTGAATATCGATATTCATTTTTTACTTGGACAATTTAACAAAGAAGTCATTTATGTTTCTAGCATATTATTTTTAAAATAATTGGCTGAAATTTCATCTTGCATTGAATTTGCATTGAATAGCAAAGAAAGGTCAAAGATTTCATCATGAAAATATCATTGTTTTATCCTAATAGTTATGGAATAATTTTAACACTTCAATTTGTACTTTGAGTTCATGTATTCATATGGAACATTTAAGCAATAACAATTTCAATTTGCTATAAATCTATTAAAAAATAATTCATTTTATTATGCATAATAATAAATAAACTAAAATTTTGGATTTTATTCTCTAATGTCCAAAAGATGTTGCTTGAAAATAGGCAACGTCCACTAAATGGTTGCATGGGTCTTTTGGAATTGACAAGGTATGCTCACCTGAAACAAACATCTATTTGAGATTCAACATCCTTGAAGACAATGTAGAAAAATCACATCAAGATGTTAGTAAAAGAAAGAAAAAAGAATGTAATATTGGTTTGAGAATTTTCAAAGATTGTATAAATAAACTAAAATAATTTAAAGGTAAGACCAAAAGGAAGCGGCCCTATCATTAAGATAGTTAGCCAATGCTTACTAATTCATGGATGTAACGGTGCATTTTTTATTGCTAGGGTTATTGGAAGTCACTACACTAAAAAGGGTATTTAGTGTTGGATTACATTTAGTGTAATTACCACCCTACTTGACCCTACACTAAATGTCAATTTTAGGACGATTAGTGTAGTGCTAAACTTCAATGCGCCGCCTTCGCCTTCTCTTCCCTTCTACCTTCCTTTAATAAGTTCTAACACTAAATGTAAACATTTTCAGATTTCAGATTTACCATAGAGTATATTTAATGTTAGAAATTACATTTAATGTTACTTACTTTAGTAGGCTTAATGATATTTAGTGTCATGGTTCGCAAATAGTGTTGCCAACACTAAATACCCTTTTTAGTGTAGTTGGACACTTTTAATCTTTGACATCAATACTAGGCTAAGGTCATAGGAATACCAACTATTAATACAAGGGTACCCTTACCTTCTAAAGTTTGAATTGAGCTCACAAACGAAGTTTGACCATAAGTAGGAAGCCCATTGTAGACCACTTGATGACACTTATTGAATTCACAAAAGAAATATAATCAATAGAACCACAAGTTGAAATATGGCCAATTTCATTAAAATGGCGGTATTTCGTTACTTTGGCACTTTTAGCAATTCAGATCGCCCAGTCTAAACTATTTTTTTTGTACCAAAATCTATATCTGTATTAGATTTTTGAAATCTATACTTGTCCTAGATATTTAAAATCTATACCAATCCTAGATTTTTTGGACTGCACAATCTGATATCTATGTCAGTCCTAGATTTCTGAAATTTAAAAATGACCTAGATGTTAGCAATGTACACTTGTCCTAGATGTCACGGTGTGAAAATGGCACATGGAATACAGCCATTTTAATGAAATTCGCCATAAATATTCCACATATATTCCAGTCAAATTCATCTTTTTTTAGAGACATTATAGGCGGTCAAAGCAAAATCACATAGCTTCGCATTGTGGACCCTAGGAGGGTACTATTCTTGTACTTTTGAATGCTCATGTGGCTCGCTTCATTCAGATGTCTCCCTTCAAATTGTAGAATAATGAATGAATCTTTAGCCATGTCTACAACTTGCCTTCAAATTGTGGAATAATGAATGAATCTTTAGCCATGTCTACAACTTGCATGGTGGTCTTACTAAATTCAAAAAATGGCGCCTTTTAAACCCACTTCGAGCCCTTTGGACCCCAATTCCACAATGAGTGCAATTATCCTACATTAGGGTGCAAGAGAGCAAAATTCGGTTTTAGGACACCGAGTCCAAATTGGGCTGGGTTCCATAGTGCGTCTGCCTGCCTTGACTGCTTCAGTTTGGCAGTGCGACACAGGCACATGAAACACTGACTAATCAACAGTACTGTAAAATCTGAGCATGCAATCACGTGTCTCTAAGAGATGTAGGCGGTAATAACAATCATCGACTATCTGTCCAAGCAAGGCGAAGATCATCGGTATAAAAATCCACAATCCAAACAACTAGCTCAAGCCTAGGGACATTGATGACATGTGAGAGCTTGGCAATTCCAAATTGTTTCCATATTCATACAAGCACAAACAATTCACTCTTCCATTTACACATACATCAAAGTACCACGAGCGGTTAGAGGAACATTCTTTACTGGAGGTGTCAGTAGATCATTGCCGCGTACTCCAAGTAACAGTCATCATAGTCAATACTCAATCCACAGGATATTGCACGCTACTGTCTGTCGGTTTTGTCCTCAATGATTTCTCAAGTGACATGTGAGCAAAACTTCCATCCGTAGGGATCGAACGCCACAGCTATTAACTGACAATATCATCACTGGGCTCCTATGTTGCGTGCGGGTCTAGCGTAACAAATATTCGTCACTAGTACAAATAAAGAAGAAGCGGATATTCTTTTAACTTCTGGAAGATGGTTTGTTCCGTAGGAGTTCATATGACTGCTGATGCGTTAGATCAGCAGCAGAGACAGCTTTACTTGGCCTCGTCTACTTTTCACTATCGTTTCTTTCCGGCCAGTCTCCTTACTTCTTCCATCGAAACAAACGGAGGTGCTGGACCATTCTAAGGAACGTAGAAGTTCTTCACGCTGTGGGACACGGGCGAACGATCAGCGAGACCATCCCGAGAGGAGATTAGATGAAAGTTGGAAGACAGTCAAGCCATTGAGCAAGTACTTGTGGTTGCAGGGGATTGCGAAGTTCGTACCCGGAGAAGTCCTCGTCTCAGGTGGTGACGTGCGTTCTTCCAGTCATGACAGCGCAGAAGGCTACTGAGAAATGGGTGGAGTGATCAGCGTCATGAGAAACCCAAGAACGATGTAATGAAACCTAGGCAGGTGTTACTGCTGCTGTGGGCTCCCAAACTGTCAGTGCACGCACAATTTGGTTTTTCCATCCCATGAGAAACCAGCCTCCATCTTCCCCAATACCGTAGTCTTTGTGAAACGAACCCATCATAGCTCGAATTTTTGACAACATGATTGGATGGAGCCGCTTTTGTGAAAACCCAGCTCGTTGGGTGCGAGTCTGCCATTGCCTATATGGCTCTGCACGTTCCACCCGTTCTACTCCGTCACACGCAACGATGTTGAGGATCTCTCGCCCATAGAATTCCTTCTCAAGGATCACTCGGTCTGGATCATTCGCGGGCATCGAGACTTCCATGGCGTCAAACATTGTAAAGTAATACTTCATGCTTTCCCTAAAGCGGGTCATGAAAAAAGGTGCGCTGTGGTTTGCATTGACCACTAACATGACGAAGACCTGCAAACGAGAACAAAGAATTCAGAATTTTTAAGCCTCAAATAGTACACACAAAAGAAGACAGATTAAAATCTGAGAACAAATTCAAATACATGTTACATGTCGATAATTTTAATTGCACGCAGAACATTCCAATTAAGCTTGTTAAAAAGTGCAGGATTAATGATACAAATTTGATTCCCCGTTACTGTATTGAGTAAGGATTTACAGCATCTGAAATACAACGTAGAAAGTCTTGCACACAAAACGTATCGATTCAGAAATATTCGCACCTTGGGGTTCATGCTTCGGATCCTGTCAAGGACAACTTTTCTAGGACTTGCAGCCATTATAGATTCATCGAGGAGGTTATGAAGTCTATACTGGCAATTCACAGCCAGTACCTCATCGTGCTTCAAACATAGTTGAGCAGGCGTAATTGTTTCCCATTTGTCAGCCAATGCATGATACTCAAATGGTACTCCCCATAATTTCGCAAACTGCGCCAACCTACGGCCAACTTCTTGTACCCTCGCAGATGGCTTACCTCCCGGTTGAGGTAGATCAATACCTGAAACACGCACATAAATTCCTATCATTCAAATTCGCATCCTCTTCTCCTGATCCCGACTCGTCTAAATGCAGCTATATATGAAGACAATCAGCAGCACTCTCTTCCATTGAAGCGAAAGAACTGACAGTACCTTGCGATAAAATAGTAAGCAAGTCACACCTACATATTATCATTCCACTTACATGTTATACGCAGGTGAGGCGGGCCCCCTGGTCTCTGGGACAGGCGCTGGATGAGGCATGGCCATTGCGCACCATGCGCGACTCCATAATCGACCAAATGTGCTCGTTCTGCGCCTTCGAAGGCATCTAAAACGTTCTTCGTCGAGAAAAAGTGGGAAACCTTGAGAAAAGGGCTGTAGTCAACAAACAAACGATGCGCTTTCAACATTGTCGCAGAGGAGGGGGTATTGCTAGTGATGGCCATGTAGAGTTGAGCACCTGTTCCTGACATCTTAGCAACCTACAGGATAGCACGATGAGAGATATTAGGACAAAGCATGGCCAGCAAGAATTTGCTGTAGTATCTTACTGCAATATAAGTAGCAGTTGAGCAGTCAAAGCCAACTGAAATAAATTATGATAAATTATGAACAGCAGCAAAACAATTCGGCACAACGTGCGAGAAACCTCTGCTGATAACAGATTGACCAACCCACTGCTCAAAGTAACTCTAGTTTGGGGAACATAAACTCACCAAAGCCTCCACGAAATAATAAGCCATCCGCTGAAGCGAATTTCCATATGCCGACGAATGGTGCCGAAGCTCCCTTATCAAGTCGTTCGCACTTCTCACGTCATCTTGACTAACAGCGAGCGCGCATCTGAAACACAAGAGATATCAGGTTCAGAACAAACAACCTAAACTCAGAGAATATCCACCAGACGCCTACTTCTGTATCGAATAACTTCCCCTGACACTGCGACGAGAAATTTTGCACAAGGTACAAATTCGATGATTCGCATGGGAACAACTCAGGTACAAACTAGAGAAGACTAATTCGACAACAAATATTCGCATCTAATCAGCATCTAATATTCGCATCAAAATGCCAGGAATGAGGGATTTATCAAATTTTGAATGCGTTCAGAAACCAAAGGTCATTCTCTGAAACCTCGTACACATCAACATGGATGAAAATCACCTGTTCATTATTACACACTATCAGGTTCACAAATGAAAAGGAACTAACCAAGCGCTTTGGAAAAACGCACTGCAACTCCCTAAACAAACTACAGAACATTACCGATCACTAAACAATGTAGTTTACAGGACGAAGAAACCGTTGGTACTAATAGCACAGGAGCCAAAGAATCACTCATCCCCAAGATCTAAATTGCTACGTTCTATGACAAGGAGCGCAAATATCAGCAAGAACTTCTAAGTGCGTAAACAAACGAAGCTATTGCGAACATGAAACTTTTATTAAACAGGTGGTTTTACGGCAGGAGGAAAGTTCAGGGACACAGTGCACGTGATTCTAAATCTTAAAACTCATAATCGTTACTCATAATAGGATACACTGACTTATTCTATTAGTGCGAATGACACTAACCAAAGTCGCACTATTCTTAATTAGTGCAGGCTGAAATATTACGGTACTGTACTAATTTCCACAAAAATAAATTTTCTGTAGTAATACTAATTTTGCAGGTGATAGTAATTTTGAGCCCTCAAAAATATTTAAATGAGAGCACAGCGAAATATTAGAAGAAAATCGCGTACCTCAGGAGTAGCCCCTTGATATCAACGCAACCCGGGGAAAAGGAGAAAGTATCTAGTGACGCTTCCCTTCCGAAAAAATGGTCCTGCAGAAGAGACGAACTCAGTAAACGGCCTTCGCTGGGTCTTTCCCGAATGCATTCCAGATAATAATCCCAAGTTTCGTCCGAGTGATCAGTGCACGCATCTTGCTCATTGATCCACGTGCTGGAGTCTACATTTTCAGAGACGTCCATCACGTGCTTGTTCAGGTTGCAGGTGTACGCATGAATGAGCTTGTCCGTCACGCTTTCCTCAGTTGGAAAGAATCCTCTTGTTGTCCAACTAATATCGTAGTTCTCATCTACGGGTTCACTATTACCGAGTTCCAAAGCCTCTGGACTAACAAACGCGTCGAATTCCTTGGCCATAGCCTGGTAGTTAAATCCTTCTTGTGATGTGAACTTTTTCTCGTCCACGTCTTCGTCCATAAGCAAGCCATCAAAGAATCGAACGAGCGGCTCAGTTTGCCCTGCACGATCCAGGGCGCCATTGTCTCCATAGTCTACAACATCAAGAGCGCCGTCGAATCGACCTAATCTCTGAGAAGAAGGCGAGAGGGAGCCCGATCTTGGAGAAGACAGGCAAGAAATCGTGGAGCTGCAAGCCTCCGACAAACTACCCGACGTTGATCGTACAGGCAAGTCTGCTTTCCTCGAGTACGAGAACAGCTGAGGAATTTCAGGCCTCTTCGGAAACTCCGGAGTCTCCAGCCTACTCTTGTGGAAATACAACTCTTCATGGTTCACCACACCAGTATGATCCGCCACAATTGAGGAAAGATCCGACGCTACCTGATGGAACTGTTGATACGACGGAGCTCGCTGCTTCTCCACGGAGACATGAGTCGCGAATCCTCGTTTCTGCAGTTTCGGTGTCTGCGAATGAATCTGCGCCTGAAGCCATGCCTGCTGCAATTGACTCGCGAGGGGAGATGAGTAGTCCGACCCTTCAGAACCCGCTCTACTCGCCCGAGATCCCAGCATCCCTAACTACAACCTCAAATTTCACAAAAGAAAATCCCAAACACTCGTCCCTTCACCGCCACTCCCTCAAAATATTATTACACTCTCCCCTGACATCGTCATCGCCACAAAAACTCATGGCACACATGATTCTCTTCGCGCAATTTTCTTTTTCTCACGCCTCCAAGTTCAAAACATTTCAAAACAAAACTCAAAACGAAAGAATGCAAACCGTTATACAACAACGGCGGACGAGCCTCGCTCTCAGTCCTGCGCAGTCCAGAATGCACAACAACACCTGCACCTGGCGACTTTTGACCCTGCCATGGCCATTCAGAGCTACGCTTGTCGCCATGCACAGTGTTTCGCAGGCGCCTAGCTTCCGGTACGACGCGTCATCACCGGTCGGAAGCACCGTCTATCGGTCACAGTATCCTACCACTTTGAAAACTGCTTCTGGACGCGTCATCCAGTGGTAATCACGGGCCGGGCGGGAGCAAGCTGCCCCGAGGACAGAACCCGGCCTGCAAAAATCCAAAGTTCTGGATGAAAAATGGGAATCTCTTCATTCATCGGTCATGTCACCACCCTCGTAGTTTTTTCTCAGCATACCGACAATGACTTCGTGACGCCTTGTTCGTGACGCCTTCGGAACCACTGCCTATCTGACTTGCGAGTGACGACCTTCTCGAAGGAAAAGGTCAAATACATTACGTGCAAACCGAAAAGTCTTTGACGTATGTTCAAACTTGTTTAACCCCTAAACGCCTCAATCCTTTTCTGAAGTTTTGTACATTTTTGCTTAGGGGGCACGGTCAATTTATCAGCGTGCAAAAATAAATAGAGGAAGCTTTCCATAATTTTTTTTATCATAAAATGGAATTACCGTGAATTTTTGAGCAGACCAGGTTCTTTCTATTTTGGTGAGATGGTTTCCCCAATTCTGACCAAGCGTTAGAAACAAAATGGACAATGCTTCATTCTTGTGATGGTTAATTGTTGACCTATTGCTGATAGTCAGAATTGGTCATTTATTCCTTTGGGAATACAAGAAAATAGAGCATCCTGCGCTGCCACAATGGGGGGTGATCAGGAATGGGTTGCCTCCCCTATATCTTTGAACAGATACATCATTTACCAAAATTTCATGAAATTGGTCATTAAAGAAGTTGTCTTTTTAAGATTCAAGTACTACATTAGATGGATGAGAAGTTGGATGGACAGAGCAGTGTTTTGAAGCCTTCCTTTCATTGTTTAGAATATAGACGTCGGAGCACTTCAGGGTTAAATTAATCCCTTAATGCCTCAATCCTTTTTCAAAATTTTGCACATTTTTGCTTATATCTTTGCATAGAAACATCATTTTCTAGAATTTCTAGAATTTGGTCATTAAGAAAGGTTGTCTTTTCTAAATCCAAGTATTACAATGGATGAATGAGAAGTTAGATGGGCTAAACAATACCTCGAAGCACTCTGTTCATTGTCCAGAATATGGACGTCGGAGCGCTTCAGGGTTAAGCTAGGTCACTAATAATCACATCAAACTCCTCAAGGTTATAAGCTGGTATATGAGTATAGAGCAAGAGCGTAGAGCACACACCACCTCCGGTGGTTATAGAATACCTATGTTATAGATATGTGTAACATTATCTATAAGGTGCCTTATGTTATAGGGTACCTTCAATGATTATAGTAGAACCTCTCTAAATCAATGGATCCGGGACTCGTTTGACAAATTACATTAGGGAGGTTTGTTTGCTTATAGAGGGTCATTTTTAATCATAACCTTTGTTATGAAAACAAGTCCGAGATCGCTCTGCCAAGATTACATTACAGAGGTTTATTTGTTTACGGAAGGTCAACTTAGGGAAATTCTAATGTATAGGGTACCTACTTACACCTTCCAAGAGTATCCATGTCTTAAAGAATAACCTCTAAAACAAGTTCTAGGCTCACTAAACCTAAGTTCTAGGCTCCAAACTCTACACTCCATGCTCATGTGGTAGCATTACATTACCAAATTTATTGTCATTTGGTCAAACGTCTATTTTTTAGATTGGTTGGGATCTATAGATATTGAAGTAAGTCTAGTCCAAATGCATGTGTAAATTCATCCCTTAGATCATTTCTAATACCACTCCTCACACCAATTGAATATATATATTTTATACCTCTTTAGTTTATAATGGATCTTTCAACTCTTTTTTTTTCCTCAAAGTCAAATCCTACTTAAGTCAACAATTCAACAACATAAAACTTGAATTGCTTCTATCTTTGTTATATATATATAGAGTAAATATTTCAAAGATTCAAATAATTTTTGAAATTTTTGTTCCAAATGTCAAAAGACTAATATTGTGTAGTGTATTTTGTCATTCCCAATTTATTTATGCTGGAGGTCAAAATTATTAATCATTCATCTAAAATAAATAATGCTTGAATTTGTAAGAAATCAATGTCCTTCTCCAACTAAATTGGTGAGATTGCAATCATTAATTCTAAAATGTTAGGTGATTACAGAGGAAATCATCCTTTTTGGTACCGTGTGAATCATTTGCTAAAGAAAACCCCAAAACACTCATTGAAGTTATTGTGCAAGACCTCCCCTATTCAAAAAAAATTCCGAGGATAAACATCTACACTTCTATCTTGCATAAAAGGATTTTTTTGTCATCCATCGAATACTTAGTGTTTGTAGTGACGTCAAAAGATTAACCCATACCTTAAATTAGTTAGTTAATTAGTTTGTTATGTTGAGATCTCTCGGACCGTGCGTCCTCTAGTTGCAATTTTAGTACCGTCAAAAAGCTCTAGGCGAGGAAGGGTGCACAGGCTTTGTTTCGTGGTGTTTGAACCTATGGTGTGGAGGTTATTGAATTTTGGAGTTATTTTTGGATCTTAAATTATGGACAATTACTTTCACTTTTATTTTGATTGTGGCATCGGCACACTATTATAATTGGATAAATGCTTTTAATTTTTTGAAACTCCTAAGATATTAGAGTTAATCACAAAGTTGTCTTGTGTTCGTGAACTTGTGTCAAAGGAAGGTTTAACCTAGAATAGAACAAAACAAACACGGCACCAAACTCAATCAGACCTCAGTTTGGGTGCTCCAGGGAGTTTGGTCCTGTGTTTTCCAGAACTCGGCTCTTGGTCCCGCATTGCATATACTTTACGATTAACTCTATTCTATGAGCAATGAGAAAATGTGCAAAAATCCAGAAAAGGGTTTAAGGTGTGAAAAGGGTTAAAGAGGGGAATCCACGTTATTTTGGTCAGAATTTAGTTTAATTACGGATAGGGCGGTATTCCGTCAGAATGGTTCCCTCCGAACCTGCAATAGTGCAATCCTACAGGCCGCCAGTAATAAGGCGAACGATCGACGTCCCTTCCCAGGGAGTTTCCAAGTTAGTTACCTCATTTCTTTTCTATTTTAAAACATTCGATTCCAATTTCCAAACTGAAAATTGGACTGGGACTGATGATTCTGCAACTGAATTCCTGGTTATTTCTCCAGGGAAAATGGAGTAACCGACTTACCAAATTTGGTATTTCTGAAGTTACTACTGTAGAAAAAAAAGTAAAAAAGAAAAGGGAAAAATTTACCAATTGGTCCAGCGAAGCTCTCTGACAGATGCAGTAACAACAGACATGCAAACCTGTGGGGAGATTTGCAGCATTTCATGTCATGACACGAAGGCTATTTTGCATGACTCAGGGTATGTTCGCACTTGCTGTTAACTAAAATTTTGGTGTCATTACAGGGGGGGTTGTTAGACAGTGTCCCACTGAGCCTCTTTCGGGGGCAGGGCTGGGATGCGGGCAGATCAAGGGCTGCTCCAGAGCCCTCTGAGGACCCCACAATCTGGCTTGTAATTTTGGTTTATAATTGATTTTTCCAACAAAGTAGAATAGAATGAACTAGTACACAAGATTTTCAATAAGAAAATTGAACCAATGATGTGGATCTTGTGCCACATATTTCATTCTTGTCACATATTCATTTACACCCTGTAGTCAATTTTGCTTTGAAGTAGGAGAGGAGAGAAGCTCTTTATACTAGTGGAATAGTGGTGGGTGAAACAAACCATGTGGGATATGTGAATTAGGACAAAAAAGAGCTCCTCCACTCATGGTTAAGTGGAAATGTAGGAATTGTGATAAAAGTCAAATTTCAAACCTCATTTAGACATAGTAGACTATATTTTTCAAAAAAACTTCAAACCAAGAAAAGTTGGGGAATCAAGTACACTTTTATCTTCAAAAATACGTTTGAGATTTCAATACTCCACCTAAAACTTTTTAACAAATTGCAGCGGAGGTGTTTGAAAATGTCCAAAAAAATGTCCCTTCCATCCCACCCCCTTTAGAATTTGTCTACAACTCTTACATGAGGCTTCAAAATCTCAAGCGGATTTTAGGGATAAATGTTAGCTTGCTTCCCCCACTTCTTCTAGTTCAATTTTTTTTTGAAAGGAGATTTTAGAGTACTGTACTGACTTCTACTAAATCCTACAAGAGTTTGGTAGTTTCTTTATACAAACAATGTGCAATTGCATATTCAATCACATGTACACGTAATTACTTTATGAGAATCTAAGTACACTAAAAAGGATATTTAGTGTTGGCAACACTATTTGCGAACCATGACACTAAATATCATTAAGCCTACTAAAGTAAGTAACATTAAATGTAATTTCTAACATTAAATATATTCTATGGTAAATCTGAAATCTGAAAATTGAACTAGAAGAAGTGGGGGAAGCAAGCTAACATTTATCCCTAAAATCCGCTTGAGATTTTGAAGCCTCATGTAAGAGTTGTAGACAAATTCTAAAGGGGGTGGGATGGAAGGGACATTTTTTTGGACATTTTCAAACACCTCCTCTGCAATTTGTTAAAAAGTTTTAGGTGGAGTATTGAAATCTCAAACGGATTTTTGAAGATAAAAGTGTACTTGATTCCCCAACTTTTCTTGGTTTGAAGTTTTTTTGAAAAATATAGTCTACTATGTCTAAATGAGGTTTGAAATTTGACTTTTATCACAATTCCTACATTTCCACTTAACCATGAGTGGAGGAGCTCTTTTTTGTCCTAATTCACATATCCCACATGGTTTGTTTCACCCACCACTATTCCACTAGTATAAAGAGCTTCTCTCCTCTCCTACTTCAAAGCAAAATTGACTACAGGGTGTAAATGAATATGTGACAAGAATGAAATATGTGGCACAAGATCCACATCATTGATTCAATTTTCTTATTGAAAATCTTGTGTACTAGTTCATTCTATTCTACTTTGTTGGAAAAATCAATTATAAACCAAAATTACAAGCCAGATTGTGGGGTCCTCAGAGGGCTGTGGAGCAGCCCTTGATCTGCCCGCATCCCAGCCCTGCCCCCGAAAGAGGCTCAGTGGGACACTGTCTAACAACCCCCCCGTAATGACACCAAAATTTTAGTTAACAGCAAGTGCGAACATACCCTGAGTCATGCAAAAAAAAGGTACGGAGTGGGTTAATATTTATTTAGGTCTGGGACAACTGAATTTGGCGTTATTGTCCCTGAACAGTGAAGCTACAATATTGACTTGCTCCGGGTTCGGTCGTATGGCCAAGGAGGATTGACCCCTCAGTCCCCTAGCCAAAGGGTAAATGTAAAAAATTGTCCCCCTGCATTACCCCACGTGTAGGTCAATTTCGTAAATAAGTAGGGAAAATTTGGAACATGTCTGGTGAATTTTTAAAAATTGTACAACTATATTTGAAAATCAGAAAAAAAAATTGTTCATTATGAAAATCCAAAAATATTCTTAAGGAAATGTAGAAAAAGGAATATATTTACGCATGAATAGAAAACATCAATACCTATTTTGGAGTGTCAAAAAATTAGAAAAAAAAATTGCCGAAAATCAAGAAATCCAAATCAACCTGCCGAATTGTTCAAATTCTAAAATTAAATTATTTTGGCACCAAGGTGCCGGATTTGACTAGCTTGAATGTTTGGTAATTTTGTATTTCTTCACCCCTCCTACCTAACTTGGGGCCCTTGGTTCCAAATGTGAATTTTCAAAATTTCAAATTTTTAATCATAAGTGACAAATAAAAAAATTCCATTGTTTTCCCTAAGGGTCAAATTCATGTTAGTGAGGTCATTTAGTCTAGCACTCCTATAACATTGTTTACCAATGAAGTAAGGGGCCTTTTTGCATGTTTGAAAAGAAGACCCCTATTGTGAACAAAATTGTTTTCTATGCCTCCTCATCCAATGCAACCTAATCTTAATATTGAGTTTGTACTAGGTATACAACAAAGCATTTAATACCTTCCCAACATGGAGAGGACCGTTGTTTGGTTATACAATGCTATGAACAATCTTTGTGGTAATCTTTTGACGCCCATTTTTCTTTGAATTTTTATAAATTATGACTTATTTTCTTTTGCACATAAGCATCATTAGTCTCAATTTCACCTCAATGGTCTTAAGAGATTTTATTTATAAAATATTCAAGCATTAATTGGAATGATTGAGAAGTTATTTAGGCAAAAAAATCACTTTAAATCACTTGATTAATCATCTAAGATGAACTTCAAGACGAATGAGATTGTCTATTATTAATATCATTCTTATAAGTGTATCCTAGCAAATCTAGACAATGAGTGGATGCTCATGCACAATAATATAGTTCAACAAAAGGATCATGTTGAAATTAAAAAGTAGGTTTGGAAAATCTACCCATTAACTTTTGACCTGTTAAATAATCATGTTTGCACATTTCAAATGTCATATCTAAACAATAGTTGATATTAGTTGCAATTTGTCTACATGTGACTAACATATTAGACCTCATTGACATATGATGATGGGTCCTATCTTGTGTTGTTAAAGAAATTTGGTCAATTGTAAATGATGTAGTAATTTATTCAATGTACCAAAAAATTATTTAATGATTTGGAATTGCTAAAAAATTGTCCACTATTAATTAAAATACTATTAGATTTTTTCATCTATAACAATATAACATCTACTACAAATTATTTGCTTGAAATACAATGTTAATTAATTAGAATGTTGGGGCAACCATGAAAATTCAATTGTACATCAATATTTAATATCTAATTTTATCTTCAAATTGGAGATCTAGTTATTAATCACATAATTTCCTACAAGTTATTTTTTTCAAGAAGATGCTCTAACTGCCTGAAAAACAAGATTGTCCATAACTTTCTCATAACAAATCCAAATGAAATGAATCAAAGCTTTTTAGATAGAAAAAAATATAATCTACAAGAAAAAAAAATTAAAATTAAATTTTTTGCAATTTTTTTTGCTATACTGGTTGCCCCCCGTCCCTTGTTTTGAGCTTATTTGGTCATAACTTCTGTTCTTAGGCACTGATTGTGGAAAAAATCATATTCCCACAAAGCTTATCAGTTTTTCTATCTTCAAAAAAAGTTTCAAAAAATCACGACAAAATTTCAGCCCGTAGGTACTTGTCCGAAAACACATGTGTTCCCCAAAGGAACAATGGTCCTTTAGGGGTTAATCCACTATTAGAGATGCTAAGTATAATCATAATATTGTTAACCAATGTGTGTAGGGGTCCCTTATCCCATTCTCTCAAATATAGAGGTCCTTCCCTCAATAATTGTAGTTAGAGTTGAGTCATTCAGAATGATTGAATTCTATCCATAACACTATAAAATCATTGAAGGGTGACAACCCATTCCCAACCATGTACCCAATCTTGATTCCTATTTTTTGATCCAAAATAAACCTCTTCATGATACAATTCCAAGTGAAGTCTACTCACTTTTTGAGATATTGATGGACTCTCGTCTTTAGAATCTTACATTTTGTAAAAAGTTTTTTACACATGTCTAAGGACACTAATTAGAATCTTTAATTGCTTTCATTTCAAATATTTATAGAATATTTAAAAAAAACTCCATTAAAACCCTTAATCCTCAAAGCATTATTCATCAAAACCATTAAATTTTTCCATTTCTATTACAAAGTGTGAAAAAATTTAGAAATTGTTTTTTTTGCATATCTAATTATGGCCAATTTCATTAAAATGGCGGTATTCCATTAATTTGGCACTTTTAGCAGTTCAGACCGCACAGTCTGAACTGTTTTTCCTGTACCCAAATCTATACCAGTACTATATTTTCGAAATCTACATCTGTCCTAGATATTTGAAATCTATACCAATCCTAGATTTTTCATACTGCACAGTCTGATATCTATGTCTGTCCTAGATTTTTGAAATCTAAAACTGACCTAGATGTTAGAAATGTACACTTTTCCTAGATGTCACGGTGTAAAAATGGCACATGGAATACCGCCATTTTAATGAAATTCGCCATAATTGTAGAAACATACACAATTAGACTAGTATAAATATGTGTAGAAGAAATTTCAAAAACTTTGCATGTTTAGTGTAGATTGTAAGATATTTGCCTTTAAAATTTGGTTTTGTCGTATATTGTCTAACTAGATTTTAAGGCTTCAAATATTTTTGGCTAAATTTTTTTGCAATACACATTTTGAATTTCCAAGTTTTTATTTTAAAGAACCGAATTAAAAGTCCAGGAAAAAAAATGGTTATCATCCTTTAAAAAATTAAAAGGCAAAAGTATTAGGTACAAGATTAAAAAAACTAAATCATTCTTAGCTCTAAGATGGAATTAAAAATCACTAATCTTGGCGGTGAGATTGTTTTTACAAGCTAATTAAATCCTATTAAATTTTTTTTAATTTGTAAAAATTGGATTAACCCCTAAAGTTCTATGACTATATTTTTCCTGAAACCGCTCAAAAACTGCTGTTTTTAATACAAATACCAAATTTTTGAATTTTCTTTTTGACACATATAACTATAGGATCTTGTAGTACACTGGTTTGAAAAGATGTAGAATTTTTTTTAGAAACTTTCACCATGTGGATTGCAAGATATTAGCGTTTGAATTGACTAAAATCTTTTTTTGACCCTGCAAAAAATCGTGCAGCTGCACTTCACAAGCTCAGTTTTCTATGAAAAAATGTTCAAAATGGTGGTGCTTCTTTGTATTCTTTTTCCTCAGCAAGTTGGCTACCTGCTTGAAAATTTTCAATTCATTTGGAATTGTACAACATATAGGAAAAAATAGTAAGTAGAAAGAAGTAGTGATGATTTAAAATACTAAATTGTTAAGAATTTAATTATAGAATTGAAAAATGTCAATCCCAATGGTCGTAATGTTGTTATAAACAATTTATATCTTATGATTTTATTTTTTTCAAAAAATATTGAAAATCGAGTGAAATAAACGACTTCAAAGTTTATTTTAGAGTAGAGAATCCATAACTGCTCGCAAACTAAAACTCCTTGTAACTTTTGACTCATTGGTCGAAATGGAATGATTCAAAGCTTTCCATGTATAAATAACTCTAGAAAACCAATTTCAAATTTTTGTTTTCAAAAAAAGTGATCTTTCTGACCTGCTTGAACTGCCCAGTTACGAAAAAAAAGTAACATATTAGGCCATAACTTTTTACTCCTATTTTCAAATGTCATGAAATTTAGTGCATATGAAAGATATTCCTCATCCCCACCTTCTATCAAAATTTCAGTCCAAAATATGGAAATCTCTAGTTGCACATACCTGCCCAAAATTTCTATATTGCCAAAAAAAAGCATGTTGGTCCTTTAGGGATTAAGAAATGAATGCTACAAGTCATAACGATCAAGGATGTTCAGATTTGTTGAAAACAAGATTGTCTAGAACTTTCTCATCATTTGTCTAAATAGAATGAATCAAATATTTCATTATTTCTGTGCTAACAAAAAATACTTTTTATAAAAAATAAAATTTTGAAAATTTTATTTTGACTTTCTATGATTTTTTTGTGTTGCCCAGCAAAAACCATCTTGGACTTAGGTTTGCATAACTTTTGTTCTTAGATGGGCAATTTCATTAAAATAACAATATTATTTTTGAATGGCATGAAAATAGTTCAAGACAACCGTTCTAAATCTATACCAATCCTAAATGGTTCAAAACCGTTGTTTTGAAATCTATACCTGTCCTAAATAATGAAAATGGCACACCTTCAAAGTGGCACTTGGAATACCGCCATTTTAATGAAATTGCCCATTTAGGCACCAATTGAAATAATAATTATATTCTCAGAAAGCTAATATGTTTTCCTATCCTCAAAAAAAGTTTCAAAAACACACAACACAAATTGAGACCATAGGTGCCTACCCAAAATCCATTTTGTTCCCCGCGGAGACAATGAGAGTTTAAGGGTTGAAGGTAAATTTATTTAGTGACGGGAAGCGGTTCTGTTACCACAGTCGTACTTTCACGGCACGTACAAATTTCCTGCATTCTTTCTACACATCCGATTGCACCTGATCACAAGTCGTACAGCAAATCCAGCTCCCAAGAAATGACGCAAGCACAGATTCCCAATTCTGAGATGACGCACACAACTACGTCGATGAGATGACGAAAGCACTACAAGGCTACTGTAGTCTAGATCAAATCTAGGCAAGGAATCATCAGTACAGTAGTCTACCTCGACACTAGCTTACTAGGTAGCCATGCCAACTGCGCGCAAAGATGAGCTCCTCGTAGCCTGTCCGTTGTCAATGATGGTGTGCGTTGACAGACTGCCATGAAAGAATCGGGGAAAGAATGGGCCGCATGCCGAGGTGCATCTCCGATCGACGATCACGACCCCCGAGGCATTCTATAGTATTCACGAGCAGCGATCGATCACTTCAACTGCTGCGATGAACTGATGATGAACCGGCCTTTCATCATTCATGACTTTTCTTCGGAGTTCTTTTTTAATTAATGTGCAGCGGAAGTTGAGGGCGAGGAGCATCTCGTGGAGGTGAGTTTGGCATGGCATGGTGTGCACGTACTCCCGGTATGGGTCCCGTGCGGATATGGCGCAGTTCCGTCGTCCCAGCGACCCAGCCAGCTGGATCGACTCTTGTCACGGACGAGATAAGATTTTAGCCATTGCCGTGGGGTGATCGAGAAGAGAGTGGCGGTACGTACATACTGTCGATCGATCGGCACTGTGGTCCGGAGCGGGGTCCGGAGTCAGTTGTCGAATGATCTGCTTGGGGACCACCTTCGGTACTGACTGATGCACTGAATTGGGTCGAAAACGAGGCGGCTGGCTGGATCTAGACAATTCCTATGGCAATTGATCAACAGTACAGTAGATAGGAAATATCTAATCACAACAATTGTTGTAGTCATAGTCAGATTCGTTGACCCTGGAGCGCTGGTGAATGGTCAAACACAACTTTCCTTGAATGTGTATGTAACTGAAGCATTTGGTGATGGAAAGGCCCTCAATGAAGAACTACACAAGATGAAAATTTCAAGTGAAAGGTTACAGTCTTATCTGTATTTGCAAATCGCAACTTTCCTTGGTTGAAAACTCGCTCTTCACAACTTTGGTTGTAAAGTAAATGAGGCTTTAAAGCGTCTACACTATAGTGTAGCTGACTTGGTTAGTGGAAAGGATGTCTGTGTATATCCCATTGCCAGGCTTACGCTTGAAAATGTTTGAAAGATGGTTTTTAGAACAAATCTTGCCAATCCATACTTTAAGACAGGTTGTTTTGTTTTGTTTTGTTTTGTTTGTTTGTCACGTCTAGATCTCCTGGACCGTGTGTCCCCCAAGGGCGTGCTTGGTATTGTCGGAAAGCCCTCAGCAGGGAGGGGTGCACGGGCTTGGTTTCGTGGCGTTTGGAATTATGGTGCGGAAGTTATTGAATTTCGAAGTATTTATGGATTAAAAAAAATTAGGAAATTATTTTTACTTTGATTTTCGTCGCGTTCTTGGTATGGTCGGAAAGCTCTCGGCGACGAGGGGTGCAGGGGCTTTGTTTCGTGGCGTTCCGACCTACGGTGGAAAAATTATGAGTTTTTGAGTTATTTTGGGTTCTTAAAATGACTTTTACTTTTGTTTTGGGTGTGGCAACGGCACAGGGCTACACTAGTGTGTATGAAGTACTAGGGGCACCAATACCCCCAAAATCTCAAATGGTCAAGATCCAAGAGAGACAATACAACAAAAGATTAGGACTAACTGACTAAGTGGCCAACAAATGTTTGAACCTTGTTGTGGTTCAACCAATGAAATAATAGTGACTGAGCTCCTCCACAACATCATGTACGAGATCCTACAAAGTCAATTTACTTTAGAAGTTTTTTTGTAGTTGTAATCTTAATAAATAGAACAATAGTCAAATTTGGTGATAAAGATAGCATGCCAATTCATGTTCTATTCTTAGAATTTGACCAAGTCTTTTTTGTATTGCTATGGCGGTTCTTTATTGTATGGTAAAGGTCATCTGTTAATGGCCAAAATATGCTCTTGTAGTATACACCTTCAAGAGTCCAATCTTTTTGTCCATTTAACCGTCTTTGGGTGTGGATCGATGTTTACAGAAAACCACTAGTTAGTTCAATATTAGTTGGTGCCTTAGGGAAAAAAACCAATTGAATTTTGAAAATGGAAGATGCAAAAGTGGACAAAAAATTGGTAGGACCAGCAACTAGCCAATCAACTAGTATGCAAAAATAAAAGTTATATATATAGCTATGGCTTTCATAAAATTGCCAAATTTTAGCTTTTTCCATCTCGAATTCAAAGCTAATATCTGAGTTGCTAGAAGCGGACATGGTATTGGACAAGGCAAATATCGCTCTAGAGTTTGTTGTTGAGGGGCTTTGAATGCTTGGACAAGGCGGGGGTGGGTCGAGGGGTGGATATTGCTTTAAAATTGGTCTTGGTGGCTAGTCCCTACTTTGTTGTTTCAATCTGCTTGATGTAATGAAAGTTGGAGTTTAGTTTCAAAACTAACATGTTTTTGAAAGAAGAGGATTGTAGCCTTTGCAAATTTGCAAATGAAGGAAAATGGCTAGTGAGAATTTGATATTAAAGGAAATGAACCAAGAGAATTTGATAAGACGAAGATGCAATTAGGGTCGTTGCAAGAAACACCGTCAGTTTTTGTTCCACTTTGGCGTTTTTCGGCTAGTACTCCAGTACTATGAGCTTTTTGCATATTAATTTTTAAAAATAAAATAAAATAAGGATAATTAGTATTATACTATAAATAGCATATCACCAAAATTTCAGACCTAAAAAAAATCTGAGTCAAAAGTTATTCACAAAAGAAAAAAGCTGAAAATTTGAAGAAAATACATACTCTAACGTTTAAATTTGTAAAAAATAGGAAAAAACATTTTCAAAGAAACTAAAAATAGAACATTTGGGAAGACTTCATGATGAAGAGATTTGAATAAAAAAAATTATCTTGAAACCATCTTTATTGTTCAGAACTGCGTGCGCAAGGGAGCCCTCTTTGCAAGGACGTGGAGGACATAAAATAAATTAATTTTTAATGCCCCTTGGTAGAAACATGAGTTCCTACTACGCAAATAGCCCATAGAAATTTCAGCTCTAAATCATTAAATTTGGGGACTCCATAGTACTCAAAACCTCTAAAACGCAAAACTTGACATATTAGTTTAATTGATTTTTAAATATAAGATGATTTTTTTTAATTTCTAAAAAATATGAAATATAAATACACTCAAGATATACATCTCCAATAAAAAATCTCAAATTCATGCGAGTCAAGCTTAAAAAGTTATTGCAAAAGAAAGATTCGAAACTGCATTTATGACACATACCCAGTACCGGTGTTTCTTGCAATGACCCTTAGTGCCTTTGGAAAAAAAATTTGGTTCTTTCTACAAAGAGGAGGAATATAATAGAAAATGAATTGTTGATGCAGTCTACTAGCCACCCTTTATGATTATCGGGACAACTCCAAATGTTGGTGCGGGTGCTCTTTCAACTAGAGAACCTTATAGGATCTCTACCATTACCCTCTAAATAAGCTCTTTGAGGGCTTTTTCTTGCCAAGCTTTAGGAACTAACCAATAGGAAAAGAATGGATCCTCAAAAGGGAATCCTTCTAAAACTCATTAAAATGTATTTGGTTGATTGTAAGAATGATTGGTTGTTTTTGTACCATTTTGGCTATTTTCATACATTTTTTCTAATATTCTTTAAAATTAAAAAAATAATTTAATGTATAAAAATATAGCGAATACATACACCTTTGAAAAGACGATACTTTCAAGAAAGAAAAGCATAGAAAAATTCTCTAAGTAAGAAAATTAGAAAAGTGCAAAATCTCAGAAAATAGATACTTTGACATTTCAATTTGTAAGAAATAAAAAAAAATAATGTACAAAGAAATTAAAAATTGGAAATTTGTGAGGACTTGATGGTGAAGAGATTTGACCAAAAGAATGAGCTTGAAATCCATCTTCATTGTTTGATAGTGCACATGCTAGGGAGCCCTATTTGCACCAACGTGGAGGACAAAAACATTTTTTTTTAGATGCCCTTTGATAAAAACATGAATGCTTACTGTGGAAATAGACCATACAAATTTCAACTCTAAATCATTAGTTTTGGGTACTTGATAGTACTCAAAATCCCTAAACCTGAAAGTGTGACTAATTAGCAAAATAGACTTTTAAATATAAAACAATTTTTAAATTTTTTTGAAAAATAAGGGATACGATTACAATGGAAACATCCATTTTCAATGAATATAAAATTCAAATTCATTGCGTGGATGGTTCAATAGTTATATAGCAAATGACAAGAGTTTGTTAGCCCCCATGCGACATGATTAAGTATTGGTGTTTCTTACAAATACCCACATCTCAAGAAAATTGTGAAACTTCTTACCTACCTCCATTTGCTTTCATAATAATAATAAGTTTTAGGTGGATTACAACCATTGACTTTGAGAATGTGTACAACATTTTGAACTTGACTAAATAGTACAAAGAATTTTTATTCTAATTTGTAGTTCAATTTGATAACCTACTTAGCTTAATAGTACTCATACTAATGTACTAATGTAACTATGATTATTATGTATTACATGGTGGTCCTCAGCAACATTCATCATGGTGTGCATTAGCTTTATAAGGCTTTTTAATAAATCAATTGGTACATAAAAAAATAGTAGAATAAGGAGTTCATGGGTACGCAACTCCCATATTATATAACTCTGATTATAATCACTTATAATGCATTTCAGTACAATCTCAAGGGACATAATTTGTTTAATGTAGAAAATTCTTATAGTCCCTTTAATAAGGAATCTAAAAATGTAATTATATAAATGAAATATATATATATTTTTAAGGCAATAATAGCATTAAAAACCTAATTACATGAATTTTTTTAACCCCTAAAGGCCCATTGTCCCCTCGAGGGACAAATGGGAATTCAGGCAGGTACCTACGGGCTGAAATTTTGTCCTGATTTTTTGAAACTTTTTTTGAAGATAGAAAAACTGATAAGCTTTGTGGGAATATAATTTTTTTTACAATCGGTGCCTGGGAACAATAGTTATGACCAAATAAGCTCAAAACAGGGGACGGCGGGCAGCTCGGGCAGCAGAAAAAAAATGAACAAAAATTTGAATTTTTTTTTTAAAATTTTTTTTTGATAGATTATATTTTTGCCTATCTGGAAAGCTTTGATTCATTTAATTTGGATATGTTATGAGAAAGTTATGGATTTTCTTGTTTTTCGGGTAGTTAGAGCATCTTCTTGAAAAAAATAACTTGTAGGATTCATTTCTGAATGAAATTTTTCAAATTTTTCAATTTTTTTTTTTGCATGGTCTGATTTACTTGCTAGAACAATCTCACCATTGGGATTAGTGCATTTTAATTCCATCTAAAATATATAAATATTTTAGATTTTCCTTTTATCTTGGACCTACTTCTACTTAACAATTTTTTTAAGAATGATAATTAAGTTTTTTTGAATTTTTTTTTTCCTAGACTCTCAACTCAATTCTCTACAATAAGGATTAAAAGCTCAAAACGCTGTAGTGCAAAAATTTTAAGTTAAAAATGTTTAAAGCCAAAAAATCTAGCCCCGCAATGTGCTGAAAACTTGTTTTTTTCACTTTAAACGCAAATATCTTGCAATCTATGCGGTCAAAAATTCTGAAAAATTTTCCATACATTCTCATACTAGTTAGGTGTAAGATCCTAATGTTAGATGTTCAAAAAAAAACATTTTTAATTTTTTTTTATACTTTGCTATAGAAATGGCAGTTTTCAGTGTTTTTGGCCAGAAAAAAGGCCTTGGGCCTTTAGGGGTTAATACATGTATCATGGGTCAAGCTATCCAACTTTGGGGGCTTTTTAATAAAAATTTAATTTTAATAGGAGGGAACTTCTAACCGTATGGAATTTTAAATACTATGTATAATTGTTTCAAATCTTCATATATTGTGAGTTTTTGTTTAATATATATGCAATCCAACATTTCTTGCATACAGTTTTTTTTATTTGGTCTTCACCTAACTTTTTGGTCTTTTTAATTTGAAATAATTTTTATAAAAGTTGTCTTTTAAGCCATTTTAATGCTGATGACCTCTGTGTTTAATATAAGAGTTGCGTACCCAAGAAGGCGTTATGACAAGCTTTGGAAAACTCATAGAAGCTAGATACAAAAATGTGTTATAGAAATTATACTCATTATAGGTCACATAGTGTGTAACCAATATAACCTTGCTTGCCAAATGGACTTCTTAAGATCTATTTTGTTCCTAATGCCCTCCAAGGGCACACCAATAAGTTTGAAGTAGTAGGTGCATCAAATTTTAGCTCTGAGACGGTAAGTTCCAATATCTATAAGTACTCTCAGCATATCCATTTTGCGTTACATATTTTGAAGATCCTCATAGAAACATGTTCTTAGTCTCCCTAGTTGGTATATGCTTTGACAAGCAGGCAACATGGGTGATTGCACAAAACACTTGTACTATTTTCTTTTATACGTTGCTTGCTGATTTTAGCCCTTAAAGTCCCAAGGTCATTTTTTTGTCGAAAAACACTCAAAACTGCCATTTCTATTGCATTCATCCATAAAAGCAGAAAAAACATTTTTTTAAGAATCCAACCATAGGATCTTATACTTCACTTGTCTGAAATCATGTGGTAAAATTTTTATCAAATTTGACTGTACGGATTGGAAGATATTAGCATTCAAAGTTGGACAAAAAGTTTTTTTTCAAGATTGCCCAAAAAACAAGATTGTCCATAACTTTCTCATCACTAGTCCAAATAGACTGAATCAAAGTTTTACATGTAGACAAACATATAATATTTTAGGAAAAAAATTAAAAAAAAATTATTTTGACTTTTTGTGATTTTTTTTGGGCTGCCCGTCGACCTCCATATTTGGCTTTTTGTGCAATAACTTTTGCTTCCGGGCACCAATTGAAATAAAAATTATATTTTCAAGAAACTTATATGTTTTCTTAGCTTTACAAGAAGTTTTAGAAAATTATGATGAATATTGAGACTGTGCGAGCCTACCCGAACTTGCATTTTGGCTCCCGTAGGGCCAATGGGACTTTAGGGGTTAGCCATAATTTTTGTCTTTTGACTCCAAATGACTCCAAATTTAAATACAAGGTACTTATGACTATTATGAACCTTGTCTAGTTTTTTTTTAATATTTTTAAAATGTTTTATTATTATTATTATTAATAATAATAATAATAATAATAATAATAATAATAATAGCCTCCAATTTTATGTCACACTTGCCATTTTTTATTTTTTTTAACAAAGTAGTACCCAAAGAAACAAATTTGGAGCTGAAATTTGGAGGGAATGGTCTTGTAGTATACTTTTAGCTACAACTCAAAGAATTTTTGAAAATAGTTAATTATATATGGTGTAGAAGTCTACAAAGTGAGCCTCTTTCTACTTGCATTTTGAAACATGTAAAAAATTATTTAGGTGGGTTTTTTGGTGAATGATTATCTCCATAGAGTTATTACAAATGTCCAATTTTTTATTTATTTATTTAAGTTTTTTCCTATTTTTTATTAATTAAAACATTGAAATATCTATTTCTTTAGATTTGGCACTTTTCTAGTTCTCCTACTTAGAGAATTTTTCAATGAATTTCCTTTGGTGGATGGTGGTTACCTTCATCTTAAAGGTTCATACATTGGCCATATTTTTTTAATTTAAAAATAATTGATTTCCTAATTTTTAAATACTCCAGAAAAAATCATGAGTCTTGTTGCAAACGCAACAAATAGTACAAGTCTTTCGTGCAATCATCCACATATTCAACATGAAGGCTAAAGCATCAAAGGATATTAAACCTATAATGTCATTGCAAACACTAAATGTCTTATGGATGATAGAGAATCCTTCTCTGTAAGACAATCTAAATGCAAATGTTTATCCTTGAAATTTTGTGTGAAAATGGGAGGTCTTGCAGAAAAGTTTGACCTCTAATGAATGCTCTTAGTTTTTGTTTTTTTTTATCAAATACCGCCATTTTATCAAAATATCGGTTGTATTGAGTACAACGATATTGTTTGTGACGTTTGGCGAATCCTTCGAGGTGAAAGCTTCGCGTTCCTCCAACCAGCTGCCAGAATCAAGAGCTTGAGCCCTTCGAGTTCCTTTCAGAATTGAGACGCGCTCAGTTCCAGTTTAGAGGGTAATAATAACGGTTGAGATGCTTTCAAAATCTGCGCATTCTGAGAAGTTGTTCACTGCTCGTTGAGTCAACATGGCTCCCATGTTTTCAGTTCATATGACCTCTCCTTCCGGCCACAAGTTCATCTGGACCCATTTTGACCGAACTTGCAGACCCCTTTCAATGGGAGTTTTGGATGGTTTGTAAGCTTACGGCGTGTCATTCTTCAGTTCTTTTCATACTTGTGACCCCTGCTTTTTCAAAGAAAAAAACAAGGAATGCTACAGTACGCTCTGTCTTTTATTAGGTTGCTTGAAACACAAGACACCCAGAAGGAACGGAAGGGTCCCGACTCCCGACTGATGAGCGCATGCACCAAGGACCGAACTGATGCGAAGAGTAAGATCTTCTCATCAGATCGCCTTGCCTGTCGCCACTTCCGGAGTTCAGTTGGCTTGAACTGCAGTCAGTTGGCTTCGTTCCGTTGTTGAAGAGATGTTCCAAAGAACCTCACTCACTCCGATTTTTACTTTTTTTGGATGTGGATTTGTGAGCCTACTTTGACTATCAGTGGTTTTTGGATCTGCAGCATGAACTTGACGAAGTCTCATGGATTCAAATTAAATTAATATAGTTTTGAAACAACAGGGCACTTTAATTATTCAGTTGAAAGACGAAGAGGAACATCACAATCAGATAAATTTTTGGAGGCTTGACTTTGACGAAGCATGTTTTTTTAATTTTTAATTTTTTTTTGGCACACATTGATGTTTATTTCAATGGCAAAAAATGACTCTTAAAACCAACTAACCGGAGATGATTTTATAAACGTTATTGATCCTTTTCGAGAATGGATACACTACTCCAAACACTAATATAATGTTTGCTTGAATAGACTAAGCTACAATTGACCACAACATGACAAATTAAACTAATTATGGGCTTAATTGTGGGCTTGATTGTGGGCTTGATTGTGGGTTGGATTGTGGGCTATATTGTGGTCTGGATTGTGGGTCTTAAAGCTCAAGCTATTCAACAAGGCATTTGACTAGTGATTGTAAATGAATTGGTATCTTCCATTCTATAACTTCTCCAAATGTCTTTTAGTTTAAACCATCGAACTTTGAATGAAATTAGTCATGGATTCTTAAGATGATATATTTTGACATAAGAGGATAGTACTCAAGAGATTTAAAATAGAAGATAAATCAAACTCAACTTTGATGCTCACACTCGTTACAATCTAGCATTTTTCAAGAGACCCTTTTGTAAAATGATGGGTAGAGAAAGTCTAAATTTTCATGTGAAAACACTCTGCTTGCAAACATATTGGGACAAGGTGAACATGGACCACCAAGTTAGTAGAAAAGGTGAGCACCAAGTTTTGACACTCGGTAGCTTGGTGTGCCAAGGCCTCCTTTGATGTGGTGAAAACAAGTTCTTGTTGATCTTCAATTTGTTCTTGCTTTGGAATAAACACCCCTGAAAAGATCTGAAATGTGTATTATTTTATAAGCAAAATTTCAAATCCGATTTATTTATGAAGCATCCCAATGGCAGAGGGAATTTTACCGATTGGAACACCATTTGGCAAAGAAGTGTTGCCAAACGTACCTCCCTGATCAAAGCAAGAGCGCCCGCCTGCAGTGCTTCAGAAGTTAAAATCCACTCAAAACACCAAAACGAAAGTAAAGGTAACAATTTGGCACAAAATAACTGTTATTCGAGCATTTGTCGTACACCTGTACGGTAAGTATTCCCTTGGACTACTGTTTACCAGAATAATGCCGTGGTGTGAAGGTGAACTGAAGAAGACGACAAAGAGATAAGACAAATCCGTGGCGTTTCCAATTTGTTTTTCAAAAAAATTCGAAAGAGATGAGTGAGTCGTATCTGCACGACGGACAATTCCCACAACATACAAACTGGCTTGGATTATTCGTTGAAGCTATCGAGAATCTGACGGACTGTGCAATTTGTAGACCTGCACATGATATCATTTGACTTGCAGAATATATAAGTTATCATAGAGGATGACGGAGCTTTATCTTCATGGTTCGAAAGGAATTTGTTATTTTGTTTTGAGAATCTATGAGCTTGCTGGTTGTCTTGGGAGTATAAGAATCAATGTGTTGCAACATGTGATGCATTGATAGAGATCTTCTTTAGATTTCATGTTGTGGTTCTACTTTGACTTCCTGGAAGTAGGTGAAGTTTGGAATCAATAGGGGTACATCTCACAAATGTTGACTATTTGAACACGTATTATTCAAGTTTTTTTAATCAATTCAAAGATTGGATAAGTAGAATAAACTATATAAAAATTTGAAGTTGATTTAGAATTCATCCATTTTTATAAGTTGTATGGACTCAAATAAGTAGCTACACAGTAAGAAATTAGGATAACACATTAGAGAAAATTTCAAGCCATGTTTGGGCTAAATGGATGCATGAAAATGTGTATTTAGGAAAAACATTAACCCAAAAAAGGCCATTGTAAGATGAGTAGTTAGTTGGTGTGCCCCGTCGGAATTTCAATTAAATTTTTTTTTCCATTATTTTTCCATTTTTTGTTGGTTATTGTTGTATTTGCACATTTGCCGAAACCCTAATGGCCCTCCATAGGGTCTAGATTTTTTGTAATGAGGCTTTGTCCATGTAGCACTAGCTATTCAAAGTTCTTCATCATCGTTTCTGCCAATGCAAAGCTTCTTCCCCTTAATTCCAAAGTCAACAAACTGAAATATGTCTCGTACATAAGATTGGTTGCAATCTTCCAAATCCAAAAGGACATTCAATTTTAAACATCTCCAAATTGAAGTCATTTCCTATTGTAGAAACTGATCATTGACCAATATAGAAGGTTGAATGAAATAGAATTTGAAATTGATATTGTTTTTTTGTAATTAGAATTACAGCTTCAAACTCTATTCATTCAATCTTTTATTTTTGTTCACAATATGGATTAGGAAAGATTCCGCACAATGTATATTGGCTCTCTTAGGGATTAATTTTATATTTCAAACCAAATGAATTGAATGACTATTGTGGGCTTAGTCGGCTTACAAAAGTTATCAAAAGAAAAAAAGAAAAAGAAGGCATTCCCAAAGCGATCAAAAATATATGAACTACACCTTAAATCCTTCCAATAACCTCTGTGATACTATATGCATGGCAAATTTCATTAAAATGATGCCATTCTGGAACTTTGGCACTGTTACTGGTCTGAAATCTATACCCATTATAAATGGTCGAAATGGCATGCCGTCAAAATTTCAAGCGGAATACCGCCATTTTAACAAAATTCCCCATATGCAAACCAGTGAAAAATATCTATGAAGTAGCAAATGGAGGCACAATACATTTGCTATTAATTTCTTGAAGGGAAAGTTGTAGAAGGTTGTAAATGTGGCTTTGTGAATCAAATTCTAAGTAATGCATGCTAAGAAAAATATCCATAATATTAAAATTTTGTTCAAGAATTCAAAGTGAGTTGTATTACTAGTACAAAACCACCCTTTGTTTATATTTCCAAAGACTTTGATATTAACAATGTTCAACAAAATTATATTTTTGAAAAGGTCTACTAGAAAGAGATGGTTTTGTTCTGAGATGCAATAAAGCCTCCCCAAACCATATCCTTATAAAGCTACGATTTTCACATTTCTGCAAAAGACACATTCATTACCAAAATTGGCTACCAATCGTGCATTGTAGCTGCCCAATTGTGGATGCAAGTCTTAGTCTCTTTGATGAATTGTTAGGTAGAATCAAAAGTTTAGATTCTGTACATGATGGTGAATCGAAAGCTCTCATGGAACATACTGAGGATCATGGAGCCTATGATCACCGACGAAAAGATAAAAAAGGAGTCCCACACGATTGCCCAGCAGATCGAAAGATCGCTTCCTGAATCCTCACTTGGATAAATTCAAGTTGACTTGGTTTTTTCAATGATGACCTCCAGAAGGTTCCGGCCTCAATTCCTGCACACCGACAAGATTGCCATCTCAATGAGCCCATAAACACTTTGAGCTTGAAGCAGTTGCTCAACTAAATCCTCGGGCTCTGTACTGTACTTGTACTCTTCGATCTTCAGTGCATTGAGGAAGAGGTGAATTATGCAAACGTCTGCCCGCCTTTCCTCGAATGTACAGTATATATTGTATATAAAAGATAAGAGGGACTCACAGGTGCAATTGGACATGGGGAAATTATTTGAGTTCCAGCATCAACAAATCGCACAAGCTAACAACATAATTGCGAAGAGACGGGACGCTCATCCTACTGGAATAGATCTCGGGAGGACCGATCGACATGTTTCGTAAACCTCAAGCCCAGTTACCCTAAATCAGTAAGAACAAGAGGTTCAGTGAACATCAATTTAGTAAAATTGGAAGAATTCCTTAACTTTGGCATTTTTCGTAGGCCTGAAACATAAGTCAATGTACCAATCCCTGTTTCAAGAGCTTTGTGTAGACGAATTGAATGCCACGATTTTGGCGACCAGAATCGTGCCGAAGGATCGAAATGGACTAGAACGTGACGTATAATATCCATCTGTAAAGCCCCAGTTGGCATTGCAATCAAAGTGGCAAAATGTTAGCTCCTTTTTATCCAAATTTGTAAAAATTTGTAGCACTTGCCAAACGATAACCTCATGCAATGGCATGTATTGCAATCAGTGACTGGTGGTCAGAACTGAGGAAATCAATATAAGCTTAGCTGGTTACTAAACTGTTCTAATTTAGGTCATGAATAGAACTTCAAATTTGGTGAAATGGTGAAATGGTGAAAGGAATGGGCACTTTCCAGGCGAGAACCCATCTGGAACCTCAGATCTATACTTGCCCTAGTTTTCAGAGCTCTGAGCATTCGAACGTCAAACCTTTGGCGTTGCTAAACTAAGTCAATTTAAAGCGTTCAATTCGGATGAGAAGGAAGGGCAAGGAATTACGGTAGTTGATCCGCATTGTCAAAGAATATATACGTTGAGAAAGCAAGTTCTAAGGACCTCCATGAGGTACATCATGCAAGTACGTGAAAGTTGTGATCCACTCCAAAATGAAAAAGAAAATGATCGACCTCCTCCGGAATGTGCACACAGTCTGCCTGGGATGGATAATTTGTCAAAGTTAACTGCAAGTAGCGCCACCATTGCGTGGGTCTGTAAAGTCTTCGGAACTAACTGTTCCACACACCCTTGTACCCTCCCCACATTACGTGCTTTCCAAGCTCAAATTTCAATGACTTTCAACTAATTATCATGAATTTCAACTAATATCAATGAATTTCAATGAACCTGGTGAAAGATTGAATAGCTAAATAAGAGCATTGTTACAGCAGTCGGAAGCCCGTATGCCATCGGCAATATCAAGGCCAGCGTTGAAAATACCGTACAGAGGCCCCTAAATATCCATGATTATTGGGGTAAAAGTTGCTAGAGCTCTGCAAAAAATTTCTTATTCCCAGGAAAATATTGCTTGATGCTGAGCCTTCCTTGTCAATGCCAATCTCTTGAAAACAAATAAATCTCCTTTATCAATGGAATTTGTCCATGTGTTTCAAGAAAAATAAATAAATAAATAAATAAAAATTTGTTGACTTTTATTGCCAACAACTCACATTGGTTTGAAGAGAGTTCTATTAATAAGCTTATTAGGGGTCAGAACTGGATTTTGAAGGTTGCTTTGTTAACACATTTGGCACTTCCAGAGAGGAATTCTAGAAGGAAACTTTGGTTACAAGCAACTACAAGGGAGAGACCTACCAAAAGGAGAGGCTGCCTCTCTACCTGAATTTTGAAAAAACTCAAAAGTTGACGTCCTTTGGTGACATGTGTGGATGTAGGTGTATTTTTTGAAAACTGAAAATTCAAACTCCCCTCTTCAAAGTCCGGCTTAGACGCCCCTTTTGAAATGGAAGTACTTAAAATAAAGGATAAGTGAAAAGTTTCTTTTTCTCAGTGATTTCTTGTAGCTAGATTGCAAGTCTTATCAAAGAATTTCAGCCAATGCATTTGGCTTCCTCAAAAATATTCTTTACCAATGGGAGCGCATGCAGAGTTCTATTGTTCCAAAAAAACAATGCTAATTAGGAAGCATTCAAGAAAGTCACCAAAGTACTAAAGAAGAGATAGAAGAGTTTATTTTTCCTTTTGTTGCCTTTAGTTTGCCTACATTGTGTATGTGAAAAAGTTGTAGCAATATAAGTCACTGTATAACAAGTCAAAAAATGCTTATGTGGTAGCTCCATGTCCTAGGTCATGTTATGAAAGCATGAAAGTTAGATTGTTGATTGTCATTTGCTAAAACTCTCTCGGTAACATATGTCGTAACATGCTTCTTTTTCGCATCACCACTATTTCAACCAAAACTAGAAACATGGGCCCTACTAATCAATATGAGATCAACCTAACAAATCTATTAAAAAAGTTTTTCTCTTAATTTGGCAAAGCAACAAAAAATGCATTAATAGAGTTGTGCGGGCATCACAATCCCTTCCTTACTTTATGACATAGTAGATGACCTACTTCCATCTGTAAGAACTTTTGTCATCTTGACCTCATCTTGACGTGATAGTGATGTAGAAGCAAATGAAAAAAGATGTTTAGATGATTTATTGCATATAAAGATGATGTAGAAAAAGCTTTTGTAAGCATAATCCACAAGATAGGCTTTGATTGGAATTTCTAAATCTATGACATCACCATATCTTCTCTCTTCTCTCACTACCCACTTGATAACACAATAAGAGTTTGAAGTCTTTTCTTAATCTTTAGCAAAGTGTTGTAGATTTTTGTTTGATATATGGTTTGGTAGTGTCTGAAAAAATTTCTTGATGTTTCAAAAAATATTGTAGTCAACACTATCATTTCATAAAATATTTTGATCAATTTTCTTGATGTTTTAGTACTGAGGTTTTGAAGTCTCTTCTTGATGTTTCAACAAACTGTTGTAGATTTTTGCTTGATGGTTCAATAGGTTAATTTTTAATTTGAAGGTTTGGGTGATAGATTTCTAGAGTTCATCTTCTCTCATTCTCTACTTTACCCTCGGGTTTTTTTTCCAATGTTTCGAACAACATAATGTTGTCACTTTTGATTCAATGTTTTAACAAAGTTTTATGACTATTGGTTGATTGCCACAATTTTTCACTATAATTTTATTGATAGATTTTTGCTCTCATACCATTGCCCGCTTTTGTTACTAGTGATCATACGCTAGGTTTTGTCACTTTTGGTTCAATATTACAACATAGTTTAGTGATAATAACCTTGGCGTTTCAACATAGTTTTGTAAGTAGATTGTTGGCAATGCTTCTCTCTCTTAGGGTTTGAAGTCTTTTTTCAATGTTTGAGGAAAGCGTTGTAGATATAGGATTTTATAGACTTAGAGTTTTATAGATTCATAAATATACATAGAATTCAAATATGTTATAGATTTAGATTTTTCCAAAGAATAGAAATTCTTTATTGATTTGAAATATTCCATGGGTTAGAATTCTTTAAATGTACACACTTTAATATGATTATAAAGATGCCAATAAATAAGGGTACATTTTGCAATCTTTTACATTTTCAAAATCCTACAAAATGTAGATTTCAAATTTTTTTTGGGGGGGGGATTGCAATTTTGCAATTATCATTATTGTACATTTGAAAATCTTTTATTATTGTACGTTTGAAAATCTTCCATTATTGTACTATACATTACAAAGTTTTCTATAAGAAACACCATACATTGCCAAGTCATTTTCCACATCAAATTTTAAAATATAACATGGGATGAATTAATACATTATTTTTGTTATTGACTAATTATTAAAATTGAGGCATCCAAATTGACAAAAATCTTTGATATACATTTTCTAGTAGTGAACATCAAATTCTCTACACAAAATAGTGAAATGAGGTTGCCCCATACTAATTTCTAGACATTTGACACTATATAAATATTTACGCCTATTGTACAAGAATGCATTACTTTTGAATTAGGTATTGTTGTAATTGGGACTCATGAACCTCTATGTGTACAAATAGAAATATCTATAGAAATATTTGTTGACTTTGATGGCTTGTAAAGTAACTTTCTTGGGATAAAGCAACCTAATTTCACTATTCTGTGTAGTAGTGAACATGGCTACTTAATTATTTTTTGTGATAACTTCTCCATTAATACTCATCTCTACAGCAATTGAAAATTCAAATGTTTGATAAAAGAAATTCCAACAATCATGCTAATACCAAATATCAAGTTTGAAGTATTGTTCAATGTCAATTGAAGACTTGTCTTAAATGAGAAGAAGTTTGAAGAGTCAACTCCAAATCAAGCAACTCCATCCCATTGTTGTTAACCCCTAAAGTACCAAAGTCCCCTCGGGGGACACTTCAGATTTCGGGCAGGCCCATGTGGCCTCAAATTTTGATCTGATTTTTTGAAACTTTTTTTGAAGATAGGGAATCACATTAGCTCTCTAAAAATATAATTTTTTTTTCAATCGGTGCCCGGGAGCAAAAGTTATGCCATCCTAAAGCAAAAAAGCAGTTCGGCAGGCAGAAAAAAAAAAAAACAATTTTTTATTTTTTATTTTTTATTTTTTTCCCTCAAAGATCATGTTTTTGTCTACATCTGAAGCTTTGATTCATTCTATTTGGACTAATAATGAAAAAGTTATGGACAATCTTGTTTTTCGGGTAATTTAAGCATCTTCAAAAAACTAACTTATAGAATTCATTTTTGAATGCAATTTTCAAATTTTTTCAAATTTTTTTTTGACGAGGTCAAGTTTGTTTGCAAGAACAATCCCACCATTGGGATTATGTTGTTTTAATTCCACCTAAGAGCTATTAACAATTTAGTATTTCGTTCAATTTTGGACCTTCTTCTATTCAACAATTTTTTTATATGTGAAAATCAAGGTTTGACATTCTGAAAATTTTTTCCCCGACTCTCAACTGAAATGTTCAAGATAAAAAATTACAACTTTTTGTTATGTAGTGCAAAAAAAATCCACAAATGGCCGTCAAAGTCATCTGAAATTGCAGGAAACAGTTCAAAAAAACTTTTTTTCCCAACTTTGAATGCTAATATCTTCCAATCAGAACGGTCAAATGTCTTGAAATTTTTACCACATAATCTGAGACAAGTGAAGTACAAGATCCTACGGTTAGATTCTTAAAAAAAAAAAATTGGGTTTAGGGAGTGATCGCAGCAGAAATGGCAGTTTTCAGTGGTTCCGGAGCCAGAAAATGCCTTGGTATTTTAGGGGTTAATGTTTTGGGTCCTTGTTTTGCATGCTAGGCCTCAAATTTGTTGATGTTTGTGTTTGGATTGTGTTGGCTAAGGAAGAGACTACTTTTGTCCTACATATTTTAAAGTATGTTTTAGACGGGCCACTAATATTATTTATTTTGTAGTTGTAGATGAAAAACAACCTAAAAGCTTTGAGAAAATAAACATGACTTCTTCCCTTCATGAGTAGCTCCACCTTGAGAATTATTCAATAAATTTATAAAAGTTAATAAATTATCATAGTTTCACCAACACTCTATAATTATTAAAATTATTGTTTCACAACAAAAATTAGAAGTTTTGTACTCCAAAACCTTAACAATTGCCAAGGGCAGCTTGTAAGGTGGGTACCCCAAATGCACCATTCATCACTTCATGTACATCTCCAAATTCAACATGTACCTATGTGGAAGAATTTTTTTTGAAACATCTACCCGATTTTTTTTAACCCTTTATAACTTTTGCAAATAGTATCCAAATGTTGCATTCTTTGGTGTCTTGGAACCTCTTTTCACTTGTCAAGAAAAATATGAAAATTTGATCATTTGATCTAATAATAATAACTAGGCATAGTAGCAAAAAGAGGCGTTTCGGGGGTGCCCACCTTATGTGGTTTGTTGTTTGAAACATATCACCAATGAGATCATTAGTTGTAAGTTTGTAGAACAATAACTTATCTGTAATCTGATTCTATACCGATAATAGAGTTAATCATAAAGTGTGTGCAATGAGGGACCATGAATGAGAGTTTGAGAAAAACACAATACAATCAAACTTCCCTTATTGCATGGGAATGGTGGAAGAAGTTTTTAGCTCTATGTACATAGAGAAGTTCAAGTACCAAAGGCGAGTTCATTAAACATGCTCATGAAGTACAGTAATTGTATTTGATTGGTTCAAATTGGTTGTTCAACTAAAAAAATTAGTGATGTATGACACAATCAACTCCATTAATTATGGTTTGTGTAGTAGACTTTATGCACATAAGGAGTATGCAAATAAGGTAAAAGAGCCCATTACGGACAAAATGGGGAGTTTGCCCTCATGTCATTGCTAAATTTTTTTAATTTTTTTTCCACATAAAGACAAGTGATAGAAATGGCAAGAGCAATTGAAATTATATTTTTTCGACAAAGTGTGAATTTGTTATGAATTTTTGAAGTGTTCAGCCTATATGGCCTAAAAGAGTCTCTAGACTACCCCAAAACCAACAAAAACTATATCTGTAACGGTCATCTTACTCATCTAAAGCAGTCACAATATTTTCTAACATGGAAGCCCTAAAACATTCACTTCCTACAATGAAATAGCACGAAAAAGCTGGAAGTTCCTATTGTGGTCACTAATCACTCCATTCCGGTTAGCTAAGACATTGATTGTGGCCCAAATCTCATTCACCGGAAGAAAACCATAATGAGGTGGAAGAAAACCATGATGGGGTCATGTGTAGGTGTCCACAATGGGTCTTCTGTCTGTAATGGGCTGTTTTACCTTATAGAACTACAGTTTGTTATGCAAGTAGGGAATTTGCATTATGAGAGGTTTCATTGTAGGGAACTCCTTGAAGCACCAAAACTTGGGTCCCATGGAGTTACTTTGGTGTTGTGTTTCTTTTGTACTATTCTTAGTTAAGCCTTCCTGTGTCACACCGGCTGGTACAAAGTATAAACTGCGGGACTCGCAGTGTTCGCTTTGTGATTAACTCTAGTTATAAAGCGAATATTTCAAATTCCACACCGTCACGTTGCCTGAAGGAATCCCTCGATCTCTGGAATGAGGTTATGCTTTGAAGATCCTTGTCCATCGTGAACCCAAATCACCGCCAAAATCACCGCTAAAATCAGCATTGAAGCCATGATCACCCCCAAAAGGCTGAACTACAGTACCTCAGTACGCTATCATGCTTGCAGTGCTTGTCTCTGAATCTCAGCTAGCGAAAATAAGGGAAAATCATCGTGTTCTTTAGCATGGTCAAAGATGAGCCGAATCTCAGCTAGCCTGAATGCTAACCTGATTCATTCAAGTCAGGCTCAAAAGTCAGGCCCAGAAAGCGAAACATGTTTCTGATCTTTCTTTAGGGTTTAGGATCCAATCCATAACTGATTGTTAATCAGGCGCTCTGCTGCATCCATGATTGCAAATCCATCACTCTGATTATCTAATCAAATCTTGAGAGAATCTTGCCTTGCTCCGTTACTATTATTTTAAAAGGTACAAATTAATCCCAACTATATGGTAGCAGAAGAATGCTCAAGCAAAATCTAGTTAAGAAGGCCAACCAATCTGGCGCGAGTCACGTTTAATTAGTACAGTATGCCGACTCCAGTCCTCAAAGTAAAGAGGCAGGTTTACAACTGCTAATTAAAGACCGCGGTCCTTGAAACAATGCTCAAGCTTCCCTTCAAATTTCTGGATCTCTTGCTTCAGCAAATAGAAGAGAATACTGAAGTTAGAAAGCTGAATATTGAGAATTTGATGGAGATGGAGTTCAGTTCACGTAGAGTTCCTGGGTGGAAATGCTCTACGCCTCAAACACAGGGCATTGCTTATTCGCCTGAGGATACATCACATGGCGCAACACATTCAGTTTCACTTCAGAAGAGCTGACATCCAACAGGGCAAAAGAAAGGAAATATAGATCCCCTGGACTAATCACAAACAAAATGAGTTAGAATGTACGCCCTCTTCAACACCATCAAAACTGCCAAAGCCCCGATCGAAGCAAGCACCACCCTAAACCCTAAAACCCTAAACCTTAAAAACCTTAAACCCAAACCTTAACCTTCACGGCTCTTCCCTCGCGAACCTGCAAATTCGGAGAAAACCATTATAGTATCCACCCAACAGTAGAGTTTGATGTACACATGCTTCTCCAGGCCATAGTACAGCATCCGCACCAGCAGGAGCACCGTCTGGTACGTGGCCGGCAAGCCCTCCACCAACCCTAACCTCTGGAAGACGCTGTCCAGAGCCCATTCGCATGCCATTGCATGACAATGATGGTGCCACCCAGTGTGAAGGGATTGTACAGTCCTTGCTTCTCCTCTTGCGCAATGGTGGTGATCGTGAACGATGATGCCACATTCCTCCACCTACACTTTGTCACTCTTCACAATGTCTTGAGCTCGCCTGTACGTTTCTGCCACGCCTGCAGTACGTAAAGCCCATCGTCGATCCCATGTTAAGCTTATTTTGTTTATTCAGAACGTGGGGTGAATTCGTACTTGCTCATTAATTGCGATTGTTTAAGTCAACTGCACGACAAGATAAAGCTGTTGACACTTGAGTTCTCACAACGCATTCCGAGTAAATTCATAAATTCTTTCACTTTTTGCTGTGCAGAGAGAGAGAAACCCTTTGAGGGTAGACCCTTTACTGAATTTTCTGCTGTGCAGCTTGAAAGAAACTCAAAGAAAGTGTTACCATCACAATGTCAATTTTACGCGTGTACAAGTTTACGTACTTCTTTCAATTATGATCAAATTTGCAAAATAGGTGGGGATGATGATAAACACAACTGTTTGTACCCTGCATTAGGGTTTACGACATGAGCAGACTATTGAATGGATGTTTCTTGTGAGAAGTGGGGATGGTAGGGTTCGAAAGTTTGGTAAACCTGACAAGATTGGAACGAAATGCAACGCTGTGAGCTCGAGTGTCCTACTGTTGATGGCAGTATCACACATGTAGACATCAATGGGCATCGTGGTGAGTTGTATAATGCTTGAAAAAGCTGAAGCGTCGCTGTAGCCGAGGGCATAGACGTCCTCGTAAGTCAGGCTTCCATCACGCCTCCTGACAGCCACCTGCACATGCATGTCATGCACGCTTGTTGAGAAAGTAGTATTAAACAGTGAGGGTAAAACGACATTGCGATTTCAGATCTAGGGGCTATGACTTCAAATCCTGGGCACTTTGTGAGTTGTGATCCCGGTTGAGCACAACCAGAACTGATCACTCATTCATAAGGCACTTTCATAAGGCACAGGCTAGCAGGGCAAAGCACAAGTGGGAAATTAAACGGATACCAGTAATTTAACAAGTTGTATTATAATTCAGAGAGGCAGACGCTTGGATCGGGATATCCAATCTGAAAGTGTTAAAGTGGGGAGTAACAACATAAACATATTAATTAATTATTCGACGGGATGTGGCAGATCGGCATCTCGTAAGTTAATTAGATCTAGTATATACATGTTGTGATCATGCAGTACTGACCTTGTCACCCAACTCCAGGTCGATCATCTGCTTCACTGCGCCCGAGTTATAGCCAGCGTGACTCTGGCATCACATGCATGCCGTCCAAACGCAAACATTTACAATTAATGAATCAAAAGAAATTGAAAAGTCCCGACCTAGCTTGAAAATCTTACACATTCAACGAACTGCTCTGTTAGTCCCACGCAGAACTTAACTAGCTCATTATTTAATTAAGCACATGAAAGTGAGACTTTCGATCCTGGGAAGTATATATCCGCATTCTCCCTCGACAGGGAGACCGGGAGGTCGATAACACCCCCGGTAGTTTTTTAGCGACTGTGACTATACCCCCCCAAACTTTCTGAAAACAGAAAGTTTTTTTGGGGGGTATAGCCACAGTCGCTAAAAAACTACCGGGGGTATCGACCTCCCGGTCTCCCTGTGCTCGACGCAGCGCAAGTTGCAGTGGTGTTTGCCGAAGACGGGCAAACATTAATATTCAAGCGCGCAGCTCCCACAATTCAGTAGATCGGTTTTGCAGATTCGTGCATCCGCCGGCGCATTTGACGAGACCGGCGTCGCAAGTCAGGGCACAATTTCCATCGACTCAAGATGTGGTGGCGTTTGCTGCGACTGGACAAACCTAACCACATCGAATCGGCCGCAATTTTCGGTATCGCTTCTAGGAGCTGGCATGCAAAACAATCAACCCACAATCAACTCATCGTCTCGATCAGTCTGAATTAATTTATTCTCGATCGTAGCACAGTGAATATGGATTTTTTTCGTTTCTGACGTACTGCAGCAGCATATATATAGACATGTATATGCTAGCTAACACCAGCTAGAGAAATCCAAAACGTCCAATTCCATAGTGCACCTACGAAATTTCACACAGGCTTGAGTATGAAGTTTCGATGCGGGCTCTAATCCATAAGCTATGAAATTGGGTGGACCTATGGACTTTATGGATTTCTCTGGTGTAATACTGACTGTCAGTGAACATCAATATTGTCCCTAACTTGGCGGAATATCACGACTTTGGCACTTTTCACTGCCCGCGGTCTGAAACGTAAATTTCTTGGCTCCAGAATCGCGACATTTTAAGAAAATTGACGATATGCGTTCAAAGATCGAGTTCTCTAAGAAAGACTTAATAATCTCATTCCTAGTACGTCATTCTTGCAGTAAATAATACGTTTGTGATTGATGATACTACGAGTATAAGATCCCTTTTGTTTTTGCAAATTTTCGGCTTAAGTTGTAACCAACATACGGGATCAACATCCTGGTAGTACATTAATTTACTTATAGCTTGTGGGTGAATGCACAAAACACTTAACACCTAAAGTTCCATGACTATGTTTTCACCGAAAACACTCAAAAACTGCCATTTTTAGTACAAGTACCAAATTTTTGGAAAAAGAACTTTTTTGACACACGTATCCATAGGATCTTATAGTAAACTAGTTTTAGAAGATGTGGAAAAAATTTCAGAATTTTCCACTATGCGGATTGGAAGATATTAGCATTTGAATTGGCAAAAATCCTTTTTTTGTTCCTGCAAAAAACAGAGCAGCTGCACTTCCCAAGGTCACATTTGTATGAAAAAATGTCCAAAATGATGGTGCTTATTTGAATTATTTTTCCTAAACAAGTTGGCTACATACTTAAATTTTTTCAAATCATTTGGATTGTACAACATATACAAAAAAAGTAGTAAGTAGAAAGAAGTAGAGAATGATCCAAAATACTAAAATGTTAAGAATTTAATTATGGAATTGAAAAATGTGAATTCCAATGGTTGTAATGTTGTACTCCCTCTGTCTCACTAAAAACCTCCAAATGAGGCACAATTTCTGTCCCACTAAAAACCTCCATTTACTGATTTTGACCATTGAGTAAGCGTTGGGTGTATTGAATGACCTTATGGGAGTAAGTGGCAAGCAATCAAGGAACATTACTCTCCTAGCAAGCTTGGCCTCGCCCGTATGAGGCACCATGTACTTGCTGCTTCGTCAAATAGTTGTGTTGACAATGGATTTGGGGACCACTTTGGCGCTATGGAGAATTGTTCATGAAAGGAGCCAGGTTTTGTAGATGCGGTATTTAGGTTGGGAGCATATATTTCTACAATCCCATTGTTGCCACCAATCTTTAAACCATCAGAAATGACGAGCTGGTGGCATTTATAAACGATGCTCAAATATGACACTTTCCACATAGATTTTGGGTGCCTTAACGATGGTGCCTAAGTTGGAGATTTTGCATAGATCTAGGGGATAGATTATTAGTTTTAGAATGTATATATCATTGGCACAAAGACTAAAAATATAGTTAATCCCTCGTGGGGAAGGTTTTTGGAGGTTCTTAGTGGGACAGAGGGAGTAATAAACAACCTACATCCTATGATTTTATTTTTTTCAACAATTGAGTTAAATAAACAACTTCAAAGTTTATTTTAGAGTAGAGAATTTGTAACTGCCCGCAAACTAAAAAACCTCATAACTTTTTACTCATTGGTCAAAATGGAATGATTTAAAGCTTTCCACGTATATATAACTCTAGAAAACCAATTTCAAATTTTTATTTTTGAAAAAAATGATTTTTTCAGATCTGCTCGGACTGCCCGCCTGGTGAAAGAAGTAACATATTAGGCCATAACTTTTGACTCCTATTTCGAAATGTCATGAAATTTTGTGTACATGAAAGATATTCCTCGTCCCCACCTTCTATTAAAATTTCAGCTTAAAATATGAAAATCTCTAGTTACATGTACCTGCCCAAAATTGCTATGTTGCTAAAAATAGCAGGCTGGTCCTTTAGGGGTTAAAGCGTTTTTGTCACATCCTAATTTTTTTTTTGGCCATAACTTTTGTGTTTTAGCTCCAAATGACTCAAAATTTATAGGGAAGTTACTCATAACCATTATACACCTTGTCTAATTTTTTTGTAATATTCAAAAATAATTTATAATTTTTAAACAGCCTCGATAATTTCTCACAATGGGTGATTCAGGGTTTTTTTTCACTTTTTTTAATCCAAAAAAACGAATTTTGAGCTGAAATTTGGAAAAAATGGTCTTCTAATAGACTTATAGCTACTGTCCAAAGGATTTTTAAAAATACTTATTTTTATATGGTGTACAAGTCCACAAAGAGAGTTCCTTTCTGCATTTTTTTCAAAGGTATCAAACATTATTTTGGTGCGTTTTTTGGTCAAAACTCATCACCAAAAAGTTTTCTCAAATGGGCAATTTTTAGATTTTAAAAAAAAAATCCTATTTTTTACAAATTAAAATGTCAAAAGTGGTATTTTCTTCACCAGTTTTAGGGTGAATTCTATGTCCAAAATTCAATCGCTATATGTCAGGCTGTCCGATCAGACATCATAGATACCACAGTCAACAACATGCGCTACTAGGTCCTAGTTGCACGTAAGTGATGACATTGCTGGCGAAAGTAATGTTTTCGGGGAAGCCTGTATGTCCCATATGACGTCAAGAATAACATTCCCAAATGGTTCATGGACAACTCTGCATGCTGACGTGGCATGCCATGTCAAAATTTTGAAGTCCACGTCATTGAATTTCTACTTCCATTGTCACGTCAGCATTTTTTTTCCAACCACCTGCCTGTTTTCTTTTTTTTCCACCTCGGGCAACCATTTTATCCTTGACCATAGTAACTTCCACAAATTTATCCGCAGTTAAATTTGACCAGTGATAGTGACATGGCTATGATTGTTTTTTTAGACGATCTCCAAAACATAAATATGTCCTTAGTCATGTCCTCGATGACATACTTGTTTTGGCCAGCACCAACGTGCTATGATTGAAAAATTTCCTCGTTTTCTACAGCATCTACAAAAATCTACACTTTTGTTGCAGAAAATCGCCCGACAACTTGATGTTCTCTTCAACGTATCATGTCCATGTGGACATTGCACATTTTTGGTCAAACATAAAAAAAAACAGGTTTCTTGTAGTGGATTAAAATCAAAATTCCACACACACACTGTACAAATTCCCAAAAAGCCTAATGAACTCCAGCCAAGAAACCTCAAACCTTAAAAAATCACTCCCAATACAAGACACCGCAGAGTGTTATCTTACCAGAGACTGGAAAGTGGAATGCTGGCTGGGGAGGGCAAATTATAAGGAATGCAACTCTCTTATTTAATGAAAATTCTACACAAACTATCTGCAAACAAATTCCCACAAACCTTAATAAACTGCAGCGGAGAATCAAACCCTAAAAATTACTCACATTGCAATGCAAGACAGCACCGCGTAGAGGCTTTCTCTTATTAGAGGCTTGGTGTTGAGTACCCGTGGCTACGGTGGAGAGTGGGATGCTAGTTGGGAAGGCAAATTGAGAGCGACATTTGTTTCTTATTCATAAAGATTTCACACGCACACTCTGCAAACACCCTAATTAACTTCAACAGAGAATCCTCGAATCCTTAAAAATTACTCATAATTCAAAGATAGCACCACAACAGAAACCCTAAACACTTACAATACTGCTATTCCGCGCAAGCTGCCCAAACACTGCTCCGTCGAAAGCGGAGAATAAAGAGCGAGATGGAGTGTTAAGGCTCGCTGTCGAGGGCCAGAGTGAACCGACCCCCTCACCCGCCCTGGTCATTCCAAGGTGTGATTAACCCCTATTTTTGGCTTGATTAATTTCTACACCCTGCTACACCACTTATAGCTACCGTAATTTGGGGCCTAACTGCAAACATAAATTCAAAATTTGCAATTTTTAAATAAAAAATAAAAATTTCATAGACAGTGGGAAATGGATGAGATTACTTTGATGAACCTCTATGAAGCCAATAATCAAGTGGAGGTGCTGAAGCTATGGCGTTTAAGGATGTAATTGGAGAAAATTTTGAGAGTGACAAGCATAGCATCATTACCAAGGCTACAAAATATGATAGCTTTGAAATACCTAACGATGCTTATAGATCCCTCTGTGGCTTGCCATAAAGGCCACATCTTGAAGACATTCCTAGGATCATAGACTTGGCAATTATGTTGGAACTGGGTTTTCAACATCGAGAGCTTCAAGAGAGCTATGGTACTACGGTTAGAGACGACTTCTTGAACATAGCAGGTTGAGAAAAAAATTAGGATGATATAATATAATAATTCAAATCTTAAAAGAAGATATCATAATTTTAAGAAAGAAATACCTAGTTGGTAGTTAAAACTACCATTTCAAATATAGTTTCCATATTGGACGGATTTTCCGTCCGATTTGTCCACCCGTCTAAGACATCCAATGACCCTAACCTGCCCAATAAAAATACTTTAAGGAAATTACATTGTCTATTCCGTCCACCCCGTCCGGTCCACCCTAATTGTACGATATGTTTGCTCGTTTGGGATGTTCGATAATCCAAACTCAACTAATGTGACAGCAATGATTTCAAATCACCTACATCATATGATTAATATGAATTTGCTACCAAAATTTGTAGACAAATTTACAAACCACTATGAATCTACGTGAGCAAAATTATCATGATTGTACAAATTGAAATTCCATTGCAAGCTGTCCAAATCTAATCTTTGTTGCCATCCTATCACCTCTATTTTTATGTGTTGTTGTTGCATCTTATCATTAATGTCTTCATTCTTCTTTGATGAACCAACACCTATATTTTTCTTCTCCAAATTCCAAATTTTAATAGTAAAAAATAAGCTCTAAAATGTTTAGAATTTAGGATTTAAGGTTACACTAGTGAGAATTTTGACGGAATCTTGTATGTTGACACGTCATGCTAGACGTGATGTGACATTATAACCGGTGCATTCCTTATTAAAACAAAATATTTATTTGATGATTACTATAAATAATAAAAAATTGCATCACGGCTTAGAGGACGGCTTTTGTTAAAATTATATCAAATTAAGAAAACCAACAATGTAGGTGATTGAGGACTGAATAAATAAATAAATGTAAAAAAGTAGTAGTTGCATACCACGTGAGAAATGGAACACACAATTTATATGAAGATTTGAAAACACCTATGCATAGTTTCCAAAAATCCATACAAGAAGTTCCCTCCAATTAAAATTAAAATTCATTTGCAGAGTTTCATTTTAAACAAAATCAATAATTTTTAATTAAAATTCGCAAAAATTTGGGTTTGTTGTTCCATGATATGTGTATTACCTAAAGAAGTGTTTTATTTTTTGAGTGTATATTTTTGTGTACAATTTTTGTATGTGCTAGCTTTGCAAGTGCACGTTTTATGAACATTGTGGCAATAGTGTGCAGGGCCATCACTACAGTCTAGCTTTGGTTAATATATTTACCCTTTTTTTTTCTATAGGCTTGATGATGCCCATTTTTTTTAAAGAAATTCGGCATTTAATTGCCTAAAAAAACATTGACTTAAACCTATATCATTAGCGCTAAATTCTTGGTACAAATAAAAAGATTTATGTACAAAAGGGTGTAAGAATGAGTTGTTGGGGGCGTTTGGACATGCGATGTGGAAGTTGTGGTTTTTTCAAAATACAATATACTTTTAATTCAATTATATTTCTTTAAAAAAATCTATAACTTTCACATCATAGGCCCAAATGCCACAAAACTTTTCAAAAATAGAAAGTCTTATGCACAAAGGAGTGCAAGAGCAATATTTTATGGCGTTTGGATATGTGATGTGGAAGTTATGTTACAACCAAAACAAAAGATAATTTATTTCAATTTTCATAAAAACTTTGAAAATCCAATAATTTTCACATTGTACATTCAAACACCACGAAACAAAGTCCCTGCACCCCTCCTCATGAAACCCTTTCCGACGATAGAGACAAATGCCATCGGACTCTTAATCGCAATCGCACCAGCCTTTGATCATGTCGCATTCGAATGCGCACTTGCCGCACTTGTTGCGATTGCTTCTGCATGCCCATCCTTTGCATCTGCAGTCGTGAAGTATTATTCAATTCATCATCAATCCAATTAAATCAGCGTCCGATCATCAACATATCACGCAACACATACCTTAGGACATTTAACGTCAGTTTCCTAAAAATGATAGAATTTCGATCAAGAAACAGGGAAGAAACAGGCACTTTCTCAGTTGTTATCTGGAATCTCAGACCAGTACTTGCTACTTGCAGTCCTAGCTAGTATTTCAAGCTCTATGCACATGAATGTCGCAATATTCACAGGGAGACCGGCTGGCCTTCAAAGGAAAAAGACTTGTTTCTTCAACCTGTACAACCTGTAAGTTAAAACTTGTTTCTTCAACTTGTAAGTGGTGAGTACTGCTCATTACCGAGGAAACCACAGAATTGGTCGCGGAGTGGGGTTAGGCCATGGCTTTGGCATTGGTTCGTTTATATGTGATCCAGTTTGCTTCATCAAGTCATTGATAGTTATGTTGTGTTCAGAATGAAATTAGGGCTTTCATGATCACTAACAGGGGGAACATCTAAAATGAGCTTATTTCAGGTGGTTTGATTTGTAATTGTATTGGATTTCCAATCTAGCGGTGATTATCAATCTCATATATATTGAAATGTGTGTTAATTGCTGTCAGGATTGGCACTTCAGGATTTGTGTGGAGAGTACAGGATAAGGGTGTGTGTCTTGTGTCTGATATGTTCTTCTCATTTTGCCCTAGTCATCAGTTGATTTGATTTTGTGCGGAGACTTCAGTATTACGGTGAAACACCCAAAACCGTCAATATTCAGCAATTCAGCATAGTTGGAGGCACCTTTTCCAAAAATGATATTTTTTATAGTATTATAGTGAGTGAAAATCATGAATATTCAAAAAATAAATAAATAGATTTTTCGGATGTGGTATGAAATTTCTATGATTTTTCAAAGTGCCCGTTCCCTAGACCACTGAAATTGTCACACAGGTGGACCCAAAACTGAAATCTGCAAAAAACACTAGTCAGCGAATGAGAGTTAGGTATGTGTCCTTCAAATGCATCAGCGAATCAGAAGTAAACATTTCAAGGACCCACTAATGAGAAGTCTAGGGGCAGATTAGTGCCAGTCTAAGGTACAAGAATGGGAACAGGGACGCTAGTGGGTGTTTCTACCTCACCAGCTGTGGGTTTTGTTCTATTTCTCCATCAATCGCTTTCATGGCAACATTTTGTGGTGATTGTAAGCTTCTTATTCTTTCTTGACTTGTGATTCTCACAGGAGGCGTTTTATTGAAGTCCAAAATTGCTCGGTGAATTTTAAGTCCTCACACTACTCTCAAGCGGAGCGACAAGATTGAAAAGCATACCGAAACAGAGGTACCTGTATTAGATTGACGCAATTTTTAACCCTTGTAATGCTCAAGGCATTATAAGCAAAACAAAGAGCTAAAACTTTTGGAAGTTTTAACAATTCTTTCTGAAATGTAACAGTAGGTTCCATCTGAAATTAGACATGTTACGGATCACATGGGAAAAGAAAACACGGAATCACATCAGTTTTCATTTTTTTTCATTTTTTATGAAGTGCCAAAGTGGCGAGACAAAATTTTATAATGGTGCTCCAAATTTCAACATTCATCCACATATTGGATAGAAAAGATCACATTAGCATATACAATATCACATGTCCATAATTCTATTTTCATCCACAATCGAGAGATTTCATCCAAGATTTTTTTTTAATTTGAAGTTTTCTAGCAAAGCCCTGCATCACATACAGATTAGAAGATTGAAATGTCTAATAATGGTTGAAAATTTGGATGTGTCTCAATCCGTTTTGACATGTGAAATCTAAAATTATGGTTATGTTTATAATATGAGGTTTATGATGATAACAAGTATAACTATGAACAATTTATCCCATCTCATAATCTACCAATGCTGCTGATAGTTCTCCGGGATTTTATTGATTTTTGTGTGATTGCGGGTGGAGAAGTTGAACACCCAAAATGAGATTCTTCGCACAGTTACGGCACTTCCTCTTATGGCATTTTTATTGTTATTGCAAACTGTTTGCTCTCGATTCCTCCTACTTTGGATTTATCTAATGTTGTTCTGAGCACGATTTTGTACGAAACTTGTGGTGCAGTGTTTGCGACCTTAAGAGATGATTGAGGATCTTGAGCGTGAGAATGCATTGCTTCGTGAAGAGTTGAACATTAACGGCATCAATAGGTCTCTAGGTAGAAGGGATTTACACTCTAAAAAGACATGTACTCACTGCTCTGATAGTCGAAGGTTATCTTGGCGAAGAAATTAAACGATTTTGGCATGAGACGTTAATTACGTAGAACAATTCCTGTAGCTCTTGGTACCTCCACCTGAAATGAGCTCAAAATTGTGTACAAAGAAACAAAAACCTGGATTCGTATTCCAAAGGTGTTCAGGTCGTTCCTCAAGAATGTTATGGAAGCACTGTGGAGTTTGTGCACGCAACCTTGAATTATCTCGGCTCTAATGATACATGAAGTAGACGGCGATCCTCCTGCAGGCCTGGTTAGAGGAAATGACAGCAAATGCTAAGATGTCGGTGAAAACCACTTCACAGCCCTGGGATCGAAAGTTGCAGCACTGGAAACTTCAGAACACAACTTGGAGTCAAGTTCATTCGGAAACAACAATTCCTAGGATCGATTTTTCCAGTGTTCGCTTCAATATCCAATAGGTATGGAAAACAGCAAGCTTCCCTTGACCGCTCTGATATTATCAGATTAGATTAGTTTAGAGGTAAAAAATTTGTCAGCGGTTAAATCACTACACACAGCCAGAACCTTAATCCAACATTAAATCACAAGATGAAAACTGAGTGATTATAAGTGCAATTTCAAAAGAAGCGTTGACAAACTGAACATCTTTTACGAATAATTCGTGCCAGCCAGTCTTATTGACTTCGGTATGTATCCCGGGAAAACAAGCATTCGGTACCACTCTTCGCCACTGGAAACATTTAGTACTTGTGATGTGGCCGAAGAGCAAGCATTGACCAACCAGTCTCCTCCAACTTTACTCATTTTCAACGACTGACTTTGCCTCGTGAACCAGGTAATCGTGCTACACTACCAAAATTATGAAACAAATGGTCAATACCGTATTACACCATCAAATCATCCCAACTGTCATCACTGTTGATGATGTTCACTTCTACTGTACGTCTTCCTCTGGGCACCTGCCATCCCAACCCCAACAATCTCAGCCTTTTTCCTACAACTTCGCGAACACCAACAGTATTTCTGTTCAGCATGAACAGTAGGCAGGACGTTTGACGCCAAAGCGACCGAACGTAAATACCGAAATCCACTTTGGACGCAAACAGTACATTATAGTCACTTCAAAAAGTATTTCTAACGTTCAAAAATATAGGACATGATTTCTTCGCATCTCCCTTTACCTTCCATAAGCTTCCTACAGGATTTGTTTCAACTCATATAGATACAGAAGCTGCCACTATTAGCCATTTGGGAACTTAAGGGTTAAAAAACTTACAGGACACAGACAGCTCCGAACAAGCTCCCCTCCGCACACTTCAGCTCGGTAGCCCACCTGAGAATGTACAATCATATGTATTAGAGCGACGAAATATGTTTTAGACAACGTTGCTACTTTGACGTCCTCCAAAGTAAAGGCTATACATGGGTGGTCAGCCACATGCACAGCTGACAGTTCACTAAGCTCTTCATTCGAGATAATTTGCAAATAGTCAGAGTAAATAATTAAGTTGTGACTGAAAGCTATTTAAATCATACAATGTCGTTTCCATCAAGTTGTGCCACCTAATCAAAATCGAGTGCACTGTAGATAGCCTACTGCGACTGAACTGTGTAAAAAGGTAGTGTACCTCTACAGCGCCACCGTTGACTTCCATTTCACAATGACAACAAGATCCTTCAAAACAAAAATCCTGCGACGAATTCCCAGGATCCAAGTTATGTAAAAAGAACAGGCCCAAGCACAAAAAAAACCCTGAAAGTAGAAAACTTTCCTATTCTAAGAATATTCTGGGAGCAGAAAACTTTACCATTCCAGAAATAAAAATTCCCTAAATTGAGGCAGGAAGGGATTGCAAAGGGGAAATGGTTTGTCGCACTCACATCAGTGACAGCCATGGCTCCGCACTGCTCTGCTACTTTGAGAAGGTTATCACCTGCATTCGCTGACACTGTCACCTGAACACAAACGACATAACTAGCGTCTTCAAATTCTGCCCATACAGAAACATTACTATATGATTTGTATTCACAACAGGGTTTTCAATAAAATTTGACTGTTTCAAGAAATTTAAGGCAACATCATTATAAACCTTCCCCATGTTTCATGGAGGTCTTCCTAAGGGCACAATGATCAATTATCATATAGAGGCCTCATAATACATAGGAAGGCCTCCAAATAATCATTTATACCGTAAGGAGACTCCCACATGAATCATGAGAAAGCTTCTTTATGATGTCTAAAGTTCTTGAAACAATCTATTCTTATTGAAAACCCGCTCAACGCCCAATAAATATATGTATAACAGCCCGGATATGGCACAGGTTCAAGTACTCTTTGCCAACCTGAAGAAAACAACAACATATGCTATTCACCTTCGTGTTGACAGTTTCAACTGGCGAGTCCATTATTCAGTCAAGCACTAGAAATGGACACTTCGGTCAACAGTTTCTCAACGCTGCAGAAACAGACCAAAGGCTGTCACGTAAAGTTTGAAGGAGTTTACTCACAGTGTCCGATCCCGTAGTGAACTTGACTGATACCTCCTCTCCAAGGTCAGCTCTGGACACACACAAAATTCTAGAAATTTCACAACGAGCTTCACCGCACAAGCCCTGATTATGCTAACCACTCCAACTTATACCTTCAATTCCATTCTGAGCAACAGGAAGAATTAGAGCATCTCCACAGCATAAGTCTACAGCAACGGTGACTTTCCCAATTTTTTTTGCATGGAAACTAAGCCATTGCTGAGCTGCAAATATTGTATGCTTTGGGGGGAACAGTCTCCAAGCTCCTCCCACATTGGCTTACTTCACGCTCCTAGAATGTTGACATGATATTTTTAGTACACCGCACACCTTGCAGAGAGTGTTAATGCCAGGTTGACCAAGAGAATTTTTTGAATTTCCAGTTGTAGAGAGAGACTCCTCTGGAAGATGGGGTGTGGGCACTCTCAGGAACGAAATTACGCCCTAAAAGAACCATCGGTAGAATTCTCATGAAGCCGATTCAGTAGCATTCTTTGCAAATTTGCACAATTTCACAAAGGTTGTAATGAAATGAGCCTACAAATTCGCCTATGCCAGGTTGACCAAGAGAATTTTTTGAATTTCCAGTTGTGGAGAGACTCCTCTGGAAGACGGGTGTGGGCACTCAGGAACGAAATTCTGCCCTAAAAGAACCATCGGTAGAATTTTCATGAAGCCAATTCAGCAGTATTCTTTGCAATTTTGCACAATTTCACAAAGGTTGTAATGAAATGAGCCTTCAAATTCGCCTAGTGATACCTGTCCCCCCAGTACATGCCAGGAACTGCGCTCTCCTTGAAACGCTGCAGCCCAACAGCGCCTCTCTTGATGCTGCCAGAACTCTCACTCGAGCACATCACCCTCGCACTTCGCCTGCCTTCAACCCCCATTCCCAGAAACCATAACAAAATGTAAGGATAAGGGTGCACTTAACTCCCTTGGAGATTCTCAGAGCAACGACAGAATGGCCCACAATGCAGGGGCATAAACCCCAAACCCTGTCTTAAACCCTCCATCTCTGCTTCCTTTCGTAACCCTAAAAACCAAGCTGAATGGCAAAATCATGCAAATTGGAAGTACAAAACGGAAAGGATTGATCTACCCTGCATCGCTGCGTTTGTGGACAGGCCAACGGAAGCAGCAACGGATCGGCTGGGCACTCTGAAGGCGGCAGCCGCGGCCATGACTCAGTTGCAACCAGCCCGGCGGAAATTGCAAGCACCGAAGTGGAGAGAGACGACGAAACTTTCACCATGGACAGCCGAAGTCAGGCAATTGAGCTCCTGATAGCACCAAACAAACCACGATACAAACCAAGCTTATCACTTCGTTGGCTTGCACCACGTAATTGAAAGGAATGAGCAAATGTAAGGTACCTACACCTAAAACCGACCCCTTTTCTAAAACCGATCCCTATAAATTCTTGCTTAACCCTTAAACGACGGGCTCATAACCGTGGAAATCATTTGTTTTGTCACCGTGTGGATTGTTGGATTAAAATAATGCAAAAGCACTCATTGGAAGTCAAGCTACTGTAGATTATCCTCCCTTTCCCCACAAAATTTGGAGGATGAATAGTTACACTTCTGTCCTAAAAAGGAGATTCTCTTGTCATTCATCGGACGCCAAACGTCCTCCGCGTCGTTCAAGGGTTAAAATGTACTCCCATTATAGGGGAGGCAACCCATTTCCGATCAAATAAGGAATTACACATATTTGCAGGGTGGATTTCTTCGGTGGGGAATTTTTTTTGTGTGCAGAAATAGAGTTCGGAAGGTTTCCATAATTTTCCAGATTTTTTTTTCTCAAAATATAATTAGTATGAATTTTTCAGCGGAAGATTCTATTTTTCCCATACTAGTGATATGGGGCTTGCTATTTCCAACCATGGGCTGAAAACAAAATTGACAAGGGGTGGTTACAATATTGAGAGTCTTGTGGCCAATCATTATGAGCTACAACTACGTTGGAAACCGTGCCACAATGAGTTATTGTTCACAGAAAGAGAACAGTACACATAGCCACAATGAGGGGGGTGATCAGGAATGGGTTGCCTCCCCTACTCCCATTATATATGAGAGTCGAAGGTCAATTTTAGAAACACCTATTTTCAGCTCTTTGAAAATTTGTAGTTTATTCATACGGTGTTCAGAAAATGCATTCTTAAAGAATCTATAATTCCCTTTTGACTACCAACAAGACTCTACAATAATTTTTTTAATATAATAATGGAAGCCATGCTAAATTGCTCATTTGGTTGGTTTAGATGTGGTTACTTTATGACCTACAAACTATATGCTCAATATTTATTACTCAATTTTTTTTTAAAATTATCTCCATCCATTAAGAAAGGTACAGTGACAACCGAAACCGAGTACTATTGGGAAACGTTTTCATTCAAACAACCATACCGTAAGCATCAATGGACAAAGTCCAAAAGTGTATGTACGAAAGTTGTAGTGTACGACATGCTACACATTACCATGGAAGTTTGAAGAAAAAAATAGTTGTGATTTGAAAGAAAATCAATTTCAAAGTTAGCCATGTCTAAAACTCAATTTTGTTCGTTGATTTGGAATTCGTTTATTTTTGTCAATTTTTTTTTAGAACTCCAAAAAAACTTTTTGTGCCTTGGCATGTTGGTATACATCATTTCAAATTGTTGTACCCAAAAATTGAAGGAAATTGCCATTTATAGAATTTAAAACACCAACAGTTTGACAAACATACAAATGATGTTTGTTCTCACAATATTTGATTTCTTTTTTGGAATTGAGAGTATGGGATAGCACTAGCCATTGTAGAGAGAGCATAGGTTGCAATATGGACCATTGTTACATCTTCATGCCTTTGCATTTGAAATATTTGTTGAATTTGACAATGCATTCGATTTATATTTTGCAATTGTATAATGCGTTTTTAAATTCAACTTCTTTTGTCCAAAGACTAGAGTTTATGATGCACATAATTGATCCAAAAAATCTCAAAAAAAAAATTTATCATTGTCGATATCATCAAAAAACTGAAAATCGCCAAAATTACACTGACCCTCATCAAATTGGCAGTTTTTTGATGATATTGACAATGATAAAAAAAAGATTTTAGATTTTTTGGATCAATTATGTGCATCATAAACTCTAATCTTTGGACAAAAGAAGTTGAATTTAAAAACGCATTATACAATTGCAAAATATAAATCGAATGCATTGTCAAATTCAACAAATATTTCAAATGCAAAGGCATGAAGATGTAACAATGGTCCATATTGCAACCTATGCTCTCTCTACAATGGCTAATGCTATCTCATACTCTCAATTTCAAAAAAGAAATCAAATATTGTGAGAACAAACATCATTTGTATGTTTGTCAAACTGTTGGTGTTTTAAATTCTATAAATGGCAATTTCCTTCAATTTTTGGGTACAACAATTTGAAATGATGTATACCAACATGCCAAGGTATAAAAAGTTTTTTTGGAGTTCTAAAAAAAAATTGACAAAAATAAACGAATTCCAAATCATGTTGAACAAAACTGAGTTTTAGACATGGCTAACTTTGAAATTGATTTTCTTTCAAATCACAACTATTTTTTTCTTCAAACTTCCATGGTAATGTGTAGCATGTCGTACACTACAACTTTCATATATACACTTTTGGACTTTGTCCATTGATGCTTACGGTTTGGTTGTTTGAATGAAAACGTTTCCCAATAGTACTCGGTTTCGGTTGTCACTATATAGCAATGGTGTGCAATGGTTCAAAAATTCAAAAGTTACTTATGTAGGCAAATGAAAATGAAATAATTATGTGTTCAAAGCAATAGTGGCATATTGGGGCCCATTATTCTTAAGGATTCACTTCTTATGTCTTGTAAAACTTTGATGTGTAGATATTTCAAAGGTAGTATTCTAAGATTGTCACTTAGGGGTTTTAATATTCCCAATCAATGAAGATTTAATAGAAGATTGTACTAAAGGTCATACAAAAAGAAACATACAAAATTAACATATATTACTTGCAATTAGTTGCTTATTTTTCAAAGATGAAAGTACTCTTTGAAATTTTGTAACTAATTCACAATGTGACCAAAAATTATAGAATCATTTGCTTTTAGAATCATAGTCCATGTCTTCTATAAGTCCTAAAGTTTCAGATTTTGTAGTAGTGATTATAATGAATTTTTGAAGAAATAAGGGAAAAATTCAATATCTAATACATAGTACAAAATATGTTCAAAAGTTTGAAAATTTCATCATTGGTGTGTAATTAGTAAAGAATATTACAACATAAATAGTTTTTTTAAATATGTAATTTCTAATTTAAAAATAAAGAGACCAAGTAAACAAACCTTGAGTTCAAATTGCAATAAAATATCCAATTTTAGGATTTTTTGAACTTTTAAAATTGGAATAGAAACTATACTTGATTAACTACAATTAAATAGTCAAATTAAAATTTCATGGATGAAGTTCTAATCTAGAATTAGGTATTAGAAATGTATCAAGGCTTTACTATACTTTGCGCTATCAATGACAGCCAAATGAAGGTTTCGAGGCCCCATTTGGGGTTCAAAAGACCTTGGCAATAGAAATTTTCATAAGCATATTGAGGACCAAAAAACATTAGATTTCTATTGATATTCAATTTTTCATTGATACCCCTGTGCTATTCATTTATAATTCTATTTAAAATTTAGAATATTTTGAAAAATTGCATACTAAAGAATACAAAGTCCTTTCATGCGCTCAAGGTACATAGAAATGCTTGATTTGCATTAATCTTGCCTTAGATTTTGAATATTTGTACAAAAATCTATACTTCAATATGAATATTTTTTTGCTATAGCTAATTCATCACCTTTTAATTATCAAAAATTTCAAGACAATTTCCATCTCACAATTTGAATAAAATGCACATTTAAGAAAATGAAAAATGAAAGTATAATTTTTTAAAGCTTTAAAGTTTTGAATATCATTTCAAGACATGGGAAGTGGATGATAATCAATATCAATTATAGATACTGTCATTATTATTGCGTGTATTGTTTTTTGGTAATTTATCAAATTAAAATTGTGTAATTCATGCTTTGGTTAATGATTGCTTGTTATTGTAGATTGTTTTTGAATTGTAGGATGTGACATTTGAAGGTGATCCTTCTATCAGAAAAATATCAAAGTTGAAGTACTTCATTGTGAAACTGAAGCGGAAGAGGCGAATAGGGTAGCTACTTTTGATGCTTCTACTTTGGCGAATTTAGGCTCAGGTGGAATATCTTTCATATCTATTGTGCATGTCTATCAATTTCCAGTTGTGTCTTATACATGTTGCTACACAGCTATACTATTCTTTGTCCTTGGCCTCGGCATAAGAGAATCATGTTGCCACCTTCATTTAGATGAGTGTGGGTGGGACAAGCGAACAAAACAGTGAGAGTATAGGAGTTCATATCCAAGCAGCTTGTCATTGGTGATGGAATTGGGTACTTCCTTCTCATGTGTTCATAGTCTCTCTTCTGCATTGTTTGTATGAGTGCTACATGCATGTTATTTAAATATGATCTCCAACATTGTTCATGCAACTTTTGAAGATTATTCTATAACAACACCTAATTCCTTTTGATAATGGTTGTTTATAGTGGAATTGAGTATAATCAAAGGGTTCTGTATGGATCAATATAACTTCTACCTTTGACTGCTCTATTGGGGTATGCCGACAAGAGTCAACATGAGGACAAAGGCCTAGGTTGCTTGTGGTTGGGCCCTTGTTTTCTTATTTCTTGCAATAAAGTTTATTCTTTAATTGTGTAAAAAAACAAAAGAACATGAGAAACAGAAATATTATATAATCACAATCACAATAACTGACATAGGACTCACGAATTGCAACTCAACATTGATAAGCACAAGAATTATATGAAGAATTATTGACGAAGACGTTGATAAGTTTGTGATTTGCTTCTCAAGAAAACCAGAAGCACCTTTGCTTGGGCACATTAATGTGAAAGAGCCTTATTGATCACAAGTCTCTTGCTAATGTTAAATCCAAATGTTGTCAAGTTTTTGCGGTCATTTATGTGAAATTTGAATTTGGCTATACTCCCGATACGGGCCAATCTTTGTTGGGGCCTCACACTTCAAATTTGAGTTCATATGCATTATCATTCACAAGTAACACTTTAAACTACGTTTTGTTTCCTTAAACCCTTGAGTGTTCTGTTGGAGTATACTTCTTGAATAGCCACCACAAGGATTTAGGGATTAATGCAGTCATACTAGCGATAATTGTGATAGGACTCATCAATTGTAGCTTTTCATTGAGGAACAGAAGAATTATCTGAAAACTAGAGACAGTCAGACAGTTTTATACTAAAAAACTCTATTTCATATTATTAGGTGATGCAATTTAGGGTTCTAGGTCCTTCAAAATATTGCTTCATGCTAAGCTCTAATAGGTATAGCTATTTGCTTAGGAATGATCTAGTATGCTATTATGTGATTCAATTGTGAAGAGCTGACTTATAATTTATTGATCTTTTTGGGCATGGCTATGTAGCGGTATGACAAAATTAAATGCGGAGCCACATTTGAATTGATTGACTATGTGCAATCTATGTTATGTGAAGGGACTCGATTCAAGAAAATTGCAAAGTTGCTAAACATCTCTAATCCAAGACCGCAATTGATACAAATGAAGACCAAAGCTTTGGAATATAAATTTTGAGTACATCAAAAATTTACAATAGAAGAAATGTCCAACACAATTTAAGGTGCCCTTCCTATTAGAAAGCACGAGGCAAACTAGGGGATTAGACATGTGAAGGCAACACTTGCACACTTGCGCATTAGGGCACCCAGGCGTACAATGCAAAAGCCTTGAAATCCGTATCAGTTACATTCCAAATTCAATTTTATTTTGTTGGATTTTATATCTTTTTTGGTTAAAAAAGTCTAATATGTTTATTTTTTTTGTTCCTTATAGAGGCACATTACAATAGATGTAGACAAGCGTTACCCATTGTTTGTCAATAATATAATGTCTCCATATCCACGGCCCTCTAGCATATAGATTGTAAGTTAAATAATAATCTCATTTATTCTAACTTATTTGCAAAGCTAAGGAACAAAGCATCTCATCTTCCATTTCTTCAACAATGAAAAAACATTTTGTATGTAGCATATGATAAATTAAGCATGTGCGGGCTATGAATACATGGTTGCATTGATGGGGCTTCACATTACGTCTTGTATGTAGGGTTATTTTTTATTTTTTATGAAGTGCCAAAGTGGCAATATAAAATGTTAAAGTGGTGCTCCAAATTTCAACATTCATCCACATATGGGATAGAAAATATCACATTAGTGTATATCACATGTCTATAATTCTATTTTTATCCATGATTTGGCAATCTCTTCCAATATTTTGTTTTTCAATTCCAAGTTTTATGGCAAAAAACTTTATGGTTTTTTGCCATTTTTTAGCCAAATTATTTTTTTTGGGTGCAATTGGGCACTGAAAGCCTAAAAAAAGCCCTCCTTGTATTCAAAAATTGCACCAAACAAGATCCAAGAAACTCTTTTTGAACCATTTTCTATTGCCGTCTACAAATTTGGTTCTTATCTACAAATGAGGTCTAATTTTACCCTTGAGCATGCTTTAATTTGGAGACATATGCTCAAATTACGGGTAGAGATCCAAAATGCATTTTTTATTGGTTCATCAGTTTATAATCAAAGAATAAAACATTGGAAGAGGTTGTTGTGGGAAAAAGTAATTTGGTTTCATAAAAATGCTATTCAAGAAATAGTTCAACAAGGATGTTTTATTCTTAATGATCCATATCTTAGGGCTTCCTTTCAAGCTATCTTCATCCCTATTTTACAAGACATTATAAATAAATGAATTGGAATTTGGAATCTCCACCCTATGAGGCTAATCAATGAGCAAGGAAGATTTTGTCCATCTCATGTGTTAGCCAAATATTTCCAAGAATATGAACGTCTCCATAGGTGATTGTAAAAGTTTCCAAACTCTTACTTGCATTCCATTCTATATTTGTCCTCAATTATTACTAATTTTTGTTGTACAATTGTGTTGTAATGCTCCAACAGTTGAACATCATATATTCAAGACATGCATGCTCATGATAATCAAGAGCACATTGGTATCCAGAATTTGGACCCATGTGGCTTACAAACATGGACTACTTGTAGAAGCGTACCAAATCCCACTTTGTTTGACATTTTTGACTTGCTAGCAGACCTTTTTGCCCTTTGCAATGCAACATACAAAACTGGGAAAGTTGGAAAAGACATACTACAATGTTTTCATTTAGACTACTTTATGTCCCCGTATTGCTTCATGTCTTAAGACAGTGGCATTCCTATAAGATAGCTCGTTCCATTAGAGCATTCTAGTGAAAGTATAGGAGCCTTTTAGTTATTGCTTAGGACAATTAGCACTAATATTGGTCACTAAAAGCATTGGTAGGGCATACCACTTTGTCTAATTTTTTTGTCTACATGGTGATCATGCATTACGTTTGTTTCAATCTCTAGTAATTGTTATTCTAAATCTTTCCTGGTGGAGTGGTATGTTCTATTTTTATTTTCAGATTTGTTGTTGTTGGTCCTTTCAACTTTTTACTTTTCTACGGCAATAAATATGGGAAATTTGAATGGCCAGTTTCTGCATCAAAATTCTCTCAGTATATGACATTGGTAGTCATGCCAAGCCTATGCCTCAAGTCCAATTTGCTATGATTTTTTGTTTTGTTTGTTTAATACGTAGAGATCTAAGCAAGCATTAAGAGTCCGATGGCATTTGTCTCTATCGTCAGAAAGGGTTTCATGAGGAAGGGTGCAAGGACTTTGTTTCGTGGCGTTTGAATGTACAATGTGAAAATTATTGGATTTTCAAAGTTTTTATGAAAATTGAAATAAACTATCTTTTGTTTTGGTTGTAACATAACTTCCACATCACATATCCAAACGCCATAAAACATTGCTCTTGCACTCCTTTGTGCATAAGACTTTCTATTTTTGAAAAGTTTTGTGGCGTTTGGGCCTATGATGTGAAAGTTATAGATTTTTTTAAAGAAATATAATTGAATTAAAAGTATATTGTATTTTGAAAAAACCACAACTTCCACATTGCATGTCCAAACACCCCCAACAACTCATTCTTACACCCTTTTGTACATAAATCTTTTTATTTGTACCAAGAATTTAGCGCTAATGATATAGGTTTAAGTCAATGTTTTTTTAGGCAATTAAGTGCCCAATTTCTTCAAAAAAAATGAGCATCTTCAAGCCTATAGAAAGAAAAGGATAAATATGTTAACCAAAGTCAAACTGTAGTGATGGCCCTGCACACTATTGCCACAATGTTCATAAAACATGCACGTGCAAAGCCAACACATACAAAAATTGTACACAAAAATATACACTCAAAAAATAAAATACTTCTTTAGGTAATACATGTATCATGGAACAACAAATCCAACTTTTTGTGAATTTTAATTTAAAATTATTTATTTTATTTAAAATAAAACTCTGCAAATGAATTTTAATTTTAATTGGAGGGAACTTCTTGTATGGATTTTTGGAAACTATGCATAGGTGTTTCAAATCTTCATATAAATTGTATTTTCCATTTCTCACGTGGTATGCAAGTACTACTTTTTTACATTTATTTATTTATTCAGTCCTCAATCACCTACATTGTTGGTTTTCTTAATTTGATATAATTATAACAAAAGTTGTCCTCTAAGCTGTTTTAATATTGATGTTCACTATAAATAATACAAAATTGCGTTCTCTGGAGATTTTCATTATATTGGATACCTATTTTTGTTTAACATCAAATAAATTTTTTGTTTTAATAAGGAATGCACCGGTTATAATGTCACATCACATCTAGCATGACGTGTCAAGATACAAGATTCCGTCAAAATTCTCACTAGTCTAACCTTACATCCTAAATTCGAAACATTTTAGAGCTTATTTTTTACTATTGGAATTTGAAATTTGGAGAAGAAAAAAATAGGTGTTGGTTTATCAAAGAAGAATGAAGACATTGCTGATAAGCCGGGTTGATAAGATGCAACAACACATAAGAATAGAGGTGATAGGATGGCAACTAAGATTAGATTTGGACAGCTTGCAATGGAATTTCAATTTGTACAATCATGATAATTTTGCTCACATAGATTCATAGTGGTTTGTAAATTTGTCTACAAATTTTGGTAGCAAATTCATACTAATCATATGATGTAGGTGGTTTGAAATCATTGTTGTCACATCAGTAACAATTGAGTTTGGATTATCGAACATCCCAGACGGACAAACATATCGGACAATTAGGGTGGACCAGACGGGGTGGACGGAACGGACAATGTAATTTATTTAAAGTATTTTCATTGGGCAAGTTAGAGTCATTAGATGTCTCAGACGGGTGGACAAATCGGACGGAGAATCCGTCCAATATGGAAACTATATTTGAAATGGTAGTTTTAACTATCAACTAAGTATTTCTTTCTTTAAATTATGATATCTTCTTTTAAGATTTGAATTATTATATTGAAGTATTTGAGTTTAATGTTTTGTTGTTTGAGACTTTCAATTACAGACTACTCATTGCTGTGTGTGTAGGATGATTTCAAAGGCATGTTGTGGGATGGAGAGAGTGGACTCCAACGGCACAACTACAACTAAGAGACTGGTGTACCACCGGATTTCGTGGATCCGACCCGTTGCCCTTTTGTTACCCTTCGGTGTTCTCTAGGCACGAGCCTTATTTGTGGAGGAGAGGCTGCCAGGGTCAATTGAAGCCAACATGGAGATCCAAGCCAAAATCTTGGCCGAAGAGATGGTGTTGCTAAGGGGCCAATATAGAGACATGAAGTCCATTTTGGAGAGGAAAGACTCTATAGAAGCCACTATAGAGATCCAGGCCGAACAGATGGCGTTGCTATTGGGCTAGTACAAAGACATGCAGGCAGTTATGGAGAAGAAGGGAGGCCGAATAGATAGCATTGCTAAGGGGCCAATACGGAGACATGAAGATTGTTTTGGAGAAGATGGAGGCCAGGGAAAAGGTGCATGAGAACAATATGGAAGACTTAAGATTGGTGGTTAAAGACCTTCAGTCGGAGATGCAGTTCCAGACACACATGCATGAGGTGTGGTGTTTGAGAGACCTCGCCATTGTGGCTGCTGAGGTCTTGAAGTGGTCCGTTGGAGCTAGGACATCACCAGATGGAGATGGGCGACACTTCTATCACCTAAATAGATTATGGGAAGTTCAAGTAATTTCAAAACTTAAGCTTGTCTTTTTTTTCTGTTTAGTGTTTAGTTTGTTGTATAGAATTCTGATAAGTTGGACAGATTGGAGCTACAGTGTTCAACAGGACAATTCCAGATTACAAGAGTTTTAGCCGCAATATCATTTTGGCGCTCAATTCAGAAGTTCATTTTTGCAGTTTGAAAGACCTGGATGACCGTGTACGGACAGCCCAAGTCTACATCAGACATTTTGGAGGTCATTTGCGAAAGTTGAAGTGACAAGAATTGGAGGTCATAGAAAGTTATGAGGCTTTAAAATCGGCTCTACCCGAGCAGTTTAAATGATTCATGCCCCGTTTAGTTTTTTCCCTGTTTAATTTTTTTTTGTAAGCCATGATCCATAAAATGACGCTGCTTCATGATGTGATGTACAGGTTATCCCAGAGATAGCAGACCCCTCTTCCAACAAGCAGAATCAATGTTTTTTATTTATTTATGGATGGCTGTTTATTTCTCGGCAGAGAGCAAATAGGGACACGCCATGTGGCTTTTTTTAAACTTAATTTGGCAAAAACAAATTTCCACTACTGGCGTCAAAGTATATTTGTGGATTTGAATTCGATGTCCTTGGCTACTTTCCAATATTGCATGTAGCAAAAAATGGCGACCAGGGATTTTTCTATGGTGGAATTTTGGCTACTGAGCATGCACCAGCAAATGAATTTAGGCTTTTGAGCATGCACTAGCAAATTGGTTTAGGCTGCAATTTCTATGTTAGTGTAAAATTTTGTAGACATTTGAGCAATGCAATGCAAACTTGCAACACAAACAGCTGCTAAAACATAATAACAAATTAAATTATAGTCCATACTTGAGAGAGGGAGAGTCTGGATCGTCAACCATTTCATCTGCGCTCAAGTCTGGATCGTCCTCATCGCCCAAGATGTCATCTTCATCGTCAGAGACACAGACCATGTCAGGGCACAATAAGAAAATTTTGGTATCCAGGGACTGTAAAGACTTGTTGCCTATGCCAAAGCTTTGCACCTCCATTGCATTGCTTTCAAGGAGATCTTGATTTAGAGAATTCCTTAAGGCACTATAAGAAACCTCCGTTTTAGGTGACGAGCCCTAATTTTTTATGACAGATTTTAGGTGATGTCAATGTTGACAATCCAAAATATTTATGTCAACAAATCCCTACAATATAACATCAATATTGACAATCCAATGTTTTTATGTCAACATTGATGTTAAGTTGGACATTTTTGTTGACATAAAATTTTTGGGTTGTCAACATTGACATCACCTAAAATCTGTCATAAAAACTTAGGGCTCGTCACCTAAAACAGGGGGTTCTTATAGTGAGGACGTGAAGTAATTGCACATTGTTCGGGCACTTCTTGCTCTCTTGCGCGCCTCCAATTTCAGGGCTCGCTTCGACGCTTGTGCGTTTTGCTTGATTGCCTTTGCCTCATGCTGCAACTTGTCAAGCTTCCGCTTCCTCCTATCGGCCAAGGTGTTTTTGTGTGTGGCAGCGGTAGCACTCGCGAACCCAATGTTCCCTAGAGCGGAAGGAGAGTCCACCATCATAGCAACCAAAAATACAGCACCAAAAGCCAATTTTGAAACCCAAAGTCTCCAACCTTGGTAGAGCCGCACAATAAAAATTTGGAATCCCATGCACCCAACCCCAGTAGAGTAACACAAGTGAATTTCAAATTTCAAATTCCTGAACCCCAATGAACTGAGCAGATGTACAAAACCAAATCAGAAGAACCAAAATCCCCAACCTCAGCAAAGAAATACACGCAAAATCAGAAAGCCCAAGATCCAAATCCCAACTGCACAACACAACGCAGACACAAAGCACAATTAGAAAAGGATACTCTGCATCCTCGCTCCAAAATTGCAACAATGAACGCAGCCCACCACGCCCACCTTTCTTCATCTCGCAACCCCACACTCCGCCAAAATTGTCCATGATTGCATCCATGAAGGCGAGACATAATTTCAATTACACAGATACAATGCAGATACACCTACAAGGAAGTGGAAATCAATGTGGCGACACAATCATAAGTAACCACTAGTACAATTGAAGGACTGGCTATGAATGCCCTAAGCTAAATCCCTGGCTGGCTCTCTATGCAGGTGTAGCATCGCGGAATGGGCTACAATGGATTAATTGTAGGAGTGAAGGTGGCGCTGAGGTAATTCAATGAGGGTGAGAAAGTGGCTCCGCAGCGATCCTTCTCATCAATAAGGTAGCACGATAATCGTTACGGAGAGGAGAGACTAGAGCACAGGCAGCTCCAATTGCAAATCAAACAAAATCCCGAGGTTCGTTGCACTGGCGACGGAACCCTAGCACGGAAGCCCGTTCCACGCGGAAACTATGGCGTGACCTGACGTTGTGTCCTCCCCCCCACGATTTTGCCTGAAATTTCCTTATTTTTTTCCTATAGGCCTGGTGCCACCCAAAAAAATTTGGTGTAATTTGGCTGTAAATCGCCAAAAAAAAAAAACACTAGGCAAACTGAGCAACATTCTTGGAGCAGGAGTAGATGAGCCAACCTCATTATTTGATCGAAATGTCGGAGAATCTTCATCAAAGGATGACTGACATGATGTGGAGCGCTCATCATCACTTATTTGTTTTTTTTGTTCAGGGAAGGCTACCAAAGAAGGTGTACCGTATATGGCAATTAGTAATTTGTGTAGGAATAGGGGATGTAGAGTTAGTGGATGCCGAGACTATGGTTCATGTAATACCTTTTTTCCAGACAAATATATAAATTATAGAATATAGAAAATAAGAGAGTAATCCATACTTTGTCATCGAGGGTGATGTCGCACTGACTAGTAATGGCGGTCCACATCACGCATATTGCTTTGTAACCAACTAAAATACCATGTGCAAGTGTGGAGCGTGAAGGAGTTTGTGACAGCCACAAGTGAGGCTCTAGCTAGTTGAATATAGGACAATATGTTTCTTATGAATTTAATAGTTTTTGTAATTTGTGGTCCTATGTAATATTGATCAATTGCTTTTCAGTGCTACTTTTTTGATTCATTTGCACTTTGACAGTTTCTCATTATTGGAACTTGTAGGCAATCATAAGCTTCTGCAAGATGCAATAGCAATGAAATTTAATGTTTTGTACATTTGGACGGGAAAGAGGAACATGAGTATATAAAGAGGTTCTCTTTTAAGATGAAAATTCAAAATAAAATGTGGATGGCAATTGGATAGAATGCATTGGTCTATTACTCAATTGGTAGCCTACTTCAAGGCCCAAACCCTTCAAGTTTCGGGCCCAAGCCAATCTAGCTTCAGACCCAAATCCATCAAGTTTCAGGCCAATCCCATCTAACTTCGGACAATCACAAATGCTTGGGTACCAGTTGGTCCCTGATCTAGTAGCCATTTTGCTTTCTCTTCCTTTTCCATAGATCCCTTCCCACAAGCCTTATAAAAAGCGTCCAAAACGACATCACAAAACATTCTTAAGGCATTCTCCATACCTTGGTGTTGGAAGAGTTCAAAAACCTCCAAAATCACTCTTCCATGTTATTTATAGTCATCTCGAAATCCTTCTTGTTCTCATCCATCTGCTTTTGCATTCTTTGCATCATGCCTTGGAGATTTACTATTTGGCCCTAGAGAACACCAACTTGGCCCTCAAGAGTACCAATAACATCATTTTCTACGATACTTTCTAAGTAAACTGTTTGTTGAGATGAAAAGATTTCAACTCTATCCCCGAGGGGGTGCATCACAACATTTAAGTCAGGATCATTGACTATAACTTAGACGTCCTTAGAAGCTAGTTGGGTAACAACACCCCGATTTGACTTATGACATATCTCTGCACTACGATGTTTTTTTGGGCCTTCTTTGTACTTACGTTTGGAGCTTCCTGCAAGACCTGCAATGCTCTTCCTCTCGATTTCCATAGAAAATATCATAGAACCAAAAGAAGCCATGATTTATAACAAAAAAAGGATTAGGGCTAGGGTTGAATCACACCTGAGAGAGAGTTACTCAAATTACCGCCCAAAACCCTAATAGCTTCTTGGTTCAGCATTCTTCTAACAAATTCTTCCGTGCAAAATTCTAATTGCTTCAGAAAAAGCTTCAATCGTGCAACCAACAATCATATTCTCCAAGAGACAAACTCAACATCAGTGCAACCGTTGCACTATAGCAATGAATTTCTTGGGCTTCGTGGTACTATAAAAACCCCGTGTTTTAGGTGACGTTAGCATAATTTTAGGAGACAGATTTTAGTGGACGTCCGAAAAAACAACTTGTGTTTTTGGACGTCCATCAAAATCCGTCACCTAAAACACGATTTTCTTATAGTATGAAGGGTCTGAATATTTCCGAACCACAAACCACGGTCGACACAAATAAAATAATTCCACTGCTATCGAGTGTTCAAAAGTGCATTAAAATCACACCATCTTTCCGATGGTTTAAGTGCACACGCATTACGAAGCGACAAGTATTCGCTACCTCGAACTTCCAACATCTTATACACACAATAAACCCTACAAACATGCCCGAGATCCAAATCCTTCCAAAAACTTGAAAAAATAAATCAAGAGTGCGAAATCCCACCCCGCATTACTCACGAGACCCAATCGACGAATCCAGTTCCCTGTCGACCCTGGAAACCCTAATTCCATAGCAAACACAAATTTGCCAGAAGAAGCTCAGTAATCCAGGTGGAAGAGGATGGCGGAATAATCACCGATCCAAACTTAAATTCCTGCGAAGGGGATACGAAATGCCGAAAGACGATACGACGGAGGGAGAGGGAGTTTGTTCCCCCGAGTCTCCTGCGCCCCCGAAGCAGCCGTGATGTCCCGCCGCACTTGTGCTGCTCCGCATCCGCGAACGAGAATCAGAAGCATCGACAGAGAAGAGGAAGAAGCATCGCACACACTCAACCCTAGTCGCGCACTCCGAAACCCTAGCGTCTGACGCAGAGTTCAGTGAGCTCGATCGGTGAACATGAAAATCAAACGAGCAGCGTTCAACCTGAGGTGGTGAATCCTAGATTTCAAGGAATCTACGAGGGCCTAGATTAAGGGATTCTTGAAGGAGGAAAATTTGAGAATCTAATCATTTCCTTGATTCGAACTCCGAGCACTGGCCCTGGTTTCTGAAATTTATAGAGGCTTGTGGTAAGGTAGGTACAAATAAAACAAACAAAGTGCTTTGCTTGACATGTCTGGACATTTTTTGGATAACATCAAGTAAAAGTTAATAAAATGGTTATTACTAAAAAAAAAAGTAAAAGAATTTTTTTAATTAATTCAATAACTTTTTACACTGTAGATTGAAACAAAGCTTCACAAAGACCTGAATTTGAAGAGATAGTGCAGGACTGCAGGTATTCGAATCCAAGGTACCAGACACCACAGCCCATGCCGTTGAGCAAGAAGTAGAAACTTCAAAATCCCATTGGAGTGAGATCCCTAATTCTCATGGTCAGCTTTCTTTTATCACATTTGTGGCCTCATTGCAAGGCAAAAGGCCTGATATCCCTGCATCTTCGTACCTATCCCTGAACTGCTTCATTTGCCCTCAAGAACTTCTTAACGTTCCCTTTAATCGGAATTTTAATTTAGGATGGAAACCACTGTATGGCAATATTAATGCCTTGGAAACGAACAGAGAAGATGTTGATTGCATGCGTTATGGCTTTTTGAGTACCCCTCAGGGCAACAACAAGTGCAATGGCACCAGCTAGATTGAAATTAAAGTCATCCAGCAAACTAGTGAACGTGTCAAACCCGCCTTGCACCATGTACCATTTATATAACAGACGGAGAATGTAATTGGCAGGCAACAATGAACTACAAACCGTGGTGTACGTAGTGGGGTACTATGGGAGCAATTAGTGCCAAGACTACGTCAGCTGCGAAGATGAGGGTGCTAAGATACATTATCACAATTTCCATTTTGGACTTTCCACGCACGTCAAAGTATCCACGCCTAGGATATCGATACGTAGCAATGGAAAAGATTCCAATAGAGACTTTACTGCCTGCAGAAAACGGCCAAGTAAGAAGGGAATTGGAAACAACCGAAATTTCGTTAAAATGATGGTATTCCATTATAATCGCACGGAAGGGGAAGGGTGATCGAAGGAGGAAATGAATGTAGAAATGGCGTATGGAATACCGTCATTTTATCGAAATTTCCCATAAACGCGCAATGGTCGATATATTTATCAGGGTTGACGGGCTTTTGTTTGTTTTTTATTTCCAGTGGCTCTCCGTATTTCAAATGGAACTAATCTAGCTTGTTAAGAGAAGTCAGTTGTTTGATTCAACAGGACGAAATACAGATGGAGTCCAGTTCGGCTGCTTCAGTCTCGAATTTGAACGTACAACTTGACCGACGCGTTGCTGATTCAGCTCCTACCAGAATCCATGTTGAAAGGCGATATCTGTATAGGGCGAATGCTTCACAATGCGCGCCGGCCAAGGCCAAGGACGTGTCAACAAGAATGAAGGAGGGGACCAAATTCTGTTCTCTGTCGGAAACGCAACTTCTGGCTCAGAACGTTTTCGAACAGTCTCCAACTGTTCGAGAAGAAAACAACCAGAATGTCTGCCGGCCCGGCCGCGTGCAGCAATTCTCTGTCGGTGTCATTTGAATAGTTCAAACTGACATACTGACTGGCAAGTACTTTAATAGTATGTTCTTGATATAGAAACACCTATTCATTGAACAATATATTTTATCAAACATGAGAATTCACCAACATTCAAGACATTACTCTAATCATATTTTGTTATAAATTTAATACGGAGTATCATATTTAGTAGTGCAAAACTCTAGTTGAAACAACATTCGAAAGTCATTTAGGATGATTGTTGTTTATGGGATAATGGTTTCTTCTAAAATCTACCAAATTTATTGGTTGAAATGACATAGGACTTCAAAATGTCATTTCAATGGAGTGGTTGAAGCGACATAGGATTTCAATTGTCATTTCAACATAGTAACTTAGTTGAAATGATATTTTCCAAAATTTACCAATTTTTTGGTTGAAACTACATTTTTTAGAAAATTTCAATATGTGTTTTTCAACCATGGTTTCTCACTATATGAACAATTTCATTAAAATGGTAGTATTATTGTGCCATTTCGATGGTGCGACATTTCGACCATCTAGGACTAGTATAGATTTCAAAACGGCCGGTCTGAACTATAAAAGCACCAAAGTTCCGGAATGCCGCCATTTTAATAAAATTGACCATCTAGTGATTATTATTATAATATTCTTTTAGTGCTCAAGACGCAAAATTGCATTACCATCCAAAAGAAAATTCAATTCCGAGAACAAACTAAGATGATTTCTGAAATGCGTTTCAAAAGTGAAGTACAGTACTGCACTCTGGTAACGCTGGCTGCTGATACGCACTTTACGTACCGCTCCTGTATAGCTTGTTGAAGAAAATGCCAACGACAGAATGCCCCGTTGCACGCAGGCATCTATCTGGTTCGAAGCAGCTCGCCGTTGAATTGAAAATGCATGGCCTGGTTTGATTGACTTCAATTCTACAGTACATTGTGGTTGATGATTAAATTAAAATAAGTTGCCCAGCCAATCTCACACACGCAACTGGCTGTCGATCTGCCCGGCACACAAGAGAAGCAGGGAGTCGTGACGAATGGAGTGAAGCTTGCGAGGAATGCTCGTCACGGATCGATCAGTACGTACATGACATGGTCGAGCAACACTGATCGATCGACCGACCCTCGGGCCGACATTCAACGTCGCTCTGGACTAACTGACTATTTTGCGATCACTCAATTATGAGTACTAGACATCTCACACTAATTGAAAGTTCTTTGGATGAATTAATGCCAGAGGCTTAATAAGTAGTGAGAACAATGCAAGAAATCTAGATAAAAGTTGGATGGATGTGGATGACAAGCACACTATTTGAGATACCATGAGCATAGTGTAAATCACATTATTATATTATATTGGACAAGTTTTAATCTAAGAATATTGTGAACTTAATAACACCCAATTAGAGTGCGTTGTAAATTCGTTTAGTTCCAAAACTCAAGTTTATGGGCAATTTCATAAAAATGGCGGTATTCCAAGTGCCACTTTGACAATGTGCCATTTTCATCATCTAGGGCTCCTATAGATTTCAGAACGGGCATTCTAAACCATCTCGAACAGGTATAGATTTAAAACACCCGTTTTGAACCATTTTCATGCCACCCAAAAATAATATCGCCATGTTAATGAAATTGCCCATGTTTATAAAGACAAAGGCAAATAATTATTTAAAGACTTAGTGGAGAAATCCAATTTACCTTTACTCTAAGAATATAAAAAAAATTTACCATTCTCCAAAAATAAAATTTAAAAATATTGAACAATAGTGTATTGTACCACTGTAGCTCATTCAAATCCACGTACACTTGAAGTTTCTTCCTTATTAAACCTATATCTACTTGCTTTGAACTCAATTGTCAAAATAGACATTGTTGATGTGAAATACCTTCTTGTAATGATGCTTGATCTCGTCAAAAGAGTAAAAATATACCTTGCTTTCAAGAATAAGATGCTTGCATTGACTGTGTAATTAGACTTTCATTAATTATCAGTTTTGCCATTTTTTTCAACCCCAACTAAGTTGAATTTTGAAAGATGATATCTTCATCATTTTTAAAATTGATTTGAACTCTATTTCAACTCTCATGGTCATTAATTTCAAGTATTTTTCAACTTCTATGATCGAATCTTGGGAAATATTTTTCAACGAACCTCACCGCTGTTATCTAGGTGACTGTTCTCAAAATTCAGTGTCATCTTTTCGATAGTTTCCTCGGGACTTTCCTGAACTGGCAGATCCATCTCGTTCGATAAGTAGGCAAAGACTACGTCGGTGATCTTCGTTGGCTGTTTCCATATATTCCGTCTTCGTCTTGCAAAATGCTTGCAATTCAAGACTGGACCGGTGCACTTGACGTCGAGCAAATCAATCTTGTGTTCCAAAATTAAAAGCCAGCTTCAGTATGATCTCTAAAGTTTAGTCTTCAGTGATTCTGATCTTTTGTTGTTGTGTGATTCCGTACGTAGCTAGATCCCGTGTGAGTGCAAGCAGGTTGTATCAAAGTATCAAAGTAGAGTGTGATCTGTTTTCTTATTTCCATGTACGTAAGCCCTAAACACTACTGCGAACCCCGTCGCTTTTCATTCCCTGAAATAGTGACAAAATCTGGGGTGAGAGAAAAAAGTCACAAATGAACAAAACATGGGACCAACTTGGCTACTAACATTAGATCATTTTTGGAAGCAAGTGAGAAGCGACAAAGGTTTGCATTTTCGGAATGAAAAACAACCAGGTTCACCGCAATGAAACTTGTGTGGAGAATGGAAATGTCACCCAAGTAGGCATTTGAGCATTTATGGCAAATTTAATGAAAATGGCATATGAATTACGCCACTTTGAGACTGCACAGTCTAAACCATGATCTAGGATGGGTATAGATTTCAGAACGGACCATCTGAATTGTAAAAGTGCCAAATTATTGTAATGGCGCCATTTTAATGAAATTCACCATATTTGGACATGTCAACTTGAAGTCAATTTTTTCTAGGTATTTCCATAATTGTTAAATTTGACAATTTTTCTTGAAAATATCTCCAATAGTGCAATCCAACTCTTAAGGACCAATTCCAATGCCATATAATGGTCAAAGAAATGAAACAACATTGCTTTAGAAGCTTGGATTAGCCTTCAAAATTATACTTGATCAAGTTTCAATATTATATATTTAACCCCTAATTGCTCGAGGCACCAGAGGGTTATTGCAAGAAAGACCTGTCCTATTTACTAGTCACAATGAGAGTGACTCTCCTTTCGTCTGCTATAACTTTTGAAGCAAAAGTCCAATGAACATGAAATTTTTATTGGATATGTCTAACTTTATGGTAATCAGGTCCCTTATTTTTTAGAAATTAAAAAAAATCATTTCATATTTAAAAATCATTTTTGTTCATTTGTCACACCGTAAGGTTTAGGGGGTTTTACTACGTTACGAGTCCCCAAATTTAATGATCTGGAGTTGAAATTCTCATGGTCTATTTGCATATTAGGAAAGCATATTCCTACTAAAGGAAATCTAAAAATATATTATTTTGTGTCCTCCACATGAGTGCAAACAGCACTCCCATTGCATGCAATTTCTGAACAATGAAGATGGTTCTAAGATCAATCTTTTGGTGAAATCTCATCATTATGAACTCTTTCTAAATGGACAATTTTTAGTTTTTTTATTTATTGCTTTTCCTATTTTTTACAAATTAAAATGTGAAATTACAATGATCAGTCCTATTTTCATGAAATTTAGAGTTTTTCTAGTTCTCCTACTTAGAAACTTTTTCTATGCTTTTCTTTCCTAGGGTAACTTCTTCTTAAAGGTGTATATATAAAATTTATTTTTTTTATTTTTTTTAAATTTATTTTCTAATTATAAAGCCCCTTCTAAAGAAAAAATGAGTACTATGAAAAACACTACGAAAAATGGAAGGTCTTTCTTGCAATGACCCCAGATTCTGGTGTTTTGAAAACTTTGAAGTTAAGTAAAATCCAACCAAATTGCTATTTTTAATAGTTCATATTTTTGGAGAACTCTTTTTGAAGTCTAGTTTTAGGATTAGAAAGCTGATCTTAAAAATGAAAGATTATGATTTTTCTATTTAAGACTTTGTGCAAGGATACCCGTTGCAATCTTGACTTCCTGTAGTGTTGAGGGCTCTTGGAAATGAGCCTCAAATACACTAGATCTTGGAGAGAAAATCACCTTAGAAATTCATTTAAAAAAATTGTAGAATAGATTTTGAAAAACCGTAAATTGATTGGAGATGTGCATACTAGGCCCTATAACCTCATATTTTTTTAGTAATCAACTTTTTAGAGTTGACATGCAAAAAGAGAATTGAAAATTTTTCACAGTTTTAACACCTTCAAGATCAAACATTATAATCTTTCAATTGTAAGTGATATTGTTATGTTTTCTTTCCCTACGTGATCTCTAACATGTCTAGTTTGAATTTGTACAGTTACAATTCAAAAGAAATTGGTACAACTTATGAACATGTTGACTTTTTGTTCAATTTAGAGTAAATTTCAAGAAGTTCCAAACAGGCCTTGGGATTTAGGGGTTAATATATGATTGAGTCAAACTATATGTTGTCTCGGTGAATGCAAGAAATACCTGTACTATTTTGCATCACACCTTGTATTTTGATTAGTTTTTTGCTCATAACTTTTGCATTTTGGCTCCAAATGACTCAAGATTTATAGGTAAGGTACTCATGCTATTATGCACCTTGCCTAATTTTTTTTGTAATTTTCAAAAATAGATTATTGTCCAAAAATAGCCCCCAATTATATGTCACATTTGCCAATTTGGAGGTTTTTAATACTATTTTGTACCCCAAAAAATGAATTTTGAGCTAAAGTTTGGAGGTCATGGTCTTCTAGTGGACTTGTAGCTATGCACGGAAGGAATTCTAAAAATAATTAATTGTATGTGGTGTGGATTCCACAAAGTGCGCTTCTTTCTGCTTACATTTTGAAATATATAAAATATTATTTTGGAGTTTTTTGGGTGAATGACCATCTCCGTAGAGTTGTTACAAATGGACAATTTTCATTTTAAGTATTTAGTTTTGTTTCCTATTTTTAACTAATTTATACATCAAGGTATCCATTTTCTTGAGATTTTGCACTTTTGTAGTTCTCTAGCTTAAAGATTTTTTCTGTGCATTTCCTTTGGTGGTTACCTTCATCTTAAAGGTGTATACGTTAGCCGGTTTTGTTTTGTTTTTAAATTATTTTTCTAATTTTATAGTAGTCCAAAAGAAAAATCATGAGTACTGTAAAAACGCAACAAAATTGGCAAGTGTTTCTTGCATTCATCCGTCTATAAATTGTGAGAACACTCTAGTAGTTTTATGAAAATTGATTGTCACTTTGATAGATTTTATAACTAAAATAGAAACAATTTGAGTAATATTGCAAAATCAATTCAATTAATTTGAAATTTCTTCCCGAGATACAAACAACAATGAAAAATAGTTTTGAAAAAATCTCAAATAATTATTTTATTTTTAAGCTCTTGGTAATGAGCTATATAATTTACTCATAAATTTTGATATTTTTGACATGTGAGATAACATTATTTCTATTTGATGTTGTTTATTTTCAGATTTTATATGAGAAAATCATATTATTATATTTTTGTGAAGTGTAATGGGTAAATCAAATTATATCTAATATAACATATACTCAAACAATTTAGGCCAAATACAACAAATGAAGGTGAGAATAATTTAATGTTTTAAATTATTTTTAAAGAAAAATACAAATGAAAAAACAAAATTATGTACAATATTGTTTAATTTGGATTCTGACTTATGGAGCTTGCAATTACAATAATTCATTGAATTTCTTGTGTTTGATTAACCAAGTTTGCTTTTACAATCAAAGGGCTATCAATCGAGGGGCTATCTTAGTAGCAATCCCAAGTTTCTAAAACTCAACTATCCCCATTGATTACTAGTTACATTTAGTGTACCTCATGGTTGGTTTCAATGGGTCATTGACAAAATGAATAATTTTTATAAAAATTATTTTTGGCACCACAAATAGGAATTATACAAATTCAATAAGGTTTGCACCCATTATTTCATTTTTTTGCCCATCAGATTTCTCTATGGTTGTATAGAATTGCCAATACTTGATCAAGTTATATTTATGAGCTCAAATTTACTATACTTGTTACTTTGAAAAAATTAATTATTTGTGTCAAATCTAGTACCACATTGTATTATTGGATGTAAAGTATTCAAATTGTACTTGGATATAATGCCAAGCACTCTAGATAACATTATTTATTGTTGAAACTTAGACTTGAAGGCTCCCCTTCCACAATTTTTATAAAAACATTAGAAACAATTTCAAACCATGTTTGGGCTGCTATCTTGCATGAAAATGTGCATTTATAAAAAATATCGGTCCAAATTGGCCGTCAAAGAATGTGTAAGGTGAACATTTAGCTGGTATGCCCCATCAGAATTTCGATTAAAATTTTATTTTTTATTATTTAACAAAAAAATATTAATTTTTTCATTGTATTTGCACATCCACAAAAACCAAAATAGCCTTCCACAAGACCTATATTTTCTGTAATGAAGGATGTTGAAGATACATGTACCTTGGTTATGCATTTTGAAACACTAAAAGTTGAAATTCCTATTATAATTATAATAGTGTGATCTTAATATAAAATTTAAACAAATGTCAAATATTTGCAATTTTGTAATTTTGTAATTAATAAATAATTTTTAAGGTGGATAAAACATTTACAATAAGTTTTGAATTTTTTTTTATTACAAATTTCTTCCTCCTCTTGTCCATTACAACCCTCATTGTTGAAATTATATTAGGAAGTCACAAGTGAAAAGAGAGGGAAAGAAGACAAAATAAGAGGAAAAAGGAGTAGAAAAAAATACATATATACCTTCAAACATTCTATTTTAGAAATTTATTAAAAAACTAGGTTCCTCACATTGGATATAAGTTTGCTTAAGTACATTTTTAGAGTTGACAAATGGAAGAGAAAATTGTTTATTGATCATGGCTTTAATCAATGCCCATGAACAAGCTAAGAGAATTGTCTATCTCTTCTCTTGGTTTGTACACAAATGTCTATTGGTTAAATAGTAGGAGAATTTGAATAGTATGAGGGATAATTGCACATTTTGGTATATAACCCTTACAATTTGCATAAAAAAATTGTAAAAAGCGAGTAAAAATTATGCTTATTTAAAACCTTAAAATTTAATCTATGATTTTGAACTTCAAAGTTCAATATATAAATTCTAAAAAATTCTAAAATAGTATGAAGTTGAAAAATATAATTATTTTAATTGTAAAATATTATATTAAAAATTTGAAAATGATCACAATAATATTTTTTAGTGAAATCTCTAAATTTGATATATACAATGCAATGCGACAAAACATTGTTCTAGTGTAAAATTTCCAATTTTGATTACTTGAAGAACTTATAATATTTTTGGGTGGTGGTGATCAAGTAGCCCATGTGGCCTTTCTTCTCCAAAAATTGTCCTCCAAGAGAAAGGGAAAGACAAAGAGTGGTTGAGGAATCAAGGAAGGGATTGTGACAAGGTTCAAGAAGATAAAAATAGTAGCTTATACTACCATATATATAATACCTTCAAATCAAAATTCTTCCATAGGTTGAGTGAATGTTCCAATATTGGAAAAACTAATGTAAAGTCCCCATTCACCATACAGGTGAGCTTTGAGTCTTTTCCTCAAGAATTTAAAAAATTACATTAAAAAGATTGCACATTTATTTTTTTGATAAATTTAAAATCAATTGCAAGATACCCAATGTCAATAGATTTTGTGTTTTCACACTTCACACAAATCAAAGTCCATGGAGACTCCAATGCGAGCTCCAATGTATTATGTGGTTAATGGAAACTCTACTTTAGATTATAATCTTTACCATGCTCAACAATGAGAAAATGAGCATTGATGTCTTGATGAAATATCATACAATAGTTGTTGCCAATGCAAAGTGGACCCAAACATTAGATGGGAGTGTCATCCCTTCTCTTGGCAATGGCAGAATGTCCATAAATGTGATGTGACCTCAAAGACAATGAATTTGGTCAAATAATGGAAGACGGGGGCTCCTTACACACTGCAGTGACAAAATGTATGTAGAATTGATGTGACCCCAAAGGACATGAATTTGGTCAAATAATGGAAAACTCTCTACACTTATTGTTGATGACCAAATAATGGGGGGACAACCTACACATTGCAATGACAAAACGATTATAGTGATGTAACTCTACAAGCAATGGAAAGGGGGATGGTTGTCCCTACACACTACAATGATAGAAAGACTGTAGAAGTGACGTCATCCGAATAAACTCAGTCAAATAATGGGAAACTATACATATTTTTTGTTGTTGATCCTACAGTGGGAGAAGGGGGGCTCGTTACACACTGCAATGACACAAACGTCAATAGAAGTGATGTGACCCCAAAGACAATGAATATGGTCAAATAATGGAGACCTCGACGCAATTATTGTTGATGACCCTGCAATTGGAGAAGGGGGGGAGCTCTTTATACACTACAGTAAGGTCTATTTCATTTACAAATTTTTGAAATTGTAGGGAAGGAAATTTCACAGCTGACAACTTTGACAGCCTCTCGAGGGCTCAAAAATTGGTTTTTGACCATGAAATTTTTACCACAACATCATCTTTAAGCTAATTTTATATGTGACAAATTTCAAGGCTAGATGGTTTACACAAAAAAAGATATTTGAAATCTCCCAATATGTGTAGCCGTGAGAAAAATTTCACTACTGCCAACTTTGACACCCTCCCAAGGACTGAAAATTCTTTCTTATGCTATGAAATTTTTTGCATAGGACCATCTATATGTTGATTACATGTGTAAAAAGTTTCAAGTCCGAAAGACCCCCACAAAAATAGATATTCAAAATCTACCAACATGTAGTTGTGAGAAACAATTTCACTACTACCAACTTTGACACTATCCCAAGGGTTGAAATTTTTTTTATTTACCATGAAACTTTTATGATGAAATCATCTCTATGTTAATAACACATGTGCCAAATTTCAAGTTCAAAATATTCACAAAAAAAAAAATATGTTAATTCTACGAACATATGTAGTTGTGAGAACGATTTTTTCAGCCCTTGGGATAGAGTCATTGTTTAGGTTTAAATTTCACACAGATGTAGAAAGTCATTCTCACAATTATACACATTGGTAGAACTAGCATATTTTTTTGTGTGTGAAACTTTTGAACTTGAAATTTGGCACATGTGTAATTAACATAGAGATGATTTCATCATAAAAGTTTCATGGTAAATAAAAAAAATTTCAACCCTTAGGATAGCGTCAAAGTTGGTAGTAGTGAAATTGTTTCTTACAACTACATAATGGTAGATTTTGAATATCTATTTTTGTGGGGGTCTTTTGGCCTTGAAACTTTTCACACATGTAATCAACATATAGATGGTCCTATGGAAAAAAAATTCATAACATAAAAAAAAAAGTTTCAATCCTTGGGAGGGTGTTAAAGTTGGCAATAGTGAAATTTCTCATGGCTACACATGTTGGGAGATTTCAAATATCTTTTTTTTGTATAAATCATTTGGCCTTGAAATTTGGCACACATAAAATTAACTTAAAGATGATGTTGTGGTAAAATTTTCATGGTCAAAAACCAATTTTTGAGCCCTTGGGAGGCTATCAAAGTTGGCAATTGTGGAATTTCCTTCCTTGCGATTTCAAAAATTTGTAATTGAAGAAGACTTTACTGTACTTGAACAAGTTAATTAAAAGATCCTATGATTGGACTTTTTAAAAGAATTAAATAAAGAAGTATATTGTAGCCTTTGGATATCAGTATTTTAAAGCCACAATTTTGGGCCTAAATCACCGCAAAACTTTAGAGGTTAATTACGAGCTTAATTATTTACATCTATGGCATCTAACTGTGATTTTGATTGTTTATGCTTGCTTACATGGATAGTTTTAGATAGTCCATGTTTAACTTCTAAATTCCCAAGGCCTTTTTTGAGCTTCTTGGTGTTTTTTCAAAACTAAACAAAATCCCTAAGTTTTGATTAATTTTATCAAATTTTAAAAGATTATAATTGTATAAATTCAAACTAGACATGTTATGGATCATAAAGGAAAAGAAATCACAACAATATCACTTATGGATTGAAAGATCATGTGTTAAAACTATGTAAGTGATTTGAAGTCTTTTAGTCTATTTTTTACATGTCAAATCTAAAATTGACATTATAAAAAAAAAATATGAGGCTAAAAGACAACACTAAAAATTCAAGATTTGCAATGGACACCTTTACACAAAATTTTCAATAGAAAATTCATGAATTTTTTCAGAATCAAATTTTTTATTCTTAAATAGAATTTAAAGGATATTGAATTGAAAATGAAACTTCCAAAAATAGTAATTAGAAAAGGTTTTATATAACTTCAAAGTTTAATTGCCTTGGGCATTTACAGGTCAATCCTATTGAAGACACTATGGACCTAAGAGGTCCAATGGATAACTTTATTGTTAAGAAAGCACTTAATGGTCCAATAATTGAAGTGCTTTGGTGACAACCTTGGTCACAAGGGGCTACATTCTTCCAAATTTAATCCTAAAACATTGCAAACACTAAATGTCCAATGGATGACAAAGAATCCTTCTATATAAGACAAAAGTGCAAATGTTCATCCTTGGAATATTGTGTGAAAAGGGAAGGTCTTACACAATAGTTTGACCTCCAATGAATGCTGACTTAGTGTTTTTGAAGCAAATGATCACTCGGTACCAAAAAAGATGGTTTCCACAGTAACCAGCACACCCTTTTAGGGCTCTAAAGCAGGGCCTGTTTTAGCACAAAGCCACCTTACATTAGTTACATAGATTCATGTCCACACTCACCACCTAGCCAGAGATGCACATGGAAGAAATCGAGATTCTGTCAATTTCTCTGACCACCATTGTACAGTACTCTACAGTACAAGATCACAAGTTTTAAGTTTACAATCAACGTCAACGAAAGTCTTCAATCACAGAAAAGTCGAGGCCAGAAGCCACGCAGCAGGAGTGCAAGTCTGCAAGACACCCTAATAGCCAGACACACTTCGGTACGACACAAGAGACTACCGAACGTCAGAACATGCTAATCGCAAGTTTGCAACACTACTCTTCAAGCTGAGTATGTCCGATTCTTTGCAAACGGAAGTTCAGCTGAACGCATCTCCAAGTCGGAACCTCTCCTAACAACGTATGGCACCAACACCTAGATACATTTATATATATTGATGGAAGTCGTACACAAAGCATAACAAAAATAATATACGACACATGCGGTAGTCTTCCCACAAAAGACAGCGAAGAAATAAGAGCAAGGTGTTGAATCAGGATGCACATTCAAAAATCAAACCCCGTGTAGAGTACACGAGATAAACCAACCAACCTAGGAAAGGGGGGTAGTAAAAATTCAGGATGATGAAAAATGCGACCAATTCAAATGAAAAACCTGTATGATAAGACCTGCAACAAGAAAAAAACCTAGATGCTCTAACGAAGTTCCTGAGTGCCGTTAGTGAGGATATGCTCAACATTTTGAGTTACAAGATTATGCGATGCTGGCAGCTATATAAATCTTACTCACTGGCCACTGAGGTGATACACTACCTTCCTTGAAACGAAACTCACTCCTTATCATTTTGGTAAGAACAATGAAATTCCCACTTTCCAGATCTATTTAATGCCTTCAGGAATGCAAACAAGTCGGCAATTCCAGAATCAGTGGTGGAAGCGGATCACGACGCAAGTAATATTATCTGCGCTGCCTTTCTTAAAAGCCTCGTCTGTCAACCTCTTCGCTGCCTCTTGGGCATCCTGGATATTCTGTACCATTGTCACAGCATCCTGCATAAACAGCACGTAGAAAGAAGTCCATGAGTGTGCGAAGAAAACGATATCCTTCGGTGTAAGACCAGTTCTCAAGGATTAAACCTTCAAAAAGTATTTGCATTTCGCTGAAACCTCTTGTTCATGCAAGGTTTAAGCAGTGTGAACTACGAAACACTCGAGTGTCAGCTTCCAGAAACTAAGAATTTGCGTCACATTGGTACGGATGGTATAAACTAGCCTTTTTAAACGACTACTGAAACACATTATTCCCTCGACATTTGAATGTAATATGCGCAATTTGCCGCCTAAATGCTTCGAAAAAGGCTTTGGGTGAGAAGTATCCCAGATGTCATGCACCTACTTTGAAGCCCTTCTTTACTTCTCCATTTCATTTTCCTCATATATTAATCAGAGAAAAAGAGTACTGTAGCCTACAAAAGTAACAAACCTTCCAATGTAACTAAGTTCCATCTACAATCAAGTGAAAGAAAAACGAATCAAACCTGGTTGGAAACAACATCCCATAGACCATCACTGGCGAGCAACAAGAATTCCACCTCACTGGTGATCAACTTTTCCTGCAATGGAACAAGGCACCAAATTTAGGGGTATTCCCAATATCCATTTCTGAAAGTGAAGAAAGTTCATTGCTGGAATGGGAAGGGAGAGTTAGAAATGATGTTCCCCACCTGAATCTCGGGTTCAGCAACGACATATTTTTTCAGAAGTCGGTCACCAAAAGCTCGAGAGACAGCAAGAACACCGCCTACACGCCAAGTGCCTGCAAAAAAGGGACCATTATCTGAGCTAATAAATCACATACAGAAATATTAAAGCACACAGAGTGAAAAAGCAACTATGCATTACATAGAACTGAGCACGACACTGAGTTGCCCGCAATAGATACCAAGAAAAAGGGATTCCATGTTCCAAAACGAAATGTAAGAAAATAGAATGATATCTATTAGAATGTTCGCATGACTATTGAACCCACCAGACCACATGACGACTCCGCCAGCATCCTCAATACGTTGGCGTTCATCAGTTCGGTTTGGCTTGTGGTCATCGGACAGAGCAATCGCTGAAAACAATGAAAAGAGTAAAACACGCAATCAGAGCTGTGAGTTAATTAGTTAAAGATAGAAAAAGTCAACGTCGTTAAGGCTAATCAGCAGAATTCCACATTCTTGGTTTATAATATTGACGAACTATGCAACTGCCACCTACAGACATTACTTATAAGTGTAAACATGATTGACCTCAGAATACGGACCCTCCACCCACAAAGAAAGGAGCGAAAATGCTCCAGAATTCAAGATTACCAAAATTCGTGAATGCGGTAGTGCTCTTGAAGAACAGCTCAAGCTACGTAAAGTTCGCATAATTCACCTTTTCCGTCAATACAAATTACAGCCCTTGAATCGCCAACATTGGCAACAAGTAATCGATTTCCCACCAGAACAGCTGTAGAAGCAGTTGAACCTGCATCCCTGTGCTGGTTGTTCTCAGCTTTTAGATACTCCAGGTCTGTCTGCTTGTACGTCTCAGCTGTCAAGTCAATTCTAAATATCAGCGAAATCAATAACAAACCATTTTTTTCAATGTGAAATGCAAATCATAAATGAATGTCCATGTTTACAGATACATCATATAGCTGCTGCCGAAGTCAGTACAACTTCATTTTACACATTTGTATGCCAGGAGTGGTGCTCAAGGTGCCGAACAATCCATACCAATTGCAAGCTCAGTATGAGTAAGAAATTGAGGATGCTTTAGCAAATTCTTGAAAAGATTCTGCTTGACATAATCAGCTGCTCGGGAGCCACCATGTCCTGCATAATCACCATAATAACATTGTTTTCGCGTCACAACCTGCTCACATCATACATCGGACTAACAGTATCAACGTTTGATTTAATGACCGTTTAAATGAACGCAACAAAAGTGACCATAGATGAAACGACAAGACAACCCTACTCATTACCGCAAAACAAGGACTGAAGTCAGAGTATAGTCACGCTGGTTCACGGGTAAGAGAAACTAACCATCGAAAACGCCGAACAATCCAACCAGTGTAGACCCAACCTTAAAGATTTGAGTGTCATGGAAATCCTCCATGGAGGCCCTCTTCCCACGTAAGCTAGAATAGCCATAGCTAAACTTGTTGTTTTCACTACACAAAACACAGACATGATCATGAATTCCTCTGGTGAAAAATAAGATTTTACGCCAAAATTCATATTGAGCCATTTCGCTAAACTTTCACTTTCCAGAAACCGCATAAGCGAGAACACCTGCAGCTCGAATACCTAGCCTAGTTCTTCGCGAAAATCACTAGTTAGGCGACCTACGGAAGATTAATTAGCTCTACAAGTAAAATGATAGCAAATTACTCTAATATTTAGATACAAGTTATTGTAATATTTGCGGAACTCTGTTAAGAATACTCAACCTCAGGGACAAGTCCATCAATGATTTAGGATAATATGGTAGCACTTGTCCTCAAGCACGAAAAATACCGCGAATAGATTTTAGGGCATTGCAGAATTGAACTTCTACGTATATTACAACAGTATGAAAGTGAAACTAGGTATAAACTCATTACGGAATACAATTGATTGTGCTTAATAAATACGACTTCTGCGAGCACTTTAAAGAGCTTAAAAATCAGGAACTAAACTGGTCAGTGCCTTCCCACCCCCCTGGCTGGGCGAAATATCTCGATCAAGTCAACGTTCACCATCACGGAAGGTAAAGCAATCGAGCGAGGTTAATACAACACTAGCTGAGGTTCATATTCGTAATAAAGATAGATGTCAAATTGAGGAAAAAACAGAAGGACAACCGTTTTATATTTTCAATACCAAGGGGGGAAAGCACGAAAATCGAGATAAAACGATGGCGATAAATGATAAAAACGCAAACCCTACAAAACGACTACTACGAGAGCTAAATCACAGCAGCAATCAGAACCAGATCTTATACCGACCGTAAAATAACGTCGGAGGCTGACCAAAAGTGATCTGGTTCCTGATCGTCTGCAGTACACTTTCCCGAGCCTTATTCGTCCTGAAACAGATTTTCTTAAGATCAAGAAAGGAGCACTATCTATCTCAGAACAATCAACACGATTCAAGCCAGAGCCGAAAGATGCGGCTATATCCCGATCAAACTGGTCATAGTCACCTGCCGTTACGCAGTAACACTGTTTCCCCTCGCAAAACATAAAACATAAAACACAAACACACGCACCTGCTGCCACCGCCGCTTAGGGGCAGACCTCCCTCCTTCGAGGAGTTGAACACAGAGTTGAACATACTGTTGAACATATGATCGTTATCCGGGCTGCACTACTTTGTGGTCTCTTCTCTCATGCTCGTCACCAAAGAGTTCTCGTCCTTCCTCTCTTAATCCCACTCACTCCCCCTCGTCGCTCGCTTCCTTAAAACCAATCGTGCATGCGCGTCCTTGTACCAAAATCAATCTCCCTCCACTTCTTGGACTCCTGCAAACGATGTCGGCGCGACGAGAAGCAGTCTGCGTTACGGCAACGCGACCAGCAGCAGCCAAAACCAAGCAAACCGACGAAAACTTGCAAAAACTGGGAGCAAGATGTTGGAGGAAGAGAGGGTTTGAGAGAGGCGCTCACTGGACAAGGAAGGAGGCAGGAAAGAAAGAAAGAGGACGGGTCGGGAACGGGATGGGTCGGGACGGGTCGGGAACGGGATGGGTCGGGACGGGTCCTCATCCACGCGGCCCAGGCCGGTGCTGAGTAACTCAGCAGCCATTGACTCTACCTTTCAGGAAAATGTGCACTCCAACTTTGAATATTTGGCCTCCCTTCCTCGTATCTTCGCGACAGAAGATTCACACAATAGCCTTCGGAAGGTCAGATTCGGCATAAAATTGAGTCATTTTTTTAAAAATAAAAAAATAATAATAAAAGTGCCACGTGTCATCTTGTGAATGGTGTGAGGTGACATGGAACTCTGAGAATCTAACGTGGAAATTCAATTTTGGCACTTGAGTGCCGAACCAAATTTTCATGTGTGGTATTGTAGTTGGTTAGTTAGAGAGGTCAGTTTTGCAAATAATTAAGCAAAACTTGAAACAATGTCCAAAATTTTATAAAATTTGCAGGACAATATTTAAAAAGAAAAGACAATTTATTTGAATCTCTGCATCTAAAACATTAGAATTAGGAATTCTTCCAGTAATTTGAAAATTAAAAATGATATTTTTGTACAATCTAAATTCCAAAATTAAACCATTTTGACGCACACATGTTGAAAGTGACTTAGGGGCATGGGGTGTAAGACTCTCTTATAGAGTTATAGTAATTCTACGAGCCTTTGTTGTAGGGCAAAAAATTTGGAGGGAAACATTGGATGGTCACTTTTGGAAATTTAGAATTCACATTTGGAAACAATGATTCCAAATTAGGTTAGAAGAAGTCAAGGCAACAAAATATTTTATATCTATATTTGTATTGTAGAGAATTTCTTACCTAATGAATAATGTTATTGGGATCCGAATTAAGGCAACTCTCTCTTCATTCTAAACTCAAGCTAAAAAATATTTCAACCGTTGTAAAGAACTATTAAATGAAGCTATACAAATTCTTACAACTAAATTCAAAGCTATAATTACAAAGACTACTATGAGCTCAGGATTGTGCCCAAAAGATACTAGCCATTATTTTTCACATATAATAATAGACGATAGTTGACAGAGATCTTCAAAATATAATGTTGCAATACAAATCTTTAAACCTGTTTTAGAACAATTAATACAAATAGAGTTACAAGTAATAAGGGCTTACAAATTTTTTGATAACTAGATTCAACATTAATACTTAAATATCTAAATTAATAATAAAAATCCACTTTAGAAGATGTTAATTGATTACATAAACTTTCAAAATATATGCTTTGTAATTGTTCTAAAATTATGTGGTATGATTTCTTTTTATTGTTGGTACATTTGTTCCCTAATTTGAATATTTTAAAATTACTTAATTTAATTCTTGTATGTGACAAGCCAAGTTGCCACTTGGATGGATATTCCAATTCTATGCATGTGTTCCAAGTGTGCTTTGCTTCTGATATATTCAAGATTATATAAGTTAAAAATTAACCTCAGAGAGATTGAAATGGCATCATTGCATTGCTTCAAAGTCGGATAAATGGACTACACTGTATTTAGATATTTTTGACATCCAACGCACTATCTCATCTAGGTTCTTATTGATTGTTTTCCCATGTTCATGAATAAATTACCTTTTTTTTGCATGAACCTCAAAGATGCTCTTCCACATAACATTCTTAAAGTACTGAGCTAGATGTCCTCACACAATGATATTGTAGATGAAATATTCCATCTGCTATGCCCCAAGATTTATGAAAAAGACTTTGAATTCAATTGATGTCTTAAATGCGAGACAAAAGTTGATCCTAAAGTTTGGGAAAGTCTACTATAGCAAAGAGACCTTGCCAGCAGTGTAGACTCACGAAAAATTTTATGTACCAGACAGTGCTGAATGATGTTATCTCAAAATAGTTCAACAAGAGCTTGTTCACACAAGTGATACAACTTGTGATGCTGGACACAAGTATACAACTTGTTTGACTCAGCAGTAACACAAGTAACAACAGCACTTGAATGTTTGGCCTGCAATCTCGTTAGATTGCTCGAGTTTCTCGACTTTGGCGCTTCACAGATTGTGTCCTGAAACGTAAGGTGGGTGCCCTATTTTTCGCTACTGTGTCAAGTTACTATTCTTGTTATTATTAGATTGGTCATATTCTTGTTAGATAGGTCAAATTTTCATATTTTCTTATTGTTGGGAAGTGAAACAAGGTTCCAACGCACCAAAGAACGTGACATTTGGATACTAAATGCAAAAGTTATGAAGAGTCAAAGGTTTTAATGGTTGATGTTCTGAAATCATTTCTTCTACATAGGTACATATTGATTTTGGAGATGTACATAGAGTGATGATGGTGGTGTTGGGTCAGTGGCACATTTTTGGGTGCCCACCTTAGATTTCGTCTAAGAAAACAAATTTATTTAACAAATTTTTAGTTTATAGTGCAAAGTCTTAGTTTGTAGAGCTTTGTATTGAATGTCAACATTTTTTGAGGCTGGCCCAGAATCATTCCAATCTAATTAACAAAAACAACAAAATTCCAAGTTAATCATGCTAAATTATCCTAAGACCCAACTCAACTACAAGGTTTTCCATTGCACTTAATTGTAAACCAACCTCTGCATATTCTTGTCTTTAATGTACAATCTCCATTCATAAGAGCCTAGGTTGATTTTAGATACACCTTTCCCAGTTTTTTGAAAATTCACAGTTTATTCATATTGTGCTCCATAAATGCATTACAGTATGAGAATCTAGAATCTCTTTTCGACTACCAAGAAAAAGCAACAAAAACTTTTCTAGCTCAGTAATAGGAACTATGTTCAAAACCTTATTCATACAATTTTAAGTTTTGTTACCATATCAAATAAAGAAATCGATGAAAACCATTTTTTGGAATTATAAAAGCAAATTGCAAATGTGTTAAGCTACCCTTAGTCATGATCAGTTTTGACATAAATTAATTGAAAATAAGGATGTTGAATGTTTTGAGAAGTTATAAATCATGCTTTTTTGAAAGTGCAAATTTATTTGTCTCATTTTGTCTGGTTTTTAATTAAATTATAAATGATTGAATGTGCAAAAGGTGAAAATGCAGACCCTAAATCATCAACTAAATCCAAGCAATTCAATACTCAGCTTTACTATTGTTAAGAAATTTTAAACTTTCTTCATTTTTCCTATGTATACAAAAAAGAAATTGGTCAACTACTCTTGCTTTATAGGTTTTCTTGAATACTAATCAAAATTTGCTCTAAACAAAATCAAGTATTCTTGTCAATTTCAAGTCACCGCTATAATTATCTACTTATTTAACAACCAATATATGAGCAATTGGTTTAAAAAGAAGACATTCCACTTTTCAATATGTAAAGAATGATTTGTACATTTGCAAATTCGTATATATCCTCCCTCTATTAAAAAGGAAACTCAATTTCTTTGGCAAAAGGTAGTTGCAAGAAAGATTGGTTGATTTTGTAGCATTTTAGCAGTTTTCAAGCTTTTTTTTGGATGTACTATAAAATTAGAAAAATAATTTTTAAAAAACATAAAAATTATGGCTAGTGTATACACCTTTAGCAAGAAGATACCCTGGAAATTGAAGGAAAAGCATGAAAAATTCTCTAACCAAAGGAACTAGAAAAGTGCAAAATCTTAAGAAAATAGGTGTAGATTTAATATGGTTTCAAACATGTGTGACTCCAAGTTACTCACTTTTAAATATGTATGTTACAACTTAAAATTTAGAAATATGGTACCCTCTTACAATGTAGAATCATCAACAATAACATCACATCATCAACATGTGATGAATTTTCCAATATTTGACCATATTCATTTATTTGGAGATTACATCACTTGTATGAACAGTTATGTCAATGTAGTGTGTAAGGAGCCCTCCCTTCTCCCACGGGTTGTCAACAATAATTGCGGAGAGTTCTACATTATTTAACCATATTCATTGCCTTTGGGGTCACATCACTTCTATTGACGTTTTTGTCATTGCAGTGTGTAAGAAAGCCGCCCCTTCTCCCACTGCACAGTCATCAACAAAAAGTATGCATAGTTTCCCATTATTTGACTAAGTTCATTGGAATGACATCACTTCTGTCATTGTAGTGTATAGGGAGAAACATCCCGTCTTCTTATTGCTTATAGAGACGTCATTCTATGATCGTTTTGTCATTGCAATGTGTTGGTTGTTCCCCCACTATTTGGTCATCAACAATAAGTGTGGAAAGTTTTCCATTATTTGACCAGATTCATTTCCTTTGGGGTCACATCAATTCTACATACATCGCAGTGAGTAAGGAGCCCCCTAACTTCTTCCATTATAGGGTCATCAACAATTAGGGTCCAATTTGCACTGGCAACAACTATTGTATGATATTTTATCAAGACATCAATGCTCATTTTCTCATTGTTGAGCATCGTAAAGATTATAATCTAAATTAGAGGCTCCATTAACCACATAATACATTAGAGTCTCCATAGACTTTGATTTGTATGAAGTGTGAAAACACAAAAGCTATTGACATTCAAAATTTTGCAATTGATTTTAAATTTACCAAAAAAATAAATGCGCAATTATTTTAATGCGTTTTTCTAAATTCTTAAGTTCACATGTATGGTGAATGAGGACTTTCATTACATTAGTTCTTCCAATATCAGAATATTCACTCTACAATATAAGGTAGTATACATAAATTATCATATATAGCTTAGTATTAATAAAAGTAAATTGCTTCACAACACAACACTACAAGAAAGAGTGGTGGGAGGTAGGGGTAGTATAGGCTATTGTTTTGATCTTCTTGAACCTTGTCACAATCCCTTCTTTAATCCCTCAACCACTCTTTGTCTTTCTCTTTCCCTTGGAAGACAATTTTTGGAGGAGAAAGGCCACATAGGCTACTTGACCACCACCACTCAAAAATATTAAAAATTCTTCAAGTGATCAAAATTGGAAAATTTACACTAGAATAGAGTTCTGTCACATTGCATTGTATGCATTAAATTTAGAGATTTTACTAAAAATTGTAATTGTGATCATTTTCAAAATTTTAATATAATATTTTGTAATTGAAATAATTTATTTTTTCAATTTTATACTATTTTAGAATTTTTTAGAATTTATATATTCAACTTTGAAGTTCAAAATCATAGATTAAATTTTAAAATTTTAGATAAGCATATTTTTATTCCTTCTTTACATTATTTTTATACAAATTGTGAGGATTATATACCATATTGAGCAATCATCCCTCACACTATTAAAATTCTTCTACTATATAACCAATAGACATTTGTGTACTAACCAAGAGTAGAGATAGACAATTCTCTTAGCTTGTTCATAGGCATTGATCAAAGCCATGACCAATAAACAATTTTCTCCTCCATTTGTCAACTCTAAAAATGTACTTAAGCAAATTTATATCCAATGTGAGGAACCTAATTTTTTAATAAATTTCTAAAATAGAATGTTTGAAGGTATGTATTTTTTTCTATTCTTTTTTCTTCTTATTTTGTATTCTTTCCCCCTCTTTTCACTTGTGACTTCCTAATATAATTTCAACAATGAGGGTTGTAATGGATGAGAGGAGGAAGAAATTTCAAATTTGTAATCAAGACAAATTCAAAACTTATTGTAAATGTTTTATCCACGTTAAAATATATTTATTAATTACAAAATTACAAAATTACAAATATTTGACATTTTTTTAAATTTTATATTAAGATCACACTTATATAATTATAATAGGGATTTCAACTTTTTTTAATTCTTAGAATAAAGGTGAATTAGATTTTCTACTCACAGAAAATTTTGTTAAAATGGCGGTATTCCATATACCATTTTTCATTCATTTCCTTCTTTAATTCTAAAGTCTAGGTTTATTATAGATTTTAGAATGCATGGTCTAAATGTAAAAGTGCCAAGAACGGATATTTTGTTAAAATGGTATAATTCGTAAATTAATTGAAAATAAGGATGTTGAATGTTTTGAGAAATTATAAATCATGGTTTTTTGAAAGTGCAAAATTCATTTGTCTCATTCTGCCTAATTTTTTATTGAATTATGGATGATTGAATGTGCAAAAAGTGTAAATGCAAACCCTAAATCATCAACTAAATCCAAGCAATTCAATATTCAACTTCACTATTGTTAAGAAATTTTGGACTTTCTTCATTTTTTCTATATATATGTACAAAAAAGAAATTGATCAACTAGAATGCTGGCTTTCCAAGTTTTTTTGAATATTAATCAAAATTTTCTCTAAAAAAAATCAAATACTCGTGTCAATTTCAAATCACTACTACAATTATCTATTTAATTAACAACCAATAAGTAAGCAATTGGTTTGAGAGGAAGACATTCCACTTTCCAATATGTAGAGAATGATTTGTACATTGCAAATTTATATCATATCCTCCCTCCATTAAAAAAGAAACTTAATTTCTTTGGCAAAAGGTAGTTGCAAAAAAGACTAGTCAATTTTGTAGCATTTTAGCACTTTTCATGCTCTTGTTCGGAAGTACTATAAAATTAGAATTTATTTATTTTTAAAACATAAAAACTATGGCCAATGTATACACCTTTCAATAAGAAGATATCCGGGAAGGAAAAGCATGAAAAATTATCTAACCAAAAGAACTAGTTTTTTGCAAAATCTTAAGAAAATAGGTGTGGTTTCAACATGGTTTCAACCATGTGTGACTCTAAGTTACTCACTTTCAAGTATGTATGTTACAACTTTAAATTTAGAGATACGGTACCCTTTCATACTGTAGAATCATCAACAATAAGTGTGATGAATTTTTTAATATTTGACCAGACTCATTTCTTTGGGGATTACATCACTTGTATGGACGTTTCTGTCATTGTAGTGTGTAAGAAGAACCTCCGGCTTCTCCCACTGCATGGTCACCAACAATAATTGCGGAGAGTTCTCCATTATTTGACCATATTCATTGCCTTTGGGGTCACGTCACTTCTATTGACATTTCTGTCATTGCAGTGTGTAACAAGCCCCCTCCTTCTCCCACTGCAGAGTCATCAACAAAAAGTTTGCATAGTTTTCCATTATTCGACTAAGTTCATTGGAATGATGACACTTCTACAGTCTTTCTGTCATTGTAGTGTGTAGGGAAAAACATCCCGTCTTCCCATTGCTTGTAGAGTTACATCACTCTATAATCATTTTGTCATTGCAATGTGTAGGTTGTCCCCCCACTGTTTGGTCATCAACAATAAGTGTGGAGAGTTTTCCATTATTTGACCAAATTCATTTCCTTTAGGATCACAACAATTCTACATACATCCCTCTGAGTAAGGAGCCCCCTTCTTCCATTGTAGGGTCATCAACAATAAGTGTAGTGAGTTACTTTTCCAGTATTTGACCAAATTCATTGCCTTTGAGATCACATCACTTCTACAGACATTCTACCATTCAATGTGTAGGGAAAAGGGACACCACTCTCTTAATATTTGGGTCCAGTTAATTTGCATTGGCAACAACTATTGTATAATATTTCATCAAGACATCAATGCTCATTTTCTCATTGTTGAGCATGGTAAAGACTACAATCTAAAGTAGAGGCTCCATTAACCACAGAATACATTGGAGTCTCCATGAATTTTGCTTTGTGCATGTAAAGTGTAAAAACACAAAATCTATTGGCATTCAATATCTTGCATTTGATTTTAAATTTCTAAAAAAATAAATGCACACTATTTTTAATGTAATTTTCTAAACTCTTGATGGAAAGGCTCAAAGTTCACATGTATGGTAAATGGGGACTTTACATTAATTCTTTCAATATCAGAATATTCACTACTTACGGAAGAATTTCAATTTGAAGGTAGTATACATTATTTTCATATATAGCTTAGCATTAATAAAAATAAATTTTTCACAACACAACACTACCAGAAAGAGTGGTGGAAGGTAAAGGTAGTATAGGCTACTATTTTTATCTTCTTGAACCTTGTCACGACCCCTTCCTTGATCCTTCAACCACTCTTTGTCTTTCTCTTTCTCTTGGAAGACAATTTTTGGAGAAGAAATTGGCCACATAGGCTACTTGACCACCACCACCCCAAAATATTATAAGTTCTTCAAGTAATCAAAATTGGGAATTTTACAGTAGAACAATGTTTTGTCACATTGCCTTGTATGCATCAAATTTAGAGATTTCACTAAAATATATTATTGTGATCATTTTCAAAATTTTAATATAATTTTTTACAATTAAAATAGTTTTATTTTTCAACTTCATACTATCTTAGAATTTTTTAGAATTTTTATATTCAACTTTGAAGTTCAAAATTATAGATTAGATTTTAAGGTTTTAAATAAGCATAATTTTTACTCGCTTTTTTCAATCTTTTTATACGAATTGTGAGCGTTATGTACCAAAATTTGCAATTATCCCTCATACTATTCAAATTCTCCTACTATTTAACCAATAGACATTTGTGTACTAACCAAGAGCAAAGATAGACAATTCTCTTAGCTTGTTCATAGGCATTGATCAAAGCCATGACCAATAAACAATTTTCTCCTCCATTTGTCAACTCTAAAAATGTACTTAAGCAAACCTATAACCAATGTGAGGAACCTAATTTTTTAATAAATTTCTAAAATAGAATGTTTGAAGGTATGTATTTTTTTCTACTCTTTTTTCATCTTAATTTGTATTCTTTCCCTCTCTTTTCACTTGTGACTTCCTAATATAATTTCAACAGAGGGTTGTAATGGACAAGAGGAAGAAGAAATTTGTAATCAAGACAAATTCAAAACTTATTGTAAATGTTTTATCCACGTTAAAAATCATTTATTAATTATAAAATTATGAAATTGCAAATATTTGACATTTGTTTAAATTTTATATTAAGATCACACTTATATAATTATAATAGGGATTTCAACTTTTAGTGTTTCAAAATGCATAACCGAGGTACATGTATCTTCAATATCCCTCATTACAGAAAATATAGGCCATGTGGAAGGCCATTTTGGTTTTTGTGGATGTGCAAATACAATGAAAGAAATTTTTTTTTTCAAGAAAAAAATCTAGATTTTTTTTTAAGTAATAAAAAATACAATTTTAATCGAAATTCTGATGGGGCACACCAGCTAACTACTCACCTTATAGATTCTTTGACGGAAAATTTGGGCTGATATTTTCTATAAATGCACATTTTCATGCAAGATAGTAGCCCAAACATGGCTTGAAATTTTTTCTAATGTTTTTATAAAAAATCGTGGAAGGGGAGCCTTTAAGTCTAAGTTTCAATAATAAATAATGTTAGAGTGCTTGGCATTTTATCCAAGTACATTTTGAATACTTTACATCCAATAATATAAGGTGGTACTAGATTTGACACAAATAATTAATTTTTTCAAAGTAACAAGTATAGTAAACTTGAGCTCATAAATATAACTTGATCAAGTATTGGCAATTCTATACAATCAAAGAGAAATCTGATGGGGAAAAAAATGAAGTAATGGCTGCAAACCTTGTTGAATTCGTATAATTCGTATTTTGTGGTGCCAAAAATAATTTTTATAAAAATAATTCATTTTGTCAATAACACATTGAAACCAACCATGAGGTACACTAACTGTAACTAGGAATCAATTGGGATAGATGAGTTTTAGAAACTTGGGATTGCTCCTAAGATAGCCCCTTGATTGATAGCCCTTTGATAGTAAAAGCAAACTTGATTATCAAACATAAGAAATTCAATGAATTATTGTAATTGCAAGCTCCACAAGTTAGAATCCAAATTAAACAATATTGTACATAATTATGTTTTTTCATTTGTATTTTCTTTTAAATAATTTAAAACTTTAAATTACAAAATAGTATTTATTATTCTCACCTTCATTTGTTGTGTTTGGCCTAAATTGTTTGAGTATATGTTATATTAGATATAATTTGATTTAGACATTACACTTCATAAAAATATAATAATCTGATTTTCTCATATAAAATCTGAAAATAAACAACATCAAATAGAAATAATGTTATTTCACATATCAAAAATATCAAAATTTATGAGTAAATTTATATAGCTCATTGCCATGGGTTTAAAAATAAAATAATTATTTGAGATTTTTTCAAAACTATTTTTCATTGTTGTTTGTATTTCGGGAAGAAATTTCAAATTAATTGAATTGATTTTGCAATATTACTCAAAAAATTTCTATTTTGCTATAGAATCTATCAAAGTGACAATTGAATTTCATAAAACTACTAGGAGAGTCTTCTCACAATTTATAGACAATGTATAGTTTGACTGAATCATACATTAAACATATAATATTGAAACTTGATCGAGTATAATTTTGAAGGCTAAACCAAGCTTCAAAAGCAAACATGTTGTTTCATTTCTTTGACCATTATATGGCAATGGAATTGGTCCTTAAGAAATAGATTGGACCATTGGAGATATTTTCAAGAAAAATTGTCAAATTTAACAATTATGGAAATACCTAGAGAAAAAATTGACTTCAAGTTGGTGTGTTCAAATATGGTGAATTTCATTAAAATGGCGCCATTACGACACTGTGGCACTTTTACAGTTCAGATTGCCCGTTCTGAAATCTATGCCCGTCCTAGATGGTTCAGACCATGCGGTCTCAAAGTGGCGTAATTCGTATGCCATTTAAATGAAATTTGTCATAAATGCTCAAATGCCTGTTTGGGTGGCATTTCCATTCTCCGCGCACAAGCCTTTCGTTACGGCCAACCTGGTTGTTTTTCATTCCGAAAATGCAGACCTTTGTCGCTTCTCACTTGCTTCCGAATGATTCAATGTTACTAGCCAAGTCGGTCCCACGTTTTCTTTGTTTGTGACTTTTTTCTCTCACCCCAGGTTTTGTCGCTATTTCAGGGAATGAAAAGCTACGGGGTTCACAGTAGTGTTTGAGGGCTTGATATGTACATGGAAATAAGCAAACAGATCACACACCCTGCCTACTTTGATACAACCTGCTTGCACTCACACGCCATCTAGCTACGTACGGAATCACACAACAACAAAAGATGAGAATCACTGAAGACTAAACTTCAGAGATCATACTGAAGCTGGCTTTTAATTTTGGAACACAAGATTGATTTGCTCGACGTCAAGTGCACCGGTCCAGTCTTGAATTGCAAGCATTTTGCAAGACGAAGACGGAATATATGGAAACAGCCAACGAAGATCACCGAACTTATCGAACGAGATGGATCTGTTCAGGAAAGTCCCGAGGAAACTATCGGAAATCAAAGATGACACTGAACTTTGAGAACACAGTCACCTAGATAACAGCAGTACGTGAGGTTCGTTGAAAAATATTTCCCAAGATTCGATCATAGAAGTTGAAAAATATTTGAATTTAATGACCATGAGAGTTGAAATAGAGTTCAAATCAGTTTTAAAAATGATGAAGATCTTTCAAAATTCAACTTAGACAGTTGAAAAAAAAGGCAATAATTAATGTAAGTTAGTCTAGATAATTATGCAGCTCATGTAAGTATCTTATTGAAAGCCAGGTATATTTTCACTCTTATGAAGGAATCAAGCATCGTTACAAGAAGGCATTTCACATCATTCTGATTCAACAATGTCTATTTGACAATTGAATTCAAAGCAAGCAAACATAGGAAGAGATTCCTAGTGTAATTGGATTCAAATGAACTTTATACTCATTAGTTGTAGATCAAGTTGCATTGCTACAGTATACTACTGTTCAATATTTTAAAATTATTTTGTGGGAATGGCAATTTTTTTTTAAATTCTTAGAATAAAGGTAAATAAGATTTATCTACTTATGGGAAATTTCGCTAAAATGGCGGTAATCCATATACCATTTTTCATTCATTTCCTTCTTTAGCTCTAAAGTCTAGGACTATTATAGATTTTAGAATGCATGGTCTAAACGTAAAAGTACCAAGTTTGTGGAATATCGCTATTTTAATGAAATTTTGGTTACTTTAAATAACCTTGTTATTTGCCTTTGTCTTGGTGAATCTACTATTTGACTGCAGTAATACAAACTCAAGTTAATTCAATTATGGCACGGGTTCATACACTTATTTTGAAATAAAAAATTTACAAGGCACTCTAATTGGGTGTTAACAAGTTCAAAATATTCTTAAATTGAAACCAATTAAATATAATAATGTGATTTACACTATGTTCATGGGCTCTCAAAAAGTGTGCTTGTCACCCACATCCATCCAACTGTTGAATAGATTTCTTCCATTCAATTGTTCTCACTACTTATTAAGCCACTGACATTAACTCATCCAAAGAACTTTCAATTACTGTGAGATGTCTTACACTCATAATAGTGATTGCAAAACATCCTACGTGAAGGTCAAATTTAAACATGAATTAAGTATTTTTTGGAGTGTCTGAATGTTTGGAATATTACAAGTGAAATGTTTGAAATGTTGCAAAAAAATTTCATCCACATTGTCTAAATTTTTTAATATTTCTGAAAACCTACATCACACCTTAAGCCCTGACACAAAAAAACCTAGAAGTTGCCAAACACAAAAAAATTTGAACGCTGACATGCCGAAACACTTACACCAATAGTTCCAACTGTCTGAAACCCTTTGCCCGAAAAGAAGAAACTATTTTGGCACTTCACGTACGGTAGTCAGTTAGTCCAGAGCGACGTTGAATGTCGGCCCGAGGGTCGGTCGATCGATCAGTGTTGCTCGACCATGTCATGTACGTACTGATCGATCCGTGACGAGCATTCCTCGCAAGCTTCACTCCATTCGTCACGACTCCCTGCTGCTCTTCATCGACAGCCAGTTGCGTGTGTGAGATTGGCTGGGCAACTTATTTTAATTTAATCATCAACCACAATGTACTGTAGAATTGAAGTCAATCAAACCAGACCTTGCATTTTCAATTCAACGGCGAGCTGCTTCGAACCAGATAGATGCCCGCGTGCCCCGGAGCATTCTGTCATTGGCATTTTCTTCAACAAGTTATACAGGAGCGGTACGTAAAGTGCGTATCAGCCGCCAGCGTTACCAGAGTGCAGTACTGTACTTCACTTTTGAAAAGCATTTCAGAAATCATCTTAGTTTGTTCTCGGAATTGAATTTTCTTTTGGATGGTAATGCAATTTTGCGTCTTGAACACTAAAAGTATATAATACGGAGTAATAATAATCACTAGTGTGAAACCGCGGTTGAACGACATATTGAAATTTTCTCAAAAATATAGTTCCACCAAAAAATTGATAGATGTTGGAACCAACCATTCTGGTGAAAATGACATTTGAAGTCCTACTGTATGTCGTTTCAACCGCCACTCCGGCGAAGTGACATTTTTGAAGTCCTATGTCATTTCAACCAATAAATTTGGTAGATTATAGAAGAAACCAATATCCCATAGACAACATCCTAAACAACATTCGAATGTTGTTTCAACCAGTGAATATGATATTAAAATTACTCCGTATAATAAAATGTGATTACGATACGTAGTAGTAAATCCTCATGTTTGATAAAATATACAGTGACTCCAAAAACTAAGTCTATACTTCATTCTATTTCACTCCGTGCGCCATATGTTGAAAAGAAATGGACAAAATCCAATTGAGTAAACATAAATGTTGTAGTACTCTTTGTGTACTACAATCCTAAAAAAATTTGAAGCAAAAAGCAATTACGGTTTGGAAGTAAATGAATTCCAAAGCTAACCACCCCATAGACTCAGTTTTTGGAGTGGGTTTCATAATCACTCTAAAAATTGCCTATGCATCTTTCTTGAGCTTCAATGGCTTGAATATTTCATTGCATGTTGTTGTACACCATTTAAGACCCACCCCTATGAATATTGTAAAAATTTGACAAATGCGTGCTTCAATAAAAATTATAAATAGAAAAAAATGTAATTAATATTAATTTGAATGGAATTTGAAGATTTTCAATGAATCAAAGACTTGAGATGTCATTTACTTTCATAGATGATCTATAGGTTGCAATTTGAACTGTTGTTGCATCTGTTTTGACTAGATTTGAAAATATTTGTCTTAATATACTATTAATACAAATCATTTTAATTTATATTTAGCAACAAAATCAATTATTTTGACCGCAATCTTTTTGAATCCAGCATATTAGTTTGTAAGGGTTGTATTTAGTACATTTGTTTGAATTATAGGTGATTCAATATGATATGACAACAACAAAAATAAAACCAGAATATTGACAATATGCCTTATTTTTATTTTTATCAATTGCGATTGTCAATCTTTTGTTATGTATATTTTTCTTATTCTATAACATACAAAATATATAAATTTAATGCATTAATACATTATTGGATTTCAATTAAAGGATTTTATTGCAAATAATTCAATATTCTGGATTTACTTTTATTGTTGTCATATCATATTGAATCACCTATAATTCAAACAAATGTACTAAATACAACCCTTACAAACTAATATGCTGGACTCAAAAAGATTGCGGTCAAAATAATTGATTTTGTTGCTAAATATAAATTAAAATGATTTGTATTAATAGTATATTAGGACAAATATTTTCAAATCTAGTCAAAACAGATGCAACAACGGTTCAAATTGCAACCTATAGATCATCTATGAAAGTAAATGACATCTCAAGTCTTTGATTCATTGAAAATCTTCAAATTCCATTCAAATTAATATTAATTACATTTTTTTCTATTTATAATTTTTATTGAAGCACGCATTTGTCAAATTTTTACAATATCCATGGGGGTGGGTCTTAAATGGTATACAACAACATGCAATAAAATATTCAAGCCATTGAAGCTCAAGAAAGATGCATAGGCAATTTTTAGAGTGATTATGAAACCCACTCCAAAAACTGAGTCTATGGGGTGGTTAGCTTTGGAATTCATTTACTTCCAAACCATAATTGCTTTTTGCATCAAGTTTTTTTAGGATTGTAGTACACAAAGAGTACTACAACATTTATGTTTACTCAATTGGATTTTGTCCACTTCTTTTCAACATATGGCGCACGGAGTGAAATTGAATGAAGTATAGACTCAGTTTTTGGAGTCACTGTATTGCTAATGAGAAGGTATTTCTATATCAATAACACACTATTAAAGTACTTGCCAGTCAGTCTGTCAGTTTGAAATATTCAAATGACACCGACAGAGAATTGCTGCACGGGACCGGGCCGGGTGCAGACATTCTGGTTGTTTTCTTCTCGAACAGTCGGAGACTGTTCGAAGTTCTGAGCCAGCAGTTGCTTTTCCGACAGAGAACAGAATTTGGTCCACTCCTTCGATCATTCTTGTTGGCACGTCCTTGGCCTTGGCCGGCGCGCATTGTGAAGCATTCGCCCTATACAGATATCGCCTTTCAACATGGATTCTGGTAGGAGCTGAATCAGCAACGCGTCGGTCAACTTATACGTTCAAAGTCGAGACTAAAGCAGCCGAACTGGACTAGCTCCATCTGTATTTAGTCCTGTTGAATCAAACAACTGACTTCTCTTAGCAACCTAGATTAATTCCATTTGAAATATGGAGAGCCACTGCAAGTAAAAAACAAAATAAATGCCCGTCAACTCTGATAAATATATCGACAGGAGCCCATTGCACGTTTATGGGAAATTTCGTTAAAACGGCGGTATTCCATACGCCATTTCCACATTCATTTCCTCCTAACTTTGATCACCCTTCCCCTTCCGTGCCATTGTAATGGAATACCGCCATTTTAATAAAATTTTGGTTGTTTCCAGTTCCCTTCTTACCTGGCCGTTTTCTGCAGGCAGTAAAGTCTCTACTGAAATCTTTTCCATTGATACGTATCGATATCCTAGGCGTGGATACTTTGACGTGCGTGAAAAGTCCAAAATGGAAATTGTGATATTGTTAACTCGTAGCATCCTCATCTTCGCAGCTGACGTAGTGTTGGCACTAATTGCTCCCATCGTACCCCATTGCACCACGGTTTATAGTTCATTGTTGCCTGCCAATTACATTCTCCGTCTGTTATATGAATGGTACATGGTGCAAGGCGGGTTTGACACGTTCACTAGTTTGCTGGATGATTTTAATTTCAATCTGGTGCCATTGCACTTGTTGTTGCCTTGAGGGGTAAGGTAGGCGGCTCGAATTTTGGAGGGTCATTTTCAATCGACCCTATAAAAGGGGCAGAAACCGTGCTCAGGGATTTAGAAATGCTGAACCCTTTTCGTCATCAGCAAATGGCAGTGCCTGCGCTTCCTTTTAGGACATTAATAAATTCATAATTGTTACTCTGATGAGCATAATTTGCTCGTGGGGCAATTGAGATTTGAATAAGCATAAAAAACTAGTGCACTTCATGACGTAAGGCTTTAGAGTGGGGATGGGGTCTCTGACATGTCCCCTTACTTTTTAACAGTAAATGCTTGCTTTGAGGACTTCAATGAACAATCCAAAACAACGTTTGAATTGCTTTCTGGACCTAGTTCCTCTATTCAAAGGCGTGTTTGGATTCTTCAATGCTGCACCTACGTGCAGGAATAGCGACCTACGACCATTGCACTTAAATATTTCATATTTATTTCAATTGCACTCAGAAAATTCCGGAAAAATTGGCAACTCATTGCTCTTTCATTTCTTCATCTGCAGAAAAATTTCCAACATCACCGGCTGTGCTCAGCTGCGTACAGAGGTCTCTGATTCCTTAGGTGCACGAATTGAGGACCTCCTACCTTACTCAGAAAGCCATAACGCGTGCAATCAACATCTTCTCTGTTCGTTTCCAAGGCATTAATATTGCCATACAGTGGTTTCCATCCTAAATTAAAATTCCGATTAAAGGGAACGTTAAGAAGTTCTTGAGGGCAAATTAAGCAGTTCAGGGATAGGTACAAAGACGCAGGGATATCAGGCCTTTCGCCTTGCAATGAGGCCACAAACGTGATGAAAGAAAGCTGACCATGAGAATTAGGGATCTCACTCCAATGGGATTTTGAAGTTTCTACTTCTTGCTCAACGGCATGGGCTGTGGTGTCTGGTACCTTGGATTCGAGTACCTGCACTATCTCTTCAAATTCAGGTCTTTGTGAAGCTTTGTTTCATGGCGTTTGAATCTACAGTGTAAAAAATTATTGAATTAACCCCTAAAGGACCATTGTCCCTACGGGAGACAAATGTGTTTTCGGGCAGGCACCTACGGGCTGAAATTTTCTCCTGATTTTTTGAAACTTTTTTTGGAGGTAGAAAAACTGATTAGCTTCAAGGAAATATAATTTTTTTCACAATCGGTGCCCGGGAAAAAAAGTTATGACCATATAAGCTCAAAACAGGCTACGGGGGGCAGCTCGGGCAGCAAAAAAAAAAGGGACAAAAATTTGAATTTTTTTTTTTTAATATTTTTTTTCTCATAGATTATATTTTTGGCTTTCCGGAAAGCTTTGATTCATTTCATTTGGATATGTTATGAGAAAGTTATGGACATTCTTGTTTTTTGGGCAGTTAAAGCATCATCTTGAAAAAAATAACTTTGGAATTCATTTCTGAATGCAATTTTTCAAATTTTTCAATTTTTTTTTTTTGGATGGTCTGATTTATTTGTTAGAACAATCTCACCATTGGGATTAGTGCATTTTAAGTCCATCTAAAATATATGAATGTTTTAGATTTTCCTTCTATCTTGTACCTACATCTATTTAACAAATTTTTTAAGAATGATAATTAAGTTTTTTTTTAATATTATTTTTTTCCTAGACTCTCAACTCAATTCTCCACTATAAAAAATAAAAGCTCAAAACTCTGTAGTGCAAAAATTTTAAGTTAAAAATGTTTAAAGTCAAAAAATCTAGTCCCGCAATGTGCTGAAAAACTTGTTTTTTTCACTTTAAATGCAAATATCTTGCCATCTGTGCGGTCAAAAATTCTAAAAAAAATTCCACACATTCTTATACTAGTTAGGTGTAAGATCCTACGGTTGGATGTGAAAAATAAACATTTTTCAATTTTTTTTATTCTTTGCTATAGAAATGGCAGTTTTCAGTGTTTTTGGCATAAAAAAGGCCTCGGTCCTTTAGGGGTTAATTAAAAAAATTCTTTTACTTTTCTTTTCGTAATAACCATTTTATTAACTTTTACTTGATGTTATCCATTGTAGGGTACAAGCATGCTTGGGGTACACCATAAACGTTGTCACACAATAAAATGCAGTGAAGTTCATTTCTTTAATGTAGATTGAGTTACAAATTTTGTTGTAAAAATCTAATTTTAATACAAATTTACTTGCTTCAAGTAGAATACAAGATGGAATCACCCAAAAAAAAATGCTATTAATTGAATAAAGTTGTTAATTTGATTCCTAAAGCCCCATTCAGGACTCTGTCACAATGTCCATTTTTCATTCACGAATTAAAAAGAAATACAAATTTTTAATAGAAAGTGTTTGCAAATCACTTTATTAGTTTATGGTGTTTTAATAACCAATTGTGTTAATTTATAACTTGATATGGGTATCTTGAAGTATTTTTCATTATTTTTCAAATCTTCTTAACCCCTAAAGGACCAACATGTGTTTTTTGACGACATAGAAATTTTGGGCATGTACGTGTGACTAGAGATTTGCATATTTTGGGCTGAAATTTTTATAGAAGGTGGGGACGAGGAATATCTTTCATATGCACCAAATTGCATGACATTTGGAAATACGAGTCAAAAGTTATGACCTAATATGTAGTTTGTTTCTCAACTCGGGCAGTTCAAGCAGATAAAAAAAAATCACTTTTTTCAAAAATAAAAATTTGAAATTGGTTTATTAGATTTATATATACGTGAAAACCTTTGAATCATTCCATCTTGATCAATGAGTCAAACGTTATAAGGATTTTTAGTTTGTGGGCAGTTATGGATTGTCTACTCTAAAATAAACTTTGAAGTAGTTTATTTCACTCAATTTTCAATATTTTTGAAAAAAAATAAAATTGTAGGATGTAAATTATTTATTACAACATTGAAACCATTGGGATTGGCATTTTTCAATTCCATAATTAACTTCTTAACAATTTAGTGTTTTGAACCATTCTCTACTTCTTTCTACTTACTATTTTTTTCCTATATGTTGTACAATTCCAAATAATCTGAAAATTTTCAAGCATGTAGCCAACTTGCACTAAAGAATGAATCCAAAGAAGCACAACCATTCTGGAAATTTTTCATAATAATTTGACCTTGTGAAGTGCAACTGCCCGGATTTTTGCAGGGCCAAAAAAAGGACTTTTGCCACTTCAAATGCTAATATCTTGTAATCTACACTATGAAAATTTCTGAATTTTTTTCCACATATTCTCAAACCAGAGTACTACAAGATCCTACGGTTACATGTGTCCAAAAATGATATTTTTCAAAAATTTGGTACTTGTATTAGAAATGGCAGTTTTGGAGCATTTTTGGTGAGAACATAGTCAAGGAACTTTAGGGGTTAAACATCACAAGGAGGGGCTACGTTTAAAAGGAATTCAAAATTAAAGATTCTTTTGGATTTCATAAGTAAAACATGAAAAGTAAATTGTAAAGTAGTAAATAGATAAAAATCATGATAAAATTCTTATATATATATGTATATTTTTTATTCATATGATATCAGTTGTTAAATCCTAATAAATATGAAAATTAAAAATTAAAGATTTAATAGGTTTTGATTCATGAGAATGATTTGGCTATATGTGTTCTAACAATAACCAATGTTTTTAAAAAATTATTCTAATTTTTATTTGTAAAAAAGGCTAATTGGAAATTATTTCATTCCTGTTCTTTGCATTAGAGGAATTTTCAACCCTCCGGAGGGCTACTTTGGAGTGACAAATCAAGCTACTAAAAAGTATGGTCTGTCACTCCAAAAAACTGCCGCAATGAGCAATCAACTTGCATGATTGCTCGCTTTTAATTTTTTTTTTAAGATTATATATATATATAATTTTATTTTTATTTATTTTTTGGACTCGTAAAACACGGTTCCTGCGCCACTGCTACTACAGTTTCAGGTAGGCAGGAATAGGAGAAAAACAAATTTTTGAACAACAAAAAAAGCAAATTTCAGGTTACCTCGAAGGGTTGTGGAGCAGCCTTCTGGAGGCCTAAATTTTTCTCTAATGGTTCCTGACTGGGGTACTCCAAGCATGCTTGTACCCTACATTGACTTTTATTTTGAATTGCTGTTTTTTTTACTTTATCTTTTATTTTAATCTTGAGAATATATAAAAAAATGTCCAAACATGTCAAGCAAAGCACTTTGTTTGTTTTATTCGTACCTACCTTACTACAAGCCTCTATAAATTTCAGAAACCAGGGCCAGCGCTCAGAGTCTGAATCAAGGAAACTATTAGATTCTCAAATTTCCCTCCTTCAAGAATCCCTTAATCTAAGCCCTCATAGATTCCTTAAAATCTAGGATTCACCACCTCAGGTTGAACGCTACTCGTTTGATATTTATGTTCACCGATTGAGCTCGTTGAACTCTGCGTTAGAAGCTAGGGTTTTGGAGTGTGCGACTAGGGTTGAGTGTGCGCGACGCCTCTTCCTCTTTGTCTTCTCTGTCGATGCTTCTGATTCTCATTCGCGGACACGGAGTAGCACAAGTGACGATAGTATAATTTTAGGAGACGGATTTTGGACGTCCGAAAAAACAACTTGTGTTTTTATGAATAGTAATGTCCAATGTAACATCTAGATATTACATTGGACATTACTATTGACATAAAAATACAAGTTGTTTTTTCGGACGTCCAAAATCCGTCTCCTAAAATTATACTATCGTCACTAAAACACGGGGTTCTTATAGTGTCACAAAGCACAAGAAATTCATTGCTATAGTGCAAGGGCTACATTGATGTTGAGTTCATCTCTTGGAGAATATGATTGTTGGTTGCACGATTGAAGCTTTTTCTGAAGCAATTAGAATTTTGTACGAAAGAATCTGCTAGAAGAATGTTGAACTAAGAAGCTATTAGGGTTTTGGGCGGTAATTTGAGTAACTCTCTCTCAGGTGTGATTCAACCCTAGCCCTAATCCTTTATTTGTCATAGGTCATGGCTTCCTCCGGTTTTTCTAAGAAATTTTCTAAGAGAGCTCCAAACGCAAGTTCAAAGAAGGCCCAAAAAACATCGTAGTGCAGCGATATGTCATGAGTCAAATCGGGATGTTGTTACCCAACTAGCCTCTAAGGATGTCCAGGTTATGGTCAATGATCCTGACTTAAATGTTGTGATGCGCCCCCTCGGGGACAGAGTTAAAATCTTTTCATCTCAACAAACAATTTACTTAGAAAGTACCGTAAAAAATGATGTTATTGGTACTCTTGAGGGCCAAGTTGGTGTTCTCCAGGGCCAAATTGTAAACCTCTAGGGCATGATGCAAAGGATGCAAAAACAAATGGATGAGACCAAGAAGGATTTTGAGATGACTATAAATAACATGGAAGAGCGATTGGAGGTTTCTAAACTCTTCCAACACCAAGGTATGGGAAATGCCTTAAGAGCATTTTGTGATGTCGTTTTGGACGTTTTATATAAGGCTTGTAGGAAGGAATCTATGAAAAAGGAAGAGAAAGCAAAATGGCTACTGGATCAGGGACCAACTGGTGCCCAAGCGTTTGTGACTAAGGGAGTTATTCTTGTCCTTTTTGATCTTGAGAAAAAAGTCACGAAGGAGAACTTTTTTCTCCTCAAGTGCCTTAGAAAAGCTTCAACTGACGTGAGCTACAAAGTTTCTCATAGGGCTTCACCTATAGAGGTGGCCACTGCCCTTAAGAAAGAAGGGAGAAATTTGTTTGAAGGTCAGTTTAGGAATGTTCATGCTTTTTTTCAAGCACTTTGTAAGGTAAGCTCCAAGCAAATGGTGAAGGATTGGAAGGAGGGCCGGCGGAAGGAAGAATTCCAGAAAAAGTTCAAAGCTCTTTCATGACTCAATCCAGGTATACTTTCATTTAGTTTGAGAGCCTTATTTGTTAGATACTTTGATGGATTCTATTTTTGAAGTTTTTACAGGTTCTTTTATTTTAAAGGACCAGATACTGATCACCTAGCATTGAAGGGTTAATAGTTTACAGCAGTTTGCAATTTTGATATGTTGTCCTGCAACATCTAATAAACTCTTTGGCGGACGCAGGCTGTACCCTTATCACTATTTTGGTATCTGGAATCTGTTGCATGAAGGCAGTCAAGTCACCAGAACAATTTGAGGTATCGAAGGAACAGTGAAGAACCTGCGCTTAAATTTGGAAACAGTTCGCCCGTCATTAAATTGACTCGTTGGAGCCAGCAAGGATTTAGGACTGATAGATGTGGGATGCACTTTAGGTTGAGTGTGCGCAGGTTTTGTGTAATGACCGTTGCAGGACTTCATGCTGACGTGTTTTGCAAAATCTCTGCACTCTTTAGTCAGAATATTTATTTGATACACAGTTGAAGGTTGCAATTTCAATCTTGTGCTGAGGTACCGAGCAACGCTGTTAGCTACGGATTTCTTTCATCTATAATTGTAAAATTTGTATGTAAGGTCTGCTCTGGGTGCTGGGCTGCCTCATTCGATGCTCAATCAAGCGCCGTAGATTGCCCCCTTCTCGATTGAAAATAAATGCAAAATCGTCATTTTAATCCAATTTTAAAAGAAATGCAATGAGGCCACAAATATAATGAACGCGATAAAAGAAATGAGGCCATAAATGTGATAATAGACGGTGAGTGTTACACACTGGAGAAGGTCGATCATGAAACTCTTGCCCCCAGTGCAGAAACTCTGGCTAGCCTCAGGCAACAGAAAAAAGAAATAGTATAATTGGCACAATGATGGTCAGCTATTCCGACAATGGCAAGTGGGTGACAATTAAACTAGAAAGCTGAGGAAAGGGCTGTGAAGACCTTCATGGAACGTTTTACAGAAGAGCAGAAATGTAATTTCATACGAATGATGAAAGCATGGAAGAAACAACCTTCCCAAGGGATTTTGAAGAAGATTGGGTGGAGAAGGTCTCATTGCTTCACTCTAGCCCGCTTAATTGACCTTACAAAGCATGGGTTCTCTGTATATTTGGAGAAGACAACCCTTTGCACAATCAAAGTGGGTGCAGAGGTGGACACAGGTGTTGAAGATTTTATTGATTCCATTTGGGAGGTACTGGAGGTGGTTTACAACCGCGCGGCGCGACAAAAGTCCATCATTGTCGCCATTATCGCCGTCGTCTTCATGTTCAATTTCTCTACAGTCTAGGAAAAGTGTTCATACCTGGCTGGGGTAGTCAATCAGGAGTGCACGTCTTCAGGACATATTAGGTTTAGGCATAATTTGTAGGGTGCCACTAGGCGATGCGCATTGCAGTTCAGGCAGAATAGTTGTGCAGAGAATTCCTGGAGAGGTTTTGAGGTTGACAGTAGATTGTGTAACTGAATTTCTGGGAATTAAAGAAAGTATCTCAGTTCTAAATACCTCCAGTTAAAATTGCAAACCTCGGTTCAATGACTCACTTGAAGATCAAAGAAAAGTTGGTTTTCTTGAACACGATTAGCCTTATAAAGTTGGTGGATTGTCGCTGCAAAGTACAACTAATTCAGTGGAATTGATGCACAAGCATGAAGTATTCATTTTCTATTACAGATTTAGTCATCTCCAGTAGAACATCCAATAAAGAAGGGGAAAAATTAAATAATCTGCGTACAAGTGGAATACATTGTGCGATCAGACAGAACATGCTGCTCCACGAATGAAGGAATTGAATCCTCTCTTCCATCCATAGTGTAGACGTTACATTACACATTTAGATGAGGAAAAAGGGGTTCCATTGCAGAAGCGGTGCCCATGCTCAAGCCTCCAGCACCAGGAAGCTAAGAAACCGCAAAACTGAAAGTATCACCAAATCGATTCTCTTAGGCGGAAAGGTGCTTAATATTCACTTTGCCCTTTCCAATCAAATAAATTTCTTTGGATGTACTACGTGTTGCCTTAGGCCACAGCCAACTTAGTTGTTGAAATCTCCCTTTGTAGAATTTGAGAAAACCTGCAAACACCATCAAGCATTAACAATCAACGTATTCTTTTGGATTGCAGTAGTCAGTCTGTGATATGGCCTTTCCGTGGATGACCTTGAGAAAGGAGATAAATTGGGCACTCATCTTTGCTTATAGTAAAGGAACAACAAAGCTCATGTGATGAACTTCAAAATTGCCATTTGTAGTGCAAAGACCTACAATGAAAAAAATACTATTTTTTTTTACATATTCAACTATAGGATCTTGCACTAGACATGTATGAGAATGTGTGGAAATTTTCTTAGAAACTATATCCATATAGATTGTGATATATTAGTATTCAAGTTGAAAAGAAAAGGAATTTTTTGTATCTTGTATTATTAGTTTTTTTGACTTTGAATCCCTTTAATTAAATTCTTTTGTAGTACAAAATTTTGAAGTTTAAGTTTTTTATAATATAAAATTGTGTTAAAAATATAGGAAAAAATTCAAAAAACAAATGAATAATTTTAATTCTTAAAAGATTATTAAAAATTAGTAGGTACAAGATAGAAAAAGGAAATTGAATTGTTAATGGTTCTAAAATGGAGTTAAAACATGTCAATCCTAATAGTGAGCTTGTTACATCAAGTTCTTTTCACCCTAAGGACAATTTTGTTTTTAAAACATTGCAAAAATTGAATTCAAAATTGAATCTTCTATCTTATTTTTTTCAAGAAGATTCCCTAATTGCATGCAAAACAAGACTTGGGTGATTGCAAGAAACAACTATACTATTTGTTGTACTATTTTTTGCGTTTTTTAACTATACTCATAATTTTTTCCGGAGTACTTTAAAATTAGATTTTATTTTTATTTTTATTTTTATTTTTATTTTTAAAATATGGCTAATGTGTACACTTTGAAGATGAAGATAACCACCAAAGGGAAGGTATACTAAAATTCTCTAAGTAAGAGAACTAGGAAAGTACCAAATCTCAAGAAAATAGATACTTTGATGTTTTAATGAGTTAAAAATAGAAAAACAATAATAAATAAAATAAAAATTGTCCATTTGTAACAACTCTATGAAGATGGTCATTCACCAAAAGAACCACCAAAATAATACTTTACATATTTTGGAATGCCAGCAGTTGAATGAAGCTCATTTTGTAAACTTCCACACCACATAAAATCAATTATTTTTAGAATTCCTTTCAGCAATAGCTACAAGTCTACTAGAAGACCATCTCCTCCAAATTTCAGCTCCAAATTTGTTTCTATGGGTACTACTTTGCTTAATATCCCCCAAAATTGAGTACTATGATATAAAAATGGAGGGTATTTTCAGATAGTAAAACATTTTTTTAAATTTAAAAAAAATTAGACAAGATATAAAATGAATCACGAGTACTTTGTTTATAAATTTTGAGTCATTTGGAGCAAGAATGCAAAAGTTATGGTCAAAAAACAGGATCAGCCAATGGTTTGCGATAGGAAATAACACCGGTGTTTCTTGCAATCATCAAATATTTTTCATTATTTTCACCTCACTAATCCAAATGAAATAAATCAAAACTTTTAATGTAGACATAAGTATAATTTATAAGAAAAAAATTCAAAATTTAATTTTAATTTCTTGTGAATTTTTTTGGCTGTCTAGAGTCAAACATTTTTAAATATAGGAGGACATAACTTTTTCTCCCACATACCAAATGAAACAAAAAATTATATTTTTAGAAAGATGAAACATTCACTTACCTTTCAACATAGTTTCAAAAGATACCAAATTTTTTTACGTTGTAGAGACGTGCCCAAAGCTCCAAAAAAACCCATTCCAAGACTTTGAATCTTTTGAAGTTAAGACATGTTGTGCCTTGCACTCTAAATCACAATTTAACTTAGATATAGGATCACGGAGCAAAGTTTAACTTCAAAATCCGTTTACTCTGTATGTTCCCATTTCTTGACTACTGAAGCTTGAAATTTTTGTATTTATTTTTTGGATACAAAATCATATGTATCCTATATGTTATACAATTTTTAAGTCTTAAGAAAATTACTATGACTTTTTTAAGGAAGAAGTGAGAATATTCATATCAAATATAAAAAATATAAAAAACTCTCCGTGGGTGTATATAATAGTATACATTATTATGAAGTAGAAATATTTACTATGTCTTTCTATAGTTTAAAAAAATTAAAAGACCGTGGTTATAAGTCCAAAGTTCAAATTGCAATAAGATATTCAATTTTAGGGCTTAAATTTTCAAGTTGAAGTGAGAACTAAAATCCATTGAATTTATTTCATTAATTGGGCTTAAGTTCATTTATATGGTTCAAATTCTCATCAAGAGCAAGGATCTTAAAGCTACCAAAATATACTACACCATGATCCATAAATGTCACTAGAAGAAAACTGCGTTGGAAATCGCAGTTTTGCGTGGGCTGGAATTTGTTGAAGCCCACGTTTCCAACGCAGAAATTTGTGTTAAAATGCGTTTTAACACAAATTTCTGCGTTGGAAACGTGGGCTTCAACAAATTCCAGCCCACGCAAAACTGCGATTTCCAATGCAGTTTTCTTCTAGTGTGTCCATTCTCTTATGTTGTACAGTCAAAATAATCCATAATATATCATCAACCCCATACATGTAGAATGCATTGAATCAACTTCCAAAAAAATTGGATGAATTGTTTTTTTCCATCCAACAAGCCTCCCTAAAATCATCCAACACTCCAAATTAAACTTGTAGTATATCATTCACTACTAGAAGAATTCGGTCCAAATGAAAAGAAATTCAACAGAAATTGTGTTGATTTTCATGTTGGTTAGGAACACTTGGTTTGGACCCTCTATCAACACATTTGTGTTGGTTTTCTGTTGGATTGTGTTGATTTTAAAATTGGATGAATTGGTTTTTTCCATCCAACAAGCCTCCCTAAAATCATCCAACGCTCCAAATTAAGCTTGTAGTATATCATTCACTACTAGAAGAATTCGGTCCAAATGAAGAGAAATTCAACAGAAATTGTGTTGATTTTCATATTGGTTAGGAACACTTGGTTTGAACCTTCTATTTTCATGTTGGTTAGGAACACTTGGTTTGGACCCTCTATCAACACATTTGTGTTGGTTTGGACTGTGTTGATTTTCGTTGGTTTTCTGTTGGATTGTGTTGATTTTCATGTTGGTTAGGAACACTTGGTTTGGACCCTGTGTTGATTTTCATGTTGGTTAGGAACACTTGGTTTGGACCCTCTATCTTTGGACCCTCTATCAACACATTTGTGTTGGTTTGGACTGTGTTGATTTTCGTTGGTTTTCTGTTGGATTGTGTTGATTTTCATGTTGGTTAGGAACACTTGGTTTGGACCCTGTGTTGATTTTCATGTTGGTTAGGAACACTTGGTTTGGACCCTCTATCTTTGGACCCTCTATCAACACATTTGTGTTGGTTTGGACTGTGTTGATTTTCGTTGGTTTTCTGTTGGATTGTGTTGATTTTCATGTTGGTTAGGAACACTTGGTTTGGACCCTGTGTTGATTTTCATGTTGGTTAGGAACACTTGGTTTGGACCCTCTATCTTTGGACCCTCTATCAACACATTTGTGTTGGTTTGGACTGTGTTGATTTTTGTTGGTTTTCTATTGGATTGTGTTGATTTTTGGTTTTTGTTGATTGTGTTGACTATCAACACATTTGTGTTGGTTTTTGTTGATTGTGTTGGTTTTTGTTGATTTTCATACACATTTGTGTTGGTTTTTGTTGATTGTGTTGGTTTTTGTTGATTTTCATACACATTTGTGTTGGTTTCTGTTGGTGTTGGTTTTCTGTTGGTTTTTTGTTGATTAAATCTGAATTTTAAACAATTAAAAAAAAATTATTTAATAATAATAATAATAATAAAGTATTTTTTGCCACGTAGGACAACCCGCCACCGGCATGGTTTGAACTCAAAACCTCCTAGTTAGTAACCATGGGCTTCAACCATTACACCATGGTTGAAGCCCCATGTTAGAATGGATTAAGAGGTTTTTATTTATAAACTTTTTTCTCAGTTATGCAAAGTCAGCAGACTTTGAAGGGCCATATCTCCTTCATTATAAGTCCGTTTTCCATAAAACTAGTTGGAAACGGTTCACATTGAAGTCTACTTTTAGTGGTAAAATTTTCAATTTTTTCTAAATTGTTTTCAAACTCTGACAAGCATTTTCCTAAAGGTAGCCTTACTTAATCCTTTTCATTTTCATTTTGCAAAGTCAGCAGACTTTGAAGTTCCATATCTCCTTCGTAGATAGTCCGTTTTCCATGAAACTTGTTGGAAATGATTAATATTTAAGTCTAATTTTAGTGGTAAAATTTTCAGTTTAATCTAATTTGTTTAGAAAATCTGAAAAGCATTTTTATAGAGGTGGTTTAGCCAAATTTTAGAATTAAATAGTAGAATTGTTGAATAGTTCAAATTTAGGATTTTGAATTGCTTAAAACTTATATTTTGAATAGTTCAACACTCAAAACTCAAATTTTAATCCGCATTTTACTATTGTCATTTTGAGGGACAAAATGGATTTCAAACATGTTCCTATCACCGCAATTTCAAATGAAACTTTGTTATAAAATAAAATATCTTATTATCTTTCTATAAGTTTAATTTTTATTTTAAATATTATGGTTCAAAGTATATTTAAAGCTTTGATTCATTCTATTTAGATTTGTGATGAAAAGTTATGAAGAATCTTAATTTTTGGGCAATTTGAGCATTTTGGTGAAAAAGACAATTGTATGTAAACTGAATGTAAATTGTATAGGTTTATAAGTATACTTTTATATTAAACTTTAAAACATATATTAGAATTAAATTAAATTATAAGTTTCAATTCTAATCATTTGATTACATCCTATAGAAAACTGAATGAAAATTGGATTAGATTTTGAAATGATCAAAGTTGAATTAAAGTTGAAATTTTCATTAAGTTATTTGAATCACAATTTGATTTAGAGTTGAAATTGATTAGAATTTTGACTAAATTCTAAGTTTGAATTGTAATTAAAGAATATCATTGGAATCTAGATCAAATTCAAGATCAAATTACACTCTTTAAAAATTTGATTAAAATTTGAATTTTAAATTTGTATATACTCTGTATAAGATTCCAAATGATTTTGAAAGATTCTAAAAGATTCTAAAAAAATTCAAAAGATTTCAATAGATTTTCAAAAGTGTTTAAAAGATTTCAATAGATTTCAATAGTTTTTCAAAAGATTCTAACAAACTCTAGTAGATTTTTAAAAAATTTAAAAAGATTCCAATAAAATCCCATAAAATTATAGTAGATTCTTAAAAGATTCCAAAAGATTCCAAAAATATTCTTGGAATTTCTAAAAATTTAACAGAATTTTGTTGATTTAAATTGAACCAACAGAAAACGTGTTGATGTAGTCTAAAAAAACGCCTTCGTTGAGGAAAAATCATTTTTATGTTGGTTCGGTCAAAATTCAGCAGAAATGTGTTGATTTTGTCTTGGTTTTCACTACCTTTCTAGTAGTGATTAGAAAGATATTGTTGAGAACATTCCACTAGCATATAATATGCACAATTTGGATAAAAAGGGTCATTTTCACTTTTGAGGTAAATTAATGGCTTTGGAATTGGGATTGCATTTTTAGTGCACATAGAAAAATTATCACTTAAATACTCATTTTGAAACAAGTTTTATATTGAATTTTTACAAAATTAAGAACATGTAAGTTGACTTATTAGAACTTCAATGTATGCATAAGCTCTAATATTTGTTTGTTTTTAATTTGCAAAAAAATTCATTTGCAAAGATTTTAAAACCTTCTTTCAAAAGTGTTTCAAAATAACTTTTGGCTAGAAGTTGAATGAGAATTAGTTCACAAAAAACCTAAGAAAAGTGTGTAGAAGATGATGATTATCATGTACAACCTTTAATAATTAGATTGCTTTTAGGATCAATTACTTGAAAGATTCAAATATAGATACAAATCACTCAATTTTAATATTTAACACTCTCAAAAAAAATTAATATTTAAATTATATAAAAAAAGATTAGAAAGATGATAATCCATGAAAATTTTGAGTTGAAAAAAAGGTTATTATTCTTCAACAATGAATGAGTGAATTCTTAATTAGTATTGAATTATGAAAGCAAGTATGATCCTTATTGCCTTAATACATTTTGAGAGAGCTTGCTAGCTAGGCATTAAAAAGACTCCATTTGGTAGGTTCCTAGTTTAAAAAGATCAAGTTTCAGATACACAAAGAAACCAATACCTTAATATAAGATCTCCAAAGTGAATAAGCATTTCATAAATCTCATAATTCACAATGAAATGTCAAAGTGTAAAAACTATGAAATTGTTTATTTGTGATTGCATTTTTCAAATATCTGTAGAAGAAAAACACTAAGACGCTGTAAAAAAAAATTGAAAGCATCACATTGAAAAATCAACACATTTGAAATTTCCTTGACAACAAGACATTCCTTTCCCTTCACTTGGACTCCCTCACTCATGTAGAAGTAAATGGCAATTAGTTTGATTGATGTCAATAATGGCATTATTGAATTACCAATTTTGATAATTGTCTTACATTTTGCTGACTTTGCCAACTCATGCAAGTTTGACCTTGGAATTATCTTATTTAATGTGGATTGCACTCAATAAAGACCACTTCGTATTACATCTCAAACCCTAAGTCCCAATTCAATTTTCAAAATGTGATAGGTGGAGGGTTAAAAATTGGAACTTGGAGCTTCACACTATGTACCATGTCCTTATATGCTCCACATTGCTTAAATGGCAACACTTTTTGGAAATTTTCATGCCAAAGAAGTGGGAATTGGAGCATGGGTTGAATTTAGCAAAAATTAAAATTCAACTAGAGCTCCAAGTCCCAACTAACATTTGAATATAAAATGACAAAAAAATACACCATATAATTCATTCTCGTATGTTGAAATTTAGTTCAAATATGTGCAATGTAGATTTTGCTGCTAAAATACTATTTAATATTTTTTTGACTTTTTGATCCATATTTTGGGCACTTAATTGCTATATACTATTTTTAATGAAACAAATTGTTATTTAGGATACCTTCACATTATGTCCTAATTTCCAACTTTGTAAGTCTTGGTTCAAGGCCAAAGGTTCCTAGCTTTCTTAGGTTGTAGGAGGCAAATGAAAAATAATAAGTGTGGAATTTGAGACTTAAAGTGTGAAGGTCAATTGAAAGTCTTAGCTCTAATTTCAATTATTTTTTTGTATAATATTATAAAACAATTAAGTATCTTAGAAATGGGTTAAAAAATCAAAGCCCATTTTGTGGACACTTTTAGCATCAAATATACATTGGATAGATTTGGAGAAAATTTGAGCCTACTAGAATGCCTTATATGGTGATTTTTACTTTATTTTATATTCAAAAAAACTATTGGGGCTTAGAAATTGAGTTGAATTTTCATTTTGGCTAGACCTGATTTGACCTCTAAGTTCCACTTCCTTGGTGCCAAAACTCCTAAAAGTACTGCCGTGTAAGCATTTTGGAGTGATGTGGAACTTAAGACTTAAAACATAGTGTTAACTTCTAACTGGACCACGATATTTTTTGTGTCACAACACTCAAAGATGCCAATTCTATTGCAAAGTGCAAAAAACTATGAAAATTTGTTTTTTCTTGTATATCTAATTGTAGGATCTTGCACTATATTAGTGTAAGAATGTGTCAAAGAAATTTCAAAAACTTTAGCCAAATAAATAGCAAGATATTTGTGTTTGAAGTGAAGAAAAAAAAATTTCTTGCACCTTGTGTGGCTAGATTATTTGACTTTGAACCCTCTTAACTTAGATAATTTTGCACTACAAAGTTTGAATTAAAAAAATATATCATAAAAAATTGAGTTGAGAGTTTGGAATTTTTTTTGAAACACTTAGTTTTTATTTAAAAAAAATGTTAAGCAAAAATAGATATGAGATACAAGGATAAACTAAATCTTCAATATCATTAAGATGTATTGAAACATACTAATTCAATGGTGAGATTTTACTAGCAAACAAACAAAACCCTGTGAAATTGTTTTTTTTGAAAAATTGTAAGAATTGAGTTCAAAAACAAATCCAATGCGTTATTTTCTCAAAAAAATGCTATGATTGTCCAAAAAACAAGATGCTCCATAATTTTTACATCACTATTCCAAATGGAATGAATCAAAGGTTTCTATGTAGACAAAAATATAATCTATAAAAAATTTAAAGTTTTATTTCAAAGTTTTGTAGAGTTGTTTTGTTGCTCTACACAAGAATTGGGAAGACCATGCAGCTAGTTCAAAGTTAGCTGGTGGAAGTGGAAAAAAATCCTATTGCATTTTGAAAATAAAAGATGCAAAACTGAGAAGAAATTTGTAGGGCTAGACAACAACCGGTGCCCCCCCAAATTGGAGTATTTCAACCACCATGGAAAAAAAATTTAGTGGTTAATATACGCCTAAGTGAGGGTCAGTTGTTATAGATATTAACCGTCTATACAGTAGCTTGTAAGCAAGAGTTTTTTGCTTTTAAGGCACAAGGAAGTATGGAGTGGATGGACAAACTTTCAAGAATATATGGGTTTCAATTAGTTAGAGCTCATCTTTGAAATTAAAGTATTTTAACCTACTTATCCTTACTAAAATTGCTAAGTGTCAATGTATGAGCACCGTGACCTATGAAAAGTCTTTTTCTATGCAAAACAACATTAAGCAAAAGCTTAGAAATGGCATGACAACATCAAATTTGGATAGTATCATGCGATTGCCTTTAGAAGGACTAGACAAAGACTTTGACAACATGATTCTAGACAAATAAGATGCCATTGTCTTATTGAAGAATTCTTCTAAGTTTTAACATTTATTAAAATCCATTTTGAGCAATACCTTAAAGGAGCAATTAAAAAACTAGTTGAAGAAGGTTTAAAACTAAACCTCTTGAATTTCATGCAAACTTTTCCTAACCATCTTCAACTCTATATTGCATGGGTTGAGAGGATCCTCGGCCTTCAAATGGTGAAGGGCTTTGCTAGATTCAATTTTTGCCAAGGATGCAATGTTATTTAGTACGTTGATTTTGGAATTTTTTTTTTTACATTACAAGTATTTAGCAATTTAGCCAGTGCCAACTTCAATTTGGAGGAAATTGACCAGTGGAAAATTGATATTGAAAGAAATAAATCAGCACTTTTTTGTAATTCAGGGGATGCAACCGGTGACCATTGAAAAAAATCCGGTCCATTTTTGTGGAAGGAGGAAATCAACTGGAGGACCTCCAAAAATTATATTGGCTCTACAAAGTAAAAATAGAATAGAAAATGGCATAACGTTTGCTTCCAAATAGAGATTGAAATAAAAATTATGTAACCAAAAGGCTAATGTATTTTTCTATTTTACGAAAAAAATTCAAAAAATTATGAAAATAATTGAGAGCATAGGAATTTGCCCAAAGTCCAATTTATATTCAAGATAACAATGTTCCTTTGTGGGTTAACCCCTAAAGTTCCGAGGCCTATTTTCTTCCCAAAAACGCTCAAAACTGCCATTTCTATAGCAAAGAGTAAAAAAAAAATTTAATTGTTTTTTTATTCACATTTAACCGTAGGATCTTACACCTAATTGGTATGAGAATGTGTGGAAAAAATTTTAGAATTTTTGACCGCACAGATTGCAAGATATCTGCGTTAAAGTGGAAAAAACAAGTTTTTCAGCACATTGCGGGACCAGATTTTTTGACTTTAAACATTTTTAACTTAAAATTTTTGCACTACAGCGTTTTGAGCTTTAAATCTTTATAGTGGAGAATTGAGTTGAGAGTCTAGGAAAAAAAAAAATTCAAAAAAACTTAATTATCATTCTTAAAAAAATTGTTAAGTAGAAGTAGGTACAAGATAGAAGGAAAATCTAAAATATTCATATATTTTAGATGGAATTAAAATGCACTAATCCCAATGGTGAGATTGTTCTAGCAAGTAAACTAAACCATTCCAGAAAAAAAAAATTGAAAAATTACAAAAATTGCATTCCGAAATGCATCCTACAAGTTATTTTTTTCAAGAAGATGCTCTAACTGCCCGAAAAACAAGAATGTCCATAACTTCCTCATAATGAATCCAAATGAGATGAATCAAAGCTTTCCAGATAGACAAAAATATAATCTATGAGAAAAAAAATATTTAAAAAAAAAATTCAAAATTTTGCAAATTTTTTTTGCTGCCCCCCGTCCCCACGCATTCCAAGAAATGGCATAATTTCTTGCTCAAAGGTCCGATTTCAAATTTTTTTTTCTGCCACATACCTCTCTCAATTCTTCATGTTCACAAAAAGTTTCAATAAATTAGGAGAAAATTTCAGCCCGTAGGTACCTGCCCCAAGTCCCATTTGTCCCCTGAACGGACAATGGTCCTTTAGGGGTTAAGCCCCAAGTTCCAATTTTCAACTCTCCACCAATCAAATTTTGAAAATTCAAAGGAACTTGGAACTTGGGATGTACTGTGAAGTGGCCCTTATAGTTGGAACTTTGGCCTTCACACTATGAATTTGAAGTCCCAAGTCCTACATTTAATATTGTTTTTCACCTTCTAAAACCCTAAGAAGTTGATATTTGGCCTTGAACCAAGACATGGTAAATTGAAACTTGGGACATAATGTAAAGCATCTTTAGAAGACCATTGTTGCTCAACAATACTAGATCCTCAATAATGGCAAATCCATCAAGAGATGGCATGCAAGCCTTAAATTTGATGTGCATTCATTACATAAAATTTGGTCTATGTGGAGGGCTGTTTGACTTCCGGTGGATGTGCAAATAGAGTGAAATAAAAAAAAATTATTGCTAAGAAATAAAATAATTTATAAAAATAAAAAATAAAAAAATAATTTTTTAATTCAAAATCTGACGGGGCACACAATCTGACTTTCATTAGCAAGGTTCTTTGTGAGTAAATTTGGGCTGATATTTTTTCCTATTACACATTTTCATCAGTGCAGTCAAATGGCCCTCTCAAGGGTTGAAATTTTCTCTAATGTAGTCCTTTTAAAGCACTTTGCATATCCTTATACATTTGAAATATTTTCAAAGACATCGTCTTGGAAGAGTAGAAGAAATCCAAATAGTACAAATCAAATAGTACAAATCGTACTCTGTTGTAAATCATACACTATCCCATGTAAATCACAGGCACTCACATATAAACTTGAAAGAGCACCATACAGAGTCAAGTGAAAACCTCCAAACTTTGTACAAATTAGAACAAAATATCAAAAAATTATTTCATCTCAATGAATGTAGGAGAGAAAATTTCAAAAATAGAAGCAAAATTTAGACAATCAAAAACTATGAAGAACAAAGAGGAGACATTGAAGCTTTAATACAAAAATCCTAGACATCCATTGGCCAAATTGAAATGTGTATCCTGATCATGACTAAATGTACTATGAAATCTCAACCATTGCAAGAAGGATGCAATGTTCATTACTACTTTTAGTTTGAATTTGGATTTTTAGTTGTGGTCATATTGAGTTTAGAACAAATTGGTCGGTTAGAAATTGATATTGTAGGGAATGAACTAGTAGATTTTGCAATTTAGAAGATGCAATTGGTGACCATTAAAGAAAAAATAGTCCATTTTGTGGAAGGAAGGAATCAACCATGGGAATTCCAAAAATTTCTAAACACTAGGTTGGAGTTCATGGGGAAAGACAAAGATGCCCTACAAATTTAACCCTTGAACAATGTAACAAATGTTTATTGTTTGATGGGTGACAAAGAATCCTTGAGATAGAAGTGCAAATGTTAATCTTTGGAATTTTGTATGAAAAAATAAAGGTCTTGTACAGTACACAACGGATTCTTTTGGAATTCCCTGCAACTAGTTTAGAGATTCTGTAATATTTTCTTGCTAGATTTTCCTAAATTTTGTGTTTCCAGGTGTTCTAATGTCATCATAGAAGGATCTTCAAAGAATTTCTAGGCAGAAAGAAATTGTGGGTTTTCTTTGTAGGGATTTTTATAACTTCCCCCCAAATCCCTCGAGTGCAATCCAAATTGGTAGATTTTGCAACACATTAACACATCTTACATTTCAATGTTGTTTCCACCTAATATTAGGTAGATTTTAGAAGATTCAATTGTCCCATATCGATTTTCAAGGGTACCGTGAGGTTAGACAAATAAGACTTGTAAGGTATCAATTTCCATGGCAATGAATTCCATTCCCAAAGATCTAACATGTCTAAAAATTTTAACATTTTAGAAATCTAAAAAATTTAACTATATACGAAATTGTAAATTTTTTAAACAAATGAAGTCTACATACTACTAATATTTTGAACTCTTGAAATGTAAATAATGGTCTAAACTAAAATTTTAACCCCTAAAGGACTAATGTGTTTAGAGGCCCAAAACCGCTTCAAAATACTCGTCGCCAAAGCAAGGTCAAAATCTTCATCGATATTTATTTTTTAACAAATTCAACCATAATATCTTTTGGTTAACTTGCACAAGTACATTGTCCCAAAGTTTTAGAATGAATATCCCCACCGATTGCAAGATCAATGTGCCTAAACTTCAAAATGTAGACTTTTCTAGTCCTTCCAAAAGGTGAAGTTTTGTCTTTCAACATTTTTAGAAAAAATCACGTATGTCCTAGTACTTGAGCATTTTATACAATGCTTTGGAAAATGGGTTTAAGAAAAAAAAAAAAAATTAACCAAAAAACTTTTGTATTCATTTGTAAGAAAATTGTAAAGTAAAAGGTATTATTGAATGAAAGATAAAACTAATATGCTAATAATTTTTGGAAGAATTTGAAAATTGTTAATTCCAATGGTGAGAATGCTCTAACATACAATTAGTATCTTTTATTTTCATTTTCATTCAAAATTTTTCAAAATTGAGAGCAAAAGATGACTTTGTATGTTTTTTCTACCTTCATTGCCCGCAAAATAAAACTCCTCATAACTCTTACCTCATTATTTGGAATTGAGGGGTTCAATTTTTTTTGAGTAGGTATCAATCTACACAATTCCAAAAAAACATTATTATTTTTTTAGGATATATTTTTTGTTGCCCGGTTTGAAATTGAAATTGAAAAAATCTTTTTAACTTTTGCATTACTATTTGGAATGACACACTATAACAAACCTGTGTTTTAGGTAACGAGCCCCAATTTTTTTAAACGGATTTTAGGTGATGTCAATGTTTACAATCCAATGTTTTTATGGCAACAAGAACATCCAACATAATATCAAAGTTGACATAAAAACATTGGGTTGTAAACATTGACATCATTTAAAATTTGTTTAAAAAAATTAAAGCTCGTTACCTAAAACGCGGGTTTCTTATAGTGATATGAAACGAAGCTTCACATGTAGATTATGATGAGTAGCATCCATCCTGAAAATTTCATGCAAAAATTCCATATTATAAAGTCAATAAAGCTTGTCCCAATTCCTCCACAGCCCAAAGTGGTCTCCTCGGTTCTTTAGGGGTTAAAATGTACAAATCAATACGATTGAAAATTGAAAATTTGCATATCTATCAAATTTCAACTTCCAAAACCTACTAATTGTATTGATTTTGCTGACTAAATCTACATTAAAGTTAGAATTTAGAGGCATAAATCTATATTTTGGAATGTTGAATTTTTTGGTGATTTTCAAAGTTTAGATTGGTAATGCACAGACAAACCCATGCTAAGCTACACTCTGACGTGTCCCCTCCCCAAGTTCATAGTCATGATGCTAAAGAGTTGCTAAGATTGTGTTAGTGGATGGGTGATTGACACAAATGGGAGGGTTGAGTAGATGTTAGAATTGGTGACTGGAGGCATTGGATTGTTTCACTTTATCTCTATATATATATAGAGAGAGAGAGAGATGGAAAAATAGACTATTGCAATCAAGACTTGTAGTCAAAAGACACCTACATAATGATTTCATTATGCATTTTTTCAATAAATGAGATTTGGGCCACAATCAATGTCTCAATTGACAATAATGGAATGATTAGTGACCTCAGTAGGAACTGTAGTATAAATTTATTGTAAGAAGTGACTTTTTACGCCTTCCACATTAGAAAATATTGTGTCTACTTTAGATGAGTAAAATGAGCATAATGGATACTATTTTTGTTGGTTTTGGGGCAGTCTAAAGACTCTTTTGGGCCATGATGGAAAGCACACTCCAAAAAGTCATAACAAATTCATACTTTGTCAAAAAAAACTCCAGAACTTGTACTGACTACGTTTTTTTACGTACCAAGTTAAAATTTTCTGTCCAACGTTCTGGCCGTCTGACACGTGGCTCTCTCATCGTCTCAGGTTCGACTCGAATGTCATTGTTAATTCTCAAGCTATAGCTATGATATTCAAAGCTTCCTTCCCTACAGGAGCAGACTTGTTTTGTCGGTGGTGGGTTTTGTGGAGCAGACTTGTTTTGTGGTGAACATCACAGAATGCTGGAAGTTCCGCGAGCCGGGTAACTTATGACGTGAAGGGCAGCTTGGCAAGCCTTTGTCCGGGCAGCGACGAAGCCGGGATGAGGCGGGGCCCAGACCTCGTGACCTGCAATACGTGGGGTACGTAACGTCCCGCCATATCTATATACAGACATGACGCACAGACGCGGTACAGTATCATACAGACATTTCTGTTCTGCGTTCCAGAACTTTCAGGTTTCCCTTGTACAGACTACGTTTTTCATGTGCCAATTTAAACCTATCTGTCCAAGCTATAGCTATGATTTTCAAGCTACCTTCTCATGCCAAGCTTCCTTCCCTACAAGAGCAGACTTGTTTTGTGGTGCATTCGCGTTTTCACGGGCACACTTGGAGAGGTTAGCTAACTAGGGAAGCTTGCAGCGTTACGCAAGAGGAAGTCAGACTCGTCGTTGCTAGGTATCAGTTGGAAATTCAAGAGCGTGCTGCTCCCGGTGAGAATCTCGAGATATCGAGACCTGAATCTGACCATCCCCAAGCCCATTATTGATTTGGACGAGAGCGATCGAGGCTGCGGTTGGCCTCTTTGCAGCAATGGAAGATTCTACTGCGTCACCGACTGATGAACAAGACGACCAGGTATATATATATAGCTTGGCTTCCATGTTGATTGTATGTTGATTGGCCGTTGATATATCTGCTGTTATTGTATCTAAGCAACTGATAGATTACGTTTAGATTATGTTTTTGCTTGCACTAAGATAGAGTCTCCATTAACTGAACGGTACATTAGAGTCTTCATTGACCATACCGGTGAGCTTTGACTTGTGCTATGTGTAAAATTGACATGCATTCCGTTTCTTGCAATTGATTATCAACATACCATGTTGCAAAATCCAAGTGCAAACTATAAGATGGTGCAAATTTCTCGATTGTTGTAAGGAAACTGAGGTTCCAGGTTCACCTGCACGGTGATCGAATATATGGAACCTCTCCCTTCTGCATGTTGAATAGAATTTTTAATTACATTAGCTCACCGTACTTCAGAAAGCATCTCGCTTGTTAACAGAAGGCAGTTGTTTGATTCAACAGAAAAAAATACAGCTGGAGCTCGAGCAGGAAATACAGCCCCGGTCGGAGTTCAATTCTTCCCCGCCATCGAAAACTCCTGACCGGGGGGGTGCTGTTCCAGCGCCTACAAGAAAGCATGTTAAAAGGCCATTTCCTAGGCGTGGATATTTTGACGTGCGTGATGAGTCCAAAGTGGAATTTGTTATGAACTTTCTTGACTTACTCATGTTCGTAACAAATATTGGATTCGTTGGGTATTATTTTGTTGATAGCGGACAACGATACATCAGGGATTACAGTATTTTCTTGACTGCCTGGAACATTCTCCGTCTGTTCTATAAATGGTACAGGGTGCAAGGCGGGTTTGACCCTTTCGCTAGTTTGCTGGGTGATTTTACACCTGGTGCCATCGGCCTTATTATTGCCTTGTGGGGTACTAATCGGACGGTACTACTTGCAGTTACCTTCTTCTCTTTGTTTTTCGACCTCCTCATTATGTCCATACAGTGGTTTCCATCTTGGATTAAAATTTTGATTAACGTGAACGTTAAGAAGTTCTTGAGGGCAAAGCAGTTCAGGGATAGGTACGAAGACATAGGGATATCAGGCCTTTTGCCTTGCAATGAGGCCACAAACGAGATACTAATAAGTGATATAGATGATGGTGAGTATTACACATTGAGGAAGGTCGACCTGGAAACTCCTGTGAACGATGAAAAAACGCCTGTCTGCGATGCAGAAATGCCCGTCACCGATGTAGAAACTCCTGCCTCCAGTGTAGAAAATCCGGCTAGCCTCACTGCAAAGAAAGAAAGAAACTGGATAATTGGCACAATGATGGTCAGCTATTCCGACAATGGCAAGTGGGTGACAATAAATCAGAAAGCTGAGGACAGGGCTGTGAAGACCTTCATGGAACGTTTTACAGAAGAGCAGAAATGTAATTTCATACGAATGATGAAAGCATGGAAGAAACGACCTTCCCAAGGGATTTTGAAGAAGATTGGGCGGAGAAGGTCTCATTGCTTCACTCTAGCCCGCTTAATTGACCTTACAAAGCTTGGGTTCTCTGTATATTCGGAGAAGACAACCCTTCGCACAATCAAAGTGGGTGCAGAGGTGGACACAGGTGTTGAAGATTTTATTGATTCCATCTGGGAGGTACTGGAGGTGGTTTACAACCGCGCGGCGCGACAAAAGTCCATCATTGTCGCCATTATCGCCGTCGTCTTCATGTTCAATTTCTCTACAGTCTAGGAAAAGTGTTCATACCTGGCTGGGGTAGTCAATCAGGAGTGCACGTCTTCAGGACATATTAGGTTTAGGCATAATTTGTAGGGTGCCACTAGGCGATGCGCATTGCAGTTCAGGCAGAATAGTTGTGCAGAGAATTCCTGGAGAGGTTTTGAGGTTGACAGTAGATTGTGTAACTGAATTTCTGGGAATTAAAGAAAGTATCTCAGTTCTAAATACCTCCAGTTAAAACTGCAAACCTCGGTTCACTGACTCACTTGTAGATCGAAGAAAAGTTGGTTTTCTTGAACACGATTAGCCTTATAAAGCTGGTGGATTGTCGCTGCAAAGTACAACTAATTCAACGGAAGTGGTGCCCAAGCATGAAGAATTCATTTTCTATTTCAGATTTAGTCATCTCCAGCAGAACATCCAATGAATCAGAAAGAAGGGGAAAAATTAAATAATCTGCGTACAAGTGGAATTCATTGTCCGATATGACAGAACATGCTACTCCTCGAATGAAGGTATCCTCTCTTCCATCCATAGTGTAGACATTACACATTCAGATGAGGAAAGAGGGGCTCCATTTTGCAGAAGGAGTGCACCAGGAAGCTAAGAAACCGCAAAACTGAAAGTATCACCGAATCGGTTCTCTTAGGCGGAAGGGTGCTTATTCAGTTTGCCCTTTCCAATCAAATAAATTTCTCTGGACGCGCTACGTGTTGCCTTAGGCCGCAGCCAACTTAGTTGCTGAAATCTCCCTTTGCAGAGTTTGAGAAAGCCTGCAAACACCATCAAGCATTAACAATCAGCGTACTCTTCCGAGATTGTAGTAGCCAGACTGATATGGTTTTCCCATGAAAGACCTTGAGAAAGGAGATAAATTTAGCATTCATCTTTGCTCATAGTAAACGAACAACCGTAATGTAAAGACACAACGTGGAACTCACCAAAAGGTACTACAAAATGCTCACAAAAACAAACAACAGCAATGTAAACACACTGCATGAAGACTGAAATGACAAGTACCTTGGCTTTCTTCACCTTCGAGAAGTTTAATGACGAGACTGCCTCCCGGCAGAAGTATCCCCCCAGTCAAAGGTATGGAACCATCTGCCTCCAACTGGCCAAGAGCAAGGTGCAACGCACACATGCCTAGCTCTGCTGAGAGTGCGGCATCTTTTGATCCGATGCCTGATACTGAAGGGCACATGTCTGATACCAGCACTGAATACCCTCTTCCCTGAGGAAACATCAGATTCAACAGTTGTTATTGAATAGCCTACAGGGGAACCCGAGGTGTAAAAGGGCGTCAAGAGCCTTAACACTGCTTGAGAAAAAGAGTACGGAATTGCTACTCCTTGGTTGCTGCGAATTTGCAAGTATTCAATTCGATCGCGTAAATCATATGAGAGAAGACAAAGCTAACAGCACTCAAATACAAAGTGATAATTACACTCACACATTACACCACTGGGAACTCAAAAGCAAAAGTGCAATTGCCATAACATTCTTCCATCTCTTTTGAATTCTCAATCTTAATCAAATTTTGTGAACTGACAGACAAGCTCTGGTGGGTGGCCTTGAATTTGTCGAGGGTTGGGATGGTTGGTTTGTTCAATTCCAATGAGCTTTCAGGTCTCGCCAAAATGACGATAGGCAAGAGGTTATGCTTGAAACAAGCCCATGCGAGAACAGGAATTGAAAACTGGTCGATGTGGTCATAACCATCGCTGCTGATACCCAAAGTTGGGGTTTCAACAACATGTTTCACCAAAAATGAATAGCTCCTAGATTCCGTCGGGCTTTTAGGTTTGACAAGTGTCAACATAAGTAGACCTGGAATGTTCATGTTCACAAATTTCTTATGGAGCTCAAACGGAAAGAACATACCGAAGGAGAGAGGGATGCAAGAGCAGCAGCAGACATCTGCATCACATCACCGCAAACTGTTCGTACGCGGGTGTCGCAATGATCCACAGGTATTTTCACCTTCTGCTCTGAAATTAGACCATCAACGCCTCTTAATAATAAGACTACAGTCCAAATGGAAAAACAGTCAACGATAGAAGCATTACAGATTTCATGCGCTTATTCAGTTGACCAGATTTGCAAGGTAAAAGAGGGTGACCTTGATATCAACTCCAACCACCGCACCCCCTTTCTCCACTGGACCCAGATTTTGGCACGCCACCTACAAGAGACTTCCTCTCATCAGAAACATCAGAAAAAGACGCTGCAATTCCTCACAAGCAGCCACAGAAAGAGAGCAGGAGATGGCCAATAAACCTGTAGAAAGGCACCGGGAGCACACCCAAGGTCCAGCACAGATCCACCTGGTCGAATGATTCCGTGTTTCTTTTGTATCTCCACCAACTGCAAAGCAAACGCAATCGATTCTTAAAAAATAAGTGTCAATGACTACATTAGAGGTACATCCAGCTTTCTAAACAATTGTCCATTCATGATCAAATCAATTTTATTTAATGCAACAAATAGTACTTATTTGTGATCTTCTATTTGCTATTTGTCCGTCCATTTACAGTGTAACCAAAGTTGGTATGTCCATTTACAGTTTGACTGCAAATAACTTACTCAATTTGAATCAGAACCAATTCATTTCAATTCCCAATTCTCAGTTTCACATACAAGCACTTCCAACCCGAATTGCACACAGAGCTTTAAACTAGGTGCTGTGACCTTAAGCACGAAAAGCTTCGTACTTACCTTAAGAGCTGAGCGGGCCACATACTTCAGCCTGCGAGCTTCACGGTAGAAAAAATCGGCAGTGCCTCCACTCATGATGAAATTTCCCACCTTCAAGAAAGATTGGCGCAAATCCTGCTCCTCAGGAACATTCTCTGTCCGTTCCACACACAAAATGCGTCACCACCTCTTACCAATTTCGAACTTCATCTCTTGTTCCGCAAGTGGACACCCGGATCGAGTCGGTAAGAAAAAATCGCAAAACATAACAACAATCCAACTTGCCAAACCCTACTTCTTAAACCCTAAACCCTGAAAACCCTAGAGTTACCCGATACCGTACGTGTAGGTCAGTTTCGTAAATAATTAGACAAATTTTGGATCGTGTCCGAAATTTAAAAAAAATTCTAACACTACTTCTGAAAATTTGCAAAAATTTCAAGAGAAGATCTTAGAAAATTTCAAGGGAAAATTTGAGAAAATTTCAAATATTTTGGAAAATAAGTAAAAAACAAAGAAATCAAAAAAGGTTGCCGAATTGTCAAAATGTTGAAAACTAAATTATTTCGACAACAAGTTGCTGAATCACACCTAAACGTATGATAGCACACATTGACGTTTACAGAGAACTCACATTAGGAGGAACCCAATTGCTTTCTATGAAAACTACAGTAGCGATTGTTGTTTTGGGTAAAACAACACCTAATTGTGATCAATTTGGAAAACTGTCCCATTTAGATTCCAGCTTGAAATGTTTAGCCTCTATCCATGAAAGTCCAAGGTCAACTTTAGGTACTCAACATTTTCAACACTTTAAAAATTCATAGTTCATTCATATGGAGTCCAAAATTGCATTCTAAAGAATCTAGAGTCCCCTTGCAAATGTCAATAGGGCCCAACAAATTTTTTAACAATTCAAAAATAGCAACCATGCTTAAACCCTTGAATTCATGCACATTTAGATGATGTTACATTATTTGAAAGGCCATGGTGCATTTTGGGTTGTAATCTCTCATTGTAATTCCTTTTGGGCCCACTTCAAACTCATGGCAATTCTTTTTGTAAATTGCAGTTGAATTCCTACTTAACTTAAGTTTGTGTTTTTTACAATGTACTCCCTCTGTCCCAAAATGATCTTCTTGTTGGACAAAATGTTGTGGATTAAGGCTGAAAATAACGTAATTTCTTCCCATTTTGAGTTGAGAATAGAGTTTGGAGCACTCCAATTGTCTTGAAATTTTGAGTTCCAATATCCTTTTTAAAGTGTACTTCTGGAGTAGTCAAAAGTGGAAATTTGGGGGCATTTTTAAGGACCACCGGTGGCCATTCGATTGCTCACACTAAGATCTCTTCCAAAACCATCTGTGGGGCCAAAAATAGATTTTAGAGGTACTTGTGGGCCAAGACTGCCCAAGCCCATGTGACTATAAATTTATCTTTGTTGATTCTTTTAGGTGGCCCAGACCATGTATGGCAGCCAATGGGCTTCATATATGGGAGTCAGTAAGGATCACATATGTTAGCATGATGTGTGACCCAAGCCTATGTGTCGCAACCACAGAAGTTATCGGCCACTTTAGTATTCTTTACACATTTTGTTTCTAATTTCATCTCGTTGCTCTTGGAACTCCTTCCGGCCTCCTTCCTTCCACGTCACAGTTTGCAACCGGAAGATCATTTCTGGACAAATAATTAAGGGGAAACGGAAGATCATTTTGGGACAGAGGGAGTATTATTTAGGATCAGGGTTTTTTTTACTTTTTGAAAAAGTGCTGGGATGGCAATCACTTAAAATTTAGTAAAGCATTGTATTTTTGCATTCATCCATTTTTTGAACCAAAATAACACTTTTCAGTTGTATTCATGCACTTTTTTAATCCAAATTAGGGAACTTCATCACATTTTGATTAGAAATGGAAAAAATTTGGCAAAAAAAAGACCACTTTTATTTGGAGAAAAATAGAGATTTATTTTGAAATGGTGCAATTTGGCACCATGGTGCCAGAAAAAAGAGTTGTTTAGAATAGTTATAGTGATCAGTATAGACATGAGCATCAGTGGGGTGCTATATTTTAGGTAGTTGCATGTATTGTATAAATCAATTTGACCGAGAAAACCTTATCATTGTCCCTAGTGTAGAACAAACTCTATTAGATCTACTATTGACTTCTCGTCTTTGGTAAAATAGGCAAGAGTTGCCTCTTCAAATGTAAATTGCTTCTAAATTTGCTAATGGTATTACCCTGAACATTACAGCCTTAAGACCAACCCAAATGTATTGCTCAAAATTTTCCAAATTCCACCATCACCTATTAATATTGTTTGTGAGATTTAAGTAATCAAATAATATATTTAGTTTCTTTTAACTTCTTAGTCATGAGTGTAATATCTCAACTTCAAAATTCAATCAAAATTAAAATACATAAATTTAGTTTGGATCTTAAATATAATGTATTTACTTGGATTCAAAAATAATTTACCCATAATCAAAACTTAGAATTCAATTTGTGAAAGACGTATACATCTTGCATTATTTTTAAGAACTTTTTCAAGGATTAAACATAATAAATTTCAATAAATTTATAAAACTTATAAAAAATAGTTTGATCTACAATTGAAAATAGAGAACTCTTTTATTAAGTGTGAGAAAAATAAATTTTGAGAAATTGATAAAAATTGCAATTTTATGGCCTACAAGATGGAAAGCTAAATGGTTTTTTTTGCTTGACTACCTATAAACACCTAAACTAATTTATTTTTTCATATTGGGTTGCTTAAAAAAAATGAAGCACTATTCAACTATTTGTCTTTGTACTACCAATTTTTTTAATATTTTGATGAACCTAACTAAAGAAGAAGGTCCTTATTTTGCTTCTAACTTTAAAATTCATTTAGTAAAATATTTATCTAAACCGTTCCTTTCATGATCCTTTAAAATTCAATTTAAACCATTATAGACCAATCAGATTCTTATTTTTGGGTCATCTATGGCAACCTACAACATTATTAATTCTACTAGTGAAATGTTGTCGAAAGGCAAAATTTGAAGTATTTTGAAAATCATTTCTTTTTTTTCGTGCCAAATGTGGATGATAATCAATAGAGATAGATGAATTTATCAAAATTGAATGAATAAAATATAAGTTTAGATGAGCCATAATGATTTCTATCCCAAAACAACGCATAATTGATCTTGTAGTTGATACTTGAGGGAAGTTTATAATATTGATATTAATATTGTCCTCTAGGATTGGTTGAAAAGATTGGATATATGTATCAAATCATATTTGTTGTTTCAATCCTTTAGAAAATATATACATGTATACAATGAAATTTTTGAGTTTTTTTTCTATGAAAATTATATCTACATGCAAACTTCTATGCACCTAAAATCAACCAAACCTTGCATGAAAGGAAAAAAAACATGTTTGGAATTCTACATTGAAGTTTGCAGTAATAATTTCCAAGAGAAGAATCAAAATTGTTGGTTGGCAAAATTTTAGGGAGAGACCTGTCAAAAGGAAGTGGATTAACTTTTTGACTTTCAAGAAAACTAATTCTAACATTGGACTTGAACTATGGTTGCTTTTAGTTGGAAAAATCAAAACTACTCTTGAAATGTAGTTTCTCCTTGCTCACACAGAAATGAAAATACCATAAAAGTTGGTGAAGGAAATACGGATTGAAAGAAACTCAAAATTTTTTTTTAGTTCCATAGAAGTTTGCTCTCTCTCCCTTACGTTAAACATAGTTCACAAATTCATTTCCAGGCCCACAGGAACAGAATTAACCCCTAAATGCCCAAGGCCTGTTTTGAGCTTCCTGAAATTTGCTCTAATATGAACAAAAAGCCAAAATTTTGATAAGTTGTATCAATTTTGTTTGAATTGTAACCGTACAAATTCAAACTAAACATGTTAGAGAGCACGTAGGAAAAGAAAACACAACAATATAACTTATGGATTGAAAGATTATAACGTTTGATCATGAGGGTGTTAAATTTGCAGAAATTTTTTAAATCCTTTTTTCACAGGTCAAATATAAAAAGTTGGTCATCAAAAAAGTATGAGGTTAAAGGGCCTAACGTGCATAACTCCAATCAATTTATGGCCTTTCAAAATCTACTCTACATTTTTTTTAAATGAATTTTTAATGTGATTTTTTCTCCAAGATCTAGTGTATTTGAGGCTCATTTCCAAGAGTCCTCAACACTACAGAAAGTCAAGATTACAATGGGTACCCTTGCACAAAATCTTGAATAGAAAAATCATAATCAATCATTTTCAAAATCGGATTTTTCATGCTAAACCTTGACTTCAAATAGAATCTTACAAAAATATAAACTACTAAAAATAACAACTTGGTTAAGTTTTATTTAACTTCAAAATATCGTCGATACTAGAATTTGGTGCCTCGGGCATTTAGGAATTAAGGTCCCTCACATCAAATTTGCATGGCCAAAGTGACAACCTTCAGTTGAGATATCTACCTTTTGTGAGATTCAACAAAAAGTTCCAAGATATTTGTACGCCCTTTCCATCCTACATTGCAGACGGATAAGGTGATAGCGTCGCGTTTTGTGGTGTTACTTGGAGCTCCGGTGTTGGTGTCGTTCTTTTCTCTCGAGTTTCTTGCAATGGTGGATGGAGTCTGCGCATTGTGTACTTGAACGGTGATGCCCTTGCGTCTGTCTCTGACTTTCGTTGCATTGCAGTGAAGCGGCATATCTTGAATTGCGCACCAGGAGAATCGTCTGGTGATGAACATGAATTCGTGCCATGTGATGGAAGCGCTCGCTTCCGGTGCGGGTGCTGGTGCGGCAACAACCGGGATTCGGAGCTCGCGGATTCGAGAGTTTCCGACTCCAAGCTTTGGCGAGAAGACTGTGAAGCTGCGAGTGGATTTAGGTAAAGAGGGGATTGAGAGGGAGAATGTCCGAATGAGGTTTTGCTGCAGGGCAATTGAGGGCGGTAAGAGTTTGTACCAACCTTTTCGGCCTCCGATTTCGATCGAGACGCCCGCGGGCGCCACCACCACTGAGGATCAGTTAGAGATTTTGCGAGAGCGGCGCGGGCTATGGCACGAATACGCCAGCCTTATTCCGATTTTGTCTCGCTCGGGTTACACGCCGTCCATGATTGATGAAGCCACAGGCATGACGGGCGTGGAACAGAACATGATTGTGGTGGCCTCGCAGGTCCGAAACTCGCTGAAAGGCACGGGGTTCGAGGAGGAGAAGCTGCGATTCTTCGACCTCGGAGGCGGGGAGTTGCTTTACGAGCTTCGGATTTTGTCCAATGCGCAGCGGAAAGCCTCCGCGGAGTTCATCATCGAGCGCAAGATGAGTCCGAAGGAAGCTTGCGAGCTCGCGCGCTCCGTGAAGGATTTCAAACTACGCAAACACAGCGAGGGGTTCAAGGACTTCACGTCCGCCCCGGGCGACTGCCTCGCATTCGCTTTCTACCGGCAGAGCATCGAGTTTCAAAGCCGAGACGAAATCATGTCGGCACTGGAGAAGGCGCTGACGGTGTGCGTCTCCGACAAGGCCAGAGCGAAGCTGGAGCAGACGTTGAAGAAGGTTTCGAATCCCTCGGTCACTGAGGAGCCCGAGGTGGAAGAATTAGTGCACCTGCAAGTCGTTCGTCTTCTGGAAGGTGAGCCCGTGGGCACCAAGCTCCCGACCTTGTTACCCGTTGCTGACGCAACCCTAAAATCGTTAGAAGATGTCCCAGCTCTCCAAGTCCAAGGTCAAGGGCATTTTAATGTTTTCTCCACCGCAATGTGGCCAGCTTGGGTTGCACTTCCCGGTTGGAATACTGTTGTAGGTGCTGGGGCTCCTGTGGCGGTTTGTTTTCCTGCTGGATCGAAGCTTCCTTTGAAATCCAACATTAACGGTGTCCCCAAGTTCCAAGAACCCACTCTAGTGATAGTTGATAAGTCCGTTACTGCAGCTGATGAGAGCCATTGCTTATATCTTGTAGCAGAAAGTGATAGTCTAGATTTGTCTCTCGTTTCTACTTCGAAGGTATTAGGAAATAGGGTTTTGGGGAGAGTAATTCTTGCATTGCGGCCTCCCACCCCACCTAGTCAGGATCCAGTTGACTGGGAGTGAGAACCACCATGGTCTTGTAACGTTCTAGATTTTGATCATCTAAGCGGAATTTTTCATATAATGGACAGCATAGTCTCTGAGCATGAAATTATCCCGATATTTAAAATCATGATTATTGTTTTGTCCATCTTCACTTGATAGAACTCCAATATCGGAATGCAGCTTCCCTCATATTCCCCGAGTACCGTTTCTGAACCGTCGTATTTATATTACTTATTTGACTAGGTAGAGTCCATTACCCAAGCAGTGAGTGACGGAAAGTGTGATACTATGTCATTGATGAAACGGTAGACGTAGAAAGAACCTACTTCGCATCAGAACTAGTTATCAGCATATAGAGACGTCGAAGGTCGAGGAGACTCAGAATCTTTTGTCAGATACGCCTTTAGAGTTAGCAGAATTACGGTAAAATGTGCAGTCCTATTATGATCCAATGTGGAGGATTTGCGCAAAAATCAGTGAAGCCAAGAATTCATTTAGAGTGCGTATATCTGTTTACCCTTTAAACCTACAACATGTCCAATTTGTGGATCATGCCGAGGGGGAATTCAGACTCGAATTGTACAGGTCTCTAATACGAAGCTTGCCAAACTAAAACTGAAGTCGATGGTCGAGACTACCACCTCAGAGAATACTATGTACGAGTAACTAGTGATGTACGGAGCTCTAATCGGTGACTTCAGCCTTAACCGGAAGTGGTGGCTTTGAATCTATCTGTGTCTCTAAAGGTTCATCCTGTAAACAAACAGAATTTCTGTCAGCAGCATCCTTGGAACCTCGGACTCTTCTACCGAGTGCAATTTCAATCTACTGCATCACAAACAGAATTCTAGCATATTGCACGTTGGTGAGGCCTTAGTGTTCTAAAGTCGAAGCACGAACATTTTTTTCGATTAGAGGAATGCTCACACATTAATCATCGCCATGAAACTCATGCTCCAAATGATGTTGCAGCCTATTCAATAACTTGAAAATTGAAGAGTATGTGCAAATACCAGCTTTTTAAATTTAGCGGACGTGAGTTCCCGCTGTTGTTTCAAGGTGCTCCGTAAATCCTGAAATTCCTGAAAAAAAATAGAACACGATGTTAGCAAACATGGTTGAGAGTGACCCGAAAAAGATGAACTCACAAACTTCCCCTATATAACGGCACCCTGGCTTGCCTAAACATTTAAAATGAAGATTCTTCATTAGGTGAATTGCAAGCTAAACGGAATAGTCCTCCGATCCACCTCTGCAAGGTTTGAACAAGATAGTAACCACGTAACATCGTCCAATCGGATGGCTGGTTGCAAGGAAGAGTCAATGTTCACTAAGAGTGGCACTATTAATTGAGAAATTACATTCTAGTCAGAACACACACAGCACCACGCTCTAGGGATTTCGATCAAATAATGTCGCCAAGAATATGAACTTACAACTCGGAGTTGCTCAACCTCTAAGTTCAAAGAGCTCCGAAGATCTCCAAGTTCCTGTGCGAGTGCAACACCTACTAACATTAGGCAATGTAACAAAATAGGGAATACAGGTATCTTGGAAAAAGAACCACGAGGACATTTTTTAAACCCCACACTTTTCAAAGCATTTTACAGCTACTACGAATCAGATTCTTGCACACCTCCACGTACCAAATATTGCATGCACTCAAGAGCATATAAAAAACTGAATTCGCTTATGCAACATTGCATGTGCTTGGAAAGCTAAATACTGCTAATCTTCCTCAACTCTATTTCTGGGTAAGTGTGTCAGAAAATATAATCCACAAGAACTACATAGAAAAAACCGACATTAATGCAAAAAAAAAACGGACCTCCCTGTAAGACTTGACTTGAGTATCCAGCTTTCCCCGCCAGTTCTCGAGATCCTGCAGAACAATCGATCGAATATTCACTACTGAGTGTTTTATTATGCAACTTTCCGTTATTTCTAGCACTTGCCAATCAAGTAACATCCAGTGAGCATAGCCTACAAGACGAAGAGGACAAACTCTCCTCATCTGCGAAACCTTTACCTTCTTCAAGGCTTGTACCCGTTGCAGCAGCTCCGTCCTCGTCTCGTTCAGCCCTTTCGATGCCGGGAAGTCCTGTGTAACGTCTCCTTAGTTAGAACGCTCGATGTAAGATAGAAGCAATACATAACACTGACGGCGAACTGGAATTATATGGGACAAGAAATGATCATGTTCTCGGGCCAAGGGTTGGGATACAGAGAACAGTAGAACGTCTGCGAAACATACTTAAACCGGGTAACACCTTTGACAAAACATAAATTAATCTCTTTTTCATTTGGCCTCCCCAAGCAAAATCGGGAGCTTAGTGCGGGAACCTTGGACATCTTCTCTATCATTATTACAACAGCATTACGAGAACAAATAACGATGGGAGAGCATGCGGTCATAAGTGATGGAAAACTCAGGGATTCTAAAAAAATACCGTCGCAGCTGGTATCTGCGATGGAATCAGAGCTTCGCTGCGATGACTTTCGTCAACGCTCATCTCTTTTTCTCCCATCTTCGCAGCCTCGCGTAAGCTTGTGACAACAGCGACCTCATTTGCTCCAGTGTTCAAAGCCTCGGAGTCCGTATCCATAGCTTGAACGATTGGATCTGAATCAATAGCTTCCGAAGGGCTCCTTTCTAGAGCCACGTCCTTCGAAAACAGCAACAAATACTTGTCAGCTCCCTTACATTGTCAGTGACAAGGATCGATTCATGAAGGCCGCCAACTAACTACAGCTTAAAACTGTGAGCAATGAGAAATCAACAACCATACAGTAGTCGATAATCGTGACCCTCAAACAATCTCACGAGGAATCAAACTCAAATACTTCACAAAGACAATGAGGAAGCGACATCAACCAATCATGAAGTAAAACAAAAACAGATCAAGACACAAAAACCGCACCGGTTCGGACGTTATAATCACTCACGGCGGAAGCTAGACAAACTACCACGGCAAGATAGCCACAGCTGAACAGAGAAAGCAGTCAGACAGCAGTCAGACAGTAGTCAGATAGTAGTCAGCTTTCCTTATCCACTGCTTTGCTCATAGAATTAAGCTGAGTTTCATGTTTCGATTCGCGTGTGACTGATTGTGTAAGGGAAGCCAGTCACACGCGAATCGAAGCATGAACGAAACTCAGCTTAATTCTACGAGCAAAGCAGAGGATAAGGCGTCACCGACAGTAGTCGGTAATCGCGACAATCAAGACATGCTCACACATGGCGTCAAAATCAAACACTTCACAAAGACATAAACAAATCATAAAGCAAAAGTAGATGAGAACACGCGAACCGCAACGGTTCGAACATTACAATAGCTCTCAGCCGAGGCTTAACAAGCTACAACACCAATTGCAAAGAGCAAACAACAGAGATCTCCACAATGCAAGCCGATAAGGTACATAACCATAGCTAAACAGAACTGTCACAAAGAACAGTAAAATATTCCAGGTTTTTGTTTAGCGTCTTCATCTGTCCTCTTCCAACACCTCGTATTCCTAAGCTGTAACTCTCAGATGTACTTATTTCACAAACATAGCAAAAACGTTCACACCGAAACGAAGAACGTTCCCGATCGCCATTCTCCATAACCACAGAACAAAGAAAAGCAATCAGGAAGAAGTAAAAACACGTACATTCTTCTCTGGAGAGCTCGAGGGAGACGGGGAAGCGCCAAACTCCGTCATCGCTGCGAACGCACTTGCGATTCAAATCAAGATTCCACAAACACAAACACTACAAATTCCCACAGCACGTCAGCCAAGAATCCTCACACCCTAAGAAATTAAGAAATTACTCGCAATGCAAGAGAACGCCGCACCTGAAACCCTAAACACAAGATAAAACACACAACAAGTGCTGCCCTACGCAAACCTCCGAAACATTGCTCCACCAGGAGCTCAAAATGCAGAGAGTAGCTTACCGGATGCTCGCTTCGCAGTGACCGTGGCTATGGCTGCCGGAGAGTGGAATGCGAAGAGTGTAAATGCTGGCTGGGGAAGGGCGAATTGCGCACGATGTTTTCTTTCTTGTTAAGTTACTGTACTGAGATGTGTTTGTTGCGGTCTGAGACGGGAAGCTTCGTGCGCCGAACGGCGGGGGACGGACGTTGGAATTGAATAAGCTTAATCGTTTGAATTTCGGGTCGCTGTTTGCAGTCGACGATGGTTTCCCACCAGAACCGGCAGAACGTTTCAAACGTCTCGTCGTTTTGCTTGGGGGCGGCGACCCCCAAGTGCCCGCCGGGCTTGTCAGGGGCATCAAGTGAGTTTGGGAGAATTTCAAGTCACTTAACCTGCCAACTGGTGTTTTTTTGTCTTATTTAAATTCAATTAATATTGTAAGGAAATGTAACGTTGTGTCACTCCAGTAAGTTAGTCAGTGGAATGGGTGCCATTTCAGTGCATGCTTAAAAAAATAGTTTAAATTTATGTATATTTTAACATATAGACTAAAATATGGGTTGTTTTCTTGAAGGGATTTGATAATTAACGAAGTTCTTGAAATGTTTTTTTTTCCTTGAAACACTTGGACAATTTTCATTGATGATGGAAAGAGTACACAAAACCAAAGGACCACGTCTTCGGCAAAGATTTTTACATTTTCTAAAACATTTTCAATTTTTTTTAAAACAAACTAGAATGAAAGATAGCGAGTCGGAAACCAAACTCCATAGCAAGCGAAGCCTAAATAAGCATCTTGTGAGCTATAGGAAGACTGAACCAACTCAAGCAAAGGCCCCCATTTTAGGTTGAACAAGTCTCTAGCTCAACTTAAGATGGGTTCTCTCGCCAGAAAAATGAATTTGAAGCCATATATTGTCAAATCTCTTGAAGAAAATGCTTGCTTTGTAGGGGTATAATGCACTAAGCTTAGTAGTTTTGAACCAAGCAACTCGAGTGATCAATAAACACTCCCTATAATATTTATTCCATTGTATTGGATATTGGTTGAGCTATAAATAGTTTTGTCATTTTGGGATGCAAATTGTCCAATTTTTATTTTAATAAATAAAGGTGGGAGCTCATGGATGAATTTTATTGTCATTTAATATGTGGTTGTATACTCATATTCAAGTTTTAATACTCTATAATTCAAAGATGCATGTGAGGTTGTGCAAAGGTATATTTAATTAAAAGTCTTGATTGCATGCATTCTCAAATTAAGATCGTTGTACTTTTCAAGAGAGACCAACACAACCTATAACCATTATACATCTTGCCAATACTTACAAACCACTTCCATCAACCCTTTTTGTTTGGTAAGGTTTTCATTGGGAAAGTCGAATGAAATAATTGGACAATATTTATTTGGGATGAAAAACTGTGATGCATTTTGTGACAAAGGTCGTGACATTGTGTACTTAATATAATAGATGCAATGTATTTAGCCTCTAAGTGCCTAATTGGCCCCCCAAATGCTCCTTCAATATCTTTACAAGATGGATTGAATCTCGGATTGAATAATTGAAAAAGATTTTGGTAATATGAAAAAGTCACTAGAGTGAAAACAAATACTCCAGTAGTTTACAATATTAATCCCTAAATGCCAAGGCCACCTTTTTTGAGCTTCTAGGAATTTTCTCTAAATTGAACAAAAAGACAACATTTTGATAAGTTGTATCAATTTCTTTGAATTGTAACGGTACGAATTCAAACTAGACATGTTAGAGATCACATGGGAAAAGAAAACACAACAATATCACTTACGGATTGAAAGATTATAATGCTTCATCATGAGGGTGTTAAACTTCGAAAGTGATTTGACGTCTTTCAATCCTCTTTTCACATGTCAAATCTAAAAAATTGGTCACCAAAAAAATATCAAGTTAAAGGACATAACATGCATAATCCCAATCAATTTACGGCTTATCAAAATCTCTTCCGCAATTTTTTTAAATGAATTTCTAATGTGAATTTTTCTCTGAGATCTAGTGTATTTGAGGCTCATTTCCAAGAGCCCTCAATACTACGGAAAGTCAAGATTACAATGGGTACCCTTGCACAAAATCTTGAATAGAAAAATCATAGTCAATCATTTTCAAAATCAGATTTTTGATGCTAAAACTAGACTTCAAAAAGAATTTTAAAAATATTTAAACTATTGTTAACAACAACTTGGTTAGGTTTTATTTAACTTCAAAGTATTGTCGACACTAGAATTTGGTGCCTTGGGCATTTAGGCACCCAGATATGGTTTAAGATTACTATAATCAGATGTACATTTAAAGAAAAGTTTTGAAATTTTGTGTCCGTAAATTCCAATCAATTCCAAATCTTTGACCGTCCGTATGTCAAAAAGTCATAAAATTATCACGATTCAAAGCCTGTGCCAGCAATGTAATTTCTAATTATGACTTTTATCTATTATTGCGCAGAAGCAAAGTTCTCCGAGAATTATAATTTAGCGAATACGTGGAAAATCAAGTTTCCAGGTGCAAGAGAAAAATTTCCACGTTTTCACTCCGATGAAAAAATAGTGAGTGTTTTGTTTATCATGCTCACATCAACACCGGTTCCTGCATTCTTCACTACTGTAGCTTTGTATGGATTAGAAATGAAATTTGAAATAAGCTGAAGCAACATTTTCAATCTCAAGATAGAGATGCATTTGTACAATTTGAATTTTGTGAAACACCTCAAGGCTACAATAAGTGACATACATAACAGTCATAGCTGCTGGAGGCTTTTAGTGGAGAAAACTAATATTTAACACTTGCACCTCATACGAGTGAAGTTTCAGCTGCTTGGGCCTTTCGACGCTGCCATCATGTTAGTAATCTCCACAAATGATAACCACCGCTGATGGATCCGCTTGATCTATAAGAAATACACCGTAAGGCTTAGCAGTGTTGCAACAATAGATCACAAAAGTAAGCTATGTACACCTAAAAGCAACCAGATACGCATCTCAAAATGGTTCCTATTTTCAGACTGTTAATTTTTGTTGGCAATTGAATGAGGTTATTATCACATCTTAGAACATCTAATTTGGGTGTTGCATGAAGAAACTATGAATTTTGAAGGTGTTGATAGTAGGCTTATCAAAAATCAATCCTAAGATTGTTCAGATCATACACATTTTACCAAGAATGTGCAGGGGCCACTTTTGAATAATAGTCGCAAATAAATGTTGTTCCCGTAACTCTGGCAAATGATACAAGGGATTCGAAGTCGTACCTCAGAATAGGGTGTTAGAGTTTCTGAGCAGAGGCTCTGAATGGGAGGTGCCAGAATGGATGTGGGAAGGACTTTGCCTAATGCAGGCTGTGCAATATTTCCCAAGTAGAAGAACGGAAGCACCCACTTCGCTTGTGGGAAGGCAAACTCTGACAAGTATGCTGCGGAGTGGTCTTCCAGGGTCTGCTTCTGGGTATATCTCTCGAGAGCCTTAGAAAGGTCATCTTCTTCATGAAGAGCTTGCGACAGTGTCACAACATCCTGCAAACATACCATGAATCCACACTCTCAAATCCATCCTCAAACATGGCGACATGAAGTGGAGTCGCTTTTGAATAAAGCAGAGGATACTATCTGCGGCACTATTAACAGTCACGATACTATTAATCAAATTTTTATCACTATGTACGAATTTCTTATGTAACTTCGAAGTGAAAGGTTTTACAGCACGAAGTTAATATCCTCTACCTACCAGCAAGCTCCCATGGTGCTGACATAGAGAAAAGAATCCTAACCTGGAGAGAGGAATTGCAACCCTGACCAAGGGCATTGGACATCGCATGCGCAGCGTCACCTATCAAGACGGCCTTCCCTCCATCATCATGGAACCTGCTGCAAAAGACCTATCAACAGAAGCACCGCCATATTTCAAGCAGCTCAGACAGGTTGACGTAAAAATATATATCATGCAGCATCTACAGGGGGCATTGTTATTCAAGTGCACTGATGTTACAAAATCCTCCCAGTTCTACCTGCAAGATCGTACAAAAACACATTCCTGCCACAACAAACAAGATCGAAACTGAGATAAGTGAACCTTCATGGAGGATGTGGGACGCTGATTAATAAAGGCCTCGGCAGCGTCTATGGGCACTTTCAAAGGTGGCATGTACTTCTCCATGAACGCTTTCAACTGCAAAACCACGGCGTGTAGATACCACTCACCGTTAGACACTCTCGTAATATATTTTGAACAGCAATAATCTTAACGCTGTTTCCATGAAAAAAGAACTAGAAGATACGACGCTGAATCACAGAACTGTTGCAAGAATAATTATACCTCATCTGGTGACCGAATGCTAAGAAGCTCAACTGGGGTGGTGCCCGGTGTCCACTCTATTAGCACAGATATCCTATTTCCAGGCGTAGGAAAACATGAGAATCGCAAGCTTGTTTTCTCTGCGGTGCCAGAAAAGGGGAGCCTAAACCAAGAAGATTGTTTTCCCTCCTCCTCAATAGCATCCTCCTTTGTCACCCTGCAAAACATGCCTCGGTTAAGCACGTCGTTTTTGCCAGCACAGAGGAAAATGCTTGCAGCACTAGCTAAAATTCCTTCAAGATTATCAAAATTCTCATCAAATCCTCACCCCTATAAGTTTTTCATCAGGGGGGTGGATCGAAGCGATTGCATCGGAAAATGGATTTTCAACGGAGCTTCGAGAAAATCTAGCCGCATGCCAATTGGTACGATTTATGTTACAAAACTGCCTTAAAGTATGGAACAGCAGCTAGGGTTCCTAGAACACCTCTGGGGATGAGGGTTTTTCCTAGTAACACAGAATGAATTTGCAAGTACAAACCCACCTGAATGCGTGCACGGCTTCCTCAGAGAGTTCGGGCGGCCTAGGAGCGTACAGGACCTTAAATGAATAAGGCATATTGGTTTGCTGATAGTCGAAGCCTCGTTGACTTATGAATGCATTGCGCACACAAGATTTTGCACCATCTGCACCTACCAAAAGATTGTATGACACTGCGTTCTCTGCCTTGCCCTCGAAGGTGGCCGAATGAGACTTGAAATCAACTCGTTCACAGCGTGCATCAAAATGAACCTGCATAGAATTCGCAGTGCCACATCAGAATTTCCGAAGCCCTCTACATCCTGGTCCATATACAAGCCTGGTTTGCATACAAGTGCACATCAAAGACTCAAAGAGCTCAGTCGAGTATTCTACAATCTTCAAATAGGGTTTTCAATAAATTAGACTACTTCAAGACCCTGTTTGGACATAATATAGAGAGTCTTCCCTATGCTTCATGGGGAGGTTACCCTATGGTCACGGTTATTATACCCCTCATAAGGACGATTCTCTTCAAGACATTGTCTCAAAGTTCCCGGAACAGTCTACTTGAAATGAAACTCTGCTTTGAACATTCTTACACATAGGTCTCATTCTAAACAAACCGAATCAACTAATCAGACTTGAAAATTTACCAGGAAAAACTCTGCCAAGCCATTCCCTCTGTAAATCATTCATTTTCTCTGTGCATTCAACAAAGGCAAGGAAGCAAGATCTCCACATATCAGTCACACTCAAAGTCCTCAATGTCCTCAATGTCCTCATGGCCACAAGTACAATCTCAACACGCATAATATTTCAACATTACGCTACCGAGACTTTTCAGTTGTGCAGTTCTCACCGTGTTGAAATGCACATAGAAAGGGAATATTCAACAGCCTTATCCAGTAGAGTGGTTATGCATTCCCGACCTCCAGATGGTCTTTGGAATAGCGACTCTCCAGTTCAGCAACAAGGGTGGCAGCCAAGGCCCTCTGATTGATCAGCAGCGACGGCTTGCCAGGGTTCCTCTTCAAAGATATAGAACGCTTGCCCGAGTGCAAAACGAATTGCGAGCTCGGCATGCCGCGTTTCTCAACTTTCTCCCAAAGCCCGTCCACTCTCTTGATGCCATCTTGGCCACGAGCGCTCAACCCCACGCAGTATTGCCGCTCCTTGTACCTACATTCCCCGTTTGCATTAGTCGCTTAACCCCTAAATACCCAAGAATTCACGCTTTCATTGACCATAATTCAAATGGGGTCGATCAAATTTGAGCATATAACCTTACTACCATATCTTGTATTCATGAAGCACAACATTTAGTAGCAAGCAATTGGTTGAGCCTGAATGTGAAATTCTCACAACAATGCCTACAGGGTGAACATTTCAACATAGATTCATCATTTACATACTTAGTGATATGCAAAGAAGGAAATACAAATGCATCCTACAGAACTTGGACAAGCAAAGAGCCCACATATAATACATCTACTTCCGGTATTAGTCTACTTCTGAACAAGTTCTGACATAAATCTCCATCCTTTGTTTATATATCTTGGTAATCAGTGTAACTCATATATTGCATAATTATGATGTATCATTGACATTTGCAAAAAACAATAGGACAAATTCTTACATAAGTTGATGTCCTCTATATTTAAGGGGGACAACTCATTGTATAGTACCGATGTCTTTTGTATGAGGCTGGGAACATAAACCTTGCACTACGCCGATATTGCACTATGCCTTCAGATGAAGCTAAGTTATTTTTCTTGCTCCGCTTGAAGTTCTTTTCCTAAGTGGATTTGAATCCAATCAATATAATTATACATTCAAATCGAAAAATTTCTTAATTTCTTGAAGAATTTAATAGCCAATTTCATTAAAATGGCGGTATTCCATTAATTTGGCACTTTTAGCAGTTTAGACCGCACAGTGTGAACTGTTTTTTTTCTGTACCAGAATCTACACAATAATAGGTTTTTTAAATCTACAGTTGTGCTAGATAGTTGAAATCTATACGAATCTTAGGTTCTTCAAATTGCATGGTCTAATATCTATGTCAGTTCTAGATTTTCGAAATCTAAAACAGATGTAGATGTCAGCAATGTACACTTGTCCTAGATGATACGGTGTGAAAATGGCACATGGAGTACCGCCATTTTAATGAAATTCGCCCTATTTCTACAAACAATGCTATGAATGTCGAGATATGAACTCTTAAAAAAGTGAAAAATAATGTTCCATGCAAATGTACCAAAGGAACTCCAAAACTCTGAAAATGAGAGATCAATGCCATGATTCTATATAAAAATTAATTACATCACATGAAAAATGTTCCAAAATACAATGCCATGATGATCCTAGAAGATATTAAATAAAATTGTAGCAATTCTCTCATGTAACAAACATTGGTATCTGAACTCATGAGGGTCCCACCTAAGGTTGTCGAGAACAAGAATTTGCGCCAGAAATATTTTATTTGAAAAAAAGACCACAGAACGTGATGCCTCTCTTTTGCACCCAAACTCGCCTTTAGACAAGAAGTTGTCCCTCTTAAACAGTAGCCCCAGACAAGAACTTGCCCCTCTTAAGAAATAGCCCAAAAGCACAAAATTGATTGTGGTAGGGCCCGAATTGCACCATAATCGTTTTGTTCGATGAATTTGATTTTGTTGATATTTGCAATGAGAAGGGTCCATCTCTCATCAAGAAGTTCCGAATTCCATAGAAGGGAATATGTTATTGTATGCTTGCTTGTTTTTATTTTATTGTAGTTACTAAAAAATAGGAAGAATCAAATGGGAAAGTTTGTAATATATCCTTCATCCAGTATTTTATACTTTAAAATCCAGTTGATAAATAAGACGCCAATAAAATGATTCTTTGATATGTACGCAAGTCAGAAGGGAAAGTTCTAGGTTAAATTTCTTCACTAAATTTTCAAATTTTAAATTTAGTTGGCAAATAATACATGGATAAGATGAATGTTGGAGGAAAAAAAAATGGAAAAGTTCTTACTAAAATCTCTATTAAAAGATTGTGTACTTTGAAATTCACTTCATAAATAATATTATACCGATAAGATGACTCTTTCATATATGTACAAATCAAAAAGGGAAGTTCAGATTTAGATCTCTTCCTTCAATGTATTCTTTAAGTTTTAAATCAAGGTGGTTAATAATATGGGGATAGATTTATTATTGTTAGGTTCGGATAGAGAAAAAATGGGCAACTTCATTAAAATGACGGTATTCCATGTGCCACTTTAACGGTGTGCCATTTTCACCATCTAGGACTTGTATAGATTTCAGAACGGGCGTTCTAAAACATCTAGAACATGTATAGATTTCAGAACGCTCGTTCTAAACTGTAAGCGGGCCAGTTTAAAGGAATATCGCCATTGTAATAAAATTGGCCATAAAATGAAATCTCCTTGAAAACATATTTTTTTCCTTTCAAGGAGCGTATATGAGTGGGGCAACCATGTGGGTAGCGACAAGAGTAGGAGCTATACAAAGAAGACTGAAGGCCAATATGCTTCAAAAATGAAGCATAGATACTTAAATAAGAAGTTACTAATTTTTTGGGGGGATTTCTGAAAGCAACATCCAATTCATAGTCTCATATATTATTTGTCACAATTTTTTTTGGAATAAATAAATATAGGATACAGATTTAAGTAAGAAGTTTTCTGTTTATTCTTTAAAATTCTGTAAGACTGTTCTTAATTATGAATGATTCATGACTTTTGAATGTACAAATAAGAAATGAAGGTTTAGGGTTTAAGGGCGAATTTCATTAAAGTGGCGGTATTCCATGTGCCATTTTCGCATCGTGACATCTACGACAACTGGACAAGTGTACATTGATAACATCTAGGTCATTTTTAGATTTCAAAAATCTAGAACCGACATAGATATCAGATTCTGCAATCTATAAAATCTAGGATTCGTAGAGATTTTAAATATCTAGGACAGTTGTAGATTTCAAAAATCTAATATAGATATAAATTTTGGTACAGAAAAAACACTTCAGACTGGGCGGTTTGAACTGCTAAAAGTGCCAAATTAACGGAATTCCACCATTTTAATGAAATTGGCCATATTATGAAATATTTTTATGTTGAATTTAAAAGTGAAAAGTAATGGGTGGAGATTTGAGTCATTTGAGTAAGAAATTTTCTTTCTAATTTTGAACTATTATCAAAGATCCCTCATAATCATCAATCATTTGTCATGTTCATAATAAAAATTAAAAATAAAAGTTGAAATAGAGTTGTAAAAACGTTTCTATTTTTTTTTCCAATTCTGTAAGACTACTAATCGTGACTGATTTGTCGCTTTGATTTTATAATTTAAAACAAAGGGTCAAAGTTTTCAGTAAGATCTCTTCCATTTATTTCTGGAATCTATAGAAAACCTCCATACAGTGATATGGTGCCCAAAAGGAAATCTGATCTTTATCAAGTAATTCGAAAGCTTAGACTGGTGAGGGTGGGACCATGTGTCCTTCAGCACCATCACGTGTATGAAAGTCAATAGGTAATCGACCAGAGGCATAGCTCGAGCTCCTGAACCCGTCGTGGTATAGGAATTTTATGTTACTCCAAGAATTTAGCTTGGTCCGTGCGACTTGTAATGATGAAGCTTAGCCTCTGATCTCTTTATATGATGGTGAGAGATATATGCACAGTGACTTGTAGTGAGGTCTCTTTGTTTCATATTTTGAACCAGTCGGAGTTCAAGTGATGCCCAGTCTAGGATTTCCGTGTTCTCATTTCCTTCATGTGTGCCATCCTCTGCTGTATCTTCAAATTGAGCTTGGAAACAATGTTTCACTATTGCACCATGTGCTTAGTGAGAAACTCCGTTTCATTACCATTCATTACCATGATGGTAACTACTCGTACAACTCCATCAGTCGGTATCGAAGACCATCATTAGGCTTACAGCTGTGATGGTGAAGCGATGCTTGGGACCGATTGATGGGAAATTTTGAACCCACTTCTTAAATTTTTGCCGTCAGTCTTTGAGATTACAATGAAGAGCTTGCTGTGATGCTTTAGTCCAAGTGTTAAACTTCGCCTTCGATCAGTTTGTCTGTATCTATCCAGCGTGCTTCAATGGTGAGTTCATTTTGCATTGTTGACTGAGATCGGTTGCAAGTTACACTTTAGGCGTAACGCTGGTGAGTGAAAGCATTTCGTGTCATTTGTTTCTTTCTACAACAAACTTTGTTGTCGGTATCTTCAATTAGACATGTCTTGCATTCCGCAAAGCCGACTGGAAATTGATTGCACTGCATGGCGATTGAATTGCTGCTTAGAAGGCATTTGTGATTGAGCTGGTAATTTGTTTTCTGCTATAGTAAACTGGTTGTGAAGAAATGCATCTTTTGCGCTTCTGAACTTGAAGAAATGATGGCTCAGTAGTGCATTCGTATCGACAGCTTTCTAACATTCAAAACCTGTAGGTCGGGGATACGGATGTTTCAGGAACACCTGCAAGTTGTTTCAGGAACACCTGGTTGTTGTCGAGGTAGTATTTCTGAGAAGAGGTTCATGTTTAGAGCTGGAGACGGCGAGAGCAAAAAAAGCCCACTCACTCCGACTACAAGTTCCAAGAAGCTGGCTCAAAGAGGAAGTCAAGCGCAGTCTACGATTCGTCCATCGCTCCAACTCCCACATCTTGCCAGGAAGACAGTTCGCATCACCTTCCGAGATTCGAGAAGACACTAATAGCCACCAATGTCAAAGATGATGGATTCGGGTATTTGGTAAGATCTCGGTGAATGCAACCTTCAGAGGGCCTCTCAGAGATATTCAGAGCTAGGATGTGCGTTTAAGTAAGAATGGAGTCGATCTGAAAAGTCCCATGCTTTCAAATGCCTTGTCCGAAATACCTTGTCCAAAATGATTGTACATCTATAGCAGTCATCCATGTTGTCATCATTGTCCGAAATGACTACAGAAATGACTGCTATAGTCATTTCAAACAAGTGATTCATAGTCTAATTTCTACTAGACTCCATCTTTGATACAGTCGTGGTTATGACTAGTTTGTTCAATACCCTCCTAATCAAGTGTATTGTAAATGAACTAAAATAAGTTCATAAGAAAGTATACAGTCTTCAATGCCAAACTATCAATCTCTTCATTAGTTCATGATAAACAATATGAACTAATAAAAGACTACCACATACAACGATAAGAGACGAAGAGTCCATCAACGAAACTAAAACAGTGGAATAGAATTATTTAGCAAACAGGCGGAGAGACCTGATTCTTGCATATCATGCACTCCAGGATGTGCTCATCCATATCATACTTAGTATTTACAATGCGCTTCTTGTCATTAGATTCTGGACTACCATAGGAAATTCTCCTCTGATTTCTAAGCCGCCAATTTGCCAACAGCTTCACATCTCGATGGGAATCCTTTCTATGAAGCCGATTTCTTCTAATCCTATGAAAATGGTGAAGACATGGCAACTCTTAGTATTGAGGACGTGCTACTTTCAATTCAAGACATAATAATTTACAAGTATAGCCCATAAACATAGAGTATTATAACTGATACAGTGACAAAACAGGGTTAGAAGGTTTAGGATTTAAGGATCATGATCATGTCACGATGGTATCAAATTTCTACCGCTAGGATGCGTTTGTCACTGCTTTTGCATGCAACGCAATAGAAATAAAGTGGGCACTGTTTCTTTGCAAGAGAAGAAAGATAAGATAGAGACTTGATGGTTTGAGAGTTCATTTGTCATGTCGTACTTCAAATTAGATTTCAATTCAAGAATCATAGTGGGTTCACAGGGGTATAGAATTTAAATCGCTGTGACGTGTTTGCCACTGCTTTTGCTTGCAGCGCAACAAAAGTGCAGTACGCGCTATTTGTTTGCAAGAGAAGGCGGAGAAGATAGATATTTGATGGTCTATGACTTAATTTGTCGTATCGCAGTTTAAATAAGATTCCAATTTTAGAATCTTGGTTAGCTCATAGCAAGGTGGTCTTGTCTGACATGTTTTGGGGCATAGTCGTCATGTTCCTCATCTGACGTCCAATGTCACGTATGACAAACTTCCAATGTAGGCTATAATATCATCAACTAAGGTGTTCTAATTTCTGATTTTTGTACCCCTCATTGAAAAAAAACAGTTTTACGTGGTGGACTGCAAAGATTAACATGGAAAGTCATGGCGACTTAGGTAAAGACATGATCATTCAAGATGAATCATTACAAATTGAAAATAATGAAAGAAGTGTGCTAGAATCCTTGTCCTCTATTTTTTATTTAAAATAAATATATCAAAGTGACAAATAATACATGATTACAAAGAGTCTTTATAAATCGAAAAATATATAAGGTGAAGTCTTTATTTAAATCTTTATTTTAATTTCCAATTTTTTGGAAATGAACACAACAAATTAATTATAATTAGAAAGAGTGTTGGAAAATTGCAGAAGTGAAAAGTTAAAAAAAAAATTTACATTTAAAAAAAATGAATATAGCAAATAAATTATAATTAGGAGGAGTCTTCAGTTGACAAATTGCAGAAATCATAGACTAATAGTTTTTACTTCATTCTCCATCTTTCATTTTGAATTTAAAAATTAGTGTGATATATAATACTTGAGGTGAATGAGTCAATGAAAATTGCAAACAATAAATAAAGAAGTTGTACCTTAAATCTCCATTTGTTATATTTTGTTAGTAAAACCAAATTGACAAATAATTCATGATTAGAAGGAGTCTAGGGAAATTGATTGGAATGACTGCAAATAAATAGGAATTTTTTTATGACGGAAGGCAACCTTCATTTCTTATCTTTAAATCAAAGTGACAAATTATACGACCGACAGACATTTCTTTGAGAATTGCAAACAATGTCCCTTCGGAAGACAAATGGGATTTCGAGCAGCTACCTATGGGCTTAATTTCTGGCTTCATTTGTTGGAACTTTTTTCAGGTTACAGAAAATGATAAGTTCTGTGGGTATGTCATTTTTTTAACAGTCGGTGTCTTAGAAGAACAATTATGACCAAATAAGCTCAAAATAGGATAAAAGGGGCAGGTAGAGCAGCCAAATTTTTTTTGGAATAATTGAATTTTCCTTATATATTTAGTTTCTCATAGATTTCATTTTTTCTATCTGGAAAGCTTTGATTCATTTCATTTCGGTTCACTATGCAAAACTTATGGTCATTCTTGATTTTTGAGCTGTTACATCTTAAAAAAACCAGCTTGTAGGATTGATTTCATTTTTGAATGAAATTTTTCAAATTTATCAATATTTTTTCGTTTGCATGGTTCAATTTACTTGCTAGAACAATCTCACCATTGGAATTAGTGCATTTCAATTCCATCTAAAATATATAAATATTTTAGATTTTCCTTCTATGTTGTACCTACTTCTATTTAACAATTTCATTAAGAAGGGTAGTTCATTTTTGGGGGGGATTTTTCCCCCCTAGACTCTCACCTCAATTCTCCGGTATGATGACTTAGAGCTCAGAACTCAATACTTCAGAAATTTCAACGTAAAAATGTTGAAAGTAAAAATGTCTAGTGCCGCAATGTGTTCAAAAACTTGTTTTTTTCACTTTAAATGCAGATACCTTACAATATGTGGTCAAAAGTTCTAAAGAAAATTCCACACATTCTTATGCTAGTTAGGTGTAAAATCCTACAATTAGATTTTTTTTCCTCCCCCCCCCTCTTTGCTATAGAAATGACAGTTTTGAGTGTCTTGAAAGTGAAATTTTGGTTCTCAAAGAACAAAAAATTAATGAATTTCATTTCAATTTTTTCGGAATTCCACATTTTATCACCTTCGGTGAAGACGCCATAAAATTGGCACGAAATATAGATTTACGCACAAAGATTATTGTTTTTAGTTAAATTATTTCTTTCATAAAAGCTTTGAAGGTCAATAATTTTCACACCAAAGATCCAAAAACAAAAACGTTATCCGATGGAAATGGTCCCCACAACATGTTTGTAGAGGAAGGGGAAAAAAAAAAATCAATGGACTGCCACAAAGTAAGTCTGACAACGGCGGCCGCATTCAAAGCCCTGATCTAAATCGGCAAGACCTACACCTATGCTCGATTGTCCAGAGAACTCCGTCGCTTCTTAGGACTCCGTCGTGCCGTTTTTGCTCTCCTCTTGCGTCGTCCCTTTTTTGCTTTGCCGCTGCGCTTCTCCTTTGGATCTCGGTCGCCGGCGTTGTAGAGTATTGGACCCTATCGCAGCGCCAACTACTCGAGCGCAGCGCTTTCACTAAAGGTACTGTCATTGGGTTTTCCAAAACTTGTGAGTCGTCTTAGTTTTTGGTTGTGCTCTTGAAGTTGGTGGAATTGTGTTTCAATTCCTTGCTTGTGATGTTGCTGAAGCTGCTGGTCGGCGTCTGGAGGTGGACAATCAAGTTTCCGTGAAGACATTCACAGTTCTGTAAGATTCATAGGAGTGGGTTCAGTGTGCATGGTGCTAGTACACATTCTTGGCAGTTTCTTTCATTGTTTTTGTTCGATTCATATTATTGTTTCTTCATTGCAATCGTTCTTGTAATGTGGAACTTCTAGCATTTCAGTTCTTATGGTCAAAGTAAAGTGTATATGAATGTGCCTCATTGTCACGTTCCGATAACGCGCTTCAGTCGACGCATGTCAGTAAGTTGCTAGAAACGTGAATTGATGATTACTATAAGGCTGAGTCTGTGAATTGCTGAGAGTTGAGTTTCAGAATTTCCGTCAGGTCATACGTAGCTGTATTTTGAGTATCTGAATTGCTGGAAGTTGAGTTTCAGAATTGCAGTGAGGTCATACACACCTGTATGTTGAATGAGTGAATTCTGAATCATTGAAACTTGGAAAAGATGCATTGTAAAATAGAGCTTACTTGGTGGATCATTGAAATACACGAATGCTGGATTCCGTTGTGCATAGAGCAGTTGTGCACCGCGAACCTACTGCATAATAATTAGGGATCCCTTCCACAATATTAGTGACATTGCATTGCAAGTAGGAGGCATCTCATCGCTTTTCCGAGGTTCAGGACGGCCGCTCTAAACTGTATTCTTCAGTTCTTACTTCTGCTACCCACATGCATTGTTCAGAATAAACGCTTTGGACTACATCAGTATCTTATTTGTGTTATCCTGACGAAAGCGAAAGGGTCATATCATCCGAGGTTCAGGGTGACCGCTCTCAACCTTCTTGGCCTCCTCTGTCGTCGACGAGGTCAAGTGTTCCAGGGTTCAGAGTGGCCGCTCTGAACCTTCCTGGCCTCCTCTGTAGTCGACAAGGTCATGTGTTCCAAGGTTCAGGGTGACCACTCTGAACCTTATTAGCTTCCTTTGTCGTCATCTGTTTCCAGGTTCAGGGTGGCCGCTCTGAACTTGATTGGCTTCGTCTCTGTCGTCGACGAGGTCATGTCGTTTGAGGTTCACGGTGGCCGCTCTGAACCTTATTGGCTTGCTCTCTGTCTTCATCTGTTTCCAGGTTCAGGGTGGCCGCTCTAAACTTGATTGGCTTCGTCTCTGTCGTCGACGAGTTCATGTAGTTTGAGGTTCAGGGTGGCCGCTCTGAACCTTATTGGCTTGCTCTCTGTCGTCGTGTGTTTCGAGGTTCAGGGTGGCCGCTCTAAACTTGATTGGCTCCGTCTCTGTCGTCGACGAGGTCATGTCGTTTGAGGTTCAGGGTGGCCGCTCTGAACCTTATTGGCTTGCTCTCTGTCTTCATCTGTTTCCAGGTTCAGGGTGGCCGCTCTAAACTTGATTGGCTTCGTCTCTGTCGTCGACGAGGTCATGTCGTTTGAGGTTCAGGGTGGCCGCTCTGAACCTTATTGGCTTGCTCTCTGTCGTCGTGTGTGTTGAGGTTCAGGGTGGCCGCTCTAAACTTGATTGGCTTTGTCTCTGTCGTCGACGAGTTCATGTAGTTTGAGGTTCAGGGTGGCCGCTCTGAACCTTATTGGCTTGCTCTCTGTCGTCGACGAGGTAATGTCGTCCGAGGTTCAGGGTGGCCGCTCTGAACTTCATCAGCTTGCTCTCTGTCGTCCACGAGGTCATGTGTTTCGGGGTTCACGCTGTCCGCTATGAACTGCGTTGGCCTCGTTGCTGTCGATGAGGTCATGTGTTCCGCTCTAAAGCCGCTTCCGTTGGCAATTCCTTAGTAAGATTGTCCACCCCATAACCTTTTTCCGGCGAAGTCAGAGTCTGGAAACTCCGCAGACTGGAAAGGGATCTCAAACTTGTTCGTTTCGCTTGCGGTTTCCGTCTTCCGTTCAACACTCCATAGGACATCCTTGTCCTACAGATTCTAATTCCTTGCCGTATGTTCTGATTCAGAGCGCAGTGTCCGAACTTTAAAGTTCTCTAAACGAGTTTGCCTTCGACTGTTCCGTACTCAATTACTGGATCCGCAATCGGATCATTCACGAAACAAGGAAATCGGATAGGCCATTGTCTCCTCTGATTCTGACCTCCCATCATCTGCATGGCCTCCTCCAGTGAATCTGATGGCGATGAGGTACTGCTCCACGAATTTTGCTTTCCGTTAGTTTCTGCACCAGAATTATATACGAGTCCAAGGAATCGTCCCTGTCGATGGAATGGCACATCCGGAAATCTTGCAATCGTTGACAGAACAATACAATTAGCGCATTCGCTCTGGTCAGTCAAACTTGCTGTTTTTAGTATTATATATTAGCCAAATTGAACCATACGAGTTCTGAAGCCCTTGTTGTCCTGTGTTTGCCGTCACTCTTGGAATGTTCGATGCTTAGGGGTTCCAGGAATTTGAAGAGGAAGATGTCGACATCGACGGACTGCTCGCAGCAGACGTTGATACTAATCCCATTCCGGACTGTGAGGGCATTGACCGTGATGGATGGTCTGGCAGGGCTTTGCTTGCAAAACATGCTGACGGTTCTGATTTTGCCGAAGTGATTATAATCACTGCAAATCCGAACGCGTGTGTTGACGGCCATAGTAGGCTGGGTGAGGATGACGTCGGCATCGTTGTGTTGGAGGTTTACAACAGGGACTCAAGCATCGGGGACACGTGTTTGCATTGGCCAACGCGGCGATTGTTTTATCACGGTGAGAGTGGATACGTCAGTGTGTACGATCATGCTCGCAAACGAGACTTTCTTGATAAAGAGGCCGAGGGAAATCGAAAAAGAGCGGGCAAACGACGATATCGCTATGAGAAGAGAACGCGCACCGCCGCACTGGTAGACAAGACCACAAAGTTGTTATCAGCAGAGTCCATCTTACGTGCTTTCAGTCGACAGTGCTGCGACAAGAGGTGCACGTTCAAATTCCGTCCTAACACCATTCGCACTCTCCGCAGTGAAATGCACCTACAGTCGTTTCAAGTGAAGGCCACCAAAAATTTGGACGTCCACAAGATGATGCACGGAGTCGGGAGGCAAAAAGTCGTCACCATAGAAGGCATAGACATTTGTGCCACTGCTTGGATGATTCTTCACGACATCCCTCTCCGCACCTTTCAGAGGTACAAGGCCAAGGCCAACGCCAACGTCAGAGGCGGACCTCACGGCAATTTGAACAGAGCAAAGCCGCGGACTCCAACTGCCCAAGCAATCGAGACTCTTCGATCATTAGTGGAGGCGAGCGCCGATTCCATGCCCCATTTGTCACGCACATTGCCCACCGGCGAGGAAGTGTGCCTGAAAGTTCTTCCCGCCGGTACCGAATGGAAGCAATTGTTGGCAACCGTGAACGAGGTAAGAACTACACAAACTTTGCAACATAACACACTCAATATCATTACAAAGAAGTAGCTGGGATGTCACATTAGCGTCAGAGAAGGAAAGTCAACTATGTACAATAACACTAGAGAAGTTCGAAGACTAAAGAGTGTCTACGTGCTTTGTAATGTTCGCAGTCGAACAAACAATTGGGATTGGCACCACTATCACAATCGTGTTTTAGTAAAATGCGAACGAAACACTTTTTTGAATACGTAATCAAAGGAAGAGGAGACTCCTTCGCAAGATGTAGCATTTGCGACAATTTGAAGCAGTTAAGAGGCTCGTTCGTACCAGGATCGGAGCACTACGACCAAATCCAGAGGCGTTTTGAGAAGCACTTGTTTCTCCAAGAAGCCTGTCGTCATGCATACTATCGAAGTAGATGGTTATCCAACATGCGACCGTCACAATTGCTATCCATCATGCACAAAAAATGGACCATTCCAAGACAGCATGTCCCGCACTGGCTAGGAAAACCAAGGCGTTGGATGGATTCTTGAAGCTGCCCGTGAAAGTGACGGGGATGTTTGCACATGGGCATGGGGATGGCAAATATGCACATTACAGCTTGGATGTGTTCCCCAGCGATAGTAACTTCACCGTGGGATCGATCGCCAAATTGTTGCGCGATTTGGAAGCACCCCCCGTGAGGTCTTCCCGATCACTATTTGTAGGGTCGGGCAGCTCAGAATTGTATCGGGCGTTACTTCAAGGTAGTGAAATCTGTGTGGGCTCCTTGGAAAACGTTCCTTTGCAACTAATCGAGGCTTGCCCATTGCCGCCGGTGCTACACGTTCAAATGGACAACTCTTGGAGGGAAAACAAGAACAAATACGTCTTTTGTTTTTGGTCCCTCTTGGTCGCCCGACGGATCGTGAAAGAGGTCGTCGTATCATTCATGATAGTGGGACACACACACGACGACATCGACGCGTCGTTCGGACGATGGAGCATGGCACTCCGCGAAAAAGACCATCCAACCTTGCCCTTGTTGATGCAATCGTACATGGAAATGGAAGAAGTTCCATTCATTCCGCACCTAATAGAAGAAGTACCCGACTTCAAGGCTTACGTCAAACCTTATATTGCGATGAAGAAAAAACAACTGGTGGGCCACTCGAACGGAAGGCAGTACCGATTCTTCGTGGACAACAACGGATGGCCGATCATGCAATACAAACTGGCATGCACCGACATTCCATGGTTGCCCGAACAGGGGTTGAAATTATGGAAGGAAGATGCGGAGCACAAACCTATACTTCCCGAAGGTGATCCCGTACGCGTAATACCCAAGAGAATGCCAAACGAAGCAGAGATCCGATGTGGACTCGACGGATACGTCCAGCACTGGACGGACATATCCAAAGAAGCCGGGACGACCAAGTACAAGGCACGCATGTTGCACTTGGTCACGTATTGGACAGTCGTGAGAAATGCCATGCGCGATGGAAGCGAAGAGGACACGTCGGACTTTGGTGGACTGAAGGGAGGATTTTGGCCTCAAACCCGACAACCGGGGGATTTCGCGACGGATCTCCTGCGTGACGGACGGTCACGAGAAGAGCTCGAGACAGAAGACCCGTACATCGGCATTCTCGAGGGGAGGCCGCCTCTAGAATACAACGTGGCCACTGATCTCCGAGAAGGTTTCTATCTATTCGTGAACCCAGCGCCCAATTCTGAAGAGCCCGTGTGGCTCGGCAGAGCTGTAGCGAATCCACAGTTCGATCCCGAAGTTGCACACCATCGCGAAGTTCTCGTGCGATGGTACAAACCGTGCGGAGCATCAAAGGACGTGCTGGAATTGTACGCAGGGTGGGACTCGAAGAGCAATTTTCGATGGAAGATTGACGAGGAGGACGACACGGCCGACTACGTTTCAACGGATAGCGTTATGGCATCATGGAAACCAAGGAAGAACCAGGGGCCCAGCGTAGTCGCACCCCGACCACAAGTGAAGTTTGCGGTAGACAATTTACGTCGAATTGCAGAGGAAGAACGACGACCTGGTACAATGACTTCTGCATAGAAGTCTTCTATCAAAACCATCCGCACTGCGCACAGTGCACATGCGTGTACATTGTAGAAGACGAGTCTCCATGTATACCACAACAAACTATTATTACTTGCCTTATCCATGAATATTATTTTGGATTGCCGAACTCTTGTGTAGCCAAGCGAAAGCATGTGCTGTTCTATGAGCAATATCTGTACAGAACACTTTGTTCTCTAAGGAATACAAGGCTACTTAGCTTCTCTCTTTTCATTTTTCATCCAATGGCATTGGAAAAGGATGATATTGTACACATGTTCTTTGTCGACCACAAGCTCAGAGACAATGCACATCCAAACATGTGTACTTGTCTTCATATGGACACCCAATCCAAACAAAGTCCCTCCAATCTAGGAGACAGAACACTTCAAACTGGCTCAACAAACATTCCAAGAATACTCGACATTGTACTAAATATTCATTGACCACCTACCAACCACATCTACCATCAATATAGCCTGCAAACCTTACAAAATATTCATGTTCTTCTACTGCACGCGACAATTGGTTGCACATCACAATCATATTGAGCTACTTGCATGGCACACAATGTTCCCACCTGAAGCCTCAGTTCACATCAAAATGGAAGCACGTCAAAATGGCACGCGGTCAAAGTGGCACACGGAATACCGCCATTTTAACGAAATTGACCATTCCTTCAATTAATTGTTGAATGATTCTTGGTTCACATGCAGATGAGTCCATGGCTGAGTCTGATTTCAGGTTGGGGACTGTGAATGTCAGTGAAGGCGCCACCATTCGAAGTGGGCTTGCAGTTCTCCTCTGTCCGATATCTCTGTGTGATGCTTTGTGTGTTCGTTCTTTGAAAGTCTTCATGTACATGGCTGTGAACATTGTTCTGAACTGATTGAATGTTGGCAATAAAATGAATCCTTGTGTGTTGGACATTTACATTACAGTCATGGCATTCTTCCACAAGAGAAAAATTGGATTGCGATTAATGAGTACTTTGAATTGAAAGCAGGGACAGACAATCCCAATGGTTTGGCTGCGAACTCAGGCGTTGGGGATGATGGAAAGCTAGAATATACTGAGTACATGGCCGACATGAGAGTCAGCACTCCAGAAGCACGAATTTCCACAGTAAGTGACCCATCACCAACTTTTAGGACAAACAAACCCTTTTCAGTATTCGATGTTAAGGTTATTTCAATTAAATGGAAGATTGGTTTTCAATTGGTTGTTTTAATGGTGTTTGGGCATGTTTGCAGCCCAAGGCCCAGGGCAAGAATTGAACTTCACTGACGATGTTCACTATTGTGGTGGATGTTTCACACACACAGCAGGTCCTCGGGGGGGCACCTAGTATTTTACTACAAACCATGTGCGAACAAGTGGTTTCTAATGAACTATAATTTCAACTTAAAATTTTGAGGGTTGCTTAATAATGACTATGGGTTTCTATTGCCAAAATTTCAAACTAAAGTAATAGTTGAAATGATTTGTACAAGAGGTTGAAAATGGCCTAAAACGGCATGTTTTTCAACTCAAATATTTATAGAGATCACATTTAGATGACCATTGCATCAATACTCAACTCAAAATTAACTTTCAATAGAGAGCTATTTTTAGGAATTTTTTGTTCATTTTTTAGACAATTTTTTAGGATATAATATAGGGGTGTGAAAGTTATTTTTCAGTTGTACAGTGTATCTAATTACTTCAAAAATTTGTAACTAATTATCATTAACAAATAAAAATATCAATAATTCAAAACATAAACTTTTGAAGTAGGAAAATTTAGTCATATTTTTTTTATTTCATTTTATTTAAATTTTAGGATATAATATAGGGGGTCCAAAGTTTTGTTCGCTCGTGTTTTCTAATGGACACTCTAAGTGACTCCCCCGAGAGCAGGTCGAGGTGCTGGCTGGAAGAGAAGATTAAATTTGCAAATCCTTGTTGAGGCACCAGTTAGCCCAACTCGCAGTACCCTTATATAAAGTAGAGGGAACATCCGATTCAACATGTCCAAATTGACTAAAATATTCGAATCAACAAAAGAATGTAAATTCGGATGCATTAATTTGAACTATATTTGCTGATTTGAACGTTGTTTTCTACTATATTAACTTCTACTCAATCGCCCTGGATTCCTTGGAATCCTCTGTTGTCTATATCATAGCAGCACCAACCAAGCAGCAGTTAAGCAGGGTCATGTTTATGGAGTTGTTGCTGATTCTGCATCACTGGAGCTTCATGTTCACCTGGATGCATGGAACTGCTTCTCCAACATGGTTTGAATTGCTCCAGATTAACTTACCAGTCCTCATATGGAGCCTGTTTTGCTTTTGCGGTAGAGATTATGTTAATATCAAGCTTGAGTCGTGTCGGTTGAATCTTTGAAGTTGATGGGCTTGAGAAGTCACCAATAGCTGTATGTCTTTCTTGCATAATATGAACGGAGCTTTACATCATGATTTGAAAATTGTGTTACCAACTCCAGAGCAAAAAAGAATTAGGTTTGACCTGCACTACTTGACACATTTTCTGCAAAAATTTACTTCAGGGGATTGGCCTGTGTTCAAATGTATTGTAAAATGTATGAGTTTGAAGTCTCAATGGTTGAAAGGAGGAATAGAATTCATAATGCTAGGTGAAGGCCTTATTATTGTTGTTGTACATACTTTCAACATAATATAGAATTTCATAGAGAACCATATGCGACCAATAAGTGCACAGACTTAAGGTAGGTATCCTTAATGCGCCACTGACCTTAAAGCACCATCTTCAATGTGTGTACATTTCCAAAATCAGTTATGTACCTCCGTGAAAGAAACGCTTTTAGAACCAATTGTTCCTTCATAACTTTTGTATACAGTATCCAAATGTCGTGTTCTTTGGTGTGTTGGAACCTCCTTTCCCTTGCCAATAAGAATATAGAAGTATTTGAACAGTCTAATAGTAGTAATAAGGCACAGTAGCAATTAGTGGCAGCTTAAGGATACCTACCTTACCCTCAAGGTCAAAATGCCACATTTAACTACTTCTGGACTATTCAATGATTTCTGGACTAAACTCATCTAGAAATTTCTGGGTAATAACATTAGGAGATCTCTCGATGTTTATATAGATCTCCCAATGTTTTGTATTGATCTCCCAGTGTTTTGCATAGATATCCCAATGTTTTCGATTATTTCTTGATGACCATTTTTTTTTCTTGATGACCATTATTAATTCTGGACTGAAAGTGCAATGTTGACTTTTGATTGATTGAAATTTTGATTCTATGATATACATAAGGGGGTGAATGCAAGAAACACCTGTACTATTTTGCATCACACCTTGCGTTTTGATTAGTTTTTTGGCCATAACTTTTGCGTTTTGGCTCCAAATGACTCAAGATTTATAGGTAAAGTATTCATGACTATTATACACCTTGCCTAATTTTTTGCAAATTTCAAAAATATTTTACTATCCAAAAATAGCCCCCAATTTTATGTCACACTTGCCAATTTGGAGGGTTTTAGCACTATTTAGTACCCCCCAAAACAAATTTTGAGCTGAAATTTGGAGGGGATGGTCTTCTAGATAGTAGACTGTAGCTACTGTCTAAAGGAATTCTAAAAATAATTAATTGTATGTGGTGTGGAAGTCCACAAAGTGTGCTTCTTTTTGCTTGCACTTTGTAACATTTAAAATATTATTTTGGATTTTTTTTGGATGAATGACCATCTCTATAGAATTCTTACAAATGGGTGATTGCAAGAAACACTTGTACTATTTTCTGTCACATGTTCAATGCAAAAGTTTATTTGTGCCATAAGTACTATAAAAATGACTAAATGAACATGAAATTTAAAAGCAAGCTTCCTATAGCAATAGAAAATGCACTTGAATTATTTCAATTTTTTCAAAATTAATTCAATAGGTGAAATTGAATTTTGAACATATGTCACACATGTAGTTTTGGTGGTTTTTAGTACTATCAAATACCTTTTTTAAAGAGTTACGTCGTCAAATTTGGTAGGCTAGCTCTTCTAATAGAATTAATTCTTTGCAGGAGAGGGATTTCCAAAAACATGTTTTAAGAGTGTTTTTCATTGGCCTAAAGTATGCTATATTCAGGTTGAATTTATGTTGAATTAAAAATGATTTTTTACTTCTAGCTTTGATCTTCTTACTTTGTTCTTAGTTGACAACAATGGCCACTTTTAAAATAAGTTTTTCAAATTCATTTTCGAATTTTTTTAAATAAAAACATAGAAGTCTCATTTTCTAGGGTAAATTGTAGCCTATGGCTCAAAATAGTACTTCACGGTACAAAAAAAGACTCAATTGTATTGGTGGGGGCTTGCAGTATCTCCTATCTACTAATGTAAATTCTTTTTTTAAAGGCAAATTAAATATTTCCATCCATTTTTGTCATCCAATGATGAACATCACATGTTGTTTGTAGTAAATTTGAAATCCAATTGATTATTCAGATTTTATATTCCATGCCCCCAATAGTACTAAAGGTGACTCGTAGTACTAGAAGTACTACAAGGCCAAAAATCAGAATCGCAACAAATAGTACATGTGTTTCTTGCAATCGCCCGAATGGTCAATTTTTATTTTATATATTTACCTTTTTTCTATTTTTAACTAATTAAAACATCAAAAGTATCCATTTTTTTGAGATTTGGCACTTTTCTAGTTCTCTTGCTTAGAGAATTTTTTAATGAACTTCCTTTGGTGGTTACCTTCATCTTAAACGTGTAAACATTAGCCATATTTTTTTATTTAAAAAAAAATATTTTTCTAATTTTAAAGTACTATAGAAAAAATGATGAGTACTGTCCAAACGCAACAAAATCGGCAGGTGATTCTTGCATTCACCCAAGGACCAAATTTTGATTGAAAGTTAGTGATGCCACTATGTGGTGGCATTATATTTCCATGTGTGCATTCATTTTCAAGTTTTGAAATTGCATTTTTTAATAGTCATATTTAACCCTTAAAGGACCAAGGGGTGTCCAAATTTCCAAATTGTGAAGATCTATTATAAAATGCAACTTGAAGCAATATTTTAATGAGGACTCTCAAACAAAAGTTGTAAAGTATGATTTATAGATCACATCCATATAGTTAGATCAACAAATACACAAACCAATATTTTACAATAAAATTTGAAGCCAAAAATTGAAAATTCCTTCTAAAATCAATTGGAGATTGAATATTTATGATTTTTACAAGAATTCTTTTTTTATAAGTTCAAAATTCATAATTCTTATCATAGAAATTTTTGAAGATTTTCATTTTATTTTTTGATTCAAGTCGTTTTTAAAAGGTCATTTTTTGAACTAAAAAAGTTATTTTTTGAGGCTAGACCTACCAAAATCCTTTGAATTATAGAATATTTGCAAAGCAAGATCTTCATGATCTATAGCATTCAAATGTTAAAGAACTAGTACAAGAATCTTCAAAACAAATTGATGGATGAAAAAATGCATTTAAGTGAGTTTGGGATGTATTTCCATTCATTTGTTGTTCAAAATCTGCACTCATGGTCCTTAAGGGGTTAAATTGGGGCATAAAAATTAAAAATTATAATTTATAACTATAATTTAAAAACACAAAGCACAAAAAATGAGCAAAGTACATCCAAATATGTTGAAGAAGTGACTTTTGTCTATGTGGTAATGATGATCACTAGATGCTTCATAATTGTTGTGCAAGGTTTTGAATTAGTTCATATAGAGATGGAAAGAAAAAAAAATTTGCAAAAATAAAGATTCTATGTTTAGATTCTTCTCAAGTTTCAATTTAAATTGCCTAAAATTCCAAAATTGGTACAATCTTCCTTTGTATACACCCTCTTCCTACCAAACACTTTGAGGGGATATTCTCAAAGATCTTCCTCAATGACTTTTTTAATCATTAGAAAAAATTTGAGGCCTTTGGAAGGCTGCTCCCAATCCTTCAAGGACCCCAAAGTTTAGTTTTTTTTGGCTTAGGAATTTTTTACCCTTGTATCCACTTAGCTTCTACCGGTTTGTTTGATGACTATTACTGGTTCAAAATTCAAGTACAAGTGTTTAATAATTAGGGTTAAGGTATTCTAATTCACCTTAACCCTGATTTTTTTATAACTTAAACTTGGATACACCGTACACACTAAATAAGTTGTGGAAAAACAAGCAAATGCCCAAAATATTCCAATGAACATCTACCTTCAAAAAAAAATTTATTGGCAATGTGAAACACTTATTTCATGGACATTTGTCATTTGGTGAGATTGAAGATGAGAAGAGAAGCACTTTATACAAATTGAGTAGTAGTAGTTAACACAATCCATGTGGGATATGTTTGACCTACCACGACCGTACCCCACTTGTATAAAGAGGTTCTTCTTTTCATCTCTAAAACCACAAATTAAACTTAGTGGCTATTGGAGCTAGTTGCCTTCCAAAACAACTAGCTTCAAAAGCCACTTAAATGATTTCATTAGACTTGATTGGATAATTTGATTTTAAATATTCAATCAAAAATCTTGTTTAGTATTGGCCTTTTTTTTTAAGCCCGGAGTTTATTCCAATAGTGAACCAAGAACAAACGATGAAAAGCTTGTATTGACCTTTTTTTAACGTGGAAGTCATGCAACAGGCCTGCTATTATGTACCTCCCACAATTTGTAACTTCAAATAACAATGGAAGCAAAATAAAGATACAAATATACTTATTAATAAAACCATTTCACAAGAGCTCAAACCACTCGACCATAGAGAGAGAGCAATCTCCAAAGAGAATAGAGCCTCCTCACCCCTGAGCTCTATCTTATGTATCAATTGAAGACTATTAGTCCTTCAAATAGACTAGGTCTTCTTTTTTATCTTGAGCTTTCTATCCTTGGTTCTATCTAGAACCATCCACTAAAGTAATAGTCTTAGTCATACTTAGAAGTATTCTAAGTATCCATTCCTATCTCATCCAATCTTAATCTTCTACTTGAAGTTGTCTAACTCCAAGTTCCAGTACACTTGCGAGTACACTTGTCATCCAAGTAGACTTATCTAATTCCACTTCACAAATCCATTGTTTGGAGATGCCTATCCAATGCACTTGTCATCCAACTAGAGTTGCCTAATTCCAGTGCATAAATCCATCATTGGGAGATATCTATCTCCAATCAATTTCTACTTATCCACTAATTCACATTACATCATGAATTAGTTATCCATCAATGCATTGATCCATCCTTGTTCATCATGACCAATCATCATTCATCCATCCTTGGTCATCATGACCAATCATCATTCATCCATCCTTGGTCATTATGACTAATCATCATTTATCCATCCCTGGTCATGACACAGTCATCATCAATTCTTTCATCTATCAATGCATTCATCCATCAGAGATTATAACAAGGGTCATGACACCTGCTCTTACTGACTAGTTTCGTAAAATTTACAACAATTGACTATGCACTTTTGACAGGTTTTTGTAGGAGACCTACCTTTGTTTTAATAGACTGGATGGTCACTCTAGAACAACCCTCTAGAGGCCCACGAATTCTTCTAATGATTGGATTTTTTGAAGATACAAAAAAATTTAACCACCTTCCTTAAATTGCATCTTTTTTGAAGTTATAATTTGTTAAAAGTCACTGAAAATTTTAATTATACATTATCTTGACGCTAACTAGTTCAGACTCATACGTTAGTTTATTATGATGCTAAATCACCTGCTAATATTATTTTGCAATATTCAACAATATTATTTTATCATTCTCATGAATTTGCATACATAATCTATTCTTGTCCCAAGTTAGATCCTTTCTAAATGTCTTCATGATAGGTGGGAGTGACATTTGCAACAACGTTAGTGTGTGAGCCTACAAGCCTTGAGCTTAGAGTTTAGGAACCCCAAAAAATAAAATTTTAGAAATTATCCTTGAAAATTTTCAAAAGTGGTGAATTTTTTTAGAAAAAATTTGATATTTGGAAAAGTATGGTACTTATGACCGTTGAAAATATAGGTACCCTATAATTGTGGAAGATAAACTAAATCACCAAATTTGAAAAGTTTCAAAATTTTCAACTAAATCGTTCAAAGATGTTCAGGTATGAGAGAGACCTGACAGGATCAAAAGTATGGTATCTATAACAATAGAAAATGATGCATTGTATCTCCATGTTTTCTGATTGCATATTGTATATGGCTAACATCTGAACCTGTCAATCTATAATGTGAGCTCAGTGAAGAATTTCATGAATTTTTCAATATTCACTATAAAGAACCTCCGTTTTTGTGGACAAGCTGAAAAACGTGGTGGTACGTTTTTTCTGACGTTAGGCATGCTACCTTTGATGTCTAACGAAATCTGTCAAGATTGGCATGGCAAAAATATGAAAAAATATGAAATAACATGCCTTGTTTTTAGACCAAGGTCTCCAAGAACAATGGCCTAAGAAGTTGGAAAAAATGTGCCATGTGGTAGCTACATAAGCACCACGTGGGCAGGCAATGCCATATAGAATTTTTTTCACCCGACCCAGAGATGACGTGGCACTTGACATTATGTTGTCTAAGAAAATTAATATTGTTTTTAGCGACGTCAACTTAGATGTCTAGAAGAATATTAATACCGTTTCAGCGACATCAACTTAGATGTCGAGATGCTTTTTGAGACATTTTTTGAGATGTCAACTTAGACGTCCAAGACATTTTGCAACGTCAACTTAGATGTTAGCTTTGACATATGCCATACACAATACATATACAAAATAGACCATATACAGTACACCATATACAATATATTGTACTTCATACTCAATATACCATACATTATATAATATACAAAATATGTTGTACATCATACATTATACACCACATACATATATAATACACCATAAATATATAAAACATCATACACCATACATATACACAATATATTGTATACTGTACACACTACACCGTGTTGGTAATTATGTCATTGGCTTGAAAAGCCACATATTGTAAATATGTTGACATGAAAAGACGAGCTATTTATACAAGTGGGGTGGTAGGAGGAAAGACAAAGTATATGAGATATGTGAAACGTTGAAATTGTATTAAAAGTAGAATTTTAGACAAAAACATCCTATAGAAACACAATGTTTTCTCGAAAAACATCTAGACATCTGAATTGTTGTGTTAGTTGACATTGCAAAAAACATTTGTACGTCTCAGAGGACATTTCAATTGACGTCTCAAGGTGAATGCAATAAACACTTGTACTAATTTGCGTCACACCTTGTGTTTTGATTAGTTTTTTGGCTATAACTTTTGCATTTTGACTCCAAATGACTCAAGATTTATAGGTACGGTACTCATGACTATTATACACCTTGACTAATTTTTTTGCAATTTTCAAAAATAGTTTACTGTCCAAAAAAAGCCCCCAATTTTATGTCACTTGCTAATTTGGAGGTTTTTAGAACTATTTAGTACCCAAAAAAACAAATTTCAAGCTGAAATTTGGAGGAAATGGTCTTCTAGTAGGCTTGTAGCTACTATCCAAAGTAATTCTAAAAATAATTAATTGTATGTGGTGTGTAAGTCCACAAAGTGCACTTCTTTCTGCTTGCATTTTGTAACATATAAAATATTATTTTGGAGTTTTTTTGGGTGAATGACCATCTCCATAGAGTTCTTACAAATGGCCAATTTTTATTTTATGTATTTATCTTTTTTCTATTTTTAACTAATTAAAATATCAAAGTATCCATTTTCTTGAGATTTGGTACTTTTTTAGTTCTCCTACTTAGAGAACTTTTTAATGAATTTCCTTTGGTGGTTACCTTCATCATATACATTATCCATACTTTTTAAAAAAAAAATTTATTTATTTTCTAATTTTAAAGTACTCTAGAAAAAAATGATGAGTGTTGTCAAAACACAACAAAATTGGCAGGTGTTTCTTGCATTCACTCCTCAATTGATGTCTATAAAATAGTCTTAGGGTGATTGCACAAAACACCTGTTAGTTTTGTTGCGTTTTGAACTGTACACATGATTTTTTTCTGGAGTACTTTAAAAATAGAAAAATAATTTCTAAAAAATTTAAAAAATATGACTAATGTATACACCTTTAAGATGAAGGTAACCACCAAAGGAAATGCATAGAATTTTTTTCTAAGTTGGTGAACTAGAAAAGTGCCAAATCTCAAGAAAATAGATATTTTGATGTTTTAATTAGTTAAAAATAGGAAATAAAATTAAATAAATAAAATAAAAATTTCCATTTGTAACAGCTCTATAGAGATGGTCATTCACCAAAAAACCCACCAAAATAATGTTTTATGTGTTTTAAAATACAAGCAGAAAGAAGCTCACTTTATGGACTTCCACACAATACAAAATTAATTATTTTTAGAATTCCTTTGGACAATAGCTACAAGTCTATTAGAAAACCATTCCCTCCAAATTTCAGTTCAAAATTCGTTTTTTTGAGCACTAAATAGTACTAAAACCCTCCAAATTGGCAAGTGTGACATATTATTGGAGGCCATTTTTAAATAGTAAAACATTTTAAAAAAACTCCAAAAAATTATTCGAGGTGTATAATAGCCATTTGTACTTGTCTATAAATTTTGAATCATTTGGAGCCAGACCGCAAAAATTATAGCCAAAAAACTAATCAACATACATCGTGTGACAGAAAATAGTACAAGTGTTTTGTGCAATGACCCCTTAATTCTCAGATGGTGTCAAAGTGTGTTAACGTAGCATGCTACTTCATCTTCATTGGGTGCCATGTCATTCAAATGTCACATCATGTTTAAATTTTTTTCTTCAAAAAGTGTGCCATGTGGCTGCCCTTCCCTTGTTTTTTTCACATGTAATCAACGTTTTACCTCAATCTCCAATAATTCTAGAAACTTACCCAAGTCAAATCCAAAATGTTGGTTCCAAAGAAAACTATGCGCTCTAAGAATTTCCTCAGTTTCTTTATATGCATTGTAAATCTTATGAAAACAAATATCTATAGTGATTTTCCCTCCAAGCTATATTGTACATCATGCTAATTAATTTCAAAGAGCCCTCAACAATAGAAAATGAAGATTTGCAAAGGACCCCCTTGTACAAAATGTTTAATTAAAAAATTGTAATCATTCATCATCAAAATCAAATGTCCAATGCTGAACCTACACTTCAAGAAGACATCATTTGAAAAAAAACACTAATTAAGATTAAAAACAGTTTAGGATTTCTTTTAATTACTTCACAATTTTGCATGTCAACACAAAAATGTGGTGCCTTTTGCATTTTGGGTTTAAATGTGATTGACATAATAGTAGAAGGTGAATACCTACTTTTACAATACTATTACTTTACTACTACCAAGATAATTTTTGAGTGATGAAATAATGAAATTGGATAGAATCTCAATTTATGGAAGAAGAGTTGCCTCATAGAATTCCAAGATAATAACAAAATTGCTTCTAAACATACAAAGAAGAATTTGTGCTACAAACATTTAACATGGCTATCATATTAAGAGTGCAATGTCTTGTAATCTATTTGCAATCCAATTATTTTGAAGCGCTCACTGGAGAATGGAATAAGAACAACACACAATGAAAGCATGTGAAAAATCATTGTTTTGTTTCCAATATTCCTAGTTGTTTGGGAGAAGATATAAACAATGACCATAGTAAAAAAGAATTTCATTTGCAACCCAATTGGAAAATGAATCTTCAGAAACTGACAATGAAATATGTTTTATTCTAAAGTATCTAGGAGCATGGACACACATATTTACGGATAGTATATATATGCTACAATGCATAATTATACTAATTTTTTAGGACTTGTTAATATTGCTTGTGCTATATATTGGAAGTACAATGGAAAATGAAGTCATTCCATAACTTTTCCATCCATCCATCTAAGGTTTTTGAGAAAGGATGCCAAGCAGCTGTCCCTTCTCTATATTTTTTACATGTGGTTAGTGCTTCACCTCAGTCCATAGTAGATTTCAGTAACTTACTTGTAGTCAAACTGAAACCCTTGGCCAACATGGCATGTCTGTGTTTTTTTAGGCGTTGTACACAACGCAAGTTCATGTCATGTCCGTTTTTTTTTTATGGCTCCGAGAACATTCCCGTCGCACATGACATGAACTCGTTTCGCCTGTGACACCCACATGTTTTGGGAACATCCAATTGAATTCTGCCTCCCATAGTCGCAATCCCGTCTTCATGCATATGTTTTGAAAAACATTCTTGTTCGATGCTAACGTCCAAAAAAACAAGGGTTTCTTGTAGTGATTCCACCTCCCACCAAAAATGGAATTTCAGCCCCAAGAAGGATCTATTGGGGGAAGGGAGGGGGGGTACATAATTTTTGTGAATCACTCAGACAATGTATCCTAACGACCTATTTAATTTGTATTTCTTAACTATATATTCTAAAATTTCGTAAACCACAGACTTGGATTCTAAGCTAAAAATCCAAAAGAAATACCTCAAAAAATAGAGGCTTCCAAGCTCTCAGGCTCACAAACCAGTATGCTTGGTGGCATTTGCATTGGACCTTGAATTTGGGCGGTACAAAGCAAAGTAAAGTAGACATACCCAATTCCACCCATGCACCGTACTCAATTTCATCATCATGTACCAATGGTGTACATTCTAAGAAAAAAATGTGCACCATTGGTACATGAGGGAGGAGTTCTTAAAGGAATCAAAATGGGTGTGTCTACCTTATGCATGCATGAAGCATTTCATTTCTCTTGGTGGAAGTCCAATAAAGTCAATATTTGTTGACATGTACATAACATTCAGTAGCAAACACTAGGGCTGTCTTGGCTTAGAGTAGATGGTGTGGGATATTCCACACCCCACAGTACTCCATTAGCAGCTAAGTGAACAAGTGGAGGATGCAGAGGATATGCAGTGAGCACGAAGACTGTTGGGTGGGGAATATCCCATACCATCTCTTGTAGAGCAACAAGTAGTGCCCATGTCTGCTACTGAATGTTATGTGTGTGCTCTCCTGAACAATTTACAACTAGTACTGTTTCTCTTATCTTTTTGTTTGAGTGGCTCCATTTGCGGATGGATTCTTTGGTGATTTCACTAGTAGAAAACGTAATTTGATAGAATTCTATTGATTTGGTTGCGTTGTCCCGGTCACTTTTTTGTTGATTTCAACATAAATCTGTTAATTTTAATAGATTTTTATTGAAATCAATAGAAAAGTAACCGGGACAACATGATCAAATCAACGGAATTCTGTCAAAATTCTTGCATTTTCTACTAGTGTTTTTGTTCATTCTTTTCAATTTTATAGTACAACAAACTTGGTCAACATGGGGGCTCTTTGGTTGTCTACTTATAAGGGAGGCAACCCATTCTTGATCACCCCCCCATTATGGCAACGCACCCTACTCTGTTTCCATGAACTTCCAGAGGAATAAATGACCGATATGGACGGTCACTGATTGGTCAACAGTTCACCATTACACAAATGAAGCATTGTCCATTTTGTTTCCAGCGTTGGTCAGAATTGGGAAAACCATCTCACCAGAATGGAAAGAACCTGGTCTATCGTTCAAAAATTCATGGTAATTCCATTTTGCAATACAAAAATCTAGAAAATTATGGAAAGCCTCCTCTGTCTATTTCTACACACTGATAAATTGACCCACTGAAGAACCGCACCCTCCAGATACATGGAATGCTTATTTGATCGGAAATGGATTGTCTCCCCTACCTAATGCTTCTGGGTGCTATCTCTAGGCCTGATATATGTCATTGTAGCCTGCAACAAGATTTTCTGATCACCCCTGTTGTGGGAAGTGGCACAGAGTACGTCACTCTCTGCAAATTTTGAAGGTGATGAGGCTTTTGAAAGCATCTCCACCGGTTCAGTGCAAACTGACACATCAAAGTTCATTTGAAGAGCGACAGTCTGATAGCAAGCCCCTCTCGCAAACCACTCCTTCCACTAGCACACCCTAAAGGTCCAATTCTCCAAACTGGAGGAATCCTGAGGTGTACAGGATGTCTCAATTTTCGATTGAAGTTTGCTTCAAGAAGGTTAATTTTAGAAATGCAATTATTGCTTGGCCACTCTTCCCTTGAGAACAACAAGAAATGCTTCCCTTTTTGCCAGTAGTGTGATCCAAGTCAAATGGGGCCACTATTGCAAGTTGGCGTGTTGGGAGAGATTTTTCCTGGGGCTTGGATTGACAAAACTCAAAACCTGCAACTTGTGGGTCGACTTTGCACTTCCGAATACGCCAACCCATTTACCGGGGCAGGGTGGCGTGCCCCGATGGAGATGCTCTTTGAGCACAAGTTCCTATCTGAGGGCAAAGGTAAGATAATCTGACATGATTACTAGCTACATTTTGGCATCTCACTTTGGAGAAGCGTATGTTCAGGAGAAAACTTCAAAACGAAAGCCATTTTCACTCCTGAGTGAAAGATGAAAGGACTTGAAATGTTTACATGAAATTTCACATACAATATTTTGGTGGAGCTTCTAATCCATAGTGGTCAAGAAAATGAAAATAAGTTTTGAGAGAATCACAAAAATCATGGGCACAATTGTCTTCTCTTAACTTTCTCATCACTAGTTCAAATGGAATGAAACAAATCTCTACATGTAGAGAAAGGTATTTCCTACTAGAAACAAAATTTTGAATTTTTGTGATATATTTTGTTGTCTAGTGAATTGCTTTTTGAGCTTGGTATGGCATAACTTTTGCTCCCATGCACCAATTGGAATAAAAGTTATATTCTCCAAAAGCTAATGTCTTCTTCAAAAAAAAATTCAAAAAATGAAGTCAAAAATTCAGATCTTAGGAACATATCCAAACCTTTCAGTGTCCCTCAAGGGAACACTTGATCCTTAAGGGGTTAAGAAGATTTAGAATTTGACAAAAAAAGCTTGAAAAAAGAATTGCAACTTTTAAAAAATGCTTCATTTAGCGATAAAACAAATTTTCACACCAAATGAATTCATGTGTACAAATCAAGCATCAATATAGATCTAATGTACTAATAATATATCATTCAACAACTAAATCTAACATTTGTAGACAAAACACCTTAGGGTACTTTTCACAAGTTGGTTGCTATACTAATAATCTAAGTTTAATTAGTAGTGCAAATTACAAGGAAAGGAACTCCTTTGTGTTGGTTGAGAATTCACTCTCTAAGCATATGACTAGTTCAAAATGATATACTTCTACGTTTAAACAAAGTCATTGATTCTTTGTACATACAATAAATTATATTTGCAATATTCAAGATTAATCTAGAACCAATAATCAAGATTCATGATTGGAAACCTATAATTTTAAACTTCAACAATATATCACTCATTCATATAGTATCAAAACAATACATTTTTCAATGCATTAGAAGCCTATCTAAAACGTAGACAAGATTCACAAAAGAATTCTTACAATGAAAATCACTTGAAGCAATTCATAGCCACTAGAACGTGTTTCTTCCTTTTCCAAGAGTTTACAACACCATTCTTATTATGTGAAATTCCACTACATGCATGACTAATCTAACGGGATGGCTTTTCTAAACATTGTATGGGACTACTCAATACCTACATTTTTTGGATAAACTAAGGGTGATTGCAAGAAACACCTATACTATTTTCTGTCACACGTTCAATGTGGAAGTTGTTTTGTACCATAAGTATTGCAAAAATGATTGAATGAACATGAAATTTGAAATCAAGCTTCCTATAGCAATAGAAAATGCACTTGAATTATTTCAATTTTTTCAAAATTAATTTAATCAGTGTAATTGAATTTTGAATATATGTCACACATGCAATTTTGGTGGTTTTTAGTACTATCGAGTACCTTTTTTGAAGAGTTACATCATCAAATTTGGTAGGCTAGCTCTTCTAATAGAATTACACCTTCTCAAAAGAGGGATTTCCAAAAACATTTTCCAAATGTGTTTTATATTGGCCTAAAGTGTGCTATATTTAGGTTGAATTTATGTTGAATTAAAAATGGTTTTTTAGTTCTAACTTTGATCTTTGTACTTTGCTCTTAATCGACAACAATGGCCATTTTTAAAATAAAATTCTCAAACTCATTTCCTAATTTTCAAAATAGAAATGTGAAAGTCTCATTTTTAGGGTAAATTGTAGCATGTGGCTCAAAATAGTACTTCAGGGTATAAAGAAAGACTCACATTAGATGAGATTCGGGGGGTCTGGAGGGCTGCTCAGGCCTGTTCTCGGCTCTGTTCCCCCAGGCCTTAAAGAACGCCGCTATCAGGTTTTTTCTTTTTAAGAAAAATAAATTTAATTTAAATTAAATTAAATTAAATTCGTAAAATGAAAAACAAAATGTAATTTTTTAATTTTTTTAATTTTTCGGAAATTGACGTGGCAGTCTCTCGGCCACATCAACGTAGCTGCTGCAGTGCAGTTTCGGCCTGTTTTTGAGGCTGGGAACTCTAGGGAACTCACAACCCTCCAAAGGGGCTGATGATAGTACTACTGGGGCTCGTAATACCTTCTATCTGCTAATGTAAATTGTTTTTTTAATGGCAAATTAAGTATTTCCATCAATTTTTGTCATCCAGTGATGAACATCACATGTTGTCAAGGTAGTCAATTTGAAATCCAATTGACCAATCAAATTTTATGTTCCATGCCTTCAATGTACTGAAGGTGACTCATAATACAAAAAGTACTAAAAGTCCAAAAATGCAAAATGTAACAAATAGTAAAAGTGTTTCTTGCAATCACCCCTAAAAGCAAAAAAAAAGAAGGATTATGCTATATAACACTCTTCTAAGTACAATACATAACATTCAATAGCTTCACAGTGATGGTGTGGTATATTCCACACCCCAAGCAGTGCTTCATAAGTAGCTCCTGATGAATTAGACAGGTGGAAGATATAGAGGCACACCATCACTGTAGAACCAAGGCAACATCAACACATGCTACTGAATGTTATGTACCCAATGACACAAATTCTCGCTGCTATACTAAATAACGGGCTAATCCAACCCAGGCCAACTTAATTAGCTGATTATCAACCTCCACCTCCACCTCCACAACCCCCACCGCCTCCACCGCCATCTCCTCCCCCACCCCCGCCATCGCCGCCACCACCTCCGCCGTCGAGACAGCCTCCCCAGCAATTGCTCTGCGCTGCTGCCTCAATGGCAGGACCCAAGTCCATATCCGCCTCCTTGTGACGCCGTTTCTTCCCTCTCTTGTTCTTGGGGTGCACTGTCGCCTTCTTCTGCTTTTTGGACGGCTTCACTTTCTTCCTGGCGCACAATGTTGTCGACGTCAGAACTGCCGCTGCTTCTATGGCCACCACTCCTATCACCACAACCAGAAGAGGCAGCATGGTGTTCTACTAGTTGGATTTGCTAGCCAACTGGCCAGCTCTATGAAGATGCTTAGTTTCACTTCGACCCTCGCTTGTCTTCCTATATCAAATTTCACAGCAAGCAGAATTCTCGTCAGTATGTGAAGGAGCCGATCCGGATGCAGAATCTTATTTGTTCATCTGCAATTCAATTCTGGACCAGGAATTTTTAGGTTTGACAAGTTTGTAATTTACTGAAACAGCAGTGTTGCAGTTTCAATGCACAGTTGAAGCTCTCTGCTTCTGCTAGACTGGGAGCTAAACTACGTCGTATTCTAGCTGGAGAAAGCGACTCAGAAAAAGCAAAATTCGTGCACGCATTTGTTTATCACAAAGCTAGTGAACCGTGGTCAGAATTCAGAGTCTAGCGACAAATATTAATTTCTTGACGCTGTACAGTATATCTAGCTAGTAATCAAAGCTTACAAATTCAACGTGGACACCTCGTTAGCCATAGCCAAACTAAATCGACATTCCATGAGTACCAGACATTCCACACAGCAAAAGCGAGGTCGATCAGTTCAACAGTCTACACCTTTCGAGAGCAAGTGAACCTAGCAATCGAATGCAAGGTCAAGAATTTGAGCTTCCAAATCACTTCTGTGGCCGCCCATACACTAACGGTAGTCAATTACCAAGCTTCACACTAGGGAGGGACTGCTCCACTGCATTCATATTTGCCTGTTTACCGACTGACTCTGGAATGTGCAAGTTCCTTCATGTTTCCGTTGTCTCCGAAGGTCAAACTTAGCGTGAAACACGATGATCGTGCTTGTCATCCCGGTTCCTTTCGACTCTGTCGATCAGTGCACGTCTTTCGGCAGACGAATCGTCGTATAAGTTAGAATGGTGAAATTTCGCACACACAGCTGGAACCTCGATTCCATGCTTATCACAATGGAGGGGGCCAATTGTGTGAGTGGTGTTTCTGGAGCTGAAATTCCAAGTAATGGGAAGGTAGTTGCCAATCGACATCAGTTGAAGGTGCGGGGAACTGCTGGAAGTCTGCGTTTGTCAGCAAAAGCCTTTGAGTGGGCCATAGCCAGCCTGATTCGGACGATAACTTATTCGGCGAAGCTCACAACATCTTACACCCTAAGTTACTGTGCTCGTGGAAAATAAGGAGTTTGTGTACTTGTGGTTCCTCATGCTGACTTTGCTTTTGTTTGGTGAAATTCAAAAAATCTCAATCTCCAACTGGGCATGATTCACGTGAGCATTCACGACACTGCCGTGTGCTTACCGGACATGCCGTACCATCAGATGTACAGTATATTGCATATATACAGTAGTAGGTTGTAAAAATAAAAATTTACTAGAGTGTGACTAGTCTAGTGTGTGATTGATGTGTTTCTCTTTAACCCCTAAATGCTCAAGGTCTTTTTTGAACTTCCAGGAATTTGCTCTGAATTGAACAAAAAGTCAACATTTTGATAAGTTGTATCAATTTTTTATGAATTGTAACCTTACAAATTCAAACTAAATATGTTAGAGATCACATAGGAAAAGAAAACACAACAATATCGCTAATGAATTGAAAGATTATAATGTTTGAACATGAGGGTGTTAAAACTACAAAAGTGACTTGAAGTCTTTCAATCCTCTTTTCACATGCCAAATCTAAAAAGTTGGTCACCAAAAAAATATGAGGTTAAAGGACCTAACATGCATAACCCCAATCAATATACAGCTTCTCAAAATCTACTCTACATCTTTTTTAAATGAATTTCTAATGTGAATTTTACTCTAAGATCTAGTGTATTTGAGGCTCATTTCCAAAAGCCCCCAACAGTCAACACTACAGAAAGTCAAGATTACAATGGGTACCCTTGCACAAAATCTTAAATAGAAAAATCATAATCAATCATTTTCAAAATTGGATTTTTGATGCTAAATCTAGACTTCAAAAAAAATTTACATAAATATAATTTGTTAAAAATATAAACTTGTTTAGGTTTTATTTAACTTCAAAGTATTGTCGACACCAAAATTTGGAGCCTCAGGTATTTGGAGGTTAAGCCCATTTCCAACCACTTAAGCAATTACACACATCTGGAAGGCGGATTACTTCATTGGGGCAATTTTTCCGTGTGCGGAAATAGAGTTTGGAAGGTTTTCATAATTTCTAGATTTTCATTTCTCAAAATACAAATACAATGAATTTTTCAGCGAAAGATTCTATTTCTCTCATACCGGTGATATAGGGCTTGCTATTTCCGACCATAGGCTGAAAACAGTATTGACCAAGGGATGTTGCAATATTGAGAGTCTTGAAGCCAATCAAAATGCACCACAACTGCGTCGGGAACCGTATCGTAATTAATCACTAGTCATCTCTTTCTGAGCGAAAAGTGAATAGCCTACATAGCGAGAAGGGGGGGTGATCAAGAATGGATAACTTTCTATAACCCTTAACCATTGTAGCCTCAAGGCCTTTTTTTCATCAATTGTCATTGTCTCACAATTGCCATTTCTACTGCAAAGAGCAAAAAACTTTACAAATTGATTTTCTTTCATATTTAACCATTAGATATTGCACAAGATTAGTATAAGAATGTGTAGAAGGAATTTTAGAAACTTTCACTACATAAATTGTAAGATTTTTGCACTTAAAATGAAGAAAATAAGTTTTTTACATTCTATAACTCATAGAATTAAGTTTTTTTGACTTTGAGTTTCTTAATTTAAAACTTTTGCAATAATCATTTTTAATTAAAAATATTTAATGTTGAAGATTTGAGTTGAAAATCTAAAAAAAAAAGCTCAAAAAAAAATACTTGATTTTCATTTTCTAATTTTTTTTAAAAGTAGAAGTAGCTACAAGATTGAAGAAAAAACTAAAGATTTTTTCAATAGCTTTGACGTGGAATTGAAATATACTAAGATCATTCTAACAAGTACACTTAACCTTGTGGAATTTTTTGTTTAAAATTGTAAAAATTGAGTTCAAAAACAACTCTAGAATGTTATTTTTTTAAGAAGTTTCTATAATAAATTGCCCGCTAAATAAGAAGCTCTATAACTTTCACATCACTAATCCAAATGGAATGAATCAAATCTAACTTTCGGCTTAGACAAAAATATAATCTATAAGAAAAAAAAAAAAAAATGTATCCCAAGTTTTATCTTAACCCCTCACACTGCCCAAGGCCTAACCATGTCAAAAAACAACCTTGCTTTTCAAGTGTTATAAGTCTAAATGTGAGTAAGGTATGAAAATCTCAACCGTTCAATCTTGTAGTGTGCATGTTGTAGATGGTGTAAATCAAATTTGGGGTCATTTGACCGTATAGATTGTAAGATTATAATGTTTTAGCGTTGAAAAAAGATGCTGAAATTGTCCTCAAAACACATTTGGAGGTGAAATTTGATTTCTAAACCTACTCAAATGAAAAAACTTTAAACTAAAAAGTGATTCAAAACCTAAAGAAAAACACTTTGGTGGAAAAAAATCATTCAATTGACTCATTGCGTTTGCAAAATTGTGTTGAAATCTCAAAAAACAGTAAAAAAAAGTAGCAAAAAAACACATCTATGGCTAAACCTACCTCTACTAAAATGCTTCTCAATCAATCATAACTTCTTGGATTGATATGAAATTTTTACCACAAGAACTAGACTAGTATGTGCAACTTTTCCAACAAAAACTATCGAAATAAAACCCTATTTGAAGAAGTTATAAGCTGTTGAAGTTCATTGTAATGCAAAAATGTCTGGATTTTGAACTTCGAATTGCTCCCAAGCATTCGAAACAACTTGGATTGACATGAAGATTTTACCACAATAAGTAGAATTTATGGGGAACAAAACCAAACAAATTTTATTGAAAAAAAACATTTGATGAAAAAGATACAAGCCCCCAAAGTTGCAACCATCTCAATGCAGTGTGGTGAACTGAAATTGAACGTGCAAACTTCGAATGGCTTTCAAAAATTCAATACATCTTGGATAGATCTGAAATTTTTACTTCAAGAACTAGTCTAGTATGCGCAACTTTCCCTATAAGTTTTATTGAATTTGGACATCGGATGCAAAAGTTACAGCACTTTGAAGTTGATTGCTAGACTGTGTGAGGACACTTTTGGCCCCTTGGGTGGTGAGGGGTTAATCAGTCTTACACAAAGGCACAATTTGATTGCAATTGAGCACAATTGATAGAATACTATTCATTCTTATTTATAGGTTGTATGGACAAGTTGAGTTGCTGCCACATAGCACTTGCTAAAGGCCAAGTTTCTTTACTAATGAGAAACAAAAGCTCAAACTTCATGCCAAGCATATGGAGCCAATTTGTCCTATAGATTGATTGTGAATTAGCATCCATACACAATCATTAACTAGGCTAGTTACTAAGAATGCTAGCCAAATTGACAAAAGATAGAAAAGCACAAAAAAATAATTAAGGAAACCAATAAATATATATATATATATATATATATATATATATATATATATATATATATATATATAATACAAATTTACATTTTGATTATGTCATAAAAGCATACACAAGACAAATTGATTATATTTGAATAGTTGATTGAGAGTTTGACTTGCCTAGTAGATAGCCATTAATAGGCAAGTCTGAAACTGCATAATAAATAATAGCATTAGTAATGGACGGAAGACGAATGAAATAAGGGATAATTGAGTAATTTGGTGCTTTATCCCCTAAAATGAGATTGTAAACCTTTTTTTACTTAAAAAGTGATCCTAGACACCTAACAATAGACAAATTGACCTTTCCTAGAAGAATCTTTGTACTGGAAGCCTTGGAGTTTTGTCTTAGAGAGAAAAAACTCTAACTTATAGAACAACATATGCAAGTACTAGAGCAATTGCCTTGAATGGTAGATTCATATGGACTTTGAAGATTGTCTAGTCTATGATTATCTTAGATAGCTATTCAACTCGCTATTCAAAATGCATACCATGTGTACATCAAGCAGAATACAACGTCATAATTTTGGATATAATATATAATTTATTTCAAGAGTCTAATTACACTAAAGACCAATTATCAAGAAAACAAATCAAATACAAAGTTGCACTAGATCACTCATGCAAAGGCCATGCTTTAAATACAAACCTTGTCCTAATAACTATTATAGAATATGGGCACCCATTATCAATTCTGCTTGAAATGTGACACCTACATTTGGACCAAAAAACAACACAAAAATCTAGATATTGATTATACAAGATGTCCACAATCAAAAGGCATGAAAATCTATGAGACTCTAGTATCGACCATCTTTGGTACACTTAGAGTTAATAGTTTAAAAATCTAAAACTTATTCATTTGTTGTCCAAATGATGCATGTCAAAGTGTATTGGAATCCTCCTATAGGTGCCAATGCAATCTAATAAAAAAAGTTTTTGATATATACTAAAGTGCGTTGGAATTTTTCTTTTGCCTATAAATTTTTGTACAAGTAATGCTTATTTCATAAAAAAAAAATAAGCATCCTCATTTCTAGTTCTGTGCATACAAACACCATATTATGACAGTCTCTCTTTGTGATTATACCTTCAAGTGATCAGTCTCCCTTTGACACCTAAAATTGCACAATTAAGCAATTCAGTGTGGTTCCCATTATTATTTTGAAAACTTTTTGTGGGGTCTGGTTGGTAGTCAAAAGGAGATTCTAGGTTCTCTTAGAATGCATTTCTTGGACATTATGTGAATAAACTACAAATTTTCAGAGTGCTAAAAATGAAATTTAGGGCAACCAACCATAGACTTTCATGAACATTGAGGACTGACACACATGCAGCTCTTGGAGTCACCGATACAGTGACTTATGCACATGCTCTTAAGATAAATACACCTAATTTCAACCGCTTTCAATCCTGAATTGTTTCTTGGTTTTCGAAAAAATTAGTCGGTAGAGTGATTTATGGTTTCTTGTTGTTTTTCTTTTCTCGATCGTGTGTTTCAGTGATTCTGTTCTCTGCGTAGGGTTTTATCGTCATCTTCACCTTTCACATCCTTGATTGTGTTGAACCAGGTCTTTTGGCGAATTAGAAAAGCTCTCTGGAATTTCAGCCTGAAGGAGTCCAGTGTAGTGGACAGAATGAATTCTTCAGACTAAATTCTACGCTTCCTGACGGGGTGCCAAATAACATCGTGTGAGCTTGTGGCTGGCTGATCTTGTTCTTGAATCTAAATCCCGGTCTTAGCTGAAAGATTGGGGTAGTCTTGCTCGTGATTTCCTTGTAGCGAATTGCGTCATTGCATTGCGAGGAATCTGTTATAGTGGATTTGGATACAGTACTGTTAAGCTGTTTGCTGGAGCTGGGGAGTTCTTAATTAATTTGGCAGAATGAACTTGAAGATTGGGCGATTGAACTTGTACTCTTTTTGAGAGTTGGTGAACGTTTGGGAGGATCAATTGTTCTCCTCTTCTATTGAAAGCGCGCACTTTGTGTTCGTGAGCATGTGGTCAAGGCCTGAACTTGCCAGCGTAAATTCCATTTCAGTTTATGGGCTTCTCCAAGTTATTTTATGTTGGTTTTAAAACCAGTGTTGGGCATGACTTTTTCTCCTTTTGAACACGGATTGGACATTCTTTATAAGAGACCTCGCTGAAGTAGAGTCTACTTCGGGAGGAAGTAGATCTTGAATTATTCAGGAAAGGGAGATGTCTAACTGCCCGCCTTGTATCCTCTTCATGCCACTCTGTAGATCTGATTGTTGGATTTGATAATTGTTGATTTAGTTGGAGATTACTAGGGTTTCTTGACAGGTTATTGTTGATGAAGTTTTCCGGTGGAGTTGAGCTTAATTCTTCAGGACACGGAGATTTTTACAATGGATTCACACTTAGTGTGTTATCCTGTGAAGCCGTATTAGCCTTTAATACGCTGGATAGTATGGATATTCATAATCAGTTCCACGGAAATCAAAACTTATCCAGTTGAAGCTAGTAGCAACTATACAATTGGAGTTCTTGCTCTTGAATTGGTTTTGCATTGCTGCAACTGACTGTGATTTGCATGTGATATTGGGTTTAGGGTTCAGGGAGGAATTCCTTTGTATTGGTTGAGAACTCACCCTCTAAGCACATGCCTAGTTCAAAATGATAAACTTTTAGGTTTAATCATAGTCTACTATTATTTGTACGTGCAATAACTTATATTTGCAATATTCAAGATTAGTCTAGACTCATGATTAGGAACCTATTTAATTTTAAACTTCATTCATTTATCATTCATTTATGTAGTATCGATCAAAGCAATACATCTTCCAATGCATTAGAAGCCTCTCCAAAATATGAACAAGATTCCCAAAAGAATTCTAATAATGAAAATCACTTGAAGCAACTCAAAGCCATGAGAATGGGTTCCTTCCTTCCAACAGTTCAGAACATCAGTTCTTATTATGTGCAATTCCACTACAAACATTACTAAGCTAATGCTATGGCTTTTCTAAACGTTGTGGAAGCCACATATATGGACTAGACAACACCTAAGGACCAATACGAAATGCCAAGTCGTACTACGCAATACCTTCAAGTATAAGAGGAGAAGGATTATGCGATATAACACTCTTCTGAGTACAGTACCCAATCACACAAAATCTCGCTGCTATACTAATGAACGGGCTAATGCAACCCAGGCCAACTTAATTATCAACCTCCACCTCCACCTCCACAACCCCCACCGCCTCCCCCGCCATCTCCTCCCCCACCCCCGCCATCACCACCACCATCTCCTCCGCCACCACCTCCGCCGTCGAGACAGCCTCCCCAGCAATTGCTCTGCGCTGCTGCCTCAATGGCAGGACCCAAGTCCATATCCGCCTCCATGAAACGCCGTTTCTTCCCTTGCTTCTTCTCGGTGCACAATGTTGTCGACGTCAGAACTGCCGCCGCTTGTATGACCACCACTCCTATCATCGCAACCAGAAGAGGCAGCATGGTGTTCGGCTTGTTGGATTTGTTACCCAGCTGGCCAGCTCTATGAATAAGCTTTCACTTCGACCCTCGATTAATTGTCTTCCTACATCAAATCTCAGAGCAAGCAGAATTGTCGTCAGTACGAAGTAGCAAATTCGGGTGCAGAATCTTATTTGTTCATCTGCAAATTATTTCTGAACCTGTAATTTTGAGTTTGTCATGTTCGTAATGTACTGAAACAAATAATGTAATCTAGGATAGGTAGCAGTGTACATGTTGCAGTTTCAATCCAAAGTTGAAGCTCTCTGCTTCTGCTAGATCGGGAGCAAGACTACGTGGTATCCTTGCCGCAGAAACCGCCTCAGAAGAAGCGAAAGTCGTGCTCGCATTTGTTTATCACAGAGTCGTCAACAGTGGCCTGAATTCAGAGTCTAGCAGTAAATACTAATAAATCTCTTAACGCTATCTAGTACGTAGTCAAAGCTTACAAATTCAACATGGACACTTCAATAGTCATGGCCACATTAAATCGGCATTCCATGCGCGCGCAGCAGAGTGACATTCCACACAGCACACTCAGTACATGATGGCACTACAGGTCGATCAGTTCAGCGGTATACACCTTTCGAGAGCAATTGAGTGAACCTAGCAATCAATTTCTAGGTCAGAATTTCGAGCTTCCAAATGCCCACTGATATCGATATCACTTCTGTTGTTGGCCCAAACACTACCAGTAGTCAGCAACCAAGCTTCATGCTAGGGTCGGACTACTCCACTGCATTTATATATGCCTGTTTACCGACTGGCCGTGGAATGTGCAAGTTCCTTCATGTTTCAGTTGGACTCCGAGGGTCAAACTTAGCGGCTTGTAACACGGTGCAGTGATTGTGCTTGTCATCCCGGTTCCTTACGGCTCTGTCAGTGCACGTCTTTCGGCAGACGAATCGTCGTACAAGTTAGAGTGGTGAAATTTCACGGACACAGCTGGAACCTCAAATCTATTTCTGTCCTAGTTTTCAGAGCTCCGTGCACTTGAACATCACGATGGAGGGGCCGAATGTGCGAGTGGTGTTTGTGGAGCTGAAATTCGGAGCAATTGGAAGGCAGTTGCCAATCGACATGAGTTGAAGGTTCAGGGAACTGCTGGAAGTCTGAGTTTGTCAGCAGTGCCTTTGAGTGGGCCATAGCCTGATTGGGATGATATTCGGCGCTGTTCACAACCAGCGTATTTTTTGGATCAACACCTGTCACAGCACTGGCGCAATTCTGGAGGGCCGACGGAGTCTGACAGGATCAAACCTTTCGGAGAGTGCGATATTTAGCCCCGAAAAAAATCCACTGCATCTTCCTCACAACATCTTACAACCTGCTCGTGGAAATAAGGAGTTTGCGTATTTGCGGTTTCTCCAGCTGGTTTTGCTTCAATTGGGTGTCCTTCAAAAAATCTCAATCTGCAACTTGGCATGATTCACGTGAGCATTCACTGCCGTGTACTTACCGGACATACCGTAGTGCTCATCAGATGTACCGTACCTTCAGGTCCAATAATCTTTTAAATTTTGTTCCTCCTTCTCCGTGGATTCAACAAAAAGTTCATGAAGTTTAGGATGCTCCAGCATACAAAAAAGTGGACAGGTTTTCAATCGGCAAATTTCTCTGGAATTGTACTGAAGAGCACATGATCATCATAACAAATATATACATGTGAAATTCAAAATTATAGAACAATTTCGGTCTTTTCTATACACTATCTATCATCTAGTGTTGCTTGCTAAACTTACAAATTACTTTCTATTGGGCATATTAGAAATGAGCATTTGCAATTGATGTTGAGATACTTGATCCCACATGGTTTGAATGGTTTGTATTATTTCTAGCTTGTCCTTTTGCCTTGCTTTGGTGTCACATCAAATCTTTGATTATTTTCTTAAGATTTGTTATAATGAATTAGGAGGCCAAACTAAATTCTTCAAATTGTGAGTTTGCCCCCACTTCTCTAAAAGTGGTTGCATAATATTCAAGGGTCATTGCAAGAAAGAGTTGTACTAGTTATTTGTCATAAGGAGAATGAAGAAGTTTTCTTTTGTGATAACTTGAAAATTGCATGAACTTGAAATTTTTATTGGAAATGTCTATCTTGAGTGTAATCATATCTTATATTTTTCAATCATTTTATATTTAAAAATCAATTAAATTAATTTGTCATGTTGGGTCGTTGCAAAAATGACCTTCCGTTTTTGTTCCACTTTGGTTGTTTTCGGCTAGTACTCCCAGTACTACGAGCTTTTTGCATATGAATTTTTAAAAATAAAATAAAATAATGATAATTAGTATAACACTTGACATAGCATATCACCAAAGTTTCAGACCTAAAAAAAATCAAGGTAAAAAGTTATTCACAAAAACGTGTGAGCTGAAATTTTGAAGAAAATACATAGTTTGATGTTTTAATTTGTATAAAATAGGAAAAAAAAACTTTAAAGAAACTAAAAATTGGCCATTTGGAAAGACTTTATTTTGAAGAGATTTCACCAAAAAAATTATCTTGAAACCATCTTCAACATTCAGAATTGCGTGCGCAAGATAGCCTCCTTTATATGGACGTAGAGGACATAAAATATAATATTTTTTAATGCCCCTTGGTAGGAACAGGACTTCTTAATATGGGAATAGACCATAGAAATTTCAATTCCAAATCATTAAATTCGGGGACTTCATAGTACTAAAACCCCTTAAAACTCAAAACGTGACATATTAGTTTAAATGATTTTTAAATATAAAATGATTTTTGAATTTTTTTGAAAAATATGGAATATGATTAAACTCAAGAGAGGAATCTCCAATAAAAATTTCAACTTCATGCAAGTCATGCTGCAAAAGTTATAGCAAAAAGAAGCATCCGCACTTGTTTTGTGACAATGTTTCAGTACCGGTCTTTCTTGCAATGACCCTGTTTTGAATTTTAAGGGGGATTATTACTATAGAGTCCCCAAATTTAATGATCTAGAGCCGAAATTTTTATGATATATTCTTCCATAGTAGGAAATCATGCTGTATTTAAAAATATTCTATTTTATGACCTCTACGTTTATGCAAATAGGGTTCCTTTGCACAAGCATTTTTGAACATTGAGGATGGGGTTTCAAGATCATTCTTTTGGTGAAATGTCTTCACCATAAATTTAGTCTTCCCAAATGTCCAATTTATAGTTTTTTCAAAAATAGTTTTTCCTATTTTTTACAAATATTGGCAATTTCGTTAATTTTAGAATGGCGTTAAATTTTAGAATGGCATGAAAACAGTTTAGAACGGCTGTTCTAAATCTATACTTGTCCTAGATGGATCAAAAATTTATATCTAAAATCTATATCTATCATAGATGATGAAAATGGCACACCGTCAAAGTGGCACTTGGAATACCACCATTTTAACGAAATTGCCCGTAAATTAAAAAGTCAAAGCATCTATTTTTGGCAATTTTGCACTTTTTGTGCTTTTCCTTTACACATACCTTTTTCTTATACGTATATATATTGATCATATTTTTAATATTTTTATTTAAAAAATCTAATTTTATAATACTAAAAAAAAAGGCTAAAAATTGTCAAAGTCGAACAAAAATGAACACTCTTTCTTGCAACGACCCTAAAGCACACTTTACTGCAACCCAAGTACACAACTTTCGTTAGTCTCAAGTGATTGTACAAAACACATGTACTATTTCTTGTAACATATCCCAAGCTGATTATTTTTTTGGCCATAATTTTTGCGTTCTAGCTCCAAATAACTCAAAATTCATTGATAAGGTATTCATAACTATTATACGCCTTGTCTAATTTTTTAGAATATTTTAATTTTTTTATTATCCAAAAACAACCCCTTAAATTTTATATATCACATTTGCTAAGTTTGGGATTTTTTAAACAAAGTAATACCCAAGAAACGAATTTGGAGCCAAAATTTAGTGAAGATGGTCTTATTTAGCTACTCTTCAAAAGAATTCTAAAAATAGTTTATTTTATGTCATGTAAAAGTTCACAAAGTGAGCCTCTTTCTAATTTGCATTTTAAAACATGTAAAAAATTATTTTGGTGGATTTTTTTATGAATGACCATCTCCATAAAGTTGTTACAAATGGACAATTTTTATTTTCCTTTTTAAATTTTTTTCCTATTTTTCCCTATTTAAAACGTCAAAATATGTATTTTCCTAAGATTTGGCACTTTTCTAGTTCTCCTACTTAGAAAAATTTTCTATGATTTTCCTTCAATGGTTACCTTCATTTTAAAGGTGTATATATTGGCCATATTTCTAATTTTTTTTTAAATTTAAAAATTCTAAAAGGCATAAGTATTGTAAGACGCAACAAAAGTGGCATGTAGGTGTTTCGTGCAATCACCCTCTTTTACTATATACAAAGGTCATTGGCATTAAAATGGCTTAGAGAACGGATTTTATAAAAATTACATCAAATTAAAAATACCAAAAAGTTTGGTAAAGACGAAATTAAATAAAATGTGATGTAGAAACTATTGAATTGCATTTTTATTAAAAACAAACTTCACAACATACATGAAGAATTGAAACACCTATGCATAATTTTTTTAAATCCATACAAGAAGTTTTCTCCAATGAATATGAAAATTCATTTATAATGCTTCATTTATAATAGAAAATCTTAAATTTTTATTAAAAAGCCCCTAAAGTTAGGTAGCTTGTCCCATGATACACGTACTAAAAAAGTTTTTTAATGTTGTTATTGTCTTCAAAAAATATTCATTTCATGTATATAATTACAATTTTGTATTTTTGACTAAAGGATTACGAGAGTTTTTTACATTAAAACAAATTATATGTCTTGAGATTGGACTAAAATGCATTATGAGTGATTTTAATTAGAGCCACATGATACAAGAGTTGCGTACTCAGGTACTATAAAATCCAACACAATTTATAAATTGAAAATCTATCCATTTCTTAGTATGTAAGAGCATCTTGAAGTTCATAGATTTTTTGCTAGCTGAATGTGGTTGGGAAGAAAAATTTGTATGATTATTGAACTTGAATGTGCATTACTTAGTAGGTTATAAAGAAAGTAATTCATGCCAACCTCAAGATTTTTTGAATTGTTTAAGATTAAAAAATTTATTAGCTTTCTGGGAATATTAATTTTATTTCAATTGGTGCCCAGGTGCCAAGGTTTTGCCACAATAAGCCTAAAATAAGCAAGGGCAAGCACCAAAAAAACACAAAAATTTGAAATTATTATTTTTTTAATTGATTTTTTATAGATTATATTTTTGTCTATTTTAAAAGATTTTATTCATTCCATTTGGATAAGTAATGTAAAAATTAGGAAGCTTTTTGTTTTGTGGGCAATCTTAACAAATTTTTGAGAAAATAATTTATTAAATTCATTTTAGAACTTAATTTCATCAACTTTCCAAAAGCAAAAGTTGCATAATTATGGCTTAGTTTTCTCCCTAGTAGAACAATCTAGCCGTTGGAATTAGTGAATTTCAATTTTATAAGAGAGCTAGCAACAATTTATTTTTTCCTTCTATCTTGTATATACTTTGACTTAACAATTCTTTATAAAATTCAAACTACAAGGGATTTCTTTTGAATTTTTTTTTTGAATCCTCAATACGATTTTCTAACTTAAGAAAAAAATATTTAATCACAATTTGTAGTACAAAAATTTTAAATTAATAGGATTCAAAGCCTTATACTCAAGTCAAGCTTGGAAAAAAAAATGTTTCCTTCATTTTTTAACATTTATGTCTTGTGTTTGATATTGTCAAGGTTTTTGAAATTTCTTCCAAATCTTTTTGCACTAGTCTAACACAAGTCTTTGCGGTTGGATATTTGAAAAAAAAGTTTCAAATTTTTGTTGTTGGCATTGAAAATGATAGTTTTGAACACTTATAATTGATGGAAAAATGGAGTTAGGACTTTAGAAGTTCCGGAGGATCTGTAAATGTAGGTAGAAATTGGTTATTCTCAAGTTTTTCTTATAGATGAGCACGTATGTTTAATATTTGATTGCAATGTTATTAATGTTATCTAACGCATGTTTAACTTGTAAAGAACAGAGGGCCTTTGGAAAGAGAAAAAGTCCCAAATTGTCAATTTTAGGTGCATTGTCTAAAATCCAAAATTAAAACAATTTTTTTGAATTCCAAACATGAAAAATTGCATTTAACAAGAATAAAAATATGTGGAAAAAAATTCAACCCATTTGATAGCATGGATTGAAAGATTGTAACATTTGAAGTTCAAAAAAAATTAAGGCCTTATATATGCATGGTTTGTTGATTTTCTAATTTTAGTGGAATATGGTAACTTTGGTTTATATCATGATGTTATACACTATAACATACATTTATGGTGAAAATTTCAGATTTTTTTAGTATATTTTGTACTTAATTTGAATTTTTTTCATTTAAAAAAAAAATTCACAATAGTTCAAATTTCACCAAAAAAATTTGAAAATTTTATAACTTGTAATAGACACATTATTTCATCTCTAAAAAATAAATATAATTTTTTTCATTCACATCTAGTTGCAGAATGGCAGCAAACAAAGTGACAAGCAAAGAGGCTTGAAATCAATGGTCTTGAGCCTATTTTTTAAGGACTTACAGTTGGCAAGGATGATCTACGCTTGAAGAGCGACGTGACGATGTAGTAGAAGTCATGTGAAATGGAGAATTGCTGCAAGTCGGAGTGAAGGTCGCCGTCGTCGTAGGCGTCGTGGAAGAGGGCCATGTCGGAGGCGCCAAGGGTTTGTAGGGTAGGTGATTTTGGCATTTTCATCTTTGAAGCCGAAGCAAAAGAGGTATGCATTGCATCAGCATGTTGTGAGGAGGAGAGCTTGGATCGTACTAGAAAGCGAGCAAGGGTTTGCAAATTCTGTAGAGTCTAGATTAGAAACAACTATCAATTTTGTTTTGTTTCTTTGAATTTCTTTTTTGTTCTATAAAAATTCAAATTATATGAAAACATCTATTTTCTTGTAATTCTTTTTGTCATTTTTGTGCATAATTTTTAGAAAATATTCTTCTTAGGTCTAAATTTTTGGGAATACACTAATTTTAATCTTTTTCTAATTTTAGATAATTTTTTAATTTTATAAAATTATATTTCAAAATTTCATAGTAATCCAAGTACAACATTTAACAATTAAATATTTTTACTATATTTTACCAAATAAGGTTCAAAATTGCCATTTCTAGTATGCGTATTAAATTTTAGAAAAAAACATTTTTGAATACATGTAACTATAGGATCTTGTAGTACATAGGTTTGAAAAGATGTAAAAAAAGTTTCAGAAATTTCCACTATGTAAATTGCAAAATATTAGCATTTCAGTTGATAGAAATCTTTTGGGGGGCTTATAGAAAACTAGGCAGCTACACTTCACAAGGTCACATTTTTATGAAAAAATGTCCATGTTGGTGCTTTTTTAGATTTGTTCTTCAAGGCAAAGTCGCTATATGCTTGAAAATTTTCAAATCATTTGGAACTGTACAACATATAGGAAAAAAATAGTAAATAGAAAGAAATAGAGAATGATTCAAAATTATACTAAATTGTTAAGAATTTAGTTGTGGAATTAAAAAAATGCCAATTTATTAGAAGATATTTCAGCCTTCTAGAGGGTTGCTTTGGAATGACAAACCAAACTATTTCAAAGCTTGGTCTATCACTCTAGAAAAGTGCCGCAGCGAGCTAACTGCTCGCCGAAACAATTAGATTTTGCTATTTATTTTTAATTTTTTTTAAGATTAATTAATTAATTTTTTTTTTAACTTGTAAAACTCGGTTCCTACGCCATTGCCACTACAGATCAGCCTTTTAGGTAGGCAGGAATAGGGGGAAAACAATTTTTTTAGCCAAAAAAAACAAATTTCAGGGCACCTTAGAGGGCTATGGAGTAGCCCTCCGGAGGCCTGAAATTTTCTCTAATGTCTAATGGTTTTAATGTTGTAATAAACAATCTACATCCTGTGATTTTTTATTTTTTTTCAAAAATATTAAAAATTGAGTTAAATAAATGACTTTAAAGTTTATATTGGAGTAGAAAATCTATAATTGCCCACTAACTAAAACTCCCCATAATTTTCATCTCCTTGATCAAAATGGAATGATTTCAAGTTTATATAAATCTGGAGAATCAATTGCAAAATTTTGTTTCTAAAAAAAGTGATTTGTAAAGACTTTTTTGAGTTGCCCACTAAGCAATGAAAATTACATATCATACAATAACTTTTTAATTATGCAGTCAAAAGTTATGAAAATTATTGGGCATTAAAGAAAAACCTCTTCCCCATGTTGTATGAAAATTTCAAAGAAAAAAATGAAAATTCCATTTGTAAAATCATAGTGAGCTACCCAAAATTGCTACATTGCCAAAAAAAACTGTAGTTTGGTCCTTTATAGGTTAAAATGCAACAATATCAACAAATGTTTCTTGAAATCACCCTCAAATGCACTAAATTTTTTCCCACACGTTTAACTAATGCTCTCATTTGTGCAGTAAGAATTAACCGATATTTTGTTAAAATGGTGGTATTCCTGACCACAAACTTGGCACTTTCATGTTTAGGCTGTGCGGTCTGAAACCTACATTTCTAGAAATGAATGGAAAAATGGTATATGGAATACTGCCATTTTTACAAAAAAATTCATAACTCCAAAAAAAGTATTAAACTTCAATTTTGGTCAATGCAAAAAAAATTGGTCTTGAAAATCACCCTCCGCCCTTCAGGTGTTTTTTCCACAGAAGTTACAGAACGACGTTTTTTTCAACAAAACCACAATTTCGCCGCTCCAGTTCTAAATTTTCTCTAGACTCTCACTGGCATGCATACATCGATTCCTGTTCTCGCCGGAACGAATCTTTTCGACATTCTCGAAGACCGTTGCTGCAGACTTTTCCGAACCATAAGTATTTGCCGACTAATTTATCGAAGCCGGTTAGCCGGTCTGATCGTGACATCTAACACCGCAAATTTACACAAGTCGAAGTTTCTGGAATTGAATCTGCTCCTAATTGCGCCAATGTAATGAATTTGTCGTCGCAGTAAAATTAATAAAACTAATTTCAGCTAGTTAATTACCCCACTGATGTTTCAACTCAGGGTTAAATATGGTCAGTGTTCGCGTAGAATTCATGTCCAATTGCCGGCTAACTTTCCTAGGCCGAGTGCTCCATTCTCAAAGTGTTGAATTTCAGGACCTCGAAACAATAAAGTTTTCGCTAGCTTGGATTTTATTGCGGAAATAGTTCTAGCCTTGCTGAACAAGATATTAATGATTGAAAATACTCCACAAGTGCAAATTGTATATTGAAGTGGAGTCCGCTTAATTAGTTGATCGATTCAAGCATAAAATGTAGCTCGAAACTACATTAGATTAGGATATACAGGTCCGTCCAAATGGCGAATTTCATTAAAATGACAATATTCCATACACCATTTTCAGACAGCACGGGATAGGTATAGAACTCAGACCGCAAGGCCTGAACTGTAAAAGTACCAAAGTCGTGAACTGGCGCCATTTTCATGAAATTCGCCATCCGACTAACTTCAGTTTGTCGGCTCACGGTACCTAGTCGAATCAAGAAGTTAGTTGAGAAAATATTGGAGTTCAAAGTCGATATGGTGTGTTGATTTGATAGCGTACAATTGAGCTCCGCTGGAGATCGGAGTCATCGGACTGTCGGAGCTGCTTCACCTGCTTGGAGGTTGTCATGCGTCACGAGCTGCTGTACGTGCTTTGTAACGAAAACCGCTGAGAGCGTTCGATTCCACATTTGCCAAAATATTATTCACCGACTGATCGAAATATACTCAGATCACTCAGGTTCGTTTGCAACTCACTGCTCAGTCGTACTGTGCATGCCCAGGCTAGGGAGAATATTGATCTCTGGTTCCTGATTGCCATTCCTGGTTTAATTACTGTACTGTTGCCAACGGGGACTGATCTCCCTGTCAATTTGCCCCATTTACCTGATTGTTCTGTTCCTGCTAGTGCAAAATCTTCTGGGGAACTTCTGATGTTTTCGCAAGGGGAACTAGGATAATTAACCTCCTTGTGATGGTCATGATCGTTACGTTGGTAGGTTCTCAGAGCCATAAAATTGTAACTGATTCAAGTGGCCAAAGATCTACTCATCATCTGTTTTTAAGCACGCTAGCAATCGTGATTTGGGTCAATTTCAGTAAGTTGTGAGCTACATCAAGCTTGCTGAAGTCATTTTAACTCTTAAATGTGCCTGGCTTGTAGCTCCAATGTACAGTAGTACTGCAGTGACATTTTGATTTGAAACCTCATATTCGTGTTTCTTAAGTATCGAGTTTGAGCCAAAATATTGTGACGCTAAGACGCTAAGTATGTTTAACCCATCTGAGCACTTGGCACACTGAACCTCAGAGTCCTAGCTAAAATCTGAGAGTGGTACAGATCTTGGAAGAGTGCCCCAAACCACTCTAGCTCGGAGTGCCTCTCATCCCTGTTCTAAAACTTCAGAGCTCTAAAATATACAAAGAGCATAGTCTATGGCAAATTTCATTAAAATGGCGGTATTCCATGTGCCATTTTCACACCGTGACATCTAGGACAAATGTACATTTCTAACACTTAGGTCGGTTTTAGATTTCAGAAATCTAGGACAAACATAGATATTACACCGTGCAGTCTGGAAAATCTAGGATTGGTATAGATTTCAAATATCTAGGACAAATGTAGATTTCGAAAATCTAGTACAGGTATAGATTTTTAAAAGAAAAAACAGTTCAGACTGTGCAGTCTGAACTGCTAAAAGTGCCAAATTAACGGAATACCGCCATTTTAATGAAATTGGCCATATAGATATGAGAATTGAACTGAGAGTCTAACCACTTCAGTTCTAGACTGGATACTCAAACCACTTCAGTTCCTGTGTCCGACTCGGGAGAGTCCTTCAAATGTGCCATTTTTGTGAAATACTGAAATTTCGCCAAGGACATCAGATTTGTTAAAGTGACAACTTCACCAACGGCCATATTTGTATAGTGTACCTTAGATGTACACGTACTAGTCATACTTTTTAGAGCTTTAGACTGCATTTGTATAATTGTATGTCAACATATGGAAATTTCGTTAAAATGGCAATATTTCATACGCCATTTTTTCTTCTTTAGCTCTAAAGTCTAAGACTGCTATAGATTTCAGAACGCACGGTCTAAAAGTAAAAGTGCCAAGTTTGTGGAATACCGCCATTTTAACGCAATTGCGGGCTGTAAATCATACCAAGTAATGAAGCGAATTTGACCCTCAGTATATGACCACATAGTATATCAAATTAAACTTGCTGTTTCTGACCAGTGGGTCATGACTGTCTTCAAGGTTATGAATTCTAACACCTCGATCGATCGTCGCTTCGGAATTGATATATCTGCAGTTCTAATTAATATCGATCGATATTACTTCGCCTGTTCTAGAGCCCACGATTTGCCGTCAGTGAAGATCGAATCTACAGATCGATGGGTTCCACCGAAATTGTGAACCGAACTTCCCGAGCGATGGACATGCAAATCGGGAACTGTCGACATTTCATCAAACTGGCGACGGTGGCCAAGAACCAAAGCTACAAGGTGCATGTGGACTACAGCGATACGTATGTGGAGTATTCGTTGGGGCCCGACTCCAGCGGCAAGCCTGTCATTGTGAGCTCCGACGAGTGCGTCGACAACAGGAAGATCATCGTCCGAGAGGTCGACGGCAGATTCCAAGTCGAAATGCAACCCAGGGTCCGGCGCACCAGTTCGACTAGTACCGCCAACAAGCAAGATAGTGAGCCACTAAAGAAGAGCCCCTGCACGATCTGGAGGTTATGGATATTTTGATCGATTCTGTGGTAGATTTCATTGGAAGAGGCCATCAATTAAGTGAAAAAACCTTCTGGCTTGTTAATTAAGTGTTCCATCTCTGGAACGTTCAAGCAAAGGCATGTAAATAAAGGTCAAGCCCGTTAAATTGGCGGTATTCCACAATCACTATATGCGCCATTTTGACATAGACATCAAGATTTGTTAAGCGGATTTAAGCAGATAGATATGCAATTTAATGTGCAAATTGCTTCTCATTCGCACAAATTGTGCACTGCTAAGGTAGAGCCTACAAGTACCACCCCCACTTAATTAACTCCCCTCTCTCATAACGTACAGCCTTCGCCCATTTAGTGGAATTTGCGCCAGTTAAGTGAAGTGGACGTTATGCGGATTAATTGAAAATTATATATAGTACGTATCATTTTTGAATGAATAATGTGCTTTCTCGTTCCACAGAGATTATTCTTGCTTTCATTACGGAACTATCAGAAGTTTCCCTGTTGATTTTGTTCTAGGGACAGGGTAATCGGGAATACTAAGCGGCAAACAGGGAAATCAGATGGCACAAATTTTTCCAGCTGGTTGGTAAAACGGGAATGGGAATCCAGGAATCGGTAGATAATCAATCTCCCTGTGTTCAATGGAAACGTCGTATTTGTTGGAATGGCGGGTTTAATAAGTGAAACTTGCGAAGTTCCTACCTAAAACTGTGCTTTAGAATACCAGTCTGAGCGTAAATGATTTCGCAATTTTGGTGCTCTGTAACAGTCACGTACATCCTTTTGAATAAGGGCAGAACATTCGAAGCCAAAACATGCACTGACGGAGGTGGAGAGCTTTCTCTGTTACGTGCATAGTCTACAGGGCAGACAAACCCACCCATTCCCATCCGTTTACCTCCTCATATACCAGTTGTGTTCTAGAATGTACGTCCGCAGTACATGAGGTGGTAATCGTTATGGGTACATGTCTACCTCAGAGAGCATATTGAAGAGTTGATAGACTGCACAAATAGTTGAAACCAATTGGTAGTTTCGTAGTTGTTCGGCACTGATATTTATAACTTGACATTTATAACCTCTCAAGCCTCCACTGGACTATCTGCTATTAGGTCTAAACTTAGCCTGAAAGCCTCGAATTCAGAGTTTGTGGTTTCCTTGACAGTTCTACAAGTTTATTAGAAGATCCAATCTTAAGTGAACATCTGTGAACCACGTCCGCATGCTAGGCTGAAACAGCATGTATGCAGCGCGTTTCATGCAGTAATTCCTGGAAATAGCTCAGTTGAAGATCTTTTGCATGATATCTCCTCCCACAGTCCCACTCACCTCGGAGTCGATCAGGACCTGATCAACCTAGCAACATTAACAATATTTTCTTAATTTTCTGAGGCAGCTTCGCAGATTGCTTGAATTCAATAGTCGGCACAGCACTGGATATGATGGATGAAATTGTGCCGATTTTAGATTTTACGTACGGCACTGCAACTCTGGAAGAAAGAGATTGTCAATTACGTTGTAATGGCGCCCAAATTTATTTGGAGCTCTGAATTGTGACCTTCAACTGCACAAAGCTCTAAGAACTTGCATTGGTCCGTCACAGACTTACTCAGCGCTTCATTCTTGAAAAATGATACTGTGGTGAGGTCTTTTCCTGCCAAAATTATAGAAATTGGCGTTAGATATCTAAATATCTCATCCAAAATTAGACGAAACGTCAATTTTGTTGAATTAGCGAATTTCCACGACTATGTCCCCGACTTTGTCACTTTTGCGAAACCAATCTACACCTGTCCAGTCTTTGCGGATTCATGAAACACTCTTTGGCGCCAGTTTAACCCGTAGTTTTTAAAGCATTTAAACCCAGAAAATGTAGACAGTGTCTTTCTTTCTTCTTCTTCTTTTTTCTTTTTTCTAAGTATTGAAAAACACACCGTGATGGCCAATTTCATTAAAATGGCGGTATTCCGTTAATTTGGCACTTTTAGCAGTTCAGACTGAACTGTTTTTTCTTTTAAAAATCTATACCTGTACTAGATTTTCGAAATCTACATTCGTCCTAGATATTTGAAATCTATACCAATCCTAGATTTTCCAGACTGCACGGTGTAATATCTATGTTTGTCCTAGATTTCTGAAATCTAAAACCGACCTAAGTATTAGAAATGTACATTTGTCCTAGATGTCACGGTGTGAAAATGGCACATGGAATACCGCCATTTTAATGAAATTCGCCATCGTGTCAATTAAGAAACAAACAAAGCAGGAGTACAGATCAGTCCTGCTCCCGAGGGGGGCCCGAGTTGCTATTACTACACCAGTAAGTTGGCGGAGAACTCTTTCTCCAGAACGTCTTTCTGTTTATTTCAACAGCGGTCGTACGCGTACGGTAGTAGGAAAGAAATATGGTTCCTGCCTGCGGGCCATCCCCGCAATCCAAGCAGCTTGAGAGTAAATTTGAGTCCAGGTGATGGTATCCTTGTTGAAGACGTACCTTTTCGATTCGTTGCGAGCGCACCAGATTCTCCAGAGGATCGCGGAGCGTATGACATCATCTGCGATGCAAATGCAATTTTTTCGACGCGGAGGAATTAATTGCCTTCGTGGTCATAATTGTCTGCTGGAATATCAGAGTTCATCTCTCTCCATGAAAGGTTATGATCAGGTCTAGACTCTAGAGAGAACTTGACGGATGTAATATAATTCCAGACTTTGCGAGTTCAAGAACAATTCCCAAGGCAATGGTCAGAGGTCTCCTTGCCCACAGTGTGGCACTAGTAGCAGGTGTCCGGGAAGCCTATGAGGTAGACAAGCCTATTACTACCCTGATTCTGTGCTACCCCAAGAGGGAGCACATATTTTTATTTTTGAGAGGTGAGCGCTTGTTTCACGAATCGAACGCAAGTGAAATTATAATTTTTCAATTAAAATTTTAATTTTTCTGGATTTTTGAAGGGGTCTGCCTTGAAAATTACAAAATTGCTCATAGAGTGGAGTCATAAATGTCCTATAAACAATCCATAGCCATCTTTCTTGTATCCAGTGGTACTTGAGTATTCACCAATAAAGGATTGAGTGACACATTAGCCCTTGTTGACATTGATGCAGTGATTTTGTCAGAAAATGAATGGATTTGGATGTTTTTTTGGATGGAATTGGGACCAGAAGGAGGATGATGAATTTGAGCATTGAACAAAATTGGGGTGATCTACCTTAAGTTCATTTCAATATGATCATTTCTACTTACCATACTATGAAAAGTATAAATATTTTGAGTATAGATAATCATTATTTCATTGGATTGAGTAATGAAAATTGCATGTGTGGTCCAAAAATTTGATTATTTGAACAAATCAAAATAATCACAAAGCATTTCCAAATTGTCTAATGAAAGCTCCTACTGCATGAGGCCAAATATCACTTATTAACTTGCTATAGGTACAAGTTAGTGACAAACAAAATGCCAAGCAATCTCTTATTTATCCTTCATTAATTACAAAGAATGGTTTTTTGAGACAAAATTGTTCAATAATACAAAGAAAATGCATCCCAAAATTTTCTTATGTGTCACATGATGTGGTTTAATTCATGTGGCATCTAAGACCAAACCATGTCCACGGGTACACAACTCCCATATTATATAGCCCTGATTATAATCACTTATAATGCATTTTAGTCTAATTTCAAAGAATACAATTTGTTTTAATGTAGAAAATTCTTGTAGCCCTTTTAACAAAGAATCCAAAAACGTAATTACAATATATATGAAATGATATCTCTTTGGGGACAATAATAGCATTAAAAAACTAATTATATGAATTTTTTTAATACATGTATCATGGGACAAGCTACCCAACTTTTTTGGCTTTTTAATAAAAATTTAATTTTAATTGGAGGGAACTTTTTATAAATAATTTTTAAAACTATGCACAAGTGTTTTAATTTTCCATATATATTGTGAGTTTTTTTCCCATATGTATGCAATTCAACATTTTCTACATTTAATTCTCTTTTAATTTGGTCTTCACCCAAATTTTTGGTCTTTTTAATTTGATATAATTTTTACAAAAGCCGTCCTCTAAGCCCTTTTAATGCCAATGATCCATGTGTATAATACATGAGTTGCATACCCGGGACCATGTCACAATGTATTATTTAAATGGACTAAGGTGATTTACCTAGTCCATATCACTAGAAGAAAATAAAAGGTTGTATAACTACTTTTACAATTATCTTTTTTGTTGTACAAAAAATGTACAACTAGATCAAATTAAGGACCTTCAATCATTTTGGACAAGTCATATGTGAAAACCTATTAGTTTAGGACAAAAGGGTTCTTTCTCATGGCTATTGGCTTATGTAAAATTTCATCAATTGATTTCACATGTGGATGTTGACGTGGCACATTAAACCACCTCAATACGTCTACTCAAGAACTGAAGGTGAAAGTGCATTCCAAAGTGACATTGGCATTTTGATTGTGTTGTTTCATAACCACTAATTTGTGACTACTATGTGACTACCGAATGTGACTGGAGTGTAATTGCAATGCGACTAATGATGTTTCAAATTTTTATGACGTAGTAGATTGTGGGCCTATCTTGGAGGGAACATGGTTGATATTCTTGTCTTTTTTACTTGAGATTTATTTATTTTATTGTTAAAAAAACATTTGTAATAATTTCAAAAAACATGTTGCAATTTTTCTATAGTTTTTGGAGCCACAGATGTGTTGAAATTGAGTTGATCACAATGATATTAATAGTCACAAATGTAAAAAACTTCAATTATATTTTGAGCTCAATTGTATGACTTGCAATAATTCTTAGTCATTTTATAGTAGTGGATGCTAATATTATCTTGCAACAACTATTACAACAATGACTCAGTTAAGAAATGATGCGGTTGTTTTGTAGTCATTTGTAGTACTCATTTGCTACAATTTTTTATTAAAAAAATATAATGTTTTATATTCACTATTGGCATTGTTCTACATATTGCACATTGTAACCACAACAAAATAGATCTTGAGTGTAAGCACATTGCAAAAAATATCTCAACTCCCTCTAATAATACCCCTCCTATCTCCATTATCTAATACTAAGATTTATACACTACATATATACTACACTCAACAAGGAAGTCTACTTTGTACAAAAACTCTAAGGCTTGTATGTACCACAATTCTTGTACATAAGAACATGTTGAAGGGATTATACTTGGAAAGCGTACTAGGGATTCTCAAATTCAAAATAAGAAAAAAAAAATCCTCATTGACTAGTTTTTGTAGGTTCAAAGGAATTAAAGGAGCAACAACCACATCACAAATCCTAGCATAATATGATTCATGAATGCTCTATGACTATGCACACTATTACTTATCTATAATTTCTTTTATGACTAGTTTGTGACGAAGTTGTAAAAGATGAAAAACCCTATTTTGGCTATTGCCACCACCTCTGAGGGAATCCCTAATTTTAAAGGACATCACAAGGAACTTTTTTGGAATTCCCTGCGGGTATTGTACTGAAAATCCCCTTCAAGGAAACATAGAAGTGTAGAAAATTGATGTTCACAGGGAATGTGGCCTTCACAGGGAAATGTGAGATAGGGAGTTTTATTAATTTTATTAAGGGGAAATCTATGCATTTTTCAATGTTATTAGAAGATGTCCCCACCTCCAAATCAACTCAATTTCTGAAATTCAATATTCTAGAGTGTAGATTTATGCCTCTAAAATCTAACTTTAATATAGATTTTAGTGCGCAAAATCAATACAATTCATAGATTTTGGAGTCTCAAATCTAACCAATATGAAGATTTTAAATTTCAATCTCATTGATTTGTACATTTCAAAATCTTTGATCTAGATCCAATCTAGATTTCAGGAGTTCAAAATATTAGTACTATGTAGATTTCAATTGTTTGAACATTCTTAAATTTCATATATTATAAAATTTCTTAAATTTTTGAAGTATACAAACTCAAAAAAAAATAGATTTATGTAAATAGAATTCATCGTCTTAAGAATTGACAACTTACAAGGCTTATGTGTCCTCCCTCATAGTACTCTTAACAATCCATATGGGACAATTGCATTTTGTAAAATCTACCAAATATTAGGTGAAAACAACATTGAAATGTGAAATGTGTGAAAAGTCTACCACTTTGGATTGCATACAGGGGATTTGGAGAGAATTTATGAAAATCCTTGCAAAGAAACCCACAATTTTCTTATGTATAGGAATTCTTTGAAGATTCCTCCTCGATGACATTAGGACACCAGGAAACATATAAACTGGCAAAAATTAGCAGGGAAAAACTAAAAAAGTTCCAAAGTAGTCACAGGGAATTCCAAAAAAGTCTACTGTGCATGTGAAACTTTGCTTCATGATCGTCATTCCAATAAATATTGCAAAAGTTACAAGTTTTTTTTTCGTGTTTCAATGTCAAAATGGCCAATTTCATTAAAATGGTGGTATCCCGTTAATTTGGCACTTTTAGCAGTTCAGACCGCCCAGTCTGAATTGTTTTTTCTGTACTAGAATCTATACTCGTATTAGATTTTTGAAATCTACACTAGTCTTAGATATTTAAAATCTATATTGATCCTAGATTTTTAAACTCCGCGGTCTGATAACTATGTCATTCCTAGAATTTTGAAATCTAAAAATGACCTAGATGTTAACAATGTACACTTGTCCTAGATGTCACGGTGTGAAAATGGCACATGGAATACCGCCATTTTAATGGAATTTGCCATCAAAGAAGATTGGTTTAAATACATTTGAAAAATAGATTAATTGATTATTTTTATTGTTTAAATTGATACCTATTGAAAAACATTTGAACCATTCAATTTGGAAGAATGAGTTGAAAATTATAAGGAGTTTTATTTTTCAAGCAGTGACAGTAGAATAAACTTATAAAGTTATTTTAACACAATTATGAAAAATTTCCAAATAGAAACAAGTTGCTTATTAGAACATTTTTATCATTGAAATCTACAATTCTCAATTGTTTGTCAAGTTATTCATCAAGTACATTGACAAACAAAAGTGAGTACAAATTTGAAACTTTTTCATTCAATCAACCATACCATTTGCATCAATGGCAAATTCCAAAAGTTGATATACGGAAGTTGTAGTATGCAACATGTAGCACACTACTATGGAGTATGGAAGTTTTAAGAAAAATTTAGTTGTTATATGAAAGAAAATTAACTTCAAAGTTAGCTATGTTAAAACTCGATTTTGTACGCTATAATTTGGAACTACTTTATATAGTGTCAATTCTTTTCTTAAACTCCAAAAAAACTTTTTGTGCCTTAGCATGTTGGTATACATCATTTTAGATTGTTGTATACAAAATTTGAGGAAAATTGACATTTATAGAATTTAAAATATCAAGAATTTGACAAACATGCAAATGATGTTGGTTTTTACAATATTTGAATTTTTTTTTTGGATTTGAGGGTATGGGATTGCATTAGCTATTGTAGAGAGAGTATAGGTTGCAACATGGATCACTGTTATATGTTAATGCCCTTGCATTTGAAATATTTGTTGAAACGGACAATTTGTTTAACCCCTAAAGTTCCATGACTATGTTTTCACTAAAAACACTCAAAAACTGCCATTTTTAATACAAATACCAAATTCTTGAAAAAAAACTTTTTTGACACATGTAACCATAGGATCTTATAGTGAACTAGTTTTAGAAGATGTGGAAAAAATTTCAGAATTTTCCACCATGCGGATTGGAAGATATTAGCATTTGAATTGGCAAAAATCCTTTTTTTGTTCCTGCGAAAAACAGGGCAGCTGCACTTCACAAGGTCACATTTGTATGAAAAAATGTCCAAAATGGTGGTGCTTCTTTAAATTATTTTTCCTAAACAAGTTGGCTACATGCTTAAAAAATTTCAAATCATTTGGAATTGTACAACATATACAAAAAAAATAGTAAGTAGAAAGAAGTAGAGAATGATCCAAAATACTAAATTGTTAAGAATTTAATTATGGAATTGAAAAATGTCAATCCCAATGGTTGTAATGTTGTAATAAACAACCTCAATCCTATGGGTTTTTTTTTTCAAAAATATTAAAAATTGAGTTAAATAAACAACTTCAAAGTTTATTTCAGAGTAGAGAATCCGAAACTGCTTGCAATTTAAAAAACCTCATAACTTTTTACTCATTGGTCGAAATGGAATGATTTAAGCTTTCCACATATATATAACTCTAGAAAACCAATTTCAAATTTTTATTTTTGAAAAAAGTGATTTTTTCACATCTGCATGGACTACCCGCCTAGTGAAAAAAGTAACATATTAGGCCATAACTTTTGATTCCTATTTTCAAATGTCATGAAATTTAGTGCACCTGAAAGATATTCCTTGTCCCCACCTTCTATTAAAATTTCAGCTTAACCTCTAAAGGACCAAGGCCATTTTTCTGCCAGAAAACACTCAAAACTGCCATATCTATAGCAAAGAGTAAAACAAATTGAAATTTTTTTTTTTTTCATATCTAACCGTAGGATCTTACACCTAACTAGTATGAGAGTGAATGGAAAAAATTTCAAAATTTTTGACCGTTCAGATTGCAAGATATCTGCGTTTAAAGTGGAAAAAACAAATTTTTCAGCACATTGCGAGACTACATTTTTTGACTTTGAACATTTTAACTTAAAATTTTTGCACTACAGAGTTTTGAGCTTTAAATCTTTATCGTGGAGAATTGAGTTGAGAGTCTAGGTAAGAAAAAAAAAATTAAAAATTAATCATCATTCTTAAAAAGTTTGTTAAGTAGAAGTAGGTATGAAATAGAAGGAAAATCTAAAATATTAATAAATTTTAGATGGAATTAAAATGCACTAATCTCAAGGGTGAGATTGTTCTAACAAGTAAATCAGACCATGCAAAAAAAAAATTGAAAAAGTTGAAAAATTGCATTTAGAAATGAATCCTACAAGTTATTTTTTTCAAGAAGATGCTCTAACTGCCCAAAAAACAAGAATGTCCATAACTTTCTCATAACATATCCAAATGAAATGAATCAAAGCTTTCTAGATAGAAAAAAATATAATCTATGAGAAAAAAAATATTATAAAAAAAATTCAAATTTTTGTCCATTTGTTTTTGGCTGCCCGGGCTGCCCACCGTCCCCTTGTTTGAGCTTATTTGGTCATAACTATTGTTCCCGCGCACCGATTGTGAAAAAAATTATATTCTTACAAAGCTAATCAGCTTTTCTACTTCCAAATAAAGTTTCAAAAAATCAGGAGAAAATTTCAGCCCGTAGGTACCTACCCGAAAACGCATTTGTCCCCCGAAGGAACAATGGTCCTTTAGGGGTTAAAATATGGAAATCTCTAGTCACACGTACTTGCCCAAAGTTGCTATGTTGCTAAAAATAGCAGGCTAGTCCTTTATATTTCATAGCCATATAATTCATTTTTAGGTTCAATTTTTTTGTCCAAAGACCTGAGTTTATGATGCACATGATTGATCCAACAAATCCAAAAAAATTAAAAATATCATTGTCAACATCACAAAAAGATTGAGAATTGCCAAAAATTACATTGGGCCTTCATAAAATTGGTAGTTTTCTTATGATGTTGACAATGGTATTATTAATTTTTTTGGATTTGTTGGATCAGTCATGTGCATCATGAACTCAAGTCTTTGGACAAAAAAATTGAACCTAAAAATGAATTATATGGCTATGAAATATAAATTAAACAAATTGTCCATTTCAATAAATATTTCAAATGCAAGGGCATTAACATATAACAGTGATCCATATTGCAACCTATACTCTCTCTACAATAGCTAATGCAATCCCATACCCTCAATTCCAAAAAAATTCAAATATTGTAAAAACCAACATCATTTGCATGTTTGTCAAATTCTTGATATTTTAAATTCTATAAATGTCAATTTTCCTCAAATTTTGTATATAACAATATAAAATGATGTATACAAACATGCTAAGGCACAAAAAGATTTTTTGGAGTTAAAAAAAAAAATTGACACTATATAAAGTAGTTCCAAATTATAGCGTACAAAACCGAGTTTTAACATAGCTAACTTTGAAGTTAATTTTGTTTCACATAACAACTACTTTTTTCTTGAAACTTCTATACTCCATAGTAGTGTGCTACATGTTGCATACTACAGCTTCCATATATTAACTTTTGGAATTTGCCATTGATGCAAATGATATGGTTGATTGAATGAAAAAGTTCCAAATTTGTACTCACTTTTGTTTGTCAATGAACAACCTTACACTTTATCATTATTTTAAAGATTATAGATTTTTTTTTCATTTATTTTTTCCTATAGATTCCCCCAAAACATTTTCCAGCATATTGACAAAAGCGCACATAGGACTCCCATGTTTTTTCCTAAAAATGTTGAAAGAGAAAACCTCACTTGGAGAAACAGCTAGAAAAAACAAATTTTGAACTTTAGGCACATCGAACTTGCAATAGATTGTCATTTCCACTCTAAAATTGGGGGGCTGTACTTGAATAAGTTTTTAAAATATTCCATTTTGAACAATTATGCTAGAATATGCCAAAATTTTCTATCCATTTGTAAATAAATGAATTTGCCGCAAAAAGTAATGAGTGTCACTTCCAAGTATTGGTACATCCACATACAAAACTAGAATACATTGTTATTAATCCCTAAAGTTCCATGACTATGTTTTTCTTGAAACCGCTCAAAAACTGCCATTTTCAATACAAGTATCTAATTTAAAAAACTTTTTTTGACACATATAACCGTAGGATATTGTAGTACACTGGTTTGAAAAGATGTAGAAAAAATTTCAGAAATTTCCACCGTGTGGATTGCAAGATATTACTGTTTGAATTGACAAAAATCTTTTTTTTGGCCCTGCGAATAACCGGGCAGCTGCACTTCACAAGCTCACTTTTCTATGAAAAAATGTTCAAAATGGTGGTACTTCTTTGGATTCTTTTTTCTGAAAAAGTTTTTTACATGCTTGAAAATTTTCAAGTCATTTGGAATTGTACAACATATAAGAAAAAAATAGTAAGTAGAAAGAAGTAGAAAATGATTTAAAATATTAAATTGTTAAAAATTTAATTATGGAATTGAAAAATGTCAATTCCAATGGTTTTAATGTTGTTATAAACAATTTACATCTTATAATTTTATTTTTTTCAAAAAATCTGGAAAATTGAGTGAAATAAACGACTTCGAAGTTTATTTTAGAGTAGAGAATCCATAATTGCTTGCAAACTAAAATTCTTCATAACTTTTGACTCATTGGTCGAAATGGAATGATTCAAAGCTTTCCATCTATATATAACTCTAGAAAACCAATTTCAAATTTTTATTTTCAAAAAAAGTGATTTTTTCTTATCTGCCCGAACTGCCCAATTACGAAAAAAAAATAACATATTAGGCCATAACTTTTGACTCCTATTTCCAAATGTCATGAAATTTAGTGCCTATGAAAGATATTCCTAGTTCCCACCTTCAAATATAATTTCAGCCCAAAATATAGAAACCTCTAGTCGCACGTACCTACCCAAAATTCCTAAATTGCCAAAAAACGCATGTTGGTCCTTTAGGGGCTAAAAGAGACTTTAATTTGCCTTCTGTTACCTTCTTGTGTTTGACAATGTGTGTGGATTAAAATTTATCATTATTCATTTGGAGTTTGGAGAATTATAATTTATTCATGTGGTGTCCAAATAATACAGGTACTAGACAATTGTCTTCCAATTGACAATAAGATTCCATCAAAGCTAGGATTGCCAAATAATATCGGGGAATCATAATCAAAGAGGCTTTCAAAACAAGGTCAATGATAAGTTTTGTTATTACTTTGCTTTAAGCCCCTAATACATTTTTTGGACACAATATGAATAAACTATGAATTTTCAAAGTGCTAAACATAGGTATATCCAGAATTGACCCTAGCTAATCATGAATGGAGGATGTACATTTTTATTTTTATTTTTGAAACATACGACCTTCAAGGGCCGCAGCAAAGACTGACCTAACACAAAGAGCCCCCACGCGAGCAACGTCAGCATGGGGAATTTTGGATTCGGAAACCTCTTGGATTTCAACGGAAGACCCTACCACCTAGTTATCACCCAGGGTAGTTTAAGGTGATTGTAGACCCTGAGGATGTACATTTCATGCAAGGATTTGCAGGGTCAATTTTAAAAATAGGTCACAAGTAGGAGTTTATACCTTAACAAAATGCTTATACCAAATAGCAACCTATATTTATTATTCAAACAAACAAGTGCAAACTCCCAATTCTTGAAAATATTCCAATGCTTTTTTTAATTTCTTTTTGTATAGTAAGCATGATTATTATTCAAAAAGGAATTTGCAATGTGTACTATCTTAGTGAGTTGACTTTCAAAATTTGGATGCACAAGTAATTTCTAAGTTTTCCAATCTTTAAAGAATATTGTTCTTTATTGGTTGTCTTTTGGACAAAGACTATGACACCGACTCTGGTTTGTGAATACCAATTTTCAAATCCTATCTACAACCACATTCACACTACACAACATGGTTAGGATTTTGTTGGAGTGGACTCTCTTTGGACGATGGTATTTTGAGGCTTGGAGTGATTTAATCTCCCGCCAAAGAGTCTTTCGTAGTAAAAGACCCCTTTTGAGGAAACAACTAAAGAACACCAAGTGAAGTACAGTGTTGGACACCAATGGGAATTTATTCTTCATGGGCTGTCTTCACATTATCACATCACATCATAGTTAAGTATGCCGGTCATCTTGAAGGTCATGAAGACTTTAAAAATTGTGTTATACTTGGAGATGATGTGCTGGTCAGAGGAACTAAACTTGCAATTTTGTATAAGGCCTTAATGCCTTAATGTTCAGGATTTTTTGGGAAAAACAATCTATTTTGGCTACACTTTGTTGGCTACACCAATAGGGCTACAACCAAAAAAATCTAGATGTTTTGGCACCTTATATAGGGCCAAATGATTTGTACCTTCGAACCCTTCACCACTTGCTACCAAGAGCATGCATAACATTGCTAACTGGGCACAAAGCTTCCTCTGTCAGGGAAGTATAATCCTTCCCGGGATGCCTGGGAGGGACTACAATTATATTGCAACCAAAATATTAGTTGGCTGAACCGAGTTTATGGTCCTATTGTGTCAGAAATCTAGTACTCTGAGTGGCTACAGCGTCCAACTCTACAGTGAATTGAGAAATTTCAATGCAGGGGGGCTTCCCCTTTTTGGGGAAACAAAAGGGCCCCCCCCGCGTTAGTTAACAATGTTATGTGAGCGTAAAAAAATTGAACTAGGATGTGGGGTTTGACTTATCAATAAATCAATATCGTTGTTTACATAGGATAGAGCTTCATGGGTATACCGTTCTTGTTTATTATTCACATCCACCACCAGGTAACGCAAGGAAATTCCACTGAGAACTGAATTCCAATTAAAAAAAACACGCAACGCAAACAGCTCCAGTTTGCAACAAAAAGGGATTCTCCAGAGTGTTAAATTTGAATTTGTAACACATTCAGCTGTGCCTTTTGAAACTGGAGTTTATTATGAAAATCGCATTCGGACCACTGGTTCGCTCGAGGCGAAGCCGGCTTGATAAATGGCCGGCCTCTGAAGTACAGTGCACTACCTGAAGTTGGATGCACAAGGGATCACAATTCACCCAAACCTTCAAGAGTTTGTGAGGCAGTCAGCAGATTTGTTCATCAAACCTGTTAAAAGATTTCTACAGAAGTAGTGGATTAAGTGACATATTTGGTCAGGTGATAACCAGGATAATACAGAAGGTAGTTGGAAGCTCTGGCACATGCTCCATGGACGCTCCACACTCCACAGTGTGGAACACTTCGTAGCTTAGTGGTGCAACTAGGATTTCCTCTCATTCTACTCCAAGAGTAACAAAAATATAATTGTGAACTGCAAGAGTATTGAATGCCTTGCAAAAATTCCGTTTCTCGACATTACATATATCGTCTCCAACTCACATTACCCATACATGACACTAGAAATCACGGAAGCGGGAAGCCAATCTCGAATTAAAAAATAGAAAGTATAATGATGCTAAATCGACATTACATTCTTCGAATCCAAGTTGGGCACTACGAGAGTTTTCATGAACATTTACACAAACTCACATAAAAAATTTGTAAAACATCGTTCAGAAAGGACGTCAAGAATGTCAAAACGCGGCCTTTTATGAACAAATTCTTCTACCAAATAAGTCCCGGTAATACCTATGAACCAATCAAGAAGTCCTTACGCAGTTGGATTGGCAGCGCCAGTAGTGGGCTGATTCGGAGCAGGACCACCGGGGGTGGGATTGTGAGCAGCGGCCGGCACAGTTGAGCCTGGCTTCTTCATCCCAGGCACCGCCATGCCCGCCCACGGGGCCTTCAGTCCACCGTTGGGATCAACCTCTCCAATGTGTTGCAGCGCAAGTTGCATGTTCTTCACACCCTTGTCGTAGTTCACAAACCCCATGAACCAGAAATCGTGCCCGTCCGACGTCATTACTTGAATGTACTTCTCCAGAGGCTTATTTTCGTTGAATGACGAAACAACCTCCTTCACTTTGTCAAGGGGCAGCACCATCTTGTAGTAACTCCAGGCTTGCTGGCCAGACTCGGCTTTGTACGCGAGAGGCCGGTCACTGGAAAAGGAGAACTTCAAGTTGGAGACGTAGAGAGTGCCGGCCACGGGACCCGTGGAGGTGGAGAGGTAACAAGCATACGTCTTGCGAAGCTGCTCGCCTTCCGCCATGGGACCGAACGTGGATTTGTATAGCCCTTCAAACCCGCCTTCTTGGACCATCTTGATTCCTTGGCTCACCCGGCCCCGGGCTGTGTCTGCGACCGATGGACCAGTCTTCACTGCAACCAACATCCCCCAAATCCATGCTCAGTAAGCAACTGTTCGCATGCATGCTCAGCAACTACTCCGAAATTCTAATTAGGTCTGGTTGAGTATTGAACACTTCTAAGGTCCATCATGTGATACTTCTTCATTTATGGTTGCATAGATCTAACAGGGTTAAGCTGTCTCAAATTACTACTTGTAATTTGGAGCATGCTACGTGATTACGATTTCTGGAGAGCAAAATGTCTTCCCTCCCAGATATCTGTGAAGCTCACCAGATCTGTTTAAAGTAAGTGGGCTAGACTTAATAAAGACTGCAGTAAACTAAATTCACATGCACTTTACAAATAAATAAATGAAAATCGACACTTCCAGCACAATTGCGTGGAGAGAGAGTAGCGTTTGCAACTTACTATGGCCCCAAATGTTTCCTGCGAGTCCTTCTGCTTTCGACATGTACTTGTTGAAATTCTCCACTACCGAGTTCATTGAACCTGGAAACAATCAAGAGACGAACTCAACATATCAGTTTCAGTGATCACAAACTAGTTGAAGCCAATTAATCATATAATGTCATCCAAATCCCCAGTACTGCGATCCATTCAAACAAGAATCTCAAAATAGACAATGTAGACTCGCAGCAAAGCATGAGGAATCAAGTAAGATAAGTTGCCTTAAATCGAGCAAACAAGGATCTGATCTATCTGCACATAATGGGAAGGAATTTTGTAATTTCATGCTGTAAAACAACTAAAACGAACTTAACCCACAACGTTTTAGAGTTATACTTGATCAGTTATGAATTTTGAAAATCATTATGCTGTCTTACCCTAATACATGCCTACATTATGCTTACTCTGACCTTCGCAACAGCTTAAAGAGCCTTGCATGAGAAACAACTTCAGCCAAACAAATCTTCTCAAATAGAATCTTAGACCGGCAATTTTGAAAAGTTTGGAGTTCCCACAAGACAAGTTTCAATGATGATTACAAAACCAGGAATTGCAACCCGCTGTAGACCTTGATTGGGAGCCAACCGGAATTGGAACAACAACCTCAAGGTCCATTTGCACTTAGACAAAATGGCATTAGACAACTATTAGAAAAAATATTAAGGACGAATTTAGATTCAACTTTCGACTAGATTCAATTGATGCCTCCACTGCTACCACCACGTGCAAATAGACCATTACTGCGACAACAAAACAGAACATTTCAAATTGAAAAAAGACCTAGTAGCCAGTCCATCAAGAATGAAACAAGGGAATGATAAATAATGTCATAGGAACTTACCAGTGCCTGAAGGCGGAACCGCTTCCGTCTTCATGTAAGGGCCAGTAGGTGCAGCCCCAACAGGAGCGCTGGTGGTCTGCGGCGGCACTACGCCAGGCTGCGACTCCTGGCGCTGGACGCCGGGAGCCGCCATCGGGGTCGTCCCAGCGGCAGCGGCGTGAGTTCCACCGAAAAATCCTTTATCAGTCTTGGCCGCCGAGGCGGCATCGTAAGCGCCACTAGGCTGCCTGCGCAAACCGGCGCCGCCACCGCTGCCCAATCCCGCGGCCTTGTCGAACGAGCCACTGGGTTGCCGACCCAAGCCTCCTCCCGTCAGTCCCGTGGCCTTGCTGAACGAGCCGCTCGGTTGGCGCCCAATGCGGCTGCTCGCGGCACCTGGTGGTGTGGACTGCGTGACTGACGCAGGCGTCTGCGTGGCGGCGGTGATGTTGTCCGGGTGGGCGCTCGGCTCCGAGGGCTCTCCCATGGGCGGGGCTCCGAACGTGCTGGGAAGCGTTTGCTGCGGCTGCTGCCCCTGCGGCGATCGCCCCATACTCGGGAGGTGTTCCTCTGGTGGCGACCTAAACAGGGGCTCATCGTCTGGTGCCGCTGCAGTCGGCGCCGGGTTGTGGTAGCCGTGATCCATTCTCGAACTTGTTAATCTCTGCCACACAATGCACCAATTTATTCAGAATCGTTCACTACACTCTTCAGTCTCTGTAGCTACATTTCAGCAATTTGTATACTATACCGATCACCTTCCATGACCTATTTCACATGTAATGGTTTCGAGACAACAACATCATTCCCTGTCCTAATAACAAGTAAAGCAACTACCTTAACCATTTCAGAACCCAGAAACTAAGAAGAAAGAAAACAGTAATCTCCCTACGTACCAAATATGCTATCAGTGTGCACAACCGATGCTATCACGCCCCGTGAACCTAACAAAGAACGCCAATCTCCACGGAATCCCCAGCTACCAACACTACCACTGCAACAGGATGCAAAGCTCAGCTCACCAACAAATAGAGCTTGACAATTCAGGTGTCGCAAAACCTGCCGAGAGATTCAATGATCTCACCTGATCAGCTGATCGTCGCGTGCGGTTACTTCAATGATTTGTTCTCCCACTACGGTAGTAATCGCTGCACCGAATACAAGATCGAGTGCTCAAACTAAGTGATGGAACTTGAAAGTGAAACCTAACGTACGGAATGAATTGAATGATTTGAATGTTTGAGATCCAGTGAGTGAGGTGGGCGTGACGAGAAGAGGAGATATAAGTGAGAAGGAAGCAGGAAAGGACGGTGCTACTCGACAGAAAGAAAGTAAAAGCTTAAAGCTAAAAGCTTAAAGCTAAAAGCTGGGTTTCGATTTGCGAAGGTGCAACGGAGGGGCTGGAAAATGGCAGGCGATGAAGTCGCGTGCGATGCGAGAGGGCGGACCGACGGAGGAGCAGTGGTACACTGGGAAGGCACCGCTGCTTGACGCGTGGAAGACACGTGGGCGCTCAGGAGAGAAAACGGGAGGTTTGTGTCAGGGAGGGTCTATTTCGGGATTGTAAGTAAAGGAGGTCGTCGATAACAACGACGTTTGGACGAAATCCATCCAGAACTGGACGTTCGTTGGGACTTCGTCGTCCGTTGCTCTTAGTTGGCATTCATTGACCACCGGTATTCCTTCATTTCCTGCGAGTGGGTGTGAGAGCATCGCCCGGGCTGCACTCCAAAGCGGCTCCACACGCTGAAGTGGCGCGTCAAGCTAATTTTTTTTCCCCACCGCATGCATGCGGACTCGCCCAAAATGCCCGGTCACTTCAAGAGAAAAGAGAGGCAAATGGGGAGTCCCGAGCGCAACTTGCTACGGGGTTTGACTCACTTTTTACCCTGACTTCGAGGTCCCGACCTCCCCAGTTGGCACTCAAATGTAATTGAAAGTACTTAGTGCTATGAAACTTCCTTCATTTGTGTGATAAACAAAGGGAAAAAAATTCTTTCAACCACAAGGAAGATTCATTTACTTGTACCTATCAAATTGTTTTGGAAGTATTTTCATCATTTGTTGGATTCAGATTGAGAAGAGTAGATCATTATATACACATGGGGTGGTAGAAGGTAGAACAAACAATGTGGGATAAGTAAATTAGATGGAGTAGGAACTCAATCATTCATAGTTTATTCAAATGTAGGAATTGTGTTAAAAGTAGAAGTTCATACCTCATTTAGGCATAGTAGAATACCTTTTTTCAAAAAATATTGAACTAAAAAAAATTTCAAATCAATCTAACTTTCATCTCCGAAAATCCGTTTGAAATTTTGAGCCTCCAATCAAAAGATATGGACAAAATTCAGAGATAATGTTTGAAAATGTCAAAAAAATTCCCTTCAAACATTATCTCTAAAATTTGTCCATAACTTTTGAATGGAGGCTCAAAATCTCTAACAAATTTTTGGAAATGAAATTTAGATTGCTTGGACAACTTTTTTTAGTTCAATTTTTTTTGAAAAAAGGTATTTTACTATGCCTAAATGAGGTCTGAAATTCTACTTTTAACACAATTCCTACATTTGAATAAACTATGAGTGATTGAGCTCCTACTCCAATTCTAATTTACTTATCCCACATTGTTTGTTCTACTTCCTACCACCCCATGTGTATATAGTGAGCTTCACTTGTGACTTACAAACTTGAAAATAAAATGGGAGTGCTCTTGAAGCAATGAAAGATTTTTTTTAAAGCATTGAAAATTGAATGTTTTCGAAGATTAATTTCAAAACAAGGAAACTCTTCTTATTGCACTTCCCATTTGTTGTGCATGCTTGGTGCATAAGCCATGGGGTAGAGGGAGAGTGGTAAGCCCCACCTTTCAAATACACTCACCAAAATTGCACTTGGTGCCCCTCTTTGTCAAGTCTGCGGTGGCGATGCCCTAAAAAGTGAATCCTTGTAAGGGTAGGACGTTAAACCCGTCCCACGAAGTAGGAACCAACAGGGTGGATTTATTCCAAAAGAAAATGCAGGAATTTTTTACTTGCCACATATGATAAAATTAGCAAATTTTGAATTCATATTTGCAATCAAAGACTGCAAATTAGGTAGGTGAGGTTTAGAAAAGACCCTAAACACAACACAAAATAGGGGATTTTTTTACTTTTATCCCACAAAACACAAAATTCACCCTATTTGTCCAACTTCGTGGGACGGATTTAGTATCTTGCCTTATAAAGTAGTTTGCTCTAAAAGTGACCATTTAAAGGTTGGTCCGCCTTTTTCATAGGTTTGCATGAACACAAATATTTTTAACTCATTTTTTAGAGAAAGAAAAATAGATGCCAAACATAATACAAGTGGTTTCATATTTTTTGAAGCATTTTTGAATTAGTTACAAACTTTCAAAGACCGTTGTTGTAGGCACCTATTTGTAACCCTAGGTCTCCCAAAATGCTTCTACTTGCAACTTCTGAAGTAATTTGAGGAAATTAACCCCTACAGGACGAACATGCATTTTTTTAGCAAAATAGAAATTTTGGGCAGATACTTATAACTGGAGATTTCTATATTTTAGGCTGAAATTTTAATAGAAAATGGGGACAAGGAATATCTTTCATTAGAAGAGATTTGAGGGCTGCAAGGGGCCATTTCAGGCTGTTCCCACAGCTGGGAACAGTCAGAATATAAAAATAATTTAAAAAAAATTAAATTAAATTAAATTTTTTTTAAATATTAAAAATTAATTTTTTATTATTTTTTGACGTGGCACTCTTTTGGCCACATCAGATTACTGCTCCCAGATTGTTCCCAGGGTTCCTAAGGCCTGATAACTTGTGGGCTCTTAGAGCCCTCAAATCTCTTCTAATGCATATGCACTAAATTTCATGACATTTGGAAAAATGAGTCAAAAGTTATGGCCTAATATGTTACTCCTTCTATCCCACTAAAAAACTCAAAAAAACTTCCCCATGAAGTTTTAACTATATTTTGACTCTTTGTGCTAGTGATACATACATTCTAGAACTATTAATCTATCCTTTGGATCTATGCAAAATCTCCAACTTAGGTGCCATCATTTAAGTACCCAAAATCTATGTGGAAAGTGTCATGTTTGAGCATCGTTTATAAATGTTGTCAGCTCGTCATTTTTGATGATTTAAAGGTTGGTACGTGGCAACAATGGGATTGTAGAAATATATGCTCCCAATCTAAATACCGCATCTACAAAACCTGGCCCCCTTCATGAACAAATCTCCGTAGCACCAAAGTGGTCCTCAAATCCATTGTCAACACAACTATTTGACAAAGCAACAAGTACAAGGTGCCTTATATGGGCAAGGCCAGGCTTGCTAGGAGAAGATTGTTCCTTGATTGCTTGCCACTTACTCCCACAAGGTCATTCAATACGACCAATGCTTACTCAACGGTCAAAATCAGTACATGGAGGATTTTAGTGGGATAGAGGGAGTATTTTTTTCGTAAATGGGCAGTACGGATAGATCAGAAAAAAAATCATTTATTTTGGAAACAAAAATTTGAAATTGATTTTTCACAATTATATACACTTGGAAAGCTTTGAATCATTCTATTTTGATCAATGAGTCAAAAGTTTTAGTTTGCAGACAGTTATGGATTCTCAACTCTAAAATAAACTTTGAAATCCTTTATCATACTCAATTTTCAATATTTTTTGAAAAAAACAAAACCATAAGATGTATGTTGTTTATTATAACATTACAACCATTGGAATTGGCATCTTTCAATTCCATGACTAAATTCTTAATTTTGAATCATTCTCTACTTCTTTCTACTTACTATTTTTTTCCTATATGTTGTACAATTCCAAATGATGTGAAAATTTTCAAGTCATCTTTTCTAGGAAAAAGAATCCAAAGAAACTCCACCGTTTTGGACATTTTTTCATTGAAAAACGAGCTTGTGAAGTGCAACTGCCTTGTTTTTTGTAGGTCCAAAAAAGTGATTTTAGTGAATTTGAATGCTTACATCTTGCAATCCACATGGTGGAAATTTCTGAATTTTTTACCACATCTTTACAAACCATCTTACTACAAGATCCTACAGTTACATGTGTCAAAAAAAGTTTTATTTCAAAAATTTGGTACTTGTATTAAAAATGGCAATTTTTGAGCGTTTTTGGAGAAAATATAGTTATGGAACTTTAGGGGTTAAGGCCAATGATTGGCTCTTGCAATAAAGAATGTTTTTTTCTTTATTCAATCAATGGCTAAAATGGTTCATTTAAAGACCACCTCATATCCATTTAGTAGCTTTTTATCGGGTTGATTTCAAGAGGACGGTCGATTTTAGAGCATACTACTTTAATCAATGATTATTCATTGGTTGCCAAATTGAGAACTAAGAGAAATAACTTCACCCCTTTGAATTTGGATTGGTCCACTAGTATAAAAATTAGGTGTTTCATCTTGAAGGATGTTGAAACCAAAAAGTTGTTGATGGATGACTTTGAAGATTACTTTAGAAATGAAGAATATACATCTATAATTGGTGTCACTAGTTTGTGTTATTAGTGCGACTTTCATTTTTAATTGCCACATGCTTCATGCACTACAAGAGAAAGGGGTGTTTTAAGTATAGTCCTATAAGTAACGACCTTTTAAGGAGATTTTTGGTAAACTTTTGTTGAAAACACATATATTTCTAGTAAAATTTAACTAAAAATCTCCTTTAAAGGTCATTATTTATAGGACTATACTTAAAACATCCCTTTCTCTTGTAGTGATGGAAATCCTACATCTTGCACTTTTAAGAGGTGTTTGACAAGTTCTTTTTTCTCTTCATGTATCAAGATCCCCCTCTTTCCCCTTCTTATCCCATTTGTAGTACCGTATACCTATTGGTTCATAAATTGGATCATTTCTCGCAAAATACCTTGGTGATAGTTCTCGTTCTTTTAAGATTAAGCATCAAGCAATAATGTCATAGCTTGATGTCAAAGACCTATATGGACATTACTTTGGAATCCTTATAGGTCTTTGACACAAAGTTTTGACAATATTGTTTGGTGCTCAAATACCTCCTCTCTACAAGTTATGCATATCTATTGTGGTATTTTTTTTCATTTCATTCCCTACCTATAATAGTACTAGATTTGTAGACTAAAATCTTGGACAAATGTAAATTAGACATACACATACAATTTTAAAGATGATCATAATACCTCCTTTCTACAAGTTATGCATATCTATTGTGATCTTTTTCGATTTCATTTCCTATCTACAATAGTACCAGATTTGTAGGCTAAAATCTTGGACAAATGTAAATAGGACATACACATACAATTTAAAAGATGATCATCATACCTTAATTGCATGACTTATAAATTTGTCCATCTCAACTCCAGCTTCAAGAAGACGATAAGGTGCAAATGTATTTTTATTCTCTGTCTGGAAATCAAAGACTTAGCCACCAGGTTTTCTCACAAATGATATTAAGTCAAATTTTTAAGAAAAAACTTGCTCAATATCATGATGAAATATCAATCTATGCCACATTTAACTACTTCTAGACTATTTACTGAATTTTAGACAAAACATTAAGAAATCTCCGAATGATTATCTTTCAATATGTGTGTATAGATCTCTGGATGTTTTGCATTATCTCCAGATGACCATCTTTTTCTATTATTAATTTTGGACTTTTAAAAGTCAAGAAGTAGTTAAATGTGGCATATTCTAGAAATTATCTTCTGTTTAATATTTGTTTTGTTCAAACCATTGACAAATGATACCTACTATCTATCAATTACTGACACAATGAATGTTTCAAAAGCTACAATATACAATTTCTCTCATCTTGAGAATCTATTTGTGTAATTTTTAGCTAAAAGAGAAACAAAATATTTGAATAAATCTTACTTATTTAGGTACGAGGTCCTGAAATCACATATGCTCTAAAATCGCCCATCCTACCCAAATGTACACTACTCGTACTTGTTTCTTTTTCATAGCCTTCAACGATGTACAAACTGTGTACATTTTAGGGGGTGGGCGATTTCAGAGCCCTATGCCACTTCAACTTCAAAATTTCATAACTAATTCCAGAAAGCTCCAAAAAATATGAAACGACTTGGGTTAAGGTAGAAGCACCAGTAGTCGACCTTTTAAGGAATTTCGGAGCAGATTGTGCACAGTAAGAGGTGGTGGATATTGTTCCCATGTAGGAAGATAGGAAATATGGGGATTACAAAATTTTCAGAATTTTATTCCCAAAACTGAATTTACAGTGAATTTTGGGAACCAAAAAGTGCATTTCACTAGTAGTCACTCTCTAGAGTCTATCCACTCCAATCATTCAAGAACTACTTTCCCGCTTATTACTTCTTACTTTCTTGCTCACTACTCCGGGACATGTGTCAGAATGTCACTAGTCCCAACCTTGAAAAGGACCAAAAAAACCTATTAAGAGCTTCCTTTGGAAATTTGTTCCAGCCTTGGTTGAAAATATTGTAAGCCTATAGGTTGGGTACTGGGCGTGGTTGACAACTGGTGCTTCTACCTTAGATGCCAATTCCTCTTGTCTTTCAAGGAAAATTTACTGAAAAACATTTTGAGACGTTTCACCTCCTCAAATTTCAGTTTCAGCCCTTAAATGAGCGATTTATGGACCTCCTACCTTACAGGATATTTTGTTATAGGATAATTTGCGTACAATTGATTCTTCACTTCTGACGTCTGGCAAATTCTCTGTGTTTTCCAGTTTCTGGCATCAATAATTGGCCTGTCTCTTTTTCTTTGGTTGTCAGTACCGAACAAATGCTGCAGCCTCATGATACAAAAATCTCATTATAGCACTGGTGTGCCGTTGACACAGTCCAAATAAAAGAAAAAGCAATTTTCTAATTTTTTTAATTCAAAAATAATTCAAAAAATTTATAACTTCCAAATTTTCAAATTTGGAGATTTTCCTGATTCCATAAGCTTCATTTCATTCGTTGGACTTGAAGTCAGAAAGAATCATCTTTGTAGCTAAATAAAATCAAGAATAAAGTGTTAGAAGGTGTCACACAATACACAATGTGATGATAGACATTTTCTTATGAAACATATCATGCATACCATGGGGAATATCCAACACCATTTGCTAAAAATGCATCTTTTCAAGTTTCAATTAAAAAATTGGATGAAACTTTGTTTTTCTGCATTAGGTAGGCCTCTCTAAGGACACATAACATTTGTGTATAGTTAAGTTGAAGAGATTTTTCAAAGCTAACAATTCTTTATTTGAATTTAGTCGAAATGCTTAATTTGAGGGTTAAGTTGGAAAGATCTTTAGTTAATGCTTGATTTTAGGGGTGAGGGGCCGGATCTCCAATAGCTTACAAAGTTTTGTAGTTGCATAAAAATCCAGTTAACTTTGAAACGACGTAGAAGATGGAAATTGTCCGAGAATGACTTAGGATATGTCTATCATGGATAAAGATGTAGTTTTTCATCCACAGTTTTAATCGTGGGAGGACAGACATATAGAGTCATCTAAAGGGAAGAATCGTACCTTCATTGAAGACATTGTTTTAGGAGTACAAAGATTTGGTTACATTACACCCTGCATCATTCTAGGGCTAACCCAGGAATGCATGAGGAGCTTGATCTTGCTGCTTTTAGATGAAAATGGAAGCTAGTTAGAGGAAGCAAATCAACTTTTTTTAATCCAATTTTTTGTGTAGTATATTTATTCTTTCCTTTTGTCATGTACTAAAAATATCATCATAGGTTCCTTGCATGTTTTTGTATGAATTTAGATGTGTGTGCCATGAATGCCCTTAATTTCACCCATGAAAAGGATATTTTTTTAATTTGATTTCAATTAATGAAATGATGAGAACCAAATCTAGTTTTTATTCCTATTTGAAATTTTCAAAATTCAAAAATTTAAATATTTTATTACAGTTTGAACATTGGATCTATTACCATGGTCTACTAAGTTTTTAATTATAGAATGACATGGAAAAATGAATTACATTAAAATATTCTTCACTATATTATGATATACACTTTTGGTAAAATTTTCAGTTTTTTTCAACTAATTTTTTATTAGATATGAGTTTTTTCACTTGTTATTAAAAAAATCATGATAATTTCATATCATCACCAATAAATCTAAAAATTTATGACATATAGAAGACATGAGATTTCATCTCTAAAAAACAAAACAAAATAATTATTACTTAAACATAGTTGCAAAATAGAAGAATCAAAGCAAAAAAATTGAAATAGAATATATGGTTTTAGGCCGTAGGCTCCATCAGGCCATAGGCTCCATCCTTCCAAGGTTAAATATAGAAAATAACATTTATTAATTGTATTGTTGAAGTTCACATTAAAAAAAATCCTCCAAATCAATGAACTTCCATGCACAAAACTTGTAGAAAAGACAAAACAAATTCCAAAATTCTACATGGAAGTGTGTAACAATTGGAAGAGGAGAATCAAAGACAAGAATCAAAATTGTTGACAACCAATTTTTGGGAGGAGAGACAAGTTTCCAGTTTCTGAAAACTGTTTTTAACATTAAATTTGAACTTCTGGGTTGCTTTTAGTTGTCAACAAAGCAAAGCTGCTCCTAAATATACTTTCTCCCTATCCACATAGAGGTGGAACTCAGCAAACTTAACTACAACTCTAGAAAACACAGCATGAAAGTTGGCTGTAAGATCTCCCAGCCCATGATGATGTTCGAAAATGGACTGCAGGTTCAAAGAATTAAGGAGAAAAATCGAATCGAGACTCCCAGCTACCGTGATCGACGTCACCAAATTATTCTCTGTATTCTTCCTCCCGACATCCATTTTCCAATTCATACTGTATCTGATATTCAATCTTCATCCCCACACGGACTAACTTATGCAAAGGAGGCATGGCCATGAGCTGCATGCTCCATGATAACTACATAGACAGGTTCCATAATTCTTACTCAAACAGATGCAAGTCATATCATTTGTGAAAAAAAAGTAGAATGAAGATGGGTAAACTTATTTCCAACAACTGGCAGCAATCAAATTTTCATGAAAACTAGATAAACCACAGTCAATGGGATAAGCACGCATGCAGCTTTACAAACTTCCATTGGCAGTCTTTGCACATTGTACAGAAGACAGTCAAAGTGCTATACATCGGAGACTGACAAAGTTTGACAGTTTCTCAAACATGTTGTCGCGGAATCAGTCAATCCCACCTTTTACTCCTCGGCAGGCTGCAAATACAGTAATACCACGAGGAACTGGGTTAGCATCATATAACCTCAACTATGGAGCCCATTTCAACTGTGGACGGGGCCAATCCAGCATTAGTAGCGGAGAATATGGTTACAGAAAATATCATCATAATCTTGAAATTTACTCTTACGGTGTCCTTGGCTCTCAATTGAACAAGTTCCAGTCATTGCGCGGTCATGTCTGTTAACATGGAATTACAACCGAAAAATTACATCTCTCACAACTCCCACTGCTCCATATGTTACTTCTCATACGTGACTCCATTTGCCCATTAAACTTGCCCCACCCAAAATCGCCATTAACCTAAAAGTGAACCCTAAAATCCCAAACAACAGGAAATGAAAGAAAATCCTGTTAAAACTCGATTATCTCAAAGATCGTTAACCTTCGGAACTTTTGCGTATGGTATCCACATGACATATTTTCTTGTGCGTTGAAATTCTGTTTCCTTTGCCAACAAGGACATTTGCAATTTGACCCGTCCATGGAGCACAAAAACCAAGGCGTTACAAACCAGGAGAGGTTTGCAGATTGCTTACCACTACATTGTACTGGTTATCGACAGGGAGGGAGCTCTCATCGCCACCGTACTTCACTTTGCTCGAGAAATACAAAACTATGGTGACCAGCAGCACGTAGATCATGAACAAGAGGTACAGCAGCGCAAACACGACGGCCAGAATGTACACCGTCCAGGGCGGCAACTTCCCGGTGGCCAGCTTGCTCGCCACCCAGCTGGACCCATTCGAGAGCAGTAACCCGACCAGGGAGCTGAGAACGAACAGCACCAGGGCCACCACCAGCTTCTCCTCCACCAGCTTGGCGCTTCGCTTGAGCGCCTTCAGCCCGTAATTCTCCGGCTCCAACACCGCTACCTCTTGCGACAGGAGGAACAAGAAGCCCACGATCACGACGGCGACGGAAACGAACACTTGTTGCAGGATCGGAATGATCGCCGCGTGTTTGAAGATCAGACCGAGGAGAATAAACGGAAGGGAGACCGTGAAAATGGTGAGGAGCGTGAGCAAGAACACCCATACCGTCGTCACGAGCAGTCGGAAGATCGCTCCGGGAAGCGACTTGAAGATGGACGAGGTCACCGACGGATCCTCGTCGTGGTCGGAGTAGATGTATTGTACGACTTTGCAGAAGGACGCGACGGCGAGGCTCCCGAGCAGCCACACCACCACGCTCACCACGAACAATATCACGTAGTCGCGCCCAGAGGGAGTAGGCGGCAATGGCGGGGGGGCTAATATAGAGTGCGCGTGAGGGCCAGGAGGCAGAAACGGGCTCTGTCCCGCGATCCACCACGTCAGGCCGAGAATCTCAAGCAGCTGAAGGAGCGCCGTGGGCAAAACGAAGGCGAAGATGAAAGGCGCCAGCAGACTGATATACTTGACCTGCAAGCGGCCACCTTCCTTGAACACGGCCCCCACGCCCCATCCTCCCAACCCGAGGGGGTACCCTTCCACCATCGCGATCCGTTGATCGATCGATCCTGCAACAAACCTGGCAGCAAGCAACAAACTGAAATCAGACAATGCAGCTAGCTACCGGAGTGACCTCGATGAGCGATTGAGAGAGTTGAAAGCTAGCACCAACTTAAGGCTCAATTGAAATGGCCCTGGAATTTGTACCGACAAGCGCAGATTGCAGACCTGGTTGTGAGCAGATTGTCGACAGAAGTCGCAGTGAAACTTGGATCGATCGATCGGATTCGAGAGTGAAAGTTGCAGGGGATGGGCGTCTTCGACCGGCCCCAAGCGCGCAGTGGCGTTGGGTGCGAGAGACGCGGAGCAGCTGCCACTTGCTGGTTTGCCAGCGCAGAACGACAGATCGGATGCTTATCCTACAGAATCGGGTCCCTGCTTCGTCAGCCGTTCTGCAGTGGTGCCTCACCCAGTCAAACTGCACTCCATGTTCTTTTTTTTCATTCATGACGGAAAAATCTATTCCGTACCCGGCTCTCACGGTTGGCAAAAATTAAAGAAAAAAACAAAAGCTGGATTTTTTTGGAGGAATTATTCCAGGGGGGAGTTGGTAAACAAATAAATTAATGTTGTACATGCCGAACTATTAGAAAATGGGCCACATTCACCTTGAAAACCTGAAATGAAAAGTTAGAGTCTAAAGTGCCGTGCTGTCAAAGCTCTGTTCGCAGCAAAAAAAGGGAACACGAGGTTGACAAAATAGATAGTAAAAAAGAAAAAGTCTACAAACAGTCACAATCCATACCTTAAGACAGGTTGTTTGTTTGTTTGTTTGTTTGTTTGTTTGTTTGTTTGTTTGTTTGTTTGTTTTGTTTTGTTTTGTTTTGTTTGTCACGTCGGGATCTCCCAGACCGTGCGTCCCCCGGGGGCATGCTTGGTACCGTCGGAAAGCCCTCGGCAAGGAGGGGTGCACGGGCTTGGTTTCGTGGCATTGGGACCTACGGTGGGAAAGTCATGGAATTTTGAGTTATTTTTGGATCTTAAAAATTATTAAATTATGTATCTTTAAAACGGTGTGTCAATTTGTCACATTTTTGGTACCAATGGAAAGCCCTTGGCGAGGAGGGGTGCTCGGGCTTTGTTTTGTGGCGTTTGGACCTATAGTGGGAAAGTTATGGGTTGTTGAGTTATATTTGATTTTTTAAATGACTTTTACTTTTGTTTTGGGTGTGGAAACGGCACAGGGTTACACTAGTGGACAAGTAAGAGAAGGGGTTGTTGATTTGGGTCCCTTGCACGTAAGCTGCCATGTGCAAATCTTAGTACAACAAAGTGGCCACCGTTCAACATTTCTATAAGTAGGATGCTAAATTTTTAATAAAATGAAAATAAAAAATGAATTTTATGAATTCTAAAAGCAATTGTTGAATCACTATCTTTTATCAATTAATTAATTATTTGGCATGAAATGCATAAATTCATAGCTGAGTAGAATATTAGAATGGAATATCAAATAGTCATCTAAATATTTGTACATTCATCCCCCAAACCTGCTTGTGATGTTATCCTACTTTGGAAAAAGATTTTGAAGATATCAATCATTCAAAAACTTGAAGATATATTGTGGAATTTTACAAAGTCTTCTTTCCAATTATACAACAACGCGGCAAAAATGACGAAATAAAAGCCTTCATCCATTATAGCAATTTTCTTGTTAGAGACTAATTAAGAGCATTTCTTTGGGTTTAGCCAATACTGCGGCACACATTGATCCCACCAATGCAACTCATGATGTAAACTTCTACCCTATTACAAGTCTCATTATAGCGTGAAAAAACTAAAATAATTTTTGTCATTTTATTTTACCAATGTAAGGGTTGTAAAAGAAAGTCGTATATGGAAGATTGGAAGATTTTATTTTTTATTTTTTATTTTTTTATTTTTTTTAAGTGACAAAGAGAATCTAAAGGGAGTCCAAGCATTCATTGTGCACTTTTATACAAAAATTGTGGAAGTTAGGGGTGTTGACAAATGGATGGCAATGCTCAAATTGAGTCTCTAATCAAATTGGGAATGTACACCAAACTGTCCAAATTGTACATTGTCGCTTACTATTTGAACTAATAATTGCAAGATAACTTTTAAAAAATTATAATAAGTAAAGATCCCCCTCCTAAATATCTATATCATTGACTCATGTAGAGTATTCATTTTTGGCTTTCTATTGATATTGTATTAGATAATCTTTCAGCGTGAAGCTTCCTCAAAGAATATAAATTGAATGTGGCATTAACTACACTTGCCTATGACACAAAGCACCACTAATAATCACGAGCAATTTGGGCCCCATATTGTTACACCAAAGAAGTTTGAATATGCTTAGCAGTATATGGAAAGAACTGACAATAGAAGTAATTGTAGATAGTGGTCTGGACTTGGTTTGGAGTTGCAAGCCTAAATTAAAGTTGAAGTCCCCAACAATAAATGCATTGTGGTCCACCACTTCATCTTGAGTTAACCCCTAAAGGACCGAAGAGCATACTTTGGACTTTTTGAGACTTAGGTAGCCTCTATTGACTTCATTATTTGGAATTTTTGCATGAATTCTTTTAGAATGGATGCTTCTTAGTATAATCTAAGTATGAAGCTTTGTTTCATGTCATTCCAATAAATATTGCAAAAGTTTTAAACTAGAGGTGTTGACACTGAATGGATTTTAATGGGGGTTTTCGATTTCAATGTCAAATTGGGTAGCAAAAAATATATTCTAAAAAAATTTAATTATTTTTTTTGAATTTTATATATTAACACCTACTTAAAAACATTTGAACCATTCAATTTTGAATAATGAAGTAAAAATTATGAGGAGTTTTATTTTGCGGGCACCGAAGGTTAAAAATAGATATAAAGCTGGCTTTTGCTCTCAATTTTGAAATTTTGAAATGAAAATAAAAATAAAGGATATTAATTGTTTACTAGAATGTTCTCACCTTTGGGATCAACAAATTTTAATTTCTTGTAAGTCATTAGCATATTAGTTTTTTCTTTCATTCAATACTACCTTCTTACAAATATTTTTTAATGACGAATATGAAAAAAAAATTGGTTAAAATTTTTTACATATGTTTTCAACCCATTTTACAATATGTGACTAAAATGCACATTGGACATACATGTTTTTTTTTTCTAAAAATGTTGAAAGACAAAACTTCACCTTTTGGAAGGGCTAGAAAAGCCTACAATTTGAAGTTTGGGCACATTGAACTTGCAATTGGTGGGGATGCTCATTCTAAAATTTTAAGACAATGTACTTAAACAAGTTAACTAAAAGGTCCTACAGTTGGATTAAAAAATAATTAAATGTTGATGAAGATTTTGACCTTGTTTTGGGGACAAGTATTTTGAAACAATTTTAGGCCTCTAAACATGTTGGTCCTTTAGGGGTTAAGCTCTAAACTCATGGTTCTTGTCTTGAGTTAAAAAAAACTAATCCCACATGCCACATGCTTGTGAGTTTTCATTGGAGCAAACAAAACTAGGGACTAAACTCACAAAAGAGCTCCATCTTGAACCCCAAATCCCTATTGAATCCCAAATCCCTAGTTCTCTGTTTTTTGCTATTCAAAGGGGTACTCCGGCTTTAGGTAAGGTAGGAGGTCCATAAATCACTCATTTAAGAGCTGAAATTGACTTTTGGGGAGGTGAAACACCTCAAAATATTTTTCAAGTGAATTTTCCTTGAAAGACAAGACGAATTGGCATCTAACCCAAGTCGTTTCATATTTTTTGGAACTTTCTAGAGTTAGTTATGAAATTTTGAAGTTGAAGTGGCATAGGGCTCTGAAATCGCCCACCCCCTAAAATGTACATTGTTTGTACATCACTGAAGGCTATGAAAAAGCAACATGTACAAGCAATATACATTGAGTAGGGTGGGGCGATTTTAGAGCCTGTGCGATTTCACGACCTCCTACCTTACTCACAGCACCTAACAAAAATAGATTTTACGCACAACTACAAAATTGCACCATCCAAAACAATAATACAAACATTAAAAGGATTTAAAAAATCAATTTGGCACTAAATTAATAACACGAGACTTTGATACACACAAACAGGTGGATTATGCCAGCTAAATGAATATGAAAACAAGAAGTGCTGAGCCCCCAAAGCTTTGAGTTGTAACAAAATTGTTTTCTAGTTTGCTGAAGTTTAAACAGTGTTTGTGATATAATTCTCAATGGAAGATCTGTACAATGACAACACCCCACACATGAATTTGAACCGCACAAATGGAAATGTTAAGCATCTCAAAAAGCTAAAATTGTAAAATTTTAAAGATGCTAAAGTAACGAACTTCAGCTATGTTTTACGAATTGCAATAACTAGTTGCTGTAGAAATGCTATGAGGCTTAGAAAAAAAAAAGGCGTAATACTTACTTGAAAAAAAAGTCTTCAATTAATACTGTCATCAGTAAACAAATTTCCCTTCCAGGCTTCCACAAACCTTGAGTGCATAGAACATGCCGTCCTCTAGACTTCGATGCAGAACCTGCCTCACAACAAGAAGATAGGTAAATAAGTTTAGGCTCAAACACCTAATGCCAGAAGATTTAAATTATTATATGGAGTTAGCGGCCCTCACAGACTGTATACCGTATTTTAGACAGAACGCACGCACGCAAGCACGCTAGAGAGTTTCGGCTGACAACCAGAATATTAACATTACGACAAGAGCTCGAAAATTGCTTACCACTTTGCCAACGCTCATCGTTTATCATCTTGTTACCTTGTGAATCCTGGACTTCAGATAGCATATTCCAAAAAGTGTAATGCAGTAGGAAAACGGCATGGTATCCCAAAAGAGAATGTAAAAGAACCCTCAAACCTGGCAATCTACTCTCATATCAAAAGATCAAAAATAAAATAATGAGTTAATAAATCAAAGATTAAACATAAATCCTTATACCTCTGAACGAATTGAACAACCTGGTGAGTGACTTTAGCTGGTCTGTGACCAGGTCGAATCTCTTTGATCATCTCGTACTGAGCGTCAATGTATATATGAGGATCCAAACTGATTCGTACCGTCGATACAAGGAGTCTCGGTATCACAACAGGGTGGTCTATACTCGTGTACAGGGAGATTCGCCTTGACAATTTTTTAAATGCAGCTTGTGCGGTTTTTTCAACTTCCTCGGCAGGGAAGCCTAGCTAGCAACTGCTCCTTGGAGACTTAATGCTTGTCAATGTGCAAGACTGACTTTAACTCTTTCCTCCGCTTTGGAAATAACTTTTATTAACTTAGCTACAAAATGGAGCACGGGCGATGGTTTTCCACAGATGACTCTGGAGAGACTTGATTCAGCACTACCTAACCTACAGCTACAGAGAGACTCTCAACTTGTTCTTTGATGTACTGTACATAGACGTATAATATTGTTTTCAAAGGAGATTCTTTAGGGCCCACACGTCTTGTTGCTATTCAAAGGGGAAGAAACCTTAGTTTCCTCCCACTTAACTCCAATGTCCAGTTTTGAATGAGTTGGCTCATTTTTCCAAAGAGCCAAAAATGACAACCGGCTCAGGCAAATTACTAATCTGTGCTTCAAAAATTAAATAATATGTCAAGAAAAGAATGCGAGGAACAACCAAAGCATATCAAAGAGAAACCAAGTTATTTTAGAGAACCTCAGATATTGACTAATTTGGCTCAATTCTCCCTGGACACTCCTGGTGCCGAGAATCATATGGGGTACAGAACCGGTACCTAGGAAGCATCACATCGACGAACATGAGGCTCTCGAGTTTCCATCGCCAAAGACAACGCAGTTAATCACATTTCACAGCAAGCACTGATCCAAGGCGGTGAGGCATGTTAAGACTTCAACAATCTCATAACAATTTCGAAAGAGCTGCTACAACTCGGACCCGCGTGCTAGTTCAAGCAAGAATCAAAGTACCGGTCTCCAAGACGTCCTGATCCTCTCACATCGTTTTAATCCCTACTAGGAGTACAATTTCTGCAACATTGGCAACAACATCCACCGCGTTGCATTTGAAATCGTCGGTAATGTTTTCTTTATTTGGCTAGGACTGGATCTTAAACTCTATACTACATTCAAAATATGGATAGAAATTGGGAAGGATGGAAACGTGACCTTCCCTCTGGATGAGAACGTGCCCTTGCATCGTAACAATGCGCGCTTGGTATAATAGATGACATCTTCTTTCTTAAGTCCAGATCCTCACACATCTAGTTCAAGAATGAAAGCGTTGGAACCTAGCCACTATTTGTAAGCTATCATAGATAATACCAAGATGAGCAGCTACCGCCAGCGAAAAGATGAGCGGCCACCCCTGCTCTAAACTGTTACTGTATGTCAAGATACACGAGAATTGCCTCTTTTGGCACCAAACAGAACTTTTTTTCCATCGAAGCTCAAAGAATTGTACACATGCACTGGTTGCAGGCAATGCGGGTGGCCAGGCGCGCAATCGGGACTCCCACGCCGTGCACGCAAGCCATGCATTTCGCATTGGGCTCGGGCTTCTTCTGCAGCGCCTGCGACTTGTTTACTGTGCGGGTGGCGCCGACGTCCAAGGGTTGCACTTCCAAAGCTTGCCCATGGCGGACCTCACGCCCATAGAGGTCGGGTTCCACATGGGCCCGGCGATGCCGCGAGGGCTGATACAGCGGTTGGTCGGCCACCGGTCGCTGCTGGGGTTGGCGAAATTGCGGTGGGTTCCACGATTTCTCATCCACGGGTGGCAGTTTCAGGGACTGCGGCTTGGTCGCCAGTGGCGCTCCGAACATCCGCGTCTCCAGCTCGCCCTTCTCACGGTCGTCGAACACAACCAAGCTGTCCTGGACAGGTTTCCCACCGCCCGTCTTGCGGAGGTGTTCGTTCAAAGCGTTGACTTCGGGATTCGACGACTTCGTGGATTTCGTACTTCCTTCGACTTCGTTTTCCAGCTTTTGCTTACGACGTTCGGGGTTGCTCCTGCCACTCCCGTCCTCGCGGTGGTCTGTCGTACTACGTGTAGTGGATCCTTCTTGTTCCAACGCAGGTTTCCCACCGCCCGTCTTGCGGATGTGTTCGTTCAGAGCGTTGGCTTCGGGATTCGACAACTTCATGGGTTTCGCACTTCCTTCGCCTTCCACCTTCGGCTTACGACGCTCGGGATTGCTTCGGCCACTTCCTTCGTCGCGCTGGTCTCTCGCACCACCACGTGGGGTGGATCCTTCCTCTTCCAGTCGGTTGCTTGCACGAGAGTGACGACTGCCGTCGCCATTCACGCTCCGGTCGCTTCGGTCTGGCTTCGATCGACTGCTGCCACTGCTTCGTGCGCTCCCTGCTACATCTGGCTCTGCTGAGAGCGCTCGCGATGCTACGGAGCTCTCGTCATCGCCCGGGTTTCCACTCTCTATCGACTTTGTCCTCGACGGCTTGCGATGCTTGGACTCTCGCTTCGGAGGGTTTGTGCTTGGCTGCTGCTCTGGAGCAACAGCATTGTGAACTTCAGAGTAAGCGTAGCCATCCGCATAGCCGCCTTGCACTGACTGGCCAGACGTATCGCCCTGATTTTCATAGCCCGCTCCGTGGGGTTCTCCATCAGCGGCAACTGGTTTAGGCTTCCTGGACTTCCTTGCTTTTCCTTTGACAGGCTGGGTGGGTGCTGCATAGCCGTAATCCGCGCCCGCATTCGCTTCGGCATCACCATATGTGTAGCCGTATTCCGGATCAAAGCCATAGTCGTAGCCATGGCCGTATTGCTCACCAGTGCCAGAACCGTAATGTTCACCAGTGCCAGAACCGTAATGCTCACCAGTGCCAGAACCGTAATGCTCACCAGTGCCAGAACCGTAATGTTCACCAGTGCCAGAACCGTAATGTTCACCAGTGCCAGAACCGTAATGCTCACCAGAGCCAGAACCGTAATGCTCACCAGTGCCAGAACCGTAATGTTCACCAGTGCCATAACCGTAATGCTCACCAGTGCCATGACCGTAATGCTCACCAGTGCCATGACCGTAATGCTCACCAGTGCCATAACCGTAACCCTCTGGGTAGTAGTGGGCGGGATCTACATTTTCATACCCATCACCCTGATGATAACCCCAATTCGCTGCTTCTGGCTGCTGCTGCAGTGGCGGCGCACCACGAGCACGATTGCTTTTGCGGATAGAAGGTTGTTGGCCTTGAACTCCTTGCTGAGCACGCACAGTGGAATTCTGCTTTCTCGGCTTTGGATTCCTGACTTTCTGAGGCTCAGCAGCTGACACATCCGGTCCTTCCATTCTTCTGTAATCAACTCAGGCTTACAAAATCCACTGTTGTCACTGCCACAAACAACACACATTTGTAGACATCGAATTGAACAACAAGCTAGCATTGACACCATCACCCACCTGCAGCAGTTGCATCAGTTCAAATATAACATTCTTGAAATCAGTCCCAACATCTTGGGCCTATCAGGCTATCCAAGATTTAGTGATCCTCTGGCATTTACTTCTCGACACCCTGCTGCTAATATGTCGAGTTCAAAATTTGTAGGCAAATTTCCTTATTCATGAGTTGTGAGTTGTCATGCTTCAAATACTGCAGCTTTGGAAGACAAGCCACATGGTTCTAAATTGGCAAGATCTTTGGGTCACAAGAGTGTTGACATTACTAGTTTTCACATATTTTAGTGAGCTATTTTCCTTGGTGCTACAATAGAAAGGCCGCAAGCCCAACCCTACTCAAGAATCACTCATCGAGAATGCTATAAATGACACTCCGAAACAACATCGCATTATTCGGCTACAAGAGACGATTCAGAAACAGCATGTCATCTAAAATCTCACCTTCTCAAGATCGTAGTTGTCTTCAAGAGTCTCGTTCAACTGCCATTCCCAGAGCCTGTTTCTCTGCATCCTAAGAATCACAGCAGCGCACAAAATAAGAATCAGCCAAAAGTAACACGTTGCCATAAGCAAATTAAATTCATCTACCCAATCGCCCAGCTATGCATATGAAGACTTCAACAGTCGCATCATAATTCTAAAAAATCCTCAAAATACAAGTTCCTGTTCCATTCAACATGGTATGAGGCATTTGAGCAGACAAAAAATTCTGGCATCCCTAGAATTAGTTTTTTCAAAGGAGGAAAGCTGCAAAGCTAAGTAAGACTGTCACTAAGTACTACCGTAATCACTAAGTACTACCATTGGACACCCACATGCATAGTCATGCCACAAATGAACTCCAACAAAACAGTAAGCTTAACAAATATTGACAACCCATATCCCTACCCTAAACTGCACATTGCGAAACGCATGTGTGCTCAATCAAACATACCTTGCAACCTCGCAAATCTCCGACATGAAGGGCGCATTCGGATCCTGCAGCCTGTTTGGGCAGTATCGTCTTAAACTTAGTTCATGCTGGAGTGTTACCATTCGATCATGCCATTGCGCTACTTGTAAGCTACTCAGGAAAAGGGAAATCAAAAACCCTGAAACCCTCCGAGAAAAGGAGAGATGCGTCAAAAACGGGATTACAGTCCTACCGACTAAAGGTTTGTGACCACCAGGATTGAGCCACAAGGGTTCGCCTCAACAACGACGTTGCTTTCATTCAATGCACATGCTGCCACCACAGAAACTGACAGGATAGGGCAGAAGAGTCACAAACCAAATACAGACACTCACCCGACTATCAAAGCGGTGTCAGCGACGCCACCGAATCGCCACCCACGTCTACCGACATTTTTGAAAGCAGGCACAAATTGAAACCTGCGCTCACACAAAGAACGAAACTTCTTATTACTACAACTGGGGCGATTGGGCGAAGTTAGCTATGGCGAAAATGTGAGAGGAATTATCGGTAGTGCGATGTGCGGTGCCGGGATCTCTGTGCCGACGACTCATCAAGAATGGAGTTTGCCAGTGCCTTATCTGGGTCCAACACCCCTCTCCCCCAACAATATTAAGTAGGCTAAAAGTTCTAATAACCAAATCGTCCCTCCCACGCAAATACTGGCAACAGTGGCAAGTGGCTAGTGGCATTGCAACTTTGCAAGAGGCAAGTTGCGAAGGGAATCAAAATTGCTCTGCGGAATCCTAGAACTCCTATGGCACCGGAAGTCAACCAGTGCTCATCACTGCCGTGAAGAGAATGCTGCTGGGTTTTTTCTTTTTCTTTCTGTTATTCGCCTTGTTCTGTGAATCATCAATCACCGGTCTTTCTGTGAATTCGCCATAAGATTTTCTGTGTATCAATCGGTTGATCGGCTCCAGTTCTTTCTACCGTCGCGGCGTCGCCTTCTGTTCTTTTGCCGTGTTGGGCGCCGGACTTCAATGGAGGCCCAGCCCATTGAGTGCTCGTGCCAGCCTCGCACTGACATGTGCAGTGGACTGGCGGTGAGTGAAACCGGCGAAGCTTTTCGGTGAAGCCCCTGCCGTATAGGTATTAAGGTAGGTATCCTTAAACCGCCACTGAACTTAAAGCGCCATCTTCAGTGTGTGTACATCTCCAAAATCAGTTATGTACCTCTGTGGAAGAAACGCTTTTAGAACCAGACTTTGTTCCTTCATAACTTTTGCATATAGTATCCAAATGTTGCCTTCTTTGGTGCGTTGGAACCTCCTTTCCCTTGCCAATAAGAATATAGAAGAATTTGAACAGTCTAATAGTAGTAATTAGGCACAGGAGCAATTTGTGACGGTTTAAGGATACCTACCTTAAGCTCATGTGGGCTACGGTCGGTTCTCAATACGGGTCGGTTCTCACTAAGCAACCTTTTATCAGCTGATAAGCAATTTTGAAGAGTTCGACTTATGTTTGTAATTAACTTTTCCTTGAATTTTTTTTTGGAATTAGCATCTAATCCAACTTGTTTCATGTTTTTTGGACATTTGTAGAATTACTTATGAATTTTGAAGCAGGAATTACAAAAGGCTCTAAAAGTGTCCACCCCTATTATGTTCATTGCTGGTACATTAATGAATATAAATGATACATTGAAGAAAGCAACATGTACCACTAAATTAGAGATGCTTTTAGAACCTAGATTGCTTTAGGGCCTTCTACCTTAGTCTCAAGCTCCCCTATAGCTCCCCTATAGGATGTTTACACTTATTTACAAGTAGGTGAGTGGAGAACATGATCCAAAAATATGATCTATAAGAAACAACAATCTAAAAAAAAATTATTTCAAATTTATGTGAATTTCTTTTGCTACTCATTGAGTTGAAAATTGTACTTACGATGGTGTAACTTTTGCTCTTAGGAGTCACTTGAAAAAATATATATATTCCCTCCAAAGTAATGTATTTTTTTTAATTTTAAAGAGAGCTTTCAAAAATTCAATGTGAAACATTAGATGTTTTTTGGGGGGTCAGGAGGGCCGTTTTAGGCCCATTCCCGACGCTGGTCCTCCCCGCAGTTTCAGGGAACGGCTGTTCCCGATAAAAAAATTAAAAAAAAAAAAAAAAAAATTAGTCTTGAAATGAAAAAAAAACAGAAAAAAAATTTCATTTTTTTTTTGAATTTTTTTTTCCGACGTGGCAGTCGCTCGGCCACGTGAGCGAGCTGCCGCGGCCCTGAATTCGGCAGTTCCCACAGCTGGAAACATGCAGCCCTCCAGGAGGCTGAAATCTCATCTAATGATTGAGATTGTTGGAGCCTGTCTAAAATCCATTTTGTTGCCTGTAGGGAGTTTGGCCCTTAGGTGTTAAAAGGAAAAAAAAAACAAAAAAACATTCCTCAATTTCCACGATTCCCAAATGTATCGTAGTTGCCACAAATTCTACAATTCCTACAACAAATTTTTTTTTGCTATGTACCAACTAACAACACAAGTTTATTAAAATTTTCTCATCTAAATCATCCATACAATGGATATGTTGTTTTGTTAACCCCTAAAGGACCAAACTATGTTTTTTGGCAAGATAGCAATTTTTAACAGTTCACTAAGAATGAAATTTTTATTTTTTTCTTTGAAATTTTTACACAACATGTGGACAAGAAGTAGCTTTTAAGGCCCGACAATTTTTATAACTTTTGACTACATGGTTGAAAAGTTATTATATGATATGTAGTTTTTTTTTCTAGCCTTGGCAATCCAAGTAGATTAAAAAAATCACTTTTTTCAGGAACAAAAATTTCAATTTAAAAAAAAAGATTTATATACATGTGGAAAGCTTTGAATAATTCTATTTTGATTAATGAGATGAAAATTATGAGGAATTTTAGTTTGCGGATAGATATGGATTTACTACTCTAAAATAAACTCTGATGTCTTTTATTTAACTCAATTTTCAATATTTTTAGAAAAATAAATTCATAGGATGTAGATTGTTTATCACAACATTACAACCATTGGGATTGGAATTTTTCAATTCCATAATTAAATTCAATATTTTGAATCATTCTCTATTTTTTTCTTCTTACTATTTTTTTCAAGCATGAATATAAAAAGAAATTTGGAATTTTTTAATATGTATTTCCAAAATATTTCTTCAACATATTATGGAAAGTTGCAAATTGTAGGATCTATACATTTTGGGATAAAATGTTTGAATACCTTAATGAAATCTAACCATTTGGAAAGAATTGAAAATACTTCTTTTTGAAACCCAAGCATCATGAACTTGCAATTCGTAAGGTTTTTTATTCTGAAATTTTAGGAGAGTATATTCTAACAAGTTAACTAAAAGATCCTATGTTGGATTTGTTAAAAAATTAATATAGATGAAGATTTTTGCCTTGCTTTGGAGACTAGTATTTTGAAGCAATTTTGAAACTCTAAATATAAAAGACTAGCCTTTAAAGGTTAAGCAATTTTCCTACAATATTTTTGGGTCAAATTCCAAGATGGAATTTGGGGTTTTGAACATCCTTTCCAAAAAATTCTCTCATCTCCGGGAATTGTGGAACATTCATGAATCCATTTTGTAAATTTTTATTGTTCTTTTACGTCTTGGAAGGGCATTGATTTCCCCGACTAAATGGCACTAACAAAGGAGTTTCTAAAAGTGCACAGGCTCTAAAATCACTCACCTCCTCAAATGTACACAACTTGTACAAGTTGCTTTTTTTTAGCCTTCAACAATGTATAAACAATGTACATTTTAGGAAGTGGGTGATTGTAGAGCCCCATGCCATTTCAACTTCAAAATTTCATAACTAATTCCACAAAGCTCCAAAAAATATGAAACAACTAGAATTAGATGCCAATTCCACTTGTCTTTCAAAGAAAATTAACTAAATTTTTTTTTCAAATACGTCCCTACTAATTCAGTTTCAACTCTTAAATGAGCAATTTATGGACCTACTACCTTACTTGAAGTTTGTATAAATTAAAATTAGTAGTTTATATGCTTGATCATTAGATGGAAATGGCAACAAGAGTATCCCTTGAACGCCAGGCTAGTGACCGTGGAAATCATCCCTTTTGGCATGGGATGACATCATCTTCTTTGAAAAATCAAAAGTCCACACTGGAGGTCAAACTACTATACATGATCTTCCCTTTCCACACAAAATTTGGAAGATGAATAGTTGCACTTCTGTCCTACACAGGAGATTCTCTTGTCATTCATCGGCCGCAAAATGTCCACTTCGGTGTTTAAGGGGTAATCAGTATAATTATACGATGATGTTTCTCAAAATAATGTGCATCAGTATTGACTGGCTTCCACACCTGCAGAAGATCGTGGCAGACGTCTCATTCCACCATGCTAGTTGCATGGGAGGGACCGCTAGCAAAGGAGATTTGTGTGAGGCCAACATTCAGCTTACGTTTCTTGGGATTTAAGTTACTGGGAGTAAGTTTGGTTCAATTTTCCTGTGACAAGATCTGAAGTACAATTGCAAACAATGTCTTAACCTGCACAATGTTGCATCTGTCTGTTGATTGTAACAAGGTCACAAACTTAAGCACAAGGTCACATAATCTCTAAGAAAATCCTGAAAGTGCTGTGGAAACTGTATGTATGGTATTGTATTTGAGTCTTAGAATATGAACATTGTACTAAATAAGTTAAGGTATGATGTATATCAGTGAACCTCCCTAACTCGTTCTTCTAAAAGCCGATAAACCTCTGTAAGCTGATGTTGTCAGATTGGTCCTGAACTTGTCCCCAATACAAAAGTTATGACTAAAAATGACTCTCCATAAACAAATAAACTTCTCTAAGCTAATCTTGTCAAACAGGCCCGGACCTATCGGGTTTCAAGAGGTTCTACTGTAGGGTCATTGCAAGAAACACCCCCCATTTTCTGTAGCGTTTTGCATAATACTGCTGAATTTTTCGGGAGTACTTTAAAATTAGAAAATCAATTTTTAAAAAATATAAAAAATATGTCCAATGTATACACCTTTATGAAGAAGGTACCCTAGGAAGGAAAAGCGTAAAAAAATTCCCTAAGTAGGAGAACTAGAAAAGTGCAAAATCTCATGAAAATCGGTAGTTTGACATTTTAATTTGTAAAAAATAGGAAAAGTAATTTTTAAAAAAACTAAAAATTGGCCATTTGAGAAGAATTGATGATGATGAGATTTCACCAAAAAAATGATCTTAGAACCGTCTTCATTGTTCAGAAATTGCGCGCAATGGGAGTGCTGTTTGCACTCACGTGGAGGACACAAAATAAAATATTTTTAGATTCCCTTTGGTAGGAATATGCTTTCCTACCATGCAAATAGACCATGAAAATTTCAGCTCCATATTGTTAAATTTGGGGACTCCTAACGTAGTAAAAACCCCTAAACCTCAAAGTGTGACAAATTAACATAAATGATTTTTAAATATAAAACGATTTTTGAAAATTTCTAAAAAATAAGGGATCTGATCAACATCAAGTTAAGCACAATCCTTTGAAATTTCATGTTCATTGGACTTGTATATCAAAAATTATTTCACAAGATAACAAAATCACTCCAATTGTGACGGAGAATAGTACAGGTGTTTCTTGCAATGACCCTGTATTAGTGAATTGATAATTCAACAATTAGCATCTTTCATATGGATGCGAGTATGGATGTCATTTTAACCTCTAATCCTTATCATGCTCACATGCAACACCATACACGTATAGTACTTGACCATTTTGAAGCTTTTGAAGCATGTAAGAGGTGCAATTATGATCCAAATTGGGAGTGTCATGTGCCATTGGATTGAGAACATGAGGACAAACTTATGACACTATTGTATACCTCAATTTATGCTCTTTCTATTTCAAATACAAAAAATACCATGTTGTGTCCACTACCTTTCTTATGTGAGCATCATATAGCTTGTCCAAATGACCAATCAATGATGAGCTTCACTCTCCTCAAGGCCATGGTCAAACTCAAAGCTACTCATAAAAATTTCCAATGAAAATACTATAAATTGAAATTGTAATTCAAATCCACGACTTAGATTGATAGATGCATGTCTTGAAGACAAAGAGATTGATATCAAGAATTTCACGTATAATTGAGTATTAAAGAAGTTTCCATGAAAATTCTATGAAAACCAAGCTGCTTGGGCTAGGTTTGTCATTTAAGAATTAAATCAATTGAAACATTGATCATACAATATTTCAGTGGATATCCTAATTCTAGTACATTAGTTGTAGTTTTTGAAGTAACAATTTATATGGTACTAGAAAATGTCTCTCCAAGTTTCTTAACTTTGTTTCCCCTCTTTAGTGGGATTGTGATGGATGTTTTATATATATAGGTGGGTGCTATTGCAGGATAGCTAAATGTTGTTAACCTTAAAATGTTGCTCAAGATATTTTGCATCCTTTGGATGACTTCAAGGAGGTTTGTATGATGGAAAAAACTCTTTTTCATCCAATTTTTTGAGAGGATGTTGCATGAATGCATTTTCAATGATTAATATTGCATATTGCCTCTTTATGGTATTATTGACTTTTTTGAATAAGAATATGCTTAATCCATGTATTTTGGCTATTTTTTGCTATTTATTCTTGATGTGAGATTTAGCCATTAAAATGATATTTTTTGAATGAAAGCCCAATTAATGAAATAAATTTTACCAAGTGTAATTTCTACTCCAATTGAAAATTTTGAAAAACATTGAAATTCAATATTTTATTGCAATGTGAACTTTGGGCCTATAACCATGGTTTGTTGATGTTCTAATTTTAGAACGACATGGTAACTTTGGTTTATACCATGATGTTCTAAACTATAGCATACACATATGGTGAAAATTTCAAAAAAATTGAGAATATTTTTATATTTGATAAGAATTTTCTACACTTATTCTTTAAAAATTCATAGTAATTTGAAAATTTCACAAAAAGAATCTGAAAACTGTATGACTTGTAGAAGAAATGTAATTTCATCTCTAAAAAACAAATAAATGTAAGAAATTTTACTCATTTGTAGTTGCCAAATGACAACAAATAGTGTGAAGGATTTTAAAGCTAAAATTTGTGGTTATGGAGCCATCATTCTAGGGTTAATCCTCAAACATTAGGTTGGTCACTATGGAAATCATCCTCTTGGGTATCATGTGAATCATTTGCTTAAAACAATCCCTAAACATCACTCATTGGAGGTCATACTTTTTTTCACACAAAATTCCAAGAATGACCATCTGCTCTTTTGTATTACATGGAAGGATTCTTAGTCATCCATCGGACACTTTTAGGCCGTGCCACATCATTCCAGGGTTAACTAAGCAATGGAATCAAAGTCCTGTCAACGCTTGTTGTGAATTTTGCCTTGAAGAATGGGATTGGAGCAAGTCAGATCACCAACCTTTGCACTGGGAGACGCGTTTAGAGTGTCAAAAAGTTTGCAAGGAGAGTACGAGATCACCAATCTTGAAGGTTCAAAGTTCTTAAAAGTAAGTGCACCTAATTGCAATCTTTTAAGCATATTTTGAATTTGATATTCATGAAGGTTTTTTTTCACTTTTTACTCAAAAATTCACAATAATTCAAATTTTCACAATAAAATCTGAAATTTTTACAACTTGTAGAAGTCATGTGATCACCTCTCTGAAAATAATCCATTTTTGATTTTACAGTTGCAGAATGAGAGCATACAGAGAGAGGAACTTCAGGGTTTGGAAAAGTGGTGCATAGACTCGTCCTTTGAGTTTGCATGCATCCTGTGTGATCCTGCCAGTCAGTTTCTAGTTAGCTTCTGAATGACACGTTAAAACCACCGTTCTATTCTTTAAATTAAATTTCAAGCACTCATGCAAATGCCAGGTCCATTGAACATTTTATGTATAGCACAGTACAGTGCAGCTTCTTCTGTCTGCTTCTCTGTTAGATCGGCGATGCAGGAGCTAGGCAGAAACTGTAGAAATATGTGCGATGTCCTGAGGTGATGAAGTGCTGTTTTGGAGTGGAACTGGGGAATTGATTCCACAGCCATCTGTGCAGAGAGTTACTGTTGGTTCAGGGAGGAAGCTTGAAAACGCAGGTTAGTCTGGTGTTTTGTTGGTTATGGTTTGTTGAGTGGAACTTGATATTTCAGCTTCGCAACTAGGAACTTGGGTGATTTGGGTGATGCACATCGTGTCGGTGGTGATCAACTCCATAGTTCACTTGCTCCTCATTTCCAGAGTTTCTTGAATTTTTTGTTTGGAAGGTTGATTGGTTAAGAAACTTTGGAATCTAGCTATTAGCCTAGAAATTGGATAATTATGATACAGTCCCTTTGAGTACTTACTGTAAAGCATTTCTCCAGGTGAAGGGGTTTGTTACAGAGGAGTATGGAGCCCTAATGATAGACTCTGGGAACAAGTGTCTTCTATCATTAGAACTCTCATGAATGTTCAAAACTTGAGATTTAAAAGTTGTCTAGTCATATGTGTATATGGACACACAAGGAATATGCAATTACAGAGTGTCATTAATTATAGAGGGTTGAGTTTATAAAGAAAATGCATTTCGTACCAGTACCCATTCTACTAGAATTCTACTAGAATTTTGCAGCAGTAGTTTCTTTCTAGATACTACCATTCTACGAAGTACTACGTAATGGATTGCATTAGCTAATGCGAAGTGGTATATGGGAAGAATTGAAGTAGACATGGACGCCGCCCTGCTTGATTTGTCGTCATCCTTAGACGACATAGAAACCTGGCTCGATTGTACTGTAGCTTGGACTTTTCCTCAATCACGGGCCGGGTCGCTGCTACAATGGTGGATCTGAACAGTAACTTAAGTCTGAAAGATGTTGCAAGGCAGGTCCAGAGATCAATCAAACTTTCATAAAATTTTGATATTGCAGCTACTCTAGATGTGATATCGTTTGCAGGAGTCTGATTGACTTCCCAAAGGTTGGATGAGGTCACTTTAATACCTATAAAAGTTGAAATTCATCAATTGGAAAGCCACAAGGAAGATAACAAAAATCGTCAATTTCGTTTTAGAGTCGGTAGAATTCCTGGACTTTGACACTTGTTCTGAAACGTAAATCTCTACCGAACCGAGTTTCTAAAGCTTTGTGCAGATGAATGTCACAATTGCCCTAAACTGAAAGAGAAGGTGACACATAATAATTTCACCTAAAGAGATTGAGGCTCACCTTAGTTTTCCAAGTGTCTAGTTGTAGAACATAATATCTGTCATATGAAATGTCGCATTGTAGAGTTGAACTAACTTACTGGGATTTATGACCGACATGCATGTTGACTGCCGCGTTTCATGACTGATCGATGGCTCCTTTGAATAAGCAGTAATAGCCCAGCACGTCTTGCCCTTTGCTACCTAATTTGAACTTGGAGGACTTTGATTCTGTTAGTAGCGGATGTCAAGCAAACTTGAGGGACAGCATGAGCTCCATACGCGTGTGTCCGTGGCTCTCTTCCGAATCGGTTGTCAAATATCTTGGTGAATCAATCCTCATCTTCACTTGTGTGATGACAGTCAGAAATAAGTATGTATTGCAACTGGCAGAAACAAATCATTTACTGTGTAGAAACATCTGAAACAATTGAGTTCTGATCCTGTGTCAGCGAAAGGAGGGGCGATAAAAACTTGGCTTCGCACTTCTAAAAATTGAAGAAAATCTCAAGTGCAATTGGGTCATGAACATAAAACACAGCACGCATTTGTTTTGCTATGTAGTCAACTTACATCCTGGTTGTTGGGGTTGGCATTCGTTGCAGAATGTAGGCCGCACATAATTCTTCTGTGGAGCAAAAATGAAGACAGCCAGCCTTGGAATTGTAGCACCATGTACGGTACCGCCACAACAGTTGCACACTGCAGGCACTTGCATTCGCAGCTTCAACTATGCTAATTCTGCCACTAGGCTTTTCCTGCGAACCGTCTTCTGCGTTGCTAGTGTTGTCCTTGGCTTCCGAATTTCTCAGCAAACCTCCCTGGTGGTACTCCAATTCAATCTCCATTCCGAACACTTTCAGCACAGATCGAGTACCGCAGCTGCAATTGCTGATAATCACAATCTGAACTCAGTGTTCTCAAATAGGTTGATGGTTCAAGAGACAACAGGGGATGATACTAGGCTGCCACATCCAAACATGCGGCTCCCAGCTGCACCGGGTGCTGGAAATGTCACACGTGTAGATGTTACTGCCGGGGTTCAAGTTGGCCGCCACCAAATATTGATTCGAAAATGGCCGCATCCCGATCCCACAGAAACGATGAAAGCCTATTCCTTGATTGCCAAAGTCCAGCAGGAGCAAGAGCTGTTGCATGGAGTTCGAGACTGGATGCCCATCATTGCCATCACTCCCACATTTTCACGTATGTTCCAAGCATTGCATTTGACAGGTACCATGACTTTATATCGCCCAATTTGCTATGGCTCAGATAATATATGATGTTCTAGAGAGAGACTTGCATAGAGAGAGACTTGCACATGATGACATGATATTATGTCCGAGAGGCATTTTGCAAAATGTGATATTCCAGGGGGAGACTTGCATAGAGACTTCCACATGTCTAAAATATGATGTTCTAGAGACTTTGCATGAGCACAATGACATTCTAGAGAGAGACTTGAATAGAGAGAGACTTACCCCAACACTTCCAAAGTTCCAATTAGACACAGATGGCCTTCATTCTCTGCCAAAGGGGGGGATGACCTCTGAGTGAAATGTTTATGAATTGGCAGGCTTGATGCACACATTATCACTTGTTCGAAGGCCAGTGACGTGGATTGTCATTGAGGCGGGGGGCGTATCCAACGGTACAGCAGACCTTCTTGCTGAAACACGAGTGCACCAGGTGGTTCACTTGGGATACCCAAGACCTATGCCTGTGGCCTTCGAAGCCCGTTGGATTTTGGAGTCTCACTTACGAGTGGAAGGCTTGAGGTAATAAAACCCAGAGTCAGGTGCTCAATCAGTTCGGTAAATTATTCATCAATTTCTTCCCAAGAGGGTTAATCAATTGCAACCAACATCTTTGTGTGCGTCTATCTTTTTTCAAATTCCATCCAACACGTAATGGCATGCAGATTTGTGAGGGCGAAGAAGCTGGAGGGGGTGATCGTCTTTGCCGATGACAGCAATGGCTACAGCTTGAAATTCTTTGACGTAGTCCAGAAGGTGAATTGGGTGGGGGTCGTTCCAATGGGCATACTGGGGTACGCTGGATATCAAGGTGAGATCAGTAATAACGCAAACAGGAGAAGGAAAAGGAGAGGCAGCCTCTTACTTGGAATTGTCCACAAGGGTCAAGTCGCTCCCAAGATTGACTTGCAAGTCCAAACCCTTGCCCAAGATGGCTGGCACGCCCATAGGCCTCTCCCTTTAGATTGGGACTCCGGGAAGGGCACCGCATTGCTAGACAATAAGTTGCAATGGGCAGGATTTGTAATGAATGCACGAGCAGTCTGGGCTTCAGACCGACCACATTGGCTACAAGACTGGAAGGTTTGGACTCGATTGAAAGAGGGTGTGTACCTCGATTTCAGGTCCATCTTCAAGGACGAGTCTCACGCGGAAGAATTATTATTCCCAGACTGGGGACGCAACCAGGTGCGACATTGGTGGATCCGAATAGAAGGTCGCCCAGACAGCAAATTCCCTTTGAGGTGAGGTTTCTTGTCTGGCTGTCAGAGGTTTAGCGAGTTGCTAGGGTTAGTAATAAAATTCTTAATAGAAGCTGCTAACATCCTGGGCCTATCTGCTAATGCAAGGAAGAAATCCGAGTCCAAGATCCCCAAATCCTAACATCTTCTTGATTATGCACCGATCCTTTTGCATCTTGAGTTCAAGAATGAAATGGTTAATACGTAGCTGACTATGGTAGACAATTGTAATTACTGCCAACCAGAAGACAACTGCAGTGAAAAGGGTGGCCGGTCAACATTGCTCAAGAACACTATGCAATCTTGTTGATATTCAATCGAATGGCAGGTGGGCTCTGAATTTGCAACCGGAGATTGTGTTGCCTGCGAGGGGCACTCCATGGCTTGAAGAAATCGTTGCGAAATCCACATCCAACTCCACCTCGCTGCTTTCATCGAGGCAGACCCAAAAAATCAGTTCTAGAAAAAAGATATCTGTACGTGAAAGGAAATCCGAAACAAAGCGGCAACAACCAAATTCTCAAACAAGCACTCCAATCAATAGATAATAATGGGTTGAATTTGCTTACTTTGGCCATGAATTGCTTCAAACAGAAATTTTCATTAGGACTGCTTATCAATTTTTGTGAAATGAATCATCTGTTCAGCTCAATTTGCTGGATGTACAACATCTTTGACATCAGGACAAACAATTTGCGTTCAGCTTAAGCATGATAAGGCACTCTCCAGATCGACCAGTGCAGTTTGATTCATACAGCGCAGTCAAAACTTGTTACCTGGACCAACATTTATAGTTCTGACCTTACTGAAATTGTCTGCAGGAATCCAGTTTCAATTTCCAGTAATTGCCGAGTCCAGTCCAGTGACCCACCTGTAATACAGATAGCACCTTACTCGACCTGTTGCTCTAAGGAAGGCAACAACCCTCACTGTTTCTATGCCAATTTCACAGCTAAAAATCAAAACCCTCCAGAGCCCAGCCTACGACACCTTCTATGTAGAAATAATAGCACATGGTGATGTTCATCTCCGATCCGTAGATGAGCCACCATTCACTGGCTCAAACAACGCTTGCATACCAGTTTGCAGATACACTTGATGGGGTTAATACGTGAATGCAAGCAGGACTCTGCTGGAACCACCAGAAAAATGATTTATGATTTTGCTCTACAATCCATTAGATAATCGTGCATAATAGACTCAAACGGTCGGATACACCTATCAGACTGGCTCTTGCTGTTTGTGGTCTTTTGCAATTCATGCTTGCCGTCGAAATATTTCTGCACTTGAGGATGTTGCACTCACTTATCCCAGGAAAGTGATACAAAGTCATCCAAAGTACAAGCTCACAGCAAATCTAGTGGGATTGAATCCTGTCAAAAGAGCTGCAACAGATAGGCAACAATCTCGAATCGGTAAGAACCACAACGAGTCCATTAAAAGTACTCATAACGACTGCTGGAATAATAATAAAGCGCCAAATCCCAGGATCCATCAGTGCAGCAACCCTTCAGTTATTAGCCGAGGTGAAACTTCGATTGTCACGAGGTGAAACTCAGATTGACGCGAGGTGAAACTTAGAATTGACAAGAACACTACTTATTTCGTCAAAACAAAATCCGTAACGTATGCCTGTCAATCACAATTGAATTGAATTTTACCCCTAAACAATTCAAGGAGCAACCAGGAGCAACCACTGCCTTAGGTCAGGAAAGAAAGCAAAATACTCACAGATCGGAAGTAGGATGACCAGTACGCAAATAGGGTACAAGAAAAATGTGGTTCTTTCCAGAAAAGGCAGCACTGCAGCCAGAGTGTCAACCAACAAAGTAAGACAATTATCACCGGATAGCTGTAAAATAGGTGACAGCCAAAATATCAAATTATCCTGGCAAGAAAGGCAAAAAAGAAACATCCAAAGATATGACGACAAAGATGAGGATTTACCGTCATAGCCGAGAAAGTTGAGATAATGGTAGTAGGAAAGCGCAACAAAGTATAGCATATTCGACAGCAGAGTCGAAAAAAAGCCATGTGTCAGGAGGAGAGGCGAAAGAAAGTACTGCAGCACTGCATATTAAAACCCAAAACCAGCAATCATAATCAAGTTATAAACATTGGAGAATATATTGACTTCATGCGGCTTCATGAGAATCAAGTGTGCTGGGTATGATGATTGTGAACAGCAGAACCGAAATGGTATATACAGGCATGCATACATCCTCACGTAACTGTATACAGGCAGTTACTAAATCGTTTGCACTGACGTAGAAGACACCACATCAATATAGCATTCATTTCAACCAATACATCACTCTTGAAAACACGAGTAGACAAGTAATAGAGAAGAAGGCCAATTACAAAGACAGTACCATAAAGAACCACAAAAATCGGGAAGTACGAATTGCAATGGACGTCAAATGCATATAACCTGCTCAAACAAATATTATACATACATGGAAGTCAGATTCAAAACCCGTGTTGTCACTTGAGAGTTGTTCCCTTGAGCAGATACATAAGCCTCTTAAACGAAACTAAAAATGCTCTGCAATGTGATATATAACGTGTAAGGCGGCAACATCCTACCTGCAAATGTGTTTGCAAACTACAGGGCCGGCATCAGCTTATGTACAAGAAGCCAAAAAATGAAGACTTGAACCAACTCGTGACAATAGATCCATCCAACTCACCATTCAACGCGTTGCTCCACGACGTGTGTATGTACAGCAATCTCTTCCCGAAGATAGTGATTCGACAGGAACCTGCGATCATGCACCAACAGAGTAAGTTATATAAAATTGAGTCATGAACGATGATGAGAAAGCTAGACCTCAGATAAAAATTCATAAGGTGATGACCTCCGGTCTGTATTCTGCAAAGCCTTGCTATGATCATATAGCAATAAAATTTAGCTTAACATCGACAAAACCCTCCAGGCCCCATCCTCATATAGATGCACTAAATGTGTAGAGACTGGGCAAGGAGAAATGCAAGAACTTTCTAACATCATGAAGACTATATGCTTCAACTACTTTATTCCACGGGTAGACATATACCATGACTAAAGCAGCAGAAAACATTAATGGAACTTTTCACAGATTGACACAAATTTGACATAAGCTCACCAGAAGATAGAGGCCAAGGAGATTCCAGCCAATAAAAAATGCATAACGACCACGGATGCGACGGTGAAGGCTGCTTGCACTGCGCTGTGCCCATACCTGCATTAGGAAGAACTACAATGCCTGAGGATAAAGGTAGAAGAATGATTCACACTTATAGCTGTAAAACAGATGTCTGAATAACGGGCTCTTGTCCACTCTTGTCAATCTTAGAAACCGAAAGCGATGAAGCTCAGGACACCTTCGATATCGCCCATCCGGACAAAAATGAGAAACTGATATTAAAAAAAAGAGGCACGGTAGATTGTTCTGGTATCCTCAGTAGCCATCTAAGACGTTCATCAATCATCTTCATAAGAAAGGAATTCAAACAAGTTTAAAGGAGAGCAACTTCAATACGTAACACAAGATCAATATTTCGGTTCCAATGCACTTCCAACACATGTTCCTCTTGTACGAGACTAGCACTCCGCATCTAATCAAAGACTCAGACCACTACTTGAGAAAACTAGCAGATGACTTTGTTTAGTAGAACCCGAGCAGTAATGAGTAAAGTATGAACATAAAATGGAACATACGCAGCACAGAATGCTGAAGCTGCTACTGCCAATAAAAAACTGCAGATAACCACAAAAGCTGGATCATCTCGTGCCCACTGATTTTTTGTCTCTGCACACACAGATCCAGATACAGTAGCAGTGTTTAGTTTTCTTTTTGAATTTTCAAAACTGCATTTTCTGAAGTTATGACCATACTGCAAGCTGGGATAAGAGACGAATGCTCCGGTACATAGTACACTGTCCTGGGCATCACAGGGTTGCAGACACAACTACAATCAATTCTACTGAAAAAATCTAAAAAAATAACAGAAGAAATATGACTGACTGAATAGACACCTTAATCTCCAAGCTAGTGTATTCGCAGCAACGGACAACCCAAGATTGACGCGCAGTTCTGATTTTGAAGCACAATGCTAGAATGGAAAAAGTTTGTGAAAAATTGAGAGCACGGATTTTGTTAATACGTACGTTTGTGATACTTGGTTTGCTGGTACCTGTAGACATATGTGCAATTCAGTGAAAAATCAAGTACAAAATTTCGGATTGCTATCATCTCACATGAACGTTGACTGCCTACAGGATCTTCAAAGCTGTACAACCAACAAAGCACTTACACAACTTTGGGTGATGTGCAGAGGTGAAGCATTTGCCAGAAGGTGTACTCCATGTCCATTTGTTGGTACTGGTGATCATCCACAATCCCAATCAGTTCGCATATTCTTTATAAGACGTCCTCTCAATCCCCAATAACATGCTAACTGTCAAGAAACCCTCATCCATTCACCACAGTCTGCATCCAAAAGCTAACACAAGTAGCGAGTCTAAGCCAAGTGATTCAGTTGCATATCAGTATACTTTCTTCAGTTGCGAACAATCAGGCCCTGAAACTTGTGATATTCCTCAAAATTCACAAGAGCAATCAAAGGCATCTCAAGCAGATGAACCACTTACACATTGCAACAGTAGGTACGTTCTCGAATCTCTAAAGAAAATTGAGTTATAAGTAGTTGTTCAAGCCCACTTCCCCCAAACGGATGTCCTAAATGCTAAATGGCCTCCAGAACCCACCACAGTCTCTAATCAACAGGAGCGACCTTGCAATCCTAACCTCTTGAGATCATTTGGTAGATTGTCGAGTTAATCTGCCCAGCTCCACAGGCTGTAGCCTTTGCAAAGCAATTTCCTTAATGTAAGGTAGGGACACCCAAAATTGCCACCGACCCCATGCATACCGCCACCCTAAAATCTTAGACGATAGATTCATATAGAAGTATAAACCATCTCAACATGTAATCAACTGGTGGTGCCTGTGCTAGATCATCTCCGAATATATCTTCATAACTTCATAACTTTCGAATGCAGCATCCAAATAACATATTCTTTGTGGCGTTGGAATCCCCTTTCATTTGCCAACTAGAGCATAAGAGAATTTGACCAGACTAATAATACGGAGTAGTAAATAAGTTCCATAGCAAAAGTGGCGAATTTCGATGTCCCTACCTTGCCAACTACACGATCTCCCTTCAAAATTCCAAACATCAAAGCGCAATGCCATTACCAATTACACGAGCTGCCTTCAAAATTCAAAACATCTCGTGCGATGATGAAGAGCTGCATTACGGCGCCTAAATTCGTGCACACGATAGGGCACTCAACTCAAGCAGACGATGGTCACACTCCCAATCGTTCATCACGACCCAAAACAAGCGAGAGCGCCATCACCACGTTACCTTCACAATTCGGCGCAAGTACTGCGGTAGAGCAGAGTGATTTCGGTGTCCACCGCTAGAGGAGCGACCCCGATGATTCACCGTGTCCAACATTGTGCCCAACACTCCTGTAGTGTTGCAGGACCCCGAACCCTACTGCGATCGAGCCACTGCTCTAGCTTAACCCTAATGAGATCCACTGCAATCGCACACACAATTAGCAGACGAAGCTAGTGATGAAGCTCCCAGCTGATGACACCATCGCCTTGTTACCGCTGAGTGCACGGGCAACGTCAGGAGCTTTCTTTGTTGTTGCTGTTCACCATCGATCGCCAGAGCTCCGTGAGGACCGACGATTCTCTCACTCCATCATCCCACACGAAGAAGACGAAAACGAAGAAGAACACGATTACGTCGACGAAGAAATAAGAATACCGACTGCTCATTGCCCCACCCTAAACTCTGAAATCCTTTTTCTCTGGGTACCGTACGTGAAGGTCTGATCCGGCACCTGAGTGCCGGAAAACTTTAAAAACTTTAAAAAAATTCAGACATTTATAAAACATTTAAAAAACACTTACAAAATTTTCAAAAATTCAGACATCCCAAAAAATACTTAATTTATGTCCAAATCTGACCTTCACGTAGGATATTTTGACTATTTTCAGAATGTAATAAGGTAAGCTAGTCTATGACAACCCATCTGAGACACCTACAGTAGATAGATAGAAACTCTGGTCTTTGCAGAAGGCTGGCGTGAATAAAGTGTCTATTCGTAATGACAATGAGTCAATGTCCATTGGATCAAGGGTCATTGATGCAAAACTACTCTCCCCTTTTGAGAATAGACACTTTAGTTATCGGTAACCAGATTAAAAGTAACCAAGATTAAGGTGGTTGAGTGAAAATGGATTATAAATGCAATGTGCGGAGGTGGAAGGTTATCAAGTCATGAGTTCAGAGGTTTTAACTAAGTACCACGATTATGTGGTCCGGGTTTGATTCCCATTGGGTCTGTTTGAGCAATAGCGTGATAGACGTGACTTGGTGCTACTAGTGAGTGATCATTAGGTAGGAAAGTTGTACCAACCAACCGGCCCTATCCTCCCTACTGTCTGAGACAAGTGTCAAAGACACCTACAGAATGATCCATTAACCCCTAAATGCTTAAGGCACCCAATTTGGGTGTTGACAATACTTTGAAGTTAAATAAAACCTAATAAAGTCGCTAGTTTTAGTAGTTTATATTTTTGAAAAATCCTTTATGAAGTCTAGTTTCAACATCAAAAATCTGATTTTGAAAATAATTGATTATGATTTTTCTATTTAAGATTTTGTGCAAGGATGTCCATTGCAATCTTGACTTTCCGTGGTGTTGAGGGCTCTTGGAAATGAGCCTCAAATACACTAGATCTTGGAGAAAAAATTCCCATTAGATTGGAATTATGCCCTTTAACCTCATTTTTTTTTTTACGACGAACTTTTTAGATTTGAAATGTGAAAAGAGGATTGGAAGACTTCAAATCACTTTTGCAGTTTTAACACCCTTATAATCAAACATTATAATCATTCAATCTGTAAGTGATATTGTTTTGTTTTTTTTCCCTATGAGATCTCTAAAATGTCTAGTTTGAATTTGTACAATGACAATTAAAAAAAATGATACAACTATCAAAATGTTGGCTTTTTGTTCAATTTAAAACAAATTCCTAGAAGCTAAAAAAAAGCCTTGGGCATTTAGGGGTTGAAGTCTTGCATCAACCTAAGACATTCTCTTTTCAATAAATGAGATTTGAGCTACATTAGAGTAGCCAATCCATTTCCAACCATTTAAGCTATTACGCATATTTAGAGCGCAAGTTTTTAAAGTGCGGAATTTTCCCATGTAGAAATAGAGTTAGGAAGGATTGCACATTTTTCCAAAATTTTATTACACAAAACGTAATTTCTATGGATTTTTCTGTGGAAGATTCTCTTCAACCTATAATGGTGATACAAACCTTTTTATTTCTGACCATAGGCCTATTGCAAAATTGACCAAGGGTTGGTTGCAATATTGAGAGCCTTGTAGCCAATCATAATGCGCCACAACTGGTCCTCAAACTCCGCCACAACTTCACAGTAAGAGATCAGCCTATAGATTGGAAATGGGAGGTGGATGGAAAGGGGTTGGCTACTCTAGGTTGAGTTTGTGGCCACAATCAATGAGTTTTGGATGATGGTGATGAAGCAATTAGTGACTATAGTAGGAACTTCCACTTTTTGAGCATAAATTCACCTCAAGAAGTGATCTTTTTAGGCCTTCATGTTGTGACCATATTAGAAAATGTTGTAGCCATATTAGAAAATATTGTGACTGCTTTAGGTAAGTGAGATGATAATGATGGATACACTTTTTGTTGGTTTGGGGGTAGCACAAAGACTCTTTTGGGCCAATTGGGTAGTGCACTTCAAAAATTCATAACAAACTCATAATTTGTCACAAATATAAAATTTCAATTGTTGTTCCCATTTCTCCCGTTTGTTTTTATATGGAAAAAAATTTAAAGTTTTCAACAATGCCAACAAGGTAAGCCAATCATTTTGCTTATTATAGTTGGTTTATCTTAGTGGTGGTAATTACTTTGGGCATTTAGAAATAAAGTGGGGATAGTATAGTCATAGTCATTCAAAGTGTCAAATTTTCAATTAATAAAATTGAAACCGAACAATTAGACATCCTAGTCCAATTTTTGAATTACTTAAAAAAAATTCAAGCATTGAATATCAATATCATTCAAATTGTTAACAAAAGATATGGGATAATCTACATTTCTATCAACATTAGTATATATACACTCAGACTTCTATAATCTAACCCTCTTTTCAATGATATTCTGGATTATTTTGCCCACTTGCCATAGTATTATTGATAGTGGAGCACATTTGTTACTTATCTTACATTCAAATTATTTGACCTTTACTATGACTATCTTCTAAGTAATCACATTACGGGGGTTAGAGAGTGTGTATTCATTTATATATTTTTATTTAATTTGGAGAAGTTTGTCCACCTCCTTTATTTTTCTAAAGATTATTATTCATCAATTGGAAAAAATTATTGATGCATTTAAACCTAGAAACAAATCATTTGAATTTTTTTGTAAAATTTGACTTTCTAATGAAATATTGCTTCCAATACTAATATTGGACAATACATCTCAAATCCATAATTATACTAAAATAGAAAAATAGGATATTTGAAATGAACTTGTAAATGCATGCACACACACTCTCTAACTCCCTTCTATATTAAACAAAGTGAGCCGGTTGATAAAACATATTCAACTGACATAATTTTCAAATGAAATCAATATGTTAACCCTTAAACTATAGTCCAAGGTCCTCGGGCTTGGTTTTGAAAGAATTATTGACGAAAGTATTGTTTTTGCATTTTGGAATGTTTCAACCTCTTGGATCCATTCTATAGTGAATATGGCTTGCCAATTACATTAAGGCTGCAAAATCAAAGCACTATTTACTATTCACTTTTGCATACCTTGTCCGAATAAATCTTGGACAAGCAACTAGACCTATGCCCCGCTTTAAGGAGATTCTTGATTCTCAATTGGGTTGCCTACCAATCAAAGGATTGTTATTTAAACCCTAGAAGACCATAAGGCCATTACGTGGCTTCTGCAACTACATTTGTAAAAAATTTCAAATGTGAACTTCATTAATAGTCCATGAACAACAAAGGGACCCTACATGATTTTTTCCGTTGAATGTATAGGTGCAATCTGATCAAAGAATTACCAAATGTGCAATTTTTGGTGAAGTTTTTGAGAATGGAGAAGGTGCTCTCGGATGTCACTTTACATCTTCATCTTTTTTTTTCCACATAGGTCTCAGAATGATTTGAAAAAAACTATATATCAATATCATGATTATATGTATCTGTAGAAAAAAATTAGAGTTTTGGGAGCACTTTTGAGCATTTTGATTTCAACATATGTATAAAATACTACCTAACTAAATATCTTTCATTAATCTTGTCAATGGTGGCATTTTCGCAAAAATTGTGCGATTTCGTCAATCTTTTTTTCTCTAAAAGCTACATAAATCTTCTTTCATTTCAACGGTAGTGATCATCAAAATTATTTCACACAAATGAGGATTTATGCTTGTTACAAATAAAAATGGAGGTAAGCCTACGAAGCTTGAGGGTATGAGATGTGTTGAGCATTGCTCCATAAATTTTGCTATCATTCTCCAAGAACTTCTTCGTAAGGATTTGGGAGATTGACAAGGACACATAATATTTCTGAATCTAACAAACTGGGTCACGTATAGAAGACTCAAAATAGGTACCCTCACATATTCAGAGTATATATATATATATAAAATATACGGTAGACATATATACGGAGTACAAGATATGTAATATACCAATATTGACGCCAATCCAACTGCATCCTTATGCACAATTTTCCAACATTTCAGGCCATGAATGTTGGACGACTGTAGATAGGGACGCAGTTGGGCTGGATCGACAACGCCGGGTATGCATACTTTAGTCTATTGGTTTGGATGTTTGTGTGTTGGCTGTTCAAGTCCGTGGTCATGAACTTCATTTTGCGTGTTTGTATTTCTCTTAAGAAGGGTTGCTGAACTTTTTTTTGACACCGGTGGATCACTTGCTTTACTTTTTTGAGTTTCTCCTACAAATCTCAATATCTTACATTTCGACCATGGACACCAATTGCTGCTTATTTCGGTATTCTGTGCAGCAAAAAATTATGAGCGGATGATCCCCTAACGCTGCTCCAGTGCTCCTCTATTGAAGAGAGACCAGCACCGATAGTGTCGGTCAGCAAAGCAAAAACCATCAGCTCGGGAGGAACTGGCAGTGAGAGGTCGTGACAGAGATGAGTAAGAATGTTCAGGAACCATGGTCTTTGAAGACACGACATTGGGTGGGCTCTGTAGGAGTTTCTACTACTCCATTTGCCGTAATTCTCACCCTTCTGTACAACTAGGATAGAACCATTTCTCAGGGAAGGGAACATTGATCCCTTTACATATGTAGATTGTAGAAGCCCCCAAGCTCCCACCAAAAACCTTGCTCGCTCGCTCGCTTTCTCCCTCCGCGGAGCAGAAAGCCTGCTGACGAGAGGTCTGAGAAATTACGAAGAGTTGCATACATTCATGGTCAAGATACTGTTAAGATGCAGGGTGTATTCATCGAAGATCCTGGCCTGAGTAGAGGGTACTGTTTACATTCTGGTACATAACGGTAAACATTGCGCTTCCATGCGCGTAGAGGGATTCAAAATTGAAAGATTTCTATCCATTTGTGACCGTCCTTACTTTAGTTGCGCATACCAGCTCCGTCGAGGAGACCGGCTCATTAGGTGGGCTTCAACTGTACCGACTGATCCATCCACTGCTACGTTTTTTGAAATAAAGAGCCAGCACGAACTGGCTGAATACTACTGCAGCACTAATTCTGCAAGAGTTTCAACGAGAGTTCGTACTTCTCAACGCCCTATCTATGCTCCTTTCAGCTTTTCATTTTGTTTGCAATTCTGAAAATGTATATCAATAAGTAATGTACAACATACCATGGTGGCTGTCTATTTGTGAAGCTACCTCACCGGAAATCATTGGCGGGCGTTCAAGCTGGAGAGCTTGCTTGCTTTCGAAGGTTCCTCTGTTTCAAACTTCATCATCTCTAGGGTGCACCATCTGTGCAAGGTACTGAACCGCCTTCTAGTCTGCATCCGGAACACCTTCGGGATAGAACAGCAGCGCATGCCCCCGGTTTCGACTGCCCTGGCTGGAATCTGTGTCCATGGTGGCCGCATACATGTACTCGGAGGTGGGAGGAAAGGAGGCGGTGGAGGACATGGAGGACATGGGTGGGAAGGTCGAAATGGACTTGTCGTAGTGCACGGCGCTCAGCGTTTTATGCAACACTTTAGCATCTCGGAAGGTGGTACTGTCGTACATTCTCCCGGCGTCTCGATTGCTGGCCAGAAAGGCCTCCAGCTCGGCCCGAATGTTGTCCAAGGCGGCACTTTTGGTCTCCAGTGCTAAACTCGCTTCGCCCAGCTTCATCTGCACGCGCTCCTCCCGCCAGACCTCCGCCGTCTGCAGCATTCTTCGCTCCTCTTCGAACTCCTCCCGCACGCGCTTGAGCTCCTCAATCTCGCCGACTCTGTGATTGTCACTCTCCCGGGCCAGGTCGTGACAAAGCTCCTCCACCACCTGCCGGGCCTTGCGCTCGCTCTCGAGCTCTTTCACCAGTTTGGCAGCCACTGCTTTGGACTCCGCGAGGTCTTTCATCAGTCTCCGGTTGGCACTTTCCACTCTCTGCTTGGCCTTCCGCTCTTCGTCTAATTCCTCTTTCATCGATAGCACGGCAGCTCGCACCGCCTCCTTCTCTTTCGCCTTCCAGCTCATCTTCTCATCCGAAAAACGCTTCATGAGACCCTCCATCTCGCGTCGCGCAATCCTTTGAGGAATCTCCAGCTCCATCACGCGGGAGTGCGCTTCCATCAACTGCTCGTGCAAGGCCGTCGTTAGACTGAGACTGGTAGTGTGCTGCTCCTCCAGCAGCCGGATTTGACTGAAGACTTTCAGCAGCTCCTGGGAGGTCGTGGGAGTGCCATCGATCTCGCCCTTCCCGGTCGTTGCGAAAATAGGACTAGGGATGTGTCTTCGCCTGTCAACCTGCCATTTCCAATATCATTCAGACAAGCTATGTGTAATATATATATGAAGTAGTGCTGGCTGAAATGGTACCGTACTGTGCTGAATTCCACACACAAAAATTGTAGTGATGCATAGGATAAATCAGTCTAGCTAAAATTCACTCTGAGCTTTTCAAAAAGAGTTAAGGCAGAGAGTAATATTACATCTATTTGGGTATTGACAGATTGAACAGATTCGGCTCTTGAATCCAAAGATCTCTCCACAGCTCTCAAAATCACACTCCTACGTATGTTCAACTGCGTAAAATGAATTTTTATCACTATGTACGAATTTAGTATGCTGTTTGAAAGAGGAAGTTTTTAGACGACTAGCGAACCCCAATGCCATTCAGAGATCGATTCGGGCCATATCCAATTAGTGATGTGCCTTGCTTCCACCATCTGCTAATAAGTCCGACCAAGAGTATAGAGGGTTGCTACTGTTGAGAGGACTTAACTTAGAATCAAAGATGGAATCAGGTTCGAAACGGCTTTCGTATCCTCTACCTCAGATTTTACGGCGCCCATCTAGACAAATGCTCTGGATTTTCGTGCAATTCAAAAGGTGTTCTGAGAAATTATCCTGAAGACATTACTTACTCACCAAAGTGGGAGTACTGGGAGCATGAGGAGACTCGTCGCCAGGATCCACGGCGGTTATGGTCAACAACCTTTGAAGATGAGTTTGCACGCCTCTGTGTGCTCCTGTCTGAGGCAGCAAACGTCAATTCCGTTAAATTGGCAATATTCCGTTAAACTGGAGCGGTGGACCCCCAAGAAAAGTAAGAAATGAAATGATTTAAGGAGCCGGGCGGGGAATGGCGGTGGAAAACCTACCTTCGCGGTTCACACTATGGTGGATGCAGTGCAAATTTTGCATATTACAAGTTATCTATCGGCACAACAAGCTAATGTAGATGTCAAAAATGGCACATAGAATACTGCCAAGTTAACAGAATTGACGATTATAGCAAATTAAACTGACTCCATCAATCAAAAAGGATCTGAAAATCTCACAAAACTTGCGATTGATGGATGAACAAAACTTGCGAACGCTACATGTTCTGTCCAAATGCATGGCAATGTACGCACCTTCAGTTGGCGATGGGTGTCTGCCTTGGAGCTGCAATGGGTGAGAACGTAATCCGGCTGCGAGAAAGGGCTGTCCGAAGGCGGAGCAGCGTTCACTTCGGAGGGCGAGTTCCAAGGGATCCAGTCGGGACTGTAGAGGGAGGCAGGCAGACAAACGGGGAGAGGCAGGTCTTGAAGCTCCCACAGCGACGACGCCAGTTTTCGTGCCGACGGGGGAGGATCTTCAAAAGGTGTGGCCGTCACCAGCCCTGCTTCGTAGAGCTGGTAATCGCTGAACGCCTGCTTCCATCTGTGCACGGGGGTCACCGGCGTCGCTGATCGTCGGCCCTTCGTTCGCTTGGATGGTATCTCACGCCTGTTCATTATAATCCTAACTGAGAGTACTCTATCGATCTCCCTGTTCTGTCCTGCACCTCTTGATCGATCTCACGCGAGGATTTTGGCAAATTGGTGCACCATTTCCCAATTCATTGTTGCCAAGATAAAATGTATTCTCTTCAAAACTTATTAACTAAGGCGATTTCCTCTGTTCAGAGAGATTGCCCTATCATCAGCCCGTAAGGGTGAGTCAATGTCATTTCTAGCTTGCAGGACTCTCTGCTATGAACTCACCAATGTATTGAAGAAGAAGACGGTGCACATCACGAGGTGGTCAGGTCTGCTGCGATCCCAATTTGGCTAATTCTCTCTACTACTGGTAATCGCCGTCTTTGTGAATTACAAGTAGCTGGAAATGAACAAATGATAGTTACCCTTGACAATTCCATTCAACGAAAGTCCCAACTATGCTACAAACTTGGAGCAGATCGATCGCTAATCCCTCCTAAGCTGGAAGTACGTAGACTTGGCCACGTCCTAAACCAACGAAGCCTCCAACGTCTTTAACCACCAGGCGGCAGATTAGCACTCTGAGACAACCACAAGGACCACTTTGTCCATTACCCCATTCGAAACCCCCGCCCTAAACAGGAATCTATGCAAGACATGAAATCTATCATACTCCTGCGCGGTGGACGAATACAAGAGTACAAGACTGTCATTTTCAGTCTCAAGCTCCTGACCTAGTACACCTGAATCCTGCTTTTTCGGATCCTGAAATTCCTCTCACGGAGGTTCACGAAGGAGCCCGGAATCTGCTCCATGATCCAAAAGCAGGAGTAGAAGTGTCGGAGACGGCAATCATCTGGCCACATCAGCCCTTGAGCAGGTTTGTAGGAGCCAGGTGGTAAGTTAAACTGCTCGTGCAAGTCTATATTAAGCTCTAATTCTGCTCTGATGCTCTCCCTGACTCCCTCATCACTCACATCACTTACTGATCGACGAATTGGGCAAGCCTGTGCAAGTCTGGAGACGAAGACTGGTGAAAGTAGCCTCAGTCCCAGTTGTTTGATTCGAATATTCTTATCGTGTGTGTTAGGACATGATGGTTGGCTATTCTCTTGGGCTCTGGGGGAGCTCTATCTCAGGAGTCTGGGCTGTGCCGGCCACGCCGACCATGATGCCTTTGAGCGCTTGTGTGATGCGTACGGGATCCATGAGGACATCCGGAATACGGTGCGTTTGTCTCTTCCACGGCTTGAACTGCCTGAGACACTGGAATCTAGGATTCAGAACCGGCTTCAACACGAGAATCAATGGCTGTTTTTACTTGGGCAGGCGGGGGATTCTGATCCTGTGCTCTGGCTTGGATTGATCTTCTTTCGATGAGGTGCACAAGTGTCTGTACCACTGTGTGAAGTGGTGGACTTAAGGTGGGCACCTCCAAACGCCACTTTTTTCTACTGTGCCTAGTACTGTAGTTACTAGTATTTGACTAGTCAAATTTTCATATTTTTCTTGTTGGTAAGTGAAAGGAGGTTTCAACGCACCAAAGAACACAATATTTGGACAGCTAATGCAAAAGAATTGATTTTAGATCATCTACCAACTATGTAGTTGGTATATTAGCATCACACATACTAATAGGATATGTATTTATAGGACAAATCAACTTCAGGCATACTAGTAGGACATGGACGAATCAATGCTACACATATTGATAGGACATGTTTTGTTAGGACAAATCAACGTCACGTGTATTGACAAGACACATATTGAAAGGACAAATCTATGTAAGATAGAAATATCCATTTCCAAGAGCCTTCCCAAAAGCATGCCCTAAAAAAATCTTAGATTTAAAATAGGATGTAAATTCAAAGTCGTTTACATCAAAAGGAGGGCATGGATTTACATATCTTCTAAGATAAAACTTTGAAAAATCATAATGAATTCATGGAAAATACTCTAAATGGCTTCAGAGTCTATTACGAGGCGCTTCTACCCTTAGCTTAGAGACTTCCATACTTGAACTATTGGTCCAGTACTTTGTTCAGTTTTGATTGGATGCCAATCGCTTTGCTGCACGGAGGAGTACGTTATCCATGTGTATTCCTTTGTGGAGAATCTCGATACACGCTTTGAAATGTCAACTGCAGTTTCTGTTTGTGATGTTCAAAAGGAATAAGGAACGTAAGAACTCTAACATAGCAAGGACATTGAGAGTGATATGGGAATTAAATAAGCAGCACATAACATTCTAGAATTTTTTCTTATCAACCCAATAATGTACTGTAGACTTGTCAAGTGTTTTAAGGTAAACCAACTTATGACAGGCAAGACGAGTGGTTTGCCCTTTTGTCATTAGATTTTTTTCCATACAAAGGCAAATGTAAGCAATGAAGCAAGCAATTGATATTTTAATTTTAAAACAAAGTATGAATTTATTATGAAATTTTCAAGTGTGCTGCCCAATTGACCCTAGAGAGTCTCTAGACTACCCCAAAACCAACAAAAAGTTTATCCATAATGGTCATCTTACCACCTAAAGCAATCATAGTAATTCCTAACATGGCTACAACATTTCCTAACATGACCACTGTAACAAGAAGGAATAAAAAAATTATGGAGTACTTCTTGTGATGAATTTACACTAGAAAGGTAGAAGTTTCTTAACTAGTCACTAATAACTTCATCACCATCAGTCAAGGCATTGATTTGGCCACTAACCAACCTAATGTAGTCCTAATTTCAATTATTAGAATTTTTTTGTCATGGGTTGTTATAAAACTCTAATGGCTAATTTCCTAGGTACCTGTCATGGAGGGTTTGCCTATCAAAGACTAGTTTACCTTAAATACATATTCCCTTGATCCTAATTTAACCTTGAATGTGGGGTTGATTATTGTGGAAATCATTTTTTGGGGTATCATGTGAATCATTTGCTTAAAAAAAACCCAAAGTACTCATTAGAGGTTAAACTATTGTACACAACTTCCCTTTTCCATACAAAATTCCAAAAATGAACATTTGCACTTTTATCATATATAGAAGGATTCTATATCAACGGTGCTAGTATGTGAGCCCAAGAATGCGAGCTTGTGAGCATTGAGCCAACATTATAGGTACCTACAATAGAATATAAATACCACACACTTTAGAAGGTGTATATATCATAAACACCTGTAATATGAGTATTTGTAATATATATACCCATAATCATAGACAGTTTCTGTAGTATATACACCTATAACATAGATGTGTGGTATTCTAGACTCATGGGCTCACATTCCTATGCTCACATAATAGCAACCTTCAATTCTATGTCATCCATTAAACTTGTTGGTCATCACGTTATTACAAGGTTAAATGTCTACATTTTTGTTGAAATTTTTTATAACAAATTCATTGATCATATTGTGAGAAATATCATTAAAAAAGGATAGTAATTTTATATCCCCAAAATTGGTGAAGAACGATCATTGCAACTTAAATAAAATTGGACATTATTAAGCCTCTGTATGACTTCCTAAAAACAACCTTAAAAAAGACATGAGGTCCAAAATGAACACTTCATTCAAGACGGAGGGAGTAACATTTATTACTTTCAAAGTCAAATTTTCATTCAACTACTGCATAAACTTCTAGAAAAATGGCAAGGAATATTGTTGAAAGCACAAAGAAGTTACCTATTATAAAATGGTGATGTTTTTTTAATGTTGTGTAAAATACTTTAATATAAAAAAATTAAATCAACCAAGGACCTAAGTTTCTCATTTGTAAAAAACTGACTATATATTGAAAGTTTTTATTCTTTAATATAGATAATAAAAAATTTAGTATTCATATCAAAGTATATAAAGTGTACCCAAAAAACAACAATGCAACCAAAACCAACATTATGTATTCTTATTGTACATTTGATGTGCTTAAATGTAGGATTATACATCATGTCACTTTCCTTAATTTGTTGGTTTTGGGTGTACTCATTTTACGCCATGATAACGTCACAGATTTAGCTTATCATACCAAAATCCAAATTCAAAAAATAGGAATTGTCATTTGGTGAATTTTTAAAGTTGAATGCTTTTTTTTATTAAGAGTGTATCATTTATATATATGTAAATCAGCTCAAACCGATGGTTTTAAGACAATCCACCTTAGCAGGCTAAAGATATGAAATTTCAAATCATATTTGTCAATACTAATTACAAGATATAGATTAGAAAGAGAAAAGAATAACACAACTAGGAATGTCACAGTTACAGCACCGATACAAACTCAATATTTCTAGTTTATTTTTGGGAGGAACTCGATATGTTTATTTACTCTATTGTTTACCATGGATTCCACAATTACAGAGCCAAAAACAAAGTTTCGGATACTCTCAAAAGATGTAAAAATGCGTACTGACTACTGAAGTGGTTTCACATGGATTGAGCTTAGATCTATCTTACATCAAACGTGGTCTTGAATTTCAAAGCAATTCTGAGATATCTTTAGGAATAAACAGGCAAGGTTCAATTGATACGAGTCCCAATTGCGAAGCTTCCGAATCGAAGCTCAACGGCAACACTCTTGCATTGACGACGTACTTACACTTGCGAGCCCACTTGATGATTTGATGCATTTCACTCCTCACATCTAAGGCTGTAGCTTAGACTCAATTTATAGAATTAAATACTAGATTGCGAAAATCAACCCCACTCAGTCCACCACTACCCTGCAAACAAGCTACTCTTGCAATTTCCCAAAATTACTATGAAGCAAGGTTCTTTACTTAACTTTTGATGATAAGCAGGTGGATGGAATGGAATTTTAACTGATTAGAGTTTGTCACTTGGACATCCTTTTCACTCCTGAGGATCCAAAAATGTGCTATCAGCAATATACAATGGGACTTACAGGACTCTCGTCAATGTGACGATTGAAAGCTTGAATGTTTCAGGAGAAATTTGCAATTTCAAAATCTTTCGAAATTGGCACCACCGAACGTCGGTGTCAGTAATCTGAAAAGTCCGTCCGGGTTATCCGTGTGTACCTGCACAAGCAGAGTGGTTCCCTGTCAGCCCTAAATCCAGATTAAACGCATCATGACATCCAACCTTACCAGACTAAACGAAGATTTCAAGATTAGAAACAGAGAATTTGATGCCAATCTAGTATCAAGATAAAAGTTATTAAATACAAGTCTTTCTACGCTACGAGAGGCTCATAGCAGAGTAGCAAAAAAGCTCAGAGAGGCTCAGTAGCTTAATTCATAGTGCAGCTGCACTATAGATGTTGCTTATTTCACGTTAGGGTCTAAAACCAGTTTCCTGAGTATGAACAAACCCTGTACATAAGAAACTACTCGAACTTTCTCACTTACCTGTGTTGATGCAATGCAACAAACAGAACACCAAAAGGAAACGTACCCAATGTCCCGCATCCTCAAGTACATGCATCTGCACTCCAGCACCTTCAGTAGAGGCAATCTGCTCTGCAACGTGAATTCTTTGCACATCTTCATGTGCCCAACGATGCAAACTTCTCTCTGCTCTTAAAAAATTGATGTGGACACCCTCTGGAACATCGTCTACTAATGACCTGTCGGTTTCAGTCATAAAAGGATCAGTACTATCCTGTGCTCGTTATTTTCGGTAAAAAGCATGCACATCAGAAGATAAAGTGGCAGACATTTCAGAAATCTGCACAGCTGATAACGTGCCTGGAGTTCAAAAATTCAGGGCTATGCATGATAGATAAAGTGGAGAGTAGTCTACCACAAGTTTGTATCTTGGTAAGATTGGTACATATCAGCTATACCCTCCAGATCAAACACCCATTTATATCCAGGGTTGCCTCCATGTCCATCTACTGCGGATGCTTTCAAGCTGGTAGTCATCCACTGCGGAAACCACCAGATAATATTTTGAGAACTGGATACACACTAGAGGCATAAGGTAAAGGATAGTAAAACCCGTCTCCTATCTAACCCCTGTTACCAACAGCAACTCCTTCCTCTCTTCATATACTTCGTTGGACTTGCTAGTAAATGGTGTAAGCATAACATAGTTAAATGTTAACGACCACTAACCTTTGAATGAAATTGGGGTTGCCTACTGTCACATGTAATGTACTACAACCTCCCATTTTGAAATTGCGTAAGAAATTCATAAATAGTGATAAAATTTAGATCTCAACAGATTTCTCATACCCAAAGTTCTCTTTACAGCTCTATTCATCTCCCGAAAATCACAGACCTATATATATAAAAGTGCTTTATGTGCAAATAGTATCCTCTAACTTACACACGACTGTCTACACACTTAAAGCAGGAGGGTTCTCAAGAGCATGGAAGTATCTCATATACTATACACTAGTCGTTTTCAAGCGACGAGTAAGGTGAAGCTCAAAACCTGGGCAACACCAGCAGAAAATCCCTTGTGGACGAGGGCATCAATCAAAGCTCTTCTTGAGGGAAGCTGGATGGTGCAAGCAACAAGAGATTTGACATTACGCAAACAGAAAGAAATTAGTTCAATACCTGAAACTGTAAGAAGACAATCAGACTTTGCAAATTGCTGGAATGCCTGAAGTTGTGAAGCTCACTGAATAGTATAAGGATGCAGTATTACCCAGGACGGCATCTGACGAAGAGCTGCGATAAGTTCCCCAGGATGATCCTCGCCATCTCCACCAGATCGGACTGTGCCAGGAGTGGCATCTAACACCCAGACCTACATCAGACCATTTAACTTGTGAGATTCTCATTAGACATGTGCTGCCTGACCAAAGACTACAAATCTTATATGTCAAAAAGAGCTTATTTCATTTGGGTCACTCGGGTAACATGAAGCCTACAACTTCTGGTCATTCATTGCAGGAGTACAGAGGCAATTGGTAGTAAACGTACTCGAACAGGGCGTGCGAGAGGCTTGGCTGCTTGATCCACCATGCTCATGGCCACTACAAAGATCCAAAACTCCACATCAGCTTAAGACCATTAAAACTTCTAAACCTACAAGGAAGTCAGAAGACCTAGCTGAAATTCTAGTAGACTTTGACCCCTAAATGACCAAGGCTCACTGTTCAGAAAATGATCAATTAAATTGATCATAATGTGAAAAATATTATTCAGATAGGGCCGAAATTTCTATCATCAAAATTAGGGAGGAGAACATTTCATGTGTTGGTCAAAAAATAAATGAAATTGGAAAATTGGAAAGAAAGTACTAAATGACATACTCAAAACTGGTAGAAAAAATATGAGGCCAATTTTGTAACTCTTGGTTCTTTAAGGGGAAAAATGTTACTAAAGGAGATCGTAACTAAGCACCGCTCTGGATCAGCATAGAGTCGTTCCCACAACTACTGTGCAAACATCCATTGCTGATCAACTTTTTTTCTAGTGGATTCCATTCACCAGAAAGAATCGGACTTTCAAGAAAGGCAAAGTTAAACAGAGATAAGGACGTACCTTTGCCCCCAAAACTATGACCTATTAGAACACGAGGAGTGAGCCTCAGCTGCCCCATCTGTAATGAGCCCAACATGAATAAATCAATGTAAAGAATCGATAGCAATCACCGAAAGCACCCAAACAGATAAAAACAGATAAAGACTGATATCAATGTAGGGAAAACGATCTTTCCAGAGGATAATGGCTAGTTTTAGCGGCATACCAGCTGCAGAACATCATGGGCCGCAGTCACCACAGAATGAGGTCCACGCTTCTTCAGAGCGGCAGACTCACCATGACATCGGAGATCGACTAACAGAAACTGCGGCATCCACAAGCACGAACTAAGCATTTGATTGCTTGTTACACGTTACCGCGATCTAAATCCAAGTCACTTCAATTATTACCATCGAGGCGGTCAGACTTTCAAGGAAAACCTACGTTAAGACATTTAACTGCACAATTAGCTGAGAGACCAAAGATTTAGCAACTTAGGTTTTCAAAAAAAAAGGAATCCTAGAATTTTCTTATGGGATGTTTTCTGTAGTATGATTAAAGAGTCTCACAGAGCAAATTCAGCAACCAAGACGTGACATGGCCAAATAGGCACAGAGTTTCACAATTTCCAACAGTAAATGCCACTCACCTGCCAGGTCGGAAACGCTTGAGCAAGCCTCTTAGCGAAGGATACTGCGCAAAGGCATAGAAGAAAATCGTCAGAAATCGAGCTTTTGTAAGCACAACACATGCTCGAATGAACCTAAGTAAGTATCTCCACAACAGAAAGCCCGATTTTCCAGACAACCACGTCATTCTGTACTTGACTAGTCAGAAGACGGTCATATTCCATAACCCTTCTGCTCAACATGACCCCCTTTGATCAATCGAAAAGCATAAATCTTCATGCCAAGAATTAATGGGACAACTTGGCATGATGCTTTCGAAGGTTAACTAGACCTTTTAGGAAGATGTAAGGGGATAATACACACGCCATACAATCAACTGTAGGGGAGAAGATCAAAAGCAAGTGGCATTGAACTAGAACATACGGTGGAAGCACTGGGCATAGCATATTACCCCAATTTCGACGTCCTCCCAAAATGCCGTGCAAAAGGACCGCAGTTGGCGGCTCAGGAGTTGCTCGGTCTCGTGCCTCGCTCCATCGTGCCTGATTGCACCATTCTCCCAGGTTAGAATGAATCTATGCAGCAATGACTTCAATTCATTTGCACAATAAAATAAAATAAAAAAGAACGTATCTATGCAATCTTAATAACCTTCTTCATAGATATTTGATCATATAAATTTTCATTTTGTGCCAAACGAATCTGAACATTTCAGGAATCACAAGGAAACACAGTTATTTCATGCATGGATAATATTTTACAGAACATACCAAAGCACCTTGAACGAGATCGTAGCCCTGCAAAAACATCCACCCAAGAGACCTATCGATGAGAGTCAAAACAGTGTCAAGAAAAACTTGAAATGGAGTATACGGAAGAGATATACTACATCTCCATCGAACAATCTCATCTCAAGTTGAATGTCAAAACTACTCATGAGATGAACCATGACCATAAATTCACAAGGTACAACATACATATTTTCCTAGGAACTTGATCTACAGTCTTTGAAACTACCTCAATGCCAAGTACATAACATTAAAACACGAGCCAAAATGAAACCCCTCTAACCAGTCAGGACTTCCAACCCTTGGGAATCTAACCAAAACCTCTCACAACAAAGTAGGAACTTTTAAAACTGTATCACCACACATCTTGGGGACAGGAGTTGAACTGAGGACCTGGCGTGAAGACTTGGTATTTTAGGGTATCAAAGCGGCAAAGTCATATCCAAATTGGAAAGGACCCTTACATACTTCACGAAACCAAAGGGGATAACCCCTAGAGGACCCCAATTTTGCAAATTTGTATTAGAATTGGTCTGTGCAAGATGGCCTGCACAGACCAATTCGATCTCACATCAAACCTTGCTCTGTTCCGTAGGGTTTGCGATTTACGACGGTCTTCAAACAGCACCATGAAGTCAGGAATGGGGGGTCTTCATTGTGGGGTCTCCAAAGCTTAGGGCCCGGAAGGAGAAACCCTATAATATGCTAGGCTCCTTCCTCCGAAGTCCTCTAAGGTGCAAACGAAGCCACCGGTAATCCCAAGAGAAGGTAGGGAGAGATAGATGGACTCACCAATGATTTCTTAGTCTTGTCGACTGGTGGACCTCTCGTGACTAATGGCCTTTCTTCCGTCAATGTTGCTTGCACGGTCGCCAAGCTCTTCCTTTGCAACGCCACGTTCCCTAAACGGGGCGACCAGGAGCAGCTCAGAAATTCGTTCTACAAAACCATCCAACAGCGTCCCACAATTGGTACCAACCATAAACCCAACATAATTTCTAGACTGGTCTATAGCCCATCCTCTCAAACTTACACAAATTTTCTCATTTCCCACACTTCTGACTCCAATATAATTCACCTCCATTCTCTCCTAACAGTTTGAAAGTTCCATTATCCTCTCCACTGCTCTTATACCTCCTCCACATCTTTAATCTTCCAACAAACTTCACAAGGTGGTGAATGTCTTCCCCATTCAACCCAATGCCACTACGAGTATGATTCAAGGAGTGCAAATTTCTCATCACTTCTATCCACACAATTAAATGTACTTTCTAATCTAAAATATCACATATCTTGACAACCACACAGACGAGCCGACACTAAGGTATATGCACCCAGAATCGCCACCCTGAAATGTCAAGAATGCATTCATTTCAAGGGACGATTCAGGGCGCACACCCTGACAGACAAAGAGACAGAGAAAGCAAGAAAGCAAGCTCCCACCCAATTTTCATTCCTCTCTCCATTCATGGGATCCACTCTTCTTTTCCAACAAGAGCTCGATGTTTAAGATTACCTCCAAACGAGTGCGTAGCAGCAGCTTGGCCCCCGTGGTGGTGGCCTGGTGCCACGCCGCGTGCGAGCCTCGGCTCGTGGTCTGCATGAGCATCATCGCAGCAGCAGCACACCCAGTCTGCGCTTCTCCTTCAACAGAGCAACCACCTCATCACCGAAACTCTCAAGGTCCGTGCGAGATTGATGAGGATCTGCTAGGTGGGAGGAGTGTGCGCGCTTCCCAGGGGAATGTGTCTGGATTGGTGGGAGAGACAGAAGAGAGAGCGAAAGAGAGTAAGTTGGGCGGTGGGTTTGAATGGCCTTGGAGAATCCGCCCTGCTGCTGCCTTCAGTTTGGTCCACCACAATCCAACATTCACTTTGAGTCACTCATCAGGCACTACTGTTGTATAGAACTAGTGTTGTGGTCTGTGGGTTGGGTTTGTTTTGGGGAGCGTTGATTGTTCCGCCATCGATGTTTCCGCGTTCTTCTTTGGTGGCAGCCTCTCGTTTCTTTTCCTTGGCTCTCCACTCTCCGCTCAGTCTCGGAACGCTCGGTGGACCCACTGAAACTCCGGGTGGATGAACACCGGCCGTCGTTCTGAAATTCATCCGTGGGGGACTCTGTCGTGATTTTTCAGTTCACTCCATTTTCGGCACTGTCAGGTCAGACGTTCAGACATCTTTTCAGGGTGGGCTGCTTTGGTTTTATGCAGCGTTTTTGTTTTGAGCGAAAATTTTCTCCATCCTGCAAGATTTTTTTTTTTTTTGACATAAGCTTGTTAAGGAAACACACTGCGAAGGTTTCCGTCAAGATGAAAGGCTGATTTCACACAAGGTAAAGAACTTGTTCCCACCAGGTATTGAACCCGCAACCATGCTATTCGGTTTAGGTACCTCACAACCATCACCTGGTAGTTTAGGGTCATCTTGGACCATTTTATATTTTTTTTGACCTCTCTATTGGTGCCCCTCCCAAAATTAGTCTATGCAACAAAGCTAGCAAGCTTATGCGTGGCCCTCCAAAAAACCCTACTTTTGTGTTTATACGGTCAGGACCAAGTCAAGAAAACAAGTAGCGACACTAAGGATGATCGCATTTTTTTGGGGGGGGGAGCTAATTAAATTCTTTGAAATATATTTCAATAAGTTTTCCTTAAAAGACAAATGGAATTGGCATCTAACCCAAGTTGTTTCATATTTTTTGGACTGTTGTGGATTATGAATTTTATAGTTGGAACCACAAAGGTCATTAAAAGAGTCCACCCCTTGAAATGTTCACCTTTGGTACATTGACAAATGAAATTGGTACATTGAAAAAAGTAAAATGTACCTCTGCATTAAAGAACGCTTTTAGAATCTGAAGCAAAATGTACCTTTACACTGGGGTTTGCAAAGGAGCATTTTCTTGTCTCCACAAGTGCACAAAGCATTTATATTATCCCATACATTGGATTTATGTAGGTCTACTAATTCTCATGATGGCCAATCATCATCATAATAAAATAATAGCAACATTGGTCCAAAAACCATTATAGATGAAGAGTCTATTTGGGGTAGTTCAACATGACATGTGTTATAGACATGGAAAGTAAGGTTTAACCTTTTTGTCTCTTTTCAAGAGGTGAAATCTATTGTGGCCAATCACAATTCCTACATCACTTAATACATTTGTACAAAGTACAACTGTAGATGACAACCTCTACACTACGAGAAGCTCTATTTCTATAGCATTGGCCTCTTTTTTTTGTAAAATAGCTATCCAAACTTCCTCAAGGTAGCTTCTATTAATGCATAGCTTCCTCCTCTACAATCCATAGCCAATAACAATTTCTAAGCACTTTCATTGGCAAAGAACTTTGAAATAGCCTAGTTTAACCAATGAGAGTGTTTTAAAATTTTGGATTTTCTTAAATTATTCCCAAAGGTAATGTAGCCCTAAAAGGCCCACTCCAATATTACGCCATGGCATTTATTGCACTGGCAAGGTCAATTCCTAATTTTTATTGTAGGAAATATGTACAAATAAATTATTTAAAATTAGTTGATTAAATTTCACCAATTTGAATTTACAATTGAATTGCAAAACCGTTTTCATTTTTTAATAAAAGACCTCAATTATTACTCCAACTATTGCTCCATTACCTTAGCTAACACCATTTAAAAACTCTTCACTAGCACACTGCAAAAAATTTAGACTCATATGGTGAAGAATACCAAATACTACATGCCAATCAAAAAGGCTTTGGTAAAAAACGGTGCACAACTAGACAATTGCAAACCCTCATCTTTGCTTTAGAATATGTCCACCTTACACCCAAAAACACCTATCAGCTCTTTATTGATTTTTAAAATGCATTTAGATCCACTCCTCAATGTACACATTTTACTCTAAAACAAATAATGTTCTTCACATTGCCTCTATCCCAATCCTATGCTCATCCCCCCCCCTTTTGCAACGCTAATAAATTATCCAACTTTCAACCTATTCCCCCTCCCTTCTCAAATTAAAATTAGTTAGTAAAAAGTCTCCCTCTTTACAAAGGTACATAGTTTAGGCATTAACCCCTAAAGGCCCAAGGCCTTTTTTCTGCCAAAAAACACTCAAAACTGCCATTTCTATAGCAAAAAGTACAAAAAAATTCAAATTGTTTTTTTTTCACATCTAACCGTAGGATCTTACACCTTATTGGTATGAGAATGTGTGGAAAAAATTTCAAAATTTTTGACCGCACAGATTGCAAGATATCTGCGTTTAAAGTGGAAAAATCAAGTTTTTCAGCACATTGCGGGACCAGATTTTTTGACTTTAAACATTTTTAACTTAAAATTTTTGCACTACAGAGTTTTGAGCTTTAAATCTTTATAGTGGAGAATTGAGTTGAGAGTCTAGGAAAAAAAAAAAAATTCAAAAAAACTTAATTATCATTCTTAAAAAAATTGTTAAGTAGAAGTAGGTACAAGATAGAAGGAAAATCTAAAATATTCATATATTTTAGATGGAATTAAAATGCACTAATCCCAATGGTGAGATTGTTCTAGCAAGTAAACTAAACCATTCACAAAAAAAAATTTGAAAAATTACAAAAATTGCATTCCGAAATGAATCCTACAAGTTATTTTTTTCAAGAAGATGCTCTAACTGCCCGAAAAACAAGAATGTCCATAACTTCCTCATAACAAATCCAAATGAAATGAATCAAAGCTTTCCAGATAGACAAAAATATAATCTATGAGAAAAAAAATATTTTAAAAAAAAATTCAAAATTTTGCAAATTTTTTTTGCTGCCCCCCGTCCCCATGCATTCCAAGAAATGGCATAACTTCTTGCTCAAAGGTCCGATTTCAAATTTTTTTTTTCTGCCACGTACCTCTCTCAATTCTTCATGTTCACAAAAAGTTTCAAAAAAATCAGGAGAAAATTTCAGCAAAAAGGTACATGCCCGAAGACGCATTTGTCCCCTGAAGGGACAATGGGCTTTTAGGGGTTAAGTGCACCAACTTTTTGGAGCCCAATGTGGAACTTTAAATGAACACTCTTCATGTACGCCAACTACTTAGAGTGGTTGGAGTTATTTCTATTTTATTATTGGATTCAAAGAATGCAAATTAGCAAGGAAGAGTCTAAGAATATAAAATTAATCAAACTACAAAATATAGAACAGATTTTTACATAAATTTAACAAAGTAACAAATTTGAAGACAACCTTGCTTTTGCAATTAGTGCTATGGTGCAATAAAAATGGGTTTCCAAAGACAAAGAAAGATTTTGTTTCTAAGATTATACTTCCAATTGCCAACAATGTATGCCATCAAATCAATGCTTGAGATATTTTTTGAGTTTTTCCAACTATTTTCCTTCAATTCCCATTTTGAACTTTTTTTTCAAATAAGTTTAACTTTAACTTTTTTTTCAATTTTTTACTCCAAATAGAATTTTTATGGATTTTTTCACCTATTTTTTTGTCAATGTTTTCAAATTGCAATTGGTTATTATTCCCAATTCCATCGGTTGACTTTGAACTAGCCGCCGATTTTTCCCTTATACTCCATCAAATGTCTAAGCCATGTTTTTGGAGTTAGCAAAGTATCTTTCTATATCGTACTTTTAGATCAAATTTAGCACCCATATGTTGAAATAATGGAATTTTGGTATTTCAGCAATTTGACACCTTGACCAGGCTTTCAACATATCAGGCCTATGAATTTTCTCAATTTTTGAATTCACTTTGATGAAATGGATTGAGTTTTCATATTCATATATGCCTAAAATCCTAGATGTGTTCCTTTTTCTAAATTTTCTTAAGAAGAATCATTTTTTGGAAATTCTGAATCGGCAACAATGAAGTTTTCTCAGATTTTCGAAAATAGTTGTACAATTTTTCATATTTTAGAAATGTTCCAATCTTTCTCTCATTGTTTAGGAAACTGACCTGAGCGTACGGTACCGACAAACAAGAGTTCCATCGTCCTTTCCATTGAAGGCGTAGGGTAGCCTCGTTGTGCAGAACGGCACAGAGTTCGTGACTGCGGAAGTTTCCGAAGGTCTCTTTGCTCAGACAGTAGCAGCGATCACTAAACTGGCTGAAATTTAGCTCAGTTTCTACCAAAAAAATCTTTGTGCTTCTAGTACATTGTAGAAAAGGACTTTTAATGTAGACATTTTAGCTAAAACTGCAACAAACAATAAAATTTGATAGCCAATTTGCAACTTCCTCCACAATGGAATTAGTATCTATGTAGTCAGTTTTGTGTTATAGTACTCCCAATAATTCTTCACAACGTGCAAAATCCTTTCTTTTCTTTCTTTTTTTATACTACTCATGCACTCTCAAGGTAACCAAAGTTGATGCTAGTCTATCGTGAAGGTAGCATATTGCACTAAATTCCATAAACTAGTTCTGGGATCGCTGGACAGTAGTATCATCGTTCACGTTGCAGGAAGGTGTCGATAACGGAAGCCATTCCTTGATTGCTGTGACTTTGGAAGGGCCTGGGGAGGCAATCAATGGCGCCGCCTGAAGCGAAGAGAGCAGAAGTCGCAGGAACATCACATTAATTGCATACATAGACGATGAAGTTGCAGAGGAAAATGCTCCATTTCCAATCCTCCTTGCAGTAAGTAACTTACTGTAGGTATTTCACGAACATGCTTGTGCAGCAAGAGAGGCCTGCGAGCTCGTCCTCATATAAATCACATCCGCTTGGGCATTTTTTCACTAATTCCCATCATCCTGGCTCTCGATCTGCACAAGCTAGTTGCACAACTTCGGTAGCAAACGCAGCCCGGGAGTTTTAATTTTCTTCAGATCTGCTGGTCAATGGCAGGGGGCAAGACTGTGTGTGTGACGGGGGCGTCGGGGTTTATAGCTTCATGGCTGGTCAAGATGTTGCTGGAGAGGGGGTACACCGTCAAGGGTACAATTCGTAATCCTGGTGAGCCTTTCTTCTCTATTATGCAACCCTTGACCTCATTCTAGGGATCAGTATTGCGGTCCAGATCAGGTCCCTTGAATCGTCAACCTTAGAAGTGAGACGTTTGAAATCAAATTGTGTGAATTTCGGTATGGGCAGTTGATGTTATGTACATTCTTACGTTCTTTAGGGTTATAGGGTTTTAGAACGATTGATTGAATTTTTGCGGATGGCATGCAACAGAGAAAGCGAAGGATTTGCTGCTACTTCCGGGGGCCACTGAGCGACTGCAACTGGTGCAGGCTGACCTTATGAAGCCGGGGGCCTTCGATTCAGTGGTACAATGTTGTGACGGAGTTTTCCACACAGCGTCACCTGTTCTAAACAGCGTTGTTGATCCTGAGGTTAAATTTTCTACCTCTCTGATATTGATTGACTGAGCCTTCCTTTGTTGCCATTGTTAGAAACGTACTGGACCAAGGATGCATGGTTTGAGAATGCCCAATTTTATTGATTCTATTGTGAAAAAATGCAATTTGGATGGGGCCCAATTCTATATCACCAGAGCCAGTGGAAAACTTTGCGCGCGTTTGGGGAAAGATGTACATAAAATTGGACAACAGAAAGTCCTGTACCCTACAAACACTGATAAGTAAAACATGAGGCCCAGCGTGAGCCTCTTGGTCCTTTAGGGTATAATGTTGCATATCACTTTTCTTTTTCTGAGAGACTAAGATTTGTGTCCCGCAGATAGGTAAATAGAATTATACATGTTTTGATTGATTTTTCAAATGGACGATGTTGTTGCTCTTGCAGGCAGAGCTCCTGGACCCAGCTGTGAAAGGAACCCTGAATGTGCTGGAATCGTGTTCCAAAGCGAGCGACTTGAAGCGGGTCGTGCTAACCTCCTCTGTTGTAGCTATAATTAGCGACTCGCCCAATCGCCCAAGTGTTCTAGATGAGAGCGTCTGGAGTGACGTTGACTACAACCGAAACAACAAAGTGAGTCTGTCTGTATCTCCTCTCTAAGTTGAAGACTTGAAACTTTTTGCTGGACTATAATTCTTTCAGGGACCAACATGGATGCTGGACTTACTTAGATTGTCGTTCATGGGATCTTTTCAGAGTTGGTATACTTTGTCGAAACTTCTGTCAGAGCAGGCAGCTTGGGACTATGCGAAGAAGCACAACTTGGATCTGGTTGTGATAAATCCAAGTGCGGTGTTCGGACCTGTTCTCCAAGACTCCCTTAGTCCTAGCAATCAATTACTCCGGAACACTCTTAATGGTGCGTTTCATATCCTCCATTTACATAAATACCCTGGAAGCCAAGGCTAAACTATCATGTTTGATAAGCTAGATATGATGTTTATGCCAAGCTAAATTGAAAGTCCACTTTGGAAGATAATAATCGCTTTTAACTGTGTAACTTTTACAACGTTTTTCTATTGCATTATAGAAAAATGAAGTCATGTTTTTCATTCCCTTCCTAAATGACTTTTTTCCAACTCCTGTAGATGTTGGCTAACTTACTTAGAGGTCAATGTTGTAGTTTCCTTGAAATACCTTTTGAGTTAGATCACTGAATCTGTAAGCGCTTGCATGTCCTGCTCACTGTATAACACTCTTACGACTCCTCATTAACATATAGTTTGTACCTCTTCGAAAGATTTCGATTGTTCGAAAATTACTGTGCCTGATGATTGCAGGCACATTCAAGGTTTTTCCAAATCAGGGAGTTGGATTGGTGGGCGTAAAGGACGTGGCTATGGCGCATATTTTGGCATATGAGAAGCCAGAGGCAGAAGGTCGATACATCTGTAATGAGCGTGTGTTACACTTTGGTGATTTGACTGCTCTGCTCGCCGATCTTTATCCACACTACCCTGTGGTGGCGAAGTGCGTTCCTACTTTCTCTGTTCATCAATTTCATTAGATTCAACTTCCTTGTGAAAGGACCAAGAATTAATCCCCAAGGGCACGAACGAAAGGTAGTAAGATAGTAAGATCATTTTGATTAGAAAATTACAATAAACAATCTTAACTTTGACAAATATCTATATCCTTGGTTCGTGTAAAGCATTCACTCTTCTTTTAAATGATATATTGTGCAATGTTTCTTGAAGCCTCCTCAATGAATATTAATTGAATGAAATGCACTTTTTGATAAGTCTAGTATCGACTAGTTGAGCATTAAGCATTGATGGTTGAGCTTTAAGGGGTTAACCTCTAATTGACAACGCTAAAAATTGGGTGTCCATGTTTGAAATTGATAGCCAAATAGGAAGTTTTAAGGAAGGTATCAAAATGAACCAATGGAAGAAAAAAAATCATATTCTACATTTTAAGGAATATAAACAAGTTTTGAAAGCATTTCTACATTCCAATTTTAAAGTCAATTGGTGATGTTGCTTTGTGCTGAAATGTGCCAGGGTTGCGGATGAGACAATGCCTCGTGTGCCTACTTACACTCTATCAACAGAGAAGATCAAGAAACTTGGACTAACTTTTGAGCCAATTGAAGATGTTATTTGTGACGCTGTCACCTCCCTTAGAGACCGCAAGTTGTTGGCCTAAGTTTTTTTCCTATTTTAAACAAGAACAAGGAACTAGGCTATACAAGGCTTTGCCCTTGTAGCACTAGCTTGCTCTTTGAAGAAGGTCCTATTCAAATTTCTCCACATATAATTTTAGTCTATGCAAAATCTCTAACATGGGCTAAAGTGTGATTTTAGAGAATTGTGGAGAGATTACTTTGGGACAAGAGTTAAGAAGAAGAGTGTTGATGGTCTAGAAACCAATGTAAATACAAAGTCTATAGGGAGTACTAGTGCTCTTCTCTCATAGGCGTGATTAGCAACTATTACCTTTAGCATGTATAAAGAGTAATCTATTCACTAGCTTGAATAAAGAGTTGTTGAGGATAATTCTACTATTCATGTCTCATGAATGTGAATAGCAACAATCTTTGATGCCTTTAATTGGAGGTAGATTGTATACCATTGACAAGTGAAATATCAAGTACCAAGTGGCTAGGTACGTGGAAGGATGACAATTTATATACACATTTGATGATCTTTAAACTTTTGTTTGATATGGTTGATTCTATTTGTCGTTGTTTTTGGGTGTTTTTCTAATCTATTAGTGTGATTTTATGTGTACCTTTGAAGAGGAAGTATTTTGGAATTTGAATATTGTAGTAAGTATGGGGATTAGATTTTTTTTAATCATTCCAATTTTTGTTTATAGTATTCTTATAGGATATTGCATTTTTGTTTTTGTAGATTTATTATAAGAAACCTCCGTTTTAGGTGACGAGCTCTAATTTTTTGTGATGGATTTTAGGTGATGTCAATGTTGACAACCCCAAAAAAATTTGTCAACAAAAATGTACAACGTAACATCAATAATGACAATCCAATGTTTTTATGTCAACATTGATGTTACATTGGACGTTTTTGTTGACATAAAAATTTTGAGTTGACAACATTGACATCACTTAAAATCCGTCATAAAAAATTAGGGCTCGTCACCTAAAACGGGGGGTTCTTATAGTAATTGTGTATAAGATATAGTTGTTTCTTTCCTTTTCCTACATTAGTTTGTATGCCATGGTATTTTGTGGTTGAGCAGTAGATGGAGGTTGGAACTACAGTTTTATATCTTGTGGCTTTAACCCCTACTCTAAAGGACCGAGGGTGTTTTTTAGGGAGACATTGACAAAAATTGCAATTTTTGGTATGTTATTCAAAAATAAAGATCGAAATTTCTTTTTGAAACTTCAACCATGTAGATTTGAAGTAAAGTATTTTACCAAAATGTGGAAAAAATTCAGCCTATTTGACCTCGTAGATTGAAAGATTATAACATTTGAAGTGAATTTTTTTTTTCATTCATGCAAAACAGGGTCAACAGACTTCGGGCCCTCTTGGAGTAATTTTTTTGCTCTACACAAAAATGAGAATTTTGAACATTCATAAGTATATGATGTTAGGTTCACTCATGAAAAAATTTAGAAGCAATTGAGATGTCTAGCTTACACTAAATCACCCTGCAATGCAAGGAGTCTAAGTGAATTGGCAATTCACTAGTCATTTTTTGATGATTTTTTGTGCAATGAGGAAATTTTTTATTTGAAATCCAAATGGCAAAAAGTTAGAGACAAACATTTGGAATATGTGGAAAAATTTTCAAGAATTTTGACGTCACAGATTGGAAGATAATAGGACTTGAAGTTAGAAGAAAATGTTTTTTCTTGAAACCGCCCCAACATAGCTAAGAATGTGATTTGAGGACTAAATTTTTTATTTATTTTTTGAATAATTGTATGCCATATTTTATTAGTTATATACATGCCAAATTTCAAAAGTTGATGAGCTCTGTTGTAAAAGATTTCAAGAGATTCTGAAATTGCTCGAGCTACCTCCAAAGTCCAAGGCAACAAAACACTTGATTTGGGCACCCGACCAAAAAAAATTTAGTTTTTCACAAAGGAGGTATATGTTTATACATTATTTTCAAATTTCACGAACATCCAACCAAAAATGACTTTGTAGGAACCTATCCGAGATATTTTGCATATCTTAAACGGACACTTGGTCCTTTAGGGATTAACTTGTTTTGTTTCACTAAGCGCTTTTTCTTATTCTAGTTGAAGAACTAGTACAATGTTTAGAGTTATTAAGGTAGGCAGACCCAAATTGTTCCATGTCTTTTATTGGTATCCCCTTTCTATACTTCTCCAAGATTTTCTAGATTATCATGTCATGCAATTGGAGAAGAGACAATTTAAGATATGGAAACCTTCTGTTGAGCTTGATTCTTTGGGAAATGGACGCACATTGATGTATTTGAAATTTCCTTAGATTCTAGGTGTTTGGGGACATGGTTGGCTTCATGTGCCTATTGCAAACTTTGTTGGGTGCAAGAACCAACTCTATTGAAATCAAATTTTCTATCTCTATTTATGAATTTCTTATACAATTTCAAAATGGAAGGCTTAGAAGTAATTGTTGGCAACTCCATTTTCATACACATTGTTGTATTGCATATTGGAATCTTTACAAAAATGAAGATAAGACCCATTGGATATGAAGATGTATACCAACTTGAAAAAAAATGTTGACAATAAAATTTATTCTAGAATCCTTTAACCCCTAATTATAGAGCATATGACCATATAATCCAACTTGAAAGTTTGTAAATATATATCTTCCATTTCTTCTCTTTATATGAGTGGAAAAAAATTATTTTATTTTTTAGAGATGTTTGTTATAAAATTTTCAGAATTTTTTGTAAAAATTTCAAATTGCCATGAGTTATTGAAGAAAAAATGAAGAAAATTCATATCAAATACAAATCATGCTCAAAAAATCTGAAATTTTGAAAATAGAAGTACACTATAGAACATTGTAGTATGAAGAAAATTTCTACATCATTTTATATTTAGAAACGTGGTTATAGATCCTCAACTTAGAATTTCAATAAAATTCTTATTGTATTTTAAAGAATTTTTCAAATTTCTAAGTGGCAGACAAAATACACTTTAGAAGCTTCATTTTATTAGTTTTGCTCAAAAAGCAACAAAAATCATATTGAATGTCAAAATCAAGTTTTAAGGGAAAGAAGGTCAAAGTATTGAGATACATTGGATAGTATACCATTTTTTTGATAAACTACCTCATCTGAAATCAACACAACAACTGAAGTGTCTTGAACTTAAGTCAATCATGTGCATTAGAAAAAAATTTAGCCCTTGGGAAGGCTCCTTCCTTTTGACAAAGGGACTATAAGTTCCCTACAATGAAACTCACAGCTTCTTTGAGGGACAATGGTCACTATTCATCATCAATGATGAATAGTGATCACAATAAAAAAAAAAAAATTTAAAATTTAAATTTAAAAAAAAAATTAAAATTAAATTAAAATTTTTTAAATATTGAAAAATATTGAAAAATATTGAAAAATATTTAAATAGTAATTAAAATAATAATAGAATAATAATTCAAGCTGATGAGGATTATTTTAGGCCACATTAGATTTTGAAATTTTGAAATTTCATATTTATTTTAATATTAATATTTTTTTAATGTTTTCTAAATTATATTATTGAACTGTATCGGGCAAATCAATCCCAGTAATAAGTTGGCAAAAAAAAATTTAAAATCATTTTTTTTTTTTTCATTTTTTCAGCCAGTGTTCCCTGCTGTCCAGAAACTCACAGCCCTCCCGAGGGCTCATATTTCTTCTAAGGTGGAAACACCCAAAAGCATCCCTCTACCTAATCTTTGTTCCTAGATGGACATTAAACTGTCCCTAAACTTCCACTAAATGGTCTTTGACAAGTGTCATAAAGTTTTCTCCTCTCTTCACTGTGATTAGATAAGTGCTGAATTTGTCAGAATTCAGATCTGGATCCACCTATAGGATGGTTCCAGGGGTCTAGGAGACTGCAATTTTGAAAATTCATAGAAAATACATGCCAAATCCGAAAAATCTAATTTCTTTTTTGGAAATTCATGATTTTCTCTTGCTAACACCACAAAGATATTATTTTTTTGAAATGGTACCTACAAGTATGCTGAATTCCTTATTTTGACGGTTTTGGGTGCTTCCACCTTAATGGATATAGCATCAAAGAAGTTGCACTCAAAAAATCAAATGAAAATCACCCATTCAATATGCACAAAGCTTGTTTGTCGATTCCAAGGTTACAAAACGTCCTTGGCATCCTTCCAGAGTTAGAGTTTGAATAGGTGCCAACTAATTTTTGTCAAGTACTTCAAGTTTCAAATTCCCCTGTTTACAACCAAGCTAAATGCACCTAGTTGAGTCCCATTTTGTAAAACCAATCCCTAGTAAGAGTTTCTTGCTAAAATGTGCAACTTCTATTCATGAGTTTAGGGCTGATTTTGGTTCACTTATTTTCAGCACTTTGAAAATTCACATTTTACTTATCTGGAGTCCAAAAAGGGCATATTAAGAGAATTTACAATCCTCTTCTGACTCCCAACATGACCCAACACATAGACAGCTTGATAATAATACAGTAGAACCTCTCTTAGTGCGGCACTATGCACTAAGAGAGGTTCTACTGTAATAGGAACATTCTCAAATGCTTATAATAGGAACAAAGGCTTTAGGTGTAGGTACATTACTGTACCTCGTCTGTAAGACGAATGCATTGCCAGTCTCTAAACCTACGTGAGTCCACAGAAAGTAGAGGAGAGAAATTGTAAAACCATCACACGCACACTTTCAATATGTCAACTCAAGATTGAGATTCATGAGGCCTGAACCACTGAAATGGTCATATTCATTACATCAGAGACAAAATTGGCGCCCATGGTAAAAGGCTTACAACAAGAAAGCTGGAGCAGTTTTGAGACACCCCACTGAAACTGGAGCAGTTTCGCGTTGCCCAACTAGAACCTCAAATCGATTAAGAAATTTAGAGCTCCGGGCACATGAACGTCAAATGCTTTGACGCTCCATTTTAATAATATGACCATTTTAATTTAAGTGAAATAACTAAAGCAAGCAATGTACACTAAACTCTGGCACCTACTAACTTAAAAATCTCAGCTGGGGACTGCAAATTCATCAACCAAAATGAGAAATGCACTTATCTGTTGCTTCCCGACCTGGATCCCCCTCCTCTTCGCACAGGTTGCTTCTTCACATATGACGAAGGAAACCAGCCTGATTGACCATTGCAGAGACCCTCCGACCAACCAGAGGATGTCACCTGGCGTACAAGGACTTCATCACCGATTGATATAGTCAGTTCCCCCACATCCTCCCCTTCAAAATCATGCGTGGCAGTTGCATAGAAGCTCTTGGTGTCAGCAACAGGAGGAGGCTCTTCTTTCTCCTCATAGCTATAATTCTTGTCCTCCAAGCTGTAACTTCTATCCTGCAAGCTATGATTTCTTTCCTCAAAGCTGAAATTCTTTTCCTGCAAGCCATTTTCTTCCACTTCTTCAACTGCTGCACTTTGTGGAGTGACCTTTTGTGGAGCCATGGCTTTTTTCCCAGTTGGAGCAGGCGTCGGTTGAGGTGGGGTTGGTGGAGGAGCAGCAGCTAAGTTGACTTGAGCCTCAATTTCGTGATGAAGCTGGTCCAAAATACCAGTGACACGCTGGAAATACGCGCGTTCATATTCCACCATTGCAAGGATTTTTTGAAGGGAGGTGTTCTGCTGCTGGGCCTCCACCAAACTCATTGCAGACAAAGCATTTTTACCCATGGTCTCCATAGCCGAGGTGATTTCATCAAATTTCTGTTCAGCTGCTTGCAATTTGGCAACCTGTTCTGGATTGCTCTCTTTGGACTTCCGCTTGCTAACCTCAATAGCCTGAGAATCGGAATCTTGGCGCAACCGGTCATACTTTTGTTTCAACAGCCGGGCATCTTTTAAAGGCGAGCCATTGGCCATTACCTTTAGAGGCTCAGCCACGAGGGTACAAAGAGCTCGGTGGAGGTTCTCTCTCTCCTTCTCCATCTTGTTCTTGGCCACCCCATATTTCACAGTGGCTTTGGAGAGCTTCTCTTTGACACTGGGGCCTTCTGATCCATACTTTTTGCAATCCTCAGCAAGCTTGCTGGAGATTTCAAACTGCTTGTGACCTATACCGATAAAACTTTCCACCCCTTTGACAACATCCTTCTGGAAATGTTTTCCTGCTCTTGTGGAGTTGTACAGCCTTCCGAGCTCCTGGTTTCGTTGCTGCTCCGCTTCATCTAGTGACGCGTTGCCGCTCCCGCCACTTGCCCCAAACTTAAATTTGGGTTTCAAGAATGCCATCTCTCTAGCACATGTCCTGGTGCATCACCCTTCACACCAGCAGCTATAGAATCGCTTGATCCTGCAAAATGTGCAACCCTGATTTGAATCAGGTCACACATCAATCAAAACGTAACCACTCCTTCACCACCTCTGTGAAGAAGGGAAAGGTAATTCTTCAGCTAAGCACATCAAATGGAAGACTATAGGTAATCGTATCTAGAAGTAGTAATCTTAGCAGTCACTTACGGGCCTAACCCTAAACTCAAGAGAATCAATCCATGCACCTAACCCAAAGTTAGAAACAGCCAATTCGCTTCATGAGGATCAAGTGAAGCATATAATAGATGTACAAATTGGATACTGTAGCGGAATCGTTACTACTAGTAGTTGTCCTTCACTGACAACGATTTTCTGGATTTCTGGATTTCTACACGCAGCAAGAATTTGCAATCAGGCAATCATTCTGCAGAAAGATGAAAGACTTCTTCATCAGGGAGAAATTTTGAACTGCTTCAGATGGAATGAAACTCAAGACCAGATCATCAGAACTCCCTACTTTCTATCATTAGAGGTTACTAATGTCGATTGCGTCTTCACCAGGGTCAGGATTGTGGCTTCCTGGATTTCCACAAGCACCCCTGAGACACATTACTCTAAATGCCCAACAGGTTTTAAACCACGGCAATGCTACCAAGCTTCCATCGTCAATATCAATGCCAACACCTGAGGTCACGTGATTAATAAAGCTTGTCACAGTTCGCCATCTCAATTCTGCGAGTTGTTTCCAAATCCAACCCCACACGAATTTCTGTTGTTCGTTTCCAAATCCAGCCCTGCGTGATTCCGAGCCCACGAGTCTAGCCTCAAAGTACTAGAGACTTCCAATCACATTTCCCAAATCACATTCATTCTCCGACCACAAGCCTTGCATCTCTGACACCCCTCACAAGGAGACCACTACAGCAGACCAAGAGAAAAGTAGAGAATAATCTCATAACTATGAGCTGACGTCCCCATGCCAACGGATCTAATCTCAACATTTCCATGAAACCCAAAGCTCTTCACAAGAAATCAAAACAGCATTAACTTACTCACCACAAGAGACGTTCCTCGCCACAGTCCCAAACCTGCAAACCTCGCAAACTTCCCAGATCTCGGAAAATGGAAGCTCCCCTCAGCGTGCATTAATTCCACCCACTCCAGCAACCCATCGCCAACTCCACAACCACCACCTCCTGTCCTGCCCTCGCATGTGCGAATACCTCCCACCCAACAACTCAAAACACTCCCACGAGGCCAAACCGCCTCACCCTACTTGCACGCAAGTGAGAGGCACCCAACTGACACAAGATTAAACAGCAGTGACAGCACCCAGTGCCAAAGAAGCCAATGTCAGATGCGCTTCACTTAGGGACTTAGGGTTGGTTGACAAGCAGAGCAAGAGCAAGAGCAAGAGCAAGAAATGGAGCAACGGATTTGCGCCTTAGCTATGGCGAGTACGTGGGTGGATTTTTTGAGCTTGCCTTCTTCATCATCCTAGTTCCAATGAATGCGATGCCATGCTATGGCTCTCTTGCAACCGACGGGAAGTGATGGCCACGGATGTGAGCTATGGTTGTGACTTGCGAGTTGTAACTTGTGAGCTTTCTAATTTCAGTTATCTTGGGAAGGGGGATTTGTCGCAACAAAGCACTCTTTCTCTTTGATGAATCGTGTTCCGCGTCGTGTTGCCAGTCTGGGAGGGAGATGATGAATTGATGATGATCATCTGCGTGACTTTCGGAGGAAGAATGGGAGAGTTGGTCGTCAGTTGGTGGGGAGGGGGATGGTGCATGAGCTTGACTTGATGAGGAACTTAGAATGTTTTGCTCGTTGCCATTATGGGGAAGAGAAAAAGGTTGGATTTGGATTTGAATTATATATATTACTTCATTTCTGTCAATGCAGTGCGCACCGTCATGAAAAGTTTGGGGAATCCGTTGGACAAAGGAAGCGTAGGGGAAGCTTCTTGATATTGTATTGTGGTGCTTTTTTTGTCTGTGTTTTGCTATCTTCAGAATTTCAGAGAAATTCAGTCACGCGATCAAGGGCGCACCTGTAAGGTAGTCTGCTCTTAAAGCGACCATTTAAGAGCTGATTGCCTTTTCAGGGAAGCTAAACTCCTTGAAACAATTTTTAGTAAAGTTTTGTAGGAAGAAAAATGGAATTGGCATCTAACCCAAGTCGTTTCTTATTTGTTGGACCTTTGTGGAATTAGTTATGAATTTTTGAAGTTGAAACGCAGTGGTCACTAAAAGCAACCACCCCTTGAAATGTATACTACTGGTAAGCAAATTGTACCTTTGTATCATGATCGCTTTTAGAACATGGGCACTTTTAGAGCAAACTACCTCAATTGCAACTAACTACAACTGAGCGTAGTTATTATTAATAAGCATCAATTATTTTTATTGGATCTTACAAACACTTGAAAGAAGATTCCAACGTACACAAGCATGCATTATTTGGACACCGGTTGAGTAAGTTATGAATTTTTAACCCCAAAATGTCCCAAGGCTTTTTTTTTAGCTTCTTGGAATTGGCTCTAAATTGAACAAAAAGCCAACATTTTGATAAGTTTTATCAAAAAAATTAGAAATGTAATTATACAAATTCAAACTAGACATATTAGAGATCCCATAAAAATAAAAATAAAACAATATCACTTATGGATTGAAAGATTTTAATGCTTGATCATGAGGATGTTACAACTCTGAAAGTGATTTGAAGTCTTTCAATCCTCTTGTCACATGTCAAATCTGAAATTGAGGTCACCAAAAAAATATGAGATTAACCCCTAAAGTTCCGAGGCCTATTTTTTGCCAAAAAACACTCAAAACTGCCATTTCTATAGCAAAAAGTACAAAAAAAAATTATTGTTTTTTTTTCACATCTAACCGTAGGATCTTACACCTAATTGGTATGAGAATGTGTGAAAAAAAATTCAGAATTTTTGACCGCATAGATTGCAAGACAACTGCGTTTAAAGTGGAAAAAACAAGTTTTTCAGCACATTGCGGGACCAGATTTTTTGACTTTAAACATTTTTAACTTAAAATTTTTGCACTATAGCGTTTTGATCTTTAAATCTTTATAGTGGAGAATTGAGTTGAGAGTCTAGGAAAAAAAAAATTCAAAAAAACTTAATTATCATTCTTAAAAAAATTGTTAAGTAGAAGTAGGTATAAGATAGAAGGAAAATCTAAAATATTCATATATTTTAGATGGAATTAAAATGCACTAATTCCAATGGTGAGATTGTTCTAGCAAGTAAAATAAGCCATCCCAAAAAAAAAAATTGAAAAATCACAAAAATTGCATTCCGAAATGCATCCTACAAGTTATTTTTTTCAAGAAGATGCTCTAACTGCCCGAAAAACAAGAATGTCCATAACTTCCTCATAACGAATCCAAATGAGATGAATCAAAGCTTTCCAGATAGACAAAAATATAATCTATGAGAAAAAAAATATTAAAAAAAAAATTCAAAATTTTGCAAAATTTTTTTGCTGCTCCCCGTCCCCACGCATTCCAAGAAATGGCATAATTTCTTGCTCAAAGGTCCGATTTCAAAATTTTATTATCTGCCACGTACCTCTCTCAATTCTTCATGTTCACAAAAAGTTTAAAAAAATTAGGAGAAAATTTCAGCCCGTAGGTACCTGCCCCAAGTCCCATTTGTCCCTCGAACGGACAATGGTCCTTTAGGGGTTAAAGTGCATAACCCCAATCGATTTGCAGCTTCTCAAAATCTACCCTACAGTTTTTTTAATGAATTTCTAATGTGATTTTTTCTCCAAGATCTAGTGTATTTGAGTCTCATTTCCACGAGTTTTCAATACTAGAAAATCAAAATATGCAATGACTCTTTGTACAAAATCTTGAATAGAAAAATCATAATCATTCATTTTCAAAATCAAATTTTTAATGCTAAAATTAGACTTCAAAAAGAGCTTTTCAGAAATATTAAATACTAAAAATAATAACTTGATAAGGTTTTATTTAACATCAAAGTTATCAATTGACCTAGAATTTGGTGCCTTAGGCATTTAAGGGTTAAAGTATTGGTATATTTTATATCAAACCAATACAAAACTCTCATAGACTCATATTTTGATTGTGTACAAATAATTGGAACTTCTCCGAAATGTCTAATATATCCTTGATTTATGTAAACAGTTGATTTTTTCTTTTTTTCATTGATATATGATGTGATGTTTTTTTGGAGATATTTTAATAAATATTAATTGGATGAAATGCACTCTTTACAACATCCATCATTCCTAGTGGATGGTTGAGTACTTAGAGGTTAATTCCTAAGTGGTTCAAAGGCCACATTGTGCCCTCTACATTCATATGTGGCCCTTATTCTCCAAATTTTTGAAGTATTGGCCAAATATGTGAACTACAAAATTGAAGATAAAACAACCTGTAATTTTCTGTTGTTCCTAGAAAAATATTGCAACACTCGTTGTTGAACTAAGAGGCTGCCGAATATGCTCAAGTGTGTATTTCTAGAGAAAATTGCTTCCACCACGTCTACATACGTTTGTCCCTTGTGCCCACATCTACCATGAACAGGTATATGGCGCACATTCAGCAAAAAAAATAAAAAAATATGGACCACAAATATATACATATATATATATATATATATATATATATATATATAAATGGAGAATAAATCATTCACATGCAAGCTTGTGTATACCGTAGTTAGGCAATGTATACATTTATCAAACACACCCAAAAACACTTACTATAGGGGTTAATCCTTTAGTGCTCAATTTCTTTTTGAAAATTTTACAATTTTTTTGGGTATACCTTTGTAGGAATATATTATTTGCTTCCATTTTACAACATCATTTATAAAAGAAGGTTGTTCTTAGAATCCGATTCGACCTCGAGGTAGTCCAAATTTTCAAAAACATGAGATTTTTATTCAACACTACAATGTGGACAAATAATTTAGTAATAACTTTCAAACAAAAGTTGCAGTCGATAGCATATCTATATGGTTGGATTTATCATTGTACAATACTGGTATTTATCAATAAAACTTGGTACCAAAAAATCAAAATTGATTGTATCTAAAATATGGACTTGAAGGCACTACTAGTGTTAATTTAATCCATTAACGGCAATTTTATAAACAATTGAAATTTTGGTTAGATTCCCATGAATTTAATATTGAATGAATCTTTCTATTTAGGGTTTACTGGGGTTTTTTTGACCCAAGGTGCCGACATATATTTTTACACAAAAATAAAAAAACATTTTGATGTGATACTTGAAAAAAAGTTATATTGTCCAAATTATTCTCTCTTGTACTTCTAAAATTTGGCATATACGTAAGTAACATGATGTAGAATATAAATGTCAAAAAGAAAACTACCTCAAAATGTATTTGTAGTTTTAATATTTTTTGGATTAAAATTGTCTTAGGTTTTGTCTATAATATGTGTAAGATCTCGAATGCATTCATTTTCATGAATTAAAGTCTTTTTGAACTCTTTATCTTGAAAGGACGGAGAGCACAACAATATTCTCAAACCTCAAAGTTTTGAAGAATATGTAAAGAACATTCATATCAAATATAAAACATGACTTTTTTAAAAATCCAATACTTTCATAATAGAAATTCATTATAGCACAAAGAAAATTTCTATGTCATTTTACATTTAGACAAGTGATAATAAGTCTTCAACTTCAAACTTCAATTAATTGCTCCTTTAAAGGATCTATTCAAAATTTTCAAGTGAAATAGTAACTAGACTTTAGAAGCTTCATTTTCTTAATTTTATTCAAAAAAAAATCAAAGAAATCATATTTTGAATGTCAAAATCAATTTTTAGGGGAATTTTTTTCAAAATATTGCATTATACTATATATGTATACCATTTTATTGATAAACTATCCCTTCTAAAATAAAAAAAATAACTATTATGATTGGTCGTCCACTCAATGATGTAGGTAAAGCCTTCATCGAGAAGTTGCACACACAAAAATGGATAAAAATCAATTGTTTTTAATATAAAAAATGATTGGTTGGTAATCTAAGGAACACATTTTATCCCCTAGCATCAATGTCATGCAAATTGCTAAGCAACAACACTTGTTATTGTCTAAATAAGTTTTGGGACATATTTCCTGCTATTCAATTGTAAAAGCTTGATTGAATCTTATTGGTAGTCAAAAGAAGATCCTAGATTCTCTTAGAATGCATTTCTTGGACACTGTACAAATAAACTATGTATTTTCAAAGTGCTAAGTAAACCCTAAAGTACCCTAGCCTCTCATGAATAAAGACAATACATAATAAGCAAGTATTTATAAGTGTTGAATTTAGAAAAAGGTCACAATTAGATGGAGTTACCTTAACCTTAAAAGGAATGGATCCATGACTACGAATTCAAGCCTCACAATCCTTTGCTTTGTTTGTTGCCATTTTGCAACTATATATGAATGAAATTTTGTATGTTTTATTTTCAAAAATGAAATCACATGTCTTCTCTGAATAATAAAATTTGTTTTTTTTGGTGAAAATTTGAAATTCTTGTTAATTTTTTAAGGAAAAAGTGAAGAAAATTCATAAAAATTACCAAAAATGCTCAAAATATCTGAATTTTCACTAAAAGAGTGTACATTGTAGTGTTTAAGATCATGGTATACACCAAAGTTATCACTATCATCCTAAAATTAAAAAACTAACAAACCGTGGTACTAGGGCCATACTTCAAATTGCAATAAAATATTGAATTTTCCAAATTCTCCAATTTGAGTAGAAACTACACTTGATAAAACTTCATTTCATCATTCCAAAAATATCATTTTTATGGCTAAAATTTCCATCAAGAATACAGAACAAGAAGTTTCAAAAATACACTACAAAGGTGATCAATCGATTAAGCATCTTTTAAAAAAAAAAGTCAATAATATAATAGTGAGGAAATATCCAATTCTATTCATTTCAAATGCATTCAAGCAACTCCTCCAAAATTGAATGAAAATTATTTTTTTCCATCCTACAATCCATCCTGAAATCATCCAAAGGACACAAAATGTCCTCAACGTGGTTTCAAGGTTAATTGTTGAATTATCAATCCAATTTACCCCTTCAAACATCCCCTTTCAAAGCTTAAAAAAAAAATCAATCCAAGTTTTCATTTGAGTCAAAAATCCATACCTCAAATTAGGCTGTTTGTTTTATTTCTTTTATTTGTTACAATGAGATTTCTTCGACCCTAAGTCCCTCGGTCGCATTCTTGGTACCGTTGGAAAGCTCTCTTTGAAAAGGGGTGCATGGGCTTTGTTCTATGGTGTTCCAACTCACAAGAAAAAAAATATTGAATTTCGAAGTTTTTTATGATTTAAAAAATTAGAAAATTACTTTTACTTTTATTGCGGCATCCGTCGGCACAGGGCACACTACCGTACGTGAAGGTTTGATCTGGCACCTGAGTGCTGGAAAACTTTACTTTTGGCGCGCAGATGGGTTTGACAGGTGGTATATTCCAAAAATTCACTTGTAATCTTCCCAAAATTTCACTTGTAATATTTTCTAAAATTCAGACATCCCAAAAAATAATTAATTTATGTCCGAATCTGACCTTCACGTAGGGTAGTAAATTTAAAAGAAAAAAATAGAAAAAAACAAAAACAAAAAAACAACTAAAACCCTAACTACGGTAGTGACTAACTAGTGACTGGGCTCCGCTCTATGGACTGTGCAGACAACACTGCCTGGATTGCTTGCTGCCCCGAACAAGCCAAGAAACCTCGGTGCTGGCTTGTGACAGCCAGCGCTGCTTTCTCGTTTTCACTCGCAACAAATCTTTGTTGCAAACGGTCTGTTTGGGCTCATATGCGCGGTACTCATTTTCGGGCTTTGATCGGTGTATGCGGATTGTGGTGCAACTGATTCCTTGTGGTGCAATTGGAAGAGGGCGACATGGCGTCTCCTGCATTGGGGCACACCATCAACAAATTGTTGGACCTTTGTCGTGCGCATCCCGATGTACTGTCAATTTCACTTGCCTCTTGTTCAATTGGTTTGGTTGTGTTGGAATTGGTCTTGGGTTCGTTTCCGGGAAGAGAAAGAGATGGAGTTTCGTGGATTTGGGTTGATCAATTGGAGTGGAGTGGAATGGAGTGGGTGATTGAAAGGAGCATTTGAAACGGTGGATGAGAGTCTGATTGCTTGTGTGGGCAGGTTTTGTTGTTAGCTTGTGGGAGAATTCCTGCCCAGATTGGTTATGGAGGCTTTGGTTGATATAGAGTATTATTGAGTTGGGGATTGGGTGTTGGAGATGTGCAGGGATTGCCTCAGAAAGTAGTGGAGGAAGAAATCACTGATTTGGAGCTTTTGAGACAAGCCCTGAACTGGTTACTGTCGAAGGTATTGCAGCATTGACCTTGTGATGCTCTTCTTTACTGCAGCTGTGCCTCGGCTTGGGTTTAGGGTTTAGGACTAGATGAAAGGAGATGAAGAATTCTATTGTGAGACGTACCTGCCTTTGCAAACACAATATGAGCTTCAGATTGGGTTCAAAAGAATCTGGATTGGCTCACTATTCATCGATTCCAAGGGTGTTCGATAAGATCTGTAATAATGTTGTGATTAGGGTTTTACAGCATAAACAAATATCTGATCGTCATAATTGACAAGGTTGCTTGTTTCTGAAGTGGAAATAAAATGTGTATGGTGCAGCAAAGGTTGCAGTTGTTTACGCAAGGGGACAACATCGTGTACAAGGAGCCAAGTACCGAAGTAGCTGTGAAGTAAGTTTGTGTTTTTGATACATTTAGTAGGTTGTTGCAGCGTTGGTGAAATGTTATGGTGATTGAAGCAGGGATTCATGTATCAACAACAATATTTTGAGAACGAGTCATAAGAGATTTAGGGTTTAGGGCTTAGGGTTTAGGGCTTGTCGTTTACGAGTGTAGCGCTTGCGACCCATGGCTCAATTGTATAGATGTGCAGGTTCAGAGGCCTGACTTCAGAAGACATGCTGGTGTACCAATCTATTGAAGCAGCTGCAAATCAAGGTATTGCGGGAGGCTCTTACAGTGACGAAGTGGTTGTGAATTCCCCGCATGATCTATTTTCTATTTTGAATCGAGTTGCATTACACTTAACGAAGGAGATGGATTGTGAATAGGCTTATTTTATAAGAATCGTTAGCCTTTGTTCCCTTCTTGCAGGTATATGGACTGCAGACTTGAAGAGAAGAACTAACTTGCAGCAGCCGCAAATTAATAAGGCCTTGAAGAATTTGGAGGGTCGAAGCTTGGTCAAAGCCGTGAAGACTGTTACGGTACGATTCCGTTGTCCATCCATATTACAGCGAACCCATTACTAAGGACGAAAGATTTGTGATTATGAAACCTCCAATTCAATTGATCATGCTGTGAAAAATATTATTCAGACAGTGACAATTTCATATCACGAGAATCACTGAAGAACATTTCATGCGCTGGTCGAAAAATAAGTAGAATTGGATAAGAGAAATCTCTATTTGACTTGCTGAAAACTGCTGAAAACATGAGGTTCATTTTCATACTTTTGATCCTTTAGGAATTAGGCCATTTGTGGATAGTTCTCTAGTTTATCAAGTGTATCCTCGTTCTAGGTTGAATGCATGCATTGCCAGCACGCCCGTTGAAATTTTTGGTCTCCAATCTATTATTGATTGTCATAAAATGTTGCTTGCCCATGGCAACTTTGAATTCAACCATGTTGGTGTTGGCTTATTCCTCCTAAAGCACGTAATTCTGTGATGCTTCCTACACTTCGCACTGTCCTTAAGAGCCTGGATATTGCTGCAGAACAAGAATCGTAAGGTGTATATGCTATTTGAGTTGACTCCATCTCGGGAGGTCACTGGTGGTGCTTGGTACACTGAGCAAGACTATGATGCAGAATTTGTGGACGTTGTTAAGCAGCAATGCTTGCAATTCATTACTAGGCAGGCAAGCTTCTAAAATCTCTTAAAAGCTCTCAGTGTAAATCTTCCTCATTCTGGGTATGATGTCTCTTCATAAATCGGAGTCATGTCTAGAGAGCATCGTTGACCCTTCGTTCAAGCATGTGAACCTGGTCAAGAGATGCCGGTGTGGTTCTCTACTGCATCTTGCTTTCCTGGCAGCATTTGAGGATTATTTTTTAGGCCATCTCATCAGGTTGGAATCTCATTGCAGGGTCGGAATGTGTGCATGTAGGGATTGGCCGATTTGGAAGCTATTGCAGATGCTATTCGCAAGTCTGGTATTACCCAGGTTGAGCTTGGGTTAGAAGAGTTCAAGCAGGTGGGCATCTGGTCTATTGCCGTTCTCCTTAGTTGATGGATACTGGTCTTCAATTGAAAGATGGTGTCCTATTCGTGGGATTTGATTTTCTAGGTTGGTTATCGTTTCACTTTATGCGTGAAGCTTCTTGAATTCAAATTCGTATCTATAGGAGTAAAGCGGCCAATTTTGGCCATTCGGGCACTTAGGGGTTATAGTAGGATTCCATAACCCCTAAGTCGCCAAACTAAGAATTGAATTTACACATTACAAGCTAATAGTTGAGTGGAAAATTTATTTGAAACGTTTTTCTGTTTTTGTAGATCATGGATACCCTTGTATTGGATGGAGATGTTGAGGAGACAATGGGTGGTGCAACATTTTCCTCTGTGAGTATCTTTGGACTTTAACTTGGCTACCAAATTGAGTCGAGGGTCCTTAATGCAAAATTTGAACTTCCAGTTTTCCACATGGGCATTAACATGGCATATGTGGTGTAGGAAACTTTATGCTACAGGGTTGCCAAATCGCGTATACCCGAGATGTCAGCACTTACGAACATTCCTTGTGGCATCTGTCCTGTAAGTATCTTGCTCGTCACAGTTTCACGATCATGGTTTTAGGTAGGGGATTTTATATGCGTCTCTTTGATCATTTTACGTATCTGGGAGTGTAAATTTTGGGAGACCTATAGAATTGTGTAGAGACCTTGGGGTACAGGAACCCAATCTCTTGGGAGAATTGTTTATCAGCATGTAGGAATGTTTTATCCAATTTCAAAGTGAGGTTTTAGACCACTACTAGTGAAAGTAGACATCCCCATCTCCATTCAAGGTCAATGGCCTTGCAAATTGAGCCAAGTCATGCTTACGATCAGTTCAACCAAGTGTATAAGTAGTGAGTTGTTGGTAACAAGGGTCAGTATAGAAGTGGGGATCAGGTCTCTCATCGGTTTTAGTGTCCTATAACTTGCAGCTCAAATGCTTGTTTGTTTAATTTTGCAGGTTCTACACGAGTGTTCACCTGGTGGTCTCGTATCACCAGAGACTTGTGTCTATTTTAATGAGTGGCTTTCATTCTAAGAGAGCTTAGAGGGTGAGGTTATACACGGTGACAACTTAGCACTGAGGTTGATGCTCTCTTTGAGTGCCAACATGCATCAATAGCTGAGATGTGCTTATGAGGAAATTGCTTGTGAAGGTTTTTTTCGCAAACCGTCATGGTGGCCATTGTGCTTGCAGCTGAGCACTTCGGTGAAGCTTTTGATGACATGTGAGTGTAGATTATCTGGGGCTACATCCCACATACCGTATTCAGAAACTGGCCCAAATTACATGGTTAAAGTACGTTGAGCACTTCTGAAACCTTGTTAACCCATAAAGCATCCTTACAGAGACCAAAAGTTCGGCTCATGACCTGATTGTATTTCGACTCCGAGTGACCACCAGTTGAGTTTTTCATCCATCCAAGCATTTTTATATTCTTGTGTTCGTTGTCCTAACGTTTTGGATGATATAGATTTTGAAAGCTCCGTCCTCTCTGGCAAGTACAGTAACATTGAGTTCAAGTATGTTGTAAGTTATATCAAAAATAAGTTGAGTATGTTGAGTTTTGGGGATTACAAATAGTTCTTCAAAGAACCCAAAAATAAGACAAGATGATCATAATAATTTTAACTTTAATCTTAAGATATTAATCTTAAAAAATCTTTAAAAATGATCATAATTAGAACTTTGGATTTCGACCTTAGTGGGGTGTACAGCTGTTGGGTCTTGATGCATCCAGGAAGATTCTTGTTTATGTTGAAGTTTCTTCTTGCTTTCGTATGTTTTATTCCTTCTGGAGCATCGCATCGTGATCTGTGTGCACCCCACGGGTTAAGTTATGGATTGGCGTTGTCCTCTCTACAGTACCTTACACGATTTCATCTTTCTGGTAAGGTAGAGAGCCACATCGTGACACCTCTGCTTTGACAATATCAACAAAGATGTCAGTCTTGGGGACTGAGAAAGTAAGTTACGAAGCTGGCAGAATTTATGACTGAGTCTGCGAACGTGATGCTTGCGTGTGCTGCCATGTGGAAGCGTTGCATTCCTTCCAATCTCAAGCAAAACCCATGGATGCAAATCTCCGTCAAGGCCTGTTTACACTCAAGCCCCTGACAACTGATATTAGGGTTGAAGATAACTCGACCCTCTCTAACGACACTTTGTAATTGCAGTCTTTTGTAACGTAAGGTAGATCAGACTATTATCACCCAGATTTGCTATCTAGGTACCTTGGAGAACCTTGGAGAAGCTATATGTTAACTCTCATATTTTTTAGCGATTGAAAAGTTTGAGAGAAGTCATTTGCAAGTAGAATCAAGACATTTCGACAAGAAATGAATTTTTAGTGATTTTCAAAGTTTGTTGAAACTAAATTGATAAAGCATGTGTAGACCCATGCTAAACCACTTGTTGATGTGTCCCTTCTCCAAATGCATAGTCATGATTGCTAAAGGATTGCTAAAATTGTGGTCATGGGTGGGTTATTGACGCAAATGGGAGAGCCTAGTAGATGTTGGAATTGAGTGACTGATGGCATTAGGTTGTACTACATCAACTACATGTTAGAGTGAGTGTTTGAGCATAGTTTCTATTTTATTTAACTGTGAAAAGGTCCTTTCTAGCCCCTTGGGTATTCTTGCATTGGAATAATTGAAATTGTCAATTCTATAGTTAGTGGTTTCTTAATTGGATGGGAGGGCTTGTTGTATTTGTACTTGCACAGAGATCACATACGTTGCAATGGTGCAGGACAATCTTAATTTCTTGATTTGCACAAGGGAAATTATTTAATCTAGGATTTGGATCATATGAAGTCCAAAGACATTGTTTGTCTAGAAAGAGTAGCAATGAACAATACATGAATTAAAAAATCCTCTTATTTCTTTGCCTTAGTAGGCTAACCATTTTTATTTTGTTAGTTGCTAACCTACTCAGTTATTTATGCCCATGTCCTAAAATTTCATAAAGATTCTCTGGTTTGTCCTACCAATTATGAAATTTTCCTTTACAGATTAACTTTTTAAACTTTCTGTTGGGTCTTGTTGGAATATTTAAATTCTTTTAGTATGCATACTTTGGACTTGATATGAATAAACTATTAAATTGACCTAAAAGCATAGTCTATAGTAGAATTGAGTTATTTGTGTAACATCTTTTTGAGGTCAGTGTAGACAAAATAAAGGTTTATAGCTCTATACCCATAATTCTTTCATTTGGGGGAATTTTTTTTAACTACCACTATCTGAGTCAAAGTGTTAGCAAAAAAATTATATCACCAAGTAAATGTTAGAAGCTTGGCAAAATTCTCATTTCATCCTTGGTAATGATAGTATTTTGCGAGGACAAATTCGTTTCTGAATCCAATCCCCTACATTTGTTCAGAGCTTGACATGTGAAGGTTCTCCAATCATAGCAAATTATGGTTATACAGTAGAACCTTTTTTAGTCCATAGTGCCGAGACTATGCATTAAAAGAGGTTTATGCATTTGGAGAGGTTATATTTGTTTTTGTCCAAGTGCATAGTGCCAGGACTATGCACTAAGAGAGGTTTATGCATTTGGAGAGGTTATATTGGGCCCACCTACAATAGAGTTTGACGGCAAAAACAAATGATGGCACATGAAGAAAGTAATTGCCCATCCAAACAAATAAACTAGAGATGAAGACACCTGTTCTACAAGGAACTTGTAGGGTTGTTTCATCTTCTCTTTCTAGCAAGTACTATCCCTAATACTATACGTATGACCCGGGTCATTAAAGTCAATTCCCTAAATTTCAGGCTTTAACTTACTGAACCTTTATTAAAATATATTTCACATAGGCCCCATCCACAAACCTCTCTTAGTACATATTATGCACTAGGAAAGTATGCACTAAGAGAGGTTCTACTGTATGAGGCAATTGCACCCATTTGCCTACCCCATTTCCCAAACTAACTTGTAATAATGTTGTTTGAATATTAAACCCTCCTAAACGCATTTCAATGTTGATCCCTAAAGATTCTTGCTTGAAATGTACAACTTCTATTAATGAGAGCCTAGAGTTGTTTTTGGCTACACCTATTTTCAACACCTTCAAGATTTGTAATATATTAATAATGTGTCTAAAAAATTCATGCTAAAAGAATCTTAGATCCCACTTCCAACACAATCCAAAAAATACCTATACAACATAATAATAGATACTTTGCTCAAATCTGTATTTGGAAGTTTTTAATCCCTAAAGTTCCAAGGCCTTTTTCCATCAAAAACCACTCCAAACTGCCATTTCTATTGCAAAGAGCAAAAAACTTACAAAATTGTTTCTCTTGCATATCTAACCGTAGGATCTTATACTAGACTAGTATAAAAATGCGTGGTAAAAATTTCAAAAACTTTGACCAAGTAGATTGCATGATACTTGCATTTAAATTGAAGAAAATAAGCTTTTTTTACACCTTGCTGTTGAGTAGATTTTAATGGCTTTCAATCTTATTCACTTAAAAAATTTGCACTACTGATTTTGATTTTCTAATTTTTGATTTTGAAGAATCGAGTTGAAAATATGTAAAAAAATCAACAAAATATATTTAGTTTTCATTCATTAAAAAATTGTTAAGTAGAAATAGGTTCAAAATTGAAAGAAAAACTAAATTGTTAATAGCTCTAAGATGGAATTAAAACAGAATAATCCCAATAATGAGATTGTTAAAAGAAGCAAACTTAACCCTATCTAACAATTTTTTTGAAAAATTGCAAGATTTGCATTCAAAACTGAATTCTATATGTTATTTTTTTTAAAAGATGCTTAGATTGCTTGAAAAACAAGATTGTCTAGAACTTTCTCATTACTAGTCCAAATAATATGAATCAAAGCTTCAAATGTAGAGAAAAATATAAACTTTGAGAGAGAAAAAAAATTGTTAAAAAAAATTCAATTTTTTTTTTTTTTTTTTGAGCTGCCCCTTGAGTTGCTTTCTAGATTTAGGGTGGCATCACTTTTGCTCTTGGGCACCGATTGAAATTAAAATTATAATTCCATAAAGCTAATTTGATTTCCTATCTTCAAAAAAAGTTTCATAAAATCTTGTAAAAAATTTCAATCGCACAAGCCTACCCAAACTCCCAAGAGTCCAATGGAGGGACCTTGGGACCTTAATGGTTAAGGTGATAACATCCAAAATTGTCCATGTATCCATTTATGACTTGAAGATTTCTATATTGAAAGTGTCCCTAAAAGTGCATCTAACTTGTTTCCACACTTAATTGCAATTGGTAGATTGTTGATTTTCTAGATTTCAGATTCAATAACAAGCTATGTGATGGTTTCAGTGGCCTCCACTTTGAAAATTCATAATAATAATATGTCTAATCCAAGAATTATATATATATAAATTTTAATTTTTTTAATTTTTTTAATTTGTGATTTTCAATTGCTAAAACTAAAAAAAAAAAGAATCTTGAAAAAGGTGCCATCAACAATGCTAGATTGCCTATTTTGACAATTTTGGATGTTTTCACCTTAACTATAGTTCTTATTGGTGCCTAGCAGATCTAGCACCAATTAACCCCTAAAGTCCCATTGGCCCTACGGGGGCCAAAATGCGACTTCGGGTAGGCTCATACAGTCTCAATATTCATCATAATTTTCTGAAACTTCTTGTGAAGCTTGGAAAACACATAAGCTTCTTGGGAATATAAATTTTATTACAATTGATGCCTAGAAGCAAAAATTATGGCACAAAAAGTCAAAAATGGAGGTCGGCGGGCAGCCCAAAAAAAATCACAAACAGTCAAAATAATTAAAATTTTTTTTTTTCCTAAAATATTATGTTTTTGTCTACATTTGAAGCTTTGATTCATTCAAAGCTATTGTACTAGTGATGAGAAAGTTATGGACAATCTTGTTTTTTGGGCAATCTAAGGGTGTTCTTAAAAAAAACTCTTTGTCCAACTTTGAATGCTAATATTTTCCAATCCGTACGGTCAAATTTGATGAAATTTTTACCACATGATCTTAGACAAATGAAGTACAAGATCCTACGGTTAGATTCTAAAAAAATGTTTTTTCTACTTTCCTAGATGAATGCAGCAAAAAATGATAGTTTTGAGTGGTTTTTGACAGAGAAATGGCCTTGGGACTTTAGGGGTTAATCGAATAGTTATTAAAAGTGAAAAAGAAGATTCGGCATCCATTTTCAATTTCTGGAAATTCAATATATATTTTAACTTCAGCTACTCACCTTAAGCATAAGTCTTTCATAGAGCTTCAAAAGCCACATATTGTTTGTAAATGGACGAAAAGACAAGCTCTTTATACAAGTGGATTGGTAGAAGATAAAACAGCCCATGTGGGATATATAAAGTAAGATTTGTAAGAATTCAAATGCTCATGGCCAGTCAAGTCAAAAGCAAGAATCGTGTTTAAAGTAGAATTTTAGACTTCATTTAGACGTAATAGAATAACTTTTCTCACAAAATTTTGGACTATGTTAATATAGAAAATTAAGATGAATTCTATCTTGTTTGAGATTTCAAGCCTCCAATCAAAAGTTATAGACAAAGTTCATAGAGAGATTGGAATGGCCATTTTCTTTGGCATTTTCAAACATCCTCATTGAATTTTGCATATAAATTTTTTTAAGAGGCTCAAAATCACAAACGCGTTTTGGAAATGAAATTTATCTTGATTTCCCAAAAAAAATTTAGTTCAAATTATTTCATATTTTTTTTCCTACTACGCCAAAATGAGGTCTAAAATTCTACTTTGAACGCAATTCCTATGTTTTAATAATGATTGATTGAGTTCTCATCCTCAAATTATTTCAATATTGCTTTGAAAATTTTTAACAGACAATAGATTTCATTATAAAAACGGCCTTTCCCCCTTTACAGTCACCACTAACTGTTAATGAAGTAATTCCTTCATTTTGCCATTAAATTTTTTTGATAGTAGATGGTGAAATGATGGATTGATATTTGACTCAAAAATATAAAATTTTCAACATTATTTCATTCTAATTTCCTTAATCCATGAAAGAAGACCTGGTGACTGTGGACATCATCCCTTTTGGTACCATGTGAATCATTGGTTTAAAAAAAATTCAAAAGCACTCATTGGAAGTCAAACTATTGTATAAGACCTCTCCTTTTAACACAAAACTAATGTGTCCTGTGTTGTTGCCAAAATCAAAATTAAAAAAAAGAATATTTTTTCAATTTTTTATTCATAAAACTTCAAACTTCAATAAGTTTCATACCATTGGTCCAAACACCACAAAACAAAGTCTGTGCACCCTTCCTTGTGGACAGCTTTCAACGGTACTAAGAACGCGATTGGGAGACACACGGTCCTTCATATCTTGCCGTAACAAACAAAACAAACAAAACAAATAGCCTACCTTAACCCCTAAATGACCAAGCTGCGTTTTCTGGCAACATAGCAATTTGGGGTAGCTCACTACAAATGAAATTTTTATTTTTTTCCTTTGAAAATTTTACACATGTGCCCAAGGAGTAGCTTTAAGGCACAACAATTTTCATAACTTTTGACTACAGTTAAAAAGTTATTGTATGATGTGTAATTTTCATTGATCTTTGGCAACCCGGGCAGCTCAAAAAATTAATTTTTTAAAAATAAAAATTTGAAATTGGTTTTCTAGATTTATATATACTTGGTAGATTTGAATCATTCAATTTTGATTAATGAGATGAAAATTATGAAGAGTTTTAGTTTGCGAGTAGGTATAGAGCCTCTGCAAACCATACTTCCCCCAAACTAAAACTCTTCATAACTTTCATCTCATTGATCAAAATTGAATGATTCACATCTTTTCACGTATATATAAATTTAGAAAATCAAATTCAAATTTTTATTTTCTTAAAAGTAATTTTTAAAAAGTTTTTTGAGCTGCCTGGATTGCCCAAAGATCAATGAAAATTAAATATGATCATGCAATAACTTTTTTCATATGTAGTCAAAAGTAATAATATTGTTGCAACCTTAACCTCCCAAAGGACATTTGTCCATTGAATGAACAATTGAAAATCTGGGTACGTTCCTATGAAGTCAATTTTGGTCAGATGTTCACAACACTTTAACACAAGGTGTGAATATATATCCTCATAGTGAAAATCAATTTTTTTTCGATTGGGTGCCCCAATCAAAAGTTATTCTACCCTTGAACTTTTTTGGCAACTCGGACAATTTAGGAATCTTGTGGAAATCTTTTGCAAAAAGCTCATTAACTTTTGGTATTTGGCATGTATATAACTTACATGATATAAGATGCAAATGTCAAAAATATAAGCATACGTAGTGTAAATATCTCACTCTAGGAGGAGTTAAAGTCTACTAACCTTGTCGGACAAGGCTAAAAAAAAATATTCTTCTAATTTCAAATGTTATAATCTTTCAATCCATAAGGTCAAAGTTTTTGAAAAAAAATTCACACATTCCTATAGTAGTCTAGTATAAATTAGTGCAATTTAATTTTTTTTTTACCTTTTTTTTTTTTTTCTCACTGCCCTGAAAAGTGGCATTTTTTCACAATTTTTGTCTGAAATATGTCTCAAGGCTTTAGGGGTTAAAGCTACTCCTTGGGCACATGTTGTGTGAAATTTTCACAGAAGAAAAATAAAAATTCCATTCGTAGTGAGGTGCCCAAAATCACTATGTTGCCAAAGAATGTAGCTTGGTCCTTTAAGGGTTAAGGTATGGATTTTGAGGATGAATAGTTGCACTTCTGTCCTACTTAGAAGGATTCTCTATTATTCATTAGCCAGAAAATGGCAGTGGCAGCCTTTAACCCCTTATTGACGTAACAAATGTTTGGTGTCCGATGAATGACAAAGAATCCTTGCATGCGGATAGAAATGTAACTATTCATCCTCGAAATTTTGTTGTGAAAAGGGACATCTTCTATAGTAGTTTGACTTCCAATGAATGCCTTTGCATTTTTTTAACCCCTAAAGGGACGTTGTCCCTTGGGGGGACAAATCGAATTTCGGCCAAGTACCTATAGGCTGAATTTTTGTTGTGATTTTTTGAAACTTAAAAAAAAAACAGAAAAACTGATAAGCTCTGTGGGAATATAGTTTTTTTCACAATCGGTGCCCGGGAACAAAAGTTATGACCAAATAAGCTCAAAGCAGGAAAACAAAATTTGCGAAAATTTGAATTTTTTTTCTCATAGATTATATTTTTTCCTATTTGGAAAGCTTTGATTCATTTCATTTGGATTTATTATGAGAAAGTTATGGACATTCTTGTTTTTCGGGCAGTTAGAGCATCTTCTTGAAAAAAATAACTTCTAGGATTCATTTCTAAATGAAATTTTGGCAATTTAAAAAATAAAATAAAAATTTCATGGTTTAATTTACTTGCTAGAACAATCTCACCATTGGGATTAGTGCATTTTAATTCCATCTAAAAGATATTAGTATTTTAGATTTTCCTTCTATCTTGTACCTACTTCTACTTAACAATTTTTTTTCCTAGACTCTCAACTCAATTCTCCACAATAAAAATTTAAAGCTCAAAACTCCGTAGTGCAAAAATTTTAAGTTAAAAATGTTCAAAGTCAAAAAATCTAATTCCGCAATGTGCTGAAAAACTTGATTTTTTCACTTTAAATGCAGATATCTTGCAATCTGTGCGGTCAAAAATTCTGAATTTTTTCCATACATTCTCATACTAGTTAAGGGAGACGACCCATTTCCGATCACTTAAGCAATTCAACATATCTGGTGTATGGGTATGATGGGGAAATTTTTTCCCGTTTAGAGAAATAGATTTAAGAAAGATTCCATATTTTTGTACATTTTTTTCCTCAAAAATAAAATTTCTATGAATCTTTTTCGTGAAGATTCCATGTAACCTATTCTTGTTATATAGGTCATCATATTTCCAACCACAGGCCGGTTACAAAATCGACAATGCTTCAATGCAGGTGATAATTGTAGCCTCCAATGTACATCTTATGGTCTTTCTATGCTTTCAATGTACACCTCCCCAATATTTGTGCTTCCCCTTCTCACAAATATCTACGTGAGCTGTCACCTAAACCACCAACTGATCAAAAACAAAGCACTCTAACTAATGGAAATGGGTGGCTGATCGGAAATGGGTTGTCTCCTTTAGGTGTAAGATCCTACAGTTAAATGTGCAAAAAAACATGACAGTTTTTTTACATGATGCTATAAAAATGACAGTTTTCAGTGTTTTTTGGCAGAAAAAGGCCTTGGACCTTTAGGGGTTACGGCAATGATTCTCACGGTATCCAAAGGGATGATTTCCACAGTCACTAGTCCGTCCTTTAACCCAGTAAGGACGCCGCGGACCATAAGTGTCCGATGAATGACAAGGGATTCTCCAATGTAGGACAGAACTACAACTATTCATCCTTGGAGTTTTTTGTGGAAAGTGGAGAACATCTACAGGAGCTTGACTTCTAATGAGTATTTTTGAAATTTTTTATTCCAATGACTCTCACGGTTATACAATGCATGATTTCCAGGGTCACCCCCCGCGTCCTTACAGGGTTAACGCTGTAAGGACGCGGGGGGTGACCCTGGAAATCATGCATTGTATAACCGTGAGAGTCATTGGAATAAAAAATTTCAAAAATACTCATTAGAAGTCAAGCTCCTGTAGATGTTCTCCACTTTCCACTAAAAACTCCAAGGATGAATAGTTGTAGTTCTGTCCTACATTGGAGAATTCCTTGTCATTCATCGGACACTTATGGTCCGCGGCGTCCTTACTGGGTTAAGGGTTAACTTCAGCTCCCATAGTCATTAATTTCCAAGAAATTCGACTTCACGTTTTTTTTATTATTTCCGTTGAAAATGCTATCAAGCTCCATTTTGGCTCAAGCTTTGCAATTGGCTTTTGAAGTGGCTCCTCCTAAGTTCCAGTAGACTTCCAAAGTCCTTCTGTTTTAAATCTGACAGATAAAATCGCAGAGAGACTGCCCTCTGATGCTCCGACAGGTGTCACCTGCTGGGTGGCAGGGTGGCCGAAAAGCATCTTCTTCTTCCACCTCAACTCAAATCCTCAGCTTCCACGAAATCCCATGCTCCACATAGATTCCCGCAGACCCATCTCAAAATCCGAGGTGGAACAAAATTGCTGAGCTGGAAGTCCACTTGTAAAATCACCTCGTAAGGGACAACGACCAGTACACCAGTGTCCCCACACGCAGCAACCATCGCCACCATTCAAACGTCGCGCTCAACCAAAAAAAAGGACGCCATCAAACGCCATCGCCAGACACTCCTGCAATTTTGCATCCTCTCCTCCATTGTGCGTCTCCTTGCTCCAAAATCCAAAATTCAAGCTCTCAAATTGACAAGAGTTGCTCTAAATTCGCTTGTAGTTTGAACAGGAGCCCCCAAAACTCAAGCTCTCAAGTAGACAGCAATTGCTCTGAATTCGCTTGTAGATAGAACAGGAGCTGTTAGCTGCCGGCCGTGACTGGGTTTGGAGTGGCGGAGGTTTTGGGTTTGGGGGGAGGGAGGGAGGGCTGGGTGGGTATGAGGATATCCAACTCCGGAGTCGTCGCTCTGCTGGTGGCTGCTCTTCTAGGTTGGTTTCTTTCAATTTTTCCGTTTGTTGCGTACTAAATGTTTGGTGATTGGCATCCAATTCTAGAATTGCGACGTACCCGGGTTGTGCAGTGTGTGTTTTGGCAGTTTTTTTTGAGGTTTCTGGCTAGTCAACTGTCTTCTCTTGGTAGCTAGTTCTTTCGAATTGTTAACCACTTCGATGATGATTCAATACTGGAGGTTTGAGTTCCAGGGGACTCTTGGTCATTTACGCTTCAGTTTACCCAGTCAATTCAGAGTTGGCTTAACTTAGTTCTGTTGAATTGCTCACCGTAGCTAGGATAGACTGTGTCCTGAGACAGGTGAACTCAACGGGAGTCTTTAGCTAGCATGTTGTTTGGTTTCTTTTGCTTTGTGATCAACAATTGGCCATGTTAGTCAGCTAGTTTTTACATTTAAACTTTCTTGTGTTAATTTATGATCCAACAATTGGCCATCCTAGTCAGCTGGTTCTCCAAATTTTTATACTAACAGGATAGATTCTATACGGGAATTAGAACACAAGGGAACGGTTTCGAGTCAATTTTACCTTCAGATGAGTGATTATTGCCCCTACTTTCAAGTTGTCCTCAGTCGTGTTGCCATGTAGTAGCATCGTAGCATCGATTGACACTAAGATCATTGGGATAGTTTAACCAACCAAGCAATCCCACGAACCTATGTAGGTTGCAACTACTCCCCTTGATGACTCCTTTGGCGAATAGACCTATGAATGAGTCAAAAACGAGCAGACGAAAGCTCTAGTATCCCTTAAGTGCTAGCTTTTCTTTTTACGTCAACGGCGTCGTTCGCCAAGTGACAGCAATTTCGTCAGAATTTCTCAAGAGCCTGTACGTCTCTTCAGTTTTACAGCCTCATGCACCTGACAAGTGCTGCAGGAGTGAAGTTACAAACTCTGCTGTGAAACACATCTAGGTTGATTATATTATTTTAACCTAGACTGTCCTTCACAGCTCCCATGACTAAATTTTTATTTCTTAAAAACTTCGCCGCCACAAATCGATTCTAGATTTTCATGTAATTCCTGTCTGTTCGATTCCTGGCAGACACTCCGTGCCTTCAATAAATTATCCTCGTTGTCTATTGTAGATATCTCCAGGCACTTCTCAGGGTCCCGTCCATGAACGAACTGATCGATATCCACCCGGCCCTTGAATCATTAATTCATATCAGACTAGCTAGTATTGGACGCCACCATGGAAGATCGATTTCACTGGACATATGTCCATATGTTTCCATTCAATTTCCCTCATTCTGACATCGAATTCATTCTGGGAATTGAATGATTTGGCTCTTCGCCTGTTCAGGTGCGGCTGTGGTCGTGGAGTCCGCGAACAATTGGTGCGTGGCGAAGCCAGGCCTGGCGGAGTCGGCCTACCAGGGGGCGTTGGACTGGGTGTGTGGGCCGCTGTCTGGCCAAGGGCAAGTGAACTGCGCACCCATTCAAAGCGGACAGAGCTGCTACTCCGACAGCACTCAAACCCTGGCGAGCTGGGCCATGAATGCGTACTACCAGCAGCAGGGACAGGCGTCGCAATCGTGCGACTTCCAAGGCACGGCTACCCTCACCACCAGCGACCCCAGTAAGACATACACACACACACACACACACACACACACACACATATTCATGACTGTATTCTCCTCCGTTCTTCAATTCTCTGTTGCTGTCACAGTTGTGAATTCACTGGTGCTAGAGGGAACTGTAGACACTTCAACTCGTCAAAGTACTACGCATTCAGTGAGCATGGTTCCTGTTACTAAGTTGTCTACGTCTTGTTTGGGTCTTGTTGGAAGTAAGAGAGGGATTCTACATTCTAGCATGCGTTTTGGGGACACCGGAAGTATACAGAAACTAGGCATTTTTTAAAATAAGTGTATCCCAGAGTCTACCCTAGTTTCCCATGATTCGAAGCTGTACATTGTAGGCAAGAATTGTTACGAATTTTAAATTCGTATAAATTAGGTACATTTAATTACCTTCTCTCTTGTTTTTGACATGATTGTACGTTTTTATCCAAATTAAATTTATGAAACAACACATCTACTTCAGGTTATCTGTATGTGCACTCAATCCTCTCTAACGGACTTTGGGGCTAGTTGCAAAGAACTCGTGTTTGAGAATGTCCCCGCTTCTAGCTCAGCTTCAATTTGGGCTTCAATTTGCTAATGTTTTTTTATTGTATCTGAGAGGTGGTACGTAGCTCAAGAACAGAGGATGCCGTTAAAAAAATAAATAAAAAATGTAAAACTACGGTAGACAGCAAGAACGCAGTCTCAAAAACTCGAATTTGGAATATTAGACCCCAAGTCTTCGTAACAATGTTTTGGGGGGTGGGTGGGAAGAACTGAAGCGCTTCTGAATGCAAATGTTTTCACAACTTGACATGTGGAAATTGAAAGACTGTCAAGATAAGCTGGGAATGTGCAATTACAGAGTGAGCTCATTTGAGAGAGCTGTGCATTAGCGGAAGTCTGTACTAGTCAGAGTTTATTTCATTTCAACGCATTACAGACTTTTAGTATCTCTTCATCAAATGACATTCCTTAACGTACTATACTACAAGAATACCTAGCACAATAAGAACACCTAGTATAATAAAAAGTTAAGAACACCTAGCACAATGAGAATACTTACACTGACCGGTGATCGTACGAGGAAAAACGAAGGCTCGTTTTTATCGAAGGCTCATTTTTAAAATCTTGCTTTACATACTCTACCGTGTACAACTAAAATCCAGATTCAGTTACAAGAATGTTACATTAATGAACCATTTATTAAGAGACTTGTAATATATAACGTCTAATCCTTGAATTCTGCTTACTGCAGGCACAACGACCTGTACATATGCGTCGCCCAATGGGTAAGATTACCAATCTATCTCTAATGTACTCAGATTGTATGATATGCTCAGAAGTTTAACGAACTTGACATGATTATTGCAGTCATTGGAACCGTGACTGCAGTCCACTTCTATTTCCCCTTTATGCATACTTTGTGTCAGAAGGAACGTGGCTTTCCAAAGTGAAAGTACAGAGACAAAAGTGTACAAGCTCCGAACCTTTGAAAAGAATCATGTGTATCTTTTTCGTCTTCTTTTGAGAAATTCAGCAGCCTTCAATTGAACTGCAGAAATAGAAGTATACTCAAGGAGTCAGACCAATTCGAGAAATTATGTGTATCTCGCATTTACTTTGATTTCGTGACGGTTACAATGACGAGCAATGACAAGAGTATCATCAGTGATTTTTTTATATATTTTAGTTCAAGATGATTAAAATTGCTATATCCTTTAGCTTTTGATAGCCATTTTGAATAGAGTCTTTGATAAACTGTCTTGTATCGACTTACTATATGTGGTGGATTTTTATTTATTAAATTTTTACAAATTTGTAACAGATAATTAGGGTGACATGACTACGGTGATTGAGTTTGATGTGGATTGTGTGCAGGACGAGTTCCTCTGGGAATGGAACAGGCGGAACAAACAGTGGGGCTATGGGGAACCTCTCGACACATTCCTCATATCTTTCTGCTGTTGTGTCCATCGTTGCATACTTCACAGCTCAAGCTCTTTAATGAAATGAACCTGCTGATTAGAATTAAGGTGGGTACCCCCAAAACCGCCACATTTTGCTAATGTTACTAGTATTAGACTGGTCAAGTTTTCATATTTTCTTGTTGGCAAGTGAAAGGAGGTTTCAATGCACCAAAGAACGCGGCATTTGGATATCGTATGCAAAAGTTATGAAGGTCCAAAAAAATTTAGTAGAAATTTTGAAATCATTTTTTCCACATAGGTACATATTGAGTTTGGAGATGTACTCAACTTGATGATGGTGGTTTTATACAGGGTGCGATTTGGGATGTACCAACCTTATTATCCATGCTCTTGGGAATCTTCCGATTGTGAGCAATTTTGATTTCATTAGCTAGGGCATGCTACAATCTTACACCCTAATCCTTGTAAATATTTGTAAATGTTTGTGAATGCAAGTTTCCCCCAGGATCTCTTCATTCTAGAGGAAGGGGATGTACACGTAGACCTCTATAATATGACCTTCTCAATGTTCCGGAATATTTTGTACACTTATCACACTATAATGGATTGAAACAAATGATGTTGAAGTCGTTTCTTGGGACCTCATACTAATTGCGGGATTAATCTTTAAAGGACTAAGAGATCCAATTTGGACTTTGTGTTTTCTTAAGTTTAACTGTTTTGAGTAGGTCATTTGGAGATATAGTTTAGGCCACTTTTATTTATTGATTGATTTGGTAATGCAATTTTCTTTATTAATCACGATGATACTTCCTTTGTCCTTAAATAAATTTGTGGTTTCTTAGAAAAGGCTATTTGCACGGGAATGCATAGTTTTTATAACTTCTTGTCAACCCTAGTAGGAGTGAAAGTTTTGAAATTCAAAGTGAAGCGGAATATGTTGAAAGTAGGCTCCAAAATTGTCAATTTTGTCCTATTTTGCAACTAGCTCCAATACAATGGATTTCGATCAACTTGCTACCTACTCCAGTGCAATGGATTTTGATCAATCTACTACCTACTCTAATGCAGTGAACTTTATGAGATCCTATGCATTCAACTTTGAAGGTTTCCCGTGATTCAACTTAGAACATCTAGTGTTAGTCAATTTTTATAGTTGCTGTCTATGAACTTTGATGAGCTCTTGTCATGAAATTGCTAGTAGAACTTGCTATTTAATTGCAATCTAGTTTGATGATTCAACTTCGATCAACTTCAATGATCCAAGTTTAATCATGGACACCATCAAACTGGTCCAATTTTTCATTTTCGTGAATCATTGAAACATCAAATTTAATTTGGGATAAGCAATATTTGAAAACTATGGATTTATTTTGGGATAGAAAGAGGATATAATAAGACCTCATATATGTGAATTATGCTTTTTACAATATGATCAATCAACTACTTATCATTTTCAAAACCCGAATCTTTAGTACTTTAGGGATTAATCTGCTTAGATGTATGCGAGAGTTTAAATTTGAAGAAATATATAGATGGGTTATTTATAATTTATAAAGTGCAACTAATTAAAACAATAATTTATTGATGAATTTAAAAAAAAATGTGAGCAATGAACTGTCTAGATAAGATTCATGTAGATTAATCTACCATTGTATGAAGATATGTACACCTATAATGAACACAACTCGAAATGGGACACTTACATCTGAACCATAAAGCATCACAAAAACCTAGATATTGGTTATACAAGATGTATGCAATCAAAACATGAAAATCTATATGAGAACCGACTGTTGATTTAGGATATACTTAGAGGTTGTATTTTGAAATTTTTAACAGCCAACAATAGGAATTTTGGCAACATGGCTTGCTTAGATTGAGTTTGAATAACCATGTAACAAATCGTAATTGTTGTACTTTTTGAGAAGTATAGATGTAATGGGATTGTTGATGAAGAGCACGTGTAATTGCAAATTTTTTGTCTAAATTGGCATGATTAATAGCCATGTATCTCAAATTTCTATTGTTACCCTTCTTGTTGCTCCACAACAAGAAAACAACTCAATTACAAACATGATTAGCTCACAACATCACCATTACCTAGTTCATAACTTACTCATATTGTAATTGAGATACTACCTCTCATTGCTCCACAACAAGAAAACAACTCAATTACAAACCGGATTGGCTCACAACATTGCCATTAGAGCATCTCCTGCAATCTTCCAGATATCCCTATCCTTTTAGAATTTGGATGAAAAACAATCGATTCTAGCGGTTTGTCAACTCAGCCTTCTCTTTCCCCTCTCAAAAAGCCGTTTCTAGAGGGGTCACTAATCCCTCTATACACTACAAATTCTCTTGGGATTAGCAAGTCGTCATAATAAATGCAAATTGTGTGACTTGTGATTGGTTGGAAGTATATTTTATAGAGTTCCATTGTTCGGGATACAAGTGGACATCTCCTCTTCATTGAACAAATTTTGAATCAAGGAGCGGGAATATCTAGAGGGCTGTAGGAAATGCTCTTACTTACTTCATAACTTATTTATATGGTATCCAAATAACACGTGCTAAGAGCATCCCTACGCCTGAGACGGCGGACAGGGGCACCAAGGCCACACTTGGCAAGCCCAATCAACAAGCCCAGCCCGTGTGTCCCACCGCAATATGGGCTACAAACACAAGAAACTGGGTTTGCAGAAGCCCCATAGCGCCACCTTGCATCATCTCATCAATGCCGATACAAAAGAGCATTTGAACATTCAAAAAGTACCTCGATAATTGTAAATAAAGACAAAAGTAGTCCATACTAAGCCGCGGGCAAGACACTCAATTTGGCCGGATGTTCATCAAATGTGGCCGTGGCCGGCCATTTTTGGGCCCTCGCCGTGCATGCCATGGGGCAATTAAATTGGCCAGGCACGGCCACTCCCCGGGTTTGTGCCACATTTGGAGCAGCTGTGGCGATGCTCTATAGTGCATTGAAATCCTCATTCATATGCTAACAAATTCCAATAACAAAATTATGTTTAATAATGGAGGTAGAATGGTTTCTTGTAAGAACGACCCATTTGGGGCTGATTGGTGTAATTTTTGTAATATCTTTGGATCGCCTTTGTAAACATAAATAACTTAACATCGATGTCCACTCCTATTAAGAACATCCCAACAACTAGACTCAGGAAAGCACTCATTTTGATTTGCAATTGCTTGAGGCCGGCCCATGTGTCCGGTGTGTGCCCCACGGCTACACGGCTACACGGCTTGGCACAAGTCCCATAGTTCTAAATTTGCATCACCGTAGGGCCACCTTGCATCTCTTAATCAATGCGGACAAGACAAAAGCTTCCAACATTCCAAAAGTACCTCGGAAATTGCTAAAGGAGCCCACATTGAGCCACGGGCAAGCTTCACCATTTGGCAGAGTCTTCATCAAATTATTTCATGGCCGGCCAGTTTTGAGCCATTTTTTGAGTCGCCGTGGGGCAATTAAAATGGCCGGCCCCGCCACCTCCCCGGGTTTGCGTCAAACTATGAGCTTCTGTGGGGATGCTCTAAAATCCCAACAGGAGTGGTCTCTGTCAGTTTCTGTGACTCAATTAAGTTTGGTCTGGTGTCTGCTAAGGTAGTCTGCTCTAAAAGCGAGCGGGCTCTAAAAGCGAACATGACATAGAGGTACATTTTGCTTTCTTCAATGTACCAGCTGGAAACATTTTAGGAGGTGGTCGGTTTTAGTGACCCCTACATATTCAACTTCAAAAATTTGTAACTAATTCCAGGAAGGTCCAAAAAATATGAAACGACTTGGGTTAGATGCCAATTCCATTTTTCTTCTTCCAAAAATTAACTGAAAATTGTTTCAAGGAGTTTAGCTTCCCACAAAAGGCAAACAGCTCTTAAATGGTCGCTTTAAGAGCAGACTACCTTACTTCATCAGCGGCAGACATGCCTATTGCAATGCCAGTCGGAACTTCTTCCAGTGTAAGTTAGTTGGAGGAGACATGGAATTTAATTAGTGGCAGAATTCAGAATTTCCATCATAATCCTCGGAATTCTGAATTCTGATCAAACAGAGCTGCTGAAGTCTTAAATTTTCTTGTCCTGTCAGTGCTTTTGTGCTCTCACTGTTAATGGGGATTGAGGAATTAGGAATGTATTAACTTAAGCCGTATGAAGTAATTTAATAATTCATTGCAATGAGGTTGGTTTACAGTTTGAAGAGAAGTGAGAATCCATTCAAAAGTTGGGCCCATACCCTTTATTTGTGTAAAAAAAAGAGTTGGACCCTTACCGACCATTGCAATGAAATTCAGTTTCATTTGCTTCAGAAAAAAGAAAAAGAAAAAAAGTTGGGCCTTCATTCGAGATTGCAGTTCAAGAAATAATCTTGCTGCAGTCATGATTAAGTCAAACCTAGAAATGCATTAGAAAAAAAATTGAGCTCCTAAAGTACCCCGCCCTTCAATGGAGACCTTCATTTGATTTAAATGCGTGCTTGTAAAGGAAAGGAAAGGAAGGAATAATAATTTCACCCCTTTTTCACCCATCTTTGAAATCATGCCTTCTATTGGATAATGGGGCATTCCACACTTCTTGTCATCCAAATTCTTAGTACATTGAGAGAATTCTTTATATTGAAAAGGACAAATTTTGTACAACTAAGTACTAGTAGCTCATGATGTTTGTATAATGAAATGCTTTTTATGGACAATGAGACACTAGGTACTTCTTATCATTCAAGTCTTGGGTATTATGAGTGAATTCTTTATTTTGAAAAGTTCATAGGTACTTGATGAAACTCACACGAGGTAGTGATACAGTTATGCACTTAGGCTAGCTTTGCATGTCAACTCTTGACGAGTACTTTGAGAGTTCAAATTTTCTCTTATGTAGTAGATTTCATTGTTTGTCTAATTAATCTCCCATTTTGAATTTCCAATCCTATGTTTCAATTTTGGTCATTTAAAGATTGTGAAAAGCTTGTTGGAAGTAAAGGTTAATCCCTAAACAACCAAGGCCTTTTTTCCATTAAAAAAACATTCAAAATAGTCTTTTTTTTTGCAAAGAGCAAAAAGCTTTTAAAAAAATTGAAATATAATTGTAGGATCTTGTAAAATTGTACTAGACTATTATAAAAATGTATGGAATAAATTTGAAAAACTTTGACCTTGTAACTTGCAAGATATTTGCATTCAAAGCCCCGGGGGGGTCACTTAGTGCGCATATTAGAAACCACATGAGATCTAAGATAGGGTACTATATATTTATTTACCTAAAGTTAAAATAAATATTCTATCTAATATAGAGTGTATAGAATGACATGTAGGGTATTATAACTAATACAGGATTATGTTTAATACCATGAATTAGATTTTACGTAGAAAAAATATAGGAGAGCAACAATATGACGGGAAAAAGAATTTTGTAGAGTAGGTATTTAATGTCCTTAAGAAGAGATGGACAAAAAATGACACATTATTTGTCCCAAATTATCCATGAACCTTGGATGAGGGGCTCTGGTTGTCTTGAGAATTATCTATAAAGTCTTTTGAAGTCACTTAGAATTTGAAGATTCTATTATGAATTTTGCTTTAATATACTCTTATTTGTTCTCTCCAAATAGTAGAAAGGTGTAAAAGAGCTTGGTGGTCTATCATTACCAAGTGTGTAAGAGCTCGGTGGTCTTCAAGTTTGAGTGAAAAGTTTTATAGGAGCTAAAAAAAATCTCACCCAAGTTTAAAGACCACCAAGCTCTTACATACCTAATACTTAATAATGATAGACCACCTAGCTCCATAACATTGCTAACCATACAAATCCTCTCCCCCTGGCTGGAGGTATTATTCACTTCTAGATACCAGGAGGAGAATTTAGTTATAGTTGTATTACAAGTGATTGGTCGGATTGAGTCAGTTGTAATATTAATTTAATCCATTTGATGTGCTAGCCTATCCCCCGCCACTCAGAACAATGTGTCATGATGGCAGATGGAAATTTCAACGTTGGGGGGCTCCCACATTTGGGGGGAGCAAAAGGGACCCCCCCAGCGTTGGTTAATAATATTATGTCTTTCATATCTTTTTACTATTTGGAGTGAACAAATAAGAATACATTAACCCCTAAAGGACCGTTGTCCCTTCGGGGGACAAATGGGTTTTTAGGCAGGTACCTACGGGCTGAAATTTTCTCCTGATTTTTTTAAACTTTTTTTGGAGGTAGAAAAACTGATTAGCTTCATGGGAATATAATTTTTTTCACAATCGGTGCCCGGGAAAAAAAGTTATGACCAAATAAGCTCAAATGAGGGGACGGCGGGCAGCCCAGGCAGCCAAAAAAAATGGACAAAAATTTGAATTGGATATGTTATGAGAAAGGTATGGACATTCTTGTTTTTCGGGCAGTTAGAGCATCTTCTTGAAAAAAATAACTTGTAGGATTCATTTCTGAATGCAATTTTCCAAATTTTTCCAAATTTTTTTTTTGCATGGTCTGATTTACTTGTTAGAACAATCTCACCATTGGGATTAGTGCATTTTAATTCCATCTAAAATATATTAATGTTTTAGATTTTCCTTCTCTCTCATACCTACTTATACTTAACAATTTTTTTAAGAATGATAATTAAGTTTTTTTGAATTTCTTTTTTTTCCTAGACTCTCCACTCAATTCTCCACTATAAAGATTTAAAGCTCAAAACTCTGTAGTGCAAAAATTTTAAGTTAAAAATGTTCAAAGTCAAAAAATCTAGTCCCGCAATGTACTGAAAAACTTATTTTTCCACTTTAAATGCAGATATTTTGCAATCTATGCGGGCAAAAATTTTGAAATTTTTCCCACACACTCTCATACTAGTTAGGTGTAAGATCCTATGGTTAGATGTGGAAAAAAAACAATTTTCAATTTTTTTTACTCTTTGCTATAGATATGGCAGTTTTGAGTGTTTTTTGGCAGAAAAAAGGCCTTGGTCCTTTAGGAGTTAAAGCAAAATTCATGACAAATTTTAGGTGACTTCAAAGCCCGATTACATTGTAATGTAGTGTCATCTTTTCTTTGTTGAGTACTTGCACTCATTGTACTCATTAGAATATATATTGTAGATGATTAGCAATAAGTTGTTTGACACAACTGGACTGTATTGTTTACAATTTGTGAATGTGTTTGTTTGGCCATAATACATTTGTTCAAATATATTGTACTTTAATTTTTAGTATTCATAAAAAAATGGTTTGAAGGGAAAAAACAATTTTTTTAAAGGATAAAAAAATAGTAATAGGACAAAAAAATCATACAATACCTATTTGTTCTAATTTTTGAATCTAACATTGGGGCCAAAAAATTAGATTCAAAAGTATATTATAAATAATATAGGGTGCTTTAATAAATGACAATTTAGAATTATTTTTAACAATAGGGTATATTAAATTATAAAATATTAGATAAATAGCCCCTGATAAAATGTCTCCTGATCTCATGTATATACTAAACCTCTAAGCTAGTGACTCCCTTGTGTTCAAAATGAAGAATTTTTTTTCTTTGGTATGTGATTAGATTGTAAGACTTTGAATCTCCTAAACTCCAGAAGTCCAAGGAATTTACACCAAACACAAATGTGTGATAAAATATAAGTTCCATAACTTTTTTGAAGTTTGCATCAAATAAAATAATGTAAAGCACAAATAGTAGAAAGTCCAGGCGGTCAAAAATTTTAAATTATTTTTAGATTCTCTTCAAATGAGTTCTGAAGATATATCTTCAAAAATTTACCAAAAATATAATTTCTATCTTTAGCATTGAATTTTTTTTATTGGTCAAAATTGTGGTTTCTATTGATTTGTGAAAAAATGTGTAAGATCTAGTAACGAAAACATCAATACTTTCTCCAAATAGTAAATTTTTCAACACTAGGCAAATTCTAAATACTTTGTGCTATTTCCTTTATTATTGTTTTTTGACCGTTGTGATTTTAGTTTTGAATATAAAAATTGAAAGACAACCCAATCTAGCTTGCACAAAAAAAATTGAAAAAAAAATTCTTTCGCCCAAAAATGCTGCTTGAAATAAGGTAACGACCAAAAAATGGTCATTTGGGCACTTAGGGGTTTAACTTGAAACTTTTGCACTGTACATGTTGATTTTAGAATTTTTTATGTTAAAAAATTGAATTGAGAGTCTAGAAAAGATTAATAAAACAAACACTTGATTATCTTTCTTTGAAAAATTGTTTAGTAGAAGTAGGTACAAGATAGAAGGGAAATCAAATTGTTAATAGCTCTAATTTGTAATTAAAACTCTGGATTCGCAATTGTGAGATTGTTCTATCAAACAAACTAAATCCTATGGATTTTATTTTTTTGAAAAATTGTGAAAATTAAATTCAAAAATAAATCTAGTACATTATTATCTCTATAATTGCCCAAAAAACAAGAGTACTCCATAACTTTCACATCACTAGTCCAAGTGGAATGATTCAAAGCTTTCTATATAGACATAAATATAATACAAGAAAAAAAATTTATAAATTTTATTTCAAGTTTTCTTTTGTTCTTGTTGCCAAGCTAATTTCTATTTTGTAATTAAGATAGCATAACTTTTGCTTCTAGGCACCGGTTGAAACAAAGATTATATTCTCCAAAAGCTAATGTGTTTTCTATCTTAAAAATATTTTAAAAATGACGCTAAAAATTGAAATCATAGGAACCTATCCAAACTTTCATCTGTTCCCTAAAGGGACAATGGTCCTTTAAGAATGAAGATAAGTGCATTGACAATGACCACTAATCATAAAAAATTTGAACTTCAAGGCACGGGATCTTTTCCTTTCCATAAATCAAGCCTTTTATTCTAATAAATCTTAAATGCAAGCTTATTTACAAATTGTAGGTTAGTGTAACAATAATATATTATTGTTGCAATGATACTATTGAAAGACCCCGTGCATGGCTACCTTCGAATGTAAGAATGTTATGATAGCAACTAAGCATGATTTCTATTATTAAATTTAGTGTAACTTGCATTTTTTGAAGTGGAATGATGAATTAAATCTATAAATGTTGGTGTAGGTTATGAATAAACTCCATTTAATCTTTCAAATGTGGCAATATTTGTCTTTCCTTCATGAACAACATTTGGCTGGATTTTGGATTTTCATGTGGAGAATATTTTACAAATTTGATCAATACATTTTTCTAAAATTTCAACTTTGCACTTTATCACCACTAATTAGAAAAACATCTTGTGCACACACTTTGTCAAAAGTATGTTAGTAGGCATTGAGTTGAATAACATAACACCCTACATTATCAAATAAATAAATGATATTATAAAAGTAAGGCACTAAGTTACTATATGTAATAATCATGTTATTTTGTAATTAAAGTCTAAGTCTCTTAAAATGAAGTATTTAGGGTAGTACTTATTCTCTATGTTTACATGGCAAAATAGATAGTTAGAACTATCCTAACGTAGTTTTCATTCAACTTTGATCTTTGATGTTATTTTTTTCTTTTTATATAGGTCAAGTATTAGATTTCTTTGAGCCCTTTATACTTCCAATTTGCATTTAAAGATTTGAGTACCCAAGTTTTCTAAGACAGTTTGAAAGGAGAGGATATGTAGATTTAGAGCTTTTGAGGCAAATTTTTAAATATATAATATAAGAAAAATATAAACATAAGATTTTAATAATTGCAAGTTTTTCTTTCCTTTCCACTGGGCCATTACTACATCAAATCATTTAAAGCCTTATTCAAAAGTATGAAGTACTAAGTAACCAAATTAGTAATATTGATGAGAATTGACTAAAAATAAATTTTTGTAGCTCCTGCAGTAAATCCTTGAAAACATTCATCATCCATCCAATGGATGACAACTCTTTTAGTGATTAAATGCCAATTCATATAGAAAAGGGGAGCCTACTTTTGTGATTGACTCTATGCAAATTCTAATTAAAAAAATACAAGGTAATTGCACCTCATTGTGACCTTTTTGCTAGGTTGTTCCATCAAAATTCTTACCTTAAATGTAAACTCTCAAAACATGGGGGCATTAGATTGATTTGAGATATACCTATTTCAAGCACTTTAAAAGTTCATAGGTGATTCATATGTTGTCCAAAATATGCATGAGGAAAGAATCTTCAATCCCCTCTTAATTGCCAATAAGATCCATCAAAATTTACATGATTTAACCCCTGAAGTTCCATGACTATGTTTTCACTGAAAACGTTCAAAAATTGCCATTTTTAGTACAAGTACCAAATTTTTGAAAAAAAACTTTTTTTAACACATGTAACTAGAGGATCTTGTAGTACGCTAACTTGAGAACACGTGGTAAAAATTTCAGAAATTTCCACTGCATGGATTGCAAGATATAAGCATTAAAATTCACTGAAATCATTTTTTTGGCCTTGCAAAAAATAGGGCAGCTACACTTCACAAGCTCACTATCCTATGAAAAAATGTCCAAAATGGAGGTGCTTCTTTGGATTATTTTTCTAGACAAATTGGCTACATGTTTGAAAAAATATGCATCATTTGGAATTGTACAACATACAGGAAAAAATAGTAAGCAGAAAGAAACAGAGAATGATTCAAAATACAAAATTGTTAAAAATTTAGTGACGGAATTGAAAAATGATAATCCCAATGGTTGCACTGTTGTAATAAACAATCTACATCCTATGAATTTATTTTCAAGAAAATATTGAAAATTGAGTAAGATAAAGGATTTCAAAGTTTATTTTAGAGTAGAAAATCTATAACTGCCCGCAAACAAAAACTCCTCATAACTTTTGACTCATTGTTCAAAATGGAAATGATTCAAAGCTTTCCATATATATATAAATCTAAAAAAATAACTTCAAATTTTTGTTTTTGAAAAAAGTGATTTTTTTAATCAACTCAGACTATCCATTTACAAAAAAAGTAACATACTAGGCCATAACTTTTAACTCATATTTTCAAATGTCATGAAATTTAGTGCACATGAAAGGTATTCCTCGTCCCCACCTTCTATTAAAATTCCAACCTAAAATATGCAAATCCTCATTCAAACCAGTCTGCCTAAAAAATTTATGTTGCCAAAAAATGCATACTGGTCTTTCAGGGGTTAAAATAGAACAACCCAATGCCGTTAGTCACCCAGTTCCGACATCTACTAGACCCTTGTATTGCATCAATCACCCACCTATTACCACAATCTTAGCAACCCTTGAGCATTATGACAATGCACTTGGGAAGGGGACATGTCAGCGAGTGGTTTAGTATCGGTCTACCGATACTTTACCAATTTAGTTCCAACAAGCTTTAAAAAATCACAGAAGATGCATTTCTTGTCGAAATCTCTCGATTCTAATTACAAGTGGCTTCTTTCAAACTTCTCAATCTCTGAATAATACATGAGTCAACAAATAACTTCTCCAAGGTACCTACGTAGCAAATCTGCTTGGTAATAGGCACGTTTACTTTACTCAAAATAATACAAGCCACTCTCAAATGCTTATTTGGACAATTTTAAGTAAATTCATTAAGTAAAGTTAGATTGAACTTCAATGCTCACTTGCTTGTGTGCCATCATCATGCCAAGCAGTGCTTCATCATCTATCTGGTCTGGTGTGCAAAGAATGGCAGAGTTTGTAGCTGGGAATGCCAACATGTCTGGACAGAAATAGTGGGGCTTCTTGAAATTTGAGCTGAGCTGAGGATGGTGGCATGCAGCAGTTTGTCTTTGCAAAAGAAATGGTGAGTCATTTGTTTCAAAATTTAAAAAAAATAAAAAAAAATGGTGAGCTTTACTAGTGGAGTACAGTAGTGGGACACTTGGTCTGTACAATAGACCCACTGTTGGAACTTGGAACTTTTGGCATCCCATAACCGACTATGAACCATCCTCAATGCACCTGACTAGCTGGCAAAATGGCTCGCCAAAATCTAGAAAAACTGAAATCAGACTTTTCGGTATAGTGTAAATCATTTGCTTTAAATAAATTTTTAAAAAAACTCATTGGAGGTCAAACTAATCTGCAAGACTTTCCCTTTCCACACAAAATTTCAAGGATGAACTTTTGAACTTCTGTGTAGAAGGATTCTTTAACATTCATCAAACACGTAGTGTCTTTAGTACACTCAATCTAGGGTTAGCCCGAAAAGAATGATTGCCTTTTTTTCGTCAAAAAACACTTAAAATTGCCATTTCTATTGCGAAGAATAAAAAACTTTGAAATTGCTTTTTTTGCACATCTAACCTGAGGATCTTACACCTAACTAGTATGAGATTTCAAAAATTTTGACTACACAAATTCCAAAATTTTTGTGTTTAACCCTGAAAGGACCATTGTTCCTTGAGGGGACGAATGCGTTTTTGCGGGTTTTTTTTCACAATCAGCGCCCAAGAACAAAAGTTATGACCAAATAAGCTCAAAATAAGGGACGGAGGGCAGCCCGGGTAGCAAAAAAAATTTGCAAAAATTTGAATTTAAAAATAAAAAAAAAAAATTTACTCTTAGATTATATTTTTGTCTATCTGGAAAACTTTGATTCATTTCATTTGGATTTGTTATCAAAAAGTTATGGACATTCTTGTTTTTGGGGCAGTTAGAGCACCTTCTTGAATAAAATAACTTGTCGGATGCATTTCTGAATGCAATTTTTTTAATTTTTTTAATTTTTTTTTGCATGGCTTAGTTTACTTGCTAAAACAATCTCACCACTGGGATTAGTGCATTTTAATTAAATCTAAAATATATGAATATTTTAAATTTTCCTTCTATCTTGTACCTACTTCTACTTCACAATTTTTTTAAGAATGATAATTAAGTTTTTTTTAATTTATTTTTCCCCCTAGACGCTCAACTCAATTTTCCACTACAAAGATTTAAAGCTCGAAACTTTGTAGTGCAAAAATTTTAAGTTAAAAATGTTCAAAGTCAAAAAATCTAGTCCTACAATGCGTTGAAAAGCTTATTTTTTTCACTTTAAACGCAAATATCTTGCAATCTATGTGGTCAAAAATTCCAAAAAAATTTCCACACATTCTCATACTAGTTAGGTGTAAGATCCTACAATTAGATGTGAAAAAAAAATTCCAATTTCTTTAATTTTTTGCTATCGAAATGGCAATTTTGAGTGTTTTTTGGCAGAAAAAAGACCTCGGTGCTTTAGGGATTAAAGTGAGAAAAAAAAATTTAACACCTTGCATGACTAGATTATTTGACTTTGAACCTTCTTAACTTAAATTTTTGGCACTATAGAGTTTCAAGGTTTAAATCTTTATGGTGGAAAAAAAATTGAGAGTCCAAGAATTAAAAAAATAAAAAAATAAAAATTGAATTTTCATTTAAAAAAATTATTAAGTAGAAGTAGGTACGAGATAGAAGGAAAATCTTAATTATTAATATCTCTAGGATGGAATTTAAACACACTAATTCTAGTGGTGAGATTGTTCTACCAAGCAAACTAAACCATGTGGAACTTTTCTTTTAGGAAAAATTACGAAAATTCAGTATCCAAATTCAAATCCAATACATTATATTCTCAAGAAGTTGCTATAGTTGCTTGGAAAACAAGATGCTTTATAACTTTCACATCACTTACCCAAATGGAATGAATCAAAGCTATCTATCAAGAATAAAATATATAATCTACAAGAAAAAATTTAAAAATTAAACTTTTTGCATTTTTTTAGTTGCTCGGTCTCCCTTGTTTTGAGCTTATTTTGAATAACTTTTGCTCTTAAGCCCTAATTGAAATAAAAATTGTATTCTCCAAAAGACAATGTACTTTTTTCTTAAAACAAGTTTCAAAAAATCTTGTCGGTACTTGCCCAGAATTCAATTTGTTCTCCAAGGGAACAATGGTCCTTTAAGGATTAAAAGATTCGTCCCCTCCTCCCTCTCCAAGGTAGTCACCAAAATGCTCTAATTGTTGAACCATATGTGCATTCTTTGTTTCTACAATGCAATGAATTCATCCATCGACCACTTTTTAGCCTCAATGTCCTTTAACCCCTAAATGCCTGAGGCACCAAATTTTGGTGTTGACAAAACTTTGAAGTTAAATAAAACCTAACCAATTTGTTATTTTTAATTATTTACATTTTTGAAAATTTCTTTTTGAAGTCTAATTTTAGCATCATAAATCCGATTTTTAAAATGATTGATTATGATTTTTCTATTCAAGGTTTTGTCCAAGCGTACCCATTGCAATCTTGACTTTCCGTAGTGTTGAGGGCTCTTGGAAATGAGCCTCAAATATACAAGATCTTGGAGGAGAAATCACATTAGAAATTCATTTAAAAAAATTGTAGAATAGATTTTGAGAAGCCATAAATAAATTGGGGTTATGCATGTTAGGCCTTTTTACCTCATATTTTTTTATTGACCAAATTTTTAAAATTTGGCATGTGAAAAGAGGATTGAAAGACTTCAAGTCACTTTTGTAATTTTAACACCCTCATGTTCAAACATTATAATCTTTCAATTCATAAGTGATATTGTTATGTTTTCTTTTTCTATGTGACCTCTAACATGTCTAGTTTGAATTTGTAAGGTTACAATTCATAAAAAATTGATACAAATTATCAACATGTTGGCTTTTTGTTCAATTTAGAGCAAATTTCTAGAAGTTCAAAGAAGGCCTTGGACATTTAGGGGTTAAGGATTAAGTATAATATCACTAGAAGTACATTAAAAACACTTAAAAAATCACTTAAAAATAATCAAATTTGAAAATTGGGAAACCAAAGACACGTGAAATATATAGACCAAAGTAAATCATACATTAGAAAGGAAAGTGATGCAAATGGCATGGCAATGATGCAAATATGTGGCTATATTTGACAACTTTTAAATGACACAAAATATCAATACATGTAGACTTTTTTGACGCATGAATCAAAACAAGATAATATATATACTTGGCAAAAATATTCACCTTTAATATTGATAAAAAGCTTAAATTCTTATTTGAAATTCGAATTGGGAGTACAAAAATTCAAAAGTCTATTCAATTATTAAAGAAATTGTAACGTGTAATAAGTGCATAATGTACTATATTGAAGTAAAAGCATCTAAAATACTGTTTGTTTGTTTTTTAATTTTTTATGCCCATTGATAAGGGATACTGATTTTTCTTTGACAAGTGGTGCTATGAACAATGACCATTTCATGCTCTTAATTCATTATTATTTATATCCTCTAAACGACTAACTTATTATAGTTTGGAAATGACTATTTCAATTGATTGTGTTGTAAAAAATTATATTTCTCAAGAATCTATATATGTAACACATAAGAATAAACTAAAAAATGTCATTTCTTATGTATCTCTCTTATTAGTAAGAAAATGGTTTATTTTGATTACTTTAAGTGCTCCTAGTTCAAAACTATGAGAGCACAATACCTATTAAATTATTGTATTACCTATAATTGACTATAATTATTATTTTAATCTAAAAAATATTATCTATCAACTCTCTAACATCTCCTTCTTGCACTTTTAGGTATAAGGTAGGAGCATCCAATATCACCACCTTTCTTTGCCGCTACTTATGGCATGGCTTAGAAAAAATGGAAAAAGATTGAAAAAATGCCACTTCATCCTCCAATTCCACCTCAAGTTTTCAAGAGCAACTACTATAATGAGAGCTTGAAGCATTTCATGCTTCAAGTATGTCCATTCATGGGGATATTAGTAGCATGTATAAGTATCATTTGCTTTTAACTTCAATAATTTGTAGAATATTAATCAAGCATCAAAAAATTAATTATGAAACAAATTGGCTTGAATTCCTCTTGAAGTTGCTAACAATCTGGTAAAAAATTCTCTCATTTGCACTTGGAGATGAAAGCTTGAGAAAAAGTGGCGCTTTGAATTGAGTAATCCTACCTTAAACTAATGTTGTTTGGGTATTTGGACATATGAAATTGTTGCAAACATTACACATTAACAATAGTTTTTGAAATGTTCATTTCAAGAACATTTAGTCAATATCCGCTCAACATTGGTGTTGTGAGGTTTTTGTTGCCTATCTAGAAAAGCACGGAGCTCCTAATTGTGGTAAATGTTTGTGAAAAGCAAAGAAATGCCAAAAGACTAAAGTAATTTATAATTAACATCTAATCAAATTACAAATGCCAAAAAAATGAGTTTCCAACAATTAAGACAATAACGCTATTGTTTAGCAAATTCCCTTCACTTGAAACCAAACCCTGGAATTCAATTCTCGAAACCTGTAACTAGCATTAGCACTTGAAATCCTCTCAAGTTTGCCTACTACACCCTCTCAAGCTCTAAAGTATAATCTTTACAAGAACATAAAAAATAAAAGCAACTCAAACACAACAATGTTTACTCAGTGAAAAGTTTAAATCTCCAAAGAATATGATTTGAAATTAGCACTTGAAAACAAGAAAAAAACAAGAGAGAAACAAGAGTGAAAACCTGAGTGCTAAGAAGGAAGCCAAGCCTTTAAGTACCTTCAAAAAAGTCAGAAGGCTGCAAAGGATACATGAAAAACTCCCAATCAAACCTAGCCACTTAATGAGACTAATCACCTAGCAAGCCTAACCCTCTCTCAATTTGAATCCCACTGAGATAAAATAAGATGCCTATTTTTAACTAATAAAAGGCCCACATCACAATACTAACGTAAATATGTAAGAACGTCCACACCTATAGACAAAGAAAAGATGCACCAAGTGTTTTTTGTGGGCTAGATTTTGGCGCATGAAGTGGATCTCCCTTCTTCCCCCCACCATAGCCCAAGAATAGGCTTTGCCAACCAAATTGATGGACCCATGTTCCATCTAAATACTTGGGTGTTTTGTGTGGTGGCAGAACTAATACCTATCGCAATAAAGAAAATTCTTCTTTGTAGAGTTCAAAGAAGGTTATAACATTTTTTAGACTTTATATTCTTTTTTTATGTTTGGTTCAGTTTTGTATGAATTGTGTTGAACTACTGAAGCTTGAAGGATTCAATTTTGGTTGCGACAGAGCTCATTCTTGAAGGTGATGAAGATGAAAAACTCATGAATCCCATTGAATTGGGCATAGGGGTTCATGAAGACATTTATGTGTTTAGAATTTGAGGAAAGTCACTTCTTGGAAAAGCTACCAAAATTGAGAGATCCCTTCACTAGATGCATCAAAGAATGATGGAGGATTATTTTTGCAATAATTGTATTTTTAGCCATTTTTTCATACAGATTCATAGAATAAGGTGGTCTTTGTTGTTGAAATTATTGAGTGGTGACAACTTGTAACAGCTATTTTGTCCCAAAATGAGATGCTTGTGGGGATCTTGGTTAATCACTTCACCAAAAGATCAATGCAACTTTGTGCATACTATATTATGGCATTTGCCCTTCTGCAATAGACAAGTACTATTGCAAGAGCAAATCTACAGCTATGAAATCATTGAAGTAGTTTAGTCATTGCATTTGAGTTGAATTTGAAGACTATTGTTTACATCAACCAATATGCACACATTTTGAGAAGCAACTTGCCATCAATTGTGATAGAAGCTTTCCAGGCACTATGAATGGGAGAAGTATCCAATAGTATGGCAGGAGAATTCTGGTGACAAAGATGGCAACAAGTCCATTATTTGGAACTTCCCCACATCATCAATCTAATGTAGCCGAGACACTGCCACCTCATCAATTTGATGTAGCCAAGACACTGCCACATCAACAATTTAATATGGCTAAGACACTGCCACATCAAATAATAATTTTAATTGATTTTTAAGTTTTTTAAAATAAATTTATCATTTTTAAATCTTTTTTAATTTAATATTATTATTTAATATTCTTACGGTAGTGCAATGGATTCACAACCCTAAGACGGCCCTTTCATGCCTCCAAATCCCCTCTAATGTAGAGGTCTTTACATTTCACACACTTTCTTAAACTTGTTAGGGTCCAGTAATGATGTAAATGTCCTAGATAGGTCTCCCTTGGTCCATAACATGCTTACTAGCAAAGCCAATAAGATGCACTTTGAGGTAAATGGATGCTAGTACAATGGTAATACCTCTTAGTAGAGGGTATCTATTGTCCTTCGGCAGGTTTTGTATAGACCATCCTCCCAATGAAAATTGGGCCCATTTTTCTTCTCAATAGGAAGTCGTCTAGCGTCCACAAAGATGTCAAATGGTATTTAGACATGCTACAAGCTAGATTTTCCATCATAAAATCCTTCCCACCACTAGAGCATACAAGTAATATACCTAGGACATCATGTTTGCATGTTGTATATTGCACAACATGGTCTTGGAAGACAAAGAGAGTGTTCAAGACCTTGAAGACCTTGGAGACTGAGAGAAAAATGTTGTACCTATGTAAAGAAGACTTAGCTTTAAGAACTTAATGATTGATACAAAAGATATACAAGACACTGACACTCACTTTAGTTTAAAGATTTAACATTGAAAAGAGCCCATATAGTTGAAATACAATGAATTTTCATTAACTCATGTCAATGGTAGTGTTTCTTACTATTAAGTCTAGCCCTAACTCTGCATTATGCCCATCTTCTATGTTGTCATTTTCATCGTCTATGCATTGTCAACCTTGTCCAACCACATACCAAGTTGTAGGCATGTGGGGATATCCAAGCTCTACCTTATCCTAATCCCTCACACTTACATTAACATGCCTACAACCAAATGATATGGTACCAACCTTAGCTATACCCTCAAATGAAGGGCCTTCCACTGCACTTCAAATTTCATCTCAACCTGTTGCAACTATAACCACTCTAGCTCTGTCCTTCAATGAATTAGAAATTGTAAAAAAATTCCTTGATGGTCCCAACATCCTTCCTTGTAAATTGCCACATACAACCAAATCCAAATTGGCCCCAACTACATTCCTTAAGAAACTAGAGGATTCCTACCACCCATGTCCATTTGAAATCCTCCACTCATTCAAATGACAATCCACCAACTACCCAAATGACCATCCTTCTTCAGTAGTACAATCCAATTGGATACAACATCAAGCCAATTGTCTACATACCTCATACTTCTACCAAACTTGAATAAGTCACAAACCGCTACAAGCAAATCATAGGGAGAATTTCCATGGAATTTGTTCATATTTCCACCTTAAGATTAAAAACGACCATTCCTCTGCAATTCAAGTGTGAAGTTGCACCTCTACCACGATCAACAAAAATGCAATGACCTTCACCCCTACTATGCCCACCAGCTCGTCTTTACCTATTGACAACCGCCATACACCCCATACCAAAATCATTGTGTGCTGTTAGTCGATCTAATATAAAAGACATTGATGGAGGGGTGCATAACTATACTCTGCTTTGTTCTCACATTGGCATTTTGCTATGAGGGCATGTCATTTTTCAATTGTAATTCAAAATCTTCTTCATGGAATTTGTCCTCTTGTTTACATTAGAAATCTTTGTCTCCATCACCTAGATTGACTTCATCTTCCTGGCTCTCACTTTCATATATCTGTAAAGCCTCATCTTGCATTTGCCTCCCCATCTCAGAATTTTGTCATGCTTCCTCTGCAATTGCTATTTCTTCTAAGGCCACTATATCCCTCTCCTACTAGACCTTTACTTCGGTGGCTTTCTTCTACCAAATTTCATTTTTATTTAAGCAATGCTTGAACTTCTTCAATTTTCCAACTTGTCACAAAGTCTTGAATTCTTGATTTATTGTTGTTGGTTGCCCTTGAGCGTCTGGTGAGGTCATCAACAAAATCAAATTATGTATTTCAAAAGTTGTGCCTTCTACAAAGTTGCCCTTGCCATCACCTTTGTAGCCTATGCTCGTGCGTGAAGAACCCTGTCTATGCTTCTAGCTACCCGGTGCATTGCTTTTGTTGCTTTCAATCTTCACAATCATTCCCTAAATCCTAAATTCGCCTCCATCTCGTTGTCCCCATGTGGAATCCTAATCAAAGGTAAAAACTTTCTTTTGGGATATACAAAGTTTCAATGAAGCCTGTAGTCTAGCAGTTGGCCCAACAAGGGTAATCCTTCACTATAAGCCAAATATATTCAAAGATAAACTCTGACTTTTGAAGGTGCTTTGATTTGTATAGCTCTTGTGCTATGCGCCTTAAATTTTCTTTAGATGTTCCATTCTTATTCAAAGCCTTAATCTACTTATAGCAACCAATGTACTTAGCAACATCGTGCTTAATATTAGACCACTTCAATTCAAAAGATATAATCCCTCTCTTTCCCTCAACCCTACACTTTTTGTAATGTTTGTAGATGTGATCCCATAATGCCTCTACATGTTGTTGATTTCCACAAACATAGTCATGCAATAGGTCGTTGCAAGAATGAATGGCTATTTTTGTTCTACTTTGGCCGTTTTCAACCTTTGGGGGAGGAGTATTATTAAAAAAATTTAAATTTAAAATATGAAAAATGTATGCACCTATAAGAAGAAAGTACCTTATGAAGGAAAAGCATAAAAAAACTCTCTACGTAGGAGAACTAGAAAAGTGCAGAATCGCAAGAAAATACATACTTTGACATTTTAATTTGTAAAAAATAGGAAAAATCATTTTCAAAGAAACTATATATTGATCATTTGTGAAGACTTCATAGTAAAGAGATTTCACCAAAAGAATGATCTTGAAACCATTTTCAATGTTCAGAAGTGCACGCGCAAGGGAGCCCTATTTGCATGAATGTAGAGGACATAAAATAAAATATTTTTAAATGCCCCTCGGTAGAAATATAATTTTCTACTATGGAAATAGACAATAGAAATTCTAGCTTTAGATCATTAAATTTGGAGACTCCATAGTACTAAACCCCCTTAAAACTCATCTTGTGATACATTAATTTATTTTATTTTTTAATATAAAATGATTATTTTCATTTAAAAAAATATGAGATATAATTACACATCTATACTCAAACCAAACATCTCCAATAAAAATTTGAACTTCATGCAAGACATACTTCAAAATTTATCACAATAGAAAGCTTCAGCATGCCCTTTGTGACCAAGTTCCAGTATTGGTGTTTCTTGCAATGATCCAACATTGCTTATGCACTATGCGCAAGTTGCCTCTCTTCATGTGGCACAAAGTTTTTGTCTTTGTTTTATCAATTTATTGTTTTGGTGCCTTAAGAGCTCCTTTGTGCTCTTGATCAATGCCATCACCGTGTGCCACAAAATTTGACTTTGTTTCTAAGCATCCTCTTACTCACTTCCAGCGTCCTAGCTTGCCATCTTCACTCTCTCTCGCAACCTCCAATATCCAAACACAATTTCTCACCTACATCCTGCCATTGTTGATTTAGTCCAAAATCAAATCTACAAGCAAAATCCTAGCGTATTTTGGACGCATTCAGTGAATGCGCGAGCCCTTGAAGTTTGTACCAAAATGATGAAATTTGCCGCACCTTGGCTCAATATGTGACTTTGTGTGGCAACAACTAACTTAGTTGAGTACACACAACAAAGCATGGGCTCACCAAATGCTTTCTAAGGGTTATTTTTTGCTTATAGGTGTAGATCTTCTAAATCACTTGCAACCCACTTGCATCCAATTGGCAAGAAAAGAGATGTAAACAAAAAACATATTTGGTTCAAAAATAAAAAAGATTTGGACAAATTTTTCAATCCAATTAACAAAAATGCAACACTAAATTTTTTTAGTAGATAGGTGTTGACCTTGCCTTCCCTATAATTCAATAAAAAATTGTGCAATTAGAAAGACAATCCCTCCTTGACTTTACAATAAATATCATGGCATTAGGCTCCTATTGGAGTATTGGGTGATTTGGAAATTTAATTTGAATTTCAATGCCCAAACATTTCTTCATTAATCACAAACGTTCTTCTTGTTGTACAATTATAATAATAAGATTTCAATAAAATTTGGAAAATGTATCCATAGTTTTAGATGCTATTGCTCCAAAGTTTGCATATTATTGGCATGCATAGAGTGGCCAACATAGAGTGAGGTTGTGACCCTTACATTATGTTTAAATGCTAGTAAAATACATATAAAATATTGCATACAAACCCACTACAACTCTACTAAGAAGTTTTTGATGGCACAAACAACCTCCCATCAAGAAAACAAAAATAAAATCACTACACAATCTAAAGCGGATTTTTTTTATTTGTAAGATTTTTTGTCTTGAAACTCCCTACTCCACTAAGACCAACTTTGAGACACTGGACTTAGTGGCTCAGTGGTTGAATCATAAAATGTTATCCTCTGGCTCTACTACAAGTTGAAAATTCTATTATCATAGTAGGATCTCCAAGTATATGCAATTGTACACCAACATCTTTTGTGCAAACTTATGATTTAACACAAAATTTTAGTTTATTTTCCATTGCAAACCTTTGCCAAATGAGAGAGAAATTCTTAATCTGCATCATGCCAATTCAAGATGATCAATCCATTAGGCCACTTCAATCCATCTCTTCAAGTTTTTGATCTTAAGTGTAGAGATGTATCCAAATTGCAGCAACCGATTTTCCCCCCATCCAAGGCATTGATCAAAAGTTACACTTCCTGAAGATTTTGGAACAAGGCAGGTAATTTCAGGCTACATGTGCAAAATTCCTTTCCTACTTTTTAACCCTCAAAGGTTGAAATGTTCCTAATAGAGATGATGGACAGAAAAAATGATTTCATCTACTGGAGATGTTATTTCAACCATTCAAATTTTATATGGAGATTATGCTAATTATTCAACATTTTTATCATACAAATTTTTAAAATTCATTTATATAAATATTTTGCAAATTTTAGAATTGAAGTATTCTATGACTTTTTCACTTAAAAGCAATATTAGAGAAAGATTTTATTGTATAATTGCAAATTGAATTAAATTTTTTAATAATAGTTAGAATTTTAAATTTCAAGATTGCTACAAAAAAACATTAATATATATAAAACCTTAGTTCGTGATAAAAATTAAAATGTTCATTATTTTTAATTTATTTATATTATATAAAATTATTAATGATAATATGGGCAAATCTAACCATTTAAATGTAATTTATAGGTATTGATAAATAACTCATTAAATTTTTTTATCAAATTTATCTATCAATGAATAATTTATAATGAATCTTGAGAAAATTGTAAACCTTTAAGGATTGAAATTGACAAGTATGCAACTCATATAAATATACTAATATGCAAGAGGCAAAAAAGGTATCCATGTGCATTGAAAATAGTTTTCTAAGAGGAGTCAAAGTTTATTGATCCTATTGAATAGTATTAGAATGAAATTTTTTCTTCTATTGTTGTAATCTTAAAATCTTCATAATCAAAGTTTCCAATATTTTTCCATACATTTCTAAAAAAACCTTGCATAGATTTTTATGATTGCTTTTAAAAAATAAAAAAATAAAAAAATATTGTTCAATACTTTAGAAAATGGTAGTTCTTGACAATTTTGGTCTAAAATGTAGTTGGATCTGGTAGAGGCTTGCAAAGAAATAAAAACCATAATAAAGACAAAAAATTTAATATGTTTTAGGAACGGTTGTTTTGGGACATCTTTTTGGCTTGAAGAAAGTTAGGGGTTTGTGGTATTTGTGCACATTGCAATTGGTATATTATATTATATATATATTTTTTAATAAAAAGGACCAACCCATTGCTAAAAATAATAAAATACAATGCCAATTACGCCGCACCTAGAGCCCAAGGCTTGACATGCAAACAACAAGAGTAAAACCAAAGCACCCAACTAATCCATCATTACCACTGAGCTCCAAATGAAGGTTTTTATTTGATGGCCTACTCTTCCAAAGGTTCAACATGCTTTTCATGTAACCAATGACTTGCATACTAAGCCATGAATGGTTGAATTATTTGAAGAGCTGCTCACTCATCTTTGGTTTCCGCCTTGCTTCTTATAATATACGTGTATAATATATTTTACTATATTCAATAAGAAAGTATTTGGTAATTTTTTAGGACACCATTTGACCGCCTTCAATGGATAAGCTTATGCAACTAACTTAAGGTAAACCAACTTATAACATGCAGAATGATTGATCGCCCTATTGATATTGTTGAAAATTTTAAAATTTTCCCCCACATAAAGACAAATGTGAGAAATAGAGACAACAATTGAAATTTAATTTTATGGCAAAGTATAAATTTTTTATGAATTTTTGAAATGTACTACCAAATTGACCTAAAAGAGTCTCTAGACTCCCTTCAAAACAACACAAAGTGTATCCATACTTGTCATCTTACTCACTTAAAGCAATCACAATATTTTCTAATATGGCCATAGCTTGAAGGCCTAAAAACATCACCTTGTGTGGCAAATTCACAATAAAGGCCACTTTAAACCGAAAGACGGGACCAATTTGTTGTGTGAGAGGCTCCAAATGCTCACTTGTGAGATGACAAATGGCTGAAATTGGTCCATATCCACTTAAACCTAGAAGTTGAGCCAATTTGATAGAATGAATTTTTTATTCAAGAGAGACATCATCTGACATGGCCCAAGCTCAATGAATTGGGTGCACCAAGAATGGGAGGCCAATTCTTGGCCTTGGAGCCAATGTCAAATTTCAATTATATTTTTTTATAAATATAATTTTTTTCAACAAATTAGATTTGTTGGATTTTTTGCAATTGGCCTCAAGGGAAATTGGCTCGGCCTCTAAGTTTAAAGTGTCTTGAAAAGAGAGAGGGGCTAAATTTTTTTCAATTTTATTGAATTGGACCGGCTTCTTGACCTCAAGGCTTTTACATATGGGAGAATTAGCCCATGTTATAATCTTATTTGAATGAGTAGTTGAGGACGGCCTTAAGCCTAAAAGAGGCTGAAATTTTGTACAATTAGTCTCAAAGGAAATTATCTCGGCCTCGAAATGTAAAGCGGCCTTAAAAGGTGGAAGTTCCTATTGCAATCATTAATCACTCCATCACCATCATCCAAGACATTAAATGTGGCCACTAACTCAAACTAATGTAGTCTAAGTTTAGACCTTTAGTTGAAAAAGTTTGTCATGGATTGATGCAAGACTTTAACCCCTAGAGGGCAATTGTCTATTGAATGGACTCTTAAAAATATAGGTAGGCTCCTATTAAGTCAATTTTGGTTGGATGTTTATGAAATTTTGAAAGAAAATGTACCCTAAACCCTATGTACCCCTTAACCCTTGAAGTTTTATGACTATATTTTTCTTGAAATTGCTCAAAAATTGCCATTTTCAATACAAGTACCAAATTTTTGAAAAAAAACTTTTTTTGACACATGCAACCATAGGATCTTACAGTACACTAGTTTGAAAAGATGTAGAAGAAATTTCAGAAATTTCCACCGTGTGGATTGCAAGATATCAACATTTGAATTGACAAAAATCCTTTTTTTGGCCCTACAAAAACAGGGCAGCTGCACTTCACAAGCTCACTTTTCTATGAAAAAATGTTCAAAAAGGTGGTGCTTCTTTGGATTCTTTTTTCTAAACAAGTTTTTTACTTGCTTGAAAATTTTCAAGTCATTTGAATTTGTACAACATATAGGAAAAAAATAGTAAGTAGAAAGAAGTAGAGAATGATTTAAAATACTAAATTGTTAAGAATTTAATTATGGAATTGAAAAATGTCAATCCCAATGGTTGTAATGTTTTTATAAACAATTTACATCTTATTGTTTTATTTTTTTCAAAAATATTGAAAATTGAGTGAAATAAACGACTTCAAAGTTTATTTTAGAGTAGAGAATCCAAAACTGCTTGCAAACTAAAACTCCTCATAACTTTTGACTCATTAGTCAAAATGGAATGATTCAAAGCTTTCCATGTATATATAACTTTAGAAAACCAATTTCAAATTTATATTTTCAAAAAAAGTGATTTTTCTGATCTGCCCAAACTGTCCAGTTACAAAAAAAATAACATATTAGGCCATAACTTTTGACTCCTATTTCCAAATGTCATGAATTTTAGTGCATATGAAAGATATCCCTCGTCCCCACCTTCAATTAAAATTTCAGCCTAAAATATGGAAATCTCTAGCCGCACATACCTACCCAAAATTTCTATACTACCAAAACACACATGATGGTCCTTTAGGGTTAAGTAGAAATATAGAATTTTTTTTTCCAATTGGAGGACCAAGTCAAATGTTATGCTGCCTTGAACTTTTTGATAGCTCAAGCAATTTGGGCATCTTTTGCTAAATCCTCATTGACCTTTGAAATTTGGCATATAGGTAATATATAACTAAAAAAATATTACATACAATTGTCCCAAAAAAACAAATTTTAGTTTTGAAATCACGTTCTAAGAGAACCAAACTTAGATAGCTATATTGGTGCTTTTTTTATATAAGCATTTTCTTTGAACTTCAAGTCCTATTATCTTGCAATTTGTGAAGTCAAACTTAAATTCCTTTGATTGCTTTAAAAAAATTGATTAAAAGTTTTTTATTATTGAGAAAGGTGAATATTTTATTTTTGAGAGGTTTTCAAAGGCATATATATGTTCTATTAGTGGAAGAGTAAAGCCTTACAAATTTTACTTGATTTATTGGCTTTAAGCAAAGCTTACGGATTTCACTTGAATTGAGATTTTTAAAATTGTACTTATCCATTTGTATTGAAAATGGTCCCAAACGGAAAGAGTAAAGTGTTTCATGATTTTCATTGTTGAAAATTTGAACATTCAATTGTTGATTTGGAGTTATTTTCAATTTCTACTTATAAAAAAAAATTGCATTTTAGTGATTAGAAGAAGGATTGTGAGTGTTGAGTTTGAGAGCTCTTCATTTTCATTTTAAGGTTTTTGGAAGTGCATTTCAGTGTGCTAATACAATTTCTAGTTGTTCATGTCACCTCCAATCCCCAAAAATACTTCTATGCAAATTTCTCAAACATTGTAGGGAGGGGCAACATACTAAAAATAGAATACACACATTTTATCTTGTTATAATCTCACAACTCCTATGCAATTTCTCACTCAAAACTACTATGCATACTAATAAGCAAGCTCTTCAAAACATATACTCCATATATTGTTAGGTCTTTAAAAAAAATACAATTTGCTTCGTCGGAGATAATTATAAGCCCGTGCTCTTTTTTCATAGGAAAAAACACACTTGGAAAGACTTGGGCACGTGGGAGTTAATTAATATACTCTTCCCTGATTGGAGTTCAATAAATTAAAAAAAGGTTTTTAATTTATTTGATTTCGGACAAGGCATCCATTGCAAATTGGGCTGCTTCAGTGGGACTGCCTTTTTCCTTCTTCCCAAACACCCTCCGTCCTTTAGGGGTTCCTGGTTTGATTATATTCCCTAGGTGTTTGAGACGGACCTTTTGCTTGTCATAGGCTGGTTTACCTTGTTCGGAGGACCCGGGGTTGGTAGCCGGGGAAGCGGAGCAAAAGGAAGGCGAGCAGAGCTCGAAGTGGATTCGGAGGGCTAACAATAGTGTGATCTCGTTATCAGATCTCAATGCCAGAATGGGTAACTTCCGTCTTAATTGGCGGAGACAAAAAGAAAGGCGCCCGGAAGGAAGCGCCTGCACGTGGGAGAATGGAAAGGGGTTCCCCCTTGTCCCCCTACGGGAGCGGGACCTGACCTGACCGACCTGACGGACCTGACGGACGGAGTGCGGGAGCTTCGGGCTACGGCTACGGCTAGTCCGGAGTCCCGGTTCGTCTGCCTGGGGATGCGCGCCCGGCTCGAACTTAACGCAGCCCTGCCCGGGTCAATTGCCTCAGCCACTTCCGAAACTCTCGTTCGCCCCCTCCCTAATGTCACACTATTGATAGCCGCCTAAGAAAATTATAGTGCCACCACAAACATTTTATTTGGCAAAAATGGGGACAAGGCAATGATATTTCAACTTGCACTTGATTTATTATGTCCCTTGGGACTCCAATCATATTAGACATGGCTAAAGTTTCAACATGCATTATGGCACGCTAAAGTTTCAATTGACATTATATATACGGTAAAGTTTCAATTGACATTATATGTACATGCTAAAGTTTGAATATTCATTATGCACGCTAAAGTTTCAAACATACACTATTAGAACAAATCAATTTAGTTTCTAAAGTTATAACATGCATGATTTTGGGCCATTGGGAAAACGAACCTACACACTTGACTTGGTTTCAAATGAACATACATTATGCATGCTAAAGTTTCAAATGTGCACTAGTAGAACAAATCAATTTAGTCGCTAAAGGTTTAACATGTATGATTTTGGGACGTTGGAAGAACCAACCTAATATACACTTGACTTGGTTCGAAGGGTAGAGTTTTAGAATTTGTTATTTTAGCATGGATGGTGGTAAGTTTCAATTTCATATTCAGAATGTAAGATTCCAAATAATATGGAAGAGGTGTAGGATGCAATTAGAGATTTTTTTTGTTATTGTGCACCATATTGATCATTGTGTGGAATCGGAAAAGTTAAAAAGAAAAATTAGTGTGATAGTTTAATGGAAAATTTCGTTAAAATGGCGGTATTCCGCGTGCTATTTTGACAGCGTGCCACTTTGACCATCTAGGATGCGTATAGATTTTAGAACGGACAGTTTGAACCATCTAGGATGGGTATAGATTTCAGAACGGGCAATTTGAACCATCTAGGATAGATACAAATTTCAGCACGGGCAGTTTAAATTGTAAAAGTGCCAAAATTTTGAAATGGCGCCATTTTAACAAAATTTGCCATTTTAGCAACTATTAGAATATTTTGGACAACCTTGCAAATTCTATTGTCTCTTGAATTGTAACACTAATTGAGTAGTCTTGATTTCATTGGGACGTTTTATTACATATTTTTGACTTTAAAATTCCTTTATAGGCCTAAGTGTCCCTTTTATTCCAATCATATGCTTGGCTATTTTTCATAACCAAGTGATCAAAGGCTTGTACAGGTCGTTGTTGTCCTTTCTTTTGGCGTAGGCATTACATGATGTTATTCACTTTTCCATGTGTTGAACATAATGTTTTTCCTAATTTTAAAAGGAGATTTTTGACATTTTCTTGACTATGATTGGCCAAGAGTTGAGACCATAGAGGATTTGCAAACTTTCCCTTGTAATCATATAAAGGTTCATATGTAGTTTTTTTTTCCATTATTTTTAGGTAGTACACAAAACAATGTATAGTGGAATGGTGAAGCTATTTATATCCACTAAAATGGATGAAACATGCAAAATATGGATGAAACCACATATATTCATCCTAAAGTATATAAATTCATCCAAATAGAGCAATTTCATTGTTAGATAATGTCACAATTGAGTGATTTCATCCATTAAAAATAGAAAAATCTATCATTCAATATTTCCTAAAAAAACATTATTCATATGTATTTCCTTGTTATTGTAAAGGAAATTTAGACAACTTCTCCAATGCATCTCACTATCCCTTGCGAGCATGATTCTTTTCATGATCATTTGTATACATATATCAACACATGCCTTAGTTGTACTTCCTAAGTGTCCATAATTTTGTTCAAAACTTTTTATACCAATTTCAGTGATCATATTGTGAAAAACATAATTTAGAAAGGTTCCAAAATTGGAATCATTAGAATCAATGAACAACATTGCATGGATTATGTATAATGTATTCACTGTGGCCTAAATAGATATCCTATACTCCAATAGTATGTAGGGTGCCATGTCACACAAGAAAGCCTCCATGTGACTCACTCAAAACAACTCGAAAAAACATGAGGTCCAGATTTCTGATCTGGCTTCTGATAAGTTACAGTCAATAAAATGAAATTGACGATTCTTCAGCTCAAGCTGCCCAACCAACAATGGATACATTTGTTAAAAACAAAACAAAATACTCTGTATAAAACAAAACAATGGATACTTAAAACCCTAGTTCAGCTTTGAGACATTTGTAGCACCCGTAGTCTTTCTGTAGCACTAAGCTTAACTTAGTTCATCTGCACATGTATGCAACATGAAACATCTTACTTTTAGGTCAAGTTGTCAAGATACCCAATTCGACATTCCTCCCCAATTACTGCATATGACATGCTCACACATTTTCCAATGCAGCAGATTGGGCTCATTTCAAATAGTGAATGATAACTTACATCATTATTCCGGAAAAGAAATGTTTGGTTAAGTGCCGATGAAATCAATCATGACATGATAGCATAAAACAATGTATATTATCAGTAAGTTACTCCCTCTGTCCCCCAATAAGACTTGAGGTAGTGCTCAGACATTTAATAGACATCCAATGTACTCCAATTGTATGTAGGTGTCATGCCACTTGGTACGTTATACATTAATTTGTAATGGTGGTGACATCCACTAGCTGAACAATGGCTGTTTTCAAGAGTTTATTATGAGAGCTACACAAAATGGAATGGAATATGTGCATCCAAGTTTGTCAAAAAAAAATCAAATAATATCTATTCTTGAACTATGTGTTTAAGCTTGATCACCAAGTGCTTCATAATTTTTGTGCAAGATTCTAAATTAGTTCATATGGTGATGGGAGGAAATGAAAAACTTGTAAAAATGAAGATCTTGTGTCTGGATTCTTCTCAAACAATAATTTATTTTGCTTCAAAAACTTTGCACCTGTGTTACCCATCTGATCACTCACTGAGTCTGCATAAGGGCAACCCCACAGCTAGACTCAGTAAAGCACTCATTTTGATTTGCAATTGCTTGAGCCCGGCCCATGTGTTAGGTGTGTGCCCCACAACTACACGGCTACATGGCTTGGCACAAGTCCCATAGTTCTAAATTTGCATCACCATAGTGCCACCTTGTATCTTTTAATCAATGGGGGGAAGACAAAAGCTTCCAACATTCCGAAAGTACCTCAAAAATTGCAAAAGGAACCCAAAATGAGCCACGGGCAAGCTTCACCATTTGGCCAATTTTGAGCCACTTTTTGAGTCGCCGTAGGGCAATTAAAATGGCCGGCCCGGACACCTCCCGGGTTTGCTTCAAATTATGAGCTGCTGTGGGAATGCTCTAAGGAGCTTAGAAGGGCAGCCAGACTGCAAGCAACATTTCCTAAGAAGGCTTCAATTGCCACCTTCTAGGCAGTTCTCCAAGCCAGGACTTTGTAGTTACCGAAGTCTAATTCTTGTGAGTATGATTGTCGCATGCAAATAAATAAAAGGAAGCGTAAAACCACTAGCGAATTGCCAAAACAGCATAAACCTAATCGAAATTGACTTGTTTCGAACTCCTCACTGCTAAATGATGTAACATCAATTTCGTTAAAATGATGGTATTCCATGTGCCAATATATATATACCACAATATATATTTCAATTTCAGACCACAAATAAGGACAAGTATAGATTTTAGGTTCAGTTGAACTATGCTCAAAGTAATGAAATATTACCAATTTAATATAATGCCAAGCATCCAAGCCCAATTTTTGAGATAGATTTGTTACCATTCCATTGAATATGTACCATGCATTAGAGAAAATTTCAGGCCTCCGAAGGGCTATTCCACAGCCCTCCAAGGTATCCTAAAATTTAGTTTTTTTGGGCTGAAAAAATTATTTGCCCCCTATTCCTGCCCACCAGTGGCAATGACGCAGGAACCGAGTTTTAAGAGTTCAAAATTAATTTAAAAATAAATGAATAATAATAATCTTTAAAAAAAATTAAAGATTTTAAAAAATTAAAAAAAAATTGCGAAATTTGATTGTTTCAGCGAGCAGTTAGCTTGGCTGACTGTTCATTGCGGCACTTTCCAGAGTGACAGACCAAGCTTTGAAATAGCTTGGTTTGTCAATTTGGAGAAGTCATCCGAAGGGCTGAAATTTTATGTAATGAATGTTGTCCCTCTTTCTACACCTTGAGATTCACAAAATATAGACATGAAGAGGACGTTTGTGATGAATTGCTAGAACTTGGCATTATGTCCCGCAATGCTCTTAAGCCTCTAAGCTTTCAAACATTATCTAATCCTAAATTGAAGTTATGATGAATAGAATGAGGATTGAATAGGGGTTGTAGTATCCTGTTTCTGAGAATGAATCTTCTATGAAGAATGAAAAGGTATGGAGTGGAAAGAGGAACCTATGGGAGCCATTCGCTATAAAGAAGGTTTAGGTCATGTACTAATGTCACACCTTTTGTGAAAGCAAGACATCGATGTGCTAAAAACTTTAAGATTTAAGTAGGTAGAGTAAAAGTGAGACATTACTGCAATGAAACTTTATGGGCAAAAAATTCTTTATGCCCATCCTTCATTTCCAAAGGAGAAGAAAAAAACCTCTCAATCTTCATAGAATGGGCTCTCCATAGTTAAAAAAGAGAGTACCATGTCATCATCTTTTGAAGATTGACAATGGAAAAAAGAAGGTGGGACAATCCCTAAGGTGGAGCGGCCACCCATAATAGATTACTTAAACAATTCTGGACATGATATGGAGTAGTATAAGGCAAAATAAATATTTTCTTATGCGCAAAGATAGAAATGACGAGGATTGTAATTTTTTTGGTAATTTTATTGCTTGAATTGAAATTACTACAAATTTTGGGAGGCAAAAAATGCTCTAGACCCAAAGCCAATGTGAAGACTTTTCTAATTCTAATCATTCAAGAACTACTTTCCTGCTCATTAAGGTAACTACACCTAAAATCACACAAATAAGCCTTGTGGCATGACTAATATGCTTTAATAAATGAACAACAATTTTTGTATATTGGTGAAGGACTATAAATCAAAATGCAAGTGATTCCATAATTTTTGGATGCATTGTGAATTAGTTACAAATTTTTGAAGATGCAAGGTGTGGTGTGTTAAAAGTGTTATGTGGATAATGCCAAAATTCATTTGATGCTTACGAAGAAGTTAAAACAACAGAAAAGGTACCCACAAACGACCACTTTTAAGGTTGCCACCTTGATAGTACTATAAATAGAGTTGCACACTACTCAAAATGGCACCTCAACTATACCTTACACTTGTCCTTGTACGGTGCACCATTTTGGGTATCTTCCCAATTCAATTTCCCTTCAAAAATAGGGGTCGATTTTGAGAAGTGGTCCATTTTAGGTGTAGTTACGTTTCTTCCGACTTCCTTGCTCACTACAGTACTTTGGGACATGTGTCATGACCTTATTAGTCCCAACCTTGAAAAGGAAGAAAGAACACATTCCAAGCTTCCGTTCAGTTGGAAATCTAACTTATTCTAGCCTTGGTTGGAATTAATTGCACCCTATAGGTTGGGTATGGGTCCCTGGTCGGGAATGGGTGGTCCTACCTTATTAAATGCGAGGGACCGCAACACTGCAACAGAACCGGCAGTGCCAGCTTGAAGCAGGAGGGCGGGCCAGCCAGGAAGTGAATTTAAGTTACTGCGTAAGGGGGAAGTGGCCAAGCTCCCACGTCAGCGAAACGGCGTATGGGCACTCCGAGTTAAGAGGCCCGTCCAGAGAACGACTTGAGTGCGAACAGACTCTTCCATCGACAACTACTTAAGTGCGAGGCGTTTCGCATTCTAAGCAGTCCTCCTCCAACGCCTGGTGCTCATCAGCAGGCATCATTCTCGTTACTGCGAAATTGCTGCATGTTGCTGCTGCCGTCTGCTGCGCGAAGTTCAGGTACGATTCTGTGGAGGAATGGCAAGTCTGCAAGGAGAGTCCGTCCGTCAGCCCCAACAGTGACAGCAGGTGAGTGGCGGGGTTTCGTGCCGTAGTGGGACGACGGGCTGACAGTGACGGCAGGGTAAGTTGGCGGGGCGGGGTTGGAGGCATCATTGTACGTGGTTGCCGTGTCAGTCAGTCGGAGGGAGTGGAAGTGACAGAAGAGAGTGAGCACAGTTGAGTATGTACCTGAGGATATGGTACCTGCTCATGTGTGCTCACCCTCTTCCTGTCGCACCCCTCCCTTGGAAGGATCAGTCTATCGTCGTCAGTGTGCACTGTGCAGGTGTTGCGTGAGGGTGGAGACGACAGAGACGTGATGGAGGGGATGCATCAGAGGGTGCAGCTTGGCCACTTCGAATTGTTATGACCAGAAACATTGGTTCCGAGTCCGCCTCGCCTTCTGGCAAGTACCTGACGAGATAAGTCGTTATTACTGCGCGCGCTGGCCTGGGATCATCTGTGTTCCTGCAGCGAGACCTTGCCTGGCAGGCAACTGCTGCGGTGCAGCTTCGAAGCCCCTGGTGTGCAACTGTCTGTCTGTCTGGCTTGCTGCATGGTCGGCTGACGTCACTGCGGAAGAATTTTGTCGTCACGGCGTCAAGATATCTCGGGAATGTTCTCTATCGAGTGTTTTGCGGTTCTCGGTTCATTCATTGCTTCAGGAGGCGCCTACGGTGAAGAAGAGACTATTGCGAAAGTAGTTCGGCGGTCTACCTCAGTTTAGAACAAGATGCATGCATGTGCATCAGTGTAATGTGAACCAAAAATTTATAACAAGTCTCGCTACTGTGGAGGCGGATCATGCATCTTTCACTACTACCTGAGCAGTCTCAGATTCTCAGGTATAGTGAGTCAGCTGTTGATGAAATCCGTTGTGTTAACCAAGAGCAGTCCGTTCCCAACTGAGCAATTGGTTTTCCAAAATTCAGTTTAATTATGAGTACTGTAACGCTTTAAGGCTACGCTCTGCGAAATCACATGATATGACCAGGTAGACTCCGTTTGAAGGCAGCAAATCCTAACATGAAAGCAGTGTTTGCCCATCGATCGTCACCGGCATGCAGTTCTCTACTTTTTGCTAGTCTTGATGTCACTCATCTTGCAGGATATGTAGCCTCATGAGAGAGTAAACAATCTGATAGGTCTGACATGGTGTATGCTTACGTTTAATACTGGTTTGTTTTCATGCATCACGTTGTAGAAAATTGCTCTCTGATGTTGCTTACCTTTTGGAGGTTAACAAATCTGAGGTTACCGAATGAGACGTAAGTTGCGTAACATTTCCCTGGAACACAGAAATCAAGTCAAGGTACCTCTAGCCTAGCTGTGCTGTGGATGGAGATGTTGATTCAGTCTGTCTAGCCTTCAGATGATCGGAGGCGCCCTCACTCTTTGCGGTTTGCTTAGTTCTTCGTATTGTGTCTTGACTGAAACCATGATGGAGATTGATACGGAGAACAAGAGATGGAGGACTGGCCTGTCCTTCTTAGATTTCAGTTACTTGCTTGCTGGCGTGCAGACTCGAGATTTAACCAATGTCTCTCTTCTCATTGCAGCATCGGACAATACTCTGACGTTAGACTGAGGTTGTCGAAGTGAATACAGAGAATTGAGCAGTATGAACTACTCGAGTGGAGGCGGAGCAACATCCACGCTAGCTCTCACAGCACGTATGAGGAAAGCTCTCGAGCAAGACGACAAGAAAGAGAGTTCCCGTGTATCACGCAATAGGAACACTCAGGTTATTCCTCTTTAGCATCTTTCTGGACCTCCAAGAAACTGGCAAACAGGAGTGAATGTTTCGTATAATTGTTTTGTTTGGGATAATTTATCATGATGGAATCTATCTGAGACTGCGTCCGTGAATGTCCCTGTATAGTGTTCGTATAGTTCCGAGTTGCTCGAGCAGACATTTTTTGCGTCCTTTGTACCCGACCGAGTATAAAGGAAACAGAAATTCCAGTCTGCCGATCGACCAGAGGGTTTCAAGTGGAGAGCTCGCGAACTTGGGAAAGTAATATAGTTTGTTTGTCAGTTATCTTGCGACTCAGATTCTCAGTCAGAAGTTGTGTGCCATCTTTGCCATATCATCGCATGAGTAATTAAATATGTTGAGCCACTGATCACATCGCGCGCTAGTCCTCACTATCTATCCTATCGCGTTACAAGAAGGATTTATAAGCGAGAGCTTTGTTGGAAAGCAATAAGCATGCGTGGTAAGTTAATGTTGAAATCTCACAGAGCCATATGTTTAGAGATTATTTCTGTTGATAGTGTCATAGTGAAGTCGCAGCGTTGATGGGTATATTAGAACGGACTGATAATGATCAGTTTCTAAGTATTGACTTGTTGACTATCCAACTTGCATTCTTGACTGCAGTGCTCTTCGTGTGATGCTTTTGCGCGCGATTCCAAGTTCTCGAGATCCCTTTCCTGAACTTGATGGAAATGACGCTACTGGATGTAGAAGTTTCGTCTTGTACAGATGCTTTTCGGAACTGATTTTCTAATATATCTGATTGCCCCAAATGAATCGCAAGAACGGTAGCTTGAAGGCCGTTTGATGTTATAATGAATTGTAGGTAACGGAAATCCATTATATAGTATACATAGCGCTTTTGTTACAGTCCTATTTTAGACTCCATGCTCGAGTTGAGCGTTGAGAGATGAGACCTACAAGGAGGTCTACATGTGCATTATCTGACTTTCAGGGCTAGATTATGTAGGCAAAGTTTTGTCATGCACATTGGAGGATAGTATGCGCTGTGATTGATCTCTGGGCAAAGCGTGGTGCATTTAGTGCTAAGGACACTAAAGATGTTGCCCTTCTCCAATATGGAGGCTGTAAACCTGGTTTTCAACCAGTTCACTTAAGAGGATCATTTTTTTTCCCATTCAAGTATTGTGTGTAATTAAGTCACTCATGCATGAAGAGTTATGCTGATCATTTTTCTGATGCCATATCGTTGTCGTGTTGCAAATTTAACATGTAATTAAGTCATTTTTGTGTACAAAATGAACGTCCTCGAATGTCTCTTAATTATTTTCTTTCCTTTTAACTAAGGGTCGAATACCTGTCGCATGGCTGTGTGTTGTAGTGTATGCTTCTCGTTGAGAGAAATTACTCACTTGCAGTCTCCAAGATTACTATTTTTCCAAATAAGATCTGCTATCTTAGTTACTCTAATGTTACCGAGTAATCAGCTTTTCAAATTTTTTGGCTGTTGCTGCTACGTTAAATACTTGATATGAATGTGATTATTTCTTTGGAGTTCATCTATGTAATACTTAATGCTCAAGTCAGAACTGAGTCTGCTATAGAACTTTGCGTGTATATAGCCTATGAGCATTGCAACCACAAGAAATTTACGTGTTTACGTTTTTTTTCAACAGTTCTGAGTTTTTGCTCATCTTGTTTTGATCAGAACTTACTTGAGGAGAGAAGCAAGCAGTCTCCTTTTAAGAAGGCTGACCTCCAGTCGGTACGTGGAGCTCGAGAGAGATGCTGGTGTGATATTGATTAGAATTCTTGATCCGATCTTATTTGTCCAAGAAAGACCAGAACTACAGGAGTATGGATTGACATGAGGTATTCTTGAGCTGCACATAGTTTTGTAAGTGGCATCTCATCAATTGCTTGAGTCAGTTTGATGACTGTTGATGTAGTTCGATTCTAACCTTTAATTCTCAATATTGAGTTCTACGAAATGATTACTTAAAAAAATTAAAGAATAAGCACTAAATAAGTCTTTGGTTTGATTCATAGGATCCATTGCAAGGGAAACTAAAATGTTTTTGAAGATCGAGGGCTATGTATCGAATTTAGATTGAAACATCAGGCTACTGTGCCAGAAGAACAGTCAAAGTATTTAGTCGTGGTGCATGTACGGGTCAGATGAACTGAGAAAGCACAGTATGATGCCATGACCTAACACTGACGGTTTAGATACGGATGCCACAGGATCTGGATCAGGACTTACTGTATGTTATAACACGTCAATTAATTACGTGTTAGTTTAATGGTGGTTTTTTGCTGAGCGATCACCTGCACGCTCTCACGCTGTCGGAAGCTTTCGTAAGAGTACTGGTTAGATCCTCAGTCGGTTGACAATATCAGAGTTGACATATGTATTCAAATAACCTGAACAAGTCCATGTAAGAAGGATTCGCAGAGGTCGGGGCTCACATATGTGTGCTGGCTTCATTCTGTTCATACTACTGACGATTAGCAATATTTGAAATTCTTCACTTCGGTGAGCATTCAATCTGCAGTGTGATTGATCGGGACGCTCTATCCCGGGTACGCAACTCCCATATTATATGGCCCTGATTATAATCACTTATAATGCATTTTAGTCTAATTTCAAGGGATACAATTTGTTTTAATGTAGAAAACTCTTGTAGCCCTTTTAACAAGGAATCCAAAAACGTAATTATATATATGAAATGATATTTCTTTGGGGACAATAATAGCATTAAAAAAGTAATTATATGAGTTTTTTTAATACATGTATCATGGGACAAGCTACCCAACTTTTTGGGCTTTTTAATAAAATTTTAATTTTAATTGGAGGGAACTTTTTGTAAAGAATTTTTAAAACTATGCATAGGTGTTTCAATTCTTCATATATATATTATTAGTTTTTTTCTCATATGTATGCAATTGAACATTTTTTACATTTAATTTTTTTTAATTTGGTCTTCACCCAACTTTTTGGTCTTTTTAATTTGATATAATTTTTACAAAAGCCGTCCTCTGAGCCGTTTTAATGCCGATGACCCCTGTGTATAATATATGAGTTGCGTACCCAGGCGCTCTATATCCTCAGGATGACTCGTTATTGGCCTTCGAAGGACGCCAAACGGCCAAATCAGCGGCTTCATATAACATCAGTTTCGTTAAATTGGCGATATTCCACAAATCAAATTTTTTGAAATGTATGTTCACGAAGGTCTAATTTCAGTCGACAAGTATAGATTTTGGTTTCAGGCCGCGCGGCCTGAACCGCGCCAAAGTAATGGAATATCGCCAATTTAACGAAGTTGACGTTATATCTTCTTGAAAAGTTCATGCATTTGCCTGCACGCCCGTGGCATGATATTAATTCGGATCGTCAACATGTCGGAACAGAGCTATATTGATCTAGCTTTATCTTCACTTTTTTAGCCTCCGAGGTATGTATTCAATGAGAGCACAGTTTATGATTTGAAATCTTGCATGCATTGTCTCGTCTATCGTGCATTTTACTTCGACTATTAAAGTCTGATCATTCTACATGCTGCAGCATGCTGCCAAGTGCATGTAAGCTTTCTTCAGAAAGTCGTCTCAAAGCATGACAAGAATGATATCCCCTTCGAGTTGACCAGTGGTGTAACTAACGGTAACTTGGTAGAAGAATTGCTGAGCACCTGTTGTACATGTAGTTGAGCTCACTTATAAATGAAGTCCTAATGATTGTGTTGGATACTTGGATGTAGCGGGTGTCGTACATTGTTGACTGAAAACGATGTTACTAACGAAGGTGATCTTCACTTTTCAAATCTTTTATGCGGGCTTTTATGAATTCTTGACTTCATCTAGTAGAACCAAATGATAATTGGTATTTTAGGTGCTGTTGGTGTCTGGAAGGCCCAATTGATCAAGCAAATGGTTACGCAACTTAGGTGCCTTGTGCTTAATTTAATATATTGTCGGCATGTCTGTGTACGTTGACTTGTCTTGACAGGTCGCAAATTTGAAGTCGAACAATTTCTTCTGAGGTCCATCTAGACTTCGTTGCTTCCTAGCTTTCTTTTCGTTTTGAAAATAACGGGCAAACCCATTGCTTAAAGGACAAATACAAGTCACCGCCTGAGGACCCAAGGGCCAGAAATCGACATGCAGGTGAGAACTCAAGACGTAGGTGAACGCTGAGTAAGTTCATTGCATTTTCCAATCCAACACCAATTGAATTTGAATCAGTTCTGTTAATAATACCTCGTTTTCCTGGAAGCAGAAGGTGTTCTGTGTTTCGTGTTCTGTGTTTCATGGAATTTAGTACGCGATTTGCGACCCCTTAGCAACATAGCTACTCTGAAACAATCACAGGAGCTTCTACTGGTCCTTAACTTGCCATGGAAACTGATCCGACTGAAGCTAGCTGCTTACTTGACAAATATGAGGTGTCTGATCAGTTTACTCTTGCAGTGAGATAAAACGGAAGTTTAGGTGATAACGAAACAAGCTGAAGTTTCAGCAACCTGCGAGTTGTTCTGGTGGCTTATATCCACCAAACAACTAAATTTAGAATGTACCAAAGAGGCATTATCTCATTTCACAGTTGCCATGATGGTGTTTACACCAGTGAGTGTTGAAACCTCAGCTTGTGAACGTCACTTAGAATCACACTATTATACACCATTTGGTACATTACCTCCCTGCAGTGAAATTACGTTCATTTTTGACAAAATTTAAATTGAATTATACATCACTGATTTTGAATGACTCACTGAAGGCCTAGATATCTGGAAGAGGCCCGCATGATGCATGGCTGGGCACAAGGATCAAGTAATGTGTCTTTTACAGGTGAGTTATTTAAGCTAAAGTGCTTTCCTTGAACTTGCCAGGTCAAATTCTCTTATTTTAGGTTCCTTACTTGTGAGGTCAGTTGAGGAATGCTTTTCTCCAACTTGCCAAGTCAAAGTCGAAGCCACTCAGGCGGATGAGTCATCATTCTGCTTTCGACATAGAATGTTTCGTTAGTGGTCCCAGTGAACCTTTTTAGCTGTATGTGTAATTTCGTTTCGATCTGATTCTATTTCGTAAGCGTTTTGTTATAAGTTGTCTTGATTTAACGAAAATCAAAACTAGTTTTCGATTCTTAAGTAACCTCACAAAGCAACTTATCAAACCAAAGAAGGTCGGATCGAGTCATAGAGGCCAATCCCATATTTAATTGAAGACGAAAATGGGAGCACTGAAAGCTGAGTACCGATGTGGTTTGAAATGGAGAACAAAACCTTGAGCAATTTCGTTAAACTCTATTATTCTCGGCACTTTAAATTTCAGGACGTGCAGCCTGAAACGTGAATCTATAGCTGTCATAGATTTTAGACCACTGACTAGATGCCTCATGTATGTCACAGTTTTTGGAGCCGAAATTATTGCGAATTTAACGAAATTGACGACATAATGTACTACAGATAATGTGACAGCTTGTTGCGGCTGCTACATGCGATAATTTAGAGACTGAAAACTGATCGTATTACTACTAGCTGTCTAGTGTGCATATTATTGAAAAAAACTGAAATTAACACTTATACAAGGGAGTTGGATTGCATTTCTGTTGTGACGGTACGTAAGTACGTTGGAATTGAGACTCTAGAGTTTTGAAGAGATTATAAATCTTTTCACTGGATTCACTTCTAATTGTCTGAGACTTCTGGATACAGGACGACGTCACAGGATTCTGTTTTGTGGGAACCGGAACTAAGCTTTGGAAAATGAAACCTAGGGACCTGTAAGATTGTTGGACGACTCTCTTTCCAGTTCGTTATCGTTTTTTCAGAAGTCAATCTTCAAACGAGCTGAATGCAACCTGTAAGTGAGCGCCTGGAACTACTGTATATTTCACGACGTGTACAAGTTATAACCCAGTTGCAACATATATTATAGTGAAGAGATGCGTCCACCCGACTTTACTAATTGTCTGCTATCAGTATTTCTAATGTTTCACAAATTTCAGCTCTTTGAATCTATTTTGTTACCTTTCATTTTCTCTTCAATTAAATAATAATTTGCATGAATTTCACTTCGAACGTTGTCGCAGACAGTTTGGACTCCGAAATCAAAGGAAATTATCGAGCCCACTGTAGAAAGATTTTTCACGTACGTACTAGCCCTAGACTCTTCTCAGATTTGGAGTGTACTAGCTTTAGCTGTATGTTGGGGTCAGAAAGAATATCACTGACAAAAGCTTCCTAGCCTGCATTGGATCGAGGTTGTGGGTAAGGACAACCGTTCTTTGATCGCATATTCTTGGAGGGGACCAAACTCTGAGTTTGTAGTCTTCCGAAGTGGGGACAGGTGTATCTTTGCGATCAGATACTGTACTTTTTGTGACATTACGTGCTCCTTTGTCTTGTATGCTTGAAGATTGCATGATAGATCAAGTTAAGTAGGTGTGAGTCGGGTAAAACTTCAATATTTTCATTCACATGTTGCATGCTGATTTGTTTTTTGGCCATAGCTTTTGCGATATGGCTCCAACAGACTCGAGATTCGTAGGAAAAGGTATTCATGACTACTAGTGTGGCTTGTGCCGTTGCCACAATTGGGAAAAAAAATAAAAGTAATTTTTTAATTTTTTAATTCATAAAAACTTTGAAATTCAATAACTTCCCCACCGTAGCTCTAAACGCCATATAACAAAGCCCATGCACCCCCTTGCCAAGGGCTTTTTAACGGTACCAAGATAGCGACTAGGGGACGTACGGTCCAGAAGATCTCATTGTAACAAAATAAACAGCCAAACTTAAGGTATGGATAGTGTACCCTGTGCCATTGCCACAATCAAAACTAAAGTAAAAATAATTTTCTAAATTTTTAACTCATAAAAACTTCAAAATTCAATAACCTTCACAGTTCACACTGTAGGTCGAAATGCCAGGAAACCAAGCTCGTACACACTTTCTTGCAAAGAACTTTCCGACAGTACGAAGAACGCGACTGGGGGACACACAGTTCAAAAGATACATAATTTAGTATAATTTAATAATTTTTAAGATCCAAAAATAATTCAAATCTATAACTTTCACATCGCAAGTTCAAATGCCATGAAACAAAGCCTGTGTACCCTCCTTACTAAAGGCTTTCCGATGATACTGAGCACACCACCATGGGATGCATGGTCTTGGAGATCTCAACATAACAAAACAAACAAACAGTCTGGCTTAAGGTATGGATTATACACTTGGTTAATTAATTAATTTTTTTATTTTTGAAAAATATTTTATTATATTAAAAAAATCCAATTCTATATCACATTTGCCAATCATAGTAAGATATACAATTGTTGTATTTTAAGTAGGGCATTATAGAAAATTTGGACCCTGTCGAGGACCCTGTGGAGGGCTGTTTGTCTTTCGGCAAATGTGCAAATACAATGATACAAAATAAATAAAAAATTTATTTGTAAAATTTAATAAAAAATAAAATTTCAAATAAAAAACTCGACAAAGCACACAAGCTGACTTTCACCAACAAGATTTGTTGATGGTCAATTTTGACTAATATTTTCAACAGTTGCATATTTTCATACAAGAAAACCACACTCCTATAGTCCTATGGCCTGAAATTTTCCTAATGCGTCATTGGCATTAAAAGGGCTTAGAGCCTTAGAGAGTTAGAGGACAACTTTCGTAAAAATTATTTAAAATTAAGAGGACTAAAAACTTATATGAAGACCAAATGTAGAAAATGTTGGGTTTCATATTTATAAAAAAAAATTCACAATATATATGAAGAATTGTAAAACTTATTTTGTTAACTTTGCAAAGCATCTAGTGGGGGATTCGAGGTGTTAACCCCTAAAGGACCAAGTGTCCGTTCAACGGACAAATGGGATTTGGAACAGGTACCTACTAGCTGAATTTTTGTCGTAATTTTTTGAAACTTTTTTTAAAATAGAAAAATTGATAAGCTTTGTGGTAATATAATTTTTTTCACAATTGGTGCCTGGGAATAGGGTGATTGCAAGAAACACCTATCCTATTTGTTGCGTTTTACTACAATACTCATGAATTTTTTAGGAGTACTATTTAAATAGAAAACTAATTTTTAAAAAATTTAAAAAATATGGCTAATGTATATAACTCTAAAATGAAGGTTTTCACCAAAGGAAATTCACAGAAAAATTCTCTAAGTAGAACTTGAAAAGTGCCAAATCTCAAGAAATTAGGACCTTTGATTCAAAAATTACTTAAAAATAGTAAAAGTAAGTAAATACAAAAAAAAACTGGCTATTCTTAAGAACTTTATATAGATGTTCAATCAACAAAAAATCGATGAAAATAATATTTTATATGTTTCAAAATGCAAGCAGAAGGAAGTTCACTTTGTAGACTTTCACACCACATAGAATTAATTATTTTTGAAAATCCTTCGACGAAAAGTTATATTTCTATATAAGGAACAACTCCATATAATTTTCTTGATGTACCTTTTCAGAAAACGTACTCAATAGTACTAAAAACCTCCAAAACCGCAAGTGTGACATCAATTTCGGGCCTATTTTTGGATAATAGACTATTTTTAAAAATTACCAAAAAATCAAGGAAGTTGTATGATAGTCATGAGTACCTTCCCTAGAAATCTCAAGTCATTTGGAGTTAAAACACTACAATTATGGCCAAAAAACAAATCAGCCCACAACGTGTGAAACAAAATAGGACAGGTGTTTCTTGCAATTGCCCAACAATAGTTATGACCAAATAAGCTCAAAACAGGGGATAGGGGGCAGCAAAAAAAATTTGCAAATTCTTTTTTCAAATTTTTTGAATTTTTTCTCATAGATTATATTTTTGCCTATGTGGAAAGCTTTGATTCATTTCATTTGGATTTGTTATGAGAAAGTTATGGACATTCTTGTTTTTCGGGTAGTTAGAACATTTTTTTGAAAAAAATAACTTTTAAGATTCATTTCTGAATGCAATTTTCAAATTTTTCAAATTTTTTTTGCATGGCCGTTTATTTTACTTGCTAAAACAAACTTACCATTGGGATTAGTGCATTTTAATTCCATCTAAATGATATTAATATTTTAGATTTTCCTTCTATCTCGTACCTACTTCTACTTAACAATTTTTTTAAGAATGAAAATTAATTTGTTTTTAATTTGTTTGTTTTTCCTAGACTCTCAACTCAATTCTTCACTATAAGGATTTAAAGCTCAAAACTCTGTAATGCAAAAATTTTAAGTTAAAAATGTTCAAAGTCGAAAATCTAGTCCCGCAATGTGCTGAAAAACTTGTTTTTTTCACTTTAAACGCAGATATCTTGCAATCTATGCGGTCAAAAATTTTGAAATGTTTTTTACACATTTTCATACTAATTAGGTGTAAGATCTTACGGTTAGATGTGAAAAAAAAACATTTTTCAATTTTTTTTTACTCTTTGCTATAGAAATGGCAGTTTAGAGTGTTTTTTTGCAGAAAAAAGGGCTTGGTCCTCTAGGGGTTAAAAATAAATGTCGGAATAGTATTCATAAATACTAAAGGGTCCTTTTGAGGTCTCTTTCTATTGGAAGAAGTTGCAACAACTGTAGCTATAGCATATTCCTTCTTTCTACTTTTAATTCCACTATATGAGCCTCTATGCTTTTACAATCCATATGTTTTTTGTCTAACGCATTACGGTCTTTAATAAATAACCAATGTGTAGACATCCTTATTTGCATCAAAGGCTGTTGTAACTATGCATACAACACTTTCAAAGACAATGAAGTTGCATTCATCTCCTTTATAACCTCCATATGTGTACTACAATCCTACAATGAGCTTGTAGTATTTCAACAATATATTGATTTTCTCATCAGAAAGTAAAATACTTTGCACGTAATACATTTGAGTTCCTTTTTTTCCAACAACCTTGACTATTTTTTACACCCTTACAATATACCTTACCAACTTTCCCTTCCCCTTGTAAAACAAAAGCCCCACATGACACAATCCTAAATGCACTTGATCATCATCACGGACATAAGCATCTCAATTTATACTTTTATATTTTACATTCAAAGGCAACTTATCAAGGAAGTATATATTCAAATTGGACAATTGACCAGATTTGAACATGTTTGAAATGAGCACTTCCTCGGGGTTTTTATATCCTATTCCCATCTTCACTCACCTTCATCCAGATGGAGATGGAGATAGGGAAGTCACTGGTGGGGATACTCTAATACCACTATTGCCATGGATGTATAGTATACAAAATCATTATTTCCAAAAAAATGCCTTAATTACGAAGCATATTCTCAAAAAGATGCCCTGATAATTCTACATATACAATAAAGCATGCATATGTTTATGTTTATTGTTCAATTTGATAGCTGGTGGTGAAGGTCAGCAAAAAATATTTTCCAAAAATGGATGCCAATTTTTTTGGAAATTAACCTGCAAATGTCCAAGGCCTTTTTAGAGCATCTTTAATTTTGCTTAAAACATAACCAAAAGCCCAAGTTTTGATTAGTTTTATCACTTTCTTTACAATTATAACGGTATGAATTCAAAATAGACATCTTATAGATTACATTAGAAAAGCAAACACAGAATAAAAATATCATTTATGGATTGAAAGGAGTCATTAATAATGTTTAATTAAAAACGTATTAAAACTGTTAAAGTAATTCAAAGTCTTTCAACTCTCTTTTTACATGTCAAATCTAAAATTGGGGTCATAGAAAAAATATGAGGTTAATGGACATAATACACATAATCATAATTTGTACATGACTTTTTAAAATCCACTCTATAATTTTTCTAAATGAATTTTCAATGAGATTTTCCACCCAAGATCCAATATATTTGAGGCTCATCTCCAAGAGTCTCTACTTCTAGAAAATCGAGATTTGCAATAGAAACCCTTGCACAAAATGTTCAATTAAAAAGCATTATTTCTTTTTAAAATCAAATGTTTGATTTTAAAAATAGACTTGAAAGGGTACTCAATTTTAGAAAATATACAACATAGTCCTTTGGTAAAAATGTATTTAACTTCAAAGTTTAGTCAAACACAAAAATATAGCGCTTCATGCATTCAAGGGATAATTATGCAAAAAAAATTGCAAAATATTTCTAATATATTCATAATTTTTGGCAGATCAAATAATTATTCAACAAAGATTATTGAACTTGTCTTTTGAGTACAAAGTATTTGAAATGAAGATGTGGAGCTTAGAACAAGGATTTATCTTGTCTATTGATTTTAATTTATTATAATATTAACCCTTGTAGTCTTGGAAAGCCTACATTGGGGGTTTACATTTTTTCATTTTGGGACCAAGCTATTGTAAAGTTGAAAAAAAAGTTCTTTTTAAAATAATTTAAATGGGATCATGTATCACGTTATTAGCTTTCTAGCATACTAATTTGTGTCCAATTCAAAAAAGTAGTAGTAGAATTATATTCGAAATGTGTTTTGGGTCTCAACTTGGGTAGCAAAATATTATTTTGTTTTGATTGATTTTTCAATTTCACCATAACTAACTTTGAGAAAAAAATTTGGAAAAATCTAAACCTTTAAAATTTGAGAATTTTTTTTCTCCATATTTTTGCATTTGCAAGTTTCATCTTTCAAAATTTTCTAAAAAAATGTATGTGTTTCACAACTTCTACATATCTACAATCATTATCTTGTTTTGAAATTTAGTTGAAAATCCTTGAAAAGAAATTCAAGAATAAAAAATTCAAATATAAATAGTTTTACTTGATGCCCAACTTACCCGTGTTGAAAACAAATAGAATAAATTGGATATAATTTTGTAACCATTAATCCAAATTATATCCTTGAAATTTGTCTTGCATTCAAGACAATCTTTGTATGTATATAGGAGCAAAATTCCATCCGTAGGCTCAAAATAATTTATTGCAATTGCAATTGTGTGCCCAAAATTGATAAAAGCCTAAAAAGCACCCCTCAATAATTTAGGATTAATATCATAGTTAAACATCATGTTTGTATTTTACTATTTAGCTCTATAAGAACCATAATACTCCATGGTACTATACTTTGAAATCTATATGATCAGAATTTGTAGATCCCACCACCTTACGTGTACTTTGATTACTCTTGGTTTAATTGTAAAGGATTCTTTTGGCTGATATCCAATTTGCAATTGCAATTGCAAAAACTTGATTTATTTGAGGAGTCTTTTGAAAAGTGTAAAGTGGATTAAGAACTCAATTTAGTCAACTTCATTTTATTAGTAAGTTCAAAATCAAGTAAAGTCATATAATAGCAAAAATAGATGGAAAAATAAAAGAAGTAAATAAATTATTCAAGCACAATGCATCAATATGCTGTTGTATTAACATTAACCCCTAAAATACCAAGGCATTTTTGGACTCTGAAACCATTGAAAACTACCATTTCTGCTACATGCTACAAACATTTAAGAAACCACAATTTTTTTTTATTAGAATCTAACTGTAGGATCTTGTACTTCACTTGTCTCAAATCATGTGGTAAAAATTTCATGAAGTTTGAACATACGGATTGGAAGATATTTGCATTTGAAGTTGGAAAAATAAGTTTTTTTGAATGTTGGCTTGCAACTTCAAATGACTGTAACTGCCATTTGTAGAATTTTTTGCATTACAGACCATAAATTAATTTTTTTTTGTTGAACCTTTGAATTGAGTGTCAGGGACAAAAGCTTTAGAATATCAAATCTTGATTTTCACATATAGAAAAATTGTTAAGTAGAAGAGGTCCGAGATTGAACAAAATACTAAATTGTTAATATAGTGAAACCTCTCATAATACAAATTCCCTACTTGCATAACTAATTGTAGTTCTATATTTGCATACTCCTTATGTGCATAAAGTCTACTACACAAAGCATTAATGGAGGTGATTGTGTTATACATCACTAATTTTTTTAGTTGAACAACCACTTTGAACCAATCAAATACAATTTCTGTACTTCATGAGCATGTTTAATTAATTGGATTTGGTCACTTAAGCGTGGTTGCAAGTTCAATACCTGGTGGCGACAGATTCGTTTCCGTGTGAAATCAAAACCTTTGTACTTGATGGAACCCTTGTAGTGTGTTTCCTCAAAACGCTTGTTTCAAAAAAACAAAAAAAACAAAAAAAAAACATCACAATTGCAAACAAACTTCACCCTATCAAAAAAAAAGTTTGAATTTTTTTGGAAATTGCATTCAAAAATGAATTCTATAAGTTGTTATTTGAAGAAAATGCGTAGATTGCCCCAAAAACAAGATTGTCCATAACTTTCTCATTATTAGTTCAAATAGAATGAATCAGAGCTTCAAATGTAAACAAAAACGTGATGTTTCACAAAAAAACTAAAAATTAAAAAAATTCGTTTTTTGTGTTTTTTTTGTTCTACCCGGCAAACTACTTTTGACTTTGGATGGCATAACTTTTGCTCCCCAGGCACCGATTCAAAAATAAATAAATTTAGAAAGCTAATATGAGTCCCTATAAGTTTTAAAAAATCAGATCCAAAATTTGAGGTCTCACGAGCCTACCCAAAATCCCAAGTGTCCCTTGAGGGGACGTTGGTCCTTTAGGGGTTAAAGCTCCAAGATTTTACTAAAACTAACCAAATAACACAAGAATTTGTAGTGCTCGTGCAATAAACGATTTTGAATCTATTATTATAAAAAAACTGATTTCAAAATTTGATTTTATTATTATGGAACGAGTGGATTCGACTTCAAGAATGCCAAACATACAACAATTTGACCCTTTCTCATTAGAATAGTCTTATTGACTTGGTATGTTGACAAATTAAAAAGTATTAGATCCTCTTAACTAACTATCAGTGGGCATCTACACAAGTCGCTGGACCTCGTTGCAGAGCAATATTTGCTTCCAATGGACATTCGTTTGAATTGCTAATTGAATTTTGAGATATGTTTGAGTGAGATTGCTGTAGATATGTTGGAAATGAGGACTTCAAAACGGTAGAATCTTAACAACAAGTAAGTTACTCTTGTAAACCTTGAACGAACAAAACATACTGTATCACCCAAGTACTTTGCTTTAGCTACTCAGTGTCCTTCAACAGAGAATCAGCGAGTGAATACAGTCCGAATACAAATCTAATTTCACTCGAATCACCTAAATACATTCGAATTGCCACCGCTCCTGTAGAGAATAGTTTCACTCGAATCACCTAAATACATTCCAATTGACACCGCTCCTGTGGAGAATAGCAGTTAGCAGGCCTGAACAGATCGATCCAACAAAAACACGGGTGACAAAGATTGGACGGGTCAACTGATACAGGATCTCTCCATGCCAGCAAATCCCGTGCATCTTCGCCCGAAGAGAGGAGATTAACATACTTAAGATGCACTCAGATATCACAGCATTAGCTCACATCGACGGAAAGTAAGTTCAGCTTTCAGAATAGGAACTGCAAACTCTAATCGCCACTACATAACACCACAAACCCTAAACCCTAAAACTAGGCGGTCACACTTAAAGCAGATGCACAGGCAACTTCTAACTCACACAGACAAGAACTACCACATACACAAGTTCACTGGTGCAATCCAAGAAGCCTCGATACTCGTATCATGAGGTAACCCAATCCACTCAAACCGAAGCTGCCGCTATCAATTCACTCCAGCAAGCTTCAAAAGCCAGGCCTTTTCACACACCCAACAATCACCATCAAAAGGCACATCCAGTAATTGATTTCGCAGGCGTATGGAAACACGAGAGACAACCCAGACCACTTCACGTAAGGCACAGGTGAAACTGTCGGAAATTCCCAATATCAGGGATGTGGAATGGGGAGCTGGAGCACAAGGACGCAACCAACCCTAAAATTTCAAAGCACCACACCAAACCCTAAACAGATGTCCACAGTGAAGTCGCAGAACTTCTTTGGAGCGTTCTGCAAAGCTCAACAGAACCGTGCAAGTAATCGCCTCAAAACTCCGGATGTGAGTCCAACCCTAATCTATGCGATGGAAAACTCCCTCATAGCGAATTCCTTCACTTCTTCTTCTCGGCTCCTCCGGTGGCGCGCATCTTGCGCAGGACGCCGGTCATCTCCTCTCTCTTGCGCTTGGCCCGCAAGTGGGTGCCCAACTTCCGCTTGGCGACCTTGAGGGCGCGCTTGTCCTTGCCCACCTTGAGCAGCTCCGTGATGCGCTTCTCGTAGGGCGCGAAGCCGGCGACCTCGCGGATGAGCTTGCGCACCAGCGAAGTGCGCTTGCCGAGCTTGCCCTTGCTGGCGGAGGGTCGCTTGGCGATGTCGCGCTTGGTGACTTGGTGACCTCGGTGAAGACCCACGGCGATGCCGTTGCTCACCACGGATGGCGCCATCGCTGCGGGAAAAGAGCGTCTCCTGCCGGAACCCTAAGCTCTGTCTCGGAGCTCCTTTGCGGCCGGATGAATTTGTTTATTTCGTTTGGATGGATGAATGTAGACGCGGTCTTTTTAGTAGCCTTCTTTAGCCCCGAAGGGCATCTCCGCCAATATGGCAAATAAGGTAGGGGGCTGTAAAAGCGACCCTTTAAGAGCTGATTTGCATTTTGGGGGAAGCTAAACTGCTTAAAACAATTTTCAGTAAATTTTTGTGGTAAGAAAAATGGAATTGGCATCTAACTCAAGTCGTTTCATATTTTTTTGACATTCATGGAATTAGTTATGAATTTTTGAAGTTGAAAACACAGTGGTTTCTAAAAGCGACCCCCTCCTGAAATGTACACTTCTGGTACATGTTACGAGGCAGAATCTACCAGATCGCATTTAGAGACAAGTCGCTTTTACAACCCCCTACCTTAAGGTGTTTTGAATATGGAAAGTGCACACAAGTAAAGCAGAGCTACCCATAACCGAATAAATAAGCGATTCCGACATGATCTGGAGTAGTCTAAGGCAAAATGAATATTTTTAAAGGTGCATCAATAGGAATGATGGGGATTGCAAAAAATTTGGTAATTTTATCGCTTGAATTGAAATTACTTATGAATTTTGGGAGGCTAATTGTGCTCCGAACCATGGCCAATGTCTAGACTTTTCTAATTCTGATCATTCAAGAACTGTTTTCCTAATCATTATTTCCTACTTTCTTTCTCACAATTTGGGACACATGTCATGAATTTATTAGTTTCAACCTTGAAAAAAAAAAAAAAAAAGATTCTAAGCTTCAAAAAATTTGGTGCAACCTTGTCAGAAATACCTGCACCTTTAGGTTGGATACGGGTCACTGGTCGGGAATGGGTGGTCCAACTTTAAATGCTAGGAATTGTTATAACATTCAGTAGCAAGAAGTTGCCCTGCCCTCCACCCAAAGCAATGATGCAAAATATTACCCACCGATGAATAACTACTAAGACATTTGTCACAAGCTGTCAAACTTTGACTCCTTTTGCTCCTTGGTTCAAGGACACTTATCAAGAAGTGTCAGATTTTTGCTCCATAGTTAGAGTAGGATTTTAGTGGATGCACTTTGTGAAGAGAGCAAAAGGCAACTTATCTTGAAGCTTATAAATGTTATGGTCACATAATTCTCTTGGGCAACCAAGACTAGACCACATTTTGACTTAGCATTATCTTGGGTGCAATTTTCTTTTGTTATTGCAGAGCATTTGAATTGGTATTTCAAGACTATTTCTAATTGAAGGTTTTTGATTCCAAATATAAATTCAAAATTTTGTCACTAGAAGTAAAGTATAAATTCCTAATTTTTCCCTTCAAAGTAAGAATTTCACAAGCTGATGTGGTCTAGCCTAGACTATCTTTGGCAAGACAAAAAATTCCATTTGGACAATTTTTGTAAATAGTTCATTGGATTAGAAATGATGGTATAAGATTTTTTTTGCTTTTGAACACTATTACAAAAAAATTTAGACCTATAGAAGGTTGTTTGATTGCATGCAATAGTACAATAACAACAAAAAAAATATTTTAAAAAATAAAAAATAAAAAATTGGGGCCTTGTAATCACCAGTAGTGCCACGTCAAATTGGAGATTTTCAATTTTTTTTTTTTTTTTTTTTCAAAAAAAATTATTTCATTTCATTTTTTAATATTTTTCTGTAATTGCACCGTGGCCAAAAGTCAAATAGCCTTTACAAGGTCCAATTTTTTTGTAATATAAGAGCCTTATGGTTGGTTGATGTTAATGAACTCAATTTCACAAGTTGAGCAAATAAGTGATCTACTCTTTCAATAGGAATTGACATGTTTTGACGTGATAAATTTTTTTGATAAAAAAAGAGATGCACTAAAAGTTAGCTCTATAGCTTTATAGTCAAACATCATTTGTAATATTTAGTTGGCCTTTTATATTATAGACAAGAAAGTATTCAAGAACTGGCGTTCCTTTGAAGCAATTAGTTCCATTGTGAACATAACATAATTCTAAGGTGACATAACTTTAACATAATACACCATAATTCTAATGTGAGCAACACCCAACTTTGTAAGCATAACATGAACTTACTATATTGGGCGCAAAAAAGATTTGGATTCCTTTTCTTGGCTTATTATTCATTGATTTCAAAAGTGAGCAACAACCTCCTAAAGAATGTTATGTACATGAGCGCATATTTATATTTGAAACTTGGACATGACTTGGTATAGAATGAAGAAGAAAGTACATACAAACAAAAAAATCCAAGTAAGGTGGAATTTGAAGGATACAAGATGACTCATAAATTAGCTTTGAACTAACATTAGGAATTAAAAAGGCCAAGCAACTAATGTATGATCCACAAAGACACGAACTTGGAAATTCAAGGAGAAGGTTGTATATGTCCATATGCTGGTCAAGTATCATGGAATTGTCCGTCACTAGCAAGGAAGGAAACATGTCAAAACCATCGGCTAAATACACCTTCAAAATAATCTTAATGCCAGTTTGCACATCCACTCATTCTTGCAATCTCAGATCTCCTGTGCATTTGCCGTAAACCTACAACAGGATGATCCATCACAACCCTGACATACAAAAATCAACACCATCAAGTGATGAGATTTTTAATATTTTGAGTTAACAAATTAGAAAGGATTCCAGTGCAATAAACAATGCACTATTGGGATACCTTATAACAAAATTTTAGGGGTTCCAAGCTCTATTGGAACTTGGAAGATGATCTAAAACTAACACAAGTTTTGGTTTTGAGGTGGTGTACTGTGAATAGGTACTCATTGTGCAAGATTTTGGAGTGTCACATTTAGGTAGGCATCGTAATTAAGTGCGGGTACCTTAAATTAGGTCTTCTACAACTAAAATTGCACGTAATTTTAAAGGTATTAAAAAGTAGATGAAGTCTCAACTTGCCACAATCTACTAGAGCAACTCGACCAATCGCTGCTTCACCAAAATCCGGGAGCAAAATCTCTTTAGTTGCCGTCATTCCTTCCCCTTCTAAATTCACCTTTTGGACCTTGAAATTTGCAAGCATCAAACCCTAGCCTGGAGTATAATAATCCATTGTCTTCTTCTAGCTCTATCAACACATAAACAAAACAAACTTAGAATCTAGAGCAAGGCAAATCCATAGTACGGCAATTCACTATGGACTGTTACAATCTATATTTTAGTGGATTTTTTTGAAATTCTTGTAATTTCAAAAATATTTAAGTTGTAGAATATGGAAAATGACACATATTAATGTTGTATACTTGATGATCTATGAAATACAAAAGAAATCTTTACAAAATTGTTTACACTCTATTTATAAACCCTAAAAAAATCATTGAAGAAAATAGGAAGACAAGGTCAGACAACTTTGCAACGCCAGAATAGTGATGAATCTTGATGAAGAAAACAAGAAAGGCCCTCTCCAAAGCCACCTCAATTCCAATAAGTTCTTAAGTAACCAAATTTAGCATTCACCAGCTACATTGTGATCACGTCAACAAGTGTCAAACTATTTTTGACCTCCTCCGTCCCTCTGCAAACTCTGGAATGCCAAAAACAAATAACGAATAAGACAATTACTGAACAACTTGGGCAGTGGAGACAAGGGAAGAACCGTGAGGAAGAATCAAACGAATTGCACTTGAGGAAATGACAGACTGTGATGAAATGATGATCACCAATATTCACCTTCCCAATGTACATTCAGAAACCACAAGAAGCCTACATTAAAGGCCAGAGGAGGCAAAATGTCTCCCCATGCTCCTGCTGAAACCCAATAATGAAAAACAATTCCACAATTCTTCACACAACTTCCATGGATTGAAACACTCGGTACTCATCTCTTGTCGCCGGGAGTTTGCCATGAAATCTCTCCATAGTCCAACTCATCAAAAGCTCCACTACCAATGTCTAAGTACTACAGAATGGAAGTAAGCACAAAGCTAAAAGGGTTTTCTATAAGGTTCCAGTGAAGGTGAAATCAACATTCGGAAACACGTATCATCGGCACTGATTATTTTTGCTTAAACTCACATAATCGACATTCCAGCCATGTAGACAATTTGGCCCACACTTTGCATTGCCTTGCAAACGCCGTCTCTTCTTCCGATGCCCTCCCCGCCTAGCCTTATAATTCCGTCTCATTGACCATAAACCCATGAATTAAGTCGCCATGAAGTAAAAACCGAGCAGCTTAGTAGCTGTGCTACGACAACAACAAAAGAGGGATTAGGATTTCAGTAGGGGACTTGTCGTTCTTTTCCAGCAACATCCCCAAAAGAAAGCTCCTACATATGACCAATGGTAACTTCTACATCTCTATAGCTATCCGTACTTTAGAACTCCTTCACAACGACAATTGTACATCTAATTCCCTTACAAAATCCTACCCCTAAGGCAGTAAGGCACATGAATTGTAGATGTCCATTAAATGGAATGACATGTACAATAATCACTAAAGAAGTGATTTGGTATCATGCTCACTATGACCAACAATTGGACCAGTAGTAAGGGAATTCACATATATGTAATATCCATTGCAACTTGGACAAACATAAAAAATTCTTTTCTTGCAAACTCTACATAGTCTTTTCTTCTGTCCCATAGAATGCACTCCATGATTGGTACAACGTTGGAGGCAAATTTTGAAAAATATTTCCTTCGGCCTAGACATTTTGATGTGAGCTCATTTGCCAACTGCATGTAGAAAGTCAGATGTGTCGTAGGATCCATGAAGAAGTAAAAACTTAAATTGCAGTGAATGATCCATGAATTCATGATGCTAGTATCCACTAGAAAATGAAAAAGGCGGTGCCACCACTTGTGGCTGCCTATCAATGTGCTATAATAATCTTTCAGTTGGTCAGCACTGTCCAATCCTCTCATATTTCCTTAATACTGTAAATGCATGGGACCAGTTGGCATTGGCTTCTTATCCCCTTTGTCTTTCTTCTAGATTGTGGCTTCCTCTCTATCACATGTTGCTGCCTCTACATGTATTTATAAAAGAAGCATTGGAATCCTATCTTTCCAAATAACACAACATATTCTACGTGATATATGCATGCGGTAATCCATCTACCCCAACTGCTTTTTCTTTGTAATGCTTTTATCCCAATTTTTTCGGGGCACATATTTCCGATTGGACTTCAAAGTTTCTATTGCCATTGTGCCATGGTCAAGTAGTAGAAGAAATAAAGGGACAAATGTGAAAAAACTGGTTGTGGGGCAATGATCGGCTTGGGGTACCCAAAAACATTGTCTAACGACCATGTCAATTTATTGCACTGTGTCAAACGACTTCATTTTTAAAATATAATAAAGTATGATTTCACAAAATGTGGTTTTAGCTTCCTACACTTGTAATGTATTAGGAAAAAAAATTCATCACAATCAAAGAATTTTAAGTAATTTTAATGAATTTTTTAGTTGAAAATGTAAGTTTTGTCCCAGGCACCCAGAATCCTTAAAACCAAGCATTTGGAATATCAAATAATTTTATTTTAATATCATTTTTGGATGTGACTTATTTAAAGTGGTCCAATATATAAAATAATTAATTTTATTAATAAAAATTTAATAAATTGTGCACTATGATGCTTGCAAATCCCAAAATTCAGCGTTTTTTCCTCTCATCTATGAAAAGATCCAAAAAATTTGAATTTAAAAAAAAATTCATTATGAATATACATTTTGATCCCATTGAGGTGCAATATTTAAAAAAAAATTAGGATCTTCTTGATCAAAATGAACAAATTAGACAAACTGTGGACAATTTAAGTAGAAATAACCCCAATGAGTGTGTCCAAAGAGGGACACATGCACTCATGCAGGTTTATGAGCCTCAATTACAACAAACTGAACAAAGCCTAGTTCAAAAGTGATACATTTTTGTACAATAACAATGAGTATTTCTGTAGTATCAACAGTCAAGAAATTAACATGGATCAACCTAATTTCACTATTCTATGTAGCAAATTGTGCTCTGTACTTGCCTTCATGAAGTCCCTTGCTTCACACCTTGATTTGCGCTTGGATTAGAAAGTCTAAGTGAAGATGAACCAGTCGCGCATTTCTTCTCAATTCTATCATACATGGATGTCTGTCTGATACAAATGGATGAAAGCGCGGAGGACTCTTTTCATCACAACATGTGGACTTGAAAGTAGCTATTTTGGTCTCCCTTAGACCTTTGCAAGCAGCTCCTTTTTTGGTGTTTTGAACTTCTAGTAGGGTTTCCCTTCGTCGGCATTTGCAATGTAGGTCGACCCCTTTATAAGAGACGCCTTCGTCATAGGAGTATGTCGATAGCGTATTTGTTGTCAAGGCATCAGAGTCCCAGAGCTTTGATTTAAAGTCGTTGCTGGAGTCCATGGAAGAGTACCATGATTTGGATGTAGGAGAGCAAGTTGTAACCTCATTTGCAATTAATAGACGTGATCGCTTTTGAGTGTACATTACTTGGTATGTTCTCTTTGTTTTGTTACATTTTCGGGAGTCTTCTTCTCTTGCGTTTTGGGAATTGCAGCGCACCCCAACACACTTCCAACACCAAAGCGTATGGTGGCTCTTCTCTCTTTAGAGGAGGGATCCACAAACTCTTTGATCAAGTGTGCTGACGTCCAGTTGTCTATGCTATGAGATACGTATTCAACCTCATCGCCCTGAAGAAGTTCAACTTGGAGTCTCATTACGGGAAGGTGGAACTCAAGACCTTCACTCATACGGGAAGGAATAGAGCGGCTGCGACTTTCCAGCACTACATTGGGGTTGAGACTTTTTGGAACGCTGGTCCCCTTTGATGGAAGACTGTGTCGTCGCATTTTGCAAAGGTAAGTTGGTATTCAACTCATACAATATTCTGCAAATATAGCGAAGTGCTTGGTCAACATTGTATGGACTGCCGGTCATGGTGTTGAAAAATAACGCACGGGTCAAAGTGAGGTATTAGGAGCCACTCAAGATGGAGAAAAGGTTCCTTTTGGGGTTCCTTTTGAAGTTTTGATGGAATGTTCTATTCAAAAACTTCATCAATTCCATCAAAATTAGTTCTAAAAATTATTCAAAGTTGTCAACCATGACATATTCTAATCAAAATATCATTTCTTTCAATAAAAAAGTTTCAATACAGTCTAATTTCAAATTCAACAAAGGACTAAAAAGCATTGGTTACAATCCTATTTTTGTACTTAATTAAGATGAAATGATGACATCATAGATTATGTAATAGTCAAACATGTCACTATAACAATTATGAAACATGAGGCATCTTCATTTCGGAGAAATCAAATAAACTTTGAGCTATACAATCAATAATGGTCCAAAAAAAGGAGTGGTTATGGAGAAATTGGCTCCTATTATCCCATTTAGGCCCGCACACTCTGTATTACTGTTCATGACCACATCAGTTACTTTTCATCTGTAGTTCTGTTAATTATTCATTTAGTCTTCATTCATTAGTCATGCTTAATTAAGCATACGTTTTGTATATTTAAGCTTCCCTCTGGGACCTTGTAAGTTTATCTGTAATACAATCTTTCAAGCTAGAGAGCCGCTTCATGTATTTAGCAATTTTTATCAACATGGTATTAGAGCAATATCGATCGATGATCTGAAGACGAAATAGTTAGTATGAGTAAGTATGATCAATGATCTGAGGACGATAGCTAGTACGATTTTGTTTCCTTAGTTTTTTCGTCAGGACAGAATTTCCATTGACAAAAAGAAAGAGAGAACTAGAAAGGAAAGAGAGAGCCAGATCCAAGGCGAACAGTGAGATGAGAGAAACAGAACTCAGAGAAAAGAAAACATAGACTTAGAATGAGATGGTAGAAAACAATTAAGAATGTGTTTGTAGGTGATGCTAACAAGCTCACCGGACTTGGGAATTATTACGTATGGAGCCTTAAAATGAGAGCAATTCTTAGACGTGAGAATTGGTGGCTCATTACAGAACAGAGAATCCAGCCAGAAGTTTTTCTGCTGATATTGGCTGCAAACAGTACATTGCCGCTCAGCTAGAATCGATGAAAGCCAATGCTGTGTCAGCGATTATGTTATCGGTGAATGATGATATTGTTGATACTGTTTTCGTTCACTCAGAACTAGCTCTTGCTTGGGAGGCACTGAGAGCGGCCTATCACTCTGGGGATCAGTCCCAAATACTAACACTAATAAGCCAGTTACAGTCTTTGAAATTGGCAGAAGGAGGATCTGTTGAAGAGTATTTGAAAAAGGCAAGGGAATTGAAGAACAAGCTTGCCAGCACGGGACAAACCACAGTAGACACAACCATGATCCAAATTGTTTGTAATGGATTGCCACGAAGTTATGACTCCACTATACAAACGCTAACCAACTTGAAAGTAAATATGACATTTGAACAGGTATCGTCCACCCTACTTACTAAAGCACGTCGGAGAGAACTTTGAGCTGCCAAACTGGTTGATGATGAGGCACTTGCAACTACTTTCGACCAAAAGGCCTCCCTTTGTAATAGTCACTATCAACAACGTGGAAGAGGGCGTGGAGCTTATCAAGGAAGAGGAAGATTCTATGGACGTGGTTACTATCTGTTTCCAAGACCCTTTCCCACACCATTTCCAACATCATTTCAAAGACCACCGTAAATCTGTTATAACTGCGGTAAGCCATGCCACATAGCTAGAGACTGCAAACTACCAAAGCAAGGAAATTTCTTTCCATCCAATCAGGTTACAATCCATAATACATGGATAGCAGTGCCACTAGACATATAGCTGCAGATTCTCAGGATATAGATTAGTCTCAGTAAAGTTCATCTACTGTGAGAATCCAAGAGGTTAGAACAGGAGGTGGAGAACCTCATGCTATGAAAGGGACTGAAACTTCTATTGTGAAAACATTTGCAGGAGAAATAAAATTGACCAATGTTCAGTATGTTCCGAGCATGAAAAAGAATTTGATTTCTATCGGATCCATAACCGACAGTGGACACATTGTTGTATTCTCTGATCTATATTGTTGGATCCTCAACAAAAAAAATTATTATGACATTATTGCAGTAGGATATCGAGATCCCTCAAATGGGTTATATTGTTTTGACAATGATTATAGAGCAAGTACCGTTAATCTTGGAGCCACCACAAGTACTCCAATCAATAAAGTTGCAAACCTATGGCATAGATGCTATGGTCATTTGAGCTACCATGGTCTCTCTCATCTTGTGAATTATAACAGGGTGCATGGTCTTGCAAAGACAAATTTTATTCACACCACTTGTGAAAACTGCCTTGCTGGATGACAGAGCAAGAGAAACTTTCCCAGTGCCTCAAACAACAAAGCTTCAAGGCCCATTGAAATAGTTCATTCCAATTTAGTTGGCCCAATGCCATCCCGTACTCTTGTAGGTTCACACTATATCTTAGTTTTCACAGATGATTTTTCAAGAAAAAGTTAGACTTCTTTCCTCTAATGCAAGGATCAGACTTTTGATTACTTTAAGAATTTTAAAGCTCGAGTTGAAAATGAAACACAAAATTGAATTACTATCCTTCGTACAGATAGAAGGGAAGAATATATGTCATTGGAATTCCAAAACTTTTGTAAAACTCACGGCATCAAACAAGAATTATCACAAGCATTGACTCCACAACAGATTGGCGTGGCAGAGCGGCACAATAGAATTATTTTGGAAAGAGCCCAAAGTCTTGTAGCTGAATGCAATCTGCCAATTTATTTATGGAATGAAGCTGTTTCAACAGCAAAATATCTAGTAAATAGAAGTCCAATACAAGCCAACGAAGGCATGATACCAGAGGAGAAATATTACGGTAAGAAGCCATCTATCAAACACCTTAGAATTTTTGGATGTCTTTTTTTATGTCATATTCCAAAAGAGAGTAGAAAGAAATTTGACAGTAAAACTCCAAAATGTATTTTATTGGGATATGACGATGCTAGCAAAGTATATCAACTTTATGATCCACAGAGGAAGAAAATACTGCTTAGTCAAGATGTCATGTTCAATGAAAGTCGAATAGGAATACAACACATAGAAAGCAATCTACCAATTTATGAAGACCCTTTTCCAGTAGGAGAACGATCAGTCAACGAGGGTGACTCCCAGCCTTCCGAAACTGCCAGGGAAGAAACTGAAACTACTAGGCAGCAGACCAAAACCGCCCCAGAGCCTGATCTTATCAATCCCACCAATCTTCAATGTCATATTCATGAAATAGGAACAGAAACTCATGACACAATATCTCTAGTTGTAGATAGTCCAAACAATCTCAAAATTCTAAACCAATCAGATCTTCTCGACCTATCAAATGAACAACCAAATAGACGTTATCCTTGCCGAAATCAAGCATTGTCAACCAGGCTTCGTGACTTCTATACACTGATGACCGAAATTCTAGAAGAGCCGATTCATTACTCAGAGACATACAAACATGATGATTGGAAAGCCGCAATGGAAAAAAAGATCCAATCCATAAATAAAAATGAAACATAGGAGATAGTAGAAAGACAACCAGGCATGAACTCTATTACGGCAAAGTGGATATATAAAGTTAAAAAAGACCCGTCAGGAAAACCAACACGATTCAAAGCTAGGATAGTCACTAAGGGAAAAGCAAGAATAGACTATGAGGATATTTTTGCCCCAGTTGTAAGGTGGTCCACTATAAAGAATATTTTCACATTTGCAGCCAAATATGGGTGGCATTTGACTCAATTGGACGTCATCACCGCTTTCTTAAATGGGCATATTGACGAGACTATAATAATGGAGATTCCTGAAGGATTCGATGGAGCAGGTGATCCCACAAAGGTATGCAAAGTCAATCATTCTTTATATGGCTTGAAACAATCACCTTGAGCATGGTATTCGTTACTTGACAAATGGTTAACATTTCACGGCTTGATTCAAAGTCAAGCAGACTCAAACTTATATATCTCTAATTGAAATGGCAAATTGACAATTTTTTGGTCTATGTGGACAATATATTGATCACAAGGAATGATCACAGTGAAATCTTGAGAATAAAAAATGCTCTTCAAAAGCAATTCAAAATGACAGACTTAGGAACTGCTGAGTATTACCCTAGGATTGAGATTGAATATGACACCTCTGGCATTTTTATTCATCAATAAAATTACATTAACAAACTTCTCCAAAGATTTGGCCTTATCAACTACAATCCAGCATTGCTTCCAATGGATCCCAAGCTCCAATTATCAAAAGAAATCGGAACTCCAAAGATTGATCCACATTTGTATAGATCTATAATAGGCAGTTTATTATACCTTACATATACTCGTCCAAATATTTGTTATGCAATCAGTTGTATTAGTAGGTTTATGGCCAGTCTAGAATAAGCTCATTTCCAAGCAACCAAAAGAATCCTTCGGTATCTCAGTGGTACACTTCACTACGGGCTTCATTTTTCTACCAAAAACCAAGGACATCTTCAAACGTTTACTGATGCTGATTGGAGAAGAGATATAGACACAAGAAGATCTACATCCGGTACCCTTCATAAATTTGGTAACTCTAGTATCTTTTGGACAAGCAAATTGCAACCAATAGTATTTCTATCTACAACCAAAGCAAAATATAGAGTTTTGACTGAAGCCGCAAAGGACATCACATATCTCAGAGGATTATTGTATGAATTGGGAGAATCATCAAACAAAGTCACACCAATTGCAACAATCAATCCTGCATTTTCTTGGTAAACAATCATGTACTCTACTCCAGAACCAAACATTTAAAAATTCAAAATCATTTTATTAGAGAAAAGGCAAAAGACAATACAATTTGGATAAACTATGTCCCAATACAAAACCAAGAAGCCGACTTCTTAACCAAACCCTTACCCTATTCAGTCTTTGCTATCAACAGACTTAGATCAAGAGTTAAACCACTCCCTAGTTTGTTTTTACAAAACTAGAAGCACTACTATACATTTGCAATCTTAATATCAAAACGAGACTTCACCCAGTCAGGTGTATAGTATTTGTTAATTCAAAGAGCCTTCCTAGTTTTCTTATGTTTAAAATCCAACGCCTTCAAATTCCTTTTTGATCCTTTGTTATCCCACCATTGAGAAGGATTTGCAAATTAAAGTACTCGTTCCAGTATGATTCATCGGACCGCAAGTTGACTCCAGATTGGACACTTCCTTCACCGAAATTCTCTTTGATTTTTGATTCTCGATAAATTTCAACCTTGATTGATCCCTCAATGTCTTGACGATCTAATGACATCAAAGCCAAGCAGTAGGACAACACCTCCAGCAACCATGCACTAATCTTGTATACTAGAAGCGCAACCAGCCAAAGAACCAAAAATACCAATCTCACTTGCATCAAATTTCAAACCCCAACCTCTTAACTTTTACTCTCACAACTAGTGCGCAGATTCATCAAGAAAATGAAGAAGCTCAACCAATATCAAAACATACCATGGTGAATGCTTCCGCTTGCTCTCGGAAAGAAGTCAACATTTTTCCAAGCCAATTCACCAGCGCCATCTCAACTTTCTAAATCTTCAACGCTCAAAGTGACCTTGTTGATAGAATCGCGTGCGAGAGGGGATGTTGAAAGATAACGCACACTCTGTGTTACTGTTCATGACCACGTCGGTTACTTTTCATCTGTAGTTCTGTTAATTATTCATTTAGTCTTCATTCATTAGTCATGCTTAATTAAACATACGCTTTGTATATTTAAGCTTCCCTCTGGAACCTTGTAATTAAGTTTATTTGTAATACAATCTCTCAAGCTAGAGAGCCGCTTCATGTATTTAGCAACTTTTATCAACACATGGGGCATTAGCTTAAAACACAGAGGCCCTGTTATTGCAGCTAGTAAAAGATAGAACCAACAAATTAAAGCATGATTAGCCATTGCCCAACAAGATGAGAGTATATCATTGAGGATGGAAAGCAATCAATGTAGAAAGATTCAGTGGTTCACAGACATCCTTCCGACCTCAAAACTCCAAGTTGCAGAGGCACCTATGAAATTGCATTTCTTGATTGTTTTGGAGTGTGACAAGCACAATGTAGCAATGCATGAACAATGTGAAATGAATGGTATAGTAGTGATTTTTACTAGTACAATGCAAAGGAGAACTCATGCAGTCACATGTCAAACTAAGTGACTTGAAAGGAAACAAGACACCATGAAATACAAAAGAAGATGAACAGTAGCTTGATAAAAATGGAAGTGTATTAGTACTAAAAGTATGAGATAAAAAAGGACTGTAGTGGCAGTATTAAAAGAGTCTACAATTCAAATCACTCTTATACAAAAGAAGAAGGATAATCTATTTTTTGAACTCGAGCTATTGCAATTTTTATAACTCTTACGTGGAGGCCTGATTTGGCCGACTATCGTTGCTGGGGACTGCAAGACTAGAAACCAGAGGCAGGCTTTGTAGTAGTCAGTGTCTTTTTCCTTTTCTTGTTGATATGTGCTAGTGCTCATGGAAGGTAATTGCGTTGGTAGGGAGTGAGGGTATTGGCTACTTCTGGCTTCAGGATCCACAATGGCAATGTACATTTTGGTCATGACAACTCATTTGACGGAGCAGTGGAAATGTTTGGGCATGTTGCGGTGACTGTCACGGTAACAACGTCAATTTTTTTCGGTTGAGGGACATTGCATTGTATGGTCGTAGGTCTTCGTTTGAATAGATGCAACAGCCTTTCTTACATGACAATATTTTTCTTGGTAAGTTGGGTCCTTCTAAGCTTAATGTGTATTTCAAATGGAGCAAAAATGGAGAGGAAGGAAAGATTAATATGCTTTAGGAATGGAGGCAAGTGACAATTTCAAATCCATCATGTCTTTCTTTGATTAATGGAATTGGAAGGTCTTATTGTGAAAAAATGTAGAGGATTATTTATTTTTGCTTGAGTGAAACGCTTTTGGAGTTTTTGAGTCTGCTGCGGACTCTGGTGGAGATCTAGCTTCAAAGTTGGGGAGCTGACCTAAACATGGTGGACTGCGCTTCAGCTTCCATCAACAAATATATAGACTTTATAAGTTCATATAGCATTCACTGTGTTATATCAATGTAAGTCCTCACTTTTAGGGCAATGGAGACTTCTTGAGGTTTCAGTTGTGATTTTTTGTAATATGTGTGATTCAAGAAGAATTTGAATTTGACACTTCGTTTTGCGTGCTACAATCCCCAATAGATGAGGAATGCAGCTGGACCTAGAGAGTTTTTGGTTTCCACTTGCATAATATGGCTTCCTAATTGACTGAATGACAACAAGAAAGGAATCAGAACAAGACATGCAATGGCAACAGGTAGATTGAAATTCAAGAACTAAATGTTCATTAGTTAGGACATTTTCATGTTTTACTATGTCTAAAAGCCTTCTCAGTCTACTACACCATAAGTAGGCACTATGGATGAGGATATGTGTGGTAGAGAGTTGTATCTTCACCCATGTGTTTCTGTTTGCAAATTTCTCTTCCACTATGAATCCATCGCTATCAATGTCATCCTCGTTCTAGAAGTGTTGGCCACTGCTTTGTGACGGAGGTACGCTCTAAATTGTTGTTGTAGGACAAACTACATGTACATGCTGATGAAGATGAGCCCTTGCATACAACCTCGGTGATGGTCTCTATTGCAAATGGAAGTAATGCTGCTTGTAGGCGTTCAACCTTTGGGAACGGAAAGACTTCCTCTTGAATTATGCGATAGATGTCAGGTGAAAATCCGTTGTCATCTCCTTCCTCCCTTCTCTTCTTCCAACGTAGAATGCAAGTAGCCCATGAATCATATAGCCATCGCAAGTACTTCGGACTTGTGTTGTTGTCATGAGTGTCTTTGCTGAATCTTAGTAAGTTGAGAAGGTATGATTCGCTAAGGCATCCTACAATGAATTCCACTAGCCTAGGTTGAGCATCTTGTTTTTTCAACAAATGATCAACAATTTGAGCGGCATCACTTTTGCACCGAGCAGGGCGGGGGGAAGGTAGTTTGAATTCTGCAAATTTTGTCATAGGCATACTGCTCGGGAAATTCGGAATAGCAAAAGCTTTTGGAGGAAGAAAAGAGGCAATACCATCAACAAGTTCGTGAACTAGAAGTGGCTTGCAAAATTGAGATTGTAAAGATGACTTTGCTAATTTTAGTAGCTACTTTAAAATTTATGGCAACTAATGAGGAACCTTCTTTTTTAAAACAATCTAGCCTTGCAAGGCGGTTGTGAATAGTGCAAGGCATGGCAACTGCCAAAATGTAGCTACTATGGAGAAGGAAACTACCCATCCACATTTTATAATTTTTGTAAAAACTTGCTAAGCTAGCATTGCAAGCTACTCTCTTTGAAATTGCAAGGAGGGCAGAGGGATTCCTACACTGTCTTTGTGAATCTCCGTGCCTTTATCATACAATGTGCAGCACCTAAAAATACTATTGCATTGATTGACCCTATTTCTGGCCTTCCATGACCAAGCATGTCTCCATTGTGACAGCTGCGCCGACGTTCAAGGGTTAATTAGTAGGCATCTAGACAAGTTGCTGGACCTCGTTGCAGAGCAATATGTGCTTCCAATGGACATTCGCTTCAATTGCTAATTGAATTTGGAGATATGTTGGAGTGAGATTGCTGTAGATATGTTGGAAATGAGCACTTTAAAATGGTAGAATTTTATCAACAAGTAAGTTACTCTTGTAAACCTTGAACGAACAAAACGTACTGTATCACCCAAGTACTTTGCTTTAGATACTCATCAGTGTCCTTCAACAGAGAATCAGCAAGTGAATACAGTCCGAATACAGATCTAATTTCACTCGAATCACCTAAATATATTCCAATTGACACCGCGCCTGTGGAGAATAGCAGTTAGCAGGCCTGAACAGATCGATCCAACAAAAACACGGGTGACAAAGATTGGACGGGTCAACTGATACAGGATCTCTCCATGCCAGCAAATCCCGTGCATCTTCGCCCGAAGAGAGGAGATTAACATACTTAAGATGCACTCAGAAATCACAGCATTAGCTCACATCGACGGAAAGTAAGTTCAGCTTTCAGAATAGGAACTGCAAACTCTAATCGCCACTACATAACACCACAAACCCTAAACCCTAAAACTAGGCGGTCACACTTAAAGCAGATGCACAGGCAACTTCTAACTCACACAGACAAGAACAAGTTCCCCTGGTGCAATCCAAGAAGCCTCGATACTCGTATCATGAGGTAACCCATTCCACTCAAACCGAAGCTGCCGCTATCAATTCACTCCAGCAAGCTTCAAAAGCCAGGCCTTTTCACACACCCAACAATCACCATCAAAAGGCACATCCAGTAATTGATTTCGCAGGCGTATGGAAACACGAGAGACAACCCAGACCACTTCACGTAAGGCACAGGTGAAACTGTCGGAAATTGCCCAATATCAGGGATGTGGAATGGGGAGCTGGAGCACAAGGATGCAACCAACCCTAAAATTTCAAAGCACCACCCAAACCCTAAACAGATGTCCACAGTGAAGTGGCAGAACCCCTTTGGAGCGTTCTGCAAAGCTCAACAGAACCGTGCAAGTAATCGCCTCAAAACCCCCGATGTGAGTCCAACCCTAATCTATGCGATGGAAAACTCCCTCATAGCGAATTCCTTCACTTCTTCTTCTCGGCTCCTCCGGTGGCGCGCATCTTGCGCAGGACGCCGGTCATCTCCTCTCTCTTGCGCTTGGCCCGCAAGTGGGTGCCCAACTTCCGCTTGGCGACCTTGAGGGCGCGCTTGTCCTTGCCCACCTTGAGCAGCTCCGTGATGCGCTTCTCGTAGGGCGCGAAGCCGGCGACCTCGCGGATGAGCTTGCGCACCAGCGAAGTGCGCTTGCCGAGCTTGCCCTTGCTGGCGGAGGGTCGCTTGGCGATGTCGCGCTTGGTGACTTGGTGACCTCGGTGAAGACCCACGGCGATGCCGTTGCTCACCACGGATGGCGCCATCGCTGCTGCTGCTGCTGGGGCTGCAACTTTGCGGAGAATGGCAAAAGAGCTCCTCCGTCCGGAACCCTAACCTTTGTCCTTTGCCAGCCGAATGCCAAGGTCTATTTTGTTTGGATGAATGTAGCCATCTTTTCAGCCTTCCAGTCTTTCATCTCCACCAATGTGGCAAATAAGGAGGCAATGGATGAAAAGTGCACAAAAAATGCTAGCACATGTGGTCTTTGTGTTACCTTGCGTGCAAAATTTCTAATTTTTTTCACATGACAAACAAATGTAAAAATCTAATGTTGTTGTAGAGTATGTAAATTTGTATTTCAAGACAATTTTTTTGTAATTGAGGTTTTTTGATTCCAAATATGAATTTAAACTTTATTATCCGAGGTAAATTAAAAAATTCTTGGTTTTTCCTATAGAGTAAGAATTTCACAAGCTAATGTGGTCTAGCCTTGGTTTTCTTTGACAAAGCAAAAAATTGCATATTTGTTATTGTGGACAACTTTTGCAAATAGTTCATTGAATTACAAATGATGGTGTATGATACAATACTACGAGCTTTACAGTTGATTGAAGTTAACACATTGAGTTGCACGAGTTCGGCAACTAAGTAATCTACTCTTCCAAAAAGAATTGGTATGTTTTGATGTGATAAATTTAACTATAAAAGAGGAGATGCTTTAAGGATATTGGCTCCATAGCTTCAAAATGAAACATCATGCCTAATACTAAATTGGTCATTCATATTTTAGATAAGCTTCAATTTTTGTTTTTATCTTATGAACCTACATGTATGGATGTAAAAAATCTTATATGGTTGTGTGAATAAATGTCATCATAATAATTTATAATATCAAAAATGAAAAAAATTGAAAAAAAAACCCAATAAATTTAAACTGACGTGAAATAATATTAAACTTTTATATAAAGTAAATACTAGAATGAAAAACAATAATCAACCATTTAATTGTAAAAATATTTAACAATGGAAAAACACAAAAGAATAGCACTCAATATTGTGTTATTTGGATCCTAATTCATAAAGTTTGCAATGGCAATAAATCATTGAATATTTGGAATATTTTAGAATTTTCAATCGGAATAGAATCTAAACTTTTTAGGTTTCATTTTATTATCTTTTATAAAATGTAAGAAACAAATACATGAATTAAGTTGTAGTTAAAATTCAGATGTGGAATCTTTAAAGGTTAAGTCTTATGATTACATTCATTACTGAGATGAAAAACTTATAGTTTAATGATAGTAAGTAAACCATGTTCAAACAATTAGGTGTAGTTACCTTACAGTCCTGTCATCAAACTCAAGTCATGTAAGCAAACAAATTTCAAATAGGTTTCACTCAAGCTTTATATGCATATATCTTGCAATCTACATTGTCAAAGTTTCTAAAATTTCTTCCACATACTCTCATACTAGTCTAGTGCAAAATCCTACAAAAAAATCCAATTGTTTAAATTTTTTTGTTTAACCCCTAAAGGATTGTTGTCCCTTCGGGGGACAAATGCGTTTTCGGGCAGGTACCTATGGGCTGAAATATTTTTGTGATATTTTGAAACTTTTTTTGGAGATAAAAAAACTGATAAGCTTTGTGAAAATATAATTTTTTTCACAATCAGTGCCCGGGAACAAAAGTTATGACCAAATAAGCTCAAAACAGGGGACGGGGGCAGCCTGGGCAGCAAAGAAAAAATAGACAAAAATTTGAATTTTTTTTTAATATTTTTTTCTCATAGATTATATTTTTGTCTATCTGAAAAGCTTTGATTCATTTCATTTGGATTTGTTATGAGAAAGTTATGGACATTCTTGTTTTTCGGGCAGTTAGAGCATCTTCTTGAAAAAATTCATTTTTGGATTCATTTTTGAATGCAATTTTTTCAATTTTTCAATTTTTTACATGGTCCGATTTACTTTCTAGAACAATCTCACCATTGGGATTAGTGCATTTTAATTCCATCTAAAATATATGAATATTTTAGATCTTCCTTCTATCTCGTACCTACTTCTATTTAACAATTTTTTTAAGAATGATAATTAAGTTTTTTTGAATTTTTTGAATTTTTTCTAGACTCTCAACTCAAATCTCCACTATAAAGATTTAAAGCTCAAAACTCTGTAGTGCAAAAATTTTAAGTTAAAAATGTTCAAAGTCAAAAAATCTAGTCCCGCAATGTATTGAAAAACTTGTTTTTTTCACTTTAAACATAGATATCTTGCAATTTGTACCGTCAAAAAATTTGAAATTTTTTCTACACACTCTTATACTAGTTAGGTGTAAGATCCTATGGTTAGATGTGGAAAAAAAACAATTTATCAAATTTGTTTACTCTTTGCTATAGATATGGCAGTTTTGAGTGTTTTGGGGCAAAAAGAGGCCTTGGTCCTTCAGGGGTTAAATATGTTTGATTTGGGAGTGATTTTTGGTAAAATATAGTCATGGAACTCTAGGAATTAAAGCCTTCATTTAAATCCTAGTGGACGGATGAAATTTTTTTGTGCCTTGTCCAATCCCTAAAAATTGGATTTCGTCCCTTTGTGTGAATTTATTCTCAAACTTGGGAAGCATATCTATCTTTACATTAGTTATATTTTAAAGCATTATTAATCCCTCAAAGCCCAAAGGATCATTATTTGGCCTCTCACCTATTCAATAGATCAATAGGTCAAAATTTAACATTTTAGATTCTAAGAATTATTACCAAATTAATTTCATATTACATGTATTATTCTTATTGAAGAATTTTTTTCAAAATTAAATCAATATTATGTAATAAGCTTCATGTATGATGTGTAATGAAGATCAAAGTTTAAACTTGTGAAAAATTACAAAAATTGTTGGACCTTTAGATGTTGACCCTACAAAGACCTAGAGTCTTAAAGTGGACGATAAAATAAAATTCTAAAGATTAATGTAGACATGAGGAATGCACCTATTGATTCAAAGATCAGATCATTTTTGGCTAACTACCTTAGTGATAAGTCTTGTCCTTTCAAGATTAACCCTCTAATGCTTTTGGAGGCACAAAGTGTCAGTTTAGATGACTATACTTAAGACCGGATAATGGAAAAAAATATTTTTTCATTTAATTTTTTTTGAAGTGCTTGAGTACATTTTTACCAAACAGTATGGTAAATTCCTTCATTATAGTATTGTTGATTTTTCTAAAGAAGAAATATCCATGGATCTACGGATCCATAGATCTCCCTAGTAGTATATTTTGGCAATGTCTTGCTATTTACTCATGATGTCGAGCATGATGTGAATTTTAGCCAAAAAATAATATTTTTTTGAATTTAAGTCCACCTAATGAAATGAAGCTTATCAAGTTTAGGTTTTATTCCAATTAAATTTTTTGAAAAGTTCATTAATTTCAATATTTATAGCAATATGAAATTTGAACCTATAACAATGGTTTGTTGATTTTTTAATTTTAGGGTAACTTTGGTTCATACCATGATGTTATACACTATAATATACATCTAATTATGATAAAAATTTCTTTATTTTTTGAGTAGATTTTGATTTGATATGAATTTTTTTCATTTTTTCCTTAAAAAATTCACAATAATTTCAAAACTCTTCCCCAAAATATGAAAATTTTATAACTTCTAGCAAACATATGAAAAATAAATATCCAATTTTTCATTCATATCTAGTTGCAAAATTGCATCAAGTACATAGTAATGGACAATGAGGCTTGAAATCAATGCTCATGGGCCTGTCCTTCCAAGGTTAATCCTAAAAAGACAAGACCTATCACCAAAGTACTCTGCCAATAATGATTTGTTTTATGGACCAACAAGTGCATTCTTCATACCCATCCATTGTAGTTTTTTTCAATTTTTTTTCAATTTTTTTTCATTTTTTATGAAGTGCCAAAGCGGCAATATAAAATCTTGTAGTGGTGTTTCAAATTTCAACATTCATCCACATAATTATTGGATAGAAAATATATTAGATTAGCATGTATCACATATCCATAATTTTGATTTCATTCACATTTTGGCAACTTCATCCAATTTTTTTTAAATTTGAAGTTTTCTTGGCAAAAAAACTTCCTGATTTGTCACCATTTTTTAGCCAAATTAAACTTTTTTTGGTGCAATTTGCAACTATTTCTTCTAAAAAAAGCCCTAATCCATTGGTCACATGTATTGATCCCAGAACTAGTTTACGGAATTTAGTGCAATATGCTACCTTCAAGATGAACAAGCATCAACTTTGGCTACCTTGAGAGTAAGTGGCATTAAAATAAAATAAAAAAGAAAGGATTTTGCAAGTTGTAAAGGAAGATTGGGAGTACTATAACCCAAAACTGACAAAATAGATATTAATTCCAATGTAGAGGGAGTAACAAATTGGCTATCAAATTCTATGGGTTATTACAGTCTTGGCTAAAATATAAATTTTTTGAAGATTTTCTCCAATACGCTTTTAGCTACTGAAAATTTTAAGTAGCAATGGAGTGAATTTTAGCCAGTTCTGTGAACGCTGGTCACATGTTGGCTGCAATATAATGTCCTTGGTGACTTTCTGACCTCAGTTTCCTTTCCCTTTGGTGTGAATGTACCCTAACGTGAGAGAGTGAGTAGTCCTTGAGAGCTCGAGGAGAACGAGAGAGCCTCCACCCACCGTGAAGAGCAAGAGAGGGCGAGGGTTTGCATCGCTTCACGACTTTTCCCATGCCCCTTGACCTTCAGCGGAGGCGCTTGCAAGCCCTAAATTGCATGTCCCTGACAATGCTCAGAACTCGGTCGGTCACACTGGTTTTGTTTTAATTAAGTTAATGATGCCTGATGCATTGCGACTCTCCGAGTCGGCATTCTGTTTCTGTGTTGGTTCACACAAAAATTCCGCATGCAATCGTTGATGGCGACGGGACGTCGATCTTGTTAACAGAATGTGGCAGCCTGGCCTCGAGTTCTCAAGGGCGGCAATATGTGGAGGTGGTGGTGTCTTGCTGACTATAGCAAGAAGCTTTGTGGAAAAAGAAAACGTTTTCGTAGATTTCAAATTTCAAAAGAGAGCAAGTATGCTCGATTACTTTATTGTGTAGATTCAGAATTGGCTGGCCGTGCAGTCGATCGGGGGCTTCGAGCTGGGAAGAGGAGGAAGAGTCCTCCTGAAACAGATTAAGCGGGAGATTAAGCTCAAGATCAGTACAGTAGTTTCAAATTTCAAAAGACAGGAAGTATGCTCAAGTTTTTCGTAGTGTAGGTTCAGAATTTTCTGGTCGTTCAGTCGGGTGCGTGCTTACAGCTGGTACAGCTTAAGCGGGAGATTAAGCTCAAGATCTTTAGTTTCAAAGTAGTGATCTGTCACATAGTTGATCGATCGATCGATCGAGAGTTCTGCGTGGAAGCGCAGTCGAATTGTCACAAGGTGAAGTAACAATGGGGGCCGCGATAAGCTACTGCTCGCCTCAACAGGTCCTTTCAGCGGCGATATGTAATGATGAAAAAAGTCCTGATTATAATCACTTACCGTGTCCGGTTAAGTACGAAGAAATCACTCGCGAAGCATACAGTAAGTCCGCTTGCCAACTCTGCTAAAATTGGATATCTTTTACATATTTACAAGACGTTTTGTAAATGCGCATCATTGTCTGATGAATTGCGAATGTATACATTCATGAAGATCTGCTCATCTTTAGCTTCCAGAGCGAGGGTAACCTTGAGAATATTTATGTGGAGTGTCTGAATTAATATGTCATTTCTTAAAAATGATTTCAAGAAATACTCGTACATGATGTATCAAGAGCATCGTCTCTTCTCTCATTGACATTGGATCAGGGATTTAGCAGAAATTTATTTGATAATGAGTGTTTGCAATTTCAGTGTCCTTGAAGCCAGAGTTGTTCGAAGGCTTACGCTTCGACATGACCAGATCGTTGAATAAGAAATTTGCACTGAGCAATAGGTAAGGATCTCAAGATCTATGGAATTTGCTTTATATAACATGTAAAATGCTTATCTTCTTCTTTATATATCATCACAATGTCTGTTAGATAACTTCATATCATTAGCTTCACCTGGCATTCAGAGTAACAATAATAATTGCTGTGACATTCTGCTAGCACATTTCATGATTTCTTTTGATGACCAATGTATTTCATAACATTGCACATTAATCAGGCGTAGATTCAATAAAACCATGATCTGAGAACTACATTGTTACACAGTGAAGTTATCTACACTTGACATCCCTCAGTATTCACGAGAATAATATCCTTGTGTTGATGTTTTCAAGCTTATACTGTTCTGGCTCATTCAACTACATTTGTGTTTTGCAAACAATTCTTCATTTAAAAAAACATTATCAAATTTGGTATGCAGTTTGTTTATGGGTTCGGTAGACGTGCCCGGTAGTATCACCGGCCCCGTGGTTAAACAGTCAGCCGCTCACTTTGAGCTCGGTGCTAATCTTATTGACCAAAAGGTCCAGATCTTAAACAATTTTGTTTCATACATTGGTGAAGTTAAATGTTATCGGATATTTTGTTTCTGGCTTAGTTTCAATGAATACAAGAGAAACAATTTTTGCACTAAATTTGATTTCAAAGTATTCACAAGGTATGTTGCATTTGGAGCTGTAATTTTTCATCCCAACTTGCAGGGTAAGATGGACATAGTCCTGATGATGGGACGTATTCTATCAGATGGGCGACTGTCAGCTCGAGTGAAGTATGATGTCAATGGTCGATTTTCAATAAAAGCAAATGCCCAGGTTTGTTTCTACCAGTAAGTTTTTTATTGCCAGGATAAAGTTTAGTGCCCTATGAAAGCTGGTAACATACATTCTAAGTGTTGTGTACATCATGTTCAGTAGCAAGGATTGATACAGGCAATGAGTTCTTAGTGATTTCAAGCACACATTACTATGGAGCTGTTTATCTGGGAATTTGACGATGTGCATATATACCTAAGCACTTATCTGACATTCGAGATTTTTGATATCCGTTTTATTGCTTGTAAGATGTTACTCTCGTTCTGATTCGGAATGCAACATGTTCTTCGTTATATCATCTGAGCTCCCAAAGTAATGATTGTTGATCTTCGATAGAAACTAGGGCTAACAAGATAGATGTTACCATCCTTTTTGAGAATCAGCGTTCGTTTTGAGAATCATATGATCAAGCTTTGTTGAAACTTTTCCGTCCTATTTCTGAACTCAGTCTTGAATACTGCAGCTTACAAATGAGCCACATTTTACCGTCGGCATGTTCAACTTTGACTACAAGGTAACCAGCTTCATCCATTATTACAAACTTAGACATGGTACATTTTAATTCAGTGAGTGGATAAAAAATCAGTAGGGGGTACCAAGTCATGTAGTGGCAAGACTCATCAACTTAGTGTGATCGATCATTTTGAGTAGGAAATAATTCAAGTAGAATTTGACAGTCCTTGAACATAGATCTTTGAAAAAATTGCCATACTTATCCAGCTTTTCTTTATGAGCGCTGATAAAGATTGCTGCAGGGAAATGACTATCAAGCTCAATTGACGATGGGAAATAATGCTTTCTATGGAGTAAACTACATGCAGGTGAGAATCATAAATTTACCTTGATATAAAAGCAGCAAAGCAAATCTCATTATGTTTATTTGAACTTATGCATGAGTGCATCAATGTCTGCAGGACATTTCATGGCAATCTGCTTGAGCTCAGAACAGTCAATATGAAAGCTTGTGCGTGTAGACAAGTCAGAAATAAATATCCATGCGGCCCATGTTTAATTGCAATACTTTGAGAAGTTATGGTCGTTTGTAGTTATCATTCGTCATAAAGTGTACCTCTGAAAGGATGCGGCAAGGGTAGCCCTCACCTGCCCTTGGGCATGGATAGTCAAACTAACTTACCCCAACATACTCGTTATTCACAACGGTTGTAGGATCAGTGTTATTATTATGAGTGAGAATACTTGTATGCTTGATTAATATGTGAAATTTCTTAGAGCTTGACTACTATCAATTAGTGGTGGAGCAGAGTGTGACGCCTAATTTGTCATTTGGAGGAGAAGGGATATGGCTCGGTCATCAACGGAAATCAGGCATGAGTGTTGCAGGTCGCTACAAAACTGATACTGTGGTAAGGTAGTCCTACCAGAAACTACACAAATTTTTGTATTTTTCTTCTCTTGCTTGCGACTACAAACATAAGTGTTTCTTGCTTAACTCAGCGTCATCTATTTCATTCGGATGCTCGCAAGTCTTTAATATATTGTGACGTGTCTATTCTTGAATGTTTATTTCAGACATCTTAAAGCATCATTGGGATAAGAATGCTAGATTTTTAGGGCGTGTATGCAAGTGAATACTCTTGTGATCACAATACCACAACTATAAAAGGAATTGTTGATTACAATTTGACACTAAGTTATTAGTGATCAACCTCTACATTGTAAGAAATTATCCATTCTAAGTGTCACAAACGATGACTATGACATGCAGATCACCACAGGTCTCATGAACTCTGAAGGTCTCATAAAATGCACTTATATTCAAAAATTATCTGCCAAGGTAATTTCTATCTTAACTCTATTAACGTCATTTCTTCCAGAATGTGCATTTTCAAACAACAATCTATTAGTTACTTCTAAAAATCAAGCTTTTTGATATCCACCTTGCTTATCAACCTAAGTATAGTTGACCAAAAATATAAAAAAATTAATGAAGTCTGATCTTAACCCATTAAAGATCAGGTGTATTCTAAATTTCCAAAATTGTGAAGATGTATTATAAAATGCAACTTAAACAATTGAAGAATGATTTAATGATGACTCTTAAACAACAGTTGTAAAATATTATCCATAGATCGTATCCAAATGGTAAGATCATTTTTTACACAATACTTTTCAATAAAATTAAACCAAAAATTAAAAACTCCTTCTAAAATCAATTTTAGATTTAATATTTGTGATTTTCACTAAAGTTTTCTCTCTTTAAGTTCAAAATGTCAAGTTCTAATCATAGTGATTGTTCAAGATTTTTATTTTATGTTTTTATTCAAGTTGTTTTTGAAAGGTCATTTTTTTGAACTAAAAAAGTTATTTTGGGGCAAAGAACTACTAGTATCCTTTGAATAATAGAATATTTGCAAAACAAAGTCTTTAGAATCTATATCATACAAATGCTAAAAAACTAACATAATAATCTTTAAAAAAATTGATGGATGAAAAAATACATTTTTGTGTGCTTGGGATATATTTGCATTCATTTGTTGTTCAAAATTTGAACTACGTCTAGTCCTTAAGGGATTAAGGTCCCTCATCTTATGCAGCAAGGAGTAGACCAAATGTTACAAAGAATTCAATCTTGGATTTAGTTGCAAATAATATTAGACACCTGATTGGAAACCTGGTTGGAAACTTCGTTTGAAAATATAGAAGTGAGATTTAGAATCAACATTTAATCAAAATGCCATGTTGACATATGTAGTATGTATTGCTCTTATTTTGTCCACAATGGACTTGCTTGCTACCATTTGGATTGGAATGGGGTAGTTTACCTTATATATTGATAATAAAACCTCCATTTCAAGGGTTGCTCATGTTGAAGGATACTTAACTTGAAACAATATTAATTTAGCATGTATTAATGTCATTAGACATGATGAATGCTGTAGAGCAATGTTTCTTACAAAGTAATGGATACTGGGGACAAATTTCTTCCTTGATTTCAACAGATTTTATTGCAAGAAAAAATAGAGATGTTGAGATCCGAAACATTAACATAATATAAATTGATCATTTTAGATGTCATGGTTTCAACTTGTTGACTTTAGTAAAATGATGTAACGTCACAAACTTCATACTCTCTTTTATTACAATATGAATTGATTGATTTTTTCAGGTATCGGTGGCTTCCGACTTTGTTTACAATTGGAATACAAGAGAGGCAACTACAAGTCTTGCCTATGACTATCTATTGGGTGAACATGTAATTCTTTTTTTTGTTAATTCTTATTATACATAGAAGTGCTTGTTTCTTATTATTGGATAACCAATTTTCTTATTGATGAAGGTCATTTATTTATATCAAGTACTTGGTTTGAGCAATGTCATTCATATTGTAGCAATATCTACCGAGTTATTTTATGTATTGCCATGCAAATGATTATAAGCATATTTACAAATGCTTTAAGATGCTTTCATGCTTTGATGTTCAAGAAATATTGCTATAATATAAGAAATCTATGGCCTATAATGTTTCTAGGAAATAATAGCTAAATGTGGGCACTTATTCATACTTGTGATTGTTATGTAGTGTCGATTGAGAGGCAGGGTTGACACCAATCTATGTACAACAGCTTATTTGGAAGAGAAGTTTTCATCTGGCCTCACAATTTTGCTTTCTTCAGAGGTTAGTTAGATTAATAGTTATGATTTTATGACCTATACTAAGAAAAATATGTTTGATTTTAAGATCAAAGGTTAAAAAATTTGAGCATAGTTATGAAATGTGGTTGAAATTTATTATTGAATTTGATTTTTTTTATAGTATCATATGTTTTTGTGGCATGTTTGTTAGACATTTCTAAACTTTATTTGTACCAAAATAAGTAGTTGTGGAATTTAGCTTCAATAGTGGACAATGTGTTGAAATAGATCTCATATTATAGTACATAAAATGCAAATTTGTGATAATATATCTCACAATGTTCTTTGTTTTTGTTCTAAAATCTTATGCAATAGTCAATAATGTTTATTTATACAAATTTTTCAATCATGTATGAAGCATAATGTTATCCTACAATGCTCTCCCATCATTAGTATCATAATTGAATATGTATCAAGTAGCAAATTTCAAATATTCAATCTAGTTTAACAAAAATAACCAAAATGATTCAAGTAAATTTAACAAGATTTTAATATTGTCTTCTTCAACATCTTTCCTCTTGAAACATAAGTGAAGGATTGGAACGATTCATTTGTTGAAATGGATGAATGGACACCAACTTTATAGTATTATTGAGTGTGCTATTAGATCTTAAATATTGAATAGAATATTAATATAAAAATATTATAATAGGATTGTTCACTTACCTTTATTTGGTTAAAATATTGAGTAGGATCTAAAGATTCTTGAAGAAATACAATTTTACTAAAAATCTCTTGATAACCAACCCAAAGAATGAGTAAATTGACCACATTAGATTTGGAAATGCACATCTTAAATTGCTCTCTAATTAGAACATTGTATTTTTACAAAATATATATAATCTATATATCAAGTAATACATTTGTATGTGATGTTTTGCAGCTTGACCATAGAAGGAAAGACTACAAATTTGGATTTGGTTTGACACTAGGAGATTAATCATTCTTTGCAATTGCATGGCAAACTTAATTTTGATGATGGTTTTACCTTTGTTTGATCATGAATTTCATTGAAAGAAGAATAGTCCTGTCATTAATCCACCTTCTTATTCCACAATTGAACAATGACAATCCAAATAATTAAACAAAGCAAAAAGTTTGCTAGTCATATATTTTAGACTTGAACCACATTATAAAAGTTGATAAAAAGGGTTGTCAAGTGAAGGTTTCTACTTTGAGGTGGTTGCAAGTTGTAACTTATGGACTCATGTTAGAATAATGTTTTGCTATGATTTGGAATCACAAAACCTTCCAAGAAAATTTGATGCAATCCCTTTAACTTGTATTGTCCTCTTTCAAGTCTCAACTTAGTGCACTGGAGTTTGTTTTTCCTATGCAACATCCTAAGATGTGGCATGAGTGAATTTGGTACAATTAAGAAGGAAGACATCATGTATCCTTGGACAAGGTTGCCTATGTGGCCGTTTAAAGATTAAAAAAAGAGTTTGTAGAAACCTATCTAAAAATGTGGAGGATGAAAGCCCATTTGTGGCTATAATTTGTTCAAACTTTCTTATTTTGAATACATTGAACAAAATCACCGACACATCACTCTCAAATATTTTTTTCTAAATAATTTATATGCATAGAGTGATTTATACTCTTTGAAAGGCTTTGGCATTTTGATTTCTGAGCCAAATCATGGCCAAGTCAAGTTATGTAGTAATAGATCCTCCAAAAATGGTGTATTGGGTGCTAGAAATATTTTGAAGACTGAACTAATTAATGGAATAATAACATACTGATAGGAGTTTGAAGTACTGTTATTAGTATTGGAGTAGTTTTGTTGTGATTAATTTTCACAAAATTGCTACCATGGCATGATATTGCTCTGACAGAATTGAATTTATATCTCATAAAAGAATAATTATAAGTAATATTTTTTCATTGACATTTGACAAATGCTCACAAGGTATTACTCTGATATGCTGAGATTTGATTTTGAATACAAGATTTAATATTTTTCTAGGTAGATCTCTTCTGCCTTTGTTTTTTGCTGTTTATTTCATTGCATTTCAAGTTATAGGAAATTATTTATTGGCATGATTGAGCTAGTCTAGTTTGAACCTGGGTTTGAGCTCAAGATATCTTGGATATCAACATAATTGTGTAATACAAGGTTTAATCAAGGTAATCAAAAAATTCAAATCTATAGCAATCAGTTGAACCTGCTACTTTGATAATAGTAAAAATGCCCATACAGTCTAATGCACCATTGATTACAAGTGCAATATGGGTTTTATACAAAATACAAGTTCAGTTGATTTGTTGGATAGTAGGTTCATTACTCTAACTAGTTTCCCACTAGAGACCACGGATTTATTTTGAGATAGCAGTAGTACTACACAACATACTAGTATAATGCAGGAAAAGGAAAGATGCCTAGGAATCAAATAGGATTTTTTCTTTGAAAAATGCTGGATTTTGATGGCAATATTTATTATATTGTAATAAAGCCAATAATATTTCTCATGAAATGAAAATGGCTTGTTTTAATTTGTAGTCACAACATTTTTTTAGCAATTGCAAGAACTTACCCTTGTCTTCTTCTGATCGAGACCTAAAAAACACTAAAAAAATCCATTCAATATAGATAGCATAAATTTGAGTGAGTAGCTAGTGCTAGTTTTTGATGCCTTTCAACTAATATGAATTCAAGATCGAGCACCTAAATGTCCTTATCTAAGAGTGTTGAGTCAACTCCCAAAGGATGTTCTATCCCAATACTATTACTGGTCTTCTTCATAACATTCATGAGTTGAAGGATTCATACCTTCGGTTCAAAGAATCAAATGTCAATTTGTGCATTTGATTTTCAAGCTACAAACATTAGTGACTTAGAAAAGGATATTCAATAAATAAGAAAACACTATTCTCAGCGGGTGAACTCTACCAATGCCACTTAATATTATGCTTGCTAAAAAAATATATTCATCATAGTTGAATAGAAGATGAAGATTGTCATTACACTATTTGTAGACTAGGATCCATAAGATTCAATAGACTAGAGATTTCCATTACACTAACTATAGAGATGAACCCTCGAAGGACACCAAGGACAATACATGTTTATTACTGTAGAAACACAAAATACACCTACTGGTTCAAAAATTGAATCATTTTTTAATGAGTACCTATCACCGAGGCGACATCCTTTCAGGGTTAAGTGAATTCAATACGGAATGGAGTGTGTGTACCAACAAGACAGAACATGAAGAGCTCTGAAAGCTGGTCCAAAGACCTAGGAAGCTGCACTGGATGACGACCAAGAGTACTTGGAATCTTTTCAAGTTGCCAATTCTCTCATGTTACTTCATCACAAAGCTATGGAGTACCACAGAATATCCTGAAATCAGCCACAAAATCTTTCATGATCTGAACAAACTCTGCACAATGCTCACCATAATCTACTTTCTTAAAACTTGTGTACGTGATGTGATCACAGAAGAAAATTGAGAATTTAGCAAGTACAACTGAAGTATGTTGATACGATCCGGACTGTTTGTTTGTTCTCTCTGTTTTTATGCGGAAGCACCGTCACTTTTCAAAGAAAAAAAAGGTATGTGAATAAGATTTTCAAAATTTGAGAGAATGTTCTGTACTTAAATCCAATAATCTAACATCTTCAGATACACTACTGATGACACCAAGTGTGTGTTTCAACACCATTGCCGAATCCCTTCAACACCAGTTGCAGTAAATGCTACGCATAGATATTATCAACCAAAGTGTGAAGATGCTGCTGGAGTTGCATTTGGTATCCATTCTCATTCTTATTTAGACAGATACTTGAAAGAAAGAGACATCAAATTAACCTAATAATGACGCCAAGGACTAAAAGCCAGTGTCAAAGGAATGACTTTCAACGAAATTGTAGGAACAAAAAATGCACCTATTCATTCACATTTATTGATGAATTCGATAATTTTGGTTCACTACCTTGGTGATTAAACTGCCTTCTTCCAAAGTCAAGCATACTAGAAATAAAGATTCAACATATGTTGGATTTTTGATGGTGGTAAAGGATATGAATATGCAATTTCCATAATAAGTTTAAGGATGGATTTCAGTTACCTGAAATCTATGTACTTGAGATCTTGTGAGCCATCAAACAAAATGCTATCCTTTGATCCACATGGAATAGAAGAGATTGTATTTCCATCCTTGGAATGTCATATATGTTACGTTATTCTTTCACTTTTTTTTCCTGACAACATTCAATTTACATCTAGAGTTTAATTTCTAAAAGATAAGGAAATGAACAATTTCAAGAAGCAAATAATACGGCATAAGTGCACTATTTAATGCAAAACAATACCTGAAAACCTTAGTTTGGCAAAAAAAAATTATTAAATATAATTTAGAAGTTTGACTTGTAAATTGCCCCTAGATTCATTTCTTGAATGTTGTCCCTTGACTCATCTCTTGATTTGAAGTTTTGTTAAGATATATTATTAATAACTTCAAAAAACAATTTAGCAACAATTTGTAAACAAAAGTTTTAGCTAGATTCATAGTTGCTATCACCAATATTTATAAACATAATTTAATAAATTAAATTGAAAATTCCTTCTATAATTCATTACATCTTAAATATCAAATTATTATATTTAAAATTTTTAGTTTAAAATCTCTCTCTATATTTTTGAAATTAAAAATTAAATTTGTAAAGATCATTTTTGGAGTATCCTTTTTGAACTACAAAAGACATTTTTTTTTAATATTTTTAATTTTATATTTGTAGAATATCAATTAAAAAAAATTGAGAATTTTTATTGTTCAAGTATTACTCAACCACCATAAGAACTAGGAAAATTTTAATGATGTAAAACTTTAATCCTTGAAGATCTAAGGACAATTTGCATGAGTCCATCATCTTGGAGCTCCTAGAAGGACACGGCGTTGTCACCAAGATAGTCAATAAAAAAATTATGAAATTCTTGGATGAATAGGTGCATTCTTCAATTTTATAGTTTCTTTGAAAATCATTCATTAAACACTTTTAGGCCTCAACTTCCTTAGTGGATTATTATAAGATTATGATTAAAATGTAAATCATATACTTAATTTGACAAAATGCCATTTTTAATGCTAGGCTTAATGGCAAAAAAAACCCCTCAACTTCAATGCCCAAATCAAACTTTACTGCAAAACATTTTTTATGTCTAAAAATATGTCTAAAAACATTTATTTATTAGTTCAAATGTGTCAAAAAAATGGTTGCTTAATCAATTAAGTGCTAATATGGACCCCTACCATCATCTCTAATGATGAAAAAAAATATTGACCTATTCAAGCTATAAATGAACTAAATGAAATACGTCAATTGTATCATTGTAATAATTACCTCATTGTAGATTGGGACCGTAGACAACTTTACATCGATTATCAAAAGAATCAACAAGGCGGGCTTGAACTTCATTAAAGAATAGGTGTGCCACCTACATTGTCATATCCAAAATAACGTTTTAACAAAAATTGCATTGATGATACTTCAACCTTCTCTTCATTTCAAAATCTAAATATAAGGTTAACTTTTCTTTTGAATGTTGCACAAATCTCCTAACAATTACCCTACTTATATTGGTTTTGAAATGAAGAAACTATACATTGTAGTGCACAATTAGATACAATGATATTTTTGAATGCACCTTACCTAACAAACAACTCTTAAAATATGGTTGAAAGAAGAGCATACTTGTCGATATAGTTGTGATTTAAACTGAAAATCAACTGCAAAATGGAGATGACAAGACTCTGGAGTAGGGCCAAGCTTGAAATGCCATTCATTGTTTAAGAAGTCAAAAAGAGCACTTTCTGAAACTGTCGACTGCTTTGCAAGATGCCCACACAACCCTAAAGTCAATCATCCAATCAATTTTAAAACAGAATGTGGTCATCCGATAAAATTATAGCTTATGCATTTGTTCTTCGTCAGAAAGACTTTGCATACATGAAACAAGTCACAGTCTAACCTCTCAAAGACCAAGAATTCATGGTGTAAAAATAACTAATTTAGTAAGCTGCATTGCAAAAAAATACAAATTATATGGGGCCAAATTTCATACCACCTCTCTATGTGTTCGTCAAAAGATATATAAAACCGGTCAAAAGAAAGTCAGACCCATATGACTTCTTTAATATTGCTTAAAAAACACTAAACATAAGGCATGATTTGAATATCTTGGTCTTATTGGAGCGGCAATTGATTTGCTAATACAACATACAAAATCAGCAATATACAAAGAGGTGATGAGTGAACACCTTGATAAGGCTTGGTGGCTTAAGCTCAACATGCGAGATATATTTTTCAACAAACATCTTATATCCAATTTCTAATTCAGCTTCCATTCCATTGTCTTTGCGCAACAACACTTTTGACTTGAGACACCATGGCACAAACTCCTCATATAAATCAACACCCGCCACCACATCATATACCTGCTCTGGTGTGTACCTGCAGACCTACCCATTTCAGAATATGAGTGATAGCAGAGCAGTGATACAGGCTTAACATGCATGAGGAGCTGCCTCAAAACCCTTTAAAAAAGCACCTTCCAACGCTATCCAATTTCAAAACTATCCGAGACAGATTTATGCAAATTGCATAACAGATACCACTCGTATTGAAACCAGTAACACACCCATTTCCATTTCAGTCCATGTAAATCTTCAGGGCAAGAATCACCCAGACCACATTCTTTGAATCAGTGAATCAGTGAAGAACGCTGCATGTAATGATGCAAAAAATAAATGAAATTGGATAAAAGAAAGTCCCCATATGACCTACTTAAAACTGCTATAAAAAGCAAACATGAGGCCCAATTTTGAGCTTCTTAGGTTGTGAACGCCAATACCCCGTTCTAATATATATATATATATTCATCGTCCGAAATCACTCCGGCATTCTATCCGCTTAATAAACCTAACAAATGTGATACTCAAACCCTAATCTCCTTTCCCAACATAAGGAGCATGTTAAACATTGTGGTCACAAGGATTGTCTACTGCTGCAAACCCTAACCTCCTTTCTCAACATCGAGGTGCACAAACCAATCAAAGAGGGAGACTCAAGACATGTACCCAAAGACACGATCCTCTTCAAAATGCTTTGACAATCCACTGTCTTCATCTCCATCTCCAATACTCAAAAATCCATGCTTCTGTTGCAATTGACGACCCCAAGACGTCGTAGTCGGCAACATCCTCTGCATCAGCAATTCTTGACCCCATTTCCCATTCAAAAACTCCATGACCCTGCAACTGGAGTGTGTCATCAACCTTCGATGATGACCCTGCGGTTGATAAAGGACTGGGTATGGCCGGTACTGGTCCATCAACAACTTTCCCATGGACCTCAATGCCACTCTGCCTCCCCAGGACGGCGCTTTCATCGTCAGTTTCTTACCCTACAATCTCACCTTTCCAATCCCAAATACGCTCGAACCTCTTGATGGTGACCTCTTAAATGACCTTCGAAAATATCCTGCACACTTTCCACAACTCAAATTCTGCCATAGTGAAAAAGGTGAGGCCCTAAGTGTTGCGAATAAAAAGGTTGAATACCAAATAATATTGATACTCACTTGTATCCAAAGCACGATTCTTCCAACAGCGCAAATTCAAATGACCTGAATGTACAAAGAAACTGAAGGATTCGTCAATGTGGATCTTGTCTTAAATTAGGAACGTAGACAACAAGAGAGGATTAAGCATGGGTTGAACACTTATTCTTGTAGCAAAACAGTAAAAGGATTTCACAACTATTGGCAGCGACACAGCCATATTATACATCAAGGCAAGTGTTGAAGAAGATGGATTGAAGTCGAAGGATCAGCACTCCCAGCAAAAGCATTAACATGAGAGCGTTGCCTCTTTCTCCACCTGCTACGCCGAAAGTAACGCCTTGGCATTCCCAGCAACGTTCATCCCTTGAGCGCAACTCATTCCAGTTGCGACTCACAGATGTTCCAACTCCACCAGGCATTCTAAATCATAAAATCTATAATTCTAATCATAAAATCTATAAATCTGTAATTAATTGGAATGCCATTCAATTAGCAGGAAACCTTACACCAACGAATAATTGCAACACGCTAAGATTCCATTCGTGGAAGAGTCTTGGAGTTAGGAAGGTCAGAATAAGCATCGCCTAGTTTGGGAAGACACCAGTAACTTTGAAATTTCACAACTCCGAGAAATACGAAACAAATTGCATTGGGTTCCACTTGCAGTTGGTAACAGCCAAAACATTTCGAGATTAATTTTCATCATGCGCACATACGCCACAACCTTCTTTGCACGGTTGAAGGGAACTTTACCTCAAAAAGACATCAAGACGAGAGCCACAGTCGTTTGCTGCTAGAATCACACCTTTGAAGTCACAGTCCATTAGCAAAGTGGTCAACGTTGTGAGAATACTACAATCTGATGATTGATCTCCGTCTATGTTTTGTTTGGACCTCTTGACACGTATCAGCCGGATTATCATCATAAAACAGAAATGCTCGGGACCAAATTTCAGGGAGAAGGGACAAGGGAATAATGGACTAAAACGTAGGTAACTGGCACTCTCTTGGGCCAGCAAATTGCTATAAGGTACCGCACAGGTAATTCCACAGAATGGGGAGACCAGCAACTAACTTACGGCTTAATCCTCAACCCATCAAGTTCTAGAAGCAAGTTTCCGTGGGCGCATATGAAGGATTCTTGTCCGCAAAGTGCCGCACAGAGATCCAAAATAATCCATCTACTCTGAAATCCTAAAAACAGTCGAAACAAAATAAAGCAACAAAATTGTTGATGCGGCCCATAACCTCCTGCAACTAGTGTATCCCAAAGCCACAACTGCACCATGCCTACTCTGTCTTTTGTAGTTTATTGGGACCTTCGTCGTCGTCAAAACGCTGGTGTTTTCCTCCAAATTTGGAGTCCTTTCCAGCACCAAAATCTCTGTCACCCTTTCCTCTCCCTCCTCTGCCTCCTCTGCCTCCTCGACCTCCTCCTCCTCGTCCGCCACCCCCCCTGCAAAGACGTCATATCAGCACAAAATACACCTCCAAAAAAACTCGCCTAGAAATAGTCACGAGATATGGAATGCAGATGCTAACACTAACTCAGTTTCTCATTAGCACTCACAATTCGGTAGGCTGAACAAGATGGATCCCGATAAAGGCAAAGAGGAATCACGACGATGAAACTTTCAAGGGCTGAGTGACCTTGAAAAAAATGTTCAAATGAATCGCATGTAAGAGGTGAAATAACTTGAAAGTAAGGACAGCACATACAGCGCAAACATGAACAAACTCTTGAGACATGCACACATCTCAATCATTTTTCAGAAATTGAATTAGGGGATAATAAGTAACCTTCCTCTCCCGCGGTTGTCAAAACCACGGTTGTTGTTGAAGCCTCTGCCCCCACCACCAAAGTCTCGCTTCTGACCCTGTCCTTCTCTTAACTTCTTCCAGTACTCTTTCTCTTCCTCACCTACATATGCACAAGAATTTGATGAATATAGACCCATGTATATCAAGGGAGCCAGCAAGAGTCGTCGACACAGATTAGAATATTTGGATTAAGACAAAAAATTATACCTTCAAGAGCCTCAAAAGTGACTAAATACTTAGAAAGAGCCAAAGCCCCTTCAGGTTCGATAGCAGCTGCTGCTCTGAGCTTTTGTGCATCCTCGGGTGCGTCAAATCGCAAAAAACCAGTTGGTTCTCCTTTCACATAATCCACGTACTGCACACAGACCACTCTATCAGCAAACAAAAGCTTGGCATGCACGAATTGAACAATCCACGTACAGAAATACATATTATGTACGAGGACTGCATGCAGCAGTTAAGTGGGAATGTGAATGGAAGCCAACCCGAATGATTCCAAACTTGGTCAGACCACCTTTGATATCCTCTCTCGAGAGTTTTTCTCCTTCATCTCCACCTTTGATATCCTCTCTCGAGAGTTTTTCTCCATCTCCACCTTCAGTGTCGGCAACGTCGGCAGCATCTACACCTTCAGTACCGGCAGCGTCGGCAGCATCGGCAGCCTTTTCAGTCTCATCCGAGGCTCCAATCCTTTTGGCAGTAAAAGAAACGATTAGCCCCTTGGTGTAGTCATCCTCTGTGCTATCCTGTCCACCTGACCTGAAAAACCACAATCGAGAGAAATTCATGTTATAGACCACCAAACCTGACACACAAGAAAATAAATGGGCACAACATTGAAAGCACAATTATCACCTCTTCTATTTACATACAAAGCAAAAGTATCAACACCACTCAGTGTTACAGCATGAAGAGACGATTTCTAAGGCATCGATGCATCTGCACGATGCTTCTGCAAGAAGCATACAACCGAGGAAATATTGCCAAGCAGGCAGAACTATTTCCCATAGGTCTAGAAAAAAACAAAGAAAGTGATTATGGCAAATATATTCCATCCTAAGAAGCACTATGGACGTTTGATTTAGATAAAAACAATCATGCACAAAGTTCCGTAGAAATTTCTTTCAGACACCAATCAAGGGAGCACATATTTCCAACCAAGAGAGGCATCGTTGATGAGTAAAAGCGCGTAATCCAAACTTAATTCAGAGTGAAGTTCAATTGTAACATCTTAAACGAGGGAACCTCATGTGTTTAGTGTTTGCGATCCTGACCTCCCATTCCGCGGTTTCTCGCGCTTCTGAAACTGTTCACCTCCCGAATTTCTGCTCACGTTACCATGCTCCAGAAGTGTCTCTTTCCGGGCATCAAAGGTGGTCCTGCAACCCCACAATCAGTTAGTACTTCTCAACGATTGTTTCTTAAACGAATATGCCAGACCAATATTTTGCAAATACACAACTAGGCATCTTTTGGAACATTCGTGAACAAAAAGACACAATAAAAAGTTGTAAAAATCAGATACAACAGAAAACATACTTCGGCTCAAGCTCCAAAGTTACACCCTGGCAGTCCAATTCCATTTTCAAGATCTTCTGTGCCTCCTCTTCTGATGAGAACTCTATAACTGCAAAACCTGACTGGGCATTTTTACTAGTTGCATGCTTCGGAAGTCGCACACTCTTGACCTGCCAGTAAAAGAGCACGAAGTCATAAGTAAAACTTCATTGGAACGACAGAAAAAGGAAAGCACAGATTTCCCACAGTAGGTTCTACCAAAGTTGTCCAGATAAAGACCCAAATAATGCTATGCCGAAGTGGCTAGAAGTACCTGTCCATGCTGTTTGAAAAATGCCTCAACTTCATCCATAGTGATGTTGTAAGGAAGTGGATTCGCTGCAATACTCCGAGCATCAACTTCACCTTGCACAACCTCCGGTTTCAGCAACTTTGAGACACGTCCTACTCTTTTTCCTGTCAGACAGACGCACATACACACAACCCGTCAAACAACCAGCCTTCTCACACAATATTAACCCCCAAAAAACAAAAGGCCCCACAATGGCCTCATGTTTCTTTGGCAGTATTGAGTAGGTCATATGGAAACTTTCTTTTGTTCAATTTTATTTATATTTTGACCAGCGCATATATAAATAAAAATGCGATGTTCTTCTTTGATTCTGGTCATATAAAATTTGGTCCCATCTGAATTTTTGTTATTTCACGATATGATCAGTCACATTCGTCATTTCAAACCTTTACTCCTTTAGGCAATAACCATCGAAACAAGGGATTGAAGGAAGTATCGAGAACGCACCATCTTCAGACACGCGGAGAAAGGTGGACTTGCGAAGCTCTTCAGCCACGGCGGCCAATTTGTCAGCTGGAAACTTGGCAGGATCCGACTCCTTCACTCCCAAATGACTTCTCATTCTTTGAAATGAACACAGGAGGGACAGGTCGATCACTAACTTCAAAGTCAAGGATGACAGTGAACCACAACCATGCATGGGAGGAGCCAGTATGAAACCCACATAACAGTCACTCAGCAACATTGCAAAGAAAGAGCTAATCACCGTAATCCACAATCTCTCTTAAAAAACGCAATTCACAAATACTATCCATTAGTGCACCAAAATGTGCAATTCCTATCGCCCAAACTAATTCTAATAAAAATAATAAAGTTTGCACTAAAACTGTCAATTCTAACTCATAATTTTGCCCTTGATATAATCGAAAAAAAGCTATAACACGATGTAGAAAATCATGTAAACTCCCGTACAGCCCACACTACTTGCAAATTTAAGGGTAGTCCCCAGTTGATCTATTTACAGTAGCATCTTCATTACTGCAGCTCAGAAACCATAATGCAACCCATCCCCTTCACAATTCCAAATTTGGCACCCCAAAACCCTAAAACCCTAAAAACCCGACACCCCCCTAAACCCAAACCCTAAACCTTAAACCTCGACGATTGATGCTACATAACTTTCAGGGTTTCGTGCTAAGCAGCAGCCCAGAAGTCGAAATTTAGAACAAGGATACAGTCATCGCCACTCTCCTCAATGGACTTGAGCAGAAACTGGTCGCCGGGAAGATTGCTGTCACTGAAATAAAATTCCACCTGCAGCAGCCCCACCGCCAACATCAATCCACACCTCCCATGGGAAGCAATTCCACCAAACAAGGGCAATTGAGAGCAATCAGTTCGTGCAGTCGATCACTCACCTGACGCAGAACCTTGGCTGCAGTCTCCTCGTCCAAGGCAGAGGCGGCCGCCATAGCGAGGCGATCCAAAATTGCAAACAGAGTGGTGAAGCTCCAAGCTCACGCAGGGTAAATTTCACAAGAGAAGTGCAGGGACAACGAAGATGATGCGCAAGACAAAAGGAGAAGAGCAAGCTTGAGGAGGAGTACGGAGTACGTCAAACGGGTGGAGATGCTGCTGCGATTGTTTGGTTGCAGTGGACGCATTAACTGAGGTTAAACCGTTCAGTTAACTGCTGTCCTGGCTCTATGTTAACCCCTAACCCCTAAACGCCTCAATCCTTTTTTGAATTTTTGCACATTTTTGCTTGTATCTTTATTAGTGATCTCAAAATAGGTTTAGGTTTTTTAGCCAAATGTTCATTTTTGGAAGATTTTTTTGGAATTTACACTGAGGGCTAAAAAAATTAAGTAGAAAACAAGTGAAATTTAGCCAGTCTTGAGATCGCTGATCTTTATACAAAAATATCATTTACTGGAATTTCATGAATGAGGTTGTTAAGGAAGGTTGTCTATTCTAGATTCAAGTATTACATTGGATGAGTGAGAAGTTGGTTGGATTACAGAGTGCCTTGAAGCCCTCCGATCATCATTCAGAATATGAATGTCGAAGCGCTTCAGGGCTAAATGCCTCAATCCTTTTTTGAATTTTTGCACATTTTTGCTTGTATCTTCGTACAGAAACATCATTTACTGAAATTTCATGAACTTGGTCATTAACCCTTTAACGTCTGTGCATTCAAAAAATGGATGCGCCTTGGTCAACCCTGATTGTCACTTTCAAAGTATCCATTATTAATATGTGTTTTAAACTAAGAAAATGAAGCTTGACAAGTTTTGTTTCTATTCCATTTAAATTTTTTGAAAAATGTCAAAAATTGAAAGAGTTATTGCAATTGAAAGCTCCATGTGTTAGAATCCAAATAACATAGTATGGTGTGTTTTTCATTCATGTTTTCTTTTTTTTAAATATATTTTAAATTTAAATTGTAAAATTATATTTTTCATCCTATCCTTCATTTATGATAAAAAAAATTAGATTATTCTAATATATATTATAATTAATATAATTTTATTTCCACCTTTAGCTTTAAAAATCATAATAATTTAATTTTCCCATCAAAATTATTGAAAAAAAAAATGTAAATAGAAAATGCATTTTTTCCCTAGCAAAAAATATCAAAATTTTATAAATCAATTAAATAAAAGGATAAATTTGGTTTGATAGTTGAATTTGACTACAAAGTCTTTGTTGTAGCTGTTTTAGCTGTAAATAGTAAAATAACCAATTGAAATTTTTTTCACACTAATCTCCATTGCTATTTGCTCTTCTTGAAAAAATTTCAAATAATTTGGATTGTCTTTGCTATTTTTCTTATTTATGTTCAATTTTTGCAACAAAAATGATAACAATTACAATTTTTCATGAAACAAATTGAAATTTCTTATAGTGATATACAATTCATAGTTTCAAGTTAAAAAAATATAAGATTTTTGTTTGACTACAATTTAAAAGACTAAATTTAGCTCAAACATGATGTTTGACCATTTTACAATGAATCAAGACCTTTAGGGATTAAGGAAGGTTGTCTTTTTTAGATTCAAATCTCGGGGGGTGCAGTTTGTCAAAAAAATAAGGATATGGGTGTGAACACCGAGTTTTAGGGGGGGTATTATTTTTTTTCCATCATTTATTTTGCACTCTATGATTATATAATTTTTTTAATTTTGCTCATTAAGAAGGGGGCATATATTAATTGTAATTCCAAATGCAATGAATATATCATATGCTATTTTATAATATATATTTTTTTCTACTGCATTTTTTTGGATTTACAATACTTTTTTTTCCACTCCCTTTTTTTTCCTAGTACTCACTACTTTCTATTGTATTTTTTTCCACTCCCTTTTTTTTTAATCCTACTCACTACTTTCTACTACATTTTTTTATACAACATTATTTTTTACACTTCCTATTTTTTCCCTCTACTCACTACTAGTGAATTTGGTGTACAATTTAGAGTTCACAAATACCTCAGCTGAAGCACATTCGTTTATTGAACATACATTCAATGCAAAGATGGAATCCAACAACATACAAGCTTAATATGAAATTGGAAGCTAAATGTATGTTCCATCTGACTGCCACTGAGAAGCCGTCCAGAATAGCCTATCCAACATTCTCAAATTAATCATCTGACCAACCCAACAACGCACAATGCAACACTAATTAAAGACTTCTGTTCCAAAAAATGAATATAAAACGGGGTATCCTAAGTCCACTTTTCTTCCTAATGCGCCCTATTATTCCACACCCTAAAGTACTAAAAAAACATCCAATGACATTTTATGTACACTATATTATATAAAATCAATTTATAATTTTTTACCACAAAGTTTTTTTACCACCCTACATTTGTTCATACCTATATGGCTACTTCTAATGCTTAGTGCACCCCCCGAGATTCAAATATTATACTAGATGAATGAGAAATTTAGTTGTACTAAACAATGCCTTGAAGCCCTCCGTTCATCATTCAAAATATGGACGTCAAAGTGCTTCAGGGTTAAATGTGTCTTAATCAACTGGATCTAACTTAGGATATGTTCGCACTTGGTACTAGGGGATTAGGGGTGATATTTGCAATGTAAATCCGATCCAGAAATAGGTCTAAATTTGTTCCTATGACCCTCATTAACAACACTCTTTAATACCAACAAGTGAAAACATACTTTTAACCTCTTAGCACCTGAATTCTTCCTTAAATTTATATCTCTTTATAAATACTAGTATGCCTTGTGTTGTTGCCACAATATAATTAAATAAAAATAAAAATAATCTTTAAAAATTAAAAATTCATAATTAAAAACTTTGAAATTCAATATCTTTCATTAGAGGAGATTTGAGGGCAAGGGAGGGCCATTTTAGGCCTGTTTCCCTTGTTGGAAACTATAGTACAGTGTCAGATTATTTTAAAGAATATATATATATATATATATTCTTTAAAAAAATATTTAAAAATTAATTAAATATTATATCTCATGTGGCATTCTCTATGCCACATTAGACTGCGGATGTGGCAGAGTTTAGGATTCCCATAGCCTGGGAACTTGCGGTCTTCTTTACCCCCCAAATCTCTTCTAATGTACAGTGACAAATGAAACCGAGTACTATTGTGAAATGTTTTCATTCAAACAATCATACCGCAAGCATCAATGGACAAAGTCCAAAAGTGTATATATGAAAGTTGTAGTGTACAACATGCTACACATTACTATGGAAGTTTGAAGAAAAAAATAGTTCTGATTTGAAAGAAAATCAATTTCAAAGTTAGCCATGTCTAAAGCTCAGTTTTGTTCAACATGATTTGGAATTCTTTTATTTTTGTCAAAATTTTCTTAGAACTCCGAAAAAACTTTTTGTACCTTGGCATGTTGGTATACATCATTTCAAATTGTTGTACCCAAAAGTTGAAGGAAATTGCCATTTACAGAATTTAAAACACCAACAATTTGACAAACATACAAATGATGTTTGTTCTCACAATATTTGATTTCTTTTTTAGAATTGAGAGCATGGGATAGCATTAGCCATTGTAGAGAGAGCATAGGTTGCAATATGGACCATTGTTACATCTTCATGCCTTTGCATTTGAAAGATTTGTTGAATTAGACAATGCATTCGATTTATATTCTGCAATTGTACGTATGATGCGTTTTTAAATTCAACTTCTTTTGTCCAAAGACTAGAGTTCATGATGCACATAATTGATCCAACAAATTCCAAAAAAAAAATTATCATTGTCAATATCATCAAAAAACTGCCAATTTGATGAGGGCCAGTGTAATTTTTGGCAATTTTCAGTTTTTTGATGATATTGACAGTGATAAATTTTTTTTTGAGATTTGTTGGATCAATTATGTGCATCATGAACTCTAGTCTTTGGACAAAAGAAGTTGAATTTAACCCCTAAAGGACCATTGTCCCTACGGGGGACAAATGCGTTTTCGGGCAGGTACCTACGGGCTGAAATTTTCTCCTGATTTTTTGAAACTTTTTTTGGAGGTAGAAAAATTGATTAGCTTCAAGGGAATATAATTTTTTTTCACAATCGGTGCCCGGGAAAAAAAGTTGTGACCATATAAGCTCAAAACAGGCTACGGGGGGCAGCTCGGGCAGCAAAAAAAAAATGGACAAAAATTTGAATTTTTTTTTTAATATTTTTTTTCTCATAGGTTATATTTTTGGCTATCTGGAAAGCTTTGATTCACTTCATTTGACTTTGTTATGAGGAAGTTATGGACATTCTTGTTTTTCGGGCAGTTAGAGCATCTTCTTGAAAAAAATAACTTTAGGATTCATTTCTGAATGAAATTTTTGAAATTTTTGAAATTTTTTTTTTTGCATGGTCTGATTTACTTGTTAGAACAATCCCACCATTAGGATTAGTGCATTTTAATTCCATCTAAAATATATGAATATTTTAGATTTTCCTTCTATCTCGTACCTACATCTACTTAACAATTTTTTTAAGAATGATAATTAAGTTTTTTTTGAATTTTTTTTTTTCCTAGACTCTCAACTCAATTCTCCACTACAAGCATTAAAAGCTCAAAACTCTGTAGTGAAAAAATTTTAAGTTAAAAATGTTCAAAGTCAAAAAATCCAGTCCCGCAATGTGCTGAAAAACTTGTTTTTTCCACTTTAAACACAGATATCTTGCAATCTATGCGGTCAAAAATTCTGAAATTTTTTCCACACTTTTTTATACTAGTTAGGTGTGAGATCCTACGGTTAGATGTGAAAAAAAAACAATTAAATTTTTTTTTAACTCTTTGCTATAGAAATGGCAGTTTTCAGTGTTTTTTGGCAGAAAAAAGGCCTCGGTCCTTTAGGGGTTAAAAACGCATCATACGTACAATTGCGGAATATAAATTGAATGCATTGTCTATTTCAACAAATCTTTCAAATGCAAAGGCATGAAGATGTAACAATGGTCCATATTGCAACCTATGCTCTCTCTACAATGGCTAATGCTATCCCATGCTCTCAATTCCAAAAAAGAAATCAAATATTGTGAGAACAAACATCATTTGTATGTTTGTCAAATTGTTGGTGTTTTAAATTCTGTAAATGGCAATTTCCTTCAACTTTTGGGTACAACAATTTGAAATGATGTATACCAACATGCCAAGGTACAAAAAGTTTTTTCGGAGTTCTAAGAAAATTTTGACAAAAATAAAAGAATTCCAAATCATGTTGAACAAAACTGAGCTTTAGACATGGCTAACTTTGAAATTGATTTTCTTTCAAATCAGAACTATTTTTTTCTTCAAACTTCCATGGTAATGTGTAGCATGTTGTACACTACAACTTTCATATATACACTTTTGGACTTTGTCCATTGATGCTTACGGTATGGTTGTTTGAATGAAAAAGTTTCTCAATAGTACTCGGTTTCGTTTGTCACTATACGCTATAAGTCAGAATGCCCCAAAGCAAAGTCCGTGCATCCCTCCTTGCTGAGGGTTTTCCGATAGTACCATAAATGCAATTGGGGGACATGCGGTCCAAAAGACCTCACCATAACAAACAAAACAAACAAAATTTTATGTATAAGACTAGGATTTAATTGAGCCTAGTTTACAAAATTGACTCCTAAAAACTCTTTTCTAATATGCTTAACATTTATTCATGCGAGCTTGGGTTGATTTTGGATACACCTACTTTTTGAACTTTGAAAATTCATAATTTATGCATATAGCGTCCCAAATGAGTTTATACAAATTTGGATTTACAAAAATGTGTACAAGTTGTGTAAAACTCTAAAAGATATGAGTTAATTGTGTAATTGGGGTCCAAAGAAGCAACTCAAGTCACATGGCCTAGAATTAGAATTTAATCTTTTTTAAATAGCATGTAAGAACTAAAATAGAAAAGCCAAAAAATCAATCTTTTTTTAACCCCTAGAGGACCAAGTTGCGTTGTTTTGGCAACATAGCAATTTTGGGCAGCTCATTATGAATGGAATTTTTTTTTGTTTTTTTAAATTTTCATACAACATGTGGTTGAGTTTTTTTTTAAGGCCCAACAATTTTTATAACTTTTGACTACATGGCTAAAAAGTTATTGTATGATATGTAACTTTTTTCTCACCCGAGTAGTCCAAGTTGATAAAAAATAAATCACTTTTTTTATAAACAAAAGTTTGAAATTGATTTTTAAGATATATATATATATATATATATATATATATATATATATATATATATATATATATATATATATATATATATATATATATATATGAAAAGCTTTGAATCATTCCATTTTGATCAATGAGATGAAAGTTAAAAGGAGTTTTAGTTTGCAAGCAATTATGGATTTTCTACTCTAAAATAAACTTTGAAGTCATTTATTTAGCTCAATTTTCAATATTTTTGAAGAAAATTAAAATCATAGGATGTAGATTGTTTATTACAACATTAAAACCATTGGGATTGGCGTTTTTCAATTCTATAACAAAATTCTTAATAATTTAGTATTTTAATCATTTTTTACTTTTCTCAACTTACTATTTTTTTCCTATATGTTGTATAATTCCAAATGATCTGAAATTTTTCAAGCATGTAGCCAACTTGCCTTGATAAATGAATCCAAAGAGTAACCACCATTTTGGACATTTTTTTCACACAAGTGTGACCTTGTGAAGTGCAGCTGCCCTGTTTTTTGCAGAGCCAAAAAAAAGATTTTTGTCAATTCAAACGCTAATATCTTCTAATCTACATGGTGGAAATTTCTGAAATTCTTTCCACATCTTTTTAAACTAGAATACTACAAGATCCTATGGTTACATATATCCAAAAATGTTTTTTTTTTTAAATTTGGTACTTGTGCTAGAAATGACAATTTTGGAGCGTTTTTGGTGAAAACATAGTCAAGGAACTTTAGGGGTTAAATAAAAAACAATCAATAAAGGGCCTATACCTCTTCTAGTGTCTATTGAAAGGCCTTGCCATACTACACACTTGTCTCATAATCAAATTGTAATATAGTAAAAATTTGTACTCTTTGAATATTGGCACTTTCAAGATTTCAAGATTGGCACTTCATACCAAGTATTTAATTAAAGTTGGCAAAACAAATTGAGCACATGCTGAAAATATGAATACTTCTTCAAATTTTGTATTTTTCCATACAATTTTTTTTTTTTGAAAAAATAATACCCCAAACATTCTAGAGCTAGAATTATTTTTTGCCGACCTTAATAGCCAGGTACACTAGTAAGACTAAAAGGGAGTGAGAATATTTCACAAGTGTCCAAAAAAAATAGAAATTTATTTATGGAAATTAATAGTCATTAATCGTGATGTCCACAATATAAAATTTATTTCTTGATGGTATTAGATATGATTTTTTTTTATAATTTGTACACTTTATCTTTTTTTTAATAGTTTCCAAATTCATGTATTTCAATTTCTATTGGATATAAATAATTCTTGATGTTTATACACTCAATGTTGAAGACTAGGATGAAATGTTTTTATCTGACCTTGGATGTAGACTATAATGATGATTACACTAATTACAATTATTTACACCAAATGTCCACTATTCTAATATTTATACCAATTCCTAATCAAAGGCAAAAAAACAAGTGTTGAAAATAAAAAATAAACCTTGCACATGATCAACAATAAGTAATACTAAATTTAAGCACAAGCATGCACAAGTTATTATTGTAATGCCTTAAAAATTTTGTATTGTAAATTTCTCCTATTATTTAAAGAAGAACGCGCATCCAAAATGTTCAGTTATCAAAGCTCAATATGTATTTTAGAGACTATTAGTATCATGTGTGTATCATTATGGAAAATCACAAGTTCCAAAGTTTTCAATCTATTCATCAATGGTAGAATAAGTCTCAAAAGTGGATTAATGTCATGCCTTTTGCCTATGTTGAAGGTCTCAATCATGTCTTGCTATACTTCCAAGCCATAGGTCTTCTAGCTAGATTCCCAATTGTTATTGTTTGCACTTTTTCAAATGAGTTTTTCAAATTTTCTAGTTGTCATGAAGGCACTCTTTTTAAATATGATTCTCAACTACGTAGCTTGAGGTCACCTTCATCAAAAAATAATTGAAATTTTTGAAGCCAAATGGTTTTGGAAATTAATAAATCCACTTTGTTCCCGACTTTGTTGAATCCAAGGAATATCAAACACATAGAAAGTCAAATATTGGAAAATATATATGTAGAACTTCATCTCAATACTACATGTCCACTAAATAACACAGAATCCAAATTCATTCTTCTAACTTTATAGCAAATTAAGGAAACACTATGAAAAGTAATGAGTTCATTGAAAGTCATGACTATCACTTTCATATGCAATGAAGAAAGCCCTTCAACTTCCAAGATTATTTGAAGGATTGCCAAAAGTTAAGAAAAACTATTTGGTTATTGTAAAAAAAATGATTAATAAAAAATGAATTGCCAAATCAATCCTTTTAATTTTAAATAATTATATGGCAAAAATGTGCCAACTTAGGTGACCTTACGCTATGTATTATTTAGTTGCTCTCTCTCTCTCTCTTAACAAACTTGCATATTAGAGGGAGTGCTATTATGTGAGTATAGAATCTATGAGCCTAAGAATTTATAGTACAAACACCTTTTATGGTTATAGGTGTCTAAGTTATAGGTACCTATGTTATAGACTCTTTTCGTGTTATAGTGCACATATATGTTATAGGTACATATGTTATAAACGCCTTCAAATGGTTGTAGGAACACACTTACAATAGTAGGTTCAAGGCTCATAGGCTCGCAGCTTAAGCTCAGGCGCTAACATTGTTGAACAAAAATACAAAAATCAACTAAGTAGACATTCATATATAAATCTTTATAAAATAGGTAGCATACCAATTTTAAATTAATAAGTAGGCAAAGAAGACTATTAATAATAAACAATAGTTCAAATCTATCATAGATTGAAATGACTAGATTGTATTAACTTTGTGTAATTTTCAAAGCAATTTGTAACGACTTTAATACAAATTCAACACAAAACCATCGAGAAAACCATTTGAGGGCATGATAGATTTGTAATAGTGAATGCATGGCCATAGCAGGGGCATTGTAATAATCTTTTGTATGTGGAAGTGAGAGGCATGTATATTAGTGTTGTTTCTATTCTCCATACTACTAAATTGCATTACACCATTTGTTAGCCATGTCTATTTATGAAAATTTTATGCTCTTATTAATGAAGTAGGTGCAAGAAACAATTGTATTCAATATTCTTAATTAAAGAATATACTTCTATTTCCCACCTTGCTTAATATTTTTGTATATTCTAGAGATATTTCAATCTTTGTAATTACCTTCACTTTTATATTTCTTGAAGTTTTTGTACTATATCAAGTTTTCAAAAGCAAATTTGGGACTAAAAATTGGGATCAAAAGTCAACTACAAGAATATTAAAACTAAAAAAAAGATCTTTTCAAAAAAAAAATTGTTTTAACTTAACGCGCACTCAAAGTATATTTTCCTTTATATTAATGCAAAGTCTCCAAGACAGTAAGAATGGTTGATAAATTCATAGTCAAACAAAAAAAATTATACAAAAGAATGGATTTCCATCTATGTTTTTTTTGAAGAGTTCCTGAAGCGTGTATGCAACACTTTAGCATAGAGAATCCCCCCAAAAGTTGAAACAAAGAATTTTCTACATTAGAAGATGAATTTTCTTAAACACCATTTTTTTATACCCTTATGTTTCTTTCAAGATATTGTCATACCCCCAATACTACCGCAATTTGACAAAAAAATGGCACCTAATTGTTATTTGCAACAATCCTAAAAATTGAATTACTATATTCTAGTTTCTTTGGAAATTAAATTTGCAATACAAAAATCTATATGTTTTGGCATCTCTTTTTTGTGTATTTTATTTCATTTGGATTGTATTTTTTCATAACCACAAAATAAATGGTGAAGTTTTTAGTATATTCAAACAACTCTTAAAGAAGGCATACCCATTGTATTTTCATATGATTTATACCTATATGTGGTGAGGAATTGATCTCAAAAATATTATTGCTCTAAAGAAAATTAAGAAATAAAAAATATCAATATAACATTTGAAGTTTAGCATACCCGGCACCAAATATGGCCTCAACTAGGGATATTGAGCTAGTATAATTGTGGCTACAATGCAAGCTAAAATTTGCCTACTTATCAAGACAATTGATTTTTTAAATTTATAACTCTAATATACACCTCTCAACTGTGGAATTAACATTATGATCATGTCAATTCATTCATAAAATAAATGTATTCATATTGAAGGTTTTATACAATTTGGACATTTGAACCTTAGAGATAAAAAATATCGTATTTCAATATGCTTTCTCATTAATAGTATATAATATAAAAAATTGGCAAGAAAGAGCTTAAATCACAAAATATAGCATATTGAAGTATTTGCAATGATACAACGTATACCGTTCTAATCTAATCTTTCAATTGAAGTTTAGTTTTTTTTAAGTTTTTCAGTATACTATGGAAATTAATAAACATATTAGTTAATTAGTGTTCATAGTTAGTACCATCAAAAAGCCCTTGATGACACCAGGTGAAAATTCAAGATTTGAATAGTAGAAATGTAAATTAAGACAAAATCCATTTCATTAATTTGAAAAATTATAGCAAAAGTCCATGTATGTTAAACATAAGAGGATCAAGTGGCATTTTTTGCCCGGGGAGTTCACTTAGCGCATTTTCAAAACTATGTGCGGCATAATATAGGGAGAAATTTATTCATTTCAAATAAAATTTATAAAAGACTTACAAATAAAATTAGGGAATATAAAAGTAGGAGACCCAATATAAATAATTTAGGGTGCTTAAAAATATGGGCCATTCAAAATTATTACATGTAAGTAAGGGGCTGCAAAATTGGATTTCATGTCTTGTCATTAATAGAACACGTTTTATATAGCTGGGTTTAGACTGCCTGGATGAAAAGTAAACTCCTCTTAGATATTGGAGTCATCAGAAGTTGTTGTATTCTATTGTTACCAGGTCATTGTGCTCTTAGTTTGGTGGGTACAAACCATCCAACATCTGCTGCACACTTGTATTCCATTCAGCAATTAGGCTTATACAATCATGTATGCATTACAAAGTTTAGATTTTTCAACAATTTAATAGTAGGTATGTGCTTAATGTATGGTCCCGTGTATGGTTTCAAAAAATGAATTAAACCCTTTCTTATTGAAACAATGTACTGATGAAACCTGTAAGAACAAAAATGTAATTGATCGTTAACCCTTAAAGGCCCAAGGCCTTTTCTCTACCAAGAAAGACTCAGAACTGTCATTTCTATAGTAAAGAGTAAAAAAATTCGAAAAATGTTTTTTTTCCACATCTAGCCGTAGGATATTACACCTAACTAGTATAAGAATGTGTGGAATTTTTTTTAGAATTTTTGACTGCACAAATTGCAAGATATCTGCATTTAAAGTGGAAAAAACAAATTTTCCAGCACATTGCGAGACTAGATTTTTTGACTTTAAACATTTTTTAACTTAAAATTTTTGCACTACTGAGTTTTGAGCTTTAAATCTTTATAGTGGAGAATTGAGTTGAGAGTCTAGGGCGGAAAAAACCCCAAAAAAACTGAACTATCATTTTTAAGAAAATTGTTAAGTAGAAGTAGGTACAAGATAGAAGGAAAATCTAAAATATTCATATGTTTTAGATGGAATGAAAATGCACTAATCCCAATGGTGAGATTTTTCTAGCAAGTAAATTAAACCATGAGAAAAAATTTGAAAAATTTGAAAAATTGCATTTAGAAATGAATCCTACAAGTTATTTTTTTCAAGAAGATACTTTAACTGCCTGAAAAACAAGAATGCTCATAACTTTTGCATAACAAATCCAAATGAAATGAATCAAAGCTTTCTAGATAGACAAAAATATAATCTATGAGAAAAAATTATATAAAAAAATTTAAATTTTTGCAAGTTTTTTCTTATTGCCCGGGCTGCCCCCCCCTTCCCCTGTTTTGAGCTTAATTGGTCATAACTATTGTTCCAAGGCACCGATTGTAAAAAATTATATTCCCAAAAAGTTTATCAGTTTTTCTAACTTCAAAAAAAGTTTCAAAAAATCACAACAAAAATTCAGCCCGTAGGTACCTGCCCAAAATTCCATTTGCCCTCCGAAGGGACAACCGTCCTTTAGGGGTTAAACAAAACTTTTTTCATATTTGTGAGACCTTATGGGAAATACTTTGGATTTTGTCAAGTTCAATGAATTGGCTAGGGAAATGTACACCTTGGAAAAAACAAAATGTTATTTTATGAAACGATGACAAATTCTTTGAAAACGTCTAATGGAAACATGAAAATGAATTGAGTTTTATTCTTTTGTGGTTAATATTTCTTTTTCTTTTTCCTTTGCTTTTGAATTCACTTTTTTTCTTTATAAATAATATACCCTAAAAAAAAATGGAGTGACTTTTGATTTATAAGTAATTATATAGAGCCACAATATAGGCCATTTTTGCAAATTAAGTAATTATAGGGACTCTTCTATTACTACCTTGGAAGTAAATAGCCCCCCCCAAAATACCCCCTCGCCGCATGTGGTGCACAAAATATACTAAAAGTGACCTCCCCGAGATTTTTTTGGCAACATAGCATTTTCAATCATCTATTTGCAAATGAAATTTTCATTTTTTTCTTTGAAATTTTTACATGATATGTGGTCAAAGAGTAGCCTTAAGGTGCAACAATGTTCATAGCTTTTGACTACATGATTAAAAATATATTATATGCTATGTAGTTTCTTTCTCAACATGGAGAATCCAAGCAGCTCAGAAAAAATCACTTTTTCAAGAAATAAGAATTTGAACTTGGTTCTCTAGATTTATATGTATGTGGAAAGCATTGATACATTCCATTTTAATTAATCAGATGAAAGTTATGAAGAGTTTTAGGTTGCAAGTAGTTATGGAATTTCTACTCTAAAATAAACTTAGAATTCCTTTATTTAACTCAATTTTCAACATTTTTGGAAAAAAATAAAATCATTGGATGTAGATTGATTATTACAATATTGCAACCATTGGGATTGGAATTTTTCAATTTTATAACTAAATTCTTACCAATTTTATATTTTAAATCATATTCTTTTGTACCTCTATTTCCAAGCATGAATATGAAATGCTTTTTGTTGAAATATTTTATATATATTCCTAACTTATTTCTACAATATATTATGGAGATTTGCAAGTTGCAAGATTTACATATTTTTGGGTATGATGTTTGGAAGATGAAACCTAACCATTTGGGAAGAGTTGAAAATACTTCTTGAAATCCAAGCATCATAATCTTGCAATTGATAAGGTTTTTTACTCTAAAATTTTAGAAAGATGTACTCTAACAAGTTAACTAAAGGATCATGTGGTTGGGTTTGTTAACAAATTAATATAGATGAAGACTTTAGCCTTGCTTTGAGCATGAGTTTTTTGAAGCACTTTTGGGCCTAAAAACACCAAATTCCTTTAGGAGAGAAGATGAGAATTATTTTGCTAAATTGAAATTCATATAGAGAATTTAAAAGAAAAACAAAAAACAAAAAGTAGTTTGAATTGCAACAAAAAATTTGCAATTGCAATATTTCATTAAATTTTTGGATTTTTAAAGTAACCCTCAACAAAAAAATTCATATTGAATGTTTAAAGAAGAAGCACTCATTTTAACCCTTAAACGTTGATGCAACCATTCTATGGCCGATGGATGACAGAGAATCAAATTGTGTAGGACAAAAATGCAACTATTCATCCTCAAAATTTGTTGTGAAAAGGGAAGATCTTCTAAAGTAGCTTGACTTCCAATGAGTGCCTTTGCAATTTTTTAAGCCAATGATTCACACGGTAATACAAAAGGATGATTTCGAGGGTCACCCCTTCGTCTTTTAAGGGTTAAACACATGTTTGGACAAGTCCACTATTGACGAATTCCGTCTTGTAATGTGCATTTCAAATTGCACATGTATATCATAAGAAGAAATTTGCCTTCAATAGTCTTTCATCTAGATCGAGTTTTTCACAAATCAATAATAGAAGGAAAGTATTTAACTCCTTGGAAGGATGTTGAGGCCAAAAAGTGGCCAATGGATGACTTTCAAGATTATTGTATACATGAAAAGAATGTTCTATTGGTCCACAAAATAAATCATTTTTGGCAAAGTACCTTGGTGATAGGTCTCGTGCTTTCAGGGTTAGGAATTAGCCGTAGGCGACAATCTTCAAGAGTTTTTTTACACAAATCTCTAGCTACCAAAAGCTCACAAAGAACATTGGATGGAGAGAAATCGTACATATCTCCTCATCAATGAAAAGAATCCTTTATGGCGTACTTTGGCACCAAACGGCTCTAGAAGTGAAGTGGCAATCCCCAAAAGTTCTTTGACTATGAGGAAGAAAGCCAAAAAAGATTGAATTTCTTTTGTCCTTTCCTTCCCTCCACCGCCCTGGGCCTTGCTGCTGCCGGTCCCTGCGTGTGAAACGGCCTCCAGTTCAGTACAACTGCAAATTGGATGGCTCCGAGGGAAGCGACCTCATTGCTTCAGTGCCTGGTTCTGTTGAACGGTGGAGATGCTCCAAAAATCGCGCACGGAGGTGGCAAACGGAAAGAGACCCGTTACCCATCCCAACGAAATGAAGTCCGTCCATCGTAACTCCGTCCACAGAAATCATCGAATACAGATGATTATCATCCATTCCCAAAGTCCGAAGATAACGGACCACCACTGACCGAAGACTTCAAGGCACAAAGCGCGATGACGGAAGGCGGGATCGGACGAACTGTCGAACTTCGTGCACCAACTGAAACCGACTGCACTACACTAGAGCGTTTCAACGGCAGAGCGCGCCGACGAATCTAACGACCGGAATCCGCTCGTCGTCCTCCGGTCGTCCACAAGCACTGGCGCCGATGTCGATGAAATAGCGGGCGGGGCCGGGATCGTCCCGTGGGTCGCCGCCAATAAGTCGGCGCCGCGTGGCCCGCGGCAGTACCGGGCTGCGGTGGCACGCCACCGGCACCCGGTGGGGCGCGGGGACATTCGTGCGGGTGCGCCGCGGGGCATGCAAGCGCACTAGCGCAGACGGCGACCGGCCTCCGTCTTGAACTTCCAGGCAATGAATTGCTTTGCAGGACCGGCTTCAAAGCGAGAGCTGGCGCTTGACTTCAGTTGCTTGCTTCAGGAAGTGAGATCTGGCAGCACGATGCGGCTGCGGCGCTTGCGCGCATGCGGGTAATACGTGACGAGTGGGGAGTACGAAACTTCAGTAGTGGTTTTCCCGCTCCGCAAGGGGAGCCTTTTTCCAGGTTTCGTCGGGTCCGCCGGGAGGAATCCTCCTTGGGAAGGAGCCGTACCTTGCCTTGCCTTGCTCCTACCTCCTGCCTGGGCCGCGCGCTTCCGCCTTGGGGAGGGGGTCCGGTCGCTGCGGGGGAAGCTGAATTGATGGATTTGGGGATGCCTTTATCAACCACCAGGAAGAGAGGTCCGTCCTTTACGGAATTTCTTTTCTCGCCGAATTCTCGTTGGTAGCTCCTGTCTGTCGCGAGCAGGTAGTCGTAGTGTTGAGAGGTGATCGAAAGTCCACGGTCACGGCGGTTTGCGAGCTTCTCTAGACTTTGGCTTTCCGGATGGGTTCTGGATTGGAGCCTTGCCAATTCGGTTTGAGATCACGGATTTGTGAGGGGACGTGCCGAAGTGGTCTGTTCTCGGAAGAGCGGAGAAGTTGTAAGCGATTCACGAAAATCATGTGTGCTGGGTAGATCCAATTGATGTGCGTACGTATTTTTCCCCTAGACTGTGGATTGTGAAGGCTTTTCGGGGGAATTCAGGGCATGCGCCGCATTGCGCACGCGATTTCATGGAACGATGAATCGCTCCGACGGTGGGATGGATGGGGTTTCGGTGGGTCGTGAGAGATGGGTTTCGGTGAACTTCTCGAGTTTGCAACCTGATCATAGCTAGAGTCCGATGTAGAGTTCGTGTTTCGAGATCTAGATGAATTGAACTTCATCGCGGTCCAGGATAAGAGAAATCTTGCGCCGCACTTCTCCGGCTTTCTTTTGTTTTTTTTCAAGTTTTTTTTTCGGTGGCGGATTTTCGTTTTGTTACGAAGAACGAAGAGGGACAACCGCGGTGCCCCGTCGTTGTTACTAAGTTTGGAATCTAGTAACTAGTCAGGAATGGCGTCGTCGACGGCCGGCTCGAGTTCTCCGTGCGCCGCATGCAAGTTCCTTCGACGCAAGTGCACTTCGGAATGCGTTTTCGCCCCCTACTTCCCGCCCGACAACCCCCACAAATTCGCCAACGTGCACAAGATCTTCGGCGCCAGCAACATCACCAAGCTGCTCAACGAGCTGCCCACGCACCAGCGGGAGGACGCCGTGAACTCGCTGGCGTACGAGGCGGAGGCCCGGGTCAAGGACCCCGTCTATGGTTGCGTGGGCGCCATCTCCGTCCTTCAGCGGCAAGTGGCGCAGCTGCAGAACGACCTCGCCGTTGCGCATTCGGATTTGGCCAGGTACGCGGGCGCCGGGATGGTGGTGCACCGGAATGAGCAGTCGCGAGAGCAGTTGATAGCGGATCTCAGTTCCAGGGACCCTTCGCATCTCTCCAGAGAGCATCTCATGGAGCTCGCCCGAGTGGGTGGCGGATCTTACGAGGCGGGCCTCGCCGCTCTTGGCCTCAGCGGGGGACTGGGCCCCTTCTCTTCTTCGCACCCTAGACCTGGCGTGGACAGCGGCAATCGAAGTGGTGCTGGTGCCGGCCCGGGCGCTGGAGGCGGTGGCGGCAGTAACGCCGGAGCGGGACAAATGTCCTCACCATAACGCCGGAGCATGAGTCGGTAAGCCGCTTAAACCCTGAGCCTAGATCATCATCACCATACTCGTCCACTAGATTAGCCTTCATATGATTCCTGCACAAGGTTTGTTTGAGAGACGACAGTGCAAGTACTTCGTATTTGTCGCACAAGATACTAGCCCTTGAGATCCTTGCAAACTCCGCTGTCAGTCTGGAGAAGGTGGAAATCTTGGCCTTTTGGAATCGTCTGTCAACTTATATTATACAAATTAGGGTTAAACCCTACCCGAATCTTTCAGTTTGCGAAGTACTAGGGGATTCACAGTAGTGCGCTTGTTTCTTCATTTCCCGTCGCAATGAATGGGGGACTCAGAATCCTCCATCAAGTCTTCCAATTAGTGCTTTCGTGAACTGGTTGGAACCCAACTCATGAAGTTGTGGAGCTGAATCTGGAGAGACGAAGAGAATTCGTAGCTTGCCATCTATCCCCACCCTCGACGTTGTGCGAACATAGAATTGGATTTCAGGTTTCAATTTGCGGTTAAGGTACCTGGAGAGACGAAGAAAATTCGTCGAGCTTTTGCCATCTACCCCCACCTTCGACATTGTGCGAGCAGAGGATTGGATTTCAGATTTCGATTTGAAGTCAAGGTGTACCTGAAGTCAGTGCCTCCCCCTAATGAGAGACTCTCTCTGTGTGTAGACTGGTTGTGCAGGGTGTTGCAAGTGCTCCACGATGGAGTGATTCGACGTTTTGGAATCTTTCCCAGCGCTCCCCACGAGGAACTGTTTTGCGTTTTCAGGCTTGGGAGGAGGATTCCGAAATCCAACAAGGAAGCTGCTCGAATTAAGACAGACCATCACGTACTGTAGAGAATATGCATGCTGCGGATATCCTGAGGCGTGTATGTGACCAGTTCAGCGGATGTGTGTGAGTTTAAGTTATGTGCGGTGCTGATAGCTGATTGAACATATAGGATGTGGAAAATGCCACTCGAGTATTGGCTGTGATTGAGATTCATTAGTGAAGGTAGGTACTGTTTCTGTTTAGCAGGTCTTGATGATGTTTCCCCCGGGGCCAGGCTAGGCTGGGGACTTAAGTTGCTTCAAGTGTACTTCATGCTGATGATGCAGTAAATGGCGAATACTCTTGGGGCAAATGCCGGAGGGACGGGGACTCGCACAGGAACTCTATGTGCACTTGTTTGGCTAATTTGCATAAATTCTAACATGGTAGGAGTGCACTGACTGCTGAAGTCATCCTTCGATAGGTTGACGGCAATGTTTAGATACATGAGGGATCACTCGAGGCACCTTTGAATTTTGTTGCATCTGCGAGGAGTGTTGAAGAAAAAAATTGTGAGAAAAATTGAATGACTGAAGAAGAAATGGAAAAGCAGTAGAGTTCTCCGTATTAGAAATCATGCTGTATATTGCCAAAACTTCAGACCTATGAATTTTTTTCTCCAGAAAATATACACAAAAATAGGTCAACTGAAAATTTCAAGGAAGTAGAGACTTTGATGTTTTACTTTTATTTTAAAAAAAAGTAGCAAAGTTGGGTATATTTTGTAACCAAGCGACTTATCAGTCCTTAAAGGACAAGCTAGTCACCATGGAAATCATCCTTTTGGGGTATTGTGTGAATTATATGCTTAAAAAAAATCAAGAGTGCAAATTGGAGGTTAAAACTATTGTGCAAGACCTTTTTCTACACAAAATTCCAAGGATGAGCATTTGCACTTCTATCTTATATAGGATTCTCTATCATCCATTGGACAATAAACATCTGTTGCGTTGTTCAAGGATTAAATCTTTATGAATTCTTCGATACTCAAAAGGAAGTGCACTATGACTCTATGAGCATTTGCTCCATCCTTCATGATGGAACCATTACAAGATTTATGAGATTGTGAAGATGGATTGGATATTGATGACAAATTTTTGAATTCAATATGCAACTCATGGTCCAATTAGTGAGTTGAGAAGGCTCTTCCCTCCCAAATTTATGAGATCGTGGAGATGGATTGGGTAATGATGATGAATTTTCAAATGTATCATGCAATTCTTAGCCCAACTAGTGAATTGAGAAGGCTCTATCCACCCAACTTTTTGCATTATGAAGTGGTCTCTTTTGGTGTTCAATTTTCCCCTAACAAAATGATATCAATGACATGGAGCTTCTACTCCAACTTGGAATTTGAAAAATATGTGAAATTGATCATTTAATTGCATTTTAAACCTTTGGGCCTCGTACTATAAAATGTTGATATTCTAATTATAGAAATAAATGATAAATATTTTTATTGTAGGATATTCAAAATCTTTAAATAAATCTATAAATAAAATCTCAAGTTTTTTTAAAATATTTTGTATTTTATATGAATCTTTTTAATATTTAAAAAGAAAATCCAATAATTTCAAATTTTTACAAAAATTAATTTTTTTTTTTACTTGTTGAATAGAAGTGATTTCACTTCTAAAAAACAACCATATAATAATTCAATGTTAAAATAGTCATTAATGAACACACATCATGAAATGATTTTGAAGTTCAAGTTTGTAGCCATAGACATGTCCTTCAAAGTTAATAACCCTATAGAGGGGTTAAATCACACTAAAAGGACCTTCCAAAAGAATTAGGCAATGTAAAATTGTAATTTTGTTTTCTTCAAATCATCCAATTTTAAACATGTGTATTATGAAATCAAGTTGATTTGGGTCCTTTTCACTAGTAATTGATTATATTTTTGGCTTTCTATGATTTTTTTTAACAATGAAACATACTTCTTATGGGCCCTCACCGAAGATTGGATGCCATGCAATGTATTTTTGGTACATTGTTTCTGAAGCAATTTCATTCTCTTAAGACAATTTGGTCCCTTCTTTGAAGTTTTGTCCTATATGTTTGATTTGGATCACCCAAAACAATATTGTTTTTGCTTGCAATCAATGGCCTATTGCATGTGTCTACAAAGCTCTTTGGATAACGCTCCTTGATTTGGGTTAAGCAGCTCTTTTCAAAGTTCAACATGGAGCTCGTCACTGTCTTGAGAAAGCCCATAGTATTTGGAAAAAAATCGATTGTATCTGGACTATGTCATCGATCCTAGCACGAAGAACTGGCAATTCTATTAGTTGCTCTTTTCTTTAGGTGGTTCGTTTTAGTGTCTTCTTTGCTTTTATTGCTTCATTGTCCAGCATTAGAGAAAATCTGGGGCCTCCGGAGGGCTGCTCCACAACCCTCCGAGGTACCCTGAAATTTACTTTTTTTTTGTTCAAAAATTCATTTCCCCCCTATTTCCGCGCAGCTGAAACTGCAGCAACAGTGGCACGGGAACCGAAATTTACGAGTAAAAAATAAATAAATAAAATCACGATTTTTGACCATTTCAGCGAACAGTCAGCCAAGCTGATTGCTCACTGCGGGACAATTTTGGAGTGACAGGCCAAGCTTTTTAATAGCTTGGCTTGTCACTCCGGAGCAACCCTCCGGAGGGCTGATATTTCTTCTAATGGCCGTTTGGCTTGGCCGTTATGTATGTGGTTTTCTTTTAATGCAACGGTTCCTTTTATTTGTTAAAAAAAAATACTTCCTTAATTTATGCTCAACTTCTAGTTTGAATATGAGCATGTCAACTTTTTCAAAGATGGAATAAGCAAACATTATCTAATAAAAAATAATGTGATTCATTCCAAAAAAATGTGATATAATAAAGATTTTGTTTAATAAGAACGCACTCCATTTTGTTAAGGTCTACAAATGTTGCAAGTTTCTTTTACAACTTGTTATGGAAAAAATTTGCATGTACTTCATAAATTAAATTCATTCTTAAAGTGATTAGCATTCAAGGTGTCACTAGTCATTAATTCCTACCAATCAATCATGGAGAAATGTCACAAATTAGAAAATATGATTAGACTTAGTAAAACTTGTTTTTATAAGTTTAGAAATGCATCTTTGATTGTTGAGCTTTTTGAGCCTCTTGTGATGCTTCTATCTTGTCTTCTATGGAAATTGTTCATTGCACTTCATATTGCTTGAAGGTCCAGAGAGTAGAACATCAAATTTCATTGTACTATAGTGGGCAATATTACAAAAAGCAAGCTTGCATAGAAAAAAATTGTTATTGTTGACTTTGCAAGACTGTGACTACTGAATATGTTATGATCAATTGAGAGTCTCTTGGAAAGTTGGATTCAACACCATGATGTATAGAATGTTGAGTACTGAGGAAAAGAATTGTAACAGAGGGATGCGTGAGGACATGATGAAATGCAAGGACATTGAAGTAGTCTTGAATGTTCCCTGTTCAAGTCTTTTCACTATTTTGACAAATTGAAAGGTTCATGGAAGTGTTGAATCCTTGAAAATCATTGTAGTAGGCATCAAGAAATGTTTGATTGTGGTGCTAGGATATTGTCATGTTTTGTTAGAGATGATAGAAGACAACCACTATTGAAAATATCGAACTACTAGAATGAATATTGTAACACAGTACAGCCGTACCTATATGAGATGGGCTTCAAAAATTGCAATACTATAAAAAAGCCCTATCCTAATGACAAGCATAAAGTAGATAGGCTTGCATTTGCCCAAGCTCATGAAAAAGTGGACTTTTAAAGATTCATTTGGTGTAATGTAATTTGGCTAAACAAGTCATCATTTGAAATTGGTAAGAATTCAAGGCAAATTAGAATGTGGCAAAAATCAAATGAAAGATATATATGGGATTGTATAGTGTCATCATTCGAAGTTTAGCTGTACTTTAATGATAGTTTTAGGTGCATTTAGTGATTTTGATAAATGCCCTCTTGTTATTATACTTATAGAGGAAAAGATAGCAAGTAATTTTGTGACTCTTGTTTACAAAGGAACATTCAACTGGTTTTATTTTTTTCACTATCGCTATGGCTCACTCCCATTGCAATGGAGACAAGCTCATAATGTGACAAAACTAATCTTGCCCGCAAATTCTCCAGACTAGAGAATGTGTAGAGGATTGTTAAAGATTTGTTGCAGTATTGTTGTAGACTAAGAAATAAGGTAGGTATGGTGCAAAACTATTTGATCAATGTAGGATACAATACTCCTAGAGCAACTGAATACCATCATTAAAAATATGCTTGACAAAATGCAAGTAAAATGTAGAATGCAATTATTTCAACAAAAGGTGCCAACACTAGGTGGTAGACATTGTATTGAATCTTTTTTTTTATTGTATTGCATTATATGATAATATAATTTTGTAATGTAAACTTATTATATTGTAAACTGGACTCTACCATCTTTCTAAATCACTTTTTAGCTTTTGAATTGATGAATTTTTGAGCCTACGAGAGTTTTTCAAACTTCATTAGTTTTTATACTAATTCACCTTGGGAGAATGGAAAAAATTCAAATTATTTTTGGACCCTACTATCTAATACAAATTTGACACAAACATAACATTCAATAGCATGCACTGTCACGACTTTGGCTCTATGGTAGATGGTTTGGAATATTCCACATCTAATAGTCTTTCATTAGTAGCTAAGTGCATGGCCACTCTCATACGCGAGGGGTCTGACATTCTTCAAATGTGGATGAAAAGTACTACACGTCCTTCATAGGAATCTCCTAAGACTCAATCCTAGCGTGTTAAAGAATGGCCCTTGAAATCACTCTTCATCTTAAGTTTAGTTTCTTTATCCTTTATTGAATGTATCCTTTGCATGGAGATTGTGGCATTGACTCTCGCATCTACTAATTATGGTTTCCAAATTTGAGTTTTCGAATCTTATCTATGGGCAATTTCATTAAAATGGTGGTATTCCGTGTGCCACTTTGAAAGTGTGCCATTTTCACCATCTAGGATAGGTATAAATTTCAGAACAAGCGTTTTGAACCATTTAGGATAGGTACAGATTAAGAACGGGCGTTCTGAACTATTTTTAGGCCATTATTAAAGAACATCGCCATTTTAATGAAATTGCCTATATCTACAAGTGCATCTGCTTTGCACAACACAATTATGGTTGGGAGATGTGGGGTCCGACTAGTTGTTGTTTATTAAATTACTATTGTTGTTTACCTAGAATAGAGCTCATAGTTACATTGTTCTTGTTCTTTCTTGATGAGTGGTCACTGGGCTATTTATGGGTTGTATTTGGTGAGCATGGATGAGGGACAAAGAAACTAAGGGCCTTTCAATATTCAAAGGGAAATTTGAGCGTGTCAAGTTTGACGAGTAAGGTTGGCTATGTTCAAAGTGGACAGGTGCAGACTGAATGCTTTGAATGAGTCTGGTGTATGAAGAAAAGAAAGACAGGGGGCAAGAAGACAATGCAATGCCATGCAGCTAGAAACCGCAAAATGATCATCCTTACTCACGCCAAGATATTTTTCTACTTCTCCCCATCAAAGACCAATTCCAATCTGATAGTGGAAGACTGAAACTAAACAATCCACACTAGACTTCAGTCACAAGGAGTAACATTACTAATTTATTTTCAAATACCAAGTTTCAAAAATCAATTACAATTCCAAACTAAGTATCTCAATCCAAGGGACATGAACTATCTTAACTGCCGTTATCCTCATCTCTAACTGCTGTCCTATTGTAGATTTGTACATAGTGTCAAAATATATTATAATATATTTTATAAAATAGCTTCAAGGTGACACTGTTCCGAGAGGTGTATGACATCTATATAAGAGGACGATTTTGCCTTAGAGCTTCATTGAATTTTAGTAGTGGTTTTGTTTCTTACTTTAGATTTAAAATGTTGAACTGGAGGGTTTTTTCTTAGTCTCAAGATGAATAGCCTCAACTGGAGTCTGAATTTGAACTTTCATTGTCGCAACTGCCGGATGAGCCGCTTTTGCCACGGAAATTGCCATCGTCATTTGTGCATCTACGAGATGAAGTTGGGCCTTCTCGACCGCCAAAGCAGCCTCGTATTGAGCAGCGGTGGCACGGAAACCTTCAATGAGATGCTCGTGCGTTGGTAATCTTGTTACAAGTTGCACGTGTTGAACCCGGTAGCCTTGAAATGATATTTGAAGGGTGTTTTGAGGATCTAAACGACGACCAATACTATTGTATGGTCAAATCGATTAAGGTGAGTCGTGGTCACCAACAATGATTAGAGGGGCCGGTCAATCCCTTAACGAAGGCGGATCGTGCTGAATATGTCGCTGCGACTATCAAGCGTATTCTCAAGTTCATGCAGATGGAGTGAAGTTTGTCTTGAAATTCTAGTTTTTTACCTCTAATAGGCAGTGGTTTGATGTTAGAGTTTATATCCAGGTTTAGAGTATTTTATAAAAATGATTTTGTGTGGTTATAGTTGTAGAAAGAAATGATGGAAATGTTTGCCTTCTTGGTGAACTTTGAAGTGATTTTCTTTCTAAGTTAAAAATAAAAATATAATTGTGGGGCCAAATAGGAAGGTCAATAGTTGAAAGTTAGCCTTATGAGTAAGTTAAGGGCTGATTGTCACTTGCTTTGAAGGTAAAAAGTTGTTGATAAGGTGGGGAAAATGCAAAGACACCATCACTTAGGCTCTTATTGTGGCGTGGTTCTGCGCAGACAATGACCTAATTCGTTACCTGACTCATGGCTACCAACTTTGATTGCTAAGGGTTGGGACAACTTGGCACAATTTTCAAGACAAGGGTGAGATCAGTGTGTCCTATAGCCCTTAAACTATCTTCTGGTCAAATATTCAAAACAAGCTTAAGATCAAACAAAACTCACAATTTATTCAAGGTCAAGGTTGAGATCTAGATCCTCAAGATAATATATCTTGTGGTTCAGCAAGTTTTGAAGCATAAAGAGTCGCATCTTGTCCTAAAGAGCGGATCGCGTGACCTTTTCCTTGGCCCCTCCAATGCGGGCGCCTCCTCCAATGCGGGAGCCTCCTCGGTCGCAGGCGCCTCCTCCGACACAGGCACCTCCTCAGTCGTGGGTGCCTCGGACGCTGATCAACTGGTGTCTCGAATGGTGTCGGATCCACTTTGTTGATTAGTCAATAACTTAGTAGGCCGAAATCCTCATACTCTTGGTATACAGGTTCCCCCAATGCTCTTGCCAATCCCAACCTTCAGAATTGAGCATGATCTTTGCGGCCTTACATTGTGTTGTGGCAGGAAATAGATGGAATTTGAGGCCTTGAGCCGCTTGTGGCATGAGGCGGAAGCTTGCTTGTGGGATGGACATGCTCAAGATAGAGGCTATAGCGAAAAATATGCCTGCTATCGCTAATGAACATGAACAGGAAACATGAAAGCATGAAGATCAATTGAAGAATAGAACGAGCGAGATGACTATAAATACTCAAAGATCAAGATCAAGAACGAGAGCATGCACTTTTTGGCTTTGTTTGAATAGTAGCGGACATGACATTTAGTAGCCAGGAAACCTAGTTCAGGAAGTCTGGTGGCAAGTTCAAACAAAAGTTAACATGGAGATATGGGAAAAAAATAGGTTGCAATTTGAAAATAATGGGATAGAATCGTTGAAAAAATCTAAAAAATTTCTATGCAAAGTAAAAAAAACAAAAACATTGACTTGATACTTGTTTGAAAAATTGGTTCAATAAGGAAATTGAAGGAATATAGTTGGTAAAACTCAAAAAAGTCCAAAGCATGATAATCTACATGAGATATGTCAATATGCAATAATTGTAAGCTTATCAAATTTTCATACCATTGTTGTCACATCAGACAAGTTTGGATCATTAAATATCCCGGACAAGTAGACATATGAGACGGTTGAGACGGTTGAGACGGACCAGACAAACAATATGACTACCTTAGAGTAGTCACATCGGATAGGTTAGGGTCAGTGAACATCTCGGACAAATGGGCAAATCGGACAGATTAATTAGACGGATGGTCCGTCCAATGTGGTAACTACTCTTCATACCTCATTTATTATTTTCCAAAAAACTTTCAACTAAGAAAATGTGTAGATTTCTATTTCTTTTCAACTCCAATTAAAAAATCAGTATGTGATTTGCATCATCCATTCAAAAGTTATGGACAATGTTGAGAGAGAGAGAGAATGAAAATGAACCTGTGTGTCCCTCTCTAAGTTTTGTCCATAACCTTCTAATAAGAGATTCAAATATCAAACGAATTTTTGGAGCTCAAATTTAACTTGAATTCCTACATTTTTTTAGTTTAATAAATTTAGATATGAATTATTAGTATATCAAAATGAGGTCCAAAGTTCTGATAAGTTCTTAATTTCTTTGTTTTCATATTAGCAGTGGAAGCTTTGCCCTTGCTCTAAATTATCCCATATTTTTTATATGCTTGCAAATGCATGCACTTGGGAACTCTTTCCATTGTGTAATATTATTATGTTGTATGCAAGACAATTCTAGAGTTTCGTTTGGCATTTGCTTCTAATATCAAAAAAGATTAAGATCAATGCATTATTGTTGCAAATGTTTTCAATGAAATTTGTTAATGACAACAAAATGCTGTTCCTAAAGGCGTGCTTAATGGGTGAATGCAAGAAACACCTATACTATTCTGCATCACACCTTGGGTGCTGATTTGTTTTTTGGCCATAACTTTTGCGTTTTGGCTTCAAATGACTCAAGATTTATAGCTAAGGTACTCATGACTATTATACACCTTGCCTAATTTTTTTTTTGTAATTTCAAAAATAGTTTAATGTCCAAAATTAGAACCCAATTTTATGTCACACTTGCTAATTTCGAGTTTTTTAGTACTATTTAGTATCCCCCAAAATAAATGTTGAGCTGAAATTTAGAGGGAATGGTCTTCTAGTAGACTTGTAGCTATTGTCTAAAAGAATTCTAAAAATAATTAATTGTGTGCGGTGTGGAAGTCCACAAATAGAACTTCTTTCTACTTGCATTTTGTAACATATAAAATATTATTTTGGAGTTTTTTTTCAATGAATGACCATCTCTATAGAGTTGTTACAAATGGCCAATTTTCATTTTATGTATGTAATTTTTTTCCTATTTTTAACTAATTAAAACATCAAAGTATCCATTTTCTTGAGATTTGGCACTTTTCTAGTTCTCCTGCTTAGAGAATTTTTCTATGCATTTCCTTTGGTGGTTACCTTCATCTTAAAGGTTTATACATTATCCATATTTTTTTTATTTCTTAAAATTTATTTTTCTAATTTTAAAGTATTCCAAAAAAAACACCATGAGTAATATCAAAACGCAACAAAATTGGTAGGTGTTTGTTGCATTCACCTTAATTAAAAGAATACAATTTCATACATTTTTGGAGCTAGATTTGTACAAATAAAAGTTCTTTGCATGAAAACTTTTCAATACTTTTGAAAAGGGTACAAGGTCAAGAAGCTTGAAGAATATGTTTAGATTGGAGGCTTCGAGGACAAGTCTCTTGAAAACTTTTCAACATTTAGTACTTCAACAAAGCTAAAACCTTGAAAAGTTTGGGAATACATTAGAGAAAATCTGGGCCCTCCGGAGGGCTGTTCCACAGCCCTTCGAGGGACCCTGAAATTTACTTTTTTTTTCCAAAAAAATTAGTTTTTCCCCTATTTCCGCGCAGCAGTTTCTGTCGCGACAGTGGCGCAGGAAACGAAAACTACGAGTAAAAAAATTTAAAAAAAAAAAATTAAAAATCTTAAAAAAATTATTAAAAAAATAAAAAATAAAAAATTAAAATCAGGAAAGCTGACTGCTCATCGCAGCAGTTAGCTTGGTGTGATAGACCAAGCTTTTAATAGCTTAGTTTGTCACATTCTAGCAGCCCTCTAAAGGGTTCAGTTTTTCTCTAATGTTTAGATGCAATATGGTTTTTAAAATATATTTGATATAGATGGTCGGCTTGCATTGACCAATTGACGTAATCAATAAGGTAGGCACACCCATTCCCGTCCCTTTAAGAATTCCTCCCTCATGTACTAGTGGTGCACATTTTTTTTCTAGAATGCACACCATTGGTACATGAGGATGGAATTGGGTACTGGATGAGAATGGGTGCGCCTACCTTAGTCACAAAAGTTTGTATTGATGCTAATTTGGATCCAATGACACATAGAGCTCTCAATTTGGATCATTATTGTACTCCCTACTTGTTTCAAAAGCTACAAAATGGTCATGTACTTTATATGTACGGTGATGTATTTGGACATGATAAGATTTAGATGTTCAATTAACATTTAAACAAAAGATGCTAATTGATGAATTATCAATTCAATGGTGTATGTCTTGACATATTTCAAATCGTAAATGATTCATATTCTAGGAGTTAAATATAGTACCATATATATAGTTGTCTATATAACTTTAAGAATTCACCCCTCAAGGACTAGGAGTAGTGCAAATTTTAAAATTATGAATATGTATTAGAAAGTGCAATTCAAAATAATAATTTTGTAATGAATTTTAAATCAAAATTTTAAAATATGATTCATAGATCATATCCATATAGTTGGATCTACTATTGCACTTTTTAAAGATTTTAATCTTAATAATAATATAAATTAAAAAAATAGGCAATTAGATTTTTCCTTGGAAACTTTTCAATACAAAATCTATTAACAAAGAGCAATACAAAAACACATTGCTAAGGCAATATATAAACAATACTATAAGAAATTTTCTAATATTAAAACTTTTGAACACATTCTATGGAACATCACCTCTAAGTGGAAATAATGAATTCTTTTTAATTTTCAAATGCAATTTTAGAACATGAATGCATTTTTAACAACTTTTAGGAAGGTATTTGGCATTGGTCACGCTAGTTCCTTAAAAATACAAGTACCTTTTTTTCTTAATCCTTGAACACTAATGTGAGTGAAAGCATGAACAAAGGCACTCCCACTAGGAAGTAGAAGAAAAGGAAGAACCATGAGTGAGGGACAAAATTACTGAACCTTCATTAACTTTGAGAGGAAAAAGTCAATAGTAAAAATTTAAAAGGTTTATAGTCCAAAATGATTAGTTTATGGTATATGTAGTAAGCATCTAATGTTCTTGAAAAGTAAAGTGAAGAAGTTGTATTTGCATGAATATGATTCAAATGTGAATGGCAATCTAAGATCTACTAATCTATATCAACTATAGATGATATACATTAGAAGATCTTAGACTTTTAGTGCTTGGGCATAACTTTATTAAAATCCGTAATAATGATAGTAGGACACTCTTAAAGAAAAAGCCACATAGGAGTACCTAAGATTGATGCTAAAAATTGCAATGGAAAAAAAATAATTAAAAAAAAATGTAGTTTTTCAATATGATTTTGCAACTTAGTTCAATTTTACATGTCGAGACAATAGAGACCACTTGCAACCACCAAATGCTACTGCTACCGCTGTGTAAATGAGCTGGTCTCTTCAACTCAGATACCCGGCGAGTTGGTGCATGTCACGGGAGACGAGACCCATCGTCGCCCCCGGATCATACCCGGGATTACCCGTGTTCGACGGATACCCGGAATCGTGGACCCCAATATCAACCACTCCTGAGGTTTTAGGGTTCCACTCAGTCCCTTGCGCTGTAACGACGGAACTCCGATTGTTTGGTTTCTGAAGTATTTGCAGCGATTCAGCGCTTCTACCGTTTTTCTCATTTGCTTTGCGTGATTTTGGACGAGGCGCAGCTGTAGTTTTGAGGATCATCATGCCAGGAGCTCCGTCCCCGCCGCAGATCTTCACTATCGAGCAGCTGGTTGCTCTGAACCCCTACAATCCCGACATCCTGCCGGACTTGGAGAGCTATGTCGAAGAGCAGGTAACTGGCGTCGATAACGATTTATGATAAAAAATTTCGGAATTCATTCTGTTGGCGTAGAGAGATGATCATCTTATATTTCTTCTCACTATTCTTTCGCTTATTTCAAAAAAATGAAGTCAACCCTATCTTTACAATTCGAGAGTTTTTCGCATTCCACCTGTGTTTTGTCGAAAGGATTTTCGAATATTGTTTCTGATATTCTCGATTTGTATGCGCCGGTAATATTGCAGGTTGCGACGCAAACATACAGCCTGGATTGCAACCTTTGCCTCCTCCGTCTTTACCAGGTCTTCTTCATACTCTTTCTTTGCTCTTCATTTTTTAGAGTCGCAGTGTTCAGTGTGGAATTGCAAACTATGAATTTTTCTGCTCTCAACACGGAAAGATGAAGTTGTTGATGGAGCTCGGAACAATTTGGATACAATATATGTATGCGGCAGCTGTTAAAATTGGTGTCCCTGTAGAGGTTCATTCCGATTTCTCCGGTTAAGTTAGTATTACCCCGCCTTCAATGCAAATGTTTGCTCTATTGAAGGTTAGCCCGTCCACAGGATTTTCCATTTCTCGTCTTTGGGAGCAGGTTGACAAAGCTTTAAGAGTTAGAAGTGGTAATGATTTAGTCACAATTATATTGAGTCGTTGAAGTGTTGGTATACTGGATTGCTTTATCTAGGCCTTTCGGCAGGGGCGCTTACAGTTACAGAAATGTCGGAATGGAGTACTAGAATATTTAAACCATTTTTTTCGTACAATTGAGTGTGAAGAGTAAATATTTGTCGTCGTTTAATCTTAATTTTTTGGCCTTTGCAGTTTCAGCCAGCTCGCATGAATGTTCACATCATCATCAAGGTACTTGCGAAGGTGAGTTTCTTGCCGTGGCGATGTGGCTTGTAAGAGTTGAGTTTCTCAACGAGTTTCTGTTTCCAGGTCTTGACTGTAAGGGTTTGGCACCGGCATTTTGGTCGTGAAGCCTTAGTACGGAGCACGAGTAATTGTTTTTCTGGGGGTGCTGGAGCAGCTTGTTCATCAGAATCTGGAACTAAGAGTGTGGACTTGTTAAAAAGGCATTTCGTGTTTAATTTCTTAGCTTATATGGGAGACTGGTGGATCTTTTGTGCAGGCATTGATGGCATTGCCTGCCACAGACTTCAACCTGTGCATGTTTTTGATCCCGGAAAGACTCGTATCCCCTTTCACCGATATTACTGGAAGTGTTGTACGAATTACAACTGTGTTCAACAGCAATAGATGTATATTTGTGAAATTAAGTACAGTAAAGACTGGCATCAGTTTATTTTTACCTGAATACCTCAGCATGTCTTTCGTGTGCATGATTGTTGGGCTGTGTAAAGTGTAGCACTGCAACAATTAGTACGTGTCTTTGTTGGTATTTCTTGACGAACCAAATTTCAGCAACAGGAGGAGACCTTCTTAACTCTTGCCACTCTAGCACACTTTCTAGAGGTATGGTTGTTTTTTGAATTTGTTTTTGAATGTCGTAAGTCATGTGTGGATTTACCGTTTCATTTTGGTCTGCTACACTTGCTTTGATATGTAGCATGCTACATCTAGTTTTTATAGTGGGTACTCATTGTTCAGGCCACTTTTGTTAGTGCACTTGCTGACATCGTTTGCCAGTGTTGAAGAGACTGTACGATGTTAAACTAATTGTTATAAGGATCATTAATTGTCTTTGTGCTTTCTTCAAGCAGACTTCTCGATTTCGGGAGTTCTGGGACGAGGTTAACAGAAATAGGGATATTCTTGGGGTTATTCCGGGTAAGAGTATGAGAGGTGTTGTATTATCTTCATTTCATTTTTTGGTGGTGAATTTGCTCAGCACCTTACGTGGTAGACTTCAGGGAAGCGGGGTCTAGATTCTGGGTGTTTCACATGCGGCATGCTTGAAAGAATTGACACACTGAACTTCGTGATGAAAATTGTGTGCATGTCCCCTTCAGACTTTTGAGCATGAAATTTTTCATGGAGCTTGACTATGTTTCTGGTTGTTCAGGATTTGAGCAAGCTATACAGGGATATGCTATTCATGTGCTGTCAATCACTTATCAACGCCTGCCTCGATCAATTCTGGCTGAGGTGAGTGCCAGAAGTAATTGCACCGTTACTTTAGTGTTGAGCTTTTCGATGGGTTCTGTTTTGCAGGAGGATGGACTAAGCTCTGTTCCAAAACCTTTTCCTTCTAAGATTGTTTTGAACTTGAAAACACCGTTGCAGGCCATCAATGTGGAAGGTTTGTCGTTGGATAAGTTTTTGGAGCATCAAGTAAACAACAATGGTTGGACTCTTGAAAAGGGGGGGAAGGTAAACTTGATTATTATACTGTCATGCCTCTTATTAGCTTTTTACATTGTCTTTACCTGGATTAGTTAATATTAATATTAGGCGTTGATGAAAGAGAACCACCTTTTGGTCTAGTTTTCCTCCACTTCAGAATGATTAGATAATGTCTGTATATGCATGGTTTGGCTCGTGGAACCACTCAGTTGTGATAGCCAATTTTCTCGTTGCTCTTGATTGCAGTTGGTGGTTTTGCCGTTGAACGAGGATAACCAGCCAGTATTGAGACGGAACACTGCTGACAGCATTCCCTTGGAACATGTTGCAAAGATCCTCCCTGTATTAGTTTGAGCGTCACTTTGGAGTATATTATCGGAGGATATACTACACATTGAATTCTGCCTCTAGTTGGTACTTAGTTCTTACCTAGAATGTTGGATCCAGGTTGGTGAAGAATAGAAGAGTTCACTGAAGGCCATGCAATGGCCTCTTTCCTGTAGTCTGGGACAGAATTGGTTGCTTTCTTTTTGTTGTCAACCATTGAATTGGTAGCCTTTTCTGGCGTTCATTGTGCAAGGGCGTTAAGCAGATGAAGGAGAGGCCACAATGATGCTTGAGTGGTTTGAACGGGTACAAGGTTATGGCAATGGTGCAAATTAGAAGTTGTTTATCTCACTTACTTATTCTGATGGGCGTAGGTGCAGTTACCTCATAATACGGAGTAATATGTATCAAAGTTAGAAGCAGCATCAGTGGATAGGAGCATGACAAGCTCTTTGCCTCGTCTAACTTTTTCTTTTTCGCCACTTCTCTGCGGAATTAGCTTCAAGTTTGCGAATGATGGGTGTTCATTGAATTGTGTTGTGCCATCATGTAGCAGTGTCTGAAACGGACAAATCTATGGCCTTTCCAGATTTGAAAAGAAAGTTCGTCAACTCTGTCCTTTCTCGGTCGCTATTTTCCTGAGATATTTCTACCTTAACTTTAGATAAGCTTTTCATGAAGAATGCACCCATTGATGCTGCATGAAGATCTTTACATTCAGACCTTGAATTTTATCACCTCCTGCTCCTGTCGACTTTACCTTTGAGATTTGCATCTCTGCTGGCACTTTCGTTGTACGCAGCCACTAATCAAAGTTTGTTAATATTCCAGTCTATCCCTTCGTCCATGGCAGTCAATAAGGGGAAGTAGTGTCGTTCATGTTCTCGGGAGGAATGCGTTGGAAAAAATAAAGGTATCCCTTGTCTTTGGGCGGATCCACTGACAGCGTAACCTTGCAATCGTTGAAAATAACCCAGCGGTCGTTTTTCCGGACATGTGCAACATAGTGTCCACTTTGTGTTGAGGTCCCCATGTGACTCACAAACGCTAATAGCTGGTATTCTGCAGCACAGGAATCGAAGATTCAGAATTCAATACGAGAACCAATATGATTTCCCAAGTAGCAGCACGACCAGGGAGACGAATCCAGGTCTACTCGAGCAGTAACAGAGTCTTGATGTAAGGTCGTTTTTAAGAGGTTCAAGCACTGCAAGGTGATTTCTGAGGGTTAAGGGCCACGCAATTGCTGATGCATAATTTAAACAACGCGCTCACAGTTTTGCAAGTCTTACTTCCAGAGCAATCGGCAACGTTGACCTCCGTTTGAGTGCCGCGATTGCCCGTTCCCACATCAAGCTCCATAGCTACTGATTCCTCCGGATGATTTAAGATCCATCCAGCTGCTCTCTCCGTATCCCCTCCCTGAATAAAAAAACTAAGTATCAGTAAATGCAAACACGTAAATTCTGAAAATGTGATTATGAAAGACCTTGGAATAAAAATGTGCAGAAACGCATTTCCACCTACCGCTGCTGTCAATGCTCTTAAAGTCATTTCTGAGGGAAATCCAAAAGAGACGAGGGTTTCTAAGTCGGTCTCGTTTAACTTACAGGGGCAGAGCTTGATGCTCTACTACTCCCAGTTCGAATGATAGGTTCATCAATATCTGGTAATCAACGTCGACACGCCACATAATCTGAGAGAATAAACCGAAGTCGACAACAAGAATACTGTGCACCTGAAGTGCACTGATAATAAGTAGTCATTGCGCAATCTTTGAAAAACATTTTAATAATATATATACTCATGATACCTCCAGCTTGTGAACAGGAGAAATCAGAAAGGAAACAAACCTGGATCTTCGATCACATGTGCCAGAAGCCAATCCACAGCCTCTTCGAAACCACTATTCTGCGTCTGAAGAGCTGCTTTCTCGCACCAGAGTCTTGGGAAGACAACTGCCAACTGAGACACAATTGCCGGATCTGGAGTTGGGCCAGCTTGCTCTGGAATTTCGTCTTTGGAAATAAAACACAGTTCATATGAATCCCATTTATCTCATCCCAAGCATATTCATAGAATCCAGCTCATACAATACACAAAAGTAGCTTACTAACATTGTTTGAAAATGTCCACGATTTTCTTTTCACGTACAAATCAAAAAGTCTTACTAAAACATGAACAAAACTATCTTATCCTCCAACACATCTGACACAAAACAGAAAAGAAATATCAAAGACCCTCACGAATATTGAATGAATAACAAATAAGAAATCAAATAATCCACGTAAAGAGAAATTACAGACTAGGCGTCTCAGGCAAAAGCTGCTCATCTGGCTTAAGGCCGCTACTGCGCATGTCACTAATGTCAATCTCATCAGGAACATCCACGAAAACATCTGCAGCCAATTCACATCGTTAGTATCCAACATCGATACCCTCATTAACCTTCTCTACCTCTAAATACTCAAATTCCAAAAGACTCAAGATAAGGCGACTTCACACTGCGGTCCAAATCCTGAAAAGAGCAGTCCTGTTACCGATAGTCAAAACGGTCAATTCAGTTTCCACCGAATTAGATACAGACAGAATCGAGCAATGAATATCTTGGAGGAGAAATCCGTTGGTGCCTTTACGGCACAAGCTTAGTTAATGGCAAAGTAGTGTCTGGATCAAAAGTAACGTACACCCAGAATAGTGCATTTAACTTTTGCTCTGGCTAACCAATTCGAAGCATCCAAGTGGGAAACAAAAATGAGATTTTTGGTCCAGCTAGCAGAGATTAATGTAAAATCAGCCCAATTTCCAATTTGCTACAGATTGAGGTACATACCAAGTTTTTTGGGAACCCAATCAGCTGGAAACACAAATTTCCTCATATGAAGTACCAAGCAGTCTGGGAAAGTAGCTAATCGAGTTGTCCTGCCACAGCAAGTAATTTTCGTTCAAACACAATTATTTTAGCAAAGGAAGTACGGCAAGTCAGACTACGGCAAACCATTAGCTCGTTGGCTACAACTGAAGTCTCTGGCACGTGAATACATAGTATGAATCTTCGGCTTACAAAATTCAAGACCTCTATAAAGAAATGGAACATTTCATGGAGGTTGATGAGCCGTAATGCTGTGGGAAAATGACAATCGATATCTGCTCCGGCATAAACCTCGAGAAGGTGGTGATTGTAATTAACACGGAATTTCTCTTGTTTCGAAAATGATTGACAACAAGGAATCTTAATGATACACTTGCAAGATTTTGTCCAAAGGTTCGAACCCAGACATGATATGAACATTTCACTTTAATCAAAAGCTAGACAGTCCATGAAATGTACTTGATTGCTGTTGTCCTTGCATTAATGGCACTGCTGTAAACATTTTGAACTTCTTCTGGAGCAGAATAACTTTCCAAGCATGCAGCAAGTGGTACTCTTGGGCAGACTATCTCTTCGTCAGATCTGAACAAATAATTATTAAAATAAACCTCAGGTGCTGGCTTCTGGCTTTACTGAGTAGAAAGCAACCAAATTTCATCAAAAGAATAGTGACCTGTGGAGGCAGATACTTCGAACTTGGGCATACCAGGTGACGGATTGTTTGGTCAGTGACTTAATTGAGAATCGAATTCGTCGGGAAAAGAAAAGGTAAGTTACCCTGAAAGCAATTATTGTGCTCGCAAAGGCAGACTCTAACGCCACTACATTGTTCAAAAATTTAAAATCTTAAATGAAGAAACCACTTACTTCTCTCCAGCGAGCTCTTTCTCTGCCACTCTTTTTTCATATGCAGCCACTTCATCTACACATAACAGAACGCCTCAGCACTTCTGCCGCAAAAAAAAGTGACGCTTCTCAGAAGTAAATAACTTGCACCCACGAAACCGTCAGCAGAATATGTCAAAATATAGGGCCTTAGAATTGCCATGCTAAGTTATTGAGTTACATAAAACAAAGGTATAGACGAGATGAATAAAATTGTGCACCTTTGTTAACAGCAGCTCTTAACGGTACGTTTAATGATAGGACATTGTCTGTTTTCCTTGTGTACTTTACTTTCTTGGTCACAGAACACATAATTCTTTCCTCCACGCAGAATTTGAAGCATCGGGATGGATCTCCCCCAGCATCGGCAGCATGAGTTTTCTCCACCTGATCCAGTAAATGCTGGAAAAACTCTAAAGCATCCTGAAAGCAAACGACAACAAAACGTCAGGAAAATAAAGATCATAGAACTTTGAGCATCTTGCTCACACATCCACCGGAAGGAAAATAGATTAGAGATTGCAAGAATACACTCAATAGTTTAACCTCATCAAATTGATAGCAATCAAATCAAGATTCACTCCGTCCATGAGAAAACTAATGAGGTAAGTCAATCGGCTTGTGAACTTCACATTCATCTCTTCTTGACATCTTATGCAAGCAGGCGTGGAGCCCAGTGTCAAACATACCTGCTGTCTGGAGCTTGCAAATTCTGGATGACCTGCGCCAATGAGAGATTTGAACATGCGAGGTGGGATACCATCTTGTCCCTGTAACATAGATGTAAGGGCCTGCATCAACAGTATCCATTTTAATTCTCCATAAGCCCTAAAACATGAGGCAGTCTGCTAGAGCCGTATAGAAGAAGCATGAAACATGTGTGCACATAAGGTATAAAAATCTTAGAAAGACGTGGTGACAACAAACAATTCATACAACTGTGTCACCATGCCAAGAGGATCAAGTAGTACAACAGAGAATGACATGCACAATGAAACAAAATCTTCCTCCACAGTACACATACAATGCATTCAGTCATTACATTTTTGTCTTTTGGTTCCTCGGCTGCCTCACTCTCCAGCCCCTAAGATGAAGGAATTGAACTAGTTAGTCACAGTTGGAAATTGAAGAAAAGGAATTCAATAACACACGCAAATTAACATTTCTAAAATAAGAATTCACATATTATTTGATGAATCTGTACGATAATGTGCTAAAGTCAGAAGCAGACGTTAGAGAAGAACAACTACGTAATGCAGTGAATGCATATTTTGAAATGAGAAAGTTAATTATGTCGCTACCATAGTTGAAGGAACTGAATACTTTCCGGACAATATTCCATGTGCTAACTTCGATCTGCAGCCAAGTAACAAAGCAAAAGTGACATTATTTTCCGTGAGTTCCAAAGTACCCCATGTTCTATTTCAGGTAATGAACAAAGCAAGTACCATTTCAAAAGCACCAATTACAAAATTGTCCAGTCTAGAACAGTTAGTGATACCCAGAAGATTCTGAGAACATAACGTCACAACAGGATCAAAGACAGCGAGTGAGAAGGCAAGATAAGTGCGTGGGCGAGTGAAAAAAAAGCGTGTCAAATGCATATGGCTGTCATTGAATTATATGTATTCAAGATAAGTGGCGTGTCATTGAATTTTTATGAATTATATTGTTGAACGAATATTGGCGTCACCTAGCAGAATTTTGAACTGAATGGACTAAAAGCTCACGTAGGATACCGGTATGCTTAAAACTGCAACACTGCCCTTCTCTAAGCTTTTTAAAACATAGGTGAAAATGGATTTCAGATGTACAACATTCAGTAATCCAGAGAATTGATGAAAAAAGTTTGAACAACATACAGCTGCATATGAAGATCACGAGTAGGATCTGCAGGTGCCTGCTTGAACGCATCATCCAACTTCACATTTTCATAATAGCTGCAGAATCAATTCAGACAAGTATCGAGCCATTACTTGCAAGCGATTCAAACCTCAATACTGTTTTTTGAATATAGCAAAAAATGCTGGCAGTTCCAGTAACTACCGCTTAGTACCTTAACTACCGTTACTAACATATAGCAGGCCTGAAGAAAGACCATCACTGACAAATGCATCAACTTACACTCTTTGAAAATCTTTTGTCGAAAATACAGCTTGCATGACAGACGACAAGTAGCAGCTGCATCCATAAATCAGTGAGGATGCTCAGACGCAGGAAATACCAGATAACATTTACGATAAAGAATCGAATGGACATCCACCAACTTTAGTGTCATATTCACTAAATACAATTTTTTTTTGTGGAGGACTGTTCAAAACAAAAACAAGAGTGTCATCCTAACCTCTCTTTTGAGTACAATTATATACCTGTTACCAAGATTAGAAAGTCCAGTAAAGCCGGGCCCAAAGAGAGGTTCAAGTTCCTTTTCCTTCTCTTGAGTTCTTTTCCAACCAAAATTGGTATTTTGATCCAACTCTAGTTCTGCAGTTGTCATTTCTGTCTGCAGACAAAAATTTATTTCGATTCCATTAGTGATAGGTAACTACGAAAGCAAGATAACTCAAAAGCAGCGAAACAGTCACTTCATATGACCTAATAATGATAAACCTTAATAATGATAAACCATCCACTTTCTGTTAGAATCAGTTCATCTTCATAGATTGTAAAAATGAAAAACATGAAGTAATATAACTAGCGAGGACTTGATGAAAGGAAATTCGCTGAAGCATAGATCCATAATAAGAGCTAACTGAGTAAATTCAACAGCAAATACATGAGGTTATTATTGTGCCCATTAAGTAAGCATGAGATTTCAAATGACTTCAATAAGCACGAATATGATAGAACACATACCTTCCTCAAAGTTGAAAAGTCAATTCCAAAATGCGCCAAATGAAGTGCCAACAACGGATCCTCCACAGTGTCGTCTTCGGCGTAAGAAAACACGTCTGCGATACAGCCTTGTAAACTCAGATTTGCTCTCTTAATTCAAATCCTGCGTTTTCAACTCTAATGCGACATGAAACAGGGATAGCCAAGAGTCAGACAAGACTCCTGAAATCAGGGAAGAAACAAATGAGCAAAACATACTGTACTTTGTATAATAAAGAGCATACACGCGTAAATAGATAAAACTACCTGCTCCTTCAAAATCATCTGTAATTGTTCCAAGCTTCACGGCCAATGGATGACCGGTCTCTTGGTAATGTTCTAATGCATGATTGTTGTCCCCCGACCCATCCCAATTACGACGCCCACATAGAATGGTTCCATCTGTAAGGTTCATCCATAGATTTTCTGTCTTGTCGCATTTAGAGCATTTCCACCCAGTGGGTGGCACTGTCACTCCACTTCTCAGTTGCAGCAACCCCATTGAATACGGGCTTACTTGCTTCTTATCAGCAGTCCAAGCAGCGACCACCTCCTTTCTTTCTTCACCAACAGCAGCAAGTACTCCATCTGCTGCCAGCCTAACCTGAAATTCAACAACATAAGAGCAAGGCCCATCGAGAGCAAATAGGATGAGAAACCGTCGATACCGTATTCGCCTATATTCTTTTGCAGAAATTGTTGATCGCAATGCAAATTACCTGTCTAAGACCGAAAAATCTCATATAAACTACGTGCAACGAGGTTTCAGAGAATACAGTATAAGAGTAAACACGGCACAATGGATGGTACAATGCAGACAAATCGGGTTGAGATTTGAGTTACCTTTTCTGGAAGCTCCGCACTAGGATAAGGATGAGAGATGAAATCTGGCAATACGACAATGCTATAAGTCTCTTCGTACTCCGTTTCTTTGAAGTCAAAACCTCCTTCAACTCCTGCCGTTCGCAAAGAAATCGTAAGATCAAGGAATATACAAAATATCCTTCACTGCGTTACTGGACCAAAGACTGGACCAAAGCAGGTATAGAACACACTAATGAATTTCGAGTTTTAACTGCTTACACATTAATGACATGTTTCTTCACGTGGACATTTTTAAATGGGTCGGCAACCATGGACTGAAAGTAAGTTCCAGTAAATAAATCAGAGGGTTAAGATTTCGTACCAATAGCCAGTAACCTTGGCTTCTTATGTGGCCGGTTAGCACTAACTTGTTTTGGTGTTTCTTGAATGTTCAAGTAAACTGGATTCCTAGTCTTTATATAATTCCACCAAACGTACTCTTCACCAAATGCCAAAAAAGTGCACATATCCACATACAACCCTCCTTCCGACCTCTGCATTAGACGTCCAGATGTAGCTGGTTAATAGTTGATAGTCATATCCACACACCTAAGTTGGGACACTAAACAACTACTTCTCTGCTTCTCTGTGAAGTATCTCCTTCCAGCAGGTTACGCGACTAAGGAAACAATAAAGAAATTCACTAGTGCGCTTGAATATCATAGTACTCCCCGAAATTGCAGAAAAGATTCCGAAGCTACGCTAACACCGCATTGTTCGGAAAGTTTGTAATCTGCGAAACTTGTTACAATATTGCTGTCAATATTCTACTACCAAGTCACTGTCGCCAAATGCCAACTACTCGCTCAGAACGAAGACCTAGCCTCTACAGTAAACCGAAAACAAGAGAGTCCGGATGGTCAACTGTCTTGTCGCAAGGATACTTCAGCTAGTGACAACAGAAGATTGGCCAGAAGAATCGTAGGCTGAGTAATTCTGGTAAAACTAAAACCAAAAGACGAGAACAAACCACTAGAACACTCCCGGAGTGCTCAATTTCGGAAACATCGAGTGAAGGACCTTCTACTCTTCACAATATGTAGAGAAAATGACAATCGATGTTCTCGCAAATAAGCACCCCGGAAAACTCCCAAATATTCGTGCCATAAGCCACCAAAATGCGTACCTACATATAAATACTTTCACAACTAAACCAGGAGCTTGAAGTCTCAAACTCTGACTCTCTTTTAACAAATCAGGATAAGCAAAGAGAACTCTAAACTCCTCGTTTCTGACTGATATCAGGCGGTTCTCCTTGATCCACTAAATGTCTGCACGGTGCTCCGAAGACGTGAGAAATGAGCACTACTGTCTCGCAGCGCACGAGTGAAGGATCTTCTACTCTTCTCCACGTTCAATGAAAATGACAAGCAGTATGAAATGCGCACTTCGCGCCATAAACAATTTTAAGAGAGTGCCGTCTAAGACACGCGTGGGAAACTATACCAGCTAGGAACGAGAACTCTCAGGCATTCCTTAGCGTCCTAAGATCAGCAGAAAGAATAGTAATCTCCTGGTTTCCGATCAATTTACCTCAATTCACATCAATTGTTCGTAATCCACTGAATACCAGCAAAATGCTCCGAGGCCGTGCACTACTCTCTCAGAACAGACCACAAATACAATCCACGACCGATTTCATACCCGCATTGCAACCATCTACAGCATATAATTACTCTCACGACGATTGCTCAACCGACAAAACGACCGATAGTTTCCAAGCCCTCACCGGTGTAGAAAATGACACGCAGCATTCTTGCTTGTAGATCCGGTTCCACGGCTGAGGAATACGCACTTTCGACAAATGCGATCGCAAAGTCTCCATGAGTTCGCCCCCGCCTTCCCAATCCATCGTTCACTTGAGCTAGCGACTTAATTTTGAAATAAAGCCTGTCGCAGCCACGATCGAGACTTTCAGAGAATCGAAACCACTGGAAACAGAGAATGGATCGCTTCGCAGACAAATCCAAGGAGATGAAAGGCGAAAATCGGAGAGCTGCGGAAACGTGAGCGCGATTGACGGAATAGAGTATATACTGTAGGAGTGCAAGTATGAGAGCTGTAGAAATTTTACACCAAGCCCTAGAAAATCATGAAGACGAAGCATGCGCAAATGTTTGTGAGAGCGTGCCCAAGGAACAGATTACGGCTCCGGAGTCCTACGCTGAAGCATTTTTAGCACAGTTCAGCTTGAACTTGGCAGAGAGCCTGTCCGTCGGTGGCACCTTAGTAAGGTGGAAGCATCTAGAACTGTTCATTTAATCCAGTAAGGATTCCAAGGGCAGCCTTTTTTTTTCTTCTTAAATTTGGTGAAGCAATGTATTTCTACATTCATCCATCTTTTGGACAAAAAACACTTTTCAATCATAAGCATGCACTTTTTCATCCAAATTTAGCAACTTCATCCACATTTTTAATAAAACTGAAAAATTTCTAGCTAAAAAAGATTACCTTTATTTGGCAAAAAGCAAACATTTCTTTTGAAATGGTGCAATCTGACCTCGTGGTGCCAAAAAAAAAAGGGTTGATTCCAAGGATTAAAAGTGTTCAATGAATGAATTTCAAGGAAACTGTAGAAATGAAGAATGCACCTACATTCTTTTAGGTATCTAATAATCTTGGATTGACTACCTTGGTGATAAGGTTGAGTCCTCTTTACACTACAAGAAAATAAGTGTTTTATGACTGCAAAATATGACTACGTTGAGTCATAAAATCTGAAAATATGACTCCGCCGGAAATCACTGTAGATGACTCGCAATATGACTGCGCCCAGTCATTACCGACGAGTCATATTTTGCACCAGTCATATTTTCAGTCATATGGGTTTGGGGGTATAATTAACCATATTTAGCCGTATTTTGCCAACGTGGCGTATATATTGACTATCCTTGGAGGCTTGACTTTCTCATGACCTGCCCGGGTAAAATAAAAAAAGCCTATGTGGAATATGACTCTGTTCAGTCATATTTTTGGCTAATGTGGAATATGACTGTAGTGAGTCATATTTTGACTGACGTGGCATATGACTACAATGAGTCATATTTTTTGTTGATGCGGAATATGACTTTTGTGAGTCATATTTTTTGTTGACATAAGAAGTGACTCTTGTGAGTCTTATTTTTGTTGATGTGATGCGGAATATGACTTTTGTGAGTCATATTTTTTGTTGATATAAGAAGTGACTCTTGTGAGTCATATTTTTGTTGATGTGGGAAATGACTCTTGAGAGTCATATTTTTTGTTGATGTAGAAAATGACTCTCATGAACCATATTCACTACTCATATTTTTTTGTTTATTTGATTTATGACTCCTATGAGTCATATTTTTTTGGCTAATGTAGTAGTTCACATAGAATGTTACTAGTAATATTATGATTAAATGTAGTCATATTTTCAAAAGTATAGAGTTACTTTTTGGCATGACTTTGAGCATTATGTGACTATAGCCAGTCATATTTGGGCCAAGATTTTTTGTGAAATATGACTCAAGCAAATGATATATTTAAAATAAAAGAGAGTCTTATTTCTTAGATTTGTGTGAGTGGTTTGTAATTAGAATACGTGAGGTTTATAATAGCTTCAATCATAAATTATAGTCACATTTTTCATACATTCTAATTAAATGAACATGATGCATTGCAATTATGCATCAATATGGGTTAGTAGCTAAATAAGAGACTCCATCCAATTAAAAATGAGTACTTATGATTTTTGAGATGCACAAGAGACAATTATATTAGAGAAATAAACTACAAGAAATAATGTGACTTTTCTCAATGACATTTATTTGTCACTAACACAAAACATATCACAATGACACTCTATAAATGTATCTTTTCACACGCTTATAGGACCTATATTCCTTACAAAAATGTGAAGGTGTTGCCTCTTTGGTGTTGCAAGTAGCCTTCAATAACTTCATTCCAGCTTGGTGCCTACATGTACAATCAAGGAGGTTAATTTGTAGTGAATGAACAATATAGTTCAACCTTCAAAGTTTTAAGGCAACACAAAATTTGAAGCACAAGTTTAAGATAAGAAAGAGCCATAACCACTATATCTCTAGAAATCGCAAATAAATAGGAAGAAAGAATAACAATGGTTATAGAGAGAACAAGAAACAATAGGCAGCAAGTGCTAAGAGGTAAGATGCAACAAAAAGCAAGAATGAAGATGCAACAAGAAGCAACAAGAAGCACAAGTTAAAATGCAAGAAATTGCAACAAATAATAAGAAGAAGCAAGAACTAAGATGCAATAAGAAGCATTAGAAAGCATGAATTAATATGCAACAACAAGAAATTAAAAGCAAACAACAAAGAAGCAACAAGAGGAAACAAGAAACAAGAAACAAAAACAAAGAGGTAACAAGAGGACAGTAAAAGCAAAGAGCAAGAACTAAGAGGCAATAAGAGGTAAAAGCTAGTAAGCAACAAGATGCAAGAATTAAGAAGCAAAAACAAACAAGATCTAAAATGTATTAATAAGAAGCAAAATCTAAGAAGCAACAAGAAACAAGAGCTAAAAGGTAACAAGAAGCAAAACCTAAGAGGCAACAAGAAACAAGAACTAAGAGGCAACAAGAAATAAGAAACAACAACAAACAAGAACTAAGAGGCAACAACAAACAAGAGCTAAAAGAAGTAAAAATAGCCAAATGGCGGCTAGGGTTTCAAACCCCTAAAGTAGTGGCAGCTAGGGTTTCAAAACCCTAAATCAGTGGCGGCTAGGGTTTTAAAACCCTAGTCATGTGACTTGTTCCGGTCATGTACATGATTGGCTCTAGTCATGGAACTTGCTTCAATCATGCAACTGACCAGATATGACTACATTAAGCAAATAAGTTGTTTTAACAATGAATTTGATCCAGTGGATATATTGATACTATAACTCTACAAAATGCATGAAGGGGAGCTGCAAAGTCTTAAGCACCCTACAATTATGGTAGAAAAAAGACTTATAAATAGATGCCATGCGTCTGTCACAATATCTATGTCCATGTACAAAGAGTGTGCAAGAGTGAAAATATTTGATAGAGGCACTTTTTAAAAGCATCTTTGAAGCAAATAAAATTTTTATGCTTTTATAATCTATATCCTTGTAAGAACATCCAAACGACCATAATGCAATCTTTTGATTGCATTACGAGCGCGCGTGCTTACAGTAAGCTTCAATCTTCATATGAACAATTTTGTGACTTCTATAGGACCTATAGAGACCCTCCATTAATGTGGCTTCTATGACATTGCTGAGAACCTTTCTAAGAAAGAAACAAGCTTCAATATATGACATATGTGAGTGTTTTTTCTATATCCTTGAGATAAAACATGCACATCCATGTCCTTTGTTGTTGGGCTCCAAATCTTAAGTTGGATATTTAAGTATTGTTCAATTGGCATTCTAAGCAATGAACAAGTATTTTCTAATAATAAAGTATAAGTGGTTCACATCTTAACTAAAATTGATACAAATTGCTAAAGTTAGAGGTTTTGGATGGTTTTGGCCCCGGGAAGATCACTATTGATTTTAAAAAAACTACATGAGTTAAAAAATAGGGTTCATTTAATTCAAAGTGGGAGAATTTTATGTAATATGTAGGGCTACTACAGGGTCTATGAAATGCTATATATGCTATTATATGTAAATTAGGCTATATAAAAACATCATGTAGTAGAAATTTTTATTAACAAGTTAGCCTTAACAAATAAAGGCCATGCAAATTTTTCACATTACAATGACTATAGGTGTAGACAAATAATTTCATGTGGATGATGAATGGACATAGTCAAGAAAATCAACAATGAAGGGGTTTGACTGAAATTGTACCATGGTACTAGTAGCACTTGTATATTGATATATCAAAAAAATTAAGTGTAAATGTAAGACATTAATCAAAAGTAGCAAAACTTGTCACATTGCATAAATAGGGAGGTTTACCTTAGTGGGTTCAACGAACTGAAAATTATACAACAGAAGGATAAAATTTATAGTCCATTTTACTCTAAAATTTGAAGTCGTATGTGTTAATCACACTTATATTGAATGAAATATTCATAGGGTAATTTCAGTACTAGGGATTCTAAAGTGGTCAATGTTATTACCCCCTGAAGGCTAAAGGATATTTAGAAGAGGAAAAAATCCAAAACTACCAATTTTTTATGCATTGTCCAAAATAAAAAAGTAATTTTTGTTTTTAATTACAACCATCAAAAATTGTATTAAATAATTAAGGCAATGAATTGAAAAAAATTCGTCCCATTTGACCATGTGGATTGAAAGCTCATAAAGTTTGAAGTAAATTTTTTTTTCATTCCTACAAACTAGGGTCAAGGGACTTGGAGCCTTCTTGGAGTCAAATTTTTAGTCTACACAAAAATGAAGATTTTGACTACTTATAAGTATATGATGTTAGGTTTACTCAAAAAAAAATTCAAAAGCAAACATAGAGCCTAGCTTATTCTAAATCAATCTGCAATGCAAGGAGGTTAAGTACATTAGCAATATACAAATTATTTTTTTGAGGATTTCTTGTGCAATGAGGGTATTTTTTAATTTAAAATAAAAATGGTGAAAAATTAGAGACAAACATTTGGAATATATGGGAAAAATTTCAAAAACTTTGATTATACATATTGCAAGATAATAAGGCTTGAGATTAGAAGAAAGTGTTTTTTCTCAAAACCACCCCAACATAGCTAACAAAATTTGACTCTTCCTAGAATGTGATGTGAGAACTAAATTTATTTTTTGAAAATTGCATGTCATATTTTATTAGTTATATAAATGCCAAATATCAATAGTTGATGAGAGTTTCTGCAAAAGATGCTCCAAAGATGTCCAAATTCACCAAGTTGACAAAAAAGTTTAGGGCAGGATAAAATTAGATTCCCACTATGGGGTTACAATTTTACATCTTGTGCCAAAATTTTGTGAACATCTAACCAAAATTAACTTCATAGGATAATGTGTGTATAGGCAATTACTACCTCTTTTGAGGTGATAGTGATAGTGTAAAACCATGCACAAATGCAATAGTAGGGTAGTCAAAGAATAATTTTTGTACATGTGGCACATCATAAATTCATAATTGGTCAGAAATTATTTTCATTTCCTTATATTGCATCTCACGTATAACACAAAACACGAGAAGTGTTTCAATGGTCATTATTACATTAAAAGACTATTGAGCAATCTAGTGCAACTTGTAGCCTAAACGAGAACGACAGCTCCTTGCAAATGAAAGAACCTCAACTCAAATTTAATATTCAAATCTTCATCGCATTTAGTGCTCTCCAATCATTTGAAGTCTTCTTGAGTCCGGTTGTGGAGAAGTCCGCAAAATTGTCATTCATAAAACCTCTCTGCAAACTGAAGGCCAAATCCCATCTTCAAACAAAAGGAAAGCTTTTAATAAAGCAACAAACCCAAAATTGACAGAAAAAGTAGATCGTAGTTAATATCCATATGTGTCAATTGGTTGTTGAGGCAAATCCTTAAATAAAACTTGAATATTTTGGAATTGAATTCCATTGCTTTGTTCAAGTTCATTGCAATAAGGAGAGCACATTTGCTACAATTAAGTTCAGTGGACTCCGTCGGCCCAACATTTAGAAACCGAAATTCCACAAAGCGACAATCAAACTCTAGCCAGTTGCGCCTAATTTTTGATCACAAGCACCAATAGCTAAAAAAATTCTCTTAAAAGATAAAGAATCAAAAGAAATAATGCATCCATGTCTCTAAGTCATCCATGCTTCAATCCAATTTTTATTTATTCAATTGTTGTATAATTTTTTTAATAAACTATTCACAATACAAAGAAGTTTTATCCTCGCCGTAGCTACTTGGAACTGACAGAAATCCAAATTGAAAAGATTGAAGAAGAAAGATGAAACCTCAATAGGAAAAATTAAGCCAATGAATCTCGTTCATGGGAAGCACTTGCTTGCGCTCCTAGATGTATCCATCTGCAATACCTTCAATCTTCAATGACAATGCCACAATCAATGGCACAATCCTTTCTTGCCCATCATCATCAAATTTTGGAGCAGTAGATAGCAACATGATGGAATTGAATACACTGACTAGGCCGCAAGATTGCAAGATTATATCACTGGAGACCCATTAATAAGTTTCTTGAAAATTTCTTTGTTTTGGTTGCTTTTGAACTTTATTAAGACTTATGAAATTCAAAAAATCTCCTCAGTGACCTTATTGCACAATCTCCTCAAATCACAAGCGCAAAAATTTCTTGTCTATACACATCATCCTATATATTCACATGGAATCTCTCTGAATTCTCCGAGACACTCAAGCAATTGCATCAATTCACTATGAGGCGCAAGGATATACATGTGCGCGTGTCAGCCGTGTCTGTTATTCCATTTGTATTGATGGTTTTTTCTTCAAGTCCAATCGCACGGCACCAAGGGCATTGTTTTCTTATTGAATCACACGGTTGCTGATTTTGCAAAAAGGGGGTTATTTGTTTTCTTTTTGAATCGCACGGCCATTGATTTTTCAAACGAAGGGGCACTACAAGAGAAAGGGGTGTTTTAAGTAGTGTCCTAGACATCACGTCTTTTAAGTCATGTCTTTTAAGTAAGTTTTTAAGTAAAATTTACTAAAAAGATTGTCTTTTTAGTAAAATTTTACTTAAAAACTTACTTAAAAGACGTGACTTAAAAGACGTGATGTCTAGGACACTACTTAAAACACCCCTTTCTCTTGTAGTGGGGGGTTATTGTTTTCTTTTCAAATCTCATGGTTGTTGATTTATCAGAGGGGGGATTTTTGGGGCGAAGGGTGGTCTTCCTTCTTTTTACTTCATAGACAATTTTTTTTATTTGCATCGCATGATAGCGAAGGGTAGTCTTTTTTTTTAAACTAATTGCATGGTTGCAGATTTTTCACTTGAGGGGGGAGGATCCAAGGTGGAGTTGCTTGTCTCTTTTTGGGTGCACATAAGGTAATAGAAGCCACTCAAGGTGTCACATTTGCTTTTTCTATAGATTTTCTATGGAATCTTGATCATTACGATTAGAAAATCTTGAAATTATGAAAAAGACCTATGCACCTCAAATTTAAACTTAAGAATCTACTTAGTTGAAATTAAGTCAAGGTATTCTAAGTTTAAATTAAACATGAAAAGGACTAAAAATGGCTTGTCACACTTCCTTTTTACTCCTTAGGTGGGTGTTAAATCCGTTGAATTAAAGACTTTTTTTATTGAAATTGATAATATTTTAAATAGAACATGCCATTGTTAACAACATTGGATATTTTTGAACAAGTTTTGATGAAATTGGTGAAATTATTAAGAAGAATATTCCATAAAAACTCCAAAAAGGACTCCAAAAAGGACCCTTAGGATGTTGACTTTGGCTCCTATTACCCGAGTTATTACCTTATGTGCACCCTTTCAGGAGATAGGAATCTATCCAAATTTTCAAATGTTCAATGGACAATTGGCCTTTAGAGGTTAAAAACTGCCACTTGGTTAATAGCACTTGAATTTAATCGATCATTGTTAGTTTCATGGTGTATACACTGTACACATATGTAATAGAGGGAAGAAAAAATTTGTGAAGAAGGATGGAGGCGGGAAAAAATTGGGCACTTAAATTTTATTTGTATGATAGTCCCACTTAAAAAACTATAGGAATGAATTTACAAAAACCATAAGGTATTAAAAATATGATCATCTTAAATGCAATAATTAAGGTAAATAGCCCCACATCAAAAAACCTCTTAACTGAGGTGTATACCTTAATTTACAAAGAGTGATCTCCCTAGATTTTTGGTTGATTGAGGCCAAAACTTAAAACTTTCAAATTCAAGTTGAGAAATTCAAAAAAATTATTAGCTTAAGTTGTAGGGAATTGCATGCAGCCTATACTAAAATAGTAAAAATCTTTATAATGGAATATTTTTAGCAAAAAATATAGATGGGTGAAGTTTTGTCTCTAATTTATTCTTCAAGATTTCATCCAACATTTTCTTCTAGCCTATAAGGATATAAATGAATTCATAAGAGCCGATGGCGATGGTGAAAAGGTTCCTTTTGGAGTCCTATTTGAAATGTTAATGGAATGTTCTACTCAAAGACTTCAGCAATTTCATCAAAATTAGATGTAAAAATTATTCAAAGTTGTCAACAATGAAAAATTCTATTCAATATCGTACTTGCACAACACATCAACCATGAAATCTACTTATGCACAAATTCAACAGGTGATCATGTCCTGTGTTTGTTAAATAGTGAACCCTCTATATAATTAAAAAATTCAAGAATTTGTATATTTGAACCACTACATTTGAAGAAAGCTTCTTTCACCAAATGTATATGTCAACCTCAAAAAAAATAAAAAATAAAAAAACAAAACATCTTTAACATGTGCATTTTGAGACCTTTTCCCCCGTCCCTTCAAATACGGCGACTAAGAATGACCCATCAATTGTCTCCTATTGTTATTGGCTTCATTTTTCTCTACTTCCCTTGTAAATCTTACAAAAAAATTGATTAATTAATTATAGAAAAAACATGTGCCACCCAAAGATATTTGACGCCAATTGTGTAATGGATACAACATCCAAAAAACAAAAAAAATTTAACACGTATTTAATCAACTCACATTTACACCCAAAGGAATACAAGAGGGCCTTTTTAGATTGCCCACCTTTTGTTTGTGCCGCCTAAAAAGAAAAAAAATTATTACCAAAAAAATGTAACTACAAAATACACTAACAATAAAATATGACTACAAAATATAATTGAGGCAAAAACACGACTGCCCGCCCAAATTTCCCTTTGGCTGCCCCTTTCAAAAAAATGTCACTACCATGGAGATATGACTGCAAAATATGACTCACCCAAAAATATGACTGGCAAATATGACTTGCCGTTCTCCAAACATGTTCTCTATGAAGTACTTTGGCGTTCCCAATGGGCGTACACTATACGCTCGTGAAGTACAATGGCAAAATATGACTGGCAGTCATATTTGCAGTCATTATTTTTCCCAAGGTCTTGGCCTCCAATAATATGACTGTATAGTCACCAGTCATCCCCAGTCATATTTTTGTAGTCATAAAACACTCATTTTCTTGTAGTGTTAAGTAAAGCTAATGTGAATAGACAAAGTCGAAATTATAATAGAAATTATTTTTGCTTGAAAATAGATTAAAATCATATGTTTAAAACAAAAATGAGAAACGTTCGTCTATTCTTGTCACTTCTATGAATTTTCAAAGTCAAGACTTGAAGAAGGGTGCAAAAGTCCTTTGGTGTATTTGTGAATTGTCTCCAAAAAGACTCAAAACCATCACTATAGTCTCTACTCCTTTACAACCATGCTATGCAAGAATTGTCTACAAAAAGACTCAAAACCATTTACTAAAGTCTCTACTCCTTTGCAACCATGCTATAGTGTGTCATGCAAGAAGTTGAAGGCATTCGACAAGATTTCATATTAGTAAACCTTGTAAGACTCTTACATGATTGGGATTTTGGAATACACATCAAATTAACAGAATTATCGCTAAAATCACATAACACTGGTAGAAACAACGTCCTTTGATCACCGGGGTCCAGTTTTGCTCACAGGACATTGTTCTTGCTATTGTAGTGCAAACAAATCTGAGGTGAAGGGATCCATTGTTCTTCATTCGATCAACCCACAACTATTCGAATGTGAACTTAAAACTTCAATCTAGTTGATAAACAGAGCTCGTACAGAGAATTACGTAAACGTAACTTTGACATCTAATATTCTCTAAACTTCACTCTACACGTAGCAGATATGAACAATAATCAAACTCTGGTGAACACCACACCAAACTATGCGGACAATCATAAACGTCCACTCCATGGTTCTAAGCTTACCAGATAAAGAGCCAAGGTTCTCGACCACGAACAGCGCTAAATCGTGAAATAAGACAAATTCAAGATCCAATAGAAACATTTGCAATAGGACACATGAGTCGAGAGTTGCATTATTACGTTGCAATTTTTCTCATTGCAAGTGCAAAGTAGAAATAAGAGGCACTAGCTCAAAAGTTGAGGGCTCCTGTTACTAAGAAAAGATTTCCATTTTCTGTGACCTTCAAGTTTCTACTTGAAAGATACGATGGTCACATTACACACCGAGCGTTTTCTACAAGAGGGTGATCACACAAGCTTGAACCGGAGAATCAATGCACCTCAGCGCATCATTGAAAACCTCCCAAGCAGTCCAGTTGACATGCGTGATACCCCAGAATACTAAATTGTGCAGATATACCGGACTGTGCACACAGAGTTCAATCAATAAGCTCTCAACGGGAGGTTTGCATTTCCGGCGAAATCACAGAGGAAGACTATTAACTCCAAATGGTATTTCATGTCTCCGCAGGCCAAGGATCCCTAATCTCCTGTCAATCCATCCAAAAGCTCCACCACCATGACCCACAGTGAGGCCCACTTGTAAAACAGGGGCACCAGTAGGAAAAACTGGCATCTCCGAGCTGCGTGCATCGTTGCAGTAGAAGCAGCAGCTCAGATGCTCACAGAGATTGCTGCTTCTCAAGTAACCACGCGTGGTCATGTCGGGAGTTTTCTGACTCCACGCTGGGACTGTAAAACGGGCTGCAAGAGGCACATCAGATGATTTACACAATCAAGCCCATGCCATGCCAATTGGAGGTGAGTTGGAAGGCGCAGGAGAAGGGGGTCATGTGCAGTAGTACCCTAAGTTTATGATCAATCATGAGTGTATGTACAAGAAGATATGAAGGTCTGTGGCGGTGGATCACCTAGGCCGCATCTCTGAATTCTCTGACACAGACGGCGAGTTCATGAACCGGGCTCCCTCAGGCGACTTTGCGCCGTGGCCATGACCTGCACACAACTCTGTCGCAAGAGCATCAAGCGCAGGGGAGAGAGGCGGCGCATTCACGGCGATATCACCATCCAGCATCTTCACCACATGCGACATTGCGGGACGCTTGGAGGGGTCCTCTTGGACACACCAGAGCGCTATAAACGTCATGCCCTTGAGCACCTGCTGATCGGATTCTGATAGCGCTCGGATGTCAAGGCGGGGATCCGCAAGCTCCAGGAGGTGATCCGGGCCGCGACGGAGGACTGAGAATCCCCAGGTGGGCAAGAATCGCTTCTCCTCGGGAAGACCACTGAGGATCAGGCAGCTTCGGCCGCTGACAAGCTCCAGCAGGACAACTCCGAAGCTGTACACATCCACTTTCTCCGTGACGGGCGGGGATCTGGCCCACTCAGGTGCCATGTACGCACGGGAGCCACGCTCGTTCGCAAAATTGAGCTTCTGGAATCTGGACATGAGGTTGGTGAGACCGTAGTCCACGAGTCTGGGGTGCATTTCCCTGTCAATCATGATATTCTCCGGCTTCACGCCACCGTGAATCACCATATCCTCATGCAAATGCGCAAGGCCACGTGCAGTCTCCAACGCTATTGATCGGCGTGTCTGCGCGTCCATCAGAGGGCCTGAGTCCGGCCTGAAGAGGAAATAGTTCAGAGATCGGCCTTCGTTCACTAGCTCGTACACGAGCATCCTGTGCTTACCTTCACTGCAGAATCCCCGGAGGGGCACCAAATTCGAATGTGAGAGGCCGCCCACCGTCGCCATGGATGCCAGAAACTCCTTCTCTTTGGGGTGCCCATTGTCGTCCAGGATCTTGACCGCGATCTTGCTGTTGTCAGGCAGAAGCCCAGCGTAAACAGAGCTGAAACCGCCATAGCCAAGCCTTCGGTTGAAGTTGCTAGTGCTCTCTTCGAGCTCCTCGTACGAGAATTGAGGTGGGAGTTGAGAAAGGGACATGCTTGCTGAATCAATGTTCCCTCTATCAGCATCATCGAATAGCTTCCGTCGCGAGTGGAATAACCAGCAAAATGAAACTCCCAGAAGCACCAGAAATAATGCTCCAGCTCCACCTGCAAATGCTGATGCGGCCGTTCGCCTGGAGGATTTCGTCGAAGACCCAGCACCAGGGGGTGGGGCTGGAACCACGTCGGGAGGGATTCTCAAGAACAAAATCTGATAACCATTGCTATAGATTACGTTTTGGATGGTTGGAATCGAAGTAGGATTTAACAAGCAAGCTCCATTATGTGACTGCGTCACATCCCTTATCAAATGGAGGGCGTTCGTGCAATTGCAGTTCGATTTGCAACGATTCTCACATTCCTGAGGAGAAATGTCAAGTGCTTCAGAGACATTCAAGTACGTAATATTCATGTTCGTTGACCCAGTAACGTTAGAGAACTGGTCCCTGGAGCATTCTGTCGTATTCAGATCTCCTATGAGTCCACAGGTAGAGTCAGTTGTAGTATTTAATGGCGCAAAGCCATCAGGACACCTGCATTGGCCGTTGGCCGAGCAAATACTAAAGGATCCACATTGAGCAGGAAGTGAGCATTGAGTATCATTGGCCAACGGGAACACCGTCGTCTCGTTCGTCTCCGGGGGACCAAATTTTTTGAGCACCAAGCTTCCATTCCATTCCAGCCTCACGTAATCCCACGAACTATTGCTGGTACTCGAGGAGACGTCGTTGCCTGTTCCATTAACTTGGAGAGTATTATTCATGTAAATAAAACCCAGAGGGAGGTTCCTGAAAGAATACGACTTATACGGCACAGGCAATGAGGCCCCGTTTAAATTGAAATCTTGAGACAGTGTCACATTAGACGCGTCTATTCGCATGTAGAAGGTACCTCCATTCGAATACTCGTAATTGAACAGTGCCGCACTCAGCGGAATACTCAAGTTACGGAGGGACTGGCCCTTGACGAGGGTGTCAGTTGGGCTTGCGAAGCTGTCCCACCGCGAATTTGAACCACTCTTAGTCATGCGGAGATGACCCGAGTCATCGAGCCCCAAGGTGTCAAATCCATCCTCAGTCTTAATGCTCCAAAGGTCCTGCATGGGATTGCCACTGCGGAGCACTAAGCCATCTTTCGTGAAGTGAAGAGTGCATATCTGGACATATCACCACATCACCCAAATTAGGAACCGTACAAGAGACTCATCCCTTTCTCACTGGGACTTCCATGCCTCTGCGCTCAGAATTCGTTAAGCAAGCAACGACTCAGAAACGGAGACACATCCCGAACAGCTGGGTTCACTTCGACATCCAGATCAGGTCGGAACCAAGAGGTGGCGGAGAACAACGGACACTTACCGATACCCCACTGCCAGAATTGGTGGCATTATTGAAGTTGGCAACCCAGATAGCAACTTTCGAGGAATCGTGCTGCACCACAGCCGCGCATGAAGAAATTGACTTATTTGTGCGCAAGAGATTGAACGAGTAGATTCCACTTGGCGACTTGAGAATCGGGCGAATTGAATCGCCGGTGACATTCCATGTGTTAAATGTAGTATTAGACACCATTTGACCATCCGGAGCACCAATACCGGATTGTGCCCTAACCTCAGATTCTTGTCCCAGAAACAAACATAATACGAGAAACAGCGCCTGCAAAGCCATACTGCAGCCTCTACAGTGATCCTATCTCTTCTCGCTCACAATTGAGGACAAGAGAAGCTCTTGCGTTGCTTTTGCTGAAAGTCTTACCGACAAAAATAGAGAAACACGATCCCGGTAACCCAAATGACTTTTCTTCCTCAAATAACGAAAAGATCCTGTGCTCATAACACCTTTAGCGACGTCTTCAGATCTCGAACGACCTAAGAACCAATATCGTACAAACCTACAGTGCAGTTCTCGCACACGCACATTACTGTTTCTGCAACACTTCTAACTGCACCCCTCAAACGAGGAGAACTCGAAGAGCGGCAAAATATCATCCCACCCCGACACTCGTTCAAATAAAACCTAGCTTATTAAGACCACCATTAATCCGAGCAAAATTGAATGCCACTGACGGGCGGAAAACAACGAAGAGGACAGCAGGATTAGCAGGTTGGGCAATGCTCTCTACAAGCCCCTGTTTTCTCCCCTCTACGCGTCGCGCCTGTCTAGGTCACCAAAGAGTCAACGTCGACTTCCAAACCTCCTTCCTTGGCCTTCCCCCAAACCCAATTTGCACCGGGATGAATCGACCACAAAACTCACCACCAAAATTCCTTACACATCAAGCCCCGAAATTCAATCCCACTCTGTCATAGCCTGTCAACAACGTAGTAATCATCTTCTCCTTCTGTTTCTTCTTCGTCTCCTTCCGACAGCGCTTGTACAACCCTAACACACTACCAAGAGCTCCGACTAAAGACCCACCCACACTGCTGTACGCATCCCCACCTCCGCGGTGTGACCCGTCCGTCCGGCCCAACAACCACCAAGTGGGACACAACAATCGGTAGCACTAAGTGCGACCTGCCGACAACAAGCAGGAAAAGAAGAGAAGCACGGATCGGAGCCACTGGAAATCAGTGGGTAAGGAATCTTCGGCGGCGCGGGCGGGCGATTCCGTCGCCTTGAAATCGGGCGCTGGCGCTTGACTTTCGCAGCCATCGCGTACCTTCGGTGCTGTTGATGAGCTCGGCAGTCCAGCGGCGGAGAAGACTCATCACTGGGCGAGAGACGGAGATGACGAGATTCAACAACAACGGCGCTCGGTTCCGTTCGTCCGATTGACGACGTCGTGGAGTGATATCGTTGAGTGGGTTTCTTTTCCGTTCATCCGATTGACAACGTCGTGGAGTGATATCGTCGGGTTGGGTTTGTTTTCCGTTCGTCCAATTGACGACGTTGTGGAGTGATATCGTCGGGTTGGGTTTGTTTTCCGTCCGTCCGATTGACGACGTTGTGGAGTGATATCGTTGGTTTTTGCTTGTTTTAAGTTCGGGCAGACCCTGCCTGGGCAGAGATGATGTGAATAGTCGTCGTGGGGAGGACGGTGATTCGACGACGATGACGTCGACGTCGTTGGGTTCGGTTCGTTTTCCGTTTAGCCGATACCACGGAGAAATGGTAGGAACGACTGACTCGTAAGCTTAACTCGTAAGTTACTGAAGAAATAGCCGGGGAATGTGTGTCTCCAGATTTTTCTGCTGGCATTACTTTTTAATTTTATAATATTATATTTGACTCACTTTCGTCAATTAATAATTGCTTGAGGACCCGGAAGTAAGGCAAAGTCCACGAGATCTGCTGATTGTGTTTGACAGACGTTTACATACAAATTATAAGGTGGGCACCCCCCAAACCGCCACTTTTTTGCTACTGTGCCTAGTTGATATTATTAGACTTGTCCAATTTTCATTTTTTATTGTTGGGAAGGGAAAGGAGGTTCCAATGCACCAAAGAATGTGACATTTGGATACTGTATGCAAAAGTTATGAAAGGTCAAAGTTTTTTTGGTAGATATTTTAAATCGTTTCTTCCACCTACACAAATTAGGTTGCTTTAACAATTAGGTTGCCGTACCTCAAGAAACTTACTTTCCAAGCCATCAAAGTCAACAAATACTTCTAGAGAAATATCTCCTTTTGTACATATAGAGATTGATGAGTTCCAATTACAACAATACCTCATTCAAAAGTAGTGCATTCTTTGCTAGCCATCAAAGTCAACAAATACTTCTACAGAAATATCTCCATTTGTACATATAGAGATTGATGAGTCCCAATTACAAGAATACCTCATTCAAAAGTAGTGCATTCTAGTATAGTAACTGTAAATATTTATTTAGTGTCAAATGTCAAGATATTAGTATGAGGCAACCTAATTTCACTATTTTGTGTAGATACATATTGATTTTGGAAATGTACACAAAGTAATGATGGCACATTTTAAGGTATTATTTTAAGGTATGTTGTGGTTAATGCGGGGGTTAACCCAGTAAGGACGCCACGGACCATAGTGGTCCGATGAATGACAAGGGATTCTCCAATGTAGGACAGAACTACAACTATTCATCCTTGGAGTGTTTTGTGGAAAGTGGAGAACATCTACAGTAGCTTGACTTCCAATAAGTACTTTTGAATTTTTTTATTCCAATGACTCTCACGGTTATACAATGCATGATTTCCAGGGTCACCCCCTGCGTCCTTACAGGATTAATGAAAATACAATGGTTCTCCTAAATATGCATACATTTCAAAAAATGCCATAATTACTTGAGAAATTATATTTTTCCAACAAATTTTGGACTTATTGAAGTACACTGTATTTCATTTGTATAAGATGATTTTTCAAAAAATTTAAAATAATTCTTAATTTAAAAAAAATTTAATCAAACTTGTTAGTGAGAAAAATCTTTTTATATATATAAATTTTTCAAGATATTTGGGAAAATGAAATATTATTGACTAAATTATGACTTCAAATATTTACGTTTTTTATAATTTATTCCAAAAATCTCCCAAAAAATTTTATTTATGAACTTTTTATTCAAAAAATAAATAAATAAATTCATTCCATTTGCTATAAAATCTTGAAAAAAATGTATTTGCATTAACCTTTAAAATTTTGAGCAATCCAAAATAGGTTAATTCATTTTTTTAATGGCTATTTTTGGTCTTAGAAATGTGAAGAATCACTTGAATTTGGGCTCATTCTCAAAAGAATCAAGTTAGCTATTGAATGGTGTATTTACATTTAGAAGAAGGTTCATTATTGAATTTACAAAAATTTATGAAGCATGGGTGGGCTAGGGCTGTAGCAAAGAGCTGTCAGATGGGAGAACTCTAGCAATGAGGTCAGTGGAGGTATGGATTCATGAGCAGGTAGGGTCATAAATGTGACACCTGGTGTTAGAATGGCCAGGCCAGTCTTTTTGATGGGAGAGAAGTGGTTGAAAACTCTTGGCGCGTTTTTAGAAACGACATGTGGCATACTATGTGAGGAACATTCCAAGAGAAAACCATTGAAAAACATGTGAAGTGGAAGAGTAATGAGGGCGGACTACGATGACTCTTAGAATTTTAATGGTTTTTTAGCCTAAACTATTTATGGCCCTTTAATGAGCTCCCCAATAGTAGATTAGACTTAGAGTGGGTACAAGAAAACTATTGGAATATACAACTTGCACTCGGATTTGAGTCTTTTTTCAAAATTTTCCTTATTGTATGCCTTTTCTTGTGTTCTTTCACTCTACCGTATTTGATCTTGAATTTTGGCTCTAGATTTGTAACAAATCTCCTATTTATCTCCTATTTAATTATTTTAGTTTCTAAAATTTAACAAAGTAGTGGTCACTATAGCAAGACCATTTTTTCACTCATTTTTGGTCTTAAAAATACAAGACTTATTTCCATGCATGTGGAATTTGGTTACCTTGATAATGAGCATAGGATGCCAACTTTCTAAAATATTATGTGTCCAAAAGAGCTAGTCAAAGCACAATTTCATCTATGCCAAAACATCAATTTTTTGAAAGTACCTTTCACTTTTACATTATAATCTTGAATCTATGACTTGGATTGAAATCCAACTTTGTAGAGATGATAAGGACTTGGCTTTCTACAAGATCCTATAGTTAATTTTGCCTAAAAATGACTCATCTTACTTTGAGCTTCAATTCTTTATAACTTACAAAATTAAGATCCAAAACACCGTAAAAATGGCTTGAAATTATAAGGGTTATAGGGGATTTTTCATTAATGATTTTTATTAACCCCTAAAGGACTATTGTCCCTTCGGGTAGGTACCTACGGGCTGAAATTTTCTTGTGATTTTTTGAAACTTTTTTTGAAGTAAGAAAATTTGATTAGCTTTGTGGGAATATAATTTTTTTCACAATCGGTGCCCGGGAACAACAATTATGACCAAATAAGCTCAAAACAGGGGATAGAGGGCAGCCTGGGCACCAAAAAAAAATTGCAAAAATTTGAATTTTTTTTTTAAATATTTTTTTTCTCGTAGTTTATATTTTTGTCCATCTGGAAAGCTTTGATTCATTTCATTTGGATATGTTATGAGAAAGTTATGGACATTCTTGTTTTTTGGGCAATTAGAGCATCTTCTAGAAAAAAATAACTTGTAGGATTCATTTCTAAATGCAATTTTTAAAAATTTTAAATGTTTTTTTTGGAATGGTTTAGTTTACTTGCTAGAACAATCGCACCATTGGGATTAGTGCATTTTAATTCCATCTAAAATATATGAATATTTTAGATTTTCCTTCTATCTTATACCTACTTCTACTTAACAATTTTTTTAAAAATGATCATTAAGTTTTTTTGAATTTTTTTTTCCCTAGACTCTCAACTCAATTCTCCACTAAAAAGATTTAAAGCTCAAAACTCTGTAGTGCAAAAATTTTAAGTTAAAAATGTTTAAAGTCAAAAACTCTAGTCCCGCAATGTGCTGGAAAACTTGTTTTTTTCACTTTAAACGCAGATATCTTGCAATCTGCGCGGTCAAAACTTCTGAAATTTTTTCCATAAATTCTTATACTAGTTAGGTGTAAGATCCTATGGTTAGATATGGAAGAAAAAAAAATTCAATTTTTTTTACTTTTTGCTATAGAAATGGCAGTTTTCAGTGTTTTTTGGCAGAAAAAGGCTTCGGTCCTGTAGGGGTTAAATTATTATAATAGTAAAATTTTAAAAATAATTAAAATTGATTTAAAAATTGATTTTATGTAATTGTGTTACTTGTACCGCAACATATTCAATTTTTTTGCTAAAATCTATAATTCCTTGATTAGCTATGGTAATTTTTGTAAATGTACAAAATATTTAAAAAAACTCTATATACTGGTATCAATAATTAATTTTTATTTTCTTGTTGGTCAAGTGACTTCAGCCTTGAATTAGGAGTGGGTCAAGAACAATCATGTGAACAATCATATACATACTTTTGTTCATAATAGTATCTAATATTAGTAAACTTCATCCAAATTTGACCAGATTTTGCATGTCTTGGAGAATTTTTTAGTGATCATTATTATAGAAAAAATTCAATTTTTTTTAGTGTTTTGATAGCCACTACCAAAATGAAGTACTCCCCATTTAATGAATAAGATTTTGGCGAAAATTCAGCAAATATCTAAATGCTTGTATCTATCCACCATATGAATTTAAACTTTCTGCAATATGTAAAGGAAATTAGATATTTAAAAACTATCTAAATGCTTGTATCTATTTTCCTTTGAATTTATGCAAATATCTAAATGCTTGTATCTAATTTCCTTTGAATTTAAACTTTCTACAATATGCATAACATTGTTAACCAATGCTGGGGGGTCCCTTTTGCTCCCCCGGAAAGCCGGAGCCCCCTAGCATGGAAACTACAGTTCAAATAACACAATTCAAGTCTGTAGCCAATCGCAACATTGAAGTACTGTAGTCGCTTTTCTGAAAACCAGTGATCACGCCAGTGATGCATCGCCAGCTTACAGGGACCTTGTCAGAGAACTCACAAAACCCAACCAATTGTTACATTCGAATTTAAACTAAATTACCTCCCAGGAATCCTGGGAGGCATTATCCCTCCTTGCAAGGGAAGGGATGGGGAGCGTTAACAATGTTATGTGTAAAGGAGAAATTTAATATGAAATTTTTTATTTCTCATTCCAATCACGGAATCACCTATTCTTTCGAAGAAACTTATACTCCAACATAACTTATCATATTTCCAAGATTGAATGTTGGGATCTAAATGGCTTACATTCACTCAAAAATAAACAAATAAATACTTAGTATCTTAAAGCATGCACTATATGCCTATATCCTACTTATAGTTACTAGTATTATATAGTATTTGACAAAGTATGAACATAGCCATCTACAATTCTTGATTGTAAGTAGTTATATAATTGGATTTAGAAGCATAACTATTTTAAACCTAAATGGATGAAACACAAATAAGAAATTGTAAATCTCACCCAATCCTTTAAGTTATACAGCCTTCATCAACAAATGTAAAAAGATTTTGAAGTTTCAACCTAAAAAATCCAATCAAGATGTGAGCAACTTCCGATGACTGATTTTTTTTTCTGGTGTCACTTGCATCTTACAACTCAAGTTACAACACTCGAATTGCAACCTGCAATTTGAGTGATTTCTTGGCATTTGCAATATCAAGCACTCTGGTAGAGTTGCCAATTCAACTACACAAGATTGTTTAGAAGAGACAAACTCATGGCGTAGACCGTTAATCCCTAAATGTCTAAGGTCATTTTTGGGTTTCTTGGAATTTGCTCTAAATTGAACAAGAAGCCAATATTTTGATAAGTTTTATCAATTTTGTTGAATTGTGACTATACAAATTCAGATTAGATATGTTAGATATGTTAGAGATCACATAGAAAAGAAAGCACAACAATATCACTTACAAGTTAAAAGGTTATAATGTTTGATCATGATGGTATTAAATTTATGAATTTTTTTTGAAATCTACTAATTCTCTTCACATGTCAAATCTAAAAAATTGGTCACCAAATAATTATGAGGTCAAAGGACATAAAATGCATAACTCCAATCAATTTAAAACTTCTCAAAATCTACTCTACAATTTTTTTAAATGAATTTCTAATCAATAATTTTTTCTCCAAGATATGGTGTATTTGAGGCTTATTTCCAAGAGCCCTCAACACCAAAAAATCAAGATTTGCAATGGACACCCTTGCACAAAATCTTAAATGGAAAAATCATAAATATTCATTATCAAAATTTAATTTTTGACAACATGAAAAGAGACAACAATCACAACTAGAAATATACAACAATCACAACTTGAGAGCAAGGCCAATTTTGCAGGCTAGGGGTTGACACTCTTCAAATGTAGATGAAAAGTGCTACAGGCCCTTACAATATTCTTTTGACACCCAATCCTAGCATGTCAAGGAATGGCCCTTGAAATCATTGTTCATCATAAGTTTAGTTACTTTACCTTTTATTGGCTTTGTCCTTTGGACTCAGACTATCACATTGACTTTCTAGTTTTTGATTCCAAGTTTCCAAATCCTATCTACAACCGCTTTCACACAGCACAATACAATTAGAATTTGGTTGAAGTAGACTAAGTCTCAAGGTCACACCGTCCTTGTTCTACTTGATGATAAGGGTGTGGATGCTCTGCGTGAGAGTCCCAGCGAGTCCTACACAGAACCCGCTCAAATGGACAAATCACCACCGGGAAAATAATAACACTCAGTAATTCCAAAAAATGATGGCTGACTGTATTTTGATGAATAAAGTTGTACAAGATAATAAGTCAAGGGCATATAATGCTATACAATTGTCCAAAGCTGCTCAGTAGATGTATCACTGTATCGCACTTTTTGAGAAGCTGAGAAGCCACAGGCTCTCAGATATGCACCTACGGCCAAAGCTGCAAAGTCGTTCAGGAGAAGAGCACGTCGACTGGCGAGAGCTCGCACCCCCCATTGGGTGGCGCTACCTTCGAGTTTCACCTGCAACAACAGAGTCTAAGACCTCCCAGCAAAACCATACTTCTGCATTCAAAATGAAGACCGAGGGACTCACATAGAATGTGTGGCGAAAACGAGCATGCAGTAAATCTTTGGCTGAGATGATCAAATCCTTCTCTTAATATTTGAATTTTTTTTTTGCGGTCTGTCTAATGGATTTGCATAGAATGAGTACCTCATAACAAATTGCAGAGACGGACAACCACCAGTTTGATAATGAGTTACAAGCGATTAGCTTACCCTTAGTTTGCCTCCTGGTTTGTTCGCTGAGAATTGCACAGGTTCAACACTTGCCTTTAGAGCGTAACCTTTATCCACGAACACTCGCACCAGCTTCTTTACGCCTTCCGTTGCCTGTGGATTTGCCATAATTTTGATTTAAACTCCGAGTCCTTCCACGTTAAAAATGGATCATCTTGCGACTTTGCATCTTAGAAAGCATGATGGTATATGATAAATTCTAAGAAATGCAAGGAAACCGAATGAGCGAAGCAGAACTAAAATGCACTTTGGACGGATATGAGAGTCCCTCGAGAGACTCAGCTTACCAAAAATATGTCTCAAGGGGATTAAAGAAAAAGATAAGTGAGACAAACATGCGTTAGAAGAACAAAGAGTAAGTCGCAATTGAAGGGAGAAAGCTCACGGCTAAGAAGTCCGATGAAGCTGGAGTAGGGGCATCAAACACTTCGTCCTCAAACCCATCCACAAGCTTCTCGTACAGCAAGTCCCCTGCCTTATTTATGAAGGCTGCTGGTAAAGTAGCGTTGTCCTTCAACCGCTCGTCTCTTCTCACGGTGCGAGACTCCCCCTCTAACCCCACCTCCTACAAAGAGAAAATAAGTAGCACCGATAGGTGAGAATAAATTAAAATATATTACTCGAGTACTGGGCGTCACTGTAGGAATTACACATAGATGGTGCCTCCAACGAATCGAATGCTGATTTCATTCAGTAGATTCATTGTCGCACCCAGAATAAAATAAAAATGCTGGCATGTAATGGGTAGAAGATGAATTACCTCAAAAATCACTTGCCCGGTCTTTATTTCATTTGAGATTGCAGCAAACTGTGAGAAGCTAATGAAATCAAAATACAACTGCAAAACACACATCTGACGTAAGATGGCTGTCATGCTCTAAAAGATCGTAGCTTCTGCAGTGCATGTTCCCATATCAAGAGTCTTGATATAACTACTTTGATAACTCTTGGTATCGCATATTTTTACGGAGATTTCCAATTGAGCAGAGAAGAAGCGGACCAGGATAAACAGCAAAAAGAGACTATGAGAAGCCCATTCTGATTTCTTCTAGCAACAGAAGAAGAACTATACTGGCACATTTCTTTGCGTGAAATGCAACAGAAGCCTCCAGAAACCTCGCACGAGAGGAAAGGACACCAGCAGTTCGCAACATTAATTAGTAAACGAATAATAAATGTGAAACTGAACATGGCTAGTGATTGCTACAATGAAAATTGTGTGATTCAAGACCCTCTCCTCATCCAGTATGTGGCTGAAGAAGTCGAGGGGTGGAAGTCAGTAAGGAGAATGAAGAGGATGATGACGGACCGAAAGAGAGAGGAAGGAGGGCACAAACAGGATCAGTGAGATCTCCATATTTCACTCGAAGAGGCCGACATTGTAATGTGTAAGGCTCCACTTCGCTCTGTCGCAGCTTCCAAAACTAAAGTCACACAGAAGATCAGCGTTACTTATCTCTCTTTGGAATTGGTCTTCATAAGATTCATGTAAAATGGCAGCATTCCCAATGGCCTCTTAAACTGTAAACAATCTTCTGAGCGCGCCAAACGATCCATTTTGCTCTCTCACAAATGTCCCTACATACAAGAAAACAGATAAACTTACTTTGATCTGGAACTTGTCCATGGGAATGAAGTCCAAAGCGTCCACAGCCTCGTAAGCTGATCGCATGAGGAGCACAGCAAATTTTAAGTTCAGCATCCTGCGAGGAAATAACACAGGCTCCGGGGGCAGAGGCAACGACAAAGAGCTAAATGCGTCTTCAAATTCGTAAGCGACATCGAAACTGGCTCTTGCTACGGCAACATTCCGGCTCCTTCTGAAATCCGTAATAGACGGAATACACGACAAACCTCGCTGCATCTCCCGTGAAATCACACACTCAATGCACACCCGTGCCCTAAAATTCTGACCATGACAGTACACCGCTCTCCGCCTCTCACCCCAAACACCACATCTGCCATTGCCACAACTTTGTCCAATGCCAGAAGGATTCGAAAGAGTCGTGATAAGCGTGGCGCTAGTAGATGCCATCACACTCATTGACGACCACTCCACCAACAAAAGAACTTCAACAAGCGTGAAATTCAGAGCCGATCTCACCAAACGAGCGCAAATCCAGAGCTCAGGGACCAAATCCTAACAAGATGATGCTCCTGAAATGCTCCTGAAAAGCCGAAATCTTCACCTGCCGAAAAAATTGGACGACACTACTTCCAATTCACCACACTCATCTCAATTGAAGCGCTCAATTGCAAAGGTCCGCCATAGCCACGGGTGGTGGAAGATCACCACCACGCTCCTCAGTGCCAAAGCAGATTGTTCTTCATCCTCCCACACTCCTTAGATTGAAAATCGTCCTGATAGATGAATATCATCGAGTTCTAGGCGCTTAGTGATCAAGAGCGCCGCCGACGCATTTCTCATCGATGTCTACTGCCAGTTGCCGTCTGATGGACGGAAATTCCAGGGCGACTTAAACTTGGCATCTGATGTTCAGACCGTTGGACGGGAGATGCTTCCATCGGTAGGTATCGCTGAGCGGGAAGGGTTTATTCGAGCTGATCTGCCATTGTGAGAGACGCTTTTTCATCGTGGTGGATGATATCTGGAGGCACCCGGTCGCCGACTAATGGACGGCGTTTCCCAAGCAGGTTTTAATTCGACGGTTGAAGTTGCTACCACTGGATCGCTGTTATTTCCAACGGTAGGAAGAGCAGGGCGGGAAGGCTCGTTTCTTCGAGGTTGGCGTTGGGATCCGCCATTTGTGAATGGCGACGTTGGCTGGTGAGAGAATTTCGTATTTCTGTTCTCCTGAAGAATTGTTGGAGTGATCGTCGTATGCGGAAGCTGTAGCTGGTACGGTGCCGTTAGGGTTGTGGTTATATCGGATTTGAATTGTCCTCATTTTGCTCTGGTTCGATTCTTGCAAGTTTGAGCGGTGGATTGTTCTTTAGTGCTTGAGGAGGGAGGTTCCGTTGCTGCAATTTGTGTCTGTTTTTTGGTCGGAGAGGTGTGCAGTTCGCCCTCCTTCGTACTGCCGGCTTTCTTGTTCATTATTTGAATTTTTGCAGGAGCTCTGGCACTTTCAATTTGTGAGAGGAGAGGCCGCGGAGTTTGTGTACGGAGCTTGAAGATTTTGGTTTAGAGTCCGCTTGTCGGATTGCAGAATGGATTCGGATGAACTGGGAAAAGGAAGTGAGCCGAAGTTGCCCGAGCTGAAGCTAGGTACGGAACGGCTTCTTCGTGCGAGTAGTTTTTTTGAAAGAGTTGAATTTATGTCCTAACAATTGGTCCAAAATTGAATTAGTGTTCAGAGTCTCAGACATGCGATGGGATTTCTGCTCTGTCGCTGAATGGATGTTGGTGAATAACAGCGTCTAAAATACTTGGATTTGTTCTGTGAATGATGTATGCAGATGCGAAGCAAGCGCAGGGGTTCATTTCTTTCTTTCGCAAGCTTCCCGAGGTATGGATTAAATGTGGCCTTCCTCCTGTTCTGAGACTGGTTGATTTGAGTTCTTTCATCAATTATATGTAATCAGCTGCGACTAGTTTGAGTCTTTGAGAATCGAATATGAAAGGATAATCTTACAGGAGAGGAGGTCGACTTTCTGTTAAGGGACTCTAGAGATCTCAAGTACAGCCCTTCTCGTGTCCCAGATGCCTACTGCACCGAGATCCGAGGATATTCAGATGATTATTTCAGTTTCTGTATTTGCTGCTAGTCGTGGTGAAAGCGCATTTGTGGTCTCTAGTCCCTTGTTTAGCAATGTGCACCAGAATTTCAGCTCGTTTGCTGTGCATGAGTTAGTTTGTTAACTGCCAGGCTGATGCTTGCAGAATGAACAAGCTGTGCGCTTCTTTGACCGCAAGGTAAGAGCAGAATTGACCCCCACAATTCCTTAACTTGTGATATATATCAGTACGGGTTCGTGTTGGTGAGACTTCTCAGTAGCCCCTAGTGTTTTGTTTTAGTTACTAAGTTGCAGTCTTTTGCTTTTCATTGCTTCTTCTATAGCAACATCATCCTTAATATGTGCGCCTGTTGATTCTCATTGATAGCACTGGTCCTCCATTCCATTCTCGGCAAGTGTGTCTAATATCTCTTGGTGTGTTCTTTAACCACAGGATTATTACACTGCTCATGGTGATAATGCAACCTTCATAGCCAAGACGTACTATAAGACGCTGACGGTGCTCAGACAGCTTGGCAGTGGAGCTGATACTCTACCTGGATTAACCATCAATAGAAGCATGTTTGAGACCATTGTGAGAGATTTGTTGCTTGAAAGAACTGACTGCACAGTTGAGCTTTATGAGGGCTCCGGATCGAAGTGGCAACTTGTGAATAGCGGAACTCCTGGCAAGCTTGGTAGTTTTGAGGATATCCTTTTTGCAAGCAATGAGATGCAGGTATAATGAAATCACTGCATTTGGCTTATAATGTCTGCCTAAACTCTTGACAGACTTGACAATTTTAAGAGGCATTCATTTCGTTGAAGCATGAGAAATTCCTGACATCTCTAACGTTCCTTTATTTGAAGTCATTATTGGTGTCGCTTCGCTGATAACCTTCTGAATCGCAGGACACTCCTGTAGTCATGGCTGTAAATGTTACTACACGAGAGAATGAGCGGTGCGTTGGATTAGCGTTCGTGGATATGACAAAAAGGCAAATTGGTATAACGGAATTCTTAGATGATGATCTTTTTACGAGTTTGGAGTCAGCCATGGTAGCTTTGAGCTGCCGTGAATGTATTGTACCCCAGCCAACGGCTGTCAAGTCTCCAGATGACCGTAAACTTCGTGATGTCATGGCACGCTGCAATGTTTTAGTCACTGAAAAGAAAAAAACTGATTTCAGGTACACTTCCCTTTCGCAGTCAATGACTTCCCGGCCATAAGGAGAAACGATTTTTCTATATTTGAATTCCTTTGGAAATGTTTCTGTGTGGCAGATGGTTGCATTGCAATATTTGATTTTTGACGTGGTCCCCGACTTGTGCAGGGCGCGAGATGTAGAACAAGATCTAGCACGCCTAGTGAAAGGTCCTCCTGAGCAACATAAAGAACTGGTGGCAGCATCTGATGCAGCGGCTGCTGCTCTAGCTGCACTTCTCATTTATACAGAGCTACTGTCTGATGACACCAACTATGGGAAGTACATCATTCAACCGTACAGCCTGGATCTTTACATGCGATTGGATGCAGCAGCTTTACGAGCTCTTAATGTCACTGAGAGCAAAACGGATGCCAACAAGAATTTTAGTCTGTTTGGTTTGATGAACCGGACGTGTACGCAAGGGATGGGAAAAAGATTACTGAACCGGTGGTTGAAGCAGCCCCTCGTGGATGTTGCTGAGATAACTAGAAGGCTGGACATGGTACAAGTTTTTGTTGAGGGTCTAGAATTGAGACAGGAAGTGCGGTCGCACCTGCGGCGGATGCCTGACATCGAACGCTTAGTTAGTAAGATTGAGAGGCGCAAAGCTGGGTTGCAAGATGTTGTGAGACTTTACCAGGTACATTGACTGATTTCATCTTTGTGTCGTTCATCTTTATTTGAATCGCGCTTCTGAACTCGTGATTTTCTAGATGTGAGATTCTCGTTGTTTCGATGTTGGGGTAGTACGATAGCTGACCATACACTTTGATGATCAAAGATGATGTTCCAAAGTTTGACTGGAGAACCTTCCATTCTGACATATTACAACTTTTCTGACTTCCCTTGCAGGCCAGTTTGCGGTTGCCTTTGATCAAAGCTTGCCTGTCCAAGTATGATGGAGAATTTTCTGAATATTTTCAAGAGAAGTTTGTCAGTCATCTTGAAGAATGGACACAGCCAGATCACTTAGGGAAATTTGATGGATTAGTAGAGGCAGCTGTCGATCTTGATTCGCTTCAAAATGGTGAGTACATAATTGCTGCAGATTACGATAATAGTCTTCAAGAGCTCAAGACAGAACGTGATAATGTGGAGAAGCAGATACTCAAAGTACACCACCAGGCAGCGGATGACCTGGGACTTCCTGCAGAGAAGGCACTGAAGTTGGATAAGACTACCCAATATGGACATGTATTTAGGATAACAAAGAAGGAAGAACCGAAGGTCAGGAAAAAAATGAACAGTCAATACATCACCTTAGAAACTAGGAAAGATGGTATAAAGTTCACAAATGCAAAGCTGCGAAGATTGAGCGAACAGTATACAAAACTGACAGACGAGTACTCTAGTACACAGAGGGAGCTTGTCGCAAAGGTTGTGGATGTTGCAGCAACGTTTGCTGAGGTAAGCTCTCCTGCTCTTGTTCTGATTGCTGGGGATTTTTTTCCGCGTCTTGAAGTTCTCAAAATGAACTCTGAAGCCTAGTACTCTTAAGACCATTTTAAATTCCTTGTTTGTGTGATGTATTGAAGGATACGTCTATTTCCATGTCCCTGCAGGTTTTCTCAGGAGTCGCAGTTCTTCTGGCTGAAATGGATGTATTGCTAAGCTTCGCTGACTTATCTTGTTCCTGTCCCACTCCTTACGTCAGGCCCTCAATCACTTCTGCCGTAAGCGCCTCTATTTCTCTTTTGTATGTTGAAGGGTGCATAGTACTCTCTCGTTATAGTACAAAATTCTAAAGCCCACTCAAACTTCAAGTTTGTGGTTCATGTGCTGAATAAGTGATTTTGTATTTAGAAGGCATTACTTGCATTCTTTGCCTTTTACTCGGCAATTTTTGATAAAGGATCATAAGGTTACTGCACGTTGATATTAGGATGAAGGAGATATAATCTTGGAAGGAAGTCGACACCCATGTGTGGAAGCTCAGGACGACGTCAATTTTATTTCGAACGATTGTCGACTGGTATAGTGACGCGGAGATCATACTCTTCTCTTTGAACATGGAATTTGATTGTCGGTTGTTGTACCAAAGTTCGAGTGCCCTATGTGGACTTCTCTTGTTGACCATCTATTCTCTGGTTTCTGAACTCCACTTGTTTATTTATGTGTATGTCGCCTGTTGAGAGAGACATCTTCTTAGATGTGTTCTTGTAAATCATTTCGTTTAGGTCCGAGGCAAGAGCTGGTTCCAGATTATCACTGGCCCCAACATGGGTGGGAAGTCTACTTTCATCCGGCAGGTAAAGTTATAATCCCTTTTTTCAACTCAGGTTGTTTATGATGGGAATATCAGTACGAGGATAGAAACTGAACCTGTCTCGCTATCTGCCTATATGTGAACCTATTCTGTTCTTAGAACTGCTGTATTTTTATGAGTATCAGCATCATGTACTTAAGAAGCCGGATGGGAAACATGACGGGACTTTTTACACAGAAGCAAAATCTTCGTGTGTAGAAGTACTTCTTTCTATCTGATTGATTTCTTAATTGTCGATCTCTATTTTCCCTTTTCTGTATCAATTTCTCACTTGCTATCCTATTTTTGATGAACAGGTGGGTGTGAATGTGTTAATGGCTCAAGTGGGATGCTTTGTACCATGCGACCGAGCAGAGATCAGTGTGCGTGATTGCATCTTTGCACGTGTTGGTGCTGGGGACTGCCAGGTGCTAATACATACTTTTATTACTCATATGTGAAGAGTTGTGGGCGAGATAAGGATAACTTGTGCTTAATGTAGGTGCTAGTAAGTGTTAAATTGCTGCTTACAGTTTAGAACACTGTCCTTGTGCAGCTGCGAGGAGTGTCAACTTTCATGGCTGAAATGCTGGAAACAGCCAGCATTATTAAGTCTGCGACGGAGCGCTCGTTGATCATTATTGATGAACTTGGTCGGGGCACCTCAACTTACGATGGATTTGGTAAACTTTCAACCCAAAGATGTGCACGTGTTTCTTTCCTTCACATATTGAGGCTTCAACCTATTTATGGTCGAATTTATGGTTCTTTTCTTTTCCTCCCCAGTTAAAGTATTCTTCAGAGAGAAATACAGTATCTGCTCAATGCACCTATATATTTCTGAAGTCTATCCTCTTCAATATAGGACTGGCATGGGCTATATGCGAGTATTTAGTGGAGGTCACTCGTGCACCCGCACTTTTTGCAACACACTTTCATGAACTGACGGCCTTAGCACATTCGAACTCCCCACCTGTGCATGGACCTCCCAAGGGTCCACCTGTAGGGATTGCCAACTATCATGTCAGTGCACACATTGATACGAAATCACAGAAGCTTGCCATGCTCTATAAGGTAAGACTTTGTATTGAATACAGGCGTGTAACTGTCAATTTTGTACGTTTAGGTATTTACTGAACCCTGGTGTTTCCTTTCTGGCATTCAAGCATGTACTTCTTCCTTTTCTCATACCCATAACCTTTACAGTGAAGTTCACCTACTCTGTGTTTTAATCTGCAGGTTGAAGAAGGTCCTTGTGACCAAAGCTTCGGTATTCATGTGGCTGAATTCGCTCATTTTCCTGAAAGTGTTGTGGATCTCGCTAGACAGAAAGCAGCAGAATTAGAGGATTTCTCGACCTCTGAGAAGGATACAAATGCGAAAGATGAGGTACGGTTTGATGTTTGACCCAGGGTCCACTCATCCTTTAGCAGTTTCGATGCGATGTCTCGCACATCAATGTGTTCCTCTTATTCCCGCTTAATGCTATAAGTTATTCACAACGAATGATGCTTTAGTAGTCTAATGATAATCATTGTCCACAGGTTGGCGCTAAGCGAAAGAGGGTTAGTGGTCCCGATGACAAGGCACAAGGAGAAGGACGTGTGCGAAAATTCCTACAGGACATGGCTGCACTGCCCATGGACAAAATGAGTCGTGAGGACACTTATGCCCGACTAAAGGCCTTGAAGAGTGATTTTGACAAAGATATTGCAACTAATTCATGGTTGCAACAGATGGTTTAGTGCAGGAGATTCAAACGCCATGAATCTGAATCACGTAGAAGTATCCCAGTTTTTGATTAGAAAGATACTGGGTTTCCCGTAGACCTTCTCGAGGTCTATAATCTGTAAGTTTCACCCACTTAACGTTCTGTCTACCTGTCCGCAATTATAATTTCAAAAATGGAATTCCAAGGCCATTTTTTTTGCCGAAAAGCATTCAAAACTGCCGTATCATTTGTTTTTTTTGTACTAGTATGAGAAATTGAGAATGTGAGGAAGAAATTTCAGGAACTTTGACCATATTCTCTTGTGATAATTGAGTTCAAAAATAGATCGTTAATTATTCAAGAAGATGTCAAGATTGCCTTTACAACAAGATAATCTATAACTTTCACATCACTAATCCAAATGAAATGAATCAAATCTTTTCAAATAGAAAGTAAATATAATTTGTAAGAACAAAAAAATTAAGTTTTAATTTTCAAGTTCTTTTTATTTTTTTTGGTGCCTCCTCTCAACTATTTTGAGCTTTGTGTGGCATAAGTATTGCTCCCAACTACGGATAAAAAATTATATCCCCTCTAAAAAATTATTTTTATATCTTGAGAATTTTTTTGTTACTAGCTTGTCTAGATATTTTGGCTTTGAATCTTCTAAACTGAAAATATTGGTATTGCAAATTGTGAATTAAAAAAATTTATGTTGAAGAATTGAGTTGAGGGTTTGGGAAAAAAAATATATAATTTTCATTCTTTAACCCCTAAAAGCCCAAGGGGTTTGGACAAAACACAAATGTGTTATAAAATATAAGTTCTATAACTTTCTTGAAGTTTTCATCAAAGAAGAGAATGTGAAGCACAAAAAGTAGAAGATATCCATATAATCAAAATTATAAAATTATTTTTAGATTCTCTTCAAATGAATTTTGAAGATATAACTTCAAAAATTCACCAAAAATACAATTTCTATCTTTAGCATTTGAATTTTTTTTTGATTGGTCAAAATTGTGGTTTCTATTGGTTTGTGAAAAAAATGCATAAGATGTAATGCTGAGGACACCAACACTTTTCCCAAATAGTAAGTTTTTCAACACTAGGCAAATACTAGATTCTTTGAGCTATTTTTCTTATAATTATTGTTTGACCGCAGCGATCTTAGTTTTGAATATAAATATTGAAAGACAACCCAATCTTTTGAAAAAAAAAAAAAAAAAATTTGAATTTTTTTCTTTTTTTTCCCGAAAAATCTGCCCAAAGTCGGGTAGTGACCATAAAATGGTCGTTTGAGCACTTAGGGGTTAAAAACTTAGTACTAAGTCAAAGTAGGTATAAGATAGAAGAAAAAACTAAATTGTTGATAGCTCTAAGATGAATTGAAATACACTAGTTCCAATGGTAAGATTATTTTAGAAAGCAAAATAAACCATATGCAACTTCTTATTTTGAAAAATTGTTAAAATTGAGTTTAAAAATGGACCTAATACAATTTGATAAGATTGTGTGCAAAATAAGAAGCTTCATAACTCTTACATCACTAATCCAATGAAATGAATCAAATCTTTCCACATAGAAAAAAAATTATCTATAAGAAATAAATAAAAATTTAAATTATTTCAAGTTTATAGAGGGGGTTGCTCTTGCCTATTTTGGGTTTATTGTGTCATAACTTTTTCTCCTAGGCATCAATTGAAACAAAAATAATATCTAACTAGTTTTTTTATCGTGGAAAAAAAATTCAAAAAACCTTGCCAAAAATTGACATCAAAGGTACCTATCCAAACCTTTAAGACGCCCTTCTTGAGGGAATTCTTGGAACTTTAGGGGTTAATAAAATAAAATAAACGATTTTTTCTTAACCAAAGTAAAGCTTTAAAAATACAATTGTAAGTGCACCTTTCATGATAAATTCACATGAAAGGGAAATATATTATTCTTTTAGAGAGATAAATAAACCTCACTAAAATTTACTAGTCAAAATAATCTCACTATATTCCCTTCTACTTTCACTCTTCTATTGTGGTAAGGATTGTCTTATCTCTCTCATAGTCAGTGTTTTTTTTTGGGGCAATAAAATGCCCAAATGCCCCCCCCCCAAAAAAAAGGCAGCCTCAGATCCTATAGGAAAAAATGAGGGAAAAGTTTAAAAAAATGCCCAAGTGATATTGTGTCACTAAGCACGCAGTCAATCCCATCACGAGATTGGACTGCAGCTAGAACTCCGAGGCCACCCCTGTCGACGTGATTGCACCGCCGACTTTGGTGACATTGCCCAATGCATCTTCAATTCTGTGTGCAGGCTTGTTTGTGATGCTAGAAACTTATTTTTCATCAGTGTTGTTGTTGCCTAGTCGGTCCTATGCGAGTGTGTGACGAAGCCTCATTCGTTTCCCTATTTCTATGAACGATGCCTTAGTTGCTGCAGAATTTGGCGCTCAACTGCCAAATCCGCTACACTGCTTTTCCTGGCAATGCTTGAAAATTTTAGTGTAGGTTCTGATTACGGCCTTATGGGTTTTTCATGGCGCTTGCTCGGAATTTTGGGTTCGCAATCTAGGCATTGAATTTGCAATTTTCCAAGCCGCTTGAGGAATTGAGGGGCCGCTACTGTACAAGCTTGGAGTTACTGAATTTTGCCTTTGCTGTAATTGTGGGCTTTGGTTTCCGTTTTAATGCGTGGCCCTTGCAGGATGGAGATCGGTCGATTTGTGGGAGCTGTATTCTGGGTTTTGGATTTCTGTATTTGTGAGTGTTTTGTAATTAGGTTTATTGTTCCTTTGCAATTGGTAGTTGCTGTAGCTCTTGTGCATACAAGAGTGGGTTGAGGGTTGTGATTTCTTCCTAATTTCTTTGAAATCGGGGAATTGGTGTATCGGGATGGAAGACTTTAGTCGTGTTGATGTGGGCTTGGCTGTCACCGCAAATGTGTTGGCCCTTTGGCAATCTGTAGCGCTTTGGGAGAAGAAATTTGCTTGATTGGAGAGGGAAAAGGAAGCCTTGGCCCGCAAAAGTTTGCAGAGCAGTCGACTGTTGGAGGAACGGGGCCGTGAGAAGGCGCAACAGAAGACCACAATGCAAGCTTACTTTTTGCACTCCCACAACCCGACGCCTTGGCTATGATAGAGAGTATTTCTATCAACCAACACAACAGCACCCCTGAGCCTGAGCGCCGCGATCAGACCATGCACGAGGTCCCTATGTCTGTGGACAAGGCGTTGGAGGCGGCTTCTTTAAACAGCAAACCTTCTCTTGTTGAGTTGGGAGCGACCGCAGGGATGGTGGATCTTTTGAGCGATGATTCCGCTCCGCAAGATTTGAATGCCAACTCTACAACTCCCGATTTTTAGATCCCCTCCGAACGTGAGGAGTCATCAGGAGATGAAGACTTCGAGATTCCTCCCCCCTCCAAACGCAGCGAAAAGAACTATAGCCTGACATGGAAATTCCAGATGGAATGGTCAGCAAAGTGTTCCTAGGCCGAAATGGTCCTGGCCCTTGACGGCGTGTTGCACATGGTGCACTGCTGAGTTTGTACCAAAATGGGGAAAAAGACATACGTTATGGGCCCTGACTTGTACACGTTGCAGACTCATGAGAAGAGGGCAAAGCACAAAAGAAATATGGTGTTGTTTGCAGGGAAGTGGCCCACCACTGTTTTGCAGCAATTTTAACTCCAAGAACAACGTAGAGTCTAAGAGGAAACGAGTGCAGCTTGCCACATTGTTCCAGGTTTTGAGTGATGGCAGGCCAATGGCCGAGTTCACTAACCGATTAGCCCTTTACGAATTGCTTGCCGTCCCTAAGTTGTCAAGAATGCACTAGACTGATGGTGCAGGCTAGATTATGGCTTCTCAGATGTGGTCAATTGTTCAGGACAAGATGAAGTCCATTATCACGTCTGCCCACTACATCGCCTTCACGGCTGATGAGACAAGTGCTGTAGACAATTGCAGCTACCTTGTAGTGCATTGCTATATGATGCAAAATTGGATTCGTATACAAATGCTAATTTCACTGCAGAAACTAGAAGCTGATGGGGCTTCTGTAGATAATCTCACTTCTGTGATAATTTCTGCCTTGAGCGTGAAAGATGGTTTGACTGCCAAAGCGATTTTTGCTAGGCTCATTTGCTTCAGTGCAGACGAAGTTGCTGCCTTCCAAGGGTACAGGAGTGGAGTGACAAAGCAAATCTAGAGCAATCATGCCCCTTTTGTGCAAGGCGTCCACTGCATGAAGCACTGTTGCAATCCAACATTCAAAACTTTGTCCTCTCTGGACGTCATGTCAGCCATAGAGGATTAGCTAAATTTTTGCCGCAACTACTTTTCCTGCAGTTCCAAGAAGTTTGCAAAATTCCACTGCCTTACACTAATGATGGAAACAAAAGGTTTAAAACTATTAAAAAACGTCTCCACATGTTGGGTGTCTCTCATCGACCCTCTCAGGCAGCTGCTCACTGAGTACCAATCCGTGGTAGCAAAGATGAACGTCGATGCAAGCAATACCAAAGAAACGGTAAGTTGCAACTTCCAACGGTGTTCTGCCACCTTTTTGTTCCTTAGCTCATTCAAATGCAGTTGTGAATTGTTTAAGTGCTTGTTCTTCTGGTAACTGCTAGTTCTTTTGCTTTGTGATCTAGCTAACTTGTATTTGCGTTGTTATCGTGCAAAAATGTTTGAGAGTGAAAGCGACGGGCGTCTTGACAAAACTGTCTGACCCTTACGTCATTTTGGGCATGACATGCTTGCTACCGTTGTTAGAGAGCATCGACCATCTTGTGCTCTTCGCTCAGAAGCATGACGTGTTTATTTGTGATTTTGTGGCAGCTCGCCAAGTCTGTTTGGGGCAATTGTACAAGCTCTATGTGGACATTGAGAAGGCCTTTGATACAGATGAATTTTGGTCCTTCAAACAACTTCTACACTGCTCCTACGAGCAAATCCATCTGAAGTGGGTGCCGTTGCCAATGGACTTGAAAGCTGCTAGGCTTGGGGAGTCCACACACTTGGCCTTTGTGGCAGGTGATCTGACCATCTTTGCCATGCATGAAGGCCAATTTGTGACCCGAGAGTCCTTTGCTAAAATTGTGTGCACTATCAAAGCTGAATGCAGAGGTATGTGTTATTCCCTCATTTGTGGCTTTTTTGCACCTGCGTTTCTTTTTCTTTGGCTAGCGCTTGTAGGAGAGACACAGAGGTAATGAGCTATTGTTTTTTTTCCAGTTACACTTCCTCTGGCGGCAAAGTGGTCATCTGTGTCACAGTCAGGCAAGATACGCACATCCTTGAAGGTAAAGGTACTCTCAGGTACTCGGTAATCCCTTCTTTGGGTTTCCAGTTCTTTTGTTTCTATGCACTGCGAGTGTTGAGGTATGTATGGGTAATCCCTCTCAGTTCCTCATTGAATTTTGTGTGCTTGGGTGGCCACAATTTCCGTTCAGGTATGCACAGGTATTTCCTTGTTTTACATTTCAGTTTTTTTGGGTGGCTAGAGGCCACCACATTTGCTGTTTAGGTATGCACAAGTATCCCTCTTCTTCTCCTGTTTTACATTTCAAATTTTTGGGGGGTGGCCGGAGGCCACCATATTTGCGGTTCAAGTATGCACAAGTATCCCCTTTCTTCTCCTGCTTTACGTTTCATTTTTGGGAGGTGGCTGTAGGCCACCACATTCATCGTTCAGGTATGCAAGGTACAGAAGTAATATTCAGGTAATCAGGTTTCTAAGGTATGCAAGTGAACAACACGATTGCAAAGTATAGGTAAATTTATAGTCATGTGTAATATTGGACTCTGTTTTTTGTAGAGTAAATTTTGCTTGAATGTCTTGTTTTTACTCCGTTATTGACTGTGGCCTTATAGATGCGGTACAACAACTCATTCAAGAGTTCAAGTCTCAATTTCCTATCGATGGAGTGATGGATGCCTTGGGCGTGGTGTACCCTCAATATTGGCTGCAAACAGGCTGCAAGCTGACCTTCCGCAAGCACCTTGATGTTATAAAAAAGAATTTTGGAGAACCTAGATGGGTTCACAGGAAGGACGGCAGTAAGCTTGTGCCCCCTCTTTTGGACTGCTTTCAGTTTGAATGCCAGCAGACTTTGTTCAAGTTGTTTATGTTGTCCAATTCCATAATAGCGATGGAGCCACTGTTTCTGGTCAATCCCCTGACCAAGCTTTGGAGGTGTTTGGACGTTAACTTTGCCTTGACCTCCAGTTTCAATGAGTATGTCAAACTTGCAGAGATTGCAATGATACATGTGCTAGGGTTTGTTGAAGATGAACGTTGCTTTTCTGCCTTGTCTTTCTTGAAGGACAAAGTATGGAATCGATTGGATTCCAATTTGTTAGTTGTAATTGGCATGAAGGCACAGCAGGTGTACACGTTGAGCACCTTCCCCTACGAGGAATGCTTTCAGCAGTGGATTAGTTCAGCAAAGCGGTAGCGCTATGGTGTCATAGGGTAGTAAATCTTTCTATTCAGCAGTGATTCTTAGTGATGCACTACTCATCCTTGCGTGGTGATTGCATTGCTAGGTAGTTGTGTAGAAATTAGTTTACACATTGGCCCTTTTGTTTCCATCATCCGTGCTTGGTTGTGGAATTCATCTTCAAACATTTCCCATTCAATGAAGCTTTTCCAATTTCCTCTTGCTGTGGTTTGTAACTTTGGATGCACATTTGCCTAACATGCTGAATGATGGGTCATTCGGTTTCAGTTTTAGGTTTTAGTTGGAAAACCTACTTTGCTTCCACGAATATCATGGGTAACCTCTAAGCACTGTCACTACTCACTCCTTGCAACATGTTCAATGTAGAGAGATTCTGACTTGGTCGTCGGAGTGTGTCTTGTGTTTTGCAAGTCCAGGAATGTGCATTGGAGACTATGTTCTTACTGTGTAGAATTGTAGATGATTTCAAATGATTGCAATGTAGAGAGATTCTTACTTGGTCGTCGGAGTGTGTTTTGTGTTTTGTAGGTCCAACACTTTGCAAGGGATGAGCATTTTTCCGTAGATAGAATTGTACATGATTTTCTTTCTAGTTTTACTTCATTCAAGAAATGTACATTTCTATTTTTCTAGCAATATAATTCTCTTCACAAGTTCACATGTTCTCTTCTTGACTTCATTGAAATGCATCTCTTGCCATAAAATCTCTTTGGCAATGAAGGCCACATGCACTTTGTTTATGTTGTTCATGTAGTCTGCTTGGTACTTAGAATTTTTTGGGCGTTGCCTATATTACATCAAAATTTATGAAGTCCTTGCCTAAATGACAGCAGAATTTTGCAAGTGCTTGCCTAATGAACTCCATGCCAACACAAATGAAGGCCAATGATAACCTCATCATCTGGAAAAAAAAAGCCACCAAGCATCGCACTCATGCAGTCAGAGGCCCCATACAGTTGCTGCCAGAAACAGGGAAGGAGCCACCTCACCCTGCCTTCTTTTAAATTGAGGCCAACTACCTCGTCATCCAAAAACGAAAAAAAAAAACACTACTCATAGTCATAGTCATAGTCACAATATTGTACATCTTCTTGGTATAAATGTAGGTACCTTCAAGTTAAAAATATTGTGTTATTGCATTAAATTCTTTCATATTCCGCCTTCAAATGCAACAAAAAAATATAAATAAAAATTTAAACAAAAAATTTAATCCCTAAATGCTTAAGGCCGAAAATAATAATTTTGTCAATGATATTTATATTAGAAAGGAGTTACCTAGATTAAAATATGAAACTTTGTTCGGTTGTGATAGCTTAAAAATTTTATTTTTTAAAATAGATCAAAATTTTAAACCTAAATTGAAATATTAAACTTTGGTCAATAGCTTAAAATTTTATTTATTTATTGTTTGTTTGTTTATTTGTTTGTTTCTCTATTGTGTTTGTGTGTTTGCATTGTCTCTTCTTTCGTTGGCGTTGATAGAATGAAAATAAAAATTGAATCTCTTCCTTAGTAACACAATCATCAACAATTGTACGCAAAAATGTAAAGTCCTATTTGGGTTTGATTTCATTTAACTTCAAAGTTTAATTGACACCAAAATGTGATGCCTTTGGTATTTACTGGTTATAAATTACATGTGAACGCACCAAATGGGTTATCTCCAACCTGATTCGAAGTGACGGGGTTTTAGGTCGTCTTGCAAATTGCCTCCTCGAGGAGTTCGTCGAAACCCTAATTAGAGATTCCGATGTTGAGGATACATTCAAGCGCAGTAACCGTGACCGAAAGGAATTGCTGACTGCGGGAGTCTGAATTACAGGCGCCGTGGAAGCGAATTCTTTGCTTTGTGATCCTCTTTGGGGCATCTGCAAGTGCTTTGGTTTTGAAGTTGTTGTAATTGATTTGAGACATTTCTGGTCTTAGACTCGGTTATTTTGGTCTCATGTTGGCATGGAGAGGAGGAGAGTTGGGGTGGGGGTAGGGTTGACAGCACATCGTCCCACAATCAAAGAATGAGAGGAACCACAACACAAGTAATCGTGATTTTCCTCTTGAAGGACAAGCCGCAGGGAGCCAACCCCTTTCTCACTCCGCATTTCTCAATAGAAACTCTTTTGGGAAAGATCGGGTGGAGCACCGCCAGGGCGTCGTAACGTCACTTCTTACTTGTTGGATTCAGGATTTTAGGATTTAGGGTTTGGGGTTTAGGGTTTAAGGTTCATGCGCACCATTCCGTAGCCCCTCTTGCAGCTTATCACCGTAGCCATGCTGCGGGTGAGTTTGAGATCGCAGGGGGTGAAACCACTGTTGGATCGACTCACGCCATCAAATACGCCATCACATTCCGCAGGATGGGCGCGACATTATCAGGCCTCAAAGCCTGCCTCAAATACGGTATGGATTCGTGCACCACTCTTTCTTACCCTAATTGTTTCTTTTTGTCATATGTTCTCGGAGCTTGGCTGAGAAGTTTGTTCACTAATTCCAATTTAGCTAACCTACCTTAAAAGCGACACTTTCTCTTATCCTAACATTTGATTTAGGTTGCTCGCAAGAAAATTAGACCTATGCGTTTGCGAATCGTAGAATGGCAATGCAAGTTGTTGTGGATTATTTTTGATACCCCGATAGTATCTTGCAGATTTTCAAATCGTAAACTGAAATAGTTATTTTGGAAGTGTTGTCCTTGCTATATAGGCTTAAGTTCGCAATGCCGGCCAACAATTAGGATCAGATGAACGAGAATAGAATTTGAGGAAAATTGTGGGATGCCCACAATTTGCGAACTCTACAACAGAATCGGTATAGCGTGTAACTGATCTACTGGATGGACGGCATATGCTAATCATGCATGCTTTGTTTTGATCAAAATGAATAGTGAGAAGTTTGGGGAGAGCTATTTCACGTATGGTAAATCTCGTCATTGGATTCATTATTGGAGAGTCTAGGTTGATGATGTGACGACAGATGCATTTGGATGCCTATGCCGAAGAATAGGGATTGGTATGTCGTATTTGAGTTAACTAAACTCTATATTTTCTCACTGCAGTTGGGATTATGGAGGATGAAGACATTCGGCTGCAACTATCGAAGCTTTTCATCTTCTGCAGAGCTTGCCGAGCAGGCCGTTGATGAGGGCGAAGATGGTCCAGACAAACCCAGCGTGATGGAGTATTTGCTGTCGCAGGGGATCGACATAGCTGCCTTGGGAGATTTGGAGTTGCCAAAGGCGAAGGGTATAATGAGAGAACGCCTCGATTATCTACAGAACGTAATTGGGCTGACCATTAAGGACATCAACGATTACCCGCTCATGATCGGGTGTAGTGTGAGGAAAAACTTAAGCCCTGTTGTGCAGTATCTTCAAGACCTAAAGGTGACCAGAAACTCTCTCCCAGTTTTGGTTCGGAAGTACCCGCAGGTGTTGCATTCCAGCGTTGCTATTGACTTGATCCCCAATGTGCGCTTCATCCAAGGCCTGGGCATCGAGCTCAAGCAGGTGGGCTCCGTTTTGACTCGGTATCCACAGCTACTGGGGTACAGAATCGAAGGAACCATGAGCACTTCGGTTGCGTACCTTGCCATGATTGGCGTGGACAAGCGGCAAATAGGTCCGTTGCTGACAGAGAAGCCGGATATCATGGGCATGCGCGTTTCCAACAACCTCCGACCCAAAGTGGAGTTCATTGCCAGCTGTGGTATTCCCCAACTCGTGGTGGGGAAGATGATCGAGGATCGGCCTTTCATTTTGGATTATGACGTAGACGACAAGATGCGACCTGCTGTGGAGGCTCTGCTTGAGTTAGGTGTGCGCAAGGAGGCTCTTCCGGGGATGCTCATCCAGTACCCAGAGTTGCTAGGAATGAAGGTGAAAGATAAAGTGGAGGCCAAGTTGCCGTGGCTTACTTTCAAAGTTGGTGTTCGCAGAGAGGATATGGCTGCAATCCTTGAGAAGCTACCACAGATGTTGGCCATGAATGTTCCCACTGGTACCAAGCGAGTTCATGCTTTGAGGAATCTGGGCTTGACAAAGGAGGAGGTCGCTCGGATGATAGTGGCTTGTCCACAGTTGATTGGTTTGAGCATCGAGAAACGTATTGTTCCTAATGGAGGTTTCCTTGTGAAGGAGATGAAGCGGGACATAAAAGAGTTACTGGAGTTCCCTGCATTTTTTACTTATGATCTTGAGACAAGGATTCGACCTAGGTTTCAGAAGGTCCAGGAGAAGGGCATCAGTACTTGTTTCTTGGCATGGATGCTTAATTGCAGCGATGCTAGATTTGAAGAGAGGTTGGAGACGCGTGAGGAAATGAGTGAGGCAGTGGATGCCAGTTTTGACACTGTGGGCCGTCTGCGTGTTCATGAGGACGTACCCAGCGATGATGAAGACGAGGACAAGCCCCGACGGGTTAGACTGACTAATAGAACTCCACGTAGAGCTCCACCTAGAGCTCCACCCAGAGCTCAAGCTGGTGAGAATCTGTATTATCGATCATCATGAACTTTTAGCAGCAGCACTAGTGTAGCAGATGAAGGAGTTCGTAACATTCATGCACTCAGATATGATGTCGAGGATAATATACCCCTGTCGCTCTTTCATTGCCACTCTTTCTGTTTTCCATCATGTTTTGTATGGTGTTCTTGCTTAGTCGTACGGTAGACAAGATTTTGTGAGTGCAGCCTGTTGAATTCTGCACAATTCTGTTGGGGATAGGCATGAGAGTACTTCAAAATGGGGTCATGGGTGATCATTTCAGTGCGAGGTTTCAGTGAGGGACATTTCGTTGCATCGGACTCTCTCCTCAACAAGCATAGTGGGCGAGTGCTATTTGCGCTTGAGATTGTGAATTCGTTGGACGTCTTCGATAGTGCCATCACAATTTAGCGTCGTTGCCAACCATATATGGACTGAAGTATTATTCTCCTTGTGCTTCCACCGCACTTACAAGCTGAGTCAGAATTCATTCTGCATTGGGCATACGAGCGTGGTGCCACTGACCGTGAAGCACAGCGTGTTGTAGGGTTGTTGCATCTCCCCTGGATGCTTAGGCTTCAGATTCCTCCTCGGACTTACAGGAAAGCGGGTGTTGACGACTGCAGCTAGCATCGGTATCTCTTTCGCTGGCATGTTGGACACATTCTAGGATGAACATCATGCCTCCAAGAGAAAGACCCTTGCGGGTTTGGGAAAAAATTCTTTTCAATTATTCGGTACACGCTCTAGTGCCCCATGGGATGGCTGAAGGAATTTGCGCGTCAGGGAGCTCCTCTACAAATGACTTCGCACTCATCGCCGAAGTGTCCCAGACCTCGACAGGAGATGTGCTCGCCAAGGGCTCAATCAGCACTGGACGAAATTGTGACGCTTTCACCTACACCGAATTCGGCAGCTTTCCTCGTGATGCCAACGACCATCGACATTCTAGATATGTCGGCGGTTCCCCCTCCGCTGCAGACTGGGTACAGAGATGTCGTAGTCCTTCAAGGGACTGAATGCACAAACAAGCGAAATCCATCTCCCTCGCACATTATTCCAGTCATCGGCAACGACCCGCCATTCCTCAATGAGGGAGTGCCCACGACAGCCCCATTACCGTCATATTCAGGCTACACGGTCAAGGAGACGAGTTTATTTGGGGACGCAGCTCCGGGTTGTGGGTGCTTCACTTGGAGGAAACTCCTCAAACGTCCCCAATGTCGAAGGATCCCCCAAATCAAGTGGTGAATCGTCAGGAGATGAATGCCATTCTCCAAACATACGGGGACGAGGGAGCGGAAATGCGCGGAAAAGAGTGGCCCAACCTCCCTCCCAGTGCACAACTAAGGCCAGGGATGTAGCTGGCAACGCAATGGGGTGTGAAGGTGGTAATGCTAGGTTTGGAGGAGGAGGGCATGGCAGGGGGCGCGCCTGTAGATCAGTTGCGGAACCAGAAGAGTTTTTTGGCGGAGGGGTGGCAGGAGCCCCCGAAAATTTTGCCAGATGCGAGTCCGATTGTGGTCCAGCCGCGCATTTCTGTAGCACAGTGGCCGAATTGGCTAACATGAAGTGCTGGTGGCAGGCACGGAGCTCGACTCCGAAAGGCAATGTAGGGACATTGTGAGGCAGCTTCAATTCGAGTGCTCCAGCACCCTGTAGTATGATGTTGGACCGTGAATTTAGAAAATCCATTGTCCCGATTGCCGCGGGACGCCTCGTTCAATTTTTTTATGCCTCCAAGTGTGATGGTATGGCACCAGAACTGAGGTTTTGGGGGAAAAGAGGATCAGAAGCCGTTGAAGATCTTACAGATACGACCGACAACTCTTGATGGCACGACTCGAAATCCAGGTCTTCCATCCATACGGTTTGCAAATTGCTCTACCAATTTCTCAGGATGTCTGCTGCCCACCGTATTCGCAGTATATGTTCTGACAGCTAGCTATAAGCCTACAACTTCCCATGATCGTTCAAGGGTTAACTTTTATCTACAAGACGTGAAAGTGGAAATATCCATATCTGCTCTTGGTAAATAGCTTGACATGTGTTCGTGCTTCTTGCTATATGTTTTTACTTCTTGACATGTGTCCATTTCAGGGACAACCTAGTTGTATCAGCGAAGTATCTTCCCTCACAATATCTTTGATTAGCGACAGCTGGAATGAAGCTAATTCAACAATGCAATTTCTTGAATCAATTGTCCTACAGAGCGTCACAGACAATAGTTATTGAAATGTGAAGTCATGTACTTTGTTTCTAAGCAATTTCAACCACATGAGCAGAATCTGCCTTATCTTGGGCAAAAAATCGTTCCAATCAAACGGCACTGATAATGAATTTTAGTGTTTGCAACAGTCATTACTGACTATAAAATTAAATGGCAATGCAAAGAATGGTAATATTACCAACACTAAATGTTAACATGCGCATTGATTGTCAATTGATTTTGCACCAAAAAAATTAAATTAAAATCAGGATGATTCAGTTGCACTAAATTAATATCCAACATGAACAGTAAATACCAACTGAATGATAATTAGTGTTTCACATTATAGGTTCAATGAGACTAAATTTTATTATCAATGTATTTTACAAAATTCACTAAAGAGTACAAATCATTATCTAAAAGGTGCAAATTCTATGCGTGGGTTCAATTCTAGAGACACCTCAAAGTATTTTCAATTTAAGAAATTCATGCAAAGAGATTTTGAAAAGTAATCGTAAAACAAATACTTTTAACCTATGTCCCACTCACTCAATGATCGCCCTCAAAGTGGATGTAGTCCACCCCACTGTCTACATTCATTTCTAATATCCGAACCTTAAACCAATCATACCATGCAGCGAGACAAATAAACTACATCATACTGAAATGCTCAGCTCAAGGTATCCACTTCACATACACAAGCCTCTCAAATTTTCCAGTCTCAGCAGCCAAGGGCAATAGAGAAATAATCACAACTCAAATTTCAGGAATGCGCATACTTTTACAATGAGGGGGGTACACAGACGCAAAGACAGTTTTTTCTTTGCAGCAGACCACATCCAGCCGCATCGTATATCTACATTGAATTACAATCCAAACCTATCATACGAATGCAAAATTGCTCCCCGACGTTCGATCTCAACTCTTTAAAACTAGGACGAAGCCTCTTCAGAATTTTTGTCCACCCGACTTGTTGGGCAAATTGGGCAGATTGCTCTGGGCGCCGCTCACAGCGTCACTCGCCTTGTTCTTGGCATCGGCGGCGACGTCGCCAGCGCTAGAGCCCCCGCCCGTAATCTTGTCGCCCAACTTGCCGAAGAAGCCCTGCGCATCACCCGCAGCTCCGGAGGCGTTGCTCTTGGCGTCACTCAGGGCGCTCTTGGCATCACTCGTAGCGTCGCTCACGGAGAATGTCTGGTCGATGGCGCTCACCTTGTCCTTGGGAATCACATTGCCGAAGCTTTGCTTGGCCTTGCTCAGATTCTCCTTCGCTTTCGACACGGCTTCATCGGCCACGTTCTGCACGTTAGATGTGGCACCGGAGCCCGCCCTGCAAACCGGTTTTAAGCCCCTCGTCAGTCGCATGTCTTACGCATCCAGAATCCCGAGAGAATCGAGTACCATCTACTCATGCAGTCGTGTATACTTCTCATTCTCTTCCATAATCTAAGATGCACCTCCTCCGTCACATAACCATATTCTTACGACGTGAGTGAGATAGAAATGGCACACAACAAGTAGAATTATCTCCTCCTCCGATGCTTACCATATTCTTAAAACATGCGTGTGATGTTTGCGAGTATTCGACATGACACATGCATGTTCGACACACATCTAACAACTTCGCCTAACCTGTCAAAACAGGCCATTCTTAGTTTGCCAAGACGATGAAGGATTAAGGGACGTACTGCTTGGCAGATGATCCGGCGTCCTGCACTCCTTCAGTGAATCTGGCAGGCGAGTCCTTTTCCGTCAGCTTGTCCGCACTCTGCAGCAGTTGGTCGGCTTTCTGCGCCGTCCGGCTGGCACCATCGCCTCCAGGCCCGGTCGCTGCGAACGCCGGCATGCCAGAGACCAAGATCGCCCCCGCGGCCAACAGACCCACAAACGCTTGCCTTCCCGAAGGCTTCGACTCCTGCACACTCAAAACTCACAAACCATCAAACCTCCACTCCACACCATTGCCAACCAATCCCATCAACATGCATCCCATCGCCTCAACAGCTAGAGATCCCATCTCGTGCTACCGAATCACGCACCTCGGCAGCGCTCGCCCGCACAGTGGCATTAACCTTCACAGCGCCCGACCTCCGCACCACAGGCGCGAAGCGAACCGAGCCGAATGCCGGGCTCCCCGACGACCTGCAGCGCTCCATCACGGAGGGCGCCGCGACCAAGGCCGCGCTGGAGCTCGCAACTGCCATGGTGGACGCCATAGCTCAAAAACTTCGGCAAATTCGATATAAACAAATGGTCAGATGGCTCTCAAGTCCTAGAAATCGTACACACAAATGATATGATGCGATGAAGGGGAGAGATTGATGAAGGTGGGGTGAGGAGATGGGTAGTAGTTAAGGGAGTGGCCTCTGACTTGGCGGATGTGGGGGTGCTGCCACTTGGGCTTTGCTCATAGAAGGCGAGGATTGCCTGAAAGGAATGGATAAAGCGAGGCGGGTACGTGGCGATCGGTCGCCCTGCATGTGTCGTGCACAGATTGAGGGTTTGTGTCCAGGGCTCCAGGCTTGCAGATCGTCGAGAAGTCTGTGGGGCCGTGATTGTAGCAGAGCAAGCTGTGGAATCCATTGGTTGCGAGTCTTTGTTCTTTTGGTAATTTTTTTTCTGGTTCTGGTGTTTTTGTTCAGTTTGGCGGTTGTGAGTTGCGAATGTATCTGCGGTCGCGATGGTTCGTTGGAGTCGGTCTCGGCGACGGACGGAGGTCTTGAACGTGATCCCGTCTCTGTTCACCCAGACTGTGGAATGGCATATCCGCTGGAGAAGACCAAGCTGCTTGTGGTAATCAGGGCTTTTTTTTTGGCACTGTAGATGAATAGTGGAGCCCTCTGTGCCCGTTTGTTGGTCAATATTTGGAGGGAGCCAGGCATAGTGGCGGAAATTTGTTAGAGGAAGTTGGAATCTGGCGAAATTTTGCCAAAAAAAAAAAGCCCCAGTGGTAATATGTCAGATTCAGTAACATATAGCCATACAAGTGTTAAGGTAGGAGGCTCATACTCTGACCGGGCATTAAAAGCAAACGTGACTCAAAGGTACATTTTGCTTTCTTCATTGTACCAACTATGCACATTTCATGAGGCGGTTGCTTTTGATGACCACAAATGACCACTTTTTTCCAACTTCAAAAATTTGTAAATAATTTCATAAGGGTCCCAAAAATATGAAATGACTTGTGCTAGATGTCAATTCTACTTGTCTTTCAAGGAAAATTTACTAAAGTTTTTTTCAAGATGTTTAGCCTCCTCCAAATTTAGTTCCAGGCCTTAGATGGTTCATTTATGGACCTCCTACCTTAGGACTGGTTTACACCAACTGAAGGCCGGACTACAAGTTCTCTTGAATTATCAAAGCAGGGATTGGTGGAAAGATTGGTATGGTCCAAGTTGGGTTTACACTTTGGCCATGATCCATGCCATTTTTTGTGGATGAGAAGTCTATTTGGAATCCTACATGGCCAAAGCAGATAGTGTTTTTCCGGTTCCAAGAGTTTTTTTCTTGACCACCTCTTTGAGGTAGGCCTAATGGATTTCTAGGAGACCCTAGCATGCTAGAACCTCACAACTACATATTTCGTTTATTTAAATGATCTTGCGGTTGACGATGTCAAATCTAAATAGATATGGCCCGGCTATGGTTTATCTTGGGTTTATACCAAGACCATGTAAAGTGCCATTACTATTTTTTGTCTTAGGATCTTGCTTTGCATGGTCACATCACTTACATTTAACAAAGTGGGGTACTCTAGAATACTTCTAGTCCTTGGTCTGGTCTTGGTATAAACCGGCCCTAACATAGGAGCGTAGGAGGTCCACAAAGCGCTTGAGCTTGAAAACTGTCCTCTAAGTCAGAGGTACATTATGCTTCTCATTACACCACTATTTTACAAATAGTGTACATTTCAAGAGGTGGACGCTTATCATAACCATTGACTTATCAAATTTTGTATTTCCTTGTTGTTAACTAAAAGAGGATTTTAACACACCAAAAAACGTTTCATTTGGATATTCCTTCATTCCTTGCAAAATCTATAAAGGAATGAAGGGTTTTTTGGTAAATATTCTAAAATCATTTCTTTAGTGAAGGTAGATATTAATTGGATGTATGGCTAGTGAAGATGGTGCTTTTGATTTAGTGGCGCATTTAACAATTCCTATCTTATATGTAAAGAAGTTTGAGTATACACTTATTCAAAAAATAGAACTTCTTGCAGATTATTTGCTTGTTAGACAATATAAGCCTTTTTATTTCTCATCTTTCTTAAGTTCATTATTAGTTGCCTAAATGGCATTATTACAGTTGCATGAGTAATGAATGGTACATTCATTGTTAGTGAGGGTGCATTAGACAAAGTATCAAAATCTTGAGAAAAATAAAATAGACCTTAACTTGATGGAGGATGGGCATTGGAGGGGAGTAGAGTAGGATTGTTTTGCCTTTTTGATTGATGGGGTTATTTTGTTCAAGGACCAAGGTTATAGATGTTTGTCCTTGGAGTGAATGTATACTTTTAATGGATGGTCAAGTAATGATCTTCATATAAATAATTCTAGAATGATTTTGGTTCAAAATATAGGCTACGAGAGCATGTCCACCAATTTGTGTAAAAAATGATTTATTAGACTATGAATGGCATGTGAGGTGAGAGGAAGGGGACCACTTTGTTACCATTTTCCCACTAATGCTCCCTAGAAAAAGCATAAGCTATTAGGAACTCTCAAGCCTCGAGGTATAGGCTTATCAAGGTACTAAAATTCATCGCTAATCCAACACGTTAGATACTTGAGGAGGAAAAAAAATTGAATGTTTGTACAAAAGGGTCAGGTTTTAAAAATTGGAAAAGCTTTTGAAGTTTGAAGCTAAAACTTGGATAGAAGTTCACAGCTTTTGCTCATTGTAGAATCATTGTTGAAAATTTAGGATGCTTTGTTTGTCAACGGTGCTAGTATATGAGCTGAAGAATGTGAGCTTGTGAACATTGAACCTACAATATAGGTACCTATAATATAAATACCACACACTTTAGAAGTTGTATGTATCATAAACTCCTATAATATGGGTATTTGTTACATATATATCCTATAATCATAAACGGTTTCTATAATATATACACCTATAACATAGATGTATACTATTCTAAACTCATGGGCTCACACTCCTAAGCTCACATAATAACAACCCTCCTTTGTTTGTCAATCATATAGTATAGACAAATGGAGACAAAGACTTCTTATTGCTAGGGATTTTTTTAGACAGGATAATGCAAAACATGAGATAATGCTTCACTTTGTTTAAGGATTCGGATTTTACTAGGCGGAAAATGAAGCCGCAAGAAGGCCAACTGGCTTTGAAAGAAATCATTGGAAGATGAAGCTTCATGTAAAGGTGAATAATTCAAAAAATAATTGAATGGTGCAATTTTTATTTTTACTTTTAAACAAATGAAAAGAATTTCATTGCAAAGAGAGAAGAAAACAAGACCGCCAGCCACAAATGTCCTGACGGGAGAATGGTGCGATTTTGAAGAACGTTTGGACGTGATTGAAAGTTCTAATTGCAGGCACAATGAGCAATGCTCGCTTGATACTAACACAATTCCCGCCTAAGTGTTGTCACCAAATTTCCCGCTTAGTTGTCCCTAATTTCGCGCCTTATTTTTTCATCTGTTAATTGAAACTTCTTTTTCCATCTAATATCACTGAGCTTTGTTTTTGCCGGCAAAAGATTCCCTGCTAGACTAAGAGAAATTCTTGCTTCTCTTTGGCAACATGAACAAAACCTTAGTTCTTTGGAGTCTGTCTTCTCGAATTTTTTTATAGTACAGAGAAAGTATGACCAGTGAAATGAATATTCATTCTGCAACTTTCAGATCAAAATCCTCATAGTCAATGCCTAACTTTGATGTTCATTTCATGCAACTGAGCCAGACTCTCATGGAATCAAAACCCTCAAAATTGATCAATCCTGAAGTTACAATATGAATTTCAGAATTATTTTGACTTGTTGGGCAAATTGGGCAGACTGCTCTGGCTCACAGCCTCGTTCGCCTTCTTCTGAGCACTGACGGCGACGTCGTCGCCACTGCCCGTAATCGGGTCGTCCAACTTGCCGAAGAAGCCCTGCCCGCCACTCGCAGCCCCGGAGGCGTTGCTCTTGGCGTCGCTGAAAGCCTTCTTCGCATCGCTCGTAGCATCGCTCACGGAGAATGTCTGGTCGATGGCGCTCACCTTGTCCTTGGGAATCACATTGCCGAAGCTTTGCTTGGCCTTGCTCAGATTCTCCTTCGCTTTCGACACGGCTTCATCGGCCACGTTCTGCACGTTAGATGTGGCACCGGAGCCCGCCCTGCAAACCGGTTTTAAGCCCCTCGTCAGTCGCATGTCTTACGCATCCAGAATCCCGAGAGAATCGAGTACCATCTACTCATGCAGTCGTGTATACTTCTCATTCTCTTCCATAATCTAAGATGCACCTCCTCCGTCACATAACCATATTCTTACGACGTGAGTGAGATAGAAATGGCACACAACAAGTAGAATTATCTCCTCCTCCGATGCTTACCATATTCTTAAAACATGCGTGTGATGTTTGCGAGTATTCGACATGACACATGCATGTTCGACACACATCTAACAACTTCGCCTAACCTGTCAAAACAGGCCATTCTTAGTTTGCCAAGACGATGAAGGATTAAGGGACGTACTGCTTGGCAGATGATCCGGCGTCCTGCACTCCTTCAGTGAATCTGGCAGGCGAGTCCTTTTCCGTCAGCTTGTCCGCACTCTGCAGCAGCTGGTCGGCTTTCTGCGCCGTCCGGCTGGCACCATCGCCTCCAGGCCCGGTCGCTGCGAACGCCGGCATGCCAGAGACCAAGATCGCCCCCGCGGCCAACAGACCCACAAACGCTTGCCTTCCCGAAGGCTTCGACTCCTGCACACTCAAAACTCACAAACCATCAAACCTCCACTCCACACCATTGCCAACCAATCCCATCAACATGCATCCCATCGCCTCAACAGCTAGAGATCCCATCTCGTGCTACCGAATCACGCACCTCGGCAGCGCTCGCCCGCACAGTGGCATTAACCTTCACAGCGCCCGACCTCCGCACCACAGGCGCGAAGCGAACCGAGCCGAATGCCGGGCTCCCCGACGACCTGCAGCGCTCCATCACGGAGGGCGCCGCGACCAAGGCCGCGCTGGAGCTCGCAACTGCCATGGTGGACGCCATAGCTCAAAAACTTCGGCAAATTCGATGTAAACAAATGGTCAGATGGCTCGCAAGTCCTAGAAATCGTACACACAATTGATATGATGCGATGAAGGGGAGAGATTGATGAAGGTGGAGAGAGGAGATGGGTACAGTAGTAGTTAAGGGAGTGGCCTCTGACTTGGCGGATTTGAGGATGCTGCCACTTGGGCTTTGCTCATAGAAGGCGAGGATTGCCTGAAAAGAAAAGGATAAAGCGAGGCGGGTACGTGGCGATCGGTCGCCCTGCATGTGTCGTGCACAGATTGTGGGCTTCAGTCCAGGACTCCAGGTTGTGGAGCACTGGTAAGATAGATGGTCGAGAAGTCTGTGGGGCCGAGATTGTAGCAGAGCAAGCTTTGGAATTCATTGGTTGCGAGGAATGCGAGCCTTTGTTCTTTTGATAAGCTTTTTTAATTTTTTGGCGTTCTGGCGGTTGAGAGTTGCGAATGTATCTGCGGTCGCGATGGTTCGTTCGAGTCGGTCTCGGCGACGGACGGAGGCTTGTGATCCCGCCTCTGTTCGCCCAGGTCTCTGTAATGGAATGGCATATACGCTGCAGACCAAGCTGCCGATGAGTAGATATTTTGGTAGCAGACCAAGCTGCCGATTGAGTAGATATTTTGGTGGCTTGACTGTGGAATGCAAGCAAGTTAGCACAATCATCCATCCACCCACCACTTTCATCCGTAATATCATCCATCTCTTCTATTAAGTTTGCATGGTATATTCTTCTATATTTAGGTGTCATATTTGTTTTGTTTGTCACGGTGAGATCTTCCGGACTGTGTGTCCCCCGGTGGCGTGCTTAATACTGTTGGAAAGCCCTCGGCGAGGAAGGGTGCACAGGCTTGGTTTCGTCGCGTTTGGAGTTATGGTGAGGAAGTTATTGAACTTCTAAGTATTTATGGATCAAAAAATTAGGAATTACTTTTACTTTGATTTTGGTCGCGCTCTTGGTACCGTCGGAAAGCTCTTGGCGAGGAGAGGTGCACGGGCTTGGTTTCATGGCGTTTGGACCTACGGTGGGAAAGTTATGGGTTTTTGAGTTATTTTTGGTTCTCAAAAACTATTAAATTATGCTAAATTAGGTATCTTTTGAACCGTGTGTCAATTGATCATATTTTTGGTACCACTAGAAAGCTTTCGGCAAGGAGGGGTGCACGGGCTTTGATTCGTGGCATTTGAACCTACGGTGGGAAAGTTATTGATTTTTGAGTTATTTTCAATTCTTAAAAATTACTAAATTATGCTAAATGAAGTATCTTTTGAACTATGTGTCAATTGGTCACGTTCTTGGTACCGTTGGGAAGCCCCCAACGAGGAGGGGTGCATGGGCTTTGTTTTGTGGCGTTTGGACTCATAGTAGAAAAGTTATTGAATTTTGAAGTTTTTTGTGAGTCAAAAAATTAGAAAATGACTTTTACTTCTGTTTTGGTTGTGGCAACGGCACAAGGCTACACTGGGTGTTTGTTTGTTTGTTTGTTTGTTTGTTTGTTTGTTTTGTTTTGTTTTGTTTAGTTTTGTTTGTCACATCGAGATCTCTCGGACGGTGCATTCCCGGGGGGCGTGCTTAGTACCATCGAAAAGCCCTCTGCAAGGAGGGGTGCACGGGCTTGGTTTCGTTGCGTTTGGAGTTAAGGTACGGAAGTTATTGAATTTCAAAGCATTTATGGGTCAAAAAATTAGGAAATTACTTTTACTTTGATTTTTGTTGCGCTCTTGGTACCGTCAGAAAGCTCTCATCGAGGAGGGGTGCACGGGCTTGGTTTCGTGGCGTTTGGACCTACAATGCAAAAATTATGGATTTTTGAGTTATTTTTAGATCTTAAAAATTAGTAAATCATGTATCTTTTGAACCATGTGTCAATTTGTCATGTACAGTGTGAAAGTTATAGATTTTTTGAGTTATTTTTGGTTTTTAAAATGACTTTTACTTCTATTTTGGATGTGGCAATGGCACAGGGTTTCACGATAAGACAGGTTGTTTGTTTGTTTGTTTTGTTTGTCACGTAGGGATCTCCCGGACCATGTATCCCCTAGTGGCGTGCTTGGTACCGTTGGAAAGCCCTCAGCAAAGAGGGGTGCATAGGCTTGGTTTCGTGGCGTTTGGACCTCCCGGGGGAAAGTTATAGATTTTTGAGTAATTTTTGGATCTTAAAAATTACTAAATGATGTTAAATTATGTATCTTTTGAACCGTGAGTCAAATTATCACGTTTTTGGTACCATTGGAAAGCCCTCGGCCAAGAGGGGTGCATGGGCTTTGTTTCGTGGTGTTTGGACCCACAATCGGAAAGTTATGGGTTTTTTAGTTATTTTTTATTTTTAAAATGACTCTTACTTTTTTTTTGGTTGTGGCAACGGCACAGGGCTACACTAGTACCTTAAGACAGGGTGTTTGTTTGTTTGTTTGTTAGTTTGTTTGCACTACAAGAGAAAGGGGTGTTTTAAGTGAGTTTTTAAGTAGTGTCCTAGACATATGATTTTAAGTAATGACCTTTAAGGAGATTTTTAGCAAAATTTGACTTAAAAACATGTGTTTTAAGTCAAATTTTGCTAAAAATCTCCTTAAAGGTCATTACTTAAAATCATGTGTCTAGGACACTACTTAAAAACTCACTTAAAACACCCCTTTCTCTTATAGTGTTGTTTGTTTGTTTGTTTGTTTGTTTTGTTTTGTTTTGTTTGTCACATCGAGATCTCCCGGACCATGCGTTCCCTAGTGGTGTACTTGGTACCGTCAGAAAGCCCTCGGCGAGGAGGGGTGCACGGGCTTGGTTTCGTTATTGAATTTCAAAGTATTTATGGGTAAAAAAATGAGGAAATTACTTTGATTTTGGTCGCGTTCTTGGTACCATCGGAAAGCTCTCGGTAAGGAGGGATGCATGGGCTTTTTTTCGTGGCATTTGGACCTATGGTGGGAAAGTTGTATATTTTTAAGTTATTTTGGAATCTTAAAAACTACTAAATTATGCTAAATGATGTATTTTTCAAATCAAGTGTCAATTGGGCACGTTTTTGGTACCACTAGAAAGCCCTCGGCAAGGAGGGGTGCACGGGCGTTGTTTCATGGCATTTGGATCTACAATGGAAAAGTTATGGATTTTTGAGTTCTTTTTTATTTTAAAAATTATTTTTACTTTTATTTTGGCTGTGAGAACGGGACTTTAGGGGTTAAAAATGACTTTTACTTCTGTTTTGCCGGGTTGTGGCAACGACACAGGGCTACACTAGTCTAATATTGACAAAAGCTTATCCAAATTTTGACAAAATTTATATTTTTGTGTCACAAAATTCATTACAAGGCGTGCCTGTGCCACTATGGTGAGCAAGGGGGACTTTAGAGGTGATTTTGAGAGAAATGAGGAGTTTCGAGTAGATAGAGCACAATAATGCTTTATTTTGAGACAAAGTGGGTGGCGTTCCACACATGCTTGAAAAGTTGGTGAGAGAACGTATCCAAGGATTCAAAAAACACAATCATCTAAGTTATAAATTAAATGTTATCCCCTAAAGTTCTTTCATGTTTAGAGGCCCAAAACTTCTTCAAAATACTAGTCTCCAAAGCAAGGCTAAAATCTTCATTTATATTTTTATTTTTTAGCAAATCCAACCATAGGATCCTTTAGTTAACTTGTTAGAGTGCTCTCTTTTAAAATTTCAAAATAAAAAACCTTACCAATTGTAAGATCATGATGCTTGGGTTACAAAAAGAAGTATTTTCAACTCTTTCCATATGGTTAGATTTCATCTTTTGAACATTTTACAAAAAAATATGTAGATCCTAAACTTACAATTCTCCATAAAATTTTGAATGAATAAGTTGAGAATACATATAAAAAATTTCAATATTTTTTTTTCATATTCATGCTTGAAAAAATAGTAAGTAGAAAGAAGTAGAGAATGAATTAAACTACTAAAATATCTAAAACTTTAGTTATAGAATTGAAAAATGTCAATCCCAATTGTTGTAAAGTTGTACTAAACAATCCAAATCCTAAGATTTTATTTTTCTGAAAATATTGAAAATTCACTTAAATAAAGGACTTCAAATAACTTTAGAGTAGACATTTTACAATTGCCCACAAACCAAAAACTCCTCATAACTTTCATCTCATTAATCAAAATGGAATGATTCAAAGCTTTCCACGTATATTATAAATCTAAAAAAACAAATTCAATATTTTATTTCTAAAAAAGTGATTTTTCCCTATTTGCCCGGTTTTTTGGATTGAGAAAAAAACTACATACTATACAATAACTTTTTAACTATGAAGTCAAAAATCATGAAAATTATTGGGCCTTATAGCTACTCCTCAACTACATGTTGTGTGAAAATTTCAGAGAAGAAAATAAAAATTCCACTTGTAGTGAGTTGCCCAAAATCGCTAATTTGCCAAAAAAAAAAGTTTGGTCCTTTAGGGGTTATAGCTTCTCAAAGTTGCTAGTGTCATGGTTGTGAATTCAAGGTGTGGGATGTAGAAGAGGGGGGTCATAGAGGGATACTTCATTCAAATAAGGTATACCCCATATTATTGAAAATTTAAGAAGACAAAAATTCCAAAATGCTAAGGCTTACGAAGAGCTCAACTATGAGCTAAAAGTTATGGGCAAACATAGGAGATAGAGTCTTAGAGAATATCACCTTTCACGGGACTCAGAACTTTGGACGGCTATAACCTGCTCAATATTTATTGCATTTGAAAAAGTGAGTAGTTCAAGGAGACTTGCTCAAAGCCAGTAGATTACAAAAATATGCTTGTCCACTGGATTTGGAGTCCAGAGCTAAAACATTACCTTGATGGAAGGATCAGAAGTCCCTTAGAAATTGGTCTTGAGGCTAAGACATGGGAATCAGATGATCTTTCAAGATAGAAGTTTTTTTTAGATGTCTTAATGAACTATAAGAAGGGGAGATTGTTGAATCCATAGACGGTATTATGAGGAGATGTGGTCTCCCTTCTCATTCGCAAATGGTGTCGTGGTGAGCTAAAGTAGTTACAAGTAGTAAGATTGGTGATGGAGACTCATCACTACCTTCATGACACCTTACGATGCTCTTGGGCACTCTATGATATCAGTTAGATGGTGTTCCGTTCCACTCTAGATAAAGACGTTGAGTCCCAAGGTAAGTCCCAAGATGAATCTTGAAGTGAGATTGTTTGGGCCTAGTGGAGAGTTGGGTACCATTCAAAGGCGGTTAGTACTAGTAGGGTGAGTATTGCTACTTAGTGAAAGCTTGGACATCAATGGAAGTTCTGCCTACATTTCATCAAATGACATGTCCCATTGTCTTGTTTTTAATGTTTTCATCCACATTTTATATTTGTATTTCTAATGTAAAGTTAACCAATAGTAAATTCAAGTGAGATTTAGAGAAATTTAGCCACATAAAAAGTTGTTAGAATCCTTGGTGATGATTTTCTTCAATACTTTGTTGGTCAGAGGTATTTGTACAACGCTCTACCACCATTCCCATTGTGAAAGCAAACCATTGGCATTACAGAGTGCTAAAAAAAATTTCAAAAATTTGATAACTTGGCAAGAAGCCATGAATCAATTGCCAAAATCCTTTCTTCTGAGAAGGGGGAGCTACAATTGAAGACTTGTTCTTAGAGAAGATAAATCCATGACCTCTCCTTATAAAAAGAGGATTTATCTTCCAATCAAATTATTAATTTTTTTTTAAAACAAAAACTTTTAGATAGTACACAAATTCTCTTCTAATAAAGTTATGTAGCTTTAAAGTCACTTCTTTTATCTCTTCCAAGACAATCGTGAAATCTACAACATACAAATTCTTGTATCTACAACATTTTGAAATGGTAGGAATTCTTTCTTCTTCTTGACCCTTGAAGAACATTGCAAGCCTGAAGGATATTTTTAATTGAATTTGCATATGGTTTTTGATTTTAAATACTTTTAAGCTTAACTATGTAAATGTAGCTCCAATGATCTTCTTATAGTTCCATTTTAACCCTTGAAGAATGCTAAGGACCAAAAGTGTCCAATGAATGACTTCACTTATCATGTCAAAACAAACAATGCATCTATTGGGCCAATAATTGGAGCATTTTGGTGACTAGCTTGGTCATGGAGGGTTGTTTATCATATCCTTTAAGGGTTTGATTTATTCCTTGGATGATATTTATATAGTAGAACTTCTATAAAGTGAAATTTTGTAAGCCAATAACCTCTCTAAAGTGATATTATTCCTTCAGTCTCGGCCTGGACACATTGAAGATGTTCAAAATAAGTAAAAAAAGAAAAACAACTTTCATTGAATTTAGAATCCAGATGTTGATATAGTGAATATGACTTCAGTCTAGAAGCGCCACAAAATTATGGCCCACTTAAAAAAATTTCAAACATCATTAATGCCATAGCCCCTCTCTAAAGCATGCAAACCCTCAATCTCTAAAGCAATAACCTCTCTAATGTAATATTCTCCTCTAATCCCGGAGCTATTATCTTATGGAAGCTCAATCTACTATATTATATTAGAGAGGGTTTAATTATAAAACTCCCAGCGGCGGCGACTGTCAGCTTGTTTTGGATCAAACTCCAAACAGAAAGCACCCCATCAAGAATTTTGGAATTCGATGGGTCCAAGATCAAACGCACAGTCTGAGATTGTATTGGCAATTTGATCAAGTTGTTGTCATTAACTACTATACACAAAATAGTGAAATTGGATTTCCTTAACAATTACGAGGGAAACGCCCCAAACCTTCAATATTAAGCAATTTAGCATAGTTAGAGGCACGTTTTCATAATAATAACATTTTTGTAGTATTGGCAAGTGAAAATCATGAATATTAAAAAAAAAAAAAATTTCGGATGTGGTATGTAATTTCTATGATTTTTCAAAGTGTTGGCTCCCTAGACCATTGAAATTGTCACATAGGTGGACCCTAAACCGAAATCTAGGAAAATCAGATGTCAGCAAATTAGAATTAAGTATGTGTCCTTCAAATGTGTCAGCAAATCAAAGCTAAGTATTTCAAGGATACATTAATGGGAAGTCTAAGGACAAATTTAGTAACAGTCTAAGGTACAAGAATGGGAACAAAGATGCTAATGGGTGTTTCTACCTTAGGTTGCCTTCACGGGAGAAGTTACCTCATGACTTATTGCTTGTCTACATGGAGGCACAAACAATTCTCTAAACCTGAGCTATAAACCATTGCACCAACCCATGCAACACACATGGTTCCTACATTACTGCATCCTTCTAGAGTAACTGAACATATTTATATAGTGTAGAATGTCGAGAAATTAGTGAGGGGCAATCTAAGCTCACTATTTTGTGTATTTAGTTTCTTTCAAGTACCATACGTTAGGGTCAGATTCATCATACTCCATACAAAATCGTTTTTTGGGGGGTTGAATTACCTTTCATTAAATGCATTTAGAATTTTTGGAATTTCATTTTACAAGATTTGAAATATTTCATCACCTTTAGTAGTAGGATCCTCATAGCTTAGTAAGTTAGCAAAAGGACTAGTTAAGCTCCAATTCCTTTCAATGAATACAATCTTTCTTCAAAGGTGGGAAAAAGAGACTAAACTTATGTATTCTATAGATTTTTACATTTTTAAAGCGATCGCCTTGGTATATATATATTATTTTTCATTTTTCATTGGGTTTTTTTTGAGGATTCAGATTATTCTCATTAATATTTTCTACACATTTCAATTATGCCTAGTTATAATTTTTGAAAATTTCATTACATGCCATATATAATTATATTTTGAATTATTTTTTAACGAATCTGACCTGAGCGTAGGGTATACTGACAAGAAATGCTAATTGATGGAAAATGCTATCCTTTTGGATGGCATTAGGTGATTGTGTCCAATATTTGACGGACCAATCTGCTCATTCGCCGTGACAGTTGAGCTGCACAAGCTTCGGATTCTTGTTAAATTCGTTATTTGATTATAGCAAACGTTTGCACATGTTTTTTGTGCTCTCTAATTCAATTTTGAATTTCGTGTCTGCTGTAGGGATGGACTAGAGTCATGCAGTATTACTCTTTAGTTTACGTAAAGGCGGCACTAAGGATGCGGAAGCGCATATGTGAGACTTTGTCTCGTTTTTTTGCATTGTCTTTTAGAGGCGATCACAAGCGGAGAATGCATGCGGATAGGGGATTGTCTTGCTATTCAACCGGAGGTCTACTAATATATGGCCGATGCAATTGTCAAAAGACTGTGTACAGCCCGTTCAACAATCTTACCGTTCTTGAAGCATTTGTTAAACTCAAAGAGCGCAAATAACTGATATGTAGTCTTCGTCTATGCACATAATTTTTCTTTTTTGTTTTGATTGGATTAAGATGAGCAGAACGGGAAAATGGCAATCAATCAAGAATCTGGATGCTTTTCCTCGAGCCGAGGATCCTTTGATGCAAAAGACTTCCTCTGGTGTAGCAAGTTAGTACTAGCTTGCATTGGATTATAGGTCTTCCTTGGATATTTTAAGTTCATGCGGATTTAGAGATTTTTTCTACTACTGCACGAATATCTAATTTTTCCTACGTTTTAGGTCTCGTCTGTTATTGAGACCGCCCCCAAGGACAAGATTTGATGCATTGATGCGGCAGTCTCAGGAGTAAGACTATTTATAATGGCCATTCTCTTTGTTCACGAGCTTCACTATTATCTAGAGGTATTCAAATTTTGTTTTCTTTTTGTTTCAGTGTGTTGTGTTTTCTTATAATTACTCTTCAATAACATGAAAATCCTTTGACCACAGATGTCAGTGAATGTCAAGCGCGGGGAAAAATTGACAATTCACATAAATGTGACCTTTCTTGCTCTGCTCAGCGAAGGTTTGTTGCCAGCTCTTCGATTCCGGATGCTCCCCAACGTTCGGTCTCAACTCGACTCGACAAAACTGAACGAAGCCTCTTTAGAATGCTTGTCCGCCCTTCTTGTTGGGCATGTTCGGCAACTTGTCTTCGCAAGTTGGGCAAACCTTGCTCTAGGCGTCGCTCACAGCGTCGCCCTCCTTGCTCTTGACTTCGGCGGCGACGTCGCCATCGTTGGCCGTGATCTTGTCGCCCAACTGGTTGAGGAAGCTCTGCGCGTCACCCGCAGCCCCGGAGGCGCTACTCTTGGCGTCGTTGATGGCGCTCGAAGCGTCGCTCACGGAGAATGTCTGGTCGATGGCGCTCACCTTGTTCTTGGGAATCACATTGCCGAAGCTTGCCTTGGCCTTGTCCAGATTCTCCTTCGCTTTTGTCACGGCGTCGTCGGCCACGTTCTGCACGTTAGATGTGGCACCGGAGCCCGCCCTGCAAACCGGATTTAAGCCTCTTAGTCGCATATCTTATGCATCCAAAATCCTCGGAGAATCGAGTATCATCTACTCATGGAGTCGCGTATATTTCTCATTCTCTTTCATGTTCTAAGATACCTCTCCTGTGTCACGTAACCATATTCTTACAACATGCGTATAATACATGCGAGTATTGCAGAAATGGCACACATGTTCGACACATATCCAAAAAGAAGACGGATACTCATTACCACCACAGAAACCTCGTATGGTTATCATTCTCTTCTGGTGCAAGACACCCCTCCTCGATCTGATACATAACCATATTCTTACAACATGCGTGTGATGTTTGCGAGTATTCGAGATGACACACATGCATGCTCGACACACATCTAACGATGATAGATGCTCATTGACACCGTAGAAACCACGTCAACTTCGCCTAACCTGTCAAACACGCCATTCTTGGTGACAAGAAGTTTGCGAATACGATGAAGGATTAAGGTTTGGCAGATGATCCGGTGCTCTGCACTCCTTCAGTGAATCTGGCAGGTGAGTCCTTCTCCGTCAGCTTATCCGCACTCTGCAGCAGCTGGTCGGCTTTCTGCGCCGTCCGGGTGGCACCGTCACCACCAGGCCCTGTCGCTGCGAACGCCGGCACACCAGAGACCAAGATCGCCCCCGCGGCCAATAGGCCCACCACCGCTTGTCTTCCCGAAACCTTTAGCTCCTACACACACAAACTCACAAACCATCAAACCTCCACTATATACCATAGCCAACCAACCCCATCGCCACAACAGAGATCCCAACTCATACTACCGAATTACGCACCTCGGCAGCGCTCGCCCGCACAGTGGCATTAATCTTCACAGCGCCCGATCTTCGCATTACAGGCGCAAAGCGAACAGAGCCGAATGTCGGGCTCCCCGACGACCTGCAGCGCTCCATCACGGAGGGCGCCGCGACCCAGGCCGCGCTGGAGCTCGCAACTGCGGTGGTGGACGCCATAGCTCAAAAAGTTTAGCAAATTCGATCTAAACAAGTGGTTGGATGGCTCAAGTCCTAGAAATTGTACACACAAATGATATGATGCGATGATGGGGAGAGATTGATGTGGGTGGGGAAAGGAAATGGGTAAGCTAGCATGTAAGGGAGTGGCAGCTGACTTGGTGGATGTTGGAGAGCTGCCACTTGGGCTTGGTTCATAGAAGGCGAGGATTTCCTGGAGGAATGGCTAAAGCGGGGCGGGTACGAGGCGATCGGCCGCCTTGCATGTGTCGTGCACGGATTCTGGGTTTGTGTGCAGGCTTGTGGAATACTGACAGATGGTGGAGAAGTCTGTAGGGCCGTGATTGTAACAGAGCAGGCTTTGGAATCCTTTAATTTGGTTGCGAGCCATTTCTATTGGTATTTTATTTGTCTGCTATTGAGACTGCCGCTAAGGACACAATTTGATGCACTGATGCGGCAGTCTCAGTAGTAGGCCTAACTTATTTATAATGGCCATTCTCTTCGTTCACGAGTTAACTAGCTACACTAAAATTGGTAAATAGTGTTGGCAACACTAATTGTCCCACCTAACACTAATTGTGATTTGCAAGGTTAGTGTTAGATCATTATTTACCAAATCTAACACTATTTTAGCTCGATAGTAAAATCAGATGAATGACAGAGAGAGTCAGAATTTTTACGAGAGTGCATTTAGTGTTAGATGGGAACTAAATGAAATGCTGAAATAGACAATGAGATGCTGAAATGCTGAAATAATTAATGAAATGCTGAAATAAATAAATGAAATGTGAGAAAATGTTGAATTGCTGAAAAAATGCTGAATTGCTGAAAAATGCTGAATTGCTGTGAGAAAATGCTGAATTGCTGAAAAAATGCTGAATTGCTGTGAGAAAATGCTGAATTGCTGAAAAAATGTTGAAAAATGCTAAAATAAAAAAGTGGCGATCAAAAAAAAAAAAAAACTATTTTTCAGAGGAAATAGAGGAGAGAAAGACAAATCCAATGGTGTCATTCAATGTTCAATCACATACATCAAAAAAAAGATATAGGCAACGGAAGTTTGAAATTTGAAATCAAGCAGCAAAGGAATCGGCGGGAAACCACAAAGTATATACCACTCCCCACCCCACCCCCGTGGAAGGAGCCTCTTCTTTCACAATCTCTCCACCGGACAAGGGAAAATGAAAGTTTTCTTAGAGAACGAATTGGACGGCAAGAGGTGTGGAAAACACAGTTTTCTAGGGAAGGGCCAAAGTTTGACGGCAAGAGGCGGAAAATACAGTTTTCCAGGGAAGATCCAGAGTATGACAACAAGAGGCAGAAAACACAGTTTGCCAGGGAAGGGGCAGATTTTGACAGCAGGAGATAAGTGCCCCAACACTATTTATACATAAGTTGGAAAATAGTGTTGGGGGGTAAAAACAGGGAACAACACTAATTATCACCCAACACTATTTACCAATTTTAGTGTAGATACTGTCACTGTGCACGAGGTACAGTATTCAAATTATGCTTTCTTTTCGTTTCAGTGTTTTTGGTGTTTTCTTATAATTATTCTTCAATAATATGAAAATCCCTTGACACAGAAGTTGGTGAATGATAAGCGCGGGGAAAAATTGACATTTCCTGCTCTGCCCTGCGAAGGTTGTTGTCAGCTCGTCCGAATTTAGCTGGTTTTTCCGATTTCTTTCACTAATTTCATGACTTCTGCGTTTTATTTTCTCTTGTGTAGCTCTTTACATCTCTGATACCTTTGTGCATTGGTCGACGTTGGGGAGGGATCTATAGTGGATGTACAGTACATGCCAGTATTACGTGTGTAAATATTGGCTGTTAGTCTATTACTAGCAATTTGCATTAATCACAGAGCAAAATATTGGCCCTCATTTTGTTCTATAATTTATATTTTCATGTGATTTGCGACTGGGGTTCAGATTTTGATGCGGAAATAGGGATTGCGAGCACTGCCCAACTTTAGGTTCTTCAAGGATGCCGAGAGCAGGTGCATTATGCTCACTGGGGCCAAGCCAAAAGATCTCAAGACCAGGTATGCTGAACACTGCGGGCAACCTCTCAAATTGTAGGCCTACCATAGGCACCCAATTATTCTCCCAAGCATCCAGGATTGATGTAAACTGCAAACATTCTGGCTGGAGTTGGCGGATTCTTTGTATCAATTTGTCGACGTGACATTGTTTTAATAAATACAGACTGTATTTTTCATGCAAGGAGGAAGGTACTGTGAAGCTTGTCATTACTTAACCCGACTATGAGAATTCATGTTTTCCCTTCCGCTTTTGTTCAATAATGCACTTGGTGAGCACGTGGTGTTGTCAGAGTATGGCTGTTGAGGTTTTGTATGTAGAAAAGAAACCTGGTTGCCTGCTGATGGAATCATGCTGCCATTGATATCTGTTTTTACGGCTTATGATGTGTGCTGCACTAGGCTTCATGCTTGCTGTCATAGTTGGTGTCACACAGTCCCTATATTTTGAGTTGTGTTTTTGGCAAAGTAGGAATGGTCTACAGTCTACCGTGATAATTCTTGATACCTCAGGTACTCTTGGTTCATTTTTCTGTTCAATGGTGTACCGTACATGTAGGTCATTTTCGGAAATAAGTAGGTAAAATTTGGATTGTGTCTAAAATTTTAAAAATTGTACAACCTTCTCTTAAAATCTGAAATTTTTTTCATTGTTGCTAATTTTGAATATCCCAAAATTATTTTTGAGAAAATTTAGAAAAATGAACACATTTACGCATGAATAGAAAAAAACAATCCGAAATTAGGAGTGTCTAGAAATTAGAAAAAGCAAAGTGCCAAAAGCCAAGAAATCCAAATCAAGCTACCAAATTGTCAAACTACAAAAACTAAACTATTTCGGCAGCAAGGTACCAAAACTAACCTACGCGTAGGATACAATACATTCACTTAATTGAAAAGAATCCAATAATACCTGTGATAAAAAATGAGAGTTGAACCCTCACAAAGCTAAGACACTCTAGACTATATGATGAAGTAAACATTTGATCCATAGAGGATATGATGGAACCGGAAAAGCCTTGCAAAAGTAGAAATCTCATTCATTGTTACCTTGAGTAGGAAATTCTTTAGATATTGCAAACTTGGTATTTGATGAGCACAATGTCTCATGGCTAATTTACCTAAAACACATTCAACTAAATATTACTAATATTATGGTATGCAAATACAATTGTAGAAAGCCTTCAATCACCAAGTGCCCGACATAGAAGGAGTGCATTGTTGGTTTTATGGTAGTAGATAATCAAAGTCTCTTTTTTTAATTTCAATACCATCTACAACCTCATCTATAAGGTGTTGGCTATACAAAACAAAAATAAGATTGGACTCTTTGATTGAGAATCAATAACAATTGAAATCAGGTGTTGACTTGGTCGGCAGGCTGCCTTCCATGAGCTCAAATCAACATCTTGGAATTAGAGAAGACGAAATAAACTTTGAAAAAATCAACACCTCACAACATAAGATGTGATGAAGTAAACAAACTTGTTGTAGAAAATCATGAAAGACGAGCAAGGTGGATGTCTTGCAATAAGATGTCTATTGCTCTTTGCTTTTGCATTTGGAGACAGATAACCTCAAATTTCGCTCGTTCTGCAGCTCAAGCAAGGACAGTGCAGAGGCAATGAAGGGTAGAAAGAAGAATTTTGAAGCCTAGGGTAACTGAAAATTCCAGTGCACAAGGACATACTTTGATTCTGTAATTTTTGGAGGATGAAGTATTTGTGATCTGGGTAGCACCTCAACAAAATGATACGGAGTAGTTTACTTCAAAAACGATCACCAAGAAAAAAATCGAACTAAGACATTACTTTGATAAGAGAGAGAAAAAGGCATTTCAAGTCACCCATCGTCCCATTTTTTAAAACTTTGTCCCTTAGGGGTTCATGAACTTTGCATAGGCATACACATATATATGTCTTCTTGAGATAAAATTTGCGACTTCTTCTACAGTATCATTCTTCATTATTAAATTACATTTTTGGCTTGTCACAAATGTCTGAAACAATAAATGTACTAAATTTTTAATGATTAGTCCTTTATGTCCTTTGGAATTCATGATTTTAAGTTGCAAACTTTGATTGATCATATTTGCAGGAAGTATAATTCAAATGGAGTATTTTATTATATTATTAGCTTGAGTGAAGAACATTGCATGCATTGGTTTAAAAAAATTATTATTGAAATAAATAAACAAACCCATATAAACTCATCAAAATTGCTTAAAAAAACATGAGGTCCAATTTGGACTTCTTAGTCCTTAAAGGGTTAAAGTACAATTTTCTATCTATATTTTAACCCCTAAAGGATCAGTCTGCTATTTTTAGCAACATAGCAATTTTGGGCAGGTACGTGTGACTAGAGATTTTTATATTTTAAGCTGAAACTTTAATAGAAGGTGGGGACGAGGAATATCTTTCATGTGCACTAAATTTCATGACATTTTGAAATAGGAGTCAAAAGTTATGGCCTAATATGTTACTTTTTTCACTGGGCGGGCAGTCTTGGCAAATCTAAAAAAAACACTTTTTTCAAAAATAAAAATTTGAAATTGTATTTCTAAATTTATATATATGTGAAAAGCTTTTAATCATTCCATTTTGATCAATGAGTCAAAAATTATGAGGAGTTTTAGTTTGCGGGCAGTAATGAATTTTTTACTCTAAAATATACTTTGAAGTTGTTTATCTTACTCAATTTTCAATATTTTTTGAAAAAAATAAAATTATAGGATATAGATTGTTTATTACAACATTACAACCATTGGGATTGAAATTTTTCAATTCTATAATTAACTTCTTAACAATTTAGTGTTTTAAATCATTCTCTACTTTTTTCTACTTACTATTTTTTTCCTGTATGTTGTACCATTCCAAATGATTTGAAATTTTTTAAGCATGTAGCCAACTTGTTTAGAAATAAGAATTCAAAGAAGCACTACCATTTTGGACATTTTTTCATACAAATGTGACCTTGTGAAGTGCAGCTGCCCTGTTTTTCGTAGGACAAAAAAAGGATTTTTGCCAATTCAAATGCTGATATCTTCCAATCTCCACGTGAGAAATTCTGAAATTTTTTCCACGTCTTCTAAAACTAGAATACTATAAGATCCTACGGTTATATGCGTCTAAATTTTTTTTTTCTAAAATTTGGTACTTGTATTAGAAATGGCAGTTTTGGAGCGTTTTTGGTGAAAACATAGACAAGGAACTTTAGGGGTTAAGGTTTAGATGACTTCAACAAGACATTGCAATTTTTTTGCTTTAGATCTCTGAAAGGAAGCTAAAAATTGAATTTTTTTGGTCCAAAATTAATCTTGGATTTTTGGGGCATTGAATAATTTGGAATTTTGAAAGAAAATATCATTTTGATTACATTGAATATTAGGTCAAAATCATTAAAAATATAGCCCACCTATTTTTCTACTTTTCTATATGCAATCAATACATTTATTATAGTGATAATACATGAACCCCAAACACTATACCGTAGCTTATGCAAGAACTTGAAAATGCTCATTCTTTAAAAATTGTGATGCGCGTGCCAAAATATATATATGAAGGAATAAAAAATTAAAATGTAAATAATTCTAAAATGAAAATGAAACATGTCAATTCTATCAATGAGATTGTTTTAGCAAGTAATCTACACCCTATGGATGTTTTTGTTTGAAAAAATTTGAAAATTGAATTCAAAAACAAATCTTGTACTTAATTTTTCCAAATAGATGCCCCAATTGTTTGCAAAGCAACATTTTTATAACTCTTGCAATATTAATTCAAATGGAATGAATTGAAGCATTTTACAATAGACATGCATACATTCTAGGATTGAGGAAATTAAAATATAATAATAAGATTTTTGTGTTTTTCTTTTGCTACTTGAAATCAAACATTTTGTGTTTAAGAGAGAAAATTCTTTGTTCTATGCACCAATTGAAAATGTATTCCCTGAACGTACACTAGTACATTTCATTAACGTCAAAAGAGATTTTTTTAAATGATAATGAAATTTGACATCACGTAAACCCTGCCAAAACCCTAAAAACTTCATTACATGACTTTGAACCTTCATAGATAAACCCCTAAAGGACCAAAGTGTGTGTTTTGGTTGTATAGCGATTTTGGGCAGGCTGGTGTGAATGCAAATCATCATATTTTGGTCTGAAACTTTATTACAAGGTAGGGACGTAGAATATCTTTCATTTGAACAAAATTTCATAGCATTTGAATACATGAATCAAAAGTTACAGAGTGATGTATCATTTGTTTTGTAAAAGGGCAAAACGGGCAAGGAAATATACACTGCAGCTGAAATTTTACAAATCAGCCCATCAATGCATAGGTAGGTGAGAATAACAGGAGTATGCTGGGTTCCAGTACGGGATCCAATGTGCTGGCCCCCTGCGACACTAATGCGACAAACTCTGCTGCACTGCGCACGCTCCACCGGTCATGCCAGCAGGAGGGTTAGAGGGGGTGGAGGTGGGCTAACCAAGGCCGGGTTAGGGCATCTCCACCGGTTCACTACAAACTGCCCCGGTGTCAAATGTGGTGTGCCCGGAAGCCTTTTTGTGACCCACAAGTTGCAGGTTTCTCAATTTGTCAACCCAGGCGGCGGCAGAAATCAATCAGATCACGTCAAGTTGCCGTACCTTCGTCATTTGACTTTAGCCACGGTACTGACAAAAGAAAATGATTTGGACCCGTGATCCGTGGAGGAGCCTAGTTGGGCATTGAGTGGAGATTGAAGGTTCGTCAGAGATGTGCACAAGGGAGTGACGCGTGGAATTTCCTTGCTTGGCTCAAAACATTTCTGCCTTGGAAACTGGGTTCAATAGTGTTGCTGGGAAGTTCCAATGCGTACTGGTGGGGGCCAAAAAGAATGGCGGGGCCTTTGTCAGAAAATTGACACGCCAAACTGTCTTTGGCGTGCCCATTTTCAGCGAACCGGTGGAGATGCCCTTAGTGCCAACCCAACACCCCACACAGTGCAGCCACAATTCAAGACTGTGCTTGATGTTTCAAATTTTGGGAATTACAATCTCGGGTGGGTCACTTTTTGTATATTTTGTGCACCATGTGCGTCAAGGGGGTATTTTTTGGGGGGCTATTTACCTCCAAGGCATCATTAAAAGGGTCCCTATAATTATTTAATTCCAAAAAATGGCCCATTTTAATGCACTCTATCATTACTTATATTGCTAGGGTCAATGCATTTTTTTTAGGCTATATTCATTATAAGTAAATATAGTTAATTGAAAAGTAATGTGAAAGCAAAAGTGTTACAAAAAGAGTCTAAAAAAAATGATTGGAATTCAATCTATCTTCTTGCTTTCTCAAACAATGATCAAACTTCAATGTGGTCATGTGTATAGAAAGAACATGCAAAATAGCTTGTAGTTAAAAGCAAGGAAAGCAATCTGAGCTATATGGATGTCCTACTTTCACAAGCATGAAATAACCAAGGAAAACACAAGGAGTAACAACAAAACACAATTTTCAAACAACTAGGAAACAAACACGTCAAAGTAAAACTTTAGGTTGGGAAAGGACTTGCACGAATTTGTCATTCACATATGTTCAAAAACACAAGGCAATGTGTGGATTTAAATGAAAACAGAAATCAGCTTCTACTAGAGCTTACCTACACAAACATAAGTCACAATACGAAACGCTGCCATAGGGTTTGAAAACAAGAACCCTAACTGAGGTTCTTCCACATCGTTGTTTTGTCCACAAGGTTAATTACAGCCAACGGAACAGCTTTTCATCCACAATATCTCTTACCCAGCTGTACAACCACATGTATACATTGATTATACTAAATACGGTTCCTAGGTACCAATTCTTTGAATCCTAAATTATATGTATAAAATTTTTAATGGCCCAGATTTGTAGGCTACCTATATTATTTATAATGGATTTGTAACTTTGAATGTTCCCTACTTTACTTGTAATTTTTTTATAATTTTTTATAATTTTTGTAATATGTGACTTAAAATAGAATGGATTTTTATAATTTTCAAGGTGTGGCTTAAAATAGAATGGATTTTTATAATTTTCAAGTTATTAAGAAAATAGGATGGATTTTTATAATTTTGAAAATAGAATTATAAAAATCCATTCTATTTTCAAGTTATAACTTGAAAATTATAAAAATCCATTATTAAGAAAATAGAATGGATTTTTATAATTTTCAAGGTGTGGCTTTACTTGTAAATTTTTACCCAAAATGAATAAAATCCACTCTATTTTAAGTTACACCTTGTTTTTGAAATGTGGGAAGTGACCCCAAGATTACAATCTACAATGTGTGAATTATTTATTTTTGGGTGCAATATATGTAGGGCAAGCTTCTGATTGTTCACTTTTGATATTTCAGTTTTTTGGAAGAACGTAATGAATTTCAAAAAATTCCCCATATAAGGCTCGTTTTTGAATGTAGTGATGGCATTGCATTTTTTTTAAATGTTGTACAATTTGAAATGATTTGAAAATTTCAGAGCATGTTGTCAACTTGTATTGAAGAATGAACTCAAAGAAGCACCAACATTTAGGTCAATTTTTCATACCCATATCGCCATGTCAACTGCAGCTGCCCTGATTTTTGCAGGGGAAAACAAAATTGTAACTCAAACGCAAATATCTTGCAATTTAGACAGTGGATTGTTTCAAAATTTTTACCACATCTTCAAAAAAAAAAGCATACTACAAGATCCTACGGTTACATTTGTTCAAAAAAGTTATTTTTCTGAAATTTGGTACTTGTATTCAATAGGGCAGTTTTTTTAGCATTTTTGATGACTACATAGTCAAAGAACTTAAGGTGTTAACTATACCTTGGGTCTTAGATGATGCTATAAGGGTGCGGATGCTTTTACTCTTGAACCTAGGCGGAGGGACAATGACACTAGTTTGTGAGCCTAAAAGCACGAGCTTGAGAGCAATGAGCGTATGTTTTGTGAGTATAGAGCATTGACCAAAAAAAAACTTGAAATTTTAGAAGTCAACAAAGTAAATAGTGGAGAAATTCTAAAATTTTATTATTAAGCCCTATGACCGTGGACCTACGCCCTTGGACTTATGACCGTGGGAGCTTGTCAGCACACCCACCGCACTTGGCTTGGTCCTCTAGGGGGCAATAATTTTAACCCACTTTGAGCCCCAGAAGGGATCTTTTAGTATCGAAAGGGATTTCTTAGGATGACAAAGTTACAAAAAAATAATTTGAAAAAAAATAATTTTTTTTTTAAAGTCCCAATCCCCAAACCTGGGAAGGAGCCTCTCGCTACCGAGAGGGGTTTCTCAGGGTTACAAAGTTGCAGAAAAAAAATTTGATAGATTTTTTTTTAAATATTTTTCTCGCAACTTTGTGACTCCAAAAGGGGTCTCTCGGGGTCACAAAGTTGCCAAAAAAAATTTGAAAAAAATTAATCAATTAATCCTGAAAGTCCCAAATTCCAAACCTCGGGAGGGGGCTCTCGGTATTGAGATGGGTTTCTTAGAGTCACGAAGTTGTGGAAAAAAATGGAAAAAATAAAAAAAATCTTATTTTTTGCAGAGTTCTAAACTCCTAACTCCGGAAGGGGTCTCTCAGTACCAAGAAGAGTTTCTCAGGGTCACAAAGTTGCGATTTTTTTTTAAAAACTAAAAAAACTAAAAACTAAAGAAACAAATTGAGAGTCTCAAACTCCAAACTCCAAGTCTCTCGGTAACAAGAAAGGTTCTTAGGGTGATGAATTTGCAAATTTAAAAAAAAATTTAAAAAAATTTAAGAAGTTTTCTAAATAAAAAATAAATAGTTTTGAGGGTTCCAATTTCCAAACCCCTCAACGGGCTTTTGGAGGGTGATGAATTTGCAACAAAAAGAAAAAAAATTGAAAATTTTTTTTTATTAATTTTTTGAAGTCCCAACCTCCATACCTCCCAAGGGCCTTCTTCGTGCTGAGAGGGATCTTTGATTCTCTAGGGGTGATAGAGTCACCACTAAGAATTAAAAATATAAACAATGGATAGGGTATATGGATAAGGTGTTTGAAAAACATTTAAAGTGTCTCAACTCTATTTCAAGCCAACTAACATATTTTTTTGAAGTTCACTAGCTGTAAAAATCCTCAAATCTTGAACCACGGCCATAGGTCTATGCCTTGAAAATCACAAAAAATTGTGCCGAAAATTGAAGGCTCACAGGCTCTCGGGCTCTTGGACTCACGCTCCAAAGCTCACAAAATAGCACTCCCGGCGGAGGGATGCTTGGGTCAATTGGATGACCCATTTGTTGCAGGATATTTTGATGCAAACCGATATCTGAGATGCAATGATTGATGTGGAGTCGTGGGCTATGAAATGATTCTGGTGCTTTTATTTAAGGAATAAGGTAGAACAACCCAATGCTATTAGTCACCCAATTCCAACATCTATTCGACCATCCCATTTGTATCAATCATCCACCCATTTCCACAACTAGTGTGTCACTAATTTTCTTTGGGCAAGCAATTGGGTGCTATTGTCAAAGAATGATATCAAGTTCATATCTATTTATGGATGATTTAAGGCTAATAAAGACGTGGTTCCTTAAGGTAGAACAACCTATGATAACCCAATTTGCAATCTGGATATCTTGTGCACTATGTTTATTGTTGCCTATATTTTCAGAGAAAGAATTAATTGAACGGACTTAAATCATAAGTAGAATCAAATTAAACAAATAATAACTGAAATGGATACAAATTTTCGAATATATTTGGTTCAAATAGGCTTAATTGTGAACTAATACTTGTCAAAACAAGTTGCAGCTTCAAGCAATAAGAAAGGTACTTTTAGAATGTTAAACTTATGCTTGCAAAACACTCATTAAATGGGATTAGGGTGGTGGGTCACTTGTTTAGAACCATTTTAAGAAAAGCATAACCTCCACCTACTGACACTTTTATATTTTTGCACCAAACGTGTTTCAAAATTCATATCAATTTCAATTCCTATTGGTTTAACCCCTAAAGGACCATATTATCCCCTTGGGGGACAAAATGGATTTCAAATAGGTTCCTATGACCTCAATTTTTGGTGAAACTTTTTCATAAGATAGAATATTTGATTAGCTTTGTGGAAATATAATTTTAATTTCAATTGGTGCTTGGGAGCAAAAGTTATATCACAAAAAGCCTAGAATTGAACTCAATGAGTAACACAAAAAAAATTGCAAAGTCAAAAAAAAAAAAATTTCAATTTTTTTCTAAAGTATATATTTTTGTCTACATATTGAAGTTTTGATTCATTCTATTTGGATTTGTAATGAGAAAGCTAAGGACAATCTTGTTTTTGGACAATCTAAGCATCTTTTTGAAAAAATAAATCATAGGATTCATTTATAGATGCAATTTTCACAATTTCTCAAAAAACATTGTTTGACAAAGTTAAGTTCGCTTGCTAAAACAATATCACCATTGGAATTATTGTCTTTCAATCCCATCTTAGAGCTATTAAAAATTTAGTTTTTCTTTCAATCTTGGACCTACTTCTACTTAATAATTCTTTAACCTCTAAAGGACTAGACTACGTTTTGGGCATGCTAGTTTGAATGATGATTTGGATATATTAGGCTGAAATTTTAATAGCTGGATGAGGAATATTTTTTATGTGCACTAAAGTTCATGGCATTTGGAAATATGAGTCAAAAGTTATGGCCTACCGTATGTCCGTCAGTATGTTGGGGTCAGATTTGTCAAATCCCATACAAAATCTTTTCTTTTTGTTTGGAATTCCCTTTTGTTAATTGCATTTAAAAATTTCAGAATTTTGTTTGATGAGCTTTGAAATATTTCATAGGAAGGTCTTCCCTCTTTCTTGTAGTGCAAACTCAAGCTTTATCAACTTGAGCATGGACTTCCCGGCTTTACTGAGGCTTTATTGGAGTACTAGACGCTTTACTAACAGTTACATGTACTAGTGGCATAATATTCAGCACTTTCAATGTCAGTTTTTTTTAGTATTCAAATTATTTTCATTAACATTTCTATACATTTCAAATATGCCTTGTTATAATTTCTGAAAATTTTATTACATGCCATACATAATTATATTTTAAATTGTATTTTAACGAATCTGATCCGAGCCTAGGGTAATAAGTTACTTTTTTTTGTAAATAGGCAGTCCGGGCAGATTAAAAAAAATCACATATTTAGAAACAACAATTTAAAATTGTTTTTTTAGATCTATATATATGTGGAAAGCTTTTAATTATTCCATTTTAATCAATGAGATAAAAGTTATGAAGAGTTTTAGTTTGAGGGCAATTTTAGATTTTCTACTCTAAAATAAACTTTGAACTCCTTTGTTTAACTCAATTTTCAATATTTTTGATAAAAAAAATAAAATCATAGGATGTAGATTGTTTATTACAATATTACAACCATTGGAATTGTCATTTTTCAATTCTATAATAAATTCTTAACAATCTAGTATTTAGAACCATTCTCTACTTCTATCTACTTCTTTCTACTTCCTTTTCTATATGTTGTACAATTCCAAATGATCTGAAATTAGCTAACTTGCCTTGAAGAATGAATCCAAAGAAGCACCACCATTTTAGACATTTTTTCATACAAATGTGAGCTTGTGAAGTGTAGCTGCCTTGTTTTTTGCAGGGTCCATTAAAAGATTTTTGTGAATTTGAAAGCTCATATCCACGCGGTGGAAATTATTTAATTTCAAAGCTTTGTTGACACCAAAATTTGGTGCCTGGAGCATTTTGGGGTTAAAGAATAAAAATCAAGTATTTAGCTTTTGAAATTTTTTCCTAAACTTTCAACTCAATTCTTGAACACAAAATTTTTAAAATTCAAAGTCCGTAGTACAATTTTTTTTCACAAATGGTAATCAAAGTCATTTAAAATTACAAGCTAGTATTCAAATTTTTTTTCTAACTTTGAATGCTAATATCTTCCAATCTATATGGTCGAACTTCTTGAAATTTTTGCCACATGATTTTAGACAAGTGAAGTACAAGATCTTACTGTTAGATTCTAAAAAATTGTTTTTTTTTTCTACTTTCGAGGGTGAATACATTAGAATTGAAAGTTTTGAATGAATTTTGACCAAAAAAAATTGCCTTGATCTTTTAACCCCTAAAGTTCCATTCAAGGCCTTTTGTCCATCAAAAATCATTCAAACTGCCATTTCTATTGCAAAGAGCAAACAAAATTTTAAAATATAACTATAGGATCTTGTACTTACTAGACTAGTGCAAGAATGTGTGGAAGAAATTTCAAAAACATTGACGTCATAGATTGCAAGATATTGGCATTTAAAGTAAAGAAAACAAGTTTTTTTACACTTTGATCAACTAGATTTTTTGGCTTTGAACTTTCTTAACTTAAAATTTTTGCTCTACTGATTTTGAACTTTTTATTTTTTATTTTGAAGAATTGAATTCAGAGTCTAGGAATTTAAAAAAAAAAAAAAAAAAAAAACTTTAATTTTCACTTATTAAAAAATTGTTGAGTAAAAATAGGTTCAAGATTGCTGAAGGGAAAACAAAAGCGTTAATAGCTCTAAAATGGAATGAAAACACACTAATCTCAACGGAGATTGTTCCAGTAAGAGATCTTAATCTTGTAAAACTTTTTTTCTTGAAAATTGTAAAAATTGAACTCAGAATCCTATAAGTTGTTTTTTTGAGAAGATGCTCTGATTGCCAAAAAACAAGTTTGTCTACAACTTTCTCATAACAAATCCAAATGGAATGAATCAAAGCTTCCCATGTAGATAAAAATATAATCTATAAGAAACTAATTTTACAAAAAAAATATTTTAAGTTTTTGTGAGGGTTTTTTTCTGCCTTCCAAAATAAAATTTGGGCTTTTTGTGCTATAACTTTTTACCCTGGGTATCAATCGAAATAAAAATTATATTCTCAAAAAGCTATTGTGTTCTTCCATCTTTACAAAAAAATTTCAAAAAATTGTGACAAATATTGAAACCACAAGAGCCTACCTAAAATCCATTTTGTTCCCCCAAGGAACAGTGAGACTTCAGGGTTAAGAGGTTAATCCTTAACCCCTAAAGGACCATTGTCCGTTTGGGGGACAAATGGGACTTGGGGCATGTACCTACGTGGGGACAAATTCATACCATTTTTTGAAACTTTTTGTGAATGTGAAGAATTGAGAGAGGTACATGGCGGAAAAAAAATTTTGAAATCGGACCTTCGAGCGAGAAGTTATGCCATTTTTTGGAATGCGTGGGGACGGGGGGCAGTAAAAAAATTTTGCAAAATTTTGAATTTTTTTTTAAATATTTTTTTTCTCATATATTATATTTTGTCTATGTGTAAAGCTTTGATTCATTTCATTTGACTTTGTTATGAGGAAGTTATGGACATTCTTGTTTTTCGGGCAGTTAGAGCATCTTCTTGAAAAAAATAACTTGTAGGATTCATTTCTGAATGCTATTTTTGCAATTTTTCAAAAAAAAAATTCTCATGGTTTAATTTACTTGCTAGAACAATCTCACCATTGGGAATAGTGTATTTTAATTCCATCTAAAATATATGAATATTTAAGATTTTCCTTTTATCTCGTACCTACTTCTACTTAATAATTTTTTGAAGAATGATAATTAAGTTTTTTTGAATTTCTTTTTTTTTCCTAGACTCTCAACTCAATTCTTCACTATAAAGATTTAAAGCTCAAAACTTTGTAGTGCAAAAATTTTTAATTAAAAATGTTCAAAGTCAAAAAATCTAGTCCCGCAATGTGCTGAAAAACTTGTTTTTTCTACTTTAAAAGCAAATATCTTGCAATCTGTGCAATCAAAAATTCTGAAATTTTTCCACACTTTTTAATACTAGTTAGGTGTAAGATCCTATGGTTAGATCTGAAAAAAAAAACAATTAAATTTTTTTTTACTCTTTGCTATAGAAATGGCAGTTTTGAGTGTTTTTTGGCAGAAAATAGGCCTCGGTCCTTTAGGGATTAAACGTCGACGCAATCATTCTATGGCCAATGGATGACGGAGACTCAAACTGTGTAGGACATAAATGCAACTATTCATCCTCAAAATTTGTTGTGAAAAGGAAGGATCTTCTACAGTAGCTTGACTTCCAATGAACGGTTTTGCAATTTTTTAAGCTAATGATGATCACACGGTAATGCAAAAGGATGATTTCGAGGGTCACCCCTTCGTCCTTTAACCCTTAAAATCATCCTTTTCTATTACCGTGTGAATCATTAGCCTCCAAAATTGCAAAAATACTCATTGCAAGTCAAACTATTGTAGAAGATCTTCCCTTTCCACAACAGATTTCGAGGATGAATAGTTGCACTTCTGTCCTATGCAGTTTGATTCCCTGTCATCCATCGGACTCAAAGTGTCTGCCTCGACGTTTAAGGGTTAAGGGTTAATAAGATTCCACTTTTATTTGAGTCCCCTAAACTAATTCTCTCTCTGAAAAGGCAACAATAAGCACATTGAGCAAGATACCCAGATTTGCGTGGTCATAGGTCGTTCTACCTAATTTCCTTCGGCGAGGTGCTTTCCTCCAACTGAACGGGAGCGCGGGACGTGATTCACGTGAAACAGTCGTGGTTCTATTTAAAGTCGTAAATATAATTGTGAATCTTATTTTAAACTAATATTGATTGCCACTTGCCCACGTTCCTGAGTGCGTGCTCCAGCATCCCCGGCCCCACTGCGTGTGCGTAGGGTTCGGCAAAGTGAGGTTAGTGAGCACGGCACCTACATGTAGCTTACCCGACGAGAGGTTCCTGCACTTGAACACTGGACTTTCCAGCAGCGCTCATCTCGAACTCCTCACTCAGCTTACCTGAAGCTGTAAGCCTAAGCTTCTGCGTTTGCAATACCTCCTCCCCTTCGTTTAAGTGACAAGAAATGAAGCAATGATGCTTGTGCAGGAAATCACCTCGTTCTGAAACCTGAGCTCTGTCAATTTGCAGATCGATCAGAGCCCATCATCTTCAAACAGTCTCTCGTTCACGTTGATGTTCGATTTGGGTGGGCTTGTGGTCGAATGTTCTGAGCTTTGGGATGCTGAAGAATCGCTGAATGCGCCACGGGCTGCTTCCTTTCGATTTTCAGGTAGCTGAGGTGCATCATCTCATCAAACTTGATTCCGTTTCTTGTGCGTCCTTTTCGTTCCTTTCCGTATGTGTTGAATGATTGTTCTGCCTTACCTTCCTTGCAACGAGGCGAAGTAGTATTCATGTATGTTCGTTCTCTTAAGTGAACATTGCAGATCTCCATCAAGTCTGAACAGGGAACTATACCCTGTCTGGTTCAAGGACGCTACAATTTCTTCATGGAGCTGCTGGTGGCATCACTCTCTTATGTGATTCTCCCCACCGTCTGCCACGACTTGTAAAACAATGTACGTTACCTTAGCCACTCTCTATGTTCAGTATGTTCGCCTTGGCAAGAGCGAACGTCACAATCAGACTTAATGTAGAAGTGTCTAAATCCATTAGGCCTCCAATTTTGTCGTAGAGGATTTTTGGAGTGTTACCAATATGACCTGAAATCCTCACTGTGAAATGTCTACAACTTTTCAAATGGGCCAGCATGGCTCTGAAGAAGTAGAGTTTTTTGGTGAAGGTTTTGAGTCTTTCTCAAAAATGATTCAAAGATGTAGCTAGTAAGGTATGTACACCTAATTGCAAACCCTACTTAAATGCATTACTGTCTTTTCCCTCTTTATTTTAGAACTTAAATGTAGGATAATCATTCTTGTCTTATGAGATTTGTTCCACTTGAACAAGAAAAGAATAACAACTCTAGATATAGGTTCTAGAATGAATAGGAAGTGTAGATAGTGATGCAGTAAGGTAACCTTAGGTAGGGGTTGCAATAAGGTACACTTCCCTATGCATTTTTCAAATCTTGAATTTGAAAATGTACAAAATTAACAAAAAAAATAAAATGTAATTTCTCTTGGATACATTAGAGTCAATTGTAAAGTTGTCCTATATTTGTGAGCCTGTGTCAGAGGAAGGTTTAACTAAGAATAGAACAAAACAAACACGGCACCAAACTCAACTAGACCTGAGTTTGGGTGCTCCACGGAATTTGGTCCTGTGTTTTTCCCAAACTCCAGCTCTTGGTCCCGCCTTGCACGCACTTTACGATTAACTCTAATATGAAATCTATTTGTCAATAATTGTAATTTTAACACTATCTATACACATCATCTTAATCATAAAGAAACATTTTACCTTCCTATTCTATTTTTGGAGGGAATTTTCCTAAATGTTTTTTTTTATTAGTGCTAAATATTCTCTCTTTTTGGTATTTTTGAACTTCTGCATTAGGAGATGCTTAATCCATGGATTAGGTGTTCTAGTGTTGTCACTATTATGTAGTGTATTTTGGCAACTTTTAGCTCTTTATTCTTTGTTTGAATTTTAGCCATAAGAATGTTTTTTTCTTTGAATTAGAACCCAATTAATGAAACGGAACATATCCAGTCTAGTCTCCACTCCAAATTGAAAATTTGAAGATTTCCTGCATTTCAAATATTTTTTTACAATTTGAACCATGGTCTTTTATATAATAATTTTAGGATTATGTGGTAATTGATTTGCTCTATCGTGTTCTACACCTTAATATATACCTATGGAGAAAATTTCAGAATTTTTAAGCATATCATCTATTTGATACAACTTTTTTCACTTTTCAAATATTCATCACTTTCAAAATTTTCTTAGCAAATTTTGAATTTGTTATGACTTGTAGAAGGCATGTGATTACGTCTTGAAAAATAATTATTGGTGCAATAAATGTCATTTAAATATAGTTGCAAAACAAGAGCCTACAAAGTAAAGGACTTGAATTATAAAAAGTTGTTGTGGGCAAGTTTCACTTAAATGAGCAAGTTTAGATACATCTACCTCACAACCTAAACTTAGACATCAACCATTGAAGGATTTTGGATAGTCAAACTTAGATTTATTTAATAGTGATGACATTTATGTGGTTTTGCCTTTACCTGTCTTTTTTAGTACTCTCTCATGTTAATCTTGTAGCATATCTCATATTTTAGCATTGTACATTGTTGACCAAGCTCTTTAGGTGATGTTAGCATGACTCAGGTTTTTGCCTTTGTGGAAACATCTCTTTTTGTGATTGAATAAAGTGTTGTTTGTATTTGAAAACAACATTTAAGGACTTATAGAATCGGAATCGACGAGGAAATACATTTGCTAACTTTGAAGATCTTCTATCATTCTTTGATGCAGAATTGGCTTTTGGAAGATGCATAATTGTGGATGAACATGGCTTCTACTTCTTATCAAAAAGTAGGTACTAATCTTCTATGGAAGTTAGAGCCTAGGGATCTCCCAGTCTTGCGACGATTGGCAAGAGGTCTATCAAGTTTTATATATGAGACAACATGGCAAGGAAAAAGGCACACTAGAAAAGACTTTCCAATTGGATTAGTTGCAGGCAAATCTATTTTTGAGAATGAAACTAAATGCCTATTTGATCTTGATCATCCAAATATTGTGAAATGCTTCGGCTATACTATTGGGAAGAGTGCATGTTCACTCCTCCAAGAGTATGTGGAGGACAATCTCCAAAGTATCATACAAAGAAGGATTGAATTACAAAAAAAGGAGGATTCCTCTAACTCTTTGCCCTCAAGAGTCTTGAGCATTGAGGAGATCAAAGGGTTGTTGTCAAGTCTAAGTAAAGAAAAGGAGATTGTTGTAGTTGAATTTCAAGGAAGTTTAGGTATTGGAAGTACTATCCCTCTTAATTTATCGGAGGCTTTTGACATCATATTCCAAATTGCAACTAGTATGAAGTATTTACATGACAATGCAATTGTCCATGGAGACCTAAAACCGAGGAATGTTTTGGTGTATCAAAGATCGCATGGCAGGTTTGAAGTGAAGATCAATGATTTTGGTCTTGTTGGAACAAAGAAACATAGTAGAATGGATTCCAAACGTAGACAACATTTAGATGTGTTGATGTGGAAAGCTCCGGAACTTCTGGATGAGTTACTTGGTCCCTCGACTAGGTGTTCCATCAATCCCTTCACTGACTCTGATACAGATGAAGATGATATGGAAGATGAATTGAAAGAAAGTGGGAGTTCAAGTGATTTTGAAAAGGGTAAGTTGTCAATGGCTGATGTCTATAGCTTTGGACTATTGTGTTCATATATTATGGGTGGGGAGCTCATGCATCCAAATTTGAGATTGACACAATTTCAAAATAAAAAATTGGATGATTTTAGACCAAAGTTGCCACCGGCATGTCCAAAGTTATTCAACTCCCTCATATATAGATGCTTGGAATTTCAACCTTTGAAAAGGCCTACATTCTCTACTCTTGTGGCCAATTTTACAATGCCCACTTTTAAGGCTTACGCATCGAATTCTCCAAATTCATTGGAAGGTATGTCTTGAAATTCAGTACTTTATAAAATTTCACATTGTACACAACATTACTAAATTACCACATTTTATCAACATCTTTTTCTTTCAAATGTACTTTATTGTGAGCTTTGTAAGACCTCTTTTGACTTACATGCCTACTTAACAATTCTTAAATCAATTCATTAATTGGTAGAACAATATTATGGAATTCAACAAGACTTTCAAAATCTAGTCTATCAAAATGTTTTCATTTTATTTAAATTATTGTTACATTCAATGAAAAGATTGTTACATCCTTTGAAAATGGACATAACTAAGACCAAAATTAAATTAAATAAACGTCTCACTTTTATAGATATAGTAGAGGAATTAAGCCAAATGCTTTTGGAAATCTTAATTGTAAAAGGTTGCCAAGCACAATAAGTGTCTTGATGGATGACTCGATTTTCTATTATTGTAGAAACTTGCCAAATGCATGCATTAGTTCAAAAAATGAGTCATTTTTTACTAAGTACCTATCACCGAGGCAACTTACTTCCAAGGTCCATTATATTTAAATGGCAATATAACTATGTTGTTGAATTTTATCTCAAAATAGTAAAAATTTATAATAATTAAAATGCAAAAATTGCTAAATCTCATTTGACAATAACATGTTTTCCATGGATATGATCTAGTTGCATTCGTTGAATTGAACGAGGGTGAGGAGGAGAAGTCAAATAAAGCGTTCATCTTGAAGACTTATGGTGACATGAAACAAACGCAAAAGGATTATGAAGGTGCATTGGTTGACTTGAACAAGGCTAATGAGATGGAGCCAAATGATGCGTTCACCTTGAGGACTCGTGGTTTTGTAAAACGAATGCTAAAAGATTATGAAGGTGCATTGGTTGATTTGAACAAAGCAAATGAGGTGCAACCGTATGATGCGTTTACCTTGAAGACTCGTGGTGTTGTGAAACGAATGCTGAGCAATTATGAAGGTGCATTGATTGACTTGAACAAAGCAAATGAGGTGGAGCCGAACGATGCATTCACCTTGAAGACTCGTGGTGCTGTGAAACGAACGTTGAGTGATTTTAGAGGTGCATTGGTTGACTTGAACAAGGCAGATGATGTAGAACCAAATGATGCATTCACCTTGAAGACTCGTGGTGCTGTGAAACGAACGTTGAATGATTATGAAGGTGCATTGGTTGACTTGGACATTGCTGATGAGGTGGAACCGAATGATGCATTCACCTTGAGGACCCGTGGTGCTGTGAAACGAATGTTGAGCAATTATGGAGGTGCATTGTTTGACTTGGACAAGGCTAATGAGGTGGAGCCAAATGATGTGTTCACCTTGACAACTCGTGGTGCTATAAAACGAATGTTGAGTGATTATGGAGGTGCATTGGTTGACTTGAATAAGGCTAATGAGATGGAGCCAAATGATGTGTTCACCTTGAAGGCTCGTGGTGCTGTAAAACAAATGTTGAGTGATTATGGAGGTGCATTGGTTGACTTGAACAAGGCTGATGAGGTAGAGCCAAATGATGCATTCACGTTAAAGACTCGTGGTGTTGTAAAACAAATGTTGAGTGATTATGGAGGTGCATTGGTTGACTTGAACAAAGCGGATGAAGTAGAGCCGCATGATGCTTTCACTTTGAAGGCTCGAGGTGTTGTGAAACGATTGTTGAAGGATTATGAAGGTGCATTGGTTGACTTGAACAAGGCTGATGAAATAGAGTCAAATAATGCGTTCATCTTGAGGACACATGGTGACGTGAAACAAACACAAAGGAATTGTGAAGGTATACTGGTTGATTTGAACAAGGCTAATGAGGTGGAACCGAATGATGCATTCACCTTGAAGACTTGTGGTGATGTGAAATGAATGTTGAGTGACTATGGAGGTGGATTGGTAGATTTGAACAAAGTGGATGAGGTGAAGCCATATGATGCATACATCTTAGGGACTTGTGATGTTGGGAAACAAGTGCTGAAAGATTATAGAGGTGCATTGTTTGACCTTGAATAAGGCTAATGAGGTGGAGCAAAATAATGAATCATCTTGAGGACTTGTGGTGATGTGAAACAAATGTTGAGTGATTTTGAAGGAGCCTTGGTTGACTTGAACAAGGCAGATGATGTGGAACCGAATGATGCATTCACCTTGAAGACTCGTAGTACTGTGATACGAATGTTGAGTGATTATAGAGGTAATATTGGTTGATTTGAACAAGATTGATGAGGTGAAGTTGAATGTTGCATTCACCTTATGGACCTATGATGTTGTGAGAAGGATATTGAGAGATTATTAAAGCACTTTGGTTTTTGTGGACAAAGCGAATGAGGTGGAGTTACTTGACTTGCTCACTTTATGAACACATCTTATTGGAAAACAAGAAATATCGATGATTGTTTGAAGGAAAAGTATATCTCAAGACAAGGGTGATCGAGTTTGAATTTAAGGAGTTATCATTCATTAATTTGAGTAGTTTCAAATTAAGTTTAGAACTTGTTGATCTTAATAATGTTGAAAATCCATAATTACTCTCAAGCAAGCAAGTACAAATGATATTAGTGACTTAGTGGCATTAATTACCTTCAATTTACATGGTTACTTCCAATGGAAGCAATCAAAAATTGAGATTGGTAACCTGGAAGCATTGAAAATCTTGAATTTAAATCATTGCATCTAATTACAACAACACCAAGTGAGTTTAGTAATTTGGCAGCATTGACAACCTTGAATTTAGATGGTTGTGAGTTTGTACCTAGTTGGATCTTTTACCAAGTGAGTTTAGTAATTTGGCAGCATTGACAACCTTGAATTTAGATAGTTGTGAGTTTGTACCTAGTTGGATCTTTTACCAAGTGAGATTTGCAATTGACCAAAATTGAGGGCCTTTAGTTTAGATGGTTGTTATCGAACGACAATGATAATTCCTACATTATATATATATATATATGACTGTAAGAAGGGTAGTCTATAATAACTCATTATTCATTGGGTAGGAGGGGTAAATTAAGTTATTATTTGCATACTATAAGTTATTTATTTATTATGAATTATTATTATTTTATCATTTCAAATTTAAACAAGCCTTATATTTAAGTGCAAGCATAGTAAAGTGCTCGATTTTATGTCAGTTTTTAAAGTACTTTTAGGAAACCAAGAGGCACTTGATTCTCATGGTTTCTTCGTATTATTTAGTTTCCTTGGATTCAAAGAAGTGTAGAATGGTCTTATAGAGTTGTAATATTAGATTTTTGGTCACATACAACAAACTTGGCCAATATTGAATCACTTGAATGCTTATTGATGTAGGGATTGAAGTAGGATGCTTTTGTAATTATTGAAAAGTGCTAATTTTTTTCACAATATCGTGAACATTTCAATGTCATCTCTAATTCTTATCTTCTGTCCGATTCAACAATGTAGGAGTCTTAAAAATTTTGATTTGAAATATTTGAAGATCATGCACATCAAATACATAATTTGTAAGGAAAGCAACGAATTTTTTCTAAACCATAACCACATAGCATATAACACCTATATCTTTAGAGAACCAAAAATGATTTTTATGAATATCTTGTATATAGATTTGTTACTTGACCTACTTTGTGGATTTTTGCTACTTTTGAAGAGGTTAAAGTACTCTAAAATTACTCCCAAAAATTATTTTTTTCTTGAATACAAATGTTTTAATACTGTAATTAGAATTGAAAAGAATAAGTATAGGGGGGAAAAAATCATAAAACTAAAGAATGTCATATTTAACTAATTTTGGACTATGAGAACAAATATGAACTATACAAGGGTCGTTCAAATTGAGAGATATCTCAATGCACAAAAGAAAACAATTTAGTCACACCATTCAAGACCATTTGACCATTTCAGAAACAACTTGACTTGAATGTGGCTCCACTTTAAAATAAGGAGATTCAAATCATTATCCGTTTTCATTATGACCTATATACAACTTATAAATTTGAAGTCGAGAATGTTAGAATGAATATCCCTCTAATAGACAACAAGTAATGAGGATATTTTGATGATGGCATAAAGAAAGGAATGATTGTAGATAGTATTCACAATTAACAAAATCAAATAGCAATTTGAAAGAGGATAATACCCCAACAAAGAAGAGCAATTCATATATAAAGTGGTTTGGAAGAAAATAGAACCTCTTGTCTTCATCAATAGAGGAACACCTTTATACATCATAGAAATGAAAAATATGTAGAAGAATGAGAATATTCCTCCTAGGGTGATTGCAAGAAACACTTGCCTTTCTTTGTCCTCTTGGCCTCGAACAAGTGTTTTTTTGCTCATAACTTTTGTGTCCTATGTCAGATTTGTATGAATTTTGCCAAAATGAAGATGCATGTGGTAGTTGTAGACATTGAGTAATTTTTTTCAATTTTTTTCATATTATTTTATTATTTTTAAATAGCCCTTGGTTAGATGTCTACCTTTGCAATTGGAGGGGGGGGGATAAATACTATTTTTGACCCAAAAATGCATATTTGAAGGTCAAAATGGAAAGACAAGGACTTCTACTAAACTTACACAAGCTCACAAAGAGATTCTATAAAAAATAATAAAGTGTTGACCTTCCACATTACTCAAAGTGCACTACCTTTGCGCACATGCAAAGAACACATTTTTTTTCCCAAAGATGCAAATGGTTGAGAAGGAGCATCTTCAAATTAAGAAAAGTATTCAATTTCTATTTTATTTTTTTGAATTTTTAAACTATTTTCTAAAAATCAAACATCAAAGTATTTATTTTTTTTCTATTTTCAATCGCTATTTTTCAGTAAATAACTTTTAGAGATAAATTTTCCTAGGCTTGAATTTTCACTCACATACTATTTTGAATGCTTTATAAATGATCCACAATTTATTTTAGTTTTAAAATTTCTATTCCAAAAAAGTCACAGTGTTCACTGAAATAGACTATTTTGAAATAAAAATGGCAAGTGTTTTTTGCAACAACCCCCAGATGAAGTTCAACTATGATAGCAATTATCACAAAACGCTATGATATATGCAACAAGTACATCCTATATGTAATATCTACCTAAAAGTGAAGAATTTTATAATACTGGGATATATCCAATATTATTAATGTATCCTCTTCCGTCATTTTGGTCTTCCCAAGCTATAATATGATCAGGAACTCCTTCAAATGAAAATCACATATGGTGTTGCGGCCCCAAATGACACTTATTTAATTAAGTTCCAACATACCCCTATGGCACATCATTTCTAGTAACACCAAGAGTCACAATCTCCTAGCACTACACACGCCACGCACCTACACACACGCTACACAACGTTAGATTCCAACATAGGTTATGGGTTCTCCATTCCCCCTGACTCTTGTCACCAAACTCCTACAAGACACCAAACATGTCATTTGATGACATGGGGCAAAACTTCCATTGATGTCCAAGCACTCGGTGGTGGCACTAAACGCCACCAACGTTAACCACCCTTGAATTCCCCACTAGGCCCAAACAACCTCACTTTAAGACTCACCTTGAGACTCACTTGTCAAGATTCAACGTCACGGCTTAGCAAGGAGCAAGACACCATCCAAAACCTTCAAGGGGTTTACTCTTTGTAATACTTATATATTACATGTAAATAAGGGATATTATTAAAGGGGATATTTTGATAGAGGAAATCAATTAATTAGACCCTATCAGTACCTGATTTTCTAATATACCATATTTTTAAATACCATATACTTACTTTGAATTCAAAGGAGATTGAGGCTAATTTTTTACACTATTACTTCATTATTATTGAATTATTTCAATTGAACACTACTTTAAGATCATCACATAGAATATCACAAACTAGATTCAACTAATAATAATATAGTCCATTTTGTCTATAAACACACAACTATTGTGGACAAAAAATAGAAACATACATGTAGCTCATACAATAGCCATTACATTTAGACATCACCTATAGCCAAAAACAGTGGACCATGTTATAAACATGAAGCATGCATTACAATTTTTTCTTTTTTTCTTTTGCCTTTTTTTTAGAGTCCTATTCCAAGTTCAAATCACATGACATGTGACATGCATTCTATTTCCAAGAATTAAAAGACAAATTAGCAAAGTAATAAATAGAAATTGATGGATTCTAGAATTCCAAAAATATTTGAATGGTAAATATGCCATGCATGCTAGTGGATTGAATTTTATGGGTTTATATATATATATATATATAGAGAGAGAGAGAGAGAGAGAAAGAGAAAGAGAGAGAAAAAAAGGGACCTATATATTCATTTTAGGATTTTTTTTTAATGAGGGACTTTGCTCTTTTCTAGCTCCAATAACACAAATGATGTTGCTCAGAAGACGAATCATTTGTTTATAGGATATTTCATATTGGCAACTTATGAAATATGCTAATTGTTTCTCGCAGCTATTCAAGTAGGAAATTATCTAAATTAATGGGTGATTTGATTAGCTCATTAAGGTAGAAGTACCTATTTCCAACAGTCCCTCTATGATGGCTTTATAGAGTGACCTATTGTCCACAATAGTTGGATGCACTATTCATTGAAAAAGATTCTCTATTTGTACCTTTTTGTCCACTCATCTCTCTTCCCTCCTTGCTTAGGGAGAAGTACCAAAGTTAACCGTAATAGGTGAATTTAGAAAACCAAAATGGGTCCAATGAAAAAATCTTATTTATATTGAATAAAACATTCATTCTAGTAAAAAAAATCGTTTTTTCTTTCATTCTTCCTCATCTTTATATTTGCACACATTGAGCTCAATTTCCCAACAAATTTTTCATATCCTACAGACTAAAATGCTTAAGTTATTAGAAATAGGTATCCCTACTTTGCATGCATTGGACTCATTGGCGTGGATAAAATTAGTATATTTCTAATTGTGAAACTTCAATTATTAGATCCTCCAACTTACCAATTAGGAGCAATTAAGAGGAAAGTCACATAATTATTTGGCATAGTAAACTGCTCACATGCCTTTGATACAACCAAAATGGGTGGTTGATATTACTAAAAGCATTTGTAGTGATCCAAATCACTAAGAGCATCCCCATCGTGGGGTGCCAGTGGGCGTTGACACAGTCTGTGAGCAAGCCCGAGGAGAATTGACAAGAAAATTATACCCACGGCAAGCTCGCCAAGGGAAAAATGAAGGCTAGCCCCACAAAGATTTAGAGAGGACACGACCAAATGCCACGGCTTGCACGTGGTGCGCCATGAGTCTGATTCCTCGTACAAAACAATGTGTGAGGATTATAACGACTCTCAGTCAACATTATCTCACATTATCAAAAAAGGTTGGGAGATGTGGAGGGAGATTGAGAACCAAATGGCTCTGACAATGTACGTGCCATTCATGAAGTTGCCGGCCACATTTTGGGACTACATGCAATTCTCATATGGCACGTCTCAATGGTATGGCCACCGTGGGGTACCGCCTGCGCACTCATACTTGGACTCCTCAACAACCACACCAAGACTTTATCTGGCGAGGTAGCCGTGGGGATGCTCTAAGGTAGTATAGTTTAGTCAGTTTAATAATCAATATTAGAAAATTTATCTTTTCTGTTGATTTGGTCGCATTAATTTGGTTCACTATTTTGTTGATTTGGATAGTAATTTGTCCAAATCAACAAATTATTGTCCAAATCAATAGAAAAGTGACCTAAATCAACGCGTCCAAATCAACAGAAAAAAAAATTCTAGTAGTAAATTGGATTTAAATACCATTTAGTTCATGGCTTCAATGACTTATTGAGGGCCTTTGATACATTTAATCATGCAATTAGTATTTACTAACTGATACAAATTGGGATTACATGGTTAACCTCTAAAGGTCCAAACACTGTTTTTTGACAACATAGCGATTTTGGGCAGCTCATTACGAGTGGAGTTTTGTTTTTTTCCTTTGAAATTTTCACACAAGGTGTGCCCAAGGAGTAGCTTTAAGGCCCAACAATTTTCATAACTTTTGACTACATGGTTAAAAAGTTATTGTATGATATGTAATTTTTCGTGTACGGCGGGTAGCCCGGGCAGCTCAAAAAAATTCTTTAAAAATCATTTTTTCTTAAAATAAAAATTTGAAATTGGTTCTTTAGATTTATATGTACATAGAAAGCTTTAAATCATTCCATTTGGATTAATGAGTCAAAAGTTATGAGGGTTCTTAGTTTGAAGGTAGTTATAGAATTTCTACTCTAAAATAAACTTTGAAGTCGTTTATTTAACTCAATTTCTAATAATTTTGAAAAAAAATAAAAACATTGGATGTAGATTATTTATTACAACATTACAACCGTTGGGATTGGCAGTATTCAATTCCATAAATAAATTCTTAACAATTTTGTGTTTTGAATCATTCTCTACTTCTTTCTACTTACTATTTTTTTCCTATATGTTGTGCAATTCGAAATGATCTGAAATTTTTCAAGCATGTAGCCAACTTGCCTAGAAGAATGAATCCAAAGAGTAACCACCATTTTGGGCATTTTTTCATACAAATGTGACCTTGTGAAGTGCAGCTGCCCGGATTTTCGCAGGGACAAAAAAAGGGGTTTTGTCAATTCAAACGCGAATATCTTCCAATCCGCACGGTGGAAAATTCTGAAATTTTTTCCACATCTTTTCAAACCAGTGTTCTATAAGATCTTATTTGTTACATGTGTCAAAAAATATTTTTTTTCTAAAGTTTGGTACTTGTATTAGAAATGGCAGTTTTGGAGTAGTTTTGGTGAAAACATAGTCTCTGACCTTTAGGGGTTAATGCGAATAGGAGCAGCGACAACATTCAAATCAAATCCAGATTCAAATTCAATTTTAGCACCAAAAAAACAACGTAAATAAACCGCCAATCCTAAGTTACATAACATGATATCATGAAAATTAAACATTTTCAAACATGAAAGTATCCATTTTCTAAGCATTTTCAATCGCTCTTTTTTGTGCATAATTTTTAGAGATAATTTTTTCTATACCTGAATTTTTACGCACATATTATTTTAAATTCTTTATAAATTCTGTATATTTTATTTTTAAAAAAATATTTTAGAAGTCACAATATTCATTGAAATAGGTTGTTTTGAGACAAAAATGGTGAGTGTTTCTTGCAACAATTCATAACTTGCTCAATACTTGTTGCATTTGAGAAAGTGAGTAGTCCACGATGCTTTAAGAAAAGAAAAGATAACGAAAATGGACTTGCACTCTGGATTTTGAGCCAAAGCTAAAAGTTATCCTAATAGATAGATTGGGAGTCTTTAAGAGCTTAAATACGAGGTTAATACATGGAATTGGTATCTTCTAAAGGGAGAAGTGTATCTTGAATGTCTTCATCACCCATAGGAAGGGAGTTTTGCCGAATCTCATAGAGATTACTATGAGGGGTGGTCTCCCTCTTCCCTCTTGAATGGTGCTCTAGTGAGCCAACGTGGCCACAAGTGGTGAGGTTGGTGATGGAACCTCTACCGCCTGTATGATATTGTGGAGTGCTTTTGGCAATTCTTGACATTGATTTTGGATGGTGTCTTGCTCCATGCTAGGCAGTGACATTGAATCCCGACTAGTGAGTTTCGAAGTGTCCCAAAATGAGGTTGTTTGGGCCTAGTAGAGAATTGGGTATCATTCAAGGGTGGCTAGCATTGGTGGTGTTTAGTGCCACCACTGAGTACTTGGACATCAAAAGAAGTTTTGCCCCATAACATCAAATGACATGCTTGGTGTCTTGTAGAAGTTTGGTGATGAGAGTCATGAAAATGGAGAATCCATAACTGATGTTGGAACCTAATGTTGTGGATGAACAACATGTATAGTGCTAGGAGATTGTGACTCTTGGTATTACTAGAAATGATGTATCATAGAGGCACATTGGATAGCTTAAAGAAATAAGTGTCACTTAGAAGCACGATAGTCCACCTCCTTGCTACTTGCATTGCGTCTTGGGTAGCTAGCTCCGCAATGCACCAAATACCAAACTTGATCAAAATTGTTAAGTCTCTAAAGGTGGCACAAGATAGGTATATGGTCCAAAGTACTCTTGGTTTCATCAAGGGAGGACCTAATGTCCTAATTTAACTGGACCTATCTATTTTGAGACTATCTAAATTTGCTCTCATTGACCCCGAGTTAGGCTCAACTAGCCCAGCTATTACATTATTCAATTGACTAGGATAAATTCAAAGCTAACAAACTCCTATTTGGACACAACTCTAAGACTTTTTTCTAACATTTAAGCCATTCAACGGTGAAATTTGTCTACTTCAAGGTAGTGTCGCCCCATGTGGCTTGTCCTTCGCTTCATTCTTAACCCCTCATCGCCTAAGGCCTGTTGAATTCAAACACATCATTGCTTTTGAAGTGTTATAAATCTAAATGTCACTAAGTTATAGAAATCTCAACCATACAATCTTGTAGTGTATGTGTTGTAGATGACGTGGATCAAATTTGGAGTCATTTGGCCACATAGATTGCAAGATTATAATGTTTTAGTGTTGAAACAGGATGCTGAAATTTTGATAGAAATACATTTGGAGATGAAATTCGATTTCTAAATCTACTCAAATGAAAAAAACTTTGAACTGTAAAGTGATTCAAAACCAGCATATAGACACATTGGTGAAAAAAATATCATTGAATTGATTCATGGTGTCTGCAAAATGGTTTCCAAATGTCAAAAAAATAGCAAGAAAAGTTGCAAAAAAAAACATCTAAGGCTGAACCTCCTTCTACTACAATGCTTCTTAGTCACTCATAACTTCTGGGATGGATAAGAAATTTTAGCCACACAAACTAGACTAATATGCACAATTTTTTCAAAATATTTTATTGAAATCGGACACTGTATGAAGAAGAAATAAGTCGCCAAAGTTCACTGTCATCCAAAAATGTTAGGGTTTTAAACTTTGAATTGCTCCCAAACATTCAAAACAATTTGGATTGACATAAAAATTCTACCACAATAACTACACTTCAAGGGAAACATAATTCAACAAATTTTATTGAAAACAAACATTGGATGAAGGAGATACAAGCCTCCAAAGTTGCAAACTTCAAATGCAGTTTGGTGACCTCAAATTGAACCTATGAACTTTGATTGGCTTCCAAGAAATCAATACATCTTGGATTGATCTGAAAATTTCACCACATAAACTAGAAGAGAGAGCGCAAATTTCCCAACAAGATTTATTGAATTTGGACATTGGATGCAAAAGTTACAGTACTTTGAATTGGACCTGAAACTATGTGAGGATACTTTTGCATTTTCTTAGTCGAGCTCCATAACATTTTAAATTGAGAACTATGTGAAATTTAGGTTTGATTCTAAAACCAAGCACCTAGGATAGGTTTGTTCTTTAAGGGTTAACCAATGAGAGATTGTGCCAACTCTCTTGAAAGCACGACGCTAAACCCATTCTACAAAATGAGACCTAGAGGGTGAATTTTGTGTTCTGCTAGGTAAATGTAAGAAAAAAGACCCCTATTTGTGTCATGTTAATTCTATATTTCTTCACCTCTCCAAGCTAATTTGGGGTCCTTAATTGCAAGTATAATTCAAAATTTGCAAATTTTATCATGTATAGCAAATAAAGAATTCCTACATTTTTTCCTACAGGCCCCACTTCATGTGATGGGTTTAGCATCCTATTTTTTGAAATGGCCTCCATTGAATTTTTAGAACTTTGGTTACCAATCAAAGATGTGGCACGTGTAGGCGGTTCAAATTAAAGTGCAGTGTAGAACTAGCCATAGACCTCATTAGGTTGTAGACATTTGGGTCAATTTTGACAAGATATAGCTCTAGTCGCCAGTTTCTGCCTCCCGTTTTGGTGACCTTATTAGTTGCAACAGGAAAGGTCCCCCTTCTTGTAAGTTTTTGTAGTCTTTCACTAGTTTCCTTTTGGTTCTTTATTTTTTCCATGCTCATTACCTCTTCATTGTCCAACCTTCTAGCTTGGCTATCTTGTATGTGATATGTTTTTTTTAATGCAATGGATTTCCCATTTGTTAAAAACAAAAGATGTGGCACGTGCAGTTGATCAAGTTCCTCCATAAGTCATGGATTAAAGCTAAAATAGAATGTTTTTCTTAACATTTAATTTTTGATTGAAATCAATTAGAAGCAAAACTAATTTTGGATACTAAATGAGGGGTCTATCCGAAAAAAATTATTTAGGAGAGTGACAACAAAAGTCAACAAGCTAGAGAGAACACCTCTAACATTGCCTCAATGGACTAAAAGAAACAGAGTAAGCTAAAAGGAATTTGAACCTTAAAAGGAATTTGAACCGATCGTAAATTATGCACATTGAAATAACAATGAACGTTCTTCCATTTGTCAAAAAAATAAAAAATAAAAAATAAAAAAATGGATGTAGATAATCCAATGCCTCATCTTATATTGGCAAAAAGAGAATGAAATCTGATGCATCATCTGGAGATGGTGGCAAAAGAGATTGCTAAGGTTGATTTTGCATGTTGAGGCAATCCAAGCAACAATTTGAATTCTAAGGGTGTACTTGCAACAAGGGAGAATATCTTAACTTAGAGAGGACACAATAACCCCACTAATATCCAGAGATCAGAGAAATTCCACTTTACCTCATCGCAAACTCAATCCACCATCATATACTGAAGATAATTTTATCCTACTCAAGGTCAGGATATCCCCCTTTGTGTAAATTTACCCTATGAAAGAGACTCAACATTTTAGGCCTCACGATTGCATGGGGCTAGGTATGGAAACAAATGACAAAAGGTTGCATTGCTGAAATTGTGAACTTTGACAACCCCCAGAAAGAGATTAAACGATTATGATCTTTTTCAGAGCCCCTGTAAATTAAGAATCTATATAACCAAAATGCACAACAACGTGGATTGAATCGGTCTTTCACATACCTCTCAATGTGCAGGGAATAATTCTACAGCAACAGTAACAAGAGGCAGATCTCTACCCTACAGATGTGACCAAGTTTTGTTGATTGTGGGGGACCAGAGACCGGCGTAAAGAAGTACAGTACTGGGCCTTTGGTCATGCAAAGATTCAGGGGCAATAGAAGGCCATTGCAGGTGGAGTTTCACACCAATAACAGCACAACTGGGCCAATAAACCGGTGAAATACCTTTAATACATGAATGCAATTGTAATGCATGGTATATTGAATATTAACAGTTTTGAAAGGGATCGAAACTCCCCAGTTTCAAGAAGAATCATTCTATGGTACAAGAGCATCAAATATATCTACTTTGTTTCTCATGAATGGCAAGGGGTGTAATGCCCAGTTACGGGACTACACAGAGAGCTCCTCGTCATTCATCATTGAATGAGAGTTTTCCACCCCTAAAACCTGTCATTAGAGATTGGGGGTATGACATGCACCTAGTACTTCTGATATTGGTGCCGAACAAAGTTGTCGACTGTCAACGCAAGGAGGTCATTCAACCTTGGGATTGTCGACGAGCGAAACCAGGCTGGGGAAACCCACGAGGAGATTATTTGTCAAGAACCAAAATTGTGGTTATTTAACTCCGCACGTCTTCAAACTGAAACTGAAGTCAAACTGAAAAGAAATTGAAGTCTTCAAACTCAGCCCTGTAGGACCTTTCACTGCTTAAGAGCACCTACACAGACATAAAGTCTGCCTTAATGCCACTAGCTGCGAGATTGACATCACATCTCATACCATGCAAAAAAAACAAGAAATACTGACAGTCAAAAGCAAACACATTCAATAGGAGATCACTCAATGGGGCAGGGAAAGGGTAATACCTGGAGAAGGAAAGATGGAGTTTTGCTTGGTGCTGCTGTGCTAAGCCTCCTTGCAGTCCTGGTGACTGGGGCCGCTGGAGGACTATTAGTATTGGTGATGTCCCAGGAGCTGCGTTTCCGAGAGTTGCCTATAGGGGGCCGAGCCGACGTTTGATATCCAGCCTTGGCAGGGGAGAAAAATCTAGGAAGAGGTGGGCTCCGGGGTGGATGGCGTGCTATACTCATCCTCCGAGGGGCAGGGTCAACAACCCGAGGGCGAAACTCCTTCGCGGCTTGTCGCATGGGTGGAAGGGATGGAATTTTGTTGGATGAGTGTCGCACAGGCCGCAGGCCCACTCTTCCTGGTGCTCCCTTTTCATTGCTCGCTCCAAACACTACAGGTGAGGCAGACCTTGAGCTCATAACCTTAACCTGCTTATTCAAATCAGTTTTGGAGTGTGCAATAAGTGACCTCGAAGGCATGGCTGATGACAAATTCTCGCCATTTGCAGCAGAAAACAGTCTGGAGACTGGCCTGATTGGGCTGACATCTGGCTGTTCAGCCATGGGGCGTGCCGAGGCAATTGGGGAGGTGACAGGGAGCTCTGGCGTGGTCAAAGGGGCAGAAAATATTGCTTCTATGGCTATTGGATTCCTGGAGGTAGCGTCCGAACCAAAAGATATTCTGGAGATTGTTTTGTGAGTACTGGTACGTACGGTAGAGCGAGGTTCTTTAGACGCGCTCAAGAAAAGATTTTTGGACTGCAACAATGGCGACGTCTCGACTGACCTTTTTGAAAGTTTTTCGATAATTTCATCTTTAGCCTTAACCTCCATGGCATGCTCTTGTTTCAGGTTGGCCATAGCAGCGCTGTGCTTCTCATCTTTTCTCACAATCTCCACCTTGGTCCGCTCCACTTCCATCTCTAACAGCTGAATGGTGCGCTGAAGGTCCCGGATGGTCCGTTCCGCTGTGACCCTCTCAGGAAACTCCTGCTCACTTAAATGAGTATGATAACCTGGCGTCTTACTCTGCGAGACCATTTTCAGCCGATTGAGTTCAGAATCTAAAGAGACACATTCACGTGTCCGCTGCTGCTAGATGTCTGAGGAACACAGGTCAGCTGATAATCAGTCTAGGAAAGAAAAGTGTAAATAAAAGTGCGCTAATTGAAACAACGGAAGGTGGTCTACCTGTCCTAGGTCTGTGGGTCTGAATGAGTCCTGGAAGGGTGAAGAGGTCGCCATTGGAATGTGTGGAGTCAAGGGGTAATCTTGCTCCTGAATCTGTCTTGAGTCACAGTTTGTAGGAGCCCATAGTGGAGCTCCCATTGGGGATGGAACACTTTGTTGTGCAGCCACATACTTCTGTTGCAACCGGGCTAATTGAAGACGCAACTGTTGGTTGGCCGCTTGCATCTCGGCCATCTTCGTTCGATCTTCGCCAATATCCGGAACTTCCGCCTCTTCATGTGCTTCGTTGGACTGTCATGACATTGTGCACTTCACAACTATCAAAATCAAATATTCATTTTCAGAAGAGCATCCATCGACAAAATAATCATGGATAAGATGACAAGACGTCTCATTCGGAAGCCTATAAGAGATTGAAAACTGCTACCCACCTTGGTCCGAATCTCCTTCGCCCTATCAGCCCAATGAAGAGTGTTCTGAGTCTCTCCAAACGAGGCATCGCTAAGACTAACGTTCGCTATCATTGCAGTCCGGCAGGATCCTCCGAGTGAATCCTAAGGACATCACAGCAATTCATCCGACGTTCAAGTAAGCTTACAGAGTCATTAATTCATGGAAAATAAAAAAAATGGAGCCTAGTCTGAAGAAAAATCGAGTTATCTCTTCCTTGACACACAGCTATGAATTATCCCTTCCAATTTATGTCACCGCTCCGTCACTCTCATGGAAATTACTGAAATGTATCCTCAGACAACCCTAAAGTTCCAAGGATTTAACACTGCTTAAAAGCACAAACTAAATTGAACTGAATAGACACAGGAGACAATGCAAATTTATCAACCTTAAGGAGTTGAGTAAGCTTCGAATTCCGGAACGGAATATGCTTTTTCCCTTCACATAGAGCATTAATGCAACTGCTCAATGCAAGTAGAGACCGATTGATGCTTGCACCTTCCACAGATCGTAGGGTTCGTTGATCGGTAGCAAGTGCACGCTCCGACCCTGCCAAATCGATTAGAGAAAGCTTGCCCACCCGCGTTATCACACCTATCTCTTGCTGCAATTTGTATTCCGCCACAACCTGCAGTTACTCCAGTAATTAGGATCAGAAACACAATAAAGAAATAAGCAGAGGAGTTAACTTCAAAGATTTTCAAGCTGTACCATCACGATTGGAAGTAAACCTTCGCCAACTATGACTGCTAAGAATCCATCCGTGCTGAATACGGACCTGTAAAATGGCGTGCGATCGGGACGAGGTTTCATTGGCACGAGTGGGCTCCGTAGTTCTATTAAGGTTGCCCCGTTGCAGCAAGTGAATGACCTGCCGCAGATACATTTAATTAATATCAAAATACACATGCAGGGTCCTAGCAGAAGAAGAAGATGAAATCGGTTTTCAAGCCAAAATGGATACCTCATCAGCTGAGTAAGCCTGATACTGCGTCAAACCCGCCGCAATAATGCCCTGCGAAATTAGAAGGGAAGACATCTCCGATCTTCAGAATTCGATAATGTAAACCATTCTTACCATTATTCAGCTTCCAACTGAAATATGCACATTTGACAGATACCGCTCACTAAGAGAAAAATGAGGACGCTAAATTCCAGATCTGAATGGAAAAAAACATCTCTATTCAAGGATCGGTAGCAATGTCAACTGCCACATTAAGGTCGAAATATGCTTACGGATGGTGAGTGTACCTGCTTCGAATCTTCTCGAAGGACTAGAGGTCGGCCAGGAGAGAGAAGGTCACGGACAGTTTCGTTGTACACCTCAAGATATGAAAGCCGTACTACATGGTCTCCATCCTTGCAGCGTTGCTTGATCTTAGAAAACAAGTCTTTTAAAGCCAAAACCATGACTCCCGGATTTTGGATCGTCCCTAACATTGTGTGGGTCTTACCGGCACCAGTAGCACCATAACAGAATACTGATCCATTTTTGCCTTGCAGTACTCCCTCCACAAGTTGTGCAGTGCTGAAAGAGCACACTTTATCAACATCTAATATCTCGAATTGGAATGTCAGCAGCCAAGACCAACTTGTGGTCAGGACACCATGCAATGCAACATAAAACTCGTTCACAGCAGATTAGAAACAGCATTCACAGATTCTGCGACCCCATACAATCACTGCAAGAGCTATAGAAATAATACACGATCTTCAGGTGGACTATGCGAAGGGAAAAAGTTCAGATGTGGACTGCTACCTTGCATTATAGACATCCTGCTGAGAAGTGTTGTCGGGAAAGGAGGCATCGAATGCAAAATGGCGACCCCGCACCCGCTTGAGCCGCAAATAGTCAGTCTCGAGCGCAAACTCTGTTAAGTATACGTCTCTCCTGTTTACAATACGAACACAACTGCGAGCTCCTGCTTCTTTCTCTTTCTTTGATAAGGGCCGGGCCCGCACATAAACCATTATGCGGGTGCCAACCGCTCCTCCCGAATCAGAAATCGTCTCCAATTCATCAGCAGCAGAGGATGGGCGACCCTTCACCGTCCTCACTCTTGTTTCTTTCTTCACTGAAGTAGTTGGGGTTGTGCCTATGCGCGTTGGCGGGAGTGTAGTTGCTAGGGACAATCTGATTTGTTGCGAACACAAAGTAAGCAAAAATTTAAACAAATATACGAAGAGCTGATACGATCAGACGTAAGCAAACAGTTTCGCAGAGCCACTGTAATGAATTTTGGTACTCCACCCAAAACCTTGCACTAACCTGGGCATGGCGATACTGTTGTTTGCCGCATTGATTTGGTTTAGCGGCCTCTGTTCTAAAGAAGCCTTGCTATCATCTGCCGTTGTTACCTCCTGTTTCATCGAAGCCTCTTGTTCCTTTGCCCAATTGTATGCTCCTAGAACCTGGGGACTGTTAAGCCCTGGAGTTCTAACCACCGTTGGAGAGTCGGCGCTATTTTCCTGCATCTCCAGCACTTTACGCTGGATAGTTTGCAATCTTGATTTCATTTCATTCTGGGATGCCTGGCGATTCAGCCTTGGGGCCGGGGCTGTGTTACACAAAGATGCCTGGTGCGTCGTCTTATGGTCCAAAACCCTTGGTGATGCAAGATAGTCATCGCCAATGCCAGTTCCCGCCCCACCCCCGAGGCGGTTAACTCTTTCCTTGAGGAGAAGGAGGGATTTCGAGGTGCTTCGGATCTCTGCAGCCCCAGTGATGTCTGCGAGTTTAGAAGCCTCGATTGCCCTTACCTCTTTGCTACCGTGCAAGACGTCCCGCCGTATATTGTAATCCCCGATCAGGCTCTCTTTCCGAACTCTAATCTTGTTTCCAGTCGATGGGCTTATGGCTCCCGACCGAGCCACTAAGGCGGGCATCTTCTTAGCAGACCCCTGCTGAGTAACTTCGGTGCAACTTCCTTAGCTCCACATTGCCGTTCGACTGCGAACATTGAAACGAAACAGCGCGACGTCAATGAATGAATCATAGCGAAAGTCCGACGCCGCTAACAATACTCAACCACAATGGCGCTCCGATATCTAACTGATTTCGCGCGTGCGCGCATTTGGCATCGTGGACTCTAAACCCTAGAGCCTCAGAGTGGTCGGCAAATAATTGTACCACACTAATGATGTCTGCAGGTACATAATATTCTGGTCAGAGACGGCGCCTCTGCAATGGTGACACCCTATGCTACGCAACCGACGGAGGTGATCTCTTCATTCTCTTGTTTTCACAGATACCATGTACTCCACAACCCGGGCTACAAACGGGTCTGGCGGAGGCTACCGAGGACACAGTAGATAAAGTGAACTCGATAAATTCCCACTGGTTCTAACGTCTGTCTAATCGGCCATATGATCCAAAATCTGGTGCACGTTGAGACAACCAAAAAATCCTGCAGCTTGAAGTCACCAGGACAAAAACCTGCACTCACAATTAGGCAGGCGAAATCTCACATTGCAGTCGATAACCAAAAGCGGCTCTCTCCTTCCGCGAAACACACTTCTTCAACAGCAGCGCATACGTCTTCTTCTCCACATTCCCCCTTTCTACTGATCGCTGCATTGTAAATAAAACAACCAGCACGAATATAAAATCAGATCAACAGCCCGTCACACACAACTTCGATACATCCAACCAAAACTACAGGAGCATCCTGATTTTTCCAGCACGACATTGCAATTCTCTAATCCATAATTGCAAACTACACGACTTCGCAGACCGATAGCTTCCAACAGCCTTCAATATTAAACCACTGGAAAAAAAAACAGCAAGAAAGGCATCCAGATTCTCGACACAAAACATTCACATGTTCCATCTGGAAATTAAGAAACGCTCAACTGAAAGGTTAATTAAATGCGACACAAACTCCCAGTATACCATTACCAAATTCCAAATTATCAAAATAAATAAAAATAAAAATAAAAAAGGATTAAGATTCTCTCAACGACGTACAGCTACAAATCGTAGTGCCACTCCTGGCAATGCAATGCAGGACCGATGGCATCCCAGCGCGCGAGCGCAACTAACTCTCTTGATGAAACTCCAAATTGACGATTACAAACGCGACGCTGACGGCTCTAGCTTCGATGCATGCGCACGAGCTTCTTCCCGATCGAACTGACCCCTGCTCCCCGCGGACAAGATCGGAACAAACCCTAAAATATCGGACCGTGGGAGGTTTTAAGACCTCGGTCCGTCGGTCAGTCAGACCCCTGGATCGGAATTCGAATTCACCGAAGTGAGAGTTGTGCGATTCACGAGGGGACGGTTGCGTTGCGGCGACACTTGTTGGATGGAAAATGCTAATGAAGGCTTGATGAAGAATGGAAAAGGAACTAAGGTAGGATGTGTGCACGCATTGGCGATGGCGATGGCGATGGCGAGCGCGAGGGTGGTGATGAAGAGCAAGCAGTAATCAGGGATGCTTGTCTACGGGAGAGCGCCGTTGTGAGTGACCGTTGGAGTTTGATTGCCTTCAAGCGGGACCGACTCGGTTCCCGATGGGGTTCCCGATGGGGTTCCCTCCCAAGCCCAGTTACCGTTCCGTCGTTCCCTGAGGGCGTTCCCTGAGGGCGTTCCTTGAGACGTTCCCTTGGGGCGTTCCCGATGCTTTTTTGTCAGCCTCCTTTGTCAGCTTTTTTTTCAAATTTCTTAAGATAGTTGAGCCACTAAGCTTACACGGATTTATCTTAGCGTAGCCAGGCAGCAACTTCGTCTGACAGTATTTCTAAAACTAGGTGCCCATAATTTATGGGAAATGTTTTTCCCAAAATAATTTGCATGAGAGAAAAGGACAGGACGCTAAACCCGTTCCACGAGGTTGAGGCCTATAGTTTTGTGTGCTGTTCCCCTTGCAATGGAAATTGTCCATGTGTTTAAAAATAAATAAATAAACGTTGGATGAAGTGGGTGGGCCATGTAAGGTGAATTTATTCCTGGAGAAAAACATAGGAATTTTTTATTTGTCGCACATGAAAAATTCATATTTGCACATAGAGGCCCCAAATTAGATTGGAGAGGTGAAGAACACCGAATTAACACGACGCAGAATAGGGGACTTTTTTTCTACAATTATCCTGCAAAATTAAAAATTCTTCTTGCATGTCCTACTTCATGCGACCAGTTTTGCGTCTTGCAAAAAAATGAATCTTGCAGAATGTTTTTTTAGCATCTATTATATCTTATTTTTTGGATGTAATTAAATATCTGGCAAGGGAAGTGTCCAAGTTGCTACTTAGATAAAGTATTACTATAGGTACTTTTAGAATAGAGGCTAGAAGCAATTAGAGCAAATTTTCAACCAAATCGAATGTTTGAAAATTGGGAAGACAAGGGGAATGTAATTTTACACTTAAAAATTTAAATAAAAGGGAGAGAACAATGTGAACAATACTTTTATCTTTTGTGGCAAAAAAAGTAGGCAATTACTTGGGATAGTAGAGCTTTCATTAATCTTATAGTACAACAGAGGCTCCATTGACTATACAAGTGAGCCTTGAATTGTGCTAATCGTGAAAATACTTGATATAGATTTGTTTTTATACAATTGTTTTGCAGCTTAACACAAAATGAATGTGCAAAATTTGAGATAGTGCAAGTCTCGAGATTGTTGTAAAGGAAGGTTTAAATTCTCTTATATATTGAATAGAACCTCTTCCTTACTATATGGTGAATGGAGACCTTATATTGGTCAAGTTTATGTAGAGAGTTAGATTTAACTCAGTAGTATTAGAGGGTCTAATGAGCCAAAAAGCTCATAGCTAATCATTTAAGACACTAGAAGAAATTTGCGTTGAACTCAACAAAAACTACCCCACATGTTTGTTGAATTCAACGCAGATTTCTTCTAGTACAAAGATCACAAATTATGAGTTGGCCTAGTTTTAAAAAGATACTAAAACTGTACATTTAACATTTTGTAGCCCTTCTCACTTTCCACTACCTATAACACAATCATGAAACTCAAAGAGTAGCCTTTAAAGACAAATTGTGGACTTTGAAGCTTTTCTCTATGGCTTTTGGGCTCTAATCTAAAGAAGATGCAAAACTAACGTGGTAGTACCTATGATATGTTCATTTTGTCCTAAAAAAATTTGGTGTCCATTGGGTAAATTATAAATGTCTTCAAAATGCTTTCTATATCTATGTTAGCTACAAATAACATTTGAAATACATTCTAGTATGTTGAAAATTAAATTATCTGTATTCTTCAATAATATGACTAGCATAGTCACTAAGTGCTTCATAATTTTTGTACAAGGTTGTAAATCCCTTCATGTCACTATAAGAAAAAGGGGTCTTTTTAGTATAGTCCTAGTAGTATAATCCTATAAATCCTATAATCCTATGGTATTTCTAGTAAAACTTTACAAAAAATCTTCTAAAGGGTCAATACTTATAAGACTATACTACTAAGAAAACACCCCTTTCTCTTGAACTGTGTAGAGATGAATAGAAAATAGATGTGACTATTTAAATAGTGGGACCCAAAAACAAAGACATATATTTTTGGAGTAAATCCAAGTGAGACTATAGCAAGGGAAGATCTATTTATTTTTAGAACCTTCAATATGGATCCCAAAGTCTATTGAATACAAAAAATGTACCCCGTGGTATAGTATACGACATATCAGATAGACTCTTTAAAGTTATACTCTCTAAGTTAAATGACCATTATACAGAAAATCAAGTTCATACTTTGAACATTAAATGTTAATGGATTTTTGAATATGTTCAAAATATAAACTTGATTTTTTGTATAATGGCCTTCTCAAATGTTTGTATTTAAAAGAATGAATACACATTACAAATTTTTGAACTCAAATTGATCTCAACGTCTAATCTAAAGTGACCCTCAGTCTACCTACATTTTGGGCTATTGTAAGTGAAGGCCAAGTTTGATACATCTTTGTCAAACATTTATTCTTTTTTTCTGAATTTTTTTTAATTAGATGCCCAAAATAAAAATATTCCACAAGAACTTGAATCTCTCCTACTAAAAACAAATTTCAAAACATTCTTTAAATCTAAGCTTATAAGTTGTAGAAAAAGCTTATGAATTTCTCTCATTTGACCACTTAAGCTAGTGTTAGCCCCTTTCATTTGTCCATTTAGACCAGCCACTACCTAAACTACATGCCACCCCAAAGTGAAAATTAATCTTTATCCATTTGCTAAAAGGAATAGAAAAAGATATCCAATAATTTTTTTTGTACTTTTTGTGGGAATACAAAATTAGTGAATTTAAACTTGCATTTTGATAATCTTTAACCAATTTTGATTATATAGTATTAAAAAATTTAAGCAATTATATAGTTAGACCTTATTATAGACAATTATATAGTTTGTATTTGAAATGTTTTTTTCAAAATTCAAAATTCAAAATTGAATAACTATGGTGTAAATGTAACAACTAATTCTATAGATAATTTCTTGACATGGAGATTTATAAGGTACATGCACCCCTAAAGTGTCCCTGTACCCAATGGCATTAGAGGATTTTTGGGCCTTTGGAAGACTGCGAGTTCTTGGACTGTGGGAACTCTAGGAACGTTGCAAAATCATCAATCTGACGTGGCCAAGAGATTGCCACGTCAAAAATATATATATATATATATATATATATATATATATATATATATATATATATATATATATATATATATATATATATATAAAAAGAAAAAAATTGATTTTGATTTTGATTTTTTTTTAATTTTTTAATTTTTTTTAATCATTTTTTTATTCTGACAGCAGGGGGTTGGTTCCCAACAATGGGAACAACCCTGAATAGTCTTTTGGAGGCTCAAATCTCCTCTAATATGTTCCTTTTTAGAAAGGGGAGTCATTTCATAACCTAAATGTGACATGTCAAACATAGCTTATTATTTTTTGACTGAAATAATAAGCCATGTATGGTCCACTTAAAATTGCATTTCAGAATGACGCCATTGGGTGCCTCTACTGTATCTCTCTTTACCTTGAAATTAAATACAATAGAACTCAACTTAGTGCATGGCGATGGGACTTAAAGAAATTTATGCATTTAGAGGTGTAATAATGGCCACCTAACTAATGTCGGCTATAACGTTTAGACAAAGTGCTTCAAATTGGGCCCACCTGCTGTCTACATACTTGACAATTATGCATTAATATGAGTTCTACTGAACCGGAGTAACTCAGAATTGAATTATGAATGGGAATTTAGTTATCACTGGCAAGAGTATTCAAGCTCCTGTTCTTATTCTTGCACGGAATAGGTTAGAATCCAGTCACTACATGGCCAAAATTTTCAAAAGCCTGGGTCTTCCAAATGAACTCTTTCAGTTCTTACAAAACTTGAGGACAGGAACTTGAGGACAGTTAGAAACTTGAGGACCTGATCACCTGACTGGTGATTCCATTCAGAGTTTGTCCCAATCGATCCTTCACTTCCCTCTGAAGCAATCATTCATCAGCTTTGAAAATCGAACTGTCGCGAGGGATCTGTCTTCATTTGTAAAGGACGAAAGGAAAAATATTTATCGTTGGCCCACCGTCCTTCTCCACACATCTCTTTGGAGCAGGGTTTTTTTTTTGGTTTTCGGACAAATGGTTATGCGGCCTTTCTTTCAAGAAGGTTCTGAGTTCCATGGCTCCTTTATTTTGGGGGTTTGAATTGAAAGAGGCAAATTTTGAGTAAACAATTTTGAATATATATTTTTTGTATGCAATTATTGTATATGCAGGCTCTGTACGATGGATGGAATGAGGTTTTGGAAGCATTGTGGCAATAGTGTGCAGGGCCACCGGAATAGTCTGGCTTTTTTTAACACAATTATCCCCTTTTTTTCTATAGGCTTGAAGCTGTCCATTTTTTTTTGAAGAAATTGGGCATTTAATTGCCTATAAAAAAAACCCTGCTTTGGAGCGCCCTCCTTGACTCAAGATGGGCAACTGCTCTTAAGACGGACCTTGCCTCTAGATGTAGTCCTCAACATTCTTATAGGATTTGGACCAAGTTCTCTAGTATTTGGTTACAATCCCCGATTCTCGCTACTAGGGTCGGTTACCCTATTAGGTGGAACAAAGAGGGTCCTCCTCTTTGTTTGTTCTCTTAATTTTGTGTTTCTTTTTGCTACTCATCTTCTCTTCATTTGCTCATCCTCTCTTCATTTGTCCAGCCTCTGGCTTGGCGGTTACTTTGTTTTTTCTCTTAATACAATGGTTTCCATTTGTTATCAAAAAAAAAAAAAATTTAAAAATTTGGTTACATGCAACTAATCCAACTTTTCTTCCCCACAATGCACGTTCCACATATAAACTTATTAAGCGATAAGCCCACTCAGAATCAATTCAGACTCAATAGGATTTAGAACCCATTGACCCTTGACTAAGGGTACATTTGCACTTGGTGTTAGGGGTGATGTTTGCAATGTGAATCTAGTCTAGAGGTAGGTCTAAATTTGTTCCTAAGACCCTGAGTAAGAACATTCTTAATCCCTAAAGGACCAGCTTGCTATTTTTAGCAATATATAGAAATTTTGGGCAGGTACTTGTGATTAGAAATTTGCATATTTTAGGCCCAAACTATAATAGAAGTTGTGGACAAAGAATATCTTTCATGTGAACAAAATTTTATGACATTTGGAAATATGAGTCAAAAGTTATGGCCTAATATGCTACGGAGAATTTTTTTTCTCAGTTGGGTAGTCCGGGAAGATTTTTAAAAATAACTTTTTAAGAAACAAAAATTTGAAATTGGTTTTCTAGAATTTATATGTATGTGGAAAGCTTTGAATCATTCCATTTCAATCAATGAGTCAAGTTATGAGGAATTTTAGTTTGCGGGCAATAATGGATTCCTACTCTAAAATAAACTTTGAAGTCATTTATTTCACTCCATTTGCAATATTTTTGTAAAAAAATGAAATCATAGGATGTAGATTGTTTATTAAAACATTACTACCATTAGAATTGGCATTTTTCAATTCCATAATTAACTTCTTAACAATTTAGTGTTTTGAATCATTTGCTACTTTATTCTACTTACTATTTTTTTCTACATGTTGTAAAATTCCAAATGATCTAAAATTTTTCAAGCATGTAGCCAACTTGCCTTGATGAATGAATCCAAAGAGTAACCACCATTTTGGATATTTTTCATACAAATGTGTCCCTGTAAAGTGCAGCAGCCCGTTTTTTCAAAGGGCAAAGAAAAGGATTTTTGTCAATTCAAATGCTAATATCTTGCAATCCACATGGTGGAAAATTCTGAAATTTTTTCCACATCTTTTCAAACCAGCGTACTACAAGATCCTATGGTTACATGTGACCAAAATTACTTTTTCCCCAAAATTTGGTACTTGTGCTCAAAATGGCAATTTTTGAGCATTTTGGGGGGAAAACATAGTCAAGGAACTTAACCCCTAAAGGACCAAGGCCTTTTTTCTGCCAAAAAACACTCAAAACTACCATATCTATAGCAAAGAGTAAAAAAATTGAAAATTGTTTTTTTTCCCCACATCTAACCGTAGGATCTTACACCTAACTAGTATAAGAGTGTGTGGAAAAAATTTCAGAATTTTTGACCACAAAGATTGCAAGATATCTGCATTTAAAGTGAAAAAAACAAGTTTTTTTAGCACATTGCGGGACTAGATTTCTTGACTTTGAACATTTTTAACTTCAAATTTTTGCACTACAAAGTTTTGAGCTTTAAATCTTTATAGTGGAGAATTGAGTTGAGAGTCTAGGAAAAGAAAAGAAATTCAAAAAAACTTAATTATCATTTAAAAAAATTGTTAAGTAGAAGTAGGTATGAGATAGAAGGAAAATCTAAAATATTAATATATTTTAGATGGAACTAAAATGCACTAATCCCAATGGTGAGATTTTTCTAGCAAGTAAACTAAACCATGCAAAAGAAAATTTGAAAAATTTGAAAAATTGCATTCAAAAATGAATTTTACAAGTTATTTTTTTCAAGAAGATGCTCTAACTGCCCGAAAAACAAGAATGTTCATAACTTTCTCATAACAAATCCAAATGAAATGAATCAAAGATTTCCAGATAGACAAAAGTATAATCTATGAGAAAAAAAATGTAAAAAAAAAAATTCAAATTTTTGTCCGTTTTTTTTTGCTGCCCGGGCTGCCCCCAGTCGCCTATTTTGAGCTTATTTGGTCATAACTTTTGTTCCCATGCACCGATTGTGAAAAAATATATAATTCCACAAAGCTTATCATTTTTTCTATCTCCAAAAAAAGTTTCAAAAAATCACGACAAAATTTCAGCCCGTAGGTACCTGCCCAAAATTCCATTTGTCCCCCGAAGGGACAACGGTCCATTAGAAGAAATTTGAGGGCTGCAAAGGGCCGTTTCAGGGCTATTCCCGCAGCTGGGAACAGTTAGAATATTAAAATTAAAAAAAATATATATATATATTATTATTATTATTATTTTTAAATATTAAAATATTATTTTTTAAAATTATTTTCTGATGTGGCACTCACGTGACCACGTTAGATTATTGTTCCCAGGGTGTTCCTAGAGTTCCCAGGGCCTGATAACTCGCAGTCTCTTGGAGGCCTCAAAATTCTTCTATTGCCTTTAGGGGTTAAGGGGTTAACACTAAGTGAGAACATACCCTAAGTCCACATTCCACCACATTTTGTATGACCTTCTCTTATTTCTTGTAGTTAGCTTTGTCATGCCCAATTGAATGAGCACAATGAAGCGACCTTGGGGAACTTGAGCCTCAAATATAAGGAATTTACACTAGATTTTCAAAGTTTAGTTAATTTAAGAAGTGCAAGCAAAGATATGGAAGAGGACAGTCATGATAGGCTGAAGCCGAGCTCTTTGATCTTGAGCCTGCCAAATAGCCTTTGGCATAGCAAAGTGAACGGGCCCATAGTGGCGATGCTCTTAGAACGTCTCCACTCTTTCACTAGAAACATGACCTAGGAAAACAATTTTTGCAGGTTCAAGTTGGATACAGCTTGCTTGTGCCAACATGGTCCTCTATCCATACCCGCCTTCATGACCCTTGAGAATTGCAATTTTAGTACAAGTAATATTCACCTCCACCTCTTTGGGGCTACACTGGCAGCTCTATTTACCAAAAAACAAGAAGGGTTGGACTCAGCTTGAATTGCGGTTGAAAGGCTTTGTTTCAAGTCAAGTGAAAAGCAAGTCACAACAAGAATCCTCTAATGAAAATCTCTCAGTAACATGAAAAGTTGAGGCTTGGAAAAATGGCAAAATGATTGTTTTTTTGCTTAGTTAAGGTGAGAGGGGTTGCCTTTGAATTACCAATGAGATGCATGGGTTCATCATAGATTAGGGCGGGCCCCTTCTTCGTGAAAGAATAGAGATACTCTTGTAACTTGTATAATTTTGGAATCTTTAGTATATAAGAAATGAAATATATCAGTAATTGAACAACAAATTCAAAAATATAGACTTAAAGAAGAGTTTTGTGTTTTCAAAATTTTACAAAAAGTAGAGTAAAAGAAGAGTTCTATGATTTCACAATTTTACATTATATTATTAATGATCACATTTTTCACCCACCATTTGTAGAGAAATTCTTTGCAAATTAAATCCCTTGAAGATTAGATTGCTTGCGTGTCAAGGTTAAGTTTTATACCTTTAGAACCATTGAAGACCATTATATATGTAATGTGTTAGTGACAAGTTAATTAAAACTAAATTAAACAATTATTAGAAGATTTATAACTCAAAAAATATGTTAAGATAAATCGAGTTCCAAGATTAGGAGAAGGATGGGGCCTTTGGAATCCCTCTACATCTGAATATAGCTGTTGAATAAAAAAAAATGGAAAAAAAAAAAATGGAAAAAAATATTTTTAAAACTGCAATCTGACGTGGCCAACTATTGTGATGTGTTGTCCACATCGGACTGCAATTTTTTTTAAATTAAATATTTTTGAATTATGTCCAGCATAGTTCAATGCTAAATTGAATTTCTGTAAGGGAAGAGGCCTTTCGGAGGCCCCATTCTTCTCCTAGTGTTTTTCTTTTGTTCACTACAAGAGAAAGGGGTGTTTTTAAGTGAATTTTTAAGTATAGTCTTAGACATAAGATTATAAGTAATGACCTTTAAGGAGATTTCCAGCAAAATTTTACTAAAAACACATGGACAAATTTCAGAAAGGATTTTTAAAAATATTTAAGAAAATATCCATTCCAACCTATCTCTCAAATTTGTCCATAACTTTTGATTGGAGATTCAAAATGCCAAACGGATTTTTGGAAGTGAAACTTATCTTCATTTACCAACATTTTTTAGTTCAAAGTTTTTTGAGAAAAGTTATTCTACTATGTCTAAATGAGGTCTAAAATTCCACTTTAAACACAATTCCTACTTTTGACAATAACTATGAGTGCTTGAGAAACTACAAATTTTAATTTATTTATCCCACATGGGTTATTCTACCTCCTACCACTCCATGTATATATATATATATATATATATATATATATATATATATATATATATATATATATATATATATATATATATATATATAGCTTTTCTTTTCCCTTGAAAACTCAAAATACAATTGATTTTGTATGAATGCAAGCAAAATATTTGTTTCATTTATTTTTTTATTTTTGGGGGGTGTTTGTAATGTTACAAAACACACACAAAAAAATAAAAAAACAATGAAACAAACATTTTGCTTGCATTCATACAAAATCAATAATATTTTGAGTTTTCAAAACACACAATGTATGGGTGTAGAATGTTGGTTATTGTGTGTTTGGTTTAATGGGTGTATGAACTCTGGTTTTGTTTTCATTTTTAATGTACCTTGTATAATTGCAGCCAGCTGACTTACTCTTCACAAAATTAACACGTGTAAATTAGCTACTGATGGTGTGATATATTCTACACCATCTCATCCGACGGATGAAATGGTGTGGAATATATCACACTATTCCGTCGGAGAAGGTAGCCCACCACTCTGCTACTGAATGTTGTGAGAGCATCGCCACCCATTCCCCGGAAACAAGGCTGGGAAAATGGGTTGGCCCGTGCCCGGTAGCTACCAGGTTGCTTCCTTCCCCCATTCATTCATGGGGAAGCGAACATACCAAAAGAAGGCAAATGAATGTGTTCATGATTTGTCATAACAAAGAGCCAATCAAAATTCGAATTGAATAAAAAAAGATAAGAGATGGCCCACAACCCAAGCAAATTCATTAATGACTTGGAGGAATTAAGAACAAACCTGACAACATCAAACCCGGGTCAAAGCGTGACGGGGATGGGGAGTTAGTGTTGGAAGAGCTCATTTTGTAGTGATTGGTCTTATTTTGTCCCTCCCCGGGTCCGCGGTGGCTCACTTTTCCTTGGCTGGCCCTGCCCAAGCCCCGTCCCCATGAATGGGTGGCGATGCTCTGATAGATCCAATTTCTTTTCCTATCACAATTCACAAATAAGAATTGGATCTTGTTTGGTGAGGGCAGTACCATCAAGATCATTTCATTCTATTTTGTTAAGAAATTACTCAGTTAACTCTCTTTTTTTTCACTTTTTTTTACTCAGTTAACTTACACCAGCATTGAGTTCATGCATGGGCAACTGTCCATATTTATTGCCTTATCTTGTACTCCCTCAGAACCCATTTTAGACTAATAGTCCTTTTTCTTAGTAATGATAATATTATGGATATGGTAAAGTTTTTTTAATGCATGTAATAATGCACGTAACAATCTAAAGAAATGAGCATCATGGTGTCTTCATAATTGAAAAATAAAAATGATGTCGTCATCACGGTAAATGCATGTAAAATTTGCCTGGATAATTATAACATTCACTCAGGAGCCTTTAGAAAGGTTGCCTTCCCCTCTCTGGAATTCTCATCCACACATCATGGAGAATTAAAGTAAGCTTCAGTACCGAGATAAAGGTAGTACATTTATGGTGACTGTACTCCATTTTTTTTTGCAAATTTTGGGACTAACAAACAAATCAACAAGTAAATGTAAAGATGGTTTGCAAAAAGTTCAAAAAATCCATTGAGTCAAATACCAATGTCATTTGACCATCTGCCACAAAAAAATAAATTTGATGGCAACATGAAAGGATTGCTTCATTGACATTTGCAGGAATGAAGGGCGGAGATGTCACTTCTATAATGAAATATATTCTTCATCATGAATCCTTGAAAGGTATAGGTTAATATTTGAAGATGAGAGTTTGACTGCGTTCATTGTCAAAACATAAGACTTATGTTTAAGTAGAATTTTAGATCTCATTCAGGCATAGTAGAATTTCTTTTCCAAAAAAATTTCAACTATGAAAAGTTAGTAAATCAAGCTAAATTTCATCTCTAGAAACCGGTTTGTAATTTTGAACCTCCAATTAAAAGTTATGGACAAAATTTAGAGAGGATGTTTGAAAATGTAAAAAAAAATGTCCTTTCCAACCCCTCTCTGAAATTTGTCCATAATTCTTGAATGGAGGCTCAATATTTCAAATAGATTCGTGGATATGAGATTTAACCCCTAAAGTTCCTTGACTATGTTCTCACCAAAAATGCTCCAAAACTGCCATTTCTAGTACAAGTACCAAATTTTTGAAAAATATCATTTTTGGACACATGTAACCGTAGGATCTTGTAGTACTCTGGTTTGAAAATATGTGGAAAAATTTTCAGAAATTTCCATCGTGTAGATTGGAAGATATTAGGGTTTGAAGTGGCAAAAGTCCTTTTGGGGGCCTTGCGAAAAACCGGGCAGTTGCATTTCACAAGGTCAAATTATTATGAAAAAATTTCCAAAATGGTTGTGCTTCTTTGGACTCATTCTTCAGGGCAAGTTGGCTACATGCTTGAAAATTTTCAAATTATTTGGAATTGTACAACATATAGGAAAAAAATAGTAAGTAGAAAGAAGTAGAGAATGGTTCAAAACACTAAATTGTTAAGAAGTTAATTATGGAATTAAAAAATGCCAATCCCAATGGTTGCAATGTTGTATTAAACAATCTACATCCTACAATTTTATTTTTTTGAAAAATATTGAAAATTGAGTGAAATAAACGACTTCAAAGTTTATTTTAGAGTAGACAATCCATAACTGCCTGCAAACTAAAAATCCTCATAACGTTTGACTCATTGATCAGAATGGAATGATTCAAAGCTTTCCACGTATATATAAATTTAATAAACCAATTTCAAATTTTTATTTTTGAAAAAAGTGATTTTTTCTGATCTGTCCGGACTGCCCGAGTTGAGAAACAAACAACATATTAGGCCATAACTTTTGACTCGTATTTCCAAATGTCATGAAATTTGGTGCATATGAAAGATATTCCTCATCCCCACCTTCTGTAAAAATTTCAGTCCAAAATATGCAAATCTCCAGTCACATGTACCTGCCCAAAATTTCTATGTTGCCAAGAAAGGCATGTTGGTCCTTTAGGGGTTAACTTGATTCCCAACTTTTGTTAGTTCAAAGTTTTTGAAAAAAATTATTCTACACTGCCTAAATGAAATTTGTAATTCTACTTCAAACACAATTCTTGCTTTTGATTTAACTATGAGCGGTTGAGCTCCTATTAATTCTAATTTACATATCCCATATGGGTTGTTTTACCTACTACCACCTCATATGTATATAATGCGGGGTTTGTCTCCTCAATTCTAAACACAAATTGTGAATGACTTTCAAAACAAAGTGAGGTGATTGTTGAATTCATTGGTTTTGAATTGAATGTTGTTTTCTTTAAAGTTTTCTTTAAAAACATTGAAACTTATTTTGTTATTAATTCTTAGTGTGTAATTGCAACCTAGTTGAATTCTATTCAATTTTTTAACACTTTGTAACATGTTATTTAGTTACTGATGGATAGAGAATATTTAACATCATTCCATTTGGGGGAGGGTAGTATTGCTGACTAATATTGAATGTTATGAGCATTAAAGCATTGTTTTCATTAGTATTCTCTTATTGAATGTTATGAGCATTAAAGCATTGTTTTCATTATTTTACTTAAAACACATTGTTTTCATTAGTATTTTCATGTGTTTTAAGTAAAATTTTGTTGAAAATCTCCTTAAAGGTCATTACTCAAAATCATGTATCTAGGACTATACTTAAAAACTCATTTAAAACACCCCTTTCTCTTGTAGTGTTGGCTAGATTTTTTGGCTTTAAACCATCTTATTTTTTAAATTTTGCACTACTAATTTTGAATTTCTAACTTTTTATGTTGAAGAATTGAATTGACTCTAGGAATTTTTTTTTTTTAAAACTTGATTTTCACTCATTAAAAAATTGTTAAGTAGAAATAGAAGTAGGTTCAAGATTGAAGGAAAATCTAAATTGTTGACAACTTAAAAATGAAATTGGAACACATTAACCCCTAAAGGACTAGCATGTGTTTTTGGGCAAATTAGAAATTTTGGGCAAGTATGTGTGCCTAGAGATTTACACATTTTAAGTTGAAATTTTAATAGTAGGTAGGAACAAGGAATATCTTTTATATGCACAAAATTTCATGATATTTGAAAATATGAGTCAAAAGTGATGGCCTAATATGTTACTTTTTTTTGTAAATGGGCAATTTGGGCAGATTAGAAAAAATCACTTTTTTCAAAACCAAAAATTTGAAATTAGTTTTCTAGAATTATATATATACGTGGAAAGCTTTGAATCATTCCATTTCAATCAATGAGTCAAAAGTTATGAGGAGTTTTTGTTTGCGGGAAGTTATGGATTCACTACTCTAAAATAAACTTTGAAGTCCTTTAACTTACTCAATTTTCAGTATTTTTTGGAAAAAAAAAAATCATAGAATGTAGATTATTTATTACAACATTGCAACCATTGGAATTGGCATTTTTTAATTCTATAATTAAATTCTTAACAATTTGTAGTTTGAATCATTCTCTACTTCTTTCTACTTACTAGTTTTTTTCCTATATGTTGTACAATTCCAAATGATCCAAAAAATTTCAAGCATGTAGCCAACTTGTCTAGGAAAATGAATCCAAAGAAGCACCACCATTTTGGACATTTTTTCATAGAAAAGTGAGCTTGCGAAGTGCAGTTGCCCTATTTTTTGCAGGGCAAAAAAATTGGTTTTAGTGAATTTGAATGTTGATATCTTGTATCCACGTGGTGGAGATTTCTGAAATTTTTACCATATGTTCTCAAGTTAGCATACTACAAGATCCTATGGTTGCATGTGTCAATTTTTTTTCTTCTTAAATTTGGTATTTGTATTAGAAATGGCAAATTCTGAGCGTTTTCGGTGAAAATATAGTCAAGGAACTTTAGGGGTTAATCTCAACAATGAGATTGTTCTTATAAAAGATCTTAATCTAGTGAAACTTTTTTTTAATTGTGAAAATTGAATTAAGAGTTGAATCCCACAAGTTATTTTTTCAAAAAGATGGTCTAATTGTTAGAAAAATAAGAGTGTCCACAATTTTCATATAACAAATCCAAATTGAATGAATTAATAAAAGCTTTCCATATAGATAAAACTACAATCCGTGAAAAACAAAGTTTTAAAAACAAAAATTTATGTGTGTGGAGGGATTTTGCTTGCCACACTTTAAAAAAAGGCTTTTTGTGCCATAGCTTTTGCTCTTGAGCATCAATTGAAATAACATTATATTCCTAGAAAGTTAATGTTTTTTTATGTCTTTACAAAGAGTTTCAAAAAATTATGATGAATATTCAAACTATAGGAGCCTGCCCAAAATCCATTTTGTCCCCTAAGGAGACAATGGGCATTAGATGAGATTTTGGAGGGTTAAAGGGCCACGAGTTTTCCTAAGATGACGGACTATGGGAACAATGCCACATTAGTAGTACTTTAACATGCCAGAACTTTGCTCACGTCACATAATAATATTTAATTCTTTTTAAATTTTGATTTTTTTGATTTTTTGATTATTTTGATTTTGGCAAGCAATGGCAGGTTCATACTATGGGAACAAACTTGAAATGACTCTTTAATCCCCGAAATCTCATTGAATGACTTTAAGGGCTAATTATTAGTTTAAAAAAAAATTCGGATACAAATTGAAGTGTGTAGTATATCATGCACGTCATTCCAAGTTTGGATGCATTTTCTATGAAATATTTCTTATTTTGAGTCACATTAATAATTTTTTTGCAATTATTTATGAGGCTTTAATTTTGCAAAGGGAAGTTGTTTGGAAAAGATAGCCTAGAGAAGCATTTTCCTTCTAGAAGTCATATCTTCTTCAGTTTTTTAATTTTTTTTCCTTGTACTACTTTACAAATTCATACTCCTACCATTCATTTGTGGTTTAGATTGAAGAGAAGATCTTAAAAAATAAATTGGTGAGCAATTTGATGTCATTATATGTTTACTATTAAGTTTCTCATTTATAGTATGGATTTAAGTTCTAATTTTGGATGCATTAGTTTTCAACTAGGGCATGCACATTACATAGAAAAATAGAAAATATTTTTCGTGTCCTGTGACTATTATAAGACCAAGGCTTTTTTTTTTGTCAAAAAACACTCAAAACTACCATTTCTATTGCAAGGTGCAAAACTTATTAATATTGCATATCTAATCAAAAAAATTCAAAAAATTAACCCTTAAAAAATTTATTAAATAGATGTAGGTATGAGATATAAAGAAAAACTAAATTGTTATTAGTTCTCAAATGGAATTAAAACAAACTAATTCCAATGGTGAGATTGTCCTAGCAAGCAAATTAAACTATGTGGAACTTGTTTGAAGAAAAATTGTGAAAATTGAGTTCAAAATGAATCCTACAAGTTATTTTTTGAGGAAAGTGTTTTGATTGCTCCCAAAACAAGACTTCTCTATAACTTTCTAATCACTACACAAAATAGTGAAATTAAGTTGTCCTTCACTAAGGGCAGCTTCACACTATGGCCGACCAAGTCGAGAGTCCGTGGACGTGAGAGTCCAAACTTTGGTGAGAGTCCAAAGAAATGGGCAATAAATAGGCCCTAAAATTTAGGAATTGGAGCCTTTGGCCGGCCATAGTGTGAAGCCTCCAAATGCCAAGCCCAAAGTCCAAACCTCACCCATGTGTCAATTTTTTTCAAGTAAAAGATAAAAAAAAACATGAGAAAGGAGTCCAAAATGGCCTTGGAAAAAAATCACAGCACATGCTCTTCTCATCAAACAAGAAATATGAAGGGTACAAATGAAATAAAAGGGTGGCATTGGTCATTGAAGGGAAGTAGGTTAAGGGAATTAGGTTCATTGAATGCAAAGACTCCCCATTGTAATTGTGGAGACTAGGTTTCAAATAACAAATAACAAATAACAAATACATTAGAGAGAATTTGGGCCCTCTAAAGGGCCGCGAGTTCCCATGAGTTCTCCACAAGGTTTGAATAGTTCCTGACTGCTGAAACTGCGCCACCGCAGCAGGGTGATGTGGTCGGGACTCGGCCACATCAGATTTTTGAAGAATTTTATTTTTTATTTTTTATTTTTTTTCTTAAAATGAAATTTGGTAAACTTTTTTTCTTTTTTCTTTTTTCTAGATTTCGTTTTCTAGTACTAGTCACTAGACTAGTATCTAGATTGTTTACTCTAGAATACATAAACACACAAAGAATAGCGGTTTAGAGAAAGAAAAGACAAGTCTTCTTCTTATTGCTTTAGGATTCTTATATCCTAGTGTAGATAGAAGTAAAAAACATGCCATGAGGTGAGGAATAAAATCCCACCCTCCCACCCTTAGATATTACTGTAAAATGAGGAGATAAAAAATATCACAACATTTTATAGTCAATACAATTTGGGATACGTGATCATTTATAGTTATTTATTTTTTGGCGAAAAGGTTGGATTTTCCTTATGACCAAATTTATTTGATATATATATATATATATATTTATTTTATTTTATTTTATTTTTAAAAATTTGGTGAAAGGACTGAAATTGCCTTATGACCAAATTTATTCTACATACATATATATTTTTTGGTGAAAAGGCTGGTTTTACCTTATGACCAAGGTGGAATTACATATGCAGCCGCTCACACACATTAACGTTCATTAGCTCAATCACTGGCAAATCAAAAAAGCCAGATGGATTAATTGAGCTTACAAATGATTAAGCATCCGTAATAATAAAAAAGTTGATAAACTGAGTTGCTGTACAACTGGACGACAGTTTTTGAAAATGCCTTTGGGAATTAAATATGGGATGCCTCCAAACTAACGGCTCCTATTACCGCCCAATTATTCAATGAGCCGCATGCCTGAATGAAGGATTACTGTTCACGGGCCTTGGACCGAATTTGGAACTGAGGCGCTTATTCTAACCAGTTCGTCACTTCCACTTTGCCTTGCGGTGAAGACTTGGACAAAAGTTTTTGTGTGTCAAATCGATTTGTTGTTGCGCTGCTGAGGGAAATATAGCATCGACACAGTCTAACGCTGATACTTCACAGGTTTCTGATGTGGTTACAGGATTTAGGTTTTGCTTTTTATCTTAAAATTTCTCCGTGTGAAAGCTATAACACGTGTTGTGGGCTGTAGACGCCTATTGCAACCTCACTAACTTGCAATTTGTTGTCTTGTTTTTGGGATGGGTACAGGTGAGGCCCACAACCTCTCGGGGAGTTTTGGAGACAATACAAATACTATTTTCCTCCATTTGCAATTTGTTAGTCTTTATTATTATTATAGAGACTTGATTCTGAAAAAAATGTGGCATGTTTAGGTGCATGATTGTGATATACTTTACATATGCTTGGACATATTTGCATTTTTGCCTTGCAAAAATACTGTCTACTTTATATTTTCAGCACCAACAAGATGGATTCTAGGATGTGTGTTTACATCAATATTATCGTAGCAAAGCAGTATGTTGAAATTGATTGAGACTCAATATATACTACGGAGTATATCTCAGTTATGTTTGGATAAGTATTTGGATTGAAATAATGAAAAGAACGGAAATTTAACAAGTTCCTAAAGGCTAACTTAGTGCGGAAGAGACTCAGATAAGTGCCCAGAAGCTGGGATGTGCCAGAAAAGGGATTTTTTTTTTTTAAAAATATATTTTTCGGACAGCCCATACCACTATTCACAGCATGGGGACAGATTGGGGAACGGGCCTGAAACGGCCCTTTCTTGGCCCCAAATCCCTTCTAATGCTATATAACAAAAGGGGTGTACTACTACCTACCTACTGCCAAAACTACAAATCTAGTCTAATCTAACGGCTGTGATTTGTCATTTTTGACATTTTTCTGAAAAAAATTCGACGGACTCTCAACCATAGTTTGGATAGCCAATTTTGGCCGACCCAAACTATGGTCAAGAGTCTGTCGTGAGGCCATTGCCATGTAGGGTGCCATGAGGGCGACGGACTTTGGACTGTGCCGCCGTAGTATGAAGGATCGAGAGTCCAAAGTCTTGGTTTTCTGAAATCTGATTGGTGGAAACCGATGGACTCTCGACCTTCAGCCATAGTGTGAAGCGGCCCTAATTTCTCGACATTCTACACGATGTAAATATTTATTGTTTCTCTACAAGAATCCACTACTTTTGAATTGAATATTATTGTAATTGGGACTCATGAACCTCCATGTGTACAAACAAAAGCATTTGAAGAAATATTTGTTGAATTTGTAAAGTATCTTTATTGAAGTAAGACAACCTAATTGTTAAAGCAACCTAATTTCACTATTTTGTGTAGTCCAAATAGATAGAATAAAATCTTCTATGTAGACAAAATTATTTTCTAAGAAAAAATATATATTTTAACTTTTTGTGATTCTTTTTGTGTTGCCTAGAGAACTCCATTTGAGCTTAGGGTGGCAAAACTTTTAATCTTGGGCATTGATTGAAAATCAAAATTATATTTACGAAAAGCTAATGTGTTTTTCAATCTTCAAAAAACAATTGACAAAGCATGTCAAAACTTCAAATCATAGGAACTTGCCCAAACCTTCAATTATTTGTCAAGGAAATGCTTCATCCTTTAGGGTTAATTTTCATTCAATTTTGAAGTATGGATACATTTACGAGCATAAGTGAAAAATATATACTTTCTCCTTAAGCATTCAGGATCTCACAAATAATGAAGAATTTGAGTCTTAAAACCGTTTGAACATATTCCAAGGTCGAGCCACCCATAACCAACCAAATAAGCAATTCCAATATGATCTACAGTAGTGCAAGGCAAAACAAACATTTTCAGAGGTGCATCAATAGAAATGACAAGGATTGCAAATTTTTTGTTAATTTTATTGCTTAACCCCTAAAGGACCAATATGCCTTTTTTGGCAACATAAAATTTTTGGGTAGGTACGTGTGACTGGAGATTTGCATCTTTTGGACTGAAATTTTTGTAGAAGGTTGGGACGAGGAATATCTTTCATATGCGCCAAATTTCATGACATTTGAAAATACGAGTCAAAAGTTATGGCCTAATATGTTGTTTGTTGGTCAACTCGGGCACTCTGGGCAGATTAGAAAAAATCACTTTTTTCAAAAATAAAAATTTGAAATTGGATTATTAGATATATATATATATATACACGGAAAGCTTTGAATCATTCCATTCTGATCAATGAGTCAAACGTTATGAGGATTTGTAGTTTGCGGGCAGTTATGGATTGTTTACTCTGAAATAAACTTTGAAGTCGTTTATTTCACTCAATTTTCAATATTTATCAAAAAAAATAAAATCGTAGGATGTAGATTGATTATTATAACATTGCAACCATTGGGATTGGCATTTTTTAATTCCATAATTAACTTCTTAACAATTTAGTGTTTTGAACCATTCTATACTTCTTTCTACTTACTATTTTTTTTCCTATATGTTGTACAATTCCAAATAATTTGAAAATTTTCAAGCACGTAGCCAACTTGCCCTGAAGAATGAGTCCAAAGAAGCACAACCATTTTGGAAATTTTTTCATAATAATTTGACCTTGTGAAGTGTAGCTGCCCGGTTTTTCGCAGGGCCAAAAAAAGGACTTTTGCCACTTCAAACGTTAATATCTTCCAATCTACACAATGGAAATTTCTGAAATTTTTTCTACATATTCTCAAACCAGAACACTACAAGATCCTACAGTTATATGTGTCCAAAAATGATATTTTTCAAAAATTTGGTACTTGTACTAGAAATGGCAATTTTGGAGCATTTTTGGTGAGAACATAGTCAAGGAACTTTAGGGGTTAAACTGAAATTACTATGAATTTTGGGAGGCAAAAAGTGCCCTAGACTTGTGGCCAATGTCTATACTCTTTCAATTTTGATCATTCAAGAACTTTTTTTTGTACTCATTATTTCCTACTTTCTTTCTCACAACTTAACCCCTAAAGGCCCAAGGCATTTTCTGGCTCCGAAACCACTGAAAATTGCCATATCTACTGCAATCACTCCCTAAACCAAAAAAAACTTTTTTTTCAGAATCTAACTGTAGGATCTTGTACTTCACTTGTCTCAATTCATGTGGTAAAAATTTCATGAAGTTTGACCGTCCAGATTGGAAGATATTGTTGTTGAAGTTGGAAAAAGAAATTTTTTTGAACTCTGGATTGCAATTTCAGATCACTTTGACAGCCACTTGTGGATTTTTTTTGCACTACACACCATAAAGTTAAAATTTTTTATGTTGAACATTTGAGTTGAGAGTCGGGGAAAAAAATTTCAGAATGTCAAAACTTGATTTTCACATATAAAAAAATTGTTAAGTAGAAGTAGGTCCAAAATTAAACAAAACACTAAATCTTCAATAGGTCTTAGATGGAATAAAAAAACCATAATCCCAATGGTGGGATTGTTCTTGCAAACAAAATTAACCTTTTCAAAAAAAAATTTGAAAAATTTTGAAAATTGCATTCAAAAATGAATTTTATAAGTTGTTTTTTGAAGAAGACGCTTAGATTGCCCGAAAAACAAGATTGTCCATAACTTTCTCATTCTAAGTCCAAATAGAATGAATCAAAGCCTCAAATATAGACAAAAACATGATCTTTGAGAAAAAAAATCAAAAAAAAAAAAGTTCAATTTTTAAAAAAAAAAAAATTTTGCCCGGCGAACTGCTTTTTTGACTTCGGGCGGCATAACTTTTTCTCCCAGATGCCGATTGGAAAAAAAATATATTTTTGGAAAGCTAATGTGATTTCCTATCTTCAAAAAAAGTTTCAAAAAATCAGGTCAAAATGTCAAGTCGTACGAGCCTGCCCGAAATCCCAAGTGTCCCCCGAGGGGACTTTGGGCCTTTAGGGGATAAAACATGTATCATGAACTTATTAGTTCCAACCTTGAAAAGGAAAAAAAAATCATTCTAAGCTTCAAATAAATTTGGTGCAACCTTGGTTGGAAATAACTACACCTATATGTTGGATATGGGTCACTGGTTGGGAATGGGTGACTCTACCTTAGATGAAGGTAGTGTTAAGTTTACGTGGTTACAATTTCCAATAATTTTACTATTTGTCCCTATCCAAAAGCCTTGATCAAGGTATTCTACATTCATTAATAATTTTGTTGATATTTGCATGCATTTTTCATCCAAAATTGGTACAATTGGTCCCTATAGTACTCTGAAATAGGAGATTCAATACCATGGATATGCAAGAGAAAACAATGAATATTTATTGCTCTTTGGCAAATATTTATGAAGAAAAATGATAGTAGCCATGTCAATAGTGAAGGCACAATAACTAGTTATAAGGTTATAAAGTGAAGCTTGTAGGGTTTTTTAAGAACCAATAATAACATTGTCAATGTAGACTAAAAGAAATGATTCACATAAAAATTGACATGACCAATTAGACCAATTTGAGGACTAATTTGAGGACCAATTTAGGATCACTTTCCTAGTCTATGCAAGACATGTTCCTACTAGTGATGTTTCCAATAGTGAAGTATAACCAAGATGATTCAAAATTCATTTGATGTACAAAAAAGAAATATCCACACTAGAACAAAATTGCCCAAGTAAGAAGCGAATTGATGTTTTTTTTACTAAAAACCATCTCTTACAAAGTTGTTGCCTCACCTAGTACCAAAATGAACCCAATAATTATCTAAAATAGTCTTCAACTTCACTTTATTATTGTCCTTCAATTCTTTACTATATTGGATATTCTACTTGTTTTTTTTAATCCTAAAATAACAAGGATATATGTATGTGCATCAAGACTTAAAATCATCTTATTAATTACAATTCTCATTCCACAATGTGATATTTAAGTACTAGGCTATCAGCTATGCACCAGATGTCACTAATTTTTTTTGCAATCCTTGTACAAAGTAGGAGGTCCATTCAACCCCCATTTAAGAGTTGAAAATTAATTTGATGAGGTTAAACTTTTTGGAATATTTTTCAATAAAATATCCTCAAAAGACAAAACAAATTGGCATCTAAGAAAGTCATTTTATATTTTTTGGAGATTTGTGTAATTAGTTATGAATTTTTGAAGTTGAAATGCAATGGTCACTAGAAGCACCCACCTCTTGAAATGTTGTAAATTGTTGGTGCAATGAAAAAACAAAATGTAACTTTGCCTTAGAGGACATTTTTAGATCCTTGGCACTTTATGGACCTAATACCTTAGTTATATTTAGTGAAGTTCTGTTTTTTGTGATGGCCATATAATAATCTTGGGGCAAGGCAAAATCTTACCTATACATCAAAAGTATAATTTTAATGGAAGAGATATATTTTACCATCTCCCGTTTCTTTAGATTGCTGAATATTCATCGACTTATGTTAATTGAAACAACTGTTTGGACTAAAGTACTTGCACCTAATTATGATATGTTTGTAAAACCATCTCATCTAGATTCTTGCCAAAAATGAAAGTCCTTTCAATATAATAGCCAAGGGGCGAATTACTGTAGACCTTTCTTCTACTAAATGGAGTCCCATCTTGGAGGGCTTTTATTTTATACTACCTATGGGATGACTACTCATATTCTTTTATTTAAAGGAAATGTTATAAAATGGTCCTCATATAGGTTATATTGGTCACAAAGAAACTATAACTTACAAGTGATTGTCTTGTTGTCACTAGCTTTTAAGTAGTTGGTCTTTTTGAGTGGATAGTCTCAATAGACTTCTAGACCCGGAAACTTCTCAAATCCTTATATAAATATATATATATATTTATATATCTTTGTGTGTGTGTGTAGCCCATATTCTGTATCCATATCCAAATATCTAACATAAATCTCATTTTCTTATTTTTCTTAGGATTTATTTTGAGGGGATTTGGTTGGTCTTCTTGAATGGATAATAGGTAGTTACTGCTCTTCTCTTGAGATCTTTGTACTTCTCTCCAAAACTTTTAACTATTAAAGAATGTGCACCTTGAACATCAAGTAGAAATGAATGTAGTCTCTACATTTCTATGGACAATTTTAAGTGCACATATCTTATACATCGTTCTTCCACTCTTTGTTCAGTCTTTTTTCATTGTACTAAACCGATAGAACACTCCATTGTCAACTCTTTGGTTGTTGTCTATATTTTGACTATTAATTGGATTCACAATTTTTTTGAGTACAAGAGCAATAAATTAGGAGAATTTAATATCATGCATTTTGATAAAATCCTTTTTATAAAATAATTTAGGTATATTCTATGCAGTGGTCAAAACAAAAGGAAGACTCAGGCGCTTTCATAATACGTGGTTAGAGCATTCCCACCGTAGTGCACTGGGTGCCGCCACAACGTCTCCCAACGGGCCCTTCCTCGATTATGACCCCCACCATGACTCTTGTACAAGTAACTTTGAGAGCGGCCACTTCCAAAATGCACCCGGCCATGCAATAGTAGCGAGCCTCTTGAGCGACTCAAAATTGCAAATTGTGGAGAATCTTGTTTTCAGAGTTGTCTAAGTATGGTTGTACGCAGTATTCTTGGAAACGGGTGGTGAAGGCCACAAGCAAGAAGTGTGTGCAGAAGTCACAAAAGGTGACGGAAAAGTGGGGTCACAGTTTTGGAAAGGGAAGCAGAGCGAGGGACGGTGGAGATCCCTACTCCACCCTCCAACCTTTACCGCACCAAGGTCCGCTCAATCTGCTCTGGTGGGTCAGATTGAGCGGGCACTAGTGGAAATGATCTTAGAGCAACTTCAATGCAACGACTGCAACATGCATGGAACAGCATAATGACGGGCCTACCAAAAAAACACGTCCCAAATGAGTCTCTTTATTTTTTTGGACCCGCCATTTTTCATCCACTACATTTTAAGGAAATTTGAAGAGCCCGGAAATTGGCACACAATAGAAAAAGTCGTAAATGTCTCCCCTTTTCAAGCCTTGTAATGTGTGCCAGTTGATTGGAGCTCCCTTTTTGCATAAAATTGTCTTTTTTTAATGTAGAATTTTTTCTTCTTCTTCTTTTTATATTGCAGAAAGTCCATTTGAAGTTTGGCTTGCCAACATTGCATTGGGGCCATTTTTTTTCTAAAAGTTGCAGGAATGGAATGAGGTCTGCCTCCCTGCACTTCAAAAGCTCAATACTGTACGTTTTTCAGTGTTCGCATTGAGCTTGCTCTTACAATTGAAATTCTTCCGTGATATGCGCTCCCCAAGATGGGGACGTTCTAAATTTTAGTTCTGCTCTGGCCTGTGTTCGTTTTTGGTGTCATGGTGTTTTCTGTTAGGTGTGCTTTTGCTGTCTAAAAATGTAAAAAAGTTCTGCTAGGGCGTTGCTCCTGGTCTGCTGTAGGGTTTCCCTTTGCAATGAAATGGTCCATGTGTTTAAAAAAAAGGAGGACTAATTTGCATGTGCATTTGCCATAAGGTAGGAGGCTTGAACTCCGACAGGGCATTTTGAACCGAACAGGGCACAGAGGTACATTTTGCTTTCTTCAATTTACCAAAATGTACAAGTGAAGTACATTTTAGGAGGTGGTCGCTTTTAGAGCCCTATGACTTTTCAACTTCAAAATTTCATAACTAATTCCACAAAGCTCCCAAAAATATGAAACAACTAGGACCACATGCCATTTCCTCTTGTCTTTCAAGGAAAATTTACTGAAAAATATTTCAAGATGTTTTACCTCCCCAAAATTCAGGTTCAGCGCTTAGATGGTCGCTTTATGGACCTCCTACCTTACATCTGATTTTCTTTACCTCATGTAAGCATTCCATTAATGATTGAAATTGTCATTTTTAATTCCAAGTCCAACCTTCCTCTTCCCCATTCCAGCTAACATCTTGTCTAAGTTACATGTGAAGTTGAGTAAGTTTTTCATTACATTAGGATGAAAGAGAAAAAGTAGGTGGTGCTGTAGGGCTTGCAAACCGAGATAGTTTGATTTTCAAGCAAGACATGTCAAGTTGCCAATTGCAAATGTTAAGTTAACTTAAGGGACAGTACCCATCTTACATAACTTGAATATGGAGCTCTGTTGTCCACACTGAATCACACATGTCGCAAGCCCCTGCGATCTGATTTAACAGAATTTGTCTCAGGATCATGTTGCAAAACAAATAACTTAAGGTGGAAGCACCCAAAACTGTCAATAATAAGCAATTCAGCATAGTTGGAGGCAAATTCTCCTTAAATCTATTTTTTTTTGTAGTATTAGCGAGTGAAAATGATGAATAATAAAAAAAAACAGATTTGTCGGATGTGTTATGTAATTTCTACGATTTTTCAAAGAGACGGCTCCCTAGACTACTGAAACTATCACATAGGTGGATCCAAAACTGAAATCTGCAAAAATCAGCAGTTAGCAAATGAGAGTGAGGTATGTGTCCTTCAAATGCGTGAGCGAATCAGAGCCAAGCATTTCAAGGACACATTAATGGAAAGTCTAGGGACAGATTTGGTGATAGTCTAAGGTTCAATGGAAGTAGGGATGCTAATGGGTATTTCTACCTTATGTGAGACGTAGAACAATCCATAACTTAGAGCATCATGGCTCAGCCAGGCTGGCCGGGGCGTTATAGGTTGGGCTTGGGAGCTGAAACCCCCCATCGTGGTGTAGCCTAGTGACTTTGAACAATCGAGCACGGGCAAATTTGATGTTTTCCTCTACAACTTCTAGAGCTTGGTGAGATTTGCCCCAATGCCCTAGTTTGACATCTTTTCGATTGATTTCCCTGTTTTCTTGCTGCATTGACTAATTTCCATTCATTTTTGTGTTTCCTTTCTTGTTTATTTAGTAAATGCATACCACAAACCGAGGCATGCAAGCGTGTCACGATGGGGGAGCGGTAAGTCAGTGTGCCTGGGGGTTGAATTTGGCATGCCAATGCTAGCCTGCTGTGGGGATTTGTCGCCCTATGATGGCGATGCTCTTAGTTACTTTAATTCACCATCTATGAATTATTAGTTACACAACTAACTTAGAGCTTCTACAATGCTACCTGCATAGAGACAAGAACAATATTGTGCCTTTTGGAAAGCCATTTGTAATTTAATGCATGCTCCAATATGATTGCCATGTAGAATTGTAGGTCCATGGCCTTGGTAAAAGACCATACAAGATTGAATTTTTTTGTCTTTTGTGAAGCATCTCGGCAAGTTGATTCGTGGAGGTCATCATGACAAATTGCTAATTTCTAAGCGAGTAGCCAATGGATGCCAAAAGGAATTTGCCATTACAAGGCTGATGTACAGAGCATGCATTGTAGATGCTCTTATAGCCTTTGTGGACCTCCTTCGAGTACAAATGACAACCTCTCATTGCACAAAGAGAAGTAAGGTAATTTCCATAATGTGGGGCAATGTACCATAGCCGTTTAGTGTTATGAACCCTACCTTGATTGAACATCGTTTACCAAGATCCAACCATCCAACTATTTGAGGTTATGCTCACTTGCCTAGTAATGTGAAAGTAATGTGAAAGTAAAGTCTTGTTATGAAAAATAGCATGATAATCTATAGAAGTGACAAGGGATGTTATTTCTCATGACAAGACTCTACTTCCACATTACCTTGTCCATTGAATTGTAAATTACAATACAACTTATTGGCTTCACCTAATTTGACAAGATGATTTATACAAAATTATAACTACTTTGAATGAGCTTGATATAAGAAGCAATCTTGAAGCTTGTCGGGTCCAATTTTCAAGGAGGTGTTGGTACCTTTGGAATTCGGCATTGCAAACCTGGAATAACTTAAGGTAGGAGGTCCTTAAATGGAACGGTTTCTAAATGTGTCCCCTATTTAGGAATGAGTGACATACTCCTTGAAATATCTATTACAATCATTGATGAGTTAGGTAGGCTTAAATGGGCCATTTCTAAACCTCCTACCTTACATCCTACTATCGTATCCTATGAATTTAGTTGCAATGTATTGTATTGAAGAATGGGGAGTGGGGATTCATTTATCTCCAAATGCTTCTTGAATCCAGAGGCAACATTACACAATAAATTCAGATAATGACACCTAAAATTGTCCTAATAACTAAAGATTTTGAACATGGTTTCTATTACTGATCGGTAGATGGTTTTGTTGGGTCTTGTTGGAAGTCAAATGAAGATTTTATATTCTCTTCAAATGTATTTTTTAGACATCGTATGAATAAAATATGGATTTTAATATGTTAGAATTAGGTGAATTCAAAATTTACCCTCGGCTCTCAGAAATAGTTGTTGTAACTTGTAAATCTTAGGCAAGGATATGTAGGGCTCGGTTTAGAAACATGTCGCAATAAGATGCATTTAGCTATTGTAGACCTCTATATATCCAAAAATTGTGTTGCACCATCGTAGTGTGATTATTATCAATTTTCCATTCTTAGAGTGCTTTCATACATCTAAGCCTTACAAAAGTGTGTCTTTGAGGGGGAATTGAAAGGATTGTTTGCAATTCTCAATAGGGGTTTACATGCATCATTGGCAACCACAATTCACAAAAGCAACATTGGAAAATCATATATGACTTCTCATCAACGAAAAAGAAATCCTATGTAGCTTTTATTGATTTGTAAATGACTAAAAAAAGTTCTTATAAAGGAGTAGAGACGCAATATCCAAAAGAACTTTAGTCCATCTGGAAAAGGAGACCCAAAAGTTGACATGTTTTCTATCTTTTAAAGCAATGTTTGTAAATAAAGATTGAAGATAAATACACTTCACCTCTTTGTATCCCAATAGAAGACAACAAAAAGTGAAGGTTGGTTGTATGAGCAATCAAGACAATAAAATACATTCAAACCCCTCTAACTAACCCTTAAAGGTTTGATGGGGACCATATATACAATCCTTGCACTTGATTCTTAGAATATGAACTATGTACTAAAATATGGCAAGATATACACCATTGGATTGAAAATTCAAGAACTAACATCTTTCATTTAAAGGGTATTTTAATATCTTGTAAATGTAAACATGTTCAAATACAACACCGTACATGTTGAATAAGTGACCATTTTCCAACTTCTTAGACAAGTAGAAGGTGCAATAATGATCTAAATTGGAAGTGCAATGTGTCATTTGATCCAGCTCAGCATGAATACATGCTTTTGTGATTGTTGTAACTATAAGTCAATTCATGCACCATGTATGTCAAATATACAAAAAATCCATGTAGCAACCTAAATTGGGCTTCTCGAACCTTTAACCCCTAAAGTTCCTTGACTATGTTTTTACCAAAAATGCTCCAAAACTGCCATTTCTAGTACAAGTACCAAATTTTAGAAAAAAAACTTTTTTAGACACATATAACCATAGGATCTTATAGTATTCTGGTTTTAAAAGACATGGAAAAAATTTCAGAATTTTCCACTGTGCAGATTGGAAGATATTAACATTTAAATTGGCAAAGATCCTTTTTTTGTCCCTGTGAAAAACATGGCAGCTGCACTTCACAAGGTCATATTTGTATGAAAAAATGTCCAAATGGTGGTGCTTCTTTGAATTCTTATTTCTAAACAAGTTGGCTACATGCTTAAAAATTTCAAATCATTTGGAATGGTACAACATATAGGAAAAAAATAGTAAGTAGAAAAAAATAGAGAATGATTCAAAACACTAAATTGTTAAGAATTTAATTATGGAATTGAAAATTTTCAATCCCAATGGTTGTAATGTTGTAATAAACAATCTATATCCTATAATTTTATTTTTTTCAAAAATATTGAAAATTGAATGAAATAAACAACTTCAAAGTTTATTTTAGAGTAGAAAATCCATAACTGCCTGCAAACTAAAATTCCTCATAATTTTTGACTCATTGATTGAAATGGAACAATTCAAAGCTTTATATATATAAATTTAGAAAACCAATTTCAAATTTTTATTTTTGAAAAAAGTGATTTTTTCAGATCTGCCTGGACTGCCCGCCCGGTGAATAAAGTAACATATTAGGCCATAACTTTTGACTCCTATTTCAAAATGTCATGAAATTTAGTGCTCATGAAAGATATTCCTCGTCCCCACCTTCTATAAAAATTTAGCTTAAAGCATGAAAATCTCTAGTCACACGTACCTGCCCAAAATCGCTATGTTGCTAAAAATAACAGGCTGGTCCTTTAGGGGTTAAGGGTACACACTCTGGTACAATAGCACATTCCCTATAAAACCAAAGAGTTTTTAATATTGTGAACAAATCTGATTGGACAACTTCCATATGTCAAATGCAAGACACTAACCCTGTCCCACAAAGTGGACAATGTAGGATGAATTTTGTGTTCATTAGGATAATTGTAAAAAAAAATCCTATTTTGTGCCGTATTAATTTTGTGTTCTTCTTTTCTTCTTCATAATTTGGGGCCTCTGATTGCAAATATGAATTCAAAATTTGCAAATTTTATCATGTGTGGCAAATAAAAAATTCTAATGTTTTCTCTCATAGGGATAAGTTCACCTTGCATGGTCCGCTTTGTGGCAGGACATTAATTTTATCCTACGTAGTGAAATGAGCAAGGTAAATTTTGAGTTCTCCAGGATATACGTTAACCCCGAAAGGTCCAAGGCCTTTTTTTTGCCAAAAAACACTCAAAACTGCCATTTCTATAGCAAGGAGTAAAAAAATTTGAAAAAATGTTTTTTTTGCACATCTAACCATAGGATCTTACACCTAACTAGTATGAGAATGTGTGGAAAAAATTTCAGAATTTTTGACCTCTCAGATTGCAAGATATCTGCGTTTAAAGTAGAAAAAAAAAGTATTTCAGCACATTGCGGGACTAGATTTTTTGACTTTAAACATTTTTAACTTAAAATTTTTGCAATACAAAGTTTTGAGCTTCAAATCTTTATAGTGGAGAATTGAGTTGAGAGTCTAGGGAAAAAATATATTCAAAAAAACTTAATTATCATTCCTAAAAAATTTATTAAGTAGAAGTAGGTACGAGATAGAAGGAAAATCTAAAATATTAATATATTTTAGATGGAATTAAAATACACTAATCCCAATGGTCAGATTGTTCTAGAAAGTAAAATAAACAATGAAATTTTTTTTTTTTTTAAATTGCAAAAATAGCATTTAGAAATGAATCCTACAAGTTATATTTTTCATGAAGATGCTCTAACTGCCCAAAAAACAAGAATGTCCATAACTTTCTCATAACAAATCCAAATGAAATGAATCAAAGCTTTCCAGAAAGACAAAAATATAATATATGAGAAAAAAAATATATAAAAAAAAAATCAAATATTTGCCAATTTTTTTTTGCTGCCCAGACTGCCCAATTACGAAAAAAAGTAACACATTTGGCCATAACTTTTGACTCCTATTTCCAAATGTCCTGAAATTTAGTGCATATGAAAGATATTCCTTGCGCCCACCTTCTATTAAAATTTCAGCTTAAAATATGGAAATCTCTAGTCACACGTACCTGCCCAAAATTTCTATACAGCCAAAAAATTCGCATGCTGGTCCTTTAGGGGTTAAGTAAAGCCCCCTATTATGTGCCGTATTTATTATCATATCTAGCAAATAAAAAATTCCTAGGTTTCCCCCGGGGCAGGGGTAAAAGCATCTTATGTAATCCTCCAGATATCCCCCTCCCCTCTAGAATTTGGATGAAAAACAATCAATTCTAGCATTTGTCAAGCTTGACCTTCTCTTTCCCCTCTCAAATAAGCCATTTCTAGAGGGGATACTAACCCCTCTATATGCTACAAATTCTCTTGGAATTAGCAAGTCGTCATAATAAATGCAAATTGTGTGACTTGTAATTGGTTGGAAGTATGTTTTATGGAGTTGCACTCTTGGAGGTACAAGTGGCCATCTCCTCTACATTGGACAAATCTTGAATCAAGGAGCGGGGATATCTAGAGGGCTGCAAGAGGTGCTCTAAATCCACCCTGCTAGTTCTACTTCGTGGGTTGGGTTTAACCCTTAAAGGATGGATTGGTGACCGTGGAAATCATCCGTTTGAATCATTGCCTTAAGAAAAATGGAAAAACACTCATTGGAAGTCAACCTACTGTAGAAAACCTTCCCTTTTCACAACAAACTTGGGAAGATGAATAGTTGTACTTCTGCCCACATGCAAAGATTCATTCATCGGACGCCAAACGTCCTGCACGTCAAATTAGGAAGACGTGACAGACAGCACGCTTTCCCGTCAACGAAGCCCCACGACGAAGTCCGGATGAGACTCACAAACATTCATCCTCTCACACACTCCTTCCTTCGCTCCACTGAAGCTCACGTACCCTTTGTCTCGATCCAGACCTCCCCTCCTTCTCTAAATCTCTCCACACCATCTTTTTCCTTTCAATAATCAATGCGAAGCTTCATCTCAATGATTCCGCAACGATCAAGATCTCACCTTTGGCCCTTTCCGAACAAATTCCCCCACAACGCACGGCAATTTGGTAGCAGATTGTCAGAGAATTTGTTATGGTTTGATTATGCCTGCAGCTAGCTAGCTAGCCAGGCATTATTGCTCCAAGCGGCGTACACTTCTACTCTTCCAGCTACCTGCACTCTAGTTTACGATGAGCATTCTAGTTGGTAGCCCCCATTTGAAGATGCTCTCTGTTTCCGAGCGTCTGGATTTGAGAGCTCGCACGCACAAGATTGTCCTTCTTCATATCCGTGGGAATGTCTGTGACAGGGGGGTTGGTTACATACAGTGAGAATTAGTTAATTAATTAGGGCTTGGTAGGGTGCGTGGAGCGATGGTGTGTAGCATGTGATGGCGCTTGCGTATGAGAGGCCTTGCAGAGTGCGATGCTCGTTCAAGCACGCGACGCTGGTGGTTTGTGGGTGCAATTTTTTGATGCTGTTGTGTATCTCGCAATCGCTGCTGGTGCCTTACTATGCGCCGGCCTCCGAATTGCCTCTCGTGTATACTCGCCAAGCTGATGGTACCCACTTCGCTCCTACTTCGAATTTGGTTCTGTGGCAAAATCAATTTGTGTAGGATTTTTAAGATAGTTAAGTCACTTGCAAGGTCAGGAATGGTTGGAACAGCTGGAGTTTGTGACCTCGGAGTCGTTTAGGGCATACAGTCTGGAGCACTTGATGTTCAGGGCAAATTGAGTGGTGTCTAGTACTATTGCGTTTTGAAGGGGTGTAGATTGCAGGTACTCTTCTTCCAGTAGTGAAAATGGACGTGCAAGAGCTGCGGAATATCGCAAGAGATGCTAACCAGGCACGACTTGCGGCGAAACCTGTTAAACTTATTGAGAGAGTAAGCCTGTGATGCCCCTTAGCTCTTGATGCTTGTTAGAATTGTCTGTCAGAAAATCTTGGGATTTTATCTTGGTTTATGCCTAACTAGCTAATTGGTTAGCTAATTGCTGCTACTCGGTGGAGTGGGTGGATTTAGGGCAAAATCCGAGTAAGGGTGAATACCGCAAAACCCAACGCTAGTTAGTCAGTGGGAATTCACACCACTTTGCTTACGGACCCTGTTTTGGCAATGTGGGCTCCCAGTAACTAATTCCAGCTAGCTGAAGCCGCTACTTGGTTGTTGCCGTTAGGGCTAGATTGAGCTTCCTTGTGTAAATATTTCTTTCACACGATACTTATAATTGTTTGCTGAAGACTTACATGTGAGTACACTAAATGCCATTAAGCAGCTTCATAATTTTATTGCAATTTCTCCCATAGTGATCTTCAGTAGCGGGGTTGTACTCGTAAATTCGGCAGGCATATCTAAGAGAAATTCAGCATTCTTTTACATATATTTGTATTAGATAGAAATGAAGTAATTTACAAGACTGTGCGCTCTTCCTTTCAGGTGAAAGAAATTCAACATGACGCCTTATTACAGGAAATTATTTCTGTCACTGATAAGAAAACTCAAAGGCAACAAACGGAGATTTCCAAACGCATTAATGGACTCAGATTTCAAGGTTTGAGAATTCTCCCAATGCTACGACTTGCCTCGTTGTCTTTGGCCGAGAATCGATCCCTTGTGCAATCATGCAGTAGCATCTACAGTAGTATCTTCTCTGAAAAGGACACTGTAAATAGAGAGTGTATCATTGACCGAGGGCGACCTTGTTTGAACTTGCTAGGCTGTTGGCGGGGTGAAATTCAGTTCTAGTCGAGAATCAGTGTTCTAGAATACCTAGCCAACCTAAATTTGGGAGGGCTTACGTTAGAAATTGCCTTAAGTGATGTTGCAATTGGTAGGGTTTAAAGGGGTTAGGGTTTTTTAACCACCTCTTGCGGGGTTCTGCCAGTTTGGAGGTCTAGTAGTTATGCAGAGCGTCAGCCAAAAGTTTGGTGCTTTTATGCTGAGCAGGATTAGATAAATGGAGGAGGGAAAAACTTAAGCACGCTCAGAGTCGGGAAGCGGCTTTGCTGAAGACTGAATCGACGTCTCAAGAGAAAGGTAGATTTTGGCGTCAATTATTGCACATTATATGCAGATTGGAAATATAGCTGAGTTGATTTTGCACGACGATGCTCAAATATGTTGATTTTGAGATCATAGGCTTCTACATTGTGTCAAGGAGATGCTTTTATTCCAATGGCAAGTGCTTGTGCGGTCCTTAACTTTGAAGCTTTGAAATTAGGTGATTGTGATCATTCATTGTGAATTGAATCGTTGTGCAGACAAGGTGCCTGTCGAGGAGGAAGTGATGCCTGATGAGGTCGTTAATGTTCTTGACCAAAGTGAAGGCAGCGGTATTCTGCGAGATGGAGCGGAGATTGGTAAGCTATATTTTATAGTTGAACCTTGATCTCAAACTCTTCCCATCTTCTCAGAATGAAAGGAAAACTATAAGTGCATGATGCTAGCCCGTCTGATTTGTCTCTCAATTGCATAAAGACATGATGCAAATGGTGACGAGTGATTTAATCTTGTCAACATCATCACAAGATATTTTTCAATGTGACAAGGATAAGCACTGGACGTTTGTTGCATGTGGATAAGCAACTGGCACAAGGTGCCTTATGAGAATAAGCACTTCGCGTGTTGTAGCCTGCTTTGTGGGTGCTTGTTCCATGATGTGCTGTGCCCCAATTGCTTGCATGTAAAGATCTCCAAGAAGCTTTTAGACAGAAATTTGGCATTTAGCATAACCACTATTACACAAGTTCACAATTTCACAATAAGGGGTGAGATTCGCGCGACTAAGCCCACACCGAAAACAACAGATATTTCGCAGAATTCTTTTCGCGTTTGCATTTCTCTCTCTGTTTTGCACTCATTGTTTTGCTTACTGGAGGTGCAGAAGATGGGATTATTCCTGGAAGACTCGTCCCCGAAGTTTGCCATGCAGAGGCACACACAGACTACGGTGGCAGTGCAGTGCGATGGGGACCGACTCATCATGTGGAAAGTGCAGCTGATTGCTGTGAAGCATGCCTGAAGCATGCCCGAACAGCCAAACGTGGTGAGAAAAGGTGTAATATTTGGGTGTTCTGCCCAGCTGAAGGGGGCTGCTTCTCTCCTGACATTTACGAGCACAAGCACCAAGAGTGCTGGTTGAAGCAGGTAAGCATTTGAAGATCGTTTTTCGTTGTGTTTATGTCCAGCTCATTTGTCGTTATCAGGGCCAGGACCTGAGTAACGGCGAGGATGCTACCACCTCCCGCACAGGGCTCATGAGGCTTAATAATATGTAATTTGAAATCAGGGTCCAAAAGTTTTCAATGTTTGGAACAATACATTCTACAAGAGTTGTGAGAACCCACCCTTCATTGTGGACGGCAACCAAAAAAAGACTAAAAAATCTGACATTGTCGGGAGCATACATGGCTTCAGTGAGTGGGTAGTGCCCGTCTTCTTGTAGATTTTGGTACCTTCACGTGAAAGGAACTTAAGATTGTGCACAAAAGTAATCTGAATTCCTTCTCCAAGGGTTTAGAGTACAACTCCTGAAGAATGTTATGAACGTCATTGATTTACTACCTTTTTTATGTCAGTGTTTTGTCTCTTCCCAAATGCAGTTCATCAAATTTATGCAAACGTTGTAAGATCCAGGATCCATACTTCCAATTCTGGAGCATGGATTTTGAATCCCACAGGCTTTTTCTGAACTGGTTCTAAAGAATATTATGGTTCCGTTCATGTTTTTGATGTGCAGGCAGATGTACCGGAAATCAACTTTAAGGGCCATTACGACAGAGACTACAGGCGTGCACATCCTACTGCTCCTGCGATTGTGCCCTGGGTGTCTGGAGTAATTTAATCGTAACACCTTATTGTCATTTTCTAAAACGAAGTACTGTGGCCTGGGAAAATGCTCTCTTCTTCAACTGGGTAAAGCATATGGTCACATTGTTCTGTACAGAACCTCTGAAATGAGTTGGTTAACTGCGAAGTCGAAATTCTTTGAACCAGGTACTTTGAGCTCTGCAAGCAATGGCTGGTACACATTGAAAATGAGCTGCAATATTAGGAAGTGCCAGTTAATGAAAACCTAGGTGTTTTGGATAACTAGCAAAATTCAACCACAATGTGCCATGTCTGCAAAACTTATTCATGCACAAAAATTAGTGTAGGGGAACTTTTTCAGAATCACTGAAGCATCAGGATTTTTTTTTTCTTGCGCAAGTGTCCTGCGTTGGTGATATGGGCTGGTTGCTCTATTTCAAGTAGCTACTTCGCCTTCCTGTGATTTGGCAGGAGTATAAATTTTTTCTTAGTTTTTTGCCTCCCATCAGAGCATCTCCACCCTTGCACGCTAAAATGATATGCTATAGTTTCACATCTATGTTGGAAGAGCCTTCCAATTTGTCTCCCACCTTTACACACCACATGTGTTCTATAAATGGTGAAGTGGGCAATTGCAAATTGAATGGAGGATAAAGTTGATTAAGTCTAGATTTGTTGGGCTTTGTCTTGATAAGGTAGGATATAAATTTTGGGGAATACTTGGAGGGTCCTAGAACATTGTTCATCCATTTTGGCTATGTGTCAAATCTTTCCAATGCAAGGGTGCGCATGCTCTCTTTGGAATCTCAAGCTCCAGTTCTTCCACTTAATTTTGACACCAACTATTTGGAGGCAAATAGTGTTTTTTTGCATTGAAATGTGAATTTTTTTTCCTACAATCTATAGATGGTTGCTTAAAGAGCCAAAGTTCTCCTAGGGACAAATGAAAGTTTGGGTGGATTCCTATGGTTTCAATTTTTGGCCATTTTTTGAAACCTTTAATTAATATAGAGGTATAAACTTGTTTTCTAGAAATACAACTATTATTTCAATTTGCACTCTAAAATAAAAGTGATAGTGCCCACTAACATCCTTGTGACAAGTTTAATCTCATATTTTAAATGTTATGGGAGGACCTCACTGAAAGAATTGGGTTGCTCAATCTTTAGAGAAGCAAAAGTCATTGGCGTTGTGGTCTTATCTCTACTAGAAATTCAAATTGAGTCATTGATAATAGACCTATTGTTGATTAATCCCTAAAGTTCCTTGACTATGTTTTCATCAAAAACGCTCCAAAATTGCCATTTCTAATACAAGTATAAAATTTTGAAATAAACTTTTTGACACATGTAACCGTAGGATCTTGTAGTACACCGACTTGAAAACATGTAATAAAATTTCAGAAATTTTCTCCTTGTGGATTGGAAGATATAAGCATTCATTTTCACATAAATCATTTTTTTGGCCCTGTGAAAAATAGGGCAGCTGCACTTTACAAACTCACTTTTCTATAAAAAAAAATGTCCAAGATGGTGGTGCTTCTTTGAATTCATTTTCCTAGACAAATTGGCTACATGCTTGAAAATTTTCAGATCATTTGGAATTGTACAACATAGAGGAAAAAAATAATAAGTAGAAAGAAGTAGAGAATGGTTAAAAATACTAAATTGTTAAGAATTTATTTACGGAATTGAAAAATATGAGTCTCAATGGTTGTAATGTTGTAATAAACAGTCTACATCCTATGATTTTATTTTTTTCAAAAAATATTGAAAATTGAATTAAATAAACAACTTCAAAGTTTATTTTAGAATAGAGAATCCATAACTGCCCGCAAACTAAAACTCCTCACAACTTTTGACTCATTGATCAAAATGGAATGATTTATAGCTTTCCAAGTATATAGAGAACTAGAAAGTCAATTTCAAATTTTCATTTTGGAAAAAGTAATTTTTTTTATCTGCCCGGATCGCCCGAGTTGAGAAACAAACAACATATCATACAATAATTTTTAATCATGTAGCCAAAAGTTACGAGTTGTTGTTGGGCTTTAAAGCTACTCCTTGTCACTATGTTGTGTGAAAATTTTGAAGAAAAAAAACAAAATTTCCATTCGTAGTGAGCTATCTAAAAAATCAAAGTTGTTAAAAAACACAGCTTAGTCCTTTAGGGGTTAATGGTAATATTATTATCTATAATTTTTGTACCTTGGTGAAGTTTTCATTTGTTCATTTTCTATTTATTCATATATTTTCTTTTTCTATTGTTGCTGATGTTTTATGGTGATGGATGCTTGAAATGTGCATACTTCCTTCTTCCCGCACATGCTTTGACCTCAAAATAGTAGGTTCGAAGGTGCTTTTGGTGCCAATTTTGCATGTTAGGAAACACAACATTCTTTGACAACATCCTCCTTATTCCTATGTGGGCTATCATGGTTTGATTTCACATTGAAGTTGGCTTGTGCAAATTCCCAATTGAAGCAACAACAATAGTAATACTAAAGGGTAGAATGGATATGTATATTTCAAATCTTCCCTTTCTATTGCCACACTTAACTTTTTCTTGGTTATTGTTCTTCCCTTTCTCAAGTTGCATTGGACCTAATTCCTTGCATCTTTAGCCTTAACACTACATTGTACCTTTACAACCGCCCTTTCTTCTAACTTTGGAATTAGTAACAAATTATTATTTATTATAATGAACATATTATAAAAGTAGTAACTCAACTTTAATGTAGAAAGTAAGATTTGAAAAGAAGGTTGAAAAATCCATCAAATATGTATAAATTAATATATTTTTCTATACCATCACATACTTAAAACAATTCCACAAAAAAATAATATGAAACAAATCACTGATTACAAAGAGAGTGAATCTAGTTGAAATTATAAAATCAATAATTTATTATATTACATTGTATGAAATAGTATGATATAATATAATATAATATAATATAATATAATATAATATAATATAATATAATATAATATAATATAATATAATATAATATAATATAATATAATATAATATAATATAATGTGATATGATACATTAATAATGACTTACAATTAAAATATAATATTTATCATAAGCCTTTTATACAATCAATAATGACTTATTAACCCTGAAACGCTCGGACATCCAATTTCTGGACGATGAACTGACTGATGTTCTTATTTCTTTCTCATAATGGTTGGATGAAAGTCATCCAAATTTGTGGAGATACATTATCAAGTTGTTATTCCATCTAATGGTTGGATTTGGTGTTACTAGAGTACATATTTTTCTAAAATTACAAATGTGCAAGTATGTCAAGTGGTTGACCAAGCCAAAATTGCATTGACTCTAATTCAAAACTAGATTTGCAAAAATGAGGTCCTAGATTTAAACAACAAATTTTATTCAAAAAATCACCGTACAAAGAGAACCTCATTTCAAATCCATTCCAACAAAATTTACTGAAAAAATGACAATATTTTGCTTGAAATTAAGTTTAGAAGGAATTTAAAAATTTTCCTTTCAAAATTTATAGAAAAATATTAGTGATAGCATCGATGAATTTAACCATACGGATGGAATCTACAATTCATAATCTACAACTTTTACTTGTATATCAACTCCAAAATATTCTTCCAAACAACACTTTATAATGATTTTTCTCAAATTGGCATCTCTGGAAATGAGTTTAGATGTTTGATGTTAACCCCTAAAGGTCCGTTGTCCCTTCGGGGGACAAATGGGATTTCGAGCAGGTACCTGGGTGAATTTTTGTCATGACTTTTTGAAACTTTTTTTGAAGATAAAAAAATTGATAAGCTTTGTGGGAATATAATTTTTTCACATTCGGTGCCTAGGAACAAAAGTTATGACCAAATAAGCTCAAAACAGGGGACGGGGGGCAACAAAAAAAATTTGCAAAAATTTGAATTTTTTTTTGAATTTTTTTTCATAGATTATATTTTTGTCTATCTGGAAAGCTTTGAATCATTTCATTTGGATTTGTTATGAGAAAGTTATGGACATTCTTGTTTTTCGGGCAGTTAGAGCATCTTCTTGAAAAAAATAACTTGTAGGATTCATTTTTGTAGGCAATTTTTGCAATCTTTTCAAAAAAAAAAAATTTGCATGGTTGAGTTTATTTGCTAGAACAATCTCACCATTGAAATTAGTGAATTTTAATTCCATCTAAAAGATATTTACTTAACAATTTTTTTAAGAAGGAAAATGAAGTTTTTTGTTTTTGTTTTTGTTTTTTCCCCCTAAACCCTCAACTCAATTCTCCAATATAAAGATTTAAAGCCCAAAACTCTGTAGTGAAAAAATTTTAAGTTAAAAATGTTCAAAGTCAAAAAATCTAGTCCCGCAATGTGTTGAAAAACTTGTTTTTTCCACTTTAAATGCAAATATCTTGCAATCTGTGCGTCAAAATTTCTGAGATTTTCTTCCACACTTTTTTATACTAATTAGGTGTAAGATCCTATGGTTAGATGTGGAAAAAAAAAGAATTAAATTTTTTTTTACTCTTTACTATAGAAATGGCAATTTTTAATGTTTTTTGGCAAAAAAAAAAAAGGCCTCGGTCCTTAAGGGGTTAAAGATGGTTAAACTTGTTTTATGTTTTGAGAGTTTCTACTTTGGGGCCTCATCTTGCTCCCTTAACCCTACACCGCCCAGCCCGAGTTTGGTTCAGTAACATGCTCCTGCACGTCACGATGGAGAATTGGAGCCCAAACTCCGATTTGGGTAAAATTTCACGAGTCCAGCGGTCACAACGGGCATCAAGGTAGAGGCGACGCAAGATGCCGAAGAAAATTTGATGTTGAACAACCAGATATGCAAATTTTAGCACTTGGTGAAGACAGAATTGTTGAGGGTCGGTTTTTTTTTTGGTGTATCGCACCTTAATTGCAAGCAATTGCAGACATGGAGGGACTTCATATCCAAAAAGGAGTATGAAGGATTTACGGAGACCAGAAAAGCAAGAATAAAATTTAAAAAATTGGCACAAAAGATTCGGAAAACACCAAATGGGAGGAAATAAAAGCCGAGTAGCTATTGATGGCTGACCAGAGGTGACCGGAAGCAAGTTGCCAATGTCACGGGGTATACAGTAGCCGGTACACACCAAGTGCTCCGGCAAGGCATAGGGCAACTCCGCGTGCTCTGGTCAATCGTGAGAATCGTCACTCCAAGAACGCACTGACAACCACAATATTCATATCAAGCCCATACAAGATTTTACTACCGAAGTGGCGACAATCTCAAAATAACAGATCCAAAGAACAGTGAGACCAAAGATTGGAGTGAGAAATTTTGGGTTTCGCCAAAAAAATTGAAGATGCTGCTGTGATACGAGGCCAACGGTCTCCCACCGGCGAGTCCTGGTCACATCTAGGACATCCCAAGCAAACTGCCATGTCCCGCGTTTCACCTAGAATCACTCCGCCCTCCGCCAATTGTGCTGTGACACTACAGTACAATGACCCAAGCAACATCAACATAACCCTCTCAATCCTGCCTACACCAAAATTCACATCTGGCCTCCCAATTTTGATTCATTCTTGTGGCATTTGGGCCTTTTTTTCAATCCTGAGCAGCCAAAATCCGTCCCCTTGGGTGATTTAGGGTTAAGGCTGCCTTGCTTTGCTCCCGCCTTGCCTTGCCTTGCTCCCTCCTCGCCTCCTTGCCACCCTCCTAGCTCGTCACAGGCCTTGCTCAAACCTTTGTAACTTGCGTTGATATGTTGTGAATTCATTAGACCTCTGAGATAGTTGAATGCAAGAATTTTACATCTTTATTGTGTGTCTCTATATGGCCAAATTTGTTACTTTTTCATTTTCCAATCAATTGTTAGAGATTTAGTATCCAATTGCTTGTTTGATTTTTCATTGCATTTTGATTACAAAGCATCTTTTAAATATGATAATTATCCTTCTACCTTTCATTCAATTGTGAACTATGCACCATCCATGCGATTTGTATACATGGCAAAGATTCATTTATTATTCTTCAATCTCAAGAGATATTTTTGTATAATCATTGCAAACGTATAGGGAATCAACAATACGACATTAATATCCAAATGGACGAGAATTTTTATAATAAAACATCCTTAAAGGAATATTTCAAACCACATTAGTATCCAAAATGGACATAAATAGTCTCCCTCGAAACAATAATTTGCTTTTGCTTTGATATTATGTGAAGAATGTAATGTACTTAAGGTGGAAACACCCAAAACTCCCCTTTTACGCATTCTTGCACAATAAATTTTCCTTACAGTGTTCCTAGATTTCTACTCTTAGACTCCTAGAGTATTAAAATATCTCTCAAAAGTGCCATTAACCCCTAAAGGACCGGCATGTGTTTTTTGGTTGTATAGAAATTTTGGGCAGGTACGTTTGACTAGAGATATCCATATTTTAAGCTGAAATTTTAATAGAAGGTGGGCGCGAGGAATATCTTTCATATGCACTAAATTTCATGACATTTGGAAATAGGAGTCAAAAGTTATGGCCAAATATGTTTGTTTGTTTTTCGTAACTGGGCAGTCCGGACAGATCAGAAAAAATCACTTTTTTCAAAAATAAAAATTTGAAATTGATTTTCTAGAGTTATATATACGTGGAAAGCTTTAAATCATTCCATTTCAACCAATGAGTCAAAAATTATGAGGGCTTTTAGTTTGCGGGCAGTTATGGATTCTCTACTCTGAAATAAACTTTGAAGTTGTTTATTTAACTCAATTTTCAATATTTTTTGAAAAAAAATATTCATAGGATGTAGGTTGTTTATTACAACATTACAACCATTGGGATTGACATTTTTCAATTCCATAATTAAATTCTTAACAATTTAGTATTTTGGATCATTTTCTATTTCTTTCTACTTACTAGTTTTTTGTATATGTTGTACAATTCGAAATGATTTGAAATTTTTTAAGCATGTAGCCAACTGTTTTAGGAAAAAGAATTCAAATAAGCACCACCATTTTGGACATTTTTTCATACAAGTGTGACCTTGTGAGGTGCAGCTGCCCTCTTTTTCGTAGGGACAAAAAAAGGACTTTTGTCAATTCAAATGTTAATATCTTCCAATCCGCATGGTGGAACATTTTGAAATTTTTTCCACATCTTCTAAAACTAGTTTACTATAAGATCCTACGGTTACATGTGTCAAAAAAGTTTTTTTTGGAAGAATTTGGTACTTGTACTAAAAATGGCAATTTTTGAGTGTTTTCGGTGAAAACATAGTCATGCAACTTTAGGGGTTAAACTGTCTCCATACTTGAGTGCTATTTTTCTAAATTTCGGTTTTAGATCCAGCTATATGACAGTTTCAATGGCCTAAGGAACTTCCATTTGAAAATTTGTACAAATTACATGTCATATTCAAAAATTCTAATTTAAAAAATGTATAGCATAATTTTCAATTGCTAATATTACAAAAAAAAATAATTCTAAAAAAAGGTGCTTCCAACTATACTAAATTGCTTATTTTGACAATTTTAGGTGTTTCCACCTTAAATTTGTGAGACCAAAAAGTGAGACCAAAAAGTGAGACCAAAAAGTTAGTGGACCATGCTACCTCACATGAAATAAATTCAAGATTTGTAACTCTTAAAGAGCTAAGGTAGGAGGCTCAGAAATGGAGCATCTAAGGGTTGGTCCGCCTTTTTCATGTATTTTTTTGGACAAAAAATATTTTTAGCTCATTTTTCAGACATAAAGAAATTGACGAGGAATCTAACCCAAGTGGTTTCATATTTTTCCAAGCATTTTTGAATTACTTATGAATTTTCAAACGGGTTGGGTCGTAGGTCCCTATTTGTGACCCTAGGTCTTTCATAAATGGGTCACTTGCAATCATAACATTGTTAACTCAGCTCCCGCGTTCCCCCTTGAGAGAGGGATAATTCTTCCCTGGATACCGGGGAGGATGTTTAGTTATAATGAAAACGGCCACCATTGGCTTCCATTTCTAACTTTGCTGAGTCTTATCAGAGTTTTGGTGAGAACTCATTCACTACGCTAAAGTGAACAGTGCACAGATCAATGGAGGCAACCAGCAATTGGTAGTTCCAATGCTAGGGGGCTCCGTGTTTGGGGGGAAGCAAAAGGGCCCCCCCAGCATTGCTTAATAATGTTATGATTCTAAATAAAAATAGGGAAAGCAAAGAGAATGATTGGTTCTTGCAATTAATAAAGCTTTTTTCCTTATTCATTTAATAACTACACTAGTCAGTTTTAGAACCAACTCATGACCATTTCACAGTCATTTATAGGGTCCATTCTTAATGCCCGCTCTGTTTTACAACCTCCTATCTTATTTGTGGAGGGCGATTTAAAGAACCTGGTCACTCCTTGAGTGGTCCTCCCTTTCTTATTAATAAGTTTTTTTTTTTTCATGTATGGAGTACTTGTATCAAGTAACTTACACAGTGAGACGTCAAAATGTAATAAATTTGTATATTCTAATGCATTTTTTAATGCTCATCTCAAATCTCGTGTCATACCGGTGCATGAAAGTTTTCTTATCACGTTTCTAATAAATGGATCATGATAAATTATCAAACGAACTTATTCCAAGTAAGTGGCCACCGCAGGTTTACTGAGGCAACTAACAAACGAGATTAATTTCGGGTTTTCAAAACCTTTGAATTTTAGATATAACTTTGGGTTGAAGCAGCTTCCACGTGAGATCAGTAACTTAGATGCATTGAAAATCTTGAGTTTAGATGGTTCAGTAACCAAGTGAGATTGATGATGTGGTGGCACTGTCAATGGTTGAGTTCAGTGGCATTCAATTAGAAAACTGCGTGAGTTAAACATCGTAGGGTTCACTCCCTGCACATTACAATTCTGTGAAAGTATAGTAGAACAAAGCTTAGATTTGCGTAAGGGACGTGTGTACCGGTACTAACCAGCTACTCAGATACTAAAGAAACCCTCTGTTAGAACTAAGAAATGAAGACAGCAAGCTACCTATCAGCAGATACAAACACGAGTACGGAGGGACGTGAAATACTGTCCACAAAAAGATGTATGATTAACCAACAAGAGTAATTGTGGCCAAACTTGAAAACAATTAACGCGCATGAAATTGCAATTGGCATGTACGGCACACCATCTGCAGTGAATCACGACCTCAAAAAAGTTCTGTAAAAGCTGAAGCACGTGATGGATGAATGGGGATTGAAAGCACAGAAGAGAACAATAATTACAAAATGCCTAGTCCAGCTCAAGACAGAGTGAGCTCTCAGCCAATCCTGCAAGAAGCTTGCAATTTGAAGGTGACCCTTGCCTTCCTGCTACACCTACTCGACACCCTCATCAGGTAGAGATGATTCACAACCGTGTATCACCACCATGCAAGCCGTGATAACCCAGACAGACACACGCAGACAGTGGAGTAGGAACTCTAAACAAGAGCAATGGAGCTAACACCGCCAGGTGGTTGTTTGATGCCACCAAGTACATCCCGGGATCTAGGCTTGTCATCCGAGAAGATGTCATGGCCAGTGATCTCCTTGAGCTTTGCCTGACTCAGATGGTGATGCTGGGACTTATCGCTGCTGACGACGTTGTCGTCGCTGAAAATATCATGTCCAGAAAGTTCAGCACTTTTCAGCCCTGATAGTTTGTGAGTAATAGCGTCAATCTCTTCATCTGCGCCAAAGGAAATCTGACTCTGCCCTCCTGCCGGCTGCAATAGTAATTTGAATCCTTGATTAGATCTAGTGTGAATGCTCAATTTACAAATTGTCTTACACCACCAGGGCAATCTCACCTTGAGAGTCAAATTGGTACATTGAAACATCTCAAGCAAACACAGAAAGGCTTTGAGGCTTACGTTGGAAATTTTAACAGAGGTGTGCAAGTTTCGTGGTTGTGGTTGATCGCTAGACCTTGATTCTTCCCTCATTTCAGACGATCGACTGTTCATAGGAGCGTCGGGGGGAGGGGGTCCAAAGATGTTGCTGCCCACCAGTTCTTTGGCCTTGGCGTTAGAAAACTGAGCTCGTCCGGCATGGATATCATCTGTTGTCTCTTGTGTGCCACTGAGCTCCTTCTGCTTTGCCACCTCTGGGATAGTGACTGCCTTCTTTGGTGATGCACTTTCTTCACCTCCAAATGATATTTGACTTACTCCACCAGCTGGCTGAAGACCACAAACAGAACATGCCCATGAGCAACTCTGACACCATTCTGTTGCTTTTAACCAACTCGGGTGCTGAAGTTTTTGACACCGAAACTCCAGTGTAGAGATGGTTAGACCAGTGAACGAAAATATACATTGAGGCTACGCTGGATTGGCAGTGCTACTGCTCGGAAGCGTAGGATGAGTACTACGAAAAAGCCACGAGGAAATTCCTGCATAAGAAAGAACTTCATCGATTGGATTTATGATGTTTTGAATTCTATCCGCCACTGTATCATGGAAGGGCATCATTGAAACGACTAAGGGCTAGACCAACACGACTTCCTGATGGTTACAAAGATTTGTTTCTAAAGGACCACATGTATCAATGATTATTTTTTAAGTGGATCATTATGTAGTAAAATAGTTAGAAGCTTTTTAGAGTTTTCTAGTACGTACAGGTGCTTACTAGTAATCTGGTCTGGGAGTTAAGAACCATGATGTACAAGTCTATTGTCTGACAAGTAGGTAAGCAGTTGTTCTCGTTCTGGTTTGCAGAGAGAACATGTTGGACAGAAAATGATATCTATGACGCTCACAGCTACACATATAATATGGACGCGTGCCATAACATTCTTAACTGGCTTGTCCAGAGCCCCCCCTTGGATCCTGGAAAGAGAGGGATCTCTTCCGGGATACCTTGGGAGAGGAGTACAGGTTCATGTGAGTCACATCTGCCTGCGCGGGGGGTACCTCCGCATGTCAGGGAGGCAAAATGGAACCCCCCTCGAAAGTGAAGAATGTTATGGTTGTCCCCTCACTAATCACAATGGCTAACGTTTCAATAACCATACATTTATTTTATTGGTAGGGGCTCCAGAAATGTGATAATGACTGATTGGTCACTCACTACGATATGAGGCAAGGAGAATAGCTCACCTGGTGCATGCGCACTGCTGTTCTGTCTGCACCATTGCCCTCACCATTTCCAGCGCCAGTTCCATTGAAAATGCCACTTCCATGCATCTCTCTCCTCTTCAAGTCTGAAGGAGGCCGGCTGTAAAAAGATATTATACCGAGATCAGCCAGTATCTCCAATCGCTATAGATAGCTGATAACCATAACTCAAAAACAATTCAGTGAATACTACTTCCGGTGTGGCTTTAACTTCGTTCTTAAAGTTGCTTTTTAAACCAAAAGAGTCTGACAAGGAGGATACCTCTTCAGTAGAGCTTCGGCTTCTTCGGCTGACATCTGCTCACCAAATTTTATCGTGCTCAATCCACCTGCAGGCTGTATTTCACAGAACCAAACTAACATCAGGGACTCGAAACCCAACTAAGAAGAAGGCATACAAACAGCTCATTATCTGTTGTGTTGGATCAATGTTGAAGTAATGTCGATAGGTCACCATCACAGTTATCACTTCAATGTGACTAACACGTCAGTGGAAGTAAATGTTCGGAAATGACCGCCATTAACAACAAAGAAAACGATAGTACAAACTTTGTCTATCACAAGCTTACGGGACATGAAGAAGGTTCCAGTTAGAACCGCACCTGGTGCATACGGATAATTGGTTTAGACTGAGGGCTTTCTTCGCAAGCCGCAATGAACCCATGGCTGTCATTAGTGGCACTGTAACGCACTGGCTGTGGAGTGCGTGGAACATCGGGAACCTCCGACCAAGTGAGTTGGACGGTAGACTCTCCTCCAGGAGGCCTGTAGCCTCGCCTGTGGACCGCCGGGCTACCATTGTCAACAGACATTGTACTTGCTTGTAACGAACTCGCTTGATCACACCGCGCGATCCAGAACTTTCTCGCGTCAAGTCAGATCTACGAGCTCCAAACTCAACCTCGTCGCACCTTCACTCCTACCTTATCCGACGTCGATCGCAACCCCTGCCACACACCGAATAGTCCTTCTCTTCTCAGCTCCACAATTTCAAGCTCCCTTCCCTAGCTTCCCACCGACCGCTCCACCTCACTTCTTCAAGTAACTCAGGAACAAAAACTCAAATAAACTCTCCTCCAGTTCCTAGGAATAAAATAAACACCAAGACCTCCACGATCGGGCTCTCAACCCCTTCACTTGCTAACCCCTCACTGGCACCTCCAAAAACCTCGAGAACGAGCTTCCCGGCACTGAAACAAGCTCAAAGCTGCACCAAAACTCCTGCGGAAGCGCTCAAAAGGAGAAGAAGAGAGGGGGCAAGGCGGTAACCTTGAAGAAAACAGGATGCAAGCTGTCTTGCAGCAATGTGGCAGCAGAAAGACAATGAACGAGGCGCACTGAAAAGCCGGTGCTCGCTGCTCAGAGGGTGGCAGAGTGGGCGCTCTGAAAGAGGAGCGGGTCAGACAAGTAAGGAGCCCGGGTCGGGCCATGCAAGAGGGCCCGGCGCCAGGCCCCACCCGGTCTTCGATCTGGACGGCGATCATCCACTCCCACTCTGCGATCGCACGGCGTTCGTACGACGAACATGGAACGCAGATTCGGACAGGCGAGTCCGGGCGGGAAGGGCAGGTGACTCGCCTAAATTCGCACTATGGCTCTGAATGTGCTCAATATAGCTTATGGTTCCTTCAAATTAGCGAGTAAACCACGTCCATTTTTGAATAATTTTGAATAATTTTGAACAAATTTGAATCAGATGTTTCCCTTGACTATTATCCTTCACAGTGTAAAAATAGAGGTTCACCCTGTAATTAAGGTTTAAAAACTTTGTTTAAAGCTCCCCTCTGATGAGAAGGGGATTGCATTCCATTCAAGAGAGACCATATTCTCTCTCCTTGATGACCAACAGACAGCAAGATTTCTGTGCAAGCTCCAAGTAATAGGTCAAACTCCAAGTAATTGGTCAACAGTGCGCTATGGTATCAAAGCTTGCCACCTACTATACCTCCTCATTGTTGTCGTACACCTTTGTGGAATGCAAAGGGAAACAAATCAAACAATTGTAAAACAATTGTAAAGCATGTAGAATGCTATGCGTAAATTTCGCTACTTGTGCTCTTCTTTTGTAACTTTGATGTGGGGTAGAACAAATGATTTGCATGCTTATTCTACGAAGCTATTGAGTTGTTTTTCCTTCTTCCGGCATTTGGGGAGATTCCCACTCTACAAAGTTGTTTTGATTTTTCTACTTTCTTCTTTTTACTTTCTTCTTCTTACTTTTTTCTTTCTACTTTTTTTCTTTCTACATTCTTCTTTCTGGGTGGGTGGGGTTGTTCTCTTTCGCATCGAGCGTTTTTCACATGCCAAGCATTCTCGGATGTGAAATCATATGGACAGAGGTTAGTCCAGCACTCAGCGGCCTCTCGTGGACAGATGGACTATGGGTTTGATCCCGGTCTCCATCCTCGCAGAGGTGACTGGAATCATAGAGCAAGTGTTGCAGAGCAATCAGCCTCTCTTGCCTGCAGACGCAACGTTGGCTTGCTTCATGTTCATGTTCAGTTGGGCTGCAATGATGTACGAATTTGATGGTCATCTCCGATCATGCCCTGAGCTTGTGATGATTAAGCTTGTCTTCCCATTATTTGAGGGCCTTCCAGTTGCGCAACATTGAATGCCAGACTCCATTGGCCAAGTCCTCCACTCGAGCTTACGGATAATACTGAATAATTCACAAGTTGCGCAGTTTGTGATGGAAGGGGCACTCTCACATCATATTATGTCCTGGCTGCTTGGTTAGGGAGTACGGATTATTGGTTATTGGTCATTGGATCACGATGGAGTGGTTTGATAGAGTCTACCTTCAGAATTAGGGATACGACAAGGGTAGCCCTCACTAGCTTATCCCTAAACAACCAAAGTTCCCTCGGGGACACTTGGGATTTCAGGGAGGCTTGTGTGACCTCAATTTTTGACATGGTTTTTTCAAAACCTTTTTTCTGAAAATAGGAAATCTGATTAGCTTTTTGAAAACATAATTTTTACTACAATCAGTAAAAGTTATGCCATTCAAAGTCCTAAAAGCAATTTGTTGGGCAAAAAAAAAAAAATTAATTAATTAATTAATTTTTTTTTACTTTTTACTTTTTTTCCTCAAAGATTATGTTTGGTCTACATTTGAAGCTTTGATTCATTCTATTTGGACTAATAATGAGAAAGTTATAGACAATCTTGTTTTGGGGGCAAACTAAGCATCTTCCATTGAAAAAAAATCTTATAGAATTCATTCTTGAATGTAATTTTTTGAATTTTTCAAAAAAATTGTTTGACAAGGTTAAATTTTTTTGCAAGAACAATCTCACCATTGAGATTATGGTATTGCAATTCCATCTTAAAGCTATTAACAATTTAGTGCTTTGTTCAATCTTGAACCTACTTCTACTTAACAATTTTTTTATGAATAAAAATTAAGAGTTTTTTTTTTTTTTCTTAAATCCCTGACTTTCAACTCAAATATTCAGCATTAAAAAAATTTATTTATGGTCCGTATTGGTAGTAAAAAAAATCCCACAAATGGCAGTCAAAGTCATCTAAAATTGCACGCCAAAGTTTTAAAAAAAAACTCTTTTTTCCAACTTTGAATGCTAATATCTTCCAATCGGTTCGATCAAACTTCATGAAATTTTTATTACATGATCTAAGACAAGTGAAGTACAAGATCCTACGGTTAGATTCTAAAAAAAATGTTCTTTTTGATTTCTTGGGTGAATGTAGCAAACATGGCAGTTTTTATGTGGTTTTTGAGCCAGAAAATGCCTTAGTCCTCTAGGGGTTGTGTCCCCTTGATGGCTATTTGAACTATCGCAAAAGACAATTAATTCTCAACAGCCTCTGGGTCAACGTTCTGATAATGATCATCATCTTCATGACATTTGTAAATAAGGGTATTGCTTCTCATGTAGTTCTATGTGGTCTAATTAATGCTTGATCCGTAAACCCATTTAGTCAAGCTATTAGCACTAACTATCCCCTCAAAAATACCAAACATCCCTCTGCCTTGAAAATCCAACGGTAGCTGGTGTTATTTAAAAAAAACATTATGTAGAGGCCATGGTGGATATATAGATATGGTATACAATCTATGGCGGATATAGAAATATGAACATTAGAAGGGATTTGGGGCCAAGAAAGGGCCGTTTCAGGCCCGTTCCCCAATCTGTCCCCATCATGTGAACAGTGGTATGGGCTGTCTGAAAAATATATTTTCAAATTTTTTTTTCCAAATTTCATTTTAAGATCTTTTTTTTTTTAATTTTAAAATCTGATTTGGCCAAAGTTTTGCCATATCACCCTACTGCAGTGGCACCATTTCAGCAGTCAGGAACTATTCAAAACTTGTGGAGAACTTATGGGAACTCGCGGCCCTTTAGAGGGCCTGAATTCTCTCTAATGTATTGTTTTTATGGATATGTGTATTTATTTTTGGAGATATGCACACATGAAGTTGCATATCCTATATCCCATATCCTTTGTTGCAACTACATACAAATATATGTATATTTTAAAAAAATCTTTTGGTCCCAAAAAATCCTAGTAAGCTTAGTATGAAAAATCAGCTTTGGATGGTATTTTTGAGGACATGGAGTGATTAGTATGTGCCCCAAAATACTAGCACTCACTATCTTAACTCATTTAATCTAATAATTAGCACTTAATGTTCTCTAACTACTTGTAGCATAGTTTGGAATGTATTCTTGAGAAGTGAATTGTACAGAGTACTTTGTAGTATTTTGTATCATTGTCATGTGGACCTTTGTACAGAGAAAGTATAAATGACTCCAAATTCTTTAGGGTATCAAAAGAGATTACTGTAGTGTGACATGGGTTTCATTTTTTATTAATTCATTAATATCAAATCAAATTTCTATGATAAAATTAAGAGACAAAGAACGAAATTTGTGAAAAATAAATAAGAGCTTTGTTGAAAACTTCATTGATTAATAACTACTAGTATTGGAAGGATTTTGAATTGTGAAAGAGAGAATTTACAAGACCTTGACCATTGAGTTAGTATAGTTTGTTGTGGCTTGGAGACATTCTATATATATATTCAATACCTTGAACCATTAACATATAAAGGAGACACCACCAATACCTTGAACTGTTTCAAAGTCCACTTTTTCCATGTATGCATGATTCTCTTAAATTTGAAAGGACATGACATTTTGATCACATTGAAGAAATGACAAATTGTGAAATAATTACAAGACTACAAAACCAAAATCATCATTAATTCATATCAGTGTAAACAAATTACTTTGGCTGAAAAAAATAATTATTTTGTCATAGCAAAGGCGAAACCCATGTCACACCACAGTATTCATAACTATTTCATTTTAAAGAGAATCTTCATTCGCACAAGTCTAAATCCCTGATCAATGGATTAGCCTAAAAGTTGTCATAATTGATTTTCAACTTACACTTTTGAATAGAAATTTCATTCATTTCATTTTTTTATAATTGTAGGGAATTTCATCTTCTTTCCAATGACACCAAATTTGAGCTATTTTTGGATCTTGGGTGTATTTGAAAATGAAGAAAATGCTATGAAAATACAAAGATTGGCAATTCCTTGCATTATTGGAACCAATGGAAAATGGTCCCTTGTTTGACGTGACTTTATCAGAGTGTGTGTGTGGCTTGGTTTTGAAGTAAATTCAACCAATCACTACCCAATGAACAATAAAGGGCAAATAATCTTGAAGGCTTGACTCTCAAATTGTCCATTTGCTCTTCTAACCTTATTGATTTGCAAATACTCACTGTCCCATATAAATTGTAACTTTTAATGGCACTCTTGCCTTTACATCTTTAATAAGACTATAGAATTTTAAATGAATAAGCACAAGTTCAAGTACAAAACAATGCATTGTCTAAAAAAAATTTCAACTTTCAACTTATAATCACTTAATCTATAGTTTGATTAACCCTTGAATGACTTGATCCATTGCAAAATGGTCAAATACTCGGTCAAACATCATGTTTGAGCTAAATTTTGCCTTTTAAATTGTGTTCATGCAACAATTATGTATTTTCATTAATTGAAACTATGAATGGTGTATCACTGAGAAAAATTTCAATTTATTTCATGAAAAATTGTAATTGTTATCATTTTTTTTTCAATAATTGAACATAAATAAGTGAAAATAGCAAATAAAATCTAAATTACTTGAAATTTTCTCAAGAGTTATAAGTAACATTGGAGATTAGCATGAAAAAATTTCAATTGTTTATTTTATTTTTTACACACAAAATAGCTACAACAAAGACTTTGAAGTCAAATTTTACTATCAAACCAAGTTTACCCTTTTATTTAATTGATGTATAAAACCTTGATATTTTCTATTGGTACCATACGTGAAGGTCTGATTCGGCAGGTGAGTGCCAAAATAGTTTCTTTTTCGCATGCAAAGTGGCTTCAGACAGTTAAAAGTAGTGGTGGTAGTGTATTAAATGTTGGTAATATCTTACTTGTAATATTCCAAACATTCAAACACTCCCCAAAATACTCAATTTATGTCTAAATTTGACCTTCACGTAGAATAGACACATTCATTTTCTATAGATGATGTTTTTTTTAGTAAATTTGATGGAAAAATCAAATTATTGTGATTTTTTAATGTTAAAGGTAGAAATAAAATTATATCAATTAGAATATATATTAATATAATCTATTATTTTTACCATAAATGAAGAGTAGAATGAGAAACATAATTTTGTAATCTAAAGTTAAAATACAATTTAAGAATAGAAAATAGGAATGAAAATTGACACACCATTCTATGTTATTTGGATTATACTACACTTGGAGCTTTCAATTGCAATAACTCTTTCAATTTTTGACATTTTTCAAAATTTTTAAACGGAGTAGAAACGAAACTTGTCAAGCTTCATTTTCTTAGTTTAAAAGACATACCAAAAATGAATATTTTGAAAGTTAAAATCAGGGTTGACCAAGGCACATCCACTTTTTGAATGCACGGACCTTAAAAGGTTAAGCTGGTTTTTTTTACATTTTGTATGAATTGATATGATTACTAGATCTTGTAATTATTTATTCAAAAATTGTCATCGATTCTCAAACAATGTTTATTTTTTAGAGATTACTTCTAAAAGCACCAAAAATCCTTAGCTCTAGCAATGGCCCCACCCTTCCATAAGGGTTGACCCTCAATGCTCAATCATCCACTTAGTGGATGACAAATATTTTGAAAAGTACACTTCATCCAATTAATATTCTTTAGAAAACTTTAAGAAAAATGTATAATGTATCAATGGGGTCAAGAAAGAAGGATTCATATGAATCAATGCGGAAAAGGGTTGACAATAATGATTATTGCTACTAGGAGCCAACTTGCGGGCCCTTCACATTTTACAAATTTGCCGGATTGGGGGGGTCGCATACCAAGACCATGGAAGTACCGGACCCCATAACGATTGCATTGGAACCCAATTTTAATTACAAACCACTTCTCGCTCGGCACTGTTGCCGTACGCATTGCAGATGCTCTAACTTATCGATGTTTGAATGCCAGTCACAGTATGTGAACATCCACCAGCCAGGATCTAGGCCTTGTTGACAGAGGGAACTTACAGCTAAGGTAAAAGTACTAGTAGTCGACCTTTTAACCCCTAAAGGACCGTTGTCCCTTCGGGGGACAAATGCGTTTTTGGGCAGGTACCTACGGGCTGAAATTTTCATGTGATTTTTTGAAACTTTTTTTGGAGATAGAAAAACTGATAAGCTTTGTGGGAATGTAATTTTTTTCACAATCGGTGCCCGGGAAAAAAAGTTATGACCAAATAAGCTCAAAACAGGGGACGGCGGGCAGCCTGGGCAGCAAAAAAAAATGGACAAAAATTTGAATTTTTTTTTTTAATATTTTTTTTCTGATAGATTATATTTTTGTCTATCTAAAAAGCTTTGATTCATTTCATTTGGATATGTTATGAGAAAGTTATGGACATTCTTGTTTTTCGGGCAGTTAGAGCATCTTCTTGAAAAAAATAACTTGTAGGATTCATTTCTGAATGAAATTTTTCAAATTTTTCAAATTTTTTTTTTTGGCATGATTTAGTTTACATTCTAGATCAATCTCACCATTGGGATTAGTATATTTTTAAATTCCATCTAAGAGATATTAATATTTTAGATTTTCCTTCTATCTTGTACCTACTTCTACTTAACAATTTTTTTAAGAATGATAATTAAGCTTTTTTGATTTTTTTTTTTTTTCCTAGACTCTCAACTCAATTCTCCACTATAAAGATTTAAAGCTCAAAACTTTGTAGTGCAAAAATTTTAAGTTAAAAATGTTTAAAGTCAAAAAATCTAGTCCCGCAATGTGCTGAAAAACTTGTTTTTTTCACTTTAAACGCAGATATCTTGCAATCTGTGCGGTCAAAAATTCTGAAATTTTTTCCACACATTCTCATCCTAGTTAAGTGTAAGATCCTACGGTTAGATGTGGAAAAAAAAACAATTTTCAATTTTTTTTACGTTTTGCTATAGAAATGGCAGTTTTGAGTGTTTGTTGGCAGAAAAAAGGCCTCGGTCCTTTAGGGGTTAAGCAATTTTGGAGCAGATTGTGCGTAGTAAGAGGTGGTGGAAATTTTTCCCATGTAGGAAGATAGGAACTATGGGGATTGCAAAATTTTCGGAATTTTATTCCCAAAATTGAATTTACAGTGAATTTCGGGAACCAAAAAGTACATTGCACTAGTAGCCATTGTCTAGTGTCTTCCAATCTAGTCATTCAAGAACTATTTTTCCACTCCCAGGTTTATACTTTCTTGCTCACTACTTTCCGGACATGAGTCATGACCTTATTAGTCCCGACTTTGAAATGGACTAAAAAAACATATTCCAAGCTTCCGTTGAATATTTCTTCAAGCCTTGGTTGGAAATACAGAACCTCTACAGGTTGGGTGCTGGCATGGTTGACTACTAAGGTAGTGTGCTCTAAAAGCGAGCGGCCTCTTCAAATTGACCCTATATTTAGGTCTGAAATGGACATTAGGTGGTCCTTAAATGGACCTCTCAAGCCATTGAGAGAATTGAGAGAAAAGCTTTATTTATTGCAAGAGCTAATCATTGACCTTCATTTACTCAAATCACTTTAGAAGTTGCAAGTGGTCAGATTTTGGAAGACCTAGGGTCACAAATAAGTGCCTACAACAGTTTTTTTTTTAAAATTCATAAGTAATTCAAAAACGATTCAAAAAATATGAAACCACTTGTGTAACGTTCCGCATCCATTTTTCTTTCTCTGAAAAATGATCCAAAAATGTTTCTGTTCAAGGAAACCTGTGAAATAGGCAGAGTCAGCCCTTCAATGGTCGCTTTTAGGCCATACTACCTGAGTGCTTCTACTTAGTATGCTGATGAAATTTCAGAGCATGCAAATAACTTACTCATAATGAATATTTCCCCAATACAAGAGATAAATTATATGGCAATAAGCTATTGTACTCTACAGTACATTGTCTTTTTGAGTTGCTGATAAACTGCAGGGAAGGCTATGTGACATCCCAATGATATCCAGTAACACCTGATTCTATTTTTTGTACCATACCCTTACATCAGGTTCGTTCAAAAGCCAATCCCCCTGGCTAAAGGAAGAACTAGCAATCTACAGGTACGTTGAGACCTGGTGAAAAGGGTCAGATATTTGGGTGGAGTTAGAAGAATAATTGTGTGTGTCCTCACTTGTGGTCTTTAGCAAATGCCAAGCCCGTTTGTACTAGATAAGAGTGGTGGTATGAAACATGGAAAATCAACGTCCACTGTGAGAGACACACTGACCTTTGGGCCTAAACCTCAGTTCAATCTTCAAGTACTCCCTCAGTTTCTCTCTGAATAGTGTGTCGTGTACAAACTGCTACAATTGTGCACTAGAATTTGTAGCCTCTGATCATGTGCCAATCCTCCTCCGGCTTGGCTCTTCATTTGCACTGACTTTAACTGCAAGTCCGTTTGCTCTCTTCCTGCATAGTGACCATGTTGATTCCATTGACTTCAACTTGTTTTTGGAATGCCACACTTCAATTATGGAGAATCATCTAGACGCTACAAATTACAACATGGCAGCTGAAACTACAATTGTCCCAACAGAGGACGAGTTCTACATTATATATTTGCCTCCACAACATAAACAAACACTCCAAAGCTGCAGTAAACATTCGTATAACAAAAATTCCATAACTTTTGATGATTGATTGAGTGTAAAGGTACTGTGATCCATGTCATTTAAGGTAGGCATCCCAAATGCGCCACTGACCTTAAAGCGCCATCTTCAGTGTGTGTACATCTCCAAAATCAGTTATGTACCTCTGTGAAAGAAACACTTTTAGAACCAAACTTTGTTCCTTCATAACTTTTACATATAGTATCCAAATGTCGCGTTCTTTGGTGCGTTGGAACCTACTTTCCCTTGCCAATAAAAGTATACAAGAATTTGAACAATCTAATAGTAGTAATTAGGCACAATAGCAATTAGTGGCAGTTTTGGGATACCTACTTTAGACACCAGGAGTTGAGCCAAGGGCGGTAGTCGGAATCCCACACCCTGCCCTTACTTTGAATATTACAAATTTTGTGCAACCCATCCAAGCATGCCCACGAAGATTGAGGGTCTAATAAGTTGCCTCCAAAAAACACAACATTGATTAATGCAAAACATGACATGTTCTCAGAGGAGTTGGACATTGAAGATGAATAGGACCTGATAAACCTCCAAAAAATACAACATTGATTAATGCAAAACATGACATGTTCTCGAGGAGATGGACATTGAAGATGATTAGGACCTGATAAACCTCCAAAAAACACAACATTGATTAATGCAAAACATGACATGTTCTCGAGGAGATGGACATTGAAGATGATTAGGACCTGATAAACCTCCAAAAAACACAACATTGATTAATGCAAAACATGACATGTTCTCGAGGAGATGGATATTGAAGATGATTAGGACCTGATGAACCTTGAGGCAAGTATGTGGATACAAGCGATGATCAGGAATACAATAGTGAATCAAAAATGGAAGAGCCCATGGACGACACCACCACAAGGACATCATCATCGCTGCCATCTGATAGTAATTCAGAGGTGCAACACCTACATCTTATAGCATAGGTATGAGTAAGGAAGGAGGTTTTGAAATCGCACAGGCTCTAAAATCGCCCACCCTACTCAAATGTACACTGTTTGTATATGTTGCTTTTTCATAGCCTTCAACAATGTACAAGCAGTGCACATTTTAGGGGGTGGGTGATTTTACAGCCCTATGCCAATTCAACTTCAAAATTTCATAATTTATTACCAAAAGCTCCAAAAAATATGAAACAACTTGGATTAGATGCCAATTCCTCTTGTCTTTCAAGGAAAATTTACTGAAAAATATTTCAAGACGTTTCACCTCCCCAAAATTTAGTTTCAGCTCTTAAATGAGCGATTTATGGACCTCCTACCTTAGTCCCACAAAAACACAAAGCCCTTGTCCAAGGTCAACATTGCCATTTGGGGTCAAGCCCCAATTTATTAGCTCCAACAACACATTTGATTTGAATGTGAGACATAGGGCTAGCAACAAAGTTGTTTGCAAAAAAGCATATCAAAACACAATCTCATAGCGGAAGCCATTAGAGCAAAAAGAGATGTCATGGTATGACAAAAAACATATTGCCTATTTTGAAAGAATTGATTCATTCCATTTGGATTAGTGACGAGAAAGTTATGGAACATCTTGTTTTGCAAACAATCATGGCATCTTCCTAAAAAATAAACATGTCAGATTTGTTTTTCAACTCAATTTTCACAATTTTTAAAAAATAAATGTTTATAGGGTTTATTTTGATTACTAGAACAATTTCACTAATGGAAATAGTTTGATTAAATTCCATCTTATAGCTATAATTGATTTAGTTTTTTCTTCTATCTCACACCTACTCTTTTTTATTTTTTAAAGAGACCCTCCAACTCAAGTCTACAACTTACTATTTTCTTATTTCAAATTTTGTAGTGCTAAAATTTTACATTAAAAGGATTGAAAGTCTTATAATCTGATAGGAAGGTGAAAAAAAAAAAATTTCTCCTCACTATAAACCCTAATATTCTACAATTTATGTTTCCAAAGTTTTTAAAATTTCTTCTGCATATTCTTGTATTATTTAGTCTAGTGTGTGTTCTTCTAGTTAGGTATGCAATGAAAACAATTTTGAATATTTGCCTTTATACTAGAAATGGAAGTTTTGATTGGTTTTTGACTATAAAAAAATGGCCTTAGGATTCGAGAGATTAAAAATCTAGGCAATTTTAACCTCTTAAGGACCAAATATTTAAATTTCAAACAACAGATTATAACAAATAGCTCACAAAATCACACACAAAATCTTGGTTTTATCATGCATCTAAATGTTTGTAGATTTCTTGTGTTAGTTTTCTTTTGCTTGTACTGTGCAAATTTTAAAGCCTTTCTTTTAAAGTATTTTGTTGTTCAATGCTCAAAAGCATGTTCGAGAGCATGTTTAACCTCAAAAAGTACCTTATTTGATTCAAAAAATGACCTTCAAAAAACAACTTGAATAAGCAAGTAAAATTAAAATTATAAAAGTAGTTGTCATTAGAACTTAACATTTTGAACTTGAAGAAAAAAATTACTGACCTTCAATCCATAACCAATGTTATAAGGAATTTTGAATTTTAGGTTTCATATTTTCATTGAAAAATACTAGTTAGTGTGACTGAACATGTTGAAAATAGGTGTACCTTAAAAAAAAAAAATAAGCTCTCATGAACAAAGGCATTGTGCTCTCAGGTTTTTATGTAGGGGTTAGTTTTGAGAAAGGGTCACAATTAGATATAGTTATTATATAACCCTAAATCCTAAATCCAATGAGGTAGTTGGATGATTCAAATGAACAATTCTAAATGAAAGACTACAATTTTTTAAAATTGAACTATAAATTTATTGATTTTTTTAATAAAATATTTTTTATCTTTGGATCATTATGAATGCCTTTGTAGTATATTTTGACAATTTTTTGTTTTTTATTTGAATTTGAGTGGTACATATAAGCAATTTGAAATTGAATCCAAATACCCAATTAATTGAATGAAGATTATTAACCCCTTAAGGATCATGCATTGTCATGATGTAGGCCATCTACTAGTTGAAATTGACATCTTCATTTGTTAGAAATGACTGTTTAATGTTGGGAGTTGTTTGTGTTACCTAGGAGCTTTGTTGTTAATTGTTCTTGTTGATTGTTGGTTGATAACCGGTTGATTAGTAGTTGATACTAGGATTAGTAGGGTTAGGGTTAGTTGGCTGCTAGTCGCTTTGGGTTGTAGTATCTACTTAGATGCAAGGACAGACCCTTGTCCCTCTCTCTTGTTTCTTGGTGGTTTGGAATTATTGAAGGCACTTGTGTGCAAAAGCATTGTTGATGATTTATATTTTGAAGGAAGCATTGATATAGAGCGTTTTGTGTTGTATTTTGCAAAAGTATTGGATTAAATCAAACTTTTGGATTTGATTTTTTGGCAAAGATTATCTACTATAATCCCAAATTTTGAATCTAAATCTCTTACAGTTAGGTTTTTTTTGGCTTTTGGTGCCAAATTGCACTTGGAAAAAATAATTTGGCAAAAAAATGGCAAAAAGTCATGAAGTTTTTCGCTTGAAAACTTTGAATTAAAAAAAATGTTGGATGAATTCTCCAGATTGTGGATGAAAACAGGATTATATACATGTGATATGTGCTAATGTGATATTTTCTATCCAATATGTGGATGAATGCTAAAATTTGGAGCACTACTATAACATTTTATATCGCCACTTTGGCACTTTATAAAAAATGAAAAAAAAAATTGCTTATGGTTATGGAGATATGAGGCTTCAAGATTAAGGTGCTTGAAATCTAAGGCAGTCAAGAGGGGAGTATTCAATATTCTTGAGTTTTTGTAATCTACTTATGAAATTTGAAGGGTACTTTTACTCACCTATCTTCTATCTTGTATCAAAATCTTAGCTTCTATAGACTTGAGATCTATGAGCAATGTAAAAAAAAAAGGTGTAGAAACCATGTCTAAGCAAAGTCAGTAGTAGGGAAATGGCCACCAAAGTTAGACAATATAGTGGATTGAAGTGAAATTTGGCATCAAAAGAGTTGATAAGTTTATCTACCTTGTAGCAAAATTTTGAAGCATTTGAAAAAACTTCCCATCAGATACACTAAATCAAAGTCAGTTGTGTTAGTCTAGGGTATGATCTTGGGAAAGGTTAGAAAGTTAGTAGTAGAAAAATGTACACCAAAGTTGGACGGTATCTTATATTTGAAATTAAAATTGGTATGTGAGTGTTTTAGTACTTGATCTTAGCCTATACCATGGTAAAGTGTCAACTCATTTGAAGCTACTATCCATCATTTATGCTAGATCAAACCTAAGTATGGCAATTTCTAAGGCATTTTGGAAACTATAGGATAAAAATTTGGGAAAAGAGAATTTTGAAAAAGGCTCAAGGATATTAGGGTATTTAAGAGTATAAGGGATTATTTAAATAGCATTATCACAGCAAAAGCCTTATGCTATTCCAAACCTATTCTCAAAACATTGTGACAACGTTTAAATTTTGAACAACGAATGAACACAAACGCATCCCAAGCACTCAAACATGTATTTTTTCATCCATCAATTTTTGAAGAATAATTTGATGAATATTCCCCAGGGGTGCACTCCCATTTTATTTTTTATTTACGTGCAATCAAACAAAAGGGTATTATAATTACCTCGGTCCTAAATTTTTAGAAAACTTTTAGAATTAACACAGGCTCTATAGAATGAGAAAAATAGATGTATAAAGAACGAAGGGTAGTGGAAAATACTAAAGTTTAGCTTAATTTTTTTCTACAATAGATGTGCCAAAAAGAAATTGAAAAAGTTAAAAGTTTTGTCCAGGGCTGTGAGAAGGATCCAAAGCCCAATTTATGAAATAAACTGGATATAGTTTGTGCCCACGTTGGTTTGAGAATTCTTTAGGATTTTCCCTTGGATACCTGGCTGGGCGGCTTAGGGTCTTTTCTTTATTCTTATCTTCACACTATTTGACGCCAAGTTCGTGGTTTTGAATTTTGACCTTCCCACCTTAGAGTTCACAAAGTTCCGTTAGTGCAGATTCTGTGTTGCAGTTTAGGGTCTACAGGTACCTTGTGCAATTTTGCGAAAGATGAAGGTTGTGAAGTTTTCTTGCAAATGTGTTGTACAACTGTTAGCTATTTTGTTGTAGGGTTTACAGGTGTTGTGATGTTCTTTAGTTGTGCAAGGGGCCTATGGTCTGAGGTTCCTCTTTAGGATAGGGTGTGTCAGTTTTCTTATTTCCAACTCTTAGAAACTGCTTGGAGAGGTTCTGATTTTGTAAATGTTCATCTGTATTTAGAAATTACAGTATTAGTGATTTTGAAACTTTGCTAAGGTTTGGGTTCAGGGGTTTATCTTGGGTTGCAAGAGGAAAAGTTCAATGTGAGTGTGTATGGCTTTTGTTAGCTCGAACATTGCTCCTGCATTGTGGATCTTTGGATGCAGACTTTCTGATACTTTAACATGCAACCTTTATTTTTGTAAACTTTATAAATGCTTTGTACTGTGTTTGGAAACACATACACTTTAATCTGCACAATGCATTTTGACCCTAAATGTATATTTCAAATTTGACATGAATATTTTGTGCATGGTTCTCTAGTTTTTATATGCCTCACTTGTTCTTTGTAGTAAACTATTTTTGTATTAGAAATGTTTCAATCTAAAAGTACTTCTTCTTTAAATCTGATTCTGGTTTGAAAGCACTGTGGGCCTACAAGTACTCCAATAAGATTTCCCTGATGTTTTGTACATCATTGTTTGTATATGTAGTTTGATGCCATGAACTTCAATGATCCCAGTGTTTGAAAGTGTTTGAGTTTTTTTTTACAATTTTCTGTACTTATAATGAACTTAGGGTATAAAAAAAATAGTACAAGAAAAAATTTCAAATGAAATATAGGGTATATGTAATAGGGTGAATTTAGAAATTTAGGTAAACATACCCCTATAGAAATTTAAAAAATTTACCTACATAGCCCCCATGTAATAGGGGCTTGATTGCACGCTACTAATGAAAATTACATACAGTGCACCCCCCAAGGAATATTCTTCAAAAGTTATATGGATGAAAAAATAAAGTAAAGTTATATGGATGAAAACATTACTTGAAGAATATTTATAAAGTAAAGTTAGTTCTTTAATATTTGTATGATTTAGATTATAAAGAATTTACTTTATAAATATTCTATAGTTCAAAGGATAGTGGTAGGTCCGGGCTCAAAAAGTAATTTCTTTAGTTTAAAAAATGCCCTTCGAAAGTAACTTGGAGCAAGTAAAATAATTTTTTTCAAAAATCTCTATACTTCAAGTGAAATTATTTGTTTTGTTCTGCTTGTTTATTTGTTATAATGAAATCTCTAGAATCATGCATCCCCAAGTCAAGTTCTTTGTACTGTCAAAAAGCTCTCTCCAAGGAAATGTGCACCAACTTTGTTCCAATTCATAGCAAAAAAGATATTAAATTTCAAAGTTTTAATTAATTAAAAAAATTATAGGGAATCACTTATATTTTTTATTATAGAAATTAAGGAGGGCTTAGACCTTTCTTTTGTAGCAATTACATATGACATCCCAATGGTCGCAATGGTATGAGGCATACTAGTCAGCATGATTAGAATATAATTTTTTGAACTTAAGGAAAACAAATTCTTGTGAAAATCACAAATATTCAATCTATAATGAATTTAAAAAAGAATTCCAATTTTTGGCTTCAAATTTTATTGAAAAATATTGGTTTATAAATTGGTTGATTTCTCTATACAAAAATGATCTATGAATCATATTTTACAACTATTGTTTGAGAGTCATCATTGAAATATTATTCTAAGTTTCATTTTATAATACATCTTTACACTTCTAGAAATCTAAACTATCCCTTGGTCATTAAGGGATTAAGTCGATTTTCTATTCCAAATTGAAATTTGAAAACTCCTAAAATTTAATAACTTATCATAATTTGAACTTGAATTTATAAAAAATTTATTTATTTATAATATAATGACATAATTATATAGTTCATGCTATGATATACTCCAATATATTTCTATATATGTTATAAATTATATTTGATATGAATTCTTTTTCACTTATTCTCTGAAATTTATAGTTTTCAAGTCTTAAAAAAAATTGAAATTTTTATAATTATAAATTTCAATTTCATATTTAAAAAATAAAATAAAATAATACACTTATATATTGTGGTAAAACATGTATAGTGGAATGCTCTACCATAAAGGCATCTTGTTGTGTAAAGATCCTACTACAAGGCTGAGTCCAAGTCCAAGGTTGAGAGGCGGGGCCTCACATAAAAGGAGGCTTGAGTGGTAAGGTATCTCGTTGCGCTAAACATGTAGACCTTGAAATTTGGCATACATTTTATCAACATAAAGATGATCTCATGCCAAAAATTTCATAGTAAAATGTGTTTTTTTCAGCCCTTGGGATAGTGTCAAAGTTGGTAGTAGTGAAATTTTCTCACAACTACACATGTTGGTAGAATTGGCATATTTTTTTTTGTGTGAATCTTTTGAACTTGAAATTTGGAACACATGTTATTAGCATAGAGATGATTTCATCATAAAAATTTCATGGTAAATAAACAATTTTTCAACCTTTGGGATAGTGTCAAAGTTGGTAGTAGTGAAATTGTTTCACAAATACACATGTTGGGAGATTTTAAATATCTATTTTTGTGGGGGTCTTTTGGACTTGAAATTTTTCACACATGTAATCAACATATAGATGGTCCTATGCCAAAGATTTCAGAGAAAAAGAAGAAAAATTCAGTCCTTGGGAGTGTGCCAGAGTTGGCAGTAGTGAAATTTTTTTCACGACTACACATGTTGGGAGATTTTGAATATCTTTTTTTGTGTAAATCATTTGGCCTTGAAATTTGGCACACATATAATTAAGTTAAAGATGAAGTTGTGGTAAAAATTTCATGGCCAAAGACCCATTTTTGAGCCCTCGGGAGGCTGTCAAAGTTGGCAGATTTGAAATTCCCTTCCTTGCGATTTCAAAAATTCGTAAATGAAGTAGACCTCATTGTACAGCATATACAAAAAATTAGTGAGTAGAAAGAAGTAGAGAATGATCCAAAGTACTAAATTGTTAAGAATTTAATTATGAAATTGAAAAATGTCAATCCCAATGGTTGTAATGTTGTAATAAACAACCTTGATCTTGTGAATTTTTTTTTTCAAAAAATATTAAAACTTGAGTTAAATAAACAACTTCAAAGTTTATTTCAAAGTAGAGGATCCACAACTGCTCGCAAACTAAAGAAACCTCATAATTCTTGACTCATTGGTCGAAATGGAATGATTCAAAGCTTTCCACGTACATATAACTCTAGAAAACCAATTTCAAATTTTTATTTTTGAAAAAAGTGATTTTTTTAGATCTGCCTGGACTGCCTGCTCGGTGCAAAAAGTAGTATATTAGGCCATAACTTTTGACTCCTATTTTGAAATGTCATGAAATTTAGTGCACATGAAAGATATTCCTCGTCCCCACCGTCTATTAAAATTTCAGCTTAAAATATGAAAACCTCTAGTCACACGTACCTGCCCAAAATTGCTATGTTGCTAAAAATAGCAGGCTGGTCCTTTAGGGGTTAAAGAATGTTGAGCTAACTTATGTACAAAAAAATAGAAAGGTCTACTATTAGGTTTTCTAGAGCTTGAAGTTCTCCTTAGAGAGCTATGTTGGTCTAGCTAGTATGGCTCACTTGCTACTAACTCTACAAATGTTTAGATCTAAGATGAACAAATTCTTAAGGTAGGATAGCCTATTGTTGATCCAATGATCCTTGATTGTTCTACATATTTATAGTATTAATTAGACCATAATATATGAAGGTACTGAAAACATTGTTATACTCACTTTTATATGCCACATTTGGATTTGGCAAACTTCTCATCAAAACTGCCAATCCACACATGCCATCTTTATGTTTGCTTTCCCTCCACAAGGTGCCAATATTTTTCAAGACACAAAAGGAACACATCTCTTGCACTTCTTTCCGTATATTATACAAAGGCGGACATACATATCCAAGTATTAACACACACAATTGTTGCATTAATTGTATTTTCTAGATTTGATTGTTCCAATTCATTCTTTATCAACTGAATTCATACCCTCCATTTCCTAGCTCACTTCCAATTCCTCTTAAATTAAGAATTATTCTGCGTTTTAGTTTCCTAGGTTAACTTAATTCACGCAACACCTTTAGCAAAGCTCTACTATTCTATCAATCTCTAATGTAAACAAGCCCATCTCCGCCAACTACCTATTTCCATCACCCTACTTTTGGCCCCAACTCCACCACAAAACTCATCCAAATCCATTCACTTGAATTTATGACAAAATCAATGCATTAATGTCACAAGGGGTAACATGTCAATGCTTTATTAGTGAATACTTAAGTGCTAATAGATACATGGAAAGACAATTATCAGTTGTTAATAGGACATTTAAGACTCCACTCTATGGGCAATTTTATAATTTCAAGCTAGACCACTTCAAAAATTCACAAAAATTACAATTTTAATTGAAAAATTATAATTCCACTTGGGTTTGATTCATGAAACAAGCTCACACCTCTGCAAAATATGTGCCCCTCTTGGGGTTGGCCCCAAGATATTCAGATTGCAAATCCGTGTGGTAATAGGCTTGTTACCTCATCAGTGAGCCAATTCTCTCCATTCATCGTTTCATCCAGCAAAGAATTAGGGTTTGGCATGCCATCTTCCAACGAACAAAAGTGGGACTGATCCACAACGCCCGCCGGTCGCAGCCAAATCCTGTATCTCGGATAACCATGGAAGCAGTTTTTTTTTAGTAAATACACATCAGCCTCCTTCACAAACGCCGTTAGCTAACTAACGTACTGCCTCTCTTCAGTTGGCCAAAGCTATAATGCTTTTCGGTCTCGCAAACCTTTAACCTTAGCGCTGAATGATGCCAAGTCTTCCTTAATCACTCTCAACATCATCATAATTAACATCATCCTCAAGTCGTTTAGCAACGCACAACTCCTTCGGCATTGTAAGCTCCGTCACTGTACACCTTTTTTCTTTCCCCATTTGTCATCAGTACAATCTTGGGCTCTTGGCGTGCGACGGAGTTTCCCATGCGGCTCCCCTGTTTATGAACTATTTGCTGGAGGCACACCAGGGTAGGAATTGCATTGATCGACAGCCATGGCGCACGCACTCGGAGTTTGCTCGTGTCGGGGCGTGGAGCTCGTGGGCGCAGGCGCATTTGATCAGGGTGGCAATGGCGGCGGCGGCGGAGTGTTGCGATGGAACAGCAATGTGGGTCTGTCGAAGCTATGGGGCGGGAGGAGAACAACAACAACGAGGTCGTTGAAGCTGTTTGGTCGTCGTGGAGTAGCTCCTGTGACGGCGATTGTGAGCAGCAACGACAGCGCGGTGAATGAGAAGACGAATGTGAAGGTGGAGGAGGTGCGGGAGGAGGAGGCGGCGGCGGAGGTTACGAGGTGGCCGGCGAGGGGGCGGGGATTCGAGGTGGACACGCGCATTGAGGAGGAGTTAAGGGGGGGCGGTGGGTTTCGCAATGTGAGGAGGACGAAGCTGGTGGCGACCATTGGCCCCGCTTGTTGTAGTTACGAGCAGTTGGAGGTGCTGGCTTCCTCCGGGGTGAACATTGCCAGGGTCAATATGAGCCATGGGACGCACGAATGGCATCGGGAGGTCATCCGGAACTGCAGGAAGTTGCAGCGGGAGCAAGGCTATGGCATTGCTGTCATGATGGACACCGAGGGCAGTGAGATTCATATGGGTGACCTCGGCGGGTTGTCGTCTGCGAAAGCCGAGGTGAGTGCAAATCTCAACCTTGGGAAATCGAAACGAGTTTTGAATTTCTTTCGGTTTTATATGCTGCATTGTTGACATATGTGTGAGGTAGTTCGCTGATATTTTAAGCTGAGAAAAGGAATTTATCTATTCTTGTCTTTGAGTGTGAAGGATGGGGAAGAGTGGTGTTTTACTATGCGAAAGTTCAGCGGTGCATTACCTCCTTTCACTCTCCCAGTTAACTACGAAGGTTTTGCTGAAGGTAGTGTTTTCACAACTTCTCTTCAATTAGGTCATTAGGATACATGTCCAAAACTTCTTCCCCGATTTTTGAGCACGGTGGACGCACGTAATACTTGCTTCGTTCTTGTATCGTTTGATGTTTATCAATGTGTTCCCACTCATGCGTTAACCCCTTGAGCACCAAGAATTCTTGGCTCAAATTGACCAATTTGATCGATCTTATGGGAAGAAAATGATTCGGATTCGACCTAATTTTATATCACCAGAATCAGTGAAGAACATTGCATGTGTTCGTCAATAAATAAATAAAATTGGGCAACTCACACGACCTCCTGAAACTGCGAAAATCTGCATGAGTCTCGATTTAAACTTTTGGTCCCTTAGGGTTTAAGGGCATTTGAGCTAATATGCTAAGTTTTCCTTCCGACAATGATGGTGCATTAAGGACATTTGGGATGGTTCTGTTATGTACAGACGTGAGGACCGGCGATGAGTTGGTTGTGGATGGAGGAATGGTGAGGTTTGAAGTTTCAGAGAAGGTGGGTCCAGACGTGAAGTGCAAGTGCATTGATCCTGGAATGCTTCTGCCGTGTGCCAATCTGACTGTATGGCGTGATGGCCACATGGTGAGAGAGAAGAATGCGACGCTTCCCACAATTTCTGCTAAGGTAGTCTTATCCCCTAAATTTTTTTTATTTCACCTTCTCTACTTTTGAATGTTTCTTGACCATCGCCAGTGTTGATTATTTCATTTTTGGGGCAGTTGGTTTTCACATCAATGCCGTCCCCCCTTATTTTTTTGGCATCATAGGGGCCAAATTGCACCTTTTCAAAACATTTCTCTACTTTCGGTGGCAAAAAGTAAATCTTTGCCAGTTTTGAATGGAAAAAATGCATGAATTTAACTGAAGAGTGACTTTTTGTGTAAAAGATGGATGAAATTAGAAATGCATTGCTTCACCAGTATATCTTGGCACCTCTTCAATAATGAAAAAAAGATTTGGTCTTGACAGAACCATTCAATAGATTGTGAGACTCGAAGTTAAAATCAATTTTCCACAAGCTTGCGAATGGTTTGCAGGACTGGGTTGACATCGACTTCGGTATATCTGAGGGCGTGGATTTCATCGCCGTGTCTTTCGTGAAATCCTCTGAGGTCATCAAACATCTCAAGAGTTATGTTGCGGCACGGTCCCCAGAGAGGTATTATTTGTCAAGATGAGGTGTCTATTGAAATGAAAACCTAAGGGAATCCATGACGATTAATTGTATGCCTACCTCTTAACCCCTAAAAATTCTATGACCTCTAGTGCAGTCAACCCCAAACCTCGTAATTGTTGAAATTTTGAGACCTAACCTTTGGATCTCATTCTCACTTTTATATATGTGAATTGTTAGAAATTTTCATGAAAATTGACCTCATGGATTCAAAGATTATAACCTTTAAAATAAAAATTAAAGTTTTTGGTTGTGGTGTATTCTTTGACTACATTAGTAGACTTTGCCATCCCATTTTAAATGATGTGCAAGGTCTACAAATTGCGAATTTTTGTTGAAGTGTAGGTAATTGAGTTACAAATCAAAGCCCAAAAGTTGAAAAGAATTTCAAGTGTGTAGTATTTTTGAAAAAAATATTTAGTAAACAAGGCACTTTAAACTGCAATTAAACTAAGTTGCTAATAACTATATCATGGAATTGAAAAATGTTAATGGTGCGAATGTTTTAGCAATTGTCCTATGTATAGGAAATTTTTTATTTCAAAAATTTATCAAAATTGAGTTCAAGATGAATTTTGCTTCAAACAAAAAAACTTCTAACTTTTGATTCACATGTGAGATGTCCTTGAAATTTTACTGCCGATTCGATTTATCAGACCTTCACAAAAAAATTCACTTCAAAATATCAGATACTCTAACTGCAGCAAGGCTACCCAAAATAGCCAGCAACCCACTTTGGGTCTCTTGAAATTTGGGGGGATAAAATTCCTACAACCAAATTTTTACTGCTCATTCATGAATGCAATTGCATAAATTTATTCCAAAACTGTCCTGGTTTTTAATTCCACAATAACTTGCAATCCCATGCAGGGCGATTGGTATAATTGCCAAGATTGAAGATGCGGACTCTCTCAAGTGTTTGGATGACATTATACGTGTTTCGGATGGAGTAATGGTTGCAAGAGGAGATCTGGGTGCTCAGATGCCTCTGGATCTCGTTCCATCTGTGCAACAAGATGTCGTAGATGCTTGTCGCAACCTTAACAAGCCTGTGATTGTTGCATCACAGCTACTGGAGTCAATGATCGAGTATCCTACGCCTACTCGAGCAGAGGTAGGGCTTCTCTTTCATTTCGGTTGATATTTTCATCGAACATGTAGGCTAAGTGGAGCTCTATGTGTACGTATTTCCGTTCATGTTCGTGTATGAAAAATTCAGACCCTATTTTACATGCTTTTATATCTCAAAGTGCCTCTTCAGCGTTTTACCTTGACAAATCTGCGGTCGTTTACTTATCTCTGCCTTTCTTTTCGACCTTTCCCGCAGCTTCATCTGTGTTCAGGAGGTTCTGTTCAATTCAGTCATAGTGCGTCGATCTTGTCAATTACAGGTGGCAGATGTATCGAATGCTGTGAGGCAAAAGGCTGATGCCCTGATGCTGTCTGGCGAGTCAGCCATGGGCCTGCATCCTCAAAAGGCTATTGAGGTCTTAAGGGGAGTAAGTCTGCGCATGGAGCAATGGAGTCGTGAGGAAGGCCATGCTGAGGCGGTTCCGTTACCAGAGATTTCGACTACTGAAACTGGAAGAACGTCCGAACAGATATGCAACTCTGCGGCTCAGATTGGTACGCTTTTGATATCTTCATTAATATCTGTCAAGTTATAATCTGTCAAGTTATACTCATTTTGTTTTCAGTCGTGGACAAGGAGAAAAAAATCCCATGACCACGCATCACTATCTCATGGTTGACTACTTTGGCGTCCTTCAGCTCCTCAAGGATGCTAAAGTCGTCATCAAAGTTATCAAAGTGGTGCCAAAACTTAAGCCAGAAACAAAAAACATTGTAGTACTGTAAATGAATAACGATGCATTACTGTTCCCAAAAGAATATTGAGGTCTTAGGAGGAGTAATGCGTCGTTATTCATTTACAGTAAAACAGTGTTTTTGTTTCTGGCGAAGTTTGGCACCACTTCGATAATATTATTAGGAACTGAATGAGCTCCCTTGGAATTAATGAAGAGTGAGTCAAGAAAAAGAATGCAGAATCTTTTTGTGCACTACCTTGAGCTCTTGGTATGAAGGTTGGCGCGGCCCATGTTAAATTAAGTATTTCCTTTCATCCAGTCCTTGGTCAATATCTTTTCTTGTGGACTCGTATTGTTTTTGGTGGGATGTTGATAAACTACCATTGGCTGGAGTTTGTCGTTACTCCAGCTACTTCTGAAAAATGAAAAAGAATACCCTCTTTCGCTTGTGTTGCACTGAATTCTGTCAGGATGCTGACCAACGCTGTGGTTGTACAGCCAACAAGTTAGGAGCAGATGCCATATTTGTGTACACACGCCGAGGCTACATGGCATCCCTGCTTTCAAGAAATCGCCCAGATTGCCCCATCTTCGCGTTCACTGAATCAACCGATGTCATGCGGCGCATGGACCTGAAATGGGGCGTCACTCCTTTCCAATTCCCTTTCAGAAAAGACTTGGAGAGTAACCTTCTGCAGTCTGTGGCTCTTTTGAAGGCTCAAGGGATGGTGAGACCTGGAAACCTTGTGGTTGCTGTTTCTGACGTCTCCTCATCCTCGCAATCAGGAATCCTGCAATCGGTTCAAGTCCACATAGTATCTTGATCTACTCTGATTGCTTAGAAATTCCAATCTATAATGTGGTCTCTCTTTGTGCTTGAGGAATTTCCTCAGAAAATTTACTTCATGGCATGAGCCACGCTAGCATGATCATTTAGACATGGTCCATTATATGAAGAACCTGAAGAGGGGGCTTGGTTTGAGCTTGCAATACATGCAGTATGTAAGCCGTCGAGAATCATAATTTGCCAAGCTCGTACGGTGAATAGCAAGATTTCGAACGATGAAAAATTATGGTGGATGCGTTCGTTTTGCTGAAAGAACTTACTTCAACAGGGATGAGTACTAAGCGAATTGCGGGTATGGAAGCAGTATTGTGAAGAAAACAATTTCTCATAGATGGTCAAATTACTAAAATTCATTTCCTTTGGAAACAAGACAGGCCGCGTTTGTTACTTGTCGGATGGTCACCAATTTAAGTTCGTTGCAGCTGGTTTCCAGAGACTCGTAAAAGTGTTCGAAAAAGAAAAGTAGAGACGGCCCCGTCAGCTTCAAGCCTTGAGGAAAACTTTGCAGAAATAATCAAATTCTTCAGCATTGAATGGAACTCTGGAATCTGTTCTGCAAAGTTTTCTTCTACGAAATTTTTGAGTAGTCAGTTGAATTGTTTTCACTGCTCTACAAGAGGTGGTCTAATTTCCGTGAGTCAAAAAGTCATGCTTATCAAGAACTTTAAATCATGTCATGTTCTAAGTTTATCATTATGACCACGTGAAGGTCAGATTCAGCAGAAATTAAGTCATTTTTGCAAAAAAGTGTCAATGTCATCTTGGTGTGAGGTGATGAGACGTGAGTGTCAAAGCAGACCTTTGCACATGGAGTATACTAGACCAAGTTCTAGAAGACCTTCACACATGGTATACCAGACCAAGTTCTAGAAGGGTTTTGCAATGGTGAATACAAGTAATTGAAGGCATGTTCTCACCTAGCCTTACAAAAGGTCCTCTGTGAGCAACCCAAAATTGGTCAATGGATGACTTTCAAGATTACTATAGAGATGAAGAATGCACTTATTGGTTGAAAAATAAGATCATTCTTGAGTGACTACCTTGGTCACAAGCTGGTGTCCTTTCAAGGTTGAGTGTTAACATCCCTCAACCTTGTAAGGATAGGTTGGTCACTATGGAATTCATTCTTTTTGGTATCGTGTGTATCATCTATTTAAAAAAATCCAAAAGCACTCATTAGAGATCAAAGTATTGTAGAAGATCTCCCTTTTTTGCACAAAATTCCAAGAATGGATATATGGGTGAATGCAAGAAACACCTGTACTATTTTTTGTCACACATTCAATGCAGAAGTTGTTTTGTGCCATAAGTATTGCAAAAGTGATTGAATGAACATAAAATTGAAAAGCAAGCTTTCTATAGCAATAGAAAATGCACTTGATTTATCTCAATTTTTTCAAAATTAATTTACTAGGTGAAACCTAATTTTTGAATATATGTCACACATGCGGTTTTGGTGGTTTTTAGTACTATCAAGTACCTTTTTTGAAGAGTTACATCATCAAATTTGGTAGGCTAGCTCTTCTAATAGAAATACACCTTCTCAGGAAAGGGATTTCTAAAAACATTTTCCAAGTGTGTTTTATATTGGCCTAAAGTGTGCTGTATTCAGGTTGAATTTATGTTGAATTAAAAATGGTTTTTTAGTTCTAACTTTGATCTTCCTACTTTGCTCTTAGTTGGCAACAATGGCCATTTTTAAAATAAAATTTTCAAACTCATTTTCTAATTTTCAAAAATAGAAACGTGAAAGTTTCATTTTCTAGGATAAATTGTAGCATGTGGCTCAAAATAGTACTTCACGGTACATAGAAAGACTCAATAGTACTACTGAGGTTCATAATACCTTCTATCTGCCAATGTAAATTGTTTTACAATGGCAAATAAAAAAATTTCCATCCATTTTGTCATCCAATGATGAACATCACATGTTGTCAGAATAGTAAATTTGAAATCCATTTGACCATTCAAATTTTATGTTCCATGCCTTCAATAGTACTAAAGGTGACTCATAGTACAAAATGTATTAAAAGTCCAAAAATGCAAAACGCAACAAATAGTACAAGTGTTTCTTGCAATCACCCATATGCACTTGTTTCTAACATGGAAGAATTTTTTGTCACCACTCTAGTCAATAGCATCCTTATAAGGTTAATCTTGGAAGGATACGGCTCCCCACGACCAAGGTAGTCACCAAAACACTCCACTTATTGGACTAATAGGTGCATTGTTTGTGAAGTCATCCGTCGTACCTTTTAGTTGCTCAACGTCATTACAGGGTTAACTTTCCTTGAAGCCTTCCTGTCTACACAGCAATAAGCAACCAAAGCTGGGAGCTGACCAAACCTGTGTACTTCCTTGCTTGCTGTTCGCACTTACTTCTTGTAAGCTTATGTAATGTAATAGGGAGACATTGGCGAGGAATTGCAGTAAAAAAAATACTCACAATCACTCAAGCCATGCACAACCCTACACAATAAGGGAGACAACGCATTTCTTAACCACCTAAGCAGTTCTGACCATTTGCAGGTTTCTTTACTGGGGAAATTTTCACATGGGCAGAAGTAGAGTTCGGAAGGTTTCCATAATTTTTCAAATTTTTATTTTTCAAAACATAATTACTATAAATTTTTCAGCGGAAGATTCTATTCCTTCCATACTGGTGATATAGGGCTTGCTATTTCCGACCATGGGCTGAAAACAAAATCGACCAAAGGGTGGTCGCAATATTGAGAGTCTTGTAGCCAATCAAAATGCGCCACAATTGCCTTGGGAATAGTGCCATAATTAATCATTGTTCTTCTCCTCCTTCACGAAAAGAGAACAGTCTACATAGTCATAATGGGGGGTGATCAGGAATGGGTTGCCTCCTATAGTGATCTCCAAAACGCAATGGCAGGTTTGTTAAACTGGAATCCAAGTTTTATGGTATATACCACTTTGAAGTGCAGGCTGGTTTTCCAGATTCTTAAAATTTGTGTATAGTGGGAGGCCTCCCACTGCGTTAAGCACGGGTTTCATCTACTCAATCTACGTGCGTTCCTGCGTTTGCGAAGTTCCCACAATTCTGCCAGTCCGTGAAATCAAAATCTCACAGTGCCAGGCACTGTAACACGGGCAATTGTGTTGTGTAATCGGGAGCACTTTGAATGGCAAACCGGCTGCCGAGTGCTTAATGTACAGAAACTTTTTTCCAAATGGATAAACTTGTGAGTAATGTTCCAGATTCAGTTAGAATGATCCATCATATACACGAAAAATTGAGGTCCAGAGTGACCAAGGCGACCAGTTGTGCATACTGTTGGTTCGTTGAACCATACGGCAGATTCAGAACTAGGGAATCTTCCTCACTCTCAAAACTCGTGGCAAGCAACGTCCAGTATGGTGCCGGAGTCTTTGGTGATGGAACTCTCCAGACAACAATACAGAAAACCGCTTTCAATCTCCAGGAGTCTTCGTGTTCTGATGAAAGAGACTTACGGAAGAATTGAATGGAATGTTGTAGTTGTTTGAAAAGTCAAGCTCTACTTTGCAAAACAGTGGCGTCCTCATTCTATGTCAGGCCGGCAGCCATGGAGGCTCGGTGATAACCAAGGAAAGACAGTGCGAACCATGAAGAAAACTAGTGAGTAGTTCAACCTCCAACCGTCAGGTGAGAATAGACCTTAATAAGAGTCATGGCAACCAAATGACTTTGAAATTTCTTCTAAATTTTCAACTTGGAGGTAGAGTTGGGGACAAACTAAATAGATCCATTCCTCATTGAGACACTTTTTCTCATAGTCAATATTTCACCAAATTATATAGCTAACTACATATTCTAAAAGCTACAAGAGAGAGACAAAGTTATTACACTTTGAGGCATATTAAACAAAGAGAAGTTTTAGTAAATTTTTTTTAGAAATAATAAACTAAAATCACAGTTAGAAGGTTTTGGAAGTTGTTTTGATTCCACCACCAATCAACTATCAATTAAATACTAATTCATATTCAATCTATAAGATACTCGCTTGATTTGAGAGGCACTTTCATGTTCTAAAGAGTGGTGTAGAGTCAAAACAATGTTGTTGGATGTTGATGAGTATGGCACGTTCCTTGGGAATTATAGGTGCAAAATTGTGCTTGGTGGTGGTTAAAAGGATGGTAGGACAATTGTTTAATACATCTCAAATTTTAATACATTTCTTCCTCCTTTCTCAACTTCCAAGATATGTTGTTAGTTTTAAATTCAATGGAGACTTGACGTCATGGGGAAGATCCAAGTGAGGAATGGACTTTTTGGTCCACATTTCTATTAGGCCTATCGTGATTGTGGAGACGTGATTGTGGAGGCCATTATCCAATCCTCAACGACTCAATGTTGCCCCCACCATCAAAACCCTAATATCATTTTGATGTTGCGATCCATCCGCTGCTGAACCCAGTTACGGACTCCTAAACCTCCTTGAAATGTTTTTATAAGAGAAACCGTGAGTTTCAAGAGCAAGGTAAGGGCCCGCTGCAGTTGTTCCATTATTGTGTTCAAGTGACAATTCAATTGCAGATGCTAGAAGATTATAGTTCCACCAAAACATTACAAAAATACTAACAAAAGAATTATCTTTGCATTCACAAACTTCCTCTTCACTAAAACTAGTACAACTTTTATAGAACATTGAAAGCAATTGAAAGGATTGCTCACAACCACACAAATATGAGATGAAGTACACTAAAAAGAAGAAAAATAAGTGAAGAAAGTTCATAACATTCAGTACCTCTACATTGATGGTGTGGTATATACCACATCCCAATAGTGCTTCATCGGTAGCTACTGATGAATTAGACAGGTGGAGGATGTAGAGGAGGGTGAAACCAATGTAATAATGAGTTACAACAAATTTCAAGCCTCAATATGGATATTCCTTGAAGATTTACTGCAAATTTCAAATGTTTTTTCAAGTCATTTGCTATGTAGCAGTACAATGAAAATGTATATTACTACAAAGAAGTTTTAATTTATTGTCTTTCATAACATGTTGCATATGCCAACATGAAGTGATTTTTGGTGAAACATATTCTTGAAACATTAGTAATTAACAAATCAAAGCATTGAGATTGTTCGGGTACCATGAAAGTGTAGCCTCATTGAAAAAATTGACATCCCTCTCCCGTGACTAGGCATGTTTGTATTTTATAGGTTGTTTACACACACAACTCTGATTTGATTGGGAGTTTCAAAATCATAAAAGACGTGTGTTATACAAATTCAGCAATTGAACTAACGTAAAACAACCCATTATGAACAGAAGACCCATTGTGGACACCTATAAATGACCCCATTATGGTTTTCTTTCAATGAATGAGATTTGGGCTACAATCAATGTCTTAGCTAATCGGATGGAGTGATTAGTGACCACAATAGGAACGTCCAACTTTTTAGTGCTAATACATTGTAGGAAGTGATTGTTTTAGGGTTTCCACATTAGAAAATATTGTGACTACTTTAGGTGAGTAAGATGACCGTTATAGATATAGTTTTTGTTGGTTTTGGGGTAGTCTAGATACTCTTTTAGGCTAGATGGGCTGAACACTTCAAAAATTCATAACAAATTCACATTTTATCAAAAAAATATAATTTCAATTGCTCTCGCCATTTCTATTACTTGTCTTTGTTTGGGAAAAAAATTAAAAAAATTCAGCAAACTCTGCATTTTGAGGGCAAACTCCGCATTTTGTCAGTAATGGGCTGTTTTACCTTATGTGCAGCTACCTCACGCCCTTCGCATTTTCCAGCACATCCAGTTTGACCATCTTGATGAAGGAATCTCAAAAGGATCCTCAAAGGAATCCCCGGTCAGATGTTGTCCAAAAACTTGCAAATTTCAACTGGGCAAATTTCAAGTTGCAAAATTATTATTAGTTTTATTGTCAGTTACTTTTATGTTTAGTGTTTTGGAATATGTGAATGAATATATGCAACAAAGAGATGGAAATGATGATGGAAGTCACAATTTTATGCGGAGTGATTTACTCCAGCGAATCATTGGTGAATCAAGAGTCTGCCGGAGCCTCAAAGTAGCTATTGAAACGTCAACAATTCTGAAAAAAAAAAGAATTATATTTTATTTTCATATCAGTATATCACTCCCACTCTGCCACTCTCATACGGAGTATCAGAAAACAAGATATTGGGTACAATAGGAAGAGCCCCGTCAAAAAAATTCATTTGAAATGATTTAATATTTGTTTGGTGTATGGCATTTCTTGGTATTTAAAATTTACATTTTTTTATAGTATGTTATAGACAGAAACAAAGGGCGGTTTGTTTACAAGTTCCTCGTCAATTCCAATTCATTACCCTCTAAAAATAAATGGCATAACCATCAAACAATCTCACTGGTTCATGAACATGCTAGAAAGGTTGGAACATATTTGAAACAATGCTACAACAACATTGCAAGTGAACCTCAATTTTCACACATTGAATTTGTACAACCACCAAGGTAGAAAAAAGAAACGGCGCAGATTAGAAGGAGAAGGAAATCTTGAACATTAAGAACATCACAAAATCAATGTGATAAATGTGTTCAATGGTTTGTACACTTCTAATCCCTACAATATTTGATTCTATCAAGCGGAATTGGTAAATGAAATGATAAATTCCAACACAATTTACAAATTAAGAGTTTTTTGAGCCTTAGTGATAGGTGTTAGTACCATAAATCAACACAAAGTTCTTGTATTTAAACCTTGTACAGTAGGGTCCCAATCAAAATGGCGTTTTCGAAATCGCAGTGAAGGAAATTTCAGTGCTGCCAACTTTGACAGCCTCCCGAGGGCTCCAAAATTGATCTTTGACCATGAAATTTTTACCATAGCATCATCTTTAAGTTAATTATATGTGTACCAAATTTCAAGTCCAGATGAATTACAAAAAAAACGATATTCGAAATCTACCAACATGTGTAGTCGTGAAATGTTTTTCATTACTGCCAACTTTGACACCCTCCTAAGGACTGAAAGTTTTTTCTTTTTCTATGAAATTTTTGGCATAGGACCATATATATGTTGATTACATGTGTGAAAAATTTCAAGTCCGAAAGACCCCAACAAAAAAAGACATTCAAAATCTCCCAACATGTGTAGTTGTGAGAAACAATTTCACTACTACCAACTTTGACACTATCCCAAGGGTTGAAAAATTGTTTATTTACCATGGAAGTTTTGTGATGAAATAATCTCTATGTCAATAACATGTGTGCCAAATTTTAAACTCAAAAGAATCACACGAAAAAATATATGCTAATTCTACCAACATGTGTAGTTGCGAGAACGATTTTTTCAACCCTTGGGATAGTGTCATTTTTTGGATAAAATTTCACACGGATGTAGAAAGTCATTCTCACAACTACACATGTTGGTAGAATTAGAATATCTTTTTTTCGGTAAATCTTTTGACCTTGAAATTTGGCATACATTTTATCAATATAGAGATGATCTCATGCCAAAAATTTCATGGTAAAATGTTTTTTTTCAACCCTTGAGATAGTGTCAAAGTAGGTAGTAGTAAAAATTTTCTCACAGGTGTACATATTGGTAGAATTAGCATATATTTTTTGTGTGATTCTTTGAATTTGAAATTTGGCACACATGTTATTGATATAGAGATTATTTCATCATAAAAATTTCATGGTAAATAAACCATTTCTCAACTCTTGGGATAGTGTCAAAGGTCGTAGTAGTGAAATTGTTTCTCACAACTACACATGTTGGGAGATTTTGAATATCTATTTTTGTGGGGGTCTTTTGGACTTGAAATTTTTCACACATGTAATCAACATATATATGGTCCTATGCCAAAAATTTCATAGAAAAAGAAAACATTTTCAGTCCTTGGAAGGGTGTCAAAGTTGGCAATAGTGAAAAAAAATTCACGGCTACACATGTTGGTAGATTTCGAATATCTATTTTTGTGTAAATCAACTGGCCTTAAAATTTGGTACACATATAATTAACTTAACCCCTAAATGACGGGCCCATGACCATTGATTTTAGACCTCACTATCCATCACTCAATTTGTTGCCATCTTGCACTAGATGTGTATGAAATTTTTTATATTTATTTTTCAGAGATGAAATTACATGACTTCTTTACTTCACAAAAAATTTAGATTTTTTTGAGAATTTTTGAAGAGAAAGTGAAGAAAATGTCAAAAATGTCCAAAAATGTCCAAAATGGTGGTGCTTCTTTGAATTATTTTTCCTAAACAAGTTGGCTACATGCTTAAAAAATTTCAAATCATTTGGAATTGTACAACATATACAAAAAAAAATAGTAAGTAGAAAGAAGTAGAGAATGATCCAAAATACTAAATTGTTTAGAATTTAATTATGGAATTGAAAAATGTCAATCCCAATGGTTGTAATGCTGTAATAAACAACCTAAATCCTATGATTTTTTTTTTTCAAAAAATATTAAAAATTGAGTTAAATAAACAACTTAAAAGTTTATTTCAGAGTAGAGAATCCGTAAGTGCCCGCAAACTAAAAAACCTCATAACTTTTTACTCATTCGTTGAAATGGAATGATTTAAAGCTTCCCACGTATATATAACTCTAGAAAACCATTTTCAAATTTTTATTTTTCAAAAAGTGATTTTTTTAGATCAGCCCGGATTGCCCGCCCGGTGAAAAAGTAACATATTAGGCCATAACTTTTGACTCCTATTTCGAAATGTCATGAAATTTAGTGCACATGAAAGATATTCCTCATACCCACCTTCTATAAAAATTTCAGCTTAAAATATGAAAATCTCTAGTCAAACGTACCTGCCTAAAATCGCTATGTTGATAAAAATAGCAAACTGGTCCTTTAGGGGTTACTAAGAGTCATGGGGACCAAACGACTTTGAAATTTCTTCTAAAACTTGGAGGTAGAGTTGGGGACAAACTAAATAGATCCATTCCTCATTGAGACACTTTTTCTCATAGTCAATACTACATATTCTAAAAGCTACAAAAGAGAGACAAAAGTATTACATTTTGAGGCATATTAAACAAAGAGAAGTTACAAAAAAAAATTAGAAATAATAAATTAAAATCACAGTTAGAAGGTTTTGGAAGTTGTTTTGATTCCACCACCAATCAACTATCAATTAAATACTAATTCATATTCAATCTACAAGATACTTGCTTGATTTGAGAGGCACTTTCATGTTCTAAAGAGTGGTGTAGAGTCAAAACAATGTTGTTGGATGTTGATGAGTATGGCACGTTCCTTGGGAATTATAGGTGCAAAATTGTGCTTGGTGGTGGTTAAAAGGATGGTAGGACAATTGTTTAATACATCTCAAATTTTAATACATTTCTTCCTCCTTTCTCAACTTCCAAGATATGTTGTTAGTTTTAAATTCAATGGAGACTTGACGTCATGGGGAAGATCCAAGTGAGGAATGGACTTTTTGGTCCACATTTCTATTAGGCCTATCGTGATTGTGGAGACGTGATTGTGGAGGCCATTATCCAATCCTCAACGACTCAATGTTGCCCCCACCATCAAAACCCTAATATCATTTTGATGTTGCAATCCATCCGCTGCTGAACCCAGTTACGGACTCCTAAACCTCCTTGAAATGTTTTTATAAGAGAAACCGTGAGTTCCAAGAGCGAGATAAGGGCCCGCTGCAGTTGTTCCATTATTGTGTTCAAGTGACGATTCAATTGCGGATGCTAGAAGATTATAGTTCCACCAAAACATTACAAAATACTAACAAAAGAATTATCTTTGCATTCACAAACTTCCTCTTCACTAAAACTAGTACAACTTTTATAGAACATTGAAAGCAGTCGAAAGGATTGCTCACAACCACACAAATATGAGATGAAGCACACTAAAAAGAAGAAAAATAAGTGAAGAAAGTTCATAACATTCAGTACCTCTACATTGATGGTGTGGTATATTCCACATCCCAACAATGCTTCATCAGTAGCTATTGATGAATTAGACAGGTGGAAGATGTAGAGGAGGGTGAAACTAGTATAATAATGAGTTATAACAAATTTCAAGCCTCAATATGGATATTCCTTGAAGATTTACTGCAAATTTCAAATGTTTTTTCAAGTCATTTGCTATGTAGCAGTGCAATGAAAATGTATATTACTACAAAGAAGTTTTTATTTATTGTCTTTCACGTTGCATATGCCAACATGAAGTGATTTTTGGTGAATATTCTTGAAACTTTAGTAATTAAAAAGATCAAAGCATTGAGATTGTTCGGGTACCATGAAAGTGTAGCCTCATTGAAAAAATTGACATCCCTCTCCCGTGACTAGGCATGTTTGTATTTTATAGGTTGTTTACACACACAATTCTGATTTGATTGGGAGTTTCAAAATTATAAAAGACGTGTGTTATATAAATTCAGCAATTGAACTATGTGTAGCTACCTCACGCCCTTCGCGTTTTCCAGCACATCCAGTTTGACCATCTTGATGAAGGAATCTCTCAAAAGGATCCTCAAAGGAATCCCCGGTCAGATGTTGTCCAAAAACTTGCAAATTTCAACTGGGCAAATTTCAAGTTGCAAAATTATTATTAGTTTTATTGTCAGTTACTTTTATGTTTAGTGTTTTGGAATATGTGAATGAATATATGCAACAAAGAGATGGAAATGATGATGGAAGTCACAATTTTATGCGGAGTGATTTACTCCAGCGAATCATTGGTGAATCAAGAGTCTGCCGGAGCCTCAAAGTAGCTATTGAAACGTCAACAATTCTGCAAAAAATGAATTATATTTTATTTTCATATCAGTATATCACTCCCACTCTGCCACTCTCATACGGAGTATCAGAAAACAAGATATTGGGTACAATAGGAAGGGCCCTGTCAAAAAAATTCATTTGAAATGTTTTAATATTTGTTTGGTATTTATAGTATGTTATAGACAGAAACAAAGGGCGGTTTGTTGCCAAGTTCCTCGTCAATTCCAATTCATTATCCTCTATAAAAATAAATGGCATAACCATCAAACAATCTCACTGGTTCATGAACATGTTAGAAAGGTTAGAACATATTTGAAACAATGCTACAACAACATTGCAAGTGAACCTCAATTTTCACACATTGAATTTGTACAACCATCAAGGTAGAAAAAAGAAACGGCGCAGATTAGAAGGAGAATTGAAGGAAATCTTGAACATTAAGAACATCACAAAATCAATGTGATAAATGTGTTCAATGGTTTGTACACTTCTAATCCCTACAATATTTGATTCTATCAAGCGGAATTGCTAAATGAAATGATAAATTCCAACACAATTTACAAATTAATAATTTTCTGAGCCTTAGTGATAGGTGTTAGTACTATAAATCAACACAAAGTTCTTGTATTTAAACCTTGTACATCCTCAAAATTAATGTCTTCATTCAGGACAAGAATCTAAATGGGATGTTTTTCTTGTCAATAATGATTTTAAATATACTTCCCGTACATGTACAAGTAGAAAGGTTGGTGCTAGTGTGAAACTAGTGAAACTTTGCATTGGAATTGCAACTAAGGTTGATTTTGGACCTTGAGGCAATAGAGGCCCTTCCCGAGGGACATTGCCCAATAAATGGAATTCATAGTGGGGACATTGGGCAATGTGGTCAATTCCTTCTAACCACACTAATTTATTCTATAAGTGTGTGTGATATTATTTTACTAAAGTTTTCACCTACATATCTTTGGCCATTACATTCTAAGGTAGTGAATTGCATTTTAAAAAAAATTCAAAGTTACTCTATTTTAAAATTTATGGAAGATAAAATACTATAGTAGTATCCTAATTTTTACAACAGAGTGATTCCACATAGAATTATCTTAGTGATCACAAACAAATATACATATATTATATAAATGCACAATGTCACAACCCATTGTCACATTCTCATCCAAATGCATGGTCATGATTTCAACCATTCAAATATTCATCTAAATTTGAAAATATAATACTATTGAATTTAGAATTCAGTTGTAACAAATTAAAAAAAATACCATATTTCTTTTGTGCAATGAAGTGTTGCACAAGTTACAATGCTTGTGCTCAAGATTAATCCCTAAAGGACCAAGGCCTTTTTTTTGCCAAATAACACTCAAAACTGCCATTTCTATAGCAAGGAGTAAAAAAATTTGAAAATTGTTTTTTTTCCACATCTAACCGTAGGATCTTATACCTAACTAGTATGAGAATGTGTGGAAAAAATTTCAGAATTTTTGACCGCACAGATTGCAAGATATCTGCGTTCAAAGTGAAAAAAACAAGTTTTTCAGCACATTGCGGAACTAGATTTTTTGACTTTGAACATTTTTAACTTAAAACTTTTGCACTGTAGAGTTTTGAGCTTTAAATCTTTATAGTGGAGGATTAAGTTGAGAGTCTAGGAAAAAAAATAAAAAAAATAAAAACTTAATTATCATTCTTAAAAATATTGTTAAGCAGAAGTAGGTACAAGATAGAAGGAAAATCTAAAAGATTCATATATTTTAGATGGAATTAAAATGCACTAATCCCAATGGTGAGATTGTTCTAGCAAGTAAACTAAACCATGAAAAAAAATTGAAAAATTTGAAAAATTGCATTCAGAATTGAATCCTACGAGTTATTTTTTCCAACAAGATGCTCTAACTGCTTGAAAAACAAGAATGTCCGTAACTTTCTCATAACAAATCCAAATGAAATGAATCAAAGCTTTCCAGATAGGCAAAAATATAATCTATAAGAAATAAAATATTTAAAAAAAAATTCTATCTTCAAGAAAAGTTTCAAAAAACCATGACAAAATTTCAGCCCGTAGGTACCTGCCCGAAATCGCATTTGTCCCCCAAAGGGACAACGGTCCTTTAGGGGTTAATACAACCTTTCATACAAGCATGGGCAAGTAAGCAAGACCCCACTAGATGTTGAGCTTTAGTGTAAAGTATTTATATATATAATTGGTTAGCACAATTTTCTTGTCCCATATTCTGCAATTATATACATACTGTTTCTTCAGCCACTTAGTATAGGTTGCTATGGCTACTAAAGCTGTAGAATGAGGGCATTGCCACATGAACTTTGAAAATCACATTGAAAAGTGAATAATTCATGCTTGGATTCTTAAAATTGCCTTGAATTTCTCAGTTGCTATGAAAATTAATTGATGCAAATAAACATTTTTTTCCTATGGTTTGCAACTCTGTCTAGTACTATTTTTTCTTCTAAGAATTATACCTTGGTATATTAAATTATGGAAGTTCTTTATATCCTTGCACATGAGAAGCCCTATACTATTTGTTGCATTTTAATGCAATACTTGTGATTTTTCTTGTTTTTCTTGGAGTGTTTTAAAATTTTAAAAAATGATTGAAAAAATATATAAAAATATTTTTTAAGATATTAGAATGCACTTAAAAAATATGGAAAGTATTTTAAAAATATATTAAATCATATATATATATATATATATATATATATATAAATTATATAACAAATGAACATTATTCCTTTAGAAGAGCAAGCATAGGACAATTTTTTAACCCCTAAATACCCACTTGAGGCCTTCTTTGAGCTTCCTAGAATTTGTTCAAAACTAAACAAAAATATCAAGGTCGGATTAATTTTATCATTTCAAAAAAATTGTTTTGTATAAATTCAAACTAAATGTGCTATAGATCACATAGGAAAAGAAAACACAACGTTACTTATGAAGATTATAGTGTTTAATCAAGAAGGTGTGAAAGTGATTTGAAATCTTTATAAATTAATAAAAAATTGATAAACTAAAAATTATAAAAATAAATAAATTAATCATTTTGATATACAAACATATAGACTATAATTTTATAAACTAAAAATTAACAAATTAAACATTCAAGATTTTGAAATTTCAACATTTGAAATTTTAAAATTGCCCATCTGGCCTCATTGGTTGCGTGGAGAGTCCCAATTTTCTTCCTATCTTTTTTCAACACAATTAGGAATTATTGTGTTTGGCTTAAATAACAATGGAGAGAATGATAGAGGCAGATTCCTCTATTAGAGTTTTCAAATATGTAGAGTTGATTATGTTGACTACTTGAAATTCTAAAACAATGATAGTTTTGTCATAGTCAATATTGTCCCCCAAAAAATCCGTTGTCATTGTAAGAATGGTGTTGAATATTTACTTTAGAATGAAGAAAAGTGGTGCTTTGTGAAATGACGATGGTTTATTTCAATAGGTGTTGCATGTGTCAATGTGTGTCAAAGTGTCGGTAAATGCTCAATTTTCTTGGTTGATTCAACATTTCGAGGCCCCTCTATCATATAGAAACAAAGTAGGGAATATGTCAGTAATGAGAGTTAGATTGTTGTATTTGTTTGCCATGATGTATAATAAATGTGAATGTATGACGAGTAGAGATTTAGATTCAAGTTCTCGATAACATTTGACATCTGGTCTCATTTGCATCAACAACTAAAAATACATTTGGTTCCCCAAAACCAATTCCAATAACAACTCTTTTAGATTCTAATATTTATATGAGAACGAGTATGCTTAATGTTTTTGTCCCCAAAGGTCAAACCTTCACTTAGTGAAATCCAGTATAAAAGAACTTGGCCATTTATAAAAACTCTATGAATATGATTATGCACCAAAAGAATCACCAAGGTAAATTTTCCATGTGCACATTGAAGGGTGTTTATTATTGAGAACTTCTACATAAAATTGAATTTATTTGCTTAAAATTTGTTTTTAAGATACTTGCAAAGTCTATTAGAAGAACATGTTTCTAAATAATAAAGATAAAATATACTATTGTTGCAATTGAGAACATCTAAGTCATAAAATTTTAAAATTATAACAAATGTACACTCCCTTCAGAGCTGAAGAGTAAATTATCTCAAGAAAGACCTTAATTACGTCCATCTAATGAATAAACATTAGTTTTTGTGCATTATAATTTTAAAATAAATTCCTATATGATCAAATTGCTTTTTTTTGGTAATTTTAGTTTCAAATTCTTTTAAATGGATACTTAATAGCACTTCCCTTCATAAAAAAATGAAACCATGACATATTTTTTTAAATCATTATTTCCTATCAAATTGGTTTTAGAATATAATTTTTTTGAAAACAAACTTAAAATGATCACATCCACCTTTTGTATGAATTATTTCTTCTACATTAGATTATTAATTATCAAATAATGCTTGAAAAATACTCAAGGTTGTAGAGAAGAATAAAAAATAGTACAAGTATTTCTTGCAATCATTCACTTGCAATTGGTTGCAAATTAATCCCTAAAGGATCACAACTTCTTTTTTTGTCAAAAATACTCAAAACTACCATTTCTATTGCAAAGAGAAAAAAACTTTGCATTTTTTTCTTATCTAACCATAGGGACTTGCACTAGAATGTGTGAAAGAAAACTTTGGAAACTTTGACCGCATAGATTGCAAAATATTTTTGTTTAAACTGAAAAAGAAGAAGCTTATTTGCAACTTGTTCAAATAGATTATAAAACTTTGCATCTTTTTAATTTTAAAATATTTATGTTCAATAATTGAGTTGAGAACATAGGAAAAAAAATGCTGAAAAAACACTTGATTTACATTCTTTAAAAAATTGTTCAGTAGAAGTAGGTAGAATATAAAAGAGAAAACTAAATAGTTGATATCTCTAAGATGGAATTGAAACACACTAATTTTAATGGTGAGCAAGATGATTATTCTAGTTTGCAAATGGAACCTTGTAGAACTTCTTTTTTTCCTTTTAAGTTGTAAAATTTAATTCAAAAACAAATCAACCACAGTATTTTCTCAAAAAGATGCAATGATTGCCTGTAAACTAAAAAACTATATATTTTTCACATCACAAAACCAAATGGAACAAATCAAAGATTTTCATTTAGACCAAAATGTAATTTATGAAGAAATAAAATTATTTTCAAATTTTTGTGGTTTTGCTTTGTTGTTTGGCAAACAAAAATTTGAGTTTATTGTGGCATGACTTTTGCTCTTGAACATCAGGTGAAATAAAAATTATATTCCCATAAAACTAATGTCCATTCTATCTACAAGAAAAGTTTCAAAAAATTACCTAAAAAATAAATCATCCTACTCATGTATTGTTTGTCACATTGATTTAAAAATAAAAATAAAGGGTGGTGATTTAAATAAGAAATCCACCTTTTAATTTTGGCTATTTTCAAAAGAATCTTTATAATCATGAATCATTTGTTGCGTTGATTTTAAGAATTAAAAATAAAGGGTGGAGATTTAAGTAAGAACTTTCCTATTTATTTTTTGAAATTTCAAGATTCCTTCTTATCATAAATTATTTATAAATTTGATTTATAAATTAAAAAAATGGATGGAGATTTAAGTAAAAAAAATTTGTTTATTTTTTGTGGAATTATTGGTAATCTTCAAAAAATCATCCTACTAATGTATTGTTCGTTTTTTGATTTAAAAATAAAAGAGAAAGAGTGGAGATTTTAAATAAGATCTTTCCTATTTCTTTTTTTCAATTTTCCAAGATTCCTTATTACAAAATATTTTTCACTTTGAATTTATTAAAAAAAATTAAGAGTGAAGATTTAAGTAAAACCTTTCTCCTTTCAATTTTTGCAATTTCTCAAAGAGTCCTTCTAATTTTGAATTATTTTCCACATTGATCTAAAAATACATATATAAAGGATGGAGATTTAACCCCTAAAGGTTTTTGACTATGTTTTCACCAAAATAGCTCCAAAACCGCCATTTCTAATACAAGTACCAAATTTTAGGAAAAAAATAAAATTTAGACACATGTAACCGTAGGATCTTGTAGTACATTGGTTTGAGAAGATATGGAAAAAAATTCAGAATTTTCCACTTTGTGGATTGCAAGATATTAGCATTTGAATTGATAAAAATCTTTTTTTGTCCCTGTGAAAAAACGGGCAACTACCCTTTACAAGGTCACATTTGTATGAAAAGATGTCCAAAATGGTGGTTACTCTTTAGATTTGTTCTTCAAGTTAAATTGGCTACATGCTTGAAAATTTTTAGATCATTTGGAATTGTAAAACATATAGGGAAAAAATAGTAAGCGGAAAGAAGTAGAGAGTGATTCAAAACACTAAATCGTTAAGAAGTTAAATATGGAATTGAAAAATGTCAATCCCAATGGTTGCAATGTTGTAATCTACACCCAATTTTATTTTATTTTATTTTATTCAAAAATATTGAAAATTGAGTTAAATAAAGGACTTCAAAGTTTATTTTAGAGTAGAGATTCCATAACTACCCGCAAACTAAAACTCCTCATAACTCTCATCTCATTAATCAAAATGGAATTACTTAAGCTTTTCACAAAAATATAATTCTAGAAAATCAATTTCAAATTTTTATTTAAAAAAAAAAAATGATTTTTTAAGAATTTTTTGAGCTGCCCGCCGAGCATTGAAAATCACATATCACAAAATAACTTTTTAACCATATAGTCAAAAGTTATGAAAATTGTTGGTCCTTAAAGCTACTCCTCTAGAAAATATTGTGTGAAAATTTCAAAGAAAAAAAACAAAACTCTGCTCGTAGTGAGCTATCCAAAAACGCTATGTTCTCTAAAAAACATGTTCAGTGCTTTAGGGGTTAAGTAACAAATTATCCATTTAATTTTTCAAATCTCAAAAAATCATTCTACTCATGCATTATTTGTGATATTGATTTAAAATTAGAAAATTAAAGTACGAAGATTTAAGTGAGAACTTTTCCTATTTATTTTTTTGCAATTCTCCTAACTTGTTTCTAATAAAAAATTATTTGTCACTTTGATTTTGTAAATAAAAAATAAAAAATGGAGATTTTAGTACAACCTTTTTAAAAAAAATCTCAATTTAAAAAAATTCATTTTACTAAAGTATTATTTGTCACACTCATTTAAAATTAAAAATATTGGATTGACATTTAAATAAGAACTTTTCCTATAAAGATTTTCAATTCTCAAAGAGTAGCCTTCATAATGAATTATTTCTCACTTTAGTTTTATAAATAAAAAATAACAGGTAGAGATTTAAGTAAGAGCTTCTCCATTTATCTTTTGGAATTCTCATAGATTCATCTAAATCATGTATTATTTGTCATGTTGATATTTAGAATAAAAATAAACTATAGAAATTTAACCCTAAAAGTTCCACCGCTTTTTTTTCCATCAAATTCCACTCAAAATTGCTAGTTCTATAGCATAGCGTAGAAAACTTTATAGATTGTTGTTTTTGAATACCTAACACTAGTGGATCTTCTATTAGAATGGTATAAAAATGTGTGGAAGACATTCAAATTTTAGACCACATGGTTGTAAGACATTTGCATTTGAAGGAAAGAAAACAAGTTTTTTTGCACCAAGTTGTAAGCTTAGATTTTAATCCCTCAAGTCCTAAGGCTTTTTTTTCCGTCAAAAAACTCTCTAAACTACCATTTCTATTGCAAAGAGCAAAAAACTTTTAAAATTGTTTTTTTGTTTGCATATCTAACCATAGGATCTTATACTAGACTAGTGTAAAAATGTATGGAAGAAATTCCAGAAACTTTGACCGTAAAGATTCCAAGATATTGACAATTACAGTGAAGAAAACAAGATTTATTTGTACCTTCCTTGATTAAATTTTTTGGCTTTGAATCTTCTTAATTTAAAATTATTGCAGTATTAATTTTGAATTTTGAATTTTTTATGTTGAAGAATTCAGTTGAGAGTATAAGAATTAAAAAAACAAAACAAAACAAACTTAATTTTCATTCATAAGAAAATTATTAAATAGAGGTAGGTTCAAATGTAAAAACAAAACCGCTAATAGCTCTAAGATGGAATTGAAACACACTAATCTCAATAGTAAGATTGTTCTAGCAAGAGATCTTAACCTTGTAATTCTTTTTTAAAGATTTGTGAAAATTGAGTTCAAAAATGAATCCTATAAGTTATTTTTCAAAAAGATGCTTTGATTGCCCCCAAAACAAGATTGTCTATAACGTTCATGTAACAAATTAGAATGGAATGAAACAAAGCTTCCCTTGTAGATTAAAATATAATCTATGAGGAATTTAAACAAAAAATTAAATTAGATTAAATTTTTTATGATTTTTTGGTTTTGCCCGCTAAAGTAAAATTTGGGCTTAATGAGCCATAATTTTTTCCTCTGGCATTGATTGAAATAAAAATTATATTTTTAGAAAATTGATGTGTCTTTCTATCTTCACAAAAGTTTCAAGAAATCATGACAAACTTTGAGACAATAGGGATTAAGGCGTTGAATCTTTTTCGCATAAAATTTTTGCACTACATTTAAATAAATGAGGGGTAACTTTTTTTAAAGTCAATCATGAAGTTGACACTATTAGAGAGATGGGGGTCTACTAGATGTCTTAGAAGTCATATTGGATGTTTTAGAGGTCATGTTGGACGTCTTAGAGGTCGTATTAGGTGTCTTAACCCCTAAAAGCCCATTGTCCCTTTGGGGGACAAATGCGTTTTCGGGCAGGTACCTACGGGCTGAAATTGTGTTCTGATTTTTTGAAACTTTTTTTGGAGATAGAAAAACTGATAAGCTTTGTGGGAATATAATTTTTTCCACAATCGGTGCCCGGGAACAATAGTTATGACCAAATAAGCTCAAAACAGGGGACGGCGGGCAGCTCGGGCAGCAGAAAAAAAATGGACAAAAATTTGAATTAAATTTTTTTTTTTTTTCTGATAGATTATATTTTTGCCTATCTAGAAAGCTTTGATTCATTTCATTTGGATATGTTATGAGAAAGTTATGGATTTTCTTGTTTTTCGGGCAGTTAGAGCATCTTCTTGAAAAAAATAACTTGTAGGATTCATTTCTGAATGCAATTTTTCAAATTTTTTAATTTTTTTTTTTCATGGTGTAATTTACTTGCTAGAACAATCTCACCATTGGGATTAGTGCATTTTAATTCCATCTAAAATATATGAATATTTTAGATTTTCCTTTTATCTTGGACCTACTTCTACTTAACAATTTTTTTTAAAATGATAATTAAGTTTTTTTGAGTTTTTTTTTTTTTCCTAGATTCTCAACTGAATTCTCTTCAATAAAGATTTAAAGCTCAAAACGCTGTAGTGCAAAAATTTTAAGTTAAAAATGTTTAAAGCCCAAATATCTAGCCCCGCAATATGCTGAAAAACTTGTTTTTTTCACTTCAAACGCAGATATCTTGCAATTTGTGCGGTCAAAAATTCTGAAATTTTTTCCATACATTCTCATACTAGTTAGGTGTAAGATCCTACAGTTAGATGTTCAAAAAAAACATTTTTAAATTTTTTTTATACTTTGCTATAGAAATGGCAGTTTTCAGTGTTTTGGGGCAGAAAAAAGGCCTTGGGCCTTTAGGGGTTAAAGGTGTCTTAAAGGTGTCTTAGAGGTTGTACTAGGTGTCTTAAAGATCATATTGTACATCTTAGAGGTCATGTTAGATGTCTTAAAAAGGTCATATTGGACGTCTTAGAGTTCGTGTTGAATGTCTTAGAGATCATGTTGTACGTCTTAGAGGTCATGTTAGATGTCTTAGAGGTATTCAAGAGGACAACCCTAGGTGTGCATAGCTTTTGAATAGTTTGTGATTTGATCCACGTCAGGATTGACCAGCTCGCCGTACACCGAGAATCCGAGAATAAGTAATGAATTGCACCAGCACCCGGCCGGAAACTGCAGCAGCAAATACTCAGTTAAGTTAGATCCACTGCACATGTCCACACCCGGGCGATGGCCGGCACCGAAGACCCGTAAGCACTTGTCGCAGCAGACTTTGTACACCCAGCAAAGCCCGCGACGGAATCTCGAACTGTCCGGTCATCCCCTAGTCTAGTCCTAGTTGGTGTTCCTACATTCTACAGAGCCGGCTACAGGAACCGGATGCCCTTTCCAGCAGGATCAAGGTCAACAGAATATCCTATTTGGCTGCATCCAATCGCCACAGTAAACTTTCTGTTCTCATGCAAGTGGTGTCGTCACTGTCGTGGTTAATGGTCCTTGATTCCCAATGTGCTGCAACTGAACTCTCCTGCAAGTGGTGATTTCGATCTAAAAGTCAGCCAGTCCAGCACTGTGGATGCCCCATTTCAGTTGCGCACAAGTGTTGAGTGTGACTGTCCACTTGGGCCGCTGACGAATCCCGATTATAATATACGAATAGCTCAAGCTAGAGGGCACGAGTCAAACTGTATTATGAACGGCAATTGGCAAGAGCCAGTCCACACCACCGCTGTGATTCAACTATTCAAGTGATCTCAAGGTTACCAATACGCCTAGCTGTATCGAAGTCAACCCCGGCAAGGAGTTGGATTGCCTGAATCTGAATATGGTACTACAGTGCAGCAATCCATTACCGATCACGGAGTACCATATATGAACAGTGTATTGTGCACCTGATGTATGATCCTGGTATAGTGAGGGTGTGAAATTGGATAGTCACCTTGAGAGTAGTTTCACTACAGTATTTTTAGGGGAAAATTCAACTGTTCAATGTGTGATATCTCAACCGACATGCACTAATTTAACCCCTCTAGGCTGTTAGAAGCCATACGGTTTACAATACATACATACTCTGCTACTTGGCACTAAAGGATTTAGTTAAAATCTTTGTACAGTTATGACAAAGTTCACATGAAACACATGCCTATCTTATAATAGTTTGTTTTTTTAGAAGCAAGGAATTACACTCAGTTGTTCATGATGTGGCAGCTTCTAAGCTACTGCATCATCGTGAATGACTGCAACTTGAAATAAATGGACCTGGACAACTAATTACCAAGTTAGTTATATAGGTTTTCGAGTTCATTTCTTTGGCATTTCTAATACCATTATGTTAAAAGCAAAGTATATATTTTCTTTGAGGAATTTTTTGACTAGCCATATAACAAAATTCTTCATGTTTTTTACGTCACTAAATTAGAATGGAACATGTTGTCTTCATAACTCATTAACTCAAGTTTTTGCAAGAATATCTTGTGTTGTTGTTGGTTGTAAATGTGTACAACAAAAGATTGCATTACGATATAGAAACTATTCTCCACTATCAAAATATTGACACCAGAAGGAAAAGCATCAACGTTTGTAGAAGGGATGATAAAAAAAATAGTAGATGAACTCATTGGAAGAAGTAGTAGACTAACCAATGTCTTTTTGCAAATCCACCATTTTGGTGTGCATTGTATTCTGCTTTTCAAACTTTTTGTTATTGATTTATGCTTGAGTGCTTGACCTACTATTAGTTATATTTGTTTTCCTCAATTCAATTTCAAGGGCAAATATATTTCTATTTTTGAAGCAAAGTGCTCTAAAAACTTCAATAGGCTTTTTTATACTTGCAAAGAAACAAACATTATTTGGTTACCTAAATTTTAAAGAATTTTAGTTTAATTTCTAGAATCTCCTTTGACTACCAATAGTATATAAGATTCAACAAATTTTGTATAGTTCAATAATAGAAACCATATAATTCAAATTCTTATTCAGACAATTATAGATGCTCTTACTTCACCCAATTTCCATAACATTATTATCTAGGGGTCCCTTTCGCTCCCTCCAAAAGCAAAAACCTTTAGGGTTGCAACTTCTCAGCCAATCAATGACTTTATGGAACTTCACAGTCAGCCAATGACACATTGACATTAATGTTGCAACTTCCTAGTCAAACAATAATTCTCCATAGATTTAACTAAATCCATTAGATTTGGATTTAACTAAATCCAAATCTTAAGGGGGAATGGTTAACAATGTTAGAGCATCCATAGTGCGGTCTCGCTAAACAATCCTTGTATTGGGAAACGCAGGGACATTCCGCGAGGCCTTCATAGTGCCAGGTTTTTTTCTCGGGGGGTGCACTCCTTGAAAAAAATAAGAATATAGGTGCGAACACCGGGTATTTAAATGGGGGGTATTACTTTTTGTTCATTGATTATTCTAAGGTCTATCATTATATAATTTTCTAATTTGAACCATTAAGAAGGGGGCATACATTAGTTATAATTCCTAATTGCCATGAATATGTCATATGCTATATTGGTTCAATTTTTTTGCACTACTTGCAATTACAAAATTTGGTGTAGGGTTTAGAGTTCGCAATTAGGGGGCTTCTTAACCATTTAGTGCTTTGAAGTCCAAAAATTCATATCTAATTCCACAAAGCTCCAAAAATATGAAACAACTTGGATTAGGTGCCAATTCTACTTGTCTTTCAAATAGAATTTTCTTAAAAACATTTTAAGAAGTTTGACCTCCTCAAAATTCAATTTCAGCTCTTAAATGGGCAATTTATGGACCTCTTACCTTTTAAACTCAATTTGTAATCAATTTCTCATTAACAGATTTTCAATAACAAAATTGATATTCATGTAAAGTGCAGATATTTGCAGCTTCAAAAATCATAATCCAATTTTAGGCTTTGTCATTATCTAGATTATTTTTTTAAACAAATGAAACATATTTTCATTGGTAAAAAGTAACTTACAAGCCAGCTAGCCGCAAGTAGCCAAGGTGAATTGCCCCCATTGCTTGTTCTCCCAAGTTATTCTAGAGGTGCATGTAAAAAAAGAGCCCCCTACTTTGTACTTGATAATTTATTTTGTACAACCCTCCTCGCTAATTTTGGGGCTTTTGATTGCAAATATAAATTCAAAATTTGCAAATTTTATCATACATTACAAGTTTAAAAAATCAACATTTTTCTTTGGGAGCGAGTGGGGGGCCAGTTCACCCAGGCTTTACAAGTGGCTTGCCCAAAAGAAAAACAAGACGTACATGACCAGACCAAGTAAGACTTGGGCAGTAAAAAGACATTAGGCTATCTGGATTGTAAGCTTAGTAAATCATTCCATTCAAATTTTTGGATGATATTGCTTTTGGGGAAAATGCATTTTTGAATGCACTCCCATAATTTATGTGTTCACAATTTATTACTCACATGGAGTCATAACCACAACCTGCATATGGTAAGATGATACCCTCATTTAACTCTGAGACTACAAGTGGTAGGTAAAATATAATAGATCATCATAGCTTAAAGAATCTAAAATAAAAAGACAATGTAGTATAAATGTGGGGTAAAATGCCAGCTCTAAACCCATAAATAAGACTTTTGACCCACTAAACTAATAAAAAAGGGGGTATCTTAAGTCTAAATTTTTCCTAATGCATCCCATTATTCCACACCCTATAGTATTTACAATACACCTAATGACATTTTACATATGCTATAGTATAATCAACCAATTTATAATTTTTAGCTCCAATGTTTTTTTGGCACCCTATCATTTGTTCGCACGTAGTTTGCTACTTCTACCACTTACTACACCCCCGAGTTTTTTTTCAAAACAATTCGATCCAATGCAAAGCCGGCAATCCAAACATCAAATGGAGTTTTTGCATTATAAAAAGAAAGAAAGAAATGAATCTTACATTAAAATAAGACTTGTCATTAAATCAAGGGAAAGTTGAATTGATTGGCACGCTTAACAATATGGAAAAGGGTTGACAATCGTAACTATTTCTACCGAGAGCCAACTTGCGGGCCCTTCAAATTTTGGAAAATTTGCCGGAGTGGGGAGGTCGCATACCGAGACCGTGAAAGTGATGAGACCCATAGAGGTTACATTGGAGCACAATTTTTTTTATTACAAACGGCTTTTTCCCCGGGAAAGTGCTGATAGAGGCACTGTTGACGGGCGCATTGCAGATGCTCTTATGTTCCTAAATGTATGTTTAATCCAGGTTTCTCCCCTCTACCCGCACATAAGTGCTTGAACTGCAGTAACCGACAGGTCATTTTTGGAATTAGGGTTATGATTCTCCAGTTAGTGTTTAAATGGTACCAGTAATTGGTTCGTGGCCACTTGTCGGCACAGGCCAATGTAACAGAAAACTACATAAAAAATGCAGTGCATCTCTTAAACCATTTGGCACGTTTCTAATTACTGTATCCATAAACTATTCCTGAGAAACATGAAACACCGCATTAGTCTCCATGTTCCGCTTTTGATATGATTTTTAATAAGTTAATTCAATAGGACTGTTTCAAGCTCCGTCGGTTGGTCTCAGACTCTCAGGAAGGAGATTATATGTTTTAACTTATATTAGACCCAAATAAACGGAGGATTAGAGAATCTGAACGGAAAGGGATGAACACAGACGCAAAGGCCAGGCTGGCGTCCCCTTCTGAAGCCAATCCAGCTTGGCCACCACATGAGTTGCCAAATGCCAACACCGCTCGAATTAGTGCATTGCCAGTATTAGTATTGGCCTCGTGGAAGGTTTAACTATCATAGGGACTGTGCGCCACATACAGCGACTCCTCTCTACTGTCACTGCAAAACACCCTGTATGCACGTTATAATATGGAGTTTTGTAATATTAGGGTAATTTTAAGTTGTTCCAATATGGACCGTGTCGTTGCCACAATTATGACAAGCAGGAGCCCATAAAAAAACAAGACAGTAAGAGAACCTTATATACTTCACCTATTGTGCAAATGACTCGGTACGGTTATAGAAGGGTAACTACGGTGACTCAAAATGGAGTGTTGACTCAATTATTTAAGCCTCATGGATTAAAATGGCAAATTCCATCCTTGATGACTCCATTAGTAGGTAGACCCTATAATAAAGAACCGACATGTTCTTTACCTCAAGAAATTCTATGATGGCAAGGTAGTTATTCCCCCCCCCTAGTTGGGTGGATTATTCAGTTGTAGTAAGCATCCCGCCAATGATAAAGTTTCAACTCATGACCACCTTACTCTTGTGCCAAGGCCAAAGCCACTAATTCAAAGTTGTAGATGCATATAGGATTATGGATATAACACCAAAGCAAACTAAAATATGAACATTAACTTCAAATAAGAGCATCTCTACCAATTCTTCCCTATCCCTATGTAGTTGAAAGACTGAAGAGTGGATACAGGGATAGGGAATGCTATTCCTTATTTGTGTTGCTCTTCCCTATAGGTATATAAAAAGGTGATTTCGAGTTCCCTAAACCAACTTCTACATACCAAATTGGGCCTTGCCTCTCCTAAATTTTTAGAGATGCACTATCTTGGTATAAGGTTTCTTTTCTATCTAAATAGGAATAGGGATGCTCTCCAGGACCTACTTGAGTTGTATCGGTTGTGAGGAAGGTATTGACTTGTAGTTGTTCTTCTTGACATAGTAAGAGTTCTTTTTCATTTCTTGACATGATCTCAATGCTAACAAGTTTGAACCATTTGATTGCCTTGGGATTTTAAAACACTCTTCACAAGAAACAACACTGAACTATAACTCTACTTTTACTACTCTCAATTGCTCTTTGGATACTTAATCCTATTGTACTCATAGTTAAGAGCCAACATTAGAACTTTAATATTACGGAGTATCATTTTTCACTTGGCTCTTCTTTGCCGATTACCACTTGTTTGCTTTGACATTATTCCTCAATCTTGGTCATTTTCTAAATATAATTAACTTTGTTCAAATACAATTGAAACAATTTTTTCCTCTTTTGACTCCAAAAGATGTTTTTTTTTCTATGCGTTAGTGGTTCTATCTGTTTCAATCCACCCATCTCACGCATTGGTCACATCGGCAATCAAGCCGGACTAGCATACATAAATAGATAAAATACAATTTTGTAAATTGAAGAGACACCACAATGTTGCAAAGTCTTTGTGTAACTGCCATTAGATTCTCTAATTCTAATTGACTTTTGTGACAATGGAATAACAATCATTTCAAAAAATTGACTACCTATTTGAAGAAGAAGAAAAAAAAACTTTCAATGTTCCCACTATTTGATTGGTCATCATTCACCGAACTGATGTGCCAGTCAGAATCAGTGCCGAAGTTGACCCTTTGCAGTCCACTCATCCCCAAAAGCTCTGTGGCCCCGCCCGGCTTGGGATGTGATATTAGAGAGTTGGTAGACCCCTCTATTCCCCATTCACACCGCACCGATCATCCTCACGAGGCCGGCTTTCCGGCTCGTCTCCGCTACTAGTGCCCTCGCATTGGCCTCGCGTTGCTACAAATTATCACGAACTTCGAATTTCAAGCGTGGAGTGATGAGAGCGTTTCAGAGTCTTTGAAATTCACTGAAGAAAAATTTCGAGAAGAGCCAGAGAGCGCGCGGATGGTCTTGGGGTGATGAGAGCGTGGACTGAGGCTCGAATTTGCAGGAGATTCTGTCTTGCAGCGAGAGAGAGGGGAGAGCGATGGGGCGATCATCGTGGATAGGTAGACGGATGGTGGACGTGAAGCTGAGTTACGTGAAGCAACAGTTTAGAGCGAATGATTTGAAGTCGGAAATCGTGGAGGTGGACGGTGGCGCGACGAAGCTCCGGTGCTGGGTGCCGTGGCAACAGCCGGAGCGCGGAGTGTGGTCTTCAGGAATCGCGGATAAACCCGTGCTCTTGTTTCTTCATGATTTCGTCGCGGATGGGACCATCACCTGGGAGCACCAGATCGCCGCCTTCACGAAGGATTTCAACGTGTACGTGCCGGACTTGGTTTTCTTTGGTCGCTCCTCGTCGTTTCTGGCGGACCGAACCGAGGCGTTTCAAGCGGATTGTATGGTCAAGATGCTTCATGCTCTGGAAGTTTACAACGAGGTGAGGCGTGGTTTGCGAGGTTTAATTGATATTTCCTGTGCCGAGAGCGCGAATTGGGGTACTGGGAATGGTTTCTTTCTGGCAAGAAGTTCTTCTGACGCCACCGAAATTGCTTAGAATGAGGATGGAAACCTTCAAGGGAATTAGAAAATATCATGAAGATCTTTGCTGCGTGGAGAAATGTTCTTTGGAACAAAAAATCTGACAAAGCGCATTTGAAACACGGACTGAGAATGCGAAGTGGTGTGTGTGTTTTCTTCAGGTCACAGTGGTGGGAGCTGGCTATGGCGGACTAGTGGCGTTCTGGATGGCGCATCTGTACCCGAAGCTGGTGGAGAGAGTGGTCTTTGTGGCTGCGGGGACGCACATGACGCCCACGTCGCACAAGCCGTTGCTGGCAGAGCTCGGCTACGACGATGTTTCGGAGTTGCTGTTGCCTACGACGGTGAAAGGATTGCGGAGCTTGGCGTCCGTGGCGACGAACAAGCCTGTTTACAGGCTGCCGAAGTTTGTGTGCAATGACGTTTTGGAAGTGAGTGTCTCCTGAAACCGAGTTTCTGAGAATCGTCCATGAGGAATGTCAGCATATTAGAGCTATCCTTTAACTCACAGCATACGAATCCAGAGATTACCTAACTCTACTAGCCGAGAATTTTCTTGAGGAAGGAATGAACGTACCATCCTTTAGTGGTCTAATGTTGAACTCAAAAATCTGAAGCCATCATTCTGGTTCTATCAAATGCTTATATGTAGTGTGGATGCTGGCTTTCTATCTTGCCATTAATGACATAGCGAAGGGTCAATAGGAGCAGGATGGGCGTGGACCAATCTTGGGTCAGCCATGTCAGAATGTGTTTCTAATTCTGATCTTTTAAATAAATAATGATATGAGAGATTGACAACTTTCTCTATTGAACTGTTTGGTTACTCAGGTTTTCTTTAGGAAACAGCGTCCTGAGAAAGTTGAGTTGCTGAAGAAAATGGTCTGCGGTGCACGTGGAGCACCTCCTCTCCCACAGTTGTTGCAGGTAAACATCACAGTATATACTCAAGTCCTTGTACAACTTTTTGCTTCTAACCAAATTATCGTTAAAATGGCGGTATTCCATCACAGTACATACTCTGAAAGTCTCTGTACAACTTTTTTCTTCTAACCAAAATATCGTTAAAATGGCGGTATTCCACAAACTTGGCACTTTTACGTTTAGACCGTGGTTTCTGAAATCTATATGAGTCCTAGACTTTAGAGTTAAAGAAGGAAATGATGGAAAAATGGCATATGAAATCCCCACCATTTTAACAAAATTTCCCATTTCTTGTCTACTGGCAATTCATGTGGTCCTTGTAACCGTGATTGAGTTTGGTAGTTATTGAGACTGTCTAAGCAATGGTTCAAGATTGTAGAAAAGTGTGGTGACCCGCTGAAAAGGAGGCTTGTGCTAATAGTAATGGTAGAGACTTTAATTCCAGAATATCGATTTCTTACGTTGAGCAGAATTGTGACATATAATTATGAACATTGTGACATTCCAAGGTGGTTGAATAAGGTTTTCAAAACTTTAATTTTCAACTTTATGGTTTTCAAAGAAATAATTCAATAGTAATAGTGAAAGTGACATAAGAAAATTATGCATTCTGGTTAGGGTGGAGTCACTTGCGATTAGCCGTATTGTCAATCAGCATTTTAAAATAATTTTCTCTGAATGTTCACGAATTTCTCAGCTAATCATATTCTCTGTTGCGTCCTCAGGAGAAGAGTTTGATAATATGGGGTGAAAAGGATCAAGTCACGAGCCTGGATTTGGCCCTTAAGTTAAAGCTGTAAGTGACCTTGACAGGAGGAGTGTTTAATTGACGGAATTATCTTTCTGTTTGTTAATCAAAAGCGCTTCCAATTGTTGTTTTTAAAAATCGTAGCTTACCAGTGGACATTCTAACGATTTTGAGTAATATTTAGATTATGAGTGATATTGATATGACTACTATTGAATTCCCCAGGCACTTGGGCAATGCGACAGACCTAGCGGTGCTGAACAAGTGTGGGCACTTTCCCCATGTTGAGAATCCTTCTACTTTTAATCGGATCCTACGCAATTTCTTGAAGAGCTCAAATAGCTAACCACGTCAGAGATCGGGGATACAAAGCTAATACGACCAGCTGAATCTCTACGACTACTAGCCAAGAAAGTTCTCTATCACTCGATCGCTGTTGCGTCAAAATGGCTTTACAGGAACAGCGGCAACCTCTTTCAGTGGAGACAGTTCGATTCATTTTTTGATCTTATATACTACTGGCTTGACCCATGCCGGACACCAGCTAGAAACCAATTTCAGTTCAAGCCTCCTATTCTATGCGGAACCGTCCTCTTAATCACAGGCATACAAGGATACAACAAGACCCTGGTCCGGTCTTGTAAAGATTTTACAAGAGCCCCAAGATTTTGGCGAATAAACTTGGAAATCTCCAAGCACGCAAGCAACGAGAGCTTTGCCGTGATTCTGATACGAGCTGGGAACCATTTGCAGCAAACTAGTGATTTATACCTAAAGATGTTTCATCAGACTTTGAGGAGGTTCCAGGATTGCTCCAGACCATGATCCAATGGCTTTTGACTGATATCAGTCTGACCCCTCCGCCACGGATCAGTTTGATTCAGTTTGGCTGGTTTCTGCTGCAAGGGAATTGGCTCTTATGAATCGACTCGGGAGTCGGTTCGGACAGGCATGCAGGAACTACCTCGAAGGTAAGAATGGGAATTGGAGGCTTTTGTGAATTTAGAAATGTACATTACACAGTTTATTTCGCCGCATGAGCCTGGACTGTTGGAGGATATCAGGTTTGAGCAGTCAAACTGTGTGTTCCGAACATAGAAGCAGATAGAATGTAACGTACTTCGAGGGTCGGAAATATGTAGGATAGTTGTACGATTGAGTAAAGAGCTGGAAATGGGACCCTTTCTCTAAGTGAAGAGGAACAGCGGGGTCCTAATTCCTACACAGTGTCAACTGTAAGATACGTCACTGAAGCGTCCAAATTAAGATTTTTGCATGAATGGGCAATTTCATTATAATGGCAGTATTATTGCACCATTTCGACTCTGACATTTTGACCATCTAGGACAAGTATAGATTTCAGAGCGGTAAAAGCGCCAAAGTTCCGGAATGGTGTCATAAAGGTTTTTGACTATGTTTTCACCAAAATGCTCCCAAACTGCCAATTCTAATACAAGTACCAAATTTTAGAAAAAAAATTGATTTTTGGACACATACAACCGTAGGATCTTGTGGTACACTTGTTTGAGAAGATGTCGAAAAAATTTCAGAATTTTCCACAATATGGATTGCAAGATATTAGTGTTTGAATTGACAAAAATCCCTTTTTTGTCCCTACAAGAAAACGAGCAGCTGCCCTTCACAAGGTCACATTTGTATGAAAAAATGTCCAAAATGTTGGTTACTCTTTGGATTCATTCTTCAAGGCAAGGTGGTTACATGCTTGAAATTTCAGATCATTTGGAATTGTACAACATATTAGAAAAAAAGTAAGTAGAAAGTAGTAGAGAATGATTCAAAGTACTAAATTGTCAAGAATTTTGTTATGGAATTGAAAAATACCAACCCCAACGATTGTCATATTGTAATAAACAATCTACACCCAATGTTTTTGTTTTTGTTTTAAAATATTGAAAATTGAGTTAAATAAAGGACTTACAAAAAAGTGATTTTTAAAGAATTTTTTTGAGCTCCTCAGGCTACCTGCCGAATGCGGAAAATTACATATTATACAATAAATTTTTAACCACGCAAGGGATCCCTACCAGAGTTTTCCAGTAATCAAAAGTTATGAAAATTATTGGACCTTAAAGCTACTCTTTGAACACATATTGTGTGAAAATTTCAAAGAAAAAAAATAAAATTTCCATTTGTAGTGAATTGTCCAAAATTGCTATGTTGCCAAAAAAACGTAGTTTGGTCCTTTAGGGGTTAATGAAATTGATCATATGAGTTGCGTACCTAACCTGGGTTTTTTATAGTCCTTTTTTTATTGTTTGTTTAAAGTCAAACATTCTCAACTTTTGAGTGAATGGTGTTAGAAACTGTCTCCCAATGTTTTATTCATTGTACAATAAGGTCTACTTCATTTACGAATTTTTGAAATTGTAGGGAAGGAAATTTCAGTGCTACCAATTTACGGGGGGTCACTCTATGTGGACCTTTGGATATCACGTGCGGCCAGGTTGTTTTTTTAGGGGGGTATTTAGATACCCCGGGCCAATTAAATGGTCCCTATTATTACCTAATTTTTGAATTCATGGTATTTTAAGCCTCCGTACCATTACTTTGAATTTGCAAAGAGGGGCATTTTTAATACCCTAACTTCATTACAATGAAAAAAAGTAAAGTAAAAAAGGCAAGTACCAAGATTAAAGACAATAACAAATGGCACGGAAGAAATTAAGAAGCCCATAAATCGTAAACTACCTGAAGCCACCAAAAATAATGAGAAGGACAAAAGTCACAAGGGTCGTTGCAAGAAACACCGTCAGTTTTTGTTCCACTTTTGCGTTTTTGGCTAGTACTTCCAGTACTATGAGCTTTTTGCATATTAATTTTTAAAAATAAAATAAAATAAGGATAATTAGTATAATACTATGAATAGCATATCACCAAAATTTCAGACCAAAGAAAAATCTGAGTCAAAAGTTACTCACAAAAGAAAAAAGCTGAAAATTTGAAGAAAATACATACTCTGACGTTTAAATTTGTAAAAAATAGGAAAAATCATTTTCAAAGAAACTAAAAATAGACCATTTGGGAAGACTTCATGATGAAGAGATTTGAATAAAAAAATTATCTTGAAACCATCTTTATTGTTCAGAACTGCGTACGCAAAGGAGCCCTCTTTGCAAGGACGTGGAGGACATAAAATAAATTATTTTTTAATTCCCTTTGGTAGAAACATGAGTTCCTACTACGCAAATAGACCATAGAAATTTCAGCTCTAAATCATTAAATTTGGGGACTCCATAGTACTCAAAATCCCTAAAACGCAAAACGTGACATATTAGTTTAATTGATTTTTAAATATAAGATGATTTTTTTTAATTTCTGAAAAATATGAAATATAAATACACTCAAGATATACATCTCCAATAAAAATCTCAAATTCATGCGAGTCAAGCTTAAAAAGTTATTGCAAAAGAAAGATTCGAAATTCCATTTGTGACACACACCCAGTACCGGTGTTTCTTGCAATGACCCACAAACTACCTTTGGTCCTCCAAAATGGAAAGGACAAAAAATCTTAAACTACCTTGAATCCAAAAAAATGGGAAGGAAAAAATCTTAAACTACCTTGAGCTCAAAAAAATGGGAAGGGAAAAAATCTTAAACTACCTTGAGCTCAAAAAAATGGGAAGGGAAAAAAATCCTAAACTACCTTGAGACCAAAAAAAAAGGAAGGGAAAAATCTTAAACTACCTTGAGCCCAAAAAAATGGGAAGGAAAAAAAATCCTAAAACTACCTTGAGTCCAAAAAAATGGGAAGAGAAAAAATCCTAAACTACCTTGAGTCCCAAAAAAATGAGGAAGGAGAAAATCCTAAACTACCTTGAGTCCAAAAAAATAGGAAGGTAATAAAATCATAAACTACCTTAAGTTAAAAAATTTAGGAAAGGAAAATATACCTTACCCTACCGGGAGCCAAAAAAAAACTGCTGAGGAAAAAGCCCCCAAAGCTACTTACATTCGCAAAAAAATTGAAGTAAAAGAGCAATTTGAAAATGCTTTAAGTTTAGGAGAACATGGATTTAGAGTCAGACTTTACAAACAATGTACAGTACAGCACATACTATGATTCAAGAATGATAACACATGTTTCAAATACTAAGTCACATTGTAAATAACAACATTTGAAGTCTGTAAACCAAAACAATTCCTTCATGTCAAGTAGGAATGACAAGGAAGTCCTAGCATCACAAAGCCAAGCAAGAAAAAAAGGCTAAAATGCAAAAACAAGAATGTATAGAAAAAGGCCAGCAGTTGAAAAATACAACAATTCCAGGATGTCTGCACTGTTGAAGCACATCATACCATGCAATTAGAGAACATGCGAGCAACTGCAAAATTCAGATGGGGCACTCAAAAAAATGACAAAGACTCAGAAATCTCTGTGATCTGGCTGCTCCAAATTGAACCTTTGAAACACACTGCGTGAACCCAAACCATGCACTCCAAACCCTACCCACTCCCAAGGTGCCACGTTGCTGCCAAATGCCAATGGATACAGAAAATGAATTCGTTCATCCAGGCAGTACTAGCATTCTTCCATCCAGGCAAGTTGTTGAATAGTTCCATAAATTGAACCTAGTAACAATAAACTCCTAGGATCCATATCTAGGACCCTATCTTAGAAAAAATAAAATCAACTATGAGGTATTATTCCCCTAGGTATCTTACTTATAATTGAGTGCACACGATTTAGTACGCCGTATATTAGCTCTAAGTTATTTCTAAATTTTAGCCACTATGAATTAAAACCTCCCTATATTATGTCGCACGTTGTTTGCTAAGTTTTTCTAAGTGACCCCCCCATGTGCCAACTTTGACAGCCTCTCGAGGGCTCAAAAATTGGTTTTTGACCATGAAATTTTTACCACAACATCATCTTTAAGTTAATTATATGTGTGCCAAATTTCAAGGCCAAATGATTAACACAAAAAAGATATTCGAAATCTACCAACATGTGTAGCCGTGAGAAAAATTTCACTACTACCAACATTGACACCCTTCCAAGGATTGAAATTTTTTCTTTTGCTATGAATTTTTTTTCATAGGACCATCTATATGTTGATTACATGTGTGAAAAGTTTCAAGTCCAAAACACCCTCACAAAAATAGATATTTAAAATCTACCAACATGTGTAGTTGTGAGAAACAATTTCACTACTACCAACTTTGACACTATCCCAAGGGTTGAAAAATTGTTCATTTACCATGAAATTTTTATGATCAAATCATTTGTATGTTAATAACATGTGTGCCAAATTTCAAGTTCAAAAGATTTACACAAAAAAAAATATGTTGATTCTACCAACATGTGTAGTTGTGAGAACAATTTTTTTTATAATTATTGATTATTTACGCAATTCCAATCAAGTAGACTAAATCTCAATTTTTAAAAGCAAATCTCCATTTCTGGTGAATTTTTTAATTTAATTTTCATGTTTTTACATGAAAATTCATTGAAAAACATTGGTGATGAATTTTTAAAATTTGATTGCGGAGATATGTAGGAAATATCTATGCGCCTATCTTTCCTTCAACAAGCATCTCCAAAAAAATTTCACAATTTGCTCTACAAAGATATCCATGTCGGCTTGAGAATGCCCTAATTTTTCAAAATAAATATTTTCTTTATTGTAATTAGATTTTGGTATTTTCACTTTGCACTATGACTAATTTCATACATTTGAGCATGATGGTACAATTATCTTGCCAAAATCTAATTACATTAAAGAGATATTTATTTTCAAAAACGAATTCATTGTCAAGTTGACATGGAAATCTCAATAGAAGGAATTGGAATTCTTTTTTGGAGATGCTTGTTGAAAGAAAGATGTGTGTATGGATGTGCGTTCATATATTTTTCAGTGTTAGGATTTGAGTATCCACTTCTCACACACTCGAAAAAATTCTACTATTTGGCACACATCACATACTTTTATCCAAAATCTATTGGAAATTGTATAAAAAACAACATTTAGACTTTATGCTCTCCAATTTTAACTCTTACAAATAAGTGACGCCTTTTACTTTCCAATTGGTTTATGGATCATAATTCAAGCATTTGTGCATTGTCAACTTCCAATTCGTCATTTGGAACTCATAGTTTTTTTTTTCATTTTTTTTACAATTACAGTGTTTTTTGTTATACAAAAAAATCAAGAAAGAGTGTTAAATTAAAAAAGTATGGGATTGCTGCAAGAAAGAGTGACCGTTTTTGTTCCACTTTGGCTTGTTTTCGGCTAGTACTCCCAGTATTATGAGCTTTTGCATACAAATTTTTATAAATAAAATAAAGTAAGGATAATTAGTATAACATTAAGAAAGACTTTAATATGGTGAAGAGATTTCTTGCAAAAGTTATTCACAAAAAAGAGTGAGCTGAAATTTTGAAGAAAATTCATACTTTGACGTTTTAATTTATAAAAATAGGATTTAAAAAAAACAAAAACTAAAAATTGTCCATTAGAAAGACTTTATGGTGAAGAGATTTCACTAAAAAAATGATCTTGAAACCATCTTCAATATTCAAAATTGCACGTGCAAAAGAACCCTCTTTGCATGGATGTAGACGACATTTTATAAAATATTTTTAGAAGCCCCTCAGTACAAACATGACTTCCTACTATGGGGATAGATCATAGAAATTTCAACTCTATCATTAAATTTAGGGACTCCATAGTACTCAAAACCCCTAAAATTCAAAACGTGACATATTAATTTAATTGATTTTTAAATATATATATTTTTTAATTTATGAAATATATGAAATATTATTACACTCAAGACAAACATCTCCAATAAAAATTTCAAATTCATGCAAGTAAGAAGTTATCGCAAAAGAAAGCTTCAACACTCCCCTTGTGACAAATAACTAGTATCACTCTTTCTTGCAATGACCCTATGTACATGTTAGTATAATACTCGGTCCAAAATGGAGTGTTATATCTAAAATAAACCAAAATCGTGCATGTTTAGGGTAGATATTCAAAAATGGTAGAAATTGTGAATATTGAGAGATTACCTTCTAAATTGCCTAAATCTATTGTGCATGTGATTAATTCTGACTAAAATGGTCTAAAAGAATCCTAATGAGATCCCTAAGTCAATTTCCAAAGATAGATTTCAGTTTTCCAATTATTTGTAGAAACAGTAGAATCCCCAATTGTTAGCCTACAGGTGATATAAACTCAAGATGGACTAGTAAAGAGAATCTATGGCACAAGTATGGTGTTTTAAAATTGAAATTGCGCTGAAAAATTAATGGCAAAATCATTTTGCTAAGATTCCCCTCTGTGTCAAAGGTTCCCTAATAACCAATAATTAACCCCTAAAGGTCCAAACACCTTTTTTTTGACAACGAAGCGATTTTGGGCAGTTCATTACAAGTGGAGTTTTTATTTTTTTTCTTTGAAATTTTCACACAAGATGTGCCCGAGGAGTAGCTTTAAGGTCCAACAATTTTCATAACTTTTGACTATATGGTTAAAAAGTTATTGTATGATATGTAATTTTTCGTGTACAGCGGGCAGCTCGGGCAGCTCAAAAGAATTCTTTAAATTTTATTTTTTTTAAAAATAAAAATTTGAAATTGGTTCTTTAGATTTATATGTACGTAGAAAGCTTTAAATCATTCCATTTGGATTAATGAGTCAAAAGTTATGAGGATTCTTAGTTTGAGGGTAGTTATGGAATCTCTACTCTAAAATAAACTTTGAAGTCTTTTATTTAACTCAATTTTCAATATTTTCGAAAAAAAATAAAAACATTGGATGTAGATTATTTATTACAACATTACAACCATTGGAATTGGCATTTTTCAATTCCATAAATAAATTCTTAACAATTTAGTGTTTTGAATCATTCTCTACTTCTTTCTACTTACTATTTTTTTCCTATATGTTGTGCAATTCCAAATGATCTGAAATTTTTCAAGCATGTAGCCAACTTGCCTAGAAGAATGAATCCAAAGAGTAACCACCATTTTGGGCATTTTTTCATACAAATGTGACCTTGTGAAGTGCAGCTGCCCGGATTTTCACAGGAACAAAAAAAGGGTTTTTGTCAATTGAAACGCTAATATCTTCCAATCCGCACGGTGGAAAATTCTGAAATTTCTTCCAAATCTTCTCAAACCAGTGTTCTATAAGATCTTACGGTTACATGTGTCTAAAGATGTTTTTTTTTCTAAAGTTTGGTACTTGTATTACAAATGGCAGTTTTGGAGCAGTTTTGGTGAAAACATAGTCTCTGACCTTTAGGGGTTAAAAGAAATACCAAGATTTTATTCTCCTTCTTCAAATGTGTAAAGTAAAAATATAAGCAAGCACATCTTTTGTGGAATTCCATGAGAGGTCTCATTAAAATTCTCGGAGTTTTGTGACTTTCAAAAGATCCTCTTTTGAATAGTTAACCACCAAAAGTCACAAACCTACGATAGAAAATTCCTAAAAATTACTCAGGTTGCAATAAAATCTCATTAAAAATAAGTATAGCATTTTTTATGCTTACAACACACTCTGACAAGTTTCATGACATTCTAGCATCTAGAAGCACTTAAACCGACAAGATTCTTCAATTTTGGCAAATTTGAAGATAATTTGTGGAGTTGACCGGCATTTTGGGAGCATACAAAATTGGAATGAGGCCAAAGCAGGGTCTTTTCTTATTCAGTTGTACCTTTCAAAAAGCCTAGGCTAGTTATTTTCTTTAGAAAAAGTAAACTCCAATAGTTGGATTTTTACCCCTTTTCAGTTTTTAGCTGGCGCTAGATTTTCTTCACTTTGTTGCGATGGAAAAGGGGGACAAGGATACCTCACATTAAAAATGGCCTTTCAAAGCCAATGGCACAATCCATTTGTGATTTGGAGTCTTTTTCCAAAAGTTAGAGTTTTGGACTAATGTAAAAAATAAGAAATCTAAAAGATTAGGATGAAAATTCTAAGTAATAGGATTACCATTAGAAAAATGAGATAGGGGGGTGCCCTTGGAAAGTATTTAAGAACATCCATTTTCCTTTCAAAACATCCCTTGTTGACACCTTGACTTTATTAGGTCCATTTTAGTGGATTTTGGGCCATTTGAGCTAAGCTTATCAAATGGTTGTTTTTGGAGCCTTTGTTGTTCTTTTGTACTTTTTTAGAAGAAATTTTTGAATGACATTGGGGTCCCTTGAAATCTTTTATTCTCATACACTTATCACTATTGGTTTTGTACTAATCAATTGTTTTTGGAATTGTTTTGCTAACATGTATTAATCCTAAATATTAACCCTCTCAGTACCTTGGCCACTTAGGAGGCCCTTTAGTGTATGTTTGTTGTAGTTTACACACTACTAAGTGGAAAATTCTTAATTGAGAATTCCTCTAAAAGTTGTGCACTTCTTTTATACTAACTTGTTTCGTATTAACATGTGGTTGTACTAACTTGTTTTATACTAATATGTTGGGTTGCTAATTTTTCCTTGTCCAAAACTTGTCTTGTATCTTCCTTCCTTCCCTTAATACGGCAAAGCTTTGACCTCCTTAGGTATTTAAGTCTTTAGTCTTATGTGGAAAAATCAAACTCTTTTGAAGCTTTCACTTCCCTCAATGTCTAAGTCCACAGTTTTTATGTGAAAAAACAAGTGATGGCAAAGCTTTAAACTTGGAAGGTCATTCATGGATATCCAAAACTACCAAATAATTCTCCAAAGTATCAAGGCTTGGGCCAAAAGTTTAAATCCCACGTTTAGTTATAAAGTTTGGTTTCCAAAACGGGGATACCAAATATCAAAGTTTTATTTCCAAAAGATCACACTTTTAGTACCAAATAGTCATAAGAAATCCACCCCCCTATTCAGTCAAGTTTGGCCCCATTTTAGAATTTGGATATAGACCTAACATTTAGAATTTGGATATTTAACCCCAATGTTTAGAATTTTATTACAGACCCCAAAGTTTTGAATTTTAACTCAAGACTCCCAGTTAGCCAAGTCGAGAGCCAATGAATCTTAGTGGTAGTCATTCCTCAGTTCTTCCGTAATTGGATATTGCACTAAGTTTATGACTAAACCACAACTACATTGCAACTAGTCCTAGTCACATATGCCAATGTGAAAATTATTTACTTCAATTTCCGCCTTGCCCTAGTGGCAGTCATTCTTTAGTTCTTCCATAGTTAAATAATGCATTGAGTTCATGACTAGACAACCAAAGTATGACTTGGCACAATCCATGTCAATGACAGAGGCACAAAATGCAAACTGAACCATAAATGAAACTAATTTTCCTTGCTGGTCTCATCCAGGCATCATCTTCTACTCATTTGAACTTCCGATCAATGACTACAACGCGCAACATGTCAGCTTTGGCGCCATTTTAAAGACTAGAAGTCATTGTTTAGTTGTTTTTTAGCAGCCAATCATTTTTTCATTGGATATATTTGATCTTCTTTTCTACTAGAGCAAATGTGTCCTAGCATCCGCTTACTGTTCCATCTTAGAACATTTACATCCCAATTTTGTGGAAACCATCTTTAAATTCGCTAGTGGTACACTTTAAGATGATGGAACAGTGATGTCATTTCTCCTGGACAATCCCAAGACACAACATGTTGTGGATAAATTCACCAAAATGCATGGCTTTGAATGCACCCACAGTTGGTAAGGAGTCAATGAGCTATGTCTTACAGGGACATCAACTTCATTGTAAGTAACACTAAATCATTATAGGCTTATCATTTCATTATAGATATGTGAATTACCTTGCTTTCTAATAATTTTGCATACTTATGTTTGATGCCGTTATAGACAATTCATTTTTGGATTGGATTGTACGTTCAAGTTTCATTCAAAGGGATGGAGGTGGAATCAACTTTCTGAATTGATAAGAACTAAAAGTAAAGCAAGTACAATATACAGTGAAACCTCCCTTGTTGCATGGGAACGGTGGAAGAAGTTTTTTGCTATATGCACATAAAGAAGCTTAAGTGCCCAAATCTAATTAATTAAACAAACTCATGACGTACAGAAATTGTATTTGATTGGTTCAAATTGGTTGTTCATCTAAAAAATTAGTGATGTATGACACAATCACCTCCATTAATGCTATGTGTGGTAGACTTTATGCACATAAGGAGTATGCAAATATAGAATTACAATTAGTTATACAAGTAGAGAATTTGCATTATGAGAGGTTTCACTATAGCACAGACCTAACTAGTAAATTTTTCCTTAGATGGATTATTAGCTTCACTTAATACAGCCGAAACTAAATTGATCAATTAATTCTTTAAATTATTTGCTTAAAATGTTACAATTATTACTCCAATAGAAAAATATTTTGGTAATCAACATTTTGAATTATTATTGATTAGGCCTCCTCCAATTCAAGGAGGGTAGCAAGCACAACATATTTGATAATCAACTACTAGTTGTATTTCAATTTTTTTTTACATAGTTTTTTAAATTTTGCTAGTCAATGGAATTGTCTTACTAAACTAGTGGAAGTTGTATCTTCAATTGCAATGCAATATTGTGCTTGGATCTTAAATAAATGTGTCAATTTTAATTTAATGAACTCGATTTTTCTAAGAAGAATCTCTTTATTATTGGATTTTCATTGATAATGCACTTTAGACTATCAATTTTACTGAAATTAAGTGGTTTGTCATTGGACATGTACAAGAGAAGGATGTACTCTTGCACTATTTCTTGTAGTTTCTTATCTTGTTTGTAACATATAATTTGATTGCGTAGGTTGGTGAGATTGTTTGATAGTCCACCTATGCCATGGTGTTGACATTCAAATGTAGTTAGGGTTTCATCGAGGCTTAAGATGCTTATCATCTGGCTGCTAGTTTAGGATTAAGGACTCCTGTATATAAATTGAGCCTAATTGGGTTCTAAGCATCTGCTAATGCTAAGTTGATCCAAGTTGCTAGAATGCATCTTGTTTTTACAAACATGGTATTAGAGCGACACATTTAGATTTCAAGTAGTCAGAAAGCATTTGAATATCTACAATTGAGCTTACAGTCCTAGGTACTAGTTTCACGTTGTTTACCTTTTTGAGCAATCACCGCAACTAGGTGGCGCCGCTATAGGCAAGGGATCAGAGAATTCCTTTCCAAGTAGCTTTAATTTCTTCTACATTAGCAATGGACCCCAATATCAGAGATATTCCAGAATCAATGGAACTAGCGGAACCTGCAAACTACATTATTTGGAGCTATAAAGTAGAGATGATCTTCATGCAAGAAGAACTATGACAATTTATCGAACCTATAGTATCGAACGTTCAGTTTGTTGTTGACGTGACAACGTCGTCAAGCATTGTTGAGGATGAGGTTGCATCCGTTGAGATGAATACAAAAACGGTGGCAGCGGAGCCACCAGCCACGGCCGCCACCAACATCGCACCTAGAGCGCACAACACAATTGGTGCAGTCAACATCGTGAGGGAGACCGAACTATATTTTTGAGCCAGAAGGATTATTATCTCCCTAGTACGAGAATCCATCTTTCTAAGTATTATTCATATTATGGATCCAAAAGCTATTTGGGAACGCCTTAGAGCTATATGTAACGTCCGTGATTCATCGTGCAGATTGTCTCTCAAGGAATAGTTATACTCTCTCAAGTTAGCAGAGGGCAAGGTGTTAGAGAATACCTTCAAGTAATCAGCCTGATAGTAACCCAACTAGCCAATGTAGAAATATAGACCCTAGACAAGGATTTAGTGGACTTCACGCTCAATAGCTTACCTAGAAGCTAGTCAATTTTCAAACAAGTACAAAAGGGTCATGAATGCATACCGTCATTTCCTGAACTTGAGGGGTTGCTCTTTCAAGAGGAGCTTAGCCACAACCTGGACAAACAGAGAGACGAGTCAGAAGAGATCAATTTTATTAGGACAAATAGAAGACCGCAAAGAAGAAGCTATATACTTGCCTGCGACCGATCCTTCTATGGACGAGGAACCTACTCCAACGACCGCTCCAGTCCTGCCTCACAAACGCTACCACAATGCGCGGAGAATCAGAACCGCCAACCAGTTGTTTACAACAAATGCAGCAAACCGGGGCACTTTGCTCGCATCTGCACTTGTATCATGCTGGAGGAACGCATCAAGGCGATGCAATTCCAATTGACAAATTTACCACACACCCGACCTCAAGCACAAGTTCATCTTGCTGAAGTCTCTACAAAAGACAAATACGAACCTCAAGCTGAAGACGATGTTGATCCCCTGCACATTCAAAGTTGCATTGAAGCTTTTTATGACAACTCCACTGAAGATACCATTTACATCAACGCCTGTGTTACGAATACTGTCACCGAGGAAGAAGACTGGTTCCTTGATTCACAAGCATCTTCCCACATCACAAGAAACCCTGCACTTTTCACCCAATTTCTTAGTCTAAAACACTTAGTATTAGGATTGCAAGACAGCAGACAATGACAATAAAGGTCAAGGAAGCGTAAGCACCATTGATTGCTCTGGAACAATAAAGGATATAAACTACACTTTCTATGTTCCTAGCGTAAAAATAAATCTCTTCTTTGTAGGAAAATTGACAGATTTAGGTTGTAGGGTGCTATTTGAATCAACCCAATGTTTTATTTATGACAAAGACAGCTCAGACAACATTATGTTACAAGGCATCCGCGACCAAAGGAACAACTTCTACCACATAATCAATAGCTTTCAACCCAAAGTACACCAGCAACAAACTTCCCGAGTTTTTCACACCCTATGAGCTCCCAATTCGTCATTTGGGACTCGTAGATTTTTTTTTGGAGGTTTGCAACTTAAAGTTGATAAAAGTATACAAAAAGCCATAAAAAGAGTGTAGAACCAAAATAGGGTTGTGTCATACCCATTATAGTATTTGGTCTAGTTTTGTGTTTATACCTAGAACTTTTCCAAACCTCGCCTAGAAATAGAGTAGAAACCAGGGTGATTGCAAAAAAGACCGATACTATTTTGTGTCACAATTAAAATGATGGAGTTGTCATTGGCTATAAATTTTGAAGCATGAATCCGATTAACTTGAAATTTTTGTTGGAGATGGCTAACTTAATAATGTTTAGATACCTTATTTTTTAGAAATTTTCAAAAATGATTTTATATTTTAATTTTAATTTAGCTAATTTGTCACACTTTGCAGTTTAGGATTTTTTAGTACTGGGGAGTATCCAAAATTAATGATCTAGAGCTGAAATTTTTGTGGTCTATTTCCATAGTAAGAATTCATGTTTCTACCAAAGGAAATTTAAAAATATTTTATTTTATGTCCTCCACATGAGTGCAAACAAGGCTCTCTTGTACGCGCATTTCTAAACGTTGAAGATGGTTTTAAGATCATTCATTTGGTGAAATCTCTTCATCATAAAGTTCTTCCAAATTGCCAATTTTTAGTTTTTAAAAAATTGCTTTTCCTATTTTTTACAAATTAAAATGTGAAAGTACCTATTTTTATGAGATTTTGCACTTTTCTAGTTCTCCTACTTAGAGAATTTTTCTACGCTTTTCCTTCATAGGGTATCTTCTTCTTAAAGGTGTGTACATAAAAAATATTTTTCACATTAAATTTTTTTTTCTAATTATATAGTACTCCAAAAAAAAATCCTAAATACTATAGAAAACGCCACAAAAACCAGTCGGTGTTTCTTACAATGACCCACCACAAGATAGCGGAATTTGTTAGATTTGAGTCACATGGTTTCAAAAAGGCTAAATTCCACCATAAATGTGGCTATTCATGACTAAGGGGCCAAAGGATCCACAGCGAGGCCACTAGGTTGGGTTCTAGAGTTATATTTTGAATTCCCCATTAGATTGACGAATTTCCAAACCCCCCGATTGTTAGCCTATAGGAGCTACTAACTCAAGACAGGCCCGTATAGGAATCTACTGCTCATGAATGGTATACTAGGATAAATTCCATGCTAAGAGTTCAATGGTGAAATCGATTTGCCAAGATTCCTTCATTTGCAAAAGGTTCCCCCGCCATCGACAATTCAAGGAGACGGCCCATTTGGATCTCCATTGACCAATTGTACCAGGTATGGAAACGCACCTACATATCTTTTGTGGGACTCTCTGAGAGGTTCTATGAAAATTCCCGGCATCTTCTAACTTGCAAGAGAACCTCTTTCGGAGTTTCGAGCAATCAACCGTTCTAACCTTGAACAGGAATTTTGTGAAAATTACCCAGATTGCAGTAAAATCTCACTAAAAATTAGAATAGCTTGTTTTATGTTAATAATGCGCTCCGATAAGTTTTGCAACATTTTGATAGTGGCAGGTATCCGAACCGGCAAAATTCTTCAAAAATTAATCTTGTGGCGGGGTCCTCGGGTCATTGATCGGCATTCCGGAAGCATACGACAGCGAAACAAAGTCAAGAAGGAGTCTTTTTCTACTCCCTTGCACCTACCGGAGACCCTAGGCTAATTACTTTTCTCAAAATAGGAGACCACCAAGAATTAGAAATTTAACTCAATTTGGTTTTTAATCTAGGCTAGTCTATGATGGGTTTTTGGTCCTATTGTGAAGGTTTACGGGATTCAAGAGTAACACGGCAATCTGGAGCCAACGGCGCAATCCGTTTGACATTTGAAGTTAATCTCCAAAAGTTAAAATGTTGGTTCAACATAGATGGTAGATAGTCAAATTTTAGGAATTAGGATGAAAATCCAAGTTGATAAGATTACTAGTAGGAATTTAGGGGGGGAAGTGGGCCCTTGAAAATCTATATAAGGGCCCCATTTTCTTCTCTAAAATCACCCCTATACTTGTTTTGGGTCCGTGGGTCCAAGTTATTTTGGATATTTTGGCATTTAACCCCTAAAGTTCCATGACTATGTTTTCACTGAAAACACTCAAAAACTGCCATTTTTAGTACAAGTACCAAATTTTTGAAAAAAAAACTTTTTTGACACATGTAACCGTACGATCTTATAGTAAACTAGTTTTAGAAGATGTAAAAAAAAATTCAGAATTTTCTACCATGCGGATTGGAAGATATTAGCATTTGAATTGGCAAAAATCCTTTTTTTGTTCTTGCGAAAAACAGGGCAGCTGCACTTCACAAGGTCACATTTGTATGAAAAAATGTCCAAAATGGTGGTGCTTCTTTGAATTATTTTTTCTAAACAAGTTGGCTACATGCTAAACATTTTTCAAATCATTTGGAATTGTACAACAGATACAAAAAAAATAGTAAGTAGAAAGAAGTAGAGAATGATTCAAAACACTAAATTGTTAAGAATTTAATTATGGAATTGAAAAATGTCAATCCCAATGGTTGTAATGTTGTAATAAACAACCTAAATCTTATTATTTTATTTTTTTCAAAAAATATTAAAAATAGAGTTAAATAAACAACTTCAAAGTTTCATTCAGTAGAAAATCCGTAACTACCCGCAAACTAAAAAACCTCATAACTTTTTACTCATTGGTCAAAATGGAATGATTTAAAGCTTTCCACGTATATATAACTCTAGAAAACCAATTTCAAATTTTTATTTTTGAAAAAGTGATTTTTTAGATCTGCCCGGACTGCCCGAGTTGACCAACAAACAACATTTTTGGCCATAACTTTTGACTCGTATTATCAAATGTCATGAAATATTGTGCACATGAAAGATATTCCTCGTCCCCACCTTCTATTAAAATTTCAGCCCAAAATATGCAAATCTCTAGTCACAAGTACCTGCCCAAAAATTTTATGTTGCCAAAAAAGGCATGTTGGTCCTTTAGGGGTTAAAGCCAAAAACCTCTACGGTATTTTTGGAGCACTTTTGGTTCCATTGTTGTTATATTTCAAGCTTTTGAAGGTCCTTGGAGGTCCTTCTATCTTGTCTTTGTGTACTCTTGTGTACTAAGTTGTGGGTTGAAAGTCTTTCTATCCTGCATATATCCTTGTGAGCTAACTTGAGTGTTTTGGTAGTCTTTTTTGCATCTTGCACTAATCCTAGAATAACCCCCCAATGTACCTTGGTGATGCTGCTTTGGGGTCTTTAGTGTGAGTTTGTACTAACTAGCGGAAGTTGTATTATGTTTTATATCCTCCCCTCCCTTCTTGCCTCTTTGTGTCCTAATCTTCTTCTAAAGTTTCCTTTGTTGAGTGAACCTTCCTCTGGGACGGCGAAGCTTTTGAACCTCATTTGTGTGTTTTCTTTAAGTGTGTTTTTACCTTCTTTTAAAGTCTCCCTTGTCGTAGAGTTCCCCTTCGGAACAGCGAAGCTTTGACTCTAGAACCTAGAAAAGTTTGGCATTTTTTATGATTATCTTTGTGACGATGAAGTTTTGATTAGAGGGTCTAAAAAAATTTGGCATCTTTTACAAAATACCAAGCAACTCCCTATTTTAGTTTTTAAATATCCACATGAGGGTATTTCCATCAGGGTTGTCATACCGGACGGGTCAAGGTGATCGGATGGGACGGATGGACAATTTGGACAGCCCAAACGCCTTTCATTTTTGAAATTTTCCAATTGGCAACTCGCTTCCACGTTGGTGGTCTACGCTGGAATTAGAGCGCGGACGTAAAAATCAGGGCACGGACGTCATCGTCAGGGCGGGGACTGTACTGGGCATGGACGTTTCTGTCAGGGCGCAGACGGATTCGTCGGGGCGCGGATGTAGGGACGTGGACGTCCCACTCTTCAGCCATAGTGTAGGGGGAAGTCAAATTCGCATTGAACTTGGTCATGGGATTCTTCTTTCCCATGGAGAGGAAGAACCCAGTAATGCAGCCAGTCCTTCATTTGAGTTCAAGGAATATCTGCAAGTCAATGGCTGCATTAAGAGGTCCAACCACTTTTTCAATTCAAAGACAATGTATGGAAGCATGTCGCTCCCTTCTTGGGGCCAAACTTCTCCTTCTTGCCTTCATCAAGCACTTGAAAACGAGGACCCACCCAAAAAAAAGGAGATTTCAGAAAATGAAAATTAACTTCCAAACAAGAAGGACAAAATTTGTGTGAATAGAATTCCAAAGGGTTTGGAGTCCTAATGAAAGACAAGGTATATATTTGTTTAAATTCGAGTTCAAGGATTCATTTTTTATTCTTCTAAATAGAACCTATTTGGAATCTAGGGTTTGGAGTTTACAAATCAAATCATAACCAACTTATATTTTTTGGCTTTTTGTTCAAGGCTTTATTTTTGAAATAAATAGCTACAAGGGTTTGGATTGAAATCAAATACAAATTAGAATGCATTGAAATATACTTGAAGGGTTTGTTTTCGAAAAAAGAGGCTACAAGGGTTTGGATCTTCAAGACTTCTATGGTATATTGTTGTAATGGGGATACCAAAAGGGTTTGGTATTGAAATGAAATACTAGTTCCGTTATTTTGGAATTCAAGTTCAATGGTTTATTTTTGTAATGGGGATACCAATTACCAAACCGGTTTGGGATTGAAATGAAATACTAGTCAAGTTTTATTGGATTCAAATATTCAATCATTCAACTAGAAAATTTTATTTGTGTAATGGGATCCTAGAAGGGTCTGGTATTGAAATCAAATACTATTTAAGTTCTTTTTTAATTCAAGTTCAGCGGTACATTCTTGTAATGGGAATACCAAAGTGGTTGAGATTGAAATGAAATACTAGTCAAGTTATTTTGGAATTCAATCATTCTATTTGAAAATTTTATTTGTGTAATGGAATACTGAAAGGGTTTGGTATTGAAATCAAATACTAGTTAAGTTATTTTAGAATTCAAGTTCAACGGTGTATTTTGGTAATGGGATTGTAGAAGGCTTTGAAATTGAGATGAAACACTTGTTTAGATTTTTTTGGAATTCACCTTCAACGGGTTCTTTTTGTAAGGGGCTACTAGAGGGTTTGGGATTGAAATGAAGTACTACTTAAGATATTTGTGTGTTCAAGTTTGTGAGTTCGGGTGTTCAAGTTTGTCATGGAGGGAATTCGAATTTGGCTTGGAGGGAGTTCAAGTCTGTCACTTGGATAAGTTTCCTCACATATGCCCAGGTCAGGGCGCGGACGTCTTGGAGGGGTGCAGACGTCTTGCAGGGGCGTGGACGTCCTAAAGAGGTGCGGACGTCCTAAAGGGGTGCGGACGTCTTGCAGGGGCGTGGACGTCCTAAAGAGGTGCGGACGTCCTAAAGGGGTGCGGACGTCTTGCAGGGGCGCGGACACAGGGACGCGGACATTGAGCATGACAACAAGGGAGAGTGAAATTCAACTTCAATATTTGAAATTGACACGGGATTCTTCCTCCCCATGGAGAGGGGGAACCCATTAATGCAGTCAGCCCTTCATTTGAGCTCGAGGAATATCTGCAAGTCAATAGTTGCATTAAGAGGTCCAACCACTTTTTCAGTTCAAAGACAATTCATGGAAGGTTGTGGCTCCTTTCTTATGCCGCACTTGTCCTTCTTGGCTTCCCCAAGGATTTGAGAACTAGTTCCCACCCAAAAAAAAAGGAGATTTCAAAAAATGAAAATTAACTTGCACACTTCAAGAAAAGAAAATTTGAAATTAGATGCTAGAAGTTTTTGGATTTATAACTAAAGACAAGGTACACATTTTTTAAATTCAAGTGGAAGGATGCATTTTCGAATTCTCCAAATAGAAACTAAAAGGATTCAAAGTTCAAAAAACAAATCAAACACGTCTTATATTTTGTAGAGTTCTAATTGAATGGGTTATTTTTGGTAATGGAGGCTACAAGGGTTTGGAAATTGGAATTCACATCATTAACGTATTACAATGTATTCAAATGTAGTTCAAGGATTTATTTTTGAAAATAGAGGCTACAAGGATTTGGAAAGGAAACAAAATGCAAGTTCTAGTGGTTTTGAAGCAAGTTCAAGGCTTTAGTCTTGTTATTGGATGCTACAAGGGTTTTGATTTCAAATCAAATAGAAGTTATGTTTTGTTTAGTTATAGTTGAAGCCTTTATGGTGTTGGTAAATTGTTGTTCCAAGTATTTAAAATTCAAATCAAATACAAGTTAAATGTTATGTGCTTGTACTTCAAGGGCTTCAAGTTGAAGTACGGGTTATAAGAGTTTGGAAATCCCTTCAAACACAAGTTAATATTTTTGGGTTCTACTTCAAGGGTTCATTTGTGTTAATGGAAGATACAAGGATTGGAAATTCAAACCAGATACAAGTTATTTTATATTTGTTTAGGATTAAAGGGTTTACTTTTGTAGGTACTACGTAGAGGCTACAAGATTTTGGAATTCCTATGAAATACAAGATATAGTTCTTGGGGATTCAAATTGCAGCCTTGCAGGGTCTACTTTTATAATCAAAGGCTACAAGGGCTAGGTATTCAATTCAAATATAGAATGGAAAATCTTCAGTTCTAATTCAAGGGTCAATTTCTGTAATTAGCAATTACAAGTTATATTTTTGTAATTGGAGGATAAAACTACTGCAAGGATTTAGGGATTGTCATCAATTTCAAGTTACTTGTTTTTTGGATTCAAGTTCACACGTTCAATGCTTCATTTCAGTAACAAGAGTCTAATTATGTTTGGATTTAGGAATTGAACTCAAACATCTCTTCTTTTATTTTTGAGGTTAGGTTGTTTTTAAAAACAAAAAAAATTGGATACTAGAATTTTTTTGGAAAAAAATTGAATACATTTTGTTTTATTTTTGGATTCAAGTTAAATGGTTCCTTTAATAATTGTAATCTAGACATCTACTTATGTTTGGAATTGAAGTAAAATACAATCGTTTTTTTGTTTGCAGAAAGGTTCAATGGTTTTGGATTTGGTAATAGGATAGTACATCAAGTTTTCAACCTCTAAAATCCTACTTTAATTTGAGCTCACCATGAGCCGAATGGAACTCCTAAGCACTAATTGTAATTACCATATCTCATGTGGGTTGTTGTACCTCCTACCACCTCATATGTATATAATGAGCTCCTCTTTCTACTCTAAAATTCAAAACACGATGATAAATTATTTTTAAATTTTTCTTAGATATTGTACGTAATTGAATTTCTTTTCTCCATGTCTAGCTGTAGGATATTGTATTAGACTAGTATAAAAATGTTTGGACAAAATTCCTGAAAATTTGAGCAAGTAGATTGCAAGATAGTTATGTTCAACCCTTGAAGGCCTAACAATGTTTTGACAACAAAATTTTCCAATGAATCTTCCCACTTTGATATTTTTTGGTGTATGGGATGTATTTGAAATTTTTAATAGAAGCGTACAAAAAAGAAGACTACTATGTCTAGGATAGTAGGATGTGTGGAATTAATTATAAAAAATATTGACCGTTGCATTTTAAGTACAAAAAACAAGTTTTTCAGCACATTGTAGGACTAGATTTTTTGACTTTGAACATTTTAAACTTTTAATTTTGCACTACAAAGTTTTGAGCTTTAAATCTTTACAATAGAGAATTGAGTTGAGAGTCTAGCAAAAAAAAGAAAACTCAAAAAAACTTAATTCTCATTATTAAAAAAGTTGTTAAGTACTTAAGTAGAAGTAGGTACAAGATAGAAGGAAAATCTAAAATATTAATATCTTTTATATTGAATTAAAATGCATTAATCCCAATGGTGAGATTGTTCTAGCAAAAAATCTAAACCACAAGGAGCTTTTTTTTTTAAATTGTAAAAATTGCATTCGCAAATGAATCCTACAAGTTATTTTTTTCAGGAAGATGCTCTAAGTGCCCAAAAAATAAGATTGTCTATAACTTTCTCATAACAAATCCAAATGGAATGAATCAAAGTTTCCTGGATAGACAAAAATATAATCTTTTGGCAAAAAAAACTTAAAAGAAAAATTCAAATTTCTGCAAAATTTTTTTTGCTGAAATCCCTCTCCTCTGTTTTGAGCTTATTTGGACATAAATTTTGTTCCCAGGCATCGATTGAAAAAAAAATTATATTCCCACGAAGCTTATAAGTTTTTCTATCTGTATAAAAAGTTTCAAAAAATAAAGACAAAAATTCAACCCGTAGGTACCTGCCCAAAATCCCATTTGTCCCCCGAGGGGACAATGGTCCTTTAGGGGTTAAAAAAATGTGGTTCACGTGAGCATGGGTCCCCCTTTATTGCTCATAAATTCAAAAGGAATTAGTAAATTTTTGCCTACAATGCAAAAAAATATGGTTTAATTGAATGTGGGCCCCTTTACTGCTTCTTAATGGAGAATGAATTAAATTCATTCGCCTTCAAGGAAAAAAATATGAGTCCATAGAGCAAGGTTCCTCTTCCTTGACTTTTAAATTCACAAGGAATTAGTTCCACTAGGCCCCAATGAAAAAAAATATGGTTCGGATGTACAAGGACCTCCTTCATTCAAAAATAAAATAATTCAATTTGGCTCCAATTTAAAAAAATCATCTGCGCCCCGACTACTTCCGTCTACGCCTTAAAAAATTGTCCGCGACCCAACTACTTCCGTTCGCAACCTGACTACTGTCCGCGCCCCGACCCACTCTCGTCCCTGCCCTGACATTCATCCGCGCCCCGACACAATTCCGTCCCCACCTTGACTTCCGTCCGCGCCCTGACTAAAGCTCGTGCCCCTACCGGCAGGGTTGTCTCGGACGTTCATTTTTTCAGAAATCGCGTCCGAAAATTGGACGTCCAGACGACCGGTTATAATGGACGCTGTGGACGTGCGCGGACGGTGTCCAGTTGCCGTCCGGGGGTCGGGCGGTCGGGCGGACGGGCGGACGGGTGATTTTAATATTTTATGGTTGAGTACTTTGAGTTATATTCGTATAAATACATTTTTATTTTGTTGCAAGTAGTAGGTTACTTTTTGATGTTTTTGAGGTATGTTGCTTTCAAAAATATGTTGTCGAATACTTGAAAATAAAAAATCAAAGAATACACAAGGAACATTTTTTGAATTTCACTTTCAATGGAATGTAATAAACTTAAAGATTTCAATACATTTTCAAACATAAACATGCAAACTAGTTCTGAACTTCTAGAGTTCTAGTCTACTACTCTACTTACTCTACTACTCTACTAGGGATCAATGCTTGCACACAATAGTTGAAGTCTCTTCAACTTTTTGCCTTTAAACACCTTCTTTACGAACTACCCTTCGTTTGAGCCTTTTCTACGATTGGATTTCTGTCGCAGCACAGAGTAAGCGAATTCCCTGTTATACTCCCAAAAACCACTTTAAAGCATAACAAAATGACTCTAAAGATCGAACCCACGAGATTCTGTGAAAAGTCTAGCACTATTCCCAACTTAAGCTCAGCCAGTATCCAATTTCTACATTCCGGTCCTAGATCTAAAACCGGAAACAACAATACACCGAAAACAACGACCAGACCTCTCTCTATTTCTTCCGGTCTGTCAAGCTATTCGGTCCTGTAAAACTTCCACAACCCAGGATCCTAACACTTCTGATCCTGGAACTCCTCTGGACCGATCTGATCCGGTCCTCGCACACGTACTCTCACTCCACTCCGGTTTAGTTTAGCCTCTGTTTCACCATCAGAGGGTTCGCCACTTGCTTTTGAGAGTGGCAGGCCCGCCACTCCTTCCGTGACTTATAGTGGCTGAAGACCCACTTCTCTAATCCACTACCTCCTATACTAGCGCGGATCCGGTTTGATCTCTCACAACCACCCGGACAGCGATCCGGTTGGCAGGTCACACAAAGACCCCCCGTACGATCCTCTCATACTACAACGACCTTGATGCCAAGTTCCCTCCGTGCGGAGTTAGGTGGTTACAAGCGAACTCATCCGTTCCAACATCAACTAAAGTCCTTCCGTTTACCAACTAGGGCAGCGAGACCTCACGGGAGATCGGACACTCAATCGGATTTCCTATCCAGGAGTTCTAGCACATTTAAGGACTCCTTCCCTATTTGCCTAGCCTAACAACGGTTTTCTCGCCCGGAATCGTGAACTGTAGAGGCGCTGAGGAACTGAAATCCGCTCCTAACACTTAGAATACCCACTCACATACACATAAGAGCAAAACAAACACACCAAGGGGAGAAATCTCTCTAGAATCTGCATACATTTTCCTAACTCCTCACCAAAACAGCCCTGCCACGCGCGGGAGAGACGTACAACAAGGAATCAATAGAAAACACACAAAAATTCAAGGGAAAAGACTCCCAGTCTCCTTCGCAGAGACTGACTATATACATTTTAAAACTCAAAAGTCAACACAAAGCGGCCCGGAAAGTCCGCGCGGAACTTTCGGTCCCCGCCGAGCCAGCCAGACCGGAAAACATCCGATCCAGACCAGGCCCATCCAGATCAAATCCGGTCCGGTCCTAACTAACAAATATTTACAACTAAAATCCTAACTATCCTACCATAACTGGATCTACTCCTTGATCCGTTTCTTCGTCTATGACTTCGTCTTCGCCTTGGTGCACGCTCTGTTCTTGATCCTCACCCTGATTTGGGGTCAGATCCATACTTTGATCTTTCCCCGGGTTCAGTGTGGGACTTCTGGGTGGTTCCGTTCCAAGCTGCTCGAAAACGTCCGTCAGGTTCCGGTTCCGCTCCCCTGTTTCACGTTCTGGGAGATCCGGTGACGAATCCAGGTTGATGGTGTGCGCGAGTTTCCTCCCACTCTTCTTGGACTGGGGAGTCCGATCCTTTCCTTCCGTTGGAATGCCCACATTCGGAAAAGACCCGGGCATCGAAAGGTCGGACAGGTGGAACGACCGTGACAGCGTCACTCCGTTCAGCTTCCTGCTGCTCTCCTCCATCCGGTTTGCAGCCCCTCGCGCTTCCATCATGACTAACTCCACCTTCTCGGAGTAGTCTGTCAAAATCCGGACCAACCTGGTCCCGGATATTTTATTCTCCTTGAGGACTCCCTCGTCAAACAACTTTGACTTGGTGATAGCCTCTCCGGTTGCTCCGAATGTGGCCTTCACGTCCTCCGCTACTTTCCGGGTAGCCTCTGCCATCTCCCGGGTGGTAGCCATGTTCTCCTTGAGGAGCAACATTTCCGTCTTCAACGACTCGTTCTCCTCCTGGAGTCGTCGGATCTCCGCTTCTTGCTTCCGGATCTCATCCGGGCTGGAGATAAAATCCGCAACCACTCCCGTCAGGTTGCTGTCTGCTGGTGCTCCCACCAGCTCGCTGATCTGAGTGAGAATCAGCTTCTTCACCGTCCAGTCTGCTCGCACATCACTTAGGATGTTGACCAGCTGGTTGAACGGATCCGTCGGATCCGATCCGGAAGGACCCAGTTCTTCAGAAACCGGTTTCTTCCCTGGGTTGGAGGTCTCAGCCGGAGGGGTTGGGGTTCCTCTCCGGTGAGGAGGCGTCGTCTTCTGCCGCTTGTGCTGCGGCCGGTGTAGCTCCTCCTCTTCCTCTTCTTCCTCCTCGGAACCGGATACTTCTTCCTGTTCTTCTTCTTCCGATTCCGATTCCCCATATTTCAGGAGTGACTCCTGCATCTTCCACTCCTTCTCCTCCGTATCCGTGAGGAGTTGATGGTGCTTGTATAGATGGACGAGGTAGGGACTCAACGGAGTCGGTCTACTTCCTCCGATCTTCGGAATTAGCCGGTTGACCAGGTCGAACAAAATCCTGGCCCAGTCCACTTTCCGTTCCCCGCTCAGGGCTCCGAAAATGAGGTTTCCGATGGCGATGGTCACCCTTGTTGGCTTGTCCGGGTGGATGATCGGAACCAAGAACTGTAAGAGGTTCCGATGCCGGTCGTCCAGACAATCCGCGACCGCATGTCCATCCTTGGAGTCCACGTTGCACCGGAACTTCCCCCGCGTGTAACCCTCCTTCGAGGAGGCCATCCCTCGACCTCCAGATCGGAATTCATACACGGCCTTCCACATCTCCTCCGTCCAGCTGCCCGGACTTCCGCGAAGAGTTTTGTCAAACTGGTTGGAGAGCTTTCCGAGCAACTCTCGAATCATCTGCTCCTCCCTAAACCCCCAGGGTTTATCGATCAGTCCTCCGCAGCCCATCTTGGCCAGATCCTCTATCAGGTTGTCCTTTTCCTTCTCGTCCGTTGGAATAACCGGACACACCTTCCGGAGTTTTACTTCTGCTGCGGAGGAACTGGACGGCCCTGCTCTACTCTTACGGAGCTGAGGCATGGACACGAACTGTACTAACCGGATCCTGACTGTGGCTACCTTTCCCTCTCCTAGCCGCACGTCCCGTTTCTCACCTTCGCTCTTCCGATCTCAACCGGAATACCTCTAAACCTGCAACGCACACTAAAGCGCTGCGCGCCCTAACACACTAACACGCACACACAAACCAACTCAAAACAAGAAAGCAAAACGCTGGGAAGAGAGGCTAAGTACGCGCTGGAGCGAGATTTCCGCAAATGAAGATTGAAAAAGAGTGGCCACTGGATTGGTCAGCCCATATATAGTCTGATCTGTCATCATGACCAAATCCGTTCCTGACCCATTCCGATCCAACTCAGATCCGTTCTAACTCTAATCCGGTTCAGATTCAGATCAAATCCGGATTGTCATCTATTCCGTTCCATTAGTTAATTTCCGGTTATCGGTTACCTCCTGCTTGAATCCGGATTCTAGATCACAATTTCCGTTCCAAGATTTAGATAACTTACAAAAAACCAAAAATTTACCTTGCGATAATTTCACAGGGTAGTAATCAATGTCTCCTTTCACCTCTGCCCCGCTACTATATTCATTTGATTGAAGTCCGTCGTCTTCACTGTCAAACGTGTCATCTTCGTCGTCTGAAGCAGATAATTGACTTCTATCCCTATTTTTAAGCACTTTCTCAGATGCAGAAGCTCTCTTTGACTTGCCCATATTCTTCTCTTTTTTTCACTTGCATTAAAGTTTTTCCTATGCGTTGTCGAAGACAATCAACCGCTTCTGGTTTTGTGAGAGGAAGTACCGCATTTCGCTCACGTCTATCAAGAGGAGGTTTTCCTACGTTTGCTTTCTTCTTTGGGGATATAACCAACGGCTCCATCACTTGTCTTCTCTTGGCTTCAATAGATTCCTCCAACATTGTTTTTCTTGTTTGTTGCCCCTCGATGCTGCATCCATGTATTTCATTCAAAGATTTCAATTTCACGTTTGATGGCTTCATAGATGATTGAAGTGGGAAACCTCTTTTCTTGAACACGGCATCCAATGTCACATTATCTTCATGAATACAGCTTGAAGATATGTTGGAAGTCCGCATTTCAGATTCAAAACTTCTTGAACCTAACACAGTGGTACTTTTCGTACTGAATAGTACTCGTGGAGGTGCTGGATGATTCCTACGTGGCAATTTTAGGGTGCTTGGCATGCTTTTTTTTATGCCTTCACTAGTGTGTAGCATGTTCGGGCTTCTGCTTTCTATCAACTGTGAAACTACATTGTTCATTGGTAGTTACGTGGTAGGATCCACGGTACTTTGTTCCTCAGTACGATTGCTCCTCAATCTTCCTCCAGACTCCAACATTGTATTGTCCACATTCACTTGGTTTTCATCTTTTCGTTCGTCATTTTCTTCTAAATGGGCCACTGCCGCCAATGGTGACTTTTCTGTACTAAGCACCACCCCTCTTTCAGACGTACCAGTTGTGGGAGTACGTATCATCCGGAAAGTCCCAATTAACAATTTAGTAGAGGTAAAAATAGCGGAACTTTTTCAATTTTTGCATTTAAATACAAAGTTAGGACTTAGATATTAGAAATAGAAATTAGTTTTACGTAGAAAAGATAAAACTCTAATTAGGTTACGCAGTCTTCCGGAAACCGTAGCCGGAAAGCCGGAAAGTTCCGGATCATAGGAACCTACTGCCTAGGTTCCGGCTAGGGAACTTACGGGAACTTTTTTGGCGGCGGGAACTTAGAGTTCCGCCAAGTACTTAAACCCCACCGCCAGCCTCATTCAGTCTTTTTACCCCGTGCTCCTCCACGGTGCGTTAGAAGAGAGAAAGAGTGGTGAGTTAGGGCGTGTTAGGGAGAGAAAGGGAAGAAGGTGCCGATTGCACCGGATTGTCTTAGCAGTCGGTGAGATGGCGGAAGCAAGTCGATCCCGAAGGTCGGTAGTGACAGCCCGGGGCGTGCGTCCGGTTATCCCATCCGATCCGGAGCGCCTTAAGGAGTTAGAGACAGACCTAGAAATCATGGGGTGTCTAGGGTTGATTAAATGTCCATGGAACGTCCGGAGTGAAGGAATGATTGACGAACTGGTTTTCGGAGTAGGCAATCAGTTCGATTTGACGATTAGGGGTCGTTCTAGGGCTTGGACTCCGGAGTTGTGGTCGAAGGCGTACTTTACGCCAACCATGGGATCCGGAATGGCAGCCCGGACAGACACTTACGCCACGGATGTATTCCGGAGTCATGCGGATTCCAAGGAAGGGAACGCCGCGAGTGACTGTAGGAGTCTCCGGGATGGACAGCTGTTAGCCTTCCTCATACCTATTTTGTATCCGGAAAAGCCCACCCGGATTACAATGACTGTGGCAAATACTATTTTCGGAGCGCTGGGAGATAGAGAAAATCTGGCTCCCAGGCCGGTCAGTTGGGGAGTGATCATTCACTCTGTAGTAGAAAAGTTAGCGGTTAATGTTGCGAACAAGAAATCGAGTCCGATTAGCCCCTACCTTTTCCATCTATACCACTCTGAGGATGCACTGGCCGGACCAAAAATGACAGTGTACCGGAAGGGCGAGAATCTGTTGAAGTACGGACTTCCCGCGGAGGATGAATCGGATGAGCTCGAGCCAGAAGAAGAGGAACCGGAAATGGAGCATGCGTCACCCAACGTTGCAGGGACGCGCCGGAAGTCGACTAATCAAGGTGCTCGGGGGAAACAAGAAGCCGAGGAGGTGGAAAAGCCCCGAGACTCACTTCCGGACACGGATCAGCTAGAAGCCACCATCAAATGGCTGATAGCTACCCGGACACAAAATGAGCGGATGTCGGCGCTGATCCGGGATATGTGCGGGAAAGTGGATGTGACGGAAGAAGCCCAAATCCTGGTGGCGTTAACGGAAAGACCGGATCCAGAAGACACCAGCGCCGTCCCAGCTCATCGATCTTACTGTTCCAAAACCAAGAGGACGACGGTTACTGAACGAGGCAGACCCGGAATCGAAAGAGGAGGAGGACACGACTCAATCGGAGAAAGAAGAGTTGCAGCCTCCCCGGACCAAGTCAAAGACAAAGACCACCCCGCCCAAGAAGACAGGTGGATCGCCATCTCAGGGTGGCACTTCTGTAAAGAAAGCTAAGAGGAATAGGTCACTATTTAGGGTAGTGTGAGCTCCCAATTTGTCACTTGGGACTCGTAGAATTATTTTTTTGGAAATTTGCAATTTAAAGTTGATAAAAGTATAGAAAAACCCATAAAAAGAGTGTAGAACCGAAATAGGGTTGTGTCATACCCATTATAGTATTTGGTCTAGATTTGTATTTTTTACTTAGAATCCCCCAAATCTTGCCTAAAAATAGTGCAGAAATAACGAAAAGGTTAGATTTGGAAGATTCAAGTCACACAACCCTAAAAGGGCTAAATCCCACCATGAAGGTGGCGATTCATGGCTAGGTCGGTCCGAGGGATCCACAGCGAGGCCACTAGGTCGGGTCCTAGAGTTAGATTTAGAATTCCCCATTAGATCGACGAATTCCTGAAATCCCGATTGTTAGCATGCAGGAGCCACTCACGCAAGACCGGGCCCGTGGAAGAATCTACAGCCTAAGGATGGTGTTCTAGGGTGAATCCCATGCCAGGAGTCCAACGGCAAAATCGGTTCGCCAAGATTCCTCCACCTGCAAAAGATTCCCGCACCGTCGCTAATTCAAGGAGATGTCCGGTTTAAATCTCCATTGACCAATCGTGCCAGGTACGGAAACACACCCGCACGTCTTTCATGCGACTCCCTGAGAGGTCACGTGAAAAATCCCGGCATCTTCCGACTTGCAGAAGAACCTTTTCCCGGGTGGTCAACCCTCCTAACCTCCAACAGGAATTTCATGGAAATTATCGAGGTTACAATAAAATCTCACTAAAAATTAGACTAGCTTGTTTTATATTAATAATGCGCTCCGTGAAGTTTCACGACATTCCGATAGCGGCAAGTACCCGAACCGGCGAGATTCCTCGGGAATTAACCACGTGGCGGGGTCCCCGCCGCGTTGACCGGCATTCCGGGACCATACGATGGCGAAACGAAGTCAACCAAAAGTCCTTCCCGACTCTCTCGCATCTACCGGAGACCCTAGGCTATTCACATTTCTCAAAATAAGAGACCCCCAAGATCTAGGATTTTACCACGATTTGGTTTTTAAACTAAATTAGCCTACGATGGGTTTTTGGCCTCGGTACGGGGGGCAGAGGGGTTTAGGACTAAACACGGCGATCTGGATCCAACGGCGCAATCCGTTTGGCGATTGGAGCTAATCTCCAAAAGTTAGGATGTTGGTCCAGCATAGATGGTAGAAGTAGAAATTTAGGATGTAGGATGAAAATCTTTGAGGATGAGGATGAAAATCCCCGTTGATAAGGTTACCTTAGAACTCTAGAGGGAGGGGTGAGCCCTTGGAAACCTATATAAGGGCCCCATTTCTCTCTCTAGAACACCCCCAATTCTTGTTTGGGTCCGTGGGTCCAAGTGATTTTGGATATTTTGGCGTTTGAAGCCAAAAACCTCTACGGTGTTTTCGGAGCACTTTTGGCTCCATTGTTGCTTATTTTCAAGCTTTGAAGGTCCTTGGGGGTCCTTCTACCTTGCTTTGTGTACTCTTTTGTGAAGTTTTTGGTACCTTGTTGTAAGTGGAGAGCCTCTCTCTCCCTCTGGTACGTGTTGTGATCTAACTTGTGAAGTTAAGAGTCTTTTTTGTATCTTGCACTAATCCTAAAGTCACCCCCCACCATACCTTGGCGATGCCGCTTTGGGGGGCCTTTAGCGTGTGAGCTTTGTGTTGCCACATGGTCTAATTTGTGTGTTTTCCTCTTTGTGTTTTTTCTTACACCTTCTTCTAACTTTCTCCTTGTTGAGTGGACCCCCCTCCGGGATGGCGAAGCTTTGAACCTCCTTGTACATGTTTTGCTAAGTTTCTTCCAAACCCTCTTCTAATATTTTCCTTGTTGAGTGGACCCCCCTCCGGGACAACAAAGCTTTGAACCTCCTTGTACATGTTTTTTCTAAGTTTATTCCAAACCCTCTTCTAATCTTCTCCTTGTTGAGTGGACCCCCCTCCGGGACGGCGAAGCTTTGAACTCATGTGTGGTTTTCTTTCAAAGTTTAGTTTTTTTCCCTCTTCTAAAGTCTCTCTCATTGTGTGGACCCCCCTTGGGAACGGCGAAGCTTTGAACTAGTGACAAAGTAGAAGTCCTAAAGCGTGTGTTAAAAGTGTAGACGGCGGAGCTTTGAACCCCCGGGGTGTCAAGAAGTCCTAAAGTTGGTGTTAAAACCAATTTAACGGCGAAGCTTTGCACCTACCCCGTGTTTAGTTCCAAAGTCTAGTTTCCAAGACCTTTGTGGAAACCTCCAGAGTTTAGCTTCCAAGATATGTAGGTTCCTTTGCATTTGTCTAGTGTAGTGTCTTCCAAAGTTTTATTTAGTTTAGTTGTTTCCAAGGTCTTAATAAGTTTAGTACCCCCGAGGTTTTATTCCCCCCTAACGTTAGCAAAAACCCAATCTTAAAATAGCCTTAGCAAAAATCCAGTCTTAAAACAGCCTTAGCAAAAACCCAGTCTTTTTTAGCCTTAGCCGGAAATCCAGTTTTTTTTAAGAACCAGCATACAGCCCAGCCAATACCAGGACCAACATACAGCCAGCAACATCAGGACCAGCATACAGCCGACATCATCAGGACCAGCATACAACAGCGACATCAGAGCCAGCGGAGAAAAAGAAAAAGAAATATTAATAAAAAAATTAATTAATTAAATTAATTTTTTGTTAACCAGCCCCCAGCCAGCCAGCAGGAAGCCAACCAGCCAACCGGGAGGTAGGCAGGCAGGCTCGGTGGTCCAGCACCCGGTCCAAATCGGTCTCCCCTTTTTTTTGAACTCAATTTTTGGTCTTTTGGTTTTTGGTTTTTGGGTTCTCTCAAACTAAAATCAAAATCAAAAACTAAAACACAACAAAGATGTTGGACTAACCTATTACTAGCTAGGGGAGGAGTAGGATTAGGGTCTAAACCAAAAAGGGAGAAGGGAGAAAAGAGCGGAGCACCACCGTACCTGCACACAAAATTGTTTCCTCTCACCACTCACACCTATACACAATGGAAGGAGATTAGGAGAGGAGGAGAAGAAGTAGGCGAAGGAAAGTGAGAGACGATAAATAGTGACCTAGGTTTAGGATAGGTAGGCTTTAGGAAGAAATCTTGGGAATTTGTGGTGACCGTTGAGAGGAGGATTAGGATGACACAAAGGCAAAATTGTGTAAGAGGATAGTTGGCATCTTAAAACCTCCTTGAAGTTTGAGACCATAGTGTAAGACTCATAAAAGCTTAGGTGGAATAGTGCTAGTGAAGAAGAAGGAGGAAGAAAGAAAAGAAAGGAGGAAGGGAAAGAGGGAGTTTAGATCATCAAAAATTGTAATATTTTCTAAATAAGCGGTGAGCTTGGAGAAAATTCAAAACAAAAATCAAAGACTACCATGGAGCATGAGGACGTACACGTGGACGTGGACGAGGTTATTTCCGAAACCGGTAGTGAAGAGGTGAGTTTTTGATTTAATCTTTGATGTTTCTCCCTAAGTAGCATTTATTTTCCTAATCAGCCCTCAGAGTGTGATTAGCATCCGAGATTAGTGCAAATTAGAAGTTTAGATTCAGAAAGTTATAGATTAGGAATAGAGGTTTCCAAAAACATATTACACTTAGGATTTGGCTTTAAATCGACCGCGTTAGGCTAAGTTAAGCGGTAGGGGGTAGGACGGAGGAATTTTGAGTAAAATTCATCCACAAAGAATCATGGACGGAACTGAGGGGTTTAAATTAGAACGAGAATTTAGGATTAAAATTAGAGATTAATTAGCGGTTAGAATTAGAATCAAATTACAATTTTATTTCTTAAAGTTAAAATTCTAAGGTCAAAATCTAGAGTTAACTTGGGAAGTTAAAAAGTAGAATTAATTTGGAAGTGTAACTTAGGGGGTTAAAATTCCCAGTGAAACCGTAGGGTAGTTTAGAAAAGGAAGTTAGGGTTAATTAGGAGTAAAAAATCTGAGTAAGAAGTAGGAATTAAAAGTAAAAAACTTTAGACTAAAATTAGGAGGTAGAAATCACGAATAGAAATAGAAGTTAGATCTTGAAGTTAGAAATTCGAAATTCGAGTGAATGTTAGAGGTCAAAAGCTAGAGTAAAATTTAGAAGTAAAACTTGAAGTAACGTTTAGAGTTAATCTAGGATTAAAACGATAGGATTAAATTGGGAAGTAGAAAGTCAAAAGCCTAGAGTCAAAAGTTAAGATTAAATTTGAAGGTTAAACTTTAGAGTCAATTGGGAAGTAAAAAGTTAGAGTAAAAAGCTAAAGTGAAAAGTGAAAAGTTATAGTTAGATTTAAAAGGTAAATCTTAGAGTTAGTTGGAAGTAGAAAAAATCTAGAGTCAAAGTGAAAACGTAGGGTCAAACCTAGAGGTTAAAATTTGGGATTAAATTTAGAAGTAAAAATTTAGAGTTAAAAGTCAAAAACCTAGAGTCAAATTAGGAGTAAAAATCTATAGTAAAAAGTGAAAAGTTAGAGTTAACTTTAAAAGGGTAAATCTTAGAGTAGTTTAGAAATAAGAATATAGAATTAAAAGTGAAACTTAGAATTACCCTAGAAGGTTAAAACTTGGGAGTTAGGATTTAAAGTTGATTTAGAAGTAAAAACCTAGAGTCAAAAGTCAAAACATAGAATAGAAGTCGGTAGTTAATACCTAGAACCAAGCTGAAGAGGTAAAATCTGGAGTTACATTAAGAAGTTGGAACTTAGGGGTAGCTTTTAAAAGTAGAACTTCTAGGTGGAGTCTTAGAAACCCAAGATAGTCTTAGGGGTTCATGGAAGGAACATAGGGGTTCCCCTTTTTACGCAGTTAAGGACGTTAGAAATGACTCCAACTACCCAGTCGACCCTTGACATAGGATAGATAGTTAGGGAGTTAGAAGTTTACCATTACCCCTGAGCTTGCAGTTACCTTGTGAGTTATTACATGCATTCTAATTATTCGCTGCCATCCACGACACTTAGGAAACGTTAGCAAAAAAGATCCATTGCTTGGAAGGCACAGTGGACCGCGCTCACATCACCCCCATATATTAAAAATTGTGGATAAAGGCATAGAACCTCGTCGGTGTTCGCTTTATTACCAAGGGTGGGTAATCTAGCGCCCACAGGTAGCCGTAATAATAGTTAGGATTCTTACCAGGATAGTAGTTCCGGAAACGGTTTGCCTGGATGTGGGGCCAGTAGTTCCGAACTTTTAGAAGTTTAACGGTTTCCCGGTATTCTCGGAACGGTCTTCAGGGCCATTGCCTTTTTGCTTTTTGGTTGGCCGTTGGCCGGTTTTCTGGTGGCCGTTGAGGCTGCCTTTCTGTGGATTTTTAAGGGCAGGCCGGCTTATTGGCCTGTCATTCCTTTTCCTTGTATATTCAATCTGAGGCATTCAGGAAAGCACTTGTGGATTATTCTCTTGCGTATCGCGTCTATAGTCACTTGTGTGGATGTGTAAGTGAGAGTGTGCAAGGGGAGGAACCCGGATTCGTGGATTGCCGGATTAGACTAAGTGTGTCTTGCAGATGAGTTTTTAGACTTGCGCAGTGAAAAAGTGGCGCCTTTAAATCGCTGGTACGGTAATCCGGTGGAGACCAAGGAGTGGTCCGGAAGCTAGTCTGGAATTCGCAGGGGCGGTTCCGTGCGGAGATAGGCGACCGCCAGAGGAATATTTCCACCCATCCGAAAGGCTAGTCAACCTCATGAGCGGTCGAGAGCTAGGAAGTCATTCCCTTAGTTCCGGAAGTCCGGTATCCGTCGTTGTAGTAAGGAAGACCTAACGCTACCCTGTGTGACCAGCTTTCCGGATAGGCCATCCGGGATGTTGTGAGGATGCTACCCTGTTTACTCAACTAGATCTATTCTTGGGTTGTGTTTTGTTTTATGTTAATAGAGTTTATCTTAGATACGGAGTGGTGCAGTTCCCTACCCCTCGGAAAGAGCAAGTGAAGAACCCTCTGAGGATAAAACAGAGGTATAGAAAACCAACTTGTTAGAAAGACGGAACCGGAAGATTGGGTAGAGCCGGATCCGGAAGAGAATCTGGAAAGAAAGTAGTTCCGGAAAAGAGTTCGTGTGTTGGACGGACCCCTCTCGAGGTGGTCAAAGTCCGGAAACTTAGAGGTCTAGAAACACTAATTTTGAATCAATGTTTGGAATCTCCTGGGATGATAATTTGTGTCATTTTAGCACGTTTTGTTGTTAAAAATACTTACGCCTAGATTACGCGTACGACACTAGCTACAACCGTAATCCCAATTTCAGTTGCTAGTGTAACATTGGTGTCCTCCTTGTTTGCCAAAAGTGATTCGGTGCTTAGAAGGCGGCTTCCATCTAGAAATTTTGCTATGGAAGGTATCTCTTCATCACTCTCACAGTGACCATCCTCTACAGGGAAATCATACTCGTTTTCATTATTGTTGGTCACATTATCATTGTGCATATTCCATCTGCCACCACTGGAATTGTACATGTGCCCACTCATATCGTGGCGTACGTCATCTAGAAGGTCCGCATCACTTCTTCCTTGTTCATCTTCCGATTGCTCCATGTCTTCACGTTCTTCGTCATAGACGTGATTGACAATATTTTCTTCCAGAAAATCATCATCATCATCACTGCTGTCGTCGTCACCAATAGGGCCCTCGGATTCTTCCGACTCCGCATTCTTATGGTACCACTCCTTCTCATCTCTCTCCTTTGATGCGGACAAAATTCTTGAATTTGTGTACACATACACCAAATCCATGGCTTTCTTTGTTTTTAACTTGTTACGAGATTTGTTGTGAACAAAAGAATAACTACTCCAAATGCGTTCACATGCAGATGAAGATACAGGTTGCCCCAATATTCTCCTCGCAATTGGAGCTATGAGTTTCCTACATACTCCTTCAAAATCCCACCAAGCGTGCGCTGATAATTTGGACTCACTTGAATCTAACATGTTGTGAAAAAGAGGCTCACGATGTCGAAAAGCCATGAACTCCTTAACAACGTCAACGTACTCTCCAGGTTTACATATTCACCTGAATACGTTCTTGCATGCGTCAATTGCATGATCATCGTTGTCTAACTCTGTGTCGTGGAGAAGGTATGGGTTTAAAAGAGCCCCAGCATACATGAGATCATTCTCCACTAATTCCCATCAATTCTGGAATGCCTGCTGCAGTGGTTTCACTTCTTCCTTGGTTAAGCGAAAAGGTGGATTATCTATATCCAACACATGTTGCCGCATTTTCCGCATAATATGTAGAACCTTGCCCGTACATGGTGTCTTTGCATTTAGATCATGGAGGCCATAAACAACAGGGCCCAGCAATTCAACCAAATTCTTGCAATTCTTCCAGAATTCAGAGCTGTTCAGTATCCTCTTCACAAGTCGAGATTTTGTACGACTATTGCCTTTCTTGTCCGACCAGGTCCTCACGTATTTATCCCAATGCGGGTCAGTCACACTTTGTTTTAATGCACTCTTCACCTTCATCAAGCGCTTCAATGCAATGAAATTGGAGGCAAATCTTGTTTCTCCCGGCATCAACAAACTCAATTCCTTTTCGTAAGTACGAAATAGTGCAAGCGGCATGTGTCGCTTTCTAAAAAACTTAAGCACCATCTATGCTTCATTAACCAAATTCCCTATCCACCCTTCGTTGCCCCAATCTTTGAGCAACAAATTCAAGGCGTGGACCACGCATCCTTGGAAAAAAATGTGCGGATACTTCTTCGTTATAATTTGCACGGCTTTAGGATTCACAGGAGCATTATCCGAGGTTATTTGCACCACATTCTGAGGCCTTACCTTTTGTATAAATGTGTCCAAAATAGTTGCCAAATACTCTGCATTTTTTTCAAACCCACTTGTGTCCGCTGATCCCAAGAATTGTTCTCCCGCGGAAGACACGAGCATCACATTTATCAATGGTTGATTTGTAACTGAGCTCCATCCATCAGTAGACAATGTTGCACCAAATTTTTGGATACTATTTTCTGTCCACTTGTGCAATTTCACCTCAATATCTCCCTTCACTTGGTCTAACAATTTTGTTCGTAAAGCATTATACGAAGGAGGGCTGTATGGCCTTTTGAACTCAGCCGTTCTCTTCACTACCTCTTTGAATACTTCACTTCTCGCTACCGCGAACGGTATGTTTGTTGAATAGAAAAAATTAGCCCACAACGTATTCAAATTGCGTCTATCAGCTTCTTCAAAACCATCTGTTAGCTGGCATTGTCTATGAGGCCTACTGATGGAAGAAGGTGGAGTTTCTTGTTGGCTCCTGGATTCTGTGTTTTGGTTCATTCCCGAAGCTGAACAAACTGTTTGAATGGGAGCTGTGCACGAGTCCTTATGAGTTGAACAGTCTGAATTCTTTCTATTTGGCGTACTATTTGTGACTATTGGAAGATGTTGGCCATCTACATTCTCAAGATCCAATCTCCGTGAGAATGATCCATCACACCGAAGAAAAAGAGCTCGAACTCCAGATGTCAATCGCGTACATAGGCTTATTCCTGTGTTACGAGTACCATTCTTCCCTTCATATCCCAAATGACTCAATATGCGGCACTTTCGATTCGCAAATTCCAAGCTGCATGCTTGGCACTTCACTTTACCACTTGATGTAACAGTATACCATTCTGAGAAATCCTTCCTCATTGTGAAAAGCTTCTTTCCATTTCTACTTTGAAATTACCAATATTCGCTCAGACTTTAAAATACATGTGCATTCAAATCATCATGTATCATTGTATCATGTATTAAATAAAAGTATTGCATGAAGCCTAGGAAACCAAAGCCCCCCTATTCACTGAACTATGCATTACCAAGCAAGAGACACAAGAAATGTAGCTCTAGCCCTTGGAAATCTTAGCATTCAGGTTAACAGGAGTGATTTCAACTACCTTCTTCCTTGCTCTTATACGTTTGAGTTGCTGAAATCAAACTAACCGTTGGAAGAAGCCCCAATGGACGGGCGGGTGGGCGGACGGGCGGACAGATAGGATTCATTTTTTTTTTTTTCATAAAACCATGATAGTGAACACAAGAGAAACACAGTATTATACTATTATACAAACCAAAAAATCGTTGTGCCAAACACAACACAAATGAAGAGAACATCATCAATAAAGAAGGCCAAAAAATACATAAAAATATATATATTAATATATGAATAAGACAATAAAAATATTTTTTGGGGGGCAAACCGATACAAATTATAAAAAAGTTATGATATGCGCGATTCAAAAACGACAAAAACTAAAAAAGTGCCATACTTAGAGTGCAAACAAAAGTAATAAAGCCTATACTACTTAGTAATCTTCTATTAGTACTAATGTAGGTTTGTAGTCGAAAATAAAACATTTTTCTATTACATTCTGGCATCATTATTGTCTTCCGTATGACGAGATGTCCCCTCCCTCTCCATGCATCTTCTACTTGTTCGACGAGGTATTGGTTGAGGACTCCCTTGTTGAAGGCAATTCTGAAGTTCACGGGAAGCTCCTACTTCCATATCAACCCTCTCAAATTGTCTTTTTGTTTTTGGAGAGTAGTCATCTTCTTCTGTAATCTTCCGTTTGTTTTTGCGCTTCGGAGACAACTCCACTTCACGCGCCTTCAAAGTCCGGTGTGAGCGCTTGTTTACCCACCCTTGGTAAAGAAGCGAGCACAACCAGGCTCTCGATAATTAACCGTTCTGACTCGATCTATGGGTGTCTAGTGCCAATCCATTGTGCCTTCCAAGCAATGGATCTTTTCTATGCTCCTAAGACTTGTTAATTTGGATAATGAAGAAAACAAAACGAAACCCTAATTGGAATTGCTATGACTACTAAGTCTGGGTCAAAGCCTACGAAGGCTTAGTGGTTTGGGAGAGGAGTGAATTCTAGTCTAAACTTATCTATTCTAAATGAAAGAATACCTTATGCCATTTCTAAAAGTATAAAGCTTGTTTGATTTGGAGTCTCCTAGAGAAAGTTAGGGACGGATGAAGTTTGACCACTATTCGGTTCCTCAAACTTCATCCATGCTTTTCTATGGATTACGGATTTTGATTTGACTTGGGATTTGGGCTATGAGCCTGATCCCCTAAGTTTAACCTAATCACCAAGTTTTGACTCAGATGGATGAAATCTTCTAAGGTTCATCCATTACTTGTTCCGGACTTCATCCCTTCTTAACTGCTTGGGGTTTAGGTATTTCCTTAAGCTGGGTTTAGTGTTGGGTTACCCTAGACTTGTTCTAAGATGTTCTAAATCTATACTTAATTTAACTTTAATCTTAAAAGTCCCTAATCCGCCTTCTAATCTTACTTAAGGATCTTAAGTGTGATTACCAATGTACTAATCGTAGAACTTAAGACTTGTTCCGAGGAGATCTTGATTGTAGCTTCCTATTTTGACTAATCACATTAAATTTGGGTTTTCCTATCAAAAGTTATCCATGGATGAAGTTTGACCGCTAATCGGTCCTTCAAACTTCATCCGCTAATTACGGCTAGTTCTAATTCCAAAACTAACTTCTAATTTCACGGTTGGGTTCCAAATCACTTTATCTTTTCAAATACTATTCCTTGTTCCTCTTGGATGAATTTTGCTAAGTTTCATCCAACATGATTCCTTAACTTCATCCGCCCATAACTCCTTCGTTTTAGCTCGGATTTGGATGAATGATGACTTTTTGGAATCCCGGGAACTTCTAATACAATGTTATAAGCTTAGTTTAACCTTGACTTTGGTTCTTCCCTACTCTAGCTCTCGGCCTCCTTCTAATTATCTTGATAAAACAAAGTTAAACACGGAAGAGTGGGGTTTTTAGGGGCCCACCTCATATTGGAGGTCTTGGATCAAACGGTCGAGGTTCCCCCCCTTGGCTATGTCCCTTTCTCTTGGATTCTTGGCTCCTTGAGTGATTCTTGAATCGGGGAAGATTTGAAAACGAAGTGGTAGATGCGGTGGGATTTCTTTTTTCTCCTTCTTTCCACCCCTTCTTACACCAACCAACTTGTCTTCCAAAGTTCTTACGCGTTGACTTCGTTCTTAAACCTCTTACACCTTGGCCTTCCCAAGTGCTTACGCGGTTGACCTTTCTCTTACGTCCAAGGGCACGCTCTTTTTTACTCTTACGCATACTCTCCCAATGGCTCAAATTTGTTAGTTGAGATTTCCCCTAATCCATCCACTAGCATGCTTCTCTCCTATTTCATCTTCCTCCTTGTTCGTAATGCTCAAGGTTTTTGGTTATGGTGTGTGGAGAGCTTGGGTGAGTTGTGCGTGGAGTGATTGTGTGAGTTTGCAGATTACTTGGTGCTTTAACACGAGTTCTTCCCTAACCCTACAAGATCTTAGCTTACACGTCCGTTTGCCCAACCCTTACCTCTACTATTTTGCTTCCATCCTTCTACTTTGCTAATTTCTACTTCTATAAGGCTAATTTCTACTTCTACTATGCTAATTTCTAATTCTTCTATGCTAATTTCTACTTCTACTATTCAGTTTCTGGCCTTGACTCCCCTCTTTCTTTGTCACTTGTGTTTTTTTTTTCTTCCTTCCCTAGAGCCTAGATTGCCAAAAAAACGGACAAAAAAAAGAAAGAACGAGAAGACCAAAATTTTGGCCACGGCCTGGCTGCTGCGGAGCCTGGCTGCTGCGGAGCCTGGCGCTGCGGTGGCTGGCTACTGCGGTGGTCCGGCGCTGCGGTACCCGGTGTTGCGGTGGCCCGTCTGCTGCGGTGGCCTTGCTGCTGCGGTGGCCTGGCTGGCTGGGGCTTGGCCGGCTGGGCCTTGGCTGGCTGGGATTTTAGGGAAGGCCCAGGCGCGCTAGCTGGGCTCTCCACAAGGCAAAGTTAAACTGGATCACAAGTGACTCGATCTAAGCCCGTAGGGGGATTTTGGAGGCTAAACCTTGAATTAGTTCCAAGAGGTTTTGGAAACTAAACTTTGTACGTAACTTCCGGGGGGGGGTCAAAGCTTCGCCGTTGAGTTGGTTTTAACACCAACTCTAAGACTTTGAGAACACGAGGTAGTTCGAAACTTCGCCGTCCAACCGGGTTTTTAACACTTCTTCTAAGACTTAGATACCAGTGGAATCAAAGCTTCGCCGTCTAAGGGGAAATCCACACGTCAACAACCAACTTCAAAGAAGGATCCAGCCCGTTAGAACGTCACGACCCTAGAGGGGCCCACAACTCCGCCGTACGGGGGGAGGACCACACATCACGGGTCCTTAGAGAGAGTAAAAGAGGTCCCCCACTAAGGGAGAAGCACTCAGAGGTTAATACAAACACGTGGGTTGGACAACACAATCCTTAAACGCTAAAGAGCCCCCGGTGGGCGGCAAAGCCAAGGCGCGGAGGGGGGAGCTTTAGGATTAGGACAAAACTCAAAGAACTCCCAAGCAAGCTAGCACTTCAAGCAAAGTACTTCAACTTGACAAGTTAGGGACCAAAGTGACTCAAAAATAAGCCAAATAATACCCAAGACTACTCAAAACTCATAGACACAAAAGAAGAAGGACCCCCAAGACCTTCCAAAGCTGAAAATAGAACAACAACGGAGCACCACGTGCTCAAAACACCGTGGAAGTGCCTTTGGCTAAAATTGCCAAAAAATCCAACATAAGTTGAACCCACGGACCCAAAACATGAATGGGGGTGGTTTTGAAGAGAAATGAGGGCCCTTTTATAGGTTTTCCAAGGCCCTCACCTCCCCTCTTTTAACCTAGGTAACCCTATCAACTTGGATTTTCATCCTTATCTTTTAGGATTTTCACGTAGTTTGGGTTTTACGCTGGTCCAACACTCTAACTATTGGAGATTAACTCCAAATCAAAAACCGATTGCGCCATTAGCTTCAGAAGGCCATTTTTAGACTTGAGGTTCCCCTACCCCCTATTCCAACGCCAAAATCCCACTATAAACTATCGCCAACTGGAGTCAGTAAAAAAGGTAAAAATCTACTTTTTGGAGGTTACCTTTTCTAACAAAGGTGACTAGCCAGGGTGGTCTGGGAGGTCTTAGGGAGTAAAAAAAGATTCTTTGTTGACTTCGTTCCAACTTCGTGTGCTCCCGGGACGCCGGTCAACTCCACGTAAATCCCACCGAGTGGATAATTCGAAGGAATGTCGGTGATTCGGCCGTCTCCCGCTATCGAAACACCATGAAACTCGTCGGGGCGCGTTATTAGCATAAAAGAAACTATCCTAATTTTTAGTGAGATTTTACTGCTACCTAGGTAATTATCATGAATTTCCCATCGTGGTTTTAAGCGGTTGACCGTCCGGAAGGAGTATTTCTTCAATCCAGAAAATTCCGAAACTTCTTGGGGAACCTCTCATGGGGTTTCCCAAGAGATTTTTAAGTTCACATATTGATCTTGCATGTCTTGGTACGGAGGGCAAAAAGATACCTCCGTTGGTTTACCGACAGTCAGGGAATCTTCCGCATACGGGGGAATCTTGGCGAATGGATTTCTCTTTTGATTTCCCGGTATGGTTTAGACCCAAGATCACAATCCGGTGACCGTAGATTCCTCCACTGGCCTGTCTTGCAAAAGTGACACCTGCAAGTTAACAATTGGGATTTCTACTATTCGTCGATGGGATGGGGAAACTGAAACCTCTCTTGGGGAATCTACCTAAGAATTTCCCTAGACTTCCTTCAGACCAATTTAGCCAAGCATGGTCACATGCATAGTGATTTTAGGCTATTTTGGGTAAGAACCCTCAAACTTTCTAGTTCCCACTACTTTTATGGCTCCAACCTATTTACAAGTGGATTTGAGGACTATTCTAAGGAGAAAAGGCTATTTAGGACCAAAGGGCATATTGGTATGTAACATGTCCATTCTGATTTTACACTCTTTTTAGGGGTTTTTTGGGTATAATTACGACATAAATTGCACAATCTAAGAGAAAAGAAGACTATGAGTCCCAAGTGACGAATTGGGAGCTCACATATGGCGGCCATCTGCGGTATGATTTGCAAATTCGTAAGGACCCAGAGTCTTTTGCTACGTCCTATTTGGGCACACCGTCAATTTCTAAGGTTTTGGGGAAGAACTGACTTATTGTTTTGGGGATGACACCTAAGGGCGACAACCTGGAATGCTATCTCTGGCCCCATCAATGTGTAAACAAGTAACTCCGGTGGAATCGAGATATGATCTTGTCATAGAGACGGCTCACTATATGCGTTGCCCACAACTGCCCCATTAAGTAACTGACTCTGACAGAAGTGGATGTCATCAAGATAAGTCTTGATGGCATCGTAAGGGGGAGGGATAAGATTTTTTGTTCATTTTGCTATATTTTCTAGTTTTTAATTTTCTTGTTTTTTCCCCTTCCGCCTCAATCGGAGTTGATTTGGAACTATAGATAATAAAATGTTTCAAAACCACCCTTCCGCCTTCAACGGAGTGAGTTTGGAACTAGAAAGGGAGATAGAATAGAGAGAAATCCCCTATCCGTCTTTGATGCAGCAAATAGGGACCTATAGCCAAAAAATATTTCAAAACCGCCTTCCTCCCTCATCGGAGTGAGTTTGGACTAAAAAGATTTTGAAAGGAGAAAAAATAAAAAGGAAAACATAAACGAAAAGGCAAGTGTGACAAAAGAGGGGGGCAAGGGTCCAAGACCTTAGTGCTTGGGAGCCGCTTGTAAAAGTGTCTCACGCTAGGGAGGTCGGTGGCTGGATTGCCTGGCTGCCACAAGCTCAGGGGTGGCTCTCCCAACAACGGCCCAAAGTTCGAACCCGCGTCGCTGGCCTCACAAATGAGAGCTGTAACACCATTGAGGTAGCCCACCGGTCAACCATGACTGGAGACGTCCGTTGGCTGTTGGGGGCGACATAAATAGGAGTCCCTTCGCTGCGGTGCACATCCCCTCTTTTGCAAATTTTTTTTTTTTTTTTTTTTTTTTTAAAACACAAGGGAAGCGGTTTATAACATTCCGAAGAATGTAAGGACTTGAACGACGATATCCAAGGTATGGATGGCCCTAAAGCTCGGCGAAAGTACTCTGTGAGCGCTCGTTTACCCACCCTTGGTAAAGAAACGAGCACAACCAGGCTCTCGGTAATTAACCGTTCTGACTCGATCTATGGGTGTCTAGCGCCAATCCATTGTGCCTTCCAAGCAATGGATCTTTTCTATACTCCTAAGACTCGCTAATTTGGAAAATGAAGAAAACAAAACGGAACCCTAATTGGAATTGTTATGACTACTAAGTTTGGGTTAAAGCCTACGAAGGCTTAGTGGTTTGGGAGAGGAGTGAAGTCTAGTCTAAACTTATCTATTCTAAATGAAAGAGTACCTTATGCCATTTCTAAAAGTATAAAGCTTGTTCAATTTGGACTCTTCTAGAGGAAGTTATGGACAGATGAAGCTTGACCGCTACTCGGTTCTTCAAACTTCATCCATGCTTTTCTATGGATTACGGATTTTGATTTGACTTGGGATTTGGGCTATGGGCCTGATCTTCTAAGTTTAACCTAATTACCAAGTCTTGACTCAAATGGATGAAATCTTCTAGGGTTCATCCATTACTTGTTCCGGACTTCATCCTTTCTTAACTGCTTAGGGTTTAGGTATTTCTTTAAGCTGGGTTTAGTGTTGAGTTACCCTAAACTTGTTCTAAGATGTTCTAAATCTATACTTAACCTAACTTTAATCTTAAAAGCCCCTAATCCGCCTTCTAATCTTACTTAAGGATCTTAAGTGTGGTTACTAATGTACTAATCTTGGAAACTTAAGACTTGTTCTAAGGAGATCCTGATTTTAGCCTTTTAATTTGATTAATCACATTAGATTCGGGGTTTCCTATCAAAAGTTATCCATGGATGAAGTTTGACCGCTAATCGGTCCTTCAAACTTCATCCGCTAATTAGGGCTAGCCCTAATTTCAAAACTAAATTCTAATTTGACTTTTGGTTCTTAAATTAATTCCTCTTTTTATGTTAGCTTTTTTGTTCCTCTTGGATGAAATTTGTTAGGTTTCATCCAACATGACTCTCTAACTTCATCCGCTCATAACTCCTTCGTTTTAGCTCGGATCTAGACGTGTTTTAGGTTTTCGGAAACCCCTAGCCCTCTACTATAAGATTTTAAAGTTAATTCTAACCTGACTCTGCTTCTTGCCTACTCTAGCTCTCGGCCTCCTTCTAATTATCTTGATAAAACAAAGTTAAACACGGAAGAGTGGGGTGTTTAGGGGCCCACCTCATATTGGAGGTCTTGGATCAAACGGTCGAGGTTCCCCCCCTCGGCCATGTCCCTTCCTCTTGGATTCTTGGCTCCTTGAGTGATTCTTGAATCAGGGAAGATTTGAGAATGAAGTGGTAGAGGCGGTGGAATTTCTTTCTTCTCTTTTTTTCCACCCCTTCTTATACCCACCAACTTGTCTTCCAAAGTTCTTACGTGTTGACTTCGTTCTTACACCTCTTACACCTTGGCCTTTCCAAGGGCTTACGCGGTTGACCTTTCTCTTACGTCCAAGGGCACGCTCTTTGTTACTCTTGCGCTCACCCTTTTAGTGGTCCAAATTTGTTAGTTGAGATTTCCCCCAATCCATCCACTAGTACACCCCTCTCCTATTTCATCTTCCTCCTTGCTTGTGATGCTCAAGGTTTTGGGTTATGGTGTGTGGAGAGCTTAGGTGAGTTGTGCGTGGAGTGATTGTATGAGCTTTTGCAGGTTTTTGTGTGCTTTTAATGATAATTCCTACTACAAGGTGTACCCCCGAATCTTTTTCCCTACTTTTCCTCCTTCTACTTCGAAGATATCTCTACTTCTACCACCCTAGCTTTCCACTTCTACTATCCTAATCTCTTATTTGGTCTACCCCTTTTCTTTCCTACCTCTACCACCCTAATTTCCCATTCATTCTATCCCTCCTTTCCCCATTTAGTCTACCCCTTTTTTCCCCATTTTTTCTTCCTAAAAGGAGAATCAAAAGGAACAAAAAAAAACCCAACACGAACTGGCCGGAGGCGGGGCTGCAAGCACGGAACCGGGCGCGGGTATCGGGCGCGGATACGAGCTGCGGGTATCGGGCGCGGGTACGGGTTGCGGGTGCCGAGCTGCGGATATCGGGCTACGGGTACGGGCTGCTGGTGCTAGGCTGCGGGTACCGGGTCGCGGGTATCGGCTGCTCCGCTTGGGCTGGCTGCCGCAGGGGCTGGCTCTCGCTGTAGGCTAGCTCGGCCCGGTTTTTTCCCTTCCTCTGGACGTTTTCTGAACTTTTGGTAAGTGCCAAAAATAATGACCTAGGCCACTTAAACCAAGGGAAAGCCAAAACTAATCCTAGTTCTACATGAACTTTTGCCTATAACGTTTTTCTAAGTTCTTGGATGCTAAACTTTGAAGGTTTCCAAGAATCTCTTGGAAACTAAACTTTGAACCGAGTTCTCTGGGGAGATCAAGGCCTCGCCATCGAGTTGGGTTTAACACCAACTCTAGGATTTCTCCCTACCCATAGGTTCAAAGCTTCGCCGTATGGCGGGGTTTTTTTAACACGCACTTTAGGACTAGGGGGGGTTAATAGTCAAAGCTTCGTCGTCAACAAAGAGGGCCCACGTGACCACAAGCAATTTCAAAAGAGCAAGGAAACCGTTAGGACATAACCACCCTGGGGGCCCACAACTCCGCCGTACGAGGGGAGGACCACACATCACGGGTCCTTAGAGAGAGTAAAAGAGGTCCCCCACTAAGGGAGAAGCACTCAGAGGTTAATACAAACACGTGGGTTGGACAACACAATCCTTAAACGCTAAAGAGCCCCCGGTGGGCGGCAAAGCCAAGGCGCGGAGGGGGGAGCTTTAGGATTAGGACAAAACTCAAAGAACTCCCAAGCAAGCTAGCACTTCAAGCAAAGTACTTCAACTTGACAAGTTAGGGACCAAAGTGACTCAAAAATAAGCCAAATAATACCCAAGACTACTCAAAACTCATAGACACAAAAGAAGAAGGACCCCCAAGACCTTCCAAAGCTGAAAATAGAACAACAACGGAGCACCACGTGCTCAAAACACCGTGGAAGTGCCTTTGGCTAAAATTGCCAAAAAATCCAACATAAGTTGAACCCACGGACCCAAAACATGAATGGGGGTGGTTTTGAAGAGAAATGAGGGCCCTTTTATAGGTTTTCCAAGGCCCTCACCTCCCCTCTTTTAACCTAGGTAACCCTATCAACTTGGATTTTCATCCTTATCTTTTAGGATTTTCACGTAGTTTGGGTTTTACGCTGGTCCAACACTCTAACTATTGGAGATTAACTCCAAATCAAAAACCGATTGCGCCATTAGCTTCAGAAGGCCATTTTTAGACTTGAGGTTCCCCTACCCCCTATTCCAACGCCAAAATCCCACTATAAACTATCGCCAACTGGAGTCAGTAAAAAAGGTAAAAATCTACTTTTTGGAGGTTACCTTTTCTAACAAAGGTGACTAGCCAGGGTGGTCTGGGAGGTCTTAGGGAGTAAAAAAAGATTCTTTGTTGACTTCGTTCCAACTTCGTGTGCTCCCGGGACGCCGGTCAACTCCACGTAAATCCCACCGAGTGGATAATTCGAAGGAATGTCGGTGATTCGGCCGTCTCCCGCTATCGAAACACCATGAAACTCGTCGGGGCGCGTTATTAGCATAAAAGAAACTATCCTAATTTTTAGTGAGATTTTACTGCTACCTAGGTAATTATCATGAATTTCCCATCGTGGTTTTAAGCGGTTGACCGTCCGGAAGGAGTATTTCTTCAATCCAGAAAATTCCGAAACTTCTTGGGGAACCTCTCATGGGGTTTCCCAAGAGATTTTTAAGTTCACATATTGATCTTGCATGTCTTGGTACGGAGGGCAAAAAGATACCTCCGTTGGTTTACCGACAGTCAGGGAATCTTCCGCATACGGGGGAATCTTGGCGAATGGATTTCTCTTTTGATTTCCCGGTATGGTTTAGACCCAAGATCACAATCCGGTGACCGTAGATTCCTCCACTGGCCTGTCTTGCAAAAGTGACACCTGCAAGTTAACAATTGGGATTTCTACTATTCGTCGATGGGATGGGGAAACTGAAACCTCTCTTGGGGAATCTACCTAAGAATTTCCCTAGACTTCCTTCAGACCAATTTAGCCAAGCATGGTCACATGCATAGTGATTTTAGGCTATTTTGGGTAAGAACCCTCAAACTTTCTAGTTCCCACTACTTTTATGGCTCCAACCTATTTACAAGTGGATTTGAGGACTATTCTAAGGAGAAAAGGCTATTTAGGACCAAAGGGCATATTGGTATGTAACATGTCCATTCTGGTTTTACACTCTTTTTAGGGCTTTTTGTGTATAATTATGACTTAATTTGTACAATCTAAGAAAAAGAAGACTATGAGTCCCAAGTGACGAATTGGGAGCTCACATACTCACAACGGCCCGAGGGCCAAGATCTCATGGCAGTTGCCAACAGATCTTCTTCTGATGGATTCGTCCCCCTCCAACGTATAGAAGAGTCCCAAGAGTGTTGTTTGCGCACCGGTATCTTCATTTGTCTGGTTCTGCAAGTAAATCATTAGAGATCGTCTCTCTGGAAGTTCTCGGCCTTCTTGTTCACGGGGAAGTCGTTGCAATGGCCGTTCCCGACCGGGCTGCTCCGCCTCTTCCTTTCATCGGCGTCGCGAGGCAACCAATATAGCCAAACTGACCAACTCGTTGGGCATTGCGTGCATACCGTCGAAATCCGGGTTGGCCGGCTCGGTCCCCTTGGTTGGTTGAGGAGCTATGCCAGTGGTTGGCTGTGTCAAGGGCCCCTCCATGGGCTCATCTTCTGGTCCAGACTTATGTCCGTCGGTGGATTGTGATACGGTTTCGGCATGGGGTTGGGTGAGGACTTCGTCCTGGAATTTACATGGTAGGTCTCCAAGAGGCTGCGTAGATGGCCCCGAGTGTGTTGGTGAGGATGGCGTCGAAGATGAGGGCTGCATACTGGCTAACAGAGCCGCCTCTTGAAGCGAGACTTGTTCTTCCTCCTCCATTGACTGTGAATTTGCTTCGGTGTCGGTGTGGTCGGTACCTGGTCGGTCAGGGAGGAGGAGTCATGCCAACCGCTCCAATTCCTCCGACGATTCGGTATAGGTACGTGGCCATTCGGGTAATCCCGTACGAGGCCGTGGTGGGGATCAGTTTGACGGCCCCAAGTGTGTGGGCGACGGGGGAGGCGAAGACGAGGAAGATGGAGAAGATGGTGGGGTGTGAGCTCCCAATTTGTCACTTGGGACTTGTAGAATTATTTTTTTGGAAATTTGCAATTTAAAGTTGATAAAAGTATAGAAAAACCCATAAAAAGAGTGTAGAACCGAAATAGGGTTGTGTCATACCCATTATAGTATTTGGTCTAGATTTGTATTTTTTACTTAGAATCCCCCAAACCTTGCCTAAAAATAGTGTAGAAATAACGAAAAGGTTAGATTTGGAGGATTGAAGTCACACAACCCTAAAAGGGCTAAATCCCACCATGAAAGTGGCGATTCATGGCTAGGTCAGTCCGAGGGATCCACAGCGAGGCCACTAGGTCGGGTCCTAGAGTTAGATTTAGAATTCCCCATTAGTTCGACGAATTCCTGAAATCTCGATTGTTAGCATGCAGGAGCCACTCATGCAAGACCGGGCCCGTGGAGGAATCTACAGCCCAAGGATGGTGTTCTAGGGTGAATCCCATGCCAGGAGTCCAACGGCAAAATCGGTTCGCCAAGATTCCTCCACCTGCAAAAGATTCCCGCACCGTCGCTAATTCAAGGAGATGTCCGGTTTAAATCTCCATTGACCAATCGTGCCAAGTACGGAAACACACCCGCACGTCTTTCATGCGACTCCCTGAGAGGTCACGTGAAAATCCCGGCATCTTCCGACTTGCAGAAGAACCTTTTCCGGGTGGTCAACCCTCCTAACCTCCAACGGGAATTTCATGGAAATTACCCAGGTTACAATAAAATCTCACTAAAAATTAGACTAGCTTGTTTTATGTTAATAATGCGCTCCGTGAAGTTTCACGACATTCCGATAGCGGCAAGTACCCGAACCGGCGAGATTCCTCGGGAATTAACCACGTGGCGAGGTCCCCGCCGCGTTGACCGGCATTCCGGGACCATACGATGGCGAAACGAAGTCAACCAAAAGTCCTTCCCGACTCTCTCGCACCTACCGGAGACCCTAGGCTATTCACATTTCTCAAAATAAGAGACCCCCAAGATCTAGGATTTTACCACGATTTGGTTTTTAAACTAAATTAGCCTACGATGGGTTTTTGGCCTCGGTACGGGGGGCAGAGGGGTTTAGGACTAAACACGACGATCTGGATCCAACAGCGCAATCCGTTTGGCGATTGGAGCTAATCTCCAAAAGTTAGGATGTTGGTCCAGCATAGATGATAGAAGTAGAAATTTAGGATGTAGGATGAAAATCTTTGAGGACGAGGATGAAAATCCCCGTTGATAAGGTTACCTTAGAACTCTAGAGGGAGGGGTGAGCCCTTGGAAACCTATATAAGGGCCCCATTTCTCTCTCTAGAACACCCCCAATTCTTGTTTTGGGTCCGTGGGTCCAAGTGATTTTGGATATTTTGGCGTTTGAAGCCAAAAACCTCTACGGTGTTTTCGGAGCACTTTTGGCTCCATTGTTGCTTATTTTCAAGCTTTGAAGGTCCTTGGGGGTCCTTCTACCTTGCTTTGTGTACTCTTTTGTGAAGTTGTTGGCATCTTGTTGTAAGTGGAGAGCTTCTCTCTCCCTCTTGTACGTGTTGTGGTCTAACTTGTGAAGTTTAAGAGTCTTTTTTTTTGTATCTTGCACTAATCCTAAAGTCACCCCCCACCATACCTTGGCGATGCCGCTTTGGGGGGCCTTTAGCGTGTGAGCTTTGTGTTGCCACGTGGTCTAACTTGTGTGTTTTCCTCTTTGTGTTCTTTTTCTTACACCCTCTTCTAACCTTCTCCTTGTTGAGTGGACCCCCCTCCGGGATGGCGAAGCTTTTAACTCACGTGTGGTTTTTTTCTTTAAAAGTTTAGCTTTTCCCTTTTCTAAAGTCTCTCTCATTGTGTGGACCCCCCTCCGGGACGGCGAAGCTTTGAACTCATGTGTGGTTTTCTTTCAAAGTTTAGCTTTTTCCCTCTTCTAAAGTCTCTCTCATCGTGTGGACCCCCCTTGGGAACGGCGAAGCTTCGAACTAGTGACAAAGTAGAAGTCCTAAAGCGTGTGTTAAAAGTGTAGACGGCGGAGCTTTGAACCCCCGAGGAATCAAGAAGTCCTAAAGTTGGTGTTAAAACCAATTTCACGACAAAGCTTTGCACCTCCCCCGTGTTTAGATCCAAAGTCTAGTTTCCAAGAACTTTGTGGAAACCTCCAGAGTTTAGCTTCCAAGATATGTAGGTTCCTTTGCAATTAGTGAAGTTTAGTGGTTCCCCAAAGTGTTATTTAGTTAGTTGTATCCCAAAAATCTTAGTGGATCTAGCACCCCCCAAAGTTCTATCCCCCCCTAGGTTAGCAAGAATCTAGTCTTTTTATTTAGCCTTAGCCAAAATTCCAGTCTCTTTAGCCTTAGTCAAGAATATAGTCTTTTTATTTAGCCTCAGCCAAAATTCCAGTCTTTTAGCCTTAGTCAGAAATCGAGTTTCCAGAACCAGCATACGGCCAACCAACATCAGAACCAGCATACGAGCCAGCCAACATCAGAACCAGCATAACGAGCCAGCCAACATCAGACCAGCATAACGAGCCAGCCAACAAGCAGAACCAGCATAACAGAAAAAAAAATTAATTAATTAATTAAAAATTTTAATTAATTAATTTGGCCGACCCCCAAGCCAGCCAGCCGAGAAGGCCAGCCAGTCGGAGGGCCAGCAGGCTCTCGGTAAAATAGGGGAGGCTGGGGCCATTCGGGCTTCTCCCCAAAATTTTGATTCTCTCTCTTTTTATTTTATTTTTGGTTTTCCCAAACCAGAACACAAACAAAGACAAACCAAACCAAAAGCATGTTGGACTAATTTTGTGCTAAGTGGGGTTGAAATAGGATTAGGGCAAAAAATACAAAAGGGAGGAGGGAGAAATAGAGGTTGCCATTCCACGCGCCACCTGCACAAAAACATCCGATCCAACCTGCATCACCACTCACACCTACACACAATGGAAGGAAATTAGGGAGAAGGATGTGTTATAGGAGTGGAAAGGAGAGAGACGATGAATAGTGCCTAATTAGGAGATTAGGTAGGAAATCTAGAAGAACTCCTTGCAACCGTTGGGAGGAGGATTAGGATGACACAAAGCAAGGTTGCGTAAGAGGGTTGGAAGAACATTTAAACCCTTCTCGTAGTTTGAAACCATAGTGTAAGACTCATAAAAGCTTAGGTGGAATAGTGCTAGTGTAGAAGAGAGGGGAAGAAAGAAAGAAAGGAAGAAGGGAAAGAGGGAGTTTAGATCATCAAAAATTGTAATATTTTCTCAATAAGCGGTGAGCTCGGAAAAAATTCAAAATAAAGCCAAAGACTACCATGGAGTGTGAGGATGTACACGTGGACGTGGACGAAGTTATTTCCGACACCGGTAGTGAAGAGGTGAGTTTTTGATTTAATCTTTGATGTTTCTCCCTAATTAGCATTTATTTTCCTAATCAGCCCTTAGAGCGTGATTAGCACCCGAGATTAGTGCAAATTAGAAGTTTAGATTCAATAAGTTATAGATTAGCGATAGGGGTTTCCAAAAACATCTTATAATTAAGATTTGACCGTAAATTGACCGCGTTAGGTTAAGTTAAGCGGTACGGGGTAGAACGGAGGAATTTTAATTAAATTTGAACCACAAGGAACAATGGACGGAAATTAGGATTAGATTAGAAGGAGGATTTAGGATTAAAATTAAAGATCAAATAACGGGTTAAAAACCTAGAGTTAAATTAAGATTTTAATTAGGGAAGTAAAATTCAAAAGTCGAAATTTGGAGTTAACTTTGGGAGGTAAAAAGTAGAGTAGGAAATAGAAGTCAAAAGTAGAATCCACTTAGGAAGTAGATTGTTGAGTTAGGAATAGAGTTAAAATTAGAAGTCAAAACCCTAGAGTTAAAAGTTGGAATTAAATTTAGGAGGGTAACATTTAGAGTTAATCCAGGATTAAAACGATAGGATTAAATTTGGAAGTAGAAGTCAAAAGTCAAAAGTCAAAAGTTTAGATTAAATTTAAAGGTTAAATTTTAGAGTCAATTGGGGAGTAAAAGGTTAGAGTCAAAAGCTAAAAGTAGAAGTTAAAACTTAGAGGTAGAAGTTAAATTTTAGAGTTAGTTGGAAGTAGAAAAATCTAGAGTCAAAGTGAAAACGTAGAGTTAAACCTGGAGGATAAGATTGGGAATTAATTTTAGAAGTAAAAATTTAGAGTTAAAAGTCAAAAACCTAGAGTTAAATTAGGAGTAAAAATCTACAGTAAAAAGGTGAAAAGTTAGAGTTAACTTTAGCGGGTAAATCTTAGAGTAGTTTAGAAATAAGAACATAGAATTAAAAGTGAAACTTAGAATTACCCTAGAAGGTTAAAACTTGGAAGTTAGGAGTTGAAGTTGATTTAGAAGTAAAAACCTAGAGTTAAAAGTCAAAACCGTAGAGTTAAATTTAGAAGGATAAATTTAGAATAGAATAGAGGAGTAAAAACTTAGAGTTAAAAGTTAAACCTAGAGTTAAATTCCGAGGATAAATTTCAGAGTTAAATTAAGAGTAAAAATCTAGAGTTTCATTTAGAGGTCGAAAATTAGAGTAAGAGTTGAACTTTAGAATTAGTCTTTAAAAGTAGAACTTCTAGGTGGAGTCTTAAAACCCCACGATAGTCTTAGAGGTTCATGGAAGGAACATAGGGGTTTCCCTTTTTACGTAGTTAGGGACGTTAGAAATGACGCCAACTACCCAGTCTACCCTCGACATAGGATAGATAGTTAGAGAGTCAGGATTTCACCATCACTCTGAACATCGCAGTTAACTTGTGAGTTACTACATGCATTACTAATTATTCGCTGCCATCTACGACCCTTAGGAAACGTTAGCAAAAAAGATACATTGCTTGGAAGGCACAGTGAACCGTGCTTACAACACCCCCATATATTAAAAAAGTGGATAAAGGCATAGAACCTGGTCGGTGTTCGCTCTATTACCAAAGGTGGGTAATCTAGCGCCCACATGGGGTCGATGGTATTGGCCCTGGGATGACATCTTTTTGACCTGGCATGAGGCCCTATTCTATACTATCCCTCTAGAGTGTTGGTGATTGCCTAACGATGAGGCTGGGCGAAGAAAGTGGAAATTGATCCGCCCTTGATGGAGCAAAGTGGACTGAAGGAAAATGGAAGGGATGAAGATGAGAAAAGGAGGAGGGAAGATGGAAGCCCAGATCTCACTAGAGAAGGCTCGCTCACTCGAGAAGGCTCTAGACTAGGACGTAGATGACATTCTCCCAGGTACCTGCTTAAGTGGTGACTGGAAGCAAAAGTGGCCAAGGATTGCGTAGCGTGCGGTCAAGACATGCCTGGCCAAAGTGGGAGCGAATGTAGTTGGTGAAGCGTAGCTTCTCAATGACTTGAACCCTGATGGTGAATGCTCCAAATGGGAGAGACGACGGTGGCTCATACCAACCGCGGTCCATCTGCTAATCTATGTACCTGCACATCACAGCAAACTAGCATACAAAGACAAGGGTTCCACCCTTGCTCTTATACTAGGGCGTGAAGGACTCGGTACGGAAATCCCTGTTAGTCGTCTTTTCAGCTCTACTTCTACAGCGTATATTACGACGATCTAACGAGATTTTAGTGTCGCCTCAAACCAGCCACCTTTTCAACACTGCGGTATATATTATGCTCGGTCTGGTGAGTAAATGCCCACTCAAGCTAGCTGTTTTTTCAGCCTCCTCGGCATCTATTACAACAGTCTAGCGAGTATAGCAAGATCCCCCCTGCTAGACGTCTTTTTAGCACTACGGCGTATATTCCGTCCTTCTAGTGGCAATGGATCTGAAATGGGGAGCTGTATCTAGCTCAACCCTTAACGCTACCTTCTGACAGGCGGGTGAGGCATGAGGACTTTGCCATCATCCATCTACCCTGACCTGACCTCCTAAGAAGGCACGAGACTAAAACAAGACAAACAGTGTTGGCTGACCCAGAGGCTTTTTTTTTTACGTTAGATGTAAATTCCGTTGTAAGTCTTAATACTTACAGGGAGATCTAAGAACTAACAACCAACTGACTGTATGGATCGTTTTGGTTGAAAGATTTTTTATGGATTTTTATATGTTTTATCTAGTTAGTCTTTTTAACAATCCCAATGGTAATGTTAACAAATGACAGCTATTGAATTTTTTTGGTCGGAGGCATATATAGCTTTTCTATCTTATCCAAACTACTTAGAAAAGAGAACGGGGGGGTTATCTTTAATACCTTGGACAGAAAACCGATTAAATCGGATCGGGGGTTGTCATACCCGATATTCCTTGCAGCGGCCCCCATTGGTCCGTGTGGGAAATTGGGAACCATCCAGATTCTGTAACTGGAGGGAATTGTTGGCGAAGGTCTCTTGTATGATATAGGGGCCGGTCCACAATGCGTCAAATTTCCGTGGAAACTCCATCTTCCTGGCATCCTGCAACATAACCCACATCTCGAATTCCAGAGTGTGTACCTTTGCCCTCTTGTCGAATGCCAATTTCCGGCGTCTCTGGATGCTCTCCACATGCTGAGAAGACGCCCTCCTCGATTCGCTTAGGGCCTCCAGTCGTTCCAACCGGTCGCGTAGTGACTGACTATCGTCTAGTCTCTCGTCGATGGCGATGCGTAAAGACTGGACTTCGAATTCGATGGGCAGAATAGCTTCTACCCCGTACATCAAAGAAAAAGGAGTGGCCCATGTGGTTACCTTGTAAGCAGTGCGGTAGGCCCATAGGGCAGGGATCAGCTTGACATCCCAATCCCGCTTGCTGTCGGACACTGTCTTGTGGAGGATGCGGACCAGGGTTTGGTTAACCCTCTCCGTATTCCCATTGGTCTGGGGGTGGTACGGAGTTGTCTTCCGATGATTGATTTGAAACATCTCTGTCATGAGCTCGATGGTTTCGTTGAGGAAGTGGGATCCGCGATCACTGACTAGGACTTTAGGACACCCGAATCGAGAGATGATGTTTTCATAGAGGAAGATGGCAGTCTGCTTCCCATCGGCTTTTTTAACTGCCTTAGCCTCTGCCCACTTAGTCAAATATTCGGTGGCGACAATGACGTATTGGTTTCGTTGTGACGATATTGGAGCGAAAGGCCCCACATAATCGATGCCCCATTTCTCCAACGGGGCAATGGGCAGCGATGGATGGAGTGGGAGGTCCATCCGAGTATCATTTCGAGCATAATGCTGACAGGCGTCGCACCCCTTAGTGTGAGCCTCTGCATCTGCAAATAGAGTCGGCCAAAAGTAACTTGCCCGGAGTATCTTCTGAGCAGTTAGACGGCCCGAAAAGTGACCTCCACATGCACTGCCATGGTATGCTTCCAAAATGGATGGTACTTCGTCATAGGAGACGCAACGACAAAGAATCCCATCGATGCCTCACCGATATAATCTATTGCCGAGGAGGGCGAAATGCGTACTATTGACCCGGATCTTCCGGCGCTCGTTCTTTTCTAAACCCTCGGGGTACTGCTAGGTGCTCAAAAACTGGGCCAAGTGTTCGTACCAAGCAGGAACTGCACGAACCAAGAAGAGCCGTTCGTCGGGGAAGTCATCACTGAGTTCTTCAGTCCCTACTTCTCCAGTGATTCGTGACAGGTGATCGGCCCTTTCATGCCTCTTACCGGCTTTATATTCCATCGTATAATCAAACTTGGACAGGAGTAAGACCCACCTGGCCAGTCTTCCACTTAACTCAGCCTTGTTTACGATGTACTTAATGGCCATGTGGTCAACGTAGAAGACCACCGAATTAGCAAGTAGGTAGTGTCGATATTTTTTGACGACAAAAATCATAGCGAGGCACTCCCTCTCAGTGGCATTATAGTTGCGTTTGCTAGTGTCAGTTGTCGACTGGAGAAGGCAATGGGGTGCTGTGAGCTCCCAATTCGTCACTTGGGACTCATAGTCTTCTTTTTTCTTAGATTGTGCAATTTATGTCGTAATTATACCCAAAAAAACCCTAAAAAGAGTGTAAAACCAGAATGGACATGTTACATACCAATATGCCCTTTGGTCCTAAATAGCCTTTTCTCCTTAGAATAGTCCTAAAATCCACTTGTAAATAGGTTGGAGCCATAGAAGTAGTGGGAACTAGAAGGTTTGAGGGTTCTTACCCAAAATAGCCTAAAATCACTATGCATGTGACCAAGCTGGGCTAAATTGGTCTGAGGGAAGTCTAGGGAGATTCTTAGGTACATTCCCCAAGAGAGGTTTCAGTTTCCCCATCCCATCGACGAATAGTAGAAACCCCAATTGTTAACTTGCAGGTGTCACATTCGCAAGACAGGCCAGTGGAGGAATCTATGGTCACCGGATTGTGATCTTGGTTCTAAACCATACTGGAAAGTCAAAAGCGAAATCCATTCGCCAAGATTCCTTCGTATGCGGAAGATTCCCTGACTGTCGGTAAACCAACGGAGGTATCTTTTTGCCCTCCGTACCAAGACATGCAAGATCAAAATGTGAACTTGCAAATCTCTTGGGAAACCCCATGAGAGGTTCCCCAAGAAGTTTCGGAATTTTCTAGATTGAAGAAATACTCCTTCCGGACGGTCAACCGCCTAAAACCACGATGGGAAATTCACGATAATTACCCAAGTAGCGGTAAAATCTCACTAAAAATTAGGATAGTTTCTTTTATGCTAATAACGCGCCCCGACGAGTTTCATGGTGTTTCGATAGCGGGAGACGGCCGAATCACCGACATTCCTTCGAATTATCCACGTGGCGGGATTTACGTGGAGTTGACCGGCGTCTCGGGAGCACACGAAGTCAGAACGAAGTCAATGAAGGGTCTTTTCTTACTCCCTAAGACCTCCCAGACCACCCTGGCTAGTCACCTTTGTCAGAAAAGGTAACCTCCAAAAAGTAGATTTTTACCTTTTTTACTAACTCCAGTTGGCGATAGTTTACGGTGGGATTTTGGCGTTGGAATAGGGGGTAGGGGAACCTCAGGACTAAAAATGGCCTTCTGAAGCCAATGGCGCAATCGGTTTTTGATTTGGAGTTAATCTCCAAGAGTTAGAGTGTTGGACCAGCGTAAAACCCAAACTACGTGAAAATCCTAAAAGATAAGGATGAAAATCCAAGTTGATAGGGTTACCTAGGTTAAAAGAGGGGAGGTGAGGGCCTTGGGAAACCTATAAAAGGGCCCTCATTTCTCTTCAAAACCACCTCCATTCATGTTTTGGGTCCGTGGATTCAACTTATGTTGGATTTTTTGGCAATTTTAGCCAAAGGCACTTCCACGGTGTTTTGAGCACGTGGTGCTCCGTTGTTGTTCTATTTTCAGCTTTTGAAGGTCTTGGGGGTCCTTCTTCTTTTGTGTCTATGAGTTTTGAGTAGTCTTGGGTATTATTTGGCTTATTGTTGAGTCACTTTGGTCACTAACTTGTCAGTTGAAGTACTTATTTGAAGCACTAACTTGCTTGGGAGTTCTTTGAGTTTTATCCTGATCCTAAAGCTCCCCCCGCAGCGCCTTGGCTTTGCCGCCCACTGGGGGGTCTTTTAGTGTTTAAAGATTGTGTTTTCTGACCCGCGTGTCTAGATTAACCTCCGAGTGTTCTCTCTCAGTCGGAGAACTCTTTTGCTTTCTCTAAAAACCCTTGGTGTGTGGTCCTCCCCCCGTACGGTGGAGTTGTGGGCCCCCCAGGGTGGTTATGTTCTAACGGTTTTCTTCCTCTTTTGAAATTGTTTGTGGTCACGTGAGCCTCCTTGTTGACGGCGAAGCTTTGACTATTAACCCCCCCTAGTCCTAGAGTGCGTGTTAAAAACTCGCCATACGGCGAAGCTTTGAACCTACGGATAGGGAGAAATCCTAGAGTTGGTGTTAAACCCAATTCGACGGCGAAGCCTTGATCTCCCCAAAGAACTCGGTTCAAAGTTTAGTTTCCAAGACAAGCTTGGAAACTCTCAAAGTTTAGCCTCCAAGAAATAGGTTCTACGAAAGGGTAAACTCTCCCTTAGGGGTAGACTAAGTTAGGCTTAGGATCTGGTAAAAACATTATCGTACCCCCCCCCGGGAGTAGACTAGGTTAGGATTTAGAATTAGGTGAAATTATCATAAATCCCGACTCCCCCGGCAGCTGGACTCCCAACCCCGGCAAGCAGCTGGACTCCCAACTCTCCCGGCAGCTGGACCCCGACTCCCCGGCAGCTGGACCCGACCTCGGCAAGCAGCTAGACTCCCGACTCCCCCAGCAAGACCCGGACCCAACTCCCCGGCAAGACCCGGACCCGACCCCCGGCGAGACCCGGATCCCGACCCCGGCAGCAGTTGGACTCCCGACTCCCCGGCAACAGCTGTACTCCCGACTCCCCCGTCCAGATCGGTCCTTTGGTCTGGTTGTTCTCTTTTTTTTGGGTACTTTTAGTTGATTAGAAAGGATAATTAGGAAAGGAAATTATGATAGTAGAGGTAGGAGGGGAAAAAGAGGAAGACTAAATAGGAAATTAGGATAGTTGAAGTGGGGATATCCTCAAAGTGGAAGGAGGAAAATGGAGAAAGTAGATTAAGGGGTACGTGTTGTAGTAGAAATTGTCATTAAAACACACAAACAACCTGCAAAAGCTCACACAATCACTCCACGCACGACTCACCCAAGCTCTCCACACACCATGACCAAAAAACCTTGAGCATCACAAGCAAAGAGGGAGATGAAATAGGAGAGAAGCATGCTAGTGGATGGATTAGGGAAATCTCAACTAACAAATTTGGACCACTAAAGGAGTGAGCGTAAGAGTAAAAAAGAGCGTGCCCTTGGAGTGTAAGAGAGAGGTCAACCACATAAGCACTTGGAAAGGCCAAGGTGTAAGAGGTGTAAGAGCAAAGTCAACGTGTAAAGAACTTTGGAAGACAAAGTCGGTTGGGGTAAGAAGGGGTGGCAAGAAGAAGGAGAAAGAAATTCCACCGCATCTACCACTTCGTCCCAAAATCTTCTCCAATCCAAGAATCACTCAAGGAGCCAAGAATCCAAGAGGGAGGGACATGGCCGAGGGGGGGAACCTCGACCGTTTGATCCAAGACCTCCAATATGAGGTGGGCCCCTAAACACCTCACTCTTCCGTGTTCAACTTTGTTTTATCAAGATTATTAGGAGGAGGCCGAGAGTTAGAGTAGGGAAGAACCAAAGTCAGGGTTAAACTAAGTTTAGAACATTGTACTAGATGTTCCCGGGATTCCAAAAAGTCATCATTCATCCAAATCCGAGCTAAAACGAAGGAGTTATGGGCGGATGAAGTTAGGGAGTCATGTTGGATGAAACTTAGCAAAATTCATCTAAGAGGAACAAGGAATAGTATTTGAAAAGATAAGTGATTAGGAACCCAACCGTGAAATTAGAAGTTAGTTTCGGAATTAAGGCTAGCCGTAATTAGCAGATGAAGTTTGAAGGACCGATTAGCGGTCAAACTTCATCCATGGATAACTTTTGATAGGAAAACCCAAATCTAATGTGATTAGTCAAAGTAGAAATCTAAAATCAGGATCTCCTCGGAACAAGTCTTAAATTCTACGATTAATACATTGGTAACCACACTTAAAATCCTTAAGTAAGATTAGAAGGCGGATTAAGGGCTTTTAAGATTAAGGTTAAGGTTAAGTATAGATTTAGAACATCTTAGAACAAGTTTAGGGTAACCCAAAACTAAACCCAGCTTAAGGAAATACCTAAACCTCAAGCAGTTAAGAAGGGATGAAGTTTGGAACAAGTAATGGATGAACCCTAGAAGATTTCATCCATTTGAATCAAGACTTAGTAATTAGGTTAACATTAGATGGTCAGGCCCATAGCCCAAATCCCAAGTCAAATCGAAATCCGGAGTCCATAGAAAAGTATGGATGAAGTTTGAAGGACCGAGTAGCGGTCAAACTTCATCCGTCCATAACTCTCTCTAGGAGAGTCCAAATCCAACAAGCTTTATACTTTTAGAAATGGCATGAGGTACTCTTTCATTTAGGATAGATAAGCTTAGACTAAGATCAACTCTTCTCCTAAACTACCAAGCCCTCTTAGGCTTTGATTCAAACTTAGCAATTATAGCAATTCCAATTAGGGTTCCGTTTTGTTTCCTTCATTTTCCAAATTAGCAAGTCTTAGGAGTATAGAAAAGATCCATTGCTTGGAAGGCACAATGGATTGGCGCTAGACACCCATAGATCGAGTCAGAACGGTTAATTACCGAGAGCCTGGTTGTGCTCGTTTCTTTACCAAGGGTGGGTAAACAAGCGCTCACATAATGGTGCATCTGCCGAGAGACTAGCATAGGTCCCTGTCAATTACGTTGAAGACTAACAATCAAGTACATACAAAGGGAGAAGAGCCAGAGCAGTGTCTTGAGTCGATACAGCTTGACTACTCCGACCATCGTCGACTTCAGCCAAAGAAGCCATACCGGGACAACGAGGGCGGCTATAGTGACTCCGAGAACAACAAGCTGCTTCCAGTGGAAGACCTACTGCTTGGCCCTGATCAGTTGGGGGTGTCCTTCGAATACTGGGAACACTTGGCGTGCCAATACTTGTTTAGTCCAAACCAGCACACTCCCTCCATCGTTCGAGCCTTTGAAGCCGGAGTCTTTGGGGTAGCTGAGGAGGAGATTGCCAAGTGCCTCTCCTTCTATTGGGAAGTGGTACTTGCCATTTGGAGGTTCGAGAACGCTTATATCAAGGCGTGTTTCAACGCCAACCTCCCTTCCTATCGAACGTACAACCCCCTCACGGAGGTGCCCTACGTCGGCATACGATACCGGTCCCCGACCCCACTCTGCAACGAAGTTGGCCGATACTTCCAATTCGTTCAACCAGCCGTGGATTTCGACCACTTCCTCGAGAACCCCTACACCCAGTCGGAGGATTTCCGTACGTGGCACAACGGGATCAGCCAATTGGCCCTAGACTGCTGCCACGGCATATCATCACGACTTATACCAGCCACATTGGACGCGGCTCACCAGCTGCGGTACATTACGGAGTACGCCTCCGCTTGCGAGCCTTGTCAAGACGCGGAGGACTTCAAGGTCTCCAACTTCAACCTGCCTGGAGACGAGTGGATCCACCAGCCTCGTTATCACCCGCTACACTACAAGTATCCGAGCCGTGGGAAGAGGAGCCGTCTTGAACGACTCAAGCACGCGACCTTCTTCACCAACGCTGCCTCGTGGACCCGACACTTGCCAGCGATCACTGCAATTGAAGATCAACAGGCTCCGTTCTTCTTCGAAATACGCCCTACTGCGTGCGAGATAGTCACGACGTTGATTTGCGCCGACCAAGTCATAGCCCCAGCCTAGGCTAGCGTTGGTCCCCGCTTGCAGTTCATTTACCTTTGCTTGTATCGCTTCTATATTCTATATACATGTGTGGATTTGTTTGGTGTGAATCAAGACTCAGATAGATGCCACCTAGACCTTCCGTCACCCCAATCTCCGACAGGATACTGCGACCTAAAAGAGGAGCGGGAAGCTCAGCTCGATCTAGGCCGCCAAGTCCCTCTCCGTCCCGATCGTACCACGAAATTAGCTCCCCGGATTCATTCCAGAGGGTAAGCTCACCCAATTCCTCTGAAGGGATAGGTGACCATGAGGCCCAAGGGCCTCCAATACCACTTGGACCACCGGGCAGCGGCGACTTCCCGCCAGTAGGAGCTGCTGACGTCCCACCAATACCAAGGGCGGATCCCATAATGCGTCCAAGGGGGTTACCCATCTTGGTACCCCAAGGACTGCGAGAGATCTCGGTTCCCCATCACCTTCCTAAGTTCTCGGGATCTCCGAATAATGATCCCACCGTTCATATCGAACGGTTTCAAGAGATTCTCACTTCTCACTTAGTCACTCACCCAGGTTACTACCTGATCTGGTTTCTTAACACCCTGACTGGGACGGCTTACTCTTGGTACCGTTCACACAGGGAAGGAATCTTCACCACGTGGGAGGAGCTGTCGAATGCCTTCCTTGGCTATTTTCGACCAGAGATGGGGCAGCAGCAAGCCTTGGCAGCCTTGTCCGATATTTGCCAAGGACCAACCGAGGACCTCTCGGCTTATATCCACAGGTTCCAAATTGTGTGTACCCGATACGTGGGGAACTTCCTCGACGACGGGACCGTTCGGAACTTCTTCATCCAAGGAGTTGACTCTCCGACCACCATCCGGGACATTCTCTCCCGAAGGCCGCGGTCCCTTGAGGATGCCCTACGGGCCGCCCAAGACGTTGAGGTTATCAACAAGGAAAACGAAAGGATGGTACGGCGGGGGCATGACCCCATACCAGCCTTCATTCCAGTGCACCACCACGAGTCAGCCGCGGCACTGTATCGCTTGCCCTCCAAGGTCAATGGGATGTACCTAGACCCCTTGGCCGCACAAGAGCCAATGATGCTGCTGACTGGACCAGTGGAGCAGATTCGTACCGAGGTACGAAAAGCCTCCAACGACATGGCCCGTGCAGTGCGAGAATTGACCGAGCAGATGGCTTGCCTCGTGAAGGGACAACAAGGGTCCCAAAACCTTCCAAAGTACCATGAATCAAGGTCACACACCTCCGGCAATTGGTGCAACTATTGCGGCCAGCCCAATCACACGTCCCCATTTTGTCCTCTACTCAAGGACAATCCACCATGACACCGACCCCATGGCCCAGCTCAGCCATATCGACATCCGAATGCGCAGCAGCAGACACACAACAACAACTCATTTGACAGACAACAAGCCAGCTGCCCCTCGTGCAAGAGAGTGCACGGTCCGGGCCAGTGTTGGACCCAGAACAACGTCATCTGCGAGCGGTGCGGGGATTTTCATCCCACCGTCCGATGCACTGTCCCTGATAAGGTGATTCCATTAGTATTTCCTAAGGCAGATTATACCAAGTAGGCCCAGGATAACCTCAGGGGGGTTCGGTTCACCGAACCTCGAGATACGACGGGACCACCAAATATGTACTATGATCACTCTAACAACAGGCAGACCCAAGCCGCCCCAGCGGCGGTACAAACAACCCAAGGGGTTGTTCCCTTGGCACCTGCCCAAGGCACCCAAGATGCTAGGTTTGTGGCTACCGAAGCATCTGAGGGTCCAAGAGTGACGGAGTTTCAAAACACTTTGTATGTAGCCCTTGAGACCTCAGATATGGAGGTCGTCCACAAGTCCCTACCCGCATTGGTTGTCACAAGGGGAGGGGCAAAGACCGGTCTACCACCAGCAGCCGAGCCTGAGGAGATTGAGTCGCCAGAGTCAAGCTCCCACAGCAGTATGCACCTGCACTCGTCCCAAGACTCCCCCCAATTCTCTGACTTGTAGAGCACTCTGAAGGAGGCAGCTAAGGAGGTCCGATTCGAGGAAAACTTGCCCACTCATACTGAGATGAACGAAGATGAGTACCAGTTCGTGTCCAAGGGGACACCCTTTTACCCTCCGAGCCCCAGGTTTACCACGAGGCCCAAGAGGAACACCAATCCTGCGGACCCATATAGTCTATGGGACGATTTGGCTAAAGCCAAGGCCAACATTTCGTTTGGTCAACTGATCAAAACTGCCCCGGCTTTACGGAAACAGTTGAAGGAAGGGGCTACGATCCCTCGCACTCCAAAGCCGGTAGGTCACGTTAACAAGGTGGAGCCAGCACTCGCGCCATCCATCCCCGACTCCAACATAGAGGGATCCGAAACCTTGGTGAAAAAGCCCAAGAAGGATCTCTATGACTCCAAGGAGATCTTTGAACCGGTCGAGATCGACGTCGAGATCGTGGACAAGATCATTCCAAAAGCATTGGTGGACGACGGGAGCGGGGTTAACATCATGCCGGCCTTCACCATGCGTAAGTTGGGATTAGTGTGGGCGCTAGATTACCCACCCTTGGTAATAAAGCGAACACCGACCAGGTTCTATGCCTTTATCTACAATTTTTAATATATGGGGTTGATGTGAGCGCGGTCCACTGTGCCTTCCAAGCAATGGATCTTTTTTGCTAACGTTTCCTAAGTGTCGTGGATGGCAGCGAATAATTAGAATGCATGTAATAACTCACAAGGTAACTGCAAGCTCAGGGGTAATGGTAAACTTCTAACTCCCTAACTATCTATCCTATGTCGAGGGTCGACTGGGTAGTTGGCGTCATTTCTAACGTCCCTAACTACGTAAAAAGGGGAACCCCTATGTTCCTTCCATGAACCCCTAAGACTATCTTGGGTTTCTAAGACTCCACCTAGAAGTTCTACTTTTAAAAGCTACCCCTAAAGTTCCAACTTCGGAATGTAACTCTAGATTTTACTTCTTTAACTTGATTCTTAAATATTAACTACCGACTTGTGCTCGATGTTTTGCCTTTTGACTCTAGGTTTCTATTCCTAACTTAACTCTAAGATTTACTCTTGAATTTTAACTCTATGTTTTTGACTTTTAACTCTAAATTTTTACTCCTAAATTAACTCTAAGATTTACCCTTGAATTCTAACTCTAGGTTTGACTCTACGTTTTCACTTTTACTCTAGAGGTTTCCTACTTCCAACAACTAACTCTAACTTTAACTTCTACCTCTAACTTTTAACTTCTACTTTCAGCTTTTCACTCTAACTTTTTACTCCCCAATTGATTCTAAAGTTTAACCTTTAAATTTAATCTTAACTTTTTACTTTTTACTTCCCACTTTAATCCTATCGTTTTAATCCTAGATGAACTCTAAATGTTACTCCAAGTTTTGACTTCTACTTTTTACTCTATTCCTAACCCAAACATCTACTTTTTAAGTTGATTTTCAATTCTACTGTTGACCTCTACTTTCTACTCTAATTTTGACTCCCTAAGCAACTCTAAACTCTTACATGAACCTATCCTAAGATTTGACTTGAGAGTTTAAACCCCTAAGTTAAAATTCCAAATTAATTCTATTTTTAACTCCCCCAAAGTTAACTCTAGATTTTAACCTTTGAGGTTTAACTTTTAAAAATTAAAATGTAATTTGACTCTAATTCTAACTGCTAAGTAATCCCTAATTTTAATCTAAATCCTCTTTCTACCCTACATTCCTAAGTTCCGTCCATGGTTCTTTTTGGATGAAATGTTATTCAAAATTCCTCCGTTCTACCCCCTACCGCTTAACTTAGCTTAACGTGGTCAGTTTACGGTCAAATCTTAAGTGTAATATGTTTTTGGAAACCTCTATCACTAATCTATAACTTTTTGAATCTAAACTTCTGATTTGCACTAATCTCGGGTGCTAATCACGCTCTAAGGGCTGATTAGGAAAATAAATGCTAATTAGGGAAAAACATCAAAGATTAAATCAAAAACTCACCTCTTCACTACTGGTGTTGGAAATAACTTCGTCCACGTCCACGTGTACGTCCTCACGCTCCATGGTGGTCTTTGGTTTTGTTTTGAATTTTCTCCAAGTTCACCGCTTATTTAGAAGTTATTACAATTTTTGGATGATCTAAACTCCTTCTTTCCTCTTCCCCTTTCTTTTCTTTCTTCCTCTTTCTTCTACTCTAGCACTATTCCACCTAAGCTTTTATGAGTCTTACACTATGGTTTCAAACTCCAAGGAGGTGTTTAAGAGGCCAACTATCCTCTTACACAATTTGCCTTTGTGTCATCCTAATCCTCCTCCCAACGGTCACCACAAATTCTCAAGATTTCCCTCCCTAAGTCTACCTAGGCTTAGACCTAGGTCACTATTTATCGTCTTTCTCCTTTTTGTTCTCTACTTCATCTCCTTCTTTCTAATCTCCCTCCATTGCTCATGTGTGTATTTGGTTGGTTAGAATGGAGGTTTCAAGTGTGCGTGCAGGTGTGACGTGGAGGGTACAATTATGTGTGTAGGAGTGATGTGAGGTGTTGACTCTCTTCCTTCCCCTACCTTGTTCTTTAGTAACAACTTGGACGTTTTGGAATTTGGGCCTTGGATCCTCACTGGGTTTAACTGGTTTTCTAAACTAGCTCTATCACTGATTTCCTAAACTAGATCTATAACTAATTTCCTAAACTAGCTCTATCACTGATTTCCTAAACTAGATTTATAACTAATTTCCTAAACTAGATCTATCACTGATTTCCTAACTAGATCTATAACTAATTTTCTAAACTAGGTCCTAATTAGTGGAGAGTTTTTTCAAACAAAAACCAAAGTTGGAGCTCCGCAGGGCATCATCCCGTTTGTGGTCTGAAATCAGCCATAATGTATGTGAGTCATGGTCCAGTCTACCAAATCGCAAAACCAGACCAAGGTCGGCGCTGGACAGGCAGTGTGCTGGCCTCGGGTACCAGCCTTGTACCGGCCGTGGTTGGGCTCCCCGTTACTGCCGCTGGGCTCCCTGGTATTGCCGGCTAGGCTCCTGTTACTGCCCCTGGGCTCCCGGTTCTGCCGGCTGGCTCCCCGTTACTGCCGCTGGCTGGCTGGTCCGCTGGCACCACGAAATTTGTAATCACCTCAACGGGTTCCCTCAGGGAAACCCACTTAGCAAATAAAAATTGGAATTTTGGAAAAAATTAGTGCTAGAGTCAAGGCTTTGCCGTCCGAGGGTTAGGCCCAAATTTGTGAAGCAAGACACTCATCTTAACAGATCACGTATATAAGGCAAGGCAGCTAAACTTGGCCCACCACTTCCTACTTCATGCTAGACTCTAATATCTTGGAAGCTAAACTCTGGAGGTTTCCATAAAGGTCTTGGAAACTAGACTTTGGAACTAACACGGGGGGAAGTGCAAAGCTTCGCCGTTAAGTTGGTTTTAACACCAACTTTAGGACTTCTTAACACCTTGGGGGTTCAAAGCTTCGCCGTCTACACTTTTAACACACGTTTTAGGACTTCAACTTGTCACTAGTTCAAAGCTTCGCCGTTTCCAAGGGGGGTCCACACAAGGAGAGAGACTTTAGAAGAGGGAAAAACTAAACCTTTAAAGAAAACACACACACAGGGTCAAAGCTTCGCCGTCCCGGAAGAGGGTCCACTCAACAAGGAGAAGATTAGAAGAGGGTTTGAAAGAAACTTAACAAAACATGTACAAGGAGGTTCAAAACTTCGCCATCCTGGAGGGGGGGTCCACTCAACAAGGAGAAGGTTAGAAGAGGGTGTAAGAAAAAGAACACAAAGAGGAAAACACACAAGTTAGACCACGTGGCAACACAAAGCTCACACGCTAAAGGCCCCCCAAAGCGGCATCGCCAAGGTACGGTGGGGGGTGACTTTAGGATTAGTGCAAGATACAAAGAAAAGACTCTTAAACTTCACAAGTTAGACCACAACACGTACCAGAGGGAGAGAGAGGCTCTCCACTTACAACAAGATGCCAACAACTTCACAAAAGAGTACACAAAGCAAGGTAGAAGGACCCCCAAGGACCTTCAAAGCTTGAAAATAAGCAACAATGGAGCCAAAAGTGCTCCGAAAACACCGTAGAGGTTTTTGGCTTCAAACGCCAAAATATCCAAAATCACTTGGACCCACGGACCCAAAACAAGAACTGGGGGTGTTCTAGAGAGAGAAATGGGGCCCTTATATAGGTTTCCAAGGGCTCACCCCTCCCTCTAGAGTTCTAAGGTAACCTTATCAACGGGGATTTTCATCCTCATCCTCAAAGATTTTCATCCTACATCCTAAATTTCTATTTCTACCATCTATGCTGGACCAACATCCTAACTTTTGGAGATTAGCTCCAATCGCCAAACAGATTGCGCTGTTGGATCCAGATCGCCGTGTTTAGTCCTAAATCCCTATGCACCCCGTACTGAGGCCAAAACCCCATCGTAGGCTAATTTAGTTTAAAAACCAAATCGTGATAAAATCCTAGATCTTGGGGGTCTCCTATTTTGAGAAATGTGAATAGCCTAGGGTCTCCGATAGGTGCGAGAGAGTCGGGAAGGACTTTTGGTTGACTTCGTTTCGCCATCGTATGGTCCCGGAATGCCGATCAACGCAGCAGGGACCCCGCCACGTGGTTAATTCCTGAGGAATCTCGCCAGTTCGGGTACTTGCCGCTATCGGAATGTCGTGAAACTTCACGGAGCGCATTATTAACATAAAACAAGCTAGTCTAATTTTTAGTGAGATTTTATTGTAACCTGGGTAATTTCCATGAAATTCCCGTTGGAGGTTAGGAGGGTTGACCACCCAAAAAAGATTCTTCTGCAAGTCGGAAGATGCCGGGATTTTTCACGTGACCTCTCAGGGAGTCGCATGAAAGACGTGCGGGTGTGTTTCCGTACCTGGCACGATTGGTCAATGGAGATTTAAACTGGCCATCTCCTCGAATTAGCGATGGTGCGAGAATCTTCTGCAGGTGGAGGAATCTTGGCGAACCGATTTTGCCGTTGGACTCCTGGCATGGGATTCACCCTAGAACACCATCCTTGGGCTGTAGATTCCTCCACGGACCCGGTCTTGCGTGAGTGGCTCCTGCATGCTAACAATCGGGACTTTGGGAATTCGTCGAACTAATGGGGAATTCTAAATCTAACTCTAGGACCCGACCTAGTGGCCTCGCTGTGGATCCCTCGGACCAACCTAGCCATGAATCGCCACATTCATGGTGGGATTTAGCCCTTTTGGGGTTGTGTGACTTGAATCCTCTAAATCTAATCTTTTCGTTATTTCTACACTATTTTTAGGCAAGGTTTGGGGGATTCTAAGTAAAAAATACAAATCTAGACCAAATACTATAATGGGTATGACACAACCCTATTTCGGTTCTACACTCTTTTTATGGATTTTTCTATACTTTTATCAACTTTAAATTGCAAATTTCCAAAAAAATAATTTTACGAGTCCCAAGTGACAAATTGGGAGCTCACACATCCACATTCCATTTTGAGTACACCGAATTCTTCATCTTCGCCAAGAGTCGCCCAATTCAACCGCGACATGCTCTTCTACGGCAATGAGGCCGAATCACTCCCCTAGCGAGCCAGATGGGACCTCTTCTATGCCTTTACCATCTTTGTCGTGCTTATCATTATCACACTCTGTGGCGTCTTGTACCGTACTGTCGCAAAGGACGCAAGGCAAGCCTGAAACAACTGGGAGTCTCCCAACACCTACCCTAGCAGAGGCCATTATCTCGTCGGGTCCTCTAGACGAGCCGGAGCTGAAGAAGGAAGAACTTTCGACTGAGTCTTCTCCTGACTGCTCCCCATCATGCGACCAGATGAGGTGCCTCGACAGTAGACTCCTCTGGGGCAACACCCCTCCCAATCTAGAAGGCAGCCGACCTTGGCCCTCAAGACCACGGTCTCTACTTCTTATTGTGGAGGATTATCGAGCCTTCCAGCCAGGGGGCAATTCCGTGTTGGAAGGTTGGTTCTCCAACAAGGAGGACGTCTGCAGCATCACCAGGAGAGACGTGGAGGAAGGCCGCGTAATCACGGTGCAGGGTTCAGCCTTACGGCCCCTCGCTAGCAAAACGACAACCCAATACATCTAAGGTGTAGCAGACCAACTACGGGCCTTCCTCCAATCATAACCCTTCCATGTATAAAGTGTGTATAGTTTAAAAAAAAAATCCTTGTCATTGTGCAACAAGGGCGAGGCCAAGCCGGCACCGGCTTATACACCACTGAAGCGGTCCGACAGACGTCTTCCACCGCATCAGTCGGCAGCCTGTAAACTGCAGCCCCATCGCAGTCGAAGCACCTCAATTTCCCCGTAGCGATGCGAGTTCGAACCTCGAACCAGCCGCTGGGGAATTTTCCCGTAGCGATGCGAGCTCGAACCTCGAACTAGCCGCCAGGGCGCCCTCTACCTAAGCTAGTGACAAACGGCAAGAAATGCTGCGGCCTCCACGACGGAAGACACTTTTATAAGTGCAACTCCCGAGCATTGAGGTCTCAGACCACTTGCCTTTTCATTTATGTTTTCTTTTTCGTTTTTATTTTTTCTCCTTTCAAAATCTTTTTAGTCCAAACTCACTCCGATGAGGGAAGAAGGCAGTTTTGAAATATTTTTTGGCTATAGGTCCCTATTTGCTGCATCAAAGACGGACAGGGGATTTCTCTCTATTCTATCTCCCTCTCTAGTTCCAAACTCACTCCGTTGAGGGCGGAAGGGTGGTTTTAAACATTTTATTATCTATAGTTCCAAATCAACTCCGATTGAGGCAGAAGGGGAAAAAACTAGAAAATTAAAAACTAGAAAAAAATTAGCAAAATGAACAAAAATTTTATCCCTCCCCCTTACGATGCCATCAAGACTTGTCTTGATGACATCCACTTCTGTCAGAGTTAGTTACATAATGGGACAGTTGTAGGCAACGCATACAATGAGCTGTTCTCTATGACAAGATCATATCTCGATCCCACCGGAGTTACTTGTTTACACATTGATGGGGTCAGAGGTAGCATTCCAATTTGTAGCCCTTAGGTCTCATCCCCAAAACGATAGGTCAGTTCTTCCCCAAAACCTTAGAAATTGACCGTGTGCCTAAATAGGATGTAGCAAGAGACTCAGGGTCCTTATGATTTTGCAAATCATATCGCAGATGGCCGCCATATGTGAGCTCCCAATTCATCACTTGGGACTCATAGTCTTCTTTTTTTCTAAAAATTCGCAATTTAAGTCGTAATTATATACAAAAAGCCCTAAAAAGAGTGTAAAACCAGAATGGGCATGTTACATACCAATATGCCCTTTGGTCCTAAATAGCCCTTTCTCCTTAGAATAGCCCTAAAACCCACTTGTAAATAGATTAGAACCACAGAAGTAGTGGGAACTAGAAAGTTTGAGGGTTCTTATCCAAAATAGCCTAAAATCACTGTGCATGTGACCATGCTTGGCTAAATTGGTCTGAGGGAAGTCTAGGAAGATTCTTAGATAGATTCCCCAAGAGAGGTTTCAATTTCCCCATCCCATCGACGAATAGTAGAAACCCCAATTGTTAGCTTGTAGGTGTCACTTTCGCAAGACAGGCCAGTGGAAGAATCTACGGTCACTGGATTGTGATCTTGGGACGGAACCATACCGGAAAGTCGAAAGTGAAATCCATTCGCCAAGATTCCCCCGTATGCGGAAGATTCCCTGACTGCCGATAAACCAACGAAGGTATCTTTTTGCCCTCCGTATCAAGACATGCAAGATCAAGATGTGAACTTGCAAATCTCTTGGGAAACTCCATGAGAGGTTCCCCAAGAAGTTTCGGAATTTTCTGGATTGAAGAAATACACCTCCCGGACGGTCAACCGCCTAAAATCACAATGGAAAATTCACGATAATTACCCAGGTGGCGGTAAAATCTCACTAAAAATTAGGATAGCTTCTTTTATGTTAATAACGCGCCCCGATAAGTTTCATGGTGTTTCGATAGCGGGAGACGGCCGAATCACCGACATTCCTTCGAATTATCCACGTGGCGGGATCTACGTGGAGTTGACCGGTGTCCCGGGAACACACGAAGTCGGAACGAAGTCAACGAAGGGTCTTTTCTTACTCCCTAAGACCTCCCAGACCGCCCTGGCTAGTCACCTTTGTCAAAAAAGGTAACCTCCAAAAAGTAGATTTTTACCTCTTTTACTGACTCTAGTTGGCGATAGTTTACGGTGGGATTTTGGGGTTAGAATAGGGGGTAGGGGAACCTCAGAACTAAAAATGGCCTTCTGAAGCCAATGGCGCAATCGGTTTTCGATTTGGAGTTGATCTCCAATAGTTAGAGTGTTGGACCAGCGTAAAACCCAAACTACGTGAAAATCCTAAAGATAAGGATGAAAATCCAAATTGATAGGGTTACCTAGGTTAAACGAGAGGGGGTGAGGGCCTTGGAAAACCTATAAAAGGGCCCTCATTTCTCTCTCAAACCACTACCATTCATGTTTTGGGTCCGTGGGTCCAACTTCTGTTGGATTTTTTGGCAATTTTAGCCAAAGGCACTTCCACAGTGTTTTGAGCACGTGGTGCTCCGTTGTTGTTCTATTTTCAGCTTTTGAAGGTCTTGGGGGTCCTTCTTCCTTTGTGTTTATGAGCTTTGAGTGGTCTTGGGTATTATTTGGCTTATTTTTGAGTCACTTTGGTCATTAACTTGTCAGTTGAAGTTCTTTGCTTGAAAGCACTAACTTGCTTGGGAGTTCCTTGAGTTTTGTCCTGATCCTAAAGCTCCCCCCTCCGTGCCTTGGCTCTGCCGCCCACTGGGGGGTCTTTAGTGTCTAAGGATTGCATTTTTCAAACCGCATGTCCGTATTAACCTCCGAGTGCTTCTCCCTTAGTCGGGGACCTCTTTTTGCTTTCTCTAAGAGCCCTTGGTGTGTGGTCCTCCTCCCGTACGGTGGAATTGTGGGCCCCCCTAAGGTGGTTATGTCCTAACGGTTTGATTCCTCTTTTGAAATTGCTTGTAGTCACGTGACCCCCCCTTTTTGGCGGCGAAGCTTTGACTATTAACCCTCCCTAGTCCTAGAGTGTGTGTTAAAACCCCGCCCTACGGCGGAGCTTTGGACCCACGGGCAAGGAAAATTCTAGAATTGGTGTTAAACCCAACTTGATGGAACAAACCCAAGCTCCCGGGGTGAAGCGTTCCAAAGTTTAGTTTCCAAGACAAGCTTGGAAACTTTCAAAGTTTAGCCTCTAAGAAGTAGGTTCCATGAAAAGGTAAGCTTCCCCTCGGGGGTAGACTAGGTTAGGATTTAGAAGTGGGTGAAAATATCATAAACTCCCCCGGTGAGCAGCTGGACTCCCGACTCCCCTGGCAGCCCTGGACTCCCGACTCCCCCGAGCAGCCTGGACTCCCGACTCCCTTGGGCTTGAATTGATCCTTTGGTTTGGTTGTTCTTTTTTTTGGTATTTTTGGTTGATTAGAAAGGATAATTAGAAAAGAAAATTAGAATAGTAGAAGTAGGAAATTAGGATAGTAAAAGTAGGAATTTGAAAAGCAAAAGTAGGCGTATTCTCAAAGTAGAAGGAGGACGATTAGGGAAGTAGATTTAGGGGTACACATTGTCGAAAGAATTGTCATTGAAACACACAAAAAACCTGCAAAAGCTCCCACAATCACTCCACGCACAACTCACCCAAGCTCTCCACACACCATAAACAAAAGCCTTGAGCATTACAAACGAGGAGGGAGATGAAATAGGAGAGAGCGTGCTAGTGGATAGATTGGGAGAAATCTCAACTAACAAATTTGGACCATTAAAAGGGTGGGCGTAAGCGTAAAAAAGAGTGTGCCTTTAGGATGTAAGAGAAAGGTCAAACGTGTAAGCACTTGGGAAGGCCAAGGTGTAAGAGATGTAAGAACGAAGTCAACGCGTAAGAACTTTGGAAGACAAAAGTTGGTTGGTGTAAGAAGGGGTGTAAAGAAAGAGAAGAAAGAAATTCCGTCGCATCTACCATTTCGTTCTAAAATCTCTCCGATTCAAGAATCACTCAAGGAGCCAAGAATCCAAGAGGAAGGGACATGGCCGAGGGGGGGAACCTCGACCGTTTGATCCAGGACCTCCAATATGAGGTGGGCCCCTGAAAACCCCACTCTTCTTTGTTAAAATTCGTCTTATTTCAGGTATGTCATGAGAGTCGCGTGGGCTTGGATTCTACATCGGATGGCGATTGTGGAGTCGTGGAGGTAATAAAGGAGGTTTGGAGCGCCCAAGACGTCAATGGGATCCCGACATCTCAATTGGGGACCTCAAACCCCTTGACCTCCACGTGGAGGTTTTGGAGACTCATCTTTTTCAAGTTGAGTCTCCCACGTGATGGAGTGAGAGGCTTGCCTCCCGGAACTCCGTCCAAACATGCATTTACTCTTGAAGAGTGGCATTGGCTTGACTATTGTAGTTTGATAATGAGGTTTTTCCAGTTTCTCTAGAAGCTTTTCCTCATTCTTATTACTTGAAAAAGATCTCGCTATGTTTATAGGTGTATACGTAGTGAAAATTGACACCTAAATTAGTTCAAAATTGAGTTTTTGAGTGTTTTTGAGATGTTTTGCGTGTGCTGGAATTGCAAGAGAACTTGAAGTTGTAGCACCATAGCCATGGTTTTAGGGTGTTTTAGCTTTGGAAATGGGTCCTAAACCCATAGTTAGAAGTTGGGTGTACTATTCACTCGGCTTTGCGGGTTAGGATAGAAAAAGGGTGGGTTAGAAATACGCCACCTAAGAGAAAATTCGACACTATTCCTTTGGCAATTCACTATTCACTTGGCTTAGGGGAAAAGGTTGTCTCTCTCCTAAATTTCCTCCAAGGAAGGACTTGGAGTTTGAGAGGGGAGTTGGAAGGAAAATATATTTGCAAGAGTAGACGAGGTAGACATTCTTTCCCCTTGTTGGAAGTGATGCGCACTAGTCCGTGCTAGGTTCAGACCTTTTGTACCCGAGGATGGCTCCTCGCACGTACAACCTGACGCGTTCACCCTTGCGTTCCACCATGTCTGGAAGGTGAGAATCTCCCAAGCGTGTGCTGCTGTTGGCGATGGTTGGGAGACGAAGATTCGTTTGTGCTGGAAGCGATTGCAGCGCTGACAAAGCACGCTGCCTGTAGGAACTGCGCCATTGGTATTTGTTTTTTTTTTCTGGCAGGCAGGCTGGCTGGCTGCGGGTCTGTTGGTAGCAGAGGACGGAGGAAGGCATTGAATTGCGTGCACTGGGGACGGCAGGCGGTCAAGTGTGAGTTCGCGGTTGCCGCGTTGGTTTGGGAGGTGCTCAGACAGCGCGAGTCTGCGGAAGGAGTGCCTGGCTGGCTCACGGACTGGCAAGCATTCGGTGTGGATTGTGAAGTCAATCATCGTGACATGCTGTCTGAATGCACTGTTGTGCCACACAACGCCGGGACTGCCTGATCTTCGACGACACGATTTTTCTAACCTCATGGGGATAGTGACTGGACCGACCGGTAGTCAAGACTTGATGACCGGCGGTCACCGGTCATTAGGGCTTGGTGACCGGCTGAACCGGTCATAGGGGGGTTGCATATGGAGTAAATCCTTACTTAGCAAGCTCTTTGAAATTGCAACCACAAGACTCGATTTTCTTTTGAGCTATTTGGATGGTCATTGCACGTCCAATGCCATCAGTGGCTCCCGTAATCAATGCGGGTTTGAAGATCAGTCTAGATCGTGCATTTTGATTAGTTTGGAGGAGCTAGAAATCACGGATTACAACAAGGTGGATTAGAGACCACTTGGGGTGCTTAGGATTTGTCAAATAGGGGGGATTTGACTTCAAACCCTAAAATTTCAGCACCTTAATTAGGGTTAGAAATTCTATTTGGGAGTCCAAAAATCCAAATTTGGCTTTGGAAAATGGATGCTATGGATTAGAAGCATTCATAGGTGGTTTGAAGAGGGTTTTGAGTGGATTTTGGGGTGATCTTAGGGGAGATTTAGGTTTTGATCCTAAACCCTAAATTTTTAATTCAAAACTTGAGTAGTTATAGGTGACCAAAGCATTAGTTGCTTATGGTGACCACGAGGGCCCAAGCGGCATGCCAATCCGACAGGACTTGGTATAGGCCTCCAGCAGTGTTTCCCCAGCTATCAGAGGCAGAGCAATGGCTGCATGAGGCCGATTTCATCGCAGAATTGCTCACCATCATCCAAGAGCGAGTGCCAGTGCCACGAGGATTCCAACATCATGAGCCAGAGTTTTGGGAGGTGTGGCGTGCAGATTTAGCAAGGGCAAAATGCAGTGACGTCGGGGCATTGGGATTGGTGGCTTACCGTTTTTGTTTCGAGTTGACTCCTGTCATTACTGTGGAGAGCTGGGATGATGACCGTGCAGGAGTGTTGGAACGGTTGATGCATGCACAGTTTCTTCATGAGGTGAAGGAGGAGATACTTCAAGTTGGGCTCATTTACCTTGACCGCGACCGTATGATTGATTTTGCACGGTGCTCCTAGGAAATAGGGGTGGACTTAGGTTAGCATTAGCCTAGCGTAGTTAGGGTATGTTTGGCAGTTTGTGCCAACTACCAAAGACTATGTATGTCACTTAGGGTTGATCCCTATTGTTTTATTTTACCTACACTGGGTTCACTGCTATTTCTCACAGTTTTTTTAGTCTAAAAGGATGCCATGACGAGTCACCATGGACAAGGACAAAGGTGTACCTAAGCCATTTAGACTAATTCCGGTTGGGGAAACCTCAGCAAGGGAGGTGCAGCTTGACTTGACCAAGGAGGATCTTCAAGGTGTATTGGAATCCTTCCAAACCCTTCACATAGGATCCTCTAGTGACTCAGCTTCACAATCTCAGCCTCAAGAAGCAGCTTCACCATTTGTTATTTTACCGTTAGCCCGTGACCGTTTGGGAGTTCAATCGTTTAGGCATCCAGGCACCAAAGTGTTGGGTCCAAAAGCCATCAAATTTTGGACTCAACAATGTGGGGTGCGCCTTATTCGAGACTTGAGATCGGAGGTGCCCATGATAGGAGCACCGTTGAGCCGAACAAGGGGACGAGTGGAGGAAGGCAACTTGGTGATTCCACAAGTGGCGGTGGTGTTGAAGAACGAAGGACAACGCCGAGAAGTGGTGAGACACACTTTTGGAGGGGCAATTCAGTTGCCAAACTTCTCGTTGATCTTCACCGAGTTTCGAGCGGGAGATTACTTGTTTCACACCACGTGGCAGTGGGAACAGGGCTGGTGGCTGGAAAGGGCATCGAGTTTGTGGGATTCATTGACTCTACGTGTCCTTGACACGGAGATACCACCCACGATTTACTGTGAGGCTGTAGAGGGCACTCATGAGGCATGGCAATTTTATGTGTAAGTTGACTTGTAGGTGAAACTGGATTCACTTAGGAGACCGGGTTACACTAGGAGTGGTACTCCATTTGCCAGTGACACCGTTTCAGAGTTAACTAGCGGTGTCAAGCCGGTGCAATCTCGAAGTCAGAGACATTTCTTGGGTGAGAGGAATCAAAGTGATTTCGTCCAAGAATCAAGCGAAGAACAAGCAGATTGGGTGGAAGATACTGAGCGTGGTAAGGGAGGAGAATTACCAGTCACTACAGTTGACCACGGGGTGAGATTTGTTCAAAACGAATCTATCTTCGCTTGGGACGAGATGACTACGCCATATGGGGGCGTGGATCGGGGAGTCAGGCGATTTTCCAGTGCCAATGGCACCATGGAAGTGAACGATTTCCGTAGGGAGTTCACCATGTGGTGTGAACTTCAAAAGTCACGAAATGCCAGCTTCAACCCATACATGGTATGGAGGGCACTGTTTGGGTGCCTCGAGGGAGCACCATTGGCAGATTACGGGGAATTTGAGCTTGCTCATTCCACGGAGATCCTGGCTTGGCGGGATTACTACGCTCCAAACTATGCAGACGTTTGGGGAGGAGGATCCATCGCCATAGTACCTGTTAGCAGAGGAAAGAAGGAGGAAGGGGGCGCAAGCGCGGAAGGTCAAGAGGCTACCGTGACTACGAGCCCAGTGCCAGTGGCTAACCCGCCTCCCTTCAACCCTACGGCTCAATTCTTTTTGCAGCTGCAACGGGATTACTACGGGCAAAGGGCCGATAAGATGAAATCACTTCGCACGTTTGCACGTGGCAGTGATGAGTCATTGCGAGAGGCGCATTCAAGGCTCAGACGGTTGATATCCGCCACCCAAGGAGTGACGGAGCAGCAAGCTGTTCAACATTGGTATAGCATCTTGGATAAAGAGCTAAAAACTCTTGTCCGAGGTGAGGCCTTGAGGTTAGGTATTCCACCAACCTTGAGGTACGTTTTTGAGACCTCCGAGAGGATTGAAATCAACCTCTTAGAGGAAAAGGCGGCCATGGGGTTCTTGCGTAAGGAGGAGAAACCGCAAGAGAAAACCAAGATGGCTAAGGCCAGTATTCCAGCTAATACCGGAGACACTGACATGGTATGCTTCAACTGTGGGGGCGTTGGCCACAAACGGCGGGATTGTAAGAAAAAATCCACCAAGGAAGCTACCAAGTCGGGAGCATTTTGCTCTGGTTGTGGGATCAAGGGCCACGACGAGGCCAATTGCTGGAAGGTTCATCCTGAATTGAAGCCTAAGAACACGAAGGAGGCGAAGGGAGGTGATTCCAAAGAGGCTAAGTCTACAAGAGGAGAGAAAAAGTCATGGAAGGCACGCTTTACAGAATTGGAAGCTAAAATGGCGGCCATGAGCTCAACCACCACCACGGAGGCTACTTCATTTTACGCGGAGGGAAGTGACCATATGTTGTGTGGCATGGCAGATGCTCAAGGCACGTCCACAGACGCCTATGCCTTGACTAGAGGCAAGACCGTGGTGCAAGACCCGCCACGAGGAGCGAGTTCGGGGTTGGATCCACAGAGAGGTGAAGCCAACCGCCAAGCTAGACTACCAGAGTCATTTGCGTTGGAGGATATAGTGCCTACTACGTCCATGATTCCACCACAACGGAATTCAAGCAGTCGACGGGCTGCCCGGGCTCTGCGTGGTGATGGACAAGGTACAAGTGTTCTCTTTGACGCAGCTACCGCCATTTGTCAGGCTCCTTTGTTCACGGCATCCATGATCTCTCAGGCACAATGTAGTGCTGCTACAGTTTTCAAATTGGCTGCTACCATGTGTGAGGACGGCGCCTCAGCATCGGTAGATTCCATGGAAGTTGTGCTTGAGCCACAGGCGACGATTGGCAGTAATTGGGCTGATGCAGACGAGCTCTTAACAGCCGCTGCTCGTGTGAAGACCATGCCAGCGCGCCCGGCAATAGAGCGGTCCTCCATTACCCCAGGAGTAGTGGTATTGGACAACTCTCAGGGCATTTTCCAATTGGTTGGGCCCAAAGGGAGAGTTTTTGCGCCTCGCCGGGTACTATTAGATTCCGGTGCACAACCCTTGATGCTGGGAGAGTCAGCAATTGAAGGCTTGGGTTTGACCGAGGATACGTTGGAAACGTGTCCGTGGACGATTAGTACCTCTATGGGAGGGACGGAGCAAGCAAGTGGCATCACGAGGGGCGAAATGACATTACGTCTGCGCCATGATGATGTGGAGAATGCTAGCTTCATGAAAGTGAAGGCCATAGTTACGGAGGCCAAGTCGTATGACGTCTTGGTGGGGGCTATGGTGTTATACCCTATGGGCTTCACCTTGGACTTCTGGGAAGAGACAGCATACTATAGACCGGGATGGCAAGCAGGAGATGGGCGTAGAGCTCAGCTGCCAGCTCGTTTTATACGAGTTCTTACCGGCAATTTGGCTGATCTCTATTGTTTTGCTGGACTTGAGGGTGAGAAGCAACCATGGTTTAAGGAGGATTTCGAAGATCCTTTTGTTGCAGCTTCAACAGATTTCACCAAACCACATCAACAGGAGGGTGAAGACGCTGGGGGCGAGTTGTACCAACCCGGCATAGAAGCTGCATGGAAGACTACCGTGGGTTTGCAAGACGCTGCCAGTAAAGTTATCCAGGAGGTGTGGCAACAATCGTTGTTGCCAAAAGAAGATGAAGTGGTTGCAGGCGAGGACAATGAAGGTCCTCCTTTGGACACTTCAACAATCAGGTGGAAACCACCAGAAGAGGGAATAATTCTTTTAGAGTTGTTTGGTGGCATTGGCACCGGGTTGGCGGCTGTATTGTAGGCGGGCATGAAAGTGAAGCGTTATGTCTATGTGGATAACGATGATATGGCACGGCAAGTAGCCAAGCGCCATGCTCGGCGGTTATGCCGTGCATTTCCATTGTTGTTGAACACGGGCGCTATCACGACCGCATTTTCTGCATTATCAAGCGATATTTCACTCATATCACTCCAAGACATTGTTAAATTGGAGTCAGTGGATCTAGTTATCGCGGGATGGCCATGCCAAGGTATGTCTATGGCTGGCAACCAAAATGGATTAAAGGACAAACGTTCTTCAAAATTCCATGACATGGTGAAGATATTGCGATATGTGCAGACATCTCAGCGGCGACCGCCGGGGTACATCATTGAGAATGTACCAGTGGTTGGTACATCTCGGACCCGCACGCTTGAAAGTCTTCATCATGTGCACAGTGTGCTTGGGATTCCTGTATTGATAGATGCAGCGGCGGTCGGGTCGAGAGCTCATAGACCACGATTGTGGTGGACCAACTTGGCGCCACCTGAGCTACTACATGCAGCAATTTCACGGATTAAGCGGCCTGACGTATACGTGAAAGATATCTTGGACCCTCACCGATCACCCCGACGTGTTTATCACGACGACCAAGCACCACTTGCGGTAGTGAATCGTAAGGGTGAGCCACGAAGAGCTTTACCAACATTGGTAAGCTTTTCCAGGTCCTATGCCTTCAAGGACAATGGGCCTGGGCTGGTGTGGGATGCCCGCACTGAAAAGATGGTGGAACCCAATGCGGATGAGCGAGAGCGGGCTATGGGATTTCAAACGGGCATCACTCAGGCACCTGGCATTACTGAGTTTCAAAGGCGATATCTCATTGGTCAGGCCATGGATTTAAATTGTCTGTCGTGGATTGTGTCCCTTGTGACTACCGAGCAGAAGCGATTAGCTTCCACATTGGATGGTCACTTGGGTTTTCATGAGCTGCAAGAGGCTATGAAACCATCAAGTTCTGGGATTCCACACTTGATGGTTGGGGGCGTAGACGCCTGTGCAGCTCATCCATGGGACATATGGAAAAGCAACACATTTTTCACAACTCCAAGGCCAAGTTCAAGCAGTTGGGAGCAATTGGCTAAACCGAGGATGGAATTGGAAGAAGACGTGGAGAAGCTTTTCTTGGAAGAGCACATATCGGATCAAACAGAGGAGCTATGGCGTTTGAGCCAAGTGGAAGAACAATATGGCATGGTGGGTGTGGAGCAAGATGAAGTTGCTCCAGCTGGTGTGCAATAGCAACCAAGGGTAGAGAAAGTTGTTTCAAAGGAAGAACGGAAAGAAGTGGTGACCAAGAAAACTTGGAAACCATTAGTAGGCCTGGAGGATGAAACAGAGAGGGAACATGAACAAGAGTTCCTCAAGAGTTATGTGAATTGCTTTGCATTTAGTTTGAAAGACTTGGGAGTCCTTAGGGGACAACAGGTCCGTATAAACTTGACGGATGATGCTCCAATTTATCGCAAACCGTACAAGTACAGTGAGGCAGAGCGCAAGATGATCCAAGACCGAACTAAGGAGTTGTTGGAGGCCGGGTTGGTGGAGTTAGCACCTTCGGACTGTGAGTATGCATCAGCAACGGTTATGCCATCCAAGAAGGATATTTTCGGTAATTGGACCGAGAAGAGGATGTGTGGAGATTATCGGAGAATTAATAAGTTCACGAAGTCCGACCGTTATGCGATGCCAACACCGGAGGAGAACTTTGACGCCATCGGCCACGCCAAAGTATTTAGTACTTTGGATCTCCGGTCGGGATATCACCAACTTGGCATTCGAGAAGGTGATAAAGGAAAGACGGCGTTTTGGGGGATTGATGAGGATGGAAAGGACCGCTTGTATCAGTGGAGGTTCCTTCCCTTTGGGTTAAAAAACGCACCCGCTGAGTTTCAAAGGGTCATGGACCGTATCTTTGCGGGCTTGGAGTTTGTGAAATGCTACATTGATGACATCATTGTCTATAGCATGAATCAGAACCAACATAGAGCTCACTTGAAGGAGGGTTTTGCTAGACTGAGACTCCACGGCTTAAAATTGCATCCGAATAAATGCAAGTTTTATTATAACCGTGTAGAGTACTTGGGCCACATGATATACCCTGGTGGATTGGGTGTGGTAGCTAGTAAAGTGGAAGTGATGGTTTCTATACCAAGGCCGAAGGATGTGAGTAGACTGCGGGCGTTTTTGGGGTTGTGCAACTACTATCGGAAGTTTGTGAAAATGTTCAGTGCCATTGCAAAGCCATTGACCATGCTGACAAGGAATGATCAACCTTGGATGTGGGGAGATGAGCAAGAGGCCGCCTTCACACAATTGAAGGAGCGTTTATCATCGGCACCCATCTTGAGGAGGCCGATTCCTGGTAGAACTTACCAGTTGCACACAGATTGGAGCTCACTGGGGATTGGCGCAGTGTTGACACAAATGGACGATGATGGCAGGGAGTTTGTAGTAGCTTATGCCAGTCGCTCCAACAACAATGCGGAGACACAGTACAGCTCATACGAGGGAGAGTGTTTGGCAGCGATTTGGGCCATTGCTCACTTTCGTTGTTATTTATATGGCAACGAATTTCTATTGGTGACAGACCACCAACCGTTGAAGTGGCTCATGGAGTCTGACAAGCTTACTGGTAAGCTTGCACGATGGGCCTTGATGCTGATGGAGTATGACTTCAAAGTTGTACACCGTGCCGGTTTGGTGAACATGGATGCGGACGGCTTGAGTCGCAATCCAAGTCTTAGCCAAGTGGACTCCACGGGGGCTCGTTGGCACGTGGAGGAGGGAGAAGATTCGTTACCAGGGTGGCATGCTGCCGCCTATTTGAGTTTGTTGGCAATGACTGGAGACGTCACCGAGGAAGCCATTGTGGCCAAGATGGATGCGGATGGTGGTGAAGAGTCTGGGGGCGCCAAGGACATTTTCGAGGATGGAGATGTGATGAAGTATTTGAAGCTTGGTGAATTGACACCCACAGTGTCAGCCAAGGAGAAGGACCGAATCCTACAACAAGCCAAGAGGTTTGTATGGGAGGGGGATCACTTACTTCGTATATGGCCAGATGGCAACAAGAGGGTGGTACCGGCGCCTCATGAGAGAGTGAAGTTAGTTATGCATGCACACGAGGACTTGGGGCACTTTGGAGTGCGAAGAACTCACAGCTTGCTGCAGATTCACTATTGGTGGCGAGGCATGCAAACGCAAGTCCAACAGTTGGTAGCCAGATGCACAGTTTGCGATAGAGTGCGGGCATCATTTAATGCCCCGATGCCTCAACTACAACCATTGCCAATCATGGGATTGGGCTATAGGTGGAGTTTGGACTTTGCAGGACCATTGCCAGTAACACCACGACATAACAAGTATGTGTTGGTGATGATTGAACACTTTTCCAAATGGATAGAGTTGGTGGCGTTGCCTGACAAGTTCAGTGAAGGGGCCGCTTACTCATTCTTAGACCGAGTGTTGAGTCGCTTTGGAGTTCCAGCCGAGGTGTTGACTGACCAAGGGCGTGAGTTTCTTGGAGAATTTCAAGCCTTGTGCGAACAAGCGATGATTGATCACCGCACTACTTCACGGGATCATCCCGAAGCAGATGGATTGGCGGAACGCATGGTGCAAACCGTTAAGAGGGGACTTCGCAAGTATAGTTTGAAGAAGGGCCATCATAGAAATTGGGACTTACAACTACCGTGGATAGCAATGGGCTATCGGTTTAGTAAGCAAGCATCTTTGGCTTCTTTCTCACCCTATTATTTGTTGTTTGGTCGCCATCCGGTTTTACCGATGGCAATCAAACAAGATGCAGACAAGATATTGGATCAAATGGATGATCCAGACACGTGGGCTCGAGTGTGCGAGCAACGTGCGGAATTATACAAGAGGGTGATGCCCATGGCTTTGGAGAACCTTTCTATTGCACAGCATAGAGACACTCTGCGTTATGCTACGATACGAGGAGGAGGCTATAGACCTCAAGTGCGACGTTTTCTGCCTGGTGATTATGTCTATTTGCAGCAAACGGCGCCTACCACCCTTGACGTGACTGCAGGGCGTATTATTCTACGAGTGCGTGAGGTGCTTAAGTCGGGAGTGTTGCTCTTGGAGGGTCGTGATGGCAAGATCTGGAAAGATCACACGCGCAATTGTGCGCCATGTCATTTGCCACACATTGATGGACGTATTGATTCCAGCGGGTCACGGATTTCGGCTGGGCTGAAATGCGTGTTGTGTGGAAGCGCCAAGAGCGCTGCCACTATGGTATTGTGCGATGTTTGTTCGACTGGGTGGCACATGGATTGTTTGACACCGCCATTGCAAGAAATTCCGGCGGGTCGGTGGGTTTGTCCCAAATGTGTGCCGGGGCATGGACAAGCATCTTCATCTTTGTAGGGTTTCCATTGGGTTCTCGTTGGTTCTTCGGAGAAGGCCACTGAGTTCGCCAGTGTGAAAGGGGCTTCGACACCGGCGAAGGGGGCGAGTAAAGGAGTGGTTACCAAACCACTTGCTACATCTGGTGTACTCTTATATCATGGGTGTTTAATTTCTTTACTTTGCTATGGATGTCGCTGGTGGTTAGTGTTTGTGATGATAGGATGTTTTTCGCATTTCTTTCATTACTTGCAGGATTTGCCGTGATTGTGATATACATCACAAGTCACGAGGCGTTTTCCCTATGACCACGGTATTCACCGCTGGTCAGGAGCTATTGGACCTTGGTGTGGTTAGGTTACTAGCCAATTACAAGGTCTATTGTTACTTATGGCACGTTTGCTCTCATGTTAGCTCGATATGATCTTGGCACGATGTGTTTGTGCACGACAGCTGTCATGAGAGTCGCGTGGGCTTGGATTCTACATCGGATGGCGATTGTGGAGTCGTGGAGGTAATAAAGGAGGTTTGGAGCGCCCAAGACGTCAATGGGATCCCGACATCTCAATTGGGGACCTCAAACCCCTTGACCTCCACGTGGAGGTTTTGGAGACTCATCTTTTTCAAGTTGAGTCTCCCACGTGATGGAGTGAGAGGCTTGCCTCCCGGAACTCCATCCAAACATGCATTTACTCTTGAAGAGTGGCATTGGCTTGACTATTGTAGTTTGATAATGAGGTTTTTCCAGTTTCTCTAGAAGCTTTTCCTCATTCTTATTAGTAAAGGAGTGGTTACCAAACCACTTGCTACATCTGGTGTACTCTTATATCATGGGTGTTTAATTTCTTTACTTTGCTATGGATGTCGCTGGTGGTTAGTGTTTGTGATGATAGGATGTTTTTCGCATTTCTTTCATTACTTGCAGGATTTGCCGTGATTGTGATATACATCACAAGTCACGAGGCGTTTTCCCTATGACCACGGTATTCACCGCTGGTCAGGAGCTATTGGACCTTGGTGTGGTTAGGTTACTAGCCAATTACAAGGTCTATTGTTACTTATGGCACATTTGCTCTCATGTTAGCTCGATATGATCTTGGCACGATGTGTTTGTGCACGACAGGTAGTTAGAAGAAGGCCGAGAGCTAGAATAGCATAGACCATAGGTCAGGTCAGATTTAGGTTAGGAAGAAGAAAGTAGGGGTCTAGGGGTTTCCAAAAACCTAAAACACGTCCAAATCCGAGCTAAAACGAAGGAGTTATGAGCGGATGAACAAGTCTTAAGTTCTATGATTAGTACATTGGTAATCACACTTAAGGTCCTTAAGTAAGATTAGAAGGCGGATTAGGGACTTTTAAGATTCAGTTTATGTTAAGTATAGATTTAGAACATCTTAGAACAAGTTTAGGGTAACCCAAAACTAAACCCAGCTTAAGGAAATATCTAAACCCCAAGCAATTAAGAAGGGATGAAGTTCGAAACAAGTAATGGATGAACCCTAGAAGATTTCATCTGTTTGAATCAAGACTTGGTAATTAGTTTAACCTTAGGAGTTCAGGCTCATAGCCCAAATCTCAAGTCAAATCGAAATCCGGAGTCCATAGAAAAGCATGGATGAAGTTTGAAAAACCGAGTAGCTAAAAACTTCATCCGTCCATAACTTGCTCTAGGAGAGTCCAAATCAAACAAGCTTTATACTTTTAGAAATGGCATGAGGTACTCTTTCATTTAGGCTAGATAAGTTTAGACTAAGATTAACTCTTCTCCCAAACCACCAAGCCTTCTTAGGCTTTGATTCAGACTTAGCAGTTATAGCAATTCCAATTAGGGTTTTGTTTTGTTTGTTTCATTATCCGAATTAGCGAGTCTTAGGAGCATAGAAAAGATCCATTGCTTGGAAGGTACAATGGATTAGCGCTAGACACCCATAGATCGAGTCAGAACAGTTATTTACCGAGAGCCTGGTTGTACTCGCTTCTTTACTAAGGGTGGGTAAACAAGCGCTCACACATGGGCACTACCTTTTTATGTTGAAGCAATTGCTGTGGTTGCCACGGAAAAGGTTTCATTGATGGCATCACCAAAGAGAGTAGGGGTTACATGCCTAAAGGCCTTGAAGTATATAGATGTGGAGGCCGTGGAAGGTAGCCATGAGAGTGAGAGTGATGAAGATTATAATGATGATGCGTAAAGCACTGTAGATGTAGTAGGTTCAAAGTGTGGTTGAGTACATGTATCTTGTAGGTACTCCTGATTGGTGATTATATAAAAAATTAAAATAAAAGGATTGGACAGTTGTGGACTACATCCACAATGTATGAGCTTTGGAGTTAATATTACCAACTCCGCATTGCCTACAAGCAAATTTTCTTTTGTCTTTAGTTCATTGGAATTGAAATTGAAGTTCGTTGATTAATACTAGGCAATTAGTCACTTTTATATTGGATGGAGTTGCCCCAAATCTTTATAAATGCCTTCAATGCAAGAAGAGTCTATATGCAAGAGTCTATTTTATTTTTGCAAATGAATTGGAATTAGCATCCTCAAAAATGAAGCTCACAATTTTGTTTTTTTTATCTTAAACTAAAGATGTACTCAAGATAAAGTGGTTCATTGAACCTCAAGATAAAGTGATTGATGATTGTTAGTGCCATGCCTTCAATGCAAGAAAAGTCTATATGCAAGAAAGAGGTATAAATGAGCTAATAGAGGCCACTCAAGATGTAACCACTCTTTTTTTTCATATAATCATCATTATAACAATAAAAAAAATAGATGTTATAAAAAAAAATTAATGAGATAATGTTTCATTTGTAAAAATATGAGTGCATTTAAACTTAAAATCCAACATCAAAAAGAATATAATGGGATTCATAACTAACCTTTTGCACTCCTTTATTGAATGCTAAATTAGATTATTTAGAAACTATTCCATTGACATTATTGAATAAAATATTCCATTAAGATTCCAAAAAGGACTCTAAAAGGAACCTTTACAATAGTTTGGATGGTTCCTATTAGCTCAAATTTGTCTCCAAAGGTCTATATTGTTTTTGCAAATGCATTGGAATTTCACAAATCTAGCATCCTCAAAAATGAAGCTCACATTATCTTAAACCAAAAGTGTACTCAATATAAAGTGATTCATTGAACCTCAAGATAAAAAGGTTAAGTGGTTAATGATTGTTGGTGCCAAGCTACCTTTCCCTAAATTTCTTGGAGGGGTCGTTTGAAACTTTTTAGATCTTTGTGACGCTCCCTCTTAGCCAACGGAAGGCTCTTCAAAACCAAATTATGTCTCCTTGGAACTCTAGAAAGGTTCCTCCATATATAAGAGTCTTTCTTTGGTGCCAAGGACTTCCTTCATTTTTTTGCTATGTCATTGTAGAAATTCTTGGTGCCATAGAAGGATCTCTCGGATCCTAATAATCTTACTATAATGACAATATAATTTTCCTCTATCATTTTAGGTTTATCAATTAAATTTTTTAATTTTTGGTGAAGGTCTTTTGAAGCCAAAAGAAGGCTCCTCAAATCCAAGGAGTCATTTCTTAGTGCCAAGGGATTCTTATATTTTTTTTGGATGTCATTTAAAAGATTCAAGACAAACCATTTCATTTGACATTTTTTTCCTATATCTTTCAATATTTATATATGAACCTCTATGAATGTTTTTTACATTTGATGTTTAAAAGAACAATTTTTACATGTTTAAATGGCATAGGGATTGCACTTTAGAATTTCAAATATACCTCTTTGTCAAAAAAAAAAACTTGAGACAAAATTGTGCATCTTACAACAATAAAAGGCTTAGTGGTTTTCATTTTGAAAGAATGTGAATAAAATTTTACATATAAAGTAAAAAAACGTATCTTTAGATGTGCCTTAGTAGAAGAAGGCAAATTTAGAGGTTACATTTTGAAAAGAAAATCTTCATTTTCATATACTAGAGGGCTCAAGTGTAATAGAATCTTATATTTGATACATTATATAACACTATCATATAATTTATTCTCACTACAAGGGAGCAGTGTCAATTCGGACATTCTTTTGTCAATTTTCTATCATTTCGGACATTCTTTTGTCATTTTCTGTCATTTCGGACATTTAGTCGTCAATTTTTTGCCAATTCGGATATTTTTTTGACATAATTCTATCATTTCGGACATTTCAATCAATTAGGACGTATCAATTCGGACACTGTTTTTCTGTAGTGTCTATTGCACTTAAAATATGCAAAAGATGTTTAAAGCAATACTCAAAACTATACTTTATAAGTGGAATAGGGTCATTGCAAGAAAGACTGGTCCTATTTACTAGTCACAATGAGAGTGACTCTTTTGTCATCTGCTATAATTTTTGAAGCAAAAGTCCAATGAACATGAAATTTTTATTGGAGATGTCTAACTTGATGGTAATTAGATCACTTATTTTGTATAAATTAGAAAACATCATTTTATATTTAAAAATCATTTTTGTTAATTTGTCACACCATAAGGTTTAGGGTTTTTTACTACGTTACGAGTCCTCAAATTTAATGATCTAGAGCTAAAATTTTCATGGTCTATTTGTATATTAAGAAAGCATATTTCTACCAAAGGAAATCTAAAAATATATTATTTTTTGTCCTCCACGTGAGTGCAAACACTACTCTCATTGCACGCAATTTCTGAACAATGAAGATGGTTCTAAGATCAATTTTTTGGTGAAATCTCATCACTATGAATACTTCCTAAATGGCCAATTTTTAGTTTTAAAAAAAATTGCTTTCCCTATTTTTTACAAATTAAAATGGATCATTGCACGAGACACTTGTACTATCTTTTGTAACACAATGCATGCTGATTAGTTTTTAGGCTATAACTTTTGCAATCTAGCTCCAAATGATTCAAAAAATTTAGACAAGCTATTGATGACTATTATACATCTTGTATAATTTTATGAAATTTTAAAAAAAAGATTACTATTTAAAAATAGCCCTCGATAATATGTCACACTTGCCAATTTGGAGGTTTTTAGTACTATTTAGTACCCAAAAAAACGAATTATGATTTGAAATTTGGAGGAGATGATCTTCTAATAGACTTGTAGCTATTGTTTAAAGGAATTCTAAAAATAATTAATTGTATGTTGTGTAAAGTCTACAAAGTGAGCTTCTCTCTGCTTGCATTTTGAAACACATAAAACAATATTTTGGTGTTTTTTTGGTGAATGACCATCTCCATAGAGTTGTTACAAATGGACAATTTTTGTTTTATTTATTTAATTTTATGTCCTATTTTTAACTAAGTAAAACATCAAAGTATCTATTTTCTTGAGATTTGGCACTTTTCTAGTTCTCTTACTTAGAGAGTTTTTCTATGCATTTCCTTTGGAGGTTATCTTCATCTTAAAGGTGTATACATTAGCCATATTTTTTCTATTTTTTATAAATTATTTTTCTATTTTTAAAGTATTCAAAAAAAAATCGTGAGTACTATTTAAAACGCAACAAAATCGGCAGGTGTTTCGTGCAATCACCCAAATGTGAAACTATAGTGCAAATATCTATTTTCTTGAGATTTTGCACTTTTCTAATTCTTCTACTTAGAAAAATTTTCTATGCTTTTCCTTCCTAGGATACCTTCTTCTTAAAGGTACATACACTAATCATATTTTTCACATTTTTAAAAAATTATTTTTCTAATTATAAAGTACTTCCAAAAGAAAAATTGAATACTGTGCAAAACAAATGGTCTTTCTTGCAATAAACCAATAAACTCGTGTTTTTAGTCCCATCTAGCAATCATCCAAACCTAATTTCATAAAATGCAATGAACAACACATGTATTTCATCCACAAAAATTAACCACCAAAAACTCCATCCAAATCCATTTGCCTACATTCATCTTCATTCATCCACATTCATCCACATTCATCCACATTCATCCTCTTTAGATGCATTTAAATCCATATGCTTTCTCTAAAGCACAAACATAGTCATTTTACAGTGAATGGAATATAATTTTTTCACAAGCTTTTCTAAAATCGTTCCACATTCAATGTTTATTGCTCAACACTCCCTTCCCATACTTTAGCAACCTTGGTTTCACATCCCCACAAGTCCTCAAGGTGAACGCATCATTTAGCTCTACCTCATTCGCCTTGCTCAAGTCAACCAATGCACCTCCATAATCACTCAACAATCATTTCACCCCACCATGTGCCTTCAAGGAGACTACATCATTTCACTTCACCTCATCTGCCTTGTTCAAGTCAACCAAAGTCCCCCATAATCCCTCAGCATTTGTTCCACATCACCACAAGGCTTTAAAGTGGATGCATCATTCGGCTCCACCTCATCCGCCTTGTTCAAGTCAACCAATGCACCTCCATAATCCCTCAGCCTCTGTTTCACAGCATCACGATTCCTCACGGTAAATGCATCATTTGGCTCCACTTCATCCGCCTTGTTCAAGTCAACCAAGGCACCCCCACAATCCCCCAGCATTCGTTTCACATCACCACGAATCCTTAAGGTGAACGCACAATTTGGCTCGACCTCATCCGCCTTGTTCAAGTCAACCAATGCACCTTCATCATCCCCCAGCATTCGTTTCACATCACCACGAATCCTCAAGGTGAATGCATCATTTGGCTCCACCTCATCCGCCTTGTTCAAGTCAACCAATGCACCCCCATAATACCCCAGCATTCGTTTCACATCACCACGAATCCTCAAGGTAAACGCATCATTCGGCTTTGCCTCATCCGCCTTGTTCAAGTCAACCAAGGCACCTGCATAATCACTCAACATTCGTTTCACATCACCACAAATCCTCAAGGTAAATGTATCATTTGGCTCCACCTCATCCGCCTTGTTCAAGTCAACAAAGGCACCCCCACAATCCCCCAGCATTCGTTTCACATCACCACGAGTCCTTAAGGTGAACGCACAATTTGGCTCGACCTCATCCGCCTTGTTCAAGTCAACCAATGCACCTTCATCATCCCCCAGCATTCGTTTCACATCACCACGAATCCTCAAGGTGAATGCATCATTTGGCTCCACTTCATCCGCCTTGTTCAAGTCAACCAAGGCACCTGCATAATCACTCAACATTCCTTTCACATCACCACAAATCCTCAAGGTGAATGCATCATTCGGCTCCACCTCATCCGCCTTGTTCAAGTCAACCAATGCGCCTCCATAATCCCCCAGCATTCGTTTCACAACACCACAAATCCTCAAGGTGAATGCATCATTTGGCTCCACCTCATCCGCCTTGTTCAAGTCAACCAAGGCACCTGCATAATCACTCAACATTCGTTTCACATCACCACGAATCCTCAAGGTGAATGCATCATTTGGCTCCACCTCATCCGCCTTGTTCAAGTCAACCAATGCACCCCCATAATCCCCCAGCATTCGTTTCACAACACCACGAATCCTCAAGGTGAACGCATCATTTGGCTTCACCTCATCCGCCTTGTTCAAGTCAACCAAGGCACCTACATAATCCCTCAGCATTCGTTTCACATCACCACGAGTCCTCAAGGTGAATGCATCATTTGGCTCCACCTCATCCGCCTTGTTCAAGTCAGCTAATGCACCTCCATAATCCCTCAGCCTCTGTTTCACAGCACCACGAGTCTTCAAGGTGAACGCACCATTTGGCTCGACCTCATCCGCCTTGTTCAAGTCAACCAATGCACCCCCATAATCCCCCAGCATTCGTTTCACATCACCACAAATCCTCAAGGTGAATGCATCATTTGGCTCCACCTCATCCGCCTTGTTCAAGTCAACCAAGGCACCTCCATAATCACTCAACATTCGTTTCACATCACCACGAATCCTCAAGGTGAACGCATCATTTGGCTTCACCTCATCCGCCTTGTTCAAGTCAGCTAATGCACCTCCATAATCCCTCAGCCTCTGTTTCAAAGCACTACGAGTCTTCAAGGTGAATGCATCATTTGGCTCCACCTCATCCGCCTTGTTCAAGTCAACCAAGGCACCTTCATCATCCCCCAGCATTCGTTTCACATCACCACGAATCCTTAAGGTGAACGCATCATTTGGCTTCATCTCATCCACCTTGTTCAAGTCAACCAAGGCACCTACATAATCACTCAGCATTCGTTTCACATCACCACGAATCCTCAAGGTAAACGCATCATTCGGCTTCACCTCATCTGCCTTGTTTAAGTCAACCAAGGCACCTTCATCATCCCCCAGCTTTCGTTTCACATCACCACGAGTCCTTAAGGTGAACGCACCATTTGGCTCGACCTCATCCGCCTTGTTCAAGTCAACCAAGGCACCTTCATCATCCCCCAGCATTCGTTTCACATCACCATGAGTCCTTAAGGTGAACGCACCATTTGGCTCGACCTCATCCGCCTTGTTCAAGTCAACCAAGGCACCTTCATCATCCCCCAGCATTCGTTTCACATCACCACGAATCCTTAAGGTGAATGCATCATTTGGCTCCACCTCATCCGCCTTGTTCAAGTCAACTAATGCACCTTCATAATCCCTTTGTATTTGTTTTACATCACTGTCAGTCCTCAAGATGGAAGCACTATTTGGCTTCACTTCATCATCCTCATTCAATTCAAGAGTTGCACCTAGAACATATCCATTGAAAACATATTATTGTCAAGTAAAAACTAGCAACTTTTGGATATGATTACTATTAAATTTTATTATTCTAAGTACAAATTCAACAATAGAGTCATTAACCTTGGAAGTACACTACAATTCTAGTAGGCACTTAGTCAAAAGCGATTCAATTCTTGAACTAGTAGGTGGATTTTGTGTTTCTATAGTAGCTAAGAAAGTCATTCACCAAACACTTATTATACTTGGCAGCCTTCCACAGTTAAGATTTCTAGTAGCATTTGGCAAAATTTCTCTATTATAACTAAGAAAGTGAGACTTTTAATTGATTTTGATTTTGAAGGGATAAACTTTTCAGTAAACTTAACAACAATTAAAATAAGATTACATCTGTGATATATTAGATTTTGAAAGTCTCGTTGAATTGCATACTATTGTACTATCAACTAATAAGTTGATATAAACTATTATGTAGACATGTATGTCAAAAGAAGCTCACAACAAATTACTATAGAAAGAAAAAAATATTGAATTAATGTGGAAATCAATAATGCTATGTACAATGTAAAAATTTATAAAGTAGAAAATTCAAGACATACCTTCCACTGAATTTGGTGAATTTGATAAGTAAGCCTTCAAAGCGGGCATTGTAAACTTGGCCACAATAGTAGAGAATGTAGGCCTTTTTGAAGGTTCAAATTCCAAGCATCTACATATGATGGAGTTGAGTAGCTCTGGACATGCCAAAAGCAACTTTGGTCTAAAGTCATCCAATTTTTTATTTTGAAATTGTAATAATCTCAAATTTGGATGCATAAGCTCTCCACCCAAAATATATGAACATAATAGTCCAAAGCTGTAGACATCGGCCATTGACAACTTGCCCTTTTCAAAATCACTTGAACTCCCACTTTCTTGAAATTCATCTTCAATGTCATCCTCATCTGTATCGGAGTCAGTGAAGGGATTGATAGAATGCTTAGTCGAAGGACCAAGTAACTCATCCAAAAGTTCTGGAGCTTTCCACATCAACACATCCAAATGATGTCTATGTTTTGAATCCAATCTACTATATTTCTTCGTTCCAACAAGACCAAAATCATTGATCTTTACTTCAAACTTGCCATGTAATCCTTGATGCACCAAAACATTCTTGGGTTTTAGATCCCCATGGACAATTGCATTGTCATGCAAATACTTCATGCCAATTGCAATTTGAGATATGACATCAAAAGCCTCTAACAAATTAAAAGGAATAGTACTTCCAAGACCTAAACTTCCTTGTAATTCAGTCACAAAAATCTCCTTTTCTGCATTTGGACTTGACAACAATCCTTTGATTTCCTTGATGCTCAAGACTCTGGAGGGCAAAGAGCTAGAGGAAACCTCCTTTCTTTGTACTTCAATCTTTCTTTGTATGGTACTTTGGAGATTGTCATCCACATACTCTTGGAGGAGTGAACATACACTCTTCCCAATAGTGTAGCCAAAGCATTTAACAATATTTGGATGATCAAGATCAAAAAGACGTTTTGTTTCATTTTCAAAAACAAATTTGCTTGCAAGTGATCCAATTGGAAAGTCTTTTCTGGAGTGCGTTTTTCCTTGCCATGTTGTCTCGTATATAAAACCAGACAAACCTCTTGCCAATCGTCGCAAGATTGGGAGATCCTTTGACTCTAACTTCCGTGGAAGATTAGTAGCTACTTTTTGATAAGAAGTAGAAGCCATGTTGATCCACAATTATGCATCTTCCAAAAGTCAATTCTACATCAAACATAGAAGATCTTTAAAGTTAGCAAATGTATTTTCTTGTCAATTCCAATTCTATAAGTCCTTCCATGTTGCATTCAAATACAAACAACACTCTAATCAACCTCAGAAAGAGATATTTCTACAAAGTCAGAAACCTTAGTCATACTAACATCACCAAAATAGCTTGTTCAACTATGAACAATGCTAAAATATGAGATATGATGCAAGGCTAACATGAGAGAGTACTACAAAAAGACAAGCAAAGATAAAACCAAATGAATGTCATCATTTTAAAATAAAAGGTAGTTTACTATTTAATTTTGGACCACAAATTCCATCGACTAAAAGAATTTCTATATAAATCTAAGATTGACTATCTAAAATCATTCAATAGTTGATCTCTAGTGTACCTTGTGAAGTAGATGTCTCTAAACTTGCTCATTTAACCAAAAAGGACTTGTTCATTTAACTTTTTTTTATCTTCAAAGTCCTTCACTCTGTATGCTTCCATTCTACAACTATACTTAAATGAAATTTTTTGTACCAATAATTATTTTTCAAGATGTAATCACGTGCCTTCTACAAGTTAAAGATTTAAAAAAAGTCATATCAAATAGATAATATGCTTAAAAATTCTGAAATTTTCTCCATATGTTTGATTTCATTATTAGGTTTAAAAAAATTAATATATATTTATGGCTAAATTTTTTTAAACATTTTAATGGCTAAATTTCAAATAAGGAATAGAAGACTAAAAGCGGCCAAAATACATTACACGACACCTAATCCATAGATTAACCATCTTCTAATGTAGAAAAGTCAAAAAATACCAAAAGGAGTGAATATTCATCACCATTTATCAAAAAAGCATTAAAAAAAATCCCTCCAAAAAAAGAATACAAAGGTTAAAATTGCAATTGTTGGCAAATTATTGTAGACAAAATAGATTTCATAATGTTATCAAGAGAAATTACAATTTTGGGGGGCTAATTTTATAAATTATATACATTTTCAAATTCAAGATTTGAAAATCCATAGGGAAGTGTACTTAATTGCAACCCCTACCTAAAGTTACCTAAAATTACCTTATTACTATCCACACTCCATATTCATTTCAAAACCTAAATCTAGAAATGTTATTCTTCCGTTCGTTCAAGTAGCCCAAATCTCTAGAAAATAAAAATGACTATCCTAGATTTAGGTTCTAAAATAAAGAAGGGGTGTAGATAGTTAAACAATTAATTAGGCTTTGCAATTAGGTGTACATACCTTACTAGCTACATCTTTGAAAAAGACTCAACCTTCACCAAAAGTGATACTACTTTAAAGCCATGCTGACCCATTTGAAAAGTTGTGGACATTTCAAAGTGATGATTTGAGATCATATTAGTAACTCTCCAAAAATCCTTAATGACAAAATTGGAGGCTTAAGATATTCCATTAAGATACTTCTACTTTAAGTCTGTTCGCCTAGGCAGGGTTTGGCAAGAGCAAACGTCACAATCATACTGAACATAGAGAGTGGCTAAGATAACGTACATTGTTGCACTTCTCGTGGCAGACGGTGGGGAGAATCACATAAGAGAATGATGCCACCAGCATCTCTATGAAGAAGTTGAAACGTCCTTGGACCACATAGTGTATAGTTCCCTGATCAGACTTGATGGAGATCTGCAATGTTCATGGAACACAACGAAATACATGAATACTACTTCACCTCGTTGCAAAGAAGGTAAACCAATGATTCAGCACTGTATACGGAAAGGAACGAGAGGGAAGCCCAAGAAGCGGAATCAAGTTTGACGAGGTGATGCACCTCAGCTACCTGAAAATCCAAAGGAAGCAGCCCGTGCCACATTCAGCGATTCTTCAGCATCCCAAAGCTCAGAAAGTTCGACCTCAAGTCCACCCAAATTGAACGTCAAAGTGAACGAGAGACTGTTTGAAGATCATGGGCTCTGATCGATCAGCGACCAGAGCTCAGGTTTCGGAACTAGATGATTTCCCGTACACGCATCGCTGCTTCATTTCTTGGCACTTGAACGAAGGGGAGGAAGTATTGCAAAGGCAGAAGCTTAAGTTAGGCTTAGAGCTTCAGGGAGCGAGGAAGTTCGAGACGAGCGCTGCCAGTGTCGAAGTGCAGGAACCAGTCGTAGGGTAGCTACATGGAGGTGCCGTGCTCACTTTGCAGAACCCTACGAACTGTACGCAGTGGGGCCGGGGCTCGCAGGAGCACGCATTCAAGGGCAGGGAGCAAGTGGCAATCGATATTAATGATATTAATTAATTTAATAAGATTCGCAACTCTGGACTTTGTCGTTGCAATTATATACTCTGTATATGACTTTAATTAGAACCACGACTATTTCAAGTTAATCACGTCCCACGCTCCCGTTGAAGGAAAGCAGCTGGCTCCAGGAAATACTCCTTGGACAAGAGCGCGCCAGAATCATTTTACAGCCCATGACTCCTGAATGATCGGGAAATACCGGCGGTTAGTTCAAAGTTCGCTGGTGGAAGTGGGAAAAAATTCAGTTGCATTTTGGAAACAAGAATCATAACATTCAAAGAGGCTGCCTTTTCCTCTCTGAATTCTTGTTCATGAAATTCATCCTTGTGTCATTAATGTAAGTTCAGTAGTGAGACAATGGCAATATATTTATGATTTGATTCATTCTCTTTTGCTAATTTTAGAATCAAACATACAAATCAACAAATAATTGTAAAAAAGTATGGTTTGCCAAAAATTCAAAAAATCCATTGAATAATATTCCAACACAATTTATCCATTTACCATTAATAACTTATTTTTGGTTTCAAATGCGGAGACAAGCTCTTTATATATACTTAGGTTGGTAGAAGGTAGAACAACCCATGTGGGATATGTAAATTAGAATTTGTAGTTTCTCAACCACTCATGGTTAAGTCAAAAATAGAAATTGTGTTTAAAGCAGAATTTTTCAGACCTCATTTAGGCATAGTAAAATAAAAAAATTCAAAAAACTTTGGACTAAGAAAAGTTGGTAAATCATGCTAATTTTTGTCCCCAAAAATCCGTTTGAGATTTCAATTCTTCAATCAAAAGTTATGGACAAAATTGAGAGAGGATATTTGAAAATGTTAAAGAAAATGTCCCTTTCAATCCCTCTCCGAAATTCGTCCATAACTTTTTATTGCAGGCTTGAAACCTCAAACGGATTTTTAGAGATTAAATTTAGCACGATTTACCAACTTTTTTTAGTTTAAAGTTTTTTGAAAAAAGTTATTTTACTATGCCTATATGAGGTCTAAAATTCTACTTCAAATATAATTTTACATAACTAAGTGAGCGGTTGAGTGTGAGCGCTTATTTACCCACCCTTGATAAATTATCGAGCACAACCAGGCTCTTGATAAATTACGTTTGACTCATATGATATCAAAAGCCTCGAATAAACTAAACGGGATAGTACTTCCAAGACCTAATCTTCCTTGATCAACCACAACAATATTGTTCTCCTTACTTGGACTTAACAACAACCCTTTGATCTCCTCAATGCTCAAGACTTTTGAGGACAAAGAGCTAGAGGAATCTTCCTTTATTTGGAATTCAATCCTTTTTTGTATAATACTTTGGAGATTGTCATCCACAGTCATACTCTTGGAGGAGTGAACATGCACTTTTCCCAATAGTGTAGCCAAAGCATTTCAAAATATTTGGATGATCAAGATCAAATAGGCATTTTGTTTCATTCTCAAAAATAAATTTGCCCGCAACTAATCCAATTGAAAAGTCTTTTCTACAATGCCTTTTTCCTATCTATGTTGTCTCATATATAAAACTAGACACTCCTCTTGCCAATCGTCGCAAGACTGGAAGATCCTTTGGCTCTAACTTTTGTGGAAGATGAGTAACTACTTTTTGATATGAAATAGAAGCCATATTGATCCACAATTATTGAGCTTCCAAAAGTCAATTCTACATCAAAGAAAAATCTTTAAAAGTCAAACAATATATTTTCTTATCAATTCCAATTTTATTAGTCCTATATTGCTTTCAAATACAAACAATAATTTAATCAACCACAAAAAGAGAGATATTGAAAGAAGAAAAACCTCAATCATGCTAACATCACCTAAAAAACCTAAGAAACAAAATATTATAGTTTAATATGAGATACCCTACAAGTCTAAAATGAAAGAGTACTTAAATAAGGCACAGAAAGACTCAAACAAATGGATATCATCATTATTAAAACATAGATGAATTATTACTAGATTTTGAACCATAAATTCTAGTCACTAAAAAAAATTCTATATGTATATAAGTTTGACTATTCAAATTTGTTTTATAGTTGATGTCTAAGTTTATCTTGTGAGGTAGATTTATCTAAATTTGTTCATCTAACCAAAAGATGACATGCCAATGACAACTTATTAAATCTTCAATTGATTTTTTCACTCTATGTCTCCCATTTTGCAACTATTTTTGAATGAAATATAAGTATTTATTTTCAAGATGTAATCATGTGTCTTCTAGAAGTCATAAAAATTTCAAAAATTGAACTAAAAATTTCAAAAGTATGATGAAATTCTTGAATAAAAAGTTAAAAAAAGTCATATCAAAAAAATAATATGCTTAAGAATTCTAAAGTACTCTAAGAAACATTCTCATGGCTCAAATTCATGAAAAACATACTATTGGCTAAAATTCAAAAAAAAATTTATAGGGCTAAAACTCAAACCCAAGATAATGAGCTAAAAGCTCCCAAAATACACAACATGGTAATCCATGGATTCAACGTCTTCTAATGTAGAAAGTCAAAAAACACAATAATAATGGACTATTCGTGTAGTATGTCTAGCAAGTTGGAACTTGTCCAATTCGTAGAATCATTAGAAACTTTTTGGACTCAATAGAAGGCCCTTTGCGGGCAGCTGTAGTCAACAAGAAGGACGTGCAATAGCTAGGATCCTTTGTGGAACCAATTGTGTCAGCATATGGAGTGACTTAGAATTTTTAACATTGCTGCCAATGAGCAGTGAGCTTCAAGATACCTACATGTCTCCGAAAGTACTAGGGAGGGGAATGTACTCAAAATCATTGGATATAATATTGGAAAGTAATGGTAGCATTGTACAGTGGAATGAAGTGTACAACTGAATAGCTGTACCTTTACAAATGGAGAAATGTTATTTAAACATTCTTATTAATATAATATTTTAGGATATTTGTGCCACTCAGCATGGATTGGGACTTCATAACATGGGAAAATGTTGACTCTACTAGCTTGAGGATTATTGATAGTTGTTTGGAGTCATTTCAGTGCTATTCATATTAACTCTGCTTTAGCACTAAGCTTGACCCTACCTAAACATTTGTGGCATTATACATTTTGAGGTTTCTTAAATAATAAAAATCTTGAATGGAGTCATAATTTTAAAATTTCATTGATTATAAAGATCCATATTTAAAAAAATTAGGAATGTAAAATTGAATGATTATTAACATTTTCGAGCGCTGAAGTTTAACCCCTAAATACCTGATGCACCAAATTTTGGTGTTGACAAAACTTTGAAGTTAAATAAAACCTAACCAAGTTGCTATTTTTAGTAGTTTATATTTTTGTAAAATTCTATTTGAAGTCTACTTTTAGTGCCAAAAATCCAATTTTCAAAATGATTGATTATGATTTTTCTATTCAAGATTTTGTGCAAGGGTATCCATTGCAATCTTGACTTTCTGTAGTGTTGAGGGCTCTTGAAAATGTGCCTCAAATACACTAGAACCTGGAGGAAAAATCACATTAGAAATTCATTTAAAAAAATTGTAGAGTAGATTTTGAGAAGCCGTAAATTGATTGGGGCTATGCATATTAGGCCTTTTTATCTCATATTTTTTTGGTGACCAACTTTTTAGATTTGATATGTAAAAAAAGGATTGAAAGAATTTCTTAGTTTTAACACCGTCATGTTCAAACATTATAATCTTTGAATTCATAAGTGATATTCTTGTGTTTTCTTTTCCTATGTGATCTCTAACATGTCTAGTTTGAATTTGTACGGTTACAAATTAAAAAAATTGATACAATTTATCAAAATGTTGGCTTTCTGTTCAATTTAGAGCAAATTCTTAGAAGTTCAAAACAGGCCTTGGGCATTTAGGGGTTAAAAAAACATTTGAACAACTTCAAAGGAGGACTTTCAGCACTAGAACGTGTCATTTCAGCTCATTGAAATTTGCCAAATTATCAAATTTGACCATGGGTGTTGTTACTCCTATCATAACATTCAGTAGCACTCAGCAGGCCTGCCCTCCCTCCAATTGAAGAGTGTGGAATATTCCACACTCTTTCATCTAGCCGGATGAAAGAGTATGGAATATTCTACATCCATCAGTAGCTCAGAGGACACTTGGCTGAATTTGTCAGAGAGTTTATGAAAGAGAGGCTCAATTTAGTGAGTGCACATAAGTTGATGTGGGGGCCAGCCATGTCAGAAAATTTAATGATGAAGTTTGTGGATGATACCTGAAGAGAGGGAAAGGCAGCCTCTCTTTAGGCTACTGAGTGTTATGTATCTGTGAAGGAAAAGGGAGATGCGCTGAATTGAAGAATTTGATCAAATGCAATCGGAGCAAATACACGTGCTAATTTTAAAAATTTGAGCTAGATTCAACAACTTCCCAAGTTGATGAACTTGTGGTACACTAAATAGTGCAATTGGGTTGCCTTAACAATTAGGTTGCCTTAAGGTCTGTGCACACTTGGTGTTTGATAACAACGGTCATAAAATTGTAATACCTCTGACAAAGATGGAGAGGTGCAAGTTTTAAGGAAATATTTTTTTTAAGTTGGTTTGGGATTGGTTCGACATAATCAGAGTCATCTTAAGTAATGAGTCATTCAGACCTGTGGCATAACATTCAGTAGTCATCACAAAGGTTACATGTTCCTCACTGATGTCCTCATCCTCATCATAGAGAATAAAGTGAGCTTCAATACCAAAGTCATTTGCCATTTAAAAGGATTTAAAGGCAAAGTGAAGAGAAAGCTTCATTGACAATTGTGGGAATGAAGGGTGGGACGTCTTTTTTATAAGGAATTCCATTTTCCATCATGAATCTTCAAAGGGTATGGGATAAATGTGAAGATGAGAGCTTGACACTCATTGTCAAAACGCAGGAATTATGTTAAAAGTAGAATTTCAGACCTCATTTAGGCATATTAGATTAACTTTTTTTTTTAAACTTTGAACTAAGAAAATGTGGGAAGTCAAGTTAAATTTCATCTCCAAAAATCCGTTTGATATTTCAAGACTCCAATCAAAAGTTATGGACAAAATTCAAAAAGGATGTTTGAAAATGTAAAAAAAAATGTCCCTTCAAACCCCATTCTGAAATTTGTTCATAACTTTTGATTGGAGGCTTAACCCCTAAAGGCCCAAGGCCTTTTTTCTGCCAAAAAGCATTCAAAACTGCCATATCTATAGCAAGGAGTAAAAAAATTTGAAAAATGTTTTTTTTGCACATCTAACCTTAGGATCTTACACCTAACTAGTATGAGAATATGTGGAAAAAATTTCAGAATTTTTGACCGCTCAGATTGCAAGATATCTGCGTTTAAAGTGGAAAAAACAAGTATTTCAGCACATTGCGGGACTAGATTTTTTGACTTTAAACATTTTTAACTTAAAATTTTTGCACTACAGAGTTTTGTGCTTCAAATCTTTATAGCGGAGAATTGAGTTGAGAGTCTAGGGGAAAAAAAATATTCAAAAAAACTTAATTATCATTCCTAAAAAAATTATTAAGTAGAAGTAGGTACGAGATAGAAGGAAAATCTAAAATATTAATATATTTTAGATGGAATTAAAATACACTAATTCCAATGGTGAGATTGTTCTAGCAAGTAAATTAAACCATGAGAATTTTTTTTTTGAAAAATTGCAAAAATAGCATTTAGAAATGAATCCTACAAGTTATTTTTTTCAAGAAGATGCTCTAACTGCCCGAAAAACAAGAATGTCCATAACTTTTTCATAACAAATCCTAATGAAATGAATCAAAGCTTTCTAGATAGAAAAAAATATAATCTACAAGAAAAAAAATATTTTAAAAAAAAAATCAAATTTTTGCCAAATTTTTTCTGTTGCCCAGACTGCCCAGTTACGAAAAAAAGTAACATATTTGGCCATAACTTTTGACTCCTATTTCCAAATGTCCTGAAATTTAGTGCATATGAAAGATATTCCTTGCGCCCACCTTCTACTAAAATTTCAGCTTAAAATATGGAAATCTCTAGTCACACGTACCTGCCCAAAATTTCTATACAGCCAAAAAACGCATGCCGGTCCTTTAGGGGTTAAAATGCTAAATGGATTTTTGGAGATGAAATTTAACTTGATTTCCCAACTTTTCTTAGTTCAAAGTTTTTTGAAAAAAGTTATTCTAATATGCCTAAATGAGGTCTGAAATTCTACTTTTAATGCAATTCCTATTTTTAACTTAACTATGAGCGGTTGAGCTTCTACTAAATCCAAATTACATATCCCACATTCTTTGTTCTACCTCCTACCACCCCATATGCATATAAAGAGCTTGTCTTCTCAAATAGTAAAGCAAAAAATGAATGCCTTTTGATGCAAGTGAGGTAGTTCATTGAAATTGTTTTGGTAGTGTTATGTATATGCCCAAATTTCTTTGCATTATGAAACACCGCAGTTAGTGCTCAAGAATCTACAAAATCGGATGATTCTAACTTAGTTAACATCAACCTGCAATGTCAGAGAGTTATGAGTAAGTCTCGTAAACACCGCTCTAATACCTCTTGCCAGATCTGCAACCACGTAGGTTCGGTAGTTACGAAAAAACGTTGGTCTGAACACCCACCAAAATAATCACCTACCATCACTGCAAAGAACGCTTCCTAAGTCCAAGTGTGCACAGACCATTATTGAAAGAAGTTACCTCGTGACTTATTGCTTTGTCCACATGCAAGTGCATGCAGTTCTCTAAACCCAAGCCATCAAGCAGTGCACCAACCCATGCAATAAAGGTGCTTCTTCCATCACTACATCCTTCTACAGTAACTTCACATAGTTATATAGTGTAGAATGTCAGGAAATTAGAGTGGGGCAACCTAATTGCACTATTTAGTGTAGTTTATAATCTTGATTCAAATTGCAAACTATTTCTCATTGATTTACATGGGTAAGATTCTTTTAATCTCTTGTTCATGAATGTTTTATGTTGTTTTTTCTGAATCTTCAGTACACTAAATAGTGAAATTAGGTTGCTCCACACTAATTTCTTGACACTTGACACTATATAAATATTTATTCTTATTGTATAAGATTGCACTACTTTTGAACTACATTAAATAGTGAAATTAGGTTGCTTCACATTAATTTCTTGACATTCTACTATATAAATATTTATTGTTTCTTTACAATAATTTTCTACTTTTGAATTAAGTATTGCTATAATTAGGATTCATGAACCTGCATGTATACAAACAGAAATATCTAAAGAAATATTTGTTGGCTTTGAGGGCTTGTAAAGTAATTTTCTTGAAGTAAGGCAACCTAATTGTTAAGGCAAGTGAACCTAATTTAACTATTTAGTGTAGGTATTGTGATAATTGCGATTTATGGTAACTTCCATGTGTACAAATGGAATAATTTGTTGAAAGATTTGTTGACTTTGATGGCTTGTAAAATAACTTCTTTGGGGTACAACAATCTAATTGTTAAGGCAACCTAATCTCATTATTTAGTGTAAGTTCATTCTTTTAGGCTTTTTGAGATTAAACAATGGAGTACACTTGAATCCAATTGGAACATACTTGCGAGTTTTAATATCTCAAAGCGCCATGCTGACGCAATTATGCAACCGCACTACCAACTTCTGAATGTTGCCTGCAAATGAGCGACAACAGCATGATAGATGCAAGCCAAATATAAGCCTTCCCGCCTTTACGCATTGACGATGCACACTCAATAGTCCAATATGTCCCCTCTTACCTACAAATAAGTTCATTGACACCCTCCCCCAACTTTGGCACCAGTTTCCTCCCCAAAGAAATGAATATAATATACACCACTCGTGATGAATCTTTGCTCGCCAAAAGTTATTCATTTTGCAAACAAGCACTTAAGTTTATTTTGGGAGCAATGGCCAGCATGGATAACCACATCAGTCTAGAGGAACATGTAATGTACCTCACAATCTTGCAACAATGACGTCTAAGAGGCTGCCCAATGCCCCGCTGTCATCATGCCCATCCCCAAAGTCAAACTTACAATACTACCCAAGAGACTCTTACAGGGCCTTTCATTGAGTCCAAAAAGTTTCTAATGGTAGGCTAAATATAAAAGAATTATCAAGGGAATAAGAATTATAGTGTGAACATGCTCTATTAGATAGTTAATTAGTTTCTAATTGATGAGTTTAGTAAGGGTATAATCCAATTGATAGATGAAAGGTCATGTGAACCGTTGTAACCGATTGTGAAGAGTACAAGGACAAGATCAAGACCTATTAATTTGAGTTTTTCAAGCAAGTGAGGCTTGAGCTCCTTCCTCGTGGAAATGAAGTATTTTAGTTTTGCTTTGGTGATTTGGAACTTTGTGATGTGATGTGATTATGATTATTTGGAGAAATAGAAATATTATCTATAAAACTTGTGTGTGATTGGACTATGTGGATTTGACAAGTGATTGTGTGAGTTTGTGCTTGATCGCAAAATCTAACTTCAATTGGTGAAAAGCTGACATGGTGCAATGCCATGGCCATAACTTAACCAACATGGCAATAAAGGAAATTAGAAAATAAGAACAATTGTAGAATTAAAAGCGGGATGTTGTTGTAGAAATTATTGGAAAATACTTGTTATAAGAAGAATTTGATATATGAAAATTAATCAATTAAGTTATTATAAAATAATAAGTGACAACCTAATTACACAACCTAGCAAATGGCCTCCCCAACGATCAAATCCGAGTTTTTTGGATATTTCTAATTAGGTAAAAAACTACATTCAAAAATTCATCACCATTCACAAAAAAGAATTATAAAAACTCCCTCCAAAAGTAGAATAGGAAGGCGAAAAGAAATTCATGATTAAATTGATGTGTATAGAAAGTGTCAAAAATACAATTATTGACTGACTACTAGAGAAAAATAGATTTCATAATGTATTAAAAAGAAATTACATTTGGGGGGGATAATTTTATACATTTTCAAATTCAAGATTTGACAAACCCTTAGGTGAGTGTAGCTAATTGCATCCCTACCTTATTGCATCACTATCCACACTCCATATTCATTTTTTAACCTAAATCTAGAATTGTTATTCTTTTCTTGTTCATATGGCACAAATCTCATAAGACAAAAATGACTATTTTAGATTTAGGTTGTAAAACAAAGAGGGGATGCAAATAGTAAAGCAATTAAGTAGGGTTTGTAATTAGGTGTACACACCTTACTAGCTATATCTTTGAAATTTAGTTGATTTAGAATTAACAAGAATAATTCAAAGGGGGATTTAACAATTGATGAGTATTGATTGTTATTATGGTTTTCACCATAATGTAGGATTGCCCTTGCATGGTCAACGAACTCATACCAATGCTAAAATTTGTTGCAAATTCAGAAATGTTTCAATCAATCAACAAAGCTGATTCAGGTTGTAGGCTGTAAGTTTTTTTTTATTATCCATGATAAATGATGAAGGCGCAAACCAATGTGTAATAAAATTTCATTACACAGTTTGTTATTGTCTAGTTCTCTACAAAAACATCATCAATTGGTAAGGCCAACTCCTATTGGTTGGTATAGTAAAGTTTAATGGGGCCTTAGCATCTAGTCGTTGGTACTCTATATCTTTATAGAGAGTTCAATTTCACTAAGTCAATGTTGGAGACAACAAGGCAATTGTTACACCATTCATGCAAGATGCTACTTATGCGATGAGGAATTTTGCTACCTTAGGACAATTAGAGTTACTACCATCGTTTGTCAAGGCTTCCATTTGAAGTCTATAACATTTCTCCTTTTCACCTTCCAACACTAGGCAAGTGTCAAGCCCTATACATCATGTTACTACTTAACAAATTCTTGTGGTTTTAATAATCAAGTCGACAATGGTGACAACTCAAATATCTATTGTGTGCCTTCCAAGGTAGAACTTTATTTTGACCAAATTACAAAAAGAAACTACTACATATAACAAACAAGTAGGTTGTATATAGTAGCTTGCTTTTGACACAAGTCCCACTCGTATCTTGTACTTAACTAAAGAAGCACCACATAATAAATGGTCACAATTATTACCTTTAGCCTCATACAACCAAATCTAGTTTTATTATACGAACAACTTCAATCTACTTTAGTCAATCATATGTATACAAAAAAAGCAGCTAACTTAGAAATAACATCATCTTTAAATCACCTATGAAGAAGACTCAAAACCTTCACCTAAAAGCTCTACTACTTTAGAGCCATGCTAGCCCATTTGAAAAGTTCTAGACATTTCACAGTGATGATTTGAGGTCATATTGGTAACACTCCAAAAATACTAAATGACAAAATTGGAGGCGTAATGGATTTAGATACTTCTAAGTTAAGGCTGTTTGCCTCGGCACGGTTTCACAAGAGCAATTGTCACAATCATATTTAACATAGAGAGTGGGTAAGATAACGTATATTGTTGCACTTCTCGTGGCAAACGGTGGGGAGAATCACATAAGAGAGTGATGGCACCAACAGCTCCACGTAGAAATTGTAGCGTCCTTAGACCAAATAGGATATAGTTCCCTGTTCAGACTTGATGGAGATCTGCAATTTTATGTGACAAACGAAATACATGAATACTACTTCACCTCGTTGCAAAGAAGGTAAAGCAGAACAATGATTCAGCACATACGGAAAGGAACGATCAAGAAGGAAGCCCAAAAAGTGGAACCAAATTTGATGAGATGATGCAACCTCAGCTACTTGAAAATCAAATGGAAGCAGCCCATGGCGCATTTAGCGATTCTGCAACATCCCAAAGCTCATAACATTCAACCTCATGCCCATCCAAATCGAACATCCACGTGCACGAGATACTGTTTGAAGATGATGGGCTATGATCGATCTGCGAACAGAGCTCAAGTTTCGGAAAGAGGTAATTTCATGTACATACAACATTGCTTCATTTCCTGGCACTTGAATGAAGGGAAAGAAGTATTGCAATGGCGGAAGCTTAAGGTAGCAGCATCCATAAAAACTGGTGTCTCCATGAGCATCACCTATAGAGGGACCCATATCCGTCAATATTTGGCCCATAAATGACATGTAAGAAAAAGTGACAGTGATGGGTGATAATTGCTACGGTATAGGGTGCCAGTGAGCTTGGGTTCACGTTCTGTAGCTGTCGGAATTTGATGACTTACAGGATCCTGAATGAAATTATGAGGTGCAGAGGGGGTGGTTTTAATTTACTGCACGTGGTGGCTTTGAGGCTAATTAGCGCATTTACGCATACAATCTGTGGTGACTGCATGCTTAATGGAGAGCAGATGTGGGGTTCACAGTGGCAGTAATGCATGAACACAATGTCATTATTTTGAGATTACAAAGGCGGTTGTGGGGCTACATACAACGATATAAGATTTGCATCGTCACCATTTGGAGTGCAACTGCATGCAAGGACTTGAGAGAATTCTTTGACTGCTAAGTGAATTAGAAAGAGTCAATTACAGCTTAGCGACTTCTCAGTCACTATGGCCAGTGGAATTGCTGAACATGGGCATCACTATGGGAGTTCTGAATGTTTGCCACAGAATTGGGCACCCGAGTTGCATCCATATGGAACGCTCGGAGGTCGTGTTTGGTCACTGTATTCGGAGGAGAGGAGAGGTCAATGTGACGAATCAGTTCCCCGCATTTCTTGACCTGTGGCGATGCATGCCCCCGAAGGAATCTTGCTCGATCGGCGCGGCTACGGTCAACACAGGATGTGATCTCCCATAGGCCAACGGAGCGAGGCAAGAACCTTATGTGCCGAGGGCGACATTGATCCGGCGTCCCTGGATGTGTCGATGGGACTCATCGATCAAGACCTATGGAGGCAGTTCGACATGGAGTTGTAGTGACTGAACATCTATGACCTTTGGAGAGATCACGGCAAGGACCTGCGACGACAACATGGCAAGGACCTGTGATTGATATTGAAGCTGGCGGACCTGCAACTCATACATTAATGGAGATCTCACGTACCAACAAGCGGAGGACTAGATCAAGAGACTAGTCTGATTCGTAGCTAGAAGCTGTTGTGGATGCTGGAGGCCACATTTCTACTGTCTCCAGAGACATCGACATCCCTGCATCATTACTGAGGGACCATATATACGACAGAAGAATGAAACACAAGAAAGGGAGGCAAGGAGTTCTTACTATGGAGGAAGAATCCGCATTAGTCAAGTGGATGATGCAGATGCAAGATCTAGCTCACCCCATTTCTATCTTGGAGCTCAGAAGGAAGGTTGCTGAAATAACTCAAGAACGGTGAACTCCCTTCACTGATGGCATCCCCAGATGAGGATGGCTACGTTGGTTCAGAAATCGGCATCCAGAACTGACATTGAAATCTCCTCAAGGCTTGGAGGAGGGTTGTGCCAGAGGTCTGAATCCTAGCAGCGTTTCATCATTCTATGGGAACCTGGAGAAAGCATATGAGCAGAACAACTATTTGCCATCTCACATTTGGAATGCTGACGAGTCAGGAACTCAAGCGGGAAAGAATGGAGGAGGAACTCTCGTTTTTGCACACAAAGGCAACAGATCAGTCTATACAGCTATACCAAATAGTAGGGAACACCTCACAATCCTCTCCTGCGTGAATGCATCAGGCCAATACATTCCAAACTTTTATATTTTCAGAGGTAAGCGCAAGCTTTGAAATTACATTGCTAAGTGTGAGTCTGGAGCTTGCATGGCAATGCAACCCAACGGCTGGATGACTGCTTTTTTATTTTTGTCTGGATCTCACATTTTCTCACCATTGTACAAGAGAGGTATGGAATATCACACGAAAATAGACATCTACTGATCCTAGACGGACACAGATCACATGTGACACTAAAAGTGGTCAAAAAGGCTAGATCTGAAGGTCTTGACATTATAACTTTGCCTAGTCACATAAGCCACAAGTTACAACCACTTGATGTCAGTATTTTCAAACCGTTTAAGGTGGCATTCCGAGCATGTAGAGATAGATGGACTATAAATAATAAAAGGAGAGGTGCAAGGAAAAAGGAACTAGTAGAATGGGTGTCTGTAGGGTTGAAGAAGGCACTCACAGAAGCGAAAATCACAAAAGCTTTTGCCGCCACAGGCATCTAGCCACTTCGTCCCACTGCCATGGAGCAGTTCATGCAGCCCAGCACGTGCTACGTCGAAGCTTCTAAAGGAGATGAAGAAGACAATGATGTAGACAAGCAAGAGCAGGAGGACGCGGTCGCAGCCCAATGTTTTTTTTTCTGGCAATTTGGTGCAAAATTGTACCAAAAATTTTGAGCTAGCACCAAGCCTATAGGAAATTTTTAGTAAAATTTTGGATGAAATCGCCAAAAAACTTCAAGTTCAAGAAAAATCTTGGATGAAATCGCCACATTGTGAATGAAAATAGAATTATAGATACGTAGAATCACATTTTCTATTCAATACGTGGATGAATGTTGAAACTTGGAGCACCACCGTAACATTTAATATCGCCACTTCGCCACTTCATGGAAAATGAAAAAAAAAACACTATCACAGCCAGTGAAGAAGCAGAAAACGAATGCATCCCCAAAACTCAACTTCATGGTGCCCAGTACTTCGTGGCGCAGTCGGATAGTGAGGTGCCATCATCGGAGAGCACAGACAATGAAGGAGAGGGCGGAGGAAGCGGGGCACGCCGAAATCTTTTTCCGTTGCCGCAAGTGCAACGGCCTCCACGGAGACAAACACAATCTGGAGAGCCTCTCATAGACTACTCAAACTCTATAATCATGACGTCCGACGACTATATAGCAGCGATGACAACAAAAGCAGCAAGGAAAGCAACCGTTGCAAGAGAGCGTGAAGAGCGTAGAGTGCAAGCGGAGCAGCGGAAGGCACAACGCGAAGAAGAGAAGGCCCACAAAGAAGCAGAGAAATTCATGCAGCAAATTCAAGCAGAAAGAAAAAAAGTGGAGCGAGAGAGAGAGAAGACGAGGAAGGCCGGTAAACGTGCTGTTTGAAAGAGCTCTGACCAGAGGGGGCAACATGGCAATGGATCTCCGAGAGCAAGAGCGGAACAGCCGAGGGCGCCAGAGCACCAACGGCTCTCTCGCGCCGCAAAAGACGAAGGGCAGCGCGTCCCTGCCCCCGGTCCCCACCTCGGCACTGGCAGCGCCCACTGCGGCCAGTGGCTCGGGCAGCCTGCCGCGGCCATGGGGGCAGATCCAATGGTCTGCCTGTCTCCCGGCCAGGTTGGCGGGGTTCCTAACGAGTGGTGGGGGCCCCCATGTGGCATTGTCAAGTCCCCCCACCTGTTTCTATTAGGGTCATCCATTGATGCTCCTCATGTACCCTAAGCATGGTATCTGGTTACCTTTATTGCCGGATTTTGGAGCCGCATCTCTTTAGTTTTGGTTATTTTTGGCCCAGTATTGCAGACTTTTATGGCAGTCTTAACTTCGCTAGGACTCTAGCACAGGATCATCTATAGGCAAGTATGCATTTTTAGCAAATTAGCACTTTGAAAAATCCATGTGACCAGATGCTTGCCACTGGAACTCTTTGGCTGATGCCAGTATTCTTTATTTCTTCTTGCTAATGTAAGAATATTATTTTCAAGCTTGATGGGTCTGTTTTCAGCCTCTAAAACCCTTATTTTAACGGTTATGGGTGTTGCTACCTTAGACTTGTAAGTTAGTAAGGAAGTTCGAGAAGAGCGTTGCTGGAAAAGCCAGTGTTGAAGTGCAGGAACCTCTCGTAGGGAAGCTACACGTAGGTGCGTGCTCACTTTGCAGAACCCTACGAACTGTATGCCGGGGGGTCGGGTCTTGCTGGACCTCTCACTCAGGGACAGCGTGTTCTTTTTGGGGGGGGCGGGCCGAAATTCATACTCTCTGACATATTTTACTGATACTGTCAGGCTCTGTCCCTCCAGAATTGCGCCAGAATTGCGCCAGAATTGCGCGCCAGTGCTGTGAAGGCTTGTGGCAGGTAAGGCGGTAAGCTTACTGTTGCAAATAAACGCTGCTCAGGAAAGTGGGCAAGTGGCCATCAGTATTATTTTTATAAGATTCACGAATTTGTTCACCGTCTTATAATTAAATAACATGACTTTAATCAGAACTACGACTAGTTCACGTGAATCACGTCCTGCGCTCCTGGCAAAGCACCTGCCTCGAGGAAATATTCCTTGGACAAGAGCACCATAATCATTTCACAGCCCACAACTCTACATAGATCATTGCATCTCATGCATTGGTCTGCATCAAAATATCCCGCGACTGTTTCAAGAAAAATTTAAAATATGTATATATAAGGTAGGAGGCTCAGAAATGGAGCATCTAAGGGCTGGTCCCCTTTTTTCATGTATTTCCTTGGACGGGAATATTTTTAGCTCATTTTTCATAGAGAAATTGATGAGGAATCTAATCCAAGTGGTTTCGTATTTTTCCGAGAATTTTTAAATTACTTATGAATTTTCAAACGAATTGGGTCATGGGTCCCTATTGTGACCTAGGTCTTTCATAAACGGTTCACTTGCAATTCTAAATAAAAATGGGGAAAGCAAAGAGAATGATTGGCTTTTGCAATTAATGATACTTATTTCCTTGATTCATTCAATGACTATACTAGTCAATTTCAGAACCAACTCATCTCCATTTTACAGCCATTTATAGGGTCTATTCTTAATGCCCGCTCTGTTTTACAACCTCTTACCTTATATCCCGTGACTAATGGATCAGGCGGGCATCCCTCTGCCTAAGCTCTGCACTCTTATTGTCTACAAAACTTTTTGAGGTAAGTCACCTAAAATCACACACTTAAGCTCTGTGGCATGATGAATATGCTCCAGAAAATGGAGAACAATTTTTGTATATAGGTGAAGGACTATGAATCAAAATGCAAGTGATTCCATAATTTTTGGATGCATTGTGAATTAGTTACAAATTTTCAAAGATACAAGGTGTAGGGTGCTAAAAGTGTCATCTAGGTGATGCCAAAATCAATTTGATGTACATGAAGAAATGTCATAGAGAAGAATTAAAACAAGTAGATGGAAAGGGTACCCAAAATGGACCACTTGTGAGGTTGCCACCTCCACAATTCTATTAATAGAGCTGCACACTACTCGAGATGGATCTTAACTCCATTTTACACTTGTCCTTTCATGTGTACCATTTTGGGTATCCTTTCAATTTGTTTTCCCTTCAAAACTAGAGTTCGATTTTGAGGAGGGGTTCATTTTAGGTGTAGTTACCTTATAACAAGGCAATGTTCTTTTCCATGTTGGGAAGGGATTATGCTTTAGTAGATGCTTGGGAGGGACTTATCAGCTAAATCAAGGATTGAAGTTGGCCTAGGAGCCATATAAGACAATTTTGTTCATTGTAGGAGTCCCCTTTTCAAGAATGCAAAGGAACCTCACCTCATTGGTAAGCAATGTTATCTAAGTAAAATCCAATTCCAATCTCAATTTTACACTAATTTGCAATCTCAATATGAAGAGACTTCAATTTTAATTTCAAACGAAAAGTACAAAATCAATATCACACTACACGTAAAAGAAACTTTCACACTCCACTGCAATTTAAATTTCAAAGTTCATTGTCAAATGTAATTTTGACATCATAGTAAATATCATTTCCTACTCACACGTAGTCCCATTTGAAACTAAATTGAATTTTGAATTTAACATATGAAATTGAAACTTTCATTGATTGCAAATGTAAAGTGTTAATTGAAGATTGAAAATCAAACTTATCTCTCCATACAAAAAATTTCATCAATTGGAGCATACATTAGAAAAATTGGAGAGTTTGAATAGAAAACGAGATTGGAGTGAGGAACAATATTTTTGCACTCTAAATAGTGACATTTACAGAACAACATACAAATGAAATTCCTACAATGCTCTGTTGCTTGCATAACATTCAGTAGCATGTATTGATGTTGCCTTGGTTCTACAGTTATGGTGTGCCTCTACATCCTCCACCTATCTAATTCATCAGTAGCTACTGATGAAGTACTATTGGAGTGTCCAATATATACCACACCATCACTTTGGAGCTATTGAATGTTATATGGGTGCCAGCACATGGACTTAGTAATTGCAACAAGTCGTTGGATTTTAGAATATTTTATGTGTTTTGAAATGGAGTAGGAATGTTATTGATTCCGCTTCATTTACCAACTAAAAATGGAAACCAGAAGTGGGTATTGTGAAATTTGCATCATTCATGATTATGTAAAAATGCAAAATAGGAAAAATGGTTGTTGGCCAAGTCATTTGACTCTCTTATTACTATGTGTAAATGCCCTCTCATGGAGGTTTATTTTTACTCACAAGTGAGTGAGTGCAGAATTGGATCAACCTAGTATACAAAACTGGAAGTTTAGCCAGCAAGTAAGTAGGCCAATTTTCTTAGAGAGTCTCGCAGCCAAGTGACAAACAAAACTACCTTAGGGTATGTTCCCACCTGGAGTTTGCAAAGTCTCTGTGCGTAAAGATAAGATCTCCATTTAAGTAGGAAATAATATTTTTTAAAGAGACGTCAGGTTCGGAAGAGTTGTACTTGTTGCTGAGCTTCTGAGCGGTGTACAGAGTGGTGTACAGCTCACACATGGCTCGTGTTTCTTCTGTCATGGGAGGTGGGAGGAGTTGGGGTTTCTGATCCTACCACCAACTTTGGGTTTGTGCTGGGGTTTGTACTGGGGTTTGTGTGTGGGCATTCTGGATCGCTATAGTGATTTCTGCAACTGTTTCGTGTTTTTTCTCCACGAGCCTTGTACGTGCAGGCATGTCCACTCTCTACTGCTCGTAGTGACAGAGCCAGAGCCAAATGTTTGTAGTTCCTAATCCTTGAGATTGAAATTACAGTAGTTAGACTAGATCTAATCGATCAAGTGAGTGCACTCCAGTAAGGATTGAAATGAGTGAGTGAATGAGCTCGGATCAAGCAAGCGAGTGAGTGAGCTCGGATCGAGTGAGCGAGTGAGAACGATCGGATTGGATCGATTGAGTGAGTGAACTCCAGTGCGCTCTAAGGAGGAGCGTAATCTGCTCCAACAGTTGCACAAGTCTCAGTCGGTAGAGTTCAAGCTGCAAACCATGAGGAGCGTTCATTGTGCTTGTGCAAGTCTCAGTCGGCAAGTTGTGCAAAGGCGATGCAACGCATGTAGCAATGACAGTTTTAGTTAATGAGAGCAAAGAGGCAACAATACGTAACACCGCTCAAATTCCTGGAAAATCTACAATTTCAAAAGATTTGAATACTACAAAACACCAGCGACTATTTTATAAGTTCTGCTAAAACTACATAACAATCCGCTCTTATACCCACCCACGTCACTAGGTTCCGCATTTGCTAAACACCGTTGGTGGGAACAATAGAAGAATTCATGATGTAGGACCAGCTGCTAAGAGTGCTTCTAACGTCAGGTGGGAACATACCTTTAGAAAGCCTACTAATGTACTGATTTAGGGGTCAAGCAACAATGCCTTTTTAAAGAGTATTTTAATGTTTGAGAGATTACCAGGCCATGTAGCCGTGTTCTAAAGCTATGCTATAGTACACAAAATAGAGTCCAGAACACTTTTATAGAGTAGCTTGACTCAAGAGTACGTAGAAATGAAACATGAGTGAGGAAGTTGTTGGCCAAGTCACTTGACTCACTTAAGGTGGGAACATCCCAAATTGCCACTTTTTGCTACTAAAATCTAATCACTATTATTAAATTGGTCAAATTTTCATATGTTCTTGATGGCAAGTGAAAGGAGGTTCCAACGCACCAGAGAATGTGGCATTTGGATATTGTATGCAAAAGTTATTAAGGAACAAAATTTGATTCTACAATGGTTTCTTCCACATAGGTACATAATTGATTTTGAAGATGTACACAAAGTAAAGATGGCGGTTTAAGGTCAGTGGCACATTTGAGTGTACCTCAGCGTTTTTTTTTCTGGCGACAAAACACTAGGTTGTCAGGCCTGTAAGCCACTGCGCCTGGCTCCCTCCCAAAATTCACCTTTGGTGGGAGGGCACGCAGGGCTTTACTGTAGAGTTTGTCGCCAGAAAAAAACACGCTGGTGTACCTAGCTTGGGACTGTCTGTAAACGCCCTACAAGCAGGGATGGGGGCCACGTCATTCAGACTTTCCAATGAATATGTGTAAATGAGCCTCCCGGGCTCACAGTCCATCTCTCTCCCGTGGGTAGAAACCAGTGCTTTGGGGTTGGAATGTTGGATGCTAGGGCAGTCTAGATGCTTCAATGGAGTTGTCTGTGGCCTTTTCTGGCTATTCTAGAATCTAGATTGGGCACTTGTCTTGCTCGATCAGTCCGACATCTGGGATTTACGAGAATTAGGTCTGGTGAGTGGGGCCGGATATGAAGCTCTGTCGGTGCACTAAGAGTTAGACAAGCGCGGGGACAAGGGAGGGCTCTCGTTACGCTTACGTTGAATCTACACAACCTTTGAGCGACCCTGGTTGGTTAATGGGGTTGCAACTCTTTGCTTAGAGTTGCGTTCTGCCTCTGACTTCTGGATTGTTTAGGCGGACGGAAAGTTTCATGAAATCGGATAGGGAGTCCTGAGACCCGCTCATTCCAACTGTTTACTTTCAAGGATTGTGCTTCGAACTATCGGGAGATTGTCACGTATAACCGAGAGGGACGAATGGAGTTTTTGCTAGAACTTGCGCGGCTGAGAGGAACAGAGACACAGCAGAATTGTGTCAGTCCTCTCGATGACAAATTGCAGTTCCTTCGGATTCTTGCAGGTTCTTTTGAGAGACTGGCCTGGTGCATACGTCATGCCGCTGCATCCCGAAGCTTTTACAGAAGCAACTGTTCAGAGCAGTGGCTTTTAACAGTTCTAACATCACAGGACACTGCTCTGAAGTATGCGTCCGATCTTAGTATTCAGAGCAACGTTGTCCCCAGCGGCGCGTACTTGACTAGGCTTGAAGGCGTGAGGGCCACATGTCGTGGACACCAATGCACGGGAGGGTTCGTCCCGACTAGCGATATCGGTCCTGCATTGGAAGGACAACTCCCACATCAGTCTTGTACAAACTGTGCCCTTGCTAAGCAACTGAGGAGCAGATTGGGAGATGGCATAGCTGTTGACGAATTAGCCAACTTACTGAAACTCTGGTTCTTGGAGGCGAAAGATGTAGAGACGGTGAGGGACATTAAAGGAGGGACCGATGGAGAAGTTTCCATAATACTCTGGCGAGATGGCACCTTTGCCAGGAAACGATTCTACTGCGATGACGATTTGCTTCACAACCCCAAGTTCCAGAACCCCAAGTTCAATAGAGAACTGGAGGTTGCTTTGCGTGTTTCTCATCCGAATATCGTGCACTGTTTTGGGTGCTCCCCCGATTGTGACTTGTTCATGGAAGTTTTAGACGAAGACCTCGAAAGTTTCTTGACTAGATCGGAAGAAATGGATCCGCCGTTTTCATTGAGAGACTCGCTGGAGATGCTGCTGCAAGTGGCGGAGGCAGTGAGACACCTTCACGAGAACAGCTACATACATGGAGATCTGAAACCGGGCAACATTCTTCTGAGTAAGTTGGCCATGCCCCACTCGGATGTCCCATTTTACCTGGTGAAGGTGGCCGACTTTGGTTGCGCCCAGCGCTTCCATTCTTCCGGTACAGCAGCAAGGGAGGACTTCGACGTGAAGATTGGTACGTACAGATACCTTGCACCCGAAATGAAACGATGTCGCAAACTCCGGAAGAAGGAAGACCTCGACGAAGCTGTCCAGTTTATTGATCCCCCCAAAGTCGATGTGTTCAGCTTCGGCGTTTTAGCTAGCGAGGTCATGGCCAATGTCCAGGAGAGTGACCACTTGCCTTCTCTCCAAAATTTCCTTCTCAGGTGTGAAGCACCAGAACCTGAAGACCGGCCTTATTTCGCAGAGATATGTGAGACAGTGAGACTCTTTCCCGCACCATGAAGATCAATGACCTCGGGCTCCGAAAGAATGAAGGTACACGCTTTCTGACTGTTTCTATGACGTTTTGAATTGTGCTTTGAATTCCCTGGTCAAATCCGTATGAGGTAACTGAGCAGGTGCATAAAGCGGACGTTTAACGGCTCATTGCATTTTGGGAAGCTAAATTTTTGAATATTTAAAAAAAAAAACACTCATCATAAGTAATTGGAATTTGCATCTATTACTAGTTATTTCATGTTTTGGGGGTCTTTAGGAAATTAGGTACAAACTTTTGAAAATTGACACGTAATGGTCACTAACTGCATCCACCTCCTTAAATGAGCACTATTTGCACATTGATGGTGTATTGAATGTCTTCTAGGATTGATCTAATGGTCACATTGATGGTGCATTGAATGTCTTCTTTTTAGAATTCATTTTCAAACTTGATTTTTAATAATTCTAGAATAAAAAACCCAAATGTAGGACATGGATTGCCTATTATAACATTTTCAAATTTTTTCTTAATGTTGTTGGCAATTTAGTATATGTAATTAGCATGTACTATCTTCTACTTAAAGAAAATTCAAGAATGAATACAAATTTGATTTGCAATGCTTTGGGGGTTCAAGAATCAAAGCTTGATATGAAAAAATGACATTTAACTGTTGTACAAAAAAATATAAATAAATAATATATCCCAACTCAATAGAATTTGCTAACAAAATACAAAAATAATTTTAGTCAAGAAAATACTTTAGGGTTGAAGGCCTATTTGAATTCTTAAGGGAATACTTCTGATAAGAGGTGTATTTAGTTGTTGTTAAATAATTTGTACATTAATACATGACCACTTAAAGAGATTCTATGATTGCTCAAATGTGAAACTTTTAGGAACTTTCATTTCATTTATAGAACAATTCAAAGTTTTTTACTTGTTAATTTATTTTAAAAATCAAATCCAATGTATTTCTAAAAAAAGAAGCAAAATTTTTGATTTGCCTAGATTGCTTGAGTTTGCTATCAAAAATGAACAAAACTTTAGATTTTTGCAATACTTATCGGAGTTTGAAGAAAGAATGTTTGACATGGAAAAAATGACAATTAGGTGTTACACTAAAAAAATGGAGAATAAAAAAATGAATTCGAGGTCACTGGAATTTGCTCACAAATGAAAAAGACATTTTGGTTGAAGAAAGGCTGTAAGGTTGAAGGTCTAATCAAATTCCCAAAGGAATACGTGTGGTAAGAGGAGTGTGTTTAGTTGTTATTAAGCAATTCATACACTAATACATTAAAGCATGAGATTGACAATTTAGATTGGAATTTGCATTCATTAGGAAAGTGCTCCAATTTAGTCTTCTAAGGATATATTTTACGTGATCCAAGGATATTCATTCGTGCACGCTAGGTCAAATATTCTTAGATTATTGATTTTCTTTGGGATGCTCATGTTCCTATCTGTCAATGGTGTTTTAGTTTTATAGAACCCTACTTTGAAAATTCACAAAGATAACAAATTTTGATCCAAAAAATAATTTCTATTTGCATTATTCTATGCTAAGATATATCTTTTGGTGAAAATATGTCAGCCTAAGCTTATTCTTCAGAGTATTTAGATTGCTTAAATGGATAGTAATGGATAAGTTCACCTTACAGACATTTTACATTGATAATTATTCCTGTAGTTATTACACCTCTAAACTTCCCAAATAATTAGTATGGTAATATTAGTGAACTTGATGTGATTTGAAATTGTAACATTCAAGTGCTTATATTTATACCAATCCTAGTTTTGGAACTTTGTGTGTATGCATGGATGCCATAATTGCACCAACTTAACAAAAGTGATGATCTTAAGACAAGGATTGGTGTAGACCCGAGTTTTAAAATATGCTTTATTTTTATTATTTCATTCTTACTAATATGACGATTAATTAGCCCATTCCTTATTGAAATTAGAGTTGCCGCTCCAATGTTCTTTGTCTATCCTTGATAGTTGTAAGTATTTGTAGTGTGTGTTTTGTTATTAGATCTTTTCATAAGTTAGTGGTGATTGATTGCAATATCCAGGAATATGCAAGGATGTTGATAGAATTGGCAATGGTACAAACTTCATCAAAACTATGAAAATAATGTTGTGTGGTGAAGAGACATACCAATCCCAAGGTATAGTTAACCCTTAAAGGTTCAAAGTCATGTAAATTAATGGATTTTTTAGAATTTGAGGAAGGTCCACTGATGTCAAATTTTATCATTATTTGGCTTGAAACTCTTTTTGAAGAAAAGGAGATGTATTAGAGAATACTTTCTTTTTTAGTTGGTGCATAGGATAAAGAGTGTGCCCTACTAAGTATAAAACGCTCAAACTTAAATAGCAAAAGATAAATGCAAGAATTTTTATTATTATTTTCCAATTTCCTTCATCATAGAATATATGCATGTCTACATAGTATGCTTTGAGTCACTCATTTGAATCAATATTATGAGAATTATAAAGAATTTTGTTTTGCAATCAACTAGGGCTTTTGCTTGGAAAATTAAACGTAAGAGATTTGTTTAATAATTCAAATTTCAAAAAAACTCATACATAAACGTGTAGATTACATGCTACAACAATATCATTGTTAGAATTGACATGTTTCAATTATAATTTAGAACTATTAACCATTTATTTTTCTTGTATACTATTTTGACATAACAAGTTCTTAAGGAATGGGCATTCTCATGTTCTCAAAGAAGCTATGGTGGAGTGTTTGGGCCTTTGGAGGTCATATATTATCATGATTACAGTAAATGTAGTGATTGCATATAGAAAAGTAGAAAAATAGGTGGACAATGTTTTTAACGATTTGACCTAATATTAAATGTAGCCAAAATGATTTTTTCTTTCAAAATTTCAAATTATTCGATGCCAATTAGAAAAAGCCACAATTTTATTTTAAGAATACATACATATATATACACACACATGCATGCACACATACACACACATGTATATATATATATATATATACATATATATATACATACACACACACACACACACATATATATATATATATATATATATATATGAGAATTTATGCCTATATAAAGTTCATTAACCCTTGAGGGATAAAGTTTTAAAAATGGATTGATGGGTGATTTCAAATGCCTTTATTTTTCTTATCAAAGTGGTGTCTTAGTTGGATTTGTTTTCTGGTGATAGCCTTTGAAGTTAATTACTCCGTATCATTTTTTGTTGAGGTGCTACCTTGAGCACAAAAAATTCATTCACCTAAAATTGTAGAATGAAATTATGTCCTCGTGCACTGGAAATTTTCAGTTGCCCTAGGCTTCAAGACGCTTCCTCCTATCCTTCATTGCCTTTGGACTATGCTTGAACTGCAAAAGAAGTGAACTTTGAGTTTATTTGTCTCCAAATGTAGAAGCATGGGGCAAATAGACCTCTTATAATCTTGTTGCAAGACATTCACCTTGCTTGTCTTTCATGATTTTCTACAACAAATTTGTTTACTTCATCACCAGTCACTCATCTTGAATTATTATGTTGTAAGGTGTTGAATTTTTTTCAAATTTTTATTTTGTCTTCTTTGATTCCAAGTATGATGTTGACTTGAGCTCATGGAAGGTTGCCTGCCGACCAAGTGAACGCCTGATTTCTACTGTTATTATCTCTCTATCAAAGAATCCAAATCTGATTTTTGTTTTGGATAATTGACACCTTAAAGATGCTTCAGATCATATTGTTACAATTGATAGATTCTCTCAAGTTTTTTTTAATTCAAGTTTTTTCAAATGTCTTGTACTATGAATCTTTCTCATCATGACCCCTCTCCGACGTTTTGGGGTTAGAATGCTTAGTGAAAAACATGCATGCCAAAGTATAAATATTCTAGAAGTTGATATAACAATGGTGTTAGTGTGTGAGTATGGAAATGCAAGCATGTGAGCCTTGAGCATATGTATAAGTAGATATCCTACAAACAATGAAGGTACTTATAATATAAACACTTATAATATAGGTATCTATAATGTAGTTACACTCTAATCATAGAAGGTTTCCATAATATGGTTATACTATAATCATAGAAGATTTTCATAATATAGACACCTATAACATAAATGTATAGGCTTCTAGGCTCATGGGCTCATGCTCTTATGCTCAAACAATAGCAACCCTTGTTGATATAATGGAAAAAATTAGACATAGCTTCGTGCCAAAATCACTACATTATTGGCAATACTAGACAAATATAGCTTGAAAATGCCTAAATGAAAATAATTAGGTAATTAATTAAGTTTTGCCTAGATTTCCATCCAAATTTCTTTGCCATTAGAAATTCTTCAAAACTTTGAAGTACAAAATTCTAAATAAAGATGATTCAAAGTCTGAAAACCTAATATCTCAAGGTAAAAAATAAAATATAGCAAATCACTTTAAGTTGTACTATACTCCTTAATTTTCTAAACTTGTTTGTCTCAAATTAAATTTGATATTGTAATTGTTTACAAAAATTGCCACATTAACAAAACTTGAATCATTGAACTTATGGTACTTGAATGGCAAGAGTCGATCGCCCTTAATCCCACAATCCAGTCAAACTTAAATCTCAAAGCCTAATCGCATTAAATCTTATAATCTGGTCACATTGACTTCCAAATTCTAATCGCAATGATTCCCAAACTCTAATTACAATGAATTTTACATTGTAATTGTAGTTTCTTCAAAGGACCTGATCAAACACCATTTGCACGTATTGATTGATCTAAGTTGAAATCTCATGCTTGCAAAATTTCTTATTTGTTCAAAAAATGCTAATTGAACAAGAACTACAAACTGCTAGCTATAAAGAAAGGATCGGAAAAAGTTGACTTGAGGTCATCAAAATTGATTGAAGGAGTTGATCAAAGTTGATTGAACTCATTGACGCTAAATGGAGAAGACCTCATTGAAGTAAGATTCATGGGAGTTGGTAGCAAGGCAACCGAAGTCATTGCACTGGAGCCAATTGAAGAAAATAAGAAAATAGTCAATTTTTTCCACATTTTTTAACCCCTAAAGGACCGAGGCCTTTTTTCTGCCAAAAAACACTGAAAACTGCCATTTCTATAGCAAAGAATAAAAAAAATTGAAAAATGTTTTTTTTTGACATCCAACCGTAGGATCTTACACCTAACTAGTATAAGAATGTATGGAATTTTTTTTAGAATTTTTGACCGCACAGATTGCAAGATATTTGCATTTAAAGTGAAAAAAACAAGTTTTTCAGCACATTGCGGGACTAGATTTTTTGACTTTAAACATTTTTAACTTAAAATTTTTGCACTACAGAGTTTTGAGCTTTTATTTTTTATAGTGGAGAATTGAGTTGAGAGTCTAGAAAAAAAATAATATTCAAAAAAAACTTAATTATCATTCTTAAAAAAATTGTTAAGTAGATGTAGGTACAAGATAGAAGGAAAATCTAAAACATTCATATATTTTAGATGGAATTAAAATGCACTAATCCCAATGGTGAGATTGTTCTAACAAGTAAATCAGACCATCCAAAAAAAAAATTTGAAAAATTTGAAAAATTGCATTCAGAAATGAATCCCAAAGTTATTTTTTTCAAGAAGATGCTTTAACTGCCCGAAAAACAAGAATGTCCATAACTTTCTCATAACATATCCAAATGAAATGAATCAAAGCTTTCCGGAAAGCCAAAAATATAATCTATGAGAAAAAAAATATTAAAAAAAAAAATTCAAATTTTTATCCCTTTTTTTTTTGCTGCCCGAGCTGCCCCCCGTAGCCTGTTTTGAGCTTATATGGTCATAACTTTTTTTCCCAGGCACCGACTGTGAAAAAAATTATATTCCCTTGAAGCTAATCAGTTTTTCTACCTCCAAAAAAAGTTTCAAAAAATCAGGAGAAAATTTCAGCTCGTAGGTACCTGCCCAAAAACGCATTTGTCCCCCGTAGGGACAATGGTCCTTTAGGGGTTAAACATGGTATTCTTGACTTTGGGGTTCTAAACTTTTAGGCCTCTTGGGACTAACTAAAAGCTACAAGAATTATGTGTTTATATGTCCAAATAGGAGCAACTTACACATTAATCAAGCGTTTTCCAAGAAACCACAAATATATTGAGATAGAGGGAGTGCTTTGTTAAAAAAATCAAATTTGTTCTTTGCACACTCTTGTTCAAGTCAAATGTAGATTCAATATGCAAAACAAATACATTTTTTTCATTATAGCTCTGCACTAGAAATGGCAATTTTGGAGTGGTCAAAGATGGTCTTGAAACTTTAGGGATTAATTCATAAAGAGAACCTCACTCAGAGTTTCCAACCACCACCGAAAGCTTTGAGGAAGTCTACTTATTAGAGCTCAAATATATCAATTTTTGAATGTAGAGAATAAACCTTGAGGATTAAATGACTCTTGCAAGAGACTCTAGGATCTGGTGGGAACAGCATGGGTTAGATCAGCTTAATGTTCAGCTATTTTGCAATGATCAAAGTCAACTCTTGCTTGAAAGCTATTTTTATGAGAAACCACATCAAGAGATATCCATAGTCGAGCAGAGACTTGCTATGTAGGAGGCCTGGAGTCTAAGTGTGGAGAGGTGCATTTGAGACCTTGATTTGAGCTCATTGCAAGCTTATCTTGGTAACTTTTTCTTTGATTTTGAAGAACACCTTCTGAGGCTTTAGTTTGACTATTAGACTGTATTGCACAAACAAACAAGAGGTAGAAAAACAGCTGTGCATGACAATCAGAGAGCCATGTGATAAAGAATTGCCCCTCCATCAGTGCAAAAGTGTTGTCTGTCATTTTTTTGGCAGCTTAAATTTATCTTACTCACCACAAGTTTAATAGATCTACGATACATCTCAGATATCATTTTGTTTTGATGTTTGTGAAGTAAACACATGGAGCTTACTGATGTCAGTTTCTGGAATTCAGTGAGATGCTTCAGTGCATTCTTGCCTGCCTCCTGCCAAGGCACATTGAAGGTACTGCATTTTCCACTACTTAGGAATTTGTTGAAAGGTACCTGGGAGCTCTAATGATAATCTGTAGACAAGGAACCATGTTGACAATTAGGTCGGTGACCTCATACTTACAACATGCCAAACACTAAGGTAGGAGCACCTATAAACGTGACTGTCCCCATGGCCGTGACCTATATTAGAACCCATCTCCGTCATTTTCAGCCCCATGACCGACAATCCAAAAAAATGCCGGTTATGGGTGAAAACAATGACAGAATTAAGTGCTCATGGGTTTGGTTGTAGGCTCAGTACATAATGGAACATGTAAACCACTCTTGTCAGTAACAGACCTGAGAAGATGAATGAGGCGTTGGTTAAGAGTGTTGTGCATGGTGGCTGATGGTCTAATTCACACAATTAATTATGCAGTCTCTCACGATTGCATCCTTAATTGAGAGAGATATGGGGTTCAAGTTGGCAGTTTTGGGTGAAGCAGTAAACAATAATGCACACGAAGAATGGCGGCGGTGCGAGCCTCATATAACAATAGAAGGTGTAACTTGGATGGTAACTCCATCTGCTTAAGCTTGATCTAGTTCAGCATACGCATCTGATTTACTTAGGGAGTGATTAAGGTGTTGAGTGATTACATTGAAGTTCAGCTGCGAGAGTGACGGGGGTGGTTGAAATTGGTGAGGGATTACATTGAGCTTCCTCAGTGAAGGCATTGTGCAAAATTGCCTGAAACTTACACTAAAATTAGTGACCATGGATAGTAGCATGTCAACTCCATCTGGACAAACTGAAAGATTTTTTGAGAGCTTTCAGACTGTCCCTGAGCCTTGGGCGGCAGAATTACAAGCATCTGGATTTCCACGAGGTCCTGCATGGTCTCAGTTCCAGGACCAGTATGGAAGTCACGAAGCATTTTCGATCAGGAGACCTGCGGCAAGACTATCAAGCAACATCGGATTCCAAGGTTGGCAAGCAGCCGGCGAATGGGCGGAAGTCAGGGATCGACAATCTGGGGACGTGCCTGGCGGGCTTCGGCAAGCCAACGACAGCCTTGAATCGGGACGATCTGGGGCTAGCAGGCCCTACCCGACTGGAGCAACGCTGGTCGCAGTATCGGAGACAGAGGGTGGGGTCGACGGAGAAGCGGGACCTAGGCAGGTGACGCGGGGAAGGCGGAGGAGCGTTGCGACAGTATGCGGCATCCCCGAACCTGCACAGCGACAGCGCCAACGACAAAGAACCGGGACGTGGAGCAACACCCAGCTTGCAGCTGCGGTGGCAGCGGTGGATGACGGGCGCAAGATAGCCACCGCGGCCAAAGCATTTGGGATTCCTCAGTCATCCCTGCGAGACCATCTTAACGGACGCACAATGCAAAGGAAGAAAGGAAGGCAAGGCATACTCAGTAGGGAAGAAGAAGATGCACTTGTACATTGGATGCTGCAGATGCAGAAGCATGCACATCCCATATCAGTCTTGGAGTTGAGGAGCAAGGTGGCAGAAATCACACAAGAACGTTGGACGCCTTTTAAAGATGGTATTCCCGGACGCGGTTGGTTGCGATGGTTCCGTAACCGTCACCCCGAGCTGACCTTGAGAGCTGCACAAGGATTAGAAGAAGGTCGAGCAAGGGGATTGAATCCCACTAGCGTGGCTTCATTTTACGATAATCTTCAAGGAGCATATGCACGCAACCAGTATCCAGCATCTCACATCTAGAATGCAGATGAATCAGGAACTCAAGCGGGAAAGAGTGGAGGGGGATGTTTGGTATTTGCACTAAGAGGAACCAGATCTGTTCATTCCACCATACCAAACAACAGAGAGCACTTGACAGTACTCTCTTGCATCAACGCAGCAGGCGACTCTATTCCAAACTTCTACATTTTTAAGGGTAAGCGAAAACTTTGAAACTACTTGGCTAGATGTGAAAGCCAGGCTTGCATGGCAATGCAGCCGAATGGTTGGATGACTGCATACTTGTTTGCAGCCTGGATCACACACTTCATCACTATTCTAAGGCAGAGGTATGGAATCTCACAAGAAAATAAGCACCTTTTAGTTCTAGATGGACATGGGTTGCATGTGACTCTCGAAGTAGTTCAAAAGGCTTCATCAGAAGGTCTTGACATCATTACATTGCCTAGCCACACAAGCCACAAATTGCAGCCACTTGATGTTAGCATTTTTAAACCTTTCAAAGCAGCATTTCGAACTTATAGAGATAGATGGACAATTCAAAACAAAGGGAAGGGTGCAGGGAAGGAAGAGCTTGCAGAGTGTGTGTCTCTGGGATTGAGGAAGGCACTTACAGAAGCTAAGATCCAAAAAGGATTTGCTGCCACTGGCATCTGGCCATTGCGGCCAACTGCAATGGATTCTTACACCAAGCCCAGCGCTTGCTACAGGGAGCCATTTGCAGAAGATGGAGACATTGACGAAGAGTAGGTAGACGCAGACCCTGAAGAGATAGACGAAGAAGAGGACAGCATGCCTGAAACGCTGCAAGAGGAGGATCGCATTCCAGAAATGCAAGGGCAACAACCACAGTACTTTGTGGAGACAGATGAGAACTCTAACAGCGCTTCTGATTCCACAGACTCCGAGTGTGAGGCAACACAGCCGGCCACTCTAAGCAATCTCTTTCCGTTGCCTCACATGGAGCGCCCCGTACGAAGGCAAACCCGAGCTGGACAGCCACTCATTGACTACAGCAATTCTATATTGATGACCTCCGAGGACTACATAGCTGCCATGGCCGCAAAAGCAGCCCGAAAAGAATCTGTGGCCAGAGAACGTGAGCTTCGTAAAACTCAGGCAGAGGAGAAGAAGGCACAACGAGCGGAGGAGAATGCTCGCAAGGAAGCGGAGAAGGTGCTGCGCCGCATCCAGGCGGACCGGAAGCGCGCCGAGAAAGACCGCGAGAAGGCCCGGAAGGCGACGGAGCGGGCGAAGAAAAAAGCCGACCTCGAGCAGCGTCGACGCCGAGGAGGAGGCCCCACAGCGCACGAAGACGGTGGCATCAGCGGGGTAGCCGTTGGCACCTTGGGCGGGTAATTTGAAGTGAAGCATTTGGCAGGCTTCGTCAGAGGTAACGAGTGGAACTCCAGCTTGCAGGGCCAGTGGCGATGGGAGCAGTGCTGATAGGGCCTCCCTGCCATGATTGGAGCATGGGAGCAGTGCTGGTAGGGCCTTCCTGCCACGATTGGAGTACAGGATCAGTGCTGCCAAGGCGCAGCTGTCACGATATTGAATCCCATTTGTAGTGAGAGTGGAGCCAGGCTTCAGTGGCATGTGCCACATAAATCAACGGCCTTATAATACCCTTGGCGTGGTATCTAGCATTATTGCTTCACGGTTTTGAGTTCAAGTCATTGTTTTAGGCACTATTAGCGGCTATTTTTACTTACTCATAGTGCAGCGAAGGCTTCAGTTGCTCTTTGTTTTAGCAGAAGCTACAGACAGCCATACATTTAAAACGATTATCCACTTTGAAATTTTGATGTAAATTCATGGTTCTCAATGGAACCCAGCAATTCATGCAAGTATTTTTTGTATCTTCTTGCCAACCGAACCATGTAATTTTCAAACTCAGCTGATCAGTTCTGATACCTCAATCTCCTTAGAATCACGTTTATGGGTGCTCCTACCTTAAACCACATGAAACTTTGAAGTAAAGTTTTGCTGCAAATCTGTTGTTGAACCATTGTAGCTCTTTGTTTAAGGTGAATGTACCCATACCCGATCACTTAAGGGATTTCCTAGCAAATGATGAGCAATTTAAAGTGCAGAATTTTTTTTCTATGTAGAAAGATAAGAAATACAAGGATTCCCAAATTTTTGTAATTTTTTTCCGCAAAATTGAAGTTATTTATGATTTTTGGAAGTCAAAAAGTTGTCCGGACTAATAAGCAATCTCTAGAGTCATCCAATTCCGATCATCTGAAAAACTGCTTTCCCGCTCACTATTTCCTACTTTCTTCTTCACTACTTCGAGACATGTGTCATAACCTTATTAATCCCAACCTTGAAAAAAAACATTCCAAACTTTTCAACCTTGGTTGGAAATGGTACCCCCTATAGGTTGGCTATGGGTGGTGATCAACTATGGGTGCATCTACCTTAACCTTTGAGGACCATGATGGAAATGTTCATCGGTGGTTCAAAGAAGAGGAACCCCAACCAATAAGCTGTTGCGTAACTGAAAAGTTGGTCACCTAAGATCCCATGATTGACTTTGAAGAGTTGGCACAAGTGACACTTACGCTACATACCTTTGATAGAAGCCAAGAGATTCTTTTCTAACTATTTGGGTATGAAGTTTTATTTTACCCAAACATACAACTTGGTTTGGTGTCTCACCGCTTAATTCTTGAATCTTGTCGGCTTGTACGTGCAACAATTTCTAAAATGTGAGGAGTACTCAATAAAATGGGAGTTTTCAGTGATTTGGGCAGGTTTTCAGCAAGATGATTTACAACACTTAACCCCTAAAGGTTTTTGACTATGTTTTCACCAAGAACGCTCCGAAACTGCCATTTCTAATACTAGTGCCAAATTTTAGAAAAAATCATTTTTGGATACATGTAACTGTAGTTTATTGTCGTAAAATTATTTGAGAAGATGTGGAAAAATTTTCAGAATTTTCCACCATGCGGATTGCAAGATAATAGCATTTGAATCGACAAAAATCCTTTTTTTGTCCCTTCGAAAAAACGGGCAGCTGCCCTTCACAAGGTCACATTTGTATGAAAAAATGTCCAAAGTGGTGGTTACTCTTTGGATTCATTCTTCAAGGCAAGATGGCTATATGCTTGAAAAATTTCAGATCATTTGGAATTGTACAACATATAGGAAAAAATAGTAAGTAGGAAGAAGTAGAGAATGATTCAAAACTCTAAATTGTTAAGAATTTATTTACAGAATTGAAAAATGCCAATTCCAATGGTTGTAATGTTGTAATAAACAATCTACACCCAATGTTTCTTTTGTTTTTTTTAAATATTGAAAATTGAGTTAAATAAAGGACTTCAAAGTTTATTTTAGAGTAGAGATTCCATAACTACCCTCAAACTAAGACTCCTCATAACTTTTGACTCATTGATTGGAATGGAATGATTCAAAGCTTCCCGCATATATATAAATCTAAAGAACCAATTTCAAATTTTTAATTTTTTTAAAAGTGATTTTTAAAGAATTTTTTTTGCTGCCCGGGCTGCCCGCCGACCAATGAAAATGACTTATCATGCAATAACTTTTTAACTATGTAGTCAAAAGTTATGAAAATTGTTGGGCCTTAAAGCTACTCCTTTGGAAAATGTTGTGTGGGAATTTGAAAGAAAAAAATAAAAACTCTGCTCGTAGTAAGCTGCTCAAAAAAGCTATGTCCTCAAAAAAGCATGTTTAGTGCTTTAGGGGTTAAATATAAACCTCTCTCAGTTTTCAGAAGAAGAAATTGTTTGATCATCCATTTTCAGCAATTAGAAAACTGAAGATATAATGAATGCATGTTGACATGGTGTGAATTTTCAATTTTAGTTTTGTCCTTGGTAATGAAGGTACAGTCATGGTCTATTCAATTGGAATCACCAAAGAAGATCAGCATTTCAAGAATCTGAAGAGTGATTGTTGTGGACAGTTTGAGATCAATTTTCTTTTGTAGAAGTCAGGATTGAGGAGCCCATATGCACATCTCTGTGTTGCTTGGACTTCCTAATAATTCAGAGGAAGGGAAAGAGATTGGCTTTTGAGAATTTCATAGTGGGTACGAAGCTCAGTTCAGTAAAATTAGCAGTATTCCATGGTTGATTTTGACATTTGCATCAGCCATCTGTGCCAGTAGATATGTAATTTCATATCACATTGCATTTCATCCACAACATTGTACAACGGAAAGCTATGATTTTTGCATGCACACTTCATCCGGCATCCTCCCAAAATCATTTCCTCAGGGTAGTTGCTTAAGGTTACCTATGCTGTTTTAATGCAATTGCACCAATTTAACCCCTAAAGTTTCTTGACTATGTTTTTACCAAAAACACACCCAAACTGCCATTTCTAATATAAGTTCCAAATTTTAGAAAAAAACATGTATGAACAAATGTAACCTTAGGATCTTATAGTATGCTAGTTTTAGAAGATGTGGAAAAAAATTTAGAATTTTCCACCGTACGGATTGGAAGATATTAGCGTTTGAACTAGCAGAAATCCTTTTTTTGTCCCTGCAAATTGAAAGGGCAGATGCACTTCAGAAGGGCACATTTGTATGAAAAAATGTCCAAAATGGTGGTACTTCTTTGAATCCTTTTTCCTAAACAAGTTTTCTACATGCTTACATGCTTAAAAATTTCAGATCATTTGGAATTGTACAATATATAGGAAAAAATAGTAAGTAGAAAAAAGTAGAGAATGATTCAAAAAACTATATTGTTAAGAATTTAGTTATGGAATTGAAAAATACTAATCCCAATAATTGCAATGTTGCAATAAACAATCTACATCCTATAATTTTATTTTTTTTCAAAAATATTTAAAATTGAGTGAAATAAATGACTTCAAAGTTTATTTTAGAGTAGAGAATCCATAACTGCCCGCAAACTAAAATTCTTCATAACTTTTGACTCATTGAACGAAATGGAATGATTCAAAGCTTTCCATGTATATTTAAATTTAGAAATCCAATTTCAAATTTTTGATTATGAAAAAATTGATTTATTCTAATTTGCCCGGATTGCCTAATTGAAGAAAAAAATAGCATATCATACAATCATATAATAAATTTTTAACCATGTAGTCAAAAGTTATGAAAATTGTTGGGCCTTAAACCAAAACCTCATCTCCATGTTGTGTGAAAATTTTTAATTAAAAAAAAATTCCATTCATAGTGAGCTACCCCAAATCAATATATTGCTAAAAAACGCAGTTTGGTCCTTTAGGGGTTAATTTAATAAAATTCACCAATTGTTTTCACTCAAGTTGCATCTATAGTAGTGCAACGAGCCAAATGTGGGGGTCTAGCCGAGTGTAAATGTATAAAAAAGACTCCTTATTTTGTGCTTGATTAATCTATTTTCTACACTTCTCTTAGCTAATTTGGGGCCTCTAATTGCAAATAAGAACTCAAATTTGCAAATTTTATCATGTGTAGCAAATAATTTTTTTTCCTAAGGATAAAAGGTAGGAACAAAGAGGGCCCCGCTTGCACTATTGTAGACAAGACCTTTCATTCTAGACTCCATCTTTCCAATTAAGTATATGACTTTAATTAGAGTCACAACTAGCTAAAACAAACCAAACAAGACAACGGACACTACGAAGGCCTCGATGTTTGAAATATAATTCTAAATTAGGCAAGGAAATTGAAACAAACCAAACAAGACAATATTCCCTTGAAGCCTGAATGCCGAAAAATGTTCTAGACTAAGCAAGAAAATTCAAACAAGCCAACATACCCATGATACATTTCATGGCTTGGATTTTTGAAAAGGAGCATTCACAAGCAAATGACACACATTAGTGGGGGCAATCAAATCATTAAAAATTTGTGCAACATGCATATTACGGTTTAGGATTCAAGTGACATTTTGTGTTTACAAACACATTAAAAAAATTTGGAGGTCCAAAATTGTCAAAAACATGTCACCTTAGAACTCTGTGAAGGTTTAGGGTTCTTTTAGGGTGCAATACTACTAAAATAGGGTAGCAAATATGTGCAACCAAAAGAACAAACCTAAACTATATGGAACAAAATCAGAAAAAATCCTAAGCCAAATGAATCAAAATCTATAGCAAGAAGGATCAAATTCATCGCCCCCCACGGTATTTAAGAGCTTTACTTTCTTCCAAATGTGGATTTGGTCTTTCACATCATAGAACTCAAACGGCAAGTCTAGAACCTCATCCAATTTTAGCCGCATCTTCAACATTGCCAATTTCGGACCCCAATGCCATGGCCTAGTAAAAAAACTCTAGCATTGAAGCCTCATTGTCCAATGTCTACAAGGTTATCTTGTCAGCCATGTGGTCTTGAATTGCAAACAACCTAAACAAAATTTCTCTTGGGCTCGCACAAATCCTAATCGGAAACACCAAATTACCTCCAAAGCATTCAAAAGAAGGCAACAAATATAGAAATTTGTGGCATCAAAGCTTTTGCAAGAGTCAACCACATCCAAAACCCTAACCCAATCCTATAGAAGACAAACCGACAACCATGGGATGAAAAACGAGGATGACAATTACTTTCGGGGACTAACTACTTCACGAGTGAATTTCATCCTCTTCCATATTCAAATTATAGGTGGAAATACTGAACCTACCCCCAACCCTAGCCTTGGATCTTTATCATTGATGGTATATTAGATTTTAAAAAAATCAAATGGGTCAGATTGATTATGACCCTATATTTATTATAATGCTCATTCTCTTATTTGTGATACCATATATTTTCTAAAATATTTTTCTAAATTTTAGGCACTATGAATAAAAAAGACCATATCTTGGGTCGCACGTTGCTAGCTAAATTATCCTAAGTGCCCCCCCTAGTAAGTACTAAAACTACAACTAGATGTCTAAATAAACCATCCATGTGTTGTCAATTACTTTACAAAAACATAAAAAATACAAGATTTTAATTGTCCACATTCGTGAGTAAACTTAGTAAAAAGTACCATCCAAGATCTTGGCTTTTGAAAACAATGCGCAAATTACGTATATATATTTGAAGATGTGTTGAAGGCTGTGAGCCCTTAAATTGGCACTTGAAACTCCGGAATTATTTTTTCCTGATTTTTGTTAGTTTTTAGTGTAATTTTATGCAAAAGGGATAAAATGAGTAATTGAGGGAGATTTGGTAGAAGTCCCTATCAATTCAATTCAGTGAAATGTCTTCCTAGAAGCATGAAATGCATAAAATACCTTGTTCTTTCATTTTTAGGTCCTAGTTAAGAGATTCAGAGGTTAGTTTAGCATTTTCGAGAGAAGTGAGGATGTGAGAGTTAGGGATGATTGCAAGAAATACCTATCCTATTTTCTGTCACACGTTCAATGTGGAAGTTGTTTTGTGCCAGAAATATTGCAAAAATGATTGAATGAACATGAAATTCAAAAGCAAGCTTTCTATAGCAATAGAAAATGCACTTAAATTATTTCAATTTTTTCAAAATTAATTCTATAGGTGAAATTGAATTTTGAATATATGTCACATATGCGGTTTTGGTGTTTTTTAGTACTATTGAGTTCCTTTTTTGAAGATTTATGTTGTCAGATTTGGTAGGCTAGCTCTCCTAATAGAAATACACTTTCTTAGGAGACAGATTTCCAAAAACATGTTCCAAGTGTGTTTTACATTGGCCTAAAGTGTGCTATATTCAGGTTGAATTTATGTTGAATTAAAAATGGTTTTTTTGTTCAAGCTTTGATCTTCCTACTTTGCTTTTAGTTGGCAACAATGGCCACTTTTAAAATAAAATTTTCAAATTCATCTCCTAATTTAGAAACATAAAAGTCTCATTTTTTAAGGAAAATTGTAGCCTGTGGCTCAAGTAGTACTTCAAGGTACACAAAAAGACTCAATAGTACCGGTGAGGGCTTGTAATACTTTCTACTTGCCAATGCAAACTATTTTTTTAATGGCAAATTAAGTATTTCCATTCATTTTTGTCATCCAATGATGAACATCACATGTTGTCAGAATAGTAAATTTGAAATCCAATTGACCATTCAGATTTTAAGTTCCATACTTCCAATAGTACAGAAGGTGACATATAGTACAAAAGTACTAAAAGGCCAAAAATAAAAAATGCAACAAATAGTACAGGTGTTTCCAGCAATCACCCTTAGTCAGTTCTAGTGTCTTGTTTATGTAAAATCCAATCCTATAGAGTACATGTGACAACCTGGCTAAATATTTTAGTCTATTTTAGGTCTAAAGAGTCTAGACCCAATTCATAAAGAATTTGAGTTTATTGGTTTAAGTTTTGCAGGTAACTTTTGAATATTGAATTAGAATACAAAATAGACAGAGGGGAGGGGATTGGAGCATATAGAGAGTTGCTTTTAGAGTAGAGGCATGCCAGAAGGTTGACATGGGATCTGGTCATCCAAAACTCCCCCTATACCAAAATGATTTCCCCCTCGGGTGAAAATTATAAGGAAGTTACTAATTTTACATTCCTTATGAATAGTGAAAATTGAAATTTGACTTTGCACTTAGTTTTTGGAAGCTTCCTAAAAAATACCTAAAAAGTTTCAGATTTTTCCAAAACACACAATTGACTCTATAAGAAGTCAACCGCCTTTAAATATGATGGTAAATTTCTAAAAATTATCCAAAGAGCAATGAAAACCCACTAAAAATTAGAATAGTATTTTGTGTGCTAATAAAGTGCCTTGTTAAGTTTGGAGGCATTCTGCTAACGCAAGTACCAGAAACAACAACGACATCGAATTCCATGGAAGTTTATAAGATAGTAGTGGGTAGTTTTTTTTTAGAGAAGTGTTGAAGTGGCAACGTACGAGAAAAAGATGTAGCCAAATATATTTGTATTCATCTATATTTTGGATAGAACTATCTTTCCATCTACATATTTGGATGAGTTTCATTTAAAATTGGCAATTTCATCCAAAATTTTAAAAAAAATTGGAGCAATTTGGCATTATCATCCAATTTTTCTTCCAATTTTTCCTATAGGCTTAATGCAACCCATTTTTTTGAGGCATTTGGGCCTTATAAGGTCCAGAAAAACCCCACTAGTGGTAGGTTGGTTGATGTATGTGAGGAATGTATGGTGTCCAAATGTTGCAAAAAAAGGGTCTTTTTTTACTCCCACAAAAGTTTTCGACAACCCTAGCTAGTTAATTTATTTGAAAAATGCAAATTCCAAAAGTTGGAGTTTTTTTATTTTTTTTTGGGAATTACTATTAGAGGTTTTTACAAGCACGGATGGTTTAGGAGAAGGGAGTAGAGGGTCTTCCAATCTAATTGGGTCTTCTAAACACAATAGCGCAATTGATTTTTTATTTGGAGTTGTTCCCCAAAAGATAGAGAGGGATCAGCTGTAGGTTTGACTTTTTAGGAGTAATTAGTGGTAATTCAAAGTTAATTTTCAAAATATCCTTGGAAAAATCAAAGATTTGATTTGGTCAAGATTTCAAGTTTTCTTTTAAAAATCATCTTTGATTAAATAAGGATTATTTTGAAAACATCTTGGAGTTATTCACAAAATATCTCGAGGTTAATTAGTTTTCAAAATATCTTTAGAAAAAATCTTGGATTTGATTTAGTGAAGATTTCATTGCTAAATGAAGCTTGTTTTAGAAAATTTCTTCAATTAAACAAAGATTATTTTGAAAATATCTTAGGATTAGTTAGAGTACTTTTCAAAATATCTTTGAGTAAGAAGAAAAATATTTTGCTCTAAATGAGGTGGTGGGGCCTTGTAACGAGTATGTATGCCCCTCTCCAAAGTTTCTATCAACCCCATTATCTGCTCACCGACATTTTGTTGAAGTGTAGAATACCCATTTTTTTGTTTTGTTGCTCGCCGACACATTGTTGGTGTGTTCTATCAAGGCCATACTAGGCCAAACTTCTGCTCAATTTCATATTTCTAGTAAAGGACTTGGCTTAAAAGATGTGGGGTTCCCTTTGAGACCAACATCCCTTCTAAATTTTAATTGGGAGGTTTAGTCCCCCAAATCATCAACTTTCTTAACCCCTAAAGGCCCAAGGCCTTTTTTCTGCAAAAAACCCACTCAAAACTGCCATTTCTATAGCAAGGAGTAAAAAAGTTTGAAAAATGTTTTTTTTGCACATCTAACCGTAGGATCTTACACCTTACTAGTATGTGAATGGGTGGAAAAAATTTCAGAATTTTTAACCGCTTAGATTGCAAGATATCTACGTTTAAAGTGGAAAAACAAGTATTTCAGCACATTGCAGAACTAGATTTTTTGACTTTGAACATTTTTAACTTAAAATTTTTGTACTACTGAGTTTTGAGCTTTAAATCTTTATTGTGGAAAATTGAGTTGAGAGTCTAGGGGAAAGAAAAATATTCAAAAAAACTTAATTATCATTCCTAAAAAAATTGTTAAATAGAAGTAGGTACAAGATCGAAGGAAATCCTAAAATATTAATATATTTTAGATGGAATTAAAATACACTAATTCCAATGGTGAGATTGTTCTAGCAAGTAAACTAAACCATGAGAATATTTTTTTTTTGAAAAATTTCAAAAATAGCATTCAGAAATGAATCCTACAAGTTATTTTTTTCAAAAAGATGCTCTAACTACCCAAAAAACAAGAATGTCCATAACTTTCTCATAACAAATCCAAATGAAATGAATCAAATCTTTTTAGATAGACAAAAATATAATCTACAAGAAAAAAATATATATAAAAAAAAAATCAAATTTTTGCCAATTTTTTTTTGCTGCCCAGACTGCTTGCCGTCCCATGTTTTGAGCTCATTTGGTCATAACTATTGTTCCCGGGCACCGATTGTGAAAAAAATTATATTTACACAAAGCTAATCAGCTTTTCTACCTCCAGAAAAAGTTTCAAAAAATCTGGAGAAAATTTCAGCCCGTAGGTACCTGCCCGAAATCCCATTTGTCCCCCGAAGGGACAATGGGCCTTTAGGGGTTAAGAGTATTGGGAGGGATAAACTCCCAATTTTGACATTTCTTTCAAGAATACTAACAATTTGTGGTACTTGCAATATAATTTGGTTTAGAAAGCTTAAACCAGCGAAGCTTGACTTGGCCTAAAAAATCTGAACTAAGAACCTTGCCAAAATTCGTTGTATAACGAAAATTTGTTTGATTAATTCTTAATTTTTGGTTTAATATTGCCATAAATACCTCATTTAGTAATTAAAATCAAGGATATCTTCATTTATACCAAGTTAGCCTGGAATTGCCTCCGTGTGAGCACTTCTTTATCCACCCTTATTAAATAATCAAGCACAACCAGCTTCTACTATTTGGAGTTAATTTTATCCTAAAGGGTGCTTAACGTCGGTTCATTGTGCCTTCCAAGCAATAGATGTTTTGTTGAGTATCCTACGTGGCCAAGAATCTAAGAAGAAATGGATAAAAATCACTCAACCTAGCTAATTAACAAAGCTAAACTAGGCCACAAGAATCCTAATTAGAGGATTTTAGAGTCCTAATTTATCATATCTAAGTTGAAGATTACGTTATGCCATTTCTTGAAACATAAAATTCACCTAATTTGGACATTCTTAGAGGAAGTTATAGACAGATGAAGTTTGGCCCTAAAGGGGCGCTCTAAACTTCATCCACTCTTTCCTATGGACTTTAAATTTTGATTTGACTTGAGGTTTTGGCTATGGGTATGACCTCCTATGATTGATCTAAAGGTTGACTTAGATAGATGAAATCCCCTAAGGTTCATCCATTACTTGTCTCAAATTTAATCCCTTTCTAACCTCTATGTTTTTAAGTTTTTTCTTGAGTTTTTTCTAGTTTTGGATTGCTCTAAGTTTCTTTTTATAAAGTTCTAAATTTAAATTTTGCCTAAACTTAGCCTTAAAAGTTCCTAATTCACCTTCTAGTTTTACCTAAGGGGGCTGAATTACCCTTGGACAATTATCATTTTAAAAAACCTATGACTTGTTCTTTGTAGTCCTTGATTTTACCTTTCTAGTTTGACCACTTACTCTAGGTTTAGACTTTCCTAGTAAAAGTTATGCATGGATGAAGTTTCACCGCTAATCGATCCTTCAAACTTCATCCACAATTTTTTCCTAATCAACAATTTGAAATTGACTTTTGATTTCACTTTTACTCTCTATATTTTGGATATTTCGTAAGTTCTACTTCTTGTTCCTCTTGGATGAGATTAGCTAAGTTTCATCCATTATGACCCCCAAACTTCATCCACCTCTATCTTTCTTGTTTTGACTCTGATTTCTACGCATTTTATACTTTTTGGAAATCCCTAGACTCCTACTATAGGGTTCTAAACTCAAAACTAACTTGACTTTTCTCCCTAAAGATCTCACTTGCTCCTAGGCCTCAACCTTAACTAAATTTGCAAATTGCAAAAAAAGGAAGGGTTAGTAACTCATATTGGAGATCTTGAATTATGTCGCTGAGATTCTCGGCTAGCTCTACGTCATTCGCCATTTTGCCCTTGGAACGTTCGCCAATCTGGTGGTGGTTCTTGCCTTATAGAAGTAATTTTTAAATACAATCCTATGTGCTAGCTAATTCTCCTTTTTTTTTCCTTCTTCCTTTTTCTTGACCTTCTTTCTAAACTATTTTACACAAACCATTAATTGAGATAGTTGGGGTGGTCCTTATCCCTCTACAAAATTTGAGACGAGGTTTAATGGCTATTTCAACTACTACTTACGCATCGGATTATCCTATGACGTCCTAATCTTGCCATCTAATGGCTAAAATTGCTCTTTGAGATTTTCTTCCTCGTCTTTCCCCGTAGCTCCTTCCTATCTAAATCAATTCTTCCTCCTTCTACTTCATCTCCTTCTTGCTTAGTGTCTTGATGTCTTGAGCTTGGTTGTTGATGAGTTGAGAGCTTAGAAAGAGTGGTTGATGTGTGAAAGTGTATGGGAGTGTTTTTTACTTCCTAAACTATGCTATATTCCTTCCTTAATCTCCTTCTATTGGACTCTACTTAATCCGACTGTCCTCTTCCAATCTCCTTCTCTAACTAGTTTTACCTGTATTTTAGGTCTACTCTAGCTAATTCTACTTTTCTCCCTTTCCTAAACTCTCTTTCCTATGTGGATTTTTCCCTTATTAATTGAGTTGGACTTTTTAACCCCAACAATTTAGAATTAATAAAAACAAAAAGGGCATATGGAGGCGTGGACTGTGGGTCGCCGGGCTGGCTGGGTACTTGGCTGCTTAGTTGCCGGGCTGGCTTGTGCCGCTGGGCTGGCTTGGACGCTAGTTGGCCTGGGCTGGTTCGGCTAGTCTTGGGCTTAGTTCAGCAGCTCAAATTTTGCTCGTACTTGCTTGGGCTACAATTTGAATGGCTCACAAACATCCGAGGGATGGTGAAGCTTTTATCCCAGGTTGGTATATCAATGAAAAGAACCAAAAAGAAAACCACTTAGACAAAGAGAAGGATACCTCTTCTTGCAACCATTTTCTTCTTAGCTATACTCATATATAAAGGTGTCCCTATTTTGGAGGCTAAATTGTGGTCGTATCCAAACGCCTTTTGAAAATTAAACTTTGGAGATAAACCATGAAGGTTTTCAAAGCTCCGTTGTTTGATGGTATGGCGATAAACTTCTACTGCTAGTAGGTTCAAAGCTTTGTCGTTTGGTGACAAAACTATAGAATCCTAACTTCTAGGGGGTTTGATGCTTCGCCGTTTGGTGACAAAAATATAGAATCCGACTACACCAATGTTAATATACTAACGTGACGCAAAGACAAGTTAGTCAAGGGACATTTAGTACAATTAAGTTAGTGACTTTGTGACTCATGATAAGACAGTAGAGGCCCCACTAAGTAGCATTTCCAAGGTACGGAGGGAGGATTCTCTAGGGTTAGTGTTCAATTTAGACCAACTCTCGAAATACCAAAATAGTGGAACAAGGACTCATAATGCATGCACAAAGCAATCAAGCAGGAAAAAAGGGATCCAAAGACCTCCACAAAGCTTGAGAAATAGCATCAACGGAGCAAAAGGACTCCAAAAAATATCGTTCAAGGTTTCTGGCTAAAATTGCCAAAATATCCAACACAAATTAGACCCAACAAACCCCAAACAAGTATGGGGTGTTGTTTGAAAGGGAGACGAGTGCCCTTTTATATTCTTTTGAGGCACCCACTTCCTCTCATTTTAACCTAGGTAATCTATCACTTTAAATTTTCATCTTGATTTTTAGAGTTTTCATCTTTTTTGGAGTTTACGCTGGTTTAAAACTTTAACTTTTGGAGATTAATTTCAAATCACAAACGGATTGCACCGTTGGCTTTAGAATGTCATTTTTAGTCAAAATTCTCTATCAACCCCTTCTTCCTTTGCAAAAAATCCATCTAAAGCTAGCGCCAATTGGAATAAGTAAAAGGTTTAAAATCTAACTTTCGGAGTTTACCTTTCTGGAAAAGGGAACTAGCTAGGATTTTCCGAAAGGCTCTAGGAAGTAAGGAAAGACTCCTTGTTGACTTCATTCCAACTTCATGTATTCCCAGTACGCCGGTCAACTTTAAGTAAATTCCGCCACGTTGATATTTTGGAGGAATGTTGGTGATTCAGACACCTCCCGCTATTGGAATGCCTTGAAACTTGTTGGGGTGTGTTATTAACATAAAAAAAATTAGCCTAATTTTTAGTGAGATTTTTCCACAATTTGGATAATTTTTGTGAATTTCCCATCGTAGATTTAGGTGGTTGACTGTCCGGAAAGGGCATCTCTGCAAGTTAGAAAATTCCGAAACTTTTTGAGGAACCTCTCATGGAATTTTCTAAGAAGTGTGCAAGCTCATGCCTTTACTTTTCACATTCTAATAAAGAGAGAAAACTCAACCTCCTTCAATTTATCGATAGTCAGGGTATCTTTCACATACGAAGAAAGTTTGACAATTGGATTTTGCCTTTGACTTCCTAGCATGCTTTTGACCCTTGATCACTATCTGGTGGCCATAGATTCCTCTACTGGACCATCTTGAGAAAGTGACTCCTGTAGGAGACAAGCTAATAATTGGGATTTCTACTATTTTGTTAATGGGATGTGGAAACTGAAATCTATCCTTAGAAATTGTCCTAAAAACTTTTTTTGGACCAATTTAGCCAAGCATAGTCACAAGCACAATAGTTTTGGGCTATTTTGGATAAGAATCCTCAAACCTTTCAACTCCCATTACTTTTGGATCTCTAACTTATTTACAAGTGGGATTTAGAAGTATTCTAGAGATAAAACTCTATTTTAGACCAAATACTATATTGGCATGTAACATACATATTTTGGTTTTACACTCTTTTGGGGCTTTTGTATATAATTATAACTTAAATTGCAAAATTTGAAAAACAAAACAAAAACTATGAGTCTCAAGTGATGAATTAGGAGCTCACACCTCGCATGGCAAATCTTTGAATCTATAAGTTCAAAATTAAGGTTCCCCATAATGGGTCCCCTTCACTTTGAACTATTTTTGCCCTAGTTGCCCGTACGATGGAGCTTTGAATTTTAAAGCACCTTATCTTTTTCTTAAAAATCTCTATTATTTGTGGTAAAAATACCAGTGGACAAGCTTTGGCTTGCCGGAGCTATTTAAGCCCAAGAACTACTACTTTGGCTTCCCCTTTTTTCTTGAATTTGTTTGTTTTCCCACTTTAGTGAAATTCCTCTAAATCTTTGTTTTATGCTAGTCTTGCCTAAGTTAGTGAAACTTTAGTTATAATCTCTTAGGCTTGTTAATTGCCTTATAAAAACCTCCCCAAATCCCCAAAAATATTTGAGTTAGAAAGAATTTATTTTTTGTTTGTAGAAAAAAATCCTAAAAATCTCAAAAAATAGAATTGGAATTATATTGTGATTTCATTTGAGAAAACTTGAAAATTGTATAAAAATTAAAATAGTTGGAATAGTTAGTAGTGAATTCCTTTTTTGTTTTGTTTTAGTCTCTTATTATCATTTAGTAATTTTAGTTTAGTTTTAAAAGGAACCAGAACAAACCAAAACAAGCCAGACCATACAAACTAGAACGAGGAAGGTCAAAAGAAGCCAGACTATGCAAAAGACCAGAATGGGACAAGGTTAGAACTCAAAACGAGGAGGCCAAGTGAGGTTCCGAGACCAATCGAGGTCCCAATTAACCGGTGAGGGGTCAATACTGCCTCCACTTATGACGCCGCACCATGTGGATACGTGGCGGCTAAGGGAAGTCCAAGATTGGGAGAAGCTGTGGGTTTTTGTGGAGAAGGCTGCCGCAACTTGGGTCCAGAACAAGTACAGAACTCCAGAATGTAAGAGGTAAGGGTTCTCACCTTAAATTTGATTTGATTTTTGATCTAAATTCTAAATCGTCGGTTTGAAAATTTGCCTTCAAAATTTATACAATTCTTTAAAATAATTACTCATAACTCAAGAACAACGCTCTTACAAAACATACTCAACAAACGTGAAGGAGTGAAGAAACACCAAATGAAGAAGACAAAGCATTATCAAATGAAAAAGAATCAAAAAAGTTGAAAGTAGAAAAAACAAGGAGAGACTTAGAAGGAATCAAGATAAGGAAATATTAAAGAATTCAAGGTGAAAATCTTACTATTCATTTAAGAATTGTTTTGGATTTTAATTTAGTTTTGTTAGGCCTAATAAACCAAATAGATAAAGACAAAACCACAAAAATATTTTTAGAATAATAGGAAAACAATTAATAAACAATTGCATAATGAATAATCTAACTATTCATTAGAATTAGAAAATTTAACAAAATTCTAGTATTTGAATTAATTCCTAAAAAACCAAAAGAAATTATTCAAATGCAAAAAACTAACAAAATTTGAAAGAATTCTCAAAGCTATTTGGGATAGGGTTTTAATAATTCACTTGATTTAGGACCAATTAGAAAACATTTAGTATTCAATATAATTCCTAAAATTCAAAGGAATTGATTAAAATATTTAAAACTAACAAAGCTTGTAGGAATTAGTCTAGGAAGAATTAGGAAAGAAAGATTTCAAAAGATTTTAAAGTTCAATTCTTCATCAATTAGGGCAAGAGAAACATACACATGATGAAATGTGATGGTTATTATGAGAATTTAGTAATTTCATCCAAAGGAATCTAAAAAAAATCTAAAAAAAAATTTAAGAATCTAGATCGAATTTTTTTTAGGTCAAGGTAGAAATTATTTTGCCATTTACATTAAAAAATAATTTGATAATGAAGTTTTAAAATTACCAATTAAAGGTAGAACTTCATCTATTAATAACTTTTACGTAGGAAGTGAGTATTTAAATTGTATTTTACCTTGTTAAAAAGATAACTTCTTGTTTTTTATTCAGATATTTAAAAGTCCTAAATATATTAATTTTAGAATAATAGATTAGAATTAGGACTAATTAAAGAAAAGAATTAGAAAAATCCTTAGAGAACAACTAAGGAATCTTTTTAAATTGAAATCACTTAAAGAATCTTTTAAGGATTCCAATATCTATTTTTACTTTAAAAATATTTTATTTTTGAAGGATAAAATCTTGAATGAAGTTTGGTCCTAATTTTGGATAATTCTTTAATTTGGATTAGAATTAGGTTAATCTTAGAATTCAGTAGTTAAAATAATTAATAACTCAACCCTAAAATTTGGATTTATTTTGAATTGATTTACTATTTTAATTTGGTGGATGAAGTTTTTAGATTAGGTTAGGAGTTAAATTTCATCCTTCAATATCTTTCACTAAGAACATCGGAATTATCACTAAGAATGTTTTATCATTTTGGAAAAGGGAAATTGCTTTCTACAAATTGGCTTAGAAATAATTTTAGTTTGAATTAGGTTTTGTTTCACTTTCATGATTTAATTTAACCACCAATGTCTTAAATTATTTAACACTTAGTGTGTTTTGAAGGTATTTGAATTTGATCAGATCAACATAAACAAAGAATCTATTGCTTGAAAGGCGTGATTTGGACTAGACTTAGACACCCTTAGAATAAATTAGTCAGAAAAGTCACTAGAATCTGTGTGTAATTTTTTAGTTCAAGGGTGGAGTTAGAAACACTCACAAAGGCCTTGCAAGTGTTTGATGGCTAAGAAGCAATTATGGTCAAGGCGTGGCTCACAATGTACAACTTGAGGAAGCACATTCACTCATTGAGAGAAGAACCTTTCTTCCTACCTACTCGTATAGCTAGCTCTCTACATACAATCGATACAAACTTTGATACCACGTGGAATATAATGTTCACTAATGTTCAAGGTTATCACATTGGGAGTTCTATGGCTTTTGTCCAATTTGTCCGCCCAACAGACCCGTCCGGTGATTTTGACCCATATCATGTGACAACCTTGAGGTTGTTACATGGTCCAAACCGTTCGTCCAAATTGTATGATTAATTTGTCTGTTTGATGGACGCATTTGGTGACCCTGACCCACCCAATGTGACAACCTTGCTGATGTGAATTATATTGTTGCATTCCTTAATCCTTATTTGAGAGCTGCACCAGACTTTAAATGGGCGGAATTTCTTTTTGTGCTTCATACCAGGTGATCCATAAATTACAACATACAAAAGGTGGGCGTTTTGATGATGTCATGGTGGAACTAACGCAATACAAGGAAGAAATATAGCCATATAGCCCCAAAGAAATATCCAACATCTAAAAAGCCTAGTTGCTTCCCTACTAATGGTGGCATTGCATTGGAGACTAGACTTTGTCATGCATTGCTACACATACTCTGTCCCTTATGTGCTCAACATTGTCTTGTGAACGGAATTAGAGTATAAATGTATACCAAAGCCTCCACCTTCTCCATATCAAGGTTGTTTCTTATTTTACTGAGGACAAAAGAATACATACTAGTAGCCGTGTCCTTTGTCAAAGACAAGGGGCCGATCCACTTTGTTGGTATGATGAGAACAACCTCTTAAAAGATTCCAATCCGGACATATTTGGCCTAATTTCGGTGAACTACCATAATCCCAAATTGAGGTAATGCAAGTTGAAGATGCGGCCAATGACAACATGGAAGTAAACTAGGCACCTCCGGTCTACTAAGGCAACTAGGAGCTCTGGAGTGAGGGCGTTGATCACCTCCAAGAAGTGAGGAACTATTATGAGGATGGATCGGCTCTAGAAGACTTCACCTTGGATGGTATAGACAAAGATATAAACATCAATTGTTGGGGGCCCATTCTCTATCGCAGTCCTTCACTTCCTACCCCCAAGAATGAAATTGGTCTCAAATACACTCCACCTCTTTGTCTTTGGAGACTAATGAATTGAATGCAAAAAATCGTGACAATGACGATGATTATGACAATGACGATGATCCTTTCTCCTCTGGGAAATAATGGCGAGAACAAAGATGACATCAATGATGCAAGCGGTGGAAATGTGGCAAATTAAATAGTTCAAAATAGTGGAGGATCTAATTACAACGGTGACGACACTCGAGGACTAGGGGGGCTACGTTAGTGATACTAACTTCATACCAAGGTATGGTGGTACAAACACCAGAAGTATAAGAGTAGTCTACATAACTGTAACAAATTGAAGAAGCGTTAATGGTACAGGGCATTTTGACACTCAAAGCATTGGAAATGACATTCTCCAAGTGGTGCTAAGTAGCAAACTAACAATGCAGACCCTGTCATTGGTTATAGATGAGACACATTGGTGCATTACTCTATCCACCCCTTCTAGTGGAACTTCAAATCCATTCGCAAAGCATTTTCAAGAAGATTGGACTTAGTGGAGATCAAATACTTTGGTGACATTGGAGAACGTTTTCCATATTACTATCTACAGTAGACTCCCCTCCAACCCTTTGTCATCATGTCACTAGTCTATATAGGACGCAATATCATGGAAGAAGGAATACCGCCGCAATATAATTATCTAAAGGCAGTAGACGTCCAAGCCATGGGATTAGAGTATGGTGATCCAATGAGGACATACTCCCATTTCTAGAAACTTGCATTCTAGGAAATACCTTGTCTACACTAACATTTACTACTCTTGAAGGTCAAAGGGGCTTGGCCAACTCGTTGATAGATTTCGATACAAATGACCCTGCCATGAAGCAACACAAGAAGATTGAGGTGGAAGAGTAATCACCGAGCTTTGAAATGAGAACTCAGAGGTAGAGGGCTATGAGACATCATACTATGGCGACAAAGATGGAGTATGTGAATGTTGTGATGATGAGTACAACCCTGATTGCAATGAGACACCGACAAATGATGATGTGTGCATTTTGAGATGCCCCTCTTCTACCCAAAAACTCATAGATCGAGGCATTTGAATACCTCAAGGACACCAATACTGGGACTTGAAGACAATATCATGTGAAAGAGGGATCTAGGGGCAAGAGTAGAAGTTCTTTAGATAACCAATTCAAAACTCCACGTGTTACTAAAGTAGATGTTGATTGTATTGTCATTTTGCTATGCAATGCATCACAAAGAACATTTTTTGAATTCCCTATGAGTATTGTACTAAAAATCCCCTCCAAAGAAACATAGAAGTGTAGGAAATTGATGTTCATAGGGAATGTGGCCTTCACAAGGAAATGTGACAGGGAATTTTATTAATTTTATTAAAGGAAAATCTATGCATTTTTCAATGTTATTAGAAGATATCCTGACCTCCAAATCACCTCAATTTTTGAAATTCAATAATCTAGAATGTAGATTTATGCCTCTAAAATCTAACTCTAATATAGATTTTAGTGCGCACAATCAATATTATTTATAGATTTTGGAATCTCAAATCTAATTAATATGAAGATTTTAAATTTCAATCTCATTGATTTGTACATTTCAAATTTTTTGATCTAAATCCTTTCTAGATTTCAGGAGTTCAAAATATTAGTAATATGTAGATTTCATTCGTTTAAACATTTTTAATTTCATATATTATAAAATTTCTCAAGTTTCTGAAGTATACAAACTTGAAAAAACTAGATTTATTTGAATAGAATTCATTGTCTTAAAAATTGACAATTTACAAGTCTTACATGTCCTCCCCCATGGTACTCTTGACAATCCACATGGGACAATTGCATCTTGTAAAATCTACCAAATATTAGGTGGAAATAACATTGAAATGTGAGATGTGTGCAAAGTCTACCACTTTGGATTGCACACAGGGGATTTGGAGAGAATTTTTGAAAATCCCTGCAAAGAAAACCTACAATTTTTTTCTATACATGAATTCCTTGAAGATCCCTCCTTGATGACATTAGAACACGGGAAAACACATAAATTGGCAAAAACTAGCAGGGAAAAACTACAAAAGCTCCAAACCAGTCACAAGGAACTCCAAAAAAGTCTGTTGTGCATAAAATATATATATACATTTCTAGTTATCATAAATATGATTGCACTCATTTTAGTTGTTGATTTGTTATGCGCACTAAACACAATCATCAACTGTAGTCACTACTACACTCTTTATATTTGTAATGGATATTTGACAATGTCGTAAAAAGGTTGTGATTAACAAACAATTGTAATTCCCTTACAATAAAAAAATTTTGAATCACTAAAATATAACACCATTTGAAATTCATTAATGCCCAATCACAGAGTCCATGCCTAGTAAGTATATGTAATTATCTATCCATATCCGAGCCTAGACATATTACGTATTCATCCATTTACATTTGCGCCCAAATAACGACGTTGCCATCCAAACCCATACGTCATGGCTAAATAAACTATGTTGCTACTCATCTACGTCCACATTTAGACAATCTATACTGTTGTCCGTCTTCGTCCATCATATAACTCCACCTCAACTACTTTGTTCAAGTCATCCAATGCATCTTTATAATCACTCAACATTCCTTTCACATCACTACAAGTACTCAAGGTGAATGCATTGTTTGGCATCACCTCATCCGCTTTGTTCAAGTCAACCAATGCACCAATATACTCAACATTCATTTCACAGCACCACGATGCCTCAAGGTGAACGCATTATTTGGCTCCACCTCATCTGCTTTATTCAAGTCAACCAATGCACCATTATAATCACTCAACATTTGTTTCACTGTACCACGAGTACTCAAGGTGAACGCATTTTTTGGATCCACCTCATCCGCTTTGTTCAAGTCAACCAATGCACCTTTATAGTCATTCAACATTCGTTTCACAGCACCACGATTCCTCAAGATGAACGCATTGTTTGGCTCCACCTCATCCGCTTTGTTCAAGTCAACCAATGCACCTTTATAATCACTCAACATTCGTTTCACAGTACCGCGAGTATTCAAGGTGAACGCATTGTTTGGTTCCACCTCATTTGCTTTGTTCAAGTCAACCAATGCACCTATATAGTCATTAAGCATTTGTTTCACAACACCACGACTCCTCAAGGTGAATGCATTGTTTGGCATCACCTCATCCGCTTTGTTCAAGTCAACCAATGCACCAATATACTCAACATTCATTTCACAGCACCACGATGCCTCAAGGTGAACGCATTATTTGGCTCCACTTCATCTGCTTTGTTCAAGTCAACCAATGCACCATTATAATCACTCAACATTTGTTTCACTGTACCACGAGTACTCAAGGTGAACGCATTTTTTGGATCCACCTCATCCGCTTTGTTCAAGTCAACCAATGCACCTTTATAGTCATTCAACATTCGTTTCACAGCACCACGATTCCTCAAGATGAACGCATTGTTTGGCTCCACCTCATCCGCTTTGTTCAAGTCAACCAATGCACCTTTATAATCACTCAACATTCGTTTCACAGTACCGCGAGTATTCAAGGTGAACGCATTGTTTGGTTCCACCTCATTTGCTTTGTTCAAGTCAACCAATGCACCTATATAGTCATTAAGCATTTGTTTCACAACACCACGATTCCTCAAGGTGAATGCATTGTTTGGCATCACCTCATCCGTTTTGTTCAAGTCAACCAATGCACCAATATACTCAACATTCATTTCACAGCACCACGATGCCTCAAGGTGAACGCATTGTTTGGCTCCACCTCATCCGCTTTGTTCAAGTCAACCAATGCACCTTTATAGTCATTCAACATTCGTTTCACATCACCATGAGTGCTCAAGGTGAATGCATTGTTTGGCTCCACCTCATCCGCTTTGTTCAAGTCAACCAATGCACCTTTATAATCATTCAACATTCGTTTCACATCACCATGAGTGCTCAAGGTGAATGCATTGTTTGGCTCCACCTCATCCACTTTGTTCAAGTCAACCAATGCACCTTTATAATCATTCAACATTCGTTTCACATCACCATGAGTGCTCAATGTGAATGCATTGTTTGGCTCCACTTCATCCGCTTTGTTCAAGTCAATCAATGCACCTTTATAATCATTCAACATTTGTTTCACAGCACCACGATTCCTCAAGATGAATGCATTGTTTGGCTCCACCTCATCTGCTTTGTTCAAGTCAACCAATGCACCTTTATAGTCATTCAACATTTGTTTCACATCACCATGAGTGCTCAAGGTGAACGCATTGTTTGGCTCTACTTCATCCGCTTTGTTCAAGTCAACCGATGCACCTTTATAATCATTCAACATTTGTTTCACATCACCAAGAGTGCTCAAGGTGAATGCATTGTTTGGCTCCAGTTCATCCGCTTTGTTCAAGTCAACCAATGCACCTTTATAGTCATTCAGCATTTGTTTCACAGCACCACGATTCCTCAAGATGAACGCACTGTTTGGCTCCACCTCATCCGCTTTGTTCAAGTCAACCAATGCATTTTTATTGTCATTCAGCATTTGTTTCACAGTACCATGAGTACTCAAGGTGAACGCATTGTTTGGCTCCACTTCATCCGCTTTGTTCAAGTCAACCAATGCACCATTATAATCACTCAACATTCGTTTCACATCACCAAGAGTGCTCAAGGTGAACGCATTGTTTGGCTCCACTTCATCCGCATTGTTCAAGTCAAACAATGCACCTTTATAGTCACTCAACATTTGTTTCACAACACCACGATTCCTCAAGATGAACGCATTTTTTGGATCCACCTCATCCGCTTTGTTCAAGTCAACCAATGCACCTTTATAGTCATTCAACATTCGTTTCACAGCACCACGATTCCTCAAGATGAACGCATTGTTTGGCTCCACCTCATCCGCTTTGTTCAAGTCAACCAATGCACCATTATAATCACTCAACATTCGTTTCACATCACCAAGAGTGCTCAAGGTGAACACATTGTTTGGCTCCACTTCATCCGCTTTGTTCAAGTCAACCAATGCACCATTATAAACACTCAACATTCGTTTTACAGTACCACGAGTATTCAAGGTGAATGCATTGTTTGGCTCCACCTCATCTGCTTTGTTCAAGTCAACCAATGCACCTTTATAGTCATTTAGCATTTGTTTTACAGCACCACGATTCTTCAAGGTGAACGCATTGTTTGGCTCCACCTCATCCGCTTTGTTCAAGTCAACCAATGCACCTTTATAGTCATTCAACATTTGTTTCACATCACCATGAGTGCTCAATGTGAATGCATTGTTTGGCTCCACTTCATCCGCTTTGTTCAAGTCAACCAATGCACCTTTATAGTCATTCAGCATTTGTTTTGCAACACCACAGTTCCTCAAGGTGATCGCATTATTTGGCTCTGCTTTATCATCCTTCTTCAAGTCAACCAATGCAACTAGATCATATCCATTGGAAACATGTTAGATTCAAGGGAATACTAGCAATGTTCTTGTATTAATTATTACAAAATTTTATCATTTTGAATTAAAAATTAATAATATAGTTATTTTGATTTCTAGAAGCATTTGGCTTAATTCTTCTATTACATCTAGGAAAGTGAGTCCTTAACTTTATTTTGATTTTAGTTTTTGTTATGTTCATTTTGAAGGTACAATCCTTTCAGTAATCTTACTAATGATTTGAATAAAATGACAACATCTTTGATAGTAGATTTGGAAAGTCTTGTTGAATTGCATCCTATCATACGATCAATTAATAAGTTGATATAAACTAGTAAATAGACATATATGTCAAAAGAGGTTTTAAGAAGCTCACAAAAATATACAATACAAAGACAAAGATATTGAATTAATGTGGTAATTAAATAATACTATATACAATGTGAAAATTTGTAAAGTAGAGAATCTCAGGACATACCTTCCAATGGATTTGAAGAATCTAATAAGCAAGCCTTCAAAGTGGGCGTTGCAAAGTTGGCCACAATAGTAGAGAATGTAGGCCTTTCCAATGGTTCAAATTCCAAACATCTACATATGAGGGAATTGAGTAGCTCTGGACATGCCGGAGGCAACTTTGGTCTAAAAGCATCCAATTTTTTAGTTTGAAATTGTATCAATCTTAAATTTGGATGCATGAGCTCACCACCCATGATATACAAATACAATAGTCCAAAGCTATAGACGTCGGCCATACACAATTTGCCCTTTTCAAAATCACTTGAGTTTCCACTTTCTTGAAATTCATCTTCAATGTCATCTTCATCTGTATCAGAGTCAGTGAAGGGATTGTTAGAGTACTTAGTCGAGGGACCAAGTAACTCATCCAAAAGTTCTGGAGCTTTCCACATCAACACATCCAAATGTTGTTTATGTTTAGAATCCAATGTACTTTGTTTTTTTGTTCCAACAAGACCAAAATCATTGATCTTCACTTCAAACTTGCCATGCAAAATTTGATACACCAAAATATTATTGGGTTTTAGGTCTCCATAGACAATTGCATGGTCATGCAAATACTTCATGCCAATTGCAAGTTGTGATATGATATCAAAAGTCTCGGATAAACTAAACGGGATAGTAGTTCCAAGACCTAATCTTCCTTGATCAACCACAACAATCTCCTTGTCCTTGCTTGAACTTGACAGCACCCCTTTGATCTCCTCAATGCTCAAGACTCTTGAGGGCAAAGAGCTAGAAGAATCTTCTTTTCTTTGTAATTCAATCCTTTTTTGTTTGATACTTTGGAGATTGTCATCCACATACTCTTGGAGGAGGGAACATGCACTTTTTCCAATAGTGTAGCCAAAGCAATTCACGATATTTGGATGATCAAGATCAAATAGGCGTTTTGTTTCATTCTCAAAAATAAATCTGCCCACCATTGATCCAATTGGAAAGTCTTTTCTCGAGTGCCTTTTTCCTTGCCATGTTGTCTCATAGATAAAACTAGATAGACCTCTTGCCAATCGTCGCAAGACTGGGAGATCCTTTGGCTCTAACTTTTGTGGAAGATGAATAGCTACTTTTTGATAAGAAGTAGAAGCCATGTTGATCCACTATTATTGCCCTTCCAAAAGTCAATTCTACATCAAAGAGAGAGGATCTTTAAAGGTAAGCAATATATTTTTATGTCAATTCCAATTCTATGAGTCCTTCTATATTGTTTTCAAATACAAACAACAATCACAGAAAGAGAGATATCCAAAGAGAAAAACCTTAGTCATGCTAACATCACCTAAGAAGCCTAGTCAACAATATACAATGCTAAAATATGAGATACACTACAAGACTAAAATGAGAGAGTATTCAAATAAGACCCACAAAGATTCAACCAAATGGATGTCATCATTATTAAATAGTAGATGGATTATTACTAAGTTTTGAACCATAAATTCTAGCCATTGAAAGAATTTTTATATGTAAGTTTGACTATTCAAATTTGTTCTGTAGTTGATGTCTAAATTTATCTTGTGAGGTAGATTTATCTAAATTTTCTCATCTAATCAAAAAAGGACATGCCTACAACAACTTTTTTGGTCTCCAATTGAAATCCTTCACTCTACATGCTCCCATTCTGCAACTATTTTTGAATGAAATCTATTATATAAGTATTTATTTTCAAGATGTCATCATGTGTCTTTTGCAAGTTATAAAAATTTCAAAAATTGGATTGAAATTTTTGAAAGTATGATGAAATTTTTGAATAATAAGTGGAAAAAAGTCATATCAAACATATAATATGCTTAAGAATTCTGAAATTTTCTAAAAGAAACATTTTCATCGCTCAAAATTCATGAAAAACAGTTTTATGGCTAAAATTCAAAAAAGAAAATTTATAGGGCTAAAACTCAAACCCAAAATAATGAGCTAAAAACTGCCAAAATACACACCATGGTGATCTATGGATTCAATGTCTTCTAATGTAGAAAGTAAAAAAACACAACAATACTGGACTATTCATTACCATTCACAAAAAAAGGTTCAAGAAAACTCCACCAAAACATATTATAGGAAGGCAAAAAAAAATTCATGGTTAAACTAATGTATATAGACAGTGTCAAAAGTACAATTATTGCTTGATTACTATAGAAAAATAGATTTCAAGATGTATTCCAGAAAAATTACATTTTGGGGGGATAATTTTGTTTATTTTCAAATTCAAGATATGACAAACCCTCAGGCTCGTGTATCTAATTGCATCACTATCCACACTCCATATAAATTCTTGAACCTAAATCTAAAATGGTTACTCTTTTCTTATTCAGGTGGTACAAATTTTATAAGACAAAAATGACTATTTTAGATTTAGGTTGTAAAATAAAGGAGTGTAGATAGTGAAACAATTAACCCCTAAAGGACCAAAGTCCTCTCGAGGGACACTTGGGATTTCGGGCAGGCTCGTGCGACTTGAAAATTTGACCTGATTTCTTGAAACTTTTTTTGAAGATGAGAAATTACATTGGCTTTTTAAAAATATAATTTTTTTTACAATTGGTGCCCGGGAGCGAAAGTTATACCACCCGAAGTCAAAAAAGCAATTCACCGGGCAGAAAAAAAAAACTTTAAAAAGTTGATTTTTTTTACACATTTTTTTTCCCAAAGATAATGTTTTTGTCTACATTTGAAGCTTTGATTTATTTTATTTGGACTCAAAATGAGAAAGTTATGGACAATCTTGTTTTTCGGGCAATCTAAGCATCTTCTTCAAAAAACAACTTCTAGAACTCATTTTTGAAGGCAAATTTCAATTTTTTCAATTTTTTTTGGACAAGTTTAAGTTTGTTTTCAAGAACAATCCCACTATTGGAATTATGGTGTTTTAATTCCACCTAAGAGCTATTAATGATTTAATGTTTTGTTCAATTTTGGACCTACTTCTACTTAACAAGTTTTTTATATGTGAAAATCAAGTTTTGACATTCTAAAATTTGTTGTCCCGATTCTCAACTCAAATTTTAAACATAAAATATTTTAGCTTTATGGTGTGTAGCGCAAAAAAAATCCACAAATGGCCGTTAAAGTCATCTGAAATTGCAGGCCACAATTCAAAAAAATTCATTTTCCAACTTCAAATGCTAATATCTTCTAATCCGTATGGTCAAACTTCATGAAATTTTTACCACATGATTTAAAACAAGTGAAGTACAAGATTCTACCGTTAGATTCTAAAAAAAAGTTTTTTTTTGGTTTAGAGAGTGATCGCAACAGAAATGGCAGTTTTCAGTTGTTTTAGAGCCAGAATATGCCTTGGTCCTTTAGGGGTTAAATAAGGTTTGTAATGGTGTACGCATGTTACTAATCATATCTTTGAAGTTCAGTTGATTTAGAATTAACAAGAATATTTCATAGGGATCTTTAACAATTGATGAGTATTGGTTGTTATTATATTTTTCACCATAATGTGGAATTACCTTTGCATAGACAACAAACTCATACTAATGCTAAGACTTGCCGCAAATTTAGAGACGTTTTTATCAATCAACGAAGTTGATTCAAATTGTAGGATATAAATTTTTTTTATTATCCATGATAAATGATGAAGACGCAAATTGATATGTAATGAAATTGAAATTTCATTACACAATTTATTATTGTCTTTATCTCCACAAAAACATCATTGATTAATAAAGCTAGATCCTATTGGTTGGTATAGTAAAGTTTCTCGAGGTCTTAGCATCTAGCCATTGGTATTCCACATCTTTACAGAGAGTTCAATTTCACTAAGTTCATGTTGGAGACAACAACGCAATTGTTACACCAATTGTAGAAGATGCTACTTATGCAACAATGAATTTCGCTACCTTAGGACAATTAGAGTTACTACCATCATTTGTCAAAGCTTTTATTTGAAGCCTATAACAATTCTCTTTTTCACCTTCTAGCATTAGGCAGGTGTCAGGCTCTATACATTGTGTTATTACTTAGTAGAATCTTGTGTTTTTGATAAATAAGTCGACAACGGCAACAACTCAAAAATCTATTGTGGCTTTCATGGTAGAACTTTATTTTGACCAAATTACAAAAGAAAACTACCACATAAAAACAAGCAAGGAGGTTTTATTCAACAACTTGCTTCTAACACATGTCCCACTTGTATCTTGTACTTAATTAAAGAAACACCACATAATACATGATCACAATTATTACCTTTAGCCTCGCACAACCAAAATCTAGTTTTATTATACGAAAAACTTCAATCTACTTTAATCAATCATATGGATATTAAAAGCAACTAATTTAGAAATAACCTCTATACCTTAAATTACATTTGTTTTGTGTGCTTGATACGCTGCAATCTAACACACCGTAAGTCCTCTAGCAATCTGACAACATTCTTGTTACCATTGGAAAGCTCTTCATGAAAAAAGGTGCACGGAGTTTGTTTTGTGACATTTGGACCTATGATGTGAAAGTTGTTGAATTTCAAAGTTTTATGAATTAGAAAATTAAATTAAATTATCTTTTATTTTAAAAAAATCATGACTTTTACCTCACATGTGCAAATGTCACAAAACAAAGCCCTTGCACTCCTTCATGCATAAAACTTTCTATTTGCGTCAAGAATGCAACTTCTCACAGCACAGCCAAGCCCTTGCACTCCTTTGTGCATAAAAAGTATTGAATTTTGAAGTTTTTACAAATTAAAAAATTACTTTTATTTTTATTTTGGCTATGGCCAAGACACAAGGGACACTAGTCATCTTTAAATCATCTATGAAAAAGACTCAAAACCTTAACCAAAAAGCTCTACTACTTTAGAGCCATACTCATAGACATTTCACAAAGTTGATTTTAAGGTGATATACTGGTATACTGCAAAAGACTCCAAAAACCTAAACGACAAAAATTGGAAGCCTAATAATTTAGATACTTCAACGTTAAGTCTGTTCGCCTCGGCAAGGTTTCGCAAGAGCGAACGTCACAATCATACTGAACATAGAGAGTGGCTAAGATAACGTACATTGCTATACTTCTCGTGGCAGACGGTGGAGAGTGATGCCACCAGCAGCTCCATGAAGAAATTGTAGCGTCCTTGGACCAAAGAGGGTATAGTTCCCTGTTGAGACTCGATGGAGATCTGCAATGCTCATGTAACAGAACGAAATACATGAATACTACTTCACCTCGTTGCAAAGAAGGTAAGGCAGAACAATGATTCAGCACATGCGGAAAGGAACGAGAAGGAAGCCCAAGAAGTGGAATCAAGTTCGATGACATGATGCACCTCAGCTACCTGAAAATCCGAAGGAAGCAGCCCGTGGCGCATTCAGCAATTCTTCAGCACCACAAAGCTCGGAACAATCGACCTCAAAGCGCACCCAAATCGAATATCTACGTGAACGAGAGACTATTTGAAGAAGATGGGCTATAATGGATCTGCGAACAGAGTTCAGGTTTCAGAACGAGGTGATTTCCTGTACACGCACCATAGCTTCATTTCTTGGCACTTGAACGAAGGGGAGGAGCCGAGGAGGTATTGCAATGGCAGAAGCTTAGGCTTACAGCTTCAGGTACTGTAGTGAGGAGGGAGGAGTTCGAGAAGAGCGTTGCTGGACAGGCCAGTGTTATAGTGCAGGAACCACTCGTAGGGTAGCTACACGTAGGTGCCTGCTCACTTTGCAGAACCTACGCACTGAACGCAGCGGGGCTCACAGGAGCACTCACTCAGGGACAGCCTGCTTTTTTTTAGGTGGGGGTGGGCGCCGAAATTCGTACTCTCTGACAGGTTCGATCCTGTTTGTCCCTCCAAAATTCAGTACTGTTCCAAGTAAACGCTGCTCAGGGAAGTGGCCAAGTGGCCATCTGTATTGTTTTAATACGATTCAACAATTTGTTCACCGCCTTCGAATTACATATATCTGACTTTAATCAGAACCACGACTGGTTCACGTGAAACACGTCCCGCGCTCCTGGCAAAGCATGTAAGCACCTGGCTCGAGGAATTATTCCTTGGACAAGAGCACTAGAATCATTTCAGAGTCCAGTGAGCCCATGACCACTGATTTCAAGCCTCATTGCCTATCACTCAGTTTTCTACCATTTTGTAACTAGATATGAATGAAAAAATTTATATTTATTTTTCAGAGATGGAACTACATGTCTTCTCTGCTTCATAAATTTTTTAGATTTTTTTGAGAATTTTTGAAGAAAAAGTGAAGAAAAATCATATCAAATAGAAAAATATTTCAAAAAATCAGAAAATTTCACCATGTGTGTATATGACGGTAACAAAAATCATGGTGTAAACTCAATTTCCGTGTCATTCTATAATTAGAAAATATTAGACATTGAAAATGCATCCAAAGTTCAAATTGCAATAAAATATTCAATATTAGTAATTTTTTCAAAATTCAAATTGGAGTAGAAACTAGAGTAGATGACCTTCATTTTGTTAGTTGGGCTCAAACTCAAAAAATATCATTTTTGTGAAGAAATTTCAGATTTAGAGCAAGGAGCAACAACTTCCCAAAATACACTAAAATAGCATATTTTGTGATCCGTTTTTTTCACTAACTTCTCATTTCCATGAGGACAAACACTTGCAAGACTACAAACACAATTGGATACTCTTCATAACCCAACATGAAAGGTCAAACAAAAAAAGTCCGGATGAAAAAATACTTTCGAACTTTGTTGAGCTCACAGTATTGTCATTCTGACGCCACAGAATGGCGCCGGCGGCGTTACTGGGTTAACATCATCAATGATGTCATGAAAGAGAATGATTCCTCCATTGTCAAAGGGTTGAGTTGTTGCATGGGAGGAAAAGACTTTGAAAAAGGCGTGGGTTGCCTTGGAAAATTTGAAAGCCTTTTGAGTTGATGCGGTGGAGCCCAAAAGTACTACCTTCCCGCAACAATTGCTTTTCCATCTGCATTTCCGTTTGTAATGGCGATGCTCTAATGAGACAATCTTCCTCCCCATGCTAGGAACGTATTATACTTTGCTAGATACATGGGAGGGACTTATTAAGTAAATGAAGGATTGGAGTTGGTTCAAGAGCTATAGAAGACAATTTTGTTCATTGTAGGAGTCCTCTTTTCGAGGATGTAAAAGGCCCCCTACCTCATTGGTAAACAATGTTATGTAAGTAAATTCCAATTCCAATCCCCATTTTATACTAAATTGCAATTCTAATATAAATGCAGACTTCAATTTTAATTTTGAATGAAAAAAAAATTCAATATCACATTACATATTAAAAAAAATTCACTTTCCACTCCAATCTAAATTTCAAAGTTCATTATCAAATGCAATTTTAACATAATAGTCAATATCAATTCCTACTCTCCCCAATCCCACTGAATTTCAATTTCTACTGGAAATTAAAATTGAATTTCAAATTCAATATATGAATTTAAAACTTTCATTGAATATAGTAGAACCTCCCTAAGTCGGCCCTCCATAAGCAAATAAATCTCTGTAAACAAATCTTGTTAGGCTAATCCTAGACCTTCCACAAAGAATTTTAGGAATCAGAGCATGTATCAGAAAAACTGGAGAGTTCGAACAGAAATCAAGATTGGAGTGCAGAACAGTATCTTTATACTCTAAAACTTGACAATGACATTTACAGAACAACACACAAATGAAATACCTACAATACTCTGTTAATTGGGTGCCAACACATGGACCCAGTAATTGCAACCAGTCTTTGGATTTCAGGATATTTTTATGTGTTTTGAAATGGAGTAGATTGAAATGTTATTGATTCCACTTCATTTACCACCTAGAAATAAAAATCAGAAGTGGACTATCAATTGTGAAAATTTGCATCATTCATGATTATATAGAAATGCAAAATAGAAAAAATGGTTGTTGGCCAAGTCACTTGACTTTCTCATGAGTATCTGTAAACGGCCTATGATGGGGGATTTTCATTTACTCACAAGTGAGTGAGTGCAGATTTGGATCAACCTAGCTAGTATAAAAAATTGGAAGTTTAGCCGGCAAATAAGTAGGCCATTTTTCTTAGTCGGAGTCTCGAAACCAAATGACAAGCAAAGCTATCTTAGAAAGCCTACTAATGTATGTTTCACGGACGAGCAACAATGACTTTCCAAAGAATGTTCTATTGTTTGGGAGATCACCATGTCATGTGGCTGAGCTTGAAGGCCATGCTAGACAAAATAGAATCCAGAACAATTTTGTAGAGTAGCTTGACTCAAAAGTATGTGGAAATGAAAAATGAGTGAGGAAGTTGTTGGCCAAGTCACTTGACTCACCTAGGAGTGTGTAAGGTAGAAGCACCAATAGCCCACTCATTTAAGCAATTTTGAAGCAAATGGTGAGCGGTATGAGGTGGTGGAAATTTTTCCCATGTAGGAAGATACTATGTAGTAAATATGGGATAGCAAAATTTTCAGAATTTTATTCCCAAAATTGAAATTATTGTGAATTTTGGGAGCCAAACAGTACTCCTGGCCAATAGCCAATGTCTAAAGTCTTCCAATTTTGATCATTCAAGAATTACTTTCCCACTCACTACTTCCCACTTTGCTCACTACTTCGGAACATATGTCATGACCTTATTAAGGCCAACCTTGAAAAGGACAAAAAAAACTATTCCAAGCTTGAGTTCCAGCCTAAGGTTGGAAATAGCACACCCTTCAGGTTGGCTACTGGGCGTGGTTGGCAATTGGTGCCTCTACCTTAAACGCTCTACACGCAGGGATGGAGGCCACGTCCCTTAGACTTGCCACTGAGTATGTGTAAATGAGCCTTCCGTGCTCACAGTCCATCTCTCTCCCGTGGGTAGAACCCGGTGTTTGGGGGGTGGATAGTACGGCAGTCTTGATGCTTATCGCCAACTTGAATGTAGTTGTCTATAGCCCTTTTCGGTCTATTCTAGATCGGGCCCTTGTCTTGCTCCATCAATCCAACATCTGGGATTTACAAGAATCAGGTCTGTGGTGTGTGTGACCGGGTATGAATCTCTGTCGGTGCACTAAGAGTTAGACAAGGGAGGGCTCTCGTTACGCGTACAGCGGGGGCATTGAATCTACACAACCCTTGAGCGACCCTGGTTGGTTAGTGGGGTTGCAACTCTTTGCTTAGAGTTCCGATTTGCCTCTGACTTCTAGATTCTTTAGGCGAACCGAAAGTTTCATAAAATCGGATAGGGAGTCCCAAGACCAGCTTAATCCAACTGTTTAATTTCAAGGATTGTGCTTCGGACTGTCAGGAGATGGTCACAAATAACCGAGAGAGCCGTATGGAGTTTTTGCTGGAACTTGCTTGCCTAACAGGAACAGAGACACAGCAGAATTGTGTCAATCCTCCCGATGACAAATTGCAGTTCCTTCGGTTTCTTGCAGGTTCTTCTGAGAGATTGGCCTGGTGCATATCTCATGCCGCTGCATCCCGAAGCTTTTACAGAAGCAACTGTACAAAGCAATGGCTTTTAACGGTTCTAACAATACAGGACACTGCTCTGAAGTTTGCGTCCGATCTTAGTATTCAGAGCAAGGTTGTCCCCAGCTGCGCGTACTTGACTAGGCTTGAAGGCGTGAGGGCCACATGTCGTGGACACCAATGCACGGGAGGGTTCATCCTGTCTAGCGATATCGGTCCTGCATTGGAAGGACAACTCCCACATCAGTCTTGTACAAACTGTGCCCTTGCTAAGCAACTGAGGAGCAGATTGGGAGATGGCATAGTTGTTGATGAACTAGACAACTTACTGAATCTCTGGTTCTTGGAGGCGAGAGATGTAGAGCCGGTGAGGGACATCAATGGAGGGGCTGATGGAGAAGTTTCCGTAATACTCTGGCGAGATGGCACCTTTGCCAGGAAAGGATTCCGCTGCGATGACGATTTGGTTCGGAACCCCAAGTCCGCAAACCTCAAGTTCAATAGAGAACTGGACGTTGCTTTGAGTGTTTCTCATCCGAATATCGTGCACTGTTTTGGGTGCTCCCCTGATTGTGACTTGTTCATGGAAGTTTTAGACGAAGACCTCCAAGGTTTCTCAATGAAAAGAGCGGAAGAACTGGCTCCGCCCTTTTCATTGAGAGACTGGCTGGAGATGCTTCTGCAAGTGGCGGAGGCAGTGAAAAACCTTCACGAGAACAGCTTTCTGCATGGAGATTTGAAACTGGGCAATATCCTTCTCAGTAAGTTGTTTATGGTCCACCCGGATGTCCCATTTTACCTGGTGAAGGTGGCCGACTTTGGTTGCGCCCAGCGCTTAGGAGCAGCAACAAGGGAGAACTTCGACGTCAACATTGGTTCCCCCAGATACCTTGCACCCGAAGTGAAACGATGTCGCAAACTCCTGAAGAAGGAAAAACGCCTGAAGAAGGAACAACTCCTGAAGAAGCTCCGTGAAGCTTTCCAGAACATTGGGGTGAATGCAAGAAACACTTGTACTATTTGTTGCATTTCGTCACACCTTAGTTTTTGATTTTTGTTTTGGCTATAATTTTTGTGTTTTAGGTCCAAATGACTCAAAATTTACAGGGAAGCTACTTATAACTATTATATACTATACCTGATTTTTGAGAATTTTTCAAAAATAATTTACTATTTTTAAACAACCCCGAAAATTTCTCACAATGGCTGATTTAGGGGGTTTTAGCACCACTTAAGCGCAAAAAAAACGAATTTTGAGCTGAAATTTGGAAAGAATGGTCTCTTAGTAGACTAATAACTATTGTCCAAAGGAATTTTAAAAATAATTATTTTTATGTGGTGTAGAGGTCCACAAAGAGAGTTTCTTTCTACATTTTTTTTTCAAAGATATAAAACAATATTTTGGTGATTTTTTTGGTCAAATCTCATCACCAAAAAGTCTTCTCAAATATTCAATTTTTATATACTTTTTTTAAAAAAAATCCTATTTTTTACAAATTAAAATGTTAGAAGTGGTATTTTCTTCATCGGACTTATGGACATAGAATTCACATAGAATTCCGGTGAAGAAAATACCACTTCTAACATTTTAATTTGTAAAAAATAGGATTTTTTTTAAAATATATAAAAATTGAGTATTTGAGAAGACTTTTTGGTGATGAGATTTGACCAAAAAAATCACCAAAATATTGTTTTATATCTTTGAAAAAAAATGTAGAAAGAAGCTCTCTGTGTGGACCTCTATACCACATAAAAATAAGTATTTTTAAAATTCCTTTGGATAGTAGCTATAAGTCTACTAAGAGACCATCCTCTCCAAATTTTAGCTCAAAATTCGTTTTTCTAGATTCCAATTAGTGCTAAAAAGCCCTAAATCAGCCATTGTGAGAAATTTTTGGGGTTGTTCAAAAATAGTAAATTGTTTTTGAAAAATCCTCAAAAATCAGGTATAGTATGTAATAGTTTTGAGTAGCTTCCATGTAATTTTTGAGTCATTTGGAGCTAAAATACAAAAGTTATGGCCAAAACAAAAATAAAATACTAAGGTGTGACATATCGCATTAAGTGTTTCTTGCAATCACCCATTGATCCCCCCAAAGTCGATGTTTTAACCTCTCACCACACAAGGCCGTTTTGGGTTCAAAAACATCACTGCTTTTGAAGTGATATAGATCTAAATGTCACTAAGCTATAGAGATCTTAACCGTACAATCTTGTAGTGTACATGTTGTAAATGATGTATATCAAATTTGAAGTCATTTGACCGGATAGATTGCAAGATTATAATGTTTTAGTGTTGAAAAAGGATGCTGAAATTTTCCTAAAAACACATTTAGAGGCAAAATTTGATTTTTAAACCTAATCAAATGAAAAAACTTTAAACTATAAAGTGATTCAAAACCAGCATACAAACACATTGTTGAAAAAAAATATCATTCAATTGACTCAATGTGCTTGCAAAATAGCTTGCAAATGTCAAAAAATAGGCAAGAAAAGTTGCAGAAAACATAGACGAGGTTGAACCTCCTTCTACTAAAATGCTTTTTAGTCATTCATAACTTCTTGGATTGATATGAAATTTTATCCACACAAACTAAACTAATATGCGCAACTTTCTCAAAAAGACTTATTGGAAACGGACACTGTATGAAGAAGATATAAGCCGCCGAAGTTCACTGGAGTCCAAGAATGCCAGGATTTTGAATTTCGAATCGCTTCCAAACATTCAAAACAACTTGTATTGACGTGAAAATTTTACCACAATAACTAGACTTCAAAGGGAATATAACCCAACAAATTTTATTGAAATCGAACAACGGATGAAGGAGATACAAGCCCCTGAAGTTGCAGCCATGAATTGCACTTTGGTGAATCAAATTGAACCTGTGAACTTCGATTGGCTTCCAAAAAATCATTACCTCTTGGATTGATCTGAAAATTTTACCACACAAACTAGAAGAGAAGGTTCAAATTTCTCAACAAGTTTTATTGAATTTGGACATTGGATGCAAAAGTTACAATACTTTGAATTGGACTTGAAACTGTATGAGGACACTTTTGAGCCCTTGGGCGGTGAGGGGTTAAGCTTCGGCGTTTTAGCTAACAAGGTCGTCGCCAAGTCGCCAATGTCCAGGAGAGTGACCTCTTGCCTCGGCTCCAAAGTTTTCTTCTCAGGTGTGAAGCGCCAAAACCTGAAGACCGGCCCTATTTTGCAGAGATATGTGCGACTCTTTCCCGTAGCATCGAGATCAATGACCTCTGACTCCGAAAGAAAGAAGGTAAGGTAGGCACACCCATTCCCGTCCCTTTAAGAATTTTTGTCTCATGTACTAGTGGTGCACATTTTCTTTCAAAAATGAACACCATTGATACATGAGGACGGAATTGGGTGATGGGTGGGAATGGGTGTGCCTACCTTACACGTTTTCTGAGTTCTGACTGTTTCTATGACCTCTTGAATCAGGCTTTGCATATACCACATGAGGTAGCAGGTCCATGAAGCGATCATCTACCAGCCGATTGCATTTTTGAAAGTTAAAAAACTCATCAAAAGAAAAATTGAATTGGCATCTAATATTAGTGGTTTTATATTTTTTGGGCCTTCATGGATTTAGTTACAAGTTTTTGAAGTTCAAACGCAATGATCACTATTAGTATCTACCTCTTGAAATGTGCACTATGTAAGGTAAAATCACCCATTCCCAATCACTTAAGCAATTTCAGCACACATGAGGAGCAATGTGAGGTAGAGGAAATTTTTTTTCTTGTAGAGAAATGAGAAATTTTGGGACTCTAAATTTTTCGTAATTTTATCCCCAAAATTGAAATTACTATGAATTCCGGGAGCCAAAAAGTATTCCAAATCCCTTACCAATCACTAGAGTCTTCTAAATCCAATCATAGCCAAAACTACTTTCCCATTCAATATTTCCCATATATTTTATGACACTTTGGGACATGTGTCATGACTTTATTAGTCCTAACCTTGAAAAAGAAAAAGAAAAACATTCTAAGCCTTGGTTGGAAAAGAACACCCTATAGGTTGGGAATGGCTCTTGGTCGGGAATGGGTGGTTCTACCTTATTCATTGATGGTGCATTGAAAAAATAAAATGTAGGATGTGGAATACTAATACAACTCTAGAGCAAAAAACAAAATATAGGATGTGGATTGCCTAATATAACATTTTTGATATTTTTTAATGTTATTGGCAATTTAGTATATGTAGTTAGCTTGTACTATCTTCCACTTAAAGAAAACTCAAGAACAAAGACAAAGTATTTAATGCAAAACAAATTCATGTCTTCTCAACTTAATTCTTCATCACTAGTTTATATTCCTGAAATTGTAGGACATACAAATCTTTTGATAAAAAGTTTAAACTTCACCTTTGGAATGGGTTTTATAAACTTGTTAATGAAATTGGAGAGTCCTAATCTTTCAATTGGTGAGAAAATTTGCAAATGACTTCCAATTATAATTTTTCTAAACAGATTCTATGATTTCCCAATGATGAAATTTGCAATAACATTTATTTCATCAATCAATGTAGAATGATTCAAAGTCTTCTACTTGTTCTATTTTTTTTAAAAACTAAATCAAATATATATATTTTTTAAGAGCAAAATTTCTTCTTTGCCTAGATTGCCCAAGTTTGCTTTTAGAGAAGAAGAAAATCTTATAACTTTCGCAAAACTTATCAAATTTTCAAGAAACAAAGATTGACTTGAAAAAATGACAATTAGATGTCATACTAAAAACTAAATTCAAGCTCACTAGAGTCTATCTAAAAATGCAAAACCTATTTTAGTCAAGGAGGCTTTAGGGTTGAAGGCCTATTCAAATTTCCAACCACTACAAGAGGAAGGGGTATTTTAAGTGAGTTTTAAAGTATAGTTCTAGATACATGATTTTAAGTAATGACCTTTAAGGAGATTTTCAACAAAATTTTACTTAAAACACATGTATTTTAAGTAAAATTTTGCTAAAAATCTCCTTAGAGGTCATTACTTAAAATCATGTGTCTAGGACTATACTTAAAAACTCACTTAAAACACCCCTTTCTGTTGTAGTGAACAGAATACGTGTGGCTAACATGCATGTTTAGTTGTTGTTAACCAATTTCTATATTAATACTTGATTATATGAGATTGACAAATCTAGATTGAATTTTGCATTCATTAGGGAAGTTTTCCAACAATTTTTTTAGGATATGTCTTTTGTGGTTCAACAATGTTAGCATGTGAGCATGGAAATGCAAGTTATGAGCCTTGAGCATATGTGTAAATAAAGAATTTTCAAAGTTCATTTTAGAATTCATTTACATTGGTAGTTACTACATTCCTAAACTTCAAAATTAATTAGTGTGGTCATTTTAGTGAAATTGGTGTGATTTGAAATTGTGACATTCAAGTGCTCACAACTCATAAACACAAGGAACATTTTTTGAATTCCCTGCGGACATTGTACTGAAAATCCCCTCCAAAGACACATAGAAATGTAGAAAATTGATGTTCACAGGGAATGTGGCCTTTGCAAGGAAATGTGAGACATGGAATTTTATTAATTTTATTAAGGGAAAATCTATGCATTTTTCAATGTTATTAGAAGATGTCCCCACCTCCAAATCAGCTCAATTTTTGAAAATCAATATTCTAAAATGTAGATTTATGCCTCTAAAATCTAACTTTATTATAGATTTTAGTGCGCAAAATCAATACTATTTGTAGATTTTGGGGTCTCAAATCTAACTAATATGAAGATTTTAAATTTCAGACTCATTGATTTAAACATTTCAGAATTTGGATCTAGATCCATTCTAGATTTCAAGAGTTCAAAAGTATTAGTAATATGTAGATTTCATTTGTTTAAACATTTTTAAATTCATATATTATAAAATTTCTTAGATTTGTAAAGTATACAAATTCAGAAAATCTAGATTTATGTGAATAGAATTCATTGTCATAAGATTTGACAACTTACAAGTCTTATGTGTCCTCCGTCATGGTACTCTTGACAATCCATATGAGACAATTGCATCTTGTAAAATCTACCAAATTATATTAGGTGGAAACAACAATGAAATGTGAGATGTGTGCAAAGTCTACCACTTTGGATTGCACACGGGAAATTTGGAGAGAATTTATGAAAATCCCCACAAAGAAAACCCACAATTTTCTTTTATACAGGAATTCTTTGAAGATCCTTCCTTAATGACATTAGAACACTGGGAAACATATAAACTAGCAAAAACTAGCAGGGAAAAACTAGATTAGCTCCAAACCAATCATAGGGAATTCAAACAAAAGTCTGTTGTGAAACATCAAATTCATTAATCTAGTATAACTCCACAACCTTGTTATTTTTCAAGGCATGCAACCTAAAACTTAAATCTATGTCAATCCTAGTTTTGGGAGCTTTGTGTAGGTAGATGCCATAATTGCACCAACTTAACAAAAATGATGATATTTAAACAAGGACTACCGTACCTTACTAGCAATTCTGGCAGAAAATAATTATAATAATTCTAGCTTAATTTTTTGAGAAATTATCCCCTTGTTTTGCTTAATATTTAGAAGTTGCAATTGATTGAGGATGAATCATGATATCCTTCTTTGGAGATATGTTTTGGCCATTTTTAGCAATCCTATCTCAATATTCTACGCATTTTATGAATAGATAACCTCTTATCCTCTTTGAAACCTTTAAATGAAGTATGTAAACGTTGTCAAATGCCTATACTTTGTTCAATTTTGAATGGTTGCCTAAATAGCATACAGTAAACTTTAGTCTTACCTAACCTTATTTTTGGAGTTTAATTAAATACTAGGCACTTGAGTGCGTAAGCTGCTAATAAAGTACGATAGTGTAGATCTGAGGTTTCAAATATGCTTCATCTTTAATACGTCATTTTAACTAATATAACAATTAATTAGGCCATTTTCTTCTTGAATTTGGAGTTGTGGCTCTAGTTAGTGTTCTTTTGGTATTTTGAGTAGTTGTGAGAGTGTCCAATGTGCTTTTTGATATTAGAGCTTTACATAAATAAATAGTGATTGATTACAGGAATGTACAAGGGTGTTGATAGAATTGGCAATGGTAATATCATCAAAACTAAGAAAAGAATATGGCATGGTGAAGAGATGTATTGGGCCCAAGGTATAGTTAATAATAAAGGTTCAAAGCCATGTAATGAATTTCTTAGGATTTTGGCAAGGTTCTTGTGATGTCAAATTTTATTATCATTTTTTTAAACTTCTTTTGAAGCTAAGGAAAACTAGTTTTCACGGAATACATATTTATTTCAATTGGCACATGGGACAAAGAATTTAGTCTCCTAAGCACCAAATGCTCAAGCTCAAGTAGCAAAAGAAAACACAAAAGCTCTTATTATTACGGATTATTTTTTAATTTCTTTATTTGTAGAGTATGTCTATGTCAAAAGAATTGATTCTTTTCATTTGAATCAATATTGTTTAAGTTATAAAGATTGAATGTTGTTTTGTGGAGAATTAGGGCATCTTCTTGGAAAAATTAAGTACAAGATTTGTTTTTGATTTGAATTTTTGAATTTTTTCCAAATAAAAACGTCCACAAGGAATAGATTACATGCTACAACAATATCATCATTAGAATTGATATGTTTTAGTTTCATTTTAAAACTATTAGCAATTTAATTTTCTTTGCTTCTTGTACTTTTTTTTTTGCATAAGAAGTTTCTAAAGAATGCACATTTTCAAACTCTTAAATAAGCTTTGTTCTCGGCTTTGTTGGAATGTTTGGGTTTCATGCATGTATTATCATGATTATAGTAAATGTAGTGATAGCATGTAGAAAAATGGAAAAATAGGTGGGCGATATTTTTAATGATTTGGCCTAATATTCAATGTTACAAAAGATTTTTTCTTTTAGAATTTTCTAGAATAAATAGATCATCAATTCCCGACGGGGGGGAATCGGTCAAAAAATGGGATAATGGGTGACTTCAAATGCCTTTATCTTTTTTATAAATGTGTTGTCTTTGTTGGATTTTTTTATCTAGTGATCATTTTCCAAAGTTAACTATCATTGTTTGTTGAGGTGTTGCCGGCTGCATCACAGAAAATTCATTCACCAAAAATTTTAGAATCAACATATATCCTCGTGTAGTGAAAAAATTTAGTTGCCCTCGGCTTCAAAACTTTAAAATGCTTCCTCCTACCCTTCATCACCTTCTGCACTATCATTACTTGAGCTACAGAACGAGTGAATTTTAAGGTTATATGTCTCCAAATGCAAAAGCTAAGAGCAATAGACCTTTTATAATCTTGTTGTAAGACATCCATGCTGCTTATCTTTCATGATTTGCTATAGCTAATTTGTTTACTTCACCACTGATCGCTGATCATATGTTGTGAGGTGTTGATTTTTCTCAAATTTTCATTTTGTCTTCTCCGATTCTAATATGACAATTTGAGATCATGGAAGGCAAATTGCCAACCAAGTCAACCCTTGATTTCTATTGTTATTATCTCTTAATTGGAAAGGTTAAATCTAATTTTTGTTTTATATAACTAAGTAACACCTTATAGATGAGGCTTCATATCATACAATTACACTTGACAAATTCACTCAAAGCATTTTTTCAATTTAAGCATTTTCAAATCTCATATTTTAGGCACTTTTCTCATCACAACCCTCTCTCCAATCTTCAGGGGCTAGAAAGCTTAGCGAAAAACATTCATGCAAAAGTATACATATTCTAGAAGTTGAAAGAATGGCAAAACTGAACGTAGTTTTGTGACAAAATTACTATATTACTAACAAAACTAGACATATATTGTATAGCTTCATCTCAAAGTTCAGGACCAACAAATTGTCAGCAGTTATCATGTAGTTACTATTATTTCATGGGTGCGTATGTTAATTTGCAAATTATTGCATCATTACAATGTAGATGATTACCGCAAAGAAATGGCTTTACTTTGAAATTTATATTAATTATGTAACTTCTATACGTTAATCACAAGTGCGCAAAAGACACAAATTATGCACAAAAATTTACATTCTTTATTGTGCATTTTCTGTGCATTGAAGGACATGGAAAATCCATGACAACAATGTCATTGGAGTCATCACTGCAATAACGCTTATTAACTGGTATCAATGTTCCAAAAAGTATTGTCAATGTTCAATTGTTGATCTTTATTCTAATTTAAAAAAAATTCTTAAGTAAATTTTTGGCATTTTGAACTAAATCCATCATTAATGTAGGCCATCAAATTTAAGCTTGAACTAAATCCATCAATAGGCTACCAAGAAACTTGAAAGCATAGTGAAAGATTTACTTCATTGTAGCTTAAATTGATTCCATGAGTAGGCCACCAAGAAACTTGGTTACATATAGATGGAATCTCTTCATTGGCAGTTTGTGAGAGTTGAGGGTAGAAAAGTCCTCTTTATACTACAATCCTCTCTATGAACACTCAAAAGATATGGGATAACTTGAAGATGAGAGCTTGACTTCTCATAGTCAAGTTGTTTTGAAAATGTATAAATCGTGTTCAAAGTAGAAATTCAGACCTCAGTTTGGCATAGTAGAGTACCTTTTTTTTTAAAACTTTGAACTAGTAAAAGTTGGTAAATGAATTTAGCTTTCATCTCCAAAAACCTATTTGAGATTTAGAGCCACCAATCAAAAGTTATGGACAAAATTCAAAGGCAATGTTTGAAAATGTCAAAAAAATGTCCCTTCCAAACCATCTATGAACTTTGTCCATAACTTTTAATTGGGGACTCCAAATCTCAAACGGATTTTTGGAGATGAAATCTATCTTAATTTATCAACTTTCTTTAGTTCAAAGTTTTTTGAAAACATTTATTCTACTATGCCTAAATCAGGTCTGAATTTCTACTTTGAATACAATTCTTGCTTTTCAATTAAATTAGTATTGAAATTGTAAAAAATAAAAAAATGCAACATTAGTACAATAACTATACACGGACATGATTTTGTGTGATTATTGCACTAACTTTAGATGTCTTAAAAAAGCACTAATGCTGCACAAAGTTAGTCGCCCATCACTAAACCACTGAAGTTGTACATATTTTGTCATACATAGTTATTGTGCAACTTTAGTTTTCAAACTCAAATATAAATGACATGCCTCAACATCATGATATTAATAAATGTCATTATCGTGTTGTAACAATGTTTTCAAATGAATGAATGTAACACAAAAACAGTGCTCGACGATAATCGTACGAATACTGTTGACAATTTGTGACAGAGGAACTTTGTGATGTTGAAAACACCTATCTGAAAATCAAACTTTTATTTCTTTTTAAATTTTTGGCCAATGAAATTCTCCACCGTCAGATTGAAACCTTATAACTCTGTAGTGCAAAATTAAAATTAAAGAAAAATTTACCCTCATTTACCATTTCAAATTTGTAGGGTAGCTTCTAATCATCGCATTGTACGCGGGAATGCAGGATGCTTAGGTTCACATCATTTTCATAAGCAATGCCAAAGTTGTATGCCATTTTCTTATGTCCCTATTATATTAGAATTCTACCAATATATAAATATGTTAAACTAACATTGATTAAGGATTTAAAGTATTGATAATTACCAGTAAAATATTTGAACTTTGTGTAATGTGGGAAAAATTATGATGCGTTTGATTTAGTAGATAAGGAAGGTAGAAATTAGAAAAAAACATACGAAGGTGCTATACAATAGAAGAATTGCCTCGATTTACCTTACTGAATTCTTATCATGTAAAAGAGGATTCATCATATAGTGACATCTTTAAAGTTCAATCCTTTAACATTGGAGGCTTCTTCCATTCATTCTTGTACTCCTTCTGTCTCGAAATAAATCTAGGGTTTCCTGGAAAACGTTGGATTAACGCATAAGCTGTTTGTATTTGGACGGGAATGCATAAAACTGGTAGCTTTTAGTTACCTCCAATAGGCCTATAAATTTTGAATCCAGAAGTGAAGCAGATCATGTTCAAAAAACGCAGCAAAATTGACAATTTCCTTGTTTTCTTCAATTGGCTTTGGTAAAATGAATTGCGGTTGTCCTGCTACCAACTCCCGTGAATTTTCCTTCAACGAGGTCCTCTTGATGAGTTCGTCGATGAGTTCAGTCACCTTCGATCAGCTCCTTTAGTGCATTTCGCCTAAGTCAACATTTTCCGATCAGGTTCTCTATAGCCAGTCTGATTCGCTTGTTTGTTCAGGTTCAAATCTTGCACTGTATTTGCACTATAATCAGAGTTTCATCTAATTGCACTCTAATCGTGGTAACACTCCATTCTGTGTAGAACACCAAATCGAAGAGCGCAGGTTTACATACAACACCACTAATCGCACTACTAATCGCACTAGCGCGAGATTAGAACTTGATCGAACCTGATCAAACAATAAAAACTTTGATTACAGACTTGAGAGATTCACTAACTGCGATTAGAAATTGGGAGTCACTACGACTAAAGTTTGGGAGTCATTGCAATCAGGATGTGGATTCAGTGTGATTAGCTTTGGAGATTCAAATTCGACCAGATTGTGGGCCGGATTATAGGTGACTCTTGCAATTCAAGTGCCATAAGTCTAGTGATTCAAGTTAGACCATCAATCCGACAATTTTCATGAACCATTGAAACATCGAATTTAATTTGAGACAAGCAAATTTAGAAAATCTGGGATTTAATTCAAGACAGAGGGAGTAGTACATACACACACACACAAATATATATATATATATATATATATATATATATATATATATATATATATATATATATATATATATATATATATATATATATATATATATATTTTTTTTTTTTTTTTGCAAAATTATACTAGTTAGTATAAATAATAAATGAGGGGTAATTTTTTTATAAGAGTAAAATTGCTAGACAAGGCCACCAAGTACTATTGAACTTGTCAAATTAGATGCCATGTTGCCATGTCAAGGAGACCAAACTTGGTGATAACGATGCAAATTGAACATAATCAATATCAACAAATTACCAATACCATAGCTTCCTAGCAACTTGGGCAACTTTCTACCTAATAATTAAATAAAGTGCAAAAAACAATAAGGCAATCCAAAAAATAATATATTAAAATTATATAGTTTTAAAATACAATTAAAATAAGTTAGGTATTCATTTAAGTTGTTCTTACAATTTTTGAATGGTTGCTGCTACTTTCATCTAAGGTGGCCACATTTACCTAAATCCTTGTTATGACCTCCAAACCCTAAGCTTTCTACCCTGTGTCTCAGGGTTTTCTTATCTATCAAGGTTTGCTACGTGTGAAAGATATATATTTTTGTGAGAGTTTATGCTTTAGAGTATTCAAAATGGCAAAGCAAAAAACTTTGCAATGTATGTTTACAATTATTGACAAAGAAGAGATGCAAGTTGTGTGGAGCAAGTTGAATTTGGGTGATTGCACAAAACTCATGTACTGTTTGGTTGTGTTTTTTCTTGAACCGCTATAACTTTTGCTATAACTTTTGATTTATAGGTTCAATGCCAAAACCAAAAAAAAACTTCTTAGATGTCTTGATTGTAATTGTATCCCTTATTTTTTAGAAATTAAAAAAAATCAATTTATATTTAAAATTCAATTTTGTTAATTTGTCACAATTTGAGGTTTAGGGTTTTTTAGTATTATTGAGTGGTTTAAATTAATGATTTTCAGTTGAAATTTTTATGGTATATTCTCCTAGTAGGTAGACATATTCCTACCGAAGATTATTTAAAAATATAGTATTTTATATCCTCTACAGTTGTGCAAATAGGCCTCCCTTGCGTGCGCACTTCTAAACATTAGAGATGGTTTTGACTTCATTTTTTTGGTTAAATCTCATCACCATGAAGTCCTCCCAAATGGAAAATTTTTAGTTTTGTTCAAAATTGTTTTTCCGATTTTCTACAAATTAAAATGTTGAAGGATGTATTTTTGGGACAATTTTGCAGACTATTCTAGTGAAGAGGAAAATACATCCTTCGACACTTTAATTTGTAGAAAATAGGAAAAAAAAATTTGAACAAAACTAAAAATTGGCCATTTTGGAGGACTTCTTGGTGATGAGATTTAACCAAAAAAATGAAGTCAAAACCATCTCTAATGTTTAGAAGTGCGCACGCAAGGGAGGCCTATTTGCACAACTGTGGAAGATATAAAATATTGTATTTTTAAATAATCTTTGGTATGAATATGTCTACCTACTAGGAGAATATACCATAAAAATTTCAACTGAAAATCATTAATTTAAACCACTCAATAGTACTAAAAACCCCTAAACGTCAAAGTGTGACAAATTAACAAAATTGAATTTTAAATATAAATTGATTTTTTTTAATTTTTGAAAAATAAGGGATACAATTACAATCAAGACATCTAAGAAGCATTTTTTTGGTTTTGGCATTGAACCTATAAATCAAAAGTTATAGCAAAAGTTATAGCGGTCAAAAAAAAACCGCAACCAGACAGTACAGGTGTTTCGTGCAATCACCCATTTCTATGAGTTAGGGCAATCTTTACATATCTATTTTTGAAGCAAACCAAGTCAATAATTTTCCAAAAATTTAGGCATCCTTTTGATTATTTATTTTTTGACCAAGTTTCTAGGAAGCTACAATATCACTTGTAGTTGTTTAAATTGAAAGCAAAGATGGAACTCCAAAGTCATTAAGATTGACAAGTTAAAGACTTCAATATGTAACTACTCCAATATATAATACCTCTCTAAACTTAAGATCACTAATGTCTTGAGATTTATTTTTCCTTTAAAATATCATCTGAATTTCTTGTTTTACAATTTGAGGTGTTCAAAAGGAAGAACCATCAATTGACTCCCAACGGTACTAGTATGTGAGCCCAAGAATGCGAGCTTGTGAGCATTGAGCCTACAATATAGGTACCTATAATATAGATACCACACTATATAGAAGGTGTATGTATCATAAACACCTATGATATGGATATTTGTAATATATATACCCTATAATCATAGACGATTTCTATAGTATATACACCTATAACATAGGTGTGTAGTATTCTAGGCTCATGGGCTTACACTCCTATGCTCATATAATAGCAACCCTCAATTGACTCCACCTCATCTGCTTTGTTCAAGTCAACCAATGAACCTTCATAATCACTCAACATTTGTTTCACACTACCACAAGCCCTGAAGGTGAATGCATCACGCAACTCCACCCCATGTGTTTGATTCAAATCAACTAATGGCCCCTCAAAATGGTTCAACATTCATTTTGCACCAAGAGTGCTCAAGGTGAATACATCATGTAGCTTTTCTTCATCTACTTGAATCAAGTCAACCAATGCACCTTTAAAATCACTCAACATTTATTTCACAACACCACGAGTGCTCAAGGTGAACACATCATGTGGCTCCACCTCATCCACTTGGTTCAAGTGAACCAAAGGACCCTCATAATCATTCAACATTCATTTTGCATCACCAAGAATGCTCAAGATGAACGCTTCATGTAGCTCTTCCTCATCCGCTTTGTTCAAGTCAGCCAATGCACCTTTAAAATCACTCAACATTTGTTTCACAGCACCACGAGTCCTCAACGTGAACGCATTATTTGGCTCTACCGCATCCGCTTTGTCCAAGTCAATCAATGCACCTTCATAATTGCACAACATTCGTTTCACATCACCACGAGTGCTCAAGGTGAAGGCATTATTTGGCTCCACCTCATCCGCTTGGTTCAAGTCAACCAATGCACCTTTATAATCCCTTTGCATTCGTTTCACAGCACCACGATTCCTCAAGGTGAACGCATCATGTGGCTCCAACTCATTTGCTTTGTTCAAGTCAACCAATGCACCTTCATAATCATTCAACTTTCGTTTCACAGCTCCACAAGTCTTCAAGGTGAATGCATCATTTGGCTCCACCTCAATTACTTTGTTCAAGTCAACCAATGCACCTTTATAATCACTCAACATTAGTTTCACAACACCACGAGTGCTCAACGTGAACGCATCATGTGGCTTCATCTCATCCACTTTGTTCAAGTCAGACAATGCACCTTCATAATTGCTCAACATTAAGTTTACATCACTGCGAGTCCTCAAGGTAAAGGCATTATTTGGCTCCACTTCATCCGCTTTGTCCAAGTCAATCAATGCACCTTCATAATTGCTCAACATTTGTTTCACATCACCACGAGTGCTCAACGTGAACGCATTATTTGGCTCCACCGCATCCGCTTGGTTCAAGTCAACCAATGCACCTTCATAATCCGTTTGCGTTCGTTTCACAGCACCACGATTCCTCAAGGTGAACGCATCATGTGGCTCCAACTCATTCGCTTTGTTCAAGTCAACCAATGCACCTTGATAATCATTGAGCATACGTTTTACAACACCACGAGTGCTCAAAGTGAACGCATCATGTGGATCCAACTTATTTGCTTGGCTCAAGTCAACCAATGCACCTTCATAATCATTCAACTTTCGTTTCACAGCTCCACGAGTCCTCAAGGTGAATGCATCATTTGGCTTCACCTCAATTACTTTGTTTAAGTCAACCAATGCACCTTTATAATCACTCAACATTAGTTTCACAACACCGCGAGTGCTCAAGGTGAACGCATCATGTGGCTTCATCTCATCCACTTTGTTCAAGTCAGACAATGCACCTTCATAATTGTCCAACATTAAGTTCACATCACTGCGAGTCCTCAAGGTGAAGGCATTATTTGGCTCCACTTCATCCGCTTTGTTCAAGTCAATCAAAGCACCTTCATAATCGTTCAACATTTGTTTCACATCACCACGAGTGCTCAAGATGAATGCATCATAAGGCTCTATAGCATCCGCTTTGTTCAAATCAACCAATGCACCTTCATAATCATTCAACATTTGTTTCACAACACCACGAGTGCCCAAGGTCAACGCATTATTTGGTTCCACCTCATCAACTATGTTCAAGTCAATCAATGTACCTCTATAATCATTAAGCATTAATTTTACATCACCACGAGTCTTCAAGGTGAATGCATCATGTGGCTCCAACTCATCCGCTTGGTTCAAGTCAACTAATGCACCTTCATAATCCTTCAACATTCGTTTCACATCACCACGAGTCCTCAAGGTGAACGTAGCATGTGGCTCCAACTCATTCGCTCGGTTCAAGTCAATAAGTGCACCTTCATAATTCCTCAACACTCGTTTCACAGCACCACGGTTCCTCAAGGTGAAGGCATCATGTGGCTCCACCTCATCCGCTTTGTTTAAGTCAACCAATGCACCTTGATAATCACTCAGCATTCGTTTCACATCCCCACGAGTGCTCAACGTGAACGCATCTTGTAACCCCAACTCATCCGCATTGTTCAAGTCAACCAATGCACCTTCATAATCCTTCAACATTCGTTTCACAACACCACGAGTCCTCAAGGTGAACGCATCATGTGGCTCCACCTCATCTGCTTTGTTCAAGTCAACCAATGCACCTTCATAATCTTTAAGCACTAGTTTTACATCACCACGAGTCCTCAAGGTGAATGCATCATGTGGCTCCAACTCATCCGCTTGGTTCAAGTCAACCAATGCACCTTCATAATCCCTCAACACTTGGTTCACAGCACCACGATGCCTCAAGGTGAAGGCATCATGTAGCTCCAACTCATTTGCTTTGTTGAAGTCAACCAATGCACCTTTATAATCATTCAACATTCGTTTCACATCCCCACGAGTGCTCAAAGTAAAAGCATTATTTGGCTCCAACTTGTCTCCTCGGTCCAAGTCAACCAATGCACCTTCATAATTCCTCAACCTTTGTTTCACAGCACCACAAGTCCTCAAGGTGAATGCATCATCTGGCTCTACCTCATTTGCTTTGTTCAAGTCAACCAATGCACCTTTAAAATCACTCAACATTTGTTTCACAGCACCACGAGTCCTCAACGTGAACGCATTATTTGGCTCCACTGCATCCGCTTTGTCTAAGTCAATCAATGCACCTTTATAATCGCTCAAGATTCGTTTCACAGCACCACGAGTGCTCAAGGTGAAGGCATTATTTGGTTCCACCTCATCCGCTTGGATCAAGTCAACCAATGCACCTTCATAATCCTTTTGCAATCGTTTCACAGCACCACGGTTCTTCAAGGTGAACACATCATGTGGCTCCAACTCATTTGCTTTGTTCAAGTCAACCAATGCACCTTGATAATCATTGAGCATTCGTTTCACAACACCACGAGTGCTCAAGGTGAACGCATCATGTGGCTCCACCTCATTTGCTTGGTTCAAGTCAACCAATGCACCTTCATAATCATTCAACATTCGTTTCACAGCTCCACGAGTTCTCAAGGTGAATGCATAGTTTGGCTCTTCTTCATTTGCTATATTCAAGTCAACCAATGCACATTTGTAATCATTCACCATTAGTTTTACATCACCACGAGTGCTCAAGGTGAACGCATCACGTGGCTTCACCTCATCCGCTTTATTCAAATCAACCAATGCACCTTCAAAATTCCTCAACATTCGTTTCACAACACCACGAGTCCGCAAGGTGAATGCATCATGTGGCTCCACCTCATTTGCTTTGTTCAAGTCAACCAATGCACCTTCATAATCATTCAGCATTAGTTTCACATCGCCACGAGTGCTCAAGGTGAACGCATCATGTGGCTCTACCTCATCCGCTTGGTTCAAGTCAACCAATGCACCATTAAAATCAATCAACATTCGTTTCACAACACCACGAGTACTCAAGGTGAAAGCATCATGTGGCTCCACTTCATCCGCTTGGTTCAAGTCAACCAATGCACCTTTATAATCCTTCAACATTCGTTTCATAGCACCACGAGTCTTCAAGGTGAACACATCATGTGGCTTCACTTCATCCGCTTTGTTCAAATCAATCAATGCACCTTCATAGTCATTCAACATTACTTTGACAGCACCACGGTTCCTCAAAGTAAAGGCATCATGTGGCTCTACCTCATCCGCTTTGTTCAAATCAACCAATGCACCTTTATAATCACTCAACATTCGTTTCACACTACCACGAGTGCTCAAGGTGAAGGCATTGTTTGGCTCTACCTCATCCGCTTGGTTCAAGTCAACCAATGCACCTTCATAATCCCTTTGTGTTTGTTTCACAGTAGCACAATTCCTCAAGGTGAACGCATTATTTGGCTCCACCTCGTCATCCTTCTTCAAGTCCACCAATTCAACTAGATCATAACAATTAGAAACATGTTAGATTCAAGTGAGTAAAACAGTGTTCATGTTATAATTATTATAGAATTTTATCATGTTGAGGGGTCATTGCACAAAACACTTGTACTATTTTCTATCACACGATGTATGCTAATTAGTTTTTTGGCTATAACTTTTGCAATCTGGCTCCAAATGATTCAAAATTTCTAAAGAAGGTACTGATGACTATTATGCACCTTGCATAATTTTTTGGAATTTTTTTTAAAATGTTTTACAATTTAAAAATAGCCCCCAATAATATGTGACACTTATCAATTTGGAGGTTTTTAGTAATATTTAGTACTATTTAGTACCAAAAAAATGAATTTTGATTTGAAATTTGGAGGGGATGGTATTCTAATAGACTTGTAGCTATTTTCCAAAGGAATTCTAAAAATAATTAATTGTATGTTGTGTGGAAGTCCACAAAGTGAGCTTCTTTTTGCTTGCATTTTGAAATACATAAAACATTATTATTATTATTATTATTTATTTATTTATTTTGAATGACAATTTGTTACAAATGGAATTTTTTTTTTATTTAGTTAATTTTATTTCTTATTTTTAACTAATTAAAACATCAAAGTATCTATTTTTTTGAGATTTGGCACTTTTCTAGTTCTCCTACTTAGAGAATTTTCTATGCATTTCCTGTGGTAGTTACCTTCATCTTAAAGGTGTATACATTATTCATATTTTTTTTTTAAATTAGAAATTATTTTTCTATTTTTAAAATACTCCAGAAAAAAATCATGAGTATTGTTGAAAATGCAATAGAATCGACAAGTGCTTTGTGCAATCATCCTAAGATACAAATTAACAATACAATTATCATAACTAAGAAAGTGAGGCTTTTTTTTTTCCTTTGTTTTAGTCTTTATAATGTCCATTTTCAAGGTACAATCCTTTCATTGAACTTACTAATAATTTGAATAAAACGACAAAATCTTTGATACACTAGATTTTGAAAGTCTTGTTGAATTGCACATTATTGTACCATCAAGTAATGAGTTGATAAGAACTATTAATTAGACATGTATGTCAAAAGAAGTCTTGAAAATCTCACAATAAAATACAATAGAAAGACAAAGATATTGATTTAATGTGGTAATTCAATAATGCTATGTACAATGTGAAATTTTATGAAATAGAGAATTTCAAGACATACCTCCCAATGCATTTGGAGAATCCGGTAGGTAAGCCTTTGAAGTGGGTGTTGAAAGGTTGGCCACAATAGTAGAAAGTGTAGGTCTTTTCAATGGTTCAAATTCCAAGCATCTACATATGAGGGAGTTGAGTAGCTCTGGACATGTAGGAGGCAACTTTGGTCTAAAATCTTCCAATATTTTATTTTGAAATTGAATCAATCTCAAATTTGGATGAATGAGCTCTCCACCTACAATGTATGAGCATACTAGTCCAAAGCTGTAGACGTCGGCCATAGACAACTTGCGCTTTTCAAAAGCACTTGAACTCCTACTTTCTTTAAACTCATCTTCAATGACATCTTCATCTGTATCGGAGTTAGTGAAAGGATTGTTGGAATACTTAGTTGAGGGACCAAGAAGTTCATCCAAAAGTTCCGGAGCTTTCCACATCAACAAATCCAAATGTTGACAACGTTTTGAATCCAATCTACTTTGTTTCTTTGTTCCAACAAGACCAAAATCATTGATCTTTACATCAAACCTTCCATGCGATCTTTGATGTACCAAAACATTTTTGGGTTTCAGGTCTCCATGGACAAGAGCATTGTCATGCAAATACTTCATGCCAATTGCAATTTGCAATATGATGTCAAAAGTCTCGGATAAAGTAAACGGGATATTACTTCCAAGACCTAAACTTCCTTGATCGTCCACAACAATCTCCTTTTCTTTATTTGGACTTGATAACAACCCTCTGATCTCATCAATGCTCAAGACTCTTGAGGGCAAAGAGCTAGAAGAATCTTCCTTTCTTTGTAATTCAATCCTTTTTTGTATGATACTTTGGAGATTGTCATCCACATACTCTTGGAGGAGTGAACATGCACTTTTTCCAATAGCATAGCCAAAACATTTCACGATATTTGGATGATTAAGATCAAACAGGCGTTTTGTTTCATTCTCATAAATTGATTTGCCCGCAATTGATCCAATTGGGAAGTCTTTCCTAGAGTGCCTTTTTCCTTGCCATGTTGTCTCATATATAAAACTTGATAGACCTCTTGCCAGTCTTCGTAAGACTGGAAGATCCCTAGACTCTAACTTCCGTGGAAAAGTAGTTCCTACTTTTTGATAAGAGGTAGAAGCCATGTTGATCCACAATCATTTATCTTCCAAACGTCAATTCTACATCAAAAATAGAGGATCTTTAAAGTCATGTAATTTACTGTTTCCACTTCAATTCCAATTTATAAATCCTTCCATATTGTTTTCAAATACAAACAGAATTTTAGGCAACCACATAAAGAGAGCTATTTGAAGAGGCAAAACCTCATCATGCTACATCACCTAAAGAGCTTGTTCAACAATATACAAATGCTAAAATATGAGATGCGCTATAGAACTAAAAATGAGAGTACTAAAATACACACAAAGATTCAACAAAATGGATGTCATCATTATTAAATAATAAGTGGATTTTTACTAAATTTTGAACTATAAATTCTAGCAACTAAAAGAATTTTTATATATACGTAAAATTGTCTATCTAAAATTATTCTATAGTTTATGTCTTAGTTTACCGTGTGAGAAAGATTTATCTAAATCTACTCATCTAGCCAAAAAAAGACACCTATGACAACATTTTTGGTCTTTACTTGAAGTCCTTCACTCTATATACTTCCATTTTGCAACTATATTTGAATTAAATCTATTATATAAATATTTATATTCAAGATGTAATCACATGCCTTCTACAAGTCATAACAATTCTAGAAATTGTTGTGAAATTTTTGAAAGTATGATGAAATTTTCTAATAAGAAATAAAAATAATTCATATCAAATAGATAATATGCTTAAAAATTCTAAAACTTTCTCCATAGATATTTATTAAGGTGTAGAACATCATGGAGCAAATCAAGTTACCATGAAACTAGAAAATTAGAAAATCAAAAGCCCATGACCATGCTCATAGGCCCAAAGTTCAAAATGCAAGAAAATATTTGAATTATAGAAAATTGGAGTAGAAACTAAACTTGATTTGTTCCATTTCATTAGTTGGGCTCAATTCATAAAATACATTTTCATGGATAAAATTCAAAAAAAATATTTGTAGGGCTAAAACTCAGACCCATAATAATGAGCTAAAATCTTCAAAAATACACTACATGGTGATCCATGGTTAAATGTTTTCTAATGAAAAAAACTCAAAAAACACAACAATGATGGACTAATCATCACCATTCACAAAAATGTTCAGAGAAACTCCCCCCCAAAAAAAAGTAGAATAGGAAGGCAAAAAATAACCCTCGTGATTAACCCCTACAGGTTTTTGACTATGATTTCACGAAAACCGCTCCAAAACTGCCATTTCTAATACAAGTATCAAATTTTAGAAAAAAAAAACATTTTTGAACACATGTAACCGTAGGATCTTGTAGTATACTGGTTTAAGAGGATGTGGAAAAAAATTCAGAATTTTCTGCCATGTGGATTGCAAGATATTAGCGTTTGAATTAACAAAAACCCTTTTTTGTCCCTGCGAAAAACGGGCAGCTGCCCTTCACAAGGTCATATTTGTATGAAAAAATGTCCAAAATGGTGGTTACTCTTTGGATTCATTTTTCAAGGCAAGTTGGCTACATGCTTGAAAAATTTCAGATCATTTGGAATTGTACAACATATAGGAAAAAAATAGTAAGTAGAAAGAGGTAGAGAATGACTTAAAATACTTAATTGTCAAGAATTTTGTTATGGAATTGAAAAATGCCAATCCCAACGGTTGTAATGTTGTAATAAACAATCTACACCCAATGTTTTTTTGTTTTTTTAAATATTGAAAATTGAGTAAAATAAAGGACTTCAAAGTTTATTTTAGAGTAGAGATTCCATAACTACACTCAAACTAAGAATCCTCATAACTTTTGACTCATTAATCCAAATGGAATGATTCAAAGCTTTCCATGTGTATATAAATCTGTAGAATCAATTTCAGATTTTTATTTTTCAAAAAAGTGATTTTTAAATAAATTTTTTCAGCTGCCCAGGCTGCCCGCCAAACGTGGAAAATTACATATCATGCAATAACTTTTTAACCATGTAGTCAAAAGTTATGAAAATTGTTGGGCCTTGAAGCTACACCTCGGGCACATCTTGTGTGAAAATTTCAAAGAAAAATATTATAATTTTCATTCGTAGTGAGCTGCCCAAAATCACTATGTTGCCAAAAAATGGTGTTTGGTCCTTTAGGGGTTAAACTAATGTGCATAAATAGTGCGTGTCAAAATTACAATTATTGACATATTTATTTATTATAGACAAATAGATTTCATAATGTATCCAAGAGAAATTACATTTTGTGAACACTTTTATAAATTTTGTACATTTTCAAATTCAAGATTTGAAAAACCTCAGATTCATTACACACTGATGATTTGAGGTCATATTGGTAACACTCCAAAATGCTAATCGACAAAATTGGAGGCCTAATGGATTTAGATACCTCTACTTTAAGTCTGTTCGCCTCGGCAGGGTTTCACAAGAGCGAACGTCACAATCGTACTGAACATAGAGATAACGTACATTGTTTTACTTCTCGTGGCAGACGGTGGGGAGAATCACGTAAGACAGTGATGCCACCAGCAGCTCCACGAAGAAATTGTTGCGTCGTTGGACCTAGTAGTGTATAGTTCCCTGTTCAGACTTGGTGGAGATCTGCAATGTTCATGTAACAGAACGAAATACACTGAGTGAATACTACTTCACCTCGTTGCAAAGGAAGATAGAGGCAGAACAATGATTCAGCACATACGGAAAGGAACGAGAAGGAAGCCCAAGAAGCGGAATCGAGTTTGATGACATGATGCACCTCAGCTACCTTAAAATCGAAAGGAAGCAACCCGTGGCGCATTCAGCGATTCTGCAGCATCCCAAAGCTCAGAACATTCGACCTCAAAGCCCACCCAAATCGAACACCCACGTGAACGAGAGACTATTTGAAGATGATGGGCTATAATATATGGATCTGCGAACACAGCTCAGGTTTTGGAACGAGGTGATTTCCTGTACACGCAGCATTGCTTCATTTCTTGGCACATGGACGAATGGGAGGAGGTATTGCGAAGGCAGAAGCTTCGGCTTACAGCTTCAGGGTGAGGAAGTTCGAGAAGAACGCTGCTTGAAAGGTCAGTGTTGAAGTGCAGGAACCACTCGTACATGGAGGTGCCGTGCTCATCTTTGCAGAACCGTACGCACTGTACGCAGTGGGGTCGAGGCTTGCTGGACCACTCACTCAGGGACAGCGTGTTTTTGTACTCTCTAAGGTAGAAGCACTAATACTCAACCACGCCCAGCACCCATGCTTGTATGACCCTACCAAGCTTGGCACAGATTTTCAACCAAGTTTGGCACAAATTTTCAACCAAGCTTGGAATGTGTTTTTTTTTCCCTTTTCAAGGTTGGGACTAATAAAGTCATGACACATGTCTTAAAGTAGTGAGCAAGAATGTATGACACAATGAGTGGGAAAACAGTTCTTAAATTATCAAAATTGGAAGACTCTAAACAATGGCTACTAGTGAAATGCACTTTTTGGATCCCAAAATTCATTGTAAATTCAATTTTGGGAATAAAATTCTGAAATTTGTGCAATCCCCATATTTTCTATCTTCCTACATGGGAAAAAATTCCCACGACCTGTTATTGCACACAATCTACTCCAAAATTGCTTAAACAATCGACTACTGGTGCATTTACCTTAATAAGTTTGAGTCTATCAAGACTCCATCCCTCTAGAATTGTGCCAATGTTGTGAAGGCTTGTGCCAGATAAGGCAAGCAACCCATTCTTGATCACTCCCCATTTCCACCGTGTAGACTGCTCTAAGGTAGACAAGCCTATTACCACCTGGATTTGCAATTTGAATATCTTGGGCCAATCCCAAGAGGGACATATATTTTTCAAAGGTGTGTGCTTGTTTCACAAATCAAACCCAAGTGAAATTGTAATTTTTCGATTAAAATTGTAATTTTTATGAATTTTTGAAGTGGGCTACCCTGAAATTACAAAACCACCTATAGAGTGGAGTCATAAATGTCCTATTAACAACCTATAACCACCCTTCCATGTATCTATTAGCACTTAAGTTTTGACCAAAATTGATTAAAAGATTGACACGTTATCCTTGGTAGCAATAACCCCTAAAGGATCAACATGTTTGGAGGCCCAAAACTGCTTCAAAATACTCAAAATAAAGCAAGGTCAAAATGTTTAACCCCTAAAGGACCAAGGCCTTTTTCTGCCAAAAAACACTCAAAACTGCCATATCTATAGCAAAGAGTAAAAAAAGTTGAAAATTGTTTTTTTTCCCACATCTAAGTGTAGAATCTTACACCTAACTAGTATGAGAGTGTGTTAAAAAAAATTCAGAATTTTTGATTGCAAAGATTGCAAGATATCTACGTTTAAAGTGAAAAAAAACAAGTTTTTCAGCACATTGCGGGCAGTGATCTCAAAACTAGATTATGGAATTTAGTGCAATATGCTATCATTCAGAGAAATAGGTATCAACTTTGGCTACCTTGAGAGCGAGTAGTATCAAAGTAAAAAATAGAAAAAAAAGATTTTGCAAGTTCTTAAGGATTATTGGAAGTACTTTAATACAAAATTAACAAAATAGTGCTAATTCCAATGTGGAGGAAGTTGCAAATTGGCTATCAAATTATATCGTGGGTTGCCATTTTGGCTAAAATGCCTTCATCAAAGGCCTTTTTTTACAATGGACTAGTAGCGCAAGGATTTTTTTGGTAGAAATCGAGTGAAATTTAGCTAGTTTTGAGATCGCTGATTGCGAGACTAGATTTTTTTACTTTGAACATTTTTAACTTAAAATTTTTGCACTTCAAAGATTTGAGCTTTAAATCTTTATAGTGGAGAATTGACTTGAGGGTCTAGGAAAAAAAAATTCAAAAAAACTTAATTATCATTCTTAAAAAAGTTGTTAAGTAGAAGTAGGTATGAGATAGAAGGAAAATCTAAAATATTCATATATTTTAGATGGAATTAAAATGCACTAATCCCAATGGTGAGATTATTCTAGCAAGTAAATCAGACCATGTAAAAAAAAATTGAAAAATTGAAAAAATTGCATTCAGAAATGAATCCTACAAGTTATTTTTTTCAAGAAGATGCTCTAACTGCCCGAAAAACAAGAATGTCCATAACTTTCTCATAACAAATCCAAATGAAATGAATCAAAGCTTTCCAGATAGACAAAAATATAATCTATGAGAAAAAAATATTTTTTTTTTAAATTCAAATTTTTGTCCATTTTTTTTTTGCTGCCCGGGCTGCCCCGCGTCCCATGTTTTGAGCTTATTTGGTTATAACTTTTGTTCCCGGGCACCGATTGTGGAAAAAATTATATTCCCACAAAGTTTATCAGTTTTTCTATCTCCAAAAAAGTTTCAAAAAATCACAACCAAATTTCAGCCCATAGGTACCTGCCCGGAAATGCAATTGTCCCCCGAAGGGACAACGGTCCTTTAGGGGTTAATCAATATTTATTTAATAACAAATCCAATCGCAGGATTGTTTGGTTAACTTATTCAAGTACATTGTCCCAAAATTTTAGAGCAAATATCCCCACCAATTGCAAGTTCAATGTGCCTAAACTTCAAAATGTAGGCTTTTCTAGCCCTTCCGAAAAGTGAAGTTTTGTCATTCAATATTTTTAGAAAAAAACACGTATGTCCTACAACTTGTGCATTTTATTCAATATTTTGTAAAATGGATTGAGAATATTTATTAAAAAATTTAACCAAAAAAACTTTCATATTCATTCAAAAAAATATATAATGTGGAAGGTGCTAGTGAATGAAAGATAAAACTAAATATACAATAGAAATTTCAATTAAATTTCTTCATCTTTTGCTTTAACACACTATTAAAAAATTATAGATTAATATACTTTATTTTTATTTTTATTTGAAATTTTTCAAAATTGAAAGCAAAATGATAACTTTATATGTTTTTTCTACCTCCATTGCCCGCAAAATAAAAATCCTTGTAACTTTTACCTCATTATTTGGAATTGAATGTTTTTGAATAGATATCAATCTATAAGACTTCAAAAAAATAATTAATATTTTCTTAGAATATATTTTTTGCTACCCGGGTTGACACTATGACGCTTTGAAATTGAAAAAAACTTCTAACTTTTGCAATATTTATTAGAATGACATGAAACAAATCTTCACATGGAGATTATGATGAGTAGCATCCATTCTACAAAATTTATGCAAAAATTCCAAACTATGAAGTCAATAGAGGCTGCCTGAGTTCTTAAAAAGCCCAAAGTAGGTTCTTTGGTCCTCTAGGGGTTAATAGTCTAATTTTGTCAGAAAAGTGAATGGATGTTGGATGGGTTTGGTGGCGGAATTGAGGCCAAAAATAACTTGGTGGAAATAGGAAGCTGGCATTTTTAGGTTGGTTTACCTTATTTCTGATCAGCTGTGGTTTAGGTGATAGCTCACGTAGAGCACAACCAGCATAAAAAAAATAAATGTCCAAGAAGTGTACATTGAAAGCATAGAATGATCACAACGTGCACAGTGAAAGTCACAATTATCATTTACATCAATTTTGTAACCAACCTATAATCGAAAGTAGAATGACCTCTGTAACAAAAATAGGTCTAAGGGAATCTTCATGAAAAAAATTCAAGGTAATTTTGTTTTTGAGGAAAAAAATGTAAAGAAATTTCAAATTCCTCTAAATCTTATTTTACTGCACAGGGAAATTTTTTCCCTCATTAAATCCATCCTATAGATATGCTCAATTCCTTAAGTGGTTGGAAATAGGTCATTACCTTCTCTTCTTACAAAAAAACACACTCCTCTTAGACATAGGTAAGTGGCAATCAATATTAATTAAATAAGATTCACCAGTTGTTTTACTTTGTTCATGTCTATAGTAGACTAGTAGTGCAATGTGCCAAATCCGGAGGTCTAGACAAGGGTGAATGTAAAAAAAAGACCCCCTATTTTGTGCTTGATTAATCTATTTTCTACACCTCTCTTAGCTAATTTGGGGGCTCTAATTGCAAATAAGAACTCAAATTTGCAAATTTTATCATGTGTGGAAAATAAAAAGTCTTTGTGTTTTCTTCCAAAGGTAAAATGCAAGGACAAAACGGTCCCTACATTCAACTTGATACACTACTATAGACGGGACCTTTCACTCTAGACTTTGTCTTTCCAATTATGTACTCCCTCTGTCCCACTAAAAACCTCCAAATCAAGCACAATTTTTGTCCCACTAAAAAGCTCTGTTTTTAAATTTCAATTGTTGGGTAAGTGTTGGCCGTGTTGAACGACCTTGTGGGGGCAAGTCAAGTGATTAGGGAGCATTCTTTGCCAAGAAAGCTTGGCCTTGCCCATATGAGACGCCTTGGACTCGTTGTGCTTCCTTAGATAGTAGTATTGACAATGGATTTGGTGACCACTTCGACACTTTGAAGAGTTGTTCTTGAAGTGGTGTAGGGATCTTTGTTGTGGATATTTAGGTTGCAATAGATGTTTCTAGAATCCCAATGTTGCTATAAACATTTAAATCATCAAGAATGATGGAGTTGGCAGCGTTTACAAATTTTGTCAAAAATGGTACTTTCCGCATGGATTTTGGGTGCCTAAACGATGGTGCCTAAGTTGGAGATTTTGCAGAGATCTAAAGGATGGGTTGCTAGTTTTCAAATGCATGTATCTCTATCAAAAAGACTAAAAATATAGTTAATCCCTTGTGGGGAAGCTTTTTGGAGGTTTTTAGTGGGACAGAAGGAGTATATGACTTTAATTAGAGCCACGACTAGTTCACGTGAATCATGTCCGGCTTGAAGGGACAAAAAGAAATATGTTCTCTTTCTAGGCCAAGTTCATTCCAAAAAAATTGAACAATTTTATTAATTTGTTTGAAAGTATGCCCTTTTCAAGGAAATAGAGGCATTTATAATGTTTTCTAATAAGGCTTGAAGTTTTTCATGGCACGGTCTAAGTGGCAAAATATTTTTCTGCTATGAAGTCTCAAATTTTCAACAAATAAGACGAAGGTAGTTCAAATGTCAGAGAAAGCATATATGTTATAAAGTTAAGTTTAAATAAATAATTTATCAACAACTTTCAAACAAAACTTGTAAATTATGACGAACTGATCCATAGATCTATCCATTATGTTAAACCTACATTTCTACTAACCAATTTCTATTGATAAATTTAGAACTAGTGATTCAAAACTCTCCCAAGGTCACTTTTTCCAGCAGAACCCACTCAAAATTGCCATTTCTATTGCAAAGAAGAAAAACCTTGAAAAATTTCTTTTTTAGCATACTTAACCTTAAGATTTGGCACTAAAATAATACAAAAATGTGAGGAAGAAATTTTATAAAATTTGATCTTGTAAATTACAAGGTATTTTCATTTAAGAGAAAAGAATTTTTTTTTAATTTGTATGACTTCATAATAAATTTTTTAATTTTCTTAGCTTAAATTTATTGCACTATCATATTGAATTTTTTTTAAAATTATTGAAGAATTGAGTTGAAAATCTAAGAATAATAATTCAAAAATACACACTTGATTTTCATTCCTTAAAAATTTATTAAATAGAAGTAGAAGTGAAATTGAAGGAAAAACTATATCTCTAATAGTTCTAAGATGGAATTGAAACACACTAATTCTAACAATGAGATTATTCTAGCAAGCATGATAAACCTTACTCATTTTTGAATTTTTTAAAATTTGAATTCAAATACAAATCCAATAAATTATTTTTTCAAGAAGATGCTATAATTGCCCACAAAAAGGTGATCCACAACTTTCACATCACTAATCCAAATGGAATGGATCAAAACTTTCCATGTAGCCAAAAATATAATCTATAAGAAAAAAATTCAAAAGAAATTTGTGAATTTTTTTTCCCAATGAGTTTTATATTGTACTTAGAATGGCATAAATTTTGTTTTGGGGCATTAATTAATATAAAAATAATATTTCTAAAAAAATAATATATTTTTTTAATCTTACAAAAATGTTTCAAAATATCCAAACAAAAATTGATTGCAGAAGACTACCTAAAATTCATTTTGTCCCGCATAAGAATAATAGGACTTTAGGAATTAAATTGATTATAACTTGAATATTATTCAAAATTCAATTAGTGCAAGACACACTATTTGTTATATATTTCATTTCCTTACTAGGAAAAAAGTTTATTAATTAAAATTTTATTAATTCAATTAGTGTAAGGTTTATTAAACATATTATACAAATTCATTCAATTAGCGCAAAGTTTAATTCCAAAGTTTAATTGACTTTATTGCAAAGAAAATGCTTGTTTTCCCCCCAAATAGCTACTAAACAAATAAAAACAAAATAATTTCAATAAAAATGCAATATACTCGGTAGATAATAAGTGTGTTTTGCACTAATTGAATCAATTTGTATAGTGATTTTTACAAGAATTTTTTTAATAAGTCTAAAATTCTAAATTGTAATTAAAGTATTTTAAGACTATCATCTAAATTAATTATTGAAGTTATTTAATAAGTGCAATTGTTTTTGAACTAAATAGTTGCTGAAGTGAAACCCACTTATATTCTTTGAACTAAATAATATTTGGCAATGAATTGTCTTCTATATCTGTCATGTATATGAGTTGGAAAACTAATTTACACAAGAATCTTAACCCCTAAAGTCCCATTTGAAGCCTTTTCTTCATCAAATTCCACTCAAAATTGTCATTTCTATTGCAAAATGCAAAAGCTTTATAAATTATTACTTTTGTATATCTTATCTCAAGATCTTGCACTTGACTAGTATAATAATGTTTGGAAGACATTTTAGAAACTTTGATTCTATAGATTGCAAGATATTTGAGTTTGAAGTTAAAAAAATTGTTTTTTTGGCACCTTATTTGACTAGATTTAAAGGTTTTGAATCTTTTTAGCTTAAATTTTTTGTTCTACAAATATTGAATTTAAAAAAGTTTATATTGAAGATTTGGAAATTGAAAGTTTTATAAAAAATTCAAAAAATGCACACTTAATTTTCATTCTTTAAAAAATTGTTAAATAGAATAAATATAAAGAAAAACTAAATCTTTAAAATGCCTTAGATGGAATTGAAATACAATTATTCCAATGGTAAGATATTTATAGCAAGTAAACTAAACCCTTTCAAAAAAATATTCTTTTAAATTCTAAATTTTGCTTTAGAAAATAAATCTTGTAAGTTATTTTTTCAAAAAGATGCTTAGATTGTTTATAAAGAAGATTGTCTATAATTTTCTCATCACTAGTACAAATAGGATTAATCAGACCTTTCTATGTGGACAAACACTTTCCATGAGAAATAGAATTTTGAAAATATTATTTCGATATTTTCTGATTTTCTTTGTATTGCCCAACTAACCCTGTTTTGGGCTTAGAGTGGCATACCTTTTGCTCCTAGGTATCAATTCAAATAAAAACTATATTTCCAAAAATTTAATTTGTTATCAAATCTTCAAAAAAAATTCAAAAAATCACGACAAAAAAATTGAGACTGAAGGAGGTTAGCATTCCCGAAATCCATTGAATTCTCTGAAGAGACAATAGGACTTTAGGAATTAAAATAATTAGATGCATGGAAGAATGAATTTTGAGTCATCAAGATTCAAAACTATAATTTGAGACAAAATATGACCTCTGCAAACTCTACAAGGGAATAACACAAATGACAATAAATCAAAGAGAAAATTGACAATGAATTGAATCATATTTTAATCTAGGTTGAAATATGGGGCATTTAAAATGCCTTTCTTTGGTTAGACTCAAATGAAACCTTGATTCAATTAATAATTAACATAATGACTTGGTGTAAATATTCTTAACCCTTTAAACATAACATTGTTAAGCAACGCTGGGGGGTTCCCTTTTGCTTCTCCATAAAGTGGAAGCCCCCCAGCGTTGAAGGTTCTGATGTCACTATTGAAATTACTGTTAAGTATTCGCAATAGCTCCATGCATTGACACAAGCATGTTAAAATCACTGTTGAGTTCTGTTGTAGCCACTCACGACTCTACACGTTCACAGAAGCATGACCAGACTTGTAGTGAACCAGCCAATGAATTTGAAGACATTTAAACTATAATTCCTCCCAGGCATCCAGGTAGGGATTATACTTTCTTAACAGGGGAAGTTTGATGACCAGTTAACAATGTTATGAAGATCAGAGAATAATGGGCTTCCCATTTGTTAAAAAAAAAATTAAAAAATGATTAGAGAATAGTTTAGATTTCCAAAATTGTAGAGATGTATTATAAAATTCAAATTAGAATGATAATTCAAATTACAAAGTAATCATCCTAATTTTCCAAAAATCCCAAACCTCAAGTGTGACAAATTAACAAAATTGACTTTTAAATATATAAAATTGTTGTTTTAAATTTCTAAAAAATAAGGAATACGATTACAATCAAGAAAACCATTTCCAATAAAAAATTCAAGTTCATTGGATTTATGCTTCAAAAGTTATAGGGAAAGATAGCTCTGTCACTCTTTGTCTGATGTAATTAAGTACAAGTGTTTCACTATTTCTTGCAAACATCCTTTTCACAAGATTTTTTTTCTTTGAGTTTAAAATGTTAGGTTCTAATTATTGTTGCTTTTTTAAAAATTATTTAATTAATTATTTAATTCATTCTTGAAGGGTCATTTTTGAACTAAAAAAGTTATTTTGAGATCAAACATACTTCTATCCCATGAATTATAGAAGATTTGTATAAGGAAGTTGTGAAAATTCATACCGTGTAAATGTAAGAGAGCTAAATAAAGAATCTACAAATATATAGATGGATGAAAAATATAAAATTATCTGAGAAATGTATGTGTTCATCCATTGTTTGCAATTCGAAAGTTTGGTCCTTCAGAGGTTAACTTTCTACGTCAATTTTATGCCAAAGCCTTGCATTGTTTTGATACCTTCACCCGCTACCTTCTTTATGAAATTTCCCCTTTCTCCATCTATTTCCTATTTTCAAAGCCAAGAATGTTCATGTCCCTAGCTTGCCTTTTGAATTCTATTTTGTAAGATAGTAGTTGTAACTTCTAAACAATAAGTTCAATTTATGTTAAAGTTATATCTACATTGAATTGTTGGAAATCTACATCCCTAATTTTTTTAGAAAATCAAGCCAAAAATTGAGAATATTGGAACGTACTTGAAATCCATTTTGTTCCCTTAGAGGACACTTGGGACTCTTAGGAGTCAAATAACTAGAGACTGATCCAATTTGCAAAAGCTTAGAGTCGATTTCTCAAAATTTAGAAGCTACATATTTCAAATGTATGTTTCTATTCATATGATTCAAAATAGTTTCATCCTATTAATAAAAATAAAAATAAAAAACAAGTTTTGAAACAAGTTTAAATCTTGAATCAATGAAATTCTTTGCTAATGAATAATCTTATTGAATATTGCATGGCAAAGATTCTAGTGAAGAACTCTCAAACTAAATTACTTGTTAGATCCTTGGATAGGTACACTTGCTAGACTCCAACGTCAACTTTCTCTAACAAAATGAATGAGATTTACGTCTCAATTGTATATGTCACGAAAAATTATAAAGAACATCCACGTTTTGCTCAAGGTTGTCATTTTTGGCTGGTTAGGGTTACCGGAAATGACCATTGAAATTATTACCTCAAGGTTGTCACACTGGGAAGGTTAAGGTCATTAGACATGTCTATTGGGCAAAAAAATCAAATGATTTAGATGAATGGTCCATCCAATGTGACAACCTTATCTTTGTTACAATTACCAAGCTAAGAATCAACTAGTTATTTGGCAATATAGTTGATTTAATCTATTCATTGATTTTTTGAAACAAATGGATAGTCCTCTATTTGATTTGAAATGATCAATTGAATACAATTAGTTTAATTTTGATTTTTACAAAAATAGGATTTGCAAAAAGTTCACTACAAGAGTATAGACCATCCATTTTAAAGAAAAAGACAAAATAATGTTCACAACTCACAAGTACGTTTTATAATAATCAAGAAATGTTTGTTTGGTTCTTACCTCTTGGTTGGTTTAATAGCTAAGGAGGCTTATAACTCACAATACATTTTTGAATTGCAAGAGGAGGGTGCCTTTGCTTCATTACGAGTCATTGCAAGAAACGCCTGTTGTTTTTGGCTAAAAAGAAAATTGTGTTCTCTACACTTGTACAAAGGTAGTGGAATTTGAGTACATGTGAAAGGTGGACACTTTATTATTTTTAGAAAAATTCTTTGGAGGGTTCTATAACTCAATTAGAAGTCTTCGTATCCCAATTTTGAGCTTCAAATTCACATTTTTGGGACAAAAAGTACATAAACCTCCCCAAAGCCAAGGTAGACATCTAGTCAAGGGTTGTTTAAAAATAATAAAATGAAAATTTCTAAATACAAAAATTATTCAATATCTACAACTACCACATGTATCTTCATTTCAAATTTGATAGAAAACATAAAAACAATGCAAAAATTATGAGCAAAAAAACACTTGTTTAAGGTCAAGGGGACAAAAAAAAGGACAAGTGTTTTTTTGCAATCATTCTTGTAGAAAGTCTTGAAGGGAAGGTTCTCATGTACTTTGAATCAATGAGAAAGAATCAATCCACTTTAACACAAATAAGTGATATTGTAGACAAGTGACCCCAACCTCATTAAGATAGGAGACCCTATTTGCTCTACAATTCAAAAGCCACCCTATTTGTACTACCAAATATTAATAGTTTACATTCAAAAGTTTCAAATGTATTCTACTAATACATAGCATAACATTATTAACCAACACTAGGGGGGGCATTCTAGAAGATCTAATATTGCAACTTTTCACGAGCCAATGGCTCTACAAATTAAACTAAATTCATGTTGAGAGATTTAAGGAGGGATTATCCCAACCTCCAAAGGGAAATGATTTACGCTGATTAACTATGTTATGTAGTAATCATGAAGTGACGCAAATAGTCACATGGCTCAAATAGGATCTTCAACCTTAGTCAAGAATGTTATAAACTTTGGTTTTCTCTTCACTGAATTGAAGAAGCCTTTTCCTCAATTTCGAAGTAAGTAAATTAACAAGAGATACTTTTGAACTCATTTAGCCATCAAACATGATGCCCAATTCAATTAACCCCTATATGCCCTAGGCACAAAATTTTGGTATCAACAAAACTTTGAAGTTAAATAAAGCTTTATCAAGTTACTATTTGTAATAGTTTATATTTTTTTAAATTCTTTTTGAAGTCTAGTTTTAGCATCAGAAATCTGATTTTGAAAATGAATGATTATAATTTTTCTATTCAAGATTTTGTGCAAGGGTGTCCATTGCAAATCTTGATTTTCTAGTGTTGAGGGCTCTTGGAAATGAGCCTCAACTACACTAAATCTCAGAGAATAAATCACATCAAAAATTCATTTAAAAAAATCATAGATATGATATTGACCAACCGTAAATTGAATGGGATTATGCATGTTATGCATTTTAACCTCATATTTTTTTGGTGACCATCTTTATAGATTTGACATGTAAAAAGAGGATCAAAACACTTCAAATCACTTTCACTGTTTCAACACCCTTGTGATCAAATCATAAAAAGAAAGACGTACACAAGGTCATATAAGGTAGTTTGCTCTAAAACCAATTGTCCTCATGAAATCGACCCTATAAAAAGTTACGGAATGGATATGAGGTGGTCCTTAAATGGACCACTTTAGCCATTGATTGAATCAAGAAAAAGATATTCTTTATTACAAGAGTCAATCATTGGCTTTGATTTCCTCAAATCACTTTAGAAGTTGCAAGTGAACACATTATGAAAGACCTAGGGTCACAAATAGGTACCTACAACAGAAATCTTTGAAAATTCATAATTGATTCAAAAATACTTCCAAAAATATGAAACCACTTGTGTTACGTTTGGCATCTATTTTTCCTTCTCTGAAAATAAGTTAAAAACATTTTTGTTCATGAAAACGTATTAAAAAGGCGGACCAGTCCTTAAATGGTCGCAGACTACCTTACAGGTAATGCACGACAAATCACTGGTGGAAACACAGCAGATTCTGAATATGGCCAGTCTAAAATAACAGCATTCAACCAATATACTGTAGGACCCGCCCAGACGTGAAGCCGGTGAAGGAAGCCAATTCAACATGCTCAAGGAAAAATGATTCATTATCTTAAAAGGAAAACTTGCCATAATCATTAAAAACTTTCGGAACCAAATTCCGTGCATTCTTATTCTCTCTCTTCTCTACACACATACTGCCATCGAGGCATCACATAAGTTGAAGAAATTGTTTTATCTTATTCTTCAGTCAGTCATCTTTCCTTCGTTTTTAGAGTTCCATTAGTTTTTAAATTAGTAAAACGCTAACCTTGTGCAATGGTTCTGCCATTTGTTCAAAAAAACAAAACAAAAAAAACGCTAACCTTGCTCAGTTGGAGTTTTACTTCCACGTTCTTCGTGGCGATGGACCCTAGCGGCCTAGCCAGCTTAGATGCCGCCAGTGTCTGGAGCTGCCATAATGCGCCCCCCCCCGCCTTCAAGTCGTCTTCAAGTCGCCTTCACTTCCACTCTATTCTAAGCTTGGTCCACTCGCATCTCGTGCTGCTCGATTGCTCCGCACGTGCACACGCTTCAGTCATGGTGTAGATTGCTCGCTAGCTACAGTAGCTAATTTGTCTACCTAGCACCTTCACTAGGTTGAATATAGTATTGCATTGCCCTTTCTCTCGTCGTTAGATTCGTCGCTTGCTTTTCGATCTCCTCGATCGGCCTCAATGATGGCTAGCTTCGTGTACGTAGTGCCGCAGCTTCACACTTTCGATGGACGTCAAGGTACCACTTTGTCGTCATAATCTCTATATCTCTCTCTTGGATTTGCTCTAGCTTTTAGTTTCTACCTAGCTGGACGTAAGCAAGTGGAGCTAGGTAGTGTAGTGTGAGTTTCAGTCGTGGTTTTGAAATTTACGGTGTAATCAGGTTGATTTTCCTCGGGTTTTAGTTTTCTTTAGTGCTAAATATTTCAGTCGTGGGCAGTATATGTGAATGACATCGATCGTAGTCGTGATCGGCGTTCTAATGGTAACAGTGGGGAGCTTACAATTACTACTACGTACGTCTAGCAGGCCAGGTGGTATGTTCGATACTTCGAAGTGTGCAACTCGAACATGACATGATTTCTGCTAGAGATTGACACGAAGTCGATCGGAGTGGTGGTTTCGTTCGAAGATTATCTCAGGTCGTTGCTCTGCACCGGAATCTTATATAACTACGATTCTCCTTGGGCTTTATCATGAAGGTATGTTGTGGTTCAACACATTGATCGCCATTGCAGCAGTTGTCAAGTGCGTGGGAGCATTCGTGCTTGCTGAATCTGCGTCTATTCTGCCAGAGACTAGAATTTGCATGGTGTGGTGTGCTTCAGTTATTCGGGTGGGGGAAGAGCAAGGATTCACCGCCTCAAGCTCGTCAGCAACTCATTAAACCAGGTGCTCTTGTTACTTCCGCTGTTGTCCAGTGATCATGCTCAATTTGCTTGGAGTGTTACAGAGTGAGTTACGTTCTCGGCTATGGTCCGTGCGATTCTGCACAAATTCAGTACCAGCTAGCCTCATATTTTGTACGTGAGCTAGCTAGTGATCACGCATCTGTATTGAAACCTCTCTGATGTTGCTGGGTAATAGGTTTCTTTTACTTACCAGACACTAATACGTGCTCGGTTTGTAGTTGCAAATAATCTAGAAAATTAGGTATCTACATATATTGAACATTGCACAATAGTTTCAACAATTCCATGCACAATAGATTGAGCATTGTGCAACTGAGAAGGATCCATTCGGAGGAAGCTCAGCAACATTTACCTTCAGCAGTGTTGCAATGGAAAGTCATGTTGAATTGCTGCTTCGCAGATCCGAAAAGTGTCAGCCATGGATTGGATCGCGGCACATCAGAAATGCGATCGGTCTTGCCCAGCAAAGCCAGCAGTTCCAGCGTCCGCAAGCAAAGGGGAATTTTCGAGTCGGACTCGGATGAGAAAGCCCAAGACAACATACAGTTCGTGTTCAGCCACGCGCAGGAAGGTCTCCTGGCCATCGGCACATTCGCCTTGGAGCAGCTGCAATCGATCCGGAATACCATCGACGGGCACCACAGAGGAGCGGATCCCGGCGACCACGAGTTTGGCTTCGACTCGGGGGTCAATCTACTTGCTCTGGACAACGATGTGATGCAAAGCTCCGACGACGAGGATCAGCTGCAACGCAGCTGGCTCGCCGCCCGCAAGACCTGCGAACTTCCCGTTTTCGGCGACGAATCTGATCTCGAGCAAGCGCCCTTCTCCCATCTTGAATGCCTAGCCAATCAGAACCGAACTGGCGTGCAACAGGTGAGAGCTTTTAACTACATGTGACGATTTTGGCTTGCTTGGATTTTTGCAATTTGAAATCCAGTCCAAACCAGCAGCTCCTTACCTGGTGGAGAGGGGGTGCATGCTTAGAGAAGCACCATCACTGCCAATTTTCTTCAATTGGTGTGTATTCGCGAAAGTGGCACATTTTCATAAGCCCGTCTGGATACTTGTATGATCGAGAGTCACCATTTTGACGCTTTGTATTGCGCCGATTTGAACATCAGGCTATAGAACCTTGAGCACAGTTTCATGTCTACCGGTTCCATGATTACCGGGTTTTAAGAACTCTTTGTACTTCTTCACTGGCGTACAGCTGATCTGTCTCAATTGCCTGAACAGCCGTGGCACAAAGAATCCAAGGCCCTCACTCTCTACAAAGCAAATCCCAATCTCAACCCTGTCGTGGACGAGACTCCCGTCTTCACAATGGCCCCGGAGCTTCAAAGCTCCCTGCATCGACCATTTCTGCCCCACTGGACCGACTCAGTTCAGCCTCCAGTCATTTCTAAAGTGGAGAAGAGTCCCTTCGTGGGCGGCGATTACTATTCTACCCGTCTCTGCAGCTTCTTCTCCAAGAAAAAATCCCTGAAATGGGACAGAGCCTCCAAGTGCAGTCTGAAGTACAACCTGATGGCCATCGTCCCTGCCGATGGGGAAGACGGCAAGAGGATCGTCCCCATCGAGCAAACGAAAAAATCGGTTGTGACATTTGCAGGGGTATCCATGCAATCGCTTGGGAACCTCGCGAAGCTCTGGCGGGCGTCTTCCACGCCGTCAGGGTCTGCCAGGATTGCACCCCATAGGAAACCATCACCGCTGGTGGGATCCAAGGTAGGTGGAAAGAGTTTCCCTTTTACATACTCGTTGGAATTGAGATGTGGGACTGTTTTCAGTGCACTAGAATATCAAAACTATGAATTTTCAAATGCGTTATCTAGTATTTTGAGTTCGAATGAGAATACTATGATTTTTGAAGTTCAAGTGCTTTGGACCGTACCTTAAATGTCACTGGAGTTTTTGAACAACAACTTTACATTTTGGACCAGTATATTACAATTTGTTCGCAAGATTTAGAAGGAGGTGGTTTGGGCGAGGTATAGGAATCGGTCTTTCCTCCTTAACACACGAAAGTCATGCACACGTACTGGCGAAAGTGAGACGGGAATTCATACTAATCGCCTCTGTGATTATAGGGAACTACATATGAATCCTATGTGTGATTACTGGGATTTACATGCTTATTCCTTGTGAGGTCAAGGGGGAAGTGCTGAGTTTAACACACGGTGAAGTGAAATAATCTTCCTCAGTAAACCAACTCTGGTCTACTGTAAGCTTCAATCAATAGTAACAAGTTCAATAGTTTAAATAGTTGATTGGAAAGCAAAACTTCGTTAAAATGGCGGTATTCCAGTTTTGTGCACAAACCTGGTACTTTTATGTTTAGACTGTGCGTTCTGAAATCTATACCAGTCCTAGACTTTAGAGCTAAAGAAGGAAATAAATGGAAAATGGCGTATGGAATACCGCCATTTTAACGAAATTTCCCATATCGTTATATGTCACTGATCCCATCATCTCACGAAGTAAAATCCTATCATTGATGTAAAATTGGAGACCTTAAAACTGTCACAATTCTTGTACTGAGTGTTGTTCTCATCGAGCATTTACCCTGGTTGTGTGTTGATTCAGGTTCCAACGTGCGGCTCCAAGGGCGGAGAAGTCAGAAAAAAAGTGCTACAGCATGAGCGGATGATGGACAACCACGGCGACCCTGAACACTGGATCGAGGACGGTGAAAGCTGTGAGTTTGCTAGTTTCCTCTTCAACACATCCCAATAAGATCATGTTCTCAGATACAGATGGTCGACATTTGAGATGAGCCAAGGCACAACCTGTTCCTGGTAGAATTGCAATTATAGTAGTGAAGATATATATACCTGTAGTGATTACATTATTGAGTTCACACTTTTAACACTTTTTCTCTACCATAATACCAGAACCTCCTAGTATGAGGTCCCGTGTGGATCCTAAAACTGTGGTTGTGGGTAGTATTTTCCAACACCAAGTATTATTCATACCACTCGTTGCAAAGTTTGGAGCTTGTCTTTGGAACCTGTCTGCTCATCTGTGTCTGTGAACCAGTTGTTGTACTTGAGATGTGAAACGACCACATGGATTGAGCTAGTGCCTTCTCAAATCAAAGGCAAGGAGCTCTGAATGATGGGCCCAACTGAGAATGTCTTGGCTTTCTTTTGAGGAATGTATACGAATTACGGGTGGGATGGTCGTTGCTTGAGATTGGACTTATCATTTACAATGCATTAACAATGCACTAGTTTCCATTTGCATAGTGTGCTGTGAGAATTCCATTTCCTTGGGACAATCCTTCATTGCAATGTGCCTAGAAAAATTCAACTATGTGCTTAGTACTCGTGGTATTTATGGGCAATTTCATTAAAATGGCGATATTATTTTAAAATGGCATGAAAACAGTTCAGAGCAACTATTCTAAATTTGTACCTATCCTAGATGGTTCAGAACGGTTGTTCTGAAATCTATACTTGTCCTAGATGGTGAAAATGGCACACCATCAAAGTGGCACTTGGAATACCACCATTTTAATGAAATTGCCCATATTTTGAATTCAACTCCTTGCTTAGTACTCGTGGTAATTCAAGTGGTGTAAGATATTTTAGTTGTTTTATATTGGATTATGTAACTATTTTTATTTATTTAGTGGATACTTGGAGATGAAGGGAGTGTTTTTTTTTTCCTTGAAGTTATTAAAATTTTAAAAATAAATCTTGTTTTAGTTTTAGTTTTTTAAAATGAGGTATATTACAATTATTTAGTGTGTCTCATAGTACTTGAATTAAATTGAGTATTAAAAATCAAGATGTATATATGCCAAGTATACTCAATTTTTTTTAATTAGACCCTTCTATTCAATGACAATTTAGAAAATCCTATACTTGCAACATTATCCATAGCACATTTGTCCCAAATTCAAACTATTTGACTTGTCTAGTGATATGACCAACTCCCAAGCAATTGGATTGAAAGTACTAGAATGTTCTCAAGTCAATCATATGTGCAAATTTGGCATGAGTCTTTCAAAATATTTAAATTGAAAGTCCTAAAATTAATGGTCAAACTAGGGCGTAAGATCATTTGGCTAACTTGAAACAATTAAGCAAATAGGACTTCAGGAGTTCTAGCCTTCAATGCTATTGACCTTTCAATCCTATTCCAATGCCTTCTATTCTTACTCCATGCGGGCTCCATGTCCCTTGTTTTTGGCCTTCATCCTATAGTTTTGAATCCTAACCCTTCTTCTTCTTGGAATCTTGCTCCGCTCGGCAGTCGGCACTTGCATCTTGTTAAGCTCCATATTGTTTATAAATATAGTTGAATCATTATTTGGACTTGCCCAAACAATATTGACTCTCACATTTGTTATCAATGGTCATATGTACAATATAATCTCTCTTAGTGCATACTCTCTTAGTGCATAATATGCAACAAGAGAGTTTGTACTTTGAAGCATTTATTTATGAACAGTAGTTGGCAACTACATTAAACCTCTCTTAGTGCATAGTACGGGCACTATGCACTAAGAGAGGTTCTAATGAATATCAAATTTTGCTCATGCTTTATTCACATGCTTTAGATTACAACTCGTAGATCTTGTGCCTGCTTGCCAAAGATGTCTTTGAATCTATTTTAATAGCTTGCATTGTTTTACTAGAATGAAATTGGTTATTCAAGATTATTCCATATAATAATTCTTCAATGGACACTTACAACCAAAAATAGATTGATGAAACAACCTAAGAATATTATCTAAAAGAAAATCTTAGAAGGAATAATGATTGTTAAATTTAGATAACACGTATACAATACACCTTGTATCAATTGTTTGTTACGAATGGATAGAGTATATAGTACATCTCTTGCATATATACACTTGTAATTGAGGGCTCTTTTTTTTCTCTTTTGTTGACAAAATGATCATATTGTGATTGTGTTTTCATAATCAAGCCTCATGAGCTTGGGTTGTGACCTTAAGAAGGTGGATGAAGAGAAGATAACTCCTCTCAGTCCAATTGAGATATCACAAAGTACTCAAGGACAATCACAAAATACTCAAGCAAACTCAACTATCTCTATTAGACACGTTGGTTGAGTTATTTTTGTCGATTCTTGCCAATGTAATGTGTTGTAATCTGACAGTGAAATAGAAATCCTTAGCTCACATGCAGCTCCACACTAGAATGCTGAAAACACAGTTGTTGTATATGCACAATGGTATGTCCCGCCTAAATCATAAAATAGGCTAATGCCTAGTACTTGATTCTTACAACTAATCTTTGGGATACTATATTTAATAGAGTGGATGAGCTTTTGTACAACAAGAGAGTCATACAAGGTAGAGACATCTCACACACATTCCAATGTACCAAGTCTTGGCTCAATATATTAAAATATTGTCAAAATTAAAAGGCCTCTTGGAGGTTTCAAATTTTTTTCTAATGTTTAGATAATACAAATACAATACACCTTGTATCAACTGTTTGTTACGAGTGGATAAAGCATATAATACATCTCTTGCAATACACCTTTAGTAGAATATATTCTATAATTGACCATATTAAGAGGCTTGAAATCCTATACCAAAAAAAAGTCGCTATACTTAATCCTGTAGTACTCATGTTGGCAATCCTAATTGTGCTTTCAATTTATTTTATTTTATTTTATTTTCCCTTTGGAATTACAATGTAATTTTTCCTATCACATAAGTCTTTAGTATTGTTGGAAAGGTGTAAATGGTACAGTACATAGAAGCATTGCAAAGGTGGTTGATGAAGTAAGAAAGAAAATTTATTGTATGCAAATAATTTAATTTTTTTACAAATTATATAAATTCAGGGTTTTCAGAATGATTTGATCTTCATACTATCCAATTTTATTCTTTAGGCAATAAAAAAATATTATTTAGAGAATAATTATCTTAAAGACAAAGGAAATTTGATCTATTTTCTAAGAATATTGAATCATTCTTTTTAGTTATAATCAAAGGCATCTTATGTGTAAATTTCTTTAAGACGAATACAATTTAGGAAAAGATTAAAAATCTTAAATCTAGATTGAGAATTTTCAATCTTAGAGTAGTTGAGATTCAAGATTTGTTTATATTACATTTTGACATAATACCATAGTTTAAGCAACTTTAAAAAAAAATCGTGTATATTATATTGAATCTTAATCCATAGGATGGTTTACATATAGTTTGTATGGATAATAGACTCTTAGTTTCAAGGTGACAATACATCCTATATAACACTTTAAGAAGGATTGAATACTTGTTAAGGAAGGAATGATATTTTTCCTCTATTTCCACCCATTTTTTGACATCATGATGTTTACACAATTGCATGCTTTCTATTGGACAATTAATGGGACATTGAGTACTTTTTGTCATTCAAATCCTTAGTACGTTGAAGGAACACTTGTATAGAAAAGGACAAATTTGGTGCAACTAATTACTAATGGCTCATGATGTTTGCACAATGAAATGTTTCCTATTGGACAATGAGACATTAGGTACTTCTTATCATTAGAGTTCTTGCATTGGTATTATAAGTGAATTCTTTATTTTGACAAGTTCATTGCACTGGTAGAAAACAAAGGTATAAACGATTTGTCCGCAATGATTCTCGCAGTCATTTAAGAACAACATTGATAGCAAAAAAATTTCTACAGTCATTGTGGACAAATTACACCATGTTTTCTAGTTGTATTAAAATTCATACAAGGTGTGATACATTTATATACATATTTGTGTACCACGGCTATCAACTCTAGCCTTCAATAATTAAAATAGCTTTGCATGTCAACTCTTGAAGGGTTCTTTGATGGTTCAAACTTTTTCTAATACGGTACTCAATGATGAAGCTTGATGCATAGAGGCTCATATAAGCACTCATTTAACATATGTGTTAAACTTTTCAAGAATGAAAAACGACTCAAAAGCGAAAAAAAATGTCCAAAGAATATTTGGTGAATTGATGACATGCCCCCTTTCTTAATGGATGAAATCCCTAAGTTGCCACAAAATCTTGGGGTAGTGTCGCTCTTTCGGGATGATTAGGGGAGACAACCCATTCTTGATTACCCCCCCATTGTAGCACTGCAGGGTGATCTGTTTCCGTATATGTCCAAAGGAATAAATGACCGATTCTAACAGTCATTGATTGGTCAACAATTAACTATCACAAGAATGAAGCATTGTCCATTTTGTATCTAGTGCTTGGTTAGAATTGGAGAAGTCATCTCACTAGAATGGAAAGAATTTGGTCTACCGCTCAAAAATTCATGATAATTCCATTTTGCGATACAAAAATCTGGAAAATTATAGAAAGCTTCCTCTGTCTATTTCTGCGCAGTGATAAATTGACCACGCCCTCCAGATACATGGAAATGCTTATTTGATCGGAAATGGGTTGCCTCCACTAAAAACACTTTGGGCTGAATAAATGAGTTTTCACCACCATTTACATTTTTAATCCATGTGCATGGATATAAATAGCTTCCTATACCCGGATTTCCACCAGGTTTTCAATCCACCGCCGTCCTCAGAGTCGTTTTCCTCCACAATGCTCTGCATCAGTCCCATTCGGCCCGCCATGAAAGTCGTCAACTTGATCGAGAATCCTGTCTGCGGTTGCCACAGATTTGATCGTCTCTTCACCTCTTCCTGACAAATCGATTGCGGCCTTCGAAAACTTTTTCTCGAATAGGAGAACACAGCAGCAGTTGATTCACTATCAATTTCGGATTTTCGGGGAGCTTCATGTCGGTATATGATGACTGCACGACTTTTCACAACGTGGGGAGAAGATCGTGATCGCAAGCAGGGCTTCTTCGATCCTGAAGTCTGTTGCTCATTAGAGTCTAGCAACTTTGAAAATTGGCCTTGTCGCTGAAATTGACATGGTGTAAGCCGCAAATGCTTCGTGAACGTACCCTTAGGGTTTGGCAATTTAGGGTTTGCCGATGGATGCCTTGCTCTGATCGCCATCCTCGATCGAGTCAGGGAATGGGTTTTGCGACTGGAGATCAGGTTTCGTGGTCGCCCGAAATTTGACACGGTTGAGGGAATGGTGTGAATTTAGGGGTTTAGGGAGTTGTAGGATAGGTTTTGGTGGGCGTGGAAACGCTTGTGTCTTGTGATTTTCCCACCGCGATGGCGCGGATTGAATGCGGAGCGCGTCTTGGTCTCGTGGCAGCGGCCCTGTTTTTCCTTCTTTTGCAGGGGAGGTTGTTCAATGTGCAGACCAAGTACGCGGACCGGATTGCACAGGCCGTGGAGGGCGAAACCAAGTGTTCACGAAGTAAGCGAGCGCTCATCGACCAGTTCAGCGCGCAACAGGGGCGAATTGTGGCTTTGGAGGACGAGAAGGAGAAGCTCGAGAACAATTATGCGCAGCTGAATGCGCTCTTGGGAGAGTACCGCCGACAGGGGAAGGAATCGCCGAAACTGGAGGGGCAGAAACCTATTGCCGCGGTGGTTGTTATGGCTTGTAATCGCCCCGATTACCTCGACCGAACCTTGAATTCTGTCCTCAAGTATCAACGCTCAGTTGCACAGAAATTCCCACTGTTTGTATCTCAGGTACACTATCTTTCCCCATTGTAATGTTAGGGTATACGTACTATTGACCACACGCTTCCCCGTCTTTGCACACTAACCACGCACTAACTGCACACCAACTCGTAACTGCACGGAATGATTGCAAGAATTTTTTTTTCACATTTTGGACGTGCGTCACTAAGTGCTTCGTAAATCACAAGATATACGTGATTCTTGTACCATTTTTCTTGCGGAAGATCTATCACCGAATCATCGATAGTTGTAGGAAGTTTCAATGTAAGCCTGTAGTCTGAATTTTATAAACAATTTGGCATGTCTACTATACCCAATTTTAGGATGTCAGCAGCTTTCGGTTATGGTTGGTGATTTTACAAAATTTGCCTCCTTGTTGGTGTGGCTCAGGATGGTCCCATGGAGGCGGTGAAAGCCAAAGCAAAGAGCTTCGTTGGCGTGGGGTACTTACAACATTTGGAAGGCGATCCTCCAACAAGGAATCCAGGGGAGATGGTGGCGTACTACAAAATTGCACGGCACTACAAGTTTGCACTTTCGGAGCTTTTTGATGTGCGGGGGTACGAGAAGGTTATCATTTTAGAGGACGACATGGAAATAGCGCCGGATTTCTTCTCCTATTTCGAAGCCACGGCTACTGTCCTGGACTGCGATAAATCCGTGGTGGCCGTTTCGTCGTGGAATGACAATGGGCAGAAGCAGTTCGTTAGCGACGCTGAGGCTCTATACAGGTCCGATTTTTTCCCTGGACTTGGGTGGATGCTTACCCGGGAGTTTTGGGATGAACTTTCTCCGATTTGGCCTGAAGCTTATTGGGATGACTGGCTGCGGTTGAACTCCACTCGCAAGGGTCGTCAGTTCATTCGCCCAGAAGTATGCCGAACATACAACTTCGGTGAGCACGGCTCCAGCATGGGGCAATTCTATTATCAGTACTTGGTGCCCATTAAGCTGAATGACGTCTTCGTAGACTGGAAGTCGAAGGACATGAACATGCTTAGCGAAGACAGGTTCAACAAAGACTTGGCGACAATGATTGCTACAGCCATGCCTGTAACCAACCCCAACATGGATTGGCTTCACATAGTGGAGAGAACGAGTCAGGACGTCAGTATGGTATATGAGAACCAGAGGGACTTTGACAGGCTTGCACGGAAATTCGGTGTGTTTGAAGAATGGAAAGACGGCATTCCCAGGACGTCGTACAAGGGCGTGGTTGTGTTCAGATGGAAGGGAAGCAAGAGAGTGTTTCTCATTCAACCTGATTCTCTGAAATCACTTGGCTGGAAGGAAGGGAGTAGTGAGTAATAAAATGGTTAATCCAGTGTTGCCAAGGTAGTCCTTACAACTCTACAATCGAGGTAGCGAGCATCCAGATAGCTTCAAAGCAGGCATATTTGGAGGAGGACAATCGGGTGCACTTCCTCTGGAGATGGTGGATTGCTCTTGTCAAGGTAACTTGTGGGAATGGTTACAATGTCTATTGAACCGAGAGGGTCGTCGTCGACACCGCTTGAACTGCACCAAATGTCTCATGGTTTTGTTATGGATGGAGGTAGCTCTTGAAGCAGCTCCTGTGCACTGAATTATAAGAACCGCAGCCACTGGGTACACATCAGACTCTTCATTCAGAGTTTACATTGTAATGGGACGCGCTGATTTAGGTGGCAGAATTCAGAGATGTGGGAGTTTCATGTGAAATCTTCGGAGATTGAAGTGCTTGAATTCTAAAGCGTTCTGAATCTGCTTGTGGACCTGGTCGTTTCAGAATTTGGCCCCCTCTTGTATTTTGTAGACGAGATGGACGTTGTTACCCAGGTGTAGTTGGTGTACACAATCTAGGCACACCCAGTGCTCATATGATTTTACCAGTTTGCAGCTGACAAGATTAACGTATTGTGTGTAACTATGCCCTTTATGTACGCACTGTAGTATCAGCTGAAAACAGGTGGGTGCATTGCATTAGCACCATCAACCAGGGCCAGTACCTTGAATGTAGATAGCTTATAAGTCATGAAATGTTATCCTTACATTGATCCCTTCTTTTTTCTTATTTCAGATTGCATTTGAAGTATTATTCCATTACTATTTTTTTGGAATGAAAACAAGGCATGACTGCATGCAATCAAATCACATGGATTTGCCATGTTTTGAAATTGAGGTACTAGTTTCATCCTTACAAATTCTAGTTGCAAAAAGGGATCAAATGTTTTTAGCAATATTTGAAGTGCAAGGAAATTGTGAACCGTACTTTCTGGCTCTGAATTGAAAAGGTCAAATAAAACCTAAAATAAGGTGGGGTGTTCATAAAGAGTCCTAAACATTTATCTAGGTTTTGAGAAGGGTTGCACATCTAAAATCACTTTTCAATAACTCTTCCTTCAAAAATGAGAAGAAGTCACATCTAACCCACTTTAATTCATATTTTTTAGACTATTATCAACTTATAAGTTTAGGGTGTTGGAATTGGAAGGTGCTAAGAGTTGTTTTGATTCTAAAATAGTCACTATAGTAAGGTACATCAAGACATTTAATAAGTATGCAAGTATTAAAAGACACTTTTAGAGCAAGTACAGGTTTAGTGTACCTCATCGTAGACCAAATAGACTTTTGGACCAATAGATGATCCATCGTCCACTTTTTAGCCTCAACGTCCTTCAAGGGTTATATTAAGAAGAGTATTCAAATGTGATTAGATTGCATGCAATTATGTCTTATTGTGATTCCAAAAGAATATTTGTTGAAAAAAATATTCAAATGGATTCTAAAAAGTGTCCTTAAGGATATATAATACAAAATATTTCAAATTGTAAAGGTGTATTATAGTTTGATGAGGACTTTCAAAACAAAGTTGTAAGAGTCCTATAGATCATATCCATATGGTTAAATCTACTAATATATTCACCAATATTTATCAATATTTATCAATATTATATTTAGTCAAAAATTAAAAATTTCTTCAATAATAGATTATGGAGTGAATCATTGTGGTTTTCACAATAAATTTTTTCCTTTCAATTTAAAATGTTAAGTGCTTTGATGATGATTTCTTAATATTCTTATTTTATTTATTTATATTCAAATAACGTGTATTTTTTAAGCTATTAAGCAAAAAAATTTACCGTCATGATGTTCGAGAACTAACACATGAATCTAAAAACATTTAGATAAATAAAAAAACTAAAATTTTATGGACTTGAGACATACTTGTATTCACCCATTGTTCAAAATTTGAACGCCTAATCCTAGACCGCCCAAGAGGACAAAAAGTGTCCTCACATAGTTTTAAGTTAAATTCAAAGTACTGTAACTTTTGCATCCAATGTCCAAATTCAATAAAACTTGTTCGGAAAGTTGCGCCTTTTCTTCTAGTTTGTGTGGTAAAATTTTCAGATCAATCCAAGAGGTAATGATTTTCTGGAAGCCAATCAAAGTTCACAGGCTCAATTTGATTCACCAAAGTGCACTTCATGGCTGCAACTTCGGGGGCTTGTATCTCCTTCATCCAATGTTCGATTTCAATAAAATTTGTTGGGTTGTATTTCCCTTGAATTCTAGTTATTGTGGTGAAATTTTCATGTCAATCCAAGTTGTTTTGAATGTTTGGGAGCAATTCAAAATTCAAAATCCCGCCATTTATGGACTATAGTGAACTTCGGCAGCTTGTATCTTCTTCATAAAATGTCCGTTTTCAAAAAAATTTTGGAAAAGTTGCGCATACTAGTCTAGTTTGTGTGGCCAAATTTTCATATCAATCCAAGAATTTATGAATGACTGAGAAGCATTTTAGTAGAAGGAGGTTTAGCCCTAGATGTGTTTTTTGCAACTTTTCTTGCCTATTTTTGACATTTGCAAGCCATTTTACAAACACATTGAGTCAATTGAATGATATTTTTTTTCACCAATGTGTTCATATCCTGGTTTTGAATCACTTTGTACTTTAAAGTTTTTTCATTTGATTAGGTTTAGAAATCAAATTTGGCCTCTAAATGTGTTTTTAGGAAAATTTCAGCATTCTTTTTCAACACTAAAACATTATAATCTTGCAATCTACACGGTCAAATGACTTCAAATTTGATCCATGACATCTACAACATGTGTACTACATGATTGTATGGTTAAGATCTTTATTACTTAGTCACATTTAGATTTATAGCACTTCAAAAGCTAAGATGTTTTTTACCCAAAACGGCCATGGGCGGTCTAGGGTTAAGAAATTGAATACTTGAACTTGGAAAAGGTACCCCTAGTTTTTGATAAAACACTTGCACACTCACTTCTTTTGACATGCGCAAGTTCTCCAATCAGATTCGTAAACTATCCACGGGAAGGTTTGGCACCTCGGCAGGTTCTTACGCGTTACTCACCCGTCCGCCACTGAAAGCACCACTAGGGTGCTTGCCGTCCGACTTGCATGTATTAGGTTGAGAAAATCCGAATGTGCAATTAGGGAGTGTGCAATTAGAGAGGGACATGTACTAAACCCCTAAGACTTGCGCTTCTCACGGAAGTGATGCAAGACTATTGATAACCATCAAGGAGGGGTGTTTCCGCAATCAAACTTTTCTCCTGCTACGCGAGCTAAGCTTACTTGCAATCGATTCTTAGTTGCGGAGCTTAGAGCGGTACGAAATTGAAGAGTTTGTGTCCGGAGAGCTTTGAATGTAAGCTACGCGCGGTGCACGTGACCAGTACATCCAGCTAGAACGAGGTACATTTATCGGGTTTAAATTGCACTTTCCAACAGCTTTTCTGGTGTTTGTAGGTGCTTTGTAGCAATTGAAACTCTACGTCGCGACTGAATTGGCTGTTCGATTCATTAGTTGCACAGGGCTGCGGTTTTTCGAAGGATTACGTATTTGGAAATTTTAGGGTTTAGGGTTTGACTGGATCGGATGTTACGAATTTGAGATGTCTCTTTCCTCCAAGCTGGAAATTATGCAATTGGATAGTGCAATCTGGATCCGAATTGCTCATTATACGTGCGAGATGTTGGGAGAAGGTTTGGGTAACGATTTCAAAAACTGAGAAAAGCTAGTTTGTAATTGCGAAGCTAGCTGACGAACGCGAGCGTTGACCGGTCGATCACCTTTCCTCAGCTACATTTGTTTGAATCGTAAGTGCTGAATTCCGCGTGTTCTGAAAAGAATTGCTCCGGTTCTTGGCCATTGGTGCATTGTTGGGAACGATCGTTCGGCAACATCTGAATCTTTGGGTTCGAGTCTTTTACCTTCCAAAACCCTAAATCCCTGCCGAGGCAGTACCTATTGTATTTCACTGCTGAATTTTTTTGGGGGTGTTTTCTCCGTGTCTGTTTGTGATTCCAAGGGCGGTTCGGTGCAGAATTACGGTGCAGAATGACTAGGTTTTATTATATTTAAAGATGGAAGGGAACTGTGACTATAATGCATTCCTTCCTCATCACTCCCATGAGTGGTCCGATACATTTCCAACTAATTGTGGGCTGGATTCAAGCTAGTTTGCATGTCAACTAAGACTGATTTCATAGCTCATCGTTGCTCACCTCCTTTCGCAGATTTTTTTGTGATGGAAGACCCGGAGGCGCGGCGAGCAAGGCTGAAGGCCATGCGGGAGCAAGCCGAAGGGGTTTCACAAAGTGCCCCGATCCCAGACAATCCCAGTGGGAAGCTTGCCAATCCTTTTGAAGAAGCCGCTCCCACATCTGATGCTCACACTCCGCGGTTCAACTACTACTCCAACCCAGCAGCCGGCTTCGTTCACACGAAACGGAAAGAACCAGGACATTCCCCTGGAGGTTCTCGTCCTCAATGGAGACCGAAGTTTTACCCTCCATCACCGGTTCCTCCTCCTACGGGTCCTCAGGTGGGAGGTTTCGGCAGCCCCATTCCTATGTACCATCCTCAACAGGGTTTTGCTCCTGCACCTCCTGCTGTGGAGCCTCTGCAGCGACCTGGCGAGGTGACCTGGCCCATCAAGAGGCCAAATTTTGGCCCTGGGAGAGGGGCGGGACGAGGTAGAGGGTCCGGGCTTGGAAGAGGAGGCTTTCAACCACGACATGAGGGGAATCAAGCGAGAGGGCGGGGAGGAGGGGGCTCAGTCTCCGCAAGGGATCGTCCTGATCTTTACTACCAGAAGTCCATGGTGGAAGATCCATGGCGGCACTTGTTGTCATGACTATGATGTCGCCACTTTACCTTCTTGGCTAGCTCTTTTTTGCTCTTTCCTTTTACTTGTGAAATCTGAGATTCTGTACATGACATTGAATCGAACACCCTAAAGATTATTTTCTCTCCCGCTGAACTGGAAGTTTGCTATGTCTTATTCCATTCCAAAGCGGTTACTGTGAAAATTTTATGTTGGCGAATGCCTCTCTGAAGACGTTGCATGCTTCTTTTATGAAATTGAATGTTGTAGATAGGTCTCTGCTGCAGCAATGCTCAAGACATCCTATTGGCTTGCATTTTGAGAGTACATGAGTGACTGGTCTTTGTATAGGGTCTTCCTTCTTTGCCAGCCCCTGTTTTGCCGTTCTGAAAGCTGAGGATACTGTTCGTGGTATTGAATTGAACGCAACCACTGGGTTTTTTCTCTCCTGCTGAACCGCAAGTTTGTAATCTCTTATACCTTTATGATCTTGTCCAATTCCTCTCAAGATCCTGCATTCTTCTTTGATCAGATTAACTGTTGTGATAGGTTTCTGCTGCAACGATGCTGAGTACATCCTGTGGCCATGCATTGTTGAGAGTATATTAGTGTGGTCTTTGTATAGGGTCAGAGGCAGGCAATGCTCCCGAAGACGCTTTAAGACAAGGAACGTATTGCGGTTTGGTGATTAGGAATTTTGATGATCCGTAACATCCTGCGATTGTTACATTTCTTGGAGATGCAAGGTTCAGTCACAGTCAGTAGACTATGTCGTTTGTATTTGGGCTTGACGGCAATGGCTTCTGCAACTCTGCAACTACATTTGCAGAAAATTCAAAATGTGAACCTCATTAATAGTCCGTAGAAACCTTGGACAATTTTCTGCATTGAATCTATTGGTACAAAGAAGAAATGATTGACTGCAATTTTTGGTGAATTTTTGGATTATGGAGAAGGTGCTATGGGCCATCACTTTAGATCCTCATATCTTTTTTTCCACACCTCAAAATGATTTGAAAATAATTACACATCAAAACCATGATGATATGTACGTGTGGGAAAGAAATAAGAAAATTGGGAGCACTTTTGAGCATTCCGATTTGAGCGCTTCGATTTCAACATTTTGATTTTAGGAATTTCGATTTCAGCATTCCAATTTCAACATATGTACAAAGTATGACCTAACCAAACATCTTTCAATTATCTTTAATCATTCTTGGCAATGGTGGCATTTTCTCAAAAACTGTGCAATTTTGTCCATTTTTTTATTAATAAAAAGCTACACAAGTCTTCTTTCATTTCAATAGTGGCGATCATTAAAATTATTTCATTCAATGAAGAATTATTCTTGTTACAAGATCTAGTCAAGAAAACGAGAGCTATGCTCAAATCCCATGGTCCTTTAGAGGTTAAGTAACTCGTTAAGCAACATTGATCATGACATGAGATCAACTACTTGCATTGAATTTTGCATTCATTTGGGAAGTGCTTCAAGGAAGTTGGTTTTAGGTTATATTTTTAAGGACATGTATTTTTATTTCTTTTAAGAAATTCATTTTAAAAATTTATGGAGTTTTTAAAAAACACATAGAAAATGCATTTTCACTTGCATATTCTATATAAAGATTTACAGATGCAAACACCAAAAAATTCAAGAAGTCTTGATCATAAGACCTTTAAGCTAGCCAACTAAATTAGCTTCACTCCTAGTTTTATCAATGATTGAACCGTATCTATGTCTTCTAGGTCCTTCGGAGGGTCATTGTCAAAAAACTAATAGAAACTATGTGCAATCAAATATAAGGTCTAATATATTAATTTTAAGTAAAATTTATAAGAAAATTACAAGCAATATAGATGCTTTGGGAGTAAAAAATATGATTATATGTAATATAGCATAGACATAAAAACATGGAATTATGTAAGTAGTACATCTAAAATAGCATGGCAAAAGGCTTAGTGGTGGAAAAATAGGGTACCAACAGCTCATTGGATCTCAATTATGGGACATGGATGAAAAGTAGATTTTTCTTGTCCAAAATGTGGAGATGAATAATAGACAAGAACGGGTTGCAGATCACGTATCGGGTGTCCAAAGTGCAATTTTATTTTGTGTGATTCAGAGTTTCCAATGCGCAATTTAGGCTTCCATGTATGGGGGAAAAACAATCACCGCGCATTTTTCAAATTCTTGCCTTCCTTGTTGTTGCGTTCTTGGTTATGTTCGTCATGTTAAATTGAGCTTTGGAGGCATTACTAACATTTGGTGGTTGTTGTGCAAATGCCAATTTCCGATTATTCTCTCCCAAATCCTAAGGTATGCCCTGCAATTCCAAGGCGTGCACATTGAGTGGTTGAGCTAGGACAACTTGTCTCCCCAAACCCCCAATGTGTTGCTAACAACTACATTGGCCGATTTTGATGCCGCACATTGAACTTGCAAGAGTTGGGAAGATGCCCTGAAATAGACCGTGGACAGACTAACACACCTCCTTACTCATTGGGAGGTGTCGTTGGCACCTAAACTGCACTAGTATTCAGCTGAGGAGATGACCAAGGCTATGTTTTAGCAAAATTACAAAGTTTTTGTGAATTCTTGGGTGTTGAAGACACCGCTAAGTGATTGTCACCTTTGTATGATGCCACTGGATGTACTATTGGAGATGCAACTAGGACAATTGCAAAATGTATTAGGTGCCTTGGGAATCCACAAGCTTGAGGTGCCTATTGGAACAAAGCTAGAGGCTTCAGCTTCAATTTAGGTCCCATTGACACATAAAGAAGGACGTTGGTGAGCTCCTAAACTATCTCAATTGAAATCATTTGTGTTCACAAGGTTTTATTTGGTCCCATTGTAGTTGTCTAGAGTGTGCTTTTAGTCCAGCTAAATTTCTGTTGACTTTAGGTTTAGTGCTTTTCTAATGAGGACCAACTAAGCATTTTATGCAGTTGCCTTCAAATGTGGTATTTGGAAGTGTGGGTATGTATTGGATGCAAGTCTTCTTTGAATTCAAATGTTGTTCCATCGTCACAATTCTTGTTGACATTGCACTAGCCCTTGAACTTGTTTTTGCAAATTTGTGGAGAACCTTGCAACATTTGAGATGCCTTTTCCTTCTTGTCTATTCCGGCAAATATTAGAAATTTCTATTGTCTATTTCGGCAAATATTTCTAAATTGATTGTAGATTGAAAACTCATAGTAGTGATTTTTACAAGATTTTTTTCTTTTAAGTGTATATGTTATGTTCTAAAAATATTAAGTCAAAGGATTTTTATTCTAACTACTTTCTATATTCAATTTTAGAGGGACATATATATTTCTCTAGAGAAGTTAGCTTTTGAAAAGATTTGTATTTATGTTCTTGGAACTAAAAAAGTTCATGAAAGAGTTTTAAAAATCTCAATAATACAAATGTTCAAAAACTATTAGAAGAATCTATACAAATTTGGATGGATGGAAATACATTTTTGAGGGTGTATAAGACATGATTGCATTCACTCATAGTTCACAATTTCAATATTTTGTGCTCAAAGAATTGAAGAATTAATTAATTGCTATTAATTGCAATTAATTGCTATTAATTGCAATTAATTGCTATTAATTGCAATTAATTGCTATTAATTGCAATTAATTGCTGTTAATTTGCTATTAATTGCTATTAATTTGGTGCTCAATTTCAGTTTTGCTTCATTTGACATGAATGTGATTTGTTTGCTAAGAATTTGAACAATCTAGAAACTTTGCGCATTGGTTGAGTATGTATGCTAGTAGAGATTGATCCTTGATTAAGATAATTGCACCTAATTTTGACTTGTATCTAAAACAAACTCTTACAAATTCTTGTCTAAAGTGTTCAACTTCTATTCATAAGAACCTAGCCAAGGTCAATTTGGGGAACAATACGGTCTTAAAACTAATAAGAAAATGTATGGAATTTTTTTTGGAAATTCAACCCCATAGATTGTAAGATTATAGAGACTTTTTTTGGCCTTCTCTAATAAGGTCTACAAATTTTGATGCCTCTTAGAGTAATATTTTGCATTGCTCATTTATTAGTTCATATTATATCTAGCATACTATATATTCTGTTATACAATATCTTGTAAGTTATAAATTTGCCAAATTTTAGTAGAAAAGAAATTTTGCACATAGTGCCTACCATTAGATGATTTTTGAGGCCTCTAGAAGACCTTTTTGGCCTAGTTTCCACCCCCACTCTCCTTGCTAATTCTAAAAGTTTCTACTTACTAGATTCTTTGTGGAAAGCTCATGAGCGCTTCTTGAGAACGTTGATGATTGGTGGATTGATGGCCCAAGTTTGCCACTCTATTCCGAAACTGCCAGTTAATTAAGATTTGGCACTTTAAAATATTTTGTATCAGAAATCTGTTTTATATTCTCACAAAATGTCAATGAATTCATTCCTTCATTTTGTGATTGAAATTCCTTTTCATGGTAGACAGTCAAATGAAAGATAGGTGATTGACTAAATGAATTATTAATGGATTCTCTGGATTGTCTTGCATTTTAAATTAAATTATGCTAACACTGCTATCTAAGTTCAATAATTTCCTTGTCCAATGTGGTAGTCTCCCAACCACATTAGATTTGTTTCCACAACAATCAACAACAAAGACGGGCTTGCGGGAACATCTTGGAACTTGCAATCTTCTAAAATCAAAAATCATCTAATGAATTGTCTATTTTGGACCAATTGTAATTTACTTGTGTATATTAGTATATACAATTCTTTAAGTGTGCATGATTTTTAAAGATTAGAATATGTCACATCCAATACAAATTTTGTAAAAAAACAAGCTCTAAAACTTTCATTATTATATTCATTTAGAAAAATACGTTAGAGATATTCTTTAATTCCACTTCTAGTTTGGGTGTAGTGTTTTTTTTTACCTCCTACAAGAAAGTATTTAATGATAAATGAAGCACACTCTACTACACTCAACAAATTGAATCCTTGTGGATATTATATTTTAATCAAATCAAATGTCAAGGATGTAGACTAAGAAACAAGATTATTTGAAGTTTGAAGTTTATTATGTATTTGTCCTACTTTGAGAGCTTGTATGAGAGACAAATTGAAACATATCCTATTTCATTAGTTGCAACTTTACAAATCCAAATGTACAACTATTTTGTTTTGAAATCTTTTTAAGGTTTTGAATTGTTTTCTAATCTCTCTTATGACCAAAAGAAGAAAATTGGAAACTAGAGCATAAAGGGTGATTGCACAAAACACCTGTCAATTTTTTTGTGTTTTCAACAGTACTCATGATTTTTTTCTTGAGGCTTTAAAAATAGAAAAATAATTTCTAAAAAATTTAAAAAATATGACTAATGTATACACCTTTAAGATGAAGGTAACCACCAAAAGAAATGCATAGAAAAATTCTCTAAGTAGGAGAACTAGAAAAGTGCCAAATTGCTAGAAAATACATACTTTGATGTTTTAATTAGTAGAAAATAGAAAAAAGCTTAAATAAAAAAAATAAAAGGTGGGCAATTTTAGCAACTATGTGGAGATGGTCATTCACCAAAAAAACCACCAAACTAATTTTTTACATGTTTTGAAATGCAAGTAGAAAGAGGCTCACTTTAGGGACTTCTACACCACATAAAATTAAGTATTTTTTAAATTCCTTTGGACAGTAGCTACAAGTCTATTAGAAGACCATTTCAACCAAATTTCAGCTCCAAATTTGTTTTTATGGATACTAAATAGTACTGAAAACCTCCAAATTGGCATTTGTGACAAAATATCAGGGGCTATTATTAAACAACAATTTTTTTTTTAAATTCCAAAAAATTAGACAAGGTGTATAATAGTCATAAGTACCTTGTCTATGAATTTTGAGCCATTTTGAGTCAAAATGCAAAAGTTATGGCCAAAAAACTAATCAACATGCAATGTGTGACAGAAAATAGTACAAGGGTTTTATGCAATCACCCTAAAGCTCAATATTGCTTCACCTAAATTTAGTTTTGAATTTTTTATTGGATAAAAGTAAGAAACACTTGCGCTATATTACATATAATTTATTGCACAACCAACTCAAATCCAAATATAACTTTTGGAACGTGGAGTCAATATATTTGAAATTAATACTTGAAGTGTGTTATACAATCTCAAATTTAATCCTTATTTTTTAAAATAAAAAAATCATATATTATTTAAATTTTATTTTTTTCATTTCATTGAGATTGGTTGTTTTTTGATGATTTTTAGTATTGTGGAGTATTTAAAACGATAAATCTCGCTTAGAAATTTAGAGAGAAGTTTCTTCCACTAGGATTACATCTATAAATTAAGGAATTTAAAAAAGGTAATTTTTCTAGAGTATCCAAAGCAATGAATCTCACTTGAAAATTTAGAAAGAACATTTTTTTACTAGGATTACATCTATTTGTTGAGGGATTTTTAAAAAAGTAATTTTCTTGTCTTCTATATAGTTGCAAAAAGGCTCTCTTGCACATGCATTTTTAGACATTTAAGAAGATTTTTCTATAATTTCATTAGTTGAATCTCATCTCTATAAAGTTTATAAAAATAGACTATTTATATATATATATTTCTTTTTTTTGAACAAATGGGAAGCCCATTGCATTAAAAAAAAATACAAGACGGCCAAGCCAAGAGGCTGGACAATGAAGAGATAACGAGTATAAGGAAGGAAGAAAAGGAACCAAAGCACAACTAAACAAAAAGGTTTTATATTCTTTTATATTTTTGAACGTTTCACTATTTTCAAACAATTTAAACCCTAAAGTTCCATGACTATGTTTTCACCGAAAATGCTCGAAAACTTCCATTTTTAGTATAAATTTCAAATTTTTGGGGAAAAAAATTGAGACATGTAACTATAGGGTCTTGTAGTATGCTGACTTGAGAACTCATGGTAAAATTTCAGAAATTTCCACCGCAAGGATTGCAAGATATAAGCATTGAAATTCATTGAAATCATTTTTTGGGCCTTGCAAAAAACAAGGCAGCTACACTTCACATGCTCACTTTTCTATGAAAAAATGTTTAAAATGGTGGTGCTTCTTTGAATTCTTTTTCCTAAACAAGTTGGCTACATGCTTAAATTTTTTCAAATCATTTGGAATTGTACAACATATAGGAAAAAATAGTAAGTAGAAAGAAGTAGAGAATGATTCAAAATACTAAATTGTTAAGAATTTAATTATGGAATTGAAAATTTTCAATCCCAATGGTTGTAATGTTGTAATGAACAATCTACATCCTATGATTTTATTTTTTTCAAGAAATATTGAAAATTGAATGAAATAAACAACTTCAAAGTTTATTTTAGAGTAGAGAATCTATAACCGCCTATAAACTAGAATTCCTCATAATTTTTGACTCATTGATCAAAATGGAATGATTCAAAGCTTTCCACATATATAAAACTCTAGAAAACTAATTTCAAATTTTTGTTTTTGAAAAAAGTGATTTTTTTTATCTGCCCGGACTGCCAATTTACAAAAAAACAACCATATTAGGCCATAATTTTTTACTTCTATTTCCAAATGTTATGAAATTTAGTGCATATGAAAGATATTCCTTGTCCCCACCTTCTGTTATAATTTCAGCCTAAAATATGCAAATTTCTACTTACAAGTACCTACCCAAAATCGCTATGTTGTTAAAAATAGCAAGCTTGGTCCTTTAGGGGTTATACTTCAAAGCATTTATATGTGAAATTTTCCATTAACTTATTTTGTGTACAACTTTTGGAGATTCTTTTTCCTACACTTATAATTTTGAGAATACAATCTTTGTAGTATTCTTCTAAGTATTCATATTTTTTTTCCAAAATGGACAAATGCAAAAAAATGAGCAAGTATTATGTGCTTCTACCCTATTTTTTATGTTTTTGCATCTTCCACTTTCAATCATGCAACAACCTCAGAAAGACTCCAATGAAACAAATTGGTTATGTAAATTTGCAAGGTTGCAATTAATCAAATGGGATATAATAAAATACATTGGGCCTTGTTTCTAATGCCACTTTTGAAGATGGATGAATTCATAATCAGCTTCAAACACGCATCTCTTATTCTATAACACCATTTTCATTAGAAGTGTATGTAATTGTCCAAATGCTCTCAATGTAAAAATTTTGCTTAGAGCAATTGGACAAGGGTTGCCATATAATATTTGGGGTGAATATATAGCCAGTTAGTTCATTGTTGGCTTTGTCTTTGGACAAAGACCATAGCATTGATTTTGGTTTCTAAAATCCAATTTTCAAATCCTATCTACACGCATTTACAACCACATTCATTGTTGGCTCTATTTTGGACAGAGACTATGGTCTACAACCCCAGTTTTCAAATCCTATCTACATGCATTCACAACAACATTCTTTGTTGGCTCTATCTTTGGACAGCAACTCTATTGCATCAACTTTGACTCTAAATCCCAAATTTCAAATCCTATCTACAACCTCAGTTTTCAATTCCTCTCTACACATACTCACAACCATGTGCATTGTTGGCCTTATCTTTGGACAGAGACTCTATCGCATCAACTTTGATTCTTAATCCCAAATTTCAAACCCTATCTACAATCCCAGTTTTCAATTCCTCTCTATACGTACTCACAACCATGTGCATTGTTGGCCTTATCTTTGGACAGAGACTCTATCGCATCAACTTTGATTCTTAATCCCATATTTCAAACCCTATCTACACCCGCAGTTTTCAATTCCTCTCTACACGTATTCACAACCACGTGCATTGTTGGCTCTATCTTTGGATAGAGACTCTATCGCATCAACTTTGATTCTAAATCCCAAATTTCAAACCCTATCTACACCCGCAGTTTTCAATTCCTCTCTACACGTATTCACAACCATGTGCATTGTTGGCTCTATCTTTGGATAGCAACTCTATCGCATCAACTTTGGTTTTTAAATCCCAAATTTCAAACCCTGTCTACACCAGCAGTTTTCATTTCCTCTCTACACGTATTCACAACCACGTACATTGTTGGCTCTATCTTTAGATAGTAACTCTATCGCATCAACTTTGGTTTTTAAATCCCAAATTTCAAACCCTGTCTACGTCCGCAGTTTTCAATTCCTCTCTACACGTATTCACAACCATGTGCATTGTTGGCTCTATCTTTGGACAACAACTCTATCGCATCAACTTTGGTTCTAAATTCCAATCTTCAAATCCTATCTGCAACCTTAGTTTTCAAACCCTATCTACACACATTCACAAACCACGCACATTCATTGTTGGCTCTATCTTTGGATATAGACTACGGCATCAACTTTGGTTTTTAAATCCTAATTTTCAAATCCTATCTATAACTGCATTCACACTGCACAATGGGATTAGGGTTTGGTTGGAGTGGGGATGAGGATTTCAACTAATCACTGAATTAATATTGTTGTTCACCTAGGACAAAGCTTCACTGTTATACCATTATTATTAGCTCGTGGAATTGGAAAAAAACCAATTACAGTTTGAAACATTGGAAAAAAATGGGTGGGTGAAAAAATCTATGAAATTCCTCTTTGGAGTGAAAAACACAGAAAAAACAAACTCAACACTTGAAAAACTGCTTCAATGTGGGAATTGAAGAAAGTAACAGGTAAAGCTCAATAAATATCCCAAACGCTAGATGGTGTCTATTTTGGGTGATTACCCATCCAAAAGCCTCCCTTCTAGAGTTTGGCTCCCTACTATAAGAGGGGACTGAAGCACTCACAAAAAGGAAAGCTGGTTCTTCCCAAAATCCAACTCACCATATGTTTCACCATATGGTACTGGTACACAAATAGCAAAATTACCAAGTCCTAATTACTATAAACTTAAAGATACACATCAAATGATCGCCGGTCCTTCCAACAAAACTGATCCCAACGCATGATTAACTTACAGGGTTAACTCCTAAAGGCCCAGGGGTGTTTGATCATAGCTCTTGTTTTTTTGACTAGCTCTTGTAACAAGCATTATTCCTCATTTGTGTAAAATAATTTTGATGATCGCCACCATTGAAATGAAAAAAAACTTATGAAGTTTTCCTATGAAAAAAAATCAACGAAATCACACAATTTTTGAGAAAATGCCATCGTTGACAAGATTGATGAAAGATGTTTGGTTAGGCAGTACTTTATATATACGCTGAAATAGGAATGCTCAAAAGTGTTCCAGAAACTTCGATTTTTTTCCTACAGGTACATGTAATCATAGTATGGATGTGTAATTTTTTTCAAATAATTTTGAGGTGTAGAAAAAAAGATATGAGGATGTGAAGTGACAGCCTAGAGCGTCTTCTCGAATCTCAATAAATTCACCAAAAATTGCACACTCAATCATTTCTCGATCGGATTGCACCAACGAATTAAGTAGAAAAAAAATCATCTAGGATTTCTTTGGTGTTCACAAATTGTGAGTGAGGTTAGCATATCAAATTTTCTACAAATGTAGTTGCAAAAGCCATGTGGTGGCCTTGTGGTCCTTTAGGGGTTAAGAAAGCAAACAAAAAATTGTAGAATACACAACTCACAACACAAGAAATAGCGTAGCTAATGGGTATAACCACAAAATTAAGGGAGCCAGAGCCAAATCCAAAACAACAAATTTAGCTTGTTCTTAGTTAGAAAGCTCAAGTAGGAGAAATGGATGTTTGCATCCTATCCAAATAGTTTTGTGCTTGAGGAATGAACAACTCAAACAAGTGCCTTGCAAAATGAAATTTTGGTGTCGATAATACTTTGAAGTTAAATAAAACCTACCCAAGTTGCTATTTTTAGTAGTTTATATTTTTGAAAAATTCTTTTTGAAGTCTAGTTTTAGCGTCAAAAGTCTGATTTTGAAAATGATGGATTATGATTTTTCTATTCAAGATTTTATGCAAGGGTGTCCATTGCAATCTTGACTTTCTGTAGTGTTGAAGGCTCTTGGAAATGAGCCTCAAATACACTAGGTCCTAGAGAAAAATTCACATTAGAAATTCATTTAAAAAAATTGTAGAGTAGATTTTGAAAAGCCATAAATTGATTGGGATTATGCATGTTTTGCTCTTTAACCTTATAATCTTTTGGTGACCAACTTTATAGTTTTGGCATTTGAAAAGAGGGTTGAAAGACTTCAAATCACATTGACAGTTTTAACACATTTAGGATCAAACATTATAATCTTTCAATCCACAAGTGATATTGTTGTGTTTTCTTTTCCCACATGATCTCTAATACGTACATCTAGTTTGAATTTGTAGAATTACAATTGAAAAATTTAATAAAACATATCAAAACCCTGGCTTTTTGTTCAATGTAGAACAAATTCGAAGAAGCTCAAGAAAGGATTTGGCATTTAGGGATTTTGGCTATTGTAAAGTGTGGATAAGGTTTTAAAACCAATAGTAGGATTGATCAATCGATTAATTTGTCTATTTATTTTAATAAATAAATGAATTTATTATGTTTGAAAATTTGTTGTGACTGGAAGTTGTAAGTTTGGTATTTTAAAATTACATAATTTTATTTATGTCTTTCTGATTTGCCATCAAGAATTGAGAATTAATCTTTGTTATTCTAAACTTTAAATTTTGAATTTCTAATTGAAATTTATGAACTAGCCAATTAAAGCCCTTGAAGAAATGTGGAACATTTTGAAAACACATGGTTTTGTAGTAGCAATCTTTTAAACCATTGTTGCTAACTCAAGAATGTTTTAAAGTAGAGATATAATAAGATTCAAATAAGATATATCAATCATTTTTGGGATTGTAATTGATCCAAGTATATATATATATATATGTACGAGATTTAAAACGCTACTTGTGTAGCAGTTATTATTGATTTTAATCGTTGTTATTGATTTGAAAGGCTTCATGTGCCTGCAGAGGTTATAATGCTTTGCAATTGTTGAATTAGAGTAGTAGAATATTAAATTAGTATTTTTAATTGCATAGACACATTATGTGTTCATCAATTTTTCATCTAATTCTTCATTTTCTTGCTATCAATTCCTTTGTCAAAAAAAATATTTTAGAAGTAATATGATATTTTTTTCTTTGATTTATTTTTACATTTTTTAATCAATGATTCAATAACTTAGTCCCTTGAAAAAAATCCTTAAAAAATAAATTAAAAAAACTCTAAGTAGAACCTCATTTTTGTTTTTAAAGTATTCTTACAAATATCTATTATAGTTGAATTTTATTGAAAATGTGCCTAAATTACATGTTTATATTGGATCAATGTAGAGCTCATAATTAATACAATATTAGATGTTGTTAGTATCTACATGCCATTAAGTATGCTACTATGGTAATTAAATCAAATTATTTTATATTGAGTTTTGATGTTCAAAAATAAAATTTTGGGCATGCCATGCTAGAAGCTTATATATAACATTATATAATAGAAAAATTTAGAATTCATTTTTCCAATTCTAACACTCTTTAATTTTCTTTTGCTTATGCACATAATTTGTTTAACCCCTAAATGCCCAAGGCCTTTTTTGAACTTCTAGGAATTTGCTCTAAATTGAACTAAAAGCCAACATTTTAATAAATTGCATCAATTTTTTTTGAATTGTAACCATACAAATTCAAACTAGACATGTTAGAGGTCACATAGGATAAGAAAACACAACAATATCACTTATGAATTGAAAGATTATAATGTTTGAACATGCGGGTGTTAAAATTACGAAAGTGACTTGAAGTCTTTCAATCCTCTTTTCACATGTCAAATCTAAAAAATTGGTCAACAAAAAAATATGAGGTTAAAGGATCCAACATGCATAACCCCAATCAATTTACGGCTTTTCAAAATCTACTCTACAATTTTTTTAAATGAATTTCTAATGTGATTTTTCCTCCGAGATCTAGTGTATTTGAGGCTCATTTCCAAGAGCCTTCAACACTACAGAAAGTCAAGATTGCAGTGGACACCCTTATACAAAATCTTGAATAGAAAAATCATAATCCATCATTTTTAAAATCGGACTTTTAATGCTAAAATTAGACTTCAAAAAGAATTTTTCAAAAATATAAACAACTAAAAATAGAAACTTGGTTAGGTCTTATTTTAACTTCAAAGTTTAGCCGACATCAAAATTTGGTGCCTCCGGCATTTAGGGGTTAATTGGCAACAATCAATATCAATGTTTTACAACAAATGTTATCAATTCAATTACATAAAGTCCAAGGGTTCTTGGAAGATTTGTTTGTTGTAATCAATTTTTTAATCCGTGGCCACTTTTTTTTTGTAAGTCCTTCAAATTATGGTGGATTTTAAGAATTTTAAGATTTTATTGTTTCATGCAATAGATATAAATTATGTATTCTTGCACCCCCTTTATTATAGTTATTTATAGTATACATGTATGTCACATATAGAAAAACTTACAATACTGTTCATTTTGAGATTGAACTTTTCCATCAGAAGATTATTTTGAAATTGATTTGAGTATTACATTGTTGATTTATTTAACCTCTAAACTTTAAAATATTATGAAACAATTTTTTTGGAAGCACATCCATTTTAGTTTGAAACTATTTACTTTTTAATGGATTAAAGAGCCTTAATTTTGAGATTGTTATGTTTTGCCAATGATTTTATTTAGGAAAAAAGTGTTTATATATCATGATACATTGCAGTTATCATTTTAGAAAAATAAAGAATAATTTTTTAATAAAATCTAAAATAAATATATCAAACAATAAATACTAAATACTAAAATCAAGTGCAAAACAAACATTTAATACAACAAATAGCATTCTTAAGGAATTACTAAAAAATATGATGTACCTAAATAAGGAAGAATTCGTTTATGACATTGAAATTATTAGATGAAAAAATAGATATGTTTAAGAGAAAAATTGTTAACATGATAGAAATTAACAATAAAAGGTACACTAATACACAATAGACATTTCAAAAACATGTAGAAAATATGTCCAAAAGAAAAAATATGCATAAGAAAAAAGAAGGTAAAATAAGATGATGCAATAAGAAGTTAAGAATAAGAAAAAGTTGACATCTAATTATTGATTTTTGAGAACAAAACACAAGAAAGAAAAGAAATACTTGGCAATAAACAGAAAGACTATTCTTTGATTCCTTTGGAGTGTTTTAGACATGGGATCAAGCCAAGAAAAATTGAAAAAATTAAGCACTTTGACCTACTAGTTGGTCAAGAGCTTAGAAATGGTCTCAATTTGATTAATGAGTACTCAATTTTTTTTCATTTTCTTGATTTAGCCCCAAGTATAAGGCACCTCTATCAATTAATCTCAAAACCAAATTCAATGATGAAATTTAAGAAAAAAATACTATGATGTGATGGTAAAGTTAGAGTCAACACTAATATTTAGAATCTTGTTAATTTTAGCATGCATTTTGAAATGGCACTTGTCCAAAAAGTTACGTCATAAGTAAAAATATTTGATACCTACACAACATTGATTGACATCTATAAAAAAATTTATGAACACAAGAGGAATTACATTTAATGCTAAAAATAAAAATAAAAACAATGCAATTAGAAGTTATTACTATAGGCTAGAATGCTTCTTTGGGTGCTTCTTAAAAAGAAAAAATTATTTACCACATTCATGAATTTGATGTATTGACTAACATCCTAATAATAACTTGGATGTAAAAACTTAGAAATTAACTATCAACTCTCACTCTAAATTAAATACAACTCTACAAATTTGCAATCATGAGATAATGTTGGTGATGGTTTGGATTTTCCAGTCCACCTTCTCACATCATTAATTACCTTGTTGTAGAATTCTAATTTTTCCTTCAAAACATGTAAACCACCTGTACATTGTACGATCTGAAAACATCTTATATACTACAATAGGGCCCCTCCCCTCTGTCTCCTCTTGTCTATTTTCTTGGATGACAATATCTCTTAACTAGCTCTCTAAATCCCTTCGTCATACAAAAAACGAGGTCAAATTTATTTTTTATTTTAGGCTAAATTTATAGTTACCAAGAGTAAAAAAACTCCCCCAAAAGTGACCTCCTAGACCACAAAGGATCAACAATAAGAATGAGTCAATACTTATTCATAGATTTACAAGGCTAAAACATGTCAAATGAAGGAATAATAAAGAATAAGTACAAATTTTCATGCCCACGTAGATCCACGCATCCTGAAGTAGATGTAAGGAAAAAGATTAGAAGATGTGATGTGATGATCTTTGAATCCGTCTGTTATATAGAAAACAGTTATATAGAAAACAAGGTTGGATTCATTTTGCACTTTAGACTAAACTTACAGTAACCTCAAGTGAAAAAACGCCCCCAAAGTGACTTCTAAAACTACAAAAGGATCAACAACAAGAACAAATCAACACTTATTTGTAGATTCACAAGGCTACAAACCATCAAATGAAGGAATAACAAAGAATAAGTACAAATCTTCATGCCCACGTACATCCACGTGTCCCAAAGTAGATGTTAAAAAGAAGTCTAGAAGATGTGATATGTGATAATCTCTGAATCCCTGCTTCATACAAAAAACAAGGTTAGATTCATTTTGTACTTTAGGCTAAACTTACAATTACCTCAGGTGAAAAAACGCCCCAAAAGTGACCTTTTCGACCACAAAAGGGTAAACAACCAGAATGACTCAATACTTAATATTCGTAGATTTACAAGGCTAAACCACGTCAAATGAAGGAATAACAAAGAATAAGTACAAATCTTCACACCCACGTCCATCCATGCATCCCAAAGTAGATGCTAGGAAGAAGTCTAGAAGATGTAACATGCGAAGATCTCTAAATCCCTGCGTCATATAGAAAACGAGGTCAGATTCATTCTGCCAACTATAGGCAAAAATTAACAGTTACCTAAGGTGAAAAAACGCTCTAAAAGTAACCTCTTAGACCACACAACGAGTCAACAACAAGAACAAGTCAACAACACTTCTTCGTAGATTCACGAGGCTAAAACACATCAAATGAAGGAAATAGCAAAGAATAAGTACAAATCTTCACAAACACGTAGATCCACACGTCCCCAAGTACATGTTAGGAAGAGGTCTAGAAGATGTGACATGTGATGACATGGCGAAGTTGGGGTTGGCAATAAAAGGAAGACCCAGGTCACAGCCAGCTTCATTTTCTCCATTCTCTCTGACTCTCTCTCAGCCAGCTCTTCCCCTTTCCTTTCCTTTCCTTGAGTTCCGCCCTTCTTTTTTTCCCCTTTCTCTTCCACTCGTGTTTTCGTCTTTTTTTTTTCTTTCTGTTTTCACAGTTCATCAATGAACTCACTCTCTAGGTTTAAGCTTCCCAATTAGCCCCTTCCTCATGGACCCATGACATCATGGCTGTCCCTTGCTGCCCTACCGTAGCTCCTGCTTTCCATGGAAGAATTTCAAATGGCAGAAGCGAAGCAGATTAGGGTAGAGCTTGGGAGTGTGAGAGTGGGTTCGTGCCCGGAGTGGCGATGCAGGGGAGGGGGCATCCCAAGCTTGTGCCGAAGGGGAAGAAAAGAATGGCTATGGTGGGGTAGCTAAGTGGAGCGAGGTGATGCTGGAGGGCCGGGTGCAGCAGAGCTGGGCGAGGGCCAGGGCGGGGAGGGTGATGGCGAGGCCCTTGGAGATGGTGAAGAGCAACAAGCGCAAAGAGGTGGAGGACCTCGGGGGTGGTGGTGGTGGCGAGGAGGAGGAGGAGGAGGGCGTGAGTGAGAAGCGGCTTAAGCTTTATCATGATGCAGAGGAGCTTCCACTTCCGGTTGGCAACCATGCTCTTGGTAGCAGTAGTAGCAGTGACTTGATGGAGCGAGTGAGCAGGTTTTTGGAAGCTCGCAGGCGGAAGGATACACGGCCATTGCCTGTGAAGATAGGGAACAAGGCCGTGGATCTCGTGGCTTTGCATTCTCGTGTGCACACCTTGGGTGGGTTCGGCAAAGTCACGGAAGCGAGGCTCTGGAGTTCCGTCTCGGAGGCATTAGGATTTGGGGCTCACTGTGGACCTGGGTTGAAGCTGGTGTATGTCAAGTATCTGAAAGCTTTGGAGCTGGATGATCAACACTGCAATGAGGTTACGGTCACTGCAAGGGTAGAGGCTAGTAGCTCCGAGCTGGCCAAGCATTCACAGAATGGGGACACTGAGATTTGCAAAGCGAATGACAGTGCAGCAGCAGCTGGGGCAGCTGGGGCAGTATCGGATGAGGACGTGATTGGGGATTTGCGAGACAGGGATCACAATCAACTGCTGGAATGTCGACAATCGTTCACGAGCGAGGATTGGGTGACAACGGAGACTTCGTTGGAGCGTCTGGATGGAAACCCTAGTTGTAGAGAGGAGGGAGCTCGGGGATTGGACGAAGACCTGGAGGGGAGTTCAGATTGGTATGAAGGAATTAGGGTGCAGAATGTGCAGCAGCAGCGGGAGGCGCTGCGGGGGATGATGGAGTGGATTAGGCGGGTTGCTGTGTGTCCGGGTGATGATTCTGCAATTGAAGGGATTTCAGGGCAAGATGATGTTTGGGCGAGCCAATGCCTAATGTTGACTGCGAAAGTGCGGTCTGTTCTTTGGAAGGGGCCTGGTCGCGGTGGTAATAGCTTCAATCGGGTTAGTCTCATATTCCTCTTCCTTTCCTATTGATACTGGTATTGGGATGCTGTTTGCATCGCTTTAACATATGTAGGAATGTGATTTGGGGGAGATCGGTATAGATCAAATCTTTATCACTATGTAGGGATTTTTTATGCATTTTCGAATTAGGAGGTTGTAGACCAGTATGGATAGGATAGTAGATAGCCCATTTCCATTCACAGATCAGGAGTCTTAGACATTTAGCCCAAGTTCTACTTATACCAATTGCTAATTGAATGCCAACCAAGTTTATGAAAAGATGAGTTGCTGTTTGGTAACAACTGGATCACATGAGTGTCGTGATAGGAGACGGGATCACGTTCCTAATGGTTTTAGTACCTCTATCTTGTTGTGCCATTTGCTGTAAGGAGAATGGAGAACATGAGTCATGCTTAAGAAAGAACTTTTATTTTTTGTGATGCCATGTGATAGCCATGTTTTTCCTTAATTTGTGTTCCTCCCCATTTTGTTTGAATTCATTCATCCTCAGTTTTGTTCTAAATTCATGCCCTCGTCATCTTGTTTAGCTGCCAAGATTCCCTATTTGTACTGCAATGTGGTCCTGTCAAGAGTTGATGAACTTACTATCGTAATGTTTCTTCACTGCAGGGGAAACAAGTGCCTTCCCTGTATTACGACGACACAGTCCGACCAGACGCCCAAACCCTTGAAAAACTCCGCGCTTCTCGAGAAAGACTGGTCTCTTTCGGATTTCTGCCTCCCCCAGGACCCCAGTCCCAACACCTAGACAGCTCCCACTGGGGAATAGCAGGGGCTGCTTATCCCGGACATCGCTCAGGTAGACAGGCAGTTAACAATTACAACGATTCGACCTTTTCTCGCTACAATCAACAACGGAAAAGGATACCCACAGGGCCAGAATATCAGGCTGATATTCCCGAGTGGGTTTCTCGCGACAGTGTGCACCGAGGCAGTGATACCACCCTAGAGAACTCAGCTGGAGAGGGTCCTACTAGAAGCGATGATGACGAGAACGACGAAAGGTTGCTTGGTGTAACAGTATATCCTCAAGCAGGGGCAGTTGATAGTTCATTTAGACCAGTAGGCAGAGGGAGACCGGATTTTTGTGATTGTGAGGAGCCGGGTTCCATACATTGTGTGAGAGTGCATATTGCAGCTGCAAGGGCGAGGCTTAGGAGCGAGCTGGGACCAGCTTTTGTGGACATGGGGTTTCATCAGATGGGGGAGTGTGTTGCTGACGATTACTGGAGCAGGGAAGACGAACGAACGTTCCGAATGGTTGCACGGTCGCACCCGGCTTCCAAAAGCAGCAACTTTTGGAACTACCTTCCCGATGCCTTACCTCATAAAACAAGGATGGAACTTAATAGTTATTATTTCAATGTGTTTGTGTTGCGGCGACGAGCTCTTCAGAACAGATTAAGGGACTATAAGATTGACAGTGATGATGACGAGGGCGAGTTGCCAGGTGAGAGTGAGGAGAGTGAGTATGGGTCCACGGATGACGAGGACGAAGAGGAGGAGGATGACGAGGATGATGTCTTCAGCGATGGGGCGGATGATGCTGGAAGTGAGGGTGCTCTGGACGCTTTTCCATTGAAGGCTCCAATGGATGCAGGGATGCTGAAATATAGGCCTCTTCCAGTATTCAACTACAGTCCTGCTGAGGAGGTCGCCCCTAGTAGAGCGCAGCTCGGTGTGGGGCTAGAAGAAGCGGAGAGTCCTGCTAAGGATCTTATGGATCGATTAGCACCCGAGCATGCAGACAACTCACACGTTGTGTTGATGTGGGATGACAAGCACCTTGAGCCTGGGACTTTAGTGCGCGATGAACGGCATTGGGAGGAGCATCCTGATTGGGGTGGCAGGGATCACCCGGAGGTCAGTCCGGTGCTCGGCGAGGCTGTACAAAGTAGGCAGTTATCACCGCCCAAGGAAGATGTCCGACAAGGAGCTGTTCTCACGGATTTGTGGACCCCGAGTCTGGAGATGACCCCTAAGCAGGAGAAGGACAAGCTTCTTTCCACGAATGGGATGATCTTAGAACTATTTGGTGATGATGTAAGATACTAAAGCAATGATCTCAGGGTTCTCATGTTCATATTTACATCTTTGAAGTTTTGGGGCTGCTGTTTGGCTGCTGCTGTGTCTATGTTATGAAATTGCTTCTGCCAAGGTCCTGTTTTTTGCTGCAGAGCACTCTACCAACTCCAATCCTCTTGGTCTGTAGTGTGAATGTGCAGATATATCCGATGCAGAATGAAACGTCCCATGTTTGCCAATCGATCAAGTTGGTTGGAATTGACAACTTCTTGCCCACGACCTGCATGCCGGCTCGGGGTTCATCCCTGTAAACATCATCTTATTATTTGGTCTCTTTTTTTTTCCACTGTAGTCTAGTTTTTCAAGATGATGTTGAATACCGAGAAGATGGATTGGGATGTGGCTTTTCTGTCGCATTATGATCAAGGCATCCTGCTGCAGGTTGTAGCCAAGATCTGGCCATCATTTGCTATATCCTCGAAACTCCTGGATGGAGATTCTTCGACCAATTATTTTGCTGTTAAGCAAGGCACTTGTTTGAGTTGTTCATTCCTCAAGCACGAAACTATTTGCGTAGGATGAGAACATCCATTTCTCCCACTTGAGCTTCCCAACTGAGAACAGGCTAAATCTGTTGTTTTGGATTTGGCTCTGGCTCCCTTGATTTTGTGGTTACACCCATTAGCTAAGCTATTTCTTGTGCTGTGAGTTGTGTATTCTGCAGTTTTCTGTTTGCTTTCTTAACCCTGTAAGTTAATCATACGCTGGGATCAGTTTTGTTGGAAGGACCAGCGATCATTTGATGTGTATCTTTAACTTTACAGTAATTAAGACTTAGTAATTTTGCTATGTACCTGTGTACCTGTGTACCTGTGTACATGGTGAAACATATGGTGACTAACTCAGTTGGATTATGGGAAGAACCAGCTTCCTTTTTGTGAGTGCTTCAGTCCCCTCTTATTGTCGGGAGCCAAAACTGTAGAAGGGAGGGTTTGGGATGGATTATCACCCAAAATAGACACCATCTATGGCAACCAGCGTTTGGGATATTTTTTAAGTTTTACCTCCTACTTTCCTTCAATTCCCACAGGCATTGAAGCAGTTTTTCAAGTACTGAGTTCATTTTTTTCTGTTTTTCAATCCAAATAGGAATTTCATAGATTTTTTTACCCATTTTTTCCCGATGTTTTCAAATTGCAACTGGGTTTTTCCCCACATCCCCACTCCAACCAAATCCTCTCCGCATTGTGTAGTGTTGGTGTAGTTGTAAGATAGGATTTGATAACTGGGGTTGTAGGTAGGATTTGAAAACTAGGATTTAGAAACCAAAGTCATAGTCATAGTCTTTGTCCAAAGATAGAGCCAACAATGAATGTGGTGGTGAATGCGTGTAGATAGGATTTGAAAATTGTGGTTGATTTGAAACCAAAGTTCATGCCATAGTCTCTGTTCAAAGATAGAGCCAACAATGAATGTGGTGGTGAATGTATGTAGACAGGATTTGAAAATTGGGGTTGATTTGAAACCAAAGTTGATGCCATAGTCTTTGTCTAAAGATAGAGCCAACAATGAATGTGGTGGTAGATGCGCGTAGATAGGATTTAAAAACTAAAGTTGGAGTTAGGATTTAAAAATTGGGACTCAGAAACCAAACTCCATGCCATTGTCTCTATTTGAATATAAAGCCAATAATGATTGTAATTGTGAATGTAATTGTAGATAGGATTCAAAAATTGGGATTCAAAAAACAAAATCAATGCTATAGTCTCTGTCCAAGGACAAAACCAACAATGAACCAACTGCTTACCCCGAACATTGTATGGCAACCCTTGTCCAATTGCTTTGAGCAAGATTTTTACATTGAGAGTATTTAGACAATTACATGCATTTCCAATGAAAATGGTATTATAGAATAAGTATTAAGTAATGTATGTTTGAAGTTGATTATGACTTCATCCATCTTTAAAAGTGGCATAAAAGACAAACCCCTATGTATTTTATTATATCCCATTTGATTAATTGCAACCTTACAAATTCACATAATTAATTTATTTCATTGGAGTCTAACCTTGGCTGTCGTGTAATGGAAAGTGGAAAATGGAAAAATAAAAAATAGGGTGAAAGCACAAAACACTTGCTCATGTTGTCGCATTTGTCCATTTTGGAAAGTAGTATAGCGGTAGCTATGAGCCAAGTGGAATTCATTGTTTTGAATATTCCAAAAAAAATTATTTTTTTAGAAATTCTTCAATAAATAAATGTAATCCCAGTGGAAGAACCTTCTTTCTAAATTTCCAAGTGAGACTCATTATTTTGGATACTCTAGGAAAATTACCTTTTTTAGAATATTTTTAATAAATAAATGTAATCCTAGTGGAAAAACCTTCTTACTAAATTCCTAAGTGAGATTTATTGTTTTGGATACTCACAATGCGAAAAATCATCAAAAAATCTAATCTCTATAAAGTAAAAAAATTAAATTTTAAATAATATATACTCCCTCCATTCCAAAATGATCTTCTTGTTAGACAAAATGTTCCGGATTAAGCTTGAAAATAATAATTTTCTTAATCCGTTTTGACTTGTAAGTAGGATTCAATACTCTCCTATTGTTCTAGAAATTTCGATTGTGGATTAATTTTCAAAATGTAATTTTAGGATGTTAACCCCTAAAGGCCCATTGTCCCCTCGGGGGACAAATGGGATTTCGGGCAAGTACCTACGGGCTGAAATTTTGTCCTGATTTTTTGAAACTTTTTTTGAAGATAGAAAAACTGATAAGCTTTGTGGGAATATAATTTTTTTCACAATCGGTGCCCGGGAACAATAGTTATGACCAAATAAGCTCAAAACAGGGGACGGCGGGCAGCCCGGGCAGCAGAAAAAAAATGGACAAAATTTTGAATTATTTTTTTTAATATTTTTTTTCTGATAGATTATATTTTTGCCTATCTGTAAAGCTTTGATTCATTTCATTTGGATATGTTATGAGAAAGTTATGGGTATTCTTTTTTTTCGGGCAGTTAGAGCATCTTATTGAAAAAAATAACTTGTAGGATTCATTTCTAAATGCAATTTTTCAAATTTTTCAATTTTTTTTTTTGCATGGTCTGATTTACTTGCTAGAACAATCTCACCATTGGGATTAGTGAATTTTAATTCCATCTAAAATATATGAATATTTTAGGTTTTCCATCTATCTTGGACCTACTTCTACTTAACAATTTTTTTAAGAATGATAATTAAGTTTTTTTGAATTTTTTTTTTTCCTAGACTCTCAACTCAATTCTCTACAATGAAGATTTAAAGCTCAAAACGCTATAGTGCAAAAATTTTAAGTTAAAAATGTTTAAAGCCAAAAAATCTAGCCCCGCAATGTGCTGAAAAACTTGTTTTTTTCACTTTAAACAAAGATATCTTGCAATCTGTGCGGTCAAAAATTCTGAAATTTTTTACATACATTCTCATTCTAGTTAGGTGTAAGATCCTACGGTTAGATGTTCAAAAAAAAAACATTTTAAATTTTTTTTTATACTTTGCTATAGAAATGGCAGTTTTCAGTGGTTTTGGGCAGAAAAAAGGCCTTGGGCCTTTAGGGGTTAAAAAATGGGATTTGAGGGGTCTTGTGAGGGAGCACCACTGGCCACTCATTTGGCAAGCGTGGTATAAATCCCGCGCTACATCAAGCTCCCTTTCTTGTTCCTGTACTATGACCATTATTCAAGTAGCACAAGATGAGTTCCAAGCATCCCATGCACTATGCCTAAACTAGAAGGATTAATGAGTGCACATGGCATTGTGACATTTTGTATGCTTGAATTAGGTGGAAAGGAACACGTTCTGACATTCAATATACTAGAATTAGGTGGAAGGGAACAAGTTTGGGGTTCTGATTAGAAGTAGGGTGGGGCCAATTTGACAGCCCAGAAAAGAGGCCATCTTGACCAAGGATTCCAATGAATTACCAATCTATAGTAAAGTATTCCCTTCCTTCCACGTCACACCTAGAAGTTCTTTTTGGAACAACAAATCTATGCCAATAGGAAGATCATTATGGGATGGAGGGAATAATTTTTTTTTAATTTCAAAAAATATAGACTATATTTGAGATTGTATAACTTACTTCAAGTATTAATTTCAAATACATTGATCCATGCTCCAAAATTTATGCTTGGATTTGAGTTGGCCGTGCAATATATTACATGTAATATAGTACAAGTGTTTCTTTATTTCATCCAATAAAAAATTCAAAACTCAATTCAGGTGAAGCTATATACAGTTTCATGTTCTACTTTATAATTTGCTTTTTTTGATCGTAAGATAGATTAGAAAAGACTTTAAGACCTTAAAAATTTTCAAAACAAAGTAGATGTACATTTGGATTTGTAAGGTTGCAATAAATCGAATAGGATATATCTCACTTTGTCTTTCATACATGCTCTCAATTTGTTTCATCTTTATCGTAGGACATATTTCACTTTGTCTCTTATACATACTCAATACAACAATCTCATGATCAACTTCAAACTTCAACAATCTTTGTTCTTAGTTTATACCCTTGATATTTTGTTTGATTAAAAAATAATATCCGCAAGGACTCAACTAGTTGAGAATAATGGAGTGTGCTTCATTTATGATTAAATACTTTCTTATAGGAGGTCAAAAGAAAAACATCATATCAAAACTAGAAGTGGAATTAAAGGATATTTCTAATGTTTTTTTAAAAATGAATATAATAAAGAAAATTTTAGAACAATTGATGGTTGTTTATAAAACTTATTTTGGATGTGATATCATTCTATTTTTTGAAAGCCGTTTGCACTTAAAGAGTTTTGTGTATACAAGTATGGTACAGTTGATCCAAGATAAACAATTGTAGGCTCTATGTGTAAAATCTCTTTTCTCTTCAAATTTGGCTAGCCGTTTATACCTTTTAAGATATTATATAATAGAAGATATAGTATGCTAGATATAATATGAACCCAAAAATGTGGAATGCAAAAATATAACCGGTACTCCAAGAGGCATCAAAATTTGTAGACCTTATTGGAGAAGGCTAGAAAAAAAATCTATAGTTTTGCAATCTACGGGGTTATATTTCCGAAATTTTTCCCACACATTTCCTTATTAGTTCTAAAGATATATTTGTTCCTAAAATTAACCTTGGCTAGGCTCTCATGAATAGAGGTTGAACATTTTAGACAAGAATTTGTAGAAGTTGGTTTTAGAAACAAGTCACAATTAGATACAGTTACCTTAGTCAAGGATTAATCTCACAAACATATTCAACCAATGTGCAAAGTTTCTAGATTGTTCAAATTCTTAGCAAACAAAACACATTCATGTCAAATGAAGCAAAATTGAAGTCTAGAAATTGTAGTTTAATTAAGCAACTCATTCATTCTTTAATTCTTTAAGCACCAAATAAAGGGTGAATATTTAAATAAGAACTTTTCTATTTATTTGTTGCAATTTTTGGAGACTCTTTCTAATCATTAATTATTTGTCAACTTGACTTATAAATAAAATCTAACAAATAGAGATTTAAGTTAGAACTTCCTCATTTATTTTTTGCAATTCTAAATGACTCATTCTACTCAAGTATTATTTTTCAAATTGATTTAAAAATTCAAAATAAAAAAGGAGAATTAAGTAAAACTTTAACTTTTGATGTTTGCAATTTTCTAAGATTCTTCCTAATTATGATTTATTTGTCATGTTGATCTTAAAAATAAAAAATAAAATTTGAAGATATAAATAAGGACTTCACCTTCCATATTTTGCAATTCCAAAACTCTTTGTAATCATGTATTATTTGCCGCTTTGATATTTTTAAAATAAAAAAATAATGGATAAAGATTTTAGTATGTACTTCTTTTTATTTTATATTATTTACAATTTGCAAAGATTCATGCTAAATGAATCATGTCTTACCTAATTTTGCAATTTTTGCCTTTTCAAAGGATATTGGATTATTTTGAAGAAGATTGGATTTGAAAGAGATTGAATTTTTTTCTTTCCACACTTATCCCCCCTCAACCAGTGGTGGTCGTCCCTTCAACCACCCGTGGTTGCCCACGTGCATACGCCCTTTTACATGCGGTCGTCACTTTGCAACCCACAGTCGCCCTTTGGCCATCCACAATTGTCCCTTTGCCACCCGTAGTCGCTCCTTCGCTCAACTTGCGGTCGCCTTTAATGAGAGTCGCCCCTTCACCCGCGGACACCTCTTCACACACGACTTGCACCCCACATCCACCCACAATCGCCTATGTTGACATGGTCGTGGCTTTCAAAGCCAGCCACGTAAGAGAAATCCATTTATCGAGGGGTAAAAAATATTGAAACCCTAAAACCTTATTGAACAGCAATGTCATCCAAATTTGACACTTTTTATGTACAATATGCACGTCAAACGTCCAATATGATGCCGAAAACCCGAAATGTGTCCGACAAGACAACCTCGCTCTAAATTCATGTCTATAAAGTTATAATATTCTATGCAATTAGTGACACCCACACCAAACGCACATGAGGCAATATTAACTGCTTTTAATTATTTATTTAAATTGAATTGTAAATTGGAGATTGGTACTGGTAGCAAAATAGAGCTACTAAAATTCTATAGCCTTTCAAATGAGCAAAGTACTAATTTATATCAATCTCAAAAACGGTTGGAATTACCCTATTTGAACATACAAAAGTTTTATAGATTACAACACTAGTAATTTATCTTGAATGAAGCTTATAAGTTACGTAATTTTTCTTACAAAAAAAAAATAGAAAGATTAGGATGTAAGCCATTGTATACACCTTAAAACAATATTAACCAAGTTTTGAATACCAATAAGGCTATAGTTTTGTTAGGACTATGGTCTACGGAGAGTGTTCCAGTAACCATGACATACAACTCTTTTGCATTCCTCATCTCCCATGTTATGACCATTTGTTGGTTGGTTTATGGCCATTTGTTTATCTTCCACAGTATTGTAGGTTTTAGTTTGCATACACATGATTAAAATGTGCCTTCTTTTTTTATTCTAGAGATCTATATATTGATTGATTGTTAAGAGTATTAAAGGCAACGAGTGTATTTATTTTCTTACTTCTATTGGAGCACAATGTTGAGAGCCAAAATAGGGCGAGGCTTATTGTGTAAGCTCACCGCATCAATGGTGCAACCTGATTCTTCTTCTATGCTCTTTTCTTCAAATTGGTTCCATAAATGGAGAAAATGAAGAAAATGGAGAAAATGAAGTTGACTAGGTCCTCGGCCTTTTCTTTATTGGCACCCCCAACTTGGCCATGTCATCACATGTCACATCTTCTAGACTTCTTTCTAACATCTACTTTGGGACATGTGGATCTACGTGTGCATAAAGATTTGTACTTATTCTTGCCATTCCTTCATTTGACGTGTTTTAGCCTCGTAAATCTATGAATGAGTATTGACTCATTCTTGTTGTTGATCCTTTGTGGTCTAGGAAGTCACTTTTAGGGAGTTTTCTTATCCTTGGTAACTATAAGTTTAGCCTAAAGTACAAAATGAATTTGGCCTTTTTTCCATATGATAGACAAATTCAAAATTAAACAAGAAGTAACCAAGAAATATTGTTTGTGAGGGAAAAGAACGGGAGGAAAAGGGCCCTTACTAATGACAGTACACAAGATGTTTTTAGATTGTACAAGTGGTTTACATGGACAATTAGTATTAAACAATTGAAGGAAAAATTGAATTTCTACAACAAGGTAGTTGATGATGTGAGAAGGTGGATTGGAAAATCCAAACCATCACCAAATTATTTGATGATGGCTAATTTGTAGAGTTGTATTTAATTTAGTCTTTTCAAAGTTTTTAGATCCAAGTTATTAGGTTGTTAATGTATCAAAATCTTCTCCTTATAAATTTGGTAAAAAATTTCTCTTTATTAAGAACCAATCTAGACAATAAAGTAACGACTTCTAATTACATGATTTTTATTTTTATTTTTAATATTAAGTATATTTTTTTTAATATTTATAAATCGTTTTATAGATGTCAATCAATATTACGTAGATTTCAAATATTTTTACTTATGATGTAAATTTTTGGACAGATGCCATTTCAAAATGCATATTACAATTATTGAAATTCTAAATATTAGTATTGACTCTAACTTTGCCACCATAGCAGAGTTTTTAAAAAAAAAATTCATCATTGAATTTGTTTTGAAATTACCTCACTAAAAAGTGCCTTATACTTGGGGCCAAATCAAGAAATTTAAAAAAAAATTTAATACCTTCATTACTCAAGTTGAGACTATTTCTAAGCTCTTAATCCCTAAAGGACCGGGGGTGTGAGCATAGTCCTTGTTTTCTTGACTAGCTCTTGTAACAAGCATAATTCCTCTTTCGTGTGGAATAATTTTGAAGATTGCCACCGTTGAAATGAAACAAGAATTATTTAGCTTTCTTATAAAAAAAAAGATCATCAAAATCGCATAATTTTTGAGAAAATGCCACCATTGACAAGATTGATGAAAAATGTTCAATTAGGGAGTACTTTGTATGTACGCTAAAATCAAAATGTTGAAATCGGAATGCTCAAAAGTGCTCCAAAATTTTTGATTTTTTCCCACATATGTATATCATCATAATATTGATGTGTAATTTTTTTTCAAATCATTTTGAGATGTAGAAAAAAAGATATGAATATGTGAAGTAAATGCCCACAATGCCTTTTCCATTCTCAAAAAATTCACCAAAAATTGCATACTCAATCATTTCTCTATTAGATTGCGGCGATGGATTCAGAAAATAAAGTCATCTAGGGTCTCCTTGTTGCTTACGGACTATTAATAAGGTTCACATATCAAAAAAATTACAAATGTAGTTGTAGAAGCCATGTGGTGGCCTTATGGTCCTTTAGGGGTTAACCAACCATGCAAGAAAAATGGGTGTTTTAAGTGTAGTCCTAGTAGTATAGTCCTATAAATAATTATCTTTTAGGAGATTTTTAGTAAAATTTTCCTAAAAGGTCATTACTTATAGGATTTTATTTAAAACAGCCTTTTCACTTGTAGTAAACTAGTGCGTAAAAATGCTCAATTTTTGTAATTTTCTTGGCTTGACCTTGTATGTAAACCACTCTAAAGTTATCAATAAATATTCTTTCTTATTTGCAAAGTATTTCTTTTTCTTTGTGTATTTTATTCCCAAAAATCAATAATAGTGGATGTCAACTTTTATTTATTCTTTAATTCTTGTTGCATCATCTGATTTTACCTTTTTATTTTGTATGCATATTTTCTTTTGAACAAATTTTCTACATGTTTTGGATTTCTATAAAGACTATTGGTTTACCTTTTATTGTTAACTTTTGTCTTATTAACTTTTTTCCTCAAACATATATCTATTTTTTCATCTAATAATTTCAATGTCATAAATGAATTTTTATTATTTAGGTACATCATATTTTTTTAGTAATTCCTTGAAAATTCTACTTGTTGCATTAAATTCTTGTTTTGCACTTCGTATTAGAATTTACTATTTATTCTTTGATATATTTATTGTAGCTTTTATTGTATCTATTTATAAAATATTTTTTATTGTATTTTTTATTGTATCTATAATAATTGCAATGTAGAATGATTGATAAACATTTTTTTCCTAAATAAAATCATTGGCAAAAGATAATCTTCTCAAAATTAAGACACTTTAATCCCTAAAGGATTGAGTAAGTGGTCGCAAACAAAAAAATGCATGTGCTTACAAAAAATTAATTTTCTAGTATTTTAAAATTTCGGGATTAAATAAATCAAAATTGAAACACTTAAAATCTTAAATCAATTTCAAAATAGTCTTTTGGTGGTAAAGTTTATTTTAAAAATAAACAATGTTGTAAGCTTTTCTATATGTGACATACATGTATACTAAAGTATAATAGACGAGATAATAGAGGAGTGACAATTTTTTTAAATTTATATTCACCTCATAAAACAATCAAATTTAAAAAAATTTAAATCCACCATAATTTGAAGAACTTATAATAAAAAAAATAAGCAGTTATGGATGAAAAAATTGATTGCAGTAAACAAATCTTGCAATCATATTAGATATTTTGTAAGATCTTTTGGACTTTATGTAATTGAATTGATACAAATTGTAGTGAAAACACCAATAATGATTGGTGATAGTTAAATAAATTATGTGCATAAATAAAACAAAATCAAAGAGTATTAGAATTGGAAAAATGAATTCTAAATTTTTTATTACATGTGTTATATATAAATCTATGTTAAAATGTTATTTTGGACATCAAAATTCAATATAAAGATCTTAATGTGGTTACCATGTTGGTATACTTAATGGCATGTAGATAAGTCTACCACCATTCAGTATCATGTTAATTATGAGCTATATATTGATCCAATATAAACATATAAAGGCACAATTTCATTAGCATTCAACTATAATGGATGTAAGAATACTTTAAAAACAAAAATGAGGTTCTAATTAGAGTTTTTTTAATCTATTTTTTAAGGATTTTTTCAAGATGCTAAGTTATTAAATCATTGATTAACAAATCAAAAAATAAATCAAAAAAATAAATCATCATATTACTTCATTAATTCTAATTTAATTCTAAAATACTTTTTAACAAAGGAATTGATAGCAAGAGAATGAAAGATTAGATGAAAAATTGATTAACACATAAACGTATCTATACAATTAAAAATACTAATCTATTAGTCTACTACTTTAATTCAACAAGTGCAAAGCATTATAACCTCTAAACCAATGTAGCCTTTCAAATCAATAATAACCGCTACCCAAGTAGCTTTTTAAATCTTGTATATATATATATATATATATATATATATATATATATATATATATATAATTAATTACAATCAATAAAATAATCAATATATCTTATTTGAATCTTAATATATCTCTATTTTGAAACACTTTTGAATTAGTAACAACAGTTTAAAAGGTTGCTATTGCAAAACCATGTGTTTTCAAAATGTTCCACATTTCTTCAAGGGCTTTAATTCTAGTTCAAAAATTTCAATTAGAAATTCAAAATTTAAAGTTTAAAATAACAAAGATTAATTTTCACTTCTTTAAGTGAATTCTTATAAATTCCCATACCCAACCTATCCTTCCTTGCAAAATTTGATCTAAAATGCTTATAACTTTTGGATCATAAGTCACGTTCCTATAAAAATTATATTGCTATAAAGCTTTTAGAAATCTGCATATCCATAAAAGGTTTCAAAAAAATTAAGCCAAAAATTGAGATGATAGGGATTTGTCCCAAACTCAATTGTCCCTTAAGAAGACATTTGAGCATTTAGGGATTAACTGATTATACCTTCAATTCCTAGATCCCCCAAAAGGAGGTATAATCTTCTTTGGGGGATACTTAGAAGAAGCATGAGTTATATTGCTTTCAAGTTATGGGTGTAGGGTGCAACCAATAGTTGAGGGGAACTTGATTTGCAGAGAAGGCAAAAGCTAGGGTCTCCCCTATTGACTGGTGAATAATTATGATAAGAATAGAAGATAGGATCATTTAAATATCCCTACAAATATTATAAGATTTCATTTGGTTAGATGTGACTAGCATGAGAAGCGAGCACTAAAAGAAATCCGCGTTTTAGGTGACATTAGCATAGTTTTAGGAGATGGATTTTAGTAGACGTCCAAGAAAACCACTTGTGTTTTTATGTCAATAATAACGTCCAATGTAACATCTAGTTATTACATTGGACATTATTATTGACATTAAAGAAAAAAAAAATTCTTGGACGTCCACTAAATCCATCTCCTAAAATTATGTTGACATCACCTAAAACGCAGATTTTTTATAGTGGAGTTTAAAGAAGGCAATAGGGACCCCTTGATAGATTGATGAATAGTGCTATAATCAAGACTTGAAGATAGGATCATTTGAATACCTCTACAAATATCATAAGATTCCATTTGGTTGAATGTGATCATAGGAAGTGGGTGTACAAGTAAAATATCTTATGGTACTTTCACTATAAGAAACCCCGTTTTAGGTGACAAGGCCTATTTTTTATGACGGATTTTAGGTGATGTCAATGTTGACAACCTAAAAATTTTATGTCAACAAAAATGTCCAACATAACATCAATGTTGACACAAAAACATTGGATTGTCAATATTGATGTTACATTGTACATTTTTGTTGATATAAAATTTTTGGGTTGTCAACATTGACATCACCTAAAATCTGTCATAAAAAATTAGGGCTTGTCACCTAAAATGGGGGTTTCTTATAGTGTTTGTATCTAGTCTTGGTGTAACTTTAAAGAGAGATTGTTGCTAGGGACAAATCTATTTCCTTCTGGATTACAGTGGTAGTTGAATGACAATGTGATGATCCTCATTTACATCATTCTACAATAATTTTACAAATATCGGTATTGTGGGATTCCATTTTGTTGGATGTGATCATGGGAATCTGAAGGTAGTATACAAGTGAAATATCTAATGGTACTTTGTATAGTGTTGGTATAACTTCAAAGATAGACAATTGCTAGAGGTAAATTTATTTTTGGAGGGGATTCTATCTTCATTGCAATGGTAATTGAATGACCTTGTGATGGTCCTCATTTGCATCATTTTACAATAATTTTGATCTAGTGGTTCAAAATTTAGATTTGTATAGGTGCATTCCTACATTTCCATCATGTAATTAGGTAGATGTAACGAATCCATTATTAAAATAGATTAAATAGACAAAACTTATTGGTAATTTTTAAAAGTAAGCCTAAGTCCTTGAATTCAAAATAAGAATTATACCTTAAAACAATCACTAATAAATATATATAGTTATCTTTCTTAAAACCTGTTAATGGTTTATTTTCATGATTCATTTTAGCTCTTGTATATACATCGGGACACTTAACTACTTAAGCACTTTGGGATTTTATTTATTGCAAATAATAGTATAAATATTCAATATTGATTCAATAGTTGCTACTTCCACAAGTTGTAAAGTATGCAAACAAAATAAATAAAATTTAGGATTATTTTGAAGTGAAATCTTATTAAATTCAAATTAATTGGCATCAATTTTTTTTATCAATTTTATCAAAAATATGTTCTTCAATGTTCTTGATTGATTTCAATAATATTGAACTTGGTGTTATCTTAATTTTTTTCCACAAGATTATTATTATTGCATACAAAAAAAAGACTCTAAATTTACATCAATTGAAATTTAATTTATCGCCTATCAATAGCCTAGTGTGAATGAGCATGTTACCATACACCACCAATAGTTTAATTGTATTTAACAATATTTAACATCAAGATAGCTACAACTTAAGGTAGATGCACCCATTCCCATCCCTACATCTAATTCCATCCTCATGTACCAATGGAGTGCTTTCTAGAAAGAAAGTGTGCACCATTGGTACATGAGGGAGGACTTCTTAAAGGGATGGAAATAGATAAATCTACCTTAGTTGCAATTTGGTAGTAACGGAATGTGATAAAAAAAAATCTACCCATGTCATAAGCTTCACATGATTATGTTGAACCTTCTTGAGACCATCTCCATCTTTCAGTTAATTTAACCCATTAACTGCCCAATCAACCATATATGGTCGACCTAAAATTTCAAGCTCATTTTGGTTGCAACAATTAAATTCCTTTGATCATTTAAAAAAAAATTACGAACAGTTTTGAAGGATAATTGGATAACTGTTGAAAACTTTTATTTTTTACTAAAAAAGATAAATATTTTATTTTTGAGAAGTCTTCAAACTTAAGGCATATATGTCCCATTAGTGGAAGAATAAAGCTTGCTAATTTTACTTCATTTCCCCACTTTCAACAAACAAAGTTTGTCAATTTCACTTGATTTGAGATCTAAAAAAGTGTACTTCTCCATTTGCTTTGAAAATGGTTCCAATGAAAAGAGTGAAGTGTTTTCATGATTTTCACCATTGAAATTTAAATATGCAAGTGTTGATTTGGAGTTATTTGCAATTTATACTTATAAAAAAAATTGCATTTCAACAATTGCAAGGTGGATTGTATAATGAATTTGATAGCTCTTCATTCGAACTTAAGGTATTTGGAAGTGCATTTTAGTGTGCTAACATAATTTTTAGTTGTTCATATTACCTCCAATCCCAAAAAACTCTTGTATGCAAATTTCTCAAACATTGTAGGGAGAAGCATCGTACTAAAAATAGGATATCAATACATTTCTCTTATTATAATATACCTCACAATTCCTATACAATCACACTCAAAGTTGGTATGCATACTAGTAAGCAAGCTCTTAAACATCTATACAATTAGATTTTGAAAAAATAACAATTTGCTTCATTGAGGATAATTATAAGCCCATGTTATTTTTTCATAGGAAAAACACACTTGGAAAGGCTTATTCACTTAGGGGTTAATTAAATTAATGCACACCGTAATTTCAAGTTTGTAAGGTGGGTGGGTAAGTTACCCCCCCCCCTTTCTTCAAATCGCCCTTGGCTTGTCAAAGTCTCCAAAGTTAATATGTACCTTTGTTGAAGAAACAATTTTAGAACCAACCTCTACCAAAAAATTTGACCAAACTAATAATAGTAACTGTAGGCAACACTCAAAATGGTACTTTGGAGGGTGCCTACTTTAATGTTAAATCATCCTAGGATTTGGTAATGAAAGAGTATAGATTATTGAAGTGAGAATTGGCAATAACTTAACTATGGAAACTCAACAATATATTCACACTAAAAGCTACAACTAACACAAAGGTACATTTTGCTTTCTTCAATGTACCACTAGTGCACATTTCATAAGGGGGTTTGCTCTTAGTGACCACTACGTTTCAACTTCAAATATTTGTAATTGATTCCAAGAAGGTTTAAAAAATATAAAATGACTCGGATTAGATGTCAATCCTATTTTTCTTCCTACAAAAATTTACTAAAAATTGTTTCAAGGAGTTTCAAGGAATTTAGCTTCCCTCCAAATGCAATCGGCTCTTAAATGGTCACTTTAAGAGCAAACTACCATCTCCACTTTGATGGAAAAGTATTTGTAACAAATATCCCATTGTGTCCCCAAATGCTTAGAAATAGAGGATAGCAGTTCAGAGTCTTAAATTGAGAGGCAATTAATTATTTATTGGCTACAAATCATCACAATATCAGCATAAATGTTTTAAAATTACAAGATGCTAATTTCCATTTAGTTTGTGCTAAACCAATTTAAACAATTTCCCATCTGTAATAAGGATAGCATAAAAGAATAGCACATAAATAACCAATTTTTCTTTTCACCAAATATATAGATTGATTTTCAATTAAATTCATGCCTCCATCAAGAGGATTAATTTCCTCAAAAATTGAGACCTCTACAAATTTTATGCTCAATCTTTCCTAAATTAAGTAAATTACAGATAAAACAACATCTTGTAAATTTGCAACTTCAATAAATGTGTACACCCTTTCAAATTTGCTCAAAGTAGAATCCAAAACAAAGAGCTATGTCCAAAGTGCTCTTCTAGTTTTAATCCAAATCAATATCAACATGCAAATTTTTAATGATGTTCATCATGTCCAGGTTGACCACCTACCCCTACAACCTTTAACTGCACAACCATACACAAATGGCACATGAGTCCAACCAACAATGTTTTGAAAAAAATTAAATTAAATTAAATTAGTTGGGTTTTCTAAAAATTGCTATGTACAACGCATAATAGGGACACAAGAAGAAATACTTTTGAATTTGCTCCACAAGGCATTTAATATAAATACATTGCTTAAATAATCAACTAATGAAGAGAAAACATCAATTTATAGATTACCTTAAAGACTTGAGCACATATAGAGCACTCAATTGTCTTGCCCTTTTCTAGGTGAAACCATGAAATGTCATGTTCATCCTCTGTTTAAAAACAATATATAGCAAGAACAATATTAAATTCTAAACCATCTCATATTACAATGTAAAGATACAAGAATACACACATTGTTGTTTGCTTGCCATTCATGTCTTTCCTACCAAATTAAACCATTGTGGTGCACATTGTAAATGAAATTATAACAATTTTCTATTTTCTTCACATAATCAATATACTATATCTTTATAGATGTAGATCTTGGTATTTGTCTGTTTTTAGATTCTTCAAATTCTAGTTGAAAAGCTTTGAAAATAAAAAAAAACTCTTACCACCAACTCCTCCGCAACACCCAACAATCCGCACGTCATAATGGGACTTGACAATCATAGGAGTCTCCTAGATTTTAGACATTAATTAAACAAGGGCAAGCTTTGTCAACAAATAACTTTTGAAAGATTTTTCTCAACATTGAGTTTTATTGGCACCAGAGTTCTGTAGATCTATAAACATTTCTATGATAGAATTTGATCCTTTAAATAATGCTACATTAGAAATATGCAAATGGTAGTGTCTCAAAAATAGATATATTTTTAATACAAACCCTATACTACCCTAATTCTAGCCACAATTGAATCCATTGGTTAATTTTAAAACATAAAAGCAAAGAACAACCTAACCTTTGTGCCGATTGGCCCTCGAGGGGGAGTAAGATCAAACCGCACTTTGCCCTGTAAAAAATTCTAATATAGTCAATATAGATCCAATAGAAAACCAAGGACATTGAATTTAAGGCCACATGTAGGAAATAGCTCAACCTGTTGTTTCCATTCCAATTCTTCCCGCTCAACTCCAGTTGCAATTCCAAATTCATCTAAAATCAAGTACAAAGGCCATCATAAATACTTCCAACAAACTATGTATCCATTACCTAATTTCTTGGTTTTTTAATTCTTTAATAACTCTAGTCTAATTATTTCTCGAGTTTACATTATTGTATCATTAAAATGATAAGACTTCAAGAAATTGGCACTTCCAAGATGCATTCTTGAAACCTCATATCAATAGTTGTTGTAATTCATAGAGATTTGTGTGCTTAAATGCTACAATTTTGGCACTCGAAAACAAATATGTTGGCACTTTATGTTAACAAATATGTGCATTTAGATGGTTCAATACAATCATGTGATCTTGTAAGTGGAATCTTAGTTCACCAAAAAATAATGCTATCTTATCATTAATCTCATTAAATTGAAGAAAGTTCACAACTTTGGCACTTTTCAAGGCAAAAACTGAAAAACATAAATCAATAGTAAACATAGTATTAAGAACATTGTGCAATTAAATGTTAAAATTTGTTTTTTCTAAATCATTCCAATTTGACAAAATTGATATTGATTCTTATTAATCTTGTTGAAAAAGATGTCCTAAATTACAATAATAAAAAACATGATTTTGCAATCCTCCGCTGGGCCATTATTTGAAGTTTTCTTCAGTCATAAAGAACCCTTGTAACATTTTCTATGCGAAATTCAATTATTGCACAATGAAATGTATAATTGCTTCTTTGAAGTAATGTCTTGATATCTGTAAATTAATTGAAGTAGAATATATCCCAGACCATTTGAACCTATGAAATAAACCTTTATTTAACAACTGGAAAGTCGGTGTCAAACAAGAAATGCAAAAAAACTAATTATACTTTTGTTCATTGAGTCAAGATGGAATTTGATGCCCATATATATATAGTTGAAAAGTATTGCCAAAACTCTAGGGAGCACCACAATCATTGTCACAAATTTAAAGCCAATACCAACATTTATGGATTCAAGAATTGTTGGCAAGAATGGCAGCTAAAAATTCTCATCCGCGCAAACAAATGAAAGGTATTTTAGGGCATCTTTGAAAGTAGCAATTTATTATACAAAAAAAATAATTTTTTTTTTTGCATTGCATCCAAGTAGCAACCATAAATGAAACTATGCTCAAGTTACTTACATCAATAAATGACATTACCAACATAAAAAAATACATATTAGCAATAGTGCAAAGAATTGGAACAAAATATTAATGGTGGTCAAAGAACAAAATTAATTGATCAGAGAGATACCTTGACAAGGAGGAGTGGCATGGAACCATTTTGATGAAGAGAGCAGATAACCAGAGTTGGGTTGCACCATGGACGCAATGAGCCTACATGATAAGCCTCGTCCCACTATGGCTCTCAACATTGTGCTCCAACAAAAGCAAGAAATTAAGTACACTCAATCAATAGATCTCCACAATGAAAATAGAAAGTACAACCTAATCATCTACATGCAAACTAAAACCTACATTACCGTAGGTTTACACAACAACCAACAAATCAACAATGCTAGTGTGAACTCATAGATATGAGCCTACAAGCCTTGAACCTAGTTGTAGATATATACCTACAACCATTTGGAACATGTTTATAACATATGTACCTATAGCTTAGGTATACTTTAACATGGAAAGAGTCTATCACATAAGTATCTATAACATAAACACCTATATCCATAGAAGATGTCTATAATGTAAACTCCTAGGTTCATGAGCTCATTGATTCCATGCTCACATGTTATTTGTCCCCACCAACCAACAAATGGCCATAACGTGGGAAATGAAGAATGCAAAAGAGCTGTTTGTCATAGTCACTAGAATACTCCCTGTAGACCATAGTTCTAATAAAACTAAGGTAGAAGAGCCTTATTGGTCTTCAAAGCTTGGTTAATATTGTTTCAAGGTGTATACAATGGCTTAGTACATCCTAATCTATTTTTATTTTTTTAATAAGCAAAGTTATTTTTTTAAGCTTCATTCAAGATAAAATACTAGCATTGTAATCTTTAAGGGATTTTTATTTAAGAAAAAAATTCCCACCGTTTTAAATTGATGTAAATTAGTAGTTTGCTTTTCTGAGAGTGTATAATATTTTAGTAGTTTATTTTGCCACCACCACCAATCTGCAATTTACAAGCAGACCTTCTCAATTTGATTAATAAAGATTAATTTCATATTATAAATAATTAAAAATAGTTAACATTGCCTCATGTGTGTTTGGTGGGGATGTCTTTAATTATATAGAATATTATAACTTCATAGACTTGAACTTGGAGGTATATTCTTCAATATTCACTAATTTTTTGTGAGCATTGTGCAATAATTCCAGAACTAAGTTGTATTTTTTCCATTAAAATTTGAATTTTGTATAATTGATCTATTTTATTCTTATAAATTAAAGACCATTTAACCCCTCAAGGCCTAACAACTTCTTGACAATAAAGGTTTTCAACGAGTCGTCCGACTTTAATATTCTTTGCACATGGATGTGCTTGAAATTTTTAATTTTAATATACAAAAGCAAAGACTACTTTGACTAGTATGCATAGAATTAATTGTGGAAAATATTGATTGTTGGATTCTTTTTTAGATTATAACAATTTTTGACAATTGACTTATAGGCAAAAAAATGCAGCTTTGGGAGAAGAAAAATTATAAAAAGATGAATAATGTTTTTTTTTGCCAAAAAAATTGGATTGGAATCTACGGCAAATGTAGCATTTTTTAATTTAAAAAATAAAAAAAATTCTCAAATTTGTACACATTTTTAAACAAAAGTAAATGAAAAAGCCAAAATTGACCAAACTGGATCTTCCAAAATACATATATACACACATCAATTTTTTTAATTTAATGGTTGATATTATCAACATATCTTTCAAGAATCTTCAAAATAAAGTTCAACCATATCTTTAACTTGGATCCTATCCAAAATTTATGCCCACTCCCCCCTTGTTATAAGACTATATTTTCTAAATAAATTTTTTAATACTTCTCACATTGAAATTTTTAAAATCTAGAAATGCAAAGAGTATATCAACTTGTTATTCTATAAGGCCCTACTTTATAAAATATTGAGATTTGTTTCACCCTACTAAGAATTTGCCATTGAAAATTTGAAGAGGATACATTTTGCCGTCTTAGGCCTTGAGGAGTTAAGGGCAATTGCAAGAAATATTTGTATTATTTTTTGTCACCCATCTCTAACTGATTGATATTTTGGCCAGAACTTTTGAATTATTGCTCCAAATGACTCAAGATTCAGTGGTAAGACTACTACATGCCTTTAATTAGCTAATTTTTTTTTATCATTTTTTAAAAATGTTTCACTATCTAATAATATATACCCTCCAATTGAATGTCATCACGGGAGTGCTAGTATGTGAGCATAGAATTTATGAGCCCATGAGCCTAGGAGTCTATATTATAAACACCTTCTATAGTTACAAGTGTCTATGTTATAGGTACCTATGTTATAGACTCTTTTTATAGTGTAGACTATTTTCATATTATAGTATACCTAAATTATAGGTACATATGTTATAAACACCTTCCAATGGTTGTAGGTACATATATACAATTAGGTTCAAGGTTTGTAGGCTCATATCTTTGCACTTACATTCTAGCATTGTCAAATGTCATCTTTGCTAAGTTGGGATGTTTTAGTACTATTTCTACCCCCCTCAAAAATTTAAAGCTGAATTTTTTAAAAGGAACGGTCTTCTAATAGATTAGCAGCTACTGAATAAAAGAAGTCTAAAATAACTAATTCTATATTGTATGAAAGTTAACAAATCGAGCTTCTTTTTGTATACATTTTGAGACATGGAAATATTTATTTTGGTGATTCTTTTGGTAAATGACCATCTCTATAGAGTTGTTACAATTGTCCAATTTTTATTTTTATTTAAAAAAATTATCTTCCTTGCACTTTTTAGTTCTCCTACTTAGAAAATTATTATATGCTCTATCTTCTTAGGGTAAAATCTCTTTAAAATCTTTTACATTGGCTATATTTTTTGCTTTTTAAAAATTGATTTTCCAATTTTAAGGCACTCTAGAAAAAAATATTGTGAAAATACAACAAAATTAGCATGATTGTGTTTTTGCAATTGACCTTAACCATATTCACTTCCAAAGCATGCCATTTAGCCTTTAATAAAGACAAAAAAGAGAAATAACAACAAAGTTAAAACAATAATTTTTTTTGGTTTAATCAACAAAATCTAAGTAAATGATACAAAGTAGATTAAATTCTTCAAACAATTAGCCAGAACAAAAAAAATAAAAATTTGATGTGATAGCAAGTATAACAACTCTTTTGTATTGCAAGAATTCAAATTAACTCCAAAAGGACCGTTGTCCCTTCGAGGGACAATTGCGTTTATGGGCAGGTACCTACGGGCTGAAATTTTTTTGTGATTTTTTGAATTTTTTTTTGAAGATAGAAAAATTGATAAGCTTTGTAAGAATATATTTTTTTCATTAGAAGAAATTTGAGGGCTGCAGAGGGCCGTTTTAGGGCTGTTCCCGCAGTTGGGAACAGCCAGAATATTAAAATAATAAAAAAATAATAAAAAAATAATAAATATTAAAATATTATTAAAAAAATTTAAAAAAAATTTAAAAAAAATTAATTGAAAAAAAAAATTAAATTTAAAAAAAAAAAATTATTTTCCGACGTGGCACTCGTGTGACCACGTCAGATTACTGTTTCCAGGGCGTTCCCAGAGTTTCCAGGGCCAGATAACTTGCGGTCTCTTGGAGGCCTCAAAAATCCTCTAATGTCACAATCGGTGCCTGGGAACAACAGTTTTGACCAAATAAGCTCAAAACAAGGGACAAGGGGCAGTCCAGGCAGCAAAAAAAAATTTGCAAAAATTTGAATTTTTTTAAAATATTTTTTTCTCATAGATTATATTTTTTTCTATCTGAAAAGCTTTGATTCATTTCATTTGGATTTGTTATGAGAAAGTTATAGACATTCTTGTTTTTTAGGTAGTTAGAGCATCTTCTTGAAAAAAAATAACTTGTAGAACTCATTTCTGAATGCAATTTTTCAAATTTTTCAAATTTTTTTTGCGTGGTTTAATTTACTTTCTAGAACAATCTCACCATTGGGATTAGTGAATTTTAATTCCATCTAAAATATATGAATATTTTAGATTTTCCTTCTATCTTGTACATGAGTACCTTCTACTTAATAATTTTTTTAGGAATGATAATTAAGTTTTTTTGAATATTTTTTTCCCCTAGATTCTCAAATCAATTCTCCACTATAAAGATTTAAAGCTCAAAACTTTGTAGTGCAAAAATTTTAAGTTAAAAATGTTTTAAGGTAAAAAAAACTAGTCCCGCAATGTGCTGAAAAACTTGTTTTTTTCACTTTAAACGCAAATATCTTGCAATTTGTGCGGTCAAAAATTCTAAAAAAAATTCTACACATTTTTATACTAGTTAGGTGTAATATCCTACGATTAGATGTGCAAAAAAAAAAATTTTCAATTTTTTTACTCTTTGCTATAGAAATGGCAGTTTTGAGTGTTTTTTGGCAGAAAAAAGGCCTTGGTCCTTTAGGGGTCAAAGTGATTGTTTGAATTATCAAACCAGTTTGCACTAATAGCTCATAAGATTTTAATCCCTAAAGGCTTTTGATGTTTTTAGGTCCAAAACTACTTCAAAGTAATTAAATCCAAAGCAAGGCTAAAATCTTCATCTATATTTATTCATCAACAAATCCAACAATAGGATCCTTTAGAATACACTAAGATTTCAAAAATAAAAAACTTTACCAGTTGCATGATGAAGTTGCTTGAATTTCAAAGAAGAGTATTTTCAACTCTTCCCATTAGATTTAGATATCATCTTTCAAACTTTTTACACAAAAATATTTAGATCTTACAACTTTTTACTTTCTATAATATGTTGAAGAAATAAGTTGGGAATACCTATAAAAAATAATAAGTAGAAAAAAATAGATTATGATTTAAAATACTAAATTTTTTAAGAATTTAGTTATAGAATTGAAAAATGCCAATTCCAATGGTTGTAATGTTATAATAAAAAATCTCAACTCAGTGTTTTTATTTTTTTCCAAAAATATTGAAAATTGAATTAAATAAAGGACTTCAAAATTTGTCTTAGAGCTCGTCTTAAAGTAGAGATTCCATAACTATCCACAAACTAAAAATCCTCATAACTTTCATCTCATTAATCAAAATGGAAAAATTCAAAGCTTTTCACATATGCATAAATCTAGAATACCAATTTCAAATTTTTATTTCTGAAAAAAATGATTCTTCAAGAAATTTTGAAATTGTGGCACCTTAACCCGCCAAGCAATGAAAATTACAAATCATACAATAACTTTTTAACCATGTTGTAAGAAATTGTGGAAATTGTGGCACCTTAACCCCTAAAGTCCCAAGGCCATTTTTTTGTCAAAAAACACTCAAAACTGCCATTTCTGCTGCATTCATCCATAAAAGCAGAAAAAACATTTAAAAAAAATCTAACCGTAGGATCTTATACTTCACTTGTCTGAGATCATGCGGTAAAAATTTCATCAAATTTGACCGTACGGATTGGAAGATATTAGCATTCAAAGTTGGGCATAAAGTTATTTTTCAAGATTGCCCGAAAAACAAGATTGTCCATAACTTTCTCATCACTAGTCCAAATAGAATGAATCAAAGTTTTATATGTAGACAAACATATAATATTTTAGGAAAAAAATTAAAAAAAATTAAATTTGACTTTTTGTGATTTTTTTTGGGCTGCCCGCTGACCTCCATATTTGGCTTTTTGTGCAATAACTTTTGCTTCCGGGCATCGATTGAAATAAAAATTATATTCCCAAGAAGCTTATGTGTTTTCCTAGCTTTACAAGAAGTTTTAGAAAATTATGATGAATATTGAGACTGTGCGAGCCTACCCAAACTTGCAATTTGGTCCCCGTAGGGCCAATGGGACTTTAGGGGTTAAAGCTACTCTTCAACTACATGTTGTGTGAAAATTTCAAAGAAAATAAAATAATAATTCCATTTGTAGTAAATTGCCTAAAATTGCTATGTTGCCAAAACACTAGTAGAAAATCTGCCCGGTTTTGTTGTTTTGGTTGCGTTGATGATCAACAGATTTTTGTTGATTAACAAAAAATTGTTGATCATCAACGTGACCAAAACAACATAATTGGGCAGATTTTCTACTAGTGAAAAAACATTGTTTGGACCTTTAGAGGTTGAAAACATTAAACTTTGGAAATTTATATTATACACACACTAAAACTACTATAGCAATTTGAAGATAAAAGTCCCACAAACTAAATTTTTTATTGGACAAAGATAGATATCATCCAAAACTTTACGTCTCGTAAAGTTTATTAGATTGGAATCTTTTCAAGAAATACTTCTATGACTTTAAAACACCATGGTAGAATGTCTTCAATTGACACATTGCCGTCCCTTTGGTTGCTATACATATTTAGATTGATTAGATTCACACACTTTTTTTTTGGAATAGAATGGCAAATCAAGGAAAGTTTCACTTGTATTTTGGTCAATTTATTATGGAAACGTGTCATAGGTGGTCAAAACAAACTCTTATAGCTTTTCATTGTTGTTCTCAAGGGAGATTACCAGTCTTGTCTATTTAGATTTTAATGTGGTTCTTGTATATCAACTTCCTAAATGGTTGCAATGGCAATCCAAAAGTGTCCCCCAAGATTGTGGGATAATGAATGAAACTAGTGTCAATGAGCATGGTGGTATTCATTTAGAAGCTGTAAAATCATGACTTTTGAATCCAATTCCAACCCTTTCAACTCCAATTCCACATTGAATTATTGTAATGCCAACCTTTCACAATTTTTACTACATTAAGATGCAACACGGTGCAATCAGATTCAAGAATAGAGATCACAATTGGTCAGGAACAATTTTAGATCTGCAAACCTTAGAAATTGATAGAGCCTTTTGTAAACAAGTTTGAGTCTTTTCTAAAACGATTCAAGGATGCACTTCCACAAAACTTTAAGCTTTTCTTCAATCTTCACTTTGTAAATTTAAAAAAACTCTGAAAGTCCTCCGAATTTCATTTTTCCATAAAAAAACCCCCAACAAATTAACCTCTACATAACAAAACAACTAAAAAAATAACCTCTAATTGTAATTTTGACTCTGCACATCAATTAACATGGGTTTAGGGTAGTGAGGCCATGGCCACAGCGAAGTTAGGGTACCGAATGAAGCTGGTGGCTATGGCGCAAAGGCACAAGCACTAGCAACCGACAACGCGGCTATGGCGGCTCTGACAACGAACATGAACAACGCGGAAGGCTCTTCGCAGCATCCTGGTTTCTCCACCTTTCCTCTCTCTTCAAATGCATCATCCGCATCCACATCCGCATCACAGGGCTGATTGTGGCCATTTTCATGTAATTGTGGAGTGTATACTTTCGTTGTTGTTTCCACAGTTTAGAGGATCGCATTGTGGTACCTGCGAGGCATTTGCAAGGAATTGGATTGAGAAAAGTAGGGAATCTGTGTCATCTGTTCAAGGATGGGGATTCCTAGTGGAGGGTCTTTCGGCGGGTCGTCCGGGGGTGGTGGGGGTAGTAGCGGATTTAGTAGCGGTGGCAGATTTGAGGACAATTCCAACTCTTTCGATGATCCTTTTTATTACAACAACCAGCGACGGTCATACAGGGAATCCTCAGGCGGCGGTGGCGGTGGCGAGTGCAAAAATCCCTGCTCCATCGTCGCATCCTGCTTTGGCTTCTTTGGTATCTCCCTAATCTCTACGTCTCTTGCTGTATGTTTTCTGTGCGGACTATTAGGGTTGAAACTTCAGCTGAACTCGTCTGGATAGAATTGAACCCTGGAATAGGTGCAATTTTGTTGATGGAGTATTCAAGAAGTGCTCGGTAGTGTTTGTGATTCCAAGGTTTGGTTAATGTTTGTTCTTCTGATTTCATGGTTTTCAAATGACCGATGTGATTGATCGTTTTTTGAAAAGGAAAATTCAGGGAGGGCCAAATTTTAGGGCACCGGGTTTTGTGAAGAACTTTGCATGTGTTGGTCTAGAAATAAGCATAATTGAATGAAAGATAGTTTCTATATGACCCACGCAAGTGTGTCAAAAGACCATGAGGCCCAATTTGGTGCTTTTGGTGTTGAATTATGCTTCTTTCGGGTCTTGCACGATGGGATTGCATTGCGTGACATGTTCTCTTGCGCACGCTAGAAATTTTCCCGTATTGAAAGTTCATTTCTTCAGAACGGGCGCTACTGTTTGAAGAATCCCGAATATGAGCATTGACGGGAAATCATCTTAGGATACTTTCCGATTTGTTAGTAAATTGACTTTGGCTTAGTTTTCGTGAATGCAAATGGTGATTTATGTTATATGGGTTTATATCTACTATTTTGCCTGCAGGATCACTATGGATGATTTTTGGGCTCTTCAAGACGGATCAGCCAGTAATGTCTTTGAATTATTCACGTCTCATGACCGCCAATTCAATCTTCGTCAAGCAAATACAGGTCAATGTTTTTCAGTAGTCTTAATTTCAAATGAGAAATTTTGGACGAGCAATTGATACTAGACAAGCAGAAATAACCTTCATTTGAACTTCAGATTTCCTTCTCTCTTTGATCACATGCTTGGACTGGAGAATACAGACTATACCGCTTTTGAATATTGAGATGTATGTGAGCATAGACGTCTATTCTGAACACATTGTGTGATTTTCAGATACAAAACGTGAGAGACCCGGGTCCGATTGTCTACCAATTCTCTGGAAAGCCTACTCTAAGTGATTATGTAAACTACAATGAAACTCATGACGACTTTGTGGAGTCAAATAGCCATAGGGTAAACAATTTCATCCTATGTTCCCGCTCGTCTCGCTCTCTTTCAAGAAAAGAATTTAAAATCACAATTAAAGACTAGCATTGGTAGTATTGAGAAATGCCTTATCCTTGACTAGTATTGAATCTTTTGTTGTATAATTTGACCCCTTTTCAAATATCTGTCGTTGTGCTTGTGCTTGATGCCTCAGGAATGGCGTTTCTGGCTTAATAAAGGCTCCACTATTGAGCTCTCATATGATGTAAAGGGATTGTCTCAAGATTATCTCGTGCTTGTTTTTATCCGGGGTATGTAAATGAAAAAGCCTTTTATCGTCCACTGATGCTTCAAAACGGTTACAGAAGTCAGGTGCAAGTAGTGCTCGTTATTTAGTTTTGGACTGCGCAATCTTGTAGTATGTTTTTCATTCATTTGTGATTTAACGTATACAGAAAACTTTATTATATAGGTATCATCAACTTTGAGTTTTTTCCTTAATGTATAGTTTCCAATCAGCTGTGGTTTTATTTCTTGAACTACTAAACAGATTCGAAGTGACTAACTGGAGTAAGCTGGCTGTTCAATCTTTGCAGGGAGTCAGGGCCTGGAAGATTGGACAAGGAATCCGAACACTCCAGCCAAAACTTTAAAGTGGTATCGAATACATGGTAAGTTCTCTCTGTGTAAAGTCAGAATCATGTTCCATACGTTATCCATCAGAGCTCAGCTTACATGGCACCTCAGGTCCTCTTGTGATAGTCAGTGGTGTCTGTGAACCCTTGATAATACAGCAAATACGTATCCATGCTAATGGATGTTGGCGATTTTATCACACCTGCATAAATGAAGGCTAAACTCATGATCTTTCAGACAAGCAAACAAGAAACATAACTATGACCTCAAAAATTCTAGACATTTCATATCTTCTAAGACAAGCATTCAGAATTCCTTTGTGTTAGGGTCATTCAATTAGAAGAGTGTGGCTGTATTGCAGGTAGTGGTGTCAAAGATTTTGTAACTGACCGGGACGGTGATTACTTCATTGCCTTTGGCAATCTTAATAGTCAAGACATGGAGGTGTGTTAAAATCTGCGTTTCGACACGTTTGATGTTTTCTGCATTTGCAGTTTAGGTTGCAATGTAGTAGAGATCTTATGAAGTGGTACTTCATAGTGACATTGAACTGGGAGAAATGTTATTGGGCGTATTGTACAATATTTCAACGTGCAGTATGATTATTACATATGGATGAATATCACAACTTTATTCTATTGTGTAGTTATTTCCTTAAGAGTAGGTTATTTATGAGCATATGATTTCATCAATGAGGTTTTTGGACAGGTGACTTCAGAATTCAACATACATAGCACACTTTACAGCGTCAAAGGTGCTGATAAAAGGATAGTGCTTACATCCGACGTTGAAGCAGTCAACATACCTTTACCTCTCTTTCATGCGAACACTGCATTGCTGACTACGCCTAGTGAACCACAGGTGCGCTCACTTCTCCGCGGTGAATTTCAGACTTGACTGTAATTGAGCTCTGTTTCTGGGATTTTTCTAGAGTGTAAAAACCTTTGATTTGTTTCAAAGTGCCTGGGCTAATAGCAAATCTTTTGGGGGTCTGCAGGAGGGTGCTGATGTTTGGGAGGTAGCAGTTGCCTATTCTACACGCTGGACCACCTATTTCTTAATCTGGGGTATTGAACTTCCTCATGATGACTATGCATTTGTATTTAGACTTCCTAATTTGAACTACACTACCCCTAGCCTTTGAACTTTATTGACTTCGAAAGTGCCCAAATATCCATCGCCAGAAGTGACTGCATTCATACTTAGAGTAGTTGAAATGAACCATTTAGGAAGCTTCAAGGAATGTAGAAAAATATAGCAACAAAAAGGAGAACTCGTACCCAAAATGACTTGAAAGTTTCTAGAATCGGCTATTAGCTTCAAAGTTTATTTTCTCTATTTTGCTTGGGCACTCAGGGGTTGAATGATTTCATGCAAACATCTGTACAGACTATGTGATAGATGTGGATAGGTGATGTAATCTTTTTGAATCTGACTGATTAGAACAAATTCTTTTGTAGTGATGGATTATCTTTCTCATATGTCTCTCCAATACGTGCTGCAGGTACAATAGTTGCGGTGATACTTGTGATTTTTGGTGTAGAAAGAGGAGGCATACGCATTTGGCGAAGAAGTCGAGAGGAACTCCCTTTACTGGCTCCACAAGCAGTGCCCAGTGACGCAACAAGCAACTCTTCAAGTGTTGCAATCTCTACTCCGTCAGGAGAGTGGGGCGAACATGGAGGAAGTCCTCGCGATGAACAGAAACTCTGCACCATTTGTTTGGACGCACCCAAGGATTGCTTCTTTGATCCTTGTGGTCATCGATGCACTTGCTGCGGTTGTGGTCAAAGGTCAGTTTTTCTTTCTGGATCACTTAGTCCTTGAGTCCAAAACATGTAGCTATGTTATGAGAGTCTCTGTCCCTGTTGCACTGACTTGTTTTTCGAGTAGTCGTACTCTAACTTCATTACATGTAGCCTTTGTCAATGTAAAGCCTCCTCTCCTTCGGTCCAAAGGCGACATTCTTAGAAGGAAATTGGTTGGTCCTAAGTATCAATCTTAATTTTTAACCCAAAATCTTAACCCCTACGTGCCTAAACGAAGTTTAAATTAATCGTTTAAATTAATCACTCAAGAAGTTTCAAGTAGTGAACAAAATTAGCGTCACTACGGGTTTTTAAAAAGAGTACCTGGAACAGCATAAGGTCTCTACACAACCGAAAAACTTGACACTGATAAGACAACGTCACATTATGAAGGTTAGGATTTATGGATGAAATAGGTCACCCCTTGTTACCTGCGCTCAGGACACAATGGAGATAATCTTGAAGGCAGTATTAGTTTTCGAGATTCTTTGAAGGAAATATTAGTAGTCTGGCCCACCCCTTAACCATGGGTTTGCTAGTTTAACCCGATTTCAACATTTTTGCATGCTTTTGGTTCTCAATTAGCTTAACGTAAAATCATGCAATCAAACTCAAATTAGCTCCAATTCAGAGCAGATTTGAGTTTGGTCCCCAATTTTCTCTCGCAATTTTATTTTAACTGAATGATACCCTGTGTCCCACTTCCTGATTATCTCAATCTTTGTGCAGTTGTGGACAAAAATTCCATTCCTCACTTGGACCATTTCCATAGAGTCAATTCTCCACCATTATTAAACTAACTACATATTCTGGAAGCTGAGAAAGGGGGACAAATTTTTTGAAATTTTGAGGTGTATGCAATTGCTCTACGTCCCTTTAACCTCCACCAAGCACAATTTTGCACTTAAAATTCCCAAGGAATGTGCCAGGCTCATCAACATTGTTTGGGCTCTAAACTGCTCTTTAAACCTTGAAAGTGTTTCAAATCAAAGCAAATGTCTTGTAAATTGAGAATAGATAAGTGTTAAATTGGTGTTAAATTGGTGGTAGATGGCTAGTGGATTTAACGCAACTTCTAGAGCCTTCTAATTGCAATTTTCATTTATTATATCTAAATTTTTTACTACTACTTTTCCTTGTTTGATACGCCTCTCTCTTTCATAGCTTTCAAAATATGTAGCTAGCTTTAAAATTTGTTTTAAAAATTTGGTAAGAAATTGATTATGAGGAAGAGTCTCATGAAGAATAGATCTTTTTGTCCCCAACTCTTGAAAGTGCTTTTGAAATGGGTTCCCTTTGAGAGTGTTTCTCCTTCAGCAATAGCTTTTGTGACGTTGAAGCTTCATGCTCTGCAGGATACAAGAAGGAAATAGTGGTTTGTGTCCCATATGCCGACAACCTATCCGAGCAGTTCGCAAAATCTTTGATTCTTAGGACCTGAAGGTTCAGTGTGGAACATCATGCTGCAAATAGGAGTTGGACAAAGTTTGGTCTGAGACTTTCTCGATAAGTTGCTTCAAGCGTACATTATGTAGATCGTATATAGACAATCAAGAGTTGTTGCTGAAGGGTTCAATGGTTTGATGTACCAGACATCCACTGCAGCAATTTGTAAGCTGCTCCTGTTCGTTGTTTGTTTTCATAACGGGAAAGTAAATACCTTGTCTCTGCAGATGTGGCAAAAAATTGTGATTAGGGTGGTTGTCGAAACATGGGCGGACTAATGTGATGTTTAACAGGTTCAACTACTTTTGCGATTTGGGTTTATGGAATTGTGCAACAGTAGCGAGTGTGAAAGGCAAACAAGGATTTTTTTTCTTCACTAAAACATGTAATTCTGTATCTCTTTATTCTGAACAAATTTAGCAATGATTCTTGTTTGAAATTCATTGCTGTCAATTCTTTAGACCTACTTATGTCGACGCCATCTAAGGTAGTATCATTGAAAACCAAGCCAATTTGTTATGACAAACATTACTGTGTGTTGTTGGGCTTTCATTGATTTTGACGAATTGCAACTAAAGCTGAGTTAACTTTGAGAGCAACATCCAAATATAGTATGCAATAGTTGCAAGATGTCAAAGATGGATTGATAGATTTTCGAAATCTAACCCTAATTTTACGACCTTATTTTCAACATTGTGCAATTAGTATCTATATATTCTTAGGAATTTTTAGGGGTTTGTCTTTAGCATTTGTTTTGGGGAGTAAGCTTTGTATTAAGTGATCCTACCTTAGATTAGATATCTACACAAAATAGCGAAATTAGGTTGCCCCATACTAATTTCTCGACATTTGACACTAAGTAAATATTTACTCTATTATACACAAGAATGCACTACTTTTGAATTGAATATTGCAGTAATTGGGAGTCATGAACCTCCATGTGTATAGATAGAAATATTTGGAGAAGTATTTGTTGACTTTGATGGCTTGGATAGTGACTTTTTTGGGGTAAGGCAACCTAATTGTTAAGGCAACCTAATTTTGTGTAGACAATGTTCAAGCCCAAGTTTACTAGCATTGGAGTTTTGCTGAGAGCTTCCCTACAAAAAGAGAAAGGTAACTACGTGGATTCATACACCATCTTTTAAGGTAATAACACCTAGTTATGAGTTCACCATCTTCTAAGGTAACAACACTTACTTGTGAGTTGTTTGCAAAATTGCACCATCTAAATTCTTGCCCAAAATATAAGCTTTATGAATATGACAACATAGAGTCAATTTTGGATACACCTATTTTTCAACATTTTGAAACTTCATAGTTTATTCATATGATTCCCAAAAGTTGCATGGGAAAGAATCTTAAATCCCCTTTTGACTCCAAACAAAATCTAACAAAAAATTTAGACAATTTTAAAATGGGAACCATGCACAAATGTTTCTTTGGGTCAAATGGTCGATATTAGTTGCAATTACCTTACTTTTTTTAGATGTGAATTTAACCCTTGAGCTCCTGGAGGATAAGCAAATCATCAGAGGAAGTTAGTGCAGCTCAAATTTCACAGCGCGACGTTCAATGGCAGAGCTCTATAATCTTTGCCAAACCATATAAATTCGAGATTCAATTGGCCAATCGAAGGTTTTGGTTGGACAATTCCAAATTGGTCCAGTTTCAGATGGGCAACTCAGAACTTCGCCAGTATTTGGTACATGCGCCTAATTGCAAATGCTGCCACACATGCTGAAAACAACAAATGTGGACTTTCCATCAGACTTGTGGATTGATTGTATTTCACTCAACCTTTCGATTGTCAAACGTACGTACTTTGAAATTGCAGATCATTCAATTCCTTGCATATTCTGAGAATCTTTGCTGCGAACTCATGATCGATCATGTTACAGGACTTGGCATCGTACATACTGTATCTCACCCAAACCAGTTCTTAATCGTAGCTAGCTGGAGTTGCAGTAAGTGAGAATTGGTTGGGGAAACTTGCGCCACATATAGAGGAATCCAGGGGAGGAATTTGCGATATCGATGGTCATGGGGTTCTTTTTCACCCTCCTCTTCGGTGGCAGCGGAACGGGGAAGTCTAAGCGGCAATTCAAGGCGAAGAAAGAAAGCCATCTCCATCGCTGCAGCTGTTGGCAGCAAAGAGAAGCTCGATGAGGGGGAGAATGCTAAGCCTCGGAAGGAGTTCTGCCAGTGGCGAAGCCGGTGATCCCTCGCAGCTAATTCTGAGCAGCTCTGGCATTTGAGGTCACGTGATTTGAACTCCTAACGCAGAATGCAATATGCGAGGAGAGCGCCGGAAGGCTACTGTCACCGGAGCTTCTTAATTCATAAACTGGATAACGTGAAAAATGAGTCTCGCTATGAGAAATTATATGCCAAGCCAAGGTGGCCGATTGCGAGGAGTTAATGTTATTCCGCACGAACCTCAATGACAGTAGGACATGGCCTCAATGGAGCGCAATTGATTATCAAGGAATTGCTTTAGCAGTAGGGTGTCCTTTTTCCACCCTTGATCCTCCTAGTACGTACCATTGAGGTTACGGCTTCTTTTGGTTTGCAGGAGTAGGAGGACATCGAAGAGTGTTTAATTAATTACGAGTGTACGAAGCAGCTCATTCAATTCCGCTCGGTCTCATCAATTCAAAAAGCGAGCGTGATCCCTTCCCTGTTACACAATTCGGCACCCATCCCTTACAATTCTCAGATTCTTGCAAGAGATATCTTGATTGCTGCACCAGAAGTGTTTCCCTCTGCCGAACTTCCTGTTCCAATGCCAGTCGTGATCAGCAATACGGGATCAGTTCAGGAATTCGATTGCGGTCAAACATCCACCACCGACGAGGAAACCAAGAGTAAATAATTCCAGTTACGCAAGTCTACAGCAGTAGCGTCGATTACCAATCATGCACCGGATGTGACGCACCAGTTCAACCAAGCTTCGTGGAATACAAAGCGGAGTAGGTCTGCGATCCTTCCGGATAGTGGGAGTGCGAGAGGGTTTCTCGACTGTCTGAAGTAACAGAGGAGAAACTCTGCTCGTGTCGAATACTAACGGATTGACGCACCAGCCAACCTAGTTTCCGTTGTTGGAATGCGGGGATTGCGCAAATGGTTAATGACTGCTCTGAATCTCACTCTGAGAACTCCTCATAGCATTCCATGTTGGACCCGCTGGATGGCGCTCTACCCAAAACAGAAAAAACCTAAACCCAGGAACATCATCGTCCATATGTGTCTGCTCTGGATTTCTGAATTCCTCACTGGTTTGAAGCAGCTGATTTGCTTTCCACTTAACCAGCTAAATAAGTGACATTGTGAGTCCACAACGCCACAATGCTCTGGCGGGTATGAGAATGCATGGGAGCTCTGCAACGCTGACTGAGATGCTCACACTCTCACTTCCCCAGATCTCTACATCGATCGATCTGCCGCGTCCTAGCTAGTACCGTCTTGCACCACCGGCTCCCCAACAACAGCCATCGATACCTGCGCATACCCAAACCTCTCACAAATCATTGCAACCCAGCCCTGATGTAATTCATTCCAATTCAATATTCTAACTCTACACAAACACTCGCACGCACCCTCGCATTCCGGTGTCATGTGTCGAGTCTGTCCTTCGGAACTGAGGGCAACAATGGAGGCTTCAGAAACGCTGGGGGCAAAGGAGTTGTGGAGGCCATACACTTAGTTTTTTGTGTCCGCACGATCGGACGTTGTACTATATCTACGAATGCGGGTGTCGGATCTTAGAATAGGTCTGGTTCGTATGAGTTAAATGTGGCCAAATCTACCAATTCAGTTCGTCCATCTACACATTCTGAAGTGTGCTTGGTTTACACCTTCGGGACGGCCAAGCAGGATTGACCCCCTTATTGCCCCGTCCAAGGGTAAATGAAAAAATTGCCACCTATTTTTTGCCACGTGAATTCTGTAGTTCTTCATCTCTCATAGCAAATTTGGGGCCTGTGATTGCAATTATGAATTATGAATTATGAATTTGCAAATTTTATCATAGGTGGCAAATAAAAATTTCTACTGTTTTTTCCAAGGGTGAAATATAGGCAATAAGGTCCTCCCGGGGACAAGCTTGCTTTTCCTA